>JAPVLO010000068.1:5652500-8152500 GCA_027257055.1 Cephalopachus bancanus | reverse complement strand
TGTTCTCACTCATAAACAGACCTTGAACAATTCATAATAGTATAAGAAAGTGTTTGACAGTAGTGGGAACCTGCTGAGAGGGCACATCTCATCAAGGGTACCTGCATAATGAACATTTGTATACCTAACATGAATTGTATCCCACATCTTTAAAAGAAAAAAATCAAAAGAAAAAAAAAAAAAGATGAACATGCTAGCTGGCAACAGAATTATATGCTGTTTATAGGAAAGCCACTTAAGTTATAAATACATAAACGGTCAAATATTAAATTTAAAAAAAAGAATTATTCCAAAAAATACTGATACTAACCAATGGAATGCTGGTATAATAGGTAAATTAAAATTAAAAGAATAAATATTGCGATAAAACATTACTAGATATATAGCAAGTCATTAAATTCCTGATAAACCTTTCAACACAACAGAAAAATATAGTAATAGCAATTTGTTTCAAAATATATAATAAAAAATTCAGAAATAACAATTCCTAAAATATTCTTTTATCTAATCTTCATGATCCTTCTGTGTCTAAATACTTCACAGTTTGTTAACACTATTCTTAAAGTATGGAAGAGTTAATATGAATTACTACTAAAAACAAGTTTTTAACATAACTAAAATAAGAGAACTAGACAGTGAAAAGCAAAATATTTGGTAAAATTATCACCTGTATCAATTAGGATTGAATACCATATCTGCTTAGCCAGAAGCTCTGGGGAAAGTGGTAAAATTGAATTTAGTATTTTGTGTTGGCTGTGTTGATTGTTTTTGGTCATTCACAGAGAAGAGATGATTCAGCCAGTTTCCAAGTAAAAATTTTTTTAAAAAATTGATCTTCTGTAACACCATGTTCTGAGAATATATTTTTGCCTGGTAAATGGTTTAGAGGCTAATTTAAATAATTTAGAGAAGCCAGTGCTGAAAAGGAATGGTGTATGTTCTCTCAACTCTTCAGACTATTTAAAACAGAATCTTAAGAAACTGGACCCTAAATTAATTCAGTTTGTGAGCTCTTTAAAACGTTTTTTACTTTGGGGTAAGAAACACTAAAAGCTAAAGCAACTGAATGACTACTAACTCTTCCTAGTCTTTGAAAACTCTTTAATGGAAACTAGTCTGTATGAGCAATTCATTTGACTTTTAGCAGACAAACGTGAGACAGATTTATCTCAAATTTTAATTATTTGACATTCAATATTTTTGAGTTTTATTCTGTTTTGGTTTTGGACATTTATTTATTTTTTCTCTAGAAAGGGTCTCAATATACAGTATGACTATATGAATGGCATTATTTTTTATGTTTTAATTAATAATGCTGGTGTCATTTGATTTCATTTGCAGAATTTATGACAGGCCATATTGAACAATTTGAGAATAGTTTCAGGGGTAATAATAATTCTGTGTGAATTTTTAGTCTTGAGTAATATGAAATTTTAGAACTGATTTCATATTTCACTCTTCTAACTTGTACAGAGATCTCTGGCTTTAAAATCTACACTGTCTAGCATAAGATTCAGTTTTCCTCCTTGTTTACTGCTCTATTCATTTCTCTAACTTACGGTAAATAATTAAGTACCGTGTTGGGAGAAGGGATAATAACAATTGATTCACATTTTTGAAATCAGCTAATTCAGAAGCACATCTGGGCACAGGAAGTTCAGTCTGCTATTTTCTCCATCTTTCAACTAAACCAAAAGAAAACATCGAAGTGTATTTTTTTCAGACCCTGCATTTGTCTTCAATGTGGTATTTAGTGTGGACTGTTGATATTATTAGAAAGACTTTAGACTAATATGACATTTATCAAACTGTGTCTTCCAATCTGGCTTTACCAGTCACCAGTGTTTTATCTTCAGAATCATCTATTTTATTTCTCAATTTATTCATAACCTGAATAAGGAAGAAAGTGCTATTAAATGGTCTCTTAAAAAAGACATATATAATATGAGCTTTAGGTAATTATGTAAATCTTCCAGCTTGAGGAGAAATATTTTGACTAATAATTCTGGTTTATATTTTACTTGCCATTCTCTCTCTTCTGTGTTCTAACAACACTTTTATAAGTATTTATGGGATACCCTTTACAAAGATGTATAATAAACACTTTAGCCTTAACACTTTAAATGTTCAATTTATTTCTTAATGTTTATCCTTTAAAATTTTCTATTTTGTTCATAATCTTCAAGGCATCTAATAAGAGGTTAAGTAAGACATTGAGCTCTATTGGAATTAGGGCTAGTACAGGGCTATTTTGTCCCTAGACTTAAAAACTTTTAGAATTTCAAAGACATGCATATTCACAAACCAAATAAGATAGGCTGATATAAAATTATTTAATAATGAATAAAGTTGAAGGTGTTTTTTTTCAATACCTTTCACTATCCCTTCTTACAGGAATGAGTACGGGGGCAAAAAGGAGTCTATTATTTCAATTGTGCTATCCTTCAGTGCCTCATCTTAGGAGGCTGATACTGTTGGTAAGGAATGAAATTAAGGACAGTATCTAGAAAGTTCAAAGGGAGCAGAGTTGTACTAGATAAGGTGAATGATACAGACACTTTATATGAGGTGAGGAAGCGGGAAAACGAAAATATACTCCCTATCACATGTAAAGGTCTAGGCTTAGTACAGACATATAAATATACAATCTCACTGTCTGATCATGGCTTAACATGTGAATGATCAATATATATTCAGTTAAGGGAAAAAAGCACAATATCAAAGTCATAGCTTTCACTTATATAAAATGTAAATGAAATTCATTTTTCCATTATATACCAATAGAAAGAAATAAAGACTCTATCAAGTTTCCAATCTAAAATGCTGAATTGTCTATATATATTTATATTGTGTATATATATTTTACTATAGGTAAAAAGTTCTCTTATGTATCTGACAACCTTTCCCAGTATAGTAAACTCGATCATATTCAGCTTTATGTATCTTGTATGTATATTTTCCTAAGTGTGAATTTCTTGTTTTCTGGAATTACTGTTATTCTCTTGAAGTGGTTCTCTTATTCCAAATACTATGATAGACTCAGTGTTACAGGTTAGTATTGTTAGATCTTGATCTATTCTCAACAAATTAATGTTTTATTTGACATGCAATAGAGACCATTTAGGTATTAAATGCCCTCTGGTTTTCCCTGAAAGTTCAAATAAATTAATGATAATGACTCCTAGCCCTGAAGATTTGTTTTCTGTATAGGCATACTTTTCTTTCATTGTGAGTCTGGTTGGTATAACTGGAAAAGAGTTTCAATTCTGGATCCAGACTTCCTGGGTTCAAACCTGACTCTTCAACATGCTGTGTGTTCTTTCCTCTTCTAAGATAGGAACATAATATAAACATTTATTTCATAGAATTACTTAAGAGTAGTTACATTAATTATGTCTGACATATAATATGTAGGTACTTGTTATTGTAAAATATTATGCTAATAGTAAATTAACATGTTTGAAAAACAGAATACAGGGCAGTGTTTTTATGCAGAGTTCATATTTTGTAAGAACGAATAGTTTGAGTTCTGTAAATGATTATGACAAAAAATATACATTTCTCAAGAAAGTTGTGCTGACAGCTTACTTATATCAAACTGATTTTACATGTTAAGCATTCCAAATCTGGAAATCAAAAATCCAAAATGCTCCATAATGTGAAACTTTTTGAACAATGACATGGCACTCAAAGGAAATGCTTAGTGAAGAACTTGGATTTCAGATTTTTAGATTTGGGATGCTCAACCAGTATAATGCAAATATTCTGAAATTTGCAAACATATGAAATATAAAACCCTTCTGGTCCCAAGCATGTGGGATAAGGGATACTAAACTTGTAGTATATTGTGAGCCAATTTCACTTTTGAGGTTGCCTCCTTTCTTATCTTATCTGTTTCTCTCAATTTTCAATGATATTACTGCAAGATTAGGCCTACCTCTTGAGTTAAAGTCACATCATTGCTGGAACATTTCAAAACATCCATCTTGTTTTTTCAAAAAAAGGGTGGAAAGTTAGGGAACTGACCAACAGATTTGAGGCTTCTTAGTGAAATAATACTAATTTTTAATAACAATTCATGGGAAATTTCCTAGTGAGCATTATATATTCATTCTCTGGTTCTGAGCATTAATGCTATTAAGACTTAAACAAAATATATATGTGATGCACTAATAATATTTACTAGAAGCTCTTCTTTCTTTCATTGAAAAAGCTGGCTAAGTACATAATGGAATTACTTATGTTTGTTGTTGGTTTTACCAATTGAACATTTAATTACTTTTTGAATAATATATAGAGGAAAAAGAAGGCCCCAAATTCCATCCCACTACCATCTGGCTTGAGAGGATAAATGTCACATGTAATTGGCATACTCTTGCTTAAGATAAATCTCTACCCTTTTTGTAAATTCTAAACCACGTTGTCTTCATAAGCACAGAGGGAAGAATGATCTTCAAAATATATTTTTAGAACAGAGAATGCCAGACTAGATAAATCACCAGTGTTATACCAAATGACACAGTCTATATTCCCAAGTAACAGGGTAATAGGTGAAGTTTTAACGTTCTCACTATGGGAAATGAGCAAAAGCTACACTTACAGCTTGAAGTGTTTATTATTCTGGAAGGATGAATCAGAATATTAATAGAGCTAAATTCACAGAAGAAGATTTTATATTTATTTTATATTCCTGAAGCTGTGTTTTATTTATAGTAGCTTTCGAAATATTTTATATTGCAATTCAGAATATGTTGCCAAATTAATTGTGTAATTATATTTTTAGAATTCCATCCAAACAGTTCTATATGTGATTCTATAATACTATAGACTGAAAATGTATCATAAGTATTTTAAATAAGTTTTAAAAATCTGCCTTTTAATTTATTTGTATTTTTATGGCTCATATCTAGCAATATTATGTCCCTCAAGGTATTATTCAGATAAGTTTGCACAGCTCTTCAAAAACCATAAATAATTGCATTTTTAAAAATTATTTTATTGATTTTAAAAATAAAATTGATAGTAAAATGACTAAAACAATATAAGGATAAATATATATAAATGTGTGTGTTTAGAGAGAGACATAGCAAATCACATGTAACACAGGTTTATGAAAGCATCCTGTAATCATATCACCCAGAGGTAAACACTGTTTAAATATTATGTATAATTTTATATATTTATAGAATATATTGTAGAATTATATTATATGAAAATACCTATGCACAAAGTATTATAAATATATGTGCACAATAATTATGACATTTTTTTCTCATCAATGTATTCTAGATTTTTTTCCTTGTTAGTATCTATAGAGGGCTTTATTTTAACTAGTCTCTTAAAATTTCATCATATTATTGCACCATAGTTTATTAAATAAGAAATTACATATAATTAATATTATTTCCTAATACGAAAATTAAAGTATGGCCAAAAAGCAGTAAAATGTGATATAAGGTATATACACAGATTGACAGAGATTGTGTTGGGTTATCTCTCTATCTGCAGTGTGCACTGCCTTCAAAGAACAACAACAAAAAAGGAGAACTGAAACCATCATTTTATTGGTCTTTTATTGGCTAATATATAGCTGTCAGCCATAAAACTTTCCACAATGGACACTTTGGTTTCAAGTAGTTTAAAACTCTATATTGTCAATAAACAAAAGTACTTTTTTTTGACAAGAGAAAAAATATAGAGGAGATAATAGGTAAAGGAACCAGAAAGAAGATAAATAGTTATGCTTACAAAGAGGATTGAACTTTAAAAGTCCTAAGGACTCAGAATACATCACATTGATATTTTTGATCATTTTCTCAGGATCTTCTACCATATTTTTTGTTCTATGCTGTCCCCACACAGCCATTTTTTTTCCAATTCAGTACATTGTCAGCATCCCCCACTTTACTTATTTCATTTATCCTTGGATTCCAAAAAGAATATCAAAAAATCCCTTTTTTAAACTATCAATAACATTTCAGAGTGTTCAATATCTTCTGAAATACTCTATTTTTGTTTGTAAGACAAAGTGGAAAATGGTAGCTTCAAATAAAGAATTCCAGTTTTTTTTTGCTAATTCATTAAAATAAACAGAGTTACATCTTTCACTTGCATATTTAATCAATCAATAATTATACTGGCATAGTGGAAAGAGTATTGAAATTTTGAGTGGATTTACATACAGAAATTTCTGCCCCTCCGTTCTTCGATGGAAAGTATCTAACTTATTCATAAGGTGGACTCTTAACATAGACACTGCTGATGCCAATCTGTCTTTCTGACAATGACTGATAGAAACATGGGATGATGTCTGACCCAAGCTACACCAACTGGATTCTGTTTCTTAGAAGCTTGGAAATTAGGTGGATGAACAGTAAGTTAGTCTCCATATATGACTGAAATTTTTATTTTATTTTATTTTTTTAGCTAACTGCTTCTTTCCTCCAAAGAAAATTTACTTGTATCACTATTCTACTTAGCCCCAAGTGGAGAAAACAACTAAACACACACACACACACACACACACACACACACACACACACACACACAGACTCACATGAAAGAAAAAAGAAAAAGAAAACAGAACACTATCATAGACAACAAAATTTAGAGCATTCTAACACCCGATTAAAGGCTAAGCAGTAATTACCTCCCACTCTACATATTATACACTCAAAAATACACATAAACACAGACTTTATTCTTAGTTACTTTCTCATAGATGGCCTTAAAAAACCCCTGGGCTAAAAAGATAAACAAAATGAAAAACATTTTATGGCAGCCAGATTGTCAGTCTAAGAAAGTCAAATAGTTGGGCTTGATGTTCTTGCACATATTGTTATCTATCCAAAACAGGACATATTGTGCTTTGTAACATTGACTAATCTCTAATATATATTTTTCCTCTATATATTCTTGATTCTAAATTAAAACTTAATTTAGTGGATTTTTTAAAATGATTATTTTAAGATTGTTGAGAGTGGTCCATATTTGACTGAACTAAAGTGTCATACTCGTATAAAAATGATAATACACCAATGGAGATGTAGAAGCCATTTTGGTATCATGGATTTAGAGACCGTTGACTTCATATTTGGCCCAAATTTGTAATGACTTGATCAGATTTTGAGTTCCCTCACAAAAGTGGAGGGAAACTCCTGACATCTTACTTTTGATAATTATATTTTCATAAAATATTTTTTCCTTAGAATTGCATGTTTGAAAAATAAGAAAAATAAGAATGTCTATATTGAGCAATTAAGAGATGCAATATTGTGAAGACTTATTTTATGACTAGGTCCTATTTTTCTGGGACTGTCCTCTCTAAAATAGAGTGGTGTTTACTCAGCAGCACTATTCATATTGCATGAATTTGAAATGGGGTTATCAGAGAACAGCTTGGGCTTAGCACATTGTAGGAACTCTAATATCCATGCATTCCAGAAGGTGAGGATGTTTTATCAAAATGGGAATGAAAAGACAAAAACAGCTGGTCCAAATAAGATAAATTCTTAAATTATCATCAATTTAGTAAAAATATAGATTTTATATCCCTCTATATGAAATTATCTATCTATGTATCTATGTATCTGTCTATCTTTCATATATCTATTATCCATCTATCATTTCATCTTTTTGATAACTCTGTAATTTTTGGTCCTGGTTTTTTTCTTATCTCTTGCTCCATTCTTATTAAGGTGTTCCAGTATAAAATAGCACAGTAAGTGATACATTACACTTTTTTCTTAAAGCTTCCTTATTTTATCTTCTTATTTTACCACAGAGCAAGTCACAACTAGTTTTCTGTGGTCTTCTCAAGGTAAATAGGGACATAACTGTACAATATACACATTTTTGTAATGCACAAGATAATACATAGAACCACCTTATAATTCGTAATACTATTTATTTTAGTTTGTGTAACAACTGATCAAACAATTAAAGTCATATAATAAGTTTGAGTCATAAGTAGTACCATAGCTACTAATGTATAAATAAATATTGAATTAGTTTAAGAGAACAATAAAGTGTGGCATAATAAAAGCCTAACCGAAAACATTCCTATAATGAGAAATTATTATAGAAAAGAGGAAAAAAATTAGAAGGTAAGAGACATTGTAGTTAACAAGCTAGTATCTGCCATCTTATCTTTTTCTTTAAATTTGGTGACTGAGTATATAGGTCATCTACTTTAAACTTTAGTTATTTGTCTGTAAAATATGGCTAACAGTAAAATTTACCTCATAGCACAGGTTATAAATTGAAGTGAGATTGTTTATAAAAAAAACTTTAGCCAGTGTCTTAGTTTAAGTCCTCAATAATTGTAATTTCAGAACAGAAAAATAAAACTTTTCCGCTCTACTTGCTATTTTCATTATGTACCCTAGGTTAGATATCATCTGCCATAAGATTATAAGCATAGCAACATAGATTAGGCGGATTTTTTTTTTTTTTTTGCCAATTCATCAGTTCCATACTGAACAAATAATATGAATTAGAGCCGGCTCCTATGAAGCACTAGTATCTCATAAATGAACAAGTAACATTGTTGGTTCCTAAATAGCTCAGCTGGTTAAGTTAACTAATAAACCAATGAAAACAAAAAACGTATTATGTAATATCTTTTACTAAGTTATGGAATAATGTGTTTTATTTTTTATTTGCTTTTCTCCATTTGGAACAACTTTCTTCATGTTCAAACTTTACCTCATGTCTTCTCATGTTTAATATAGCTTTCACTATTCTGTGCATATCTAAACTCTTTTCAGATTGTATTCTTTTTTTCCCTCTATTCCTGGTCCCTAAATTCTGGAAGCCAGGAATCAAGTGTTTTTTCCTTTTAGTCTTCAACACTTGGCACAAAACAAGCTGTAAATAATAGACAATATAATAGATATGATAAAACAAGAGGAATGTAAAAATAAAAAAAAAACAGGTTAGCATGAAATTAAATGCTTTTTATAAATAAACAAAATAATATAAATAATAATTAGTAAACTAAATAAAATCAGAAGATATAAATATAAAAACACCAAAGTCAAATATACATTAAAACAACAATGAGCGGTAAAGCTCACAGATTATTTTGCTAATAACGTCTCAATTATAATTCATAACATGAATCTAGTACCTTTTCTATGTAAACACAACAAAAATTGTATTTAAAACTTTCCCTTAATTAAATAGCACCACCAAATATATCTTTGCTTCTTCATATACCATCTTTAAAATAATCATGTTATCGACTATGGAGTTAGTTGCCTGTTAGGTTTGTATGCCACATCAGAGAAAAGGATCCAGAATGCTTTTCTGTAATATAGCTATGAAAATCAATGACCTTTGTCAAAAAGCTCTTAGCTGTTTCCAAATAGCAAAAAGAAACAAAAATCTTCCTTCCAACCATACAAATCAAGTGAGCAAGCATTTGAGCTTCAAAAATATCAAACACTGCTATGACCTGAGACTGTCAACATAAAATACTACAGTCTCCATCTGTGGGAAAAAAAAAAATCTAAGGTCTATTTTCCAATAGAAAAATTAATAAGAAAACAACAAATTCACTTTAGAAATCACCTTATGAAGAAACTTGTGTATAGGTTGACTTCTGTTATAACTGTAACTTTGCTTCTGTAATATATATTTTAAAAAATCAGACCCCCACATAATTCCACTTAAATAACCTGGCAAAAAAGGATTATTATGTGAGGTCATCAATTTGTGTACTTTGTTTAACATTAAATATCACTTTTGGTTGAAAACATTATTTATATAATTATAATTACATGAGGTTATTTAGTTATAATTCTCCCCACAAACTCTCATTTAGTCAATGATATCCCTGATGTGCTGTATTGCTCTCATAAAAACATAAAATCAAACAATTTAATTCATCAACAATTTTTTAAAGAAACGTGTTCAGAGTTTGACTTGGAACTTTACACATACACCTCTTTACACTGCAATGGTGACTGACATTCAAGATCATGGATTTTCATATAAAACTATTAACTTATATATATATATATATATATGTTCTAGGTTGATAAAAGAGATTGGGAACATAGTAGACAAATAGGCACTAGAAATAAAAGCAAATGTACATATGGACTTCGCAGCAACTTGGATGGACTTAGAGTCTATCATACTCAGTGATCTAACACAGAAACAAAGAACAGAGTACCATATGGTCTTGCTCATGGGTGAACCTTGAGCAGTTATCAAGATCCTTGATAATTATCCACCAAGGGGATTGGTGGTGGTGGGAGGCTGCCAGGGGAGGGAGGGGTAGAAATGGCAGTTGAGGGAGACTGCCAGGGGAGGGAGGGGCACACCTCATCAACAGGAGTTCCTGCATGGTGAACATTTGTATACCTAATCCTGAATTGTACCCCACATCTTTAAAATAAAAAATAAAAATAAACAAATGTAATCACTGATGGGGTGTGTGGCAGAGATAGATAACTAGTAGAACACTTAAGATTTGTGCACCTCTTCCCAGAATAGAATTATTTGTGGGCAACTGCTGCCTCTTTACATTCATGTGAGATTAGCTCTGGACAGTGGAATGTAAAGTTAACATCATGTGGGTCACTCTTTCACCTCTCCTCGAGTCATTGAAGTCCACATGTTAGACATGGTGGTATATGAAGTAGAAAGGAGGCTAGATTCCTTGGAAATAAGCCATGAACTACCTAGTCAAGCACAATTGAAATTAACTCTTTATAAGTGATAAGGAAACTTTTATTGTATTAAGCCCCCACGATTGTCGATTTGTTTATTATAAAGTCTAAATTTGTTGCCCTAGCTAATTGAAGAGTCAAAGAGAAGATATGAATTTTGTCACTTGACAAGCAGGGACAGAAGTAATTAGAATTCTACCTTCCTTTGCTCTTTAGTTTTGTTCTTACATTTTACTTTGTTTCTATGTTTTGTACTTATTACCTATTTTAAAACTTGATGCTCAGGAGAACATGATAGAATTGGGAAACTGAACAGGGTGGTCATGAATAGACAAGGGAACAGAAAAATAAGATCAGAACATTCCTTTCTTTCTACCTTTGCTCATCTTTCCTAACAGTGATTGTGGGAGGCAGGAGTAAAAAGGGATGAGAGTGAAGACGTGTTTTTGTGATGAAAAATAGCAATAAAATGGGGTTCTCCTTCACTTATCTCCCTTTATATTTGACGCTATAAGTACCAACCAGAATTAAAACTACAATTATAAGCCGGGCTCGGTGGTTCAGTCTATAATCTCGTGCTTTGGGATTGGCTGAGCCTGCGGGTTCGAGACCTGCCTGGGCAATTTGGCAAGACCTTATCTCTACAATAAATCAACAATTAGCCGGGCGTGGTAGCGCATGCCTGTAGTTTCAGCTACTTGGAAGAATGAGGCGGAAGGATCGACGGAGCCCAGCAGGTAAAGGCTGCAGTGGCCGGGAGCGGCCACTGCACTCAGTCTGGGCGACAGAGTAAGACTCCAACTTGGAAAAAAAAAACTACAATTATAAATGTGTCCAGAGAATTATCAAGTAATGTAAGGGTATTCCTGTGGCTCTCAGTTTTAGGGTATGAGAAAACACAAAACACAACTACATAGTATTACAGTACTGAAGTGAAGAAATGAAGTCATTCTCAAAGGTATTGCTGATGATGAGTGTTTCAATGGACACTGGGAAAGCTTTAAAGTTTTTTGTTTTTTTTTTAATGAGGGGAGCTTCACGATGGCTAATTATAGACGTCTGGTACTTGCCATCTACACAAAGAACAACAAAAATAACCTGTAGATAACTTAAATTTGAATAGATCATCTAAGGGAGAGTACTGAAATTCAACAGAGAAGTGACAGAAAACACCTAAAGTAAGGAAGAAGAGGAAATCAAAACAGCCTGCTCACCTGGGATTAGGTAGAATCCCAGAGAGGCTCTCCAGTGTGAGAAGAGGGTAAGTGAGAGAGTCTCAGCTGTCCACATTTCCACTGCAGACTCCTGCAATTCTAGCTATAGGAGAGCCCCTCAACTCTCATAGATCTTGAGACAAACACATATAGCTCCAGAGGGATAGGGATAGTCACACTAAGTCCCACATACCTCTTGGGTCCTCAGCACCTATGGTCTGGCACTATTTTGAGAGCCCAGTCACCACCATATTGCAGCCTGTCCTGTAGTCCAACAGCCATTGCATCTCCGCATTCCTGGAGTGTCCTTGATATCTCCCACTAGCAGCCACTGCTGTTGCTGGCTGTTACTTCTGAGGCCAAAGTCCCAGCCATTAGCAGTGATTCTGACAACTCCAGCAGTGGGGTTTCAGTTCAGCTCTGACTCTCCCATCAGAGCATTCCACCAGGGGCCTAGGCCCACACATCATTCCAGCTACCTTAGCCAGCACCACCTGCATACACCACAATGGCTCCTGAGGATAGGTCTGCCAAGCCCAGTTTCCACTTCCACAACTCTCCTGTGTCCAAACAGCCATTTTGGATCTGGAGATCATCCAGCACTATCCATCACTATTGGCATCTGTGCATTCCTCCTGAGAGCCTACGGTCAGGTCCAGTCAATCTGCCAGAAGCAGCACAACTAGCACGCACCAGTCCATGCCACCTACAGACTCGGGAACTGTCACTCAGCCTATTGCAGACACTCCCAACACCAACATGAACCACTAGAGAGCCAAAGGGTTACCCCGCCACTGCCTGCTATCTTTTATACCACACCTGCTCCCCAGGGTCCTGAATACTTGCCCCCCTGTTTTGCCCAACACTGTTGCTATCAGTACCTGAGAAAGCTTCCTTGAAGTCCAAGAATCAGCCTGCCTGAAATTACTAAGACAAGTGCTGGCTATACTTAAATCAGATAAAACAGATTTTATGTCAAAAAAAAAGTTGAGATAATGAAGTTTATTATATAATAATAGTAGAATCAATTTACCCAGATAGAAAAGCAAAAATAAAGGGAAAGATAGAATTCAATCACTAATAATCGGGCACTTTAACATCTCAGTCTCAGCATTAGCTAGATCATTTAAGCAGAAAATTAACCAAGAAATATTGGAGTTAAACTGTCCTTCAGACCAAATGATACAGAACATTTTTTTCAACAGCTAGAGCCTACACATTCTTCTTATTAGCACATGGAACATTCTACAGAAGAAACTATGTATTGGGACACAAAGCATATCTTAGTGAATTTTTAAAAATTGAAATCATGTCAATAATATTTTGAGAACACAATATAATACTAGAAATCGATAACAAGAACTTCAGAAACTCTACAAATAAATGAAAATGAATGAATATGCTCCTAAATGACCACTGGGTCAAGAGAGATATTAGGAAGGAAATTTTTAAAATTTGAAACAAGCCGGGCTTGGTGGCTCAGCCTGTCATCCCGCGCCTTTGGGAGGCTGAGTGGATTGCCTGAGCCCGCCGGTTGATACCCGCCTGGGCAGCGAGAGCTCATCTCTACAATGAATCAACAATCAGCTGGGCGTGGTAGCTCATGCCTGTAATTCTGGCTACTCTGAAGGCTGAGGCGGAAGGATCGCTAGAGCCCAGCAGGACGAGGCTGCAGTGGCCGGGAGCGGCCTCTGCACTCCAGTCTGGGCGACAGAGTGAGACTCCGGACTCAAAAATAAATAAATAAATAAATAAAATAAAATAAAATTTGAAACAAATGAAATAAAAACACAACATACCAAAATCTATTAAATATACCAACACAGTGCTAAGAGGAAAGTTTATAACAATAAATACCTACATCAAAAAAGTCAAAAAATTCCAAGTAAATATTATAATGATGTATTTGTAAAAACTAAAAAAAGCAAAAGCCAGCCAAACCCCAAATTAGTAAAAGAAAAGAAATAATAGAGATCAGAGCAGAACTGAACAAAATAGAGACAAAAATGCAAACAGGCACTAAGCAAAAGGTTGATTTTTTTTAAAAGATAAAAAAATTAAAATCAGCTTGCTAAACTAACCAAAAAAATAAGAGAAGACTCAAATAAACAAAATCAGAAATGAAAAAGGAGATATACCTAATACTACAGAAATACAAAAGAGCATTAGAGTCTATAATGAGCAACTATGTGCTAACACACTGGAAAACCTAGAAGAAATGGATAAATTCCTGAACACATATAACTGACCAAGATTGAATCAGGAGAATATAGAAAACCTGAGCAGACTAATGACAACTTATGAGGTTGAATCAGCAATAAAAATCTCGCAAAACAAAGAAAATCCTCGATTTATCTTTTGGAGGACATGACCCTTGTAGTACACTCAGAATTTGTTCCTTGAGTTCAAACAGGTCAACCTGTTTTTTATCTAGAAGTTTTGGGATGGTTGTTTCATGATTTTTGAAAGAAATGTCTCGAGTTATGTCAAAGAGGTGCCTGGTTTTTCCACCTTCACAATGTACCTGCCCACACTACATTGTATTCAGCAATTTTTGAACAAAGCAGCATGATCCCCATGCCCCACCCTCTTTATTCACCCAATCTTGCCCTGAGTGACTATGTTTGTCTTCCCGGATGTAAAATGTCCTCAAAGGGAAATGTTATGCTGACATAAGAGAGATGAAACAAAAAATGGCAGAAGCACTAAAAGGCATCAAAACTGACAAGTTCAAAAACTGTTTTGAGTAGTGGAAAAAGTGTCTGGATAGGTGTACTGCATCAGACTGAGAGTACTTCGAGGTATCTAAAGTTTAAACATGCACAGATAAATATACAATGT
Source organism: Cephalopachus bancanus (assembly GCA_027257055.1). Lineage (NCBI taxonomy): Eukaryota > Metazoa > Chordata > Mammalia > Primates > Tarsiidae > Cephalopachus > Cephalopachus bancanus. The sequence goes on along the minus strand of JAPVLO010000068.1, from coordinate 8,137,766 downwards.
TTTCTAAATAAATTCCAGGTTTTTTTTAGAGTTACACACACACACACACACACACACACACACACACACACAATGGCATACTATTTGACTAGAAAAAAAGAATGAAATCCTGTTATTTGCAGCAACCTGGATGGAACTGGAGGTCATTATGTTAAGTAAAATTACTTAGGCACACTAAACCAAATATCACATGTTCTCCTTTATATGTGGGCACTAAAATAATGAATATGATGGAATAGAGATAATTCCCAGAGGCTTGGAAGGTTGTGTGAGTGGAAGAAGGGAGATAAAGAGAGGCTGGTTAAAGTGTACACGCACAATCAGAATAAGTTCTAGTTTTCTAAATTGGAGTAGGGTGACCATAGTTAACAATGTATTGTATATTTCAAAGAAGCTAGATAAAAGGACTTGAAATGGTCCAATACATGGAACTAATAAATACTGATGGTGATGAATACCCTAAGTACCCTGACTTGATGATTACAAATTGTATGCATATAAAAAAATTACAAGTAATCAATAAATACCTACAAATATCATGCATCAATAAAAAAGTAAAAGAAAAACTCCTAAATTGATTCAACCCTTTTATGTTTAATTTAAAAATATGTTGAATTTAATAATATGTCAAATATAACTACTGTTGTCCCTTGAATAAAATGAAAGGTTAAAGGCACCAAACCTTGTACAGTTGAAAATCTGCATATAACATTCAACTTTTCAAAAACTTGACAACTAATAGTCTCCTATTGGCAAGATGCCAGCCTTACCGATAACAGAAACAGTTGATTAACACATACTTTGTATATTATGTATATATGTATGTATACAAAAAATATACTGCATTATTACAATAAAGCAAGTTAGAGAAGAAATGTTATTAGTAAGTCAACAAAAATATATGCTTTATTCTTCAGAATTGGATCATCATAAATGTCTTCATTGTTATCATCTTCATGTTGAGTAGATTGAGGAGGAGAAGGAGAAAAAGGAGAGGTTGGTCTTGCTGTCGCAAAGATGGCAAAGACCAAAAGAAAATTCACATATAAGTGGACTCACACAGTTCAAATTTGTGTTATTTAAAGGTCAACTGTACTTTGCTTAATCTAAGGTGAAAAGGATTGAGTTAATCAAATCTGTTTTTTCATTTTTGCATGAGTTTATCTTGGGATTGTATAATTTAATTTTTATTAGGTAATATAATAGATTTTTCCATGCTGAAATAAGTCTAATAAAAATCATAATAAAATATTAACTTATGATAGAATAAAATTGATAGATTATACTCCTTAAAATAGATGTTCTCAAGCAATATTCTTAGAAAACATTTGGATACTAGACTAAAAATGCTACCAAGTTAAGATCAGTTTTGACAATGTCTCAATATTTGCAAATATGCACATAATATGTATATGTGTACATATTAGTGGGATTGAGCTGCTCTAAAAATTACCACAAACTGTGTGGCTTAAATAATTGAAATTTATTTTCTCACAGTTTTGTGGTCTGACAATTTTAACATCTAGATTCCATCAAGTTTCAGTTTCTGGTAAGGTCTCTCTCTGACTTGCAATGACCTTTTCCCTGTGTCCTCACATGACAGAGACACAGAGAGAGAACAGACATCTTTCTCTAATTCTTCTTAAAATATCATTAGTCCTAGAAGATTAGGGCTCCTAAATTAACTTAATTGACCTCATTTAACCTTAATTGCTTCCTAAAAGCTCTGTCTAAATTCTAAAATTAGATCTTTAACATACAAATTTTGGGGAGACACAATTTATTGTAGAGCAATGAACATATCACATACATATAAAAACACATGCAATGCAGATACCTTTCTCAATTTTTAAATTTATAAATCAGAAAGATTTTTATGCCTATTCTCTTGTGTGTAGATAATGTAATATATGATGCCATTTATTTATTCATTTTGCAAATAGTTATTTGAAAATATCCTATATATGAGACACTGTTCCTACAATATAGTATGCATAGACAATCAATTAACAATTAAAAAAACAGTAAGTGGCATGATATGTTAGAATTCTAATTCTACTATGGGGAAAAGTAGAAAAAGTTAATTGGTATAAGAACAGATGAATAAGAGCGGAAGGTTTGTATGTCTCATAAAAAAGTTACATTTGCAAAATTCAAAGGAGGTTGGGCAATTAGTCACACAAATAACTGAAGAGAGAAGATTCTAGGCAAGGGAACTGTGAGGGTAAAATGCCTAATGAGAAATTATTTTAAAACAGCAAGAAGACAGTATGCCTAGTGAAGAAAAGTAAAGACTAGAGAATGAAATTGAGGTCAGAAATCAGATTGCATGGAATTGCATAGGCAGTTGGCTGTAAACTCGGCTTAAAACGTAAGTGAAAAACTAAAATTATTAGAGCATTTGAAGTGAGGAGTATTCTAATTAAGTGCAAGTTTTAAAATAATTCATGTTGTTTCCATATTGAGAATTAAAGAGGATAGACAACAAAAGTAGAATGGGATCAGCTACGTGGTTATTTAAAAAATACTGGTAAGAGGCAAATCTATTGACCAGGGCGGTGCCACTGGAGGTGGTGGTAGGTATTGGGATTTGTATGCAGGTGATTTAACACCAAAGTTCATGGTAAGTTTTTACTGATTATATTATTACCACTCTCTTTTACCACAAGAAGCAATAAGGCTTTTAGCAGGTCCTGGCCCTAGTTCTAAAGTCTGTGTTTGGAAAGCAAAACTTCTCTATTGAAAGTAGGCTGTAGGTAGATTCAACGTAGACTAGCTCACCCATTAGAAATCACTGGAGCTTCAGTGAAAATACAAAGGTAAAATAATTAACTACTCAAACATATGTAATTTAAAACATATGGGCAACCCCTTGAGTCCTCTCTCACTGTGGGAGCTTTTCTGTCCTCTCAATAAATTCTGTTTTCTCAAAAATAAATAAATAAAGATAAATAAATAAAGTATACATACATACTTTAAATTGTTTATTCCTTAATAAAAAGAGACATATATAATTATGTATTATAATATCTAATGTATATTTATATTATTATAATTTATATTATAATATATAATGTGTATATGATGTTATTTTTCTTAAAGTGTAAAAAATGTAAAGTGTAAAAAAAATGTAAAGCTTTCAAATACATTCAGTTTACTCAATAATATAATACATTGTGCTGGCCCAAAGTGCCTTAAAATGAGGTCTATCAGTGCTTATTTGCTTTTGGATTTTTCGTTTTTTGTCTCTTTGAAGAGACAGTTGGAAATGTTGAAACTTGAATACTATCACACATTTGACTGCAGTCTGATTTGAGGAAGATACTACGGCAGTTATAAGGTCTCATCTAATTAAAACCTGATCTTTTTATATTCTAGTTATTTCTACTCCATTTTTACTCTCAGATTTAGAGGTCGACTTCTGGCTCCATGAATGAGAAAGTCTGCATCCAGTATGTATGTGAACAGCCTGAGAGTAATGAAGTACCTAAGAATTACAGAATTGTCTTTCAGAGGATCCTGGAAGATCAATTCCCAGTTCTAATATTTGATTTCCTTTGAAGGAAACATAAAAAGTAATAATAATAATAATAAAAAAATAATAAGAGAACCCTGGAGTAGCATAGACTAATGCTGTTAGCCCACATTTGCCACTTGTGGACTTCTAGATTCTTTTTCTAATTTATGGTTGTTTATCTGTGATGACTATAGTGTCATACTGTGTACCATAAAATGAGTCACTCTTGCATCTTTTTTTACCAGACATAAAAATATAGGGGTAGTGTAAACATGTGGAGTTTTTAATGTTGAAAAAAGTAAAAGTTAAATACAATATTAAAATTGGGTGTGGTGGCAGGTGTTTATAGTTCTAGCTACTCAGAAGGCTGAGGTGGGAGGACCACTTATTCCCAAGAGTTTTAGTCCAGTCTGGGCAACATAAAATGTTATAATAATAATAATTACAATATCAAAGCAATACTTAAGAAAAATATTGTCTCTATACCTTGTTGGCAAGGGTCCAGAAGCATTTTGCCGTGAGAGAGACAAAAACTTTATCCTGGCATTCAGGACATGCCATGTCCCAGATGTTTATTTTTGAATACTTGGTCCACAAGGGGAAAAAAATGAGCTAAGGAATCTATTTTAACAAGACAACACAGAGAATACAATGTCTTAGTATGGGACTCTGAAAAGCTTCTGCTTCAACCTCTAGATTATGTCCAAAGATTTTTTTTGCCCCAGTTTCTTTTTTGTTTGTTTTTTTTTGTTTTACCTGCCTACAAACAGAGAAGCTTGATATAGATCAGGATTCCTGAGAGTGTCACAAGCAGTACAAATGCTGTTGAAAGTATCAAAATTACAGGAAGTATCAAACAAAAGTAGAGACTTCAGAATGGGGAAGGGAGGATGTGTACGTTATGAGAATGTCTTCCAGTTGGCCAGAGACCCTGACATCTGTAGTACCAGGTTGGGAAAAAAGACCCAACGTTGGACACGTAGAGAAGACCTAAACAATTTCGTAGGAAAATAGAATTAAAAGATAACAATAAAAATACAAACTTTACTTTTAATGTAAGCTTCACCAAGTTCAAGACATCAAGTTTAACTTGTAAATGATGGTACATGTAGTGCACCCCTAAAGAACTGAGGGTCCTGGGAATTTAATCGTGTCAATACAGTCTTTTTTTACACTGTTAACTGAAGAAAAACATGTGTCCTTTAAAGATTTTTTTTTTAAGATTAGAAGACAAAATAAATCAGAATAAGCAAAATTAGGATGTAAGATGGTTGCCTAATGATTTCCCAGTGAAATTCTCACAAAATTCCTCTTGTTTGTTGAGAGTAATGAGTTGGAGCATTGTCATGATGAAGGACTCTCTGGTGAAGATTTCCCAGGTGTTTTCTGCTAAAGCTTTGACTAACATTCCCAAAACATTCTCATAATAAGCAGTGTTATTATTTTTGGCTTTCCAGAAAGTCAACAAGCAAACTATCTTGGGCATCCCAAGAAGTTGTTAGCTATGACCATTGCACTTGACTGATCCACTTTGCTTTGACTGGACCACTTCCACCTCTTGGTAGCCATTGCTGTGATTGTGCTCTGTCTTCTTCAAGGGATAACAAAAATTGATGTTTCATCCTTTGTTATATTCTTTGACTACATGCTTCAGGATCTTGATCCCACGTGTTTAAAATTTCCATTGAATGCACTGTTCTTGCCTGAAGCTGATCTAGGCATAGTTTTGGCATCCATTGAGTAAAAAATTAGCTCCATTTTAATTTTTCAGCCAGTATTGCATAAGCTGGATCAATTGAAATGTCTATGGTGTTGACTATTGTTTATACTTTAATCATTGATTCTATTCAATTAAGATGGTCCACTGCTAAGGACTTTAACATTTTCTTGTTTCTTTCTAATATGAGTTACTCATTTGTAAACTTCTGATTTCTTTGGGTAATGGTTCTCATAAACTCTTCACAAAGTACCAGTGATTTCATCATTCTTTCACCCAAACTTAACCATAAATTTGATGTTTGTTTTTGCTTGAAAGTTCACAGAATTAGTGCTGCTCTGAGAAGTGATATTTGGAAATTTATGTCTAATTATTCTTAGTTCCTCAAACTAAATTCTGTTTAGACATACTATGGAAAGTCAACGATGAGTTTATTCTGTTGCAAAAAATTTTGAAAACCATGCATAGTTTTTTCATAATACACATTTTCCATGAACTTTTGAAAACCCCTCATATCCGCCTTATCACATTATGAAGCACTGTTTTATGTTTCTACCAAAGGTAATGTCAGCTAGTTTATCTTTATAAGTATCTATGTCAAGAAGTGCAGAAGCCGGGCTCGGTGGCTCAGCCTGTAATCCCGAGCCTTTGGGAGGCTGAGGTGAGTGGATTGTCTGAGCCCGCGGGTTCGAGACCCGCCTGGACAGCAAGACCTCATCTTTACAATACATCAAAAAATCAGCCGGCCGTGGTAACACATGCCTGTAATTCTGGCTACTTGGAAGGCTGAGGCGGAAGGATTGCCGGAGCCCAGCAGGTCGAGGCTGCGGTGGCCTGGAGCAGCCACTGCACTCCAGTCTGGGCGACAGAGTGAGACTCCAACTCAAAAAAAAAAAAAAAAAGAAGTGCAGAAAGGCTGAGTATGACAGTTCATGCCTATAAACCCAGCACTTTTGGAAGCTGAAGTGGGAGAATTCACTGAGTCATGTTCAAGACCAGCCTAGGTAACATAGGAAAACCCCATCTCGAAAAAGTTTAAAAAAAAAAAAAATTGCAGAAAGAGCAAAGACAAAGACTTTCTTAGAAAAGTGACTGCATGAAGAGTACATGCACTTTTTTAAGATCTAATTTTTTTTCCATTTTAAAACAAGCATTTTAAAAAGAAAAGTATTACTTGATCACCATCTTGATCCACAATATAATTATTGGTACTATTAGCTATAGACTAAAGACCTGGATGGATTATAGACAAGTTCTACTAAGTATGTCCTTTGTTCTTTTTCTCTTCAAACTCTGACATCAACATATCAATTGGCTATGAGCATCTCTCATATAGATTTACCTCTAGTCAACTTTAGAAGTAGGTGGCATGATTTTTCTAATATAGTCTGGATTTTCCCCTTAAATTTAGCTAACCATTATTTGTTCAAGATACATATCAAGTTTGTTATTAAGGTAGTCATGGAGAACATTTTCAATGTGTTAGCTATCTTTCAAAGACAACCTATGCTTTAAAATCACTGTAATTATGTCTTTAATTGTGCATTTAAAAGTAGTCCAAGCTGGGTATGGTGACTGATGCCTTCAATCCTAGCACTTTGAGAGGCTGAGGCGAGAGGATTACCTGAGCTTAGGGGTTCAAGACCAACCTAGGCAACTTGGCGAGACTTTGTCTCTACATGAATTAAAAAAAGAAAAGTAGCTGGACATGATGGCACATGTCTGTAGTTCTAGCTACTTGGAAGGCTGAAGTGGAAGGATCGCCTGAGCCCAACAGGTTGAGGCTGCGATGACTATGACCGTGCCACCGCACTCCAGTCTGAGCGACAGAGTGAAACTACGACTGAAAACAACAAAAAAACAAATCAAAAAAGAAATATTCCAAACAAGTTTAGGCACATTCAAGGTAGTAGAGGCAACCTACAGAATGGGGGAAAATATATCTGATAAAAGATTAGCATCCAGAATCTACAAAGAACTAAAAAAAATCAGCAAGAAAAAAGAAAATAACCCCATTACAGAGTAGGCAAATAAATTGGACATGCATCTCTCAAAAGAAGATATATAAATGACCAATAAACACATGAAAAAAATGTTCAGCATCACTCATCATAAGGGAAATGCAAATTAAAACCACAATGAGATACCACCTTATATTAGTCAGGATGGCCATTATTAATAATCAAAAAACAAGGCTAAGAATGCTGGCTCATGCCTATAATCCCAGTACTTTGGGAGACCTAGGTGAGAGGATTGCCTGAATCAACGATTTTGAGACCAGCGTGGCAATTTGATGAGACCTCATCTCTACAATAAATCAAAAAATTAGCCAGGCGTGGTAGCGCGTGCCTTTAGTTCTAGCTACTTGGAAGGCTGAGGCAGAAGGAGCACCTGAACTCAGCAGGTCGAGGCTGCGTTGACTGTGAGCGTGCCACTGCATTCTATCCTGGGCGACAGAATGAGACTCCAACTCAAAAAAAAAAAAAAAAAAAAATCAAAATACAACAAATGCTGATGCAGACACACAGGAAAGGAAATGCTGTTGGTGGGAATATAAATTAATACAACCACTGTGGAAAGTGGCATGGAGATTTCTCAAACTAGAAGTAGATCTAAACAAGATCTAAAAGTAGAACTACTATTTAATCCAGCAATTCCACTATTAGGTAAAGGAACAGAGGTCGTTATGTTAAAAAAAAAAAACACTTGCAACCACATATTCATTGTAGCACAATTCACAATCACAAAGATGTGGAACCAAACCAAATGTCCATCAACCAATCAGTGGATAGTGAAAATGGGGTATACATACACCGTGGAATACTGTTCAGCTATCAAAAAGAATGAGATACTATCTCTTGCAGCAACTTGAATGGAATTAGAGAACATCATCCTAAGTGTACTAACTCAGAGACATAAAACCAAACACCGTATGTTCTCACTGATAAGTAGGAATTAAACTATGGATATGCAAAGACAAAGAGAATGGTATAATAGACACTGAAGACTCAGAAATAAGGGAGAAGGGATAGAGGGTCAAAAACTCATCTATCGGGTACAATGTGCACAGGTGAGGATAGGGGATACACTTAAAGCCCTGACCCAAACTATTTGTACCCCCCAAAGCTAATGAAACTAAAAATTAAAATTAAAGCTGTTCAAATGAAATACAAAGAAACATACAAAAGGGACCAAAAAGAGATTTCCTAACATTTGAAAAGGGAGAAAAGATGCTCTATCTCCTAACAGAAGTTTTAAGTAAACCAGGAAATTTTTAATCAGATTAAATTTGGTCTAATTAAAAAACAAAATTTAGCTGAGCAAAATTAAGTAATCAGGGTAGAAAATGTTTTGAATTGAAGTAGAACATATCGTGTAGCAACCATTAATATGTCCTTCAGATTATCAGGCTTGTTTACAGTTTTATTGCTTAATATAGAGATGATTAATGTTTTGGAGAATGAAGAATAAATCAGCGAGTTAAGTGACAGAAAAAACTTGACCTAGGCCTTATAATTAGAGCTTAATTTTTCATCATAAATAAAAATTATTGTAATGGGTAATATGTGTTCCCTTACATTCTATTGGAAAATAGATCGCAAATCTAAGAATATTTAAAAATTGATAAACTTTTTATCTATCTATCTAATCTATCACCTATTTATTTATTTATTTATTTTGAGTCTGAGTCTCACTCTGTGGTCCAGGCTGGAGTCAGTGGCATGCTCATAAAGACCTGCTGGGCTCAGACCATCCTTCTGTCTCAACCTTTAAACAGCTGGAACTACAGGCACACACCGCCATGCCCAGCTAATTTTTTGTTTTACTGTAGAGACGAGGTCTTGTCATGTTGCCCAGGCGGGTCTCCAACCCCTGGGTTCAGGCAACTTTCTTGTTTCCGCCTCCCAGAATGTTGGGATTACAGGAGTGAGTCACCATGCATGGCTGAGATTTAGAAACTTTAATCATATAGATGCAAACTATCTAAGTTTATGGAGGAAAATGTAAGTAGATCATATTCTGACTGTGAACTCTGTGTGAAATAGGCAAAAATTAACTCTTTGTAACATCATATCAGAAAAGTAAAGCCATTTTGCCATTTTAACTCAATTTTCTTTACCTTTAATTGATCTTCTGAATACTTAACCAGCAGAAAATAATATAAAACTTATATTAGCCAAAAAAAATTGGCAATGAATGCAAGTCATTCAGAAATTCTATTTTGCAAATGTCTTTAGGCTCTAGAATTATGACAGTTTCTATTTTTATTCTATAAATGTTTTCCTCTCAATTTGATTAAAAGTAGCATTATCAATAAGAAGAGATAGTGCTTAAAATTTTGACATCTTTATCATTTTAAAATATTTGTCATTTAGTTTATTGAAAGTTGTATACACTTATTTAATTATTTATTTTAATTTGTTTTATTTTAAAGATGTCGGGTGCAATTCAGGATTAGGTATACAAGTGGTCATCATACAGGTAAAGTTTGGGCCTCACTTTGGTCACCACTTTGCCTGGTTTGAAATCAGTTATTCTTATTAATGTTACGTGTCCCACCTCCCTCTCCTGCTAATCCCTTTCTTATAGTATTATGGTAAATGTTCAAGGTCCATTTATGAGCTAGAACACGTGGTACTCAATTATTTGTTTCTGTGATAGATCACTGAATATTATAGACTCTAAATCCATCCAAGCTGCTTTGAAGATATACAATTATTTTAACTTGACTGGCCCATACCTATGTGACTGGAATCACCTTAAATATAGTTATACTTATTTCTTATATGTAGTTATATAGTTATAATTAATTACATAGTATAACTCTTAGAAGATTTTCCTAGTCATTTGTGAGGTGATAGCAACACCTCTAATAATATTTCAAATAAAATAAATTGTTATTACAGAATTTTATTAAATCCTCCATGACTTATACAGAACTCTAATGACAATATCACTTCTTTACTAAAAATACAAACTTTCTCCCTATTAGAGTGATGATTTCAGCAGTAACACAAATATTTATAGTGCTCAGATATTATGGCAAAAATAAATCATGTGACTAGAAATAAATATGTGGATTAGGTGAGATGAAATGGACATAAAATAATGAATGAAGTAAAGAAGCAACAATTTATGTCAGAAAGCATGAGAACTTGGAGAAAAATGCAAATAAATTCTTAAAATAGAGAATAAAGAAGGATAACGGTATAAGAACTGGGAGACAGGTATTTAAGCACTTGAAGGAAATATGGACGTGTTCTTAAAGACATAAAAATGATTGAGGAAATACTGTGTTTACTTTTTGTAAAAGATAAGCTTATAACTTTGTTTCTCCATTTAAAATATACAATCCATTAAAGAACACCTATTCTGGGTGCGGTGGCTCAAGCCTGTAATCCCAGCAATTTGGGAGGTCGAGATGAAAGGATTGCTTGAGCCCAGGGGTTGGACACCAGCCTGTGCAACTTGGTGAGAATAAAAAAAAAAAAAAATTAGCTGGGTGTGGTATCACGTGCCTGTAGTTCCAGTTACTTGGAAGGCTGAGGCAGAAGAATTGCCTGAGCCCACTAGGTCTAGGCTGCAGTGTGCCACTGCACTCCAGCCTGAGAGGCTCCTACTCAAAAAAATAAAAGGAAAAAGAAAAAGAAAGAAAAAGAAAAAGAACACTTAGTGCACAGTTAGGCTCATGTTTCATGAAAAACAAAACAGTCTCTTGTTCAAATATGTAATTCACTGAAATCTCATCATGTTTTTTATTTTTTTCTAGTATAAATTCATGTTAATTGCATGCTGCTTAAATGTTGTTTTACATATTTACTCTCAGCAGCTCACTTTTAGAGTTACATTTATTTTCTCACAAATGAGTCTTTCAACTCTTCAATAAATGCTATTTCAATATTTGATATGGCGGTATATGTGAGGTTGCTGTCTTATCCTAAATTAAATGTTTATTTGAGATACTTCATTTAAAGTGTTTTCATTTTCTTCTCATTTTAGTTGGAAAAGCAATCATGCAGTCTCAATGAAGCTATCTCTCCTCTGGCATTATTGTTTTGTTAGTAGTGAGGTAACCTGAAAAAGTGGGAAAAATAAAGTAAAATGAGAAAGACATGCAAACAAATTGTGGCTTCCATTTCTTACAATGGATGTGCTGCAAACATAAAAAAGGTTTAGCAATAATCTCTAGCTGTGTCAATTTAGTTCACAAAGACCTATTTGTTCATTTATAACAAACACAAATACAAAATGAATTTCACTAGGGAGAAAAATCCTTACTTAATAGCCACATTGACAGCATGTGCATTTTCATTTTTGTGTGATAAGACATGGGACCAACGTGATTTCATTATAAATGAAGAACTTGTGGTCGTTACGTGGGAAAATGATTGGAGAGTAAAAAATATATTTTTTTTTCCTATGGATTAAAATTGCAGAAAAACCGTTGCAGGGTCTGTGTACAGGGTTGTACCAGTTCATGTATTTCCCTATCCACTGATGATTTTTCACTATATTTGTTTATACTTCCATAATTTTCAATTCTCAGACCATAGGCATACTTTCAGTCTTCTTTTCCATGGCAAAGAAAAAACTTCTGATTCCTTCACCTCCTTTGTTTGTTTATTTTTATTTGGGGGGTAATCAGGAACAGTGAAAGATTCATCTATAAGGGCATATTCATAAATTCTAAACCACTGCATTTATTTCATCTTGATACATAAAAAAGCGTGCATTTACAGTTTAAGGTAAAGTTTCTGAAATTCTTTAGGAGAAAGGATGACAGACAGCAAATTTCAATTGTGTGCTCAGTTAAAATTTAAATTAGAGATAATATGTATTTTTTAAGTTCTTATATCCAGTACAATGTTTGAGACGCACATATATTAAAAAATCTTATGGTGGATTTAAAAGTCAAATTCCTCTGAATTTCCTTTATTTTATCTGGCAGCTCCATTTCAGAGAAACATTATGCTCTTTGCATAATGAGGGAAATTTTGTTTCCTAATTTTCCCTGTCTAGTTTCAGCAGGAAGAAAAACCTAAATTATACATTTTCTCCTTTATTATTATGGTAAATTACTAATGACTGAAATAAAACAAAAAAGTGCATAATTAGAATTTATCAGTATAATCATCATATTAGCTTAACAAACTATTGACCTCATTCACTTCATAATTTCTAAGTGAATCTAAATGAAGCAACATTTGTTCTGTATTCACTGTTTGTTTATTGTTTTATATCTGTTTAAAATTTTGTGGTGCTATTTTGTGTATTTCAAGTCACAGAATATTTTCTCAGGTGACTATGCATTTTGCCAGGTATTTATTTTATGATCTAATGTGAAATTTTATTGTTGATATGTGAGTATCTGAGAAACAGTGCTATTTAAATTTCTGAGTTTCTTCAATAGCCTCTGGAATAGGATGGAAGAGAAAAGGAGAGGCAATGGAGAAAGAAAGAAGGCAAGGTTCCCCTAGATAACTGAAGGAGTCCAATCCCTTGCCGGGTCATGAGGTTTCCTGAAGGAAAGACGGATAGGCGAAAGACGAAAATATTATACTCGGACACCTGCTTCCTGAACAGATGACAATTTAATGTTAGTTAACACAGAGCTTTTATACCATTCGTAAAGGGGCAAGACAAAGAAAATTCCTTCACGTACATATGCTTTAAAAGTTACCATCATCTAGCAGTCTGGAAGCGACAAACAAGTCAAGAACACTATCTACTTTTAGTTAATGAGTCTTTATCATAAAGCCAAAAATGATAGTTTTAGTTCAAAGTCCCGAATTACAGTCCTTGAAATGTCTCAAGAAAGTTTCCAAGTGCAAAGTTCTTCATGTAGCAGGAGTTTTTCTCTTTTGAGCTTTTACGACCTTCAAAACCGTAATCGCCTTTCTTGTCCAGGTGTCTTCGTTACTTTTCTCTTATCCTGCAGTATTTATTTCTAAAGAAAACTCAAAAGAAGCTTTTAATGACATTTCCCAGGCCCCCAAGGTTGCTTTCTATATTTAGTTAATTTATTATAAAAGTGTCTGATTAGTATATTATGAGTTCAGTGAAAACCCACTCTATAAATGTTAACTTAGAGTTTTAACTACTGTATTAAGTAAAAACCTTAACAATTAATCTTTATCCTAAGTCAGTGAAAACAGTGTTACAAATCAACTACATAACTCCTAGATAAATGTTAGAACTTATAATGAATTCATAATGGACTTACTATAAACTTGTGCTTCTAAAAATCCTTATGTCTAAACACTAAACTGCATAATTCTAAATCAAATAAGGAGTGAATATACTTATATCATTTATTACTTAAGCAATGTCTAGTAACTTATAACCAAGTGAAAGAAAGCATTCTTGATGTGCTTCAGAGTTTAACCCTTGCATATGTTAGAAAAAGCCAAACGGCACCGTGGGAGAATGGAAAAATGAACCATGACATTCTCAGGTTAGCTGTGAGTACTTCACATAAACATGCCATTTTCTTCTTCCATGACTGCACAGAATTCTTTGGCGGCACCCAACAGCAAAGGTGGAAGACAGAAGGCCTCAGCTTCCCGGGCTCACCCTGCGGCCCGCGGTCGTCAGCCCACCAGGACCCTGTCAATCAGGTGGGCCTCCAAGGCTGGCTCCCAACAGATAACTCTGCTTTTAAACTTTCTTTTACTAACTTTTTTTCTAGAATATTCAAAGACAATTATCCTAAATATCCTCTCATGTACATTAACCTCAAATGGAACTCTGCTAACAAATGCCTCTTACCTTTCTCATAGATCTATTTTCCTTAGTAACTTAGTAACAAATTGATACAGAGTGAATAGAAGCCTCTGAGTTATTGTAGCTGACATTATCTATGGTCTTTAAAACTGAAACACAAATTTTGTGTTTAAATGTGATACTTATGTTAAATAACAGAGAAAAATGTGTGCTCTGTTTGTTGCTGGTTTTTTTTTTAATCCAATGTATTTTCCTATCAAATCTCAACTGTCCGTTTTAGTGTTTTTTTTTCTCTTTTTTTTTTTTTTTTTTTTTTTTTTTTGAGTCAGAGTCTCATTCTGTGGCCCAGGCTGGAGTGCAGTGGCATGCTTAGGCCAATGTAGCCTCGACCTACTGGGCTTAGGCAATCATTCCATTTCAGCCTTACAAGTAGCTGGGACTACAGGTGTGTGTTACCATGCCCAGCTAATTTTTTGATATATTATAGAGATGAGGTCTCGTCAAGATGCCCAGGCTGGTCTTGAACCTGTGGACTCAAGCAATTCTCTCACCTGGGCCTCCCAAAGTGCTGGGATTATACACATGAGCCACCATGCCCGAACGCATTTCTGTGTCTTTAAATACCAGTAATGACATCTGAATAACATATTGAAGCACTAATATTTTGTATCATTAATTCTTCTACTAAGATAAACAAAGTCCATATTTTTTATTTACTTTGAACCAATTGCTGACATGTCAATCTCTGTGTGTACTTGGCTTTAAATGAATGCTGTCTGAGATTATGAAGTCCTTTTATCCTACAGAAACAGTTTCTTCTGAGCCCCATATGTGAGAAATTACTCATCAAGTGTAAAAATCTTTGGACATTATTGGTTTCCTAGCTATTTGACTTTTAGGAATCTCCCTAAAGATATGCAAAGAACAATACACAAATCATAAAGATATTAATGATTATAATAGTGGGAATATGTCAAGATTAACTTCTTAGATAATCACACTATAAAAAGGAAGATACTTTTTTGGGGGGTGGGCATTTAGTCCTTTTTTTTAAATTTTAAAGATGTGGGGTACAATTGAGGATTAGGTACATAAGTGGTCATTGTATAGGTACAGTTTGGGTCTCCCTTTGGTCCCCACTTCGCCTGGTTTGGGACCAGGTACCCTTATTGATGTTATATGCCCCCCTCCCTCCCTCCCCTGACCATGTCCTTCTACTGCCAATCACCTTTCTTATAGTATTATGATACATTTTAAAAGTCTGCTTATGAGTGAGGACGTTATTTGTTTCTTGATAGATCACTGAGCATTATAGACTCTAAATCCATCCAATTTACTGCAAAGTCCATATGTTTGTACTTGTTTATGACTGCATAATATTCCATCATGTATATATACCACTTTTTCCACTTTTTAAAAATCCAGTCCAGTTTCAAAGAATGGTTGGTTCCATGTTTTTGCTATTGTGAATAGTGTTGCAATAAACATGTGTGTGCAGGTATCTTATTTGTAGACTGATTTGAGTTCCTCCAGGTATATTCTCAGAAGGGGGATTGCTGGGTCATATGGAAGGCCAATTTTTAGATCTTTTAGAAATCACCACACTGTTTTCCACAAGGGTTATACTAATTTACACTGCGACCAATGGTTTAGAAGCATTCCCCGTTCCCTGCATCCTCTCCAGTGTCTGTTGTTTTTTGCTATTAATGATGACTATCTTGACTGGAGTCAGGTGGTATCACAGTGTGTCTTTGATTTGTATTTGTTTGATGATTAGATTAGTGAGGCTTTAATTAAGAGAAAATTTTTTTCTGAAGGCCTAAGTTGGTGTAGTACCCTTAAAATGGATTTGTTTGTTAGGAGTTTGCCAGATAATTCAAAATCCAAAGCACAGCACACCATACTTTTTTAAACCAGAATTACAGATCTATCTGTTTTGCACTGAGTTAACATTTAAGATATTTTCTCAAAGTTTTGGTTGATTCTACAAAAGATTTAACTTTATATTAGCAAATGAATATGCTAATTTTAGAAACACTTAAGATTAAGCATTTTAAATCTTCCCCTTATTTATGACATATCATTCATGACATGTGAGATGTCATAAATTTTCCTCCACAGTAACAACATTCAAATGCAGCCTGGAAAAATTGTGATTTATAGCATGATTTATTGTGCTTATGTCATCACCTTCAAATAATTTATGTGACCATGTTTATGTCGTGTAGCATCCATCATATGTTGGTATTACTATGAATAAGAGCAGGCTTTCGCATATTTTTCTTATGTCTGGTTCTTATTCTTGCTTAGAGGGTTTTAAAGTTTAATGTTCAAAAAATTAGGACACACAAATACTCTGAAAAGAATCTCACCCAAGCATGCAGAATCATTTTAACAGTCTAAGCAAGTTCATTTAAAGGAATAAAATTTTTAAAATGAATCATCTGCTGTAGAACTACTTACATTAATTATTTTTAAAATGAAATGTTTTAAACTTTATTTTCTTATAATAGTGCAATCAAGCAGTACTCTTTTCTTGGCTCATTCTGCTGTTCTTTGTATTAACTATTTTAAAGTACTCCACAGTCTTCAAATCTTCATTAAATGTGCCTGTAATCGGCTAGGTGAGCCAACATAAATTTGTGATAAAACATAATATATGAATTCTAGACCCAAATAAGTCAATATGTGAAGTATCTTGTATCTGATGATCCACCCTGAAGAAAATTAAAAAAATTGTCTCTCCCAGGTGACAAAAACATAAGGTTTGTCTTATGAAAACAAAGTATCTTTGGAAAAATACTGGACATGACCTGTAACAATAACCCAAGTAGATAATTTTCTAATATTCTACATAAGTTTTTCTGTTTTACAAAACTATTTTATAATGTACATTTACCTTTTTAAAAAATACAGTGAAAGAACAATTTTTAGGACACCCTCTACTGTAATACAAGTTTTGAATACCAGTCAGTAGGAAAGACATAGGGTTCTAGGCAGGTTACTTGTAGTCTTTAACAAGATATGTAACATGGTCAATCTTCAGTTTCTTTCTTAATAGAATTAAAAAATTACATTTAAAATCTGTAAAATATTTAAAGTCCTGAAAATCTAAATTTGACAACTCAAAGTTGACTCTCAGAGTTTCTTTCCTCTTTAACAAAATGAAAGGACTAAATAATCTGTGAGATTAAGTATAAGAGTATGTTAAGAGCTCTCCTTCTGATATTAAAAAATACAATGGATTCTGGTTTTTAGTCTGATAAATGATCATTAGCGATCTAAATAGAATTCTTTAAATTTTTTTATTTTAAAGATGGTAAAGATGGGTACAATTCAGGGTTGGGTACACAAATGGTCATTGTATAAGTAAAGTTTGGGCCGCACTTTCGTCCCCACTTCACCTGGTTTGAGATCAGGTACTCTAACTGATGAAGCATAATCCCCTGCCCCTGGTAGTTTCCCACTATCACCAATCCCTTTTTTATAGTGCTATGATAGTTGTTCAGGGTCCACTTACGAGTGAGAACATGTGGTACTCAGTTCTTTGCTTCTGTGATAGATCACTGAGTATTATGGATTCTAAATCCATCCTAGTTGCTGCAAAGTTCATAATTTTGTCCTTCTTTATGGTTGCATAATATTCCATCTTGTATATGTACCACATTTTTTAATCCAGTCCACTTTTAATGGGCATCACAGTTGATTCCATGTTTTTGCTATTGTGAACAATGCTGCAATAAACATGCGTGTGTGGGAATCTTTTTTATAGAGTGGTTTGAGTTCCTCCAGGTATATTCCCAGTAGCGGGATCATGGGGTCATATGGATGGTCGATTTTTAGATATTTTAGGATTCACCACACTGTTTTCCACAGAGGTTGTACTAATTTACACTTCCACCAACAGTGCAGAAGTGTTCCCTTGTCCCTGAATCCTCTCTCCAGCATCTGCTGTCTTTTGAGTTATTGATAATGGTCATCCTTACCAGTGTTAGGTGGTACCTCAGTGGTTTTAATTTGCATTTCTTTGATGATTAGTGAGGCTGAGAATTTTTTCATGTATCTGTTGGTTGTTTGTATGTCTGCTTTTAAGAAGTGTCTAAGATTATTAATTATTTTTATATCACTGTCATAAGTGCCTCAAGCATTGTCATGTGGGCTTTAATTTTTAATTTTGATATAAACAGAGGTAACAAATTGACTCTCTCTAAGAATTCTCAATGATAGAGGATAAAAGGAGAGTAAAACAAAGAAAATGCAGATGAGGAGGAGGTAAAGGAAGGACAACCAACATATATGACATGTATAATAGGTAATATCAGAATCTGAACTGAAGCTAATTACAGTGAAATGTATTGTATGCTTTTTATTGCCAAGCTAGACTGAAACTTGCAATAAGATTAAAATATTGGAAGATTTATCTTGAATATTTTAAGGTAAAAGATACATAGGGAATTCAATTTTTTTTACTACAAAGCCAATTACAAACCTTATGAGTTGCATAAGTGTTTATCACTTTTATTCAATTAACATTACAATTGTCATATTTAATTTTTTCATATTTTTAATTTTCACTAATCATCAAATCCAACAATCTTATTCCACCTTATATAAAGGGCTTATAAATATGAGAAGTAAGGAAAAGAATAGCATAATGGATAGGACCCTGATAATAACTTCTATAAGCTTATAGCACAGGATGAGAATGGAAAAAAGGTTAAAAATAAAAAAACTATGCATTATATTGTAGGCTGAATTTTTTTAAATATGCAATAATCAAAACATGAACAAATATGCAGGATTCATTAGTGAAACAAGCAAACAAACAAAAAACATGGTACTGACAAATAGAGAAGTTGGAAAAGATGAAAAAGTCACATTTGATCTAGGTCTTAAATTTTAAGTTATAATCAGATTTCTTGCATTGATAAAGATAACCTATCCAGCCATTGTTTTTGTTAAGCACTGGCTAGGTCATGTGTTCATTGGGCTATGACTGCTGTGTTTTCCTAAGTTTGGGCCCTCTTCCCTACCTTGGGGAGGTGACTCCTTTCTCTCTCTCTCTCTCTCTCTCTCTCTCTCTCTCTCTCTCTCTCTCTCTTTCTAAATAAACTATATTTCCCAATCTAAAAAAAAAAAGATAGCCTATACAAATTAAATTTGAGAGTGCTGACTGGCATCAGTATTGTGAATTACAAAAGGATGACTGAAATAGACTCAACCTGGAACATGGTCTTTGCTTTCAAACCTGATTTACATATATTTTATTGCTAAGACATTCATTTTCTTGTTTTTAAAATATTATAATTGACTTTTTCTGAATTAAGGTTGACATATATCTGCTTTTGTGTTTTTAGTCAGGAATCTGGGTTAAATGTACTTTGGGAAATAGTTCCCGTATTGCCAACAAGTGAGATGTCTTTAAGCAGCACTAAGGGAGCCATTCTTCCAAAATTTATGCCCTAAATGTGTGTGGAAATTGCTGTTTATCAAAAATTAATATACTCGCAGATCCTTCAAAATATATAAAATATTAATATTATATATAAAATTTATAGTTTCAACATAAAACTCAGGAAACAAAATACAATAGCCACACATTTCCATATGTAGATCATTATACATGCATTATTCTGGGACAATGAAACAGATGCTAAACCAGATTTCTTTCTCACATAATAATATTGACTCATTCAGCAACAATGTGGTAAATATTCCAGACATGGTACTAGGTTCTGAGCCTATTGTTGAAAACACAATGGATAAAACCCTTATTTTCCTCCCCTTAGAGTGCTGAGATGGATACTGATGAAGCTGTATTGACTCTTGTTCATGAGATAATGAACTCCTACACAATTCATTTGAATTTGTGTTTTGTATTTTCTCCTTTAACTTAAAGCATGGAAAGGGCACTATATACCCTTGAATTTTGAGTTTCATGCTTTCTCTATAGAAGAGAGCATTTTCTCTAAAACTCCAAAAAAGAGAAGATTATTGCGAGTAACACATAGACAGAGGTAGTACCAAAAGACTTCAATCCATTGGTAGAGGGTTAGGGATAATCTTATCTGAGAGAAAGTGCCATTTTATCTTTTACCCACGTATTAGGTAGTAATCTTTTCTGAAAAGATCCATCTTTTCCCATTTGAGGTCTTTTAGCCTTAGCACATTCCAGAGATCCTTTTTGGGAATTTCTTAGACTTCCAGCAATTTTAGATGAAGCCTGCAGACATTTCCTATGACATATATGATGAAATAGCAAGAATAGTTTTGTCATTAATATTTGAGCTCACTCTCCAACACTACAGTATCCCACCCCTAGCCACATCCTACTTGGTCAGAAATAGAGAAATGAGTAAGACCGACTGAATATAGATAGACTGATTTCCAAGAAAGAACAGAATAAGAGGGACATAATCACACACAACATCTTCTTCTAAACCAAGAAACCGGAAGAATCATTCCTATTGTTCCTGCTACTTTAAGGCTCATGAGACACAGAGCAGAGAGGGCAGTAGGGATCCAGGAATGCCCATTACAGACAGTAAAACACTGGGAGTGGAAAAGCAGTTTCCCTCCCACACCAATAACACACACTTTGCCCATGAGCAACCTGGCTGATCTGATCTCCTACTATTCTACTCCTCCAGTCACATTGGACTGTTGACTTTTGTTCTAATGGTCCATGTATGTTCCTATTTTAGGGAACTTTATACCCACAACTTGAAATGTCTTTTTTAGGATTCCATGCCATTTGTGATCTTGTTTCACTTGGGTATTTTTAAGTGGTACCTTATCTGAAAGGTCTGCCCAGATCAAACTTTCTAAGATAGAATAATGCTTTATTTGGTTCACAGACCTTATGACTATCTGGCATTGCATTCTATATTTAGGTTATACTTTTTATCATTTTTATATTTCCACAAATGGAACTTAAATTCTTTGAGGATTCTATTCAATTCTTTTCCCCCAAGGTCTAGAACAGTGAGTAATAAACTGTCATGTGTTCATATTTGTTGAATAAAGTAAGGGAGTAAGAGGCATCATTGTGCCTAATTGGGAAAATCATGAAATACGAGGTTTATTCACCTTTAGAGCAAACTTAAATTTAAAATAATTACTAATCAAATAACTTTTTCAAAGCCAGGATTAGCATTAAGATTTAAGAATGTTTTAGTAGATCAAGAAGTTAATTTCAGTCATCTTGAATCAATTAAGATAGGCAGTTTTGATCTAAAAGTTATTTATAATACCTCAAAAACCCTAAGTTGAATAAGATAGAATAAGTTAAGCAGATTGGTTGGTCAGATTGAGGTTCTTAAGTCAGACAGTTTTGGGAAAAAATCTCTATTCAAGCACACCCTCTATGACTTCAACAAATAAGACATTACAAAAAAGTTAAGCCTTAGTTTCCAGGCAGATAATATTGATTTATGAAGAATCGCTTACATATATTAATTTATTTACAGTATATAACATGCAATATGCAACACAAAGTAAATCCTTAATAAACAGGAGTTACATAATAACAATATAATTTTTTTTTTTTTTTTTTTGAGTTGGAGTCTCACTCTGTTGCCCAGACTGGAGTGCAGTGGCCGCTCCCAGCCACCGCAGCCTAGACCTGCTGGGCTCCTGTGATCCTTCCGCCTTAGCCTTCCGTGTAGCCGGAATTACAGGCATGTGCTACCACACCCGGCTGATTTTTTGATTTATTGTAGAGATGAGGTCTCGCTGCCCAGGTGGGTCTCGAACCCGCAGGCTCAGGCAATCCACTCACCTAACAATATAAAATTTATATGAAAAAATCTAAAATGTAAAACTTAAGTGCAATTGTGTAGAATATGAGGGGGACCAAAAAACCTGATATTTATTTATAAAAAAGTGTGTATCTATCCTTACATGTTTAAACTTTAGTCACCTTTAAAGTGCTCTCCTTTTGATGCAATACACCTATTGAGACACTTTTTTCATTGCTCAAAGCAGTTTTTGAACGCATCAATTTTGATGCTTTTCAGCGCTTCTGCTGGTTTTTGGTTTCACCTCTTCCACATTGGCAAAATGCTTCCCTTTGAGGATTTTCTTCATGCAAGTAAACAAAAAATAAGTCACTAGGTGCAAGATTAGGGAATAGGGAGGGTGGGAAACTAGGGTCATACTGATTTTTGACAAAAATTGCTGAACAAAAATTGATGGAAGAAGCAGTCACCTGTTTACCACAACTCAGGATGTTTCCTCTGCAAATCGTGAGGTAGCCTTCTCAAAACTTCCAGATAAAAACTTTGGTTGACCGTTTGATCCAGAGAAACAAATTCTGAGTGTTCTACAAGGGCCTGCACTCCAAAAGATAATCCCGGGGTTTTTTGGATCTCTCCTCGCATATCAACCAAAATATATTTTTAAGGTATAGAGTGGTCCCTGAAGAGCTGGGTCAGTGGAAAACTCAAATGTCTCTAAGAGTTAGGTAATGTGAATTAAGGTGAATATGAGAGGGCTGAGGGAAATGGAAACTCACGCTTTATCTAAAGAAGGTAGTTGAAACACATCTCTGGTCAGTTTGTTATCAAGAGGAAAAGCCAGACCTCTATTACGGATCCACTGCTGCTGGTTTTTAATTTTATTTACTTTTAAGACAAATTTCCAGACTTTTTTTAGATGCATATGATTTTAAAATATTGACAGCTCTGAGTACTAAACAGCATACATCTTCCTGATGTTTGTCTATTTTCTGACATTTAGAGTAAATGTTGCTTTTCCATATACAGGGGCCATAGTGAAAGGCATAAAAGGCCATCAGGTTTGAAACTTATTACAAACTCTTCTGTTTCACTTATGACACTGGTATCATAACTGGATCATGCCTCTACTGTTTCCATTATATTTGAGCAAAGATCATGTCTTGATTATGCTTATATGATAGTACCTGCTGAAGTCCGAAGTCCAGAGAAGCCATTTTTTCCTGAAGTGTTAACACTGAATACATTTAGATTGAAGGTCTGGACTTCTCTATCATGTTATCTGAGGTGACTAGGGATAACTGCACCCCGCAAAAAAAATTGCTGAAATTCTCAGGTCATCACAACCAAGAGAGGGAAGATTACAGAAGACAAAAGATAGAATCACCTTAATGAGAATGTAATATGCCATTTGTGTTTTACAATGCCATTGGAATTTTGGGGTAGGACAGTTCTTTGTTGAGAAAGATAGCCTGGCCATTGAAAGCCATTTAGCATTTTTGAATTCTGCTCACTAAATGCCACTAAATGCTCACCCTAGTTCCTATGAGAATTAACAATACATTTGTGTTCCCAGTTGAGAACCACTGGGGAAGGAAAATGTAAGTAAGAAGCCAGTGGTCACTGCAGATGTAAATATGGAAACATAACACTCTTCTTTGGTATTTACCTTTGTAATAGAGCCAAAGAGTTAAGCTTTCTAAATCCTATTCACATTAAGTAGAGGATTCCAGGGTGAAGCCCTGGTCTAGTCATGGTCCGTTAAGAAAGGAACAATTCCATATGTAGTCTTTTTAAAGAAAGCAGTGTTTTATATATAAAAAATATTAATGCTGAATGCCTGATCCAAATGGCTAAAGAAAGACCAATTTCAGAGATGCTAAGAATGGCAAAGTAATGAGAAAATAAACTTGAAATAAAAGTAAGGAAGAAATGCTTTTTGTAGATTACCTAATAACATCCACTTTCTGCCCTTTCGGTCAAACCATTTATGTTTGATTGGGTTAAAGGGTGATCATCAAAATGGCAGAGGCAAAGGAATTCTTCTTTCTCAGTGTCAATCACATATACACACCCCTGATCCCAAATTACTTGGATGTCTTAGAATTTCTGGGTTCAAAAATTGAATTTATAAAAGCTCTTACTCCCCAAACTGTTTTTTTCTCAAGTTTTACTCATCGGAATGTCTATTTCCTTCTCTACAGTATTCCTTGTGACTACAACAGTAATTAATACATAGTGAAGAATAAATCCTTGCACAAATTAGTAAGCTGAGGTGGCTAAATCAGTGCTTAATTCAGAAAGGAAAGTTCTTTGACTTCCCTCTTCCCTAATAACATCCATCCTTTGATACCACCCAAGCCATCAGTAAATTCTTACTTACATGTGAACTCAATATGTTTTAGCACAATGATGCAGTAGTTTATCCTTGCGTTTCTTTTCTTTCTCTATTTTATCTTGCCTCACTGAAATAAATGTAATAAACATTTTGGAGAACAAAGAAAAACTGACTGATAACTTTCTCATCATTCCAGTTGTCTTTAAAAATTGTTAAGGAAACCATATCCATAACTCTTTTAAAAAATTTTTTTCAGCTGCTAAAAAACCATGAAAATTTTTGTTGTTGCTTTTGTTGGTTTTAAATGGTTATTAGTTTTCTTTCTGAGAACTATCTGAGTCTGCTATGAGAACAAGAGGTCTTTGTTAAGGAAAACGATATGAAGGACTAGAAAAAAGGAGGGGGAAACAGAAGTTAGTGTATCTCTGGGTATATTAAAATTGGAGAAAATAGACTGGAGATGCCAAGCAAGTAGGTTCAAAAAAGAACCATTGAGAAGAGCACTGCTGAAATTCCTTGGGTATTGTTGGAGCACATTTTTCACATTGCATGCAAAACTCTACTCCATCTGCTGTCTAAAACTCCACCATCGCACCCTGCTGACCTTCTACACATCCAAATAGACCACATAGGCAAAGGCTTGAGCCACTGCTAATTTGATTCTTGGCAGAATGTCTGTGCTCATCATATTCCAGGAAAAACACAAGAGGATGGGAGGCTTGTAAAGAGCTACCATGAGGTCTTTTCTCATTTACTTCCATATCTTCCACTGGAGGCTATCATAAGACACTTTTCTGTGCCTCCTGGATTCTGATGAGGTATAGGTTTTCCAATCCTGCTTCCCTTCTGTTACAACTGCAGAATATAAAATGATTTACTTATAGCCTAAAGTTTGCTCCATAGCAAAAGAGTATTATACAATTTATAATGTTGCCATTTGGGCCTCTTATTTTATTTTGGTGTTATCATTTGTGGTGCTTGGGACAAGGATCATGAAGATTGGTCACTCTTTTTGCTTATTCTTCTCTTCACTGTGTATATACAGAATAAAATTTAAATTAGAAAACTGGCTTATTCTACCTGTACCTGTTGAGTTAATCAGGCCTTGGCTTTGCCTTGTCTTTTATGTATGAGCTTGACACTATCCAAACTCATATAAAGGTGATAATTTGAACCATCTGCACTACGAATTCTCAACAGCAAATTATTCTGAAAGTTCCATGTCAAGTCTTGCCATGCCATAATTCTTTGTTCTAACTACATCAAGCAACTCTATAAAGATTGCACCTCACATCACCTCTAAGGAAACCATGAGATCCTGACATATAGAGTACTGGTGCAGAGGAGGAACATACCCATTCTTGAGCTTGTTCTCAAGTTGAGAGCAGAGTTAGTTAATGAAGTGTGGATATCAGCTTTATTGGTAGATTCCACTCCTGAATATATATTTATCTTATTCTCATGTCTGCAAACCCACTGTCAACAAATTGGACAGTGAGTACAAGGATCCGTTAGCAGACAGACACAAAAACAGTACTAGACAAAATAAAAAACAAATTCTGATGATAGAATAAGCAAATTCTGATGGTAGATACTTGGTAAGTAATTTGCATTATCTTAATTTAAGTATTAGAAAAATCGGAGAACTCACAGAAATACTAGGACCAATATTGAGTCATCAATAAGTGCAAATCATAGGAAAGTGCATTAATGATTATTGAACAAATTATTCACTCTATAACAAATCTGAGAGTACATGATAGAGATGATCCAATGAGATGGAATGAGTTACAAAGAGCAGATAAATTGGCCCAATAATAAATAAATAAACAATAAGAAATACAAAATTAAAAACAAAAAAATAGATAAGCATTATAATTTATATATATTCTGTTGTAGAACAACAAAATAATCTGATCAAAATGATTGCCTTTAAATGAAAAATTGTAGGGAAAGTAAATTCAAGTATTAATCAACACATAAAAGGAAATACTTAGAATTTCAGTCGAATAATTTTGTATAGGTATTTTTAAGTGAGTAACGGTGACTTTAGATTCTGTTGGCTATATGTTGTAAAAGAATGGTTTAAGTTCAGAGTTGCCAATGGTTCTAGTATAAAAGGACACAATTTTTGATATAGCAAAAATTGCTATCTTAGCAATACTTAAATTTCTGACAAAAATATGTAAAATGCAGTTTGAAAACGAGCAAAATAATATACCATTTTTCAAAAATTATTTAAAATTTTTGAAAAAAAAATCAAAACTAACTAACCCAGTTAGATAGTGTTATATGAAAAGCTAGGCAGAATCATCTCCAGAGTGTAGACTCCCAATTAGTTTTCAGATATTAATCAACCCCTCCAGGATTGGGAATTACTGATTTAGACACCATGGGTGTTAAGCAAACACTTTCCTTTTCATTTTGTAGTATAATTTTACTATACACACACACAGGCACACACACACACACACACCCCTACCTTTGTCAATATTATAGTATTTTCAAAGCATAGTAAAGACACTACAATACAGTAGTCCCTGCCTTTTTGACATCAGGGACCAGTTTTGTGAAAGACCATTTTTCCATGGAGGCAGGATAGGGGGTGATGTGGAATCTGTATTTGCAGCTGTTCCTCAGCACTAGCATCTAACCTCAGCTTCATCTGAGATCATCCGACATTAGATTCTCATAAAGAAAGTGTGCCATTCATAGGGTTTGAGCTTCTATGAGAATCTAATGCTGCCACTGATCGGACAGTAGACAGAACAAAGGCAGTAATATCAGTGATGGGGAGTGGCTGTAAATACAGATGAAGCTTTGCTTGCTCACCTGCCACTCATTTCCTGCTGTGCCACTGTTTTCTAATAGGCTACAGACTGGTACCAATCTGTGACTTGGGGGGTTGCAGACCCTTGCTATAACACTTTAACATACTTCCACATAACAACAATGATGATTCTTGTAAAATATAAATCTGATCTTATCGATCACCTGATTAAAACCATGCAATGACTTTCCATGTTCCTGAGAAAAAAAATGCCAATTTCTTAATAGGGTCTGCAAGGAACTCCATGATATCCTCTCATTACTTTTCCAAAATTATGTGAAATGACTCTCTTCTTTAGTGTGCTGCAGATATAGTCATGCATGGCTTAAAAACAGAGAAACATGCCATTAAGTAATTTTGGTATTATGGGAACATCATAGAGTACACTTACACAAAAATAGATGGTAGGGCTTACTACACACCTTGATTATATGGAGTAGCCTATTGCTTTTTGACTACAAACTTATACAGCATGCTACTACTGAATACTGCAGGCAACTGTAGCACAATGGTAAATACTTGTGTCTCTAAACCTATCTAAATACAGAGAAAGTATGGTAAAAATTTGATACTATAATGTTTACAAGACTCTCATTGTATATGTGGTGTGTCATTGACCCAAGCATTATCACATGGTACATGGCCGTACTTGGTTTGCTTTCAATTCTTCTAGCACTTAAACTCTTGTTCATTTTGGATCTTTACCTTTGCTGATCCCCTTTTTCTTTATGGGTTGGCTTTTCTTCCTTCTTTGAGTCTCATGATAATAGTTATTTTTTTTTCTACTCTAGCTTATTTCTGCCTTAACTACTGTAAGAAACCTTATCCTCTCTCACTCTGTTAATCTCTATTCCAGCATCTTCCATTTTTAAGCAAGGCATTTATACAATTTTTATACCTTTTTTTTGCTGATTTCCATATTTTTTGTCTCTCCATCCTGAGTGTTATCAAATTTAAATATTATAAGGAAACAGACTATGCCTGTTTCATGTATCAACATATGCTAGCTACATGTTCTCATGTCTAACACATGTAAAGGTCTCGAACGTGTCTGTAATATCAACAAATTTGTGATGTTTCCATACTTTGCTGTGTCATCAGAAAGTAACCTGTGTTTCTTGGCAGTCAGGTTACAAGACCAACATTTCTGCTTAAAGAAATGTCAATCCTAAGAATGCTGGATATTGTATTAAACTAATAATCTGTCTTGCATACATTTGTTAGAGTCTCCTAAATAATTAAGTTCAAACAAAAGCCCAATCAGATATAACTGTCTTAGCAGTGTGGACGTTTGCATTTTAAACCACATGTTATCTCAATCTAATCATATCTTGCTAAGACTATCTTGCCCTAGTTTAGCATCAAGTCTTTTTGATAATAAAGTGGATATATATTCTAAGTGCTCAATGTATGGGAAAATCTGTCATTTATGATATATGTACATCAGTTAATTAAATCTTTATGGCAATTCACTGAGGTAGGCATTGTCATCTCTGCTTCATCAAGAAGGATATTGAAGCACAGAGAAATAACTTAACAAAGAATAAAGACATACACTTGCAGAGCCACATTTGTATGCTCAAGGGCTACTACTGGAACTTTGAAAAGATGATCTTATACAATTAGCATTATTTTCAACTTTAGAGATTCATAAGTCACTTCAAAATACATGAGCATACTGAAACAAGACTCCCCAGCATTACAGAAGTTGATAAAACAGCCTCAAAATATAAATCTATTTTGTTGCTGAAGGCATCAGCTTTGTAAGAAAAAATGTGAATGCTTTTATAGAGTAAAAGTTGCTTTACTTTTTATAATGGCAGAAAAATATTCTAGCAAGATACCAGAAAAAAAAAAAACATGAAGACTAAAGAAGATACGGAATTGAAAAATAACTGAAAACTGAGGAAACAAACATAAAAACATAGAGAACAAAACCCCTCTTATTGTAAAAATCACGGAGGGTACACGTTATCTGGAAAAAAAGAACACGTATGCCATACTTCATTTTTCATTTTGTTTTGTTTCTTAGTTCAAGGTTAGAAATGTGAAATCCAATATATAACAAGTTAACATCTACACAGCCTACATGAACAGCACAAAATATTAACAAAGAACTTCTTTCCTTCTTTCTATTGTATCCTAACTTTAAAACATACATCTGATAACTGAATTTCAACAACCATTACTGTAAATTCATTTATGGTATTTGTTATGTTTCCTGGATATAACAGAAGTGTAGAATATACGCTTAACCCAATTATGATTTTCTTTACAATTTTGATCCTCTAGACTCTTCAGTTTTATATAAATATCTATATAATTATAGCAAATGAAATAGAATTGCATGATTTTAAACTAAAAACCCTCTTCCTACCTTAATTAGTTTATAAAGAAACTGCAGACTTTGAAATGTATATAAGCAAATTCCATCAGCAGAGGGCAGAAGAGATGACAATCTCAATATGAAATATAAAACTGCATTTAGTTAAATAAAACTATGCACGTTTTTAAGCCTTGGATTTTCTTTTAGCAATATACATTCTATTACACATAAAGAGTGCTGCTAGCAAGGAAAAAAAACTCACCAAAAATTTACGGTGTGAAAAAAGCATGTATCACAGAGAAAATTTACCCATTACATGGAGACAAAAATATAGATAACAGTCATAGACACTCTTCATCTACAAGTTCAAGGACACTTGAATGATCCTATTTGTTTCTTAAACAAGAATACTGTGTGGACTTCTTTAAGCAGATACAGATTCAACAAAGAGTCTGTCTCAAAAATGATTGTATTTATATTTTCCTTTATTCCTTTTTTCCTAACATCAACCAGAGAAAAGATGTGAGTTTACATCATCCATATTCAGAGTTCTTAGAAGTGTTCACATCTCTTATGTTCTGCACATAAAAACTTGGTTATTTGATACATTTTCTTCCAGTGCCCCTTATGCCTGTTTTCCATTATTTAATTTACAGAAAAATCTTAAGATTTGCAGTGTGTTGTTTTTAATTTACTAACAAAGGAAATAGCAGTCTCGTGTAAATATATATATATATATATGTATATGTATATCTCTGTATATGTACATACATGATTTTATACCTCATAATCATACAGTGGTTATATTTGCATAAATGAATGATATGTATCCTTAGCTTTTATTCTATTTTCTATTCCCATTTAGAGAAAAATCCCACAGAAGTATTTCATCATTACTCTTCTTCCTTTTTTCCTTCTTTCTTGAATTTAGATAATGATTAGCATGAATATTATTACTGAAGCAGTATCAAGTCAGATTGTGAATGCATGTCATATTTTCTTTTTTATTGTATATCAGCTGCCTAAGGTTACCCCATCACCTGGCTCCTCCTCTTCAACTAATAGTTATCAATAGGAACTCTAAATCATCATATTAAATCCCAATACCATTCCTCTGGTCTTCACACAGCTACCAGCAAAAGTCAATAAGAGACTCTGGAACTATGAGTGCTCTTGACAATGCATATCTCCCACTACACTGACACTTCACCAAAATTTTTAGGTTTAGAATCATCAGATACAATTTCATTTTGTCCTTCCTTCTAGATCATGTCAATAACAGCAAAAAATGACTAAGACTCTCAGGTCATCTCTCATCTCATGTACTCAAACCCTCATAAAGCTCTGCTTTCCTTCTTTATGAACCCATTTACTTCCTTTTCTAAACTTTGAACTCTTTATATGATGCCTATTGGACCTGATAATTATTTGTCTCCAAAATAAGCTCTGTTCTGAGCCTCTGTTCTGAATGTCTCCTTTGGCTTAATTTTCTAACATGAAAATGGCTCTTCCCTGGGAACACAAATTCTTCTTCTGTCAAAACTCTTGCTTCCTTTTTTTGTCACACATTTTGTACCATTGAACCAAAAAAATGTAATTGTCTTCCACCTTGTTTTCAAATAATTTTCTCTCTTTCCATTAAACACTCCCAACTTTAAGTCATGTGTCCACAGACCACAGTAATCAAAGTGCCAGATTGTCATATTCACCTACAAACTCCTTGGGTTAATTCCCTTCATTTCGTAAATATTTTATCTCCTAGGATCTCTGTTACTCTCTAACACTACTCCTATCACGAGTAAGTATTATTTCAAAATCAATTTAAATTTTCCTCTTAATATCTTTAACTTTCTACTTTTTGACTTCATGTCTGTCAATAATTTTGTCATCTACCTAACATCTGCCTTTTGTAATATAGATTTGCTAATCACTGAAATTTCCCTTCATTATCTTAATATCAATATTTTTATACCCTGTTCTCAAAATACTGCAATTACAACAGTTGTTAGATTTATCTCCCAAAGAAGAACCTAAATTAATTTACATCACTTGCTTTCACTAATCATAACCCTCTTCATGTCTCCATTTTTATCTTATAGAGATTAAATTTTCTGTTACAGTGCTTTGCATATTGCTCTAATTCACATACTTTCTATTTCTTTCTAGTCTTTTGGGAAAACCCAAATATTGCTTAACTACATTTCTCTACCTACTCTAATTCTATAGCTAGACAACAATAAAAGACAAAACAATGTCTAACAGTCTCACCTCAAATCCATGATCACTAACTTAAAGTGGACACCAAACACTGCTCAGTAATCATATCAGTGTTTTCTATTCTATGCTAACCCATTCTTCTAAAAGTCTTATTTATATCTCCTCCTATCTCTCCAAGTTTGTTAAACACCTTTCACATCTTTAATTGTTTAGCATGATTACACTTTCTCTTTCATTGACTTGCATTACCTTTTTATTTAGAAAAAAAAACCCCACCTTTTTGCACCATTAATAATGTTTTCTTTCTACCTTCTCATAAATAAAATGGAAGAACATGTGTTTCCTCCAGGGCTACCCTGTCTCTTTATGCATTTAATCCATCCTCTTGCCTATGTGATGCCACTCTGGCAATTAGACCTTTTCTCTCTCTCTCTTTTTCTCTTTCTGTCTTTCTCTGCCTCTCTTGCTTTTTCACTCTCCCCCTCAACATTTTTTTCCATTCAGCTGTATCATTTCCTGAAACATGCAACTGTAGTAATTTCTTTCATGTTAAAGGAAACACACACACACACACACAAACACACACACACAGACACACACACAAGCACTTTGCTGACAATAACCTAAGCATCACTAAGCCTGAAGGTCAGTACTTAAGCCCCTCATCTTGCATAATTATCGGATTTTGCTTATCTCTTAAACATTTTCTTAATTTTACTTGTAATTTTAATATAGAAGAATGTACTTTTCTTTTTTTTTTTTTTTTTTTTTTTTTGAGTTGGAGTCTCACTCTGTCACCCAGACTGGAGTGCAGTGGCCACTCCCGGCCACCGCAGCCTCGACCTGCTGAGCTCCGGGGATCCTTCCGCCTCAGCCTTCCGAGTAGCTGGAACTACAGGTGTGCGCTACCACACCCGGCTAATTTTTTTTGATTTATTGTAGAGATGAGGTTTCACCAAGTTGCCCAGGCGGGACTCGAACCCGCGGATCAGGCAATCCACTCACCTCAGCCTCCCAAGGCTCCGGATTACAGGCTTAGCCACCAAGCCCGGCAAGAAAGTACTCTTCATAATCACATATATATCCTGTGATGTCACTAAAATGTAACAGATAAACTTGTACCTACTTGAAAATATGTTCTTAGCTGGGCTCGGTGGCTCAGCCTGTAATCCTGAGCCTTTGGGAGGCTGAGGTGAGTGGATTGCCTGAGCCCGAGGGTTGGAGACCCGCCTGGGCAGCGAGACCTCATCTCTACAATAAATCAAAAAATCAGCCGGGCGTGGTAGCGCATGCCTGTAATTCAGGCCACTCGGAAGGCTGAGGCAGAAGGATCGCCGGAGCCCAGCAGGTCGAGGCTGCGGTGGCGGGGAGCGGCCACTGCACTCCAGTCTGGGCGACAGAGTGAGACTCCAACTCAAAAAAAAAAGAAAAAAAAAGAAAATATGTTCTTGAGGAAAATCAGTTCAGAGTTAAGAAAAGAAAACTGAAAATCGGGTACAATTGCAACCAGAGGAAGCATGACTTTCTGATTCCAACATACACAGAAATAAAAACACTTAGAAATATAACAAAATGAAGGGAAGAGGAAGGCAGATAGAGAGGGAAAGACAAGAAGGGGCAAGTAGGGAAGGAATAAAATAAAAATAAAGAATGGTGATTGCTGATTAGGCATTTTCTATATTCCAGTTCATTCTAAACAAAAATTAGAAGTCTATTTTTACCATAGTCTAGAGTGTTAATTGATTGGAAAAATGGCCTTTTATCGCACTTGTTTGATATATACAATTCCAATTTTTAAAACATAAGTGCCTTTTATGGGGGGAGGAGGAGACACAAAAAAATTAATTTATTAAAAAAGTATGTATTTATTCTTGCGTGTTTAAACTTCAGTCACCTTCAAAGTACTTTCCATTTGATGCAATACACAATCAAGATACTTTTTCCACTGCTCAAAACAGTGTTGAACTCATCAATTTTGTTGCCTTTTAGTGCTTCTGTCTTTTTTTGTTGCACCTATTTCACATTGGCAAAACGTTTCTTTTTGAGGATTTTTTCATCTAGGAAAATAATAATAATAATAATAAATTCGCTCTGTGTGAGATCAGGTGAATAGGGAGCACGGGGCACAGGGGTCATGCCATTGTTAGTCAAACATTGCTGAATACTCAGCGCCATGTGGGCAGGTGCCTTGTCATGGTGAAAGAACCAGTCAACTCTTGCACAACTAGGGGCATTTTTCCGTAAAAGGTAATGTAGCTCTCTCAAAACTTCCTGATAAAAACTTTGTTTGACCGTTTGATCTGGAGAAATAAATTCAGAGTATACTACAGGAGACTCATCATCCAAAAGATTATTCTGAATCTTTTTTTTGGTTTCCCTTCTCATATGCTATGTGATATGAACAATGTATCAATGTGTTCACAATCCCTAGTAGAACACCCATAAAAAATGACACAAGTACTTGACAGAGATAAATAGAGCAAAAGCAAGATGCACAGATCCTGACACATGAGGTCAGTCACAGGAATGCTAGACCCAAGTCAGTAAGGTTTTGTGTTGAAGTGACTATTGTATATACCTTGAAATATACAAATTTTGATTATTTCATTCATATTAATAACATCTACCTTCTATCAGGAAGCTGATAAGGCATAAGTGAAGCTAAATTATAAATATTAGAAAAGGTTTTAAGGTGAAAAAACATAGATAGAAGTGTTCTTTCTTATTGTTAGGCACAGCATTCATAATATATGTAGACAATTGTGAACAGACAACTCAAAGTCTAGTCTGTCTGATATCTGTATGTGATTTCTTAGTGGATGATTATAACCATTATCTGATAGCACCTAAAAACTGCAATGAGTTTTAATTCTTTGCATTTTGAATAAAGGTGTTGTTTAACTTATCAGCCTATTAATTATGCATTTTAATTAACTTCAATACTGGGGCAACGTAGTTTCATTCCTAAGAAGGTTCCAAAAATTTGTGATGATTTTTTTAAAGTTGGTTTTTGGCATGTATATAAAATGTTATGATAATTAATCTTATTTCCTTAATGCATTTTTATCATTGCTACGCAGGTTTGATTATCTTTCTGCTGAAGATTATTTATCTTCTTCAGGGAAGAAATGGAAAGACCTACAGGATGCAAAATATATAATGAAATAGGATCAAAGGGAGGCCCAAACTTTACCTGTATGATGGCCACGTGTATACCTAATCCTGAATTGTACCGCACATCTTTAAAATAATAAAATAATAAAGAAATAACTTGATCAGTGCAGGGAAAGAAAAACGCAAATCAATTAAGTAAGCAAACATTATACTTCGTTTAAATTTCTTTGGGATCAATTTTTATTATTAACCAGCTATTTTCTTACTTCTCTCTTCCTATCTTCTCTTCTAAGAACAATTTTTATTCTGCAGAAAAAATTCTAACTTTTAGGAATTGGTCCATGTTTTCACATATGGAATACTCTTGAATTATGAATATGAATATGAATATGAAATAATTATAATTATTTAAATGTGAAATGCTTATTATAATTAACTACATAATTATTATATTACTCGTATACTACTCTTATAACGCTAAATAATGAAACTATGATCAAAGCTAACTTGTTTAATGTAAAGAAATACTTCTTTCATACAATACAGGCTTTTTTCCTGTTTTTAATTTCCTTTAGTTGAATAAGTTAAGAAGATTGAAGGAAAAAAGTTATTATTATTACATTGCAGAAACTTTTCTAATTAAAAAATGGTCTTTTAAGAATAAGAACATCATGTACAAATTGCCTTCATAAAGCTAATTTACATAAACAGAATTCTAATATTATCAGATCAAATTTATAGAATATTATGGATGTATGAAGTTTTTAATATACAGGAATACATTCTAAAAACCTCAGGCAATTGTCATTGTCACTTAGAATAAATAGCAACATATAATAAATAACTCACTGGGAAATAAAGAAAAGATAAAATAGGTATAAAAATTTAAAAATTGTCACACTTCAGACAAAATACATTTTAAAATATTTTATCAGCATTCACTCATCCAAATCATATTAGAAATCTCTTAGATATTACTGGAACTTGGAATAATCTTGGTGAAATCACTTCTAAAACTTGCTAGAAAGATTCTTTGCTGATGCTTTGAAATTTAATAATAAATCCCTGCAATACACTGAGATAGACTATTTCTATAATGCACTGTGAAATATGTGGTGTACCGTTTTTTAGATCTTGTTAACTCTGATTCATAAAATGTGACATTTCTTATGCCATTTGCAAGGCAGTTAATTTATCCAGCAAATCTCATGATATTCTCTACACTCGAAAAACTTTACTATTTAGTAATAAAAACGGTTTCTGAAGATGTAGAAGTGATGGAGATGTATAATGTGATAAATATTAGATTGTGTTATAAACTGTAAATTAACACACTCTAGACTGCTGAAATATTAGTTTCCAGATCAACAAGGTGCAAAACAACTACAATAAAATGTTAACTATCAACTTGGCACAATGTTTTCATGTATGTAAATCAAAGTTTTCGTAATGAAAGCTAATCTTTTGAGTGTACATATGTCTCTGAAAGAAATGTCTACAGAAAATGTTGTTATTGGTAATAATAATATCACAGAAATAAGTTACATATAAAGTATTTATCCTCACTTTTTACTCTTATAGATAATGTTCAAAATATACTAGTCATTTGCAAAAACATCTACTACTTTTCTCTAATATTAAATGTTATACATTTAGCAGTTCTAAAATGTAAGATATCACAATGATTTGAATATTTTTAGTATATTTTGAATGATAAAAGATTCTTATGCAACTTGTATCTGAAAAATACTGACTAATATGATATGATTCTGTAGAAAGCCAACAAATATGAAAAAAAAAATTAGGTGTCAATTATAAAATGCAACTATGTAATTACATTGTATAATTGCTTGGCTGCACACTTAATTTGCCTGCTTCTAAAGAAAAAAATATATATTTTTAAATTACTTATATTATTCTCTTTTTTTTTTTTTTTTGAGCTGGAATCTCACTCTGTCGCTCAGACTGGAGTGCAGTGGCCGCTCCCGGCCACTGCAGCCTAGACCTGCTGGGCTCCAGCAATCCTTCCGCCTCAGCCTTCCAAGTAGTTGAAACTACAGGTGCGCACCACCATGGCCGGCTAATTTTTGATTTATTGTAGAGATGAGGTCTCGCCAAGTTGCCCAGGCGGGTCTCGAACCCACAGTCTCAGGCAATCCACTCACATTAGCCTCCCAAAGGTGCAGGAATACAGGCTGAGCCACTGAGCCCGGCTTCTTGTTTTTAAAGAATGATAATCTTTAAATAAAACCATAGATTTCATCATATTTAAATGGTTTTAGCGTCCTTATAGAATAATAGATTTATACATTTCAGAAGTGTGTTTCAGTTGCTCATAACCTAAAAACATTATAA
This sequence comes from Cephalopachus bancanus, assembly GCA_027257055.1. NCBI lineage: Eukaryota > Metazoa > Chordata > Mammalia > Primates > Tarsiidae > Cephalopachus > Cephalopachus bancanus. The sequence continues at coordinate 8,100,892 of JAPVLO010000068.1, read as the reverse complement.
GTGCTGATCAGTCTTAATATAAATATATATATACACGCATTTTCAAAATTTTTCATAATCATTAGTGAAGTAAACTGCAGAATGAATGGGTGAACTCATGTATGCAATGCAATTTTCTCATTCAACCATTAAACTCATCATGAGACATATAAGTATCGTAGATCCTTTCAGAACATCCTTAAATTTGTATAAATTATTTGCTAATATTTAATTTTGTGATACACAGGATTTTCTTAAGTAACAGGGAGACTTTGTTTTACTTGGTTCGTGGAGCAAATAAATTTATGTATCAAGCAGGAAATAATAATGCTGGCAATTCAAAAAAGAATCAAAGAAAAGGATTTTAGTATTTAGTTGAACAGCAAGATGGATGACTTAATCACCACATTTCCAATAGTACCCATGTCACAAAGAAAAAAAAATAGTCAGAAAGACGAACAAAAATGATTCCCAGGAAGCTCCTTGCAATGAGAATGTGCAATAGTTAAGAATGTGGGTATCTGCAAAGCAATAATGTCTTAGCAATTGTGAGCAGATGAAGTACAGAATGAAAACGTGTAAGAAGCAAGAAAGGAGAATGATGGAGATAGGAATTAGTGGTGAGAGAAAATTAAGGAAGAAAAGAAACATATTTTAGCAGCAGAGTGTGAAGGGGCACAAAAAAAAATATTTTGAAAGCAATTTTATAGATTTTTTCACTCAGGGCTTCCTTTTACAAAAAACAAACAAACAAACAAAAAACAACCCTAATTTCTGCATTGATTTCTTTTTTAAAAATCGATTTAACTCAGAATATTTTTTAACTGTAAAATGTCCTAGGGAAATCTCACATTGATGAAATACATTGTGAGGTTTTTTTGATATTTTGGGTTTAAGGTGCAACCAACACCCAGAAGTACCTCAAATTAACTTGAGGAGATCAACTATTCTCTACCTGACTATACTTTATCATTAAACTTCTGACTCAAAAGACTGTCATTGTTCAGATCTGTGCTGTAAAACCAAGCAAAAATAGTAAAATACAATTATGGTTTGGGAAAAAAATATGCTATTTGACACTGGATATGCTAGAATGAGGATCAAGTTTTGATATTTTTAGGAGAGTTCACAGTTTTTGATAGTTTTAGGAAAGTTTACAAAATACATATAATAGAATAAAAATCACCATAGACGACTGGGTGCGGCAGCTCACACCTATAATCCCAGTACTTTGGGAGGTCGAGGTGAGAGGATTGCCTGAGCCCATGGGTTTGAAGACCAGTCTGAGCAACTTGGTGAGACCTCATCTCTACAATAAAAATCAAAAATAAATAAACGCCATAAATTTATAATCTGGAATTTTTTTGTTAGCCAACTGTTATGGACTGAATGAGCCACCCCAAAATTCATACATTGAAATTCTAAGCACTAATTTAATCATATTAGGAACTCAAATCTTTGGGATGTAATTAAGTCATGAGAATAGATAGGATTCGCACTGTTATAGAAGAGACTCCAGAAAGCTAGCACGTTTTCTCTCTCTTTCTCTCTCCCCTCCCTCTTCTCTCTCTTTCTCTTTCCCCCATGTGAAAATATAACTAGAGAAACCAGACTGAAAACTAGAAAATCCACATGAGAACACAAACATTCTGGCACCCTGACCTCATACTTTCAGCCTACAGAACTGTGAGAAACAAATTTCTGTTGTTTAAAAGTCACTCAGACTATGATACTTTGTTATGGCAGCCCAAACCAAGACACTCCATCTTCTATAAACATCTAATGTATTAAAGATTTTTAGGTCATTCTAAATATAGGAAACAAATTATTGCAGATTTTTGCTATAGCCTTAGGATTTACTCTTCTGAGGAATTAGGTTCTACTGTGGAACTGAAGCCTATCATGCTCTAGAAATACTGGAATTGGCTGTTTGCCTTTAGAAATTGGAAGAATTAATAGAAACCTGGAATTCTGCCTCAAGGAATAGAAGATAAAATGTCCATGTAAAGATGCCCAAACAGTGGGAGCAAGACACACTTTGACAAAATCACTAGACTACAAAAACCATAACAGATATTTTAATTATCCTTTGACCTGAAGACTAAAAAAAAGCAGGGGAGGGGAGGTTTTAAATTCTACCAGGATTCTACTAATATTTGTTTGCCTGAAAAAAACCAATAAAATAGTAGAAAATGTTTTATACTCAATCACCAACAGTTACTGAGATACCCTGTGAGAGTAACAGTGAACCAACAAAACCTTTTTGTAGAGATTAACAGGCTAAAAAATAAAACTTTCCTTATATCCCTTCGTGTCCACCTAATTCTCTTTTCCAATCGGCCTGACAAGCAGGTGTCAGAAGAATTTTTTGTAAAGAGTAAAGAGTAAATATTTTAAGTTTTGTGGGTCATATATTCTCTGATTCATCCACTCAATTTGACATTTGTAATGTGAAAGCAGCCATAATTACACATAAACAAATGAGCATGAAAGTGTTCCAGTTTTTTATTTACAAAAGCAGACAGTAGGCTTGATTTGGCCCATGGGCCATAGTTTGCTAACCCCCGATCTAGGTTACAGATGGCAAATGTTTATATATTTGTATGGCAAGGATATATTGTGAAATATCAATTTGTTTGTTTTCTATATAGTTCCATTTCTTTATTTTCCAGAATGCAAACCAAAGGGCTACTTTTCTCTTTCCAATCTAAATAAAATGGAAATAAAGATTCCAATAAAAATACAGGTGTAAGCGCTATATGGGCTCCCTAAAAGCTGTACACAGGACCCCCTGATTTTTCTTTCAAGGGAATATAAGAGATTGGCTCTAGATGAGTGAGCAGGGGCAAATGTCTTTAATGGGAGAAGAATAGATTAAAGAAATAAGTATTTTCGAGTAGGATAAATAATAACTTTTCTTTAAAGATGATCAAGAATTCTGATAAAAGACTGTCCTTGAGCAAAGACTTTCCTTCCCCATGCCAAAAACAAACAATAAGCAAGCAAACATATTTCTGTTCAGACTCTCTCTACTCTATTGAGAAACAATGCTTTCAGGTATGAGGTCCAGATGTACACTCCCATTGTAGTACAAAAATCTCTAAGCCCCCAAATTAACATGAATATAAATATCTGGGACACAACAAAATGTAAAATACTCAGAAAAATTCAAAAGCTTTTGAGATCTTCACAGAAAGAGAATACTATGGTTGAAGATCAAATCACAGTAAAAACAAAAACAAACGAATTCAAATAAGGCAATCACAGAAGATAAAGAGTATTATAGGCATAAGAACTTTTGAACATGAAAATAGAAGATCTATAAATTATATTAAAAAAAGAAACAGAAAATTTATCAGCAAAGAGAACAGGTCTATTTGAACAAAAATTAAATTATGTAAATAAAATTGTGTTGCCTAATTTTATGTGTCAACATGGACATTGCTATATTTGATCAACCACCAATCTAGATGTTTCTGTGAGGACAATTTAAAAATGAGATTAACATTTAAGTCACTTTGAGTAAACCAATTACCCTCCATAATGTAGTGGGACTTATGCAATCAATTGAGCCCTTTAAAGAAAAATATTAAAATCCTCTGAGAAAACTGTAAATCCAGACTGTATTCAGATTTAAGTTGCAATATCAACTCTATCCTGTGTCTCAAGCCTGCTTGGCTGCCTGTAGATTTTAAACTTAGCCTCAACAATCTCATAACCCATTTCCTTAAAATCAGTCTCTCTCTCTGTCTACACACACACACACACACACACACACACACACACACACACACACACTCCCCAAAAGTTCTATTTATCCGGAGAACCTTGCCTAGGACAAGGGAGGACCCAAAAAAACCTCAGAATTTATTTACAAAAAAAGTGTATTTATTTATTTATTTATTTTTTTTTTTTTTATATTTTTTTTTTTTAGTTGGAGTCTCACTCTGTCGCCCAGACTGGAGTGCAGTGGCCGCTCCCGGCCACCGCAGCCTCGACCTGCTGGGCTCCGGCGATCCTTCCACCTCAGCCTTCCGAGTAGCTGGAATTACAGGCATACACTACCACGCCCGGCTGATTTTTTGATTTATTGTAGAGATGAGGTCTCGCTGCCCAGGCGGGTCTCGAACCCACGGGCTCAGGCAATCCACTCACCTCAGCCTCCCAAAGGCACGGGATTACAGGCTGAGCCACCGAACCCGGCTAAAAAGTGTATTTATTATTACCTGTTTAAATTTCAGTCACCTTCAAAGTACTCTCCATTTGATACAATGCACCTATCCAGACACTTTTTTCACTGCTCAAAACAGTTTTTGAACTCGTCAATTTTGATGCCTTTTGGTACTTCTGCCATTCTTCGTTTCACCTTTTCCATACCGGCAAAATGTTTCCCTGTTAGGACTTTTTGTATGTGGAAAACTTAAAAAGTCGCTTGGGGCGAGATCGGGTGAGGCATGAGAGTCATGCTGTTTTTGATCAAAAACTGCTGAACAATCAGGACAGCGTGGGCAGGTGCAGTCATAAATCATCCAACATGAAATGGGCAAACGCATTGAAAGAATCTCCAAAAAAAAAAAAAAATTCACTGAAACCGAATGCAACCTTTACAGCAATGCTAGCTGGTACACTGATTCTGATGAGTTCCTAGAACACTTTTGTAATGGGGGAAGCCTATACTACAAGGGGCCAGTCTTACAAAAAATAATTCTGTTTCCTTCATACATAAGTTGTGTGGTTTTTTTTAAATTTATTTTTATGTGGTTTTCTAATTTTTAAAAATTAAAAGATTTGTAATGAGTTGACTTGTAGCAACCTTAAAGATATGTCCATGTTCTAATTCATGGAACCTGGGATCATCACCTTATTTGGAAAAAGGGTTTTGTAGATGTAATTAAAATAAAGGCTCTTGGGATAAGGAGATCATGCTAGATTATTCTGGTAGGTCCTAGTCCCATGGCAAGTGTTTTTTATAAGACTGAGGTTGTGGGTTATTTGTCAGACAGAAGAAAAAAAGGTGATATGAAGACAAAGGCAGTGATTAGAGTGGTATATTCATACTTGAAGGAGTGTCACCCACCAGCAGCAGCTAGAAGCTTCATAAAATTAATTCTCCCCTAGATAGTTTGTGGAAAACACAGTATGAAGAGTTAATTAGACTATATATGCTATACCAGATATTTTAATTTTCCTTGAATTTTGATGGGTTTGAATTCTATAGTCTCTGATATGACAGGGATTCTGCTTACACCTAGATTTAGACATAATAAATTATTGTTATTGTAAGCCACCAATTTTGTGGCAATTTGATACGGCAACCCAAGGAAACTAATACCAATTTAAATAGCAGATATAACAAATGTTAAATAGAAATTCTAAAAGTAGAGAATATTTAAGAAATTGAAAACTTTTTTGAGAATTTTCTAGATTTGTAAAAGACAAACTGAAGTACTAGTTGTCAACAACATTCATAAAATTAATCACAGACTATATTCATGATAGAAAAACTGGAATTCACCAAAAACAAAGAAAATATACTAAGAACAATAACTACTGTAATTTATCAACAACACATTTCTAAATAAATAGTAGCTCAAAGAAGAAATCATAGGAGATATTAAAATATATATTTTGAACTGAATAAAAAAGGAAACAAAGACATATCAAGATTTATGGGACATAGTTAAGCAGTACTTAGAGGGAAGTTTACAACTTTAAAAGCCAGTATTTGAAAGGAAAAAAGAAAAAAATTCTACAATCAATGCTCTAACCTTCCAAATTAGAAAGCTAATAAAAGAAGAGCAGAATAAACCCAAAGTAAATATAAAGAAGGCAAAAGTAAAGGTTAAGGGTGACCAACCAGTGATAGAAAACAAAGAGTAGAAAAAATTAAGAAATCTAAATTCAGCAACCTTGATAAACTCAGAGTGATAAAGAAAATGGAGAACACACATTGCCCATATCAGGTATGAAATCCAAGACACATCTACAGATTCTAAGGTATAGAAAGAAAATTTTACAAGAGTGTAATAAATAGCATTATGCCAATTAATTAAACAGGCTAAATGAACTGACTTAAATCTTGAAAATTATAACTAACCAAAACTAGCACGTGTTAAACAAAAATATGAATGCCTTCATATCTATGAAATAAGTGTAATTTATTCCCTAACATTTTTCCCACAAAGAAATTCAATAATTAATAATTTTATTAATAAATAATAATTTTAATTCAGTTACTGAAGAAGAACTAACATTAATTTTACTTTTATAGCATAGGGGAAGAATAAAACATTTCCAAAGTATTTTAAAAGGCCAGCTTAAAAGTTATAAAACACCTGACAAAAATGTAGAATAACTCACAAACACAAAACCTAACAAAGATATTAAGATGAATATAGTAACATGTAAATGAATAATATATGCTGACTGTCCTAATCAATTTGGATTGTATACCAAAGTAACACAGACAGGGTGCCTTTTAAACAGCAGACATTTGTTTCTCACAGCTCTGGAAGCTGGAAGTCTCAGCTCAGGATGCCAGCATGGTTGAGGCCTTGGCAAAGAAATAGAAAGAGAAATAGAAGGGGAAAAAAGAGGAAAACAAATCTACAACTGTGCTTATATTTAATGGTAAAATATTGAAAGTTTTACTTCTAGCATTGACAATAACACAAGTGTGTCTGCTTCATCCAATTCTATTCAACATTTTATGAATAGGAAATTAAGAAAAGAAATTATATATATACACAGATAGATATCTAATATCTAACTATATGATATATACACAGAGAGAGAAAGAAAGAGAGAGAGAGGGAGAGAGAGAAAGTTTGGAAAAGAAGAAATAAAATGGTCTTGATTCCCAGATGACATGATTGTGTACAAAAAAAAAAAATTCTAAAGGAACTGAAACAAAAAATGCACTAGAACGAAATCATTGGAAAGGTATTACTTAGAACCTACTGTAGGGTTTTGAGGTGGCATAAATCTACAAACAAGTCAGAAATCATCCTTCACATTCTATTTGCATTCCTAATCCAAGTTATTCATGCTCATTTGTATAATTGTTTTTTTTAATTATTCAATATCAGTGTCTGCTTGCATTTGATATTTATATAGTGCATATAAATTATAAACTTCTAGGTCCAATTAATCTCCAAATGTTTCAAAAATATCTTCCACAGATGCAAAAGAACCACTACAGCTATAAACAGAGCATTATAAAAAGTTAAGTACCTTCTTTTTGTCAGGGGATGTTTGTTTTTAATTACAAAATCAGGGGGAAACACTAACAAAATAAAAGAGTAAAAGATAAAAGACACTGAGAATTCTGTCAATGGTTAGGAAAAATATAAAACAAACATTGATGTTTCAGATGTCTGGAAATACAAGATTCCTTAACACAAACAATACATTAAGATGATCAGATTTATTTTTCTTCACCGCTAAAAGGGTGGTGTTGTCTGCTAGCTGATAGAAAGCAGGTGACCATAAAAATAAAATTTCAGTTTTGCTATTTGAAATGGGAACAAGCCGGGCTTGGTGGCTCAGCCTGTAATCCTGCGCCTTGGGAGGCTGAAGTGAGTGGATTGCCTGAGCCCGCGGGTTCGAGACCCACCTGCGAAACTTGGTGAGCCCTCATCTCTACAATAAATCAAAAAAATCAGCCGGGCATGGTAGCACAAGCCTGTAATTCCGGCTACTTGGAAGGCTGAAGCGGAAGGATCGCCAGAGCCCAGCAGGTCGAGGCTGTGGTGGCCGGGAGCGGCCACTGCACTCCAGTCTGGGCGACCGAGTGAGACTCCAACTCAAAAAAAAAAAAAAGCAAAGAAAAAGAAATGGGAACAAACAGAAAAAGAAAAGATCTGTGCAACTAGAGATTATGAAATTGCCATTTATTGAGTCAGACAAAATTGAAAGGTAAGCTGGTTAGTCACCAGGAGACCTGGTATTCAGATTTTAATAGGTTTAGGTTCAGATGCTTATTAGGAACTCTAATACACATTCTAATAAGTACTTTGATAACTGAATCTGGAATTTAAGGGAAAATATAGTAGAGATATAAATTGGAGAACTGTTGATTTATAGATGGCGTTTAAAGCCATGAGAACGAAAGTGATAGAAAAGAAATCTTAAGGCTGTGCCCTGAGAGCTCCTGGATGTAAGTTAATCTAGCAATAGAAACTATAAGGGAGGGACAAGGCAGATTTAAAAAAAAAAAATTGTCTTGGAAATTAAGAAAAAAAATGTATTTTGGAACGAAATAAGTGATCTGTGGCATCAAACACTGCTCATAGGTGAAAATATATAATAAGTGAGAATTAACCATCAGATGCAATATTTTTCACATGATTCTTATTTTTGACAAAATTGCTTTCAATTGACTTCTATGTACAAGTGGTACCTTGGAATGATTCCAGAGAGAAAAGGAAGAGAGGAAAAATAATTATGGACCCCTCTTTCAAATATTTTGTTTAAAGAAATGTAGAAAAATAGCTCAAGAGTTAGAGGAGACTCTAGAGTTGATGTGGTTTTATATTTTTTTAAGGTAGAGAAATTATAACTTATTTGTATGCTGATAAGATTATGACTATTAGATTCATAACAATTGGTGATGGTAGATGATTAGGCAAATTGCTAAAACATCATGCATACAGTTTTTAAAAATTCCTGTATGATAACCATTCACACATTTTAACAAAATTATTATAGTATTATTTTATAAAAATACATTTTGGAGAGTTTTCAGAATGGATACATGTTAAATGCTGGAAAATAAAAACTTTCTTAAAATGATACAAAATAGAAAAGTGGCATGCCATAAGTCCTTACTTAATTTGTGGATAAGTTCTTGGAAACTGCAACTTTTTTTTCTTTTTTTTTTTTTTTTTGAGTTGGAGTCTCACTCCGTCGCCCAGACTGGAGTGCAGTGGCCGCTTCCGGCCACCGCAGCCTCGACCTGCTGGGCTCAGCCATCCTTCCGCCTCAGCCTTCCAAGTAGCCGGAATTACAGGCATGCGTTACCACGCCCAGCTGATTTTTTGATTTATTGTAGAGATGAGGTCTCGCTGCCCAGGCGGGTCTCAAACCCGAGGGCTCAGGCAATTCACTCACCTCAGCCTCCCAAAGGCTCAGGATTACAGGCTGAGCCACCGAGCCCGGCTAAACTGCAACTTTTTAAGATAAATAAAATACAGCAGGTCCTGGAATAACATTCTCATCCAATATCCCTTTGTTGTAATGTTAATGAGAAAACGGTTGTGTTGTGTGTATTATGCTTACAGTCTCAATTTCCAAGAACGAGTCAACATTAATTGAGGATTTACTGTTGTTGAGTTAATAGAAACAATGTACCAGTGGATTAGACAAACTAAAAATATTTGTGTGTACATCTATATGTTTATGCATGTGTATTTGCATGTGTGGAGAGAGAAAGAGACTAAAGGATATTGTAGTGGTGTCAGTAGCATTTAATATGAAACCAGTGAATTACAAATAACTATAAGTCTGTACTGTTAGATATTCATTTATATGTAAGTTAAATCACGGTAGTCTTGTACAATAAGTATTTTTAAAGACTCTGGTAATAGTTAAATTATTTTTCAATATTTAAATTTTTGCAAAAATAATGGGTGACAAATTGTATTAAGTTACTATAATTCACGTTTCCCTGTTCATTAAGGAAGTCCTGGATCTTTTTATGTATTATAATTTTATTTATTTATTTATTTATTTAAAATAAATACAACAATACTTTATTAATAATTGGCATCTACCAGTTCAATGAATGCTAAACCTGGTATATCTAGTTTAATCACACAGTCTTTTCACCATCTCTTAACCTTCTTCTTTTTCCCATATTTTTTCACAAAAAGAAGTTTTCACTGATGTGGAAGTTGAAAGAGGGCAGGAAAGAATGGGACAATATGTACTTTTAACCATGGATGACCATTGCCTGTCCCTTATCCTCTAATCCTGTAGTTACCAGGGCCTCCCAGGTAACTTCCACTGAGGATTTTTGAGAGCTGTGGTTATCAGCGCTTTCCTCTAACACACCACACTTTCTTCCTTCGTGAGATCAGGAATATAGTCTGAAAATACACAGAAGCTCACTTGGACATAGTCCCACTCCCTGCTCTTGCCAATTCAAACCATAACTCACCTACCCACCGTTCAGAACAACGTTGTCCAACTCCAGCAAAGAGGCTCTTTTTTCTATTGCATACTTTAGGGAATAATTTTCAAACCAGGTAAGTTTCTATTACTATAAAATAAAAAGGGGAAACCCACTTAAGACTGTAACATACATTGAACATAGAAAGAAAATTAAAAACTCTGAACTTTTTCAATCAACATCATATCAAGACCTAAAGGACAAGGAAGAGGTGATGACTTAAAAAAAAAAAATCATACTTTTTGTGTGTTACAAGTTTATAATAAAAACATTTTCGATTCATAACTGTACTTTTATCATTAACTGGATTCATTTTCCTTTGACTTCCAAGTTAAGGTTTTTTTTTTTTTTTTCAGTTGTCTAGTGTTACAGTTTTATAAACTTTTTTGGTAGAGTGGGAAGGGCAATTTGAAAGCCAGATCTGATTTAAATAAGATTAAGACTAAAATGTATGGAAGTGAGAAAATTATCTTTAAAAGATGTTGCCCGACTGTGTGATGATGGTATGGGTTGTTTTTTTCATACAAAATATTTTCAAAAAAGCCTTTTGAAAATGCTTGTGACACAATGAATATAAAAAAGGATTGACAAAGGAATTGAACCACTGAAGCCAAAATGCAATTTCATACCAAACTGATTTAGGACGTTCCCCTGGGGGGTAAATTGAAAGAACAATTGTGAACAGAGAATATGGAGCCCAGCAAATGGCAAAAACACCTAAGAGAATGGCCGGTGACTTGGCTAATTTCCTGGCTCTGTGCAGTTCAAGATGTTCCCTTTGGTGAAGAACTATAGAATCTGATGGGTAGAAGGAACTCATTTTGGAAGCAATGACACTGCTGTTCATCTGAGTTCTTAAGGAAAACAAGAGACTGCTCTTTCCTCTCTGTCTCTCTGAATGAAGGGGTGCAGCTGCTATGTATTATAATTTTAAATGTTTTATATACTTACTTGTTAGTCATGCGTGACACAGATACCTTTCTTTCTTTCTTTCTTTCTTTCTTTCTTTCTTTCTTTCTTTTTCTTTCTTTCTTTCTTTCTTTCTTTCTTTCTTTCTGTCCAATACATAACTTGTCTTCCTATTTACTTTAAACTCATAATAATTTCATTATTTGTAATAGGGTCAAATTATTTAACCTTGTGCTTTATGCTTTTCTAGTCTTATTTTTTAAATGCTGCCCTGACAGATAACACTTTAGATTATCTAAAAATTATCTAAATTTTTAGTATAAACATCCTTCATTCAAAGATGTGAAATTATTGAAGGAAGTACATATGCAGCTAGATACATAGAGATGTAATTCCTTCAGCAGTTTGAAGATTCATTGGTGAGAGGTAAGCATATGTTTTTTACTAAGACATAGAAAAATTAAGCTAGCAAAGTTATACCAATTCAAAAAGTTTGTTTTTAAACACTTTCAAATAGATTATCACTAAAAAAAGACTTTTGTTTCTATATTTCTAAATTAAAGTACCATATGAAGATCTGGCTATGAGAAATCAAAAAAGACAATATTTTACATAAAATACCAGTGTGCTAGTCCGTTTTGCACTGCTATAACAGAATACTTTATAATGAAAAGAGGCTTATTTGGCTCACAATTTTGCATGTGCTGGCGTCTTTCTAGCTTCTGGTGAGGCCTCAAGGAGCTTCCAGTTATGACAGAAAGCAGAAAGGAACTAGAGTATCACATGATGAAAGCAGGAGCAAGAGAGACAAGGGAGGTGCCAGACTCTTTTAAACAACCAGCTCTCCGGTGAAATAATAGAGTGAGAGCTCCTTACTGTGAGGAGAGCACCAAGCCATTCATGAGGGATCCACACCCAAGAACCAAACATCTCCCATTAGGCCATACCTTCAACACTGGGGACCGCATTTCAGCATGAGATTTGGAGAGCACAATCCAAATCAAATCCACAAGAAAGGACTTGCAAAAGATGGAAACAATACCATTAAAGAATAATTTTTGGTTCGGAATGATTCAGATGACTAGGGTGTGTAATCTCTTTTTGTCTCTTCACCATTGCACAAAATAGCAGCCCCTATATAACCAAACTCCAGCGGCTATTCCATGCTCTATTTTCCCATCACTCCTGTCCCACATTCAATGAGATACAGGGACTAAAGACTTTACTTTATTTGCATTTTCCACAATTTTTTAATGTCTCTAACTTCACAGCCGATAGAGTGATTATTTCCACTTCAACCATCTAATGGTTTTTCTGCCCTCCAGTATGACTTCCCTCCAAGCACCATTGTCATTATGTCAACCTTCACCTTAAAATTTTCTTAGGCCATTCAGAGAGCTTTCAGTAAAAGACATCACACTTTTTTTTTTTTTTTTTGGTATATTAAGATTCCACAATCTGCCAACAATTACGTCTTTAGTTTCTTCTGCAGTCAATCTGTCTGTGTATTTTAGTAATCCTTTTTTAAAGTTTATTATGCTGTTTTAGGTGTATATGCTTTTAAATTTGGTATCAGTTTGGTTTTTCTGTTAGCTAAATTTTATTCTTCTAGCTCAGTTCATGTGGCATCTGTAAGTTTTCTCTGACTGTGAAGTCTGATTCTATGTCACTTTTCCATGTTCCTGTAACACGTGTTCTTTCTTTACTGCTTGACACTAAAGTATGTATAGCTTTCTTCTGTACTTTGCTTCATACATAAAATTTAAGTTTACATAAAATTCTCTTATAAAGCAAACTATGTGAGTTGCTTCACTGTTTTCTGATGTTTTTGAAAATATAGTTTGTTAAACCATTAGGTTTATTTCTTATGTTTTTCTCTTAATATTTAAGTTAGTACACGCTAGTCACTAAAGTTGGAATTGCTAAGACATAAGGATGAGTCGTTCACAACTTCCTTCTCTTATTTCCAATAGCTACTAGATTTAAAAAACAAACAAACAAAAAACCTTTATATCCGAATAGCTCCTCTATGTCATTTTTTCTTCTTCTATATCTAATAACTCAGCCATGGTTAAAGTCTACTTTAATTGTTTTCAGCACAATGAAAATACCTTTTCCTTTTACTATTAACAAATCACCCACATCTAAATGGTTTATAACATTTTATTTTATTCATGATTTTGTGGATCAGGAAATCAGAGCGGCTTCTCAGGAAATCAGAAGCACTTCACTGGTCAGTTTTGGTTTGGAATCACTCATTCATTTCCAGTCCGATGGTTGCATTCCTCTGAAAACTTCCCTATGCTCCAGCAAGATATTCTCAGCCATGATGTCTGACTTTTTCAAGGTGTTTTTCTAGAAGTTTTATAGACTTTTGTAAATTAATACATTACTTAGTTCAGTTGCATTGTCTTCCTGATTACTATTAAGTCACTACATTTAACCCAGATAAAAGGGAGAAAATACAAACTCCTTTTTTAGAAAGGTTATCGAAGAAGTTGAAAACTGCCACAGGAGAGTTCCAGGACTCTGAACTCTTCCCTCACCTCTCCATTGTCCACTCCTTTAGCAGAATTCCTCTTATCAGTTGTAATATTCAAAAAATATTTGTATTGTTTTTCTTTTATACACACAGAGATTATTAAACAAAGTATTTGGTAAAATAAGATTAAAAAAATCATTATAAAATATGGAAAACATACAAAGAATGGATATATAGTATATAACAGGGAATTCAAATCCTAAATTAATTAATTGATACAATTTTCCATATTTGCTGCAGGGTTTTTTTAAAAAAGAGAAAAACCATGTAATAAACATGCAGCTTTCTGTAAAAACAATTTTACTGTTTTTCTTAACTAAGATATGAATATCTTTTTGCATTTTACCTCATATGTATGTCAATGTAATATTTTGGGAATTGTTTTAAAATTTTCATGAATGTTATGACATCATGCAAATTATTATTAATTGATTTTGTTTAGAGATTTATTCATACTGAAACAGTCATGTATATATTCATGTTTAGTCTTAACGATGTACCAATGTTCTACAACATATATCAATATATATACTTTATACTAATGGATTCTCAGGTAGAGAATGTTCATCTTCATTTTGACCATGTTTTTACAAATTATTTTCTAAGTTGTTATTCTTATTTACACCTTCATTAGGCTTACTATAGTTTCTATTCTTCTACATTTTTACTTGTTATTTTCAGGTTTTTAAATTTTTGCTCAAATTATGGAGGTAAAATTGTAACAGATTATCTTATCTTATAATTATCTGGTTGCAAGGAAGTTCTGCATCTTTTGATAAATCTATTGGCCACTTAGTTTTTTTTTCCTGAACTGCTATTTTTGTTGTTGTACTTGTTTGGAGTTTGTTTTTGTTTTTGCCAGATGGATTGCAAATGTCTTTTTCCCCCACAATATGTGACTTGTAGTTTCCCTTTGTTTGTACTCATGTAGAATATATCTATTTTAACATAGTCAAATTAATTTTACTTTGTGCTTTATGTTTTTTGAGTCTTGTTTAAGAAATTATTTATTTTCTGACTTCCTAAACATATTACCTTCTACTTTTACATGCTAATTATCATTATGCTTCTTTCATTCTGGTTTTTAATGTTTTTTGATTTTTAAATTTTAATTTTTGTTTGTAAAATACCTTCAATTATTAAATTTAATTTAAAGAAAAGTTCACAAAATAAAGAAAACTATGTAAATAAAATATTTATTTAAAAGATTTTCTCTTTTTTATTACTACTGATAATGAGAATTAAGATGTCAAGCTCTCTTTATATAACCCAAAGCATACATAAATACATGTATCATACACACACCCTATGTTAAAAAATTCCAAGCCTTTAAGTAATTTGATATGGCAAGACTGTTTTTGTATGTCACAAAATATATGTATTTCAAAACTTAATGTAATGCAAAAATAAAGTCATCCAAGGGCAGAGTTTCTCTGATGCGTAAGAAAACCTTTCTTCACAAATGATTTTATATATTATGTTCAGAGATTTATTGGAGGTCAAGTGCTGTTTTGCATTAAAAACTAACTTTAGTATAGTGAGATAAATCAACCTATGCTGATTTTTAATGTGAACTTTATTTTATATAATCTGGGGGAAGGAGGTGGTATACTTGTACTAAATATACTTTAAACAATGATAAACTCTAACTTTAGAGTTTCGAGATATCTTAGACAGCATTGAGTAAGATAAGATCATTATGTAAACAAATATATTAAGTTTCAGAAAGGGTAAACATCACAGTTAAGTTTATTGGTCTGCTTAGAATTCTGATTTTATCTCCCTAATGGAATGCTTTGTAAGAGGCATCATCTCAATGTTAAGATGATTAATTCATTTTACACAATTAGAAATTTAAAAGGTAATTTGTTACATTGTTCAAACTTTTATAACATGTATGAATTGTATGAAAAATACAGAATATTGGAGCCTGAATATTTTTGAAGTCAACAATAGTTCATGGCAAGAATGTGGAAAAAATATTTCAGAGTAATTGAGATTGACATAATGGAATCACATGCATACATATTGAACAAATCTGAAACTAGTTCACATAACATCTTATCACAGTATCCTAATACAAGACATCACTGCTTAAAGATGATCTCTGATTTATTAAAGTTCCAATTATCTGCAGAAAATAAAATAACAGTTTTCTTGGCCCACTATCTCAAATTGTGAATCTCAATTTAATTATCATCACCATTTTATTATATTTAGAGTCTTTTAATAGTACATCTGTAGTTTTTTATTTGTGTACAATGTCTTTCAAAATAACTGTAGCATAGTGTTATTTTAGTAATCAAAAGTGTGAATATGGCAAGTAAGGATGGTATAAGCATACAACCTGGCAGTTTAATTGATAGGTTTCAGTGGAGATAAGCGAAAACAATGAATCAATTTCAACATCTGCTAGGAAGAGATTTTTCTAACAAATGGGAACTATAGCATTGTAAAACATAAAACATAAGAAAGAATAAATATACTTTTTTGAAATCATATACTACAATATTACAATCAAATATTGCAATATCAAAGACAATGCCATTGTACATTGCTACAGTCCCAAAGCTAATAGATGCATTTATTTTTCTTACTAATAACTTTAGTCTAAAAATCAGAGACTTGAAGTTTAACAAATTCTCAAACTAACTCCGCCTCCTCTTTTCTCAAGACTGTTAAATAACAATGTAAATTTTGTTGAGCATATATCTATGAGTATTGTTTGGAATATTATGCAAATGCACACATATATTTAGAGAATTTGTCCTTCTTACTTAAATAACTATGACACTGTCGTTCTTAACCACCAATGTGTTCAGTTCTAGCTGAAAACATGGATGCAACGGGAGACTCTTTCCTTATTTGTGGCCAATGTTGCAATTTGCAGAACCTCGCGCTGTGACTGCCTGGTACACTCAAGGTCAGCTCAAAGCCTGAGTTGAAAAAAAGAAGAAGAAAAAAAACACCTCCTCTTTTTGCTGCTCAGCAGGCTGATACATGTAATGCTACTGCTTGTTACAGCTTTGTTGGTTTGTTGAAGTTCTATTTGAAACAAGCTTTGAAAACTTTTCTTTATCTGCGGATATCTATCCTCACTTGGTTAAAAGGGGTGACTTGTGTCTATGGTGTAGGCTGTACATTCTTGTCCACACAATCAGAATTGTCAATACCCTTGAGTGAATTGTTTTGATTGAACCTGTAAGTATTTTAGGATATACCTATGTCAGACATTTTGATTCATATATATATAACTATATATATATAGTGTCTGTTGCAACACGCCTTTTTATCCTCCTCTTACATTGTTTGCTTGTTCTGCAAATAGGGGCAAGAAATAAACATTCTTACCTCATTTATCCAAAGTGAAATAAATTCCTTTTGGGATCTTCAGCACTGGTGATGGCTGGATCAGAAAGTTTCCTTTGTATGATGAGCAAATCACAGATCTCTTTACTTAAGTTTTCAATCTGTCAAACGGGCAAAATAGTCATGTTTATAAAAAGTGAGTAATCTATTTAAGGGACAGGACCAGAATTCTCACTCAATACTATTTTCTAAATGAGTTCATTCATCTTGATGATTTCATAATCTGATTACAGTTATATAGTTATATATTTGAATGTACTAACTTCAAAAGTGGAAATTTGAATTTACAAAAATGGTACTCAAAATGATTGATTTGATTAATACATTTAGGATGTGAATTGATTTATGAAATATTATTTATACAAAGCTTGAAAGTGTGTTAAAAGAGCCACAAACTTCATATATTAAAAAAAATACATTTTTTTTTTTTGTTTTTTTGAGTTGGAGTCTCACTCTGTCGCCCAGACTGGAGTGCAGTGGCCGCTCCCGGCCACCGCAGCCTCGGCCTGCTGGGCTCTGGCGATCCTTCCGCCTCAGTCTTCCGAGTAGCCGGAATTACAGGCATGCACCACCACGCCCGGCTGATTTTTTGATTTATTGTAGAGATGAGGTCTCGCTGCCCAGGCAGGTCTCAAACCCGCGGGCTCAGGCAATTCACTCACCTCAGCCTCCCAAAGACGCAGGATTACAGGCTGAGCCACCGAGCCTGGCTAAAAAAATACATGTTACATTAATTTAATTTAGACAATTTTGGCACACCTTATGGAAACATTAGCAAATATATGAGATTTTATTAGTTAACCTTTATTTTAAGTAAACATTATTTATAATTCTCACATATTTACGTGCATAAATAAATAAAATATCCCTGTATATTCCTTTTAAGGAATGATATGTAAACAATGTTGCATACATAATGATGAAATTATTTAATTCTACAAATAGATGTAAAATTGTGCTGTGGTTGACTTCCACAGCCTAAGTAATGCCATAGCAAATTTACATGAAAACTACAAGATTTAATGAAATATACCTAGTTTATAGTATATTAAAATTTATATTCTTGGTACATAAACATTTTTTCTTCTCAAAATAAATATAAGAACTCAACTTATAAAGAGCATTCATTGCAATTTCAGTATTGTTACTCATGAAATAATACAAAGAAAGACTAGGATAATGCAGTCATCAAATATGATTGGAAGCATGCATCAGGTTATATACATTGTCTTGTACTAAGCATTGTGCAAAAATATATAGTTAATGTAGTTTATATGCTTTAGTTAACCCTTTCTAGTCAAGCAATCAAAACATGTAGAAAAACGTGAGAATGCAAACATGTAATCAATATTAAATAAGTGCTATTCTTTGATAAATTCCAAGATATGTCACTTATGGGCCATAGATCTCTGCAATCATTTTAATTAATTGAAATGATAGACAGTATTTAGAGCTGTGTATACTTCAGACAGCTACATTGCACATTTATTTCTATTATCAAAATTATCAGCCAGGCTCGGTGGCTTAGCGTGTAATCCCGCGCCTTTGGAAGGCTGAGGTGAGTGAATTGCCTGAGCCCGCGGGTTCGAGACCTGCCTCGACAGCGAGACCTCATCTCTACAATAAATAAAAAAATCAGCCGGGCGTGGTAGCGCGTGCCTGTAATTCCGGTTACTCGGAAGGCTGAGGCGGAAGGATCGCTGGAGCCCAGTTTTGACAACTAACTCAAACTAAGGTGGAATTAGTCATCTATTATTAAGATCAAATATAATAGTATATCTACTTATTTGCAAGGTGTGTATGGCCTTAGGAAGCAAGTTTACATATCAAAATCTATGTTCTCAGAACTGACAGGAAATAATAGCAGTACCAATTGTAATACCATTCACTTTCTTCTCAGTTGTTTTAATAGAGGATTGGAACTGGAATATATTTTAAAGATCACCTATGTAGCTGCAGAAATATGAGTCTGAAACAGATAACTTTAAAGTATCTTCTCCAAAGTCATGCGCTGGTCAGAGGGGAGTAAAACAAAATGGCTTTTCACTTTAACTCACTACCAGGAAATGATAGTGTGCCTATTTTTTCTCTTTCTGCTCTTCATCTACTCTTTGTTCATGTTCCTGAAAATTAGAAAATAAATTCTGAAGGTTTCCTAGTTAAACTTGCAAGTTTTAACACTGATTTATTATTTAAAGTCCATCCTATCCAAAATTTCTATGTATTTCCATACAGTGCATGGTTTCCATAGAATTATGATAGAGTGCTGAAATTATAGCAGAGGTTGTTCAGGCTTATAAATCTGTGTACAATATTTTGTGTGCTGGGCATTATTTTTGTGGCATGTGAAGAGAATTGATAAATTGTCAAAGGGGAAAGAAATGACCCAATAAACATACGAGTTATAGCCTTTTCAGTGAAACAAAGCACACAGACACCTAACAAATACAACTGATGCATATCTATAGGTAAAAAAAATGATTAATGCAAAAAACTCTTGATTTTTAATAGACCTACTTGGAAGGACATATTTGCATTGCAAATTGAAGATATATTTTTAGTTACCTATTCAATTTTTGTGATTATGAATTTCCTATGTTTAAAAAAGGTTTTCATTAATCAGAGTTTACAGCATAAATTGCTTAGCTTGTTATACAAGCTCTCACCTAATTTGGCCCTTACTAACTGCTTATTTCCCGAGAATGCTATAACAAATGAGCACAAACTTGTTGGTTTAAAAATAACAGAAATGCATTTTTTCACAGTGCTGGTAGTCAGAATTCCAGAATGTGTCCCACTTGGCTAAAATCAAGGTGACAACAGGACTGTGCTTCCTCCAAAAATGCTAAAGAAGAATCCATTTCTTTGCATCTTTGCGTTTGCCAGCATTCCTCAGCTGTGGTTGCATCACTCCAGTCTCTGCCTCAGTAGTCACACCGTCTTCGTCTCTTCCTCTAACTCTGTCTTCCTTTTAGCAATATATTGTTGCAGGAGTTTTGAGCTCCACTGTCAGCTTAAACCAGCAACCTCGGGTTCTTGTCCCATGATCAAGAAAATTAAAGAACACAGACACCAAAAAGATAAGTGAAAGAAGGAGTTTATTAAGCAACAAAACTCTGCAGAAACAGAGAGGGGACCCGGAGTGAATTATCAGGTGTTAGGAGTCTTTTTATGGTTTTTATCTTATCTTTTCTGGGGGCGTTTCTCTCATTTACATCTCATTCCCCCTTAATTCTTCAGACCCAATCCTTATGTGTATGCAGGTCCTTGACTAAAGTTACTCCATCTTGAATATTACCCATAAGTACCACAGAAAAGCAGGAAGAGGGGTGGGAGGGTGATAAGGGGACAAAACCACAATGCAAATGCTATATTAATGATATTATAATAATCCAAGGGCAAGCTAGGACATCCAGTTAAGCTACCGCGCCTGTGTTTAAGCAACAAAAAAGTCCCTTCTAGCAAAACATCTTGGATTGAAAGGACATTCTTATCCACACTAGCCACATTTCCAGTCCACGATTATATAACAGGAGTGGTATGGGGGGTTTCCCTCAGGTGTTAATTCTTCTTGAGACCCTCCCTCTCTGTCTGCCTAACTGGCTTCTGACTGTCTCCTCACTCAATATGTATGATTGCATTTAGGAACAACCAGATCATCTAGGAAAGTACCTTCATTCGCAAAATCTTTAATTTAAATCACATTAAATCCCTAATTTAAATCCTTAACTTAAATATATATATATTATATCTATATATATATCTTTACTCATATAAGGTATATCTATATAAATACGTTTATTCATATAAGATAATATCTACAGCTTCCAAGAACTAGGACACTCATGTCTTGAATGGGGTCATTGTTAAGCCCACTGCACTAACTATCCTTTGTTGTTATTTACTTTCTAGCAAGGGTATCTCACAGTTCAGTCATGGACTGGGGACCATTCCCAGTTTTTATACACAATCTTCGGTCTCCCTTAAGTGCTTCTGCTTTTATTCTTCCTTCTGCCTTAAATGCTGTTGCTCACGACTTTTTGTTTACTTAATTCCTTCATATTCTCAGTCTAATTCAGACTAAAACAAATGACAAACATCACAAACAACAACAACATACTCTTTGCTCAGGCTGTGTTAGGACTAGTCTATAGCACTTGTTCCCTGTGCCTATTCTTTTCATAACCTTGTATTTAAGGTGTTTATCAGTTCTTACTTTTTCCTGAGGTACAAAGAATATAATGTACCTTTCTAAAATTCTGACAGTTATTGCCTGACACATAGTAGGGGATCGATATGCAATATTGACTGCATCATTGTGTGAATAGAGTTGACTTCACTAATGGCAATTTTACTTTAAAATAGCATTCAGCCATCTGGGAAATAAGCTGAGTTGCAATTAGGTAATGGAATCACTAAGTTATCTGTAAAATAGGAATCAGATTTTCTGTTATTACAATAGATATTAATTATAAACCAGTTTGGAATTATAATGCATAGTATACAGAGCGTTTAGATATATCTTTTGTTTGGCTCATGGCATTTACTAGCTTACAGCTGTTTGTTAGGAACTTGGGTTTATTTAAAATGAAATGTGTCTCATGCCCTCAAAAGGTTTGTCTTTCATGTATTTTTAAAAAAGAAGTTCCTAAACATTCCTTAAAATATTAAGATTTAAACTCAGTATGTCATTTTACAATATCTTACCTTAAAACTACATATTACAGACTATGTGTTTCTAAAACTACATATTACAGACTATGTGTTTATCTAATCCAGCTCACATCAATGAAAGTTATTCTACACTAAGTTTTATCTTGGAAAAGAAGGATATTGAGCAGAATGAGATGTGATTCACCTTTTCAAAGAAATCAACATAAGGCAGATGAACTAATTAGCACAATAAGAAAAGAACTGAGTGATATAGAAGTTAGAATAGAAACAGAGACTGGAAAACAGGGTGTGCCTGGGTCTGTGTGTGTTTGTGCACATAACCACACATGTACACATCCCCACCCACAACCACACAGGGGAGTGAATGGTAAAGATTGGTGTGACTATGGGAGACTGCCTCTAGCTTATGTGTTGTATCAAAAAGGAAGATTAGGAAATCACTGGGAAGTTCAAATCAGAAATAAATGAGAGCGGTAATAATAATAATAATACACAAAAATTAAGAGAGAAGTTCGGGGACAATAATGTAATCTAGATTATTCAAACCAAAGTTTCTCAAATTTGACTAAGGTCAAACTGACTTGAAATGCATTTTATAACCAGAGATAGTGATGCCTTGGATGGATCTGGGCAAAGTAAATTGAAAACCTTCTGAAAAGGATTCACCGTTCTAGATGCTATTAAGAACATTTATGATTCACAGGAGAAGGTAAAAATACCAACATTAATCAGAGTTTGGAAGAAGTTGAGTTTGACTTTGAGGAATTCAAGACTTCAATGGAGAAAGTCACTGCAAATGTGGTGGAAATAGCAAGAGAACTAGAATTAGAAGTAGAACTTAAAGATATGACTGCTGGCTGCAATGGCATGATAAAACTTGAAATGATGAGGAGCTGCTTCTTATGGATAATCAAAAAAGGTGGGGTTTTTTTCAGATGGAATCTACTTCTGGCAAAGATACTGTAAACATTGTTGACATGATAGCAGAGGATTTAGAATATTACATACACTTAGTTGATAAAGCCACAGCAGGGTTTGAGAGGATTGATTCCAAATTTTGTAAGAAGTTCTACTGTAGGCAAAATGTTTTCAAACAGCATCTCATACCACAGAGAAATTTTTTGTGAAAGAGTCCATTTTCGTGGCAAACTTCTTTGTTGTCCTATTTTAAGAAATTGCCACAGTCACTCCTCTCAGCAACCACCACCCTGGTTAGTCAGCAGCCAACAACATTGAGGCAAGACTCTCCCCCAGGAAAAAAATATTGTAACTAGCTGATGGCTCAAACAATCCTTAACATTTTATAGCAACAGCGTGTTTTAATTAATATATGCATATTTTAGGCGATGCTATTGCACACTTAATAGACTGCGAAATAGTGTAAACTTAACTTTTATATGCATTGAGAAAACAAAAAATATGTGACTCAGTTTTTTCCAATAATCATTTTATTGTGATGGTCTGGAATCAAAGCCACAATAACTCCAAGGTGTGATATAGAAGTCTTATTGATATTAATAGACAAAGGAATATTTTTAGTTCAATTTGCATTTGCTCATATGCAATAAAATCCTCAAATATACTGCTTTAAAAAAATTAGATCCCATAGGAAATGTGTATACTATTAGTTCAGTTGGAAAGAATTTATGTAATAAAACATGTTTCATTTTATTGTCATGAATTATACATTTGTGGTCCTAATTATATATGATTTTACTATGTAAAGTAGAAGCTTTCGGTAAATATATTGTGGGCATTTTAAATTAGGTTTTGCATAGAAATGTTAATGCTATAAGTTCTAGAATGTTTTCAGGATGATACATTTCACAGTGAAAATGTGAAAAAGAAAAGTTAATAAATTGTACTGGAACCAATTAGTATGCTTGCTAGCATTCAGTATTTCCTCCTTTAAATTTTACTGATTTTATTAGATGGTCCATTAAATGAAAATTTTCGTTTGTAAAAACCAAAATGAATTAATGATTTGGTTTTTTTTTTTGAGTTGAAGTCTCACTCTGTCACCCTGGCTGGAGTGCAGTGGCACGCTCACAGCCACTTCAGTCTTGATCTGCTGGGCTCAGACTATCCTTCTGCCTCAGTCTTCCAAATAGCTGGAACTACAGGTGCACGCCACTATGCCTGACTAATTTTTTGATATATTGTAGAGATGAGGTCTCACCAAGTAGCCTAGGTTGATCTCGAACCCCTGGACTCAGGCAATCCTTTCACCTTGGTCTCCTAAAGTGCTGGGATTACAGGCTTGAGCCACTGCACCCGGATGACTTGTTCATTTTTTAGCTGTGACTTTAACAACAGCAACAGCAACAACAAAATTCTCTCTAAAACAATATGTATATATCTTGCTGATCAGTGCCTCTAAACATTGATATGACTTTTCAGAAACTCAGAATATAAACTGGGCTCGGTGGCTCAGCCTGTAATCCCGCGCCTTTGGGAGGCTGAGGTGAGTGGATTGCCTGAGTCCGCGGGTTCGAGACCCACCTGGGCAGCAAGACCTCATCTCTACAATAAATCAAAAAATCAACCGGTAGTGCATGCCTGTAATTCCGGCTACTTGGAAGGCTGAGGTGGAAGGATCGCTGGAGCCCAGCAGGTCGAGGCTGCAGTGGCCAGGAGTGGCCACTACACTCCAGTCTGGGCGACAGAGTGAGACTCCAACTAAAAAAAAAAAAAAGAAACTCAGAATATGCCTTAGGTTTTGATTTAGAAAATAATATCTCATATTTCAACATTGTCTATCAAACAGACTGAGCGCTTATTTTACCAACACACTAAAATCTTATAAGCACTTGACATATATTTTAGTGTGTGACACATACAATTCTACTGTTTTGTAATTGGGGCTGATAGATTTTTTTTCCCCCTCCAAATCCTGAAAAGTTGCAAATCTGTGCCCCCTTAGAGTTTAAATACAACAGAGTTGAGTTGGAGACAATAAAAGCCAAGCCACAAAGTCACATTTGGCTATTCTCAGGCAGCACAAGCTTTTCTTATTTTCTCCTTTGGCAGGCTGTGTTCGTTTCACTTTAAAATTCTTCAAGCTATGGATCATCTATCTCGTCTTTGGGGAGACTATTCCTTCATCTAATACAGTTCACTAGCTATGTCAAAGTGCAACTTTACTGGCTGGGAATCAGTGTTGAACGGAATTTCCTTCTAACAGAGGGACCATTTGACTCATTTTATTATTTTTATTACTGAACACCATAGTGAACTACCCAGTCGACTGTGCATTCGAAGACATGGACCTGCCCGAAGGACTCACATCTCAGCAAATGATCCCTTTCCTCTGCCTGGCTGGCCCAGCAAAGGACAGAGAATGCAATCATCTTGATCAATGAACCTGAGGAAAAGCAGAGCCGGCAGGACACTAATCAAATAAGTGGATCTGCTGAGGCTAATCCTTCAAGCCCAAACTTTGTTTCTTGAGGGCCCGCAGGAGATAAGCAGAGAAAAGAAAGCTAGACAATATGCTGTACTTGCATGCCTCAAATTGACCCTCTGCAGTCGCATTTCTACTTGGCCACCTTGAGAATACAAAGCAGTATCAGAGACCTACAAATGCATATTTTGCTACAGAGGCACTTTTATATATAATTTTGCTACTGTCGGGAGCTTTTAGAGTTATGAAAAATCACACCTGTAATTGCAAGCATCATCACAGAAAGAGAAATAGGTAGCAAACCAATTTGAAAATAATTAGTCTTCACGAGGTTTCCCACAAAGTGTTCTTCAGAGACTGTTACAATTAAAAGACTCTGGGCAAAGAATCAGGATCAAGAATTAACATTGAACACATATGAGATCTGTTACCTTGAGAAAATGATTTCACCTCTCAGCACTTCAAATGTATCTTTAAAGCAATAATGATAACTACTTCAATAGACTACTGTGAAGTGTAGTTGGAATAATAGGCTTAGAAATATCAATCATAAAGTGTAATTAATAAATGCTATATTAAAGTTTGCACTTCATTTTTAAAACAATTGCTAATGTACTAATCATAATTAAAAATTGTATGAACTTCTATATAGTGGAACCAAAAGATGAAAAGTGTAACTAATTATCAAAAAAATGAAATAAGAAATTCACATTCATGAAGTCATTTTTATGAATGACAGAGTGGGCAAATTATATAAGTGGAAAACTGCAATATTATACCAGGTAATAGAAATATTTCTTTTATGTATAAACTTTAAATATTAAACATTAAAGCATTTCTTTGAAATTCCTTTTCATCATTGCCTAAACCTCTTTTTTCACGTTCTTCTTTTCACTGTACCAGGTTCTCAGCTTTAAATTAGAAAGCTTCTTTTAAAAAGCCTTTAGCAAAATCACTAACTTACTGAATACTTAAAACAGAAGGGAATTCTGTCACTTGAAACAACATGAATGGGATTGGAAATATTATGTAAGTGAAATAAGCAAGATACACAAAGACAAATACCAATGTTCTCACTTAGAGGTAGAATTTAAGACAATTAAACTCAGAGAAGCTGAAAATAGATTGGTGGTTACAGAAACTGCTAGATGGAGAAAATGGGGAAATGATCGTTAAAGTGTAAATAATCTCAGTTGGATGGGAGAGAAATGTTCTTTTTAAAAATTGAAATCTAGCCGGGCTTGGTTGCTCAACCTGTAATCCCATGCCTTTGGGAGGCTGAGGTGAGTGGATTGCCTGAGCCTGAGGGTTCGAGACCCGCCTGGGCAGCGAGACCTCATCTCTACAATAAATCAAAAAATCAGCCGGGTGTGGTAGCACATGCCTGTAATTCCAGCGACTCGGAAGGCTGAGGCGGAAGGATCGCCGGAGCCCAGCAGTTTGAGGCTGCGGTGGCTGGGAGCGGCCACTGCACTCCAGTCTGGGTGACAGAGTGAGACTCCAACTCAAAAAAAAAAAAAAAAAAATTGAGATCTATTACACAGCATGGTGAATATAGTTAATAATAGAGTATTGTGCAATTCAGAATTGCCAAGATAATACATGACAAATGTCCTCAACCATAAAAATGTCAAGTATTTGAGGTGGTGGATATGTTAATTAGCTTGATTCAATTATTCCATATTTTATTCATAAATCATAAATCAGTTTGTAGCTTCTCAAAAAGAAATAATATCATGTGCGTATCTAAATTCAGAGAATATTTGTTTCTTAGGGGTCAAATTTGCACCCGGAATGGAGTTGATGAATGGGCCCAAATGTCAACACAACGAGGCTTATGTAAATGAGGGGCAGAATTAAATTGGGAGAATGGGATTATGAGATGAGCCATGGTGAGATCTGCCATAATGTCATTATTTCTAAGAAACTCACAAACACATACATCCTACAGGATAATCAACGGTGGGTGTGTGATGGCAAGGAGAGTCAATATTGACCACAGGGCTATGACAGCCAATAT
Organism: Cephalopachus bancanus; assembly: GCA_027257055.1. NCBI lineage: Eukaryota > Metazoa > Chordata > Mammalia > Primates > Tarsiidae > Cephalopachus > Cephalopachus bancanus. Next base: position 8,073,825 of record JAPVLO010000068.1, on the reverse strand, counting down.
CAAGAGAAATATACCAAAGATCAGTGACATAAGACAATAGATTGTTTCCAATCTCTCTCCTCTTCTCTACCTAATTCACTGGTCGAGATATACCTTGAAGGAGAAAGGAAAAGTCAAATACACTACCCATCAATTACAAATGTTGGCACATTTGAGGTGATGCAGTTATCTAAAGTGCAAAGTTTAAGGGAAAGACCAAAAACCTTAGCAATCAACATAAATGATTTTAATGTATCTTTAAAATTTACATTGCAAAAAATTGTATGATGAAAAAATGGAAACGTTACACAAAGATTTAACCGGGCCTGATGACTCATACTTGTAATCCCAGCAACTCAGGGAAATTAAGGCAGGAGGATCACTTGAGGCTAAGAGTTCAAGACCAGTTTGGGCAACATAGCAAGACCTATCTCCAAAATTAATTTTTAAAAAAATTAGCTGGGTGTGGTGCTGTGTGCCTGTAATCCCGGTTACTTGGGAGGATAAAGTGGGATAATTGCTTGAGCCCAGGAGTTGGAGGTTGCAGAGATTTACTATTGCTGGATAAGAGCAAGACCCAGTTTCTGGAAAAATAGAAAAAAAAAAAAACATCGACAGAATCAGTCAGGGTAACAACTTCAAACCTGTGATTAGGACAGGAGTTTGAGATTTCTTGTTCTAGGTTATCAAAAGTATTTGGGTGTTAATAATTGTTACAAACGTATTCCTTAAAAATATATAATGCTAATATATACACATTAAAAACACTGTCAGGTGAAAATACTTTATGATAAGTAAATTTTGCTTTAAATTCAAACAAGTCGATAATCCATTTTGCTTTTGGGCAAGAGAAGAAGTAGGCAGGATACTGCCTGTCACCATGGTTCATCTGTTTTAGCAACCTTATGTTTGTAATTGAGTCACAAGCTTTTCCTTAATCTCACAAATGAGACCCACCTCTCACTCTTTTTCTGTATTGTCATTTGTCAATTGTATTATATGATGGTGTTTGAGAAACTATCAGAAACATTTGAAAAAGAAATGGGTCTCTTTTTTGCTTATCTCTGTTGAGACATAATCATATTTTATTTTGTAATTTAATAAGAGTTGGAAGACAGTTACTTCAATTGCTTTTTTCTGTGTACTTTACCCCAGCTGATATCTGTTAAGATTTATTGTTTTAATTAATTATAGTATGGACATCCTGAAATCCCCTAGAGTTACAAGAAAGCTTAATTTATTTGAAACATTGATAAACATGGGAAACTACTAAAATATTATGGAAAGTTTTATGTGTGTATGTGCAAATATATAACTATATATGCTATGTAATATATTTATAAAATTATATATGTGATTTATAAAATTATGAAATCTGGTTTATGCCAAAGGTTGAGTTTATCTTTTTCATTTTCATCGGTCTCTCGAGGAGCATTTTAAATGTGCAAGCAGGTTGTACAAAAGACATAAGAAGTGAAGCTATTTCATGAACTCCTAACACGTAACTCTGTGAAGTCTTTTGTCTGCAAGCCAACCTTCCATAAATCACGGTCAGAGAGTACTCAGGCACCTAACATATTATTTCCAGGCCTAGCAACTGTAAAGACAACGCTGGAGGGCAATTCCCTTCTTCTATTTCAATGCTTCTGAAGCCCTGACAAAGCAGTACATGATGGAAAGCCAAGACCTTTCATGCTAATATGCTTGCTGTTCTGATTGCTGTCATGACAGACTATTCTTATGTGACAGTAAATTAACCTGATGAGTTAGATACTTAATTATTTAGATATCAAAAGAATGATAACACCTTCCTTTCTTTAAGTAAAAAATAATTTTTCCTCAGCGCAGCAAGTTGTATATATTGTATTTTTCTGATTTCTACTCACAAATGAATTAAAAATATCAGGATAGAACTCCCAGTTAAATAAACAGAACCCTAATTTGTTTAGATAAAGCAATTGAAGTAACTGTCTTCCAACTCTTATTAAATTACAAAATAAAATATGATTATGTCTCGGCAGAGATAAGCAAAAAAGAGACCCATTTCTTTTTCAACTGTTTCTAATAGTTTCTCAAACACCATCATATAATACAATTTAAGTTATGCTTTATTCTAAAAGAAAGGTTCCAATTAACATTTCTATTCAATGATAAAGATCCACTTGAAGGGAGATTGGTCCTGGGTGTATCACTGTAGCTGTGCCATTGTAATCAAGTATTGACCTGACCTGTTCTCTATGAAAAAGCCAAAAAAGAAAGAAAGAAAGAAAAGGAAGACTTAGTCTCTTTCTTTCTTTTTCTTTTCTGTTATTTTTTTTCTGAGAAGGAAAGTTGCAGTTGTATTAATTTTTAATGATGACCTTTGACAACTGTATTTCCTCGGAGATAATATAAAATGTAATGATAGTGAATTGTATTAAAAATACCAATGGTATTATGTATTTGATTATATCTTATAGTTATTTTATTTAAGAAATAAATTTTCTGATCTTCACTTTAATTACTAAGGAATCAATTGAGAAACTGCAAAAACATACAATAGCAATTTCTATTGTTTTTATAAAAGCATAACTAACATAATCAGAGAACTGTTTGGAAAGTTACTAAATATGATAAATAAATATACAAATGAGAACAACATTTTTAAAATATTGGCATTCAGGCAAGATTAAACAACATAAAATTCTCATACACAACCCAATTACAATCATCCACTGTACAACCTAAGTTTGACTTATTTTATTCTCTCAAAATTTTCTAAAAGTGTTAATGTTACCAGAAGAAAGGGTGCTCCTCTTGGTTTGAGATGGTTGACGACAGGTTCTTGTCATATTTGGAATGAATTTGCAAACAGACACACAGAGAAGCTTGATAAGTAGGTAGCTTTATTAAGCAAAGAGGAGTACAATAGCAGAGAAAAAAGCCAGCAGAAACAGTCTGTGGAAAGCTACTGCTCTGCCCCAATGTTGAACTGTAAATGTTATTTTTTGGGGTACTGAGGAGTGGGTTTGAGATTGGACTTTTCCTATAAAAAGATGGTGTTAGGACAGGGTCTCAGTAACTCCTCCCTCAGGTTAGGCAGGGGAGTTTCAGCCTTTATAGGGTAATATCAGTAGTGTTATGGCATTCGGTTATGATGGAAGTGGGAAGCTCCCCTAGGGTAATTTTATGTTAATAATACTACAATGAAGTTTTAAGGTTATCTTAGGTTTACCTTAGCTATTGATGCTTATGCTCTAGGGAGTCTCTGAAGTAGCTTCTTTCTGCCTTGGTGGTCAAGGCTCTAAAGTACTTCCTGCCTTGATGGTCAGCTCTGACTCTATATAAGTGTCCTGAATGAGTAGCAGGTGTATCTGGTAAGAGTGGAACAGTTAGGTAGGTGTGAAGTTTCCTACATCTAGGCCACTTGTTTGCATGCTACAGACATCAAGAAACTTGGAACTTTTCTACAGTCCTAAAGCTTTCCTAGTCTAACTAGCCTATTCTATCATTTAAGAAAGCGAGAAAATTATTTCACTTATTATATATAGAACATATATTTTATAACTTTCATGAATATATAAGTAAAGTGAAATCCATCCTTAAAACTTACAAATGAGTTGTATGGCAAAGATGATGAAATGGATGCATTTGTCCTATTTCTTGCACTAAGTGCAACTAAAAACCCTGCAAATCATGTATAAAACAAGCATAGAAGACTCTGGAAGTCAAACAGAGAAAATCAGATAATTTAGGAATCTCAAGATCCAAGGAAGGACAGGATAGTGTGTTCTCTCATTTTTTTTCTTTTTGCTTCATATTTTACCAAACTTGAAGCTGAAAAAGGTGATCCCTCAAAAATGTTGGTAGGTATGGACAATAAAAGATCCAACAAAAGCCTGCTCTCTCTAGATTAAGGAGATCAAAGAACATCTTAGCAAGACAGAAGATTTTTCGAAAATAATAGTTTTTTGTCTACCAAAAAACACAGGCAAACAACCACACACACACACACACAACACACACACAAAATGCAGCTGTTTATTCACCTACAATCAACAAAAGTTGAGTGGGGAACCTAGATTAACTAGGCTGTACTGTGGTGAGGCATGCCAGCATCTCATCAGGTTGGTGTTAGTGAAAGCACCTAGAAGTGTAAGGTTTTCATCGCCATCAGTAGGACACAAGTACCCCCACCCTATGGAATCAGTGGGAACCACATGGGAAACCTGGACTTTTATCCCTTACTGACAAAAACAAAGTATGCTTCTCCCTACACACTGAGGTGGTGTCAGAAGTGGCTGAGACTGGAATCAGGACTTTTATAGTTTTCTAGTGATAGAGAGACCACATCCTCTGCAGTGGGGTGTTTAATGAAAAACATATGAGAAGACAGAATGCTCCCCATACCTTGTTCCAAGAGCAATTCTCCCTTCAGTTATCAGTGAGGAAAAGTGAGGACCTGGAATCTACCTGTCAATGAGATGGTGTTCCACCAATTTTCCTGCCAGAGAAAGCCAGTGAAAACAAAAGGTTTAAATAAGATTCAGACCTCATAACATAGTATCAGTATATTCAGGTTTCAATCAGTGATCCCTGCATAACAATAACTTGCAACATCTCAAAGTAAATGAACAGAAAGGCAATACTGAGAAAACAGAGAAGCCAGAATTATCTGACAAATTTTTAAAACAGTCTAATAAAAATGCTTTAATTAATAATTATGAACACACTGAAAACAAATGCAAAGCTAACTCCAGCTATTTATTTAGCAAGTAGAACATATGGAAATGAAATAAACAAAAAAAATTTGAAACTGAAAAATACAATAAACCCCCAATTTTAAAACTCTGTGGATGAACTCAACAACAAAATAGAGGGGACAGGAGAAAAATTAGTAAATTTAACAATAGAAATTATTATGTTAGAATGACAGAGAATAATAGAATAAACAAAAAGATATTTAAAGTACTGTGAACCTACAACAGAAGACCTAACATTCAGGTCATAAAGTTCCGTATCTTTGTGTTTGACACAATTTTGGCTATTACATTCTATTATATTCTAGCACCAAGAGCATATTGAATTAGATTAGTCAAAGTCCAAAACTTCTGTGAACTACTTTGAATTACCCTAAAAGCTTGGCATAGAATCAGTAGTGTTGTTTCAGGTTTTCACTTTGCCAAAACACATATTTTTGCTTTCTGGCTCAAGAACTTCTCCCAAGCTCAACAAATTCAATTCAGCAACAAATATTTATTAAATGCCTACAAAGGGCCAGGTTCTGGTCAACTTTGTATTTTCACATGCTGTTCCTTCCTGGATGTACTGTTTTTACTTGGTACACTTGACCATCTCCCATTCTTTAATCAGATTTAGTCCAAATGCAATCTTTACTGACTCTCTTAAGAAACGATGTGTGAGTTCCTTCAGTTTTACTTGTCAATAAATCCTTATGATACTCAAAACATTGTTGGGAGCCGACCACGGAGGCCCACTGAGCGTTAGGGATCAGGGAGGGCCGTGGACCCCGAGACCGCTAGGACGTGTTCGGGAGCCGTAGACCCCATTTTCCTCCTCCTTTTGCTATGCAGCACAAAAACAACCTAAAGGAACTCTGCTGGCCTAAGCTGAAGGCTCTGTGACTGTGACAGGCATAGCTCACTCTAGAAACCCATTGTTCCTGTTTCCCATAAACTGTGGTTTCGGCTTAGGTATTAGATATAATTCAAATTCAGGTCACATTTGGGAGCCTTTTATACGGTACAAGCTTCTTTATAAGATTTAAAAGAATATTTGTAGAATTAGTATATACTTATGGAGTGCTGTTTTCAGCTTTTCAATGGTATAGATGATTATCAAGTGGCCCAGCACAGAGTTTGGGCTGGGCCACATTCCTGGGAGCCCAGCGCGTACTTTGGACTGGGCTGCATTCTTTTGGGCTGCCTTTAGCTACAGTTAATGTAAGGTCTTTTTTCTACCTATTATAGAAATTGAATTTATTTTATTCATAGAAGGTATTGTAGAATAGGTCATGCTACGAATCATGTTAGTTCAAACATAATCAATCATAATATTTTTAGGTTTAATAAGAATATAGTTAACTTTAAGAATTTTCATTGTCTCCACTTTCTATTATCGAAGTTTTTGCCTTAGTACATTTACAGTTTACATTTAGGTTTTAGAAGCTTTGCTGCTGCTAATCAGCTTTATATATTAGAATTAAGAATTGGAAAACTTTCATAGAAATTAGTATAGACATATAGGACTTTAGAATAGCCATTTTGTTAAGAGATTGTAGTCTATTGTTCCAAAAAGTGGCCCACCGTGAACCTTGGACTGGGCCACATCCTGTAGAGCCCAGCGTGATCTTTGGACTGGGCCACATTCTTTAGGAATTGGTTTAAGCTATAACTAAGAGCTTCTGTAGCATTGTGTAAGTAGTATTAGCATAGAATAGAAAGGTAATAAAGTTTAAGTTAGTCATCATGGGTTTTGTATGAGCTCTAGAAGTTATTGATTATCAGAGCATCATTAGACTAGTAAGGATTGTTACACTGCTTTTGAAGAACATTGACTAGCAAAGGGAACAATAAGACAATCTTGGGGTTTGTTCCTCCTCACACCTAAGCATCTGGTGGGTGGGGGATGTCCCTCCTGCACCTGGCTTTGTGTTCACGTGAAAGACTTGTCAGACTGCCTGTGTAAAATTTGGGGATAAATACCTGCTGTAACTTTCAATAAATGGCTTCTGCTCATTTCACTGAACGGTTATCCACTTTCTTTCTTTCTCTTTCTTCCTCTTTATATCTATCCTTCCATCTTTCTTTCCTTAATATCTATCCCTACAGGTTCGCCGACGCCACCACATCTTCCAAGGGACTCCCCAAAACTTGCAGGGGCTGGCCCCCCGCAATACATCTTGCACTGATATTTGCCTCCCTAATTAAATTGTATATTTCTCGAAGGTAAGATATTATCTTCTCAATTTTGCTACTCCAGTTGCCTTGAAATCTCTTCCATCACAAAGTGTGTTCAGTAATTTCCTGTTGCATAAATATGTTATTATATGCAGGTATGAGTCAGATACTTTTAAATACCTACTGCCTACTAAGAAGAAGAATAAGCCCAGTTATACATGGTAAATTAATGATGTTACCTCTTGTAGAGAAGATTTCAAATTCTAGCAGAGATAACATACCATTAAAGAACAGAATTAACTATAGTACAAGTGTTGCTGAAAGATTACAAGAATTAAGCATAATTTTGTGTCTTTATAGCCTAGGAAGACTTATGCGCTCTATAGTACCCTAATATGTATGGCATTTTTCATGTTTAGAGAAAGAAAGATTGAAACACTTTTGCAATGTTAGTCATATAATTGTCCGTATTACCCTTCAACCAAAAACACGTTATGTTTTAACTAATTGATTCAATATTCTTGTTAGCACCCGTTGAAGGGATTATGGTCTGTTTTCAATAAACACTTTATTTTTAAAAGTAGTTAAAGAAATGTTTCAAATTGCAAACTTTTACATTGTGATAATGTTTCCTGAACATATGCATATTTTTAATTTAGCAACGTTTATTTCTTACCACAATAATAAATCTAGGAACTTTAAAATATGCAAAAAGGTGAATGGAACAGATTAGAAAACAAATGAATAATTTGTATATAACAATCTGTAAATATATATTTATTAATAAATAATTAAAAACCTGACTCATTGTAATTTATATAAAAACTTAAAGTATCTTTTAGAAGTATGTTAGGTGTTAAGTAATAAGGAACAGTGCCTTTAACATATAACAATTCAATTATTTCTTGTTTTAAGAATTACAAAAAGAAGTCCAGAATGATTGCATGTTTAAGGAAGTTTTCAAGTATGACTATTCTTCATTCTTCCTATTCTATAGTTTCCAACATGTGAATTGCATCTTCATGCTCCCATGATAACTGCTGCATCTTTCACACCATATCTGTCAACTAGACAGGAAGGTAAAGTCAGGGTAAGGTGACATAAAGGCAAGAAGCTGATGAGGAATGTTCTTATATTATTTTCTAACATAACTACTTGCTGTATTTCAATGACTAGAACTGGGTCACAAGTCAAACCTGAGCTACAAATGAGTCTGGAAAAATATTTGGCTTAATCTCCAATTATAGAGGATGAAAATGAAAAGAAGGTAATAAGTGACTTTGAGGCAAATAGTCCTCTCTGTGTGGTTACTTGTCTATCATAGCTCAAAATGGTAGTGATTAATTGGTCAAAGAAAAGATCAATAGATAAAAATCAAAATGGACAATTTAAATTATCTTATTAACTATGGAAAGAAAAATCATTTTTTTAATAGTTGTTCTGAAAAGTAGTTGAAAGATATGATTTTAGAAAAATATATTTTTTGTTTTGTTTTTTATTTTAAAGATTTGGGGTACAATTCAGGGTTAGGTATAGAATTGTTCCCCCCCATCCCCCGGCAGATTCCCACTACTGCCAATCCTTTTCTTATAATAGTACAATAATTGTTCAAGGTCCACTTATGAGTGAGAACATGTGATACTCAATTCTTTGCTTCTGTAATATATCACTTAGTATTATAGACTCTAACTCATCCAAGTTGCTGTGAAGTTCATAATTTTGTCCTTATTTATGGCTGTGTAATATTTGATCGTGTATATGTACCACTTTTTTTTTTTGGTATTCAGTCCTCTTTTGATGAGCAGCATGGCTGGTTACATGTTTTTGCTATTGTGAATAATGTTGCAAAAACATGCACATGCAGGTGTTTTTACATAGAGTGATTTGAGTTCCTCCGGGTATATTCCCAGTAGGGGGATTGTAGGGTCATATGGAAGGTTGATGTATAGTTCTTTTAAGAATTGCCAAACTGTTTTCCACAGAGGTTGTATTAGTTTACACTCCCTCAAAATTGCTCCCTTTTCCCCGTATCCTCTCCAGCATCTGTTGTTTTTTGTGTTATTGATGATGGCCATCCTGATTGGAGTCAGGTGGTATCTCAGTGTGGTTTTAATTTGCATTTCTTTGATGACTAGTGAGGCTGAGCATTTTTTCATGTATCTGTTGGCTGCTCGTATGTCTTCTTTTGAGGAGTGTCTATTCATATCTTTTGCCCATCTTGTAATGGGATTGTTTGTTATTTTCTTTTTGGTACGTTTGAGCTCCTTGAAGATTCCAGATGTTAGGACTTTGTCAGACATACAGTTGGCAAATATTTTTTCCCAGTCTGTGGGCTATTTCCCTGCTCTCCTGATGGTTTCTTTGGCTTTGCAGAAGTTTGTCCATTTGATGAGGTCCCACTTGGTTATCTTATCTCTTATGGCCTGTAGGTTTTGGGTTTCGATCAGGAATTGGTTGCCAGTTTCAATTTCCATAAGAGTGTCTCCTGCATTTTATAAGGTTCTTATAGTTTGAAGTTTTATGTCTAGGTCTTTGATCCATTTAGAGATGAGTTGATTTTTGTGCATGGTGATGGGGGGGTGGGTCTTGTTTTAATCTTCTACATATGGTCAGCCATTTTTCCCAGCACCATTTACTGAATAGGTTCTCCCCTCCCCAGTGGTTGGTGGTAGAGGCTTTGCCAAAAGATGTGTTGGTTAAGAAATTGAAGTCTTGCTTCTGGAATCTCTATCCTGTTCCATTGGTCGATATGCCTGTTCTTGTACCAATACCAGGCTGTTTTGATTATGGTAGCTCTATAATAAAGTTTAAAGTCTGGGAGTGTGGCAGGGCTTGGTGACTCAGCCTATAATCCCAGCTCTTTGGGAGACTGAGGTGAGTGAATTGCCAGAGGCTGCGGGTTCGAGATCAGCCCAGGGAACTTGGTAAGACCTCATCTCTACAAGAAATAAAAAATTAGCCAGGTGTGATAGCACATGCCTATAGTTCCAGTTACTTGGGAGGCTGAGGTGGAAGAATCACTGGAGCCCAACGGGTGACTCTAGGGTGACTTTTAGTGTGCCATGGCGCTCCAGCGTGGGAAACAGAGTGAGACTCCAACTCGAAAGAAAGACGAAAGAAAGAAAGAAAGAGAGAGAGAGAGAGAGAGAGAGAGAGAGAGAGAGAGAGAGAGAAGAAAGAAAGAAAGAAAGAAAGAAAGAAAGAAAGAAAGAAAGAAAGAAAGAAAGAAAGAGGGAGAGAGAAAGAAAAATCTGGGAGTGTGATACTTCCTGTTTTGTCTGTTTGTTTGTTTGTTTTGCTGAAGATTGTTTTGGCTATTCATGATCATTTATGTTTCCATATGAATTCCTGTATTGTCATTTCCAAGTCTGAGAAGAATGCTGCTGGTAATTTAATGGGTATTGCACTAAATCTATAGATCGTCTTGGGTAGGATGGACATCCTAACAGTGTTGATTCTTCCAATCCATGAGCATGGAGTATTTTTCCATTTGTTTGTGTCATCTTTTTTCGTTTCTTTTTAAAATTTTGATTTCTTTGAGCAGTGTTTTGTAGTTTTCATTGTAAAGGTCTTTCACATCTCTGGTTAGGAAGATGCTAAGCTATTTCTTTTGTGTGTGTGTGGTTACTGTGAATGGGATTGTGCTTTTTATTTGGGTTTCTCTTTGTTTATTGTTGGTGTATAGAAATGTGACTGTCTTTTGCACATTTATTTTATACCCTGAGAGTGCAGTGGCCGCTCCCAGCCACTGCAGCCTCGACCTGCTGGACTCCAGCGATCCTTTCGCCTCAGCCTTCCAAGTAGCTGGAACTACAGGCACGCGCTACCACGCCTGGCTGATTTTTTGATGTATTGTAGAGATGAGGTCTCGCCAAGTTGCCCATGTGGGTCTCGAACCCGCGAATTCAGGCAATCCACTCACCTCAGCCTCCCAAAGCACGGGATTACAGGCTGAGCCACCGAACCCAGCTAAGAAGGTTTTAAGATATGGACTTAAAACCAATTGAAACTTTTATATCAAATGTTTTAAATAAGGAAAAAAGTGCTTCTAAATTTCTTATGAGAATTTGTATAAACGATTATTTCTGTAACAAAATTAAAATAATGATGTTAACCTTTCTGAACCTTTAATTTACCACTGCTCTCCCTATCATACAGTACCTGAAAATGAACGAGGTTTGGTGGCACTATCTCCAAACCCTCTATGTTGCATATTTCTCACTATTCCCTCAGAATCTTCGCATATTAGACTTGGTTCATGCCTGAGAAAGCATGACACAGTAACTCTATATGTAAAAGGTGGGAAGGATACTTCTCTTATTTTGGACAAAGTCGAATATAAGTAGGAGTTGAATAGTTTCTTGTTGCATACAAAATGATATTCTCGTGTACCCCCTGACTACAAACAGCTGACTATGGACACTGTTTGTGAAAAATAATATAAAATTTCTGAATTTCAAATTTTCATAGATGTCCTTTAGAGAGTACTACAGTGGATTTTTATTCATGATCATCTACACCCTTCTATGATAGAATGTCCTAGAAGGTAACTTCTTTTGAAAATTCACTGAAAGGTGAAATTGTAACTGCTGGGTTTCAGGTTCAGAATTTGGAAGCCGGGTCAAATCCTTTTCAAATGACTTCCCCTTTTCCCTGGTTTTGTTTCTCAGTTTTCTATATACCAACAGATTGCAATTCAAAGAAACTACTTACATTTTCTCACTTATAGGAAGGGTACTTGCAAAAGTTCAATGTCATACTAACTTTGTTACAACTTGTTTTAGCAAGTTATACTTTTGGCTCAAATTCTATACCAAATGCAATCAGTTACATGTTTGCTTCTTCAAAAGGCTGATAAAAGTTTTATCTTCTTAAGAGATTAGAATCATACAGGAATGATTTTTATTTTTGAGTTGTTGCTTTCCTCATTAGTGGGCACTTTTTCTTACCTAGATGTTACTTAGGATATTAAACTAATTTTGTACACATTCCCTGGACAAGTCTGCATCAGGATGGTTCTTAATATATTAAGTTCTAAACTACTTAATTACACATGCTTTGGAATCTAACTTGATAACAATCCTTACTTTCTCATAATGAATAACTAATATACATTGTTAACACATTTTATTTTAATTATTGCTTAAACTAATAAAGGTATATTTCCTACTTTTTAGTTAAAAATAGAATAGTATGATAATCAGTCATATAAGTATTTTTTTTTTACCCAAAGAGGAATATAGCTTGTGTATTCAGGATATAACCACTAATATTTCTGAGGTGGATCATATATTTCCTTGTTTCCTGCAACAATGCTTATCACAATATTAGGTATATAGCAATTTCCTACAGTTATCAAAGTAAATCAATTAACATTTAATCTTCTAAAATAATTGTTATTTCATTTTACAATTCTATTTCACACATGCCATGTATAATAATCTTAGGTCAAATAAAGTTATATGATTTTTAATATAATATTATCAACACTTTTTTAAAGATAATACATAAATAAAAATGACCTATCTGAGTAATAATATTTATGTACTTTTTCTTTAAAATGTTATATTTGCATTTTTAAAATAAACTTTTTAGATATCTTTAAACATAAATTTTATATGATCTTTATGATTTAAGAAGTGTAATTTTGCAAAGACATTGTAAATGGCCCTCTATGGGCTTGTTCATTATTCACAAATTTTAGGTTGAACTTTGTCTATGTAGTCAATGAGACTGAACCTTATGCAATTAAAGCAAATATTTCATTTATGCATAGTAGAATTTATTTTAGCAATAAATCACCCTTGCCAGTTATTTTTACAAGTTCAAGGTTAATGCTACAAACCACTCTTGCTTTTACTCTGTGTCAAACACTTTCCCTCAGAGAGAATAAAGGAGAGACAATTATGAATTTAACTCTATGATTGTACCTGGTACATTACTTACTTAATTACAATTCAAGTCCCTGCATCACATTGTTAAGCATATGTTGGACAGTCATAGAAGCATGTCTCAGAAGGAAAACTGCCATTGTGTTTCTTTATTTTTCATATTTTTCTTCTTACTTTATACTTCCATTTTGGGTGGGACACAGGGCGACTATACCACAGTGGCAATGTATACTCTGTTGAAGAATTGATTTTGAGGTCACTCAATTTTTTTAACCCATAAAAATCAATTAGCTTAAAAACTAGAAAGCCTACTATGTGCCCTTTTTAGTGATCAGACATTAATTAGAAAAAAGGGAATATGGACCAACTCAGCTCTCAAAAATCTTATATGATGCTTTGCACCAATTTATCTGCATCTTGGACTCTCTATTGTTATATGCTACATTTGTTTTCTTATTTGACAACTAATCCTCTTTTAATGAAGAAATATTCAAAATTACTTCCCCATGAGCTTTTTTGTTATTAGCTAACTTTAGTATACTCAATATTAAATGAGATTGTTTACATGTTATGCATACATTATTTAGTCCCTTGAAAAACTCTATGAAGTGCTTATTGTCCACGTTTTGTAAATGACGATATTATGATTTGTATGGATGAAGCAACTTGTCTGAGGTCCAGCGACTGGTATTCCACTCTGCAATCACATAGACAACGTTTTGTGACCCCAGTGCCAAATCTGTAGTTACTGTGGCAAAACATTTAATCATGATTTCTACTCTCCTTAGGTAAATCTGTTTAACCAAATCTTATTCCAAATCATTAGCACTGATGAGGGAATAAAATACTTTTCCATTGATTCTTGAGAACAATGTAGGTGGCAAATGCCACTATCCACCATTTCTAATGAAGACAAAATGGCTCAGAAACTCTAGAGATTTTGCACAGTGTCATCCAGGTAATAAATATGTAAGCTGAAATTTGAACATTCATTTTTACTGTGAATTTTTTCTGTTATTCCTGCTGCTCAGGTGCTAGTTTTGAAAAAAACTAGGCGAAAGAGACCAATGTGCCCTATAATTCATCACACAAGTTGGCTTATTCCAACAAAGTATTTAAACAAATAAATACAAGAATAGGAAATGAAATGGAGAGAAGAAAAAGAATAGGAGGAGAGTGACAGAACAGCAAGTAAGCAAGCTCCTTCTCAAAATATCTGACTCCATAGGCCAGTACAAAATAGGTATTTAAAGCCACCTAACTCGCTAGTGAAGGAACTTCGCAATGGAATTCCAAAAGCTAATCGCTTGTTGTTACAATTTAACTGAAAGACAGTTTCCTAAAGTCCTTATTGAAGAAATGGTTTATTCCTCACTAAGTGGCACAGAACATATAATGGCAAAAAGAACAGAAACAGGCAATATCCTAGTTTAAAATCCGGGAATACAAAGTTTCTGCCTGAAATAAAAAAAATGTAAACAATACATTTTGTTCTCTCAGCATGGTAATCACTTACCATGGTAAATAAGACCAAATACAATCTGCTCTGCTCCCATCTTCTTCCCACAAACTTCATCCTCTCCTATGTCTTACTCAGGTAATTCAGGTATTCTTAATGTCATGAGTATTGTTTTTGTACGGCAGTATAATTTTGTACATTCACCTAGATTTTGCGTATCCCATGGATATGCATTCCTTGCCCTATATAGTCTTTAACTAGCATATTTCATTTCTTCAATACCATCTAACTCTCTTTTGAAGTGATTTGTTTACTGGTTTAGCTTCACCAACTGCTAAAATTCTTGAATGAAAGACTGGGTCTCATTTAGTTTTTGACACTAAACATAAACCCCAGTAACTGTACAAATTAATATCTGTCAAATTAAATAATTGAATAAATTCATAACTTTAGTTTTCAAAATAACAAGTTGTGGGATTTTCCCCTAGATGACTGAATAGGGCATATGCTGTTTTCCATAGGTCTTGGGATAAGGAGAATCCCAAAACTCTTGCTTCTTTCTGTTAATAAATATGTATGGCTATCTTAAAGTATATTTATAATCATGTCTCCAAGGGACTTAGAATTATGTCTAATTATGATGTAGCACCATAAAGTTATACATATTTCATCTGGAAATAAAATTTATTGAAATTTTAATTTTATTATAACAGTAAGCACACAGATTTTATACAACATAATCATTGATTCAGAGCTCATAGCATTTAAAGGAAATTCAGTAATTAGTAAGAAAGTGTCATCTTGAAAACAAATACTGCACGCATCTATTAGATGTCTATTTGTGAAATACCATGGGACGCATTCAAATTTTCTGTATTTGACTCTGCAGGCAAAAAATAACCCTAAAGGCTTGTGATTTTCAAAATCTAATATGCATAGAAATCACCTGTGAATCTGGTTAAAATGCAGACGCAGATTTAGATTCAGGAAGTTTAGGGTGGTGCTGGAGTTTCCACTTTTTAACAAGCTCACCAGGTTCATCAAATATACATTAGAGTTTGAAATACATTGACTTGAAAGGATATTTGTATTTATATCTAGAAACTTCAAAAAAATTAAGACTGAAGTGCTGAGTAGAATCATGCCTTCATGCTTAGTACCTATTTTGATTAAGAGACTTAATAAACTGAGAGCCAAGGAGCCTGTCTGAAATCAATTTGAAATGCAGTAGCATTCATTTATATGTTTTTTAAAAAATCAGGCATACTTTTGAAGCCAAATTACAAGGGTAGATTCTGGGTCCTGGTAAATGACAAAGATTCTCTCCTTAACTAAACTATAGTCAGGCTTCTCAGAGCCCAACTAGATGCCATCCTTGAGTATGTCCCCCAAGAGTCCAATTTTAGGGAAAAAAAATCTGAGCCAATTTAGCCAGAAGCCTCCCCCCTCCCAATATCTGATCAACACCCTCATTTTCCATCATTCCCCAGCTATTATCTGATCACCTTAGCCTGCCTTCAACAGACATTCTATCAGGTCATCTCAAGTCAGAATCGAATTATGTTTCCTTATGTTTCCTCTGAATAGTTTTTCATCCACTCACTCTCCCCGCAACCCCCCACCCTTTGATTATAAAATCCAAACTGTTCTTTATTGTATTCAGTGTTGAGCTCCATCTCTCTCCCTTACTACAAAATCCTATCAGAGTAGCCTCTATACCTATCACAATAGTTTTGAATAAAGTCTATCCTACTTTTTAGAGAAGTGTCATGAGTAATATTTTGACTTTAACAGAAACAATTCTCCTGAAACAAGAGAATGTTGAGGTATTTACTTGGACAGATATAGCATTGCAAGTCTGTGTGGAGAAGAAATCACTGGTTCCAGCTGGAACCACTGGCTACATCTTGTGATTAAAACTTGAATATGTTTCTCCAACATTATCTTAGTGGAATGTGTACACTGAGGGAATAGAGAGCCCTGTCTAAAAATAAATAATTACAAAAGATCCTAAACATCCTTGCTGTCGCCTTCAGTCAACTGAGTAGCAGTGGAGAGTTTCAAATAGTTAATTACCTTGAGTAAATAAGAGAACATCAGAGTCATGAGATTGCAATGGTTAACGAAATCTACTGAAAAGGCAGTTAGCTGATCTCCTACCAGTTAGGCAGAAGTGTCATTTGAGTAACATTAAAAAATTTGCTTATCTCTGGAATTTTAGGCCAAATAATCATTTTGAAAACTAAACATTATAACATATAATGTAAAATGTAAAGTCACATTATTATAATTCTGAGAGCTTACAATACATTTTTGATATTAAAATATGTAAGATATTTTTGGGATGTTTTTAATATCTTAACCTTCCTGTCAGTTCTGTTGTTGAGAGCTGTAACAATCAGATTTAAGTGTATTAAATGTTGTCACTTGAAATTTTAATGGGATAAATAATTATTATAAAATATGTTGATTTTTTTCGTTGTCAGTGAAAATTACAATGCAACACACAGCAAGCTTTTAACTGAGGGAAAGTAGTTTTTATAGTGTCAGTTTATGGCATAGCATAAGTAATTGTCTAGGCAACCAATTATATTTTTATTGGGGACACATGGTAAAACAATTGAAATGTTTATGTAAAATTTTTATACTGTTTATCTTATTTTTTAAAGATTTGTGGTACATTTAAATACTGGCATTTCTTTTTTTTTTTTTTTTTTGAGTTGGAGTCTCACTCTGTCGCCCAGACTGGAGTGCAGTGGCCGCTTCCAGCCACTGCAGCCTCCACCTGGTGGGCTCTGGCGATCCTTCTACCTCAGCCTTCCAAGTAGCCGGAATTACAGGCATACGCTACCATGCCCGGCTGATTTTTTGATTTATTGTAGAGATGAGGTCTCTCTACCCAGGCGGACTCAGGCAATCCACTCACCTCAGCCTCCCAAAGGCGCGGGATTACAGGCTGAGCCACCGAGCCCGGCTAATACTGGCATTTCCAAGTGAAAATTTATTGATATAGTGAGCTCCAATCGGGAGCATTTTGACAATCAGGTATGAATATAAAGTATTATATCGACTTCACAACCCAAAATGTGAAGCAGTCATTAACTTTTTTACAAACGCATGCTTGATTATACTCTAAAATAGTCTTTGCATATTACAATGGCACATTGAAATTCCAGGAATCACATGAAATATAGAAACAGCCATAAGGCAAAACCACAAATTATAAAGTATCCCTGATAAGTCCTATGAAACTTTAAAGAAGACTAAGCATCTGATAGTCAATTCATAGCACCATAGACTTCAAGAAGCAAACAGCATCTATTCAAAGTCCGAGAATTGTGGGGTGACAGGGTTCTCAGAGCCACATGGATACCTCAGGATGTTCACTGGTCACTTGGATAAAGTGTCTGATTTGAGTTCTCCTCTGGTTTGGTCATTGTTAATTTCACTGTTTTCCTCTTGAGGTAGTTTTGAGTGCAGGTGGTCTGCCACTGCATTTTCTTGGTGCTGCAAAGCCCTCTATGCCTTGGCTATGTCCTCCATTCAATCCCTAGCTGCTCTGCAGTACAATTGTCTTTTTGACCAAAGGTAGTCATTGGTTGTGTCTGCAACTGAATTTACCTCAGTATACAAAGCAGTGTGTATGTGTGTATGAATTAATTATAAGCTACCCCATAGGGATGGCTAGATTACATTTGTAGAACCCTAATTAGGAATACAATTCAAAGGTGGTTAATTAACATCTGAAGGCCTTTGATCAGGAATTCATACTTCAGAGCTGGTATATAAGCTCTTTATACATCATTAAGTAAATATGCAACAGAAGGCTCATAATTAACATTATAAACATTGAAATGTTTTATTTGTGGGGATTAAGTCATGTTCAGTATACAGGGTTGTCTATAAAGAGTGTATAGTACATTCACACACCACAGGTACTCATGCGCAAACACACACACACACACACACACACACACACACACACACACACACACACAAATACACACTACTTTTTCTCTCTCTCCTTTTTCTTAACCAAAGATTCTGATACTTGATATGTAAGCCAAGTAGAATGGATGTCCCTACCTTTAATTTATTATTGTATCTGTATTAGAATCAACTGAGAATTTCAAGGTGTTTGTAGGAGTGCCTAAAGGAAAATAAACACAACTATTATGCAATAAGTTATGTGATTGTTTTTGTACATACTTGATAATGAATATTTTATGTCTGTCAGAATCCACTCTGAGGCCTTCTTTCACTCTAAAGTGCTCCATGGTAGCAAGGTTGAAAATAAATTTTATACATCTACCATCTGTCTCTAGTAATCAGAAACTACCAATATTTACTGAAAGAACCCGGCAATTGTTGACTGCAAATATTCGCTTAGGTTAACACACAGCAACTGTTTTAATTACCAAAACCATACACATTATTGAACTATTCTAGGAACAAAAGGGAAATTCATTTTGTACATATTGACATTGAAAATAATCACATAAAACACTGAAAATGTATATTTAAAGGCAAGAAATGATACTGGTATTTGCAGAAATTTTGAGCCTTAAAATTAGCGATTTCAGCCGTGCTCGGTGACTCAGCCTGTAATCCCGCACCTTTGGGAGGCTGAGGTGGGTGGATTGCCTGAGCCCGCGGGTTCGAGACCCGCCTGGGCAGCGAGACCTCATCTCTACAATAAATCAAAAAATCAGCCAGGCGTGGTAGTGCATGCCTGTAATTCCAGCTACTTGGAAGGCTGAGGGGGAAGGATTGCCAGAGCCCAGCAGGTTGAGGCTGCGGTGGCCGGGAGCGGCCACTGCACTCCAGTCTGGGCGACAGAGTGAGATTCCAACTCAAAAAAAAAAATTAGAGATTTCAAATATAATAATCACACAACCTAAATTTAATTTTACAAAAACATTTTGTTCAAATGCTAATAATTTCAAATAGTACATATATATATACCTAATTACTATTCAGTATTGATTAAGAACTACTTTACTGTCACAAAAATTTTAAATGGTTTTGCACTTCAATGATTACATAGAATATTTTATGTACCTTTATGTTTTCTTAAAATCATAAACTCAGAACACATGCACATTTATTATGACTGACCCTGTTGTTACATACTTACTATTTATTCTCTTTTGCATTTTTATTAGCAAAGTATCCATTTTGTCTAAGGAAACAATGTGGTCAGTTGATAAACTACATTTCCCAGCCTCCTTTGCAGTTCAGTGTGGTCATGAGACAGACTTATGGTGAATAAATTGTCTGTTAGGGATTTCTGGGAAATTTTCCTTTCTTAATATAAGTAACACCTCTTTCTCTTTGTTTTTTATTTATCCCTGTAATTATTCTGGTATGAATTGCAAACATGAAACCACAGATGGAGCAAGGTTTTGCAACCAGAGTGTTACTGAAAATCAAAGCCATGCACTAAATATGATAAAGAAAGATAGGAAACTGGGGCTAGGTACAGTAGTTTATGCCTGTCATGCTAGCACATTGGGAGGCCAAGGCAGAAGGGTGGCTTGAGTCCAAGAGTTCAAGACCAACCTGGGCAACATAACATGACCTTGTCTCTACAGAAATAATAAAAAAATTAGCCAGTCATGTGCCTGTAATTCAAGCTGCTTAAAAGGCTGAGACACAATGATTGCCTATATTCAGAAGGTAGAGGCTGCAGTGAGACATGAATGTGCCAGTGCACTCCAACCTGGTTGACAGAACTCAACTCAAAAAAAAGAAAAAAAAATTGGGTTTTATGATATCTTAGAGCCTCAGAGATGCTCTGGACTGCTTGCCTTGCCTTTGAATGTTTGTTTATGTGAGGGGTCACTGATAGATGAATTTCGATTACTTGTAGCCCAAGAAAATCCAAGACTGTTCCAAATTATGATAGTTATGATATTTAACTACTTTTTACCCTGCTTGCTAAAACAAGACCAATATTCAATCATTATTTATTAGAAGAAATCTCAAATAAAATAAAATTTTGCATAAATTTATTTTAATTTTCTCTAAGTAAGAAGTAAGTATCCATTAACTTACAGATTTCCAAAGGAAGCAATTAAAATTTTTCACATAATAATCTGTTAACAACTTTCAGCAAATTTACATTTGGGGGCAAAGAAATGATCAGTCATAGAATATTAGTCTCAGTCTCTATTTTGAACATCTGTTTATTTTGTATGGATAATTCAACTTTGAATAATCCTAATGATGATAATGATGATGATGATAATAAATGAAATAATACCTTGTACTTGTGAACATTATGCAGCACAGAAAATACTCTTATGTGCTATATATTATGTGTAGCCTTCTAAGTTAATTTGAGTAAAATATTAACAAAATTTTAAAATTAATAAAATTGAGCCTAAAAGAAGTCAATGATTTGCTAAGTGTGGCTAATATGTTGAGGAGTCACATTTCATACACTTCTCATTGTTCTGAATTTATTCTGATTCTATTCTTTTACTGATATTTATATGGTTCTTGGAAGAGTTTGAAAGAGTTGTTCATTTAAACTAGCAATATTTGAAGTAAAAAAAATCAAAATATGAAAATTATACAGTTAATTTACCATTTTGTAACAGTAAGTTTTATTCTCACTCCTTTGCTGTGGATAGCATAACATATCATGTTCATATGAGTATTTTGATGGACTTGGTCATCATTCTGACTAATCCACCTCTGAAAATATGCACTCAGATGTTCTACCTTCCAAACTTCTTCCATTTCCCTTTGGTGGGAAGTTCATCCTTGTCCTAAATGAGATCCACAATCCTACAAACACTTTTTTAAAATATCAGGTTATCGGTTACTTCTTGTCATCATTTCCTTTCCAAGGCCAAAGGTCTGTTACCTCATAACATTCTTGAAAAGATCATCAATTTCTTGTTCTTTTCTGATAATGGGTTTCTAAAAATTCCAATGGCTGGATCAGTGAAACCTACATTACCCTTTCTCCTCTACACAGTATTCCACCCATTAAAATGTTTCTTGAAAAAAAAAATTCAACAAACGAGCTGATTACAGCTAATTACATTTTATGGCTTTTAGAAATCTATAGAATTTCAAAACTAACTGGATATATTTTCTGATTAATGTTTTATTGGCTTAGTTTTAAGTTCCAAACCCTTTTCTTGTGCCACTTTACTGCCTCCGTGACTTTCCACTAATTACTTTTATTTTCATCTTTAAAGGAAAATTAGAGATCTAATCACCTTCCATGCTTCATGCTCACTTATATGTGTATGCTCATTCTTGCCATTCCTTGGTCCACTCTTACATTTATCAAATGGAAGTAGCAATTTCTTCTGCAGTGTCTTAAACCTAGTTTCTGTTTATGGCCTTGAGAGCTCAATTCTATTGATGATCTCCTAGTCTGGTATTATATTTTTATGATATAATATGTTTACATGAATGTATGTATATGTGCATATATGTATATTTCTCTGTCATTTAAATATTTTTCAAAATTTTCTCTGGAAATCACTATTTTTTCCTTGCCCTGAATAGTTTTTTTGTTTTGGTTTGTTGATTTATTTGCTTTAACCCTATCTATGATTACATTAGAGAAGTCAGTTCTCCACTCCTTATTCATGCTAAAATATAATTAAATATGAGGTTTTTTATGACCTATATGTTAAAGTATTAAGTCATAGATCATATATAATCATATATCAACATTGGAGCACCAAAATGCTCTAATCAATGGTGTTAATACAGTCAAATCTTCAAAACTCTGTGGAACAAATTCAATTGATTCTATCCTTTTCCTTTGATACTTAGTAAAACATTGAAAAGTTAATGTCTCCCTCCCTTTTGACACCCTTTTCTTTCTATAATTGGCATGATGCCACTGTTTTGTAGTTTCCTTATTACTTTTTTGGCTACTGTGAAGGTAGTAAAATACACCTACTCTCTAGCTATTTCCTGAAAAGTCAGTGTTTACTGTAAGTTCCCCTGCTGCTAATCCTATCCCCTAAATATCTCTCATATACTTTTTTCTTCCAAAATTGTTTTTCTATTTTAATATAAGACCACATCTCATACTTATAACGATAGCCTAAATGATTATCTTAATCTTTTTATTTTTTGATAACCCACTTTCCACATTACCATACCATCTTTACAACTATTTTCTTCTATAAAATCTAAGTGTTATTGCATATTTATGGGTACACCAGTAAAAGCTGTTGTCAAAAACTTAACCTGAAATAGTCTTTTATGATCTGACCCTGAGAAATATTTTCTAGTACCATTTCCAAAAGAAGCTTGTCCCTGGAAAATGTGTTTTCACCTATGAAAAAATGATTTGCACTTTTCAAAATGTAAATTGCCCTAGCACATTTATCCTGTAACATATGCTGTTCTTTTCCTGTACTGCCCTGCTTCTGTTCCACCAATCAGGTTAATTTCTATTCTTTCTTCAGTGATCATCTCAAAAATTACTTTTTTCCAGGAAGCCTTAAAATAGTGTTAAGCTCGCCTTCACAGTACCATAGTGTTTTGTATCTGTCAGCATGAAGTTGGTTAATCACACTATATTGAAGTTTTCTAATAATTTTCATAATTTTTACACAACCTTAATAACAGCTAATGTTTAAGTGCTTTTCAAGCAAGCATTCATTTTTCTTAACAACATTGTGAGATACATTTGCTGACATCCCTGTATTATAAAAGAAAAAATTTAGGCATAGAAATGGTTAAACAACTTACACAAAGTTTCATATTTGCTGAATGATAAAGACAAGACATTACATGCATGAATTAATTCCACTTCATATTCCTCAGTAAAAATCTCAGCATCCAGTACAATGAATTACTCATAGCAGGGACCTAATGTGTGTTTACTGAATGTTAAATGAGATAGGAGAAATATACTAATAGGCATGGGAGCATACAAATAATTCAGTTAAGTACTTATTGAAATTGCTTCAGTATGTCTGCTTAATTAGTGTTCACATGAGAGACATCAAGATTTAAAAGCTTATGTACAAATTCACATATGGTAAATTCCACAGTTTTTTTTTTCTTTTTTCTCTCATGTAGGAATGAATTTAGTTTATAGGCAGATGCCTAATTTCGGTGCTTAGATAAAACAACAGAATTGCTAAAGAAGAATTGAGAAGAAATTCAGAAAGGATCAATGAAACCATAAAATAAAATTCTATTTTTTTGCAATTGAAAAATCTCCTATGATTCCTTTAAATCCTCAGTGGTTTTATTTTGTGATCTTGGCACCCTTCATCATTTTAATGCTTTGCGGTAGACACTTTAAGTACGTGACCATAAATCATAGAAGGGTAGAGCAAGAACACTTTGTAAGTTTGCTGTTGCCAGTGCCATTTTTAAATGAGAAATTGCTTCTGTGTGTCTAAATGATAAGAGAAAGGAGGCTCTGAAGGAAACATGACCAACCTTTATTCCAGCTTTATTTTACAACAAAAATTATATGCATTAAATTTGAAATATTTAAATTGACTTTTAAAATATTTTTAAAATATTTTGTCATATTATTTAAAAATTTATATCAACAATTTGAGCTATAATTCTTTTGTATAAAGATAAATCTGTTTCCCCTAAACTCCTCATCAAGCTTGCCTTATATATACCATGTTCATTGATGTCTTTATCTCTTTTCTCTGTGTTCTAGAAATGATACCTTCTTACCATTTCATATTCTGCTTTTCCAGGCTACCCTGAAATAATAATCTTAATTGAGCTCACTTGATTTCTATAAAGCTTATAAGTCTGTTCTACATTATATAACACTCCATTACTTATATTTGTCTTGTTTTGTGAGTTGTTTATTTGCTTAGTAAGACCTTACTGTGCAACTACTACAAGCAAAGCATCATATTGGGACCTAAAAATAAGATGGTGAAAAAGTCACAACCATTGTATTACTAAGGATTTTGGAGCTAAAGGCCATGGAAAACAATGAACTGGAAATTTATCTAGAGTCACAGACTGGAATGTAATAAAAAAAATACTTCCAAACACCTGTGATAATCTCTTTGCAATTTCTGCCCGTAAGATCTCAGGATATTAACAAGAATTACTGTTATGTGCCTTTCTGAATGGTAGCATTTATTATGGTCATATTATATCCATTCCACTATTTATATTCTCAATGTTTAAGTTCAGGGGTCAGAGAAAAAGGTGACAAGTGGATAATTTGAAATTTTCATATGTAGATCTATGGCTTTAGAGGAATTCATCAAATCTAATGTTGGGTACCATCATAAGATCCTAAACTTTGGCTCTGATGCCATAAGCAAATGGGTCTTTGAGTTGTCTAACCTAGAGGAATGAATGCATTTTTTAGTTCTTATGTGAGAAAACTAAATATTTTGAACAAGAGAACAGATTCTGTTAGATGCTTTGGCATTGTCAAAAGATTTACTTTTTCTTTGTATCAGGCCTATTTTTGTGCAAAGATTATAGTTCCAGTTGCACTCAGGTTGGCCATATGATTTGCTTTTTTTCAATGAAATGTGAGTTTTGTATGGTATGCACCACTTTTGAGCAGATGTTTTAAAAGCCTTCATGAGATCCTGTTATCTCTATTTTTCTATGTGTTATGAGTCTTGGTAATCACAGATAAAGAATTCTTCTTTAACTGGGGTTCAGTAATAAAAAAAAAGATTTGGAACAAAGCCAAAGTGGACCAGCAGTGGACATTAACATGATTGAGAAATAAACTTTTGTTTTTATAAGCTAATGAGATTTGGGGTTGTTTGCTTAGTACGAGATAACTTAGTCTAAGCTGATGATAAAGAAATTAAAACAAAGCATATATCATCTCTACCATCATAAAACTTGAAGTCTGTCTACTAACACAGAAAGCGTTATATAATAATCATAGCAACAGATAGAAAATTGCAACTGAGAAAAATATTTCAAAGGAAAATCATAAGATAATTTGTTTAAGGAATTTACATATTAACAGTTGTCAGAGGAAGGCCTCCTGAGCAGGACTGCCTTAGACTGGGACATGGGCTCCCATGTAGGTTTAATGATTTGGGATATTCAGGTTTTAGAATAGCTTCCTCAGAAAATTCCAAGTCCCACTCTGACTCCCGGGACAAAAAGAAGCTGGGAGTGCCATGTAAATAGGGGACAGATACTCAACCAGGCCAACATGGAGCCCCATTCCCCATATTTCCCCTTTGAAGTGCTTTCTTAACTCCACAGGATAAACAATTGTATAACTGCATTAGAATTTGTTTGCCGAGCCCAGCGGTGGCTCAGCCTGTAATCCCGCGCTTTGGGAGGCTGAGGTGAGTGGATTGCCAGAGCCCGCGGGTTCGAGACCCGACTGGCAACTTGGTGAGACCTCATCTCTACAACAAATCAAAATATTAGCTGGGCGTGGTAGCACACGCCTGTAGTTCAAGCTACTTGGAAGGCTGAGGCGAAGGGATCGCCAGAGCCCAGAGGGCCGAGGCTGTGGTGGCCGGAGGCGGCCACTGCACTCCAGTCTGGACGACAGAGTGAGACTCCAACTCAAAAAAAAAAAAAAAAAAGAATATGTATGCCAACAAGATTATATTCCTCCCACAGTTTCTAATAGAGTTGTAACTTACATTGTGTATTCTGTTATATTAAAGAAATCACTGGTGGCAATCTTCATCTACTTCAAAATGATCATCTGAAAATAATTTAGAAAATGCTGAAACAAAAGTAGGTATCTATGAAGTGAATGGGAAGGAGATAGAAGACAAAGAAAACTATTTTTAGCCCAGTGAGACTCATTTAAACAAAAAAGAAGACAAAGGAAAAAATTACAAAATTAGAATAGCAGAAAGACTATAAATGAATTAAACATTTAATCATCTTAGTTTGTAATGAAGTTAAAATGGTTAAACAGTTTGATCACCATAATTCCAAGCTCTCAACATCAACTCTTTTTTGCTAAAATGGACACGAATTCCATACATTCCAAAAATATATGCTTATATTTAATTTTCTTTTTTAAATATTTCTTTCCTAAATTGATTAGAAGAATTTGGAAGTAATTTGTTTTAAATTCTTCTAACCAATTTTCATTATCACATCTATAATGTCTTTACATTGCAACAATGACCTAGGCAGTTCAGATATTACTTCGTGGTATTCTTAATTTTTGAAAGTAACCACAGTTGATTTAATTTTTTTCTTTACTTGCTTCTCCGCTGGTTTAATTTCATCTTTAAATGCAGGGAGAAAACACTCTGTTTGTCAAATTGCCTTTATTTTTTGTCCTTTCTTTTTGTTGATAAGGCCAGATACTTCTTTTCCCAACATATTTCTTATGATGATGTAACTTCTGTACTTTCTCATGATGTGTCAATAAATTATAAGTTTACAAAAGCAACCATGGTCCAAGCAAATCCTGTTCATTTTCACGTCCCTGTGTGAGAAAAACAACTTAATACACACCTTTCCAAATGTCTGACATCAAACTCAGGTCTAGAATTCTTTTATTGTGGCAGTGCCTATTCTTTTTTATTGACCTCTGTGTTTTACAGTTTCCTTTAATATATTCATTCTATTTTCATTGTTATTTACTTGACAGTACAAGACTCTTTTTCCTCTTCAAAATAATTTAAAACCTAATGTTGTTTAAATAATTTAAAAAGTATTTTCTATATGTATCCAATAAAATCTATCCAAATTTAAAATAGTCATCTAGTATAACTGTCCTAGTTATCAAGTTATGGTTAAGACAATTATGAATATTATTAAATTCATATCTTCCGATTATAAGAAGCACCTCTCAGTAATTTCATATATCTTAGATGTCCTGAAATCTCTGTCCTTTACTTTTAGCAAGCTTATTTTCCCAACCATTTAACAACAACAGCAACCATATATATGACAGATACTTGGTAGATACTAGATACCATTTTTTCTGTCATTTAATCCTATATTTGCGTCTAAAAACCCACTTTCATACTTTTGTGTTGGGTACCTTCCTTTTTGAAAACAAACAAAACATTTTTCATTGCTTATTTTGGCCTGCAGGACAGAAACCCCCTTTTAAAATAAACATTGGTAACCAATATTAAGAAATTGTGAAAAACAATAGTTGATTGACATGTTTGTTGATAACATCAACTGCCTCACTGTGGTTGATTTCAATCTGGCTCCCAGAGATCTACAACCATTGTTCTAATACCTATACAATGGAAACTTTAAAAGTATATCAAATGGTAGTGGTAACGGTGGGGACATGTTGGTCTGATCTTAGAGTTTTAAAAATACCAAGCACTTGTTTTCTTGTGTGTACCATTGGTCCTAACTCCCAAAGGTAATTTCTTTGCATTAACAACGTGTGGTTTCCTCAATATTTAAGATATTTACTAGTGTGTAATATTGAAATTACACCTTAAATTTTGAAAGTTAAAGCTATTAGAAATAGTGTATTTGTCAAGCTTGGTGAGAAAACCAGAGCCATGAAGAATATTTCAGAGATTTATTATAGAAATTCCACCTTACACGGCAGTCAAGAGTGCTGAAAAAATGAAAAGCTGGAGAGGAAAATAAAAGATTAGACTCAGTGTCACTGAAGAATCTGCTTTAAGGACTGGCAGATGAAAACACGGATATTTACAGAGGTAATTGAAACAATTAATCATGCTCTTCAAGAAAGATCTTACCACCTCTGTGTCTTCACAATCAAGCATTTGAAGTCAGTTAAGGCCACTTTTGATCAACAAGGCCAGCAGTTGAGAAGAAAAGCTGAATACAGAATAGAAAATGACCAGGGCTGACTTCAATGTCTGTTGCCATATCTGAACATAATGGCTTTCAGAGACTGACCACAGAGTTACTTTTTCCTTCCATATCTCATACAAAATTTTTTGGATATT
Source organism: Cephalopachus bancanus (assembly GCA_027257055.1). Classification (NCBI taxonomy): domain Eukaryota; kingdom Metazoa; phylum Chordata; class Mammalia; order Primates; family Tarsiidae; genus Cephalopachus; species Cephalopachus bancanus. The sequence continues at coordinate 8,045,723 of JAPVLO010000068.1, read as the reverse complement.
TGTCATTTAGAATCACAGAGGAATAGTCTGGGAAAACTAGCTTCTATCTTAACTGAGTTGACAGCACTATCTAGAAAACAGAACATGGACTAAGCTTAAGAAAGAGTTTAGGCTACCCTGAAAATCCATTTTATACTATTACTAAAATATACAAATTTTACACTTTTCTTAGCTTGCTGAGAAGAGCAATTTTTATGTCAGTACCAGAATAATTATGCCAACAAGATTCTATTCCTCTCAAGGTTTCTATATAATAAAGTTGCAACTTATATTTCCATGTTTAAATCAAACAAATTAAAGTTTATTTCTAAAACTTTAATTAAAGGAGAAATAATTTAAGCCTAAAATTTATGTTTAATAGCCTCTGAATATAATATTTAACCAAAGGTTTGTGATAACCGTAAAATTAGTAAACATAGTTTACCATCAGAAATAGTATTTTTTTTCACTTTAGCATGAAATATTTAGCTTGGGAATTTACTCACTTAATCCGTAAATTAACTAATCTTCAAAATGCACGTTCTCATATAGGGCTATTTTACCTTACTTTTTCCTGTGGCAGCATAAAAAAATAATAGTAATAAAATAGTCTCTGACAGAGAATAATCAAACCCAAGGCAAACTTTGATTTTGTTCCACACTGGTTTTACTTAAAATTCATGACTACAGACTTCATAGGAACTTGATACTGCTAGAAATCTTATATGTCCCTTTAGTATAATCATTTTTCACTCTTGAGATTATGATATATCTTTAGCTTTTCCCCTCAATATTCAACTACTATACCTCTTCCCTCACAGCCACAGGTCTCATGTCAGATTGAGAAAATAAAAGTATTCAAGGAGGAACTCAAATTCTTACCTTTAAATCTCAAAGGCATCCTGTGTCTGTACTTATGAGCTTAATCTTTCCTCTTGTTAAATGGAAAGATTATTCTGTCTACTCTCAAAATCCAAATATTCCATTTGCACTCTGAACTCCAAAACTCTTTGTATTTACCAAAACTTCTGTTAAAATTGAACAAGACCTCAATGAAACAAATGACTCTCTTTATCTAGTTTTATTAATCTGCCTATTCCTTGTTCTAAAATTAGCACCACTATCTCCACAGTTGTTTGAGCCAAAAATTCAGTGGTTCTCCTCAGATTCCCTTTGTAAGTCATGTAACACACTAGTAAATTCTGACAGTTACAACTCCAAAATGTATCTCAAGTGCACCATTTTTTGCATACACATTGCTGCTGCACTAACTGTAGTCCCAGGCATCTCCCATCTTGATTTCTGTAATGATCAATTTGTCCTCATTCTACCCTGTTGGGTATTCTTCATGGCTCAAGTCCTGCTAATTACATGCTTATTTACTGGAACCAAGGGAACATGAGTTTCCTAACATGCTACCTTAAAGAGCATGATTTCTGTTGTGGAATAATGTTACTTCATTGTTTTTAAGGCACGTCATTTTATGGTCACTTCAAACCCTTTTGTCAATGATGCCCCCCAAAATTCTCTTACTTTCAGATATCTTTATAACTATTATCAGCTATAAAGTCTATGATAAAGGGTACCCGCAAACTTAATAGGACACATGTCAATCATCTTATTCCTCTAAATGGTCATTGGAAAAGGAAGTCTAAAATTTAGTTTTTCATAATTTTAATTGTAGAGAAAACTCTCCCATGAACACTCTCACCAAACTGTATTAGTTCCAGTACAAGAGTAGGTTTTGTAGTTGAATAAACATGCATCTGGCAAATTTTATATTGGTTTCTTCTTTTGTAAGATTCACACATAGGTATGAGTGACTTCTTTTTTTTTTTTTTTTTTTTTTGAGTTGGAGTCTCACTCAGTCGCCCAGACTGGAGCGCAGTGGCCGCTCCCGGCCACCGCAGCCTCGACCTGCTGGGCTCCGGCGATCCTTCTGCCTCAGCCTTCCGAGTAGCCGGAATTACAGGCGCGCGCTACCACGCCCGGCTGATTTTTTGATTTATTGTAGAGATGAGGTCTCGCTGCTCAGGCGGGTCTCGAACCCTCGGGCTCAGGCAATCCCCTCACCTCAGCCTCCCAAAGGCGCGGGATTACAGGCTGAGCCACCGAGCCCGGCTTAGGTATGAGTGACTTCTTAGAAGAACTTTCCACTTGATACAGTAGAAGAAATAGTATTTCTCTGCTTTCAGCACTTATCTTGAAATATTCATGGTATTATATTTTGTTCAGGAATCTTTCCATATGACTACTGGACTGGTGGGTGGTCCAACTACTGGCACTTTATAAGTAGTTATATGAATAAAATGTGTTGATTTGAAACTCTATATCCTGTTTCTACTTATTCCCTTCAATGTTGGAGAAACAGAAGTTCTTCCAAGTATCCTGGTTTTCAGTGTTCTGATTGTATGCTGTTGTTCATAAACATTGTAAGTACTATGAAAGAAGAAACCATACCTATAGTGTCTAGTATTGTATCTGTTATTTATTAAATCAATACAAAAATCTATTTACTAGATGAACAATTAAGTGAATGAAAGATAAATGAATGATTAATGAATTACACAAAAAGTACACTAGTAAAATTTAAGTTAATAAATGACTGGGCTCCTATTTATTGGGTTCTAATTCTTTCTCCTAGAAATAAAAACATGGTAAAGTGAGGAATGCTGATGTCTGCACTATACTTCTACTAGGTTTTAGTAAGAAGGTATAGCTTGAATTACAGTCTTGGAAATTATAAGCATATGGGAGATATTTGAATTTGTCATATTATCTAGGGAGAGGATATAAAATAATAAATTGGTCAAAAGAGAAATCTAGTGATTGCATTGGGAACACAATATTTCTTGAGTAACTACCTTTTGTCACACATTGTGCCAAGTGATTTCATGAATGACCTCATTTATTCTTAGTTTTACAGGTGAAAAACTAAAGATAAAAAAGCAGCCGGGCTTGGTGACTCAACCTGTAATCCCGCGCCTTTGGGAGGCTGAGGTGAGTGGATTGCCTGAGTCTGCGGGTTCGAGACCCACCTGGGTAGGCGAGACTTCATCTCTACAATAAATCAAAAAATTAGCCAGGCGTGGTATTGCATGCCTGTAATTCCAGCTATTCGGAAGGCTGAGGCAGAAGGATCGCCGGAGCCCAGCAGGTCGAGGCTGCAGTGGCCGGGAGCGGCCACTGCACTCCAGTCTGGGCGACAGAGTGAGACTCCAACTCAAAAAAAAAAAAAAAAAGATAAAAAAGCTTAAATGTCACCTCTAAAGTGATTATTTCTAATTGTGAAAGGCAAAATACAGAATATAGGGAACTCCTATTTACAGAGCCTACCTTCTACTGTTTTTCTCAGAAAGAATTGTGCAATAGCGGAAAAAGAATCCAATAAATAGAAGAAAATCAGTATGATTTAATACATGGTATTCAAGGACTTGTTTCTTTACATATTTTAGGAAATTCTTCCAGTTACTTTGCCAGGTTCCTTATTCTTTCTCCAAGACTGTGGCTCTGAAAATTATTCAGTGACTTCGACCCTGTTGTGTTCATTTGTTTTTGCCAGGTCATATCACTGGAGATTAAGTTTAGCTTCATACCCTAGTGAAAGTTGTTAGTTATGTATGCTCATAGATGTACAAATCCCAATAATAATTACTGACTCCTGAGTAATCACCCAAACTGAAAAAGCAGACTAACCATTTTGAGATTTATTAACCAGACTTATTCATCATCTAGCATACACCTATAGGATTCCCTCAAGCATTCATGCTCCTACCACCTACTTGATTGCAACTGTTTTTATATTACTAATGGAGCAAGATCTACAAATCCTTTCCATTTCATGGGATTGACCAATCAGTCCTGTCTAAGAAATGTTGAAAAATAGAACTACAGAACATGATCTGTGTTTTTAATGGTAGCTTAGATCCTCCATTTAAAAATAAAAATTGTCAGTATATAGGTTTGGTCAGACAAAACTGGAAAAAAAGGCTAATTTCTGAAAAGAGAATAAATTTGATGACCATCCTTATAAAGATGGAGACCAGAGGGAACAGACCTGTTGACATATAAACACTGGACCTGATCCATTTTGAGACCAAGCAGCATTCCTGTTATTGAGTTCTGTGAGACGCTCCAATATGTTACAACAAATTTCTCTTTAAACTTAGGCTAGCCCAGCTTATTTTCTGTTACTTATATTCAGCAGAATGCTAACTATTACATGTTCCTTAGATATTCTCTGCGTTGCATTTCTAGAGTCAGACTTTGCAGATTCTTTTGTTCCTGAATACAATTTGGGCCTTGTGTCAGGATGAAATAAATTTTCCTTCTTTGCTTGCTCTGTGTTTTAGCAAAAAAAAAAAAAAATCATTTTTTATACTGGAGTCTATTGCACTATTTATCACAGCCTGTTATATTGTAGTCACTTATGTGTGTTTATCTCCTGCAAGACTCTAAAGTCCCTTCCCTGGAGGTCAAGGCAATATTTTATGCATCGTTCTATCAACACTAGCACCAAGAGTAGTTTTTGGCATATGTCGGTTCAAAATAAAATAGATATTAAATTATATTGTATGATTTGAATATCTCACTTAAATTATAAATGCATTAAGGGGTGAAAGTGTAAGTATTACTTCATTTAATCCAATAAAATTTGTAATGTGTTCAATGAACAATATAATATTAGTTCCCAGAAAATGAACTATTTATCCTGATCAGGTCACTGCTAAATGATTTAAGAAGCTGTATATTAATGTAACTGCAATTTATGATCTTAAAAATAAATTTGAGTGTGCCTTCAACTACAGGCTACATTCCAAGTCTCACTGTAAGAAAGTGATTCCTGCATGTCATACTTTGTAATAACTTTCTTTAATTAATGAATAACTTTGCTTTATAACTCATCATAGGACCAGGCAGCTCATAAACTTCCCAGATATTGGAAAATTGTTGAAACTGTATATTCATTCCAAATATTTTCACAACATAAGTATCATTAAAATGTATTTTAAACCATGTTTCACCAGTCTGGAACAGTAATTAAGTTATATTCATCTGAAAAATTATTATGGTTTTTGTTTGTTGTAGTTTTACAGTTTTTCAGCCCCTAGATTATGAGTATTAGCACGGTTTTAACAGCAAGATATGTCATCAAAATAAATAAGAAAATTCTTGACAGAAATCTAAGATAGTCTGCAGTTCTGACCATGAAAGCACTGAGCATTGGCAGTAAGACAGACACAGATTTACAGAAATCAGCAAAGCAATTAAGAATGAAAAATGCCAAGTAAATAATAACAAATAATTATAATTTTTTTAAACAAGCCAAAAAGTTTCGCAATATTGCAACAGCTAGTAGATTAATAATTTATAGAAGCAAGAAAAAATATAAGAGAACAAGACAAGGTGGCTGATGAAAACATAGGAAAATGATCAGAAATCAGGCTTTCTCATCAAGGTAGTAGACAACTAACTTATTTTTTCTCATGTTACTCTCTGAATTTCACTTATGGAAGAGCTAGACAAGCAAATAAACACAACGTAAAACACAACAAAAATATGGAGTGCATCTTCTATTATAAAATGAAGAAAATGAGAAAGGAGTCATTAGGATACAGGATATTTCAATACTTTATAAAGATGAAAAACTTATGATAGTATCTATTTATCTGTTGTATATTTGCCTTGATTACCTTCCATAGTCTACTCTACTGACAGGACAAAAACAAGGATAATACTATCATACACACCCAGTTCAGTGAGAAAATGCGGTCAGTCTTTGTGGTTTCTCACTTAGGTGTGCTGCTCTCTCTTCGTTCTGTCCATTTACTTTCCCTCACGGAAGTTCCACATCCCTCATGGAAGTTAAGAAGATGAACTAGATAATACTCCATTTTATTTTTTTTTACTTATGAACACACATTTAAATAATGAAAAACTCATCAGTTCATAAGTGTAAAGAGAGTACTTGCATTCTAATCATTTGTCTAGATTTTGACCTTTCATCTTTCTCTGTTCTCTAATACAGTATCTTCTTTTCCCCGTTCATTTTTTTTCTCTCATATATTTTGACACTAATTGCTGAGTCATTGATATTTGTCTTTTTCTTTGTTTCTCAAACACTGTTATTCAACACTCTATGTAATCAGGACAAACCTCATTTATTAAGAGGCATGATTTTGCCCCCATGAAAGAGAGAGAGACTAGAAGGATTGCAGAGAGATATTTCTATCCTTTTGCTAACTAGAAATCATGTGAAAGATTATGATGCAAGAGGTTAGTGCAGCCATTAGAGATAGCAATTTGAAGTAGATGAAAGTTGTCAACTGGGCACAGTGGTTTACATCTGTAACACAGCACTTCAAGAGGCTGAGCAGGGAGGATTGCTTGAGCCCAGGTGTTTTGAACCAGACTAGGCAACATAGTGAGACCTCATCTCTACATAAAAATTATTAAAAATGAGCCTGGTGTGGTGGCACATGCCTGTAGCCCCAGCAATAGGGGAGTCTGAAGCAGAAAGATCATCTGAGTTCAGAAGGTCAAGGTTGCAGTGAGCAATGATTGTGCCTTGGGCAACAGAGAGAGACCCCGATTCAAAAAATTTTTTTAAATAAATTTAAAGATAGAGTAAATTGTCTGCAGACTACTTTATGCATGTTATGGTTTTTTTAATTATTTAATTGTCAGCACAAATTAGAAAAATTCATTACCCAAGGCCAGAATGGTTTTAATCACTACAAACAACAAGTAACAAATCATTTCTGGGAAGCAGAATGAGTAGTGGTAAGTGGCTGACTTTACTTTTCATATTATGTTCATCTGATCAATTTAATTTGTGTGACATGCATGTAGGGAACTCATATGTTGTACAGTGATACTTTTTTTTTTTTTTTTTTTTTGAGTTGGAGTCTCACTCTGTCGCCCAGACTGGAGTGCAGTGGCCGCTCCCGGCCACCGCAGCCTCGACCTGCTGGGCTCCAGTGATCCTTCCGCCTCAGCATTCCGAGTAGCTGGAATTACAGGCATGCACTACCACGCCCGGCTGATTTTTTGATTTATTGTAGAGATGAGGTCTCGCTGCCCAGGGGGGTCTCGAACCCGCAGGCTCAGGCAATCCACTCACCTCAGCCTCCCAAAGGGGCGGGATTACAGGCTGAGACACCGAGCCTGGCTACTTTTTTTTTTTTTTTTTTTAAGAGAAAAGCATTAACTAAATATTAGTCACAAAAGTATGCTGGTAAGGTATACAATCAAAACAACAAAAAGTTTCTAGGAAAAGTAAAGACAAAATCATAACAGATGAGACTCTAAGACCAAAAAGGACATTTAAATAATAGACATAATTTTCCTTGGTCAAAGACTTTTACATTCATTATTGAGATAGAAGCAATATTAGAATGAGTGACTGTAATTGGCAAGAGGAAACAAAATTTGAAGGACTGGTTTGATTGATCCAAAGGAAAAAAAAATTGTAGCAGGTAGATGTGGAACATCCTCATGATATTTTGGACATCTATAATAACTGCAAGAATATTTTCTCAGTACCATTTTTTGTATATTTATTTCAGACAAACCTATATTCCTTCAAATTTGGTCTCCAGAACTTATTGCCTGTGTAAAACCAGGCATGTTGTTTCATCTCAGTTTTCTTGTTAGATAGATAAGAGTTAGAACAGCATCTAGCTTACATTTGGCAAATTAAATTACATGTTATGTTTATTACTGAAAATGCATATATGTCCCAGAAGAAACAAACTTACTCTAAAGAAATTAGAAATTTGTTTAAATATTAACTTGATGAAATTTATTACTGAGTAAAATACAGTATGTAGAAAAATATCAAACTTCTAGTGAACCTACTTTTTGATACAAATTTCAATACATCTTTACTATCACCTATAAAGTAGTAACTTGGTAAAATATTGGAGAAGCAGTAACAAATGCATTTTTATTGGGTGATTTCACATATACCATCTGATTTGCAGCACACAAAAAAGTGTGTTATTTTTGTAATGAGAAAAATGAAAATTAGAGCAGTACTATCCTACAGATAATAATTATAGTCATGAATTGAAGCCAACTTGGTTTTAATCCTAAACCCCATGCTTCCATAATACCTATTAAAATAACTATAATATCATACTGTCTTTCAACAAGGAATAGAAAATGGGAAAAGAGAAGTAATTCCCCTGACCCTCACGTCCATATCCATCTCTGCATCATGTTTCTTCAATTTAATAATAACAAAATAACCTCTAGATAAGTACAAACATTTTTTTAATACCCTCTGGTTCTTTGGGGTTTGTTGGCAGTTTGAATGTTGGTTGATTACTGATTATCCTAGGTGATCTGCTCCTTGTGGTCCATATTTTCAGTGACTATAAATGTGATAATAATATTACTACAAGTAGTAGAAAAAAATATAACACCGCTGTCTTGTAAAGCATACTCACACATACAGATTCTCAAACGAATATGTCTGCGATAAATTTGGAAAAATATTTAGAAGTATAGTAAAGTTATCCCATTGTGAAGTAAAAGGAAGTTAATCATGGATAAATGCAGGTGTGTCAATAAAAATTGTTTGAAAAGATATCAGTTGTGGCAAAAAGATACAGTATGCAGATGCTGTTATAATTGTTTATTTTACATTTAAAACAAGCAAGAGAGCATGTTGATGGCTATTAATTCTAAACACCAACCAAATAAAACAGGAAAAGAATTGTTTTATTTCCAAGGACCTCATTGCATTATTTTATAAACTTTATCCCCTTTTAAAATCTCACAGACAGGTAGTAACATTTTATGTTTTAAACTACGCCTGTATATTGTTTTGTGATTAGATTATAGGTATTTTTGACAAGAATTATTTTAGATCAAGTTTTAGGCATTTTTTTGTCAACATTCAAATATGTAAAGCATTTAAAGTTTTTATTAAAATACAATACATTTTAAAAATAAGCCTATATTTCTAAAAATTTATATTTAAAAACAATATCTATAATCTAACAGTATTATGCTAGAGTGCCAACAAAGAAATTTAGAAAATAGATAAAACATAATGTTATTTTTAAACTTTTAACATTTTATTCTACTTAAAGTCTGAGTATGAAGAGAAACTACTATGTGCATATGTATTTTAAACTTAACAGCTATAGTTTTATAAAAATGGCCTAACAACATATTCATGTGTTTCAGAGGTTAAAGTATTACTATATTAATATAACATTAAATCATATTGAATGTTTATAAAAACAGTTTCATTTACATTTATTTTACACATAATCTGTTCATTTTTTCTATCTAACTTTGTTAATGTTTGTGCTTCTGCCTTGATGTAGAGAATTACCAGTATTTTTAATTTAAAAAATACATAAAAATAGAGTTATGCTAAAAGAAAATAACCCAAATATTTCTTAGGAAAATCTATGAAAAGAAAAATATAAAGAAAAAAATAAAGTCAATATCAAAATAACAATCACAAAAGTATTTCAAAATACAACTACACAAAATTTTATTTGCAAAAAATTGCTTATTTTTGCAATTTGCTGATGATTATTCTGATATTAATTAAGTAATAAGTCTGATGTACACAGAAACTGGTAAACTATATACTACTTATTTATAGCCACACATATATAAAACTAAATAATTAATGCTAATAATAAACATTTGATGACAAATATTTTCAACATGTTAAACCAAAAAATTGATAGATTGATCAATTTTCAGGTAAGAGCTGGAGTGATTAAATCTGCATAATGGAATTTAAGAGTCAGACAAACTTTCCCTATGCCAATGAGTTATATGAAAAACTAAAGAAATGTTAACATTTCTAGACTACATAAAGGAAGTGGAAGTTTCATGACGTGGTATGCCCGTACTCACATTTTGTGTGTTTATTTCAAGTCCCTAGATGTGAACACTGTTACTGACTTCCATTAACAATGACAATAAAAAAGAAAAATAAAAACATGATTAGTCTGGCCAAAAATGACTTTTTTATTGAGAAGACTTTATAAGCCCTGTAGAACTTCATTGTGCATAGGTAAGATGAAACTGACAAGTTAGCAGATGGTAGCTTGATAAAGAATGCTTTCATTAATCTATAAAAATATTCCAAAGAATCCCTGCTGGGTGCCATAATAGCAAAATACAATGCAATTAAAATCTATAAATTATGGCATAAGTCCTAGGGGGAGAAAAGATATGTTTGTATACAGAAAATGCAGGAAAATAATTACCATGAACAATTACTGAGTAAAAGAAAACAAGAATCAGGAAGACTACTAAAATATGCTATGTTTAAGTAGTCTGTGGACAAGTAATGGTAATTCAAATTGTCCACTAGTAAAATGTTAACTGATAGCATAAGTAACATGGCATATTAAAAAAAAAGCCACACATACATTTACTTGACTTTAGTTTAAATTACTAATTATATCATCTTTATTGTTTTGAACAAAAATATTATATTTTTTCTAAATATGTGTGATATGGTCAAACACAAAGGATTCATATTTAGCTTGTTAATCAATTTTAAACTTACTCTTATCCTGAAATTTCCACTTGAATTGACAAGACTCACTTTGTGTGTGTGCATGTGTGTGGGAATATATAATATACTAATGTTAAAATGAAAAATAATGCAGTAAGATATCATTAGTGTAATTTTTTTAAGAGACCACCAACCTTTTGCTATATATTTCTCTACACATGCATATATTCAACTGTATGGATAAAAATACAGGTATATGATATATTGGTAAGACTCATTAAATTCACTTTTATGTACAATTTGAAGCTTGAAACTTGGTTCTTCTGTACATTTTTACATGATTGAAGTTATTTTCTTGAATGGAAAAAAATAGCTTTAAATAACTACATTCTGATTTCTTTTGCCACAGAACTATTCACTAATATAAGTAGTTCTGATAATCCAGGGTCCTTTAGGTATAAAGAACTGAAATGATACCTCCAATAAGCAAGTCCTGCTCATAGGTTTCTTTGAATTTCTAAAATTGGAAAGTTTTCCTTGCAGATTTGTGTGAGATAAAATACAACATGATTCAATATGAGCATTTGTCTATGAAAAAGAAAAATCAATACTTACACTTTGGCAAATTTTCCAAAGAAGGTATCAACAATAAGTGAACAATTAAAAATCATGCATATTTTTTACAGTCTAACATCCTTTAATGTCTCTGTTTTGCTAGATAAGCTTAAATACATCAGAATATAGTTTATACAATAAAAAAAAAAAACAGTGGTAGATAAAATCCTTCAGAAAATCATGAGTCTATTAAGTGAGAATGCAGAAGTATTTTTAATATTCTTATTTCTTAAACTATGTACTAGTCCAATTTCCTGGTTACTATTTTAATTTACTTTTTGCCATTCTTCAGTTTCTTTAAAACGATAGCTAAAGAAAAAAGTAGACATGACATCCTGAAACCATTGCCCTTCTAAACTAAATAGTAATCAGAATTCATCGAGAGAGCTCTGTTTAACCTCTGCTCACCACTTAGATAAATGGCTACAATGAAAATTAGGTCTGGAAGCAGAGCCAAGAGAATGAGGTTTAAAAATATATCCCTCTAGAATAATCCTTGTACTTGACCATCAAGCTAAAGTTTAGCTTAATGAACACTTCCATTTGGGAGAGAACATGAAGTTATTTTATACAGTTAGCAAAAACCTAGGTGATGCCTTCCTAGGTATACAAGTATATGTCTACCATTTTCCAGGTTGGCTTACTGGTTGGCTTACTGGTATTTTGTTTAAGGAAGGGTCATGCCATCAAAGCAATGATATAACAATAAAATGAGAAGAGTCATAACGTATATTTACCTGCTACAAGCTTCAGATATGAGATCTATGTTTAGAAAAGTAACAAAAAGAAAAATCATTGGGGAACTTTCTGGGATGTTGGGAACAAAAATTAGTGTGGATGAGAAAGGGAGAAAAAAGATCACCAGAAGGTCACCTGAGGTCACAGAATCTGGAGGGTGTCATTGACCCAGGTTTCTCTTCTATTTTACATTATAGCTGTGACCGTCTTAGAAGTTCCTGAATTTAAGTAGAAATGAAAGGCACCAAATAACTAAAGAAACATCACAGTTTCTGTTGAATTCATAAAGTTGTATATTATGAGAGTCAGCAATGCCACATCTTAAGCATTCTCAGAGAAAGAAACTTTTACATAAGCACCTTCACATTCAATAAAGTCTTCCATGGCAGTGCTTCTCACACTTTAATAAGAATATGAATAACCTAAGGGATCTTATTAAAACACACATTCTGATTCAGAATCCAGGGTGAGGTCTGAGATCTTGAAATTTTAACAAGGTCTTGTGATGACAATGCTGTGTATTTTCATTCTCATATATCTTCAATGCGTTCCTAGATTAGCCCTCTCCTAATGTTATAAAAATAAGTATTTTAATAAAAATTAGATGACAGAACTACTTGTGATTTGTATGTAAATGTTTCATTCAAAATTATTTTTCCCCTTTCCTTGACACAAAGTTTATTTAATCTGTAGAATCAACCTAGATTCCAGAATCATTCCTAACTTCCAAAAAACAGTCTCAAAGAAGAAAACAAATTTGTACTGGAAAATTATGGGAGGAGAATTATTAGAGAGAATATTTCAGGTAAGAAAAGGGGAGAAGCCGGGCTCGGTGGCTCAGCCTGTAATCCCGCGCCTTTGGGAGGCTGAGGTGAGGGGATTGCCTGAGCCCGTGGGTTCGAGACCCGCCTGGGCAGCAAGACCTCATCTCTACAATAAATCAAAAAATCAGCCGGGCGTGGTAGCGCATGCCTGTAATTCCGGCTACTCGGAAGGCTGAGGCGGAAGGATCGCCAGAGCCCAGCAGGTCGAGGCTGCGGTGGCCGGGAGCGGCCACTGCACTCCAGTCTGGGCGACTGAGTGAGACTCCAACTCAAAAAAAAAAAAAAAAAAGAAAAGGGGAGAAAGAGCAAATTCCAAATCTTCTTACCTTAATCACTTCAACACTGTTCCTTTAAGATATCATGTTTCGCCACTATCCATCCTGATTCTGTTTGAGAATCAGGTTCTGACGACTTGACATTTCACACACATAGTCTCATTTAATTTCACAACACTGCCAGAGTTTTATAGAAGGGGAAAATATAGTTCAGAGAGGTTAGGTTACTAGAGAAAGCTAAAAATTGGAAGAACTCTTATTTGAAACCACGTCTTTTGGTTTTAAACCCTAAATACTGTGTTCATGTCTCTATTCTGGAGGAAAGGGTAACCAATGCCTCCAAAATAAACTCTGCCTGTTTGATAGGCTCGACCAGGACACTACTCTTTAGAACTTCAAAGATGCTACTTTTTTTGGGCAATACTAGCTTAATTCACCCATTCTAGACACAAGGGACCATATAAATAGAGTACAATTCCAAGTGAAAGTCTATTTGAGTGCCATGAAATGGATCCTTCCTCTGGAGGTCACAGAAGATTCAGGATGGGCATAGTAATCAGGAAACGTAGCAGTGATGAGAAGAAGCTGACCAAAGTTTTCCTCTTTTGCTTATGTCTGTAAGTCGTAAGAAATAGATTATAAGAAGGAGATAATGTCCTATTAATAAAGGAAGATAATTGTGACAAAGTAAGAGTGCATTGATACCAATATGATCTATGAAACAGACATAATAGTAAAGTACTGAGGCATTGCTTAAGTCTTACATCTGCTGGCTGTTCTATTAGGACTTATAGTGGATGATTTTATATGCCAACTTGACAGCCCAGATATTGGGTTGAATATTATTCTGGCATGTCTCTAGATGAGATTGACATTTAAATCAGGGGACTGAATAAGGCAGATTGCCTTATCTAATGTGGGTGAACCCCATTGCCTTATCTAATGTGGGTGAACCCCATCCAATTCATTGGAGGCCTGAATAGAACAAAAAACACCGAATAAGAGAACTCACCCATCTCCTGGCTGTTTCAAGCTGGGGTATCAGTCTTCTCTTGCCCTTGGACTCAGACTTGAACTAGAACTATACCACTGACTTTACTGGATTTCCAACTTTCCAACTGCAGATTCTGCAAGTTCTCAGGCTAACCACATGAGCCAATTCCTTATAATACATACATCCATACCTACACACTGTTGGACAACTCAGATTAATACAGCTTGCTTCTGCATTTAGGATTCCAGTGGAATATTTGTGCAAAAGTTGACACAGTGGACTTACACTTATTTCTACCTCTCTCAATTAGTATATTTTTCAGGTTCATGAGAAGTTGCAATATTTTTGCAGCTCTTAATGGCTTGCTTGAAAATAATGGATGAGAAATATGACTTCAGGAATGCAGATCTTTACATTAGTATAGACAGTTTTCCACTAACAGTTACTTGGGCCACCCTTGTACTTACTCTCATTTTGTAGTTGCCATGTCCTAAGGAGACTCAAAGTAACCAAGGTTAGGGACAAGAACGGTTGACACATTTTTAGGAGGTGTGATTGATGTCACGAAGCCTGCAGGCATTTTGGAAATAGGCTGCATACCATCTGTAGCCTTACTGAAAATGAGGTATATGGACAAAATGTGATAGGGTAAACCTTTTCTCCTAGTCTAGTATTTTTAAAGCTATTACTGGCTTATGTGTTTTTTCTATCATCTAATCGACATTCATTAAAATGTAGGTCACATTATTAGGAGACATGTGAAGACTAGGGATGCCAGTAATGACTTTTACCCACAATTTAAAATTACTTATGCTTAGAAAATTTTAAAACTCTAAGAGATTTCATGAGCACTGAATAGTTGTCAAAAAAAATCCAAGCCTTATTGTAATAAATTTTTTCATATTGTCAAGAGAAAAAAGATTAAGTATTTTAAAAAGAAGAAAGAATAGTCTTGATATATAGACAACAAAATACATAGTCAGTTAATGAAGAATTTATTCAAATTGGTAGAAATCTGAACTATTCGTTAAGTAGATGTAACCAGAAAAAAATTGTTGTATTTAATATTGCTTCCTTTTCCTCTCTGAATTAGGTGTCAGTGCTGAGAATTTCTACTAACAAATGTCCAGTATCCAAATATCTCCTTTAGTTTATCTTTAAAATAGCTTTCTTGATATACAAAAGCTGCATATATTTAACGTATACAACTTGATAAGTTTGGATACACATACCCCCATGAAACCATCACTACTTAGTTTCTTTTACTTGGTATACTTCTCTTATTATTCCCTGTGCCCTCAGTAGGAAAGGTAATCTCTGTAGGATGTTATCTCTGGAGAGTCAGGAGAAATTAGATATCAGGCAGATTCAATGACAGCGGCCAGCTCATTGTTTAAGGCTTGAACAACCACCTTTACTGAAAAACAATCATAAGGAAGGGGAACTGTTCTGGAGAAAAATAAATGTGATGAACTGTCCTTCAAACTGTGAAATATCTTTAGAGAACTAAAATATGTAGGCTCTAGTCAAGTAGCTAAAGAAAGAATCACATATGGATATAACTTAAATGTATAAGACACAGGATGTAAAATTATTCCATCTGAAGTATATAGACTTGGAGTTGACTACTGTCTAGAAATGAAAAGAAAGTAAAAGAAAAAAAGAGATTCATGGGCCCATCTCTGGCTGGCATACCTGGAATCTACTGTGGAAGTATAGCTGTTAGCTTCTGCATTCTCCATCCTGTTTAACATTGCAATACCTGTCAGTAAACGTTTCATTAATTATGGACTAAGTAAGCTTAAGTTCCTACAGGTAAATCTGTTCCTTAGGGAGCTAAGTGTTTTTCAAATTTGAGCAGTTAAAATTAAATATATACAGATGATTAAGTTAAACCAGTATGTAAGCATAGACATCCCTGTTTAAAATTTAGAAGTAAGCTCTGTATGGGTTGCTATTTAGAGTGTTTAAGATATTTAATAGCATTGCAATGTTGACAGATATTACTATTTTTCTTGTCACTATATTGCCACTTTGTATTATTTCTAAGAAATTTTTAGCCGGGCTCGGTGGCTCAGCCTGTAATCCCGCGCCTTTGGGAGGCTGAGGTGAGTGGATTGCCTGAGCCCGCGGGTTCGAGATCCGCCTGGGCAGGGAGACCTCATCTCTACAATAAATCAAAAAATCAGCCAGGCGTGGTAGCGCATGCCTGTAATTCTGGCTACTCAGAAGGCTGAGGCGGAAGGATCACTGGAGTCCAGCAGGTCGAGACTGCAGTGGCCGGGAGCGTCCACTTCACTCCAGTCTGGGCGACAGAGTAAGACTCCAACTCAAAAAAAAAAAAAAAAAAGAAATTTTTAATATTGGGAAGATTTGCTTGTTCTGTTTATTATGACTTGTCAAGATCTTCAAGTTATTGAACATAAAATTAAAGCATTATAATAAACGTAGTTAACTAGATAATTGAGTATGTTAAATTCTATGAAATTTGAGATGATCAAACAATAATTAAAAATTCTGTAAGATGATTATTTTTACTTAAAATGTATATATGTATAAGCAAGGAAACAGGAATTAAAAAATCCTAGCCTTTTAAACTTGTGTTTTCAGTGATATAGTAAATAAAATCCAGGTAATTCTAAATCGCCTTTTGGCATATAAACTCTTGTCAGTCACAAAACATATCACACCTCAAAAGTAGATCTTTACACTTTGTTTAATCAGGGGTGTGTGAAAAGAATATATATTACTATTCATATTTAAAGCAAAATAGCAGCAATCATAATTGTAATAATACTAACCATATGAGTAAAAATCATGGAAGGGTTAAAGGAGTGGGAATTAAAGAGCTATTATAGATTTTTTTTGCTTTTAGGTCACACACCGTGACTGATTTAGGCAGATGCTTCTGGTGTGACCATCACTGCTTTTGCAACCACACTGCACCACAATAAAAAATTAGGGAGTAGACAGTCCAGTTACTGCTCACACTCTTTTCTGCCAAGTCTGCTGGTTTATTCAAGATGAAAATTTCTGAAGTTGATCCAAGTGTACAAAGAAGGAAAGATAAGGAGAGTAGGTATAGAATTTAGTTTTTTTCTTCCTTCAAGTAGAGGAAGCATGGAATGGGGGTTTAAAAGGCCACGGCATCACCAAACACATCAATGATCAGAAAGTCCAGGAGAGTGTATGAGGAATGAGGATTTTTTTTAAGTGCTTAAACAAAATGTGTTTTGGCATTGAAACTTTCACAGACTGATTGAGATGTTCTTGTTTTGAAACAATTAATTTTAAATAGGACCATTTTTAAGAAGACTTTTTAGCCATTACGTAAGCCAACATCATTAGGCAGGATAAAACACAGTTATTTGCATCAAAACATTCCTCTCCTCAAATAACATGAGAAACAGATTTCCTCATTCTAGCTCTGAATCTCACACCACACCTAAACCTCACTCCACTTTGTCCTCACAGCATGTAATTAATATGACTGAATTTAAAAAGACACATTAATATGTCACCCATAACAATAGTGTCAAATGATGTCTTCAAAGTAATATATTTAAATCTTCTTTGATGTTGAAAAATATGGTGGCAGAGGAATTTTAAAAAGCAACAGAGAAAGAAAACAAAACTGAAAAAGTAAATGAAAGCGAAATGAAAACAAACAATACATTTTGACCCTGATGAAAAAAATCTAAATATGCACACAAATTGTGAAGCTAGGCTAGCATCTGATAATTTTAACTGCTTCTCCTGTGTTGGATTATTCCAGACACAAGTGTAAGAAACGATCTCACAGGATGATGAATTGCACTTAGTTGAAAAAAACTGGGATTGTTCTAATAATAGAATAGACACAAGTACAAACAAAGGAGTATCAATATTTGATGTATTTAGGAGGTCAGGAAAAGTAGAATATATAAAATGAAAAATGGAAACACTTTGAAATTCAGAGGCAAAAACCAGGCATGGGTTAGGAGGAGTGTTGTCTGAAGCCTCAATTTTGCAGTTCCTTAAAATCTAACCTATCTCCAAATTTATGCAAATCATCTGTGCATAGAGATACTTTGATTAAGATCATCTGATAAATTAAAGATATTCAATTTTTATTGTCATAAATGTCTCAAGTATTTCCATGATTTATTTTAGTCTACCATTTCAGTGGATGTGGAAATGTTTACATTTCTATTTCTTTGAAAATATAAATCTTTCATTTAAGCATTATGCTTAGAAATATTTTCCTTGTTCCAAGTTTACATTTAAAACCTATATCAAAGTTTGTTTCTTTATACATTTAAATTTCTATCTAGCTCAAATGTATTTGGATATATGCTATGACTTATTGCTCTCATTTTTATGTGATTATCCAGCAGTTAACTGTTAACTGTTGGTTTCCTGTCTCTTTCATCTCATTTTTTATTCTATATAGTTTCTTGGCATGATTGCATAGAAGTCATATATTTTATACTGTATTATGAATATGAAGCTAAAATCACCTAACCTTTCTCTGTTTTATCTGGAAAATTGATATTTACTTTTCTTTTAGGCTTTTGAGTGATATTTCTTTCTGTATTTTCGCATTTTTTGAAATCCTTTAAAAGTTTCCCCTAATTTACCCAGATACCTTATCTATTGTGATCTAGATTTCAGTTCCTTAGTTTGTTTCTCCCTCCATAAATGATGTGTGACTCAACCTAAGCTCAAATTAGTCTCCACTTGAACTTTAGGACATACTTCTCTAGCAGTATCAGAGGTAATTTAAGCCCTAGTCAAATGCTAATGTATGGCAGGCATTCCTATAATGCAGATCTACTGTTCTAAATTAACTTCTTTTTATTTCACTGTTCATTTCTCCCAATAGAAGCAATGTAATTTGTAATGTAATTTTAAAGAAATTAAGGAAGTCTGTATTTTTCTTTTTTACCATTCCAGAATATGCAGTTCACCATGTTTTCAATCATATCTCTCCATGACAACACTTTAGGCAAAAAGATTATACATTATGCATGTTAGTGCTTCAACCTTCCACCACTACACTCTTTATTGTTTCCACCTAAATCACAAGGAGATTGAAAACATCCTTTCTGACTTAAAATGATGTACTTAAGCAATTGGCTAATGAGTGAAATCTTTCTCTGATAGAAGAGATGCTTAGTTTCTAAGCTAAACTTTTTGAAGGAAAGCCAAATCCATCTTCTGCCTATTTCATGGAAGTTGATGACAATTTATTTCCATGTGTGAGTTGGAATTTTGTGTGTGTATATATATATATACACACACACAAACACACACGTATCTATCTATCTATCTTTCTATCTATACATATATGTAAAATATACAGTAATAGTAAATACAATTTAACTGGATTTATTTTCGAGTTTGACAGAAACTTTTTTTGTATTTTTCATTTTTAATGTCTCATTTTTAGTGAGACTTCGACTCCAAAAAAAAAGTTATCTCATTATTTGGAAATGTATTTTCTTTCCTTATTCTTTTGAAGATGTTGTCTTACCTCAGATATATTTATGTAATAATGGGAAAAGTAATAAACTAATGACTTTTGGTATGATGCGATTTAAAAAGCAAAAACTTTTTTTCTTATTTTTTAACTGTTGCCTTTAAGCTCAGTATAATTTCTCAACAATTATCAGATGCATAAAGTACCATATTGCTTGTATAACTTTGTCCTATGTATCTAACCGTAAAAGCCAGTTGCATGAGGTTATTTGGCATTCACATTTTCAAGCTATCGCATATTACACTTAGCCGTAGTCTATTGTCCATAATGTCTTGTTTTTGTACTTGTTGGTGCTCTCCTATATTTATTCAATTAAATGTTTGAAATTATGTTCATGATCTTATATTACTTCCAAATTATAATATTTCAGGTTCCTCTGAGATCCTAAATTTTTGTTATCTGGAATACCTGTCATGTAAATAAGCTTCTTGTTTTCTACAACCAAAGAGTTAATTAGCACATAAAAAATAGTAGAGCACTACATCAAAACCAAGAAAACCCTTTCAAAGGTCATGTTCAATTTGTTACTAATTTACCTATATACACTAGTATTTTGCTTATGAGTCTACATCTTGTTCAGAAATTGATAATACAATATTTTATTATTTTTATGAAGCTGATAAATATCAAATGTCTACATCATTTTCTTTAATTTTCAACTCTAATTATAAAACTTGGTCCTAACACAATTAAGTTTTATAGCCATATACTCACTTTCAAATTGCTCTCAGCAACTTTCAAGTAGCAACGTGCCTGGCACACAGTAAGTTCTTAATAAGATTTTTTTTTTTAATAATTCAATTTCTTTTTATCTAGAGCATAGTCTAAAGAATGTTATCCCAGCCGGGTATGGTGGCTCAAACCCGTAATCCCAGCACTTTGGGAGGCCAAGATGAGAGGATTGCCTGAGCTCAGGGGTCTGAGACCAGCCTGGGCAACTTAGTGAGACTTTGTCTCTTCAATAAATCAAAAAATAAGCTGGGCATGGTATTACATGCCTATAGTACCAGCTACTTGGAAGGCTGAGGCGGAAGGATTGCCTGAGTCTTGCAGTTTGAGGCTGCGGTGGCCATGAGTATGCCACTGTACTCCAGCTTGGGCAACAGAGTGAGACTTCAACTCCAAAAAAAAAAAAAAAAAGTTATCCCATTATTTGGAAATGTATTTTATTACTTTATTCTTTTGAAGATGTTTTCTTGCCTCATAACTTCTCAGTCTAACTTGAACACTTATCTCTATGTCTGAAAGTATTTGAGTGATTCAGAGAAAACACACTTTACAATTAAGTTTTGGTTATTTTTAAATATATCAACACATTTTGAACATCAGTGACTTTTTACAAATTCTTAATGTCTTCACTGTAAACAATCACTTTCTTCATCAGAAGAGTCAGAAACAAACAAACAAAAAACATGGAGATTTTATTTATCCTTGTAAATTAACATTTAGTCTTTGTCTTAAAGTTATGATCTTATTTCCTCACCATTTTATTCTGAATATAATTTTGTTGTCGCTTTATGTTTTTTTGTTTTTGTGGAGCTTTGTTTAAGGAGTTAAGTAGCAATCCATTTCACTTCCATTTCCTTAAGGGCACTCCCAGGAAAGAAGGTAAGTGACCTAGTCTATTCTCCTTCTATGCATGCTAATCATTGACCTCATGGCAAATAAATAATGGTGTGTGGTAGGAAGAGAGTCTCTATTTTTAAAATATTTTTAGCACACTATTCCTGGTCTAAGAATGGTTAGGTAAACCAACTTAGAATCTATGGACTTATGGGACTCTGAAAAATATCATTTATACTGAAGTATAAAATAGAGATATTTTATGACGTTATGCTCCCTGCTGTATGAAGTACTTTATGTATCTAATTAGCGGCTTCATCTATTACTCTGTCCCAGAGAATAAATTCAGGATGAGCAGCAATGACCTAAAAAATCATGTTTGTTATCGCAGTCCTCTTCTTACTTTGCCTGTGTCTCTTCAGTTTTTACATCGTTGGAATTATCAGAAAAACTGGACACTGGATAAGAGTGCTGATTCACATAACATCTGATTCAACAGTCTGATCCTTTGTATTAGCTCTGTTTATTTATTTGTCTTTGCAACACTCAATCACTCAGAGCATTAACTTTATTATTTTCTGAAAATGTGCCTTTTTTTTGCTTTATCTATTTTTGAATACAAATAATTTGTGAGTAATATTCACTGAATAATGTTTCTGTCTTTCTTCTTTTTTATTATTTATGCCAATGATAATAAGGTTCTGATAATTTTTCCACCCTCATGTCCTCTCCTCTCAGGATTCTCTGCACTAAAATCAGGTTTATATTATTTTTAAACTATTAAAACAAACTTTTGAAATTGAAGAATTAGATTTATTATCAAGTGAGGAATTAATTTCAGCAAAAATGGTCCAAAAGGCCATAAAAAAAAATTTAAACCTTATTGTGAGATAATTTGCATTTTACTCGTGTTTGTGTATCATTCAGTTATATAATCTTTTTATCACTCTTAAGAAGAAATTATGAACCTATCAACAATCATTCTCATTTCTTTCCTCTTGTCTACAACCAGTTTTCTACTTTCTGTCCCTACAGATTTGTCTATCACAGATATTTCTTTCTTTTTTTTTTTTTTTGAGTTGGAGTCTCACTCTGTCGCCCAGACTGGAGTGCAGTGGTCGCTTCCGGCCACCGCAGCCTCGACCTGCTGGGCTCCGGCGATCCTTCTGCCTCAACCTTCCAAGTAGCCGGAATTACAGGCATGCGCTACCACGTCCAGCTGATTTTTTGATTTATTGTAGAGATGAGGCCTCGCTGCCCAGGCGGGTCTCGAACCCACGGACTCAGGCAATCCACTCACCTCAGCCTCCCAAAGGCGCGGGATTACAGGCTGAGCCACCGAGCCCGGCTACACAGATATTTCATATGTATTTAATTTTTTAATATATATGTAACTGGCTGCTTACATTTAGCATATTTTTAAGTTCATTCATGTTATTGCATGTATTGTTACTTCATTTTCACTGTAAAATAATATTCCACTGTATAGCTATAATACGTATTTTAAGCCATTCATCAGTTGATGGACAGGTGCATTGTTTCCTCTTTTGGCATGTAAACATTCATGTACAATTTTTGACAAGGACACGTTTTCAGTTCTCTTCAGATTTTCCTAAGAATAGAATTGCTGGATCAAATGATAACTCTATGCTTAACAACGTAAGTGTTTTCCAAAGTGACTGCAGCATTTTATATTCCAACAGTGTATGAGGGTTTCAATTTCTCCACATGATGGGCAACACTTGTTATTGCCTGTCTTTTTTATTATACATCCTAGTGGATGTAAAGTGGTATTTTACTGTGGCTTTAATTTGCAATTCCTTGATGACTAATTATATTGAATGTCTTTTCATGTGCTTCTTTGCCATTTTATTTCTTCTTTAAAGAAGAAATGTCCTTTCAAATTATTTGCTTATTTTTAATTGGGAAATTTGTCTTTTTATTATTGTTATAAGGTTTTTATTTTTATATATTCTGAATAAAAGTCTCTTGTAAGATACATGAATTGCAAATATTTTCTCCTCTGCTATGTGTTGAAAAAGCTGTTTGATTTAACATTATTCTGAAAGTTGTGAGGAGATAATTATGAGCTAACCCAAATATTTTTATCTGACTCTGTCTCAAATATCTTTTCTCACTGACATTTTAAGATCTTTTGGAAGAACTTCTTGTTTTATTTTTTATCTTCACAACAACTGTAATATTTTTGATAGTCAGCTAAAGTTTTTGTTACAAATAAATTATTTTATGTATCTTTATACATTCCTTTATGTATAGGTGGGGGTTGTAATGAAGACGTTATCAGTATCAATTTTGATACTGTTTTACTTATAGTCCATTTGCTCAGATAGTCTTTTAAGTAAATAAAAAATCATTAAAATAAAATATTTGAGTTGTTTATTTTTTCCCCTCTTGGGAATTATAAAAATATAGAAAATGTTTTTAAACAAACATATATATTTTTCTTTAACACAAGCATTTGATGTAGTTTAAGCAGCTCTGAGTATAATTTTGTGGATCATTTTGTTTGGTAAGCATTTTAATAAAAAATTGAATAGTTAGCATGTTTCTCTCAGTGACAGAATATACATAATTTCTATTTGAGATCTTCTTAAAGTTCTACAATAGATGTAAAATAAAGCTCTACCAAATGATGATTCTTCCTAGATTTTACTGTTTTCTTTGACTTCAATTCTTTTCAACTAACCAGAGATCTTAGAACTGGGAAATTATAAATCTATTCTGACAGAGATAGGTGGGACTAAGTAGGAAAAGTGGGATAGGTAGGGAAGTATTGGTGGTCTTAGGTTGAACTCTGGGGAGTGGTTCAGGAGAAAAGGAATCTAGAAAAGAAATCATGGGTGATCAGCAAGTCAGCAAGAACAGTGACTCTCAAGTTATTGGTTGAGGTGAAAAGTGATATTACACATACAAAATATCCTAGTACTGACAATAAAAAAGTAAATGAAAATATTAAAATAGCAAAAAGGTATTATAATAACTATATGTAAAGTCTTGTTAAAATGGGGTAAAGTGAGAATATAGTTCTTACAGTAATATTGATTAGTATGATAAAACATTAACTCTGAATCCAAGGTGACTGACTATGCAGTGAATTCATATATTTTATATTACTCCTGTTAAGAACCAGGATATTGCATATTGTCTGCCTAACATTCCAGGAATTAGGGTTATCTTTTGGCTTTGAAGATTAAATTGGAAGTGGCTAGTTATAGGACCAGGATGAAGGAAGAAGGCTAGAGATTACCTCACCATTTATATAACCCAGTTGACCAGGAAAAATAAATTTATATTTCTCTTGTTCTATAGAATCACACTTTAAACATTTCTGAGTAAGATATTATTGGTGATACTCAAAATAAATAGACACCACTATGATAAACCGAAGTTTAGAGCATACTTTCAATGAAAATTTAAGTCTGTAATAAAATAATAAAAGAATATATAGTGTGCCCACATGTTTAGACCACTACACTCATGCATAGAATGATGCTACAAGAAAAGAACCTATATCATATGTAGGCCTCATTTAATAGGAAAATCCAAGTGCTACTTGACTTTGCTCCAAAAATAAAGATAAACTTGAACAATATATATATTAACCTTCATTGATGTTTCCAAGTGATCTAGGGTATGACTAACTTGGCAACTTTGAAAAAAGTCTTATTAATAATCAGAAAAGAAGCATGCTTCCTGCTTCAAGAATATAAAATATGTATACGTGTATAAATTATGTTTTAATTTGCATTTATTATTGCTCGTTAGTTGTATATCTTAATATTATGGTGATACAATACACTCTAATTCACTAAATGACTCCTTGTATCATTTTTTTATGAATGAAGAAAATTGTCATCTATAAAGTTATATTAAAGAATTTCATATGTATTACTATATGTATAACTATATGTAAAGTCTTGTTAAAATGGGGTAAAGTGAGAATATAGTACCTATAGTAATATTAAGATTAGTATGATGGAAATATTAGTTCTGAATCCAACATGATTGACTATGCAGTGAATTGATATATTTTATATTACTCCTGTTAAGAATCAGGATATTGTATATTGTCTGCCTAACGTTCTAGGAATTAGGGTTATCCTTTGACTTTGAAGATTAAGTTGGAAGTGGCTAGTTATGGACCAGGATGAAGGAAGAAGGCTGATCTGATTTGTATCATATTGCTACAAAATAAATAAGTGTGATTTGGAATAGTTAAATAATTTATCAGTATTTTACTTCATTAAGGGATTAACCTCAACCAGAGATTACTATGTATATTAGCTTCCAACTTCATTGATAGCCCCTCATATCTATACATATTTCTATTTAATAAGCATAGCATAATACATAATTCCCTGTCTATTCACCCTACGTGGTCCTCCTCTGGTGTATTTTCTGCTGGTGATCGATGCTATCATTTATCTATGTTCTCAGTCTAAAAGCCTAGGAAGCACTCTTGAGTCTCCCTATGTGTTATCACATAAGATGCCACCCAGTTCTTACCATTCTACTTTTTTGGTGACTTTAAAATCTTTCTGCTTATATCCTTCTTCAGTAACATTAGTTTAATCAGAATTACCTCATCAATTTTTAGATGATTGCAATCAATTAACCAACACACCAGCATCCCTACCTCCTTCCTATAGTCCAATCTCAGTCTGTAGCCCAAATTAATTTTCAAATTAATTCATTGAATATTGTCACTCATTCTATTTTTTCAGTGGTTGCCCTTATTATTTGTATATAGTCCTAATTCCTTAACCTGACTTTCATGACCCATTAAACTTCTCCTTATCTTTCTCACCAGTCTTATCTTTATGCATTTTTTTTCTCCAAAGGGTCATGATACCTTTGCAACAGGATATTTTTGTGCATACTCTGCCTAGAACACTCCTTTCTTGCTATTGGTTAAAT
Organism: Cephalopachus bancanus; assembly: GCA_027257055.1. Classification (NCBI taxonomy): domain Eukaryota; kingdom Metazoa; phylum Chordata; class Mammalia; order Primates; family Tarsiidae; genus Cephalopachus; species Cephalopachus bancanus. The sequence continues at coordinate 8,019,778 of JAPVLO010000068.1, read as the reverse complement.
CTCTCACCTTCAGATGTTAATTTTTCAAGAAAGCTTTTTAATAGTAACTACTACTGAGACTAACACTATGTATGTATCTACATAGAACACTCAGAACTGTAGCTTTACATTTAACTGTGCAGTTTTCTCTTACTGTGAACAGAGAACATGCCCTCTTTGTTCACCATACCTGCTAGCACCTACTACAAGAATTGAACATGTTACAGACTCAAATTCTTTTTGAATTAAGGTGTTCATCTGAGCTTATATGTATGTTTAAATAGACCTATACCAGTATTAATGTATATTCTTTGGTGTGGTTCCTTTGCACACAAACATTTAACAAATCCCCAAGTTTGCTAACTTACCATTTTCTTTTTCTCACAATTTTAAATAGCATAATGGATGCACAATTTATCAGGGTTTTTTTTAACACTACTTTTTGTATAAAATCAAGGCATTGCAATTTTCTTAGTTAACTGTGAAATCATATGTAATATCTATGGAACATGTGAATAAATGTCTAAAACAAATCAAGACAGTCTTAGCTATAAACATGAGTCTTTTTAGCCTTTTCTTTCCTTATTATCATCCGTGTCATTATAAAGAAGCTCCAGAGCCTTCATAATTACTGATTTCTTTGTAAAAATCTATGTAGACAGAAAATTATTGCAATATGAAAGAACTAATAAGAACTTATTTTCACTTTCGTTATCATGCAAATGAGATATCAAAAATTTAAATCACAACCTAGTCTCTGAATTGAAGCATGTCAAGTCCCTTGAAATATTTTTATTGCTTAACTTTTTCCTCTGTTCCTCACTGGTACCAAATCAAGTACACAGAGGGGACACAACTGAGAAATCAATTGTCAATGTAAGATAATTAGTTCCATTATTCCCAAATTTAAATATTAAAGTTTAATATATCCATTACAAAATTGCAGAACTATAAAAAGACTAAAAAAATTGATGCTCATAAATATAGTGCCTGGTTGATAGTTATAATTAAAATTTTGAGAAATAATTCAAGACACTCAAAAAGGTCCCAAATGCTTTGATTTTGAAGATTTTGATTTTTTATACATTTAAGTATTTTAAAATAAATTCAATATGATTAATTATTTTTTAAATTGTCTTCATATAAAGTAATCTTATTTTATTAAAATAATCAAATAATGTTGCAATGAGTTATCAGATCAAAGCAGTAATGACTTTGAAATAAAGCTCAGCACAAATGCAAAACATTGTTTTACAAGGACATACTGGAAGTATTTCTTTAAAATCAAAACAAGATTGTATTCTGTTATCGTGTACTTTCTTAAAAATAAAATATCTAAAAATATTTTTTCATTATATCCTTGTTTTCTTCAGTTTCTTCACTTCTCGATATATCTAGACTTTTTAAAATAAGTATTAAGAACATTGACTACTGCATGTGTACTGACTTCAGACCTTATCGCTTTCTTTCATTAGCTGAATGGCTTGAGTTCATTGGTTTAACCTCTGAATTTTTCATTAGTCTCATCTGTGAAATGGGACAAATAACAGTACCTACCAATAGGACTTCATTGTTTCTAGTAATCCCACTACTGGATACTACCCTAAGGAACAGAGGTTGTTATATAAAAAAATCATTCGCAGCCGGGCTCGGTGGCTCAGCCTGTAATCCCGCGCCTTTGGGAGGCTGAGGTGAGTGGATTGTCTGAGCCCGCGGGTTCGAGACCCGCCTGGGCAGCGAGACCTCATCTCTACAATAATAATAATAAAAAAAAAATCAGCCGGGCGTGGTAGTGCATGCCTGTAATTCCGGCTACTTGGAAGGCTGAGGTGGAAGGATCGCCGGAGCCCAGCAGGTCGAGGCGCGGTGGCCGGAAGCGGCCACTGCACTCCAGTTTGGGCAACCGAGTGAGACTCCAACTAAACAAACAAACAAACAAACAAACAAACAAACAAACCATTCGCACCTGTATGTTCATCACAGCACAATCCACAATTGCAAAGATGTGAAATCAACCTTAAGCCCATCAACCAATCAGTGGATCATGAAAATATGACACACACACACACACACACACACACACACACACCATGGAATAATATGCAGTCATAAAAATTAACGAGATTATATCACCTGCAGCAATATGGCTGGAGCTGGAGGTCATCATTCTATTTGAACTGACTCAGAAGCAGAAAACCAAACACCGCATGTTCTCATTTGTATGTGAGAGCTAACTGGTCACAAAGTTGGCACTAATAAACACTGGGCACACCAATAAGGGGGACAGAAGGAAGGCAGTTAGGGTTCAGAAACTTTCTATGGGGTGCAATTTTCACTATCTGGGGAATGGATCATCTGAGATCCAATCTCCACCACTGCACAATGTATCTATATAATTAATACACATGTGTGCCTACAGTCTAAAATAAAAAATAAATAATGCATGCTCTAATAGCAATCAAACAATAAACACTATCTACTACTATAACTATTGCTGTGTTAATGATGAAAACTGTAAGGCAATGAGCATCAGCAGATTACACCACCAAGATACAATTGGGTTTTGATTTCTTAGTTAAATGCTGGTTTAAATTTTAGGGATTACTATGTTTAAAAGTAAACAGCTCAAGGAAGTGTATTAGAAAATAATTCAATTAAAAGTATATTTATCTGATTTATTTATCTTAAATAAGTACAAAATTTCTACATTATTTGAATATGTGCATTCACATATTATGGATGTGTGAAGAATAATTTTTTATTAAAATATCTCATTTTCTACTTTGGATGATTTAACTAGGACAATTTAATGTCTTTTGAATTTCAAAAGGAAGGTATTAAGCACACCTATTAGTACAATGGAATCCATTGCATGAATTTGATTTATCTATCATACATTTGATAATAAGTAAGTTATAAAAATTACCTGCTGAGTGATTCAATAAATTAATCATAGTGACATCAAAGAAGATAATAAGGAATTGATTATAAATTCTTCAAATATGAGCAAATAGTTGACTGGGTTTTGTGAATTTGGGAGAGATTTATATTAGCATCACTATGAATTAAAGTTTGCAGGAAATAACCCAAAGCTGTAGAGAGATAGTGACATTAACTTTGCTAATCAAAAAATAATTCCTTCTTATTAAGAAAAGTCAGATAAACATTGTGCTGGTCACTATTTTGAGTCAAGTACCTATGTCCTAGATAAAATGTTAGTGCAGAGGAAACACACACATGTTCTGCCACTCATGAAATGTTTCATTAGCTGCTACATATGTAACCATTTGTGCCCATTACTTATAGACCTAGATATCAACTTTTTTAAATTTATAAAGAAAGTAAATTTATTTTTTACAGTTATGGAGACTGAAAAATCCAGTTCAGTGAGGTGCTTCTGGTGAGATCCTTCTTACTGGTCATATGGTGAGGAGGCTGAGTGTGTTCATGCTAGTTTAGGTCTCCCTCTTTAAAGAGCAATTTTGAAATAGACCCACACAACATGTACCAATGCCATGTTGAGTCTGACTTTTCCTATCTATTATTTTTATTTATTTATTTATTTATTATTATTTTTTTTTTTGAGTTGGAGTCTCACTCTGTCGCCCAGACTGGAGTGCAGTGGCCGCTCCCGGCTACCAGGGCCTCCACCTGCTGGGCTCCGGCGATCCTTCCGCCTCAGCCTTCCAAGTAGCTGGAACTACAGGCGCGCACTACCACGCCCAGCTGATTTTTTAAAAATTTATTTATTGTAGAGATGAGGTTTCACTGCCCAGGTGGGTCTCGAACCCGCGGGCTCAGGCAATCCACTCACCTCAGCCTCCCAAAGGCGCGGGATTACAGGCTGAGCCACCGAGCCTGGCCCTATCTATTTTTTAAAAAGTCATCAGACTAATGAACAATAACCAAATCCAGATGAAAAATAAGAAAATAATTTTCATAAAATATGGTAATATTTGTCCTAGCACTCCTCTGAAATCAACATTATTACAAAGCAGATGGAAAAATTGAAGCACTAAGAGGTTAATTGTCTAATGACAGATGCATTCATTAACTGAAGAGAAAAATAGACCATGATCACCCAGGTCCCTGGTTCCCCAGGCCAATAAAACAAGAAAAGGAAAGTACTGAGTGCTTTCCCTATTTGACATATCTATTGCAAATAATTAACACTAGTTAGCACTATTCTTCCACTTTCCAAGAACTTAAAACCTTGCCATTTAGAAAATTATTTAATGTGTGGTACTATTTGAAGATATAACCTCAGGAAATGCAGGACAAAATATTCCCCTAGGAATCACAGAATCACTCTTCTTCTTTTGGGGCTTACCAACAAGCTATAGATATTAGAGAGAAAAAACTAGGACAGTGAGGTGAGTGGATGGCCTGAGCCCGTGGGTTCGAGACCCACCTGGGCAGGCGAGACCTCATCTCTACAATAAATCAAAACTCAGCCGGGCGTGGTAGCACGCGCCTGTAATTCCGGCTACTCGGAAGGCTGAGGCGGAAGGATCGCCGGAGCCCAGCAGGTAGAGGCTGCGGTGGCCAAGAGCGGCCACTGCACTCCAGTCTGGGCGACAGAGTGAGACTCCAACTAAAAAAAAAAAATAAAAAAAAAAAAAAAAAAAAAAACTAGGACAGAATCCAAATACTCCTTTCTAATATTTTTCCAAAGACCCCCTATCTTCCAGTGTACAACTCTGGTACACATCTGACTGGCATGTGTGGTTTATGCCTCAAGCTTACACGCAAATCCAGAAGCTAATACCAGGAGATATATTCTTCAAATATAGCAATTATCAGGCTGATGAAGAGGGTACAAATCAGTTTACCTACCTTGCTGCCTTGAAATAAAATTATTAAGCCAGCTAAATTTGCCTAGATTCGCTTACCACATAGTAAATTTTAAAAAAGCAAAAGGTATAAGAGAGGAGAAAAATCATGTGAAGCTAAATTATGCATTTAAAATTGAGGGGGGGCTATATTATTTTAATAGTGACATAAAATATGCATCAATATGCAAATCCTGCTGTACTGGAAGTCTCTAAGACACCACCTTTAGGCCTGATGAATTGTCTAAATTTATAGAACTCAAAAGAAGCAGTGACCATTATGGTTCTAGTTCACTGTAGTAAAATAATACACATGAAAGCTAATGAAATAAAGTGGTATAAAGGATGAAGTACAGGAGAAACCAGGTGCAAGCTTTCAGGTGTCTTCACCCAATGGCATCACGCAGACAAGCTCAATTTTCCCAGAAGCTATGTGTGATAAATTGTATGAAATGATGCCAACCAGGTACACATTTGTGACTTTAACTTGAGCCTTGGTGCCCAGGGAGTTTTTTTTTTTTTTTTAATTTTGTGTATAAGACAATTCAGTCATGCAGGCATGTAGCACCTACATGACTAAACTCAGCTACTCAGAATCTAACCCCCCAGAACAAAAACAGATGTTTATAATAAAATACATGATTAGCCATATTATTTTCTCATTAAACCAATAGTGTATGGCCCAAAGCCTCAGGCATACAAAAACATTCTTATCAGGCAGAATATCCTATAGGCTTAGAGATCATGGCCGAGGAGCCAGTCAAGGGCCAGGCAGACCTGAAGAAAGGCCTTCCATCAGAATGTGCAGGATTTGAGCAGTGCAAGTCTGATGAGTCAGCACTCTGCTGTATAACTCCCTGGAAGAGAGACTCAAACATACTTAAAGAAAAAAAGAACTAAGTACCACATGTTCTCACTTACAAGCCAACTCTGAAAATTTATCATAATACTATAAGAAAGGGTTTGTCAGTAGTGGGATGCTGCCAGGGGCAGGAGAGGAGACACGTAACATCAATAAGGGTACCTGATCTCAAACCACGTGAAGTGAGGATCAAAGGGAGGTCCACATTTTACCTGTACTTATTCAGTTATCTACCTCATCCAGAATTGTACCTCAAATCTTTAAAATAAAAAAGAGGAAACTGTATTCATATCTGTTTTATTGCCCTTTATCTCAATATTTCAATGTAGATTTCTAATACAGTCAAAATTGGAAGGTTTGTTTTAGATTCAAAAGACTATGAATACATTACATCCTATTTCTACATGAATCTAGAAGGAGATGAGAGACAGAGAGAGACAGAGAGAGAGAGAGAGAGACAGAGAGAGAAAGAGAGAGAGAGAGAGAGAGAGAGAGAGAAACATGCCTAAGTACTAAGAGAAACACGTTGCATACATACTAGCATGTAACTACCACTCACCTGGAAGAAATCTCGAAGAATAAGCTCTTCTTAGATATTTTTAGGCTACTGAAGAAGAAAACAGGCAGTTCAAGAGAAGATAATTATGAAGCATGTGACCTTTTGTTATACTTTGACCTGACTAAATTGTAGCAATATTTTAATGAGATTCGGACTCAATTACTAGTTGTCCTTCCTTGGTTGGAAAACTAGAAAAGAGTGGTTACAGAGAACCTGATAATGGTAATGGACAATGGTCTTGCTACCTATTAGGTAGTTTCAAAATATTAACTCATGTTTATATATATATATATATGTATGTATGTATGTATTATGTGTATATATGTGTATATATGTATGTGTATATATGTATTTATATATATAGTGTGTACATGTGTGTGTGTATATATATGTATGTGTATATATGTGTATTTTATATATATATAGTGTGTACATATATGTGTGTATATATATGTATGTGTATATATGTGTATTTATATATATATATATATATATATAGTGTGTACATATATATATATTTTTTACCAGAACTAAGGCTATGATGTCAAATTTTCGCCTTTGAAATTACAATCCCCATCTTTGCTTTTCAGCTTTTTTATTTTACTAATATATATATAACATCCAATTTACTATCTTAACTGTTTTTAAACATTCAGCTCATTGGTATCAGGAACATTCATATTGCAATGCAGCCATAGCCACCACCCATACCCAGAACATTTTTATCTTGCAAAAGTGAAACTCTATACTCATTAAACAATAACAAATCTCAATATCTCCCTCAGCCCTGCTCCCACAACCATTCTACTTTTTTTTTTGAGTTGAAGTCTCACTTGGTCGCCCAGACTGGAGTGCAGTGACCGCTTCCGGCCACCGCAGCCTCGACCTGCTGGGCTCCGGCGATCCTTCCGCCTCAGCCTTCCGAGTAGCCGGAATTCCAGGCACGTGCTACCACGCCCGGCTATTTTTTTGATTTATTGTAGAGATGAGGTCTCGCTGCCCAGGTGGGTCTCGAACCCGCGGGCTCAGGCAATCCACTCACCTCAGTCTCCCAAAATCGGGATTACAGGCTGAGCCACCAAGCCTGGCTCATTCTACTTTTTATTTCTAACTTTTTGACTACTCTAAATATCTCAAATAAGGGGAATAATACAGTATCTGTCTTTTTATCACTTGTTTAATTTAGCATAAGGTTCTCAAGGTTAACTTGTTTTTGTAGCATATGGCAGAATTGTTTTTTCTTTTTAAGTTTCCATTGTATGTCTAGATCACAATTTGCTTATTTATTCATCCATTGATAAATACTTGGATTGCTTCTACATTTAGCTATTATGAATAATACTGCTATGAACATGAGTGTATAGGTGTTTCATTAAGATTTATTTCAACTAGAGTGAAATTGCTAGATTATATGGCAAGTCTATCTAATTTAAAAAAAAAAAACTGCTATAAGAGAGGGGCCCCCCAAACACCCTGACATTTATTTATTAAACGTTGTGTGTTTATTCTTACATGTTTAAACTTCAGCCACCTTCAAAATATTATCCGTTTGATGCAATACACCTAACAAGATGCTTTCTTTACTGCTCAAAACAGTTTTTGAATTCATCAGTTTTAATGCTTTTAGTGCTTCTGTGGGTTTTTTGTTTCACCTCTTCCACATTGGCAAAATTGTTTAACTTTGAGGACCCTTCTCAGTTGACGAAACAAAAAAAAGCTGCTTGGGGGAGATTGAGTGAACAGGGAGGGAGGGGCACAAGGGTCATGCTGCTTTCGGTTGAAAAACTGCTGAAGCGCCCATGATGAAATGGGCAAATGCATTGAAAGAATCTCCCCAAAAGCCTCAAATTTACTGAAGCTGAACGTGGCTTCTCACAACAATGCTAGCTGGCATGCTGATGCTGATGGGTTCCTACAACACTTATCTAGAGGGAAAAGCCTGTACTGCAAGGGATCTGCTCTCCAAAAAATAATTCTGCTTGTTTGGGGAGTCCCCATTGTACTGTTTTCTACAGCAGCTGTACCATTTTGCTCTTTCACCAAAAGTGCCCAAAAGGTTTCAGTTTATCATATCCTTACCAATGCTTGTTATCTTATGTTTTATAGTAGCCATCTTAATAGGTGTGAGGTGTATCTTATTGTGATTTGTATTTGAAATTCCTTAATAATGAGTGATATTGAGCATCTTTTCATATTAACTATGTGTACATCTTCCTTGGGAAATGTTTATTCAAGTCCTTTGCCCATTTTTCAACTGAGTTGTTTGTTTTGTTGTTCAGTTTTAGGAGTTCTCACTATAGTGGGAATATAAATCATTTACATAATATATGGTTTATCATATATAGTTTGCAAACATTTCTCCCATTTTGAAGGATGTCTTTTTACTCTATTGATAGTGACCTTTTGCAGAACATTTTTAACTTTCATGAATCCAATATGTCTATTTTTTCTAATGTTACCTATGCCTTTGGTGTCATATCCAAGAAATCATTGTCAAATACAATGATATGACATGTTTTCTCTATATTTTCTTCTAAGAATGCTATATATTTAGCTCTTACAGTTAGGTGTTTAATCCATTTGAGACCATTTTTGTATATGATATTATGTAAAGTTTTAACCTCACTATTTTACATAAGGATATTCGTTTTTCCATCACTATTTGTTGAAAAGACTCCCCTTTCCCCATTGAATGTCTTGGCATCTTTGTCAATATTACTTTGACCATAAATGTAAGGGTTTATTTTTGGATTTTCTATTCTAACCCATTTTTTCCTTATGTCTGTCTTTCTGACAGGACCACCACATTTTGATTACCTCAGTTATGTAGTAAGTCAAATCATAAAATGCTAAATCCTCCAACTTTGTTCTTTTTTCTAGATTGTTTTAGCTATTTGAGTTCCCTTGAGATTTCATAAGAATTTTTCTATTTCATGAAAAAAAATCATTGGTATTTTGGTGGTGATTGCATTGAATCTGTAGATTGTTTTGGGTAGTACAGTCTTCCAGTCCATAAATATGAGTGCCTTTAATATTTACTTATGCTTTCTTTTAGCCGTACTTTGTAATTTTATTGTACAATGCATTTAAATTCTTGGTTAATTTCTAAGTATGTGATTATTTTTAGTGCTATTGTAAATGGGATTCTTTGTATAATTTTCTTGTCAGATTGTTCACTCTTATTTCATTTATCTATGCTCTAATATATATAATTTTCTTTTTTATGTTGCCTTTGGATTTAATTTGATCTTTTACTCGTTCTGAAGTTGTTAAGTTAGGGTGTTAAATTGAGATCTTTATTCTTTTTTAATGTAGGCATTTATTGATGCACACTGGTTTCCTGTGACTTATAAATTCCTGTGACATAAATTTGGGTGTGTTGTCTTTCCCTTTTCACTTGTCTCTGGTATCTTCTAATTTCTCTTGTGATTTTGTTTTCTATCTGTTGGTTAAGAGTGTGCTATTTAATTTGCACAAATTTGTGATTTCTTAAGCTTTCCTTCTTTGATTGCTTTCTAACTCCATCTTCTTGTTGTTAAAGATCCTTTGTGTAATAACTCTCTTTTTAAACCTATTGAGATAATTAGTGGCCTAATATATTGCTAATACTGGAAAATGTTTCATGTGTATTTGAGAAATTATTCTATTTTGTTCATACATTGTTTTCTTGACTTTTTCCAAGTCTTTTTTTTCTTTATTTAAACATCTTAAAGCAGTTGTTTTAAAGTTGTTGTCTAGTCTGATAGATCTGCCAACAAGTCTTCCTCATAGAAAGTTTCTGTTGGTTTATTGATTTTTTTGAATGATCTATATTTTTCTTCATTTTTTATGCATCACGATAATCTTGGTTGAAACCGGACATTTGAATTCAATAATGCATTAACTCTGAAAATCAGATTATTTTATCTTTCCATATATTGCCATTTTTTGCACTCTCTATAAATATACATAATATATGATTTATTTCATATAATTGTTATATATTAGCATACATGTATTATGATTTTATTATATTATTATGTAATAATATTTAATTTATTATGTGTATACTATAATTGTTCTGAGTTGTCTATGTGTACAGAGCCACCCTAAGATTTAAACTTCAGGTCTTCTTAGGTTTTTATGAGGCTACATCTTTTCTTGGGCATATGTGCTGAGGCTTTAATTCCCTTACTGTGTGTGGTTGCTTTTGAATGTCTTTGTTTTAATGTCTGGCTCCTAGAAAGAAAAAATAAACAAACAAAAAAATGGAGTGAGAAAAAATGTCACTAGCCCTTTAAATTCCTCAGAATTGTCTTCATTTTATTTTATTTTATACGTGTGGTACAATTCAGGATTACGTATGCAAGTGGGCATCATACAGGTAAAGTTTGGACCTCCCTTTGGTTCCCACTTTGCCTGGCTTGAGAGCAGGTACCCTTATTGAGACTTGACTTCTAATAGAGAGGGGTCAACTTACAGAAATGACACCTGGGTCTGGGTCTGCTGCTTAAAAGCATCAGTGTGCAATCAGAACACAGATCCCTGATATTTAGATCACAGGGTCCCTATTGCCTTCTTGGTTCATACAATATCATGCAAGTTTGACTGCTATGAAACTGGAGAGTGGCAGTGTGCAGCTACTGCCCAATCAAGGGCTAAACTGACCAAAATTAATTGCAATTTACATCCAAGCTCTTCCCTGAAAGTTTCAAGTCTTCAGTAGACTCCAGAGTTCCCAAATAGTTACATTAGACTTGCTGCCAGTGAAACTGTTGTCAATGTGAGGAGTATTCCTGGTACTTACTACTCTGAGATGTTACCAGGATCCTCTATCCAATTATCTTTATTGGATTCCTCTCACTTCTAACAAATTTGACTCTCTATGACACTGTAGTTTTTGCTTAACATGGTATCAGCTTTTTGAAACGATGAATATATATCAAGAGGATTCCCTTCTGTGGTTAATTTTCATGTTCATTTTTTATAACTGTATTTTTAAAATGTTCCCTTATTCATGATGCTAGGGGGACTGCTATGCTATTTGAAGTTATTGGAGATAAACAAATTAAAGTGACAAGCAGTGGCATACCACAGTGAAGTTGCCAGATAGAAAGTCAAACGCTAAGATTAATAGACACTAAAAAAATAGTTATAACTAGCTTTAGATATAGTCTAAAAAAAAGAGACTAAAATCAAAGAGTTGAGAACAGTGTTTTTGCTCTTTGCTGTTGAAAATGCTATCATCTTCACACAAACATTCAATTAACAGCCTGCTGACAGCAGTTGAGGGGTATCTAAGTCTGAAAATAGAAACTAGAATTGTATGTGTGCAGTTTAATAAGTCCTTCAGAGTTTTAAAATAATATTTCAAAGATAATATGGTTAACGGAAAAATAGAAAATGCAAACAGGGCTCACTCTTTTAAATTGAATTATTTTGAAGTAGTTTCTCTTCTTGGGTCTTTAAAATGGTATACTTTATTTTAGGTTCAAAGCAAAATTGAGTGGAAGATACAGAGATTTCCCATATACCGACTGCCTCCATATGCCTAGCCTCCTCCAATATCAACATCCCTAATAGAGTGCTACGTTGGTTATGATTGATGGATGTACCCTGACACATCACCCAAAGTCCATAATTTACATCAGAGTTCACTCTTGATGCTGAACATTCTGTTGCTTTAGATAAGTACATAATGACGTGTATTCACCGTTACAATATCATAAAGAATATTCTCACTGCCTTCTAAATCCTCTGTGTTCTGCCTATTATTCATTCCTTTTTCCAAACCCTTTGAACCACTGCTCTTTCTACTGTGTCCACATTTTGCGTTTTCCTGAATGTTATATAGTTTGACTCATACAGCATGTAGACTTTTCAAATTGGTTTCTTTCACTTGTATTTAAGTTTCCTCTATGTCTTTTCCTGGCTTCATAACTCATTTCTGTTTAGAACTCAATAATATTCCATTGCCTGATTGTATCACAGTTTATTCATCTATTCACCTACTAAAAGGACACCTTGGTTACTCTCAGTTTCTGCCGTTTTGAATAAAGTTGCTACAAACATCAGTGTGCAGGCTGTTGTAAAGGCATAATTTTTAACACCTTTATATACCAAGGAGTGTGATTGTTGAATCATATGGTAAGAATTAGTTTAGTTGTCTAAGAAACTGTCAAACTGTCTTCTAACATGACTGTATTATTTTACAGTTTTCACTAGCAAAGAATGAGTGTTCCTGTTGCTCTGTATCCTCACCAGCATTTGGTGTTGCTTGTGTTCTGGATACTGACCATTTTAATAGGTGTGTAGTGATATTTCATTATTTTTTGGAACATTTTAATGCACTTAAATACTCATTTCACAAATGAAGAAAAAACCATTTTTATTTTAAAGGAATAGAGGAAATTAACTATTTCATAACAAATGGTGACTATAATTGATATTTATTTGTTTTGAAGCACACGAAAATAGTGGGTAAATTTTACCATTTATCTCAAATTGAATTATAAGTTAATGTACCTGAGGAGTCATTTTCGTATATAAAGAAGAATTTAAAAGATCATTTATTTTAAAGGGAAATACATAATGGTATTCTAAACAAGAGTCTTTTGGTGTGTCATATGAAACATTATCATATAATTTTAATCTTACATACATTCTCTTGGTGGATCATCTGAACTACAGGAAGTGTAAGTTGTAGAAACTGATAGAACTATGTCAAAATCTTGCATATAGCACTTATTAGTGCATGGGCATTGGGACATTAAGTTCTAATCTTCTGTCTTCTTTCTGATAAATAGAAGAACATAATATCTACCCTTCATGATTACTAAAATGATGAAAAGAGATAATCTATGCAAAATTTTTTAATAAAGTACTTGACTTATAGGAAGTTCTCAAAAATGATATTTGAAACACAACACATTTTTTGAGCTAAATAGTATTCTAAATAGTTGAGATAATTATTTGATTTTCATATTTCATCTTGTTATTGTGATGGATCAAATGTATTGATTTGGACATTTTGAAGCATTCTTCTATCAGTGATAAATTCCACTTGATTATTGTATGTGATCTTCTAAACGTATTGTTGAATTTGATTTTTTAGCATTTTGGTGAGGATTTTTGCATTTATGTTTATCACAGATATTGGCATATGGTCTTTTCTTGAATTTTCCTTGTCTGTTTTTGGTGCCAGGACAATGCTGTCCTCATTCCATACAGAATGAGTATGGAAGTGCTCCCTGCGCTTCAATTTTTTTAAAGGAATTTAAGAAGGATTTGGTTTGAATGTTCAGTAGAATTCATCAGCGAAACCATCTGTTCGTAGATGTTTCTTTGTTGAGTGATTTTTGATTACTACTTCAATCTCCATACTCTGTATTGGTCTGGTGCTGATGGGTGAAAACAGGTTGTACCACACATTGCCTAAGTGATTTAGGAGAAGCAGGTTAGAACATAAAAATATTTATGCCCTGTAAAGACAGGTGTGGAAGTAACTAGCTGCAGTTGATTATATGCCTATTAGCTCAGCGGAGTAGCCTGTCCTGGATACACAGTTTTGTGAGACTTCTGCAAGTACAAAAACCATTAAATTGGATGCAATTTTCTTGGGTAAATAAGGAAGGAAGATAATTTACAATAATTGGGCAGTGTGATATTTTTAAAATTCTATGGAGCATTCATCTAAATTTAAATTCTCTCATTGGAATACTACCTCTTTTGTATTATTAGATTATTCCTTTCTTAAATCTACTGGTCTATGTATTTTGCATTTTAGGAGAAAATGTGATACTTTTTAAAAAATCTATAATGCTTGCTTTATAAGTGAAATTTACAAAGAAAGTGTTTCTATATTTTCTGTATATCATTGTGTTGAAAATAGAATACATTTTCCCAATGTAATTTTCAAGTACATTTGTAAACACTTAGATGTATCTGGAAAACAAGTGTGACCTGAACCTCAAAGAGAGAGTCAATTATTGTAATTTCAAAATGCAATACAAATTTGGGGAAAGTACGGATAATCAAGAAATAATATTAAGGAAAAGTGATAAATAGCAGTCTTCTTTTTCTTTTAAACTGACATGAACAAAACACGATGAGGTCAGGTCTTCTTTCTTGGTACACAGTAGCAAAATACTGTAAGGGCACTTTTCATGACTTGAGTAATATTTTTCTTACATTCATGTTCACAATTGCTGAGGCATTAATAATCTATGGATACAAAACAATGAAGTTAAGATTTCCAGATCCTGAAGGTGTATCTTCTCTAAAATACAAAGTGCCACATGGCACAGACTTGTTTCTAAATCGAAACGAGTATCTTAAGTTGTTATGACTATCTCATTAACGTGATTATCGTTTTCCTCATCATATATAATTTGTGAGGTAACTCCTACTTTCCAGGTACTGTAACATTTGTGTACAATTCTTACAATAGTTTTATCACTTTTATTTTCCATATATGTGCTATAAATGTAAAGAATAAGAAATGAAACTAAGTTACTTAGGGCTCCCATTTAGTAAAAACCAGACCCAAATCCAAGCTTTTTCCCAAAGTGCAGCCTATTTCCACTATGCCTTGTATATAAATCAAACACAACTTTTCAAAAATAAACTTGATCCTTCTTAATGGTTTAAATAAAAGGCATTTCTACTAACCCAATTATTATCAACCAGAGACCTGACACATGTTTTTCTTTGTATTCTCAAATCCTCTTTCTGAACAAATCTTAGTATTTTACCCTCTTAGTCACTCTAGAATGTGACCCCTCTTTTTTATACTTACTGTTTTGGTGCTACATTGTGACCATCATGTCTTGTTTACTGTATTGCAGTGATCTTCTAATTGTTTTCTCTCCTTCCAATAGGGCACTATTTTGCTCCATTCTTCATGCTTATGTTAATGACATTTACATCAGTGGATTGGATGACTCTCATCTACATTGTGTGGGTGGACTCATCCAGAAACACGCTCATAGACTCACCCAGAAATAATGTTTTACCAACTCTTTGGGAATCCCTTAACTCAGTCAAACTGATGCATAAAATTAATCATCACAGAAGTGAAGGTAGATTTATTGAAGATGTTGCTATGTACATTGTGTTGAAAAATAAATAGGACAATTGGAAATGTAAGAAAAATAATATTGGTCTAGTGATACAGAAAAAACTTGTAACCGGATAGGAAAATAGTTTCCAAATCAGGAATGGAAAAATTTTTTTTGTAAGACAGGATGAAAGTACAATGCAGTGAAGTGGGGGGATAAATTCAACACGTTTTTAAGACTAATTCTTGACAATCTTGCGTTGTAGATGAAAAGTTTGAATTTAATTCGGAACATTGCTATAGTTATAGTCCATCCATGGTGTTGGAGCAAAATAAAAAGAGGTAAATTATCATAGTGATTTGGGATTAAGCAATCTAATAGTAGTAAGTAGTGGAAAATGAAGAAAGGAGAAGGAAAATTTGCTGATCTGTTAGGAACATTGCAATAGATGGTTCAAGTATTATTAGAACTGATGTGGCATGACAGTAATGGAAGTAAAATAAATAGGACAATTGTAGAAATAATTTGAATGAATTGGTAACTTGAATATATATTCAATATGAAAAGTGAAGTTTAAAACAATGATTTTAAGTGTGTCCAAAATTAATTGTTGATGGCATACATGCTAAACAGTGCATTCGCTCATAGATAAATTGATGAAGTACGGTCCGAGCAATTAAATGACAGCCCACCAACTCAAATTAACAAAAGAGAGGTTTATTAGTCAAGGATCTGCTGGCCAGCGACCACTTGCTGGAAGCACAAGTTCCAAGGCAAGGTCCCCGAGTTGCAACACAGGCCTGTTTTATGTAGTTTAGATTTACATCCTGGTGGGCTAAAGATAGAACTTGGGACTTCCCAGGGCTCTTATCGCAACGTTCTGGAGGTGTAGGCAATTAAGCAGGTTTACAGAAGCAGATGTAGCTGGTTATGCAAGTGCGGTGGAAAAGGGTACAATTAATTGCGTAATGTCTGCAAGAAAGTTTAGGAAAGGAGTAATGCCTGCCTCTAGGTTAGAGCTATTCCTGCTTTACCCCCTTACACTTCTTTCTTTGTTCTCTTTGTTCCTTCTTACATTGTCCCCTGATTGTTGTGCCAGGAGTCAAATCATTGACTCCTTAGACAAAAGAGTATAGTGGGACCTGAGAACCATTATTTCTACAGGCATGATGCTATTTTTTATGTAGGTAAGGAGGAGTTGCATGGTGACACATGGGGTAATGCCCTGCGTGCAAGGGAACCAAGTAGTGGGAGGGGCCACGGCCAGACCAGGATCCTTGGAGTCCTGAAGACTTGCAACATTAATCCGGGAGGAGATGTTGCAGGATGCCTGAAAAGGAGAACTATTTACAGGATACTGTGGGGAATGGAGACAAGTCCTCTGCCCCTGAAGATCCCCTAAGGTTATTGTAGGGTGGGTGCCCCGAGAACACAGCCCTTGGGACTGGACCATAGTTAAGGTGAGGATCCGTATGCTTTTTCTCAGATTCTAGGTGACAACAGCCATGGACCACAATTTTTTCCATACTACTATCATTGTTAATGAGCCTTTCAGTCTCACTTACTTTTAGAGTTACAGGCCACAGGTTATAGAGGTTAAAATTAAAAACTGGTTGTCTGCTCCCGTAGTAGGAGGAGACTATAGTCCCAGTGACAGTGTTTTTTAAGTCCCAAGAGTAATTCCCAGGGGCATAATAGTATTGTAAATAGGCTGGTAAGCATTACACCAGGGGAGACTTACTAAGATCAAAACTAGGGGCCCGAGGTTCGCAAGAGTCTTATCTTTAAAGGGTCCTCCCCGGCAGCTGGCTTGGTGACTTTCCATGTTTCTGGGTGCGAGGTGGTAGCTGCCTTTATTTGAGTGTGGTGAATCCAGGGTCAGACGCCGCTAACCTTGACAGTGGTGGGAGTTGTCGGGATCACCACATGGGGTACCTTCCACCTGGGGGCAGGAGCCTCGGTTTGTGCCACTTTATCCAGACCTGGTCACCGGGCTGGAATGGGTGCAGGATTTTTGGAGCCAGTTTCTGAAGGGCTGCTTGCACGGTTTTAGTCACAGCTTGCTGGACTTTTTGAAGTGCCTGCAGTGACTGAAGCAAATAATGATTAGACTATTCTGACATATTTTCTAATCCAACCTTCGGAAGTAACAGCGGGGCCGTCCGAAGAGGATTTCAAAGGGAGTCAGGCCTTTGATGTAGGGGGTACACCTGGCCCTTAAGAGGGCATAGGGAGCCGGGCTCGGTGGCTCACCCTGTAATCCCGCGCTTTTGGGAGGCTGAGGTGAGTGGATTGCCTGAGCCTGCGGGTTCGAGAACCGCCCGGGCAACTTGGTGAGACCTCATCTCTACAATAAATCAAAAAATCAGTCAGGCATGGTAGCTCATGCCTGTAATTCCGGCTACTCGGAAGGCTGAGGCGGAAGGATCGCCGGAGCCCAGCAGGCAAGGCTGTGGTGGCCACTCTGCACTCCAGTCTGGGCGACCAAGGGAGACTCCAACTCAAAAAAAAAAAAAGAGGGCATAGGGAAGGAGCGTTACCCAACCCTCACTGGTCTCCAGGGCTAATTTGGTTAAGGTCTCCTTGAGTGTCCGATTTATTTTTTCTACCTGATCTGAGCTTTGGGGATGATAAGCATAGTGTAAATTTCAATTTATCCCCAAGGTTTTTGCAATACTTTCAGTGAGTTTTGAGACAAATGCTGGACCATTGTCTGAACCTATTGAGATAGGTAGACCATACCTTGGGATAAGTCATTTAAGAACTTTTTTTAACAGTGACCGAGACAGTTTCAGTTTTTGTGGGAAATGTCTCCACCCACCCTGAGAAAGTGTCCACCAACACCAATAGGTATTTATATCCATACTACCCAGGTTTTATCTCCATAAAATTTGTTTCCCAATGTCTCCCAGGGGTTAATCCCCTGTCTCGGACCCCATGGGTAGATACACTGGCCTTAGCACAGTTGGTTTGTTGACAGGGCACACAGCTCTGAAGGAGTTTTTGCACCAGCTGGTCTAGACGGGGGAGGGAAAACTCCTTCAGTATGAGTTGTTAGTTTTGTTTTGTTTTTTCTAAGTGGGCTCCTTTGTGGAACTGGCACAAAAGTTGCTGTCCTAAGGCTTATGGGAGGAAGATTCTGCCATCCTGAAGATGCAGCCAACCATTGGGGTTCTTTTTGGTTCCACCTAGTTTTCGTGCAGCAAGGTTTTCTTCTGTGTATTCTGGTGACTTGCTTAGCACTGGAGGAGGCGGTGTTAGTAAGCAAGTGGTTCTGCGGTAAGCAGTGTCTCTGGCCGCTTGGTCTGCCTTTCTGTTTTGTATTGCTTCCTTTGAGTTCCCTTTTTGGTGGCCTGGGCAGTGAATAATGGCCACCCTTTTAGGGGCCCAGATTGCCACCAGTAAGTCTAGGATTTCTGTCTTAATGGTTTTTCGCTCTGCAGTGAGCAACCCCCTCTCTCTGTAAATTGCCCCGTGTACATGTGCAGTAGCAAAGGTATATCTGCTGTTAGTGTAAACGTTTACAATTTTCCCCATGCCTGCTTTTAGGGTCTCTGTCAGCGCGATTAGTTCTGCTTTCTGGGCCGATGTTCCCTGGGGAGAGGCTCAGCCCGGATAGTCCCTTGCAGAGTGACCACTGCCCATGCATACCTGACCCCATCCTACACGAAACTGCTGCCATCCGAGAAGAGAGTTAGGTCAGGGTTTGTCCTTGGAACATCTGTTAGATCCCATTGCAGCTTCTAGAGAGATTCCCTGACCTCGAAACAACAGTGGGGTGGTCCTGCAGGGCTTTCTTCTGGCAGCAGGGTTGCTGGGTTCAAGCTGGAGGTGTGCTGAAACTTGATACCCAGCTGATTTAGAAGCAGTGCTTGGTAATGGGTTATTCCAGTGTTTGACATCCATTTGTCAGGGGCCCCTAGAAGCTAGGACTCCACCGTGTGAGTTTCTGTGATAGTTAAATTCTGTCCCAGCGTTAGCCTGTCTGAGTCTTTTACTAACTTACGATAGCTGCAATGACTTGTAGGCAAGGCGGCCACCCTGAAGCTACTGGGTCTAGCTTCTTTGACAAATAAACCACTGGCCTATTCTATGGGCCAAGTTTCTGGGTTAGGACTCCTCGAGCAATACCACGCCTCTCATTCACAAAGAGGTGGAAAGGTTTTTTTAATGTCCTGCAAGACCAGGGCTGGGGCTGAGATTGAGGCAGTTTTAAGGGCCTGAAACGCTTTTTTCCTTCCGGGGTCCATTGGAGGCTAGCTTCTGGTCCCTTTGTGATTTCATATAGGGGTTTTGCAAGCTCAGCAAACTTGGGGATTCACAGTTGGCAGTACCCCATGGCCCCTAGGAACTCCTGAACCTGTCTTTTGTTCCCCGGGGTGGGGATGCCTACTATGGCTTGAATGTGCTGGGTAGTTAGAGACCTTTTACCTCCTTGGAGATTGTACCCGAGGTAGGTCGCTATTGATACACAAAGCTGAGCATTCTTTGCTGACACCCGATACCCTAGGGCTTGAAGTTTCTTAAGCAGGTGCTGGGTGGAATACAGGCACTCAACTTCTGTTGGGGCTGCTATTAATAAGTTATCCACATATTGAAGCAGGGTTACCTCAGGATGCTGCTGCCGGAAAGTTCGGAGGTCCTGGTGGAAAGCCTCATCGAACAGCGTAGGGGAATTTTTGAACCCCTGTGGGAGGCACGTCCAGGTTAGCTGGCCACTTTCTCCTTTATCAGGATCTATCCATTCAAAGGCAAACATAAGAAGGCATCCTTGAGGTCCAGGACATTATACGCTTGTCTTTCAGGGGAGAGCCCACCCAAGAGGGAATATGGGTTAGGTACCGTGGGGTGAATGTTCTCCACTCGCTTGTTAACTTCCCTTAGGTCCTGGACTGGCCGGTATTCCCCTTGCCTGCCTTCCGAACTGGGAGCAGCGGAGTGTTCCAGGGCGAGTAGCATGGCACCAAAATTCCAGCTTGTCAGAGGCAGTGTATATGGACTGCAATGCCTCTCTGGGCCTCCTAGGATATGGGGTACTGTTTTACCCTTATGGGTACTGCCTGACTTTTAAGCTATACAATGACCAGAGGCAGATGGGATGCCAGTTCAGGGGGGTTTGATTCGGCCCATACTTGGGGAAACTAGGATTGTAACTGGGTTAATAGATAGCATTCAAGGAGTCAAAGGGGAACTTACATATTCTTCACTTAGAGGAACGGTGATGAGAATTTTTGCCACTGTTTCTGGCTGACTCAGACTTACTGTTGCCATAGTTTCTTGAAAGCCTATGTTGACTTTGAGCTTGTGCAGGAGGTCCTGTCCCGGGAGGGGCTACGGGCAATCTGGCATTACTAGGAACGAATGAGTTACTTTCTCTTTCCCTAGATTTACTGTTTTTTCTGTGGTCCAGGGGCACAATTGGGTTCCAGTTGCCCCTTGGACCAAGGTCTGCTATTTTGCAAAGGTTCATTATCTCTTTGAAGGACTGAGTTCGCAGCTCCTGTGCCCACCAGAAAGTGAACAGGTTCACCCCCCACAGTAAGTTTTACCCTGGGCTCTGGGCTGGGGGTATTGATAGAGCCCCGGCCCCATCAGTCAGTGTGCAATTGGAGTACCAGAGTAGGATGTGGTGGACATTCCCCTGGTTGTGGAGGGGGCCCCTGCAACCGGGGCAGCTTATTTGGGCAGTTTTTTATATAGTGTCCTGTTGGGAGCCAGCCTTGGAGGCCCGCCTGATTGACAAAGTCCAGGTGCGCTGAGGACCCCTGGCTGCAAAGTGAGTCCAGGCAGCTGAGTCCCTTCTATTTTCCATCCTTGCTATTGGTACGGCTGAAGAAATTCTGTGCAGTTGTGGAAGAAGAAAATGGCATGTTTATGCAAAGTACTCACAGCTAACCTGGAAATGTCATGGTTCATTTTTCCATTTCCCACTATGCCGCTTGGCCTTTTCTACATATGCAAGGGTTAAACTCTGAAGCACATCAAGAATGCTTTCTTTCACTTGGTTATAAGTTACTAGATATTGCTGAAGTAATAAATGATATAAGTATATTCACTCCTTATTTGATTTAGAATTATGTAGTTAAGTGTTTAGACATAAGGATTTTTAGAAGCACAAGTTTATAGTAAGTTCATTATGAATTCATTATAAGTTCTAACACTTATATAGGAGTTATGTAGGTGATTTATAACTCTGTTTTCACTGACTTAGGATAAAGATTAATGTTAAGGTTTTTACTTAATTCAATAGTTAAAACGTTTATAGAGTGGGTTTTCACTGAACTCATAATATACTAATCAGACACTTTTATGATAGATCAGCTAAAGACAGAAAGAAACCTTGGGGGGCCTGGGAAACATTACTAAAAACTTCTTTTGAGTTCTCTTTAGAAACAAGCACAGCAAGAGAAAAGTAACAAAGATATCTGGACAAGGGAGGCGATCACGGGACTCTGAAGAACATAAAAGCCTAAGGTGGGAAAATTCCTGACACATGAAGAAATATACACTTAAACTTTCTTGAGACATTTCAAGGACTGTAATTCGGGACATTGAACTGAAAGTATTATTGTTGGCTTTATGAATAAGATTTGTTGTCTAAATGTTTATGGGAATCTTGGTTTGTTTGCTACTAAGACCACTAGATGGTAACTTTTAGAAGATATGTACATGAAGGAATTTTCTTTGTCTTGCCCCTTCACGAATGGTGTAAAAGCTCTGTGTTAACTAACATTAAATTGTCATCTGCTCAGGAAGCAGGTGTCTGGGTATATTATCTTCATCCTCTGCCTATCCATCTCACCTTCAGGACAAATCACGACCTTTGCAAGGGGCTGGACCCCTTCAGTGTCCAAACTGGTCCTTTGCCAATGGCGTTCTTTGTGCATTCCTGTTGCCTCCTTTCCCAGCCAATTGTTTTGGCCTATGTTCTTCTAGGTCTGCCACAACCGCTTTGGCCATTTTCTTAGCCTGCCTATCCTCCTGGGAGTTACTGTTGTTATAAACCTTTTGAGCTACCTCTGCTAACTCTGATAAACTCTTGTCTTCGAGCCCCTCGATTTTCTGTAACTTCTTTCTGATATCTGAGGCTGACGGGGAGACAAAGGCTATGACTAAGGCCCTCCGGTTTTCTGGGGCTTCAGGGTGTATGTCCGGTAGGACTCCATAGTCTCTCCAGGAAAGCAGTAGGGGATTCCTGTGGGCCCTGGGTAACTTCACTTACCTTGGCAGCCTGGAAACCCCCCATTAGAGTCCGGTAATAGGTGGTGAGACACTTCCCACCTTAATCGGTGTTATGATTCCAGTTGGGCCTTTCAGTGGGAAAAATATGTTCTACTTGGGATTGCTCTGCTGATCTACCATCCAGCCCCAGGACCAGCTTTCTAGCTTCCTGATGGATCCTCTCCCTCTCTTCTGTGGTGAAGAGGGCTCGTAGAAGCTGCTGGAAATCATCCCAGGTGGGCTGGTGGGTGAAGAAAATAGTTTCTAGGAGAGAAATGAGAGCCTGAGGTCTTTCAGAGAATGGCGGGTTTTGATTTTCCAGTTGTAAAGGTTACTAGTAGAAAAGGGAACATAGACCATGAAGGGCTGGACTCCCATCCCTCCCACATTAAGCCCTGGAATCTATCTCAGGGGGAAGATTGCCAGCGTTTGCATCTCCAGCTTCTCCGAAGATGAATCTGGACTTGTCGACTGGCTGGGGCTGTCAGCCCTTTCGAGGACAAATGGGGAAGAGTGGGGTAAAGGGGCTGGTAAGAGGACCTACTTCTTGTATGTGGCAGACTGAGAACCTCTTGGGACCTTTGTTCCTGCCCAGGCACAGGGTACGATGGGGGAATATTGTCATGCTCCGGTGGCTTCTGGGGGACCGGGGTTTTGGCCTTAGGAGTTTCCTGCAGAGTTAAAACATGAGAAGTATTATTATTATTATTAGCCTTTTTTATCCATGGTGGCTGTTGCATTACCAGGCAGTACCAGGCAGTGATGTATGGGACCTGGTCCGGGTGATGATGATAGACGAACTGACGGACCTTTCCTACTATGGTGGGGTCAAAAGTTCCCTCCAATGGCCAGCTGCAGTTGGGAAATGTGGGCCATTCAAGGGAACAAAAGATGGTTAGTTTACCTTTATTCACCTGGTCACCGGAGTCCTGTGCCACTTTCTCGAAGTTCTTGAAACTAGCACAGGACTAGTTGCAAGGGGTGCCAGGCTGAGAACATTGTTGACCCATGATATCAATGACAATAACAGACACGACAGTAACAAACACTGAACATGAAAACAAGACAACAAAGACTGAGCAGAGAAAGCTGACTGCCCGAGGGCAAAACAGGAGGTCCCGGTGACATCTCACTGGGACCTCGGACCCCAGAATTAGTGCTGTGTTCAGCTTTCCTGAGGGTCTCTACAGGAGTGCACTCAAAACAGAAATCAGAAACCTGACTTACCTCTCTGAGGGCTTCCAGGGGCGTTGTGAGTCTGCCAGAGGTACAGGCCCAATCAAATCCCAGAGAGTTCGCTGGGATGCAGCCCCACGAGGGCCATAGGTTGAAACATGTGCAATTTAAGCACTCGGTTCTCCCGGATGAGCCCCCAAATGAAGTAGGGTCTGAGCAATTAAATGACAGCCCACTGACTCAAATTAACAAAGGAGAGGTTTATTAGTCAAGGCTCTGCTGACCAGCGACCACTTGCTAGAACCACAAGTTCCAAGGCAAGGGCCCCGAGCTACAACACAGGACTCTTTTATGTAGTTTAGATTTACATCCTGGCAGGCTAAAGATAGAACTTGGGACTTCCCAGGGCTCTTATCATAATGTTCTGGAGGTGTGGGCAAGTAAGCAAGTTTACAGAAGCAGATGTAGCTGGTTATGCAGGTGTGGCAGATAAGGGTACAATTAAATGCGTTAATGTCTGCAGAGAAAGTTACCAGGAAAGGAGTAATGCCTGCCTCAAGGTTAGAGCTATTCCTGCTTTTCCACTTTACACTTCTTTCTTTGTTCTCTTTGTTCCTACTCACATTGATAGATGCATAGGTAAATAGCTATATTTATCAAAACAAGGCAAACAAGAAGAATGAAGATTGAAATAAAATAATAAACAAATTTTAATATTTTGGGCTTAATTGCAATATAATATAATTTCAATATAGTATAATTTCAATATAATACTCATGTCAAATACAAAATGTAAAAGTAAGGTTATTGTTATTTTTAAACCTGCAAGCTAACAATACAAATTGCAATTATAAAATTTTTATAAGAACTACCAGATACCAATTTTCTTTAATTAAACAAAGACTATAAAATATATTGTATTTGAAACTCTACCAAGGAAAACAACATCAGTAGCTGTTAAGTTTCACAATATACGTTCCTCATAATTTTTCTAATATGTTTTAAAGAAGACTATATTAAAGCATGAATAAAAATGCATCTAAAAACACTTTAAAACCTTCACCTAAGAATGACAAGATATAGTCTGAAGTATTTCTGTAAATAAGTCTGCTGCTATTAAAGAGAGAGAGAAAAAAAAATGACAAGATAATCAATGTAATAAATACTAACCTAGAAGAAGTTATGGGAAACTGAAATAGTGTCATAGAGAGTCAAAGCCTTTCCACAACCTTTCTTCACAAAGTATTGAAAGTTTTAAGCCTCTGTAGTCTGTTTCCATGATAAACTCCCAAACTATTATACGTCTTTTAGGTTACCCACACATATTTATTCTCAGGCAATCTATTTTTGATAACTGAGTAATTTCTGTTCATTCCCACCAACATATAAACACACACACACACACACACCACACACACACACACACACACACACATTATATTATTGTTTTGACTCCTTTTTTGTCTGTGACTAAAATAATGACCTGTAACATTTATTACCTCTGTTATAAACCAGATTGTCATACTGACTGTTTTTCTAATGGCAAATACAATTTTCTATGTGTTTGCCTGTTTTCTTATGGTTTTACTCTATGGACCTCTACAATGGAAAGTGTTGATGTTGAAATGAAGACCTAAAAGACGTATTCATTTCTGAGTCGCTTGAGTCTGAAGGTGGAATACAAATATGTAAGTAACATGTAAGTAGCTGAAATTTCATGTGGAATTCAATAATTTTACATATTAATCGATACATTTTTATAGCTTAATTCAGGCAAGTAATGCCATAACTCTTCATCCATTGAATGTGCTCCTTAATTCAATGAGAAAGCAACACAGGCTAAAATGGAAACACCACACTTTTATTTTGAATTTTAAAACATCGGGCATTCAAAGTTTTTAGATTTTCAAAAGCTAAGCTCTAGGGATAGAAAAAATATTTTGTAGTTTTAAAAACCTGATGTTGCAGTATCAAGGGCAAATTAATGCTGAATTAAAGGAAGATCATACAGCTACAGAGTGAGTTGGGAGGTTTTGAATGGTGCATGTAGTGAGTGTTTTATGTATTATAGGCAGGAGGAAGAGGAAGTCACCCATCCTGGACTGCAAGGAAGAGCATGAAAAATTAAATATTAGCTTGAACTTTCATTCTCTGTAGTCCCTTGGCTTGAGGTAGGAGAAAGTAAAAAACTGTAGAAAAAAATACTGTATAACAAAAGCTGACAGTACATTTTTGTACCATATATTTTCTTCACTTTTCAATGCAACTCTGTGAAGATAGGGGTGTGTGTGTGTGTGTGTGTGTGTGTGTGTGTGTGTGTGTGTGTGTGTAGTAACCACAGAGAAATAGAAACTGAACTTATATGGCAACTATGAACTAAGAGAATTTGAAATAATGCCTGATCTTCTCAAGTCTTTGAATCATTGAAGGCCAGGAATAGGATGCTTCTATTCTCATTTATATTATAAAACTTTAAAACTAATTCAGTTGAGTGAACTTCAAGAAATAACACATCAACAAAATAATACTGAGAAACATAGTTCTTTGAAAATAGAACTCCTTAAGATATTTTGCTGTTTTAAGCCACCTCATAAACCATAAACCCAGAAAACAAATAAACACAAACAAAACAGAAAAGAAAACTGTCTTTAAGCTTTGAATGATAAGAATGCTGAAGTATGTTTCTGGTCCAAATGCCAATCAGCATTACCTTTACTCCTGTTAGAGCCAGTCAAATTTCTCAGTGTTTATGCTATGCAATGTATATAAGATCACTCCAATACTGAGATAGACTTGTATTTTCAAAGGCAGGTCTCTCTTGCTTAACAAGTTAAATTATTTTTTGTTTTCATTTTTAAATTATCTTGAAGTTTCTCTTATCAAAGTTATCACTGACTCTCTCAGGAAACTCAGTCACACATTATTCTAGACTGGATACAACTTTTAAATGCATCTGTTGTAGTTATTACATAATAACTACAATATAATTGCTACATTATGATCATATATTACATAGTTGACATCTTATTTAACGTAAAACAAAAGATTGCTGTTTCAATATAACATATTTTAGGAATATCTAATAAATAATATTTGCCAAAATATCAATATTAAGGAAATATTTAGGAAACACTGCAAGAGAAGAAGAGAAAACCAAAAACGTTGAGGTGTGACTCAATTTAGAGAAAAGATGTGAAAGTAAAACCCAAAAGAAAAAATAGTAGAGCTTTTAGGTAAGTAGCGTAATGAAACAAGAATATAATATCATGAAAGACTAGAGGAAAGAGCTGCAGGAAACATGTGGTTAACTATGTCAACATATCTCCAGGGAATAGAATTAAGGCCATCTGAATTGTAAAAGTCTTTTGTTGACAACTTTGAGGGAATAATTCTTGTAGAGTTCTCTGGGAAAAGCAGGAACACACTGAGAAAAGAGTAGTGACAGAAGAGTGAAGTAAGTCTAGTTGTCATATTTGTAGAAATGTGTTAGTGAAGAAAAGAAGATACGTAAAGTACATAAAGTAGTATAACAGTACTTTTTTCACTAAAAAACATTGAGAAAATTTTTCAATAAAGGGGAACACTAGTAAAGAAGCTACTAGAATCCAATATAACTCAGGAAAGCAATTTCCAAGGCAGAATGACTCAGTGTTCCAGTCTTCCTTGTCACAGGTATAGCCAGGTGACCAACTTCTAGCAAATTTGGGAAAAGGGCAAAATCAGGGCTTCAAGGATGTCTTTTTGAAAAGGTGGAATCATATTCTTTTTCTAACTCCTTCCTGCTGATAAACAGAAGTTCTGTTACAAAGGACAATTGCCAAAATGATAATAGGTTAGACAACAAGGAGTCCCTGAAAAATCTACTCCTTTGCTATCCACATATCTACATATATCTTTTATCCTATCAAGATAATTCACTTATACCATTGGTTGAACCAAGGGAATAACTTGTCCAAAATTTCCTCAAATCAGAATCAGCCATGTAGTCATATAGTTCTCCCCATCAGAAATGGATGTGAGATAGAGTTCAACCAGAGATTCGTAGCTAATAAACTAAAAATTATCTTTCCTTATACACCATATATATTAACATTATGTATATACTTATAATTTTAAAGGAAAAATTTTCATAATAAAAACTTTTATTTGAAAATAAATAATTGGAAAAATCCCAGATGTCAGTGGTCCTAGCACTGATAAGATTCTGCTGAGCAGGAATAAGGCAACAGAATGAGGTAATTAATCTCATTGTTAAGTTCTCAGATAATAACTGCATGTTTTTTCTCTTTCCAATTTGGATTTGTCTTTCCAGAAGTTCTTTTTTGACTGACCACTGTCTTCTGTGATCATATATGAGGTAGACTTTGGGAAATATATGCTTCCTGGAGCTGCAATTATGGGAAGACTAAGAATTTCTTAGTGACTTGTCCAAACTCCATCTTGAGTTTCACTAGCAATACGCTAACAGTTACCTTGTTATTTCAAAAACACAGTTGAATTCCAATCTATTAGCTTCAAGTCAATACTCTGATTTCAAGCTTGAATTCTTTTATCTTTCAGATACTGTCTCACTGCCCTGCCTACTTCCTCTGTCTTCAAATGAATGGTAGCTCTCTTAAGGCTTGGGAGGGAAGACTGCACACTTAATCTGGTTTATTCTAAATATTAGAGAATCCATTGACTTCCAGAAAACATTTAAGAGAAAGCAAATAAAAAAAACCCAAAGCAAAATAAAGTCCTGTCATCACAAGCTTAACTTTTATTCTCAGTTCTGCAGCCACTATTCATGACTGCTTCAGTAATTTGGAGTGTACCCACAATTGGCTTTTGAACCCTAGAATAATCCAAATCATGTAACTTTTGGACAACTTTAGTTGCAGGACTCAGGATTTTTTTTTTTTTTTTTTTTTAGCTGTGTACTTTTTTATATGTGCTTCAGAAAGAATACCTCTTCGTTTCTTTGAAATATCACTTTCTTTGGGCTATTTCTGAAAACTACAAGAAACAGCCTAAACATACCAATGCTGTCAATTTTTCTTTCATTTCCTTAAAGGTCTAAGCACATGGTCTTTCAATTTAAGGCAGAAAACAATGTGACTACCTATGTGGCCACTGCATATTGTATATCACAATTTTTTTAATCAATATTTTGTATTTTGATATTGTGGAGTACAGTTAAAGGTTAGGTATAGAAATATACTTTGTTCAGGCACCCGTGTTGATAAGGGGTGTCTCCCTGTTCCCAGACAGATATTGACTACCGTTAATCCCACCTCCCTTCCCCTCTCTCCCCACCTCCATAGTTTCCCATCACTGTCAATCCTTTTCTTATAGTATTACAATAGATGTTGAAGTTCCAGTATATGAGTGAGAACATGTGATACTCAGATCTTTGTTTCTGTATCACATAATTTTTTTTTTTTTTTGAGTTGGAGTCTCACTCTGTCACCCAGACTGGAGTGCAGTGGCCACTCCCGGCCACCGCAGCCTCGACCTGCTGGGCTCCGGCGATCCTTCCGCCTCAGCCTTCCAAGTAGCCGGAATTACAGGCATGCGCTACCACGCTCTGCTGATTTTTTGATTTATTGTAGAGATGAGGTCTCGCTGCCCAGGCGGGTCTCGAACCCGTGGGCTCAGGCAATCCACTCACCTCAGCCTCCCAAAGGCGCGGGATTACAGGCTGAGCCACCGAGCCCGGCTGTATCACATAATTTTAAACCATCAATAGCGAAGCCCTTTCCACCTACTTCCAGTTTACCTCTACCAAGCCAATAATTTTTTTTGCTTTTCATTATTTACATATTTCTTTCTCTCTTTTTTTGAGTTGGAGTCTCACTCTGTCGCCCAGGCTGGAGTGAAGTGGCAAGTTCAGAGCCACCCCAGCATCCACCTGCTGGGTTCAGGCAATCCTTCCGCCTCAGTCTTCCAAGTAGCCAGAACTACAGGCGCCCGCTACCACGCCTAGCTAATTTTTTTTTTTAACTTATTGTAGAGACGAGATCCTGCCAAGTTGCCTGGGCTGGTCTTGAACCTGCGGGTTCAGGCAATCCACTCGCCGCGGCCTTCCAAAGTGCTGGAATTACAGGCTAAGCCATAGAGCCTGGCTTATTTGTTTCTTTTTAAATTTCATCTTGAACGTGCTTACAGATCATATGAGGATTTTGTTAAAACCTATATTTTGAACCAGAAGTTATGGTGTGGGTTCTGAGATTTAACATTTTTAATAAACTCCTAGTGGATATCAGTACTACTTGTCTAGGACTACACTTTAATTAGCAAGATTAGTGTACCGTGCCACTTCACTGTGCCACTTATATCTATCAATTACTGTCTTTATCTGTATTCTCAACTAAAAACAGTCAAATTTACTCAGGCTAGCTTAAATAAAAAGGAGTTCACTACTGAAGCTCAATCCCTGGATGATCCGAATGGCTGAATCAATAGTAGTGAGAGGCTCCAAAAACGAACCCCCAAACCACAATTTGGCCTTGGTCTTAGGAGAAGCCACTGCCTTTGCCAACATCAGGCAGAATATTAAATTTGCCACCATAAACACAGCTTCCAAACCTTGTGTCTCTTCAAAAATCAAGACGCTGCCACCATAGCTCCTGGCCTCTAAATAGCATTGCTCTGCCATAAGCCAGCAAATTGATTTTCCACTCCCTGCACCTCTGCGCTCGCTACTCAGTAAAGATTCCAACTTTCATGAGCATGTATCTGATTGGAAGAACCCAAACAGCTCATCCTTCTAAATAGCTGCAGCCCTGGTGGCAAAGAAAGTATGAAAAATACTTTAAGTTTTTCTACTTTCTTCACACTAGGAGGTTGGCATGGGGGTGTGATAGAGAATCCACAGTATCCATCTATCACAGTCAAGTTTTCCAAAAGATAGATGATGTTCTACAGCTGCTTAAATGGCTGAGAAAAGAAGGAAAAAAGTTAGAAAATTTTAAGTAAAATTATATGATGATTATTAAATGAATTCAGATAAAGTATTTTCTGTCAAACTAAAACATATATATGCATATATACAAATCAAAATAAAATAAAATAAAAATAAAATCTTTCAAAGAAAGTATTCAAACCCAAAGGAGTAGTCAATAGATTTCTTATCTAAATATACCAGGTTAAAGGATTTTCTCCCATGACAGCATAGTTAAGTTTTTAAAACTATATATAAAATTCAATTTCTAGGTTTATCATTTTTATAAGCGTGGGTTAAACAAGTGATTTAGTTTCCAATCTTGTGAACTCTAAAAATATTATGCTGTTTTATTTTATATACCAAATATTAACAACCTAAATGTACACTGCTTTACTCAGGAAAGGGGAGATATAAAAAGCCAATGGTTGTTTTATGACAGTTATTGTAGAGCATATGCCATTAGGTTTGGCACCTAAAAAGATTATACATATAGAGCAGAAATAGATCCTGAAATTCAACATTTTAGAGTGCTTTATCCTCATTTTTTTCTTTTATATCTTTTGCTACCTTTTATTTTACAAATATATATGTGTGTGTGTGTGTGTGTGTGTGTGTGTGTGTGTGTGTGCAAGCTTCATTTGATAAAAGAGATGTCACTGAAATTGAAAGTAGTAAAATCCACCAACTGTTAATTGCTCTGATTTGCTACTAATTAGCATATTTATCAAATAATATAGTCGATGAAAATTTGGACAGCAGTTCTGAGATTTAAACATTTTGTAAATTTTCTTTATGTCATAGTCATATTTTATTCTTATAGGGCCAGCTGCATACTGTTTACTACCGAAGCTGAGTACTTGGTTAAGTTTCTGCATACTTTACTGATTGAAGTGAATATATTAGTAATTGAATTTGCATATTCACTGATTGCTCTGAATATTGTGCAAGTGTGTATCTTGTTAAGTACAAAAAAATTATCTGAGTGTCACTTCCATTAAGGAGATTTAAAACACATGACATAAAATTAACTCAGTCATGAAGATTTGGTGAGATTCCTTGTCAATATTCTGTTAATCTACTACTACCCACAATATCATTTTTAAAAAATTTATTAAAAAAAAAATCTACTACTAATATGAAAGACTGCTCTGTTTAGTCTTTGAGTGACATTATTTTTCACTTTAAAGATAAAACTGCTGTTTTGATAATCTAGTGTATTGGTTTTGTGATAGTTGCCTGATTGCTTTAAGATAAAAAGAAAAACATTTTTAAAAAATCTCATTGCAATATTACTTACTTTGTTATTGTTATCATGGTGATATCAGCCTACTAATTTATATGTTTTGTATAATACAATTTAATTGAAAGTTATTTTAATGTGTTTAATTTGAACATAGGACTTGGAGTAAGATGTCTGTAAAACCTATGTATCTGTATAACTTTAATAACCTGCAAAAACTTTAATATAAGTAATTTTATCTTGTTAAAAACTTACATTTTAATTATATGTCTGCTGCCCAGACACAGCACCCAGACACAACACCCAGAAGCAGCCTTCCACCCCGCATATAACCACAACTGTCCTTAGCCCCTAAGCTGTCACTTCTCTTTTCTTGGAAATTCCCTACCCTCTACATCCTGTCAAGCAAGCAGCAGCAAGCAAATAGCAGCTGGCAAACAACCAAACTAGGCCAACATGTAGCTGCAAACGATTTCATTCCTGACTCTGACCCTCCTTTAAAATGTAAGCTATGGTTTCTGCCTATAAAAACCCTCTGCCTGCCTTACTTGAGACTGAGAGTTCTTTGGACAATAGTCCACTCTCAGTCGCCAGCTATTAAAAAACTCAGGATCTAATTTTCTACGAGTTGGCATTTTATTTCTTGTATTCCAGTCATAACAGGAGGAATAAAATTATTGTTAATTGAGTGTCTAATACGTGTCAAATGACTAAAACTATGTTTTCCTTTTTAATTCTCTCAAAGCTAAGTCATTTCACAGAAGACAAACTTAGAGATGTTTAAATAAAATCTCCAACAGTTACATACCACCTAACTGGTAGAGTTTGGACTTCAATCTGGAAACTTCAAAATTCAAATCATTCACTGTATCTATTATATCACGCCCTAGACTAAAAACAATCTCATTTAAAAGTCAATCTTTGTCACTTTGTGTCAGTGAACAAATAATTTACCCCAGTGTCAGTTCTTAAATTGAGACTTTTACTTTAAATTGTACTATTGAGATAGTACTTACTCTTCATCCTCAACTAATTTATGTAAGAACAACTTTAGGCTATTTAAAAAAATCATAAAGCACCTTATTATTTTAAGATATCTAAAATATCAACTAGTCAGTGTAGTTATAGTATCAAGACATGGTTTTAGTGGGAGAATATTAATGAAGAAAGAGTGATAGAACTTAACACGGTCTCTCATAATGTGTAATTTAAGAACAGGGAAAGAATTATTTGCTACAGCTTGATGTTCACATACTTTTTATGATCCTTGGTATCGTTGCCTTTTCACATGCTCTTTCCTTTATTTGGAGGCTCTTTTCTCCCTTATGTCTTGTAAATGCCAGTCATTCTTTCTGTTTATGTCCCCACATCCTGAAAAAAACTACACTGATCAATTTTCTGCCTGTACTACATTCTTGTTCCTGTAGCACTGTGTGCATAGCCCCATCATGGGATTTACACAGCATTCATCTGCTTGTTACTCACCATGTCTAAATCCCTTGCCATTCTGAGCATCTCTACTATGTAGTAAATGCCCAAAATACTACCTTAGTGAGTGAGTGTTTCTGTCTCCACTGCATTATAATATACTTAGGTTGTATATATTATTTATATTTACTTTTAATGTCAATTTTTTCATTTCATTTCAACAATATTCACAGCATTTTCACCAGGAGTAATCAATTTTTTATTGTATTAGGAAAACACATAACATGAAATCTACCCTCTCAACACATTTTTGAGTTTTCATTGCAGTGTTAGTTCAGTATAGTGTACAATGTTGTACAGTACAGCAGGTCTCTAGAACTTTCTCAACTTGCACAATTTACCTTTAGCAATTTTGTGAGAAAAATAATGTATGAGTAATAAAATTGACCAAAATATTGAATGAGTCAGGTTTACTTATTTTTTCTTTGAAAAAGCACTTTGCCATGAAATGTTTCGATATCATAACTGACTGTACATCCCAAATATATCCTCATATATATTAATAAATGAGTACATGTATACATTTTATATTCTACTTTGTAGATACATTATTTGATATGCTGGAAATATATTTTGAGGGTTAGGAACTAGGAACTTTAAAAATCACAAAGAAATATTTAACTGCATTTTGTAAATTATTTTATAATGAAAAATGTATTTTATACAATACTTAATATAAGGCATATCATGAAATTATCACGTAAAATTTCTTCTAAACTATATATTAATTATGTTTAAAATAAATATTAAAACCAGGAAAGAGAAAACCTTATATTTAAAATTTAACTTTCATCAATGACTAAGTCATGACTAATAAATTGTATTACATTTAGTACGCAATTATTAAAGCAGGCAACATAATCAGAAAATCAAACTGCACAACCTGTAGCATAGTTTAAAACTCAGCAGTTGTAACATTAAAATGTGCAGCTGTATCAGGGGATTTGGTGGTTGAATCATCAAATGTGCAGTGCAATTAGTTGAGTATGAAAATCCCACAGTGTTACAATATGGAGATGAATCAGCAAAGCTTCCTGGTGATTGCTAAATACCTGACTACTTCCTCAGTAACTATAGTTCTTGAATAATTCCCTAAATAAATATGGAAATGAAGTTTAATGAAATGAAACTGAATACAAAATAACCTGTAATAAATGTGAAGTATTGCTGTAAATGGAAATAAACTGGATAATTTATTATTATCATCGTTATTATTATTATTTGCCCACTTATATATAGGGCCAACTATAATTTACTACATGTTATTCTCGTTCTCTTAAATTTTTTTGGTCATATAAATCTATCACACTAATGTTTACTCAAAGGATGAAAGTTCCTTCATTCTGAAGAAATAGCC
This sequence comes from Cephalopachus bancanus, assembly GCA_027257055.1. NCBI lineage: Eukaryota > Metazoa > Chordata > Mammalia > Primates > Tarsiidae > Cephalopachus > Cephalopachus bancanus. The sequence goes on along the minus strand of JAPVLO010000068.1, from coordinate 7,985,101 downwards.
CATAAGAATGCAATATTTGCATGCCTCATCTCAATAGAGTGGTTAATTATGCCAGGTATAATTTACCAGAAAAAAAAAAAGAGTATAAACTCTAGAAGACCATTCCATGGTGAAGAACTATGTTATTTGTTAAGAAGACTCAAAAAAAAAAAAATCCTGGAAATTGAATATCATGGGTACAGAAAGTTCCATAAGCATAGAAGTATGGAAGAATATAATATAATTTATAAAATTTTAGACAGGTAATGTAGAGGAGCTACTTTTGTAGATATGTAGACACTCAAAAGCTATATGTTATGTATTAAGTTTGCTTTCTCTACAAAATTTTATGTTTGCATATTCAGGTTCAATGTTTGTAAAACTATTCCCCAGTATATTTAAACTTAAGTTAGATTATACAGTTATCAAATATTACTGTTCTCTCAGCTGACACATCATGTCCTGAGTAAAATTTATGAAAATATTTTAATATGTCCAAGTTACAGATGAGCACACTTTTAATTGCTCTTTTGTTCTTTCTTTGAAAAAAAGAGTGATAGAACTTAACACGGTCTCTCCCAATTGAAATAGGGTTAAGCATTTGATGCTATTGCAATTAGCTGTATTTTAAAAGTATATGTAAAGAGTGAAAATTTGAAGCCAATAAGATTTTTGTCTCTTCTCTCCAGCAATTTAAATGACTGTGGGAGCCAAGCAGGTCATATAAAAAGGGCAATTGGAAGGTACAAAGGAAACTGAAGAGGTCTCTGAAAATTTGTAATATGTTTTCTCCAAAAAAGGAAAATGATCCAGCCAAAGGTTGTCATTCTATCTAATAGAATGGGGAGTAGCTGTGCTGCAATTTTTAGAAAAAAATCAAAATTCTTATTTCTTAAATTCTGAAATTATTAGCTTTTAAAAATTATGAACTTCACAGCAACTTGGATGGACTTAGAGTCTGTAATAGGAATGATCTATCACAGGAACAAAGAACTGAGTATCACATGTTCTCACTAATAAACGGACCTTGAACAATTATCATAATACTATAAGAAAAGGATTGGCAGTAATGGGAAACTGCAGTGGGGGAGGGTGGGATTAGCAGTAGTGGGAATCTGCCAATGGTGGGGGGGGCATACCTCGTCAACAAGGGTTCCTGCATTGTACCCCACATCTTTAAAATAAAAAAATAAAAATAAAAGATTGGCTGAGTATTTTCAAAAATCTCTGTACATTCTGAATACAAAAAATCTTCTTTTCTCAAATTTGCAAACTTTTGTCTAACTAGAACTCTGCAGCACAGGTCATCTTCTATTGACACTCAAAGAAATGAGGAGTTGACTACTTTGTGAAGTAGTTTCTTCAATTAGCAGTCAACTCTTAGACTGTTAGAAGTTTTTTTGTTTGTTTGTTTGTTTGTTTTTAACCAAGGACAAAGAATTCTAAGGCAGAAAAGACAAAAGATCATTCAATTCATCCATTTATTTTAAATGAGAAAACAAGAGACCCATGAAGTTCAAGTCTTTCATCCAAAGACATACATTTGTTTAAAAAAAAAACAGAAAAGAAGACAATTAAAATGCTCAAAGCACCTACCTCATGAGAAGTCATAGTTTGTTATTAAAATTTAATTTTAACCAGGTTTGGTGGCTCAGCCTGTAATCCCAGTACTTTGGGAGGCAGAGGCATGTGGATTGCTTGAGCCCGTGGGTTCAAGACCAGCCCTGGCAACTTGGCGATACCTCATCTTTACAATAAATAAAAAATTAGCTGGACGTGGTAGTGCGCGCCTGTAATTCTGGCTATTTGGAAGGCTGAGGCTGAAGGATCAGCAGGTCAATGCTAGGGTGGCAGTGAGTGTGCCACTGCACTCCAGCTTGGGCAATGGAGTGAGACTTCAACTCCTCCCCCAAAAAATTTTTAATTAAAAAAAAAATCGCCTGGTTCGGTAGCTCAGCCTGTAATCCCGCACCTTTGGGAGGCTGAGGTGAGTGAATTGCCTGAGCCCGTGGGTTCGAGACCCGCCTGGGCAGCGAGACCTCATCTCTACAATAAATCAAAAAATCAGCCGGGCATGGTGGCGCATGCCTGTAATTCCGGCTACTCGGAAGGCTGAGGTGGAAGGATCGCCGGAGCCCAGTAGGTCGAGGCTGCGGTGGCCGGGAGCGGCCACTGCACTCCAGTCTGGGTGACTGAGTGAGACTCCAACTCAAAAAAAAAAAAAAAAAAATCTTGTGATGCAGATAATGTAAGCCACATTTAATAAATGAATAAGCAGCTTCAGGTTAGTTGCCTGATGTTATGTAACTATTACTATTGAAGGTTAATAATCCTGACCATAGTCATTAATTCCTAGGCTACCTCCGTCCATATAAGATACCATTTGTAGCATTAAAAGAAAAATAATGATTCTTATCTTATTGAGAATATAAAACAATTTTTTTTTTTTTTTTGAGTTGGAGTCTCACTCAGTCGCCCAGATTGGAGTGCAGTGGCCGCTCCCGGCCACCACAACCTCGACCTGCTGGGCTCCGGCGATCCTTCCGCCTCAGCCTTCCGAGTAGCCGGAATTACAGGCGTGCGCTACCACGCCCGGCTAATTTTTTGATTTATTGTAGAGATGAGGTCTCGCTGCCCAGGCGGATCTTGAACCCGCGGGCTCAGGCAATCCACTCACCTCAGCCTCCCAAAGGCGCGGGATTACAGGCTGAGCCACCGAGCCCGGCTATAAAACAATTTTAAGAAGAGTTTTAGACTAAGGATATTCACACTATTTCCCCTTCCCTACTTATATTGATAATTATTCATAGTTGACACAACTAATTTGATGTTGCAAATTGTGAGGGTCTTTTGTGTATTTCAATCATTATCTGATAGAAGGCAGCAGTACCAATCTTTGGTTAAATCCAAAAATATGCCACTGCTATTTTCTGCAGGGCATGGAGAAACAAGATAGCATGTAAACCTTATTCTTTCTAAAACAAGCCTTCAAATGCATTGTTACCAAATGTCATTTAAATCACTACAGCACATGCTGGCTAGGACATCCACCAGAGAGCTTGGATTGACAGCAGACACCCAGTGGAGTGTGCCCACCAGGGCAGAGCTAGCCATTTTTCCTGCATTCCAGAATTGCTCACTAATATTACAGAAAGTGACCAAGGTGAACTATTCTGTAACAGAAAACTTAGGGTCCAAATGACTAAATGCAATGAAGAAATCATAGAGGTTGATCCTGGATGTTAGGCCTTGGTCAGATATACAGTTGGTAAATATTTTTTCCCATTCTGTGGGCTATCTCCTTGCTCTCTTATTGGTTTCTTGTACTTTGCAGAAGGTTTTCAGTTTATTTTTCTTTCTTTTTAATTTTTTTATTTTAAAAATGTGGCATACGATACAGGGTTAGGTGTACAAATGTTCATCATGCAGATACTCTTGTGGAGGAGGTGTCCCCCTCCACCCCCGGCAGATTCCCAATACTGGGGGACAAGTTTTCTTTTTCTTTTCTTTTTTAAAATTTTTATTGTAAAGATGTGGGGTACAATTCAGGGCTAGGTATACAAACATTGATTTTGTGTGTACTCCAGTTAATTTGGTATGCCCCTCCCTCCTCTAGCAGTTTCCCCCAACTGCCATTCCCACCCCCCACTCACCAAAGTTTCCCATTACTGTCAATAGCTTTCTTATAGCATTATAATTGTTCAAGGTCCTCTTTTGAGTGAGAACATGTGGAACTCCATTCTTTGTTTCTGTGATAAATCACTGAGTACGATTGACTCCAAATCCACCCAGGTTCTGCAAAGTCCATATATTTGTCCTTCTTTATGTCTGCATCATATTCCATTGTGTATATGTACCACATATTTTTTTATCTAGTCCAGCTTCGATGGGCCGTTCCATGTTTTTGCTACTGTGAATAGAGCTGCAACAAACATATGTGTGCAGGTATCTTCTTTGTAGAATAATTTGAGTTACTCCGGGTATATTCCCAATAGGGGAATTGCTGGTCATATGGAAGGTCAATTTCTAGTTCTTTCGGAAATCTCCAGACTGTTTTCCAGAGAGGTTGTACAAGTTTGCATTCCTACCAGTAGTTTAGAAGCGTTCCTTTTCCTCCACAACCTCGCCAGCATCTCTCGTTGTTTGTTTTATTAATTATGGCCATTTTTACAGGGGTTAGGTGATATCTCAATGTGATTTTGATTTGCATTTCTCTGATGATGAGTGAGGCTGAGCACTTTTTCATATGTCTGTTGGCTGCCTGTGTATCTTCTTTTGAGAAGTGTCTATTCATGTCTTTTGCCCACTTTTTAAAGAGACTTTGTTTTTTTTACCTTCAGTGCGTTTGAGTTCCTTGTAGATCCTAGATGTTAGGCCTTTGTCAGATATACTATTGGCAAATATTTTTTCCCATTCAGTAGGCTATCTCTCTGCTCTCTTGAGGGTTTCTTTGGCTTTGCAGAAGCTCGTTAATTTGATGAGGTTCCACTTATTTATCTTACTTCTTAAGGTATTGGCCTTTAGGGTTCTGAGAAGGAATTGGTTCCCAGTTCCAATTTCCATAAGGGTGTCTCCTGCGTTTTCTAAGATTCTTATAGTTTGAGGTTTTATGTTTAGGTCTTTGATCCATTTAGAGTTAATCTTTGTGTATGGTGATAGGTAGGGGTCCTGTTTCAGTCTTTTGCATGTGGTCAGTTTTCCCAGCACCATTTACTGAATAGGTTCTCCTCTCCCCAGTGGTTGTTGTTGGAGGCTTTGTCAAAGATGAGTTGGTTGAGGAACTGAAGCTTTGCTTCTGGAATCTCTATCTTGTTCCATTGGTCTATGTACCTGTTCTTATACCAATACCAGGCTGTTTTGATTACTGTAGCCTTATAGTAGAGTTTGAAGTCTGGAAGTGTGATACCTCCTGCTTTGTTTCTCTTGCTAAGGATTGTTTTGGCTATTCGTGGTCGTTTATGCTTCCATATGAATTTCTGTATTGTCATTTCCAGGTCTGAGAAGAGTGATACTGGTAACTTAATGGATATTGTATTGAATCTGTAGATTGTCTTTGTTAGGATGGACATCTTATCAATGTTGATTCTTCCTATCCATAAGCATGGGATATTTTTCCATTTGTTTGTATCTTCTTGGATTTCTTTGAGCAGTGTTTTGTTATCCTCATTATAAAGGTCTTTCACTTCTTCAGTTAGGAAGATGCCGAGGTATTTCATTTTTTGGGTGACTATTGTGAATGGGATTATACTTTTTATTTATACTTTTTATATAAAAAATATTTTTATTTTTTATATCTGCCTGCTTATTATTAGTATATTGGAATGCAACTGACTTTTGTACATTTATTTTGTACCCTGAGACTTGCCAAAGTCCTTTATCAGTGCCAGTAGATTTTTGACAGATTCTCTTGGATTTTCAAGGTATAGGATCATATCATCAGCAGAGAGGGACAACTTCCTCTTTTCTATTTGGATACCCCTGATTTCCTTCTCTTGTCTAATTGCCTTGGCTAGGACTTCCAACACAATATTGAACAAGAGGGGTGAGGTGGGCAGTCTTTTCTTGTTCTAGTTTTCAGGGGAAATGTTTCTAGTTTCTGTCCATTTAGTAATATGTTAGCTGTGAGTTTGTCATAGATGACACTTATTATTCTGAGGTATGTTCCTTTTATACCTAGGTGTTTGAGGGTGTTTATTAAGAAGGGATGTTGAATTTTACCAAAAGCTTTTTCTGTATCTAATAAGATAATCATGTGGTTCTTGTTTTTACATCAGTTGATGTATTTAATGACATTTATGGTCTTGCAAATGTTGAGCCAGTCCTGCATTCTGGGGATGAAGCCTACTTGGTCACGGAGGATGATTTTTGAGATGTATTTTTGGATCCGATTTGCTAGAATTTTGTTGAGAATTTTTGCATCTATGTTCATAAGGGATATTGGCCTCTTTCTTTGTTGGATCTTTACCCGGTTTGGGTATCAGTGTAATGTTAGTTTTGTAAAATGATTTGGGGAGAATTCCATCTTTCTCAATTGCTTGGAAAACTTTCAATAGAATTGGCATCAGCTCTTCCTTGTACGTTTTGTAGAATTCTGCTGGAAAGCCATCTGGTCCAGGGCTTTTTTTTTTTTTTTTTTTCTTGTAGGTAGTTTTTGTACGACACAGTCAATTTCCTGGGTTGTTATTGGTCTATTTAGTTTCTCTGTGTGTTCTTGTTTCAACTTCGGTAGGTTGTGTGATGTCAGAAAGTCTTCCATTTCATCTAGGTTATCAAGTTTGTTTCCACATAGGTGTACATAGTAATCTCTGATAATCTTTTGTATTTCTTCAGGGTCAGTTGTGAGTTGATCTTTTGTACTTCTGATTGTGTTTATTTGGGCTTTTTATCTCTTTTTCTTGGTCAATCTGGCCAGGGGTCCATCAATCTTGTTATTTATTTAAAATAACTAGCTTTTTTGTTGCTGTTGATGGTGTTTTCTATGATATTTTTGTGTTCTATGTCCCATATTTGCACTCTTATTTTTGTGATTTGGATTATTCTGCTAAAGTTGGGGTTTGGTGGTCTTCTCTTTCCAGCTCCCTTAGGTGATTTGTTAGGCTCTCCACTTGTGATCTTTCCATTTTCTTGATGTGTGCTTGTAGATATATAAATTCCCCTCTTAAAACTGATTTCATGGCATCCCTGAGGTTTTGGTGAAATGTTTCTTCATTTTTATTTGTTTCCAGGAATCTTTCAATTTCTGCTTTGATTTCAGTGTTGACCCAGTCATTGTTCAGCATCATGCTGGTTAGTGTCCATGTCTCTGTGGGCTTTGGGGAAATTTTGTTGGTGTTAATATTTATTTTTATCCCATTATGGTCTTAAAAGGTGCATGGCAAGATTTCAATCTTATGCAATTTGTTTCTGTTTGATTTATGGTCAATGATTTGGCCAATCTTGGAGTACATTTCATGTGATGATGAGTAGAATGTCTATTCTGTGGACATTGGGTAGAGTGTACTATAAGTATCAATTAAGTCCATTTGTTCAAGAGTCTCATTGAGGTTCTGGGTGTCCTTGCTGATTTTTTGTCTTGATGGTCTGTCTAGGGTTGTGAGTGGGGTATTAAAGTCCCCAGCTATGATAGTGTTAGAGTCAATCTCTTTTTTAAGTTTGCCTAGATGCTGCTTTACAGATATTTGTGCTCTTGCTTTTCAGTTTAATGAGGTTTCACTTGTCTATCTTACCTCTTATGGCATGAACAGCTGGGGTTTTGATTAGGAATTGGTTACCTGCTCTGATTTCTATAAGGGTGTCACTGCGTTTTCTAAGATGCTTATTTGAGGATTTACATTTAGATCTTTGATCCATTTAGAGTTGATTTTTGTGTATAGTGATAGGTAGGGTTCCTCCTTCAATTTTCACATGTGGTCAGCCAATTTTCCCAGTACAATTTACTGAATAAGTTTTCCTCTCCCCAGTGGTTGTTGGTGGAGGCTTTGTCGAAGATGAGTTGTTGATAAATTGAGGTTTTGCTTCTGGAATCTCAATTCTATTCTATTGGTCTATATGCCTGTTCTTGTACCAATAGCAGACTGTTTTGATTACTGTAGCTTAATAATAAAGTTTAAAGTCTGAGAGTGTGATATCTCCTGCCCCCCCCCCTTTTTGCTGAGGATTGTTTTGGCTATTCATTGTCATTTATGTTTCCATATGAATTCCTTTGTTTCTAGGTCCGAGAAGAATATTGCTGGTAATTTGATGGGTATTGAGTTAAATCTGTAGATTGCCTTAGGTAGAATGAGCATCTTAACAATGTTGATTCTTTGAATCCATGAGCATGGAATATTTTTCCACTTGTTTGTGTCACCTTTGATTTCTTTGAGCAGTGTTTTGTAGTCTTCAATGTAAAGATCTTTCATGTCTCTGGTTAAGAAGAGGCCAAGGTATTTCATTTTTTCGTGTGGCTATTATGAATGGAATTGTGCTTTTTATTTGGGTTTCTGTTTGTTTATTATTGGTGTATAGAAAGGTGATTGTCTTTTGCACATTTATTTTATACCCTGAGACTTTGCCAAAGTCCTTTATTAGTGCAAGGAGGTTTTTGACAGATTCTCTTGAGTTTTCGAGGTATAAAATCATGTCATCTGCAAAGAGGGATAACTTGACTTCCTCTTTTCCTATTTGAATATGTCTGATCACCTTCTCTTCTCTGAATGATCTACCTAAAACTTTAAAAACTATGTTGAACATGAGAGGTGAGTGTGGGCATCCTTGTCTTGTTTCAGTTTTCAGGGAAAGTGGTTCCAATTTCTGTCTGTTTAGCAGTATGTTGGCTGTGGGTTTCTAATAGATGGCTGTTACTATTTTGAGGTATGTTCCCAACCGCTGGGGAGAGGAGAACTTATTCAATAAATGGTGCTGGGAAAACTGGCTGGCAACATGCAGAAGATTGAAACAGAAGCCCTATCTATCCCCATACACAAAAATCAACTCTAAATGGATCAGAAACCTATACGTAAAACCTCAAACTATAAGAACCTTAGAAAATGCAGGATGGTGGCTCAGCCTGTAATCCCATGCTTTTGGGAGGCTGAGGTGAGTGGATTACCTGAGCCCACGAGTTCAAGACCCCCCTGGGCAACTTGGTGAGACCTCATCTTTACAATAAATCAAAAATTAGCCGGGTATGGTAGTGCGCGCCTGTAGTTCCAGCTACTAGGAAGGCTGAGGCAGAAGGATTGCTGGAGCCCAGCAGGTCGAGGCTGCGGTGGCCAGGAGCGGCCACTGCACTCCAGTCTGGGCGACAGAGTGACACTCCAACTCAAAAACAAAAACAAAAATAAAACAACAACAACAAAAAAAGAAAATGCAGGAGACATTGTTATGGAAATTGGAACTGCAACCAATTCCTGATCAAAACCCCAAGTGGCCACACCATAAAAGATAAGATAGACAAGTGGGACTTTATCAAACTGACCAGCTTCTGCAAAGCCAAAGAAACCATCAAAAGAGCAGGGAGACAGCCCACAGACTGGGAAAAAATATTTGCCAACTCTATGTCTGACAAAGGCCTAACATCTAGGATCTACAAGGAACTCAAACATGCTGAAAAGAAAAAAAAACAAACAACCCCATTACAAAGTGGGCAAAATATATGAATAGACAGTTCTCAAAAGAAGACATACAAGCTGCCAACAGAATACATGAAAAAATGTTCAGTCTCACTAGTCCTCAAAGAAATGCAAATTAAAACTACACTGAGATACTACCTCACTCCAGTCAGAATGGCCATCATCAGTAACTCAAAAAATAACAGATGGTGGAGAGGATGTGGCAAAAAGGGAGTGCTTCTAAACCGTTGGTGGGAATGTAAACTAGTACCACCTCTGTGGAATATAATGTGGTGATTCCTAAAAGTTCTAAAAATTGACCTTCCTTATGACTCCACAATCCCCCTACTGGGAATATACCCAGAAGGACTCAAATCACTCTATTAAAAAGATACATGCACATGTATGTTTATCGCAGCATTGCTCACAATAGCAAAAACATGGAACCAATCATGCTTTCCCTCCAAAGAGGACTGGATAAGAAAATGTGGTACATATACACAATGGAATATTACACAGCCATAAAGAACAAAATCAGGAACTTTGCAGCAACCTGAATGGACTTAGAGTCTATGATACCGAGGGATCTTTCACAGAAACCAAGAAGTGAGTATCAAATGTTCTCACTCATAAGTGGTCCTTGAACAACAATCATAATACTATAAGAAAAGGATTTACAGTAGCAGGAAACTGTGGGGAGATAGGGGGCTGGGAAGGTGAGATTGGCAGTAGTGGGAAACTGTCTGGGGAAGAGGGGGGGTACCTCATCAACAAGTGTACCTGCACAATGAATATAAACCTAACCCTGAATTGTATCCCATAATTTTAAAACAAATAAAATTTAAAAAGAAAAGAAAACATATGTCTGCAGTAAGCCTTGTATAAAAATAAAAAATAAAACAAGCCGGGCTCGGTGGCTCAGCCTGTAATCCCGTGCCTTTGGGAGGCTGAGGTGAGAGGATTGCCTGAGCCTGCGGTTTGAGACTCGCCTGGGCAGCGAGACCTCATCTCTACAATAAATCAAAAAATCAGCTGAGCGTGGTAGTGCGCGTCTGTAATACCGGCTACTCGGAAGGCTGTGGCTGAAGGATTGCCAGAGCTCAGCAGGTCGAGGCTGCATTGGCTGGAAGCGGCCACTGCACTCCAGTCTGGGCGACAGAGTGAGACTCCAACTCAAAACAAAACAAAACAAAACAAAACAAAAACAAACTACAATGAATGCTGGCGAGGATGTGGAGAAAAGAGAATGCTTCTACCTTGATGGTGGGAATGCAACCAGTTCAACATCTGTGGAAAACAGTGTGGTAATATCTAAAAGAACTAGAAATCAACCTTCCAAATGACCCAGTAATCCCCCTACTGGGAATATACCTGTAGAAACTGAAATCATTCTACAAAAAAGATACCTGCACATGCATATTTATTGCAGCACTATTCACAATAGCAAAAGCATGGAACCAATCATGCCACCCATCAAAACTGGACTGGATAAAAATTGTGGTACATATATACAATCTAATATTATGCCTCCATAAAGAAGGACAAACATATGTACCCTGCAGCAACTTATATTGATTTAGAGTCTATAATACTCAGTGATCTATCACAGAAACAAAGAGTGGAATACCACATGTTCTCACTCATAATTGCTCCTTGAACATTTACCAGAATAGTATAAGAAAGAGATTGGCAGTAGCAGGATACTGCTGGGGAGGGGACAGGGGGAGGCTATACAACATTAAAAAACGTACCTGATTTCAAACCAGGCAAACTGGGGGCCAAAGGGAGGCCCAAACTTTACCTGTACGATGTTCACTTGTATACCTAATCCTGAATTATACCCCGCATCTTTAAAAAAAATATATATATATATAAAGAAATCATGAAGATTAATACTTATTTTGCTGTTTGTGCCTGTTGTCCAAGTTAAGTAGTACTAGGTGAAATGGAATGTAATAGAAGTTTCATCAAATTCATTTGTCAAATTCAGATTTATGACATACTTAGAACAAAGAGTTAAGAGCAGAATTAATATGCCAGCAGTATTCAGTGTGCTAAAAAATAATTTTAGCACATTTTAATAAACAACTTAAGAGGAAAAAAACCTTCTCTAAATTTTGCCACCCATCAAACTTCATTATGTATTCCTTAGACTAATAATTTGCAAAGTTTTATTTATTTGAATGCATGTAAATAGTCTCTTTTCATATTAGAACCTAAGTGAAATGAAAACAGAGGTTTTGTCTTATTTGTTGATTATGAAGATTTGCACAGAGTATAATAAAAATGAATTAATTAATAATGAAAAATCATTAATTACAGAGGAGAGGAGATAATGGAATGTTAAACAATCATATTTAATCAGAAGATGTTTTAGATATTGATGAATGAATTAATTCATAATAAAGTTATCTAGTTAGAAAAACAAAATATTATTTTGAATTTTCAAACAGCTCAAGAAATTTTTAAAAAAACACATAGGAACAATTCAGGAAACTAAAAAAGGAAAAGGAAAGGCAGGCTAACTTGCAAGAAAATGTATTTAATTAAATCCTAAATGGCTAAGAATAATAAGAGAGAAAATAATACTCTCTGAAGACTTCACTGGTTATCATAGTTTGAGATTCTAAGAGAAAGCCCTGATGACCAACATATATATATATATATATATATATATATATATATATATATACACACACACACACACACACTCGTGGTTTAAACTTTCTTTTTTCAAGTCTAAAAGATGTATCTACTTCCAGTTATTTTATTTTAACATTTATTTCCTTAAAATCTTGGAGAGAATTATAATTAGATGATGGTGTAGTTCCAAGATTTATATACACTTTACTTCTAAATCTCTTTTCCTTGTGAAAATACTATTTCTAAATTTCTTTTTTAATGTCCTCTAGCTTAGTTTTCCCAATATTTTCCAAGGTAAATTTATTTTCACTTTTCTCAAATTAAAACAAACACAAAGTTTGAATTGTCAAGTCCCCATCTTAATAGAATCTATTTCTTTTGCAATAATATAATAATTATGTTTTTTAAAAATATTTAATTGACAAATAAAAATTGTATATAATCAAGGTATATAATGTGATGCTTTGACATACATATATGTTGTATAATGATCACAAATGAATGAACAAATCCATAGTTACCATTTGTGTGTGTACATGTCAAAAATAATTAAAATCTACTTTTCTATCAAATTTCAGTTAAAAATTCAGTAGATCCCCAAAACTAATTCACTTATAACTGAGAGTTTGTACACTTTGATCAGCATTTTCCCTCTTCCTTCAACTCCTTCAGTTTCTGGCAACTACCCTTCTACTCTCTACTTCTAAGAGTTTTACTTTTTTTAGATTCCTCATATAGTAAGATTATACAATATTTTCCATGTGTGGCTCACCTACTTTACTTAGCACAATGTCCTCTAGGTTGATCAATGTTGTCACAAATGGCAGAATCTCCCTCTTTTTATGGCAGAACAGTATGCTGTGTTCTTATTCATTCAACTGTTGATGTAAACTTAGGTTGTTTCCAAATACTGACATTTGTGAATAATGCTACAATGAACATGAGAACATGAATATATTTTCAAGACAGGGATTTCATTTCCTTTAGATATATATTCCCAATAGTTGGTTTGCTGGATCATCTGTTAATTCTATTTTTAATTTTTTGAGGAACATCCATAGTATTTTCCATAATAGCTGTGCCAGTTTACATTCCCATTAAAAGTTTGTCAGAGTTTTCTCTTCTGTACATTCTTGCAAATACATGTCTTCTTTTATCTCTCTGATTACAGACATTCTGACAGTTGCGTGGCGAAATCTCATTGTGGTTTTGATTTTCATTTCCAGTGGCTAATGATTTTTAGCACCCTCTTGGGTTCCTGTTGGACATTTGCATTTCTTCTTTGGAAAAATGTCTATTTTTTTCTCTAAGATCAGGAACATGTCAAAGGGCCTTATTCTCACCACTTCTCTTGAACATAGTACTGTCAGTCCTAGAGAGAGCAATTAGGCAAGAAACAGTATTAAAAGTCATTGAGATCATAAAGAAAGAAAGAAGTTAAATTGTCTTTGCTTGCAGATGGCGTGATCTCATAGAAAAAACTCCGAACTACTCCACCAAATAAACTAATACATGAATCCAGTAAAGTTGCAGAATTTATAAAAAATCAATAGAAAAGGTTGCATTTCTAAGCACTAACAACAAACTATTTGAAATATAAATTTTAAAAATAATACCATTTATAATTACAATAGCATTAAATTTTTTAAAAAGTACTCAGGAATCATTTTAATCAAAAGGTGAAAGATCTATACAGTGAAAACTCTAAAACACTGATGAAAAAAATTTATGATGACACAAATAAATGAAAAGATATCCATTGATTTATGGGTTGAAAAGATTAATATTATTTAAATGTCCATACTACACAAAGCAAATTACAAATTTAATGTATTCTTATTTAAACTCTAATGGCATTTTCTCATACGTAGAAAAATCTTAAAATTCAATAAGAATCACAAAATAACTGACATAACAATTTTAAAAATTGAGCCAGAAAAACAATGCTGGAGATATCACATTGTCTGATATCAAATAATTACAACACTATAATAAGCAAAACAGTACATTAATGGCATAACCGTATATTCATATATAGAATAATACAACCAAATAGTTAAAAAATAAACCCATGTATATATGGTCAACTGATCTTTGACAAGAACACCAAGAACACACAATGGGAAAAAACAGTCTCTTCAGTAAAAGGTATTAGGAAGACTAGATATCCACCTACAAAAGAATGAAATTGGACATTTTCTTATACTTATAAATAAAAATTAACTAGAAATGGTTTAAAGACTTTAATATAAAACCTGAACCTAGAAGAAAATGTAGGGAATAAACTGATTGACATTGGTTTGGCAATGATTTTTTTAAAAAATATGGTATCAAAAGCACAAACAAAAACGAGAAGAAACAAGTGGTGCCACATCAAACTAAAAAGTTTCTGCACCCAACAGGGATGGGGGATGGGAGGAGTGACATAACATCGATATGAGTACCAAACTTTACCTGTACGATGACCACTTATGTACCTAACCCTGAATTGTGCCATACTTCTTTAAAATAAAATACAATTTAAAAATCTGAAAATAAACAAAAATTTTTCCACAACAAAGAAAACAAAAAGGAAAGTAAAAAGTCAATTGACAGAATGGAAGAAAATATTTGCAAATCATATTTCTATTAAGGGCTTAGAATTCAAAATATATAAGGGACTCAATAAATAAATAAACATGTAAAGTGAAAAAAAATGGGAAAAGGACCTGAATAATAACTTTTTTTTAAGATCCAAACCCTCTAAATTTCCTGCAATGATTCTGTGTCTGAGCACATTTATTTTCATCATCTCTCTCCCAAAACTTCTTCATCCAATCTGTACCTTTTCATTGTTCTGCAGAAGTAAGATTTCCTTTATCAAACAGCCATTGGTGTAAGGCAGGAAAGCAGTTAGAAGCAGGACTTTTGTTATCTCAGGATCTTAGAAAACCTGGTAGAAAAATCTTTTAAACCAATTTAGATTCACTGTCTTCTTGTAAAGGCATGCCCAAAAGGAAGAGAAAAAGTAATATTTTATCCAGCAACATCTCTATTCACAGTTATGTAAGTGATATGAACATAGGGAAAATTAATATTATTTACTATGGGTTATTGATTATTGTTGACTTTGGTGGCCATTAAAGTGTATCCTCAGACCCCTATCTGCAGACTTTGATTGTAGTTATTACATTCTAAATTTTATCTTTATGTCTGCACTAGGGCAATCCATCTCATGGGCTACCTCTAGTCAATGCCTCAAGATAGCAGTGATACTGAATTAGGCCCACTTCTAGGCAATTCCTCCCATAGGCAAATGTGACTCCAGAAATTCCCATGAACTTTGTCAAATTTTGATACAACTGCACTGCAGAATCTAATAAAACATTCAAGTTGTATATAATTTTTCTTACATGGAAAGAGTCTTACAGATTTCTTCATCATGGATACATGAATTTATTTTTTGCTTTCTATTGAAATTCTATGATAGTTGCTGTTGAATTAAAGGTATAAAGAGCCAGGCGTAGTGGCTCAAGCCTGTAATTCCAGAACTTTGGGAGGCAGAGGAGAAGATTGCCTGAGTCCAGGGGTTCAAGACTAGCCTAGGCAACATAGTGAGAGCTTGTCTCTACAATAAACGAAAAAATTAGCTGGGTGTGATAGCACGCACCTGTAGTTCCAGCTACTTAGAAAGCTGAGGCAGAAGAATCACCTGAGTCCAGTGGGTCGCTGCTGTAGTGACCGTGAGTCTGCCACTGCACTCCAGCCTGGGTGACAGAATGAGATTCTTACTCAAAAAAAAAAAAAAAAAAGTCAACAAACCTTTAGAAATTATAGTGTAAGTGGGGAGTGATAAATTATCAGAATGGAGAAGAGAAAAATTAAGCTTCAGAAGAGGTGCCAATGGAAAGCAGTCTCTGTACTTCAGATTTCCATTTATAATGGGGAGTTAATTGGACCTACTCTTTTACTGAATTGTTTGCCTTTTAGTATTAATTTATACATGTTCCTTATATATTCTGGATACAAATTTATCTCAGGTAAATATCTTGCATATATTTTCTTCCAAGTTGACAGTACCAACTTTTTTAATAATCATATTTTGTATTTTTAGAAGAAAATGAGTCAATATATACCAATCACTTAGAACTTAGAATTTCAGCTCACAAAAAATGTACAATAGATATTAAGTGTTCTTAAACTATTATCCAAGCTATTATCATTCTACTGAAGTGAATAGAATAGAATAGTTTATCTCCCAGGATAACTGAAAATTTAATAAGATATATAACGTCTCACAAAGTAATGAGGAAAGCACCAAGGGTTTCTTAATAGGAGATGCATAAACACCTGGAAGGACAAAAAAAATCTATTGGCTATGATTTGAAACTTGATTTTTATCAGACTTTACATATTCATATCAAAATTATGTAACAAATACAGAATTATAAATGATTAATATAAGGCACTACAGCATTTAGATTTTATACAGTTAAAAGTTCTTTTTAGTAACCAAGGTAAAAGTTGAGAGTTACTACTCCCTGTAAAGAAGCGTGTGAGCAGTCAGAAAGATAATGTCTGCCAGTTAATGCCCATAAAAGCATGCTCTGATCATTTTAACTCTTCCCATCAACTGGTTTTCTTCATTGATGCCCAGGGACTCTTTTTTTTTCTCTACATACCTTTCCCCCAGTCTTATTCCCAAATTGTTGTTTCTAACACCCTAAAAGTACCTTCATTTTATCATTGCCCCCTTTAATTGTGTTATCAGTGATTTCTTAGAAAAGCTTCATATACCAGTAACTGAGCTGAAGGGCAAGAAAAGAGAAACGGCACTTTAAAACTGGTCAGTGAAGCCAAGGAGGTCCTGGGCCGTGTTTGGAGACATGCCTGGCCACCGGTGAGGATGAAGGACTGAGGCAGCCCTGCAGCAGCAAGGATGATTATCAAGCTCAGTTTAGTGTGCTTGTGGGGATCAAAATGTGCAGCCATCTGTAACGTTACCAAGACCACCCTTCAGTTCTGAGTTAAGCTCGCATGAACTGTAAAGTAAAAATTAAAATATGCTTTCCACAGTTTATTATTTTGTACTTTACATTATAAATAACAACTTCTGAAGTCATTCAGAGTAAGAAAAATGGGGCTGAATATTTTCTCAATCTAAGGGAAACAATAAATGCCATTAGCTGTGCATGGTCTGTGCCCAAATATTTGATAGCAATGAGCATGCCTGTAGCTTGACTCAAATGGCTACATATATTTGATGCTCACAAGCACCCCAAATTGCGCTTGTCTCAAATACCCTGTCTAATCAAACCGTTTATTCTCCTTGTATACCTATTTGCACTTGTGGGATTGCCAGCTCAACCAGAAGTCTTTAACAGAGGTTTTAATCATACTCAGTTGCTCTTTTCTTATGTAATATGGCACTAAGTTCTACCGTTCCTGCTTCTATAGTGCCGGGTTCATCATCTTCTCCATTTTGGGGCTCCACATGAGCACTAGAATGCATATGTCAAATCATCTTGTGAGTGTTTCTTTTTATTATTATTATAAAAATGTGGGGTACAATTCAGGGTTAGGTATACAAACGTTGATTATGCAGATACCCTTGTTGATGAGGTATGCCCCTCCTACCCCTAGCAGTTTCCCTCAACTGCCAATCCCATCCCCTCCCCTGACAGTTTCCCACTACTGCCAATCCCTTTCTTATAGTATTACAATTGTTCAAGGTCCACTTATGAGTGAGAAAATATGGTACTCTTGTTCTTTATCTCTGTGATGATCACTGAGTATAATCAACTCTAAATCCATTCAAGTTGTTGCAAAATCCATGTTTGTCCTTTATGACTACATAATATTCCATTGTGTATATGTACCATATATTTTTTTATCCGAACTGTGAGTGTTTTCTTACGAAGTCATAGAGCACCACGAGAGGTCTGAGAGATACTGAGTGGTGCAGAGTTTAAAACATTATAATCTCAGCACTTTGGGAGGCTGAGGCTAGAGGATTGCCTGAGCCCGGGTTTTGAGACCAGTCTGGGCAACTTGGTGAGACCTCGTCTCTACAATAAATCACAAAAACTAGCCGGGCATGTTGGTGTACTTGGAAGGTTGAAGCGGAAGGATCACCTGAGACCAGCAGGTTGAGGCTGTGGTGGCCATGAGCGTGCAAGCATGCCATTGCACTCCAGCCTAGGTGATACAAATGAGACTCCAACTCAAAAAAAAGGAAAAACTACCTACCTCATGAGGAGATGTGTAATATATGTATAATATCTAGTATGGAGCTTGGGATATATTTGGTGTTCAAACAATTTTAAGTGAACAAGTTAACAAGTTTAATTGTTTCCTGAACCTTGGTTCTGTCATCCTCAATGTAATCTATGCTGCTGCTCAAATAATTTTTTAAATACAAGTCTAGTTATATCTCTTTTTCGCTTTTGCATCATTAACAATCTTTCCAGCATCTTTTGCTCTGTTTCTCAAACAATGGTATCTCTAAATAGTGTGCAAGACCTGGCAGAAATACAGAACCTCAGGTTTTAACCAGATCTGCTAAGTCAGGATCTCTGGGGTTTGAGTTCAAGAATTTGCATTTGAACAAACTCCCTAAGGTTATCTTTGCATTTTGAATTCTAGAAACCACTGACTCACAGGAACATTTTAAACTGATGTTTAAATGTTTTAAACAGGAACATTTTAAACAGGAACATTTTAAACTGATAAATGTGATGTAAGTCATGTCATTGTTTGGTTCTTAAATTCCTTAATTGGAACTCCCACATTACTGACCTGTCTTACTGATTTTATTGTAATAGTACTATATAGTTTTTATATTCGCCAAGCAAATGACATTTTTTTTTTCCTGTTGTTGAACTGGTGTTTTTCTCTTGCCCAGGCTGCTTGTTTCCCTCTAACACTCTTAAAAACAACCTTTATATTTTATATTCTGGTTCTGGTTTTGTCTTTTTTAGAAAGCTAATACAGTGTCTTACAAACCTTGACAGACTTGATCACTCTTACGTTGCTCTTGCTTACTATGATAACTGCCTGGAGTTGTCACGGGGTATTATATTTTGTTTCTGTTTTCCCTCCTGGACTTTGAATGTCTTAACTCCAGGGCCTATGTTGTATCCTCTTTAACACAAATCCCTAACAGACCTAGGACTTCAGTACACTTTTCACAGTTATTTGATGGATTGCATGCAAATAGAGTATTCTTATTTATTCAATATTTTTGTTTTCTCTTTTTTCTTTCAGAATTATCTCAGAAAAAGAAAATTATTCATAGAGTATTCTTCTAATATGTTTATAAAAAAGATCTCATTAGATAGAACCCATATTGAAGAAAATGCTTTTACTTATTAATTTACTGAGGTAAACAAATTAGAGACCAAATTAGAAATAAAGGAGTAATATGGAGAAGCAAATAAAGATATGCTAGTCATAAGTTTTCTATTTAAAAGGAAATCTGTTTCAGCTAGCTCTAAACTATAATTTAATTTTAAATCAGTTTTTTTAACTTAAAATTAATATGAAAAGTAAAATTTTTCTTTATTCATCTATCCTCAAAATCTTATAAGTACTTCTGATATCTTTTTAATCTTTTTACAATATATATATAATGTATATATGTATATATAATGTATATATCAATGTCTCAGCTGTTTAAGTATATGATTAGCACCTGTTAAGAACTTAGGAGGCATTAATTGACCTGAAATCAACCCAACATGAGCAGCAGGCATGGTGCTATGTTTGCTTCAAAATCTGTCTTGTTGCCAGCGTTTACCTAATGTAAATATAGGAAAAACAAATTGAACAGTACTGTTGCTTGTGTGTTAAATCCATCTCTCATTGAGCCAAATTCTCCCTGGAGCATGTCATTCCTTGGAACCCAGATAAGCATCCAGTGAGATAGATTAACACTTTGAAGTCACTAGGGTATCATCAAGACTTTTTTGTTGATGATAGTGTGTCTTTGGCTCTGGGGAAAATCTGGCTCATCTTGTTAGTAGCAGAAATAATGTAATTTAGTGAGCTGCCAGGATAATTAGAGCAGGTGAACAGTAGATAGAAATAATGCCCTGAAGAGTCAAAAGAAAACACTTTGATTATTTTTCACTTTATTTCGGTGCTACTAAATGCTATTGGTATCTATTTGCTTTTGGTCTCTCTGTCAATCCTGGGTAGCAAATTAGGCATTTAGGGAGACATTAACTCTTCCAAGTCACTTGGAGACTATTTAGTGCATTTCTGAGAGATGCTAATTGACAGAGCTGTAAATGAAAACATCACAAAAATGTGATGTTTATCTTCACTGAATTAGGAATTTTAGAAAATCACAGGAGAGTGACTCATTGTCATCCTTTTCAGAAAGAAATACAATTCCAGATTCCTGTCATATTTAATTATACGAGAACAATGAGTCAGTGGCTTCTTATAGTGGAAGAATTCACTCTAGGTATTGGCTAAAGTGTCTGTAGAATAAAGAGTTTGCTCTCCAAAAGGTTAATTACTCCCAAATCAACAAAAACAAAAATTTAAAAGCATTAGATTGATTTTCCAGGTGTATTTGACCACAATCTGTCAATATTATTTTCAATAATTCTTCTATGTAAAAATCAACTAAGTGCTTCACAAAATCAAGCTTATCAACTGCTTTTTAAGTGCATTTATGTCCTTGTACAATTTCGTTTATGTTGTTGCCCTCAATTGAAATGTTCATCCCCTCTTTCCTGATGAAGCTTTGGATTCATATTAAATAGTTGTGTTTGGCTCAGGATGACTAGAGCAAAAATAAAAATAAAAAATAAAAACATAAAAATTAAAATCAGCCGAGCTCGGTAGCTCAGCCTGTAATCCCGCGCCTTTGGGAGGCTGAGGTGAGTGACTTGCCTGAGCCCGCGGGTTCGAGACCCGCCTGGGCAGCGAGACCTCATCTCTACAATAAATCAAAAAATCAGCTGGGCGTGGTAGCGCATGACTGTAATTCCGGCTACTGGGAAGGCTGAGGCGGAAGGATCGCCGGGGCCCAGCAGGTCGAGGCTGCGGTGGCCGGGAGTGGCCACTGCACTCCAGTCTGTGTCACAGAGTGAGATTCCAACTCAAAAAAAAAAAAAAATTAAAATCATTTGAATACTGAAAACATGTTTAAAACAGTGAGGATTTTTTGTATAGTACAATAATGATGAATAAATAACACTGTACATTTGCAAAAAGAGTAAACTTAATACATGTGAAAGAGTGGGGAAAATGGCCTAAAGTAACTTCGGAAATGAGTGAAGTCCATAAGATTAAATCCCCACAGAACTTTATATAAAAACTGTGTTAGTTGATAAGATGTTTCCACAGGGAGAATGGGTCAGTAATTCTGATACTACTGTGGATGTTTACTAGACTTGATGTTTACTAGTTAAATAAATGGATGGCGAATGGTGACAACCAGTTTTCTCACTGATAAAGTAGGAGATTACAAATAATATGGGGAAAAAGACTATGTCTATGTGGTAATGAACTAGAGTTGGATATATAGATTTGAACTCATATTTAGGTCTGTGTACAGAAGGTTAAAATATAAATATTTGTAGATATGCATATACATACAGATATTAGTATGCACAAACATATTGTCAACTATGTTGCTCTGTCAACTAAAAGGGCCCAGAAACAATGGCATGCAGTGGTAATGAGCATACCCAATCCTCAGATCTTGGCTCATAATATTCTTTTAAAAAAGTAACTAAGGCCCCTTGAAGAAATGGTTGATTGTAGGACAGGGCAGGAATTACATAAAATGAACCTCTAACTTTTGAAGTGCCAGAATGTAAAGAAGTTTAAAAAAAAAAAAGTGATTTGTCAAAGCAACATAGACTTCCACAGTGGACAAAGCTGAAACAATTTGTTTCAAATAAGTAAATAAAGTAGTATTAGATAATAATTTAAATAATAAAATGAATACTTATGATTTCACACTGATATAAAACAATGACCAAAAAAAATGAGGAAGAAAAGTTATGTCTCCCTTGCAAAATAATACCAATTACATAGATATTTCACTCTAAGGAGGGGAAATAAAACTACTATGTTTTTAAGTGTCAGTTGCACATAGTAACACCCTTTGATAGAGTACAGGATGGAAAAGGATGACATAAATCAGAATTTTACAGTGGAGAAACCTGGCAAGCACCATTTCAGCAAAAAGATGAAGGTCAACATCAGAAGTTAGCATATATCTTAGGTAAGATGTGATAAAAATGGCAGTTTAACTCGGGTGTCTTTCTCCTAAAAATCCATAACTCCAGTATAATCATGAGACAAATGACAGACAAATTCCAATACTGGAGCATCCTATAAAATACAGTATTACTCAAAACTGTCAAAGTCATAAAAAAATTGAATAACTGTTATAGCCAAGGAGCCTAAGGAAACATGACAATTAAATGTAAAATAATATCTTGGATAAGATCCTGTATGGTTAGAAGGACATTAGAAAAAAATGAAAAAATCTTAATAAGATGTGGACTTGATATAGTAATAAAGTATTAATATTGTTCCATTTATTTTAATAAGTACACTAAACTAATATAAGATGTCAACAGTAAGATAAACTGGATGTGAGTCTATTTTTCTGTAAATATATCCCTTTAAAAAAAGTATGTTAAAAAAAAAAACAAGTTGGCCAAAAGCAATTAACCAAAAGGAATGCTGCTTAAAGCTATTTGGTTGAATCAAATTGGACAACAAGACAACTTTGAGTAAATATCTTGTTTAAATATGAATAAATGATATGCCATATTTGAAAATCAGGAGTATTATTTCTTATATACAACAACATTATTTTGTAAGTAGTCATTATTGTATGATCATACTTTAAAAAATAAACAAATTAAAAATAATAATTTTTTAAGCATAGGTATTTTTCAAATTCAGTTAAAATTATATGTGTGAACTAAAGTTTTCACTTACTAGACCTATATATTTCATCTTACAGTTTTCATTTGTTTCCACGCTTTGAATGGTAAACAAAATTTCCAAATAATCACAAAAAGTGAAAATTAAGGGAACTTAAGTTCTACTGTTTTGATTTTACAGGCACTGTGCTTTTCTAGTTTATTTTACATGTAATGTTTTAACACAGGGATATGCACAGTACTACTAGGGCTAGAGATACAAATGAATTCTGAAAAAAACAATGAACTGATCCCTTACAAACTTGCTCTTATAATAAGTCGTATAGCCAACATTTTACGTGACAGGGGATAACTTTATAACTAAAATGTCTTCAAGATAACCTCCACATAAAAATTAGTGTCCATTAAAGCAGAAGTAATGAAAATGTGCTTTATATATAATTATTATATATGTAATTAAAGCTCAACACTAACAACATATTTTTTAGCACCTAGAATAATAAATTTATTTTTTCTCCACCAAGAAAAATATTTTATAATTGACATTATTTAGAAATGTCAGTACATGGAAGGGATGTTTTATAATTAATGTTATTTAGAGTTGTTAGTGGTTATAAAAAGCATATTGTCTTATATGGAAAAAGACAGTCAATTTTATGCATTTCCTATGCATTAATTAATCGTGAATATTAATTATTTTTTATTTTTAAACATTTCTGTATGGACTGTATTTCTTGCTTGAACTGCTGTTGAACCACTCCTAATGCCTGGTTCTTTGTGTGTCACTCATAAGACTATCCATTCTTCACTCCTTTGTGAATTTGTAGTTTTTGTTCTTTTAAAGTTATTAATTCAACATCTGACAGCTATTTGTGTTCTGTGCTATTTGCTGTGTATGTTCTCCACCCAATTAAAAAAACTGCAGTTATTCTAAGCTAACAGAATAGTTTGTTTCTGTAAAGTTTTATAACATATGAGATCACACCATGCAAATTGTTATTGCAAATTATGCAGATTATGCAATCAATAACATTATTGTTGGCTATCTTCCTGTCACCAACAGCACAGAGCGGGGATGACTAAAAATTAATTGAAAATTTAAAAATATCTAAAAATACATTATAGATTAAAATTACTTAAAGAAAACACTTCTCCCAAGTAAAAATTTGCAAACTGTGTGTATTTTTTTCACTTATCAGAAAGCTTTAACCTAAGAAATATGTGCATTAGCATAAATTATTAGTTTTGAATCGACTTGTAATTTAATTCGCTTATAGTCTTATCAATTTTCATATAGTTCAATTTCCTAAAGCTAAATAAAGTTTTCATTTTCAAAATGTTTTACACAAAAGTAATAGTGAGATGTGTTACTTAAAGTTTTGTGCATTTTCTCGCTTTTTAATGACTCTTCAATTAATTTGTTCAATCAGAGAGTTTTCCATGTTTGTTCCATGCTTGTTATGCTGCTGCGTGTTTCACAGCAGATGGAAAATCAGAAACTCTGTAAATTAGCTGACTCACTGCTTCATAATAATATTACACTTAAGCATATTTAATAATAGTTGTGTTTCTTCAGATCAGAGAAATAACATCTACATTCACTGTATCTAATAATGGCTTATACTACTAGACCCCTATGTAAGACAACAGCAACTGTTACCTGCTAAAATTAAGAAAGCCCAAAATGTTAATTGCTAACAATTTGCTTAATGAACAATTAAGTATCACATATTGATACCTTGGAAAAGCTACTGCCAATCTCTTATTATTATGATACATTTTCAGGGTCCACTTATGTGTCTAACCCTGAATCATGCTCCACATCTTTAAAATAAACAAATAAATAAATTTTTAAAAAATAACTTGGACGGGAAACAAAATAAAAGGAGGAAAAGGGAGAGTGCTATTATCTTAAGTTGCTAGAGTTTCAGCAATATGTACCAAAAAATTTTAACCTTATTGGATTTTAAGAAAAGGTCATTGTGTTTATTATGGTTTTCTTCACACTCCTGATGCCTCTGACACAGCATGTATTGATTAGCACAACTAAGCATAATATTGGTAAACCTCAGAGATATCATAGACATGGTTCCAAACCACTTGAAGAAACTTAATATGCAATTATCAAATCTGAGAAACTTCTTCAGTGTGCACTATATTATAGTCCATTAAGTGTTCAATAAAATTATATCTTTTTTTTAAAGTATGTGCCTTAATTTTTTTTTTTTTTTTGAGTTGGAGTCTCACTCTGTCGCGCAGACTGGAGTGCAGTGGCCGCTCCTGGCCACTGCAGCATCGACCTGCTGGGCTCTGGCGATCCTTCTGCCTCAGCCTTCCAAGTAGCTGGAACTACAGGCGCACACGTGCCTTAATTTAAAAAATGCTTTATTGCAAAAATTTGCTGATAATCATCTGAGACTTCAGCGAGTCACCATCTTTTCATTGGTGGAGGGTCTTGCTGCAATGTTGATGGCTGCTGACTGATCAGGATGGTGGACGCAATGATTGGGCTGGTGGTGACAAGTTCTTAAACTAAAACAACAATAAAATTTGTTGCATTGATTAACTTTCTCACAAAAGATTTCTTTTTCTTCTCACTTTCTTTCTTTCTTTCTTTTTTTTTTTTTAGTCAAAGTCTATTTGTCTTTCAGGCTGGAGTGCAGTGGCCCCACTCATGACCATGGTCGCCTTGACCTTCTGGGCTCAGGAAATACTTCCACCTCAACCTTCCAAGTGGCTGGAATCACAAGTGTGCACTGCGACACCCAGCTTATTTTTTGATTTATTGTTGAGAATAGGTTGCCCAGGCTGGTCTCTAAAATGCCTGAGCTCAGGCAATCCTCTCCCCTCTGCCTCCCAAAGTACTGGGATTTCAGGTGTGAGCCACCGTGCCTGGACACAAAAGATTTATTTTAAGCATTAAATTTGTTTGTTAGCATCTTGCCCACAATAGAACTTCTTGCAAAATTGAAGTCAGTTCTTTCAAATCCTGACACCGTTGTGTTAACTAAGTTTATGTAACATTCTAAATGCTTTGTTGTCATTTCAACAACGTTCACAGTATGTTAACCAGGAATTGATTCCAACTCAAAAACAACAGCAGCAGCAGTAACGAAAACCACTTTATTTATATATTTTTGTTTATCCATTAGAAACAACTCCTCTTCTGTTAAAGATACATTATGAGATTTCAGCAATTCAGTGACTTCACTTCTAGGCTTCACTTCTAGTTTTCTTACCATTTTACCACATCTGTAGTTACTTCTCCTACTGAAGTCTTAAACTTCTCAAAGTCATTTATGAAGGTTAAAATTAACTTTATCCATACTCTTATTAGTAATATTTTGACATCGTCCCATAAATAAAGAACATTCTTAATGGCATCTAAAATGGGAAATATTTTTCAGGAGGTTTTTAATTTACTTTGCCCAGATCCATCAGAAGAATCACTACCCATGGCAGCTAAAGTCTTTTTTAAAAATGTGTTTTCTAAATAATAAGACTTGGGGTGTTCAGGGAAGGGGGAGGAAAGGGATAGGGAGCAAGCTCGCAAAGCCACAGAGGACAGGGCAAAGATGGTGACCTCCAATATGGGAGTCATACCTGAGACTGTACAAGTTATAGATGAGATGGATTGTCTTCTCCCAATGAATATCCAGGCTGAATCTATCCCACTGATTTTAGAAGGAAGCAATGTACTTATGGCTGCAGAAACAGGAAGTGGAAAGACTGGTGCTTTCAGTATTCCAGTTATCCAGATAGTTTATGAAACTCTTAGAAATCAACAGGAAAGCCCAAAAAAAGGAAAACCAACAATTAATATTGGTTCTTTAGTGCCCAACAAGCAGCAAAGGAATCCGTATGACAGAGGATCTGCTTTTGTAATTGTGCCAGATGGTCTTTGTTGTCAAAGTAGAGAAGGAAATAAACGGCATAGGTGTAGAACTACTATAGGATTGATGAAAGGGAAACAGTACTATGAAGTATCTTGCCATGATCAAGCATTCATGCAGAGTTGGGTGGTGTACTATACAGGTCTTTTTGGTTTCTGGTATCGACAAGTTTGGATTTGGCTTTGGTGGAAGAGGAAAGAAATCCCATAATAAGCAGTTTGATAATTATGGAGAGGAGTTCATTATGGATAATACCATTGGATGTTACCTAGATATAGATAAAGGGCATGTCAAGTTTTCCAAAAATGGAAAAGATCTTCGTCCAGCATTGAAGTACCACCATGTGAAAAACCAGGCCCTCTTTCTTGCCTGTGTTTTGAAGAATGCTGGCCTAAAATTTAACTTCAAAGAAGAATTTGGGTTTCCATCAAAAGGTGGTTTTGTTGCACTTTCCAAGGCTCTGGATAGTTACACTATTAAATCACAGCACACAGGTAATGCGTAAGTGACACAAAGGAAGTTTCTCTCTAATGCTTTAAAAGAGCTCATCATTGGACTCTCTGGGAGTTAAATGAACAAACTTTTAATAATGTCAAGTAGTTTATGAAATTTATTGATAATACTATTAAGGGAGCTTCTGATAATTGGAGATGTTGCAGCCCAGGACCATCACTGAGCTTTGGAAAATGGTATCGGTATAGTAGGCATTCCAGGAAGACTAGATAACTTGATGTCAACTGGAAAGCTGAACATATCTCAAGTTTGATTCCTTGTCCTGATGAAGCTGATGGGCTTCATTCTCAAGGTTATCCTGATTTTATAAATAGGATGCACAGTTAAATTCCTCAGATGACCTCTGATGGAGAAAAAGATTTCAAGTGATTGTTCTGCCACTTTGCATTCTTTTGATGTGAAGAAACTGTCTGAAAAGATAATGCATTTTCCTACAAGGGTTGAATAAAAAGAGAAAATTCTGTTCCAGATATTGTAAACCATGTTGTTGTCCCAGTGAATCCCAAAACAGACAGACTCAGGAAAAGGCTTGGGAAGAATCACAGTTGAACTGATGAGGTACACGCAAAAGATAACACAAGACCTGGTGCTAACAGCAGAGATGTGGTCTGAAGCTACCTCAGTCCTGAAGTGGGGAGTATGCTATCCAGGCAATCAAGGAACAAGAAATGGATTAAGCATAATATATAGGATGGATCTTCTGTGGAACCAAAATTGACCGTGATAATTTGAAGCAGTACTTTATGCAACAATGAGGAGGACCTGATTTTTTTTTTAAAGACACCAGTTTTCATCTGCTTGTCTTTATGGTAACAGAACGCCTCATGAGAAAAAGCAAAACTTGGAAAGATTTAAGAAAGGAGACATAAGATCCTTGATTTGTACAGATGTATCCACTAGGGGAATTGGTGTTCATGGAATTCCTTACATTATAAATGTCACTGCCTGATGAAAAGCAAAACTATGTGCATCACACTGGCAGAGTAGGAAGAGCTAAAGAAATGGGTCTGGCTATTTTCTTGGTAGCAACAGAAAAAGAAAAAGTTTGGTACCATGTATGTAGCAGCTGTGAGAAAAAGTTATAACACAAGACTCAAGGAAGATGGAGACTCTACCATATGGTACAATGAGATGCAGTTGCTATCTGAGAACACCTGAACTGTACCGATTCTCAGGTGGAGCCAAATATAAAGGTACCAGTGGATGAATTTGATGAGAAAGTTGCCTATCATCAAAAAGCGGCCACTATAAAGGCCATGTGGATATTTTGGCACCTACCATTCAGAGTTGGCTGCCCTTGAAAAGGAGTCACAGACATCCTTCCTATATCTTGGCTACCTTCCTAACCAGCTGTTCAGAACCTTCTGATTTTTACCTATGCTGAATAAGATTTGGGTAATAAAAGTCTATAGTCTTAAAGCTTTAAAACAGTTGTACTGCTTCCAAGCAACTGTATTTATATTAAGTTATTAATGCTAACTTTTGCATGTCAAAAAAACATTGGTCTTGGGAATTCTTTAAAAAATAGAGCTTGATGAAAATAAGTTTGATTCCTATTAATATTTTTAAAATGTCTTGAAAGTTGAAATAATTCTTTGTTCTTTGCAGAGGGATGCTGTTGAAACAACATAAATCGCCTTGCACTTTCCATCAAAGCTCTTGGGTGACCAAGTGCATTTTAGGAGCAGTAATATTTTACATTTTAAAAAGGGCCTTTTTTTTCTGAGCAGTAGGTCTCAACAATGGGCTTAAAATATTTAGTTAACCATGCTGCAAACAAATATGCTATAATTCAGACTTTGATGTTTCATTTATAGAGTACAGTCAGAGTAGAGTTAGCATAATTCTTAAGAACCCTAAACTTTTTTGGAATTTTAAATAAGCATTGTCTACAACTTAAAGTTACCAGCTGCATTAACCCCTAACAAGACAGTCAGCCTGACTTGTGAAGCGTTAAAGCCAAGCATTAAGGTCTCTCTAACTGTAAAAGTTCTAGATGGCAGATTTTTCAATGAAAGCCTGTTTTGTCTACAATGAAAAAGTTTGTTGTTGTAGCCACCATTATTAATAATCTTGGCTAGAATTTTCATACAATGTACTGCAGCTTCAACATCTGCACTTGACACTTCACTTTGTGCTTTTATGTTAGAGATTGCTTCTTTCTGCAAAACATAGGAACCAACCTCTGCTAGCTTCAAACTTTTCTCCTACAGCTTCACTTCTCTGTCTTTATAGAATTTAAGAGAGTTGGGGTTTTGATTAAGGAAATTTTGTGGTTGGTTTGATCTATCCAGACCACTAAAACTTTATTCACATAAGCAATACTGCTCTTTATCTTGTTATCGCTTATATGTTCACTGGAATAACACATTTAATTTTCTTCAGGAACTTTTACCTCTTATTCATAATTTGGCTGTTTGGCTCAAGAAATAGCTTTCAGTCTATCTCAGCTGTTGACATGCTTTTGTTACTAATCTTAATCATCTGTAGTTTTTGTATTAAACGAGAGATGTGTGACTTCCTTTTGCTTGAATATTTAAGAGGCCATTTTAGGATTATTAACTGACTTAATTTCAATATTATTGTTTCTAAGGAAATAGAGTTGCCCAAGGTGAGAGAAAGATATGGGGAAATGCTTAGTTCGTGAAGCCGTCAACACACACACAACATCTGTTGATAAGTTTGCCATCTTATATAGGCACAGTTCATGATGTCCCCATACAGTTATAATAGTAACATCAAAGATAACTGATACAGATTGCCATAAGAGATATAATAAAAACTTTGAGCATTGCAAGAATTACCAAAATGTGACAACCAGACACAAAGTGAGTATGTGCTGTTGGAAAAAATGGCATTGATAGATTTTCTCATTGCAGGTTTACCACATTGAGCAAAACACAACAAAAAACACAAAACTTGTGAAGCGCAATGAAAGCAAAGCACAGTAAAACAAAGTAGACTTTGTTTACTTAGGAGAGTAGATTACAGGTGACTACCTTCACAGCAATTTTCTTCAGAAACAAATCAAGTGGACTTTAAAATTTGATTTGGAAATATTCTAGATGTCCCTTGTTAAAAGAAAATATGAAATTAAAAAGTTAAAGTATTCTATCTCAAAAGAAATATTTTAATTTATGCTATATTTTTTGGCGAGGCTGCCATAACAGAACGCTACAAAGTGGGTGATTTAAACTAGAGAAAGTTTTTTTTCTCACATTTCTGGAAGCTAGAAGTCTACAATCAAAATGCTGGCAGACTGGATTTCTGCTGAGACTTCACCTTGGCTTGCATGTGGCTATCTTCTTGTTGTGTCCTCACAAGGCTTTTCCTTTGTATTCAAAGACCTCTAGTGTCTCTCTTTTTCTTTAGAATAGCAGTAATGCTGGACTAAGGCCCACCCTAGCAGCCTCATTTTAAGTTAATTACCTCTTTAAAGACCCTATTTTCAAATCAGTCATATTCTCAGGTACTGGAGATGAGAACTTCAACATATGAATTTTCAGGAACAAAATTTAGCTGATCACACACACACACACACACACACACATATAATTTTTTTTTTCCTGAGTTGGAGTCTCACTTTGTCACCCAGACTGAGTGCAGTGGCCTCTCCCGGTCACTGCAGCCTCGACCTGCTGGGCTCCGGCGATCCTTCCGCCTCAGCCTTCCGAGTAGCTGGAACTACAGGGGCGCGCTACCACACTCGGCTAATTTTTGATTTATTGTAGAGATGAGGTTTTGCCAAGTTGCCCAGGCGGGTCTCAAACCGCAGGCTCAGGCAATCCACTCACCTCAGCCTCCCAAAGGCGCAGGATTACAGGCTGAGCCACTGAGCCCGGCAACATATATTTTTAAAATTCAAAATCAAATAAGAATATTTTGCCACAAATCAAACTTAGAAATTATTGGAGGTCGGTCATGGTGTCTCAAGCCTGTAATCCCAGCACTTTGGTAGGCTGAGGCGAGAGGATTGCCTGAACCCAGTTGTTCAAGACCAGTCTGGGCAATTTGGCAGACCTCATCTCTCCAATAAATCAAAAAGTTAGCTGGGCATGGAGGCACACTCCTGTAGTTCCAGCTACTTGGAAGGCTGAGGAGGAAGGATCGCCTGAGCCCAGCAGGTCGAGTCTGTCATGGCTGTGAGTGTGCCACCGCACTCCAACCTGGATGACAGAGTGAGACTCTAAATCAAAAAAGAAAAAGAAAAAAGAAATTATTGCATTAAACAATAGTTGCATTTAGTAAATATTTCAGATTCTGTAACTACTTAATATGGTAATAGTCATGTAAAAAATGAAAGAAAGAAAGAAATGAGGTATTCCTTTCTAACTTCTGAAAGCTTTCTTAGCTGGGGAAGAAATGGACATATAGACTGAAATAATAAAATGATGCATGCTATTTCTAAAAGTGTCTATATTAAAACTAAATAATAAAGATTCCAGTTCACAGAATATAAGTAATTTTAGAGAGTTAAGAATGTTAGAGATGAGTTTTAAAAGATGATTAAGACACAAGAAAATGCCTTAGTTAAGTTTTGTAACCTATTGGTGTAGGTTTCTTTAATTTGCATTTTTGATACTATGCAAAGAAATTAAATTAGTTTGCAGTATTTAAATATAATTGGGCTGTGTTAAATAACATACCAGACCAACAGAGTTAGGTGATATCTTTACTGATTCTAGCTATGTCATTAACTAGCTATGTGATCTTAGCTGAGTCACTTATTTTCTCTGGGCCTTGCTTTCTTCATCTGTAAAACATGGGCATTAAATTAGGCCAACTCTGAGATTCTAATTAGTTTCTTATTAGATAATTACTATTCATCAACTTTGACAAGTTTGAATAGCCACAGAGTATTTGCTTGATTTTTTCAGAATTCTCATAAGAATGTGGAGTTTATACAGATAAATGAACTCTAGAGAGCCTGTTTATTTGGATTCCAGAATAATGCAATTTTGTTAAAAAGAAAAACAAAAGACAAAACAATATGAGATGAGGAAACAGTATCCAAAAATTCCGCAAACATTTTGAGAGGTAGTAGAATAAATGACATTATGGGCAGAAGAAGTCTTAGAGATCAACTATTTCATTTTTTAAAGTAAGTTTCCCAAAAGAGCAGGATATGGACTAGGATATAAAATTTTTAAACTTTTATATTTCATAATTTCTCTAACTTGTGGCTTACTTTTACTCTCTGTGACAAAAGTTGTTTTCATTATAATTAATCTCTGAAAACTAACCAAAAAATAGGTAACACATAGCTCACTCTAGAAACTGAGACCCCAGTATGGCATTAGATTTGTAAAAAACTATAAGAATATACTTGGTGTTTAGAATCCTGGATTCAAATAATAAAAATTAGAAATATTAATTCAGACAGAAGAAAGATAATAGAATTGATATACTGAACCAAATTAGTGAGATGGATGATAAGCCTGAGGATACCATCAGCAAGGAATAAAAAAATGGCAAAATGTGTGTGTAGGGTGTGTGTGTGTGTGTGTGTGTGTGTGTGTGTGTGTGTGTGTGTGTCTGTGTGTGTGTGTATCACAGAGATAGAGACCTATATTTTGGTTCATGACATTATGGTAAGTTAACAAGTGCTACTGGCTACTGGATTCATTCTCTATAACCGATTCCAAAATTCCAATACCATAAACCATGATAATTGAGAAAAGAAAGATAGAATGATTTTGATATGTTGAAGGGTAGGAAAGTGTTGAATAACCACAAACCAGAGTGGAAGCCTGAGCACCATGACATTAGTGTACATTTAGGCATACATTGCTTCAAAAAATAATCTTGCTTTTAGTAAAGTTGAAAAATATATTTTTTTGGATCACAAATTAAGAAGTGGTCTTTTCTAAGAGCAAAAATCAGCAAATTCCTATCCTCTCCTCTCCTCCAGTTTTCTTTTTGTGTAAGAAACTACAGCCGATGGAGAAAGCTCCTGGAAATAACAGTAACCACATAGAGGTTTTCTAAGATCCCAGTGGTTTCTGTCCTAAGACCTTCCCACATCCAGCACTTTAGAAATGGCAGAAGCTGTTGCTTGAGCTTTGAGTTACCCTGAACAGACAGTATCAACCAAGCTATCTAACACACCTAGAAAAAATTCTGATAACTACTCTTCTAGAAGTCAGACAGGAAATTTAAGACTATATTCAAAACAAGATAGATAAATTTCTCTATCTCAATCTTAATCTGTATCATTATATATTTCTACCTCTCTATATATTAGACCACAGAGCTTGAGAACTTAAAATAAGCATGATAAACATTAAACAGGTAAGGAAAAATATATTAGTAACAAAAAATTAGCAAGCTATTGGAATGTTGACTAAAAAGACAGAATAAAGTTTCCAAGGGCTTCATTTTACAGAGCAAAATGAATATACTAATAAAAAATAAATGAACGAGTAGGCTGTGAGGAGAAGTTGAGAAATACATCAAGAAAGAATAAAATATGATTTTTCAGTCGAATTTTGAAGAAGAGAAGTAAAAAAAATCTTTAATTTTAATTTCAGAAAAAGATCAAAATAAAAATGAAAGATATAACAAATACATGAAATATTTGAAAATGAAAGAAAAATAATTATTTTTAAATTAAAAAGTTAGGTAATCAAAAACAGAAAAAATGAGGAATGAGTCCACAAGTAAGCATATTTCATTGAAACCTCATAAAGTAGAAACAAAGACAAGAAAAGAAAACCACTAAAATATTTTTATTTTAAAAAGAGCAATTTATCTACAGAATAACTAATTTCAGATTGACAAATGACTTCAACATCATAAGTGACATCTTGAGAACTCATTGAAGAAAAGTCTTAGGAGTGCCAAAGAACTAAACCTCAACTCAGCTCTACGTTTTATATTCAGTAAAAGTTTCAGTTAATTGAGAAGGAAATTATTCTGAGAAATCCAGGGTCTTAAAAATTATTTAATTTGTTTTCTGCTTTGAAAATTCTTATATAGAGTAATTATATAATTCATTGTCTGAACTATGACTTTTTAGCACAGGTAAATATTAAATAACTATTAATTAAATAATTAATATCTGCAATTGTGCTTATCAATCTGCATACACTAGATCTGCCACATGCAAACTCATCACCCTATTCTGAAATACATATTTCTTCAAAATAATAAAAATTCAGATGAAGTTCTATATAAGGAAAGTGAGATGTAAATAGCTAAGTGAAATATTGCTTTTACAATTGTCTGATTGCCTACATATTTTATCCACAGTTGTAGATGTGAATTTTAGACAATAGTAATGCCACAGCAATGGTAGTAGAGGGAAGAGGCAAGAGAAAACTGAGGAAAGTAAAGATTTGAGTAATTTTTAATTTAGATATACATATACAATTTCATTAATTTAACTAATTAATAAGGAAATATAAATAACACAAGAATGAATTTTAGTAAGTTAAAGGAACTGCACATAAAAGTAGAAGAGAATGAAAGATTTTCAAAACAATAGAATAGCAAATTCTTCCAATGAAAGTCAGGAAAGAAAAAAAAAACAGGTAAAAAGCAATATACTGCACATAGAAAACAATATGACAGAAAAAAAATGCCATACTAACTACAAATGAATGAATATGAGATATAGATATACCGTCAAATCAAGAAAGTAACACACACACACACACACATCCACACACATCTATCAAGATGTCCACAAGAAACATAATAAGGCAAATGTCTGGACAAAAAATGAATAAAACTATGGAACTGAGAAACTTATGAAGAAAAGCATAAACCAAAGAACCAGAGGTATCAATTTTATCATCAAGCAATATAGACTAAGTCAATGACACACAGATATAGGATGCTATATGTAAGATAAAGGTTAACTATAATCAATGCACACATTTAATACTAATACACACACACACACACACACACACACACACACACACACACACACACACCCCTACCTCAGAGTATATAAGGCAATAGCTGCCTAACCTATAAGGAGAAATAAAGTAGCTAAAACTTTTTAAAATTTTTCAAAAATTAATATCAGCCAACATTTTCAAAAAGATTGAAGATTTAAATTACTGAATTAAATTAAGTTAATAGAAGCGTGCAACCAAAAGGAAAACAAAAACGCAAGTGCACACACACACACACACACACACACACACACACACACACACTACTCTTTTCAAAGGCACATAAATCATTCTTATCTAGCACCACAGTACCCTGAACATGCCAGATCTCGTCAAAGGCACATAGAATTATACTGACCCACAAAGTAAGTTTTAACATGTTTCAAATGAATCAAATTTATACATTTTAGATTTAAAACGTAAAACAATACAACTCAGAAAAGGATGGCTAGCTGGATTGATGGGTAGAGATACATACGTATACAAATTTATATTTTAAATATACCTTTCTATCTATTAATTAAATATATTTATATACACACAAAAAAACTATTCGCAGTGAAATCAATTATTGTTCTAATGTATGATTTTAATAACTTTATATAGCATTCTGTTTCATGAGTGTGAATTTTAAAATCAATATCTTCCTATTGCATACTAGTCTTTTTTTGTATGTTATAAATAACTGAAAAACATGCTTGTATACAAAGTCATCTAAACATTTTAAATTGTTTTCTTGATGATAATATCCTTGAAGGAATTACCACATAATTAGTTATGAGCCATTGCTTTCACATTCATAAGACTTTTGTAACAAAAATAGATTATATTAATTTATAATCCTTCCATTATTGCCTCTTATTAAGGTCAAAAATGACCTCTTTTGCTGAATAAAAAGACATTTTCTATTCTATTCTTACTTTAATTAGAATTTTCAGAGCATTTCAAACAATTATTGAAACATAATCATTCAACTTCAGTGATGCTATATGTTCTTACTCTTCCTCAAACAATAACGTCAGTTACTTCTTTGTCTGCATCCTGATTCTTCCCCATCCCCCCACTTGACTTATAGCTATCAAAATGTCTCAGGGTTCTCTCTGGACCTCTTCCCCATCCCTATGTACATGGTATAGGAATATGCTCAGTATTCCTTTAATGCACTTCTCTGCCAGACCTATATTGTGAATTCCACATTCATCTATAAGATTTGGTTGAATTATCTACTTAGATGTCTTTGAGCTATTTCAAATTTAATATCTCTGTTATGGACTGAATGTTTGTTTGCCTAAAATTCATGTGTTGATGCCCTACCTCTCAGTATGATGGCATTTGGAGGCAAACATTTTGGAAGACAATTAGGATTGTATGAGGTATGAGGCTGATACCCTCATGATGGGATTAGTACTCTTAAAAGAGGAAACCAATGAGTTTTGGCTCACTCTCATTCATTCTGCATATAAAATGTCTCGAACCCGCAGGCTCAGGCAATCCCCTCACCTCAGCCTCCCAAAGGCGCGGGATTACAGGCTGAGCCACCGAGCCCGGCTGATCACTCCTTTTCTAAGGTAGATTGGAACAGAGCCCAAGCTTTCTGGGCAGGCACCCCCTATCTCAGGGCACTACATTCCCAACATGTTCTGTAGATATTTTCCTGAGAACTACAAGTGAAAAAGGAGGGAAAATGAGGTTGGTTCAAGGCCACCCAGAGAACTGTCCTGCACAAACCAAAAAAAGAGACCTAAGAATAAAACCCTCATCTTTGTGCCTTGAACATTTCAACCTCCAGAACTGTGAAAAATGC
This sequence comes from Cephalopachus bancanus, assembly GCA_027257055.1. Lineage (NCBI taxonomy): Eukaryota > Metazoa > Chordata > Mammalia > Primates > Tarsiidae > Cephalopachus > Cephalopachus bancanus. Next base: position 7,948,375 of record JAPVLO010000068.1, on the reverse strand, counting down.
ATTTCTCTTGTGTCAGCCACCCAGTATTTGATATTTTGTGTTATGATAATCCAAGCTGGCTATGACAATCTCCAAAATAAAGTTCTTGATCTTTACCTCAAACCGGTTCACCAGTTTTTCCTTAGTGAACAACAATAAAATCTACCCAGACACAAAAGACAGAAATAACAGTCATAGCTTATTCCACCTTCTGATCAATTCAGTAGCAATCAATTCAACAACATACCTTGTCCTTTCTGACCCTGTAATATACTGATTCATTTTACTTCTCTCCTTCTTTGCTGATACCACTCCCGACTGAGCCACAGTTAATTCTTGGAATATTTCCATAGACTCTTAACTGCTTCATTTTGTAGCTTTCTAATACAATATTTGCTGTACAGTGATTTTTAAAAAATGTCATTTACACCATGTTGGTCACCTTAATCTTGTAATAGCTTTCCATTACATTTTGAATGAAACCCAAACTCCTTCACATGGCCTAGTGACCCAGCTCCAGCTTCTCTCCCCAACTTCATCCCTGGCTTCTAGCCATTTCCCACTCAACTCCAGTCACAACATTCTCTGTCAGTTTCTAGAGCATGCCAACCCACATAAAAACAAACAAACAATGTATTTCTCTAGTTTCACTCCCTTTCCCTAGACTATTTCCTACTTAACTTTTTATGATATCCACCTAAATTGTCCCATGATGTCAATGTTCTCTGTGTTTCTGGGTAGAACCCTATTTATTTGTCAACACAATTTGCCATTGCTTTGTCTAGTTTTTGTTTGTTGTTTTGATTAGTTATCTCTTAATTTACACAGTTGTTTTTCTCTCTCTCATTAGAACATAAGGCCACATGAGTAGAGGACATGTTGATGTTTGTCCTCCATTGTGAATGAAAATGTATTACTTATCAGGGTGCTTGGCTGAGAATGTTAGCTTAAAGTATTAAACAGTAATTATGGGAAACTTTTTGCACACTTTAGCCAACAGTATTCATGAAATAGTTTTTAAATAAAATCCATTTATACCAAATTTTAAAAATTATCTAGAAAAATAAAAAGGAATATAACTTACCCAAACTTATGGGGTACAGTAAAATCAGTTCTGAGAAGAAATGTTATAACAATAAATACCTACATTAAAAAAAAAAGAAGCCGGGCTCAGTGACTCAGTCTGTAATCCCGTGCCTTTGGGAGGCTGAGGTGAGCGGATTGTCTGAGCCCGTGGGTTCGAGACCCGCCAGGGCAGGCAAGACCTCATCTCTACAATAAATCAAAAAATCAGCCGGGCGTGGTAGCGCATGCCTGTAATTCCGGTTACTTGGAAGGCTGAGGCGGAAGGATAGCCAGAGCCCGGCAGGTCAAGGCTGTGGTGGCCGGGAGCAGCCACTGCACTCCAGTCTGGGCGACAGAGTGAGACTCCAACTCAAAAAAAAGAAAAAAAAAAAAGAAAAAAGTTATTGAGTAAAAAACCGAACTTTGTATCTCAAGGAACTAAAAAACAAACAAATAAAAATGAATCCCCACTAGGCCCAGATTTAGTTGAAAAAAATAAATACTAACGATTAGAGCATAAATAAATAAAATAGGATTAGAAAAACAACAGAAAAAAATTCACAAAATTAAGAGCTGACTTTAAAAGAACAAATAAATAAAATTGACAAATCCTTAGCTAAACTAAGAAATAGAGAAAACACAAATAAATAACATCAGAAATGAAAGAGAAAACATTACAATAGATGCCTCAAAAGTAATAAGGTCCATAAGGGTCTAAAATAAGTAGATGATATCATTAATCAAAAAACCTCCCAACATGCCGGGTTCGGTGGCTCAGCCTGTAATCCCGCGCCTTTGGGAGGCTGAGGTGAGTGGATTTCCTGAGCCCGCAGGTTCGAGACCTGCCTGGGCAGCGAGACCTCATCTCTACAATAAATCAAAAAATCAGCCGGGCGTAGTAGCGCATGACTGTAATTCCAGCTACTTGGAGGGCTGAGGCGGAAGGATCGCCAGAGCCTAGCAAGCGAGGCTGCGGTGGCCGGAGCGGCCACTGCACTCCAGTCTGGGCAACCGAGTGAGACTCCAACTCAAAAAAAAAAAAAACCTCCCAACAAAGTCCAGAACCAGATGGCTGCATGGGTGAATTCTATCACACATTTAAAGATGAATTAATAATAGTTCTTCTTAAATGCTTTCAAAAATAGAAAAAGAGGAAATACCTCCAAACTTATTTTATGAGGCCCATATTATATTTATACCAAAGCAAGAGAAAGACTCCACAAGAAAACTACAGATTAATATCTCTGATGAACATTGATGCGAATATTCTCAAGAAATGCTAGCAAATCAAATTCAACATCAAATTAAAAGGATTACACATCATGACCAATTGAAATATATTCCTGGGATGCAAAGATGTTCAACATATATGAACCGTCAACACACACTTCAGTAACAGAATTGTACTTAAAAACGACATGGTTATTTTAATAGATATAGAAAAAAAGTGACAAAATTCAACATATACTTATGATAAAAAAAACTTTTAACAAAATAAGTATAACCAGAACTTACCTTAGCATGAGAAAGACCACATATTAAAAGCTCAGAGCTAACTTCATAAAAAATGAGAGCTTTTTTCCAGAGATCTGGTACAAGGCAAGGATGTCCATTAAACCTGTTCTGTTGCACATAGTACTGTATGTCCTAGCCAGAAAAAAACCAAAAAAAAAAAGATAACCAAATTAGAAAGAAAGTAATAAAATTTTCTCTGTTCATAGATGACATGGTCTATATGTAGAAAAACTTTAAATAACATGTTGGTAGTAATAAACAAATTCAGCAAAGATGCAGAATACAAAATAAACATAAGAGTCAGCAGTGTTTCTGCACACACACAATAAACTACCCCCAAAAATAATAATTTAAAAATTCCCATTTACAATGGCAAGAACACCCACAAAAAAATAAAGCTCTTAGGAATCTACCAAAAGATGAAATATTTGTACACAGAAAATGATTATACACTGATGAAGAAAATTAAAGAAGAAGCATACAAATTGAAAGACACTATGTAAAAGAATTAATGTTGTTTAAATATTTTTGCTGTACATACTTATCTGCAGATTCAATGCACTCCGTATCACAATCTCAAATAGAAAACAAAAATTCTAGGGAACAAAATCCCAAGTGCCCAATGCAACCTTGAGCAAGAAAAAGCTGGAAGCATATCATCTTCTGATTTTAAAAAATATTATAAAACTACAGCAATCAACACAGTAGAATACTGGCAAAAATGAACATATTATCCAATGAAACAGAATAAAGAACCTAGAAATAAGTCCACACACTTTCAGTCAGCTGACTTGCCAGAAAAATTTCAAGTATACAAATGGAAAAAGATAGTTTCTTAAATAAATGGTGATGAGAAAACTGACGATCCATACACAAAATAATGAAACTGACCCCTTATCTCCTATCACATCTAAAATCAATTCAAAGTGAATTGAAATCTTAAACATAAGACCCGAATTCATAAATCTACTAAAAGAAAACATTGTAGAATGTATCTTGACGTTACTCTGGGTCTTGATCTTTGAAGATGACACCAAAAGTCCATACAACAAAAGCAAAAATAGAAAAGGGGAATTGCATCAAACTAAAAAACTTCTATACAGCAGAGAAAATCAACAAAGTGAAAAGACAACCCATTAAATGGGATAAAATATTTGTAAACCATATATCTAATAGAGGTTAATATCCCAAATATATAAGTAATACAAAAACTCAATAGCAAAAAGCAAACATCTGATTGACCATGAGCTAAAGATCCGGGAAAAGATTTCTAAAAAGACATGCAAATAGTCAAAAGGTAAATTGTGTTCAACGTCACTAATCATCAAGAAATGTGCATCAAAACCACAATGAGATATCAACTCTGTTTAAAATGGCTATTATCAAAAAGATTACAAGTATTGATGAGTGAAGACTGTAGAACATGGGAAATTCACAATTCTGGTAGAAAGGAAAATAAGTAGAGCCATTATCAAAAAATAGAATTTCCTCAAAAACTTAAAAAATAGAACTACCATATATGATCCAGCCATCCAATTTCTGTGTATACATCCAGAGTATAAGAGTATCCTGAAGAGACTTCTGCATTCCCGTATCTATAGTATCATTATTTGAAACAGCCAACATATGGAAACAACATAAATATCCATGGATGGATGAGTAGATGAAGAAGATGTGGCATATGTGCATATACGATGAAATATTATATAGCCTTTAAAAATCCTATCGTTTGTGACAGCGTGAGTATACCTAGAAGACATTATGTTGAACCAAACCAAATATGCCAGACACACACACACACACACACACACACACACACACACACACAAATACTTCATGACAACAATTATGCATGGGATCTAAAATGGTCAAATCCATGGAAGCATAAAATAAAATGGCAGTTGCCAAAATCTGGTGAATCCAACAAATGGTCAGATGTTGGTCAAAGGTACAAATTTCAGCTATCCAATATGAAAAATTTGGGACCATTTAATGTACAGAATGATAAGTCTAGTTCATAGTACTGTATTGTACACTTGAGTTTTTTTCTTATCATACACACACAAAAAAATAGTTCTTGTGTGAGGTGATGAATATGCTAACTAGTCTGATTGTGAGAATGTAAACACATATGTTTAAGTTGTACATCTTAAATATATATAATTTTTATTTGTCAATACCCCAATGAAAATAAAAATAATTTTTATTTTGACAATCTTTATAATTTAAAATAGGATAATAAAAATAAAGTATTTGTTTATTCTTATTGTGTTTAAGCATTTTATTTACAAATTGATACACTGGTATTTCTCAATCGTCTAAAGGTCTACATGTTTCCTTTAAACTGTGTCAGTTATTTTTTATTTTTATGTTGATATGTAAGGTCTTATAAAATTGATGTAATGATACAATAACAGCCAATATATAATAAGCATTATGCTGAAATCTTCCATGTGTGTTACCATTCTTTCAAAACAAATTACAATTTGCTATTATGATTTTCATCATTTTGTAGAGAAGTAAACTGAAAACTAAGGTTAAATCCCACCCCCAAGTTTACATAGTGAGTTATACAGCCATTTTTTGCACCTAGAGAGCCTGACTCCCAGAGAAATCTACTAAAATCACCGCCTACAAAATGTATCAACTATGTATGTGCCAGAAACTCAGTGGTGTTATCAATATCCAAGTTTTCCTGTTCTTGCACACCACACTTGACACTCTATAGGACTGGAAAACTAGTACCTAAACATGAATTGTGGCAGAAAGTAATGTCAATCACCTTGGACTGAGGAGGTTAAGAGCAATTTCTACCCAATTGTCTATACCTATGGGCTGAAAACATAGGAGAAAGAAAGCATAATGACATATAAAGCCACCAGATTGAAGGATTCTGGGTTTATGAATATTTGTATTCAATGGAGACAATCTTGCCTGAGCCCACGGATTCAAGACAAGCCTTGGAAAGTTGTCGAGACTTCGTCTCTACAATAAATACAAAAAAATAACTGGGTCTGGTGGCGCGTGCCTGTGGTTCCAGCTACTTGGAAGGCTGGGGCAGAAGGATTGCCTGAGTCCAGCAGTTTGAGGTGTGATGACTGTAAGCCTGCTGCTGCATTCCAGCCTAAGAGACAGGGTGAGACTCCAACTCAAAAAAAAACAAACAAAAAACTGGAGACAACCCCCCCCACATACTTTATGCAGATACGTAAGAATGAAATAAACTTGTTACTAATGCCACCAAGTTTTTGTGATTATTTATTTTAGAAACTAACCCACTCTACAAATAGTTCACATGCTATACTGTCCCCTCAGATTTTTGTGTATATTTACACTTTTTCAATGGTGTTTAAAGGATGAAATGATTCCTGCCTATGTGAAAAAAAATATTTCCCATTAACTTTTCTTCTGCTTCATGCTTAGAAAAAAAAATCTCCTAATAGCAGATAGTAATTTTCCTCATTTTCCCCTCTAGATATAACTTTTACTTCTATGTCTTTAAATATTTTAATATTAAAGTATGAGTTATATGAAAGAAAATCAATTTTCTTAAGATAGTTAAACCATTTATCTTTAGACTATTCAATCTTTGTTTCAATATCCTTGAATTTTAATACCACTTTTATGAAGAACAAAATTCTTGAACACTTTAGCCCTGTCATTGCGTTCTACACCATTGACCTATAATTTTCGCATCAATATTATGCTGTTTTACTTCATATATATTCTATAATACATTTTATTTATTATTTATTTTTAAAAGGTTGACAGTCTCAGGCACTTATTTTTCTATACAAAGCTTGAATCTGTTTTTCAATATTTCCAAAAGCTCCCAGTCTAGAAATTTTAATTAGCATCTCAATTCATTTAGAAAACAAAACAAAAACACCCTGTATCATAGAGGTGATTTGTATCAAATCTTTTTATTTCTTCAAATATTTTATTGAAAAAATTATTATTTACTTGTTTTTAATCTTGTTTATTTATTACATTTATTTCTAGGTTTTTACCCTTGCTTATTTTGCATGTGTTTTATTTTTACTTCCTAATGAATAACTTTAAAAATCTGTTAACATTAATATATCATCTTCACAGGCAGCATAAATATACTTTATGTTTCTAAATCTTCAATTCTTTTCCTCAGATTTTTCAGGTAAACAAATATGTCAATGGTAATGACAATGTTTCCTTTTCCAGTGGTAGTTCATCTTCTAAAACTTATATTTATGATAGTTTTTCTTGTTGTGTCTTAATAATGATTGCTTTGGTATAAAAATATCAGTTTATAATCCTGTGATTTTTACGTACCATAATTGATGCACCCTTGTTTTCTTCATTTAAATCTTTAAAGTTGATTTTTCAGCACAAACTATTTTCAACATATATAGATATTCTTTCCTACCTAGCACTACAAATTATTTTCCTCATACTTCAGATTCAAAATTTGCACCAAAATATGTTTAGTCATTTTGTTATATATTTTGGTAGTACTTGGTAAGCTTTTTAATTATGCCAACTCAAAGTTCTTCAGCTCAAGAATGTTTGACTTTCTTTTTCATTATATCTTTGACCATTGTCTATTTCCTCTCTTCCGCTTTCTAATTCTGATTTTTTTCACAAGAATACTGAGCTCATAAACTTTTCATTACTCTTTTCTTTCACCATTTCTACTCTTTATACATGTCTTAATGTTCCAAGGAATATTTTTATTTCCTCTCTTCTGATTCTAATTTGGAAACATCTAAATCACTGACTTAATTTTGATTTTTAGTTTAGCATTGATATCTTTCATTTATATGTACTATATCCTGAATTCAGATATTATATGTTTTATGACTGCCTACCTTTATATGAAATCTTTAAATATTAGGTATTAATCTTAATATCATTTGTTGGTGCGACTGTTTCGTATTTTAAAAATTGATTTCTGAGAAACTCATCTTTAAAAATGAGTAATGTTGCATATCTGTTGCTTTTATGTTTGCATTTATTCTCACAAAAGAAAATTTAATTTTGTTTTGCAAAAATATTTAATTTGACTTAAATCATTGACATTAGGTTTTTCATTCAAAACATCTAGATACTATTAAATTGTGGATGTAATATAGATGTCTTTTTCTATTTCTGAATTCCATAAACCTTTATAAACTGGTGAGATACAGTGATATAAGCAGTGGTATCATAAAATATGTCCCATGTTTGAAGACTTTAAGTTCTATTTGTAACAGATTATGTTTGGATTTCTGTTCCCCACCCCACCGGGTTTTATGATATGTGGCCGCCCCCAGAGAGGAGTTTTCAGGAACTAGATAGACAATAATTCTGTTTGTTTAAAATTTAATAACAGATTGTATATAAAAACATAATTTTGAAAGTATAATTGATCAGAAGTCATATACTCCTATTACCCATGTCTTGTCATCAACAGACAAAATATTGTCAGAAGTTAAAATATATATTGAAAAGTAAAGCAAAATTTAGAAGTGGTTAGGACTTTTGCCAAGTAGCTCTGCTCTGTGCTCATCACCCCAACACCCAGATAGTTCTTAAGCAGTATGATAGTTTCTAACAACCATTTAAGAACCTAAAAATACATGAAACTGTACTTCCTCTTTTCTCAGAAAAACTGAGGGAAAATTCATACAGAACTCTGTGGCTTTATCAAGTAACTGAATGTCCCAGGGACACTTAAGAGGAAAAAGAATGGCAATGAAGAAAGGAACAATTATTCTATAGTAGTCACAAATTTGTGCTGAGGGGGCTCTGTAGCATAAAGTGGCTTAGATCTAAGATAGGTGTAAGGCCAGAGGTACCGGAGGGTGGGGCGGGCCTCAACAAGATGGCTCCAACCCAGACCAGGAGAACAATGGGCGAGAGTGAGCCAGCAACAACGAGTAACCGGAACTAAGACTCCAGCCGCACAGCCAGCCAGTACCTGTTACAGCGACTCTAGCAACCCTGTTCAGCCAATCGCCAGCAGACGTGACAGCTCTCCCAACCAGTGATTGCTCTCCCCAACCCCCTCACAGCTTTCTCAGTGTGCCCTTTATAAACCCGTCGCCCATCTTGCTGGGCGTGACTTCTCTGGCCCACAGCTACGTGGACTGGTGAACCTCGCCCAGAATTGCACTAATAAATTTTTCTTGGCTCCTTTGTTGTCATTTCGCCTTGTCTGGTTTCGTTTACCTTACAATAGAAATATAATTTATCAGTCCAAATGAAGTACTTTTGAGTATAATGAGGGTGTTATTAGTAGTTAAGACTCAATAGGTATATACTATTTTAAAGAAACCAGGATGTTTAGTTACTCTACCTAATTCTATCTAGACTAAAAATAGAGATCTAGTGGGAACACAGATTATTCAGTGAGATAGATTGCTGTATTTGTAAGTAAAATGCAGTAAAACACCTGCAGACGCCATAGTTGGATATGTGATTGAGGCTTTAATCTAGTCTTTTGCTACTCAGAGTTTGGTCCTGTACACCGGCATCAGTGGCAATGCAGCTTCTGAGAAATTCAAACTCTCAAGTTTTATTCCAATGTTTCCATCAGATATACATTAATGTTTAAGAAGCACTTGTGGTCTGGACACTATCTTCTTCCTCAATGCTTCAGCGTAAACAACCAGAGAATGGTAACAGAGACAAACATAAGTCTCAATTTACTAAAACTTTTTGAGTTTACTTGAAGAGAAAAATCAATCCAGCATGAATACAGTGTCAAAATAATAATTAGGTTCAGTCACAGAAAAATAAATTAGTTTGATCATCTCAGGAACTTTGATATTCACCTTTTTGATATAGTAACTGAGAATAAACTAGGATAATGTCCTCATTTTTCTATCTTTATTCCTAGCTCTTTGCCTGGTTTGAATAGCTGGGTCAAATGTAGTCTAGAAACAAGTAGCTGCCATGAACCCTTACAGAGGTCATGCTAAGTTTTATACCCTTGCTGCTGATCCATACTCCTTAGAGTTAGAACTGGGCTAGTAAAGGTGTGTTGGAATAGTGTCTTCTATTTAATTTCCAAGAAAGCTATTTTTAATTATGAGTAATGGTTTGTCCATTGGCTTTTTTCCTTCATTCAGTAGTAGTCAGACAATATCTAAGACAAATTTTTCAAAAGTTATTCTGCACGGATGTCTGTTTCCTTCTGCTTCTGTGGTCAGTACAATGTCACTTCCCCCATCAGTTTTATTTGCATTTTTAAATTCAGGTCAGACATGAAAAGAAGGGTAGTAAAATGGACTGATAATTTATCCTTATTAGTCAGAAGTCCCCATCAATTCTGCTTAGAAAGATATTCCAAATTAAATGGAAAACTAATGACTTTCCAAGTCTACTCCACCCACACAAAGAAAATGAGTGAGACAGAACACATAAAGGACAGATATGGATTCTGTAAGGTGAAAGGGTGCAGAGATATAATTAACATGCCATAGATACTTTGTCTAAATCATATATTTGTTGAGCTATTTCTCCTCTGGAGAACTCAGAATCTAGGAATCTTTTATAATATTTTTTCTCCTGCATTTTTTATAGAGACCTTGGTGAACTGCCATGTTGAATCTTAGTGAAACTGTACTTGAATATGGCTGGCTATGTAAAGGCAGTTTTAGGAAATATGTCATGTGTTTCTTCGATGAGTCAAGAAATATATTCCCTATAGAGATATTTTATAATAATGTTGGAATACATTTTATTACACCAGGATATAAGATGTTTTTCAAATATAAAATGTACTTCTGAAAATAAAACATATTCTATGTAATGTATTTTGATGCTACATTAGGAAGACCCATCTGATATTGTCATGAACTCTAATATTACTGAAACAATGCTTGCAGAAATTATGAGTTTAAATATTAAGTGCTAAGAAAACTTTAGTATAATGAGTAAAAGAATCATCTTGCCACTAAGAGGATAAATTTAAGCCAATAACTAATACACATTGTAGTTTTGAGTGAATATGATTATTTCCTTTGAGGAAAATCCAAATAGACCCTTTTAAAATTTAACTCACATTAGATATTTTCCAAAACAGACATGAATTTTTAAACATTGCTTCAAAGTAGCCTGGAATTTACTTTCTATGAAGTTATAACAGAGGTTATTAGATTAACCATCATTTCTTCCAACATTTTCATTCAACAAACTGAATCTAAGTTTTTCCTGCCTATCCTTGAGAAATTCTATGCTCTTTTGGGATTTCAAAAACGGAAAATTAGTTCGGGGATGCCTGAGGTTTAATTCCTTCGAGTTTAACAGTACACAAGGTTGAAACTGTACCTATGACTCAATAGAACCTATGTTTCTAAGAGTATAATTATGCTCTGTCATGTGCCATCCTGTGGGATATAATATCAGCAAGAGACATAAAAAACTGAGTATAAGTGTAACTGCTAAAAAAGAGGAGGTGGTTATAAACTTGCTGTGTTACAAACTTTCTGCTTAGCCTAGGCAAAGACTACCTTTGTAAGCCAATTCTCCCACCTGTGCACAAAAGTGCAAAAAGACCTCAAGGAACCATTCCAGGGGCGATTGAGAAAACACACTTGCCTATGATAATATAATTTTCTTTGCTTATGTTAGCAGGCAATACCAAATATCTATTTTTGCTATATCAAAGCGATCTATTGTTATTGAAACGTCACAATTCATTTTTGAAATCTCAAAAGGCAGCAGACATTTCAGAAAGGGGGTGGATCCACAAATATGAGAGTGTCTTATTATAGATTTCTGGGCTCCTAGCTACCCAAGATCTAACAGTTAAATTCAATAGGGTTGTTTTAGTCTGCTCAGGATGTCATAACAATACCACAGGTGGTGGCTTAAACAACAAGAATCTACTGTTTCGTTGTTCTGGGAGCTAGAAGTCCAAAATCAAGGTGTCTTTAGATTTAAATTTTGGCAAGACTTTTCTGCTTGCGCTCTTGCTGTGTCTTTATATGAACTTTTCTATAAACATGCACAGAGAGATCTCTGAGTTTCTCCCTCTTCATATAAGGATATCATGTCTTTTTTTGTTTTGCTTTGTCTTAGTCTTTTTAATCTATCAGATTAGAGAACCACTGTTATAACCTCACTTAATCTTAATTATTTCCTTAAAGGATTCATCTCCAAATATAGTTACATTGGGTGTTAGGACTTCATCATAAACAGTTTAGGATATGCACAGTTTAGTCCAGAGACTCATAGAACATTCCTTTCAAATGGGGCTAGTGTAATTGTTGGAGACATGAAGACGTAAAATGATAGTGTACACGGTTCATGCAAGCAGAAGGCTTAACAGAAAGACAAAAACTGTGAAGCAGAGATAGATTTCCTGTATTAGACATGAAAATTAGACAAAGAAGTCCGTATGAGAGGTTTTTAAACTATCTTATGTGTACATTTGTTGAGAGAACAAATAAAAAAATCTGAATTGGGTTGAGTAAAAGTGATTGGATAAAACAGAGGTTTCAGATGTTGAAAGATATGAGGGTAGAGCTTAGAAGAATCTTAAGTTTCACTGACCTAACTTTCTCTGTAGAAATGACTAAAGGAATAACTTACTTTAAATATATTTTTGAAAAAGTTCTTAGTTTTTTTGTTTGCTTTTAATTCCTACATAAGAGACCATATAAGACAAAGTTGAGCATTATATAATTTAAAAGCAGTCCAGTAGAGTTAGTGGATTTTTTTTTTTTTTTGCAATGAAGTGGCCACATAGCCTCAGGCAAATTGCCTAATCTCCTGTGCTTCAGTTCACACGTCTGTAGAATGAAGATAAATGTGATTTCTAGTTCAGATAATTATTAAAAGAAAATGATTCAACACAGTTAAAATGTTTAGAAAAAGGCCTGACAACTAGAAATCAAGTAAATAATAATTGAAAACATTAACTGTTATATTAATTGCACAGTAACAGTAGCTACTTAAATATTTAAAGCTAATATTCAGATAGTACTAAATGATATTTTATTAAAGAAAAGAGAAAATGCTAGTATTTTTTGTAGGGTTTCTTATTTTAGATCTATTTTTTCACAGCCTTATTAAAAGGTGACATTTGAGCAGAGACGTGTAAAGAATAATGGAGCAAGGCTACACATAACTTGAGGAAAAATATTCCAAACTGAGGAAATAGTAGATAGGAAAACTTGAGGGCAGCATGCTCTTGGTGAACTTGAGGAGAAGAATAAGCTAGGCAGATGGTGGAGAAAGATGAGGTCTGGGAGGTTAGCTAGATTATATTCAGCCTTGCAGTTCAGGATAGAAAGGTAGGATTTTATTCTTGCTGTGAAAGAAAGCCATTGAAAGATTGAGGCAGAAACACAATATTTTAAAAAGACGCTTTGAACTGTTATGTGAAATATAAACTCTAATGGCAAACAATTTAAGTGAAAGACTTGTTGGGTAGCTCTTGATTAATCCAGACAAAAATAGTGAATTAAAGTGGAAAAGTAAAAATAGTGTTAGAGTTTTCTTTTGGTGAAGAAAGTTTACACACTAAACTCATTATTCAGAATTATGTTTTAAAGTGAGAGAGTTTTTAATAACTTTATATTGTTTGTGGTCCTAGGACGCTACAGTCCATGGTGTGGTTGGGATATGTCATCTAAGGAGGATTCGTAGTAGGTGAAAATTGTAAACAGGCATTCATATAATTTGAGATCCATTTTACAAAAAAATAATAAATCAGACATGATTGAGGATGGTACTAACATGACTAACTGCTCTATGTAAAGTAGTACTGAGAAACAACAATGGAGAAACTGTTGAAATGGAAATAATTCAAATAATATTTATAGTAATACACCTCCCATTTTTCGTTTTGAAAAAAAGTACCATGGTTTTATGGTAGTAAGCAGAGTAATGGTCCTCCAAATGTGTCCATGGTCTAATCCCTGGAACTTGATGATGTACCAGGGCAAAGGGGAATTGAGGTAGCAGATGGAATTCGGATTTGCTGATACACTGATCTTCAATGAGGAAGATTATCCTGGATTACTCAGTTGGGCCCTACACAATCCCAGGTTCCTTAAATGTGGAAAAGGAAGACAAGAATCAGTATCAGAGAAATTCAATGTGAGATAGTCTCAATTGGCCATTGCTTTCTTTGAAGTTGAAAGGAGCCACAAACCAAGATAAGCAGATGGCTGTCTAGAAGCTGGACAAAGAAACAATTGGAATTATTCCCTAGAGAAATATAAAGAAAAATAGTAAATCTACTGACATCTTGATGTCAGCCTAATGAGGCTTGTTTTGGACTTCTGACCTCCAGAACTATAATGCAATGAATTTGTGTTGGCTTTAGCCATTACATTTGTGGTAATTTGTTTTTAGTCATAGGAAAAAAATACACTTATTTAAGATGCTTGTAGTAGGGGAAACTGGGTGACAAGCATATGGAAATTTTGCAATATCCAATGACTTATCTATAAATCTATCATTATTCCAAAATAAAAGGTTTGGAAAAAATATTTCTCCCTTATGCTCCCTCTAAAATATTTCAAGCTGTATATTTCTAAAATTGACCTGATAATTATTTCCCTAACCTACTTTCTACATTAACTTTGTCAGTTAATGTTATTATCTTTTATTCACTTAAAACAAGTTTGAAACTTGACCATCATTCTGGGTAGTATTTTTCTCACATATATGAAGATCACAATCCTAACAACAATTATTCCAGAGAATGTTGTATCAATTCTCTTTTCTCCATTCTTACTTTTTAACTTCAAACCTATTTTGAGAGTCCTTATGCTATTTATTTTCTTTCAACATCTCTGCACATTTCTCTGAGTTATCTTTATTGCTGGTGATGTTCTTCCTCTAATGCATATAACTATTCATGATATTCCATAACAATCTATAGTGATATTTCTCTACCAACAGCAGTATACCCTTTCAAGATATCATGTTTACTTTCCATTTCTTTTTCTTTCTCTCTTCTACACACCAAACTCCAGGCATAGTATACTCTTTTATTCTCTTTGAATGTGCCATATTCGTATTACTACATAAATTTTAGTAAATGCTTTTACATCTTCCTAGTATATTTCACCACCCTTGAACTATTTCACTAGTAAAGTAATAATGGTTTAATAATTACAATGATAAATTGACATTACTATGCTCAGTTATCTGCAGTTAAGAAACTCGGTGCATAATTCTACTACAGTGCATGTCACTTTGCAATTTGTCACTTTTCATCTCTACATTCTTCAAAGCAGAGATAATGTCTTGTTTATCATTTTATGCCCAATGATTGCAAATACACTCTATTGTCAGTAGCATGTAGGGTTAAAAATACCCCGAAGAAGACAAATTAGAAGCTTGTTACAGATTCTGTTTGTTGATCTGCACACATGAAAGTTTCATACTTTATAAAAACTACTCTTTAAGATATGATTGTATGATTTTACAGTTTACTAATTTTAGAACACAGCATCTGAACTCACAAAAGTTATGTCTTTGTTATAACAATCTCTGATATCCCCAAGCATTAGAGATCTTTGAACTAAGGTCTAGAGTTCCAATTAAGCACTCAGCGATTTTTCCCCTTGCTGGTATTTAAGGCAGAGGTGATATTTATCATCTTATCAGGACACATCTGACCACATTAAAGTGAATGGGACGCTCATTCAACTAAATAGGGTACACCTTTACTTAACAGACGCCACGTCAACTTAACAAGATGCATCTGTGACATATTTGACTTCCATACCCCTCTTAATGAGTTTTCCTGTGTCAATTGCCACTACAGAGGCTAATGCTCTGGTGGTGATGTAGAACAGTAATGAGTCAAGTGAAGGCAATGGAAACTGAAAGGCTGTAACTGATTTCGTTGGTGTTGGTGGTTAATTGAGAGGGAAACAAATCATTTTACGAAGCTCACATCACACTGATACCGAACAGGGTAAAGATCCAACAAAGAAAGAGAACTACAGGCCAATATCCCTTATGAACATAGATGCAAAAATCCTCAACAAGATTCTAGCAAATTGGATCGAAAAACACAGTGGTTTCTCACTGTCAGTCCATCCTTTCAAAGATGTCCATCCTACCCAAGGCAATCTACAGATTTAATGCAATACCAATCAAATTACCAATATCATTCTACCCAAACCTGGAAATGACAGTACAGAAATTCATCTAGAAACAAAAAAGAGCACGAATGGCCAAAACAATCCCCAGCAAAAGGAACAAAGTGGGAGGCATCACACTTCCAGACTTTGTACTTTAAGGCTACAATAATCAAAATAGCCTAGTACTGTACAAGAACAGGCATGTAGACCAACGGAACAGGACAGAGATTTCAGAAGTAAAAACTCAATATCTCAACCTACTCATTTCTGACAAACCTATCAATAATAACCACTGGGGAGAAGAGATCTTATTTAGCAAATGGTGCTGGGAAAACTGGCTGACCACATGCAGAAGAATGAAACAGTACCCCTACCTATCACTATATACAAAAATCAACTCTAAATGGATCAAAGGTCCTAAACCTAAAACCTCAAACTATAAGAATTCTACAAGAAAGTGCAGAAAACACTCTTATTGGAGTAGCTAACCAATTATTTTGTTGTTGTTGTTGTCATCCAGGCTGGAGTGCAGTGGCATGCTCATGGGCTCTGGCGATTCTTCCGCCTCACCCTTCCAAGTAGCCAGAACTACAGGTGCGTGCTACTATACCCGGCTAATTTTTTATTTATTGTAGAGACGAGGTCTTGCCAAGGTGCTTGGGCTGGTCTCTAACCCTCAGTCTCAGGCAATCCACTCGACTCCACCTCCCAAAGAGCTGGGATTACTGGCTGAGCAAGCACTGCCACCAGTTCTTGACCAAATCCCCAAAAGTGACGCTATAAAAGATATGATAGACAAATGAGTTCCCCTCAAACTGAAGAGCTTTAGCATAGCAAAAGAAACCATCAAGAAAGCAGGGAGGCAACCCACAAAATGGAAAAACAAATTTTGTTAATTATGTATCTGACAAAGACGTAGCATTCAAAATCTACAAGGAATTCAAATAAGTTGAGGCAAAAAACCAAGCAACCCTATTAAAAAAGGGGCAGAGGACATGAACAGACACTTCTCAAAAGAAGGGATATGAGCAGCCAACAGATACATGAAAAAACGATCAGTCTCACAAATCATCAGAGAACTGCAAATCAAAAGGGGTACTGAGATACCATCTAACTCCAGTAAAGATGACCATCATTAATAAATCAAAAAACAGCCGGGCTTGGTGGCTCAGCCTGTAATCCCACGCCTTTGAGAGGCTGAGGTGAGTGGATTGCCTGAGCCCGCGGGTTCGAGACCTGCCTGGGCAGCAAGACCTCATCTCTACAATAAATCAAAAAATCAGCTGGGCGTGGTAGTACACGCCTGTAATTCCGGCTACTTGGAAGGCTGAGGCGGAAGGATCGCCAGAGCCCAGCAGGTCAAGGCTGCAGTGGCCGGGAGCGGCCACTGCACTCCAGTCTGGGTGACAGAGTGAGACTCCAACTCAAAAAAAAAAAAAAAATCAGAAAATAAATCAGAAAACAACAGATGCAGGTACAGAGAAAAGGGGATACGCTGTTGGTGGATATGCAAAATAGTCCAACTCTATGGAAAATAGTGTGGTAATTTCCAAAGGAACTAGAAATTGACCTTCCAGACAATCCAGCTATCCCCCTTCTGGGAATATATCCAGAGAAATATAAATTGTTTTACCAAAAAAAAAAACCTTCCCTGCACACATATGTTTATTACCATACAATTCAAAATAGCAAAAATATGGAACTAACCCTACTGCCTATCAAAAGTAGATTGGATAAAGAAAATGTGGTACATATACATAATGGAATATTACACAACCATAAAGGACAAAATCATGGACTTTTCAGCCAGTTGGATGGAGTTGGAGACAATCATACTTAATGATCTATCACAGAAACAAAGAACCAAATACCATATGTTTTCACTCATAAGTGGGACCTGAACATATTAATCACAATAGCACATGGGAGGGACTGGCAGTCACGGAACACTGCCAGGGAAGCTGGGGGGATGTAACGACACAAAGGGTACCTGGTTTAAACCAGAAAATGTGAGGACCAGATGGAGGCCCAAACTTCACCTGCGTGCAGTTTACCTATGTACCTAATCCTGATTTGTGCTCTACATCTCAATAATAAAATAAGGTTATAAAATACAAAAGAAATGGTTTACATATTGGTCCCCTTTGTATTTCAACTAAAACAATTAATCAATTTTAATGCATAGAATGTAAAAATAGAAACTATACCTATTCAACAATAATTACCTACTGTAATTGTGGTACTACATTAGAAATGTTGACTTCTTTAAATTAAATCATATGGAAACTGATGCATATATATAAGCCAGAGAGCATGGAAATTATGGTATACTCAATATTATATACAAAAATTATTCCCTTAAATAACAAATGAATATTAACTGAAAATAAGCTCACAGAACATCTTAGGATGTTATACTTTGGAAACATTTGTTTAGAAGAATAAATAGGCATCAGTCTTTAGGAAAACAATCAAGTACATCTTTTTGGTAGAAAATATGCAACTTATAACAAGTATTAACCTCAAATCTTTTTATCTTGAGATTGTGTTCATGACTTCTTCCCAAGAAAATCTAAGAGAAAAGGAAATATATAATTCTGTGTTTGTGTCATTTCATATTCAAATATTTTAAACTGGATCTTTTAACAAAACATGACTTTGAAGGGAAGGGAGGAAACAAAAGGAAGAAAGATAGGTTTTCCCAAAAAAAGAGCATAAAAATGGGAATACTAGAAATATTAATAGGGTATATTGAGTAAAAAAAAAAGAATTTTGGTTACATTTGTGAAAGTCAAACTACCTGCTTCATTTTACTCACTGTAGAAATACAAATTTAGATGAGAAGAAAGCAAGCTACTTTTCCAACTATACTGTTCCTGCTTCTATGCACTTATCTCACCCTTACTAAAAATACAACTTTGTTTTGCCTGTTCTGCTTCCTTTAATGGTAGATTTGCGAATGTGTGGGGAAAAGGTAGATAAGAGATCTCAAGTACACTTTTCCAGATTAGAAACAATACTCATCAACTGATCATTTTCTCCTTTCAGATTCTTGTGCAATGAAAACAGTGGGCTTGAGTCAGACGAGGCATTTCGTCCTCTGTCCTTTGTCTTTACAGTTAACTCCTTGGCATAAAACTATGATTAGCTCTTGACTCCTTTATTTCTTTTATTTTTTGCCCTCTACTCTTAATGCAACTAGAAGTGTTCCACGGCTGACTATATTTAGGAGTAAAGAATTGTTTCTAAAGATAAAAAATGACAACATGATTTTTCAAGTCAGTTGCATTAAAGAGACATCCAGTTACAGGTGTTCTTCTTTATGTTTAGAGCATTTCACTAGAAGTTTAAAAGCAGAGTTGATGAGTTCCTTTCAAATAAATCTGTTAAATTTATTTAAAAATGGAACCGAAGAGAATTTCAAATCTGGACATATCTAAAACACTAGATATGTCACTCATTTTCTTATTCATATTTGTTTCATCAATTAGTATATAAGCAGCTTTAGCATTTTTTTTCACGTGTAAGGAGTGAGGGAGAAACAAAATCAATGACTTAATTTCACAGTTTGAACGCTAAGATTCTTAATGACTGTATGCTTAATAGGACTCTAGTAACCTTAAGTCCACACTACATCTATGGTCATATAAAGTTAGTAAATGATATATGCCATTATTCATTTTGTTTGTGTGAAGCTGAATCTTAATACATACAACTTTTTGTTTGTTTTTTTATTCTTTTAAAAATTTTTTTTTATTGATATATGGTAATTGTACATGTGATATATTTACAACACACATATAATGTATAATGATCATGTCATGGAAATTAGGACATCCATCACCTCAAATATTTATTATTTATTTGTGTTGGGAACATTTCAAATCTTCTCTTCTAGCTATTTTTAAATATACCCAAAAATTATTGTGACTATAGTCTCCATACTGCTCTATCAGACACTAGAATTTACTCATTCTGTTAATCATATGGGGTTTTTTTTGTATTTTTAAAAAATACCTTTATTTTTAAATTTTGTATTTATTTACTTGAGTTGGAGTCTCATTCCGTCGCCAATTATATGTTTTTTTAACCATTAATCAACCTCTCTTCATTTCCCTTCACCTTCTTAGCCTCTGGAAACCATCATTCTTCTTTAAGAACTCAACTGTATTAGTTTCCATCTATGAGCAGACTTTGTCATATTTGTCTTTTTGTGCCTGGTTTACTTCACGTAACATAGTGATCTCTGGTTTCATCCATGTTGCTGCAAATGACAGAATTTTTTAAATGACTAAATAACATTTCTATTTAATTGTGTACATATACCATATTTCTTTATTAATTCATCCATTGGTAGACAGTTTGATTCCATATATTGGCTATTGTGAATAGTGCTGCAATAAACATGTGGGTATGGGTATTCATTTG
The DNA here is from genome assembly GCA_027257055.1 of Cephalopachus bancanus. Lineage (NCBI taxonomy): Eukaryota > Metazoa > Chordata > Mammalia > Primates > Tarsiidae > Cephalopachus > Cephalopachus bancanus. The sequence goes on along the minus strand of JAPVLO010000068.1, from coordinate 7,928,318 downwards.
ATATGCTGATCCTTTCCTTTGAATAAATAGCCAGTAGTGAGATTGCTGGATCATATGGTAGTTCTGTTTTGTTGTTGTTGTTTGTTTGCTTGTTTGTTTCTGACCTTTTTATAATAACCATTTTAATTGAGTTGAGATAATACTGCATTTTAGTTTTGATTTGCATTTGCCTGAGAATCAGTAACTGTGACCATTAAAACATATATTTGCTGGCCATTTGTGTGTCCTTTTTTGAAGTCTAGTCAGATCATTTTCCTACTTTTTAATAAACTCATTTGTAGTTTTGTGGTTGAGCTGTTTGAATTACTTGTATATTCAATATACTAGACTTTTGTTGAATAAATAGACTCTTGTTGAATAAATACATAGTCGCAGCTATTTTCTTCTATTCAACAAGTTGTTTCTTCACTTTGTTGATTGTGTTCTGTGCTGTGTAGAAGCATTTAAGCTTTACATAGTTCTATTTGCCTATTTTTGGTTTTGTTTCCTGGGCTTTTGAAGTCTGGTTACATTTATGTCTAAGTATTTTCTTTGTTTAAATTGTAAATGGAATTGCTTTATTGTTCTTCTTTTCATCTAGTTTGTTATTGGTATGTAGGAACATTAATGATATTTGTATGGTGATTTTGTATCCTGCAACTTTACTAAATTCATTTATCAATAATACAAAAGAATCATGAAAACAATTCACTATCTAAATGACAAATTCAGTAAAGATCTATCTCTATCTATCCATCATCTATCTATATTTATCCTGATTCTTTTCTATTGTTGACCTTTTATTTGTGTTTTCTTGTATCTTACTGAGTTTCTTTTATATCATTATTTTGAATTATTTTTCAGGTATTTCATAGACTGCCTTTTTTAGGGTGATCTCTTACTGGATAATTATTGTATTCCCTTAGAGGTAGTAATTTTTTTCGTTTTAAATTTATTGTGTCCTTACATTGATATCTAAACATCTGGTGTCCGGATTGGTTTTCATAGAGAAAAACTGTTCCACAGATGTGTCTGTAGTGTTGGTTGTTTAGGGTGCATTAACTTTGATTCTGGATGGGCATAATAGTATAGTGTCTATACGATTTCTTCATCTGTAATCAGTTTCAGTGTCATCTGTGAGATGTTCATGAGCTTATGCTGTAGTTTTTACTGGGTATTGTGATAAGATTTGTTGGGGATGGAGAAGGTAGACTGGCAGATTTGGTTCTCAGAAACTAGTGGTGACTGCGGCAAACTGCGTGTGCCAATTCTCAGGCCCCCAGGTGGTATACATGAACATCAGCATTGGTGGGTTCAAGAAAGTTGGTCCTTAGGCTTCTAAATGGCTTGTTTTGGTGCCATTAATGTCAGCAATGGGCTGGGTAAGTGGGCCCTCAGGTCTTCAGGTGAAAATGTGGCATCAGCAGTGTCATTAGAGGCAACGGGTTAACTCTCAGTCCTTAACGGTGCCCGTGGGCAGGTGTCATTGGCAGCAGGCTGAGTCTGCTGATCCACAGGACCCTGGAGGCCTGTGTGAGTGCCAGTGGGGGCTATGGTAGGCCCCTGGATAGTGCACAATTGCACTGGTGATGGTGGACTGGGTGACCTTGTCCTCGGGCCCCCAGATGAAGTACTCAGGTGTGAGCACTGATGGTTGGAATAGGTTGATCTCTATGCCTCCACACTGGCAGTGGCAGCAGTGGTCAGAACGGACCTGTCCTCAATCCCCTCCAATGGTACACACAGGCTAATAGGGACAGATTTTTATCCTGTCCCTGGACAGAGTGCTTGGGTGATGGCAGCGGCGACAGTGGGTAGAGCAGGCTTATTCTCAAACCATAGGATGGTGTGCAGGTGGGATAGTCACCAAGTCAACTGGATGCACAAAGGTGTGGTTGTCCTGCTACTGAAGGGGACAGTGTTGCCGTCAGTGGCAGCAATCCTTGGCAGGGGACCGTCAGCCTTTGAAAAGCACATGTTTTCTCTTCCTTTGCCCAGGGGTCAGCCTCCCTAGTGAATTGTACCACCTATGCCTCGGAGTAATACACTGCATGAGCTAGAGTGCTAGGGACTTAACTTTACCACTGGATTTAGTGGCACCATGGTCATGCATCTTCCGTGTGGACACGGAGGGCATGTCAGTGGGACTCCAAAGATATGGAAATGCAAAATACTTTGGACTCCAGGGCAGGATGTAGTCTGGTGGAGGCTTTGGCTGTTAAGATGGCTTCATGCTGTAGATGCTTGTGTTTTAGGTAGTGTGTGGGATCCAGTATGAATTTTGTCTCTGAACCAATGGTATTGCTTAGACTCTAGGTAGTTCCCTATTATAGTCTTAGAGCCTATGAGGTCTAAAGGGGTCTCCTGGAAGCTAGGACTGAAAATGTGGATCACTGTGGATCTCTCACTTACCTTTTCTCCCCAGTGGGAAATTTCTCCTGGCTTCAACCCAATCACAGCCAGACTGGCTGTTTCTCTTCTCTCTGTTTCCATGCCTCACACATTCCCTGTCACTTTCCTGACACTTTATGTGGCATGAGGTTATCTATCTACTCATTGTTTTTGTCCTTTTTTGTGGAGGATGCAAGTGCCATGCATCTAATCAGCCATCTTGAAGCTCACCTGCCTCTGTGAACTAAATGTTATCATTTTCTTTATAGATACTATCATAGTTAGCCAAAGCAAGTTAAGCAATGTTTAACATTGTTTTCTATAGTCCTAAATATTTGAACAAAAAAATAGTTTACATATACCATAATCGATCATATACATCTTTTGTGCTCTTAATGCTATGTTAAGATTTCTAAATCGGGAAATCAAACAAATCATACATTTTTAGAATTCCTGCTTTGGGTTAGTACCATGAAAACAAAGCAAAGTGAAGGAGATACAAAAATCCATGTGGAAAGTTTTTTTACATGATTGTCATTTAAAATTGCAATGTATCGTGCCTGTAATTCCGGCTACTCGGAAGGCTGAGGCGGAAGGATCACTGGAGCCCAGCAGGTCGAGGCTGCGGTGGCCGGGAGCGGTCACTGCACTCCAGTCTGGGTGACAGAGTGAGACTCCAAAAAAATAAAAATTAAAAAATAAAATAAAATTGCAATGTATTTTAATCTGCATAAAATAATGTGTCTATATAAAATATAATTTTCCATAATATGCAGAGTATATCTTTTCAGAGATGTGTTTTATGACAAAGAGAATATGTTAAAAATATGTGGCATATTTTCATGATTAAGTTTAAGGATGTAAATAAAACAAAAAAGAACAAAAAAGATCATCTAGGAAAAGCTCAAAAAAGGAAATTAAAATATTCTTTTAATTATAACATGCTAAAAAGTCAAATGTTTTCAGTTAAAGTAACAATATCAAAATAAATACTTAAAAGTAACTTTATTATTTTATGTTAGGGCAGTTTGACTTTTTAACATAGACTGATATATAACCTTCATCATGTTTTCTCATGTTCTCCTATCATACTATCTACTGTCTATGGAAATTATTATTTCAGTATAATGTCCTCTCTTTATCCAAGATTATTCCTAAATAACAAATAGGTCACAGTTTGAAAAATATTACTGTCCAGGCATGGTGTTTCAAGCCTGTAATCCCAGCAATTTGGGAGGCCAAGGCGAGAGGATTGCCTGAGCTCAGGGGTTCAAGACCAGTCTGAGCAACCCTAACCCTCATCTCTACAGTAAATCAAAAAAATATAAGCTGGACATGGTAGCGTGCGCCTGTAGTTCCAGCTACATGGAAGGCTGAGACAGAAGGATCGTCTGAGATCTGCGAATTGAGGCTGTGGTGGGTGTGAGCATGCCACTGCACTCCAGTTTGGTCAACAGAGTAAAACTCTGACAAGAAAAAGAAAGAAAGGAGAGAAGGAAGGAAGGAAGGAAGGAAGGAAGGAAGGAAGGAAGGAAGGAAGGAAGGAAGGAAGGAAGGAAGGAAAACTATCTTCTCCCACAAAACTTTCTCAATTCCCTCTACTAGGATAGGTGCTAAACCAGTAATATATGTGTCCCTAATCATCCTGAACTTCTCCTATAGTATCACTTACAGAATTTTACTGTTAAAAGTTTATGAGTTAAGTGGACCTTGAACAACGATCATAATACTATAAGAAAAGGATTGGCAGTAGAGGGAAACTGCAGGGAGTGGGGGTGGGGTGGGGAAGTGGAATTGACAGTAGTGGGAATCTGCCTGGGGAAGGGGGACACATCTCATCAACAAGGGTAGCTGCATAATGGATATTTGTATACCTAACCCTGAATTGTACCCCACATCTTTAAAATAAAAAATTTAAAAGTTAAAAAAAAGTATGTGAGTAATAGTCGTTCTTTCCCTGCAAGGTGATGCATTATTAAGCTGACTATTGCACATTCGGAGAGTCAACCAGTCATTTAGATACTTGAGACATTTCTACAGATGTTATAGAGAGAAATCATGACTGGAAGAGTCTATTAAAGAGAAAAAGGGATAGAGATTTTGTCTGTTAGTTCCTCTCATTTCCCATATGACACTGACTCAATGTGTGCCCACATGGAATTAACTCCTCCACTTTTCTGTTGCATGACCCTTCCCTTTCAGCAGTCTGAGACTTTCTATGAGTTCTGAAGTAGTAGCAGGAGGCAGAGACAAGTTACAGGACTCTATAGTGACAATATGGGCTACAGCATCTTAGGGAAACGTGAAATGGGTAAGATACAGAAAAGAGGCCGAAGAACTAGCACTCTTTTCTAATCATCCATTCTACTTCTCACAGAAGCTCTCACAATTATTTACCCTACTGAAAATGCACAAACTAATTTCCCCAATTTTGTATACAGGTTTAATACATGTGGTACTAGAACTCAGTTTTCCTTATACCTTGCCAATCCCATTTTATTTAGCCTAAAAATGCTTGTGGTTTAAGATTTTGACAATTCTTACTGAAATAGAAGTGTCCAAAAAATTTGACTTCTACCACTTCTATTCATTGATTATTTATATAATTTGTTTTATTAATAAGATAACTAACACTCTGTTTTAAAAAACACTCAAACATACATCCTTTCTTTGCAAAGTATACTTTTTGTTTAGTGCCATTTATCTAATTTCATGAGATGAACAAAAAAATCTTTTAAGTTACATGGGCATATGAAATTATTAACCTATAATATTTCTGAGACCACCTTAGAATAACTCTTGGAAACATGAAACAGCTATTGAACATATAGTTTCCTTTTTAACCCCGTCTGACTAAATGCTTTTGGGACACTAAAATAGTTTTTGTTTGTTTTTTTTCCCCGAACGTAATTGTACCAGTTTTCTCAGTAGGCATTAGAAACCCCATTATATTGGCCATGATTTAAAAAAATAGATTATTCAGTTGTATAGACAAAATCACTTTGATATTTCAGATTATGAAATACTATGGCTATATACTAATGTGCTATAATAAAGCACACATAAAAAAGCAAACACTACACAAGCAAAATTCCATCCAAGTTGAAATAACCCATTTGAAACATGATACTTTCATCATACATAGTCAAAATAGTCGTCTTAGAATGCACAAAAACACAGAAGAATAATTGGGTATTTGCTGGAAGATATGGTAGATAATTTTGTGTTCTTCAAATGTATTATTTAAGAAAAGGCAGAGTTTCTGGCTCTATTCCCTTTCTTATTGCAATGTTACAGACCCCTGATGACCTACTGTAATATATCAGACTATAATGCAACTAATTATGCTGACGGAGTTTATAACATGATAAACATCTCTTATTCTCACTCTGCAAGCATCTGTTTGTTGAAATAAGAGGAAGAAAGTAAGGTAACCAGAGGGTTTTCTTCCCTGGTGTTAAAAAAATTCAAATGAGAAGAAAAAAGGCCAAATTCTAAAGATAATCTAAAAGCTCTTCATTAAAATGCTCACTTCTGCTGATTTGGAATGACTGCTGAGATAAATAGTAGGATAATTTACTACTATGGTGTGACTAGGTCTTCACTTTAAAGAGTTAATGATCTCAGGGTCTTCCTTGTCTACCCACCACACACCATGCTGGTTTTGTTTATATTTTAGAAACTCTATAAAGATCCATGTTAATCCCATAACATATTAATAAGAGCTAATCATATATTCAACGTCCTGCCCCTCTTTGATATCTAGGATTATATGTTTTTGATAAGAATGGTGTATTATCCACAACTTATACCTGTAAGAAATGAAATATTTATTTTTATCCCATAATATTTTGGTATCTATTTTTCTGTGGTTATTTTATAGAATTTGACTTCCTGTCCATAAATAGGTAGTCCTTCTGCTTTTTTTGTTACTATATACTCATTGTACAAGGGAGGACCAAAAACCCAGAACTTATTTATACAAAACAATTGTGTATTTATTCTTACATGTTTAAACTTCACTTTCCAAGTACTCTCCATTTGATGCAATACAACTGTCGAGATGCTTTCTCCACTGCTCTAAACAGTTTTTGAAATTGTCAGTTTTGATGCCTTTTATTGCTTCTGCCATTTTTTGTTTCACTTCTTTCACAACAGTACAATGTTTCCCTTTGAGAAATTTTTTCAACTGGGAAAATGAAAAAGTCTCTCAGTATGAGATCCAGCGAATAAGGAGGGTAGGGTACAGGGGACATGCTGCTTTTGGTCATAAACTGCTGAACACTCAGCAATATATAGGCAGGTGCATTGTCATGGTGGAAGAACCAGTTACTTGTTTGCCACAACTTGAGACATTTCTTCCACATATCGTGATGGAACCTTTTCAAAACTTCTGGGTAAAAATGTTGGTTGACTGTTGGATCCGGAGGAACAAATCCAAGTGTACTAAAAAGGGCCCACCATCCAAAAGATGATTGTGTAATTTGTGCTTGTTTGTTTTTATTTTTTAGGTCCCCCCCTCATGAGGCTAATATTCACATACAAAAACTCAGATCCAGAAAAAGAATTATGCTCAATTTGTAAACTGTAAATTTTACAGAGGTGCAGGCATCATTCTAATATTTAACTTCTAACTGCAATATGCAATTCTTAGTCTTTTTTGGTCATATCATATGATGTTTTGGGAAGAGAAAAAAAAACATGAATAGTTACCTTAATTTCTCCTTTGAAGACTACTGGCATCAATCTTCTGTCAATCAGTTTGCAGGGAATATTCTTTACTCACAAGCCCTGTTAGAAATGGAGCCTCTTTATTGGAGCCAAAGAACACCAAAACCTCAGGATGACACTCAATCTTTAATGTTTATTTAGGCTGAAATCCTTGTTTAGATTGTAGAATACACAAAAAGTATTACAAATTCATATATATATATATATTCACATATATTAGAAAGAAAACAAAAATGTAATAAAACGCTAATCTTGGTTACATTGGGATAATTTTTTAAAAACTATTTTATTGTTGTCAAATATACATAACAAAATTTGCCCTTCTATGTGTGGCTTACTTTACATAGCACAGTGTCTTCAAGGTCAATCCATCTAATAGCAAGTGGCAGAATTTTTTATTTATTTTTAAGGCTAGATAATGGGTAAATGTGGTACATACAATTTTTTTTCATTTTTTTTTTTGAATGGTATCTATGCCTCAGGCTGGTGCAAGAAATATCACAGCTCATCACAACCTTGACCTTCTGAGGATCCTTATGCCTTACCTTCCTGAGTAGCTAGGACTACAGGCATGTGTCACCATACCTGGCTAATTTTTTTTCATTTTTATTTTTTGTAGAGATGAGGTATTATATTGCCTAGGCTGGTCTCAAAATCCTGGGTGCAAGCAATCTTCCACTTTGGCCTCCCAGAGTGCTGGGATTACAGGTATAAGGTGCTGCGCCCAGCTCCACTCACTTGTTAATGGACATGTAGGTTGTTCTCTCTTTTTGGTTATTGTGAATAATGTTATCATGCAAATTGGGGTACAAAGATTTGTTTGAGTCTCTGCTTTAATGTATTTTGGGTATATACCCAGAAGTAAAATTGCTAGATCATAAAAATAATACTATTTTAAAATTTTTTAGAAACTGCCATAACCAATAATAAAATTATCTCACTTTACATTCCCAGGCAATTTATTTACCAAGTATTTTTCCTAAATGCTTTAATATATGGAAGTGTACTTAAAAGTTATTTGTTAGAAAGAGAGAAAGATGAACCTTTACAATAAAAAATTCACCTTTCATCTCATTCTAGACAAACTATTACCTGTATCTATTAATTTTGTGATATAGTAAAAATGACTAGTACTTAATCTCTTGCAATGTAGATGTTGCTATATACTTATAGTTCCCTAGCAGAGGCACGGACCAACCCTTTTTCCAAATCTGGTTTGAATATCCAGACTGATGCTTACGTGCATCAAGAAGGTATGAAAAGTTTTACTACACATGTAAAGAGACTTCCTAAGGAGAGTGAAACTGGTATCCAAACCAGTCTGGAATGGTTTGAGCATGAGGTGAGGGCTGGCTTAGGGTTGTTTTCTGTTTTTGTTTTCGTTTGTGGTTTAAGAGTCTAATTGGACAAGGGTTCTAGCTCTTGGGCTGGGGATAGTGTGGTTTGAACTTCTATTCATGCCGAGGAAGGTTGTGTGGGCCTTTTTTTAAAAAAAAAATCAGCTTGCTTTATGAGCTGTTAGAATGAAAGAGACAGAGAGGGGTCCCAATAACATTCAGCAGTTAAACATTAAACATAGAGCCAAACTTTTTATTACAGTATAATGTGTAATTAGAATTTAGAGTAACTGTTTAATCTTCCCACTTCCAAAATTTACTGGCTATGTGATGGTAAAAAGCCAATTAACCTACCTAATTGTTAGAATACCTAAGAGGATTTTAAGAAGATGTTTTAAGTTAAAGATTTTATACTTTATAGATCTTAATACTTTGAGTTAAGTTAAAGTATTACAATAGTTGATTCCAAGTAGAATGTGTCACAGAATCCATGTGCCTAAGATTTTCACATGAGACTTCATACTATTATTGTGTTTAGACATGTCAGACTGCCAGAGTTTAGCACACACTTCATACCTTACTCTGCAATCCTGAACAGCATACATAGCCTCTTTGTTCCTCAGTTTCCATATCTGCAAAATGAGGGTATTAAGACCTAAGTTCATAGAGTTGTTGTGAAGATTAGGTCAATTTATATATTTTAAACATTTAGAGAACTATCAAACACATAGTAAACACCTCAAATATTATTTGTAGAGTGGTAGTAAACAAAAACAAAGTTGCTATGGTCTGCATATTTAACACCTCCAAATCTCAATTTGAAATCAGAGCTCCAACATTGGAGGTGGGGCCTGAAGGAGGTGCTTGGATCATGGGGCCGGACCTCTGATGAATGACTTAATGCCATCCTTTGCAGGGATGAGTGAGTTCTTGCTTCATCAGTTTCCATGGGAGCTGGTTAAGAGTCAAGCAACTTCCTTTCCTTTCTCTCGTATTCCTCTGCAGCAACACATATAAACTAGGACAGAAAATGTCCCTATTTATGAAGCTATCTTGTTGGAAACAAAGGAAATGTTTGTATTTTCAATTTCTCAGAACAGCATTTTCTTCAGTTTAATTTCTTATCTGTATTTTCTTCACATTTTATAATGCATGTAAAGTAATTTTAGCTCAGTCTAAAAATTAAGAGTTTCATAAGGCACCTTAAAGCATCTTGTATATTCTTTTTAGAAATAAATAAGTCACCAAAGTGATATTGGTTCTTCTCATAAATATCACTTATTATTCCACCTCCTGTTATTCTGAAGTTGACAGCAGGTGCTTTACACCTAACAAATCTCTGTCAAAGTAATAATTACAGTCAAACTGAATACTTCTACAGTTATTTCAATACATGGGAGTCCTGGGCCAGCTTTAAAAAATGTGAATAACAACTATTTGCCTTGGAGTTTACATTAATCTCTATCAAAACTAGATATATCATCCTAAGTCAGTGAAACAAAGTTCTGACTCTCTTTGCAAAACACACATATGCACTTTCATATTGTAGCAGTCAACATAGAGATATTTCCAAGCTTAGAATTGTGCCTTTGGGAGTTAGTTTTGACTGCGTATAAGTGACTTTCTTTTCTTATGTTAGTATTTACATATCTCTAAGGAGAATCTTTGCTTGAGTTCCAGAGTACAAAGGAGGGAAAACAGATCTGTGAGTGCTCAAAGGGCATATATAAGTTTGGCTTTTAGAATTACAATTACAGACCAATTTCCTCATGAGCTCATAAAAACCCTCCCTGACAGACATTATGTAATACATGATGTTTCTGTTTACTATGTTTCAAAGTTTCTTGTTCTCTTTCCTGTAAGAATCTTACCACAATAAAAGTTGTAATCTTGAAAATATCACTTTATTCCTCATCTTTAGAATGGTTTCATCTAGAAAAGTCAGAAAACTCTTGAGGATTCTTCAATTCTCTCATATGCAGGCACAGTTAGAATTTTGATTTAAAGTAAACTTGTGTATAGACAGATTGAAAGAGCTTTCATTATTTTACAGAAAATTGAGGTTTTTCTTTAGGAATCAGAAAAGGTTTCTAGCAATGAAAATGCTGTGATCAGTCATGTATTTCCTTACCATGGCTCATTCTACTTTTAATGAGCACCATCTCAGACTAGCTGGACAATTCTCTACATCTGCTTGTATAATACATTATCCTAAGTAGAGATTGGAAAAATTAGGAAGGGTTCAAAACTACTAGTATTATAACTGTTCAATGTCATTCATAAACACATTTCAGAAACATGCACTTGCATATTCCCACATCAACTCAGACATTTTTTGATGTTGGGTAGAATACTTAAGACATGAAAATTTATGATATTCTCAAAGCTCCTAGAATCTGAAATTGACTAAAGACTGTTGAGAAAAATCCCAAATACAATGCTTACATATTCAGTGACAAGCACAGTCTACCTTTAGTGACAAAATATGTATTTATAATTGCCTGTGGTATTTATGACACCTTAGAAACTTAGATCCTTTGACTACCAAAGGATCACCTGGAGAATATTCCAAATATGTTTATCTGAAGCTGATTTATAGAATGAGTCAGGAAGCTCTGATATAGGGACTAGAGATTTTAAAAATTAACCTTTCTAAAAGATTATGATAAAATTTGGAGCAGAAAGCATAAAAATGACACTTTGTTAAATCTATAAAACACAGTGAGGTATGAATTGTAAAGTTTTTAAGCATGTGTTTTTTTTATGATTCCTGAGATCAGAGGCATTTTAAAAAATCAAATGTGAGGTAATATGGTTATATACTTACACTGAAACTAATGTGCTCAGTGCAATTCTTTCTCATCCAACAAGTGGAAAATGCATAAGAATTAGAGATGTGGTTAAGGATGTTTACCTGGTTATGACTTTTCCATTTCTACATATTTTAAACAACAAATGAGAAAGTTTTGGGTAGTATCTGAAACTCTCTTAGATTATAGGTATGTGTGTGTGTGTGTGTCTGTGATTATATATATATAAAATATAAAATAATAGAAGTTCTCTCTCTGTATATATATATATATATTTATATAAAATATAAAATAATAAAGTTCTCTCTCTGTACAGAGAGAGAACTTCTATTATTATTTAAAATAAATGGAAAGGTTGATTGTCTAAAGATCTTTATGAAAAAAATATTGACCTAAAAACTCTCAGGATAAAATGATTTACAAGAAATGTAAATAGGAAGACCTAAGAATTTTAATTTAAAATCTCTCCTATAAGTGTTATACATTTGGTTGAGTTAACATGCATTGGAGTTAAGAGAAGAACATTGCCGGACTCAGTGGTTCCCGGACTCCCGCGCCTTTGGGAGGTTGAGGTGAGTGAATTGCCTGAGCCCGCGGGTTCGAGACCCGCCTGGGCAACTTGGTGAGACCTCATCTGTACAATAAATCAAAAATTAGCCAGGCGTGGTAGCGCATGCCTGTAGTTCCAGCTACTTGGAGGCTGAGGCGGAAGGATCGCTGGAGCCCAGCAGGTCGAGGCTGCGGTGGCCGGATGCGGCCACTGCACTCCAGTCTGGGCGACAGAGTGAGACTCCAACTCAAAAAAAAAAAAAAAAAAACCAGAGAACTTCATCTTGCCATAGATATAAATGATTTTAAATGACATTTAAATTTATATCTTAAAATTAGCCAAGGTTTTTGTTTAGTGAAATTGGAAAGAGAAAATTTTAAAGATTCACAAAAAGGCATAAAAATAAGAAATTAATTTTTCCTTCTTTTTTTGAGTTTGAGTCTCACTCTTGTTGCCCATGCTAGAGTACAGTGGCATGCTTATGGCCAATGCAGCCTTGACCTGCTGGGCTTAGGTGATCCTTACACCTCAGTCTTCCAAATAGCCAGAACTACAGACGCACGCCACCACGCCTAGCTAAAGAAATTAATTTTTCAAGAAATCTTCATATTGTTTTCCATAATGGCTGTACCAATTTACATTCACACCAATAATGTACAAGAGTCCTCCCTTTTGCTACACATCCATAAACATTTTTTATATTTTGCCTTTTTGATAATACCCATGCTAACAGGTATGAGGTGATCTCATTGTGGTTTTGATTTACATATCCTTAATTAGTGACATTGAGCACCTTTTTATATATCCCTTGATCATTTGTGTGTCGTTTTTGGAGAAATGTCTGTTCAGGTTCTTTGTCTGTTTTTTGTGGGTTTTTGTCTTTTGCAGTTGAGTTGTTTGGGCTCCTTATATATTTTGAATATTAACTAGTTAGTAATACTTATGCTTGCATTTTGCTGAGAAAACATATTTAAGCATTCTTGGCACACACACAAAAATGATAACTCTGTGATGTATATGTTAATTAGCTTGATTGTGGTAATCATCCATAATGTATGTGTATGTGAAATTATCACACTGTACACCTTAAATAGATACAAACTATACTTGACAAGTATGCCTCAATGAAGCTGGAAATAATAGGAAGTTTGGGTTATTTTTGAGTGCCTCATAGTGAAGTTTGATTAAAGCAATGTTTATGATAGGGAGTTGTCTGAGAAAAAAAAATAGAAAGGTAATTTGAGTCTAGACTCTAAATAAGGAAGCTCCAAAATTATTTATAAAGGGGCTGAGAATAGTTTTTTTTCTTTTTAAAGAATTTTAAAGGGAAGTTAGGGACGGGAAATAAATGAAAGAAAGCAAGTGTGAGATATTGTACAGTGATGAAGGAGAAATCATAAAGACAGCGATGAAGGGTGATAGAAAGGCTTGGAATCTGGATGGTTAGGAACATGGTCCTTTTTTTCCCCAAGCCAGTTAGTTTCATTCTCACAAAGTGTAACTATTAAACTTTTTTTCTTGGTTTGGTCTTTAAAAGCTCTGTAAGAGGCAACATCCACTAAGAGCATAGCAGACCTAGGCTGCAGTGGCTGTGAGCGTGCCACTGCACTCCAGCCTGGGCAACAGAGTGAGACTCCAACTCAAAAAAACACAAAAATTAAACTAAGGCATAAATGGTGATAACAACAACTTTGTCAGCACTTATTTATGACTACTGTACACTTCTATTATTCCATTTTATATTTATGGTGGCATTTAATTCTCACATACCCACATAAAATCTAAATGAGGATAATATAATTATTATTTATTTTAGAGAAAGACTAAGATTTAGAAGAATTAAGTAATTCTCCTGGGTTTAAAAATCTCCTAAGAGACAAGACTGGGATAAGAACAGAAGCAGTCTAACCACAGATCCTCTCTCTTAAATACTAAAAGATAACCTACAAGAAAGCAATAAAATGAGAGGCCCCAGTTTTCTGTTAGGCAAAGGTCACAGTTTTGAAAATATCTCCTTGGATTCCAAGGAATGAGCAAATGTGTAACTTACATCACAGACAGAATTATCATCAAAACTCAAGACACTTCTTAGTGTATATTGCATGATTGATCCTAGGTCTGTTCTCACTAAAAACAAATAAACCATGTTATGTTTTTCTATTGTTCAGGTTCTTAGTCTCAGATTTGTAGCATATTATTGTATCTTGATCTCTGGAGAACTATTAGAGAACTCAACACCATACTTCTAGGTTTGCACTCACTTAGTATCTATGCTTTCTCAGGGGAGATATTGATGCTGTTACAGCTAGCACTTCAGGACATTCTCATGGCACAAATCTTATCCGTGCCATGGAGTGAAGGAGCAGTTGTAAGAATCTGTGTATATGTGCGGGAGTGTTATACCCACATATACATTAACTTGTCTTTCTAGCTAGGAAGGTAGGGAGCATCAATCTTCTGCATGGCAGTTATAGTAAGTAATGGTGCTTTTCAGAGTTTATACTTCTCCCTTTTCTGGGTACATCTTAGAGTTGCAATTCCACACTTCCTTTAAATGAAATATGGTACTGTGACTATCTTTGTGCAATAAAACACAAGAAGGCATAAGCTATGTTCCATCTGAGCTGGCATCTTGAATAATTAATACATGACTTGGCATATACTTGACTGGTGTTCATGAAGAGCAGACACATTACACATGGTGAAGGCTCCATCATCTTGAATCCCTGAGAGAGGATACTGTCTGTAGTGAAAGCTATCTCTTACTGATTTTGACTGGCAGCATAAAAATTAAATTGTTGTTCTTGTTTTTTAAGCTACTGATATTGTTTAGGTAGATCGTATACAGTATAATTTTATCTAACTCGATGGATAGAGGTGTTTTTCAAATATTTAAAGATAATTATAACATCTCTTAATTTTCTCTTCCAAACAAATAATTCCAATACCTTCAAGATGTCCCTGCTTGAAGCATCATCCAAACTTTTATTTTAGTGACAATAAAACCTTTGAGTTACGATTTCTGGTTGGTTCACAGGCAATACATTTGAACTATTCTTCCTTGGATTTCTAATGACTATTAACAGGCCATGTTTAAGTTTGGTGCATTTCATTTGTGAACACATTTACATGGAGGTCAAGGTGTTCATAAAATGGGACTGACAAGAAGGGTAACATTTTCCAGGAACAAGTGTACATAAACTCAACCATAAATTTCATCAGTAAATGCAGTAAACCTGAACAAACAATAACACACTATATGAACCTTTGAATATTTTCTATAACTAAATATTGTTGTATTCTATTTGCCTTGAGTCATCACTATGAATATAAAACACATTAAATACTAAAAGGATCATAAAATAACCAAGGGATGATATCACAAATAAAACAGATTGGACACTTTACAGACAATTTTCATGATAGTCATTAAAATATATCCTTGAATAAAACAAAAAATACATAAAGTCTTTAGAAATTGAAAAATGATCCCTAGTTTTGCTTTCAACGTTTGCCAATTTAATGAACTCCAGAATTCTCTAAAGGGACAACCTGAATTCCACTGGGATAACTGAACAGAATTAGTCTCCATTTTTTGCTTAGATATGACATAAATGAAAGAAAATAAACTGCAGAAAAATAAAAAGACTTCCTCATCATTTAAAGAAAGTGTGTAATCTAGAATTCAACCTAACTTTACTAGAAATATGCACATGTGACAAAATACTCTCCATGAGCTCTTCAAACATACAATTCTGTAAATGTAGAAAAATCTGTTTGTAAGTATTGTGCAATCAATTCCCATGGAATTTGGTGTGAAAACATAGTATTCTGACCAACAAATTTAAACCGAAGAACTTTACTGTTTCTGATTCTGAAGGTAGGTAAGGTGTGGAGAGTCAATGTGATTTCCATGGGTATAGAGGAGAGGCAAAAGACGTTGATTGGTTATGTTTTGGTCACAAAGAAAAGGAATTGTAAACATTTTAAAATCAAGATCTCTTAAAGGAGAGTGAGTTAGACACAGCAAAACCTTATTCCAAATTATGGTGACAACAGCTTTAGTCATTCTTTTGCAAACATAATTTACCCTCACTTTGTATGAAGAAAAGTAAAGTCAAATCATTTCCTAAAGAAAAACAAATATAGTCTAGCATGCTATTCAATAAATGTTCCTTAGTATCTTGTTTACTTTTTTTTTTCCTGTAGAGAGCCATGCTTATAAGTTACAAAAGGAAAAAATATACAAAAATTGTTTTTTATACCTTCTGACTCTAGATGTAAGTGCGTAGGTAATACTGCCATGCTTGTACCCAGTATTACTAGAACAGGAAAGCAAAGCACAAAGAGAAAGGAAGAGGTTAAAAAAAAATAATTTTTATTTAATGTCTGTTACATATATTAAAAGTCATTTTTCCTCTATATGCACATGAAAATTCAGATGATATGTATTATTATCCTGGCATAATTCCATTGCTGAACATCTGTCCAAGTGACAGAGTAAAATCTTACTTACCAGATGGTTAAACATTTTTGATAACAATGTTCAGTTTATTTTCCTATAAGTATTAAGAAAAAAAGTTAAATCAGTATACTTATTAAAATATGCAAAAAGGAATAGAGGACTAATTTAGCAATAATAGAGATTTTATTTTTTCAGATGGTAATGAGGATAAATGATCAATGAAAACAACAGTGAATTTACATCTTTATTTAAATTAGTATACTTTTAAACTTTTATTTTTTAATTTGAGAATTTAAAGAAATCTGGCTGTAATATTAATTTTATGATATACTTAAATAATTTTCTGTTTTCATCTAATCCTTAAACTTAGTAATTTTTAGGAACATGCCAGGAATACTAGTCAGGTGACCAAAGTTTATGGTCAAAAACTTACGGCATTTTGCCTTATGTGCCTTGGCTAGGTCCTCACAAATAAAACAACAAATCATAAGAGAATACAATCTTTTTTAGGAGCACATCTATCTTGGGGCAATAAATTTCTGAAATATGGATAAAAATGTACCATCTGTGAAGGAATCTGCCCAGTAGAATTAGCAATATTGCGTCTAATAAACACACAGTAGGTTTGGTAGTTTCTCTTTGTAGATATGACATCTAAAAAAGATTGCCAAATTGCTATAGTTTTAAGTTTTAACTTGAGGTTACCTGCTGTAATGTGGATAATTATTTTACTTATAATATGAAGACGTTTTTGTCATTTATCTCATTGGAAAAATATGTACTTACAAACAGATGCTAGCACAAGGTTAGCGTAAATTGGATGAAATATTTATTAGTTTAATAAATAACAATACACCAGGAAAAGTCTTATGCTGCGAATAGAGTGCCAGATAAAAGAAAAGTGACATTTGAAATGTTCATAAGACGGAAAGTATTTACTTACTGGGAATAAACTACAAAACTCTATAATTTTATGATTCCTGATATTTATTGATTTCTAGCAATGTAATTTGTATCTATTTTTAAATACTGTATGAAACACGATCAAATCTAAAACAACTTTATTTCTCAATTTTGCATAACATTTAACTTCATTTCAATGTCCTTCCTCTGAATAAATTACACACGGAAGACATGCATTTATATATCATTCTTCTGCAGACAGCAGCTATTCATGCATTTAATTTTATAACATCTTTGCTAAAACTCAAAGGATTATTATCAATCTAAATAAAGCATATTTGTGAAATGCTTTTTTGACATTTTATTTTAAATTGCTTTTAAACATACAAGATTTATTTTCAAGAAATAATATAGAGAGTTTACATACATTCTTCATTCATCTTCTCCTAATGCTAACTATTTACACAACCATGGTACAATGATCAAGACCAGGAATTTAATATATATACAACAATGTTAATTAAATCACAATACTTATTCAAATTTTATGAATTTTTCCTGTAATGACTTTTTTTTCCCCGTTGCAGGATCCAATGCAGAATCCCATGTTGGATGTAGTTCTCATTTCTCCTTGGTTGTCTAAAATCTGTGAACAGGTCATCATTCTTTCCTTGTTTTTTTTAAACTATTCATTAATTCATTTCTTTTCACATTTTCTGTTTTCTTTTCTTTTAAAGATGTGGGGTACAATTCAGAATTAGATATATGAATGGACACCATACAGGTTAAGTCTGGGCCTCCCTTTGGTCGCCACTTTGCCTGATTTGAGATCAGGTACCCTTATTGATGTTGTGTTCTGTCTCCTCCCCCCAACCCCGACCGTGTCCTGCTACTGCCAATCCCTTTCTTACAGTATTATGGCAAATGTTCAGGGTCCACTTATGAGTGAGAATATGTGGTATGCTGTTCATTGTTTCTGTGATAGATCACTGAGTATGATAGACTCTAAATTCATCCAAGATGTTGCAGAGTCCATGTTTGTCCTTCTTTATGGCTGCATAATATTCCATTGCATATATGTACCACATTTTTAAATCCAGTCCACTCTTAGTGGGCAGCATAGTTGGTTCCATGATTTTGTTATTGTGAATAGTGCTGTGTAAACATGCGTGTGCAGGTATCATTCTTCTTGATACTTTTGTTGAGTATTGGGCAGTTATTTTATAGAATGTTTCTCAGTGTGGGTCTGCCTGACATTTTCCCATAATTGGATTAATCTTATGCATTTTTGGCAAGAAAAACATGAATTTTCTGTTGCCGTTTTTACACACCATAATGGGCATTCAAGATACTGATGTATCTTATTACTTCAGGTGTTTCTTGATAACATGCCTCAGGTGATATCTTCCAAGTTTCGCTAAATTACTTTTTATTTTGTAATTAATAAATATCTTCAGATATGTATTTTGAGATTATCCTAATATCCTCTTTCTCCTCAAATTTTGCCCACTTTAGCATACTTTGGTTGACTTTCCCTGGAATAATTATGACTGTGCTGCTTCCCTGACTGTGTATTTCTTGAGTTTCTTTTTCATATGCTAATTTAGACAATTAAAACTGAGCTATCTCTTATCTTTCATATGTTACTTAATTAAATTACTTGTTTCTATTTATAATGTGTTAATGAATGCTTATTTTATTGTTTTTTATGACTCAATACCAATTTTTACTATTATTATTATTGTCATTATTATTTGCTCAAATTTTCCAGGTTTTGACTGCAGAACACTTCTTCAACTTGGTTCTCATTTTTTTTTTTTTTACTTGTTCCCATTTTTAGTCCCTCACTTCTTTATTTCCTGAAATCACAAAAATATTTAAGGCTCATTGTATATTTTAAAGTTGTTTTTATTCTTCTAAAATTGATAGCAAAAAAGAGATCAGCTATTCAATATTATTTCTGATCAATATAAAAATTACAAAACAGTCGTTTTACTTTCTTGATATGTCATGGTAGCCAGAAATGGTTAATGTTCATTAGGTTAAGTAATGACTAATTCAAGGAAAGTCAGTACAGTAGTGGAACGATACTTAAAGATGAAAATAAATAATAAATATTAAGCTAAGCCGGGCTCGGTGGCTCAGCCTGTAATCCCGCGCCTTTGAGAGGCTGAGGTGAGTGGATTGCCTGAGCCCGCGGGTTCGAGACCCGCCTGGGCAGCAGACCTCATCTCTACAATAAATTAAAAAATCAGCCGGGCATGGTAGCGCATGCCTGTAATTCCGGCTACTCGGAAGCCTGAGGCGGAAGGATCGCCGGAGCCCAGCAGGTCGAGGCTGCGGTGGCCGGAAGCGGCCACTGCACTCCAGTCTGGGCGGCAGAGTGAGACTCCAACTAAAAAAAAAATAAAAAAAATAAAAAATAAAAAAAATATATTAAGCTAAACCAGTAATTACTTGGGGGCTTATTCCTGTTTTAAGGTCAAGTGTTAATTAATTTCCATAAACACATATGAATTACCTATTATATTTAAAATACTGTACTAGGTACAATAGAAGCCATTTTCATCAAAGAGCTTACAATCATTTCCAGAATACTAATTGTATGTATATATGTTCAATAATCATTGACTATCAGGTGTCATGTTAACAGCTGAGGACCCAAAGGTGAATAAGAAATATATAAATTCACCATTTTAATAACATGGTATTACTGTGAAAGAAATACAAATATGGTATCTTGGGACACGGCAAAGAAGAAACTTTAAGTGTATATAACAGAAACAGAAATGATTATTTTGAAAAAAGAGCCTAAAATTAGTGCTATGAGAGAATTACAAAGTCATCTGGGAGTTCAGAGAAAGTAGAATTCCTATCTAACTAAGAGGAGTCAGGAAAACAATTCAGGCAGATAAACATAAATATCAGTACAAGTCTTTCACAATCAATAGCTATAGATAGATATTGAAGAAAGAGTGGTAGGCAGTGATATGAAGTCAATAGACTTGTAGGTAGGTCATATTCATCCCAGACAAAAATATCAGACTGGGACTATAGTATCGATAATTCTAAGACTCAAGCTGTGGCATCTGACTTAGTTTGACAGGGAACAGGAAAATACTGTTTTTCAGCACTAGGTGATATTAAAGTTTGTTTTTAAGATAGTCACATTGATGTGAAAAATAGATTGTCTAAATGTTATTGGAGGTTCTAGCAAGATGTCAAAATGAATGTAAGGTAAAGACCTCTACTATTTATTTATGTGAGAATCATTTTGTGATCACCTACAGAATCCTAAACACTAAAATACTGAATAAGCCTTCATTTGTACCCTCCAGGAATTTAGTGTAAGAGCTAAAAGGTAAATACATTATTGTAATGATAGAGGTATGCTAAGAATTCTGTACTTTATTATAAAAACACAAAGCAAGAATGCCTGACTCAGGTGGAAAAGAGGTTGAAAACAGAGTATTCACTTTGAGTTTGAAGAATTGCTAGTAGTTTTGGAGTCAAAGTGGATCATATGGGAGAAGTATATTTCTTAGAAGCAAGCTGGGAAAAGGCAAGAAAGTAAGCAGGGTTATGACATATAGGGAATTCCAATTTGATATCTATGGCTAGAGTTTAGGAGACAAGAAATGAATGTTAAAGCTTGTAAAACCATGGAAATTTTTATTATCTTCAGACATAGAACATACTTTTTTTCCTGTGTACCATTTAAAAAATATTTAGGGAGAATCCACTGGAGTCCACCAGTAGGTGGGCAAGAAAAATGTAGACTCCTATATTCCTAATCCCATTCATCCATGCTTGGATTTTGAACTTATTTTATAGTTAAGGCATACAAATGTGTTTGCTTATTTTAGCTACAGAAAAAAGTTTCTAAACGACTGGGCAATAATGAGAAGCTACTAGAACAAAAGGAAGTATAGAATAGAGTAGTTTATTGATTTATTGACACAAATAAAAACTACAGAACTTGATTGGAAAAAATATTGCTTCACAGGATCTCCTAAACTAGTATTCAGGGAAACAACAATTAAAATAAAAATAAGTACCTCTTTCTTCTTTCAAGTTAGTCAGAATGAGAAAGTGATAAGCAATGTTGGCGTGGAACTAAGGAGTTGAGCAATATCATATACTTCTGGAAACAAAATATACATAGGCATCCCCTGGTATATACAGGAGATGGGTTTCAGGACCACCTCCTTTACCAACATCAACACATATCCAAGCCTGACAGACAGTCCTGCAAAACTTATATGTATGTATAAATCTCCATGTACATGGATTTCACATCTCCAAATAGTTTTGATTCAGTTTGTTTTAAAGAAAAATCTGCACATAAGTGGACCCACAGAGTGCAAACCTGTGTTGTTCAAGGGTCTACTGCATATTATGAAAAGTAAACCACCACTGGTTACAGTATCATTGCAACTATTAAACTTCGACATAATAATTCCACACTTAAATGTCCATTCTTGAGAAAATATTAGAAATATGAGCAAGTCTTATAATGCATATATTTGCTGCAATCTATTTATACTATAGAAAAGTCAACCTGAAAATCAAACCATAGGAGTCCTGTGAAATATATAGGTAGTTGCACATAAATGCAGAGGAATGCTATGCAACTATTAAACTGTCATTAAATTTTTAATAACATGGAAAATGCTCCCAGTACATATACCTCTGCACTTAGAAAACATCACCAAGAGATACCACAAAGCAACACAGAATATCCTACCTTCTATGCCCACCACTGTCTTTTCTCTTACAATAGTTTAATTTTCTTCTTTAATTTTCTGATATGTATTAGCTTTTTTATCTCTCTGTCTATCTCTCACACACACTGTATTTTGAGGTCTATAAGAGCAGAGAGTTTGTTTTGTCAATGATGTTCTTGATGTCAAGAACAATGCTTGGCACACTCTAAGAGCTAAATAAATATTTTCATAATGAATAAATACTGTATAATTGTATATGCTTAGATATCAATTATACCAAACATCTAAAAAATATTTTAAAGGCCTAAAATGTTATAAGCTAATTATGCCAGGATTTTGAAGATTTCCATTTATTTTATCATATTTATCTAGATATATTTTTTCTACAAGAAGGATGCTTTTGGTTAGAGAAAAAAATTGACAAAGTTATGACTAAAAATAAAATAAATTATTCTGATATTAGCGTGGTGAGGGATACCTTGACGTAGTTCATGAAGTTTTTTTTTGCAGTTAATATGTTTAAATATGTTGAAACCATGAACTAACGAATGGTGGAAATACAAAGAAGGTGAAGAATACTGTGGATTTCTTTTGCTGTTGTTAAAATACTCATTAAGATATCCAAATTCAGCAGTTAAGGCACTGGTCTTTCTTTTGGCTTCCAGAATTTTTTTTTCCTACACTCTTTGGATGCTCTCTTATCTTAGCTTGACAGAGTTGAGGAAGAGGCAAACAGTTGCTATTCCTGAGCTGCTACGATGTACTTCATTGACATTGGAACATTGGAATCATTGTTTTTGTGTGTGCTTGCTTGTTTTTGAGGTTTTTTGTTGTTGGTGGTTTTGTTTCTTTGTTTTGTTTTGTTTTAGTGCTATTTGTACTAACTGTGACAAACGTGGTCTTTTCTCACCATATTTGGATTGTAAAAAATAAAAACAGAAAATAAAAAAATAGAGTCTGGGCTTGTAGTTTGCACAATTTTAAGCTATTATTTGCTCTCTAGGTCTGATTTTGTTCACGGCATCTTAGGATATGTGTGCACAGGAAAATAAAAGACCCTACTTGACTCTACCCTTTATCAAGGAATTACACTTTGACTTATTTCTAACAAAAGACTACAGTGCTATGACTGGTTTTTCCTGTTTCCCTGTATCATAGTTCTCCTGCCTGGAACTTTATGGTGAACAGGGTTTTGCGTGTATATGTTTTGAACAAATTTAATTGTAATGACAATGTTTAACCTCATAATCACTTCTTATATCATCCTATTTTAATGAGGGGGAAATCTCAGTTATGTAGAAATAAATCTGTTGGATGAAAATTTAAAATATTTTATACCACCATTTTAGTGTATTAAATATACTTATTTATATCAAGTCATTTCCTGAGTTATTTTTAATTTATTGATGTAGAAGAAGATATATAGAGAAAGCAATGGATAAACTTGTTAATAGATACAAATCATAATAGCCATTTATTGTTTCAACAAAACGTTATACAGTACATACTATAAAGCAAGCAAGAATAGCTTGGGTAAAAACAAGAATCAGATGTCTGGGTACATTTGGAGAAAAAAGTTAAAAGTCACAGAAAAGAAAGACTCCACTGACAAAAACAAGCACAGCTTTATCGTTCTATTGCCTAAAACCAGTCCTAATTATGAAGATTATATTTTCGCCCACTTTAATGCAGACAAATAAAGAAATATTTTCAGGTCATTTGGTTAAAAAATGTACTCATTTAAATTAAAATTGTAATGGACAACTGCTGGGGAGGGGCACACCTCATCAACAGGTATACTTGCATAATGAACATTCGTATGCCTAACCCAGAAATGTACCTCACATATTTAAAATAAAAAAATTTTAATTAGTTAATTAATTAAAATTGTAAACAATATGTGATTATATGCAACCCATTATCAGAAGTTCTACTTGAAAAGCCGAGTCTTAGCATGAAGGTCGTTCAAGTTTACTATAGTTAAAAAGCTCTAAGTTTTACAACATACTATTATGACAGATTCCTGTCACAGAAATCTACAAAGATGTAAGAAATTCTTTCCCTCATGCAATATAACCTTCAATTTTATGAAGATGTTAAACTTATTTTCAGATGATTAAGATGGAAATTGCTTGTACGAAAGTTCTACCACCTGAAGGTATTGGTTACTGCTTGGAACATGTCTCCATGTGAATGTCTTATTAAACTCATATCTGACAGATCCTTGCCCCAAAATGAAATGTTCACGTGAAATGTTAGTTTGAAACCTCATATCCATTATCTGAGGTTTTCTAAAAGCAATGAAGAAATAAAGAACTGTCAGTACAACCATCATTTTTAGAGAACAAAATATTAAAGCTTGAAGGAAATATGCTATCAAGAATGCAAAAATTCCTGAGGTGCACTGGGGTAAGGGGAAACTACTCTTCCAATTTCAATAGCTTTCTTTGCAAATTAACTTATTTCATTACTGAGAATAGTTTACTTTCAAATGTAATTGATACGGTTCATGGTTTACTGCCAGCTGTACTTTCATTGTGTCATAGCTACTGCTTATTATGACATTCTGCCAGGATACCACTGACACCACTACTTTGTCTTCCATAACAGCACTCAAGGGCATATTTTTAACACAGAATGAACCAGAGTATCACTCCCATAATTTTGGGAATGTGATGTTGAAAATTGATTCCACTGAGTTTTATCCAGATGTCTCTTCACTTGTGATCTAGAATAATTTATTGAAAGAAGCCATTCACATTATGAATTGATTATTTTTGTTGAATCATAAATTAATATTACTATATAAGATATGTAAATTTAGAAATACATGATTCTTTCCAAAAAGGAATTTATAAACAGAATAAAAGCTGAAAAATATTGATACAGAGATAACTCATAAATTATCTGTAGCAGTTAGAGAGAAGTAGCATATTAGATTATATGCCAAAAGGCTTGAAGAAGTGGGAGAAGTCACCTCAAGAAAGGCCCCGGGGTGAATCAACTTGAACTATGATTACAATGAATATATGAGTTCATCAATTGTTCACTTTTACAGCAGAAGAATTAAAAAACACAGTTCAATGTGAATGAAGTAGCAAGATGTATATAAAATATCAGAATTTACAAAGTATGTAAAGTGTTCTTCATCTTTATACAAGTTGAGAATGTTAAAATAGTGATTTAATATCATGGACAAATTTTAGTGTAATATTTAACTACAGGCATGATTAGAGGGAAATTTAAAATACATTAATTCTTTCAATAAATACTCACTGTGTGCCTGTAAGTTACCTAGCACTTAACTAAGCAGCTGGATACATTAGGGAATAAAACAAACATGATATCTCATGTTATCTGCCCTTTCTGAGTTTCAATAGCTTCAATTTTGTAAAAAATTGAAAAAGGAAAATAGATCATTAAAAAAACAAAATATATATAATATGTTGAATATAGGAGGGTGATAAGTGCTATTTTAAAAGAGTCATATAAGAATCAAAGGTTTGTAGTGAAGAAAAGGTGAAAAATACAAAGAGGGAGACATAAAAATGTTGCCTTATTAAATAGAGTGGTCAGGGAAATTATCATTGAGAAAGTGACATATGAGCAAATATTGAGCTTGGAATGTTGGTCATATGTCATATGCATATCTGGGGAAAGAGTGGTCCTTGCAGAGGGAATAGTTGGGACAAAAATCCTCCAACAGACACAAGACTTACAGGTTCTGGGAGTATCAAGGAAGCATATGTTTGTATAAGTGAGATAGGGTGATACGGATGGTAAGAAGACATCAGAAGGTAATCGAACCGGTGTTGTGTAGGGTATTGTGGTCAATGTAAATCTAAGTTAGGTGGGAAGTCACTTTAGGAGTTTGAGCAAAAAAGTGACATATTGTGACACATTTTAAAAAGAAATTTGACCAGTTTAGAAAGAATAAAATGCAGGGGAAATTGTCAAAACATGGAAAGAACTTTGAAGGTTATTGCAGTGATCAGTGTAGAAAATTTGGTGGTAGCAATCGAAGTGCTGAAAATGGTCACTCCCTAGTTACAGATTATTTTGAAGGTATAAAAAAAGGTTTTACTGCAAATGAATGTTCAGTGTGAGAGAGAGTGGGTCATGACTCCAAGATCAATACAAGCAACTGCAAGTATTGCCATTGCTTGAAATGAGTCAGATTATAGGTGGAGAAAGTTTGGCTGAGAAAAGAAGGTGTTCAGAATAAGACACAATGAGTATGCGATATTCAGTAGGCTTGTGTACAGAAAGTAATGATTATGTACTTATACAATAAGTCTAGATTTGGTGACCAAGACTTGAACCGACGATACAAATTTAAATGATATTAGGTAGGACTTAAGGACAGAAATTGGAATCACCAGAGAAGACAGTATAAATATAAAAAACAAAAGATCCAATACCACTGGAATATTGTACATCAAAATTGCCACCTTATAAATGTCTTGATTAGATGTTATAAAGAAATTCAGGTAAATACGGATGGAGAGATACTGATTATACTAGAAAACACCTAAGATAGAAGAAACAATTACCACTCCTTATAAAAAGCATTATATATAAGTAACTTCGTTAAAGTTCCGGCTTTGAATTTTGTGGTTCAAGAAGTATGATGTTAAAAAGGTGACTGGAAATATATCAAGAGCAAAGTAAAATAATTTTAGCAGTTTTTTTATATATATCAAATATGTTGAATTAGCATGCTGACTTAAATTTAAATTTAAAAGAAAACTGTAGAAAGTAAGGGTTCCTGTTCATTGCAGCATTATTCACAATAGTAAAAACATGGAACCAACCATGCTGCCCATGGAAAATGGACTGGATAAAGAAGATGTAGTACATTTACACGATAGAATACTATGCAATCATAAAGAAAAATAAACCATAAACTTTACAGCAACTTGGATGGAATTATCATCTATAATACTCAATGATTTATCACAGAAACAAAGATCTGAGTACTACATGTACGCACTCATAAGCAGACCCTGAACACTATTTTAATTCTATAAGAAAGGGATTGGCAGTAGTGTGACACTGCCAGGGGAGGGAGAGACACATAATATCAATAAAGTAAACTCATACTTTACCTGTACAATGACCACTTATGTACTCAACCCTGGATTATATCCCAAATCTTTAAAATAAAAATTTTTTAAAATTAAAAAAATGAAAAGTAAGGTTTCCTAAAAACTGTGGTCAAAATTATCTGCAATTAAATTTTATCTTTGTATTACAGTAAAATAATAGTTGCAATGATAGAGAATGCAAAAATTTAGTATTATGTAGAAGAATTATTTCTCATTTTTGTACTCAATTCATAACAAAATGCAATAGACATACTAACAGAATCATGTTAATAGAATGAGTATTAAATGAATCAATATAATATAAATCTTCATGTGTTATCATATGTTTTACACTTAACCAAAAAAAAATTATTTATTTATTTATTTATTTATTTATTTATTTATTTATTTATTTATTTATTTATATTGTGTGAATGCTGTGAGAATGTGTTGCCCATTCTTTGGTCTCAGATTTCTGGTCTCAAGTGATTCTCCTGCATTGACTCCCAAAGTGCTGGGAGTACAGGTGTTAACCTCCATGCCTTGCCTAATTTTAAACAAAATTTATTTAAAACAAACATTCAATAGTTTTTCATGGGTGAGAAAGTTAGTGAAACAGAAACCAGCATGCTGTACTTGACTGGAGTTGATTATCTGTGCTAAGTGACTACTTTGTGCTGCAGCTGGTGTTGCTACTGATCAAAGAACTGTACTTATTTCTCCAGGTATCTATGCCTAGAAATTTATCTCAGTGTTTTCTGTAGTATTTATGTAATATCCAAGAAAATTTCTATTACTTTACCACAGGACAAGGAAGTGTGTCCTAACCAAAATAAATCCAGAATATAAAAAGGAATTATGTCTAAAATATTATTGTCCTTATGAGCTTCCTTGTTAGCTAAATAAGCAATTTTATTTTTTTAAGTACTCCATTTGAACTACTGAAGAATTTAAATCTACCTTGTAACCCCAAATTCTAAGATAAACCTATACATCTCTCCCTACTTCCCAAACTATTAATGTAAAAATAACTGGGATTTATTTCTCTGAAAACCATGGGTTTCTCTCCTCATAAGAATGCTGTCTTATCTTACCAGCAATTATAAAGAAATATTTGCTATAAGTCACAAGAATTATTATTGTGATACATGTGGTGGGAAACCAGGTGCAGAATAAACATCAGCCATGGCTGTCAAGTAGTATAAAATAGAAGTACAATTAGCTATTACAAGAAAGCTTTTAGGGAAACTTTCCAAATAGAAAACCAGTGCCTTGAATAACTTAATTAACTTCCTGTGGGATCAAATCCATCACTGTTAAGTACCTGTCACATATACGTATTGCCCATAGTAAGGCTCAATAAATGTTTTGTATTAGTGCTGAAATTATTTATGCCTCTATATTATATAATATCTAGAGAAATAAAACATATCTGCTATATTAAAGAAGAACTTTTGTAATTGAACTAGCAGCAACTATAATATTAAAAAACTAATATTGAAAGTGAACAATAGGGGAGATGTACTGAATGGTTTATTAGGGGTTGGAGACATAAAGACATTTATCAGGGATACTCTTGTCATCTCCACGAATCAGCATAAAGTGGAAAGTTCTGTTACATTCCATATATGCCTATGTAATCAACTTATGATTGCTCGATGCTCAGGTTCACTCCCCTGAGTTTCTGATCAACCACACAAAGCAGTTATTTTGGAGTTATTCATGACTCATTCATTCATTATTTTATTCATTCATTCAGCAAGAATTGGATTTTTATCATGTCCACAAATTACGTATCCAGATAGGTGTTAGTACCCTGTATTTCAAGATGAGGTGTGCCAACTCATTTCTCCAAAACCAGAGTGACTAAAAGTATGAAAATAATAGTCCAAGACTTGGCTGTTTGGTTTCAAATTCCATACTCTTAAATATCACCTTGTAAAGGAGATAAGAATAGAAAATAGTAGTTCTCTATTCTAGTAGTGTACTCAGGCCTGTTCTAACACCTGATTTCTTATATTCCTGAGATAGTCCAATGCATTTTGAACATGCTAGCCTCCAAATTTAGGCATTCTGAGACAGAGTCACTGTGGTACTGATTTGCCAATTTAGAGCTATTTCTGTGCTGTACTTAAAACAGTATAACTTGGTAAAACCTGGGAAATGTTGACAAAGTTGTGTTAATAAGGAATGTAGTTGCCATTTCTACTTCCATGTGGTAGAAGGTGGGCATTTTATGTTCACATAAGGAAGTCTGAGGATCTCTGAACAAATATACCAGGAGTGCAAAAAAAAAAAAGGTCTACATATTTTAAGTGATGATAAGGGATGTCTGCTGTAATCAGAAGTGTCTGAACCCTGATGGTAACCACTTTGAGCACCTCTTGTAATTGCAGAAGTCAAACGTGACTTGTATTCATCTTACTGAGTATTACAATTTTAACACTTTCTTTTTCCTCTCCATTTTTTTTGGCATCCTCTGTGTATGTTTCTGGGTCGTATATGTCAAGCATTCCATTTTTTGTAGTTTGTGGGTTTTCGCTTTGTTATCCCAATTATGTTTTACATACAATAAAAATATAAGCAATATTTACAATGAATGTTTTTCAACACCTAAAGTATACATGTGTTTTATGTCAATTTCGATTAATATTCAGAACACATCTAGGCATCTTTATTTATATTTTAATAAAAAGAGCAAAGAGAGTTAAGTTTATTTAAATTACTCAGGGGCTTTATTTATGTGGCTCAAAAGCCAATTCCCTATTTCATTCAAGTTATTGAATTTTCCTTTACATAATCTGATATGAATCTTTGAAAAAGAGCATAAGCTAGTCAGAATGAAGTCTTGTTGGGCTTAAGAACTTATTTCTCATTGGAATTTGCTATCGAGAGATTTTCTGGTAAGGTTTTTTAAAAATATATTTTCTAACAGGAAAACAATTTCTGTGAATAGCTTTGATTAGATGGCCACAAAATCCCTTGACATTTACAATTTGAATGTCTTAAAATATTTGCATGTGAAAATGCAACACTAATCCCAAGCAACATGAAACATTAATGCATTCCACAAATGAAAACGTTTTTATAAATCACTTTTATCAGATTATACATTATAAAGTTTGAATGTTAGTTAAACCTTTATCTACCCCTTTGTTTTGGGGCTTTATGGAAAGGCAATTCTATCACTATCCTACATGTTACTTATCGCAAAAGTACAACTGAGAAACCTGAATTCCTGAAACCAACTTGAAAACAGAAAAAAGATATGACATTATTTTATTACATTGATATACCTTTTCTACATTATCCTTATTTGACATTACTTTCTCCCAGATAAGGCAATATTTTCAAGAATGTTTAGTCTTTGGGGATTTCTTCACATAATATTACATCTTTGGAAGACAGGAATGAAGTGAAAGCTAGAAAGAGCAACACAATTTTATACAAGTTTCCAATAATAATAATTACTTGTTTACATGCTAAACACTCCACTGAACTTTTGATAGGCTGTCAACTATTTATTAGTTGGAATAAAACAGAACACAAAAAGTCTAAGGCTCTGAAAAGAACATTATTGCACTATTCACTAGATGTAAGTACATCTAATAACTTTGCCAAAATATTTAAATTAACGGAAACAAAGTTTTTTCCATAAGTTAAATGGAGATACTAAAACCTGTGTTATAATGTTTCTACAGTCAACTTACATTTAAAAAAACCTAGACAGACCCATGGTAAACTTTTGATTAATGTGAGCATAGAGTTATAATGGTGGAAGTTGATTGCATTACAGTTCAAAATTAGTTTTGAACCAATTGAATAATAGGCACAGGTGCAAAATGATAAGGAACATGTTAGGTTTTCATTCCTAGTGAGGGTGAGTTAGAGACATGATTTAAACTTGAAACTATTTCCATCTTCTTAACTGGATATCATGTCTGATCCACCTGTGAGGAGAGTGAGCTTTTTTTACACAGATTATCTGGGTCTGCCAAAATAAACCAACCACAAAGACAAAGCAAATATTCTTTTGACCTCTAAATCTCCTCTTTTCTCCCCCCCCCATTTGGAGATAATGTCTCACTAGGTCATCCAGGTCATCCAGACCAAAGAGCAGTGACATGATGTGATAATAGCTCACTGCAGCCTCAAACTCTTGGGCTAAGCAATCCTCCTATCTCAACCTCCTGAGTGGCTAGGACTGCCGGTATGCAAAACAGCACCTGGTTTTTGTTGGTTTTAGTTTTGTTTTGTTTTTGTTTTTTGGGTTTTTTTGCAGAGAAGGGTGTCACACTATGTTGACCAGACTGGTCGCGATCTCCTGGTCTCAACAAATCCTCCAGACTCAGACTCTCAAAGTGCTGAAATTACAGGCGTAGGTCACCACACTTGGCTGATACTTCCATTCTTAAGACATGGTAGGAATACCAAATGTCAAATGCTTTTCAACCTTAATAAATAAAACCCTGCTTTCTATAGAGAGGATCCAGTGGTATATAGAGAAAATTGTTGCTGATACTTTAAGAAAGTTCTCTATTTCTAGGTGACTGAAAGGGAGAAAAAGATAGCATGATGCCATAATTGAGGTCTCTGAAGCCACACTGCCTGGGTTTAACCACAGTTCTGCCATATACTGCTGGGTGACATTTAGCGGGTCTCAAATTAAATTCACTTAAGGATAAAGTAGCACATATTTACTTAACACTCAGAACAGAGCATAGCAGAAAACATGATTTCACCTAAAGCTAATTCCCTTTATTCCCTATCTCACTAAGGTAGAGTTTGCATATAGATTTAGAATGCAAATATGAATAACAGAATAATTTTTTTCACTGAGGAGGTAAACTGGTTACCTACAAAAATTTAGCAAATAAGAGAAAAGTAAAAGAAGAATGCTAGTTAGCAAAGCCAAAAGTTGTATTACTCATATTTAACGTACAAATTCTGAGTGC
Organism: Cephalopachus bancanus; assembly: GCA_027257055.1. Taxonomy (NCBI): domain Eukaryota; kingdom Metazoa; phylum Chordata; class Mammalia; order Primates; family Tarsiidae; genus Cephalopachus; species Cephalopachus bancanus. The sequence goes on along the minus strand of JAPVLO010000068.1, from coordinate 7,896,383 downwards.
TATGTTATAAAATGGGTGATTTCATTCAGAAATTAATCTGTGTTAAAAGACAAACAAACTTCAAGTAGGTGCCTGTCTAGTTTAAGTTTAAATCGGTTCTACATGGAAAACAGAGATATGTTTGTAAGCATCTAATGATGTAGTGATGCACATCAACTTGCATAAAAAACGTTCAGGTTACTTGGAGACAGTACATTCTAAGATTAAATCAGGAATACAAATAAAAATAAATAAGAAAATAATTTATTGATGCGTAGAATTGATAATGAGATTTCTAAGAGTACTGATTGTCTTTTTAAAGATTTCTTTTTAGAGATGAGGTCTCTCTCTTCCTGTTGCCCAGGCTGGAGTGCAGGGGTGTGATCACAGCTTATTGCAGCCTCGGACTGGGCTCAAATGATCCTTCCACCTCAGCCTCCTAAATAGCTAGGAGCTACATATTACAGCTACATATGCCACCATGCCCAACATTTTTTTTTAGAGATAAGATCTTGCAATGGTGCCTTAACTGGCCTTGACCTTCTGACCGTAACTTATCCTCCTTCCTGTGCCTTTCAAAATGCTGGGATTATAGGTATGAGCCATCATGCCCAGTAGCAGTGGTTGTCTTTAACTTATACTTATCTATGGCTCAAGTTCTAACAGACTTTTGTTTGTTACCCAGGGAATGACAGAGCTATCAATTTCATTTTTTTCTCAGTAAAACCCTTTTCATGGCATCTGAGGGCAGGGAGTATTGCTCTGGTAATACCTAAGAAAATATAACTCCAAAAGGGATAATGCATCCTCCTATGGTATCCTTGGACTAAAAACCAGTTTTAGGTCTTTAAGGCCTCCCACTCAATATTGATACTGCCCATGATGATTGAAACCATTGCTCAGGGGGTACAGAGGTATTCAATAAAAGAGTGAATCATACTGGGGAGACTCATGGAGAAATGATCTTACACAAATTATCCCTAATACAAGGGTCAGAGACAAAGCATTAAAGTATATTCATCATGGATCTAACTCAACATGCCACTGTTTGTTTTAACATATCTAATGCACTCAGTTGCCAAACAAGTCACACAATGGAAAAGAAAATGCACACAACGAGTTGTTGATCTGGACAAGATTGGAAAAGATGTCAAAGAAATAAGTTAGGGAGATTGCAAACTGAATTCAGTACCCATATCAAATAATCAGTGACAAAGATAAATTAATGTTCTATCTGTTTGGCAAGCATAGTTAAATCACATACAGACCAATCATCCCTGAATGTATATCATAACAAAGTTTGAGTTACCACTGAATATAATCTTTAGGCATTCACACTCTTGTCTCTCAGAGAAGTCGCTTAATGATCTCTCTTCTCAGGCTATGACATAAAGAAAGTCAGAGTTGAAGCATAAATGATATCAAATATTCTCACAGGAAAGCCTGAATTTAACTGTATTCAGTCTGACTGTCTCCTTTTTTATTCTGATCTGATAATTACACATTTTTCCTTTATTATGTACAATATTTTTATTGATCATTTTTTGTAGACATGCTTGACAACTTTTTTCAGGTACTGATGCATGCTCATAAAAAGAACATTTTGGAAAAATTTGCAAATAATAAAATTGGAAATATTTGGCATATGGTGCGGCATAACAAACATCAAAGTGCTAAATTTTCAATTTTGCTTTTCTAGTTTCTGTAGCATTTTGTGGTTTGTTGTGTTTCAGCAGCTTATAGGCATTTCTCTAAGAGTTTCAAAAATAAATCAAAGGCAAGATGAGCTGTACTCATTACTTATACATAATGGATGACATTTTCTTGATATGAAAAACTTTCATGGCCTAGAAATAATTTATAAACTTTAGATTTAAATAAACTTCAGCAAGGCACATCCTGTCAGGTTTCCTTGCTTCGTCATATTTTCTCATCTTTTAAGAATATTTCACTATAAAAAAATGTTAATCAATGAAATATATCATGAAAAAGTGTGTGTATATGGAAAGCTTTCAGAACAGACTATAATGACATATTATTGATGCTATTTGTATCTACTCTGAGTCAACAAAAATGATATGCACTGTGATTTTCTCTAAGAAATAAAATATTTTAATATACAAAACTATTAATACCTTGTTTAATGCAAGATACTTAATACCTTAAAACAATTTTAAATTTGTTAGTGATTTCATATATCATTAAAAAGATTAAGATAGCGCCAATTTAGATGAATGCCCTATGAACCCATTCATAAAAAAATGTTTTAAATAAAATCTTTAAAGTGGAATAGGAACCATTTAAAATGTTTTGTATACATAGTTCACCTAGGTCCAGCAGAATCCTAAGGTCTAGCCAGGAACAAATTCTTCCCTTGTTTAAGGGGGTGAGAAAATCTGTAACACATTCAAAAGTCAAAGCCCTTAGGCATCACTTCTGTTTATTTTTGCTTCTGGTTTCTTCTACCTCATAAGCCTGGATAATGGTGCTCTCCTATTATTTTTCCCTCTCATATTTGTTTAAAGCCTAACTTCTTTTCTATATTCTTGAATTTGTGTCCTTTGTCTACACTGATTTCCCTCTAGTATCTGAATCAGATTTCTGGGTTCTTGATGATTTGAGAATAATTGTTTTATTTAATACATTATTTTTTGATCATTCATGATGAGTAGTTACAAAGAAAGATAATGTATAAGATAAAATGTCTTTTTCTTTTTTCACTTTATGAATTGCATTTGCTTCGTCTTCTCAGACCTGGAAATAACAATACAGAAATTCATATGGAAACATAGATGACCACGAATAACTAAAACAATCCTCAGCAAAATAAACAAAGTGGAAGGTATTACACTTCCAGACTTTAAATCTTACTATGAGGCTGCAATAATCAAAACAGCCTGGTATTGGTATAAGAACAGGCATGTAGGCCAATGGAACAGGCTAGATATTCTGAAAGCAAAACCTCAATTTCTCAACCAACTCATCTTCAACAAAGTCTCCATCAACAACCACTATGGAGAGGAGAACTTATTCAGTAAATGGTGCTGGGGAAACTGACCACATGCAAAGGATTAAAACAGGACCCCTACCATACACAAAAATCAACTCCAAATGAGTCAAAGACCTAAGTGTAAAACTCCAAACTTTAAGAGTCTTAGAAAATGTAGGAGACATCTTTATGGAAATCAGAATAGGCAACCAATTCCTGATCAAAACCCCAAAACCCCATGCCATAAGAGACAAGATAAACAAGTGGGACCTTATCAAACTGAAAAACTTCTGCAAAGCAAAAGAAACCATGAAGAGAGCTGGGTGACAGTTCACAGATTGAGAAAATATTTGCCAACTGTATATCTGACAAAGGTCTAACATCCAGAATCTACAAAGAATGCAAATGTGCTGAAAGGAAAAAAATAAACAGGCCCATTATAATGTGCACAAAAGACATGAATAGAGACTTCTCAAAATAAGACATGCAAGCAGACAATAGACACATGGAAAAATACTCAGCCTCACTAATCATCAGAGAAATGCAATCAAAACCACATTGAGATACCATCTAACTCCAGTAAGAGTGGCCATCATTAAAAAAACAAAAAACAACAGATGCTGGAGAGGATGCACTGTTGGTGGGAATGCAAACTAGTTCAACCTTTATGGAGAACTGTATGACAATTCCTGAAAAGAACTACAACTTGTCCTTCTGCACAATCCAGCAATCCCCCTTCTGAGAATATCCCAAGAGGACCTCAAATCACTTTTCAAACAAAGATACCTGCACAAGAATGTTTTATTACAGCTATTTACAATAGCAAAAACATGGAACTATGCTGGAACCATCAAAACTGGACTGGATTTTTAAAATGTGGTACAAATACATGATGGAATATTTCACAACCATAAAGAAGAAAAAAATCATGGACTTTGCAGCAACCTGAGTGGATTTAGAGTTTGTAATACTCAGTGATTTATCACAGAAACAAAGAACTGAGTACCACATGTTCTCACTCGTAAGTGGACCCTGAACATTGACCTCAATATTATAAGAAAGGGATTGGTAGTAACCAGAAACTGCCAAGGGAGGGAAGGGCGGCACATAACATTAATAAGGACATCTGATGTCAAATCAGGCAAAGTGAGACCATACGTAGGCCCAAACTTTACCTGTTCAATGACTGCTTGTATACCTAACCCTGAATTATACCCCACATCTTTAAAATAAATTTTAAAAATTGTGTTTGCTTCAAGTAATAATGATTTATGACACATTTTTGAGCTGCATATGATTTATATTAACTCATCAAGACAACTCTAACCTTTTCCTCACCTTAGCTAAATTTTAGGAAGATACTTTCCTGACGTTAGTTTCCCGACCCCTGTTTTTTAAGATAACTTGTAATTTCAAGTTATTTCTCTGACCCTTAAAAAATATATAAATATTCTTCCAGTCTCTTGCCAGTTTTACAATCCAGGGATGTCTTGTTCAAGGACCTGAAGACATCCCTTTGAAATATAATTACCTAGATAAATAATACTGCTTTCTCCAAGTTTCTGTGGCAAGGTAGGAGTCTTTAAAAAGTACCAATTAGCAAACATAGATGGCCTAATTACATTGATCAATAGCTCCACTAACATCTTCCAGTACTTTCTACCAGCTTGCTCCAGTGCTTTAAAACCTTCCACCTTTTGCTTCACTGGAGTTGATTTCAATCTCTCTCCACTATCACCTTGCCTAATTTACTATGGTACAGTTGTTCTTTGACAGTTTTATTGTGCAATTCAAATAGAATTATGACTCATCATTGGACCCTGAGACTCTTTCCCCAAATCCCAGTTGTATATCATTAACATTTGTCTTCCCCACTGACTGATAACTCACAACTGACTTATGATCTAGTGTTCTATACCTCAGACCACCAAAACACAGCCATGTATTGATTTCAATTAAGTTGCTCTTATTGGTAATTAGATCTCAATGTATTTAACTCCTATAATTTAATGTTTAGTGTTCTTTCTGTGTGGGGGTCCTCGTGTGTAAAAGATCAAATGATCCTAGAGATATATAAGTGCTTTGAAAATTACATATTTCTAGTAGAAGGATTGCAGGGTCGTATGGAAGGTCGATTTTTAGATCTTTTAGGAATTGCCACACTGTTTTCCACAGAGGCTATACTAATTTACACTCTCACCAACAGTGTAGAAGTGTTCGCTTTTTGCTGCATCCTCTCCAGCATCTGTTGTTTTTTGCGTTATTGATGATAGCCATCCTGACTGGAGTTAGGTAGTATCTCTGTGTAGTTTTAATTTGCATTTATTTGATGACTAATGAGGTTGAGCATTTTTTCATGTGTCTGTTGGCTGCTTGTACTTCTTCCTTGAGAACTGTCTATTCATATCTTTTGCCTACTTTGTAATGGGGCTGTTTGTTACCATAAAGAACCCAAATCACCCTATAAAAAGATACTCACACACATGTTTATCGCAGCATTGTTCACAGTAGCAAGAACATAGAATCAACCATGCTGACCATCAAAAGAGGACAGGATAAAAAAGTGGTACGTATACACGATGGAGTATTATGCAGCAATAAAGAACAAAATCATAAACTTCGCAGCAACCTGGATGGACTTGGAGTCTGTAATACTGAGTGATCTTTTACAGAAACAAAGAACTGAGTATCACATGTTCTCACTCATAAGCAAACCTTGAACAATTATTATATGCAGGGATCCTGCCCCTGCCAAGAGTGTGAGGTTTCCTGAAGGAGGGACGAATAGGCAAAAGATGAAAATAATATACTCGTACAACTGCTTGCTGAACAGATGACAATTTAATGTTAGTTAACACAGAGCTTCTATACCATTCATAATGGGGCAAGACAAAGAAAATTCCTTCACGTAAATATACTTTAAAAGTTACCATGATCTAGCGGTCTAGAAGCGACAAACAAGCCAATAACACTATCTACTTTTAGTTAATGAGTCTTTATCATAAAGCCAAAAATGATAGTTTCAGTTCAAAGTCCCAAATTACAGTCCTTGAAATGTCTCAAGAAAGTTTCCAAGTGTACATTTCCCCATGTGTCAGGAGTTTTTCTCTTTGGGGCTTCTATGACCCTCAAAGCTTCGTAATCACCTCTCTTGTGCAGGTGCTTTTTTACTTTTCTCTTATCCTGCAGTCTTTATTTCTAAAGAAAACTCAAAAGAAGCTTTTAGTGATGTTTCCCAGGTCCCCAAGGTTGCTTTCTGTATTTAGTTAATTTATCATAAAAGTATCTAATTAGTATATTATGAATTCAGTGAAAACTCACTCTATAAACGTTTACTTAAGATTTTAACTATAGAATTAAGTAAAAATCTTAACGATTAATCTTTATCCTAAGTCTGTGAAAACAGTGTTATAAATCACCTACATAACTCCTAGATAAGTATTAGAACTTAAAATGAATTCATAATGAACTTACTATAAACTTGTGCTTCTAAAAAACCTTATATCTAAACACTAAACTGCATAATTCTAAATCAAATAAGGAGTGAATATACTTATATCATTTTTTACTCAAGCAATATCTAGTAACTTATAACCAAGTGAAAGAAAGAATTTTTGATGTGCTTCAGAGTTTAACCGTTGCATTTGTTAGAAAAGGTCAAATGGCATAGTTTGAAATGGAAAAATGAACCATGACATTTCCAGGTTAGCTGTGAGTACTGCACATAAACATGCCATTTTCTTCTTCCAAGACTGCACAGAATTCTTTGGCCGTACCAAACAGCAAAGGTGGAAGACAGAAGGGCCTCAGCTTCCCGGGCTCACCCTATGGCCCGGGGTCTTCGGCCCACCAGGACCCTGTCAATCAGGTGGGCCTCCAAGGCTGGCTCCCAACAATTGTAATACTATAAGAGAATGATAGGCAATAGTGAAAAACTGCCGAGAGGGAGGCAGGGAAGTGGAATTGGCAGTAGTGGAAATCTACCTGGGGAAGGAGGGGCACACTTAATCAACAAGGGTACCTACATAATGAATGTCTATATACCTAACCCTGAATCATGCCCCACATCTTTAAAAAAAAAAAATTAAAAGAAAAAAAAGAAAATTATATATTTCTAAATCTTTCAAGAATTAGAAAAAAATCTGAGCTTCAAATGCCTATAATATGAAAAAAAATTACAAAACCTGACCCAAATATTTTAAAAATTCAAATTCATGTAAATTAGGTAAATGACACTAGTTTTTTGAGTTCTCACTGTTAAGTATACATTTATTAAGTATATGAGAATACATGTTTACTTTAACTTACTAATCACATTAACTAATATTATTTCTACCAAACATTTAAGATGAAAAAAATATAAATTTGATTTTAATGAAATTTTATAATTAACTGGACAAATTTGTATTTCAACCATAATTATGTTTTATGTCTGCTTAAAAACAATTGTCAAAATCTTTTTGCAAGTTTGATAACTTACAATGTATCTTATGCTAAATTCAGTAATAAATATGTATTAAATATCCAGATCATTTCTAAATAAAGCAAAATACTAATGTTTAAGTTTATATTCTTTTGCTTGATGCAGAGAGGCTAAATATGTTGTGTCTGTTAGCAAACATATTTTTTTGCCACATTGGCAGAAGGACAAGTCCCAGGGGTTCCCTAGCTCTACCTTGTCCCATTTACAGTTCTCAGGATAACTGTGGAATGTGCTAAAAATATTGTGTTCTGAGATAAGGGAGAACTTTCAAGAGTAGCCCAGATTTTTTCCTTATCCCTCCTAGAACAGGATGTTCTGCAATGCTTTATCTCAGTGAACTAAGTGTTTCCCAGGGTATAAAACCCAGAGTGGAATGCTTTTGGGATCCTTCAGCTGAGTGTGAAGTGGAACAGGCACAGATGAGACTCTGTCTGCAACGGGCAGCTTTCCTGAGCCTTGGGGACTTGCTGGCCATGGATCCCAGACTGCTGTTGATTCTTGCTTCCTATTTGTGGTAATAAATTTGATTTACATAACCTGTTGTGAGATTCCCACAGGATTCATACTATAGCAGTCGAATTTGTGCAAAACTTCCTGACAGATCAAGAAAACTTAGCATAAATTGGTGAGGTGTTTAGAGGCCTCTCATGAGACTGGAAACCAGTACACAGTTTTCTCTCCCAAGGATTAATACCAGTGTCCTGTATATCTTCTTATTTTGAGAAATTATGCCACAAGAAATCACATACCTCTGAAAATTATGAGAAGATATATTCACAAACTCTATTTGTTTGCTATAGAATGTTGATACAGAATAATTCACGGTTGTTCCTCTTTAATATATAAGGATGACTACTTAAATTATAATTAATATATAATTAATTATATATTAATATATAATATATAATAAAGAGAGAGAGATTTAAAAATATATATATATAAATGAAACTACTAGAAATGATAAGCACCAAGGGAAACAACCTTGTATACAAAGTATACAGGAGCACAGGATTTGTTTTGTTATGGAAAATTATGCAAGTTGTGTAGAATGTTTTTCTGTGATCAAAAAAGATAGTTTTATTTTAAAACAAAATTACTAGTTCCAGAATGAGAAGAAAGAAAATGTGCACAAAACCACAACTGATATGGATAGTCAAAGAAGTTTTTACAGAGATGAAATTTTGTTTTGCACCTTCAAATCTACTTAAGATTAAATGGGTTTTTTTAATATTACTGTTATGACCTTGAGTGTCAAAAGTGTAATGATGCAAAACTAGAGTTTGGTTTTCTTTCTGTTAAAATGAAAATATTTTCTTGTATTATTGGTCTGCTTTTAGTAAGAGATTGTAAAGATTGTATTATTTTTTTCTTTACCTTCTGAGTAATCTGCCTATAAGGCACAGATTCTGTTATCAAGATAATTTTATGTGTTTTAGGTTGATTATTATCAGGTATTTGATTGTCTTAGAGAACCCAGTTTTTTTTTGCTTTTAAAAGAGTTAAAATTCGTTGTTGTGTGTATGTTTTTTTCAGTCATGTTACTTCCTTTATTTGTTTTAATAAAGGTTATTGCCACTTTGTTTAAATAGATAACCAATGTCGTTTCTTAATTTTTTTTTAGCCAATAGTCCAAAACTTTGTACGTGTTTGACAACTTTTCATGTTTCACCTACCCAAACTCTAAATCTAAATGAAATCTTTTAAATCTCAAATTGACTTTGGAATTTCCCAGAAGGCCTCTAGAAAACCACAAAGAATTTGTTTTTTCACCTTGTAAAAAGAGAAGTGATGATTATTAGGTTTATTTGATATGTTATGTTGCATTGTTAGACAGTTCTAACAATAAGAGAGATTTAAATTTTCCTAGTATATATTTGTATAGTAAAATATTCTTGCTATAGATGTTTAACAAATTTTAGAGTTCCTAGAGGTGTGTCAATGTCCTTGCTATCTATGATATGTGCATGTGCTGCTTTGCCAATATTAGAAAACAAGAGTATAATTGCATTAGTCATAATTTCTAAGTTGTTCAGTGGGAAAACTGGAATATTTATATCTTTCTGTCTTTGTGGGAGGGCGGGATCTTGACTTTGATAAGAGTGGATTCACGAACAGATGACCTAATCACCTTGACCACCTCCCCTGGCACATCCTCCAGTAGTTTTTTACCAGCTCACTTCAGTGCCTAAAATTCCTTCCAACTTTAATTTTAGTAGAGATGAGTTCAATATCTCTTCCTTAATTCAGTATTTTTAAATATAGTATTTCTTGCCTATTTGACTTTATCAGTGCAATTTTTCTCTGACATAATCTTGACATGAGTATAGTATAATTAATACACATAATTTTTCCTGATATCCTGTCCCTTTGATAGGCATTACAAATATTATCTAATTTAATCCATGGTCAAAAAACAATAGAGATGTTTACTCACTTAGCTGAGGAAACTGAGGTTTAGAGAAGTTAAATCATGTTAAGTCATTTAATTGAGCTTCAGGATCCTCTCTTACTCCGTCCCTTCTTAAGTGTGTGTTTTTTTTGTTTTTGTTTTTGTTTTGTTTTTTTAATTTACAATCCTGTGTTATTTTTCTTTAAAGGAGAGCCTCCTAGATGTCTTGAGGCTTTTTTGAACCTGGATCTGTTAAATTCATTGCATTATTTCCTCAATATCCATGGGGGATTTATTCCAAGACCTCTTGTGGATATCAAACTCCATGGAGACTTAAGTCTTTGATATAAAATGGCATAATATATACACTTAACCTATGTACATCCTCTCATATGCTATATTTTAAACCATCTCTAGATCACTTATAATACCTCATACAATGTAAGTAATTGTTATTTTGTATTGTTTAGGAAATAATGACAAGAAAATCTTCTGTGCTACAGACAGAATACCGTTTTTTTTCTGAATACCGTTTTTTTTCTGAATACCGTTGATCTACAGTTGGTTGAATCCACAGATGCATAATCCACGAATATAAAGGACTGTATTTAAATCTGGAAATGTCTGAATTCAATGCCTGTGTGCTCCTTTTATTGCAGGCATTTTCTGGATTTGCCTTTGGCGGCCCAGTGTTCAGTAAAATTAGCTCAGAGACAGCCGTGTAGAACTGTATGCACCAGGAGAAGCTGAGTTCTGAGACTTCCACTCCAATCACAATCAGACAAGCCCTGTTCTATGTCATCATTCATCTACTTCTATGCTATTTGAAACAAATTTGCTTGAAATAAATAATTCTGTGGGCAAAATGGTTTGAAAATAGTGGCATGATGCAATGCTGCTAAGTCTTCTTTTCATTGAATATGTGTTGATGTTGGGTAGCAAGTGTGGAAAATTAATTATACAGAATGTATTAAATATGCTTTGAAATGAAAAGGCCTAAAAAATTATCTAGTCTAACTTCTTTTTTTTTTGTCAGATGGGAGAAATGAGTCACAGAAGAGAAAGTAATTTACCCAGGGTCAAAGACTGGTTCAGCATAGAATAGCAATCATTAAATTCTCATAATGCATGATGTCAGTAGCTTATTTAAGGGATACTTTTAAAAACTGCTTGTCATTAAAGAAGCTTGTCAATATTGACTGTAGTTATGTTTCAGGAATCATTCTCACTACACACCACTTTATTTTTTTTATGAGTGAGCTTAAAAGATATTTGACTTAGTCTTAGAATAAAAATAATTGGTATTGAACAGCTTTTGGTTTTGTTTCATTTTTTCATAAAATGTCAAACGTTGATTGAATTTCATTCTTTGGTCAGTTGTTAAAACTATCCTTGACAAACCTGAGGAACATTCATATAACGGATACAGAATTTCACGGTTTGTATTTTCTTTACCTAGTTTACTCCTGTTTGTTATTGTTTAGTATTATATTTTCAATTCTTTGAATTCTTCATTATGTACTAACAGGCAAAACTATCTTTTTGTGAGCTATCACAACTCCTTTGGACTGAATAGTAAGTTAAGAACCATATCCCATGACAATTTTTGTGTAATTGTATCCCTGCATCACTTGTATACAAGTACTTCCCTACATTCTAACAAGTTTCATACATTTTAGACATATGATAAATATATTTTTTTTTTGAGTTGGAGTCTCACTCTGTCGCCCAGACTGGATTGCAGTGGCCGCTCCCGGCCACCGCAGCCTCGGCCTGCTGGACTCTGGCGATCCTTCCGCCTCAGCCTTCCGAGTAGCCGGAATTACAGGCATGTGCCACCATGCCCAGATGATTTTTTGATTTATTGTAGAGATGAGGTCTTGCTGCCCAGGCGGGTCTCGAACCCGCGGGCTCAGGCAATTCACTAACCTCAGCCTCCCAAAGGCGCGGGATTACAGGTTGAGCCACCGAGCCCGGCTGATAAATATTAATTGAATTCATAAAGGCATAAAGTCAAGGTATGTAAAATATATAGGAATGTCAAAGTTCTGATGGCTATGACAAGACGGCAGCCAGAAATTAGACTCCTGTTTCTCAGACTAATATAGGAAAACAAAAATCATTTATTTAGCTCTTAACAGTATTTTGGATGCTGTACTGTAATTTTGTATAAACTATCATATTTAATAATCTTATGTGGTTAGGCTATAAGCCTTATTTTAAAGATGAAGAAATTGAGGTTTAGATGGGCCCAAACTAAGTTGGCATCACTAGCAAATTGCAGAGTCACTTTGGAACTTCAAGTCTCTTTTTATACAAAATAAGTTATAGCATTCTTTTTACTTTTTAAAGTCCACTTACTTTTTAATCCTTAAAATTACTTTTTTTTTTTACTTTTAAAATCAATTATTATCAAGCAAGGTATTATGTGACATAGTAAAGTTATGGAGAAAGTACTACAGTGGTCTAAAGTAAAAAGATTCTATTATGTTTAAAGAATTATGAAATGATAGTTAAGTTACATATTTAAATTTGAATGGAATTTGAACTGTGAGAGAGGAGAAAAAGACAAACATAAATTGGGCATCTTATCATTTTTAAGTGGTTTATGGCCATAAAATTTGTTCATAATTAGGTAAACCTGATTAAAGATTCTTTCCAGATCACTCTCAAGATAAATGATGAATTAGGTCATATGAATTTTCTTGACAATTATGGAGATTAACTGACTGTCTATGATATATAAACTAGTAATTCAGAAGAAAATAACTTGAGTATGAATGCTGGACTTGAAACCCAAACTAGCCATTTATTCAATTGAACTAGTTACTTATTCTCCATGTAATTTACTTTAGTTTCTTGTTTGAAAAATAGAGCTACTGTTAGTTCCTACAGCACACGCTTGCTGTGTTAAGCTATATTATCCTTGAAAATCACAAAGGACAATACTTTGCAATTGTTGGCTACCATTTCTTCAGTTTGTTATCAATTACTCAAAAAAACTTATTTTCTGATATTTTATAAGCCATTATGTTGTATTTATAAAGGCATTTTCTTCTAAAGATCCTATGAATGGAAACCATAAGCTATCTCCTTAAATTTCTGTAAATCTTGTGACTGGTGGTGTCTGATCAATTTCAAATATATTTCTCTGTTCATTTCAGCTTTGAGTCTCTCAGTCAGGTAGCCATAAGTAGTAGGTACTCTTAATTCTGTCTAACATGTTGCTCATTATCAATGAAGTGAAGCGCTCTTTCCAGTGGGCTTTATCTTTATTCAATCTTCTTTTTGGTCTTTGCTTGAGGCTACAAAAAAAGATCAAGAAGCCACCATAAGAATTTATTTCCAATTCCCTGGGGAATTTTTACAACTCAAAGACTTAAGCATTATCAAAGTCTTTGATATAGAAACCAGGAACTGGTGTATATTAATGATTGTGCTTTTGAGCTGCTTGTGCAATAAAATATGCAAAAGCCAAAGCAAGCTTTCAGAATCAGCACAGTGGTGATTATTTTTAAAAGAATCAGAGCCACTCACTAACTAGAGAAGTATACATAAAAAATATTTTAATTTTCAATTATTGAATTTTAACACTTTAATAGACACAGATATTAGCTAAAGTTTCTACATATACATTTTTCACACTCTAAGAGTAAGTAATTCATTTATTAAAAACTAATCTCCCAAATGTCTATGAAGGATGTGGAGTAAGTTAGATATTTTGCCAGGTACAATGGTTTAAATCACCAAAGGATATTACTCAGACCTTCAAATTAATTATAATCTATGGAAGAAAATAAAGGAAATTACAAAAAAGGTACTCTGTAATAAGCATGAGGTCATCACAGTACAAAGACAAAACTACTTATTAAGTTAGAAACAAAGTAAACATCTTAGATCAAGTTAACCCTTAGTTGAATTGCTTAAGAGTTTGCTAATTGCTTTCACAGATATAAAGTCAAAATTGTACCCAGTGTCAATTTGTTACCTCCACCCATCTACCCAAGTGATTGTTGTACATATTTTACTCAAAATCTAGAAGTCTTTAACCAGGCGTGTGTGTGTGTGTGTGTGTGTGTGTGTGTGTGTGTGTGTGTGTGTGTGTGTATTTTTAAAATCTAATTATTATTTAGCCTTCTCTTTTCTCTATGTAATGTTCAAGCCAAAAGTGAATTTTTCTACTCGTCTGTCAGAGGTCGTTTTCCTTGCAGCAAGATTGTAATGATCCAGATACATGATCTTAAATAGTCAAGTTATTAAAAACAACTTGTAAAGACATGCTAAGTGAAGAGTACAAACCTCCATGCCAAATTGTTGTGATACAGACTTTGTGTGAAACTTCAAACAGTTTTATTTGAGGGGGTGAATAGAGTGAGTGGTAAATTTGGACAAGTAAGTTCTTTTCTTTTTTTTTTTTTTTTTGAGTTGGAGTCTCACTCCATCACCCAGGCTGAGTGCAGTGGTACACTCAGGGCCACCCCAGCATCGACCTACTGGACTCTGTCATCCTTTCGCCTCAGCCAAAGTAGCCAGAACTAGGCATCAACTACCACACTGGGCTAATTTTTTGATTTATTGTGGAGATAGAGCTCGCCAAGTTGCCCTGGCTGTTCTCAAACCATGGGCTCAGGCAATCCCCTTACCGTGGCTTCCCAAAGTGCTGGGATTACAGGCTTGAGCCACCACACCCTGCCAACTTCTAGTTCTTAAAGAGTCTGATTTAAAAGTGAGCAAATTTGCATGTTCACTATAGTTTGTAAAAGCTATTTAAAAATGTAAAGAAGTGAAAGAACATCAAAGTAGTTATATTCATTTTTAATTAAAATAATTATGAAATATTTCAAACACGGTCAAGAGCAACATTAACCACTAGATATTCATAACCCAAATACAACGATTATCAAATCATTGAAATATTTACAATATGTCTTTGCTGGAATCTAATAGCTACAGCATAATTAAGTGTCCCAAATAATCTCAATAATGATTTTTGATGGTTCTTGTTGTTTTAACTGGGACCCATACAAAGCATTCATATCGTATTTGGTTGTACAGTAGGACAACTTCAGTATCTTGACTTGGAATAGTATATCCTTCATTGTTTTTACTTTCTACTACTGATTGTTGCAAAATCCAATTGTCTTTTAGAATGTCTTATATTTTTTTTTTTTTTGAGTTGGAGTCTCACTCTGTCGCCCAGACTGGAGTACAGTGGCCGCTCCTGGCCACCACAGCCTCGACCTGCTGGGCTCTGGCGATCCTTCCGCCTCAGCCTTCCGAGTAGCCGGAATTACAGGCGCACGCTACCACACCCGGCTGATTTTTTTATTTATTGTAGAGATGAGGTCTCGCTGCCCAGGCGGGTCTCGAACCCGCGGGCTCAGGCAATCCACTCACCTCAGCCTCCCAAAGGCGCGGGATTACAGGCTGAGCCACCGAGCCTGGCAGAATGTCTTATATTTTATATTTATAATTTTGTTTTTCTTTTTAAATGTCATTTATCTGTGCCTCTACCTTCTGTTTCATGTTAGAAGAAGTTAACTCTGGAGACTTAATTTAATTCATATCCAAATTTTCAAAAAATAGCTCAAAATTAGTTTTGTGAAAGATACAGCTGAATCTATTCATAGTCAAGGTAAATTGATCAATTACATAATAGTAAGTATACAAAGGCAAAGCAGAGTTTATAAAGCAGCCTGTGGAACAATGAGCTGTGTTCTGCTTTGTTCTTGTGTTTGTTTTCATTTCTTTTTCTTGGGCAAACTGGTTGAAAACCATAAGGAATAGCAGTCTGCTCTAAAGCATATTGACAGTTATTAGGAAAAGCAATTTCAATAATCTGTGGCGTTTCTTAAAAATGTAAAAATAAAAGTTTGTGATTTCAGCTGTAAAAGTTTCATGTTCTGTTCCTCTTTGGGTAATGGGTACTGGTACCCATCTGTTACCATTTTTACTAGTAAAGCCAGGCTTGTATCATGTCCCTTGTACTAATCCCTTAGTTTTCTTTTGGGTCAAACCTAGGTCCCAGAAGAGTCAAACTGACTGAAAAGTCTACAATCTTTTTATGGCACACCATCTGCTGAATGACAGGTCATAATTTTCATAGGAAATTAATGTTTAAGTACCTGTATATCAGATAGCAGAGGAAGGCAAAAATTATGTATATAGTCAGAAATATATTAGGCAACATTTGGAAACTTCCTCTTTTTCAGTTTTGTTTTACTTGGCATAAAGCCACATAAATTAATTAATCTCACAGATTAATTTGGCTAAATTTTGATAACCAACACTATTTTGTTGTAGTTGAATAGGACAATTAGAGCAATTAGTTTTACTTCTGAAGTGTTTACCTAGCTTTTGAATGTACAGGTTCATTTGTTGAACATGTAACTTTTCAGTTGTTTTGCTTGATAATGGAGCAATTATTAGAATGAGTTGTAAATGTTTTAGCCTAAACTAGAAAGTCATACATAAGTTAGTAAATATCATTACTAAATCACCATATGAGTCTGATGATAACATGTAAATTACTAGAATACTTGTTTGGATTCTTGAAAAGGCAAATGCATGAAGTGGCACATACCCCATGCTTTGATGAGGAAGCATGTGAGTGTCTCTGAGCACACAAAGACATATAGTCCTAAGGTGCAAAAAGAGATATCAAATGAAACTTGGTACAAATTGCTATCTGAATTGTTAGTTTTATTATGAAAGGCAGATTAATATCCTGGGTGGAGTTAAACTCATGGCTTTATAAAAAATCCAACTCCACATTTGTTTTAAAATAAATTTTATATTAGCACAAGTTCTTATTTAGTTAAGGTCACCTTGCCTTATGCTAATTGTTTTAATAAATCATCTATGTATGAAGAAAATCTAATGTACAGTGTTGTTATTTAATACAAAATATCCTACACATTAAAATAGCTAAGCATACAAAAAGAAAATGAAACAATAATCTCAGATTCATAGAGGGTCCAGATATTGGATAATTTAGACAAATATTTTAAGATAACTGTGGCTTATGTGGTCAAGACATTAAAAGACAAGTTGAAGAATTTAAACAGAGAAAGAGAAACTTTATAAAAGAGTTAGATAACACTACAGAAGTAAAAAATAAAATATCTAAAATTTAGTATTCAATGACTAAATTTAATAACTGCTTAGATATATTTGACATGAAAAGTAATGAACTAGAGCAAAGGGAAAAGAAAATATGTGGATTGTAATTCATCCTATAACTAAATTTCAAAATATGTAAAGCAAAAAGAAAAAAAACCCAAAATAAAAAAATTCAAATTCATCAGATTTCAACTCATTTGTGTAGCAAATGGAAAGATAAAAAAACTATAGTGATTAAAAAAGCATGACAAATAAAATTGAGCTAATTGGTAAGTGACCCTGTACACATGCATTTTGTATATGAAAAATGCTACATTTACTTTTTTTTTTGTCATTCTGGGTCACATGCATCTAGTCTTTTTACATTTTAAATAATTAGAAACTCTGAAAGTAAGTATTTTTATCACAATCAAATTTGAGACCAGCTTGGCAATATGGTGAGACCTCATTTCTACCCCCACCCAGAAAAAAAGTCAGGTATGGTGGCAAGCACTTGTAGCTCCAACTACTCAGGAGACTGAGGTAGAAGGATCCCCTGAGTCCAGGAACTTGAGACTGCAGTGAGCTGTGATTGCACCACTGCCCTTCTGTTGGGAGCCAGCCATGGAGGCCTGCCTGCTGACAAAGTCCAGGGGGCTGAAGACCCCGGGTCACAAAGCGAACCTGGGCAGCTGAAACCCTTGCTTCTTCTATTTTTGTTATTGATGCAGCCAGAAAGTTCTGTACAGTCTGAAGATGGAAAACAAAATTCCACTCACACCGGTCACTACCCCTTGCAAAAAGGCAAGAGGGAAATTCATGAGAAAATTACCTTCCCTTCACTTGAATTCCTCCCTAGGTTTCCATGTCCCCAGCCTCCTGGTATTAGACCATGCAATCGCTTGATTAAGCATTGTAGTTGGGAAAATTGTGAAAGATCAGAAGGTGCTCGATTTAATGTTTATCAGGGAACTCACTGGCCTTGCCAGGGAATTATTGATAGAGGTTTAAAATATCATGTGCTAGCCAGGCTCGGTGGCTCAGCCTGTAATCCCGCGCCTTTGGGAGGCTGAGGTGAGTGGATTGCCTGAGCCCGCGGGTTCGAGACCCACCTGGGCAGCGAGAACTCATCTCTGCAATAAATCAAAAAAAATCAGCCGGGCTTGGTAGCGCATGCCTGTAATTCTGGCTACTCGGAAGGCTGAGGCGGAAGGATCGCTGGAGCCCAGCAGGTCAAGGTTGCGGTGGCCGGGAGCGGCCACTGCACTCCAGTCTGGGCGACAGAGTGAGACTCCAACTCAAAAAAAAAAAAAAAAAAAAAATCATGTGCTTGTAAGATTTTATTTCTTCTGATTGGTGATTAATTGGAGAAATTTAAGAAGCTACAGTTCGTATTTTTAGGAAGAGTGCCAATGCAAAAATTACATTTACTTAATTTCTACATGTGGTATATTATGCTTAAGAAATTAACAATCACATAAATGTTGGAGGACTTCATGTTATTTAGATTAAGTTTTTAACATAGAGTTAAGGGCATAAAGTTAAGGTTATAGAATTTTAAGCATAAGAAAATACAAAGCAGGCTTCATGATATGAATGTGTTATGTTAATCATTAGCAATGAGTTAATAGGCTTTAAGGAGAGAAAATAATTATAAAAAAAGCTTAAGACACAGGTTCTTTGTTAAGAATAAATAACCATTGTAGAATAGCCTTGAAAAATGGATCTTTTAAGAATTTAAGGAGTTGGAATATACAAAGTGGTCAAGAAAATAGATAGCAGCTGGGAATTAAGAGAATAAAATTAACAAAGTAGGAGTTATGCTTAAGGACAGAATGGAAGGCTCTGAAGACCACAAGACAGTGATATCTTTTTTAAAAAGAGTATCTGTACTTGAGGGAATTCACATCAGAGTGGTTTTATAAAAGACATCACGTATGAGTTACTTGCTCTGTTCTTTGTCTTAAGCAAAGTTACTAATTGTGTCTGATGCCAAGAATTTTTCAAAGACTACTTCTTTGTAAAAAAAAAAGTATATAAGCTGGATGTTAACTAACAATAAACGGCATCTGTCCTGCTTGCTACAGAGTCAGGTGTCCAAGTTTTTCTCTCTTTGCCGACTCCGTCTCTCCTTCAAGAAACTCTGACCCGCTGGAGCTGGACTCTGGCACCCTTCCACCTGGGCAATAGAGTAAGACTCTGACTCAAGAAAAAAAGAAAAATATTTATGTGTATAAAATCACATTGATTAAAAAAAGAAATTAGAATAGAACATGTGTATTGGTGCTAAAATTGCACTTAAATGGTGTATATATGTGTAAATATTTAGAAACATCTGTACACATGTATAGGATGCAAAGGGATATTATGTATATACATATGTCCCCAAATGTATATGACAGAACATACAGTCTGAAAATGAAAGATCAAAGCATCATCTCCTAAAATTATAAAAATAACAGCAAATTAAGTGCAATAAAATAAAAAGATATCATAAATACAAGAGAATAAATTAATATAGCACTAAAAATAAATTTATAATGGAACATATCAGCAACTCAAAATTAGTTCTCTCAATAGAGTATTCACATTCATTAAGCCCTGCTAAGACTAACTATGGGAAAATTAGATAAAATATAATTTCCAGATTCAAAACTTAAAAGCAAGATACTATTATAGACTTCACAGACATTAAAGAGATGATATAAAAATTATACAATGCTTTATTCCACAAAATTTTAAAAATGAACAATTTATAGAAAAATACTATAGGATACAATTGCAATCATTCTAAAAATATATATTAACAATTGCAGCCTGCAATATTTATTATATTCAATTAAGTTGGTATGTTGGTTTAATATTTTAAAACATTTAAGGTTTTAAAAAGTTAAATGATTAATTTAACAAATTCCAAAACACATCGTGAAAATCAACCCATGGTGAATATCTTAGCAAATTATGAGTAGAATAGAACTTTATTTATTGATGTCATAAAGTATCTGGAAAAAGTTCTGTAGCAAATATCATACTTAGGATAAAGTAACAGAAACTTTTCACGGAGATTTGAAATGAGATAAATATTGCCACCATTCACACTTTTATTAGGCAGAAGAGTTTTACCATTGCAAAAAAAAAAAAAGGAATAAAAATAAGTGAAAAATATAACGAATGTAGAGAAGAAATAACCTTATTAACCACAGATGACTTGCTTTGATTGTGCATATTGAAAATTTAAACTAATTTACAGGTAACTTTTTTTTCTTTTTTTCAGTTGGAGCTTCACTCTTTTGCCCAGGCTGAAGTGTAGTGGTGCAATCATGGCTCAGTGCAGCCTCAACCTTCTTAACTCAGGTGATTTTTTTTCTCTCAGCCTCAGTAGCTTGGAGTACAGGCACATGCCACTACACTCGACTATTTTTTAAAATTTAGTGTAGCAACAGTGCCATGCTATGTTGCCTAGACTGGTTTTGAACTCCTGGCAATTCTCATATATCAGCCTCCTAAAGTGCTGGGATTACAAGCGAGAACCACCATGCCCAGATTTACACTTTAGACTTATAAGTTTAGCAAGGCTACTTTCTTCAGTAAGGACATTCGGACTGTGCCATATACAAGCAGTTATCAAATAAAAGTAAAATGTAAGAAAACATTATAGCTTACAGAACAATAAAATATCAAATATGTATGTATCTGCTTTGCCTAAAGAAATGGGGAAGCTTTAACATAGAAAAACTATGAAGCATTATTGATAGTTATTCAAAAATTTACATAAGCATAAATATATACTATGATCCTGAAATGAATTCTTTATGTTAAAAACATGACAATTTTCTACAACCGATATATAGATACAATGAAATTTACATCAAAGTCATAGTTAGTATTGAAGATTGGTGCAACTGTTTTTGTTGATCTTTTACTCTAAACTTTACATAAAAATTCAAAGGATCAAAAATAGTCAATATGATATTGAATGAAAAAATGAAGAGGGGATGGAGTAGGAGAAGTAGAAGAAAACATATAGGAGGACTTACACTATAAACTTTTTAAAACGAACCAACAATAATGAATACATTGTGGTATTGACACAAGGATAAAGTAAAATTAGTGAAACAGAAGAACGTTTCAAACATAGACTCACATATGTCAGGACATTGTAATTATTATGCAGATGGAAAACAGAATGTAGGATAATGAGAATAACCATGTGCTTTTCAATAACGGGTGCTACCTCAGTTGTTTATGTGAAACCAGGCAAATTCTTGTCTCAGCTCGATCCCACACACATAACAATTCCAGTTAAATTGTGGATCTAGATATGAATAAAATAATAAAAAAATAGAAGATAGCAAAAGAGAAGAATGTCCTTGTAGTAGGAAACTCTTACTCAGAATATTTGAAGCACTAGCCATCAAGGAAAATTTAACAAATAAGATGACATAAAATGTAGGAACATCTATTCATCAGAGTGAAAGGTAATCTACAAACTGTTATAAGTATTTACAATTAATTTATATAATGAAGGACTTCATATAAAACATATAATTAACAGATAAAATCTATTCATAATTTGCAAAACAAAAGAAAAAAGCAAAAAATTTAAAGTGCATTTCATAAGTGATATCTGAATTGCCAAGAAATGTAAAAACTTCTATTTCAATTCATTAGTCACAAGATAAATGTAAACTGGAAACACAATTACTGCACACATGGTAGAATGACCTCTACTGGCAGCTACACAGAAGAGGACTTCTACATTGCCTTTTCTCCAGCAAGCCTCATGAGTTCCTCTCAATTTTCTTTGACATCAGTCTGGCCCACACACACCCCCAGAGGGATAAACTTCAAATTTTCACCAGTAATCAGGGCCTCCTCTTATTCTTCCTAGTATTCTTCATGTTGTGACTTCCCTTCATCCACCTACAGAAGATACAGTTCTCAAGATTTAACTAACCATTAGGTATACTTTCAAGTTCTGGCAGAAATCACTTGATGATTGCCCCCCCACCCTCACCAGGTCACAATATATCAAAAGAGACATGAGACTAGTGATCAGCATAAGACCCACTCAAACATCTTGCAGGGCAGACACTATGTGTCATTTACCTATATAATGCAACTTGGCCTATGGACAAGGGCACATTTAAACAGTTGTTATTTTCTAAAACCTTAAAACAAGCTTACCCTTATAAGAATAGCTTAAATTATCTTTATCAAAGAAACACCTGGTAACTGACTCCAGCTAAACGTAGGTATAAGAAAGGGAGAAGAATTCACCAAACTGAGAGTGATTTCTGAATGGAAACTCTCCTGTCCAGGAGATCAACTGATTCTCTGACTGCATCTGCCCAATGTCACCAGCCTGTTTCCACTATCCATTTTGTGAGAATGCTCCAAAATAAACTGCTTGAGTCCTAAATTATGTCTAAGACTTATCTTTTAAGACTCATCTTTGACTGGAATTGGACTGGTGGAAAAAAGTTGCCCTTGGGGAAGCAGATTAACTAGAATCACAGGGAACCCTCAAACAGTACATGTAGTTAAGAATGTTTTCAAATCAATGCTGAGGAAATGGAAAATAGATTTGATACCTGTCTCAGCAGGAAGAAGAAAGAATAAGGAAATAGACATTAAAATGCATCACAGAAGAACCATTTCACCTAAGGACTTAATCACTGGGAACACTCATAACCATATGTTAAAACATTTCTAAGTTAGGCATGGTGGCTCATTCCTGTAATCCTAGCACTTTGGGAGGTGCAGGTGGCAGAATAGCTTGAGTCTAGGGGTTCAGGACCTGCATGGGCAACATAGTGAGGCTTTATATCTACAAAAAAGAAATCAGCTGAGTGTGTAGGCACACTTATAGTCTCAACTACTTGGGAGGGTGACACTGGAGGATCGCTTGAGCCAAGGAGTTGGAGGCTGTGGTAATCCCTGATCGTGCCACTTTCCTTCAGCCTGGGCAACAGAGTGAGACCCTGACTCAAAAGGAAAAAAAGAAGTCTTTTTAAAACTAATTGTATAATATGTGAGAAAATGTCCAATATTAGATAGATCATTGTAGTCAGCATTAGCGATTAAGCACCTAAAACACAGACTCTTACAATTGAGGTAGAAAGAATGGGATCAGGGAGTAGAAGAGATTTGTTCTACTTTACGTTTAACTTTATGTCTAATTAATGTCTTGAGAGTTTGTTAATTAAGTAAACATTCTTGTTTACAAATGTAATAGAAATTTGATTAATATTAATTATATGTCTAAGATATTTGACTTATTTACAGATAATTGTATACATTGGGTATTATTGTAGAAATTTATAATTTGATTTATTTAATTTAAAATATTCATCTATAATAATTCCTCTTTCCCCTATTATCTGTTCTTATTTTTCCACCATCTAAGAATACTATCATGCTATCCACTCATGTAACTAGCTACTGTGCTGCACAGTGAAATATTTGAGGGATAGCTGCATGCCAGATGGAAATGACAGGTAACAGTGCCAAACAATGTATTAAAAAAGCATAATTTTACTTTCATATTACCATGAAATCTATTAATATTTTTATGAACTCAGAACTCAAAGAAAATATCAGTGTATGTACATGATTTTGGGATCTGTGTTGCTCAGAAAAACAGTTAAAATTATCTAGAAAGTGTATAACAGAGCAGAAGAAGAAGAGACAGAGGCTAGAATAAAGTTTCAATAGAGACAGAAAATATGGACCATGTTCTTCTTTTTTTTTTTTTTTTTTTTTTCGAGTTGGAGTCTCACTCAATCGCCCAAACTCGACCTACTGGGCTCCGGCGATCCTTCCGCCTCAGCCTTCCAAGTAGCCGGAATTACAGGCATGCGCTACCACGCCCGGCTGATTTTTTGATTTATTGTAGAGATGAGGTCTCGCTGCCCAGGCGGGTCTCGAACCCGCGGGCTCAGGCAATCCACTCACCTCAGCCTCCCAAAGGCGCGGGATTACAGGCTGAGCCACCGAGCCCAACTGGACCATGTTCTTCTAATGCAAGCTACTAAAGGGTCAATGAGTTCATGTGTAATAAGGGAAAACATATTGTAAAACTAAATGCTATGAAGATTTTTTTTTTCTCCCATTACTTTGGTTTGACTCATTTTCTTGAATTAGAGAATCTATAAATGTTTGCCTTCTACTTTTGACATTTCGTAAGAGTTAATATAGGCAACAAGATGCAGGAATCCACGTTGTAGAGATAATTCTGACAGTTGATAATACAAGTGACAAAATCCATTGAAGATAACCATATTGAAGATCTAGTGCTTTGTGTGATACTGGCAAAATGCAGAAGGTCTGTTTTGGGAGTGTACCACAAAAGAATTGTGAGAGAGGTGCACAAGGAAAATAAAGAACTAGTAGGCGGATACATTTGAGGGAGGAAGGCTGTTGGCAATGAGTAGACTTTTGGAAAGGTGGCAGATAATGACTTCTGAAAATGTGGGTACTTAATTATAGAATAACCTTCTAATGGCAAATTAGTCTTCTATTTTCTGGAAGTCTTAAGGGAGAATGTTTAAGGCACTTGAATTTGTATTGAGAAAAGCTGATGTATTGTTTAGTTTGCATTCTTCATAGTTTTTTAAAGGATTTTGTCATATTTGGGGGAAAGTTATAAAGAAAATCCAGTTTTTTAATAATTTAATGGAAATAACATGATATTTTATTACTCTCAGTAACTAATACTGGTCTCCAATGTTATATTATATACAACTATATTTTCATAAGTAACCCCAAATATATATGTCTTTAAGGACTCATCTAAATCTTCTAAATTAGATGGGAGAAGAGGAATCTTAAACTTATAATCATTCTTGCAGGCTTGAATATGATGTGCATGGTAGAATTACTTAAACTATTCACTAAAGCCTTATGGATTCTATTGTATTAAGTTTTGAGTATCACTATGTAAGAATTATACGGTAGAACTAAAATGTTTAAGATAAAGCAACTGGAAAAGTGGAGAGTCTAGCACTTCAATACTCAAATTTTCATCAGCAGCATCTGCTTCTGTATTTTGGTATGGTGTTAGCTTGCCCAGTTTATTGTCCAAAAATATATAAGTTAAGCCAGTCATATTTTTTCATGGTTATAAGTTATATAAAATCTTGCTTGTGTCTGAGTAACATCTGGTTTTATAACTGTCATAGTTTAATAAGGTCTCTTACAAGTTTGTACATAAAACTAATTATAATGTTGATTATTTCAACCTATCTAATTTCTGATATGTGAAAGTTACCTAGGATTTTTCAAGTTACCTGAATAACTGACTTAATAAATAACAAATTCAAAGGGATTACATAGCTTCTAGAAGAGTCAAATAATTCAATTCTTCCAAAATTATAATAGAGAATACTGGCAGTGACTAGCTTTTCCTTGTTAAACCAGTAGTGAAGGCAAACCATGTTATTTCATTAGTACTGTCTGTATATTTTACATTCTTAGAACCAACGACTTTTTCTAGGCATTTCTTTAGCTTATTATGTTATCATCATAAATTATAATGAAATTTTCAAACAAATCAATATTGATAAATGAGGGGCTAACTGAAATTTTAATATATACATACATACCTGTACATATACACAGAATAGTTTATTTATAGTTTTTATGCTTAATTTTCAAAACTTAAATGCTCTTATAACATACACAGAAGTAACTATAGAAAGTAAAGGACATGGTAACTGTTTATCTATAGCAATCATTTCACTATGTATATGTATATCAAAATATTATGTTATATACCTTAAATACATACAATAAAAAAGTGAATAAAATCGCATATATTTTATGTTTACTTTAAATAAATTCTCAGTACACTGTGAATTTATTGTTCATTTGTTATTAGTTTTATGATTTGACTGACCTTTTTCTCTGATAGCCAGAAGCTACATCATGTATTTCTAAACCATTAGCTAGAAGACTCAGGCATCAATGTCATTTGACCATTTTAACACAAAGACAAATGTTGAATAGTATATTTTACATGAGTACAGAGAAACAAAATTATGCATGGCAAAGACCACTAGACACTTCTCTGCTCATAATATAAAATTAAAAAGAACAGTTTCCTCCAAGCTACCTTTTTAAAGACAGAACTAACTAGTACTATCTTGTGTATTAGTTTTTAAATAGATTAGCAGGTTTTTGTATTCAGCAGGCCTACACAGCTTTCTAAGTATAAACAGAAACCTTTTGCAATGTATAAGTTGCAATTATGACATTCGAATGATGAAGGGGTGTCCTGAAAAATATATTATTGAAAAACAATTGAACACAAAATTCTTGGTCAGCAAATTGCAAAGAAAGTCAATATTTAAAAATCAAATACTTAGAAAAATAATTAAATGATTCAATTTTATAATGAATGCAATTAATATCAATGTAAATTTTAATTCCAAAGCTCCAAACATTTTCCACATTTTTAGATTATGAATGTATTTTTTTCTCAAATTGTATTGGTAGAGATAAGATTAGTTTATCCAAAACAGAAATGAAAACAACATCCAATGAGGTATGTATACATACACCTAAATATATTTATGAATGTATTAGCTCAATTATTTGTAACAGCTGGAATTGACAGTTCCAAGTAAGAGCCTTAAAAATACTGATGCAGTTGGTTTTTTTAAATCTGTATTTTAAATGATTTTTTTTTTGAGTTGGAGTCTTACTCTGTCACCCAGGTTAGAGTGCAGTGGCACGGCGCTCACGGCCACTGCAGCCTCGACCTGCTGGGTTCAGGTGATCCTTCTGTCTCAGCCTTCCAAGTAGCTGGAACTATAGGCATGCATTACCACGCCCTACTAATTTTTTGATTTATTGTAGAGATGCGATCTCACCAAGTTACCCAGGCTAGTCTCAAACCTGTGGGCTCAGGCAATCCTCTCACTTGGCCTCTCAAAGTGCTGAGATTATAGGCGTGTGCCACCGCACCCGGTTTATAAATGATCTTAAGCCACAAACAACCAAAACAATTGTTATTTCCTCTTCATCTTTGAAAAAACAAAAAAGAAAATGTATTTCTAAAAGATTATAAAATTGCAACTGAAGAAGAGCAATTTAATGTTATTCCAATTCACCTGAGAAATTTTCATATGTATATCACGGCAAAACTTAGATTTATTTTGACACTTATATAATGTAAAATGTAAAGTAGGAGATACCCCAAATCTAGAATATAGATACATAAGCCATGAATGGCTTCACAAACCATTCTCTTTTGTTATTTGTGAACTCTTTCATTGACTTAATCTAATTTGCTTTAATTATCACCTCTGTGACTAAACCCAGATTCTCCTAAGATTGTCAGCATTCTCTCTTTCCTTCCTCTTGGATATATACAGCATGTTCTTTTTTTTTTTTTTTTTTTGAGTCAGAGTCTCACTCTGTCACCCAGACTGGAGTGTAGTGGCATGCTCATGGCCACTACAGTCTTGGCCGGCTAGGCTCAGTTGATCCTTCCACCTCAGTCTTCTAAGTAGCTGGAACTACAGGCTCATGCCACCACACCTGACTAATTTTTTGATTTTATTGTAGAAATGAGGTCTTGCCAAGTTGCCCAGGCTGGTCTCGAAACTGTGGGCTCAAGAAATCTTCTCATCTTGGCCCCCAAAGTGTTGGGATTATAGGTGTGAGCCACCATGCCCAGCAAGCAAACCAAACTGAAGCCAACTTTTCTTGGAGAATTTGTTTTAATCTAATTTTAATGTTTTGACACAAGTGGATTTTTAAAGGAAAAATTGATCTCACACCAGGCAAAGTGAGGACCAAACTTCATCTGTACTATCACCATTTATGTACCTGATCCTGAACTATATCCCACAGCTTTAAAATAAGAAAAAAGAAAATTCAGTGTTTTTTATTCAACCAAGTTTATGATCCTATAATGTAGCACAAGTGTATATAGGCCATTTGACAAAAGATAAATAGACATTAAGTCACAAATTGGAAAAAGAGAAAACAACAACAAAAAACCAACCTCTTTAAAACCTTAAGCAATTTTGATGCCTTGTCAAATGTCCTCATGTGATTACCCCTTAAATCATTCCTCACTTTAATATTTCTACTGCCTTTCATTTATTTTAATGCCTATAAAATACTTGATATATCTGTTTAATGTATAGATGAGTGAATAAACAGCCTCACACTTAAAACTATAAAAATAGTTTCCCATCTTTTTTCCCTCTCTAAATATGTTCGTCTTTGAAATCAAGTAATCATAAAAAAGGAAAACAAGTCAAAGCAACACATCTTTGTCATCTCATGCAATTTTATTCATAGTCACTTTCTACCATCAGAATTGTAAAATAGGCATATATTAATAAGATGAAAGAAACTTACAGAACAAGTTAGTACTAATGGAGAAGCTATTGGCTACCTAGAAACTAGTCTTATCAGTGACCAGTTACTTAGATACATATTAGACAAGTTGTGCTCATTCTAAAACCTCATATTAGCAGAATATGGGACCTGAACATAAACTGCTTCTATTTTATTAATTTAACTTTGTGATTCATAAGCATGTACATTTATTGAGAAATGTATAATTAATAATATTGTGGATACCACATGTAACTTTTTTATGACTTTCTAAAGTTATACCCAAATGATAGTTTAGACAAATGCTTAACATTGTGTTCTATATATCAACCATGATTGGTAGTATACAGTAAAGAAGTGCTTAATGTAAACCAACTGCTCTAATATATAATGCAAACATGTAAAATGTTTATAAGAATATTAACATTTATTTGTTGTTAACATAAAAGCATTCAGCAAGTCAACATATCGGTGGGGATTTGTCTTACGTGGAGTTATTCAGAGAACTAGTTGATGAGGTGTTACATGAAGAGAAGCTTCTGAGATTTCATAGAGTGCTGATTTCCTTGGATCTGGAGATGCAAAAGAGAGCATGAATTATTTTGTGCATCTAGCACTATCTGTTGTCTCTTCAATCTCCTTAATATTCTTTTAGTGTCCAGTGCCTAGACTCAGCAACAACCCTCTTTACCTCTTCTTGATTGAATCTTTGGCATTGAATAAAGCTTCAATATATCCCTAATTATTTCACTTTGTGTTGTTCTAATTAATTCTCTCATTGTTATGCCTTTTGAGCTATACATACATGTAATACAAAAATGAGTAGTACAAAGCAGAACCCCCTAAAATGGAATTTATTTATAAAGAATTTGTGTATTTATTCTTACATTTTTAAACTTAGTCACCTAAGTACTGTCTGTTTGATGCGATACACCTATGAAGACACTTTTTCCACTGCTCAAAACAGTTGTTGACCTTGATAATTTTGATGGGTTCCAGTGCTTCTGCTGTTTTTTGTTTCACCTCTCCTACATTGGCAAAATGTTTCCCATTAAGGATTTTTTCATCTGGGGAAACAGAATAAAAAAGAAAAGATTTATTGAACAGGAAGGGTAGGGCATGGAGGTCATGCTGTTTTTGGTCAAACTGATAAACACTCAATGAGGTGTGGGCAGGTGCACTTGTAAATCACCCATCATGATACAGGCAAATGTGTTGAAAGAACTTCAAAAAAAAAGTGTTGAATGAAACCTCTCAGGCAGTGCTAGCTAGCTGGTACACTTTTGCTGATGGGTTTCTAGAACACATACCTAGTTGAGGAAGCCTGTACTACAAGGGGACTGATCTCCAAAAGATAATTCTTTTTTTTATCCTCCCTCATCTATCTATCTATCTAATACATATGGTTTTTTTAAAAAAATCAGACTCACATCACTGTAGTGAAAACTTGAAACAAACTGAAACATGGCTTTCTGTGATACCTAAAATTAAAACTAAAGCATTACGTAAGCATTTTACCAATTATTTCCTCCATAACTCTATGGAACAAACTGCAGAAAAATTGAAATTAGATATTTCAGTTAATAATGATATTATTTGTGTGGTTTACATTTTCACTTCCATTTATTTTAACATTGTAACAATTAAGTACTCCATCTCTACTCCAAATCATAGAAATATGATGAAAATATAACATAAAAATGTAAAAGTCAACTAAACAAATTGAGGTCTTTGAGAACAGACATCAACATTAAAATAGCATAGAGCAGAGCTAAAGTCACAGCTTGTTCCCTTGGTTAGAAGCAGGTGCGAGTTGCCAGAGGTTCTGCCCTTGCAAGGTAACTATGGAGAAAAATAAAAAATAAAAGACCCTCATTCAAAATTCAAAAATGACTGGAGTCAAGGTCATGTATGAGAACCAGAGGTCAAGTGTGTAGTTCTTATTCTCCCCACAAGTTTCAAAAAGAAAACTTCATAAAGACAACAATGACCTTTGCCCAAAACTAAAGTTTTTATGAACCTATAGTCTAGGCTGATGTGAAGAGGAAAATAGACCCTTGACCCGCAATTGAGTCAAATCCCTACTGTTTTGAAGAATATATTTTCTACATCCCCAAAATAAGCACACAGCATCAGTCCAAACTAAGATGAAAGACCTATTTTTTAGATACGTGGTCATGAGGAAAGAATTAACTGAAATAAGAAAGAGCTGGACAGAATGAAGGTATAGAGAAAGCAAATACTGGAAAAATGATCAAAATACAATATCACACAGAAATCTAACAATGAATAATACATAAAGATACCTAATGTTAAGAAAAATAGGCATTAAAAAAGCAGAATATATATGAATTGCAAATAAAAGATTAATGTAAAATGAACTTTGAAGTAAATATGTTTAGTTTCTTCAAAGAGATAGAAGAATAAAAGAGATAGAAATTAATTCCTGAAGAAGACAAAAACAAAATAAAACAGATTAGTTTGCTATCAACAAGAACCATTAAAATATTAGAAATGAGTATGAAAAAATTCTGAAAAATTAAAATAAGATGCAAGATGGTGGAAAGTAAATATTAAACAAATAAAAATTCAA
This sequence comes from Cephalopachus bancanus, assembly GCA_027257055.1. Classification (NCBI taxonomy): domain Eukaryota; kingdom Metazoa; phylum Chordata; class Mammalia; order Primates; family Tarsiidae; genus Cephalopachus; species Cephalopachus bancanus. Next base: position 7,865,494 of record JAPVLO010000068.1, on the reverse strand, counting down.
TTAAAATTGTGAATGCTAGACTGTTTCTTTAAATGTATAAAAGAAGTTTCTAAAAAAAAAAAAAAAAAGACCATGGAAACTTGATAATTTAGATCCTCAAATTGAAATACACTAAACAAATATAAATTAATTCTGAATACATAAGAGAAAAAGAGAGATTATTCAAAGATAAGAAGCTGCTAAAAGCTTACAGAGGCAAATGTAGAATGTATGCAGAAGAAGCAAAAGATGGCACTTTCATAATAGCACTTCATTTAATCAAAAAAGCAAAACTAAATGCCAAAATATAATTAAAATTAATATAAAATAATAAAGAAAAATCATAGTCTAGAATGTAAAGTCGAGGTAAACTAGCATACAGGACATAATAAAGAGATTTCGGATGCATATTCTTTGAAAAAAGTACTAAAGAATATATTTTGTGTTAGTTGACAAAATTCTTAAGGTTCTAAAAATATTTTTTCACTTTGTTCTATTTTTAATTGATGAATAATTGTACACATTTATGGGGTAAAGTGTGGTGTTTTAACACCTGTATACACTGCTTAATGATCAAATCAAGGAAGTAAGTTATCCATCATTGCAAATATTTCTTTCTTTGTGGTGAGGACATTCACAATCTTCTCTTTTAGCTATTTTGAAATAAACAGTACGTAATGGCTAACTATACCACTCTGCTGTGCAATAGCATTCCAGAACTTAATCCTCTCTCATTGTAATGTGGTACTCGCTGCAACCTCTTTTGGTTTTCCCCTCTCCCATCTTTCCCCAACCTCTGGTAGCTATGTTTCCACATTTTACTTCTATGAGATCAACTTTTGTAGACTCCACATATAAGTGAACTCATGTGACATTTGCCCTTCACTTAATATAATGTTCTCCAGGTTCATCTATGTTGTTGCAAATGACAGAACTTCATATTTATGACTGAATAGTATTTAAATTGAAATGTTATTAATCTGTTGATGGACACAAGTTGATTTCATATCTTGGCTATTCTGAATAGTATTGCAATAAACATGGTAGAGAAGATATCCCTTTTACATACTAGTTTTATTTCCTTTATAGTCTTATCTCTGAATCAGAATCTCTATACCTTTCCTACAGTGCCTTGTAGTCATTGCTTTACTCAAAACTAGTCTGGCCATGTGGATCATTGAGCTATGGTCGCCATGTTTTCTTACCTTTGGTTCCCTCCCCTACCTTGGGGAGGTGAATTTCTTCTCTATTTCTCTCTAATTTATAAACAGACTATATTCTCCAATCTAAAAATAAATGCATAAAATAAAAATGTAAATATATACCCTGTAGTGGGATTGTTGAATCATATTGTAGTTCTATTTTTAATTTTTTGAGGAATCTTCATACTGTTTTCCATAATGGCTGTACTAACTTACACTCCCAACAGTAGTGTACAAGAGCTCCCCTTTTTCCACATCTTTACTAGAATTTGTTATTTTTCATCTTTTGGATAGTAGCCATTCTGGAGTAAGGAGCTAGTTCATTGTGAAATTGATTTAGATGTTCCTGATAGTGATATTGAACATTTTCATATACATGTTGGCCACTTGTATGTCCCTTATGAGAAATGTCTATTTAGTTTTTTTGCTTATTTTTGAAAACTTATGTTACTTTTATAGGAATAAAAAGGTATGCAAATGGAAGGAATGAAATTCAACAACAACAGCAAAAAATCAAAAACCTAAGCTCAGTTGGTGACAGAATATGTTGGTGAATTTAACCAATGATTTTTAAAAAGTCAATAAATATTAAAAATAAGGCTAATAATAATGTTGACCTTGAGAAAGGTGACAAAGAATATGTCTTGACAAAGTATACTAGCAGCTACTATTGTTGCTCTTTTGAAGCCTAAACCTGTCATATTAGAAATTGGAATACTATAAGGGCAACATGCTGTGAGGAAGTCCAAGATACACAGAAAGCCAAGTAAGGATGCTCCAAAGGACTGTCTGGATTTTTAACCATCCGATGAAATCCCCAGAATGAGAATGTGAGTGGAACCAACTTGGGCCTCAAGTTCAATCTATCCACCAGCTCAGTACCACCAAATGATGTCTGTTGTCACCACTTGGAGTACAAAGTTTACTCAGTAAAATTTTCTTAAGTTCCTAAACCTAAAAAATTTTGAGAAACAGGAAAATGCTGATTACCTTTGTAGGCTATTTTGTTATGTGGCAATACATCACTGGAATAAGTGATTCCCATATATATAACCATTTTATAATTTCAGTATCAACTATAAAAAAAATCAAAGTAGTCTACCATCTTAAAGGACTGAAGAAAGGCAAGGGTTTTTTTTTTAATTTTTAAGACATTGGATGTAAAAACAAAATAAATCAATACAATGTACCCTCAATGTATGAACATTGAATAAATTGATCTGTTAAATATATATGTAGATGAAAAATCCATATTTAATGTAAGATTTTAGCAAAAGGCATTTAATACAGCCTTTTGTAGGGAAAAAATTTAAATTATCAGTGTCAGTACTTTTCTTCACAGTCCAAGGGTTTTTTGAAGTTGAGGTATTCAGGGAGTCCTCATAGTGATTCCTTAAATCACATGAAGTAAAAATAAATAAATAAACAAAATTCAGACTCCATTAAAGAAACTAAATTTGTTAAATGTTCTAATCATCCTAAGATAAACAGATGGCTTCTATTCAAGCAAAGCAAAACAGTAATTATACACATCTGTACAATACCAATAAAATCTAATATATCCAGAAGCTATTGGCTGCCATTCCAGACAACAATCTCAGAGAAAAACATTTGTATAATCAATAGTCATTTTTCATAAAAGTTGATTTTTATTATTCAAAACACAAGGGATGTGTCTTCAATTTATTACTACTAAAGAAAATGCTATTGACTGTCAATAGAATATCAGGCTTGTTAATCATAGTATCTCTTTGCCATTTGTATTCTTTTGTGTGCTATTAGATATTTGCTTCTGTTTGTTAAAAAAAGTCAATGTTTACTCAGTTATTCGAGGAACTTATATATTCCTATCATCAGGGGTATGATAAATATCACACCTCAAAAAATCATGCTAAAAATATTGATTGCCAAAGCTGAATACTGTTCTTTGAATTCTAAACTTCTCTTCTGAATTATCACACACAGGCAGAAATGCCATCACCCAAAGTAGGGTGTTGCAGTTCCACGTGAAAGAACAGCAGCTCAGCCATCTGGAGAGACACTTTAAAGGTTTTTATTGTCCAATTGGGTTTCTCTAGTTCTGTATGGCAGTCTGTAGACACCCACATTTTCTGTCTAGAAGTGCAAATGAATGCTTTTATTTCTGGCACCTCATGTACAATGTTGCACTCCAGATAGCCAGACTGAAATGCTTCTGGCAACCAAAATCATTTCATTAGCCCAGTTAGAATGACATGCATAAAATTTAGATTACACCCTGTAAAATCTATTCTCATTACTAATCTTAATGAGGCCAATATGTTTTTCTATCTACACAACAGTAAAGAGTTTTGCCTAATTTTAGGATCAAATAAGAATTCACATTTCTGAATGTTTGTGGATACCCTGTAATTTGTTGTAATAAAGGTATTTGTAACTTGGTAATCTTAGGGGAAATAGATGGTAAAGACCTAGCAAGAGTACTGTGAAAAATTTTACATTCAGTCCTGTTATTTCTGTTTTACGAATTTCCTTAATTGCCTAAATGAAATCTGCATTGATCACTGTGAGTTAATTGACATATACTTAAATAAATTTGCATTGTTCTATTAGGAAAGATAAATATTTACCTACATTGGCAAAGTTAATAAAATTAGTGAAAAAAGACCTTTGTTGTTGAGAATACATTTATTGAGAAGGCATGGATTTCCTTTGAAACCCACAGTTTTCTTTGAAAATATCAGCTGTGACTAATGTAATGTAAATAAGACAAATAAAGCTCCAAAAAATTAGATTATAAAATAGGGATAAAAATAATTCAGAAAATTTAAAAATTGATAGTGGTTAAATGGAAAAATGTAAACTTCATGGAGAAAAAGAGATCTTATTCAGCTTTTAGAAGATAGGTAGAATATGAATAAGATTTGAATTAAGGGTTATCTGAGTAAGTGATATAGCTATGAGTATTGTCTTATGAAAGATCACATACAGCTATAAATGTGACACTTTACAAAAGGGAAAGATTTAAAATATTCAAATGAGATTAGGAGTGTTTGACCAATGACAGGCATTGAAACCATATTGACATTTAGGGGAAATGGAAGTTTGGAAGGACAATAATCACTAAAGTGTAGGCATGCAGTAAACTAATAACATAACATCTAAAGAATAAAAGAAATTAGTGTCGTGCAGAGGTTGTAACTACATATGTGTGTATGCATGTGTATGTGTACATGTATGTGTGGATAGTTGTACATATATATCTAGTTGTATATGTATAGAAACATACATACACAGGATACCATTTTATAATAATGTGGCAATTATTAACATAAATGTATTATCTAATGTTTATAATAATAAAGTTATATTGTTGAACTCAGTGTTTGGAACATCAGATGGATAAAGATTATGTTAAATATTTGGCATAGCAGTGATAGCAATATAACAGAGTAATTGCATCTCATTAATCCCTCATTCACACATATTCATTTGGAGACAGTGACTAATCACAAATACATCAAAGATGAACTAAAATGTTATTTATATGGCAATTTAAAGCATTGCTTGAGGTAGATATGCTTGAGAAATAATACAAACTTACATCCATATCACACATGGCAAATGTTTATAGAGCAGATACATATGGACACAGAACTAAGTATTTTTAATTAGAAGTAGAATAGCCTTACCTCAGAAAGTAAGAACATTGGAACGGATGAGTTTTCAAATTAAAAATTCTAACTATGATTGTCTAACTTCTTATAAAATATCAAACACAGAAAGAATTATGAATTACTAAACATGATTTCCAGTTTAAACATTTTAATAACATTCTTCACACTTGTGATGTAGAATGTCACTTTTACCACCAACTTGACTCATTAAGTTGTCCTGTGACAACAGAAGGAGATCATGTAAAGAACACAAGACACAGAATTAAACCTCATCCAGAGAATTTTCTCTATGTTATGCTGACAGGTGGTAACCCAATAATCAGAAAACCTACAAAGTCACAATATAACACATATAATTTTGGAAAAGTTTTTGTGAGAAATTATTCTTTTAGATTGATGTTTATCTGATTCCCTATTGTTATTGCTATTTGGTTCATGTTACAACATATGCCTAGATTAAATTCCTCTAGGACAAGTTTGCCAAAAAGAGTTTGCAATGATACTCTAAGTATATTTTTTAAAGCATCTTTCTCTCATAGAGATGCACACTGAAATACACATAAATTAAATAATATATCTTGGATGTACTTCAAAATATTTGAGAACAAGTGAGTCCAACATAGGAGAACCAACTTTTATAAAACAGCTTCTAGGTAAACTAAAAAATATATATTGACTCTAACACTATCATAGCTGGAGACTTAAATACCCTACTAACAACCCTAGATAGATCATCGAGGCAAAAAAAATCAACAAGAATCCAGAACCTCAACCTAATGCTTGACCAAATGACCAAATGGACTTAATAAACACCTACAGAATGCTCCACCCAACAACCACGGAATGTACATTCTACTCATCACCACATGGAACGTACTCCAAGATCAACCACATTCTCAGCCATAAATCAAGCATAAACAAATTCCATAAGATCAAAATAATGCCACGCACTTTCTGAGAACACAGTGGAATAAAAATAAGTATCAACACTAACAAAGCTCTCCCAAAATCCACAAAGACATGGACACTAAACAGAATGATGTTGAACATCTCCTGAGTCAACATGGAAATCTTAGCAGAAATTAAAAGATTTCTGGAAACAAATGAAAAATGAAGACACATCTTACCAAAACCTCTGGGATGCCATGAAAGCAGTACTGGGGGGAATTCATTTCTTTATGAACACACATGAAGAAAACGGAAAGATCACAGGTTAACAGTCTAACAAATCACCTAAAAGAGCTGAAAAGACGAGACCACCAAATCCCCAACTTCAGCAGAATAATTCAAATCACTAAAGTAAAAGCCCAAATACAGGACATAAAAAAGACAACATTATCATAGAAAAAAATCAAGAAAACAAAAACCTAGTTCTTTCAAAAGATAAATAAGAGTGATAGACAGCTAACCAGATTGACCAAGAAAAAGAGAGGAAAAGCCCAAATAAATGCAATCAGAAATGCAAAATATCAAATCACAACTGATCTCAAAGAAACACAAAAAGTTATCAGAGATTAATATGCATTTCTGTATGGAAACAAACTTGAAAACTTAAATTAAATGGAATGCTTTCTGACATCACACAACCTTCCAAGGTTGAAACAAGAAGAAATTGAGACATTAAATAGATCAGTAACAATCCAGGAAATCGACTCCATCATAAGAAAACTACCTACAAAAAAAATTTCCTGGACCAGATGGCTTTCCAGAGGAGTTCTACAAGATAAACAAGGAGAAGTTGATATAGGAGCTATGCTGTTGATGGAGTGTAAGCTAGTACATCCACTGTGGAAAACAGTGTGGTGATTCCTAAAAGATCTAATAATAGACCTTCCATATGACCCAGCAATCCGCCTTCTAGGAATATACCTGGAGGAACTAAAATCACTCTATGGAAAAGATACCTGCACACGTATGTTTATTGCAGTATTATTCACAATAGCAAAAACATAGGATGAACCGTGCTGCCCATCAATAGTAGACTGGATAAAAACAAATGTGGTGTAACCTCCTCTGGTCCCGTGCACTGTGGGAGCTATTCTGTCCTCTCAATAAATCTTGCTTTCAAAAAAAGAAAATGTGGTACATATATACAGGATGGAATATTATGCAGTCATAAAGAAGGACAAAATTATGAACTTTGCAGTAACTTGGATGCATTTTGAATCTATAATACTCAGTGATCTATCACAAAAACAAAGACCTGAGTATCACATGTTCTTACTTATAAGCAGACCCTGAACAATTATCATAATACTATAAAAAAGGGGGCTAGCAATAGTGGGAAACTGCTGGGGGGTGGGGTACACTACATCCATAAGTGTATCTGATCTTAAACCAGGTAGAGTGGGGACCAAAGTGTGACCCCAACTTTACCTGGACAATGACCATTTGTATACCTAATCCTGAATTGTACCTTACATTCTTAATACGATACAATACAATACAATAAAAGAAGCACTACATGCTCATGATAAAACTTTAAAAAATATAAAAAGCTCGGTGGCTCAGCCTGTAATCCCGCGCCTTTGGGAGGCTGAGGTGAGTGGATTGCCTGAGCCCGTGGGTTCGAGACCCGCCTGGGCAGCGAGACCTCATCTCTACAATAAATCAAAAAATCAGCCGGGCATGGTAGCGCATGCCTGTAATTCCAGCTACTCGGAAGGCTGAGGAGGAAGGATCGCCGGAGTCCAGCAGGAGAGGCTGTGGTGGCCGGGAGCGGCCACTGCACTCCAGTCTGGGCGACAGAGTGAGACTCCGACTCAAAAAAAAAAAGGACAAAAGTTAGAAAGTGAAGATCTTTTCCTTCTCTCAGTCTCTTTTAGCTGTTAATTGGTGAATTTACTTTATGACTCGTTTTATGCTTATGTGATCATGCTAGAATAATATCATACTATTTGTAATATTCTGTAATCTACTTTTTTCAGGTAACCCTATATCATGAACATCAATATCAACATGCATTTTAACAACCTCATAATATTCAATCGTGTGGATGTATATTTATTAAACTAATCTCTTGTGGTTGGAGAAAAAAAAGAACAAGTTGGTTAGTTGGAGACAGGGGAAACAAGACTGGCCATTCAGATGAAACTGAGTAGTAGGTACATAGAGATTCACTACACAATTCTGTCTATTTTTATGTATATTTAATTTTTTAAAAATAAGCAAGGAAAAAAGACATATAATAACATCTCACTCTGGTTTCACATTTTCACTGGCTAAAATGAAAGAGGAAATACTACATTTTCTACATGTGAGATAATATATTTGAGTCATATATTTTAAATATATTGAATAATATTACTGAATAAATATTTTAGAAGCTTCTCTGCTTTATCAAACACAATCATTTATACTGGGAAAAAAGAGAAATCCTTTAAAATAATGGCTGAACCTAACAAAAAGAGAGAGAGAGAGAAATAGTCTGATGCCAAAAGCGAATGAAAATGACTGTTAGAAATGTAAACCAATCTAGAGTCACCCTGAGGACGTTTGTTGATTCTAAAACTAAAGTTGGGGATTTTTTAGGGTCAGGTGAAGTCTATAGAACAGAAGTTATGCTTTATCAAAGTGAAGTAGGAATCAAGACATCCACAAGAAGCCAGAGCTTTGTAGGGTTGCACAGTCTGTGAAAGAGTAGGCTGGGGGAAAAAGAAAAAGAAAAAGAAAAAAATCAGCCCACATACAAAGACAATATGCTCATTTAATTATCTTGGCCTCAGTTCCAAGTAGGACAAAATAATTCTGCCTTAGGAATCAGTAAATATGTTTTTTAACTCTAAATTTGCCCTATACATTTGAATTTAAACTATATGCTTGGGTCAAGATCCCTAATATGAGATAAAAATTTAAGCTAATTCCTGTTAGGTGAACCACAGGTCAAAAACAAATACAAAGGCCACTTAGAATAATTCACCTTTAATCTAGACATCTCAGAATTCCCCTATAAATCAAAACATTATTACATATTGATTATAAAATGCTTACATTTGAAATGTGAAAAATAATTATAAATATGGTACAGAAGTAAAATATCAAATGATCAAGCATAAAATGGAAAAGTACCACAGAACGTCTAAAAAATATGTCTGTCCATATCTATCCATCTATCCATCTATCTTCCAGAGAGAAAGAAATTTCAGTTTTGTTTTTTTTTTGAGTTGGAGTCTCACTCGGTCGCCCAGACTGGAGTGCAGTGTCCGCTCCCGGCCACCGCAGCCTCGACCTGCTGGGCTCCTGCGATCCTTCCGCCTCAGCCTTCCAAGTAGCCGGAATTACAGGCTTGCGCTACCATGCCTGGCTGATTTTTTGATTTATTGTAGAGATGAGGTCTCCCTGCCCAGGTGGGTCTCGAACCCGCGGGCTCAGGCAATCCACTCACCTCAGCCTCCCAAAGGCGCAGGATTACAGGCTGAGCCGCCGAGCCCGGCTTAAGATCAATTTTCTAAAGTTCAATAGATGGAGTTAATAATACCTAGATAGTGCCAAAGGGAACATTAGTAGACTGAAAAAACGAATCTAAATAATTTACTAAAAAGTCAACAAACATATAAAAGTGAAGGAAAATATAGTAGAATAGTAAATAAGTATAGAAAACAAAGATAAGAACATTCATCATGAGAATTTGATTGCCAGAATGATAGATAATGTAGGAATAAAGACGTCATAGTCAATGAAAAAATTAATGAGAATTTTCTACAACTGATGAAAGTTACTAATCCTCAAAATAAAAGAGCATACCAAAAGTCAGGCAAAATATGAAAAAAGAAATCCACACACACACACAAAAACACATATGAAAACTGCTCAAAAAATTAAAGAAAATGTATTTTTGAAATAACTAGTGAAATTAATACATGATGTCCAAATGAACAATAAATGATGTAACATGACAATTCATAAGATCAATAGAAAACATTGAATGAAATGATTTGAGTTAAAGAGAAAATAACTATCAAATTTAAAACCTTTACCTAGATTTTAAAAATTCAAGTATGAGGGTGGAAGAAAGACCTAATTAGAAGTAATAAATTAACAATATGGCCAACAGACACATGAAGAAATGTTCAACCTCACTAATCATCAAGGAGATGCAAATCAAACCACACTGAGATACCACCTAACTCCAGTCAGAATGCAATTATCAATAACTCAAAAAATAACAGTTGCTGGAGAGGGTATGGCGAAAAGGGAAAACTTCTACACTGTTGGTGGGAGTGCAAACTAGTGCAGCCTCTGTGGAAAACAGTATGGTGATTCCTAAAAGCTCTAAATATTGACCTCCCATATGACCCTGCAATCCCCCTACTGGGAATGTACCCTGAAGAACTCAAATCACTCTATTAAAAAGATACCTGCACACGCATGTTTATCACAGCGTTGTTCACAATAGCAAGAACCTGGAAGCAACCATGCTGTCCATCAAAAGAGGACTGGATTAAAAAAATGTGGTACATATACACGATGGAATACTAAACAGCCATAAAAAAGAACAAAATCATGAATTTCGCAGCAACCTGGATGGAACTAGAGTCTATAATACTGAGTGACCTCTCACAGAAACAAAGATCTGAGTATCACATGTTCTCACTTATATAGTGGACCTTGAACATCCAATGTAATACTATAAGAAAATGACTGACAGTAGTGGGAAACTATCGGGGGGAGGGAGATGGGATTAACGGCAGTAAATGCCTGTCTGGGGACGGGGAGACAACTCTTATTAACAAGGGTGCCTGAACGAAGCATATTTGTATACCTAATCCTTAACTGTACCCCACAATATCATAATAAAAAATATTGATTATAAAAAAATAATATGCATAAATTGTTGATAGAATAAGAGTTACTTTAGAAAATTAGAAACTGACCTCAAAAGAAAGACATAAAATACAAAAAAGGTGGGAAAGTAATGTATCCAATTATAACAAATAGCAAAAGCTCATAATTACAGAAAATTCAAATGAATTTATGACTAAAGTAAACATAAAAGAAAAAGTTCTCCAATTAAAACAAAAAAATATTTTTTTCAGTTTTTAAAAAGTTAAAAAGAGGATGACAAAAGGATTTTTAATCCTAGTCCAATGGCTAATACTTATAATTCCAGCACTTTGAGAGGCTGAGGTGGGAAGATTGCTTGAAACTAAGAGTTTGAGACTACCCTGGGCAGCATAGTAAGACCCTATCCCTATCAAAAAACATTTTTTTTAATTAGTTGGGTATGGTAGAATGTGCCTGTACTCCTAGCTACTTAGGAAGCTGACATAAGACAATTACTTGAGCCCAGGAGTTTAAGGATGCAGTGGACTATGATCAAGTCACTGACGGTGTGAGACCTTGTCTCAAAAAAAGTGTTTATAACCAAAGTGGCACACTTTTATTGTGGTAAGTTATTATTAGATATTAGGAATATTGTGCTTTAACAATATAAGTTTGACCATACCATGCGAAGACAATTTAAAAATATATTTAGTATAGTATTAAAATCAATGAAGCAATCAAATTAATTTCCAGAAACAGAGGCACAAACATAAAGATACTTGATAAACAACAAAATTGGACACTGGCAGGAAATATTATCAAAAATATTAATTCATCAAAGACACCACTAGTGGCAACACAAAATGAGTTATATAGTACTATGTTATTTGCAACATATTTATTCAACAAAAATTCATAACCATGGTTATATACAGAGCCTCTTGAAACCAATAGACAACACAAAAGAAAAAATAGGAGAATGTTGAACAAGCTTTTCATAACAGGGGAAATTTAAGAATCCAATAAATATTTGAAACATATGTTCAACATCATTAGTCTTCAGATAAATAAAAATAAAAACCAATGAGAATAAAAAACCCCAATCAAAATGGTTGAAATAAAAAATGATTGCTACTACCAAGTGTCAGTGAGAATGGATAATACTGAGAACTTTTATATATTCTTGGGGGGAATGAAATTTGGCAAGATCACTTTCAGAAACTGATTGACAATATTTATGAAATTTAAACTTTTGAATAGCCTATGTTCTATTAATGAGCTAAAAATATAACCAATAAAAATGCAAGTGTATTTGCACTAATTGATGTTTAAAAAATGTTTAAAGCAGCATTATGCATACTATTTAAAGTTGATTATCCTCAGCAAAAGATTAGATAAATAAACTGTGGTATATCAATCCATTTTACCATTAAAATTATTTACAACATTAAAAATGAATAAATAATTGTCATAATATATAAGAAGGAGTTTTACAATCATATTATATCTAGCCACAGAAGAATGCATAATCTATGAATTTTATAAAAAAGGCAATAAAAAAACTTATGCTACTGAAATCAGTAGAGGTTACTTTTCAGAAGGACTATATAGATGTCTGTAGCAGTAGTAATATTCTAAACAATATATGTTTACTGATTAGATATTAACAACTATTTGATATTTCATTAGGCTAAGTATTATGACTTGATCACTTGTGGTATTTATGTTTTACTTTAATAATATTTTAATTAATATATTTACAAATGAAAATTAATGAAAACACAATGGACTTTCAAAATATCCAAAATATTGGTTAGAAGTAGTTTAAAGTATTCATAATTTATAAATCAAGTGAGCACAAAACCAAATATCTGAACCAAGAGCTGAACAATCAAATGAACAAACTTGGTTGATAGGCATACAGAAGACATTACATACTATAATGATACAATTTACTTTTTTTCAGATGCAAAATTATAAAAATCGATTATCTACAAGGCAAGTCTTTTTGTTTTGTACAGAGAAGGTCTCATGTTGCCCAGACTGGTTGTGAACTCCTATTCTCAAGAAATCCTCCTACCTTGACTTCTCTAAGTGCTGGGATTACAGGTGTGAGCCATCATGTCTGACCTAGGCAAGTCTTAATACAATTTAAAGAATCATACGGTTTATTCTTAACATAAAATAATTTAAGTGGCAATCATGAACAACAATAACAACAAAAATAGAAACAAAAAATACTTAGAAATATATAAACAAATTTTTAAATAACTAGTAGGACAAAGAGGACATGATAAATTATAATGTTTTCTTAATATTTCAAGAAAATTACAATGAAATATAATTAGTAGTTTAAAATATATTCATCAAAATCAGTAATTATAGGAGGTTTTACAGCATTTCCAAACATGAAAAATATGGCCAATATAGTATTAGGAATGACATTAAATTTATTCAGATACCTTCATTAACAATGAAAGTATAAAATTAACAAGTTAAGTATCAAAACTAAAATGTAGGATTTTGTGTGTGTAGTTTATTTGCATAATAACACAAAACCAGAAAAATAAACACCAGATATTAATAAAATACAATGCAAAGATATAATGCATACCTAATTTTATTGTTCTTAATTTTATTGCACTTAATATATAGTTTTGCATTTTCTTAAACAAATTTAAGTATTATGGCAATGCTTCCTCAAGAAAGTCTATCAATGTCATTTTTTCCCCAACAATATGTATTCTTGCTATGCTTCTCTGTTTCACATTTTGTCAGCTGTGTCAATATTTCAAACTATTTCATTATTATTAATTTCATTATAGAAGTTTAGGATCAATGATCATTGATGTCATTTTTACAATTATTTTAGGGGTCACAAATTGGGCCCATATAAGATGACAAACTTAATTAATAAATGTTGAGTGTGTTCTGACTGCTTCACTGACAAGACAATCCCTGTCTCTTTGCCTTTCCTTATATTACAAGAGGTGTGATAATATTAAAATTAGACCAGTTAATAACCCTACAGTGGTCTCTAAGTGTTCATGGGAAAGTAAGAACCACACAGCTTTCCCTTTAAAGAAATAAATAAACAAACAAACAAATAAGCTACAAATGAATAAACTTAGTGAGGAAGGCAGGTAGATAATTTCGACAGGCCAAAAGCCAGCTCTTTTGGCTAGTTAGACAAGCCATGAATGTAAAGAAAGTTTTTGAAGAAAATTCAAAGTGCTATTCCAGTGAACACACAAGTGATAAGAAAATAAAACAGCATAATTATTAACACAGTGGTCCAGATAAAAGATCAAACCAGTCACAACACTTTTTTTGTTTTTAGTCAAAGCAAGTCCAGAGAAAAGTCCAAGCTCTCTTCAATTCCATGAAGACTGAGTGAGGTGAGGAAGCCGCAGAAGAAAAGTTTGAAGCTAGCAGAGGCTAGTTCATGAAGTTTAAGGAAAAAAGTCATCTCCATAACATAAAAGTGCAAGGTGAAGCAGTCAATGCTAATGCGAAAGCTGCAGCAATTCATCCAGAAGATCCAGCTAAGATAATTGATGAAAATGGCTATGTTACATAATAGATTTTTAATGTATACAAAACACCCTGATATCGAAAGAAGATGCCATCTAGACTTTCATAGCTGGAAAAGAGAAGGCAATGCCTCGCTTCAAAGTTTCAAAGGACAAGCTAACTCTCTTGTTAGGGGTTAATGCAGATGATGACTTTAAGGTGAAGCCAATGCTTTATTATTATTCCAAATCTCCTAGGACCCTTAAAAGTTATGATAATTTTACTTTCCCCATGCTCTACAAATGGAACAACAAAGGCTGGATTACTGCACATCTGTATACAGCATAGTTTAATGAATATTTTAAGTCCACTGTTGAGACCGACTGCTCAGAAAAAAAAGATTTATTTTAAAATATTACTGCTCATTGACAATACACCTGGTCACCAAAAAGCTTTGATGGAGATATACAAGAAGGTTTTGTTGTTTTTACGACTGCTAACAATATCAATTCTACAGTTCATGGATCAAAGAATAATTTTAACTTTCAAGTCTTATTATATAAGAAACACGTTGTGTAAGACTATAGCTGCCATAGACACGTGCTTTGATGAATCAGAGCAATGTGAATTGAAAACTTTCTGGTAATGGATTCTATATTTTAGATGTAATTAAGAACTCTTCATTCATAGAAGAAGGTCAAAATACCAACATGAACGGGAGTTCAGATGAAGTTGATTCCAAATGTCGTAAATGACATTAAGAGGTTAAGACTTCAGTGCAGAAAGTTACTGTAGATGTGATGGAAATAGTAAGAGAGCTAGAATTAAAAGTGAAGCCTGAAGTTGTGCAATTTCACAATGAAACTTAACTGGAAGAGGAGTTGCTTCTTATGAATGAGCAAAGAAAGTGATTTCTTGAATAGAACGTACTCCTGGTTAAGATGCAGTGAACATTGTTGAAATGACAACAAAATATTCAGAATATTACATAAACTTAGTTGATAAAGTAGTGGCAGAATTTGAAAGAATTGACTTCAATTTTGTAAAAAATTCTACTGTGGGTAAAATGCTATCAAATAGCATTGGATACTACAGAGAAAGCTTTTGTGAAAGAAAGAAGGAATCAATGCAACAAATACCATTCTTATTTTAAGAAATCACCACAAGTCGGGCTCGGTGGCTCAGCCTGTAATCCCGCGCCTTTGGGAGGCTGAGGTGAGTGGATTGCCTGAACCCGCAGGTTCGAGACCCGCCTGGGCAGCGAGACCTCATCTCTATAATAAATCAAAAAATCAGCCGGGCGTGGTAGCGTGTGCCTGTAATTCTGGCTACTTGGAAGGCTGAGGTGGAAGGATCACCCGGAGCCCAGCAGGTCGAGGCTGTGGTGTCTGGAAGCGGCCACTGCACTCCAGTCTGGGCAACAGAGTGAGACTCCAACTCAAAAAAAAAAAAAAAAAAAAAAAAAGAAATCACCACAGTCATCCAAGACTTCAAACAACCACTGCCCTGATCAGTCAGCCGTCATCAGCAAGGAGGCAAGATCTACCACCAGCAAAAAATGTTATGACTGGCTGAAGACTCAGATGATTTTTCTTAGAAATAAAACATTTTAAAAATTAAGATATCTACTTTTTTTAGACATAATGCTATTGCACACTTGATAGTCTACTGTGTGTTGTAAACATAACTTTTATAGGCAATAAGAAAGTAAAAAATTCATGTGACTCACTTTATTGCAATATTTGCTTTATTGTAGTGGTCTGAAACCAAACTTGCAATATCTCTTATGCTTGTCTGTAAAACTTAAAAACAATTAATTTCTGAATCTTTGAAAATAAATATCTAATAGACAGACTATTAGGAACTTATGTTTCAATTAAGAAAATTGAGATATAAATTATTAATAGTGACAATAATACTGTAATAGTGGCTGAAATTTCAGATAAAACAGAGATAAAATGTAATGTAAAAAAATTGAAAACTGGGAACAATACTTTTATAGAATAATATAATTATTTAGTTATATTTAACGTAAAAATAGAAACCTTGTATGTTTTATTATTCTTACACATATTTCACTTCTAGTTTAGAATCCATCCATCAAAATCAGTGAACACAAATGGTTTTCAAAGAAGTGTTTATGAAATATTTAAAGAACTAATAACTTCAATTATTTTTCAATTTATTCTAGAGACTAGGACACAAAGAGCCAATTCACAATGCATTACCTGAAACAAAAAAATATTGTTTATAATTTAAATCAGATTATGAGAATAAGAAAGGTAAATTACTAGGTACTGTAAATTATAAACTTTATATTTAAAATCCTGAATATTACCAAACTGACTGTACAAAAGTTTTATGCATTAACAAGTTGTGAGTATTCAATAATGCAAGAAAAAAATGTTACTATGTTTTCAAAATGTATGCATGCAACTTGTCAAAATAATGTTGTAAGGGAGAAATCTATGGATTATGCCAGTGAAATATATTTTCTACCTTTATTTTATTTGTTAATATATTTTACTGAGTATATTTGAAGTTTACAGTGTGATACTATAAGATATGTAGATGGTAAATTGATTATTACAGTAAAAGAGATTAATATGTTTATTTCACATACTTTTACTGGTGAGAACAGTTAGCATTTATTTACTTAACAAATAAGCCCTAATATAATACAGCTATGTAAACTATAGTCCTTATGTTGTACATTAGATCTCTAGACTTATTCATTCTACATACATGCTACTTTGTATCTTTTGATTTACATTTTTTTCATTTTCTATATCCCATACCCCACCACCCCTGGTAACCATGGGTTTATTCTCTACCACTGCATATTTGCATATATTTGCATATTTGACTCTTTTAGTTTCCACATATAAGAAACCCTATACAATATTTTTATTTTTGTGTTTTGTGCTTCACTTAGCATAATGTCCTCCTGGTCCATCTCTATTATTGCAGCATCATCTTTGGTTTAAGGCTGACCACATTTTATTTATTCATTCACTCATCTATTGATGAACTTTTAGGTTGTTTGCATACTGTGGCTATTGTGAATGATGGTGCAATGAACAAAGAAGTGCAGATATCTTTACAAGGTGAAAAATTTATCTCTTTGAGTATATACACAGAAGAGTGATTAATGTGCTGTATGGTAGTTTTATTTTCAATTTCTTTAGAAACTTTCATACCATTTTTTATAATGGCTATACCAATTTACATTCCAACTAACAGTGTATGGCAGTTCCCTTTTTTCTACACCCTCCCCAACATTTGTTAACTTTTGCATTTTTTCATCATAGTCGTCCAAACTAGTGTTAGATAATGTCTCAAACTAGTTTGTATATTTTGTATATACAAATACTATTTGTATATTTTCTGATGATGAGATGACAATTGTCTTTTCATATATCTATTGGGCATTTTTATATCTTGAAGAAATATCTATTAATGCCTTTTGTCCATTTTAAAAAATCAAGTTATTTGTTTCCCTGCTATAGAATTGTAAAGAGTCTTTATGAATCTTGTACATCTTAAAAATATTGATACACCAATCCATGAGCATGGATTGTTTTTCCATTTGATTGTGTTACCCTTGATTTCTTTGAGCAGTGTTTTGTAGTTCTTGTTGTAAGGGTCCTTCACTTCTCTGGTTAGGTGGACGCCAAGGCATGTCATTATTTTGGTGGCTATTGAGAATGTGATTGTGCTTTTTATTTGGTTCTCCACCTGCTTGTTGCTGTGTTTAAAAATGCAACTGTCTTTTGCATATTGATTTTGTAATCCGAAGACTTTACAAAAGTCCTTTATCACTGTAAGGCAGATTTGACAGACTTCAAAGGGTTTTCTACGTATAGAATCATATCATTCACAAAGAGGGATAGCTTAACATCTTCTTTTCCTATTTGGATAACTGTGATTTCCCTCTTTTGCTTGATTGCTCTAGCTGGGACTTGCATGAACAGGAGGAATGAGAGTGGGTGTTCATACCTTACCACAGTTCTTAAGGGGAAAACTTCCAGCTTCTGTCCATTTAGGAAAATCTTGACTGTGGTTTCATCATAGATGGCTCATTGTTTTGAGCAATGGTCCTTTTATGCCTAGGTGTTTGAGGGTTTTTATCAAGAAGAGATGCTGAATTTTGTAGTATGCTTTTTTTTTTGTATCTAATGAAATTAACTTGTGGTTCTATGCAGCCACAGGGAAGAACAAATCATGGCCTTCATAGCAACTTAGATGAAGTTGGAGACCTTCATATTAAGTGAACTCTAGAAACAAAGAATTAAATACCACATATTCTCACCAATATATGGACCCTGATCACTAATCATATTAACACAAGGGTGGGATTAGCAGTCACTGGGCACTGCTAGGAGAGGGAGGGAGAGAAGAGGGTGGGAGGCACATGACAATGCAAAAGGTACCTGGTCCACTATCAGGGAGAGTGACGACCAGTTAGAAGCCCAAACTTCTCCTGCATGCAACCTACTTATACAGTAAATGCTCCCATGTAGAACTCCTCAAGGCTCTAAAGTCATGAGTTTCTGTCTTTCCTTGTATTTCATGACTTTAAGAACCTTGAGGAGTTCTAACCAGGTATCTGAACAATGTCCCCCGATATTGTTTTGTCTGTAGCTTTACCCATGATTAGACTGACTTATGAACTTTTGCAAAGTGGTGAATTGCCCTTTTTATTGCATCATATCAAACTGTATATGATATATAATATAACTAGTAATATTAATTACTTGATTAAGGTCATGTCTGCCAGGTTTCTTCAGTGTAAAGTTACTATTTTCTTTTCTATCCTGAATTTTATGTCTAACATTCTGATCTGATCTATCTTCTATAACTTTGGAAAGACAGAAACTTTCACAGACTAGAAAAGACCAGGGAAACATGATAACTAAATGCTAAGTGCTACCCTGGACCAGATCGTGAATCAGAAAAAGGGCATTAATGGAAAAACTGCTGAATCCAAACATTGTTTGGAGTTTGGTTAACAGTAATATATCAATGTCAATTCCTTTCCTTTGACAAATATATCATAGTGATATAAGATATTAACAATGGGAAGACTAGATATGAGGTATATAGGAACTCTTTGTACTACCTTTGCAACTTTTCTGTAGGTCTAAATTTATTAAACAATAAAAAGTTTATTTTCAAAAACTCGAATCCTCAAACCATATGCAAAAAATGACAAGGAGTTGCTGCATATAGTACACATAAATAACTACTAATATAAAAATAAAAACTAATTGAATAGGACCTAAACTATGAACAATATTATACAGAAAGCAAGACATAAAAAGCTTATGAAACAAATTATAAGAGTTCAACCCCATTGGTAATCATAGAATTCCAAATTCAGACAATTATGAGATATATATTTGTACCCAAGATGCTGATAGAAATCCCAATAGGATATGTTGTTGAGAAAGCAGAACAACAGCAGCTATATTTGTTTTTAGTGTATATACACATTAAGAGATAATTGGCAGTATGTAGTAAAATCAAAGATGCATATAATCTATAAGCCAACTATTCTGTTCCTGGTGTGTGTACTAGAGAAACACAAATATACACAGATACAGGTATACAAATGTTTATGAAATCATTCACAGTAGAAAAAAGGTGGACCCTGCCTACATATCTATTAACAGAGACTATTGAATGAATTATGGCCACATTTTAAATATCTATTCATATAATGAAATACTGTCCAGCAGTGAAAATAAATGAAAGCAAAGCACATATTAATGTATATAAATTTTGCAGATATAATTTCGTTAGGAAAAAAATAAGTTTTGGAAGACATATATCATGGTTTCAATTTTTCTAAGCACATGCAATATAGAATCACAGTATGCTTATAAATGCATATGCGTATAGCAAAGTATATAAGACAGATCAGAATGATAGATATAAAATTCGGGATAGATGATGACTCTGTGGTGTGAACAAGGGAATTTGACTGGGGAAAGAATTACAACAGTATTGGCAATGTTCATGTATTAAGCTAACTGATGGATATACAAGTGCATATTATTATATTATATATTTTGCATGTCCTTCATGTTTTTCAGCAATATATTTTCGTTATATATATTAAAAGTCCTTTTCCATTCTGTCTGATCATTCTTAATATGATCCCATTTAATATTTTTCTTAAGATATTTTATAACTACGTATTATAATACAGTTTTAATAGCATAAAGTCTATTATATATCATTATCTGTATACATTTATTCCATTAACATTGTTAAAAGTGCAATAGTATTTCTCTTTCATGTGTGTTACTCTTATTGGTCTTACCATAAAAAAATCTTTAAGTATTTTCTATGCATGTTAATATGGAATACTATCTATCACTATGGGTGATTTTCAATGCAGGTTAAAAATAAAAATTGAAAGCAATGCTGACCTTGAATTGTTAATGATGATGCTGTGTGGTATGTCTCTTGGCAATGTCCAGAGGTTGTCCCACCAGAGGGCTCTCATTAGGGCACTCATATATTCATGAATCTACTATGGTTTAGAATATAACCCTCATACTTGCAGAGTCAGAAAGCTGATTATATAATCACATCTAGAATGGATCTTTCACTTGTGAACGATCTTAATTAAGTTCTCCAAATTGATCTATAAAACCAGAACAATAATTTACTTATTGAAAATAGAAATATAACCCTTAAATGAAGTGAATAATTTATTCCACATTAGCAGTTTATCCCCTATCTATGTGCAGTTACATCATAGAAAACGATGGCAGAATTAGGTTGTCTTAAAAGTATTTTATAAGCTAGATTAATATATCAATTTTATGTGTATTGGCATTAGGATAAGAAAGCTTAACATTTTTATCCCAAATTTTAATAGGTTGATTTTGCTAATAAAATATAGATATTTAAAATCTATTGTCTAAGATTCATTCTCCCTTGATGAGGACTAGATTTACAAAGCCAATGTTTGCTTCTATAATTCTGTCTTTCCCACACTCTCATGATTGATACTTCAAGCTTTTGATTGACATATACTTTTCAGAAATAAAGTAATGCCTTCAGCCAAATTACAACTAAGTCTTTGAAATCTGGGATCTTGTCTGACTTTTAGGTGACATTGTATAAATGTGATTTGATACATTGTGTTTATTTTCAGATGCAGCTCTCATAGGACATATTATATTCTTTGTTTCTTATTTGCATCTGATATCTGTCATCCAATATAATAGCCATCACATCCAGTTCTGTGTTGGGTGCTATTTTAATCATCCAAGTCATTGATAAAAATGTAAAACAGAACAGAGCAAAAACCTCTGTTGCATGCTGCTAGAATCTGTTTTCTTTCTTGGCAAAGTTTTCAGTAATTATAGCTCTTTCTGAACATAGTCAACCATTGACAACCTTGCCCAAATGTCCTGCCTTCCAACAAAATGAATTCTTCTTGTTTTCAAGGGTATCGTGTGAGATTTGTGAAATACCTTTTTGAAATCCAGATGCACAGTATCCAATAAGTTAACCAAAATAAATAGCTCAGTAAACGTACATAAAATTAAATATATCTGGTCTGGAATGATTTTTTTTGTACACAGATACTCTTGGTAAGTACTTTTTCTTTTTAAGTGTACAGCATCATTTACTTGTTTAAGACATTAAATATATCTTCTTTCACTGTTGTTTGCATAATAGAATCCATATCTTTGTAAAAGTCTTGTAGGCTTATGCAGGCAGAAGCCTGGGAATTATAGGAGACTGTTCACTCCTTCCTTCTTTTTAATTTTCACTCTGCCACCAAATCTGAAATTCATTTATCTTGCCCACTTCTGCTGCCTGTATTCCTGTACTTCATCATCCAGTGTATTGTCAGAAAAATTTGTAGAATAGGTGTTATAGACTAAATTATATCAACTTAAAATGTATAGGTGGAAGCACTAGCTACCAATATGAATGTTTTTTGAGATAATACTTTTAAGGAGGTAATTGAAAGCAAATGGCATGTTAAGGGTGAGATCCTAATTCAATAAGACCAATATTCTTATAGGAAAAGGAAGAAACACACCAGACAAAACACACACCTAGAGAAAAGGCCATGTGAGGACACAGTGTGAATTGGTCCTCTGCAAACAAAAGAAAGAAATTTCCAGAGATGTCAACTCTGCCAATACCTTGGTCAAGATAAACATCCTCTTTATTCTCCATTAAAACAAGCAAGCAAGCAAGCAAACAAAAAGCATCTGTGCTTGCACATATTTTTTCTCATAAACTACTTCAAATTATGGATTATTTTCATAATTCTTCATGTTAAAAGAGTTTCTCTCTCTATGAATGATGATATTATTTTGTTGTTTAGTCACGGTGATGCCAGGTGGCACAGGGTATTGTTGTTTTTTGGGTTCTTACTATATTAACCTAAGTTGTATGTTAATATATTCTTTATCTTTTTCGTGTATAAAGCCATGGCATTGTCCAATATTTTCTTACAATGAAAATAATAACATACTTTCAAATTTCTTCATACCTAAGAAATCATAGAAGTAACAGAGGTGGAAAAGATTACGAAAAAAATATCTTTAACAGGTAAAATGAGCATAGAGAATTCAAAGGAAAAGATATTAGATTATCTATAGTTGAATTGTCATATTAGTCAGTAAAGGAAATAAGTGTGGTAAAATATATTTTGAAATATTAATCACAGTTTTCCTCTGCTTTCTCATAGCCTGTGTCAACCCCCATTCATTCTTTTGAGTTTTTTTTTTACAAGTTTATTATTATTGTTTTATTGTTTTCTATAATTTAATGCTTTTGGTTTGCCTTGTTGGTCAGTCTCTGACTTCTTAACTCAATCAACTATCATTAAACTTGTATTTAACCCTGTGAGCCACATAAAAGATTCAAGGAAAACAAGGCAGCAGAAGAACAGAGGGCTGTCAATCAGATGAACAAGTGTCATTGTCAATGACAGTGTGATGGCAACACAAAGCTCCGAAGCAAGGCAGACTCTTTTGACAGAGTAAATCTAAAAATTAGTGGATAATTTATGATAGCAATAGTGAATTTGCTGTCATTAAAGGTATGAAGATGGTCAGCAATTAATTACAAAAGGAAAAGAAAGTTGCCGTGTTTATTTATAGCTTAATCAAATGAATCAGAGCATACAAGCTAGATTACTAACATAAATATTTTGACATTTTCCTGTCCAGATCAGTTAGAAAACTCTAGGGTTGATAAAGATTAGTAGTATCACTTATGAATGAAAACATTAAAAATTCTAAACAGAAATAAAACTCCAAATTTCCATCATTTTAATAAACTAGTTATTTTAATTTTTATTACTTCCTGTAGTGGTTATTTGTATATATGTAATTTAAGAAAATTATAATAACAGTATGGATACAATTAGATATGTTTTTATTTGAAGTGACAAAAGAAACTCTTCACATGTAATGACCTGCTGTTTGAAGTTTTCGAAAACTAGACTAAAGAAAGTTACTATGATAGTAAATATGAAGAATAAATTAAAAGAAAAAAACTTAAAATTCTAGACATTGTGGCATGAGGGATGAAATTTCCAGCTATCAAAACAAGTTAAAATGAAGTATTTCTAAGGTGATTAAATCAATATGAATGTGTCGATGCTGAGGTGGTAATAGATATCCTATCATCTAAGGTGGAATTCTAAAAAAAAATGGAGCAATCAATCTAGGCAACTTTTCAAATATATTTTTCTCCTTGTGATTATACAACGGTATAAGGTGCACATCAGAAATATTATAGTTATATCTGGAAATTAACTCAATTTATTGTATATATGTTAGGAATATATGCGTATATATATCTCCAGAATATGTGTCTATGTGTGTACATAGAAAGCCAAAATAATGATTAGTTTTATTTGAATACAATTCAATCCATATATCAATAAAGGTTAAACATCACTATGAAGTATATAACAGCTGGACTCGGTGGCTCAGCCTGTAATCCCATGCCTTGGGAGGCTGAGGTGAGTGGATTGCCTGAGCCTGCAGGTTCGAGACCCGCCTGGGCAACTTGGAGAGACCTCATCTCTACAATAAATCAAAAATCAGCTGGGCGTGGTAGTGCACACCTGTAATTCCAACTACTCAGAAGGCTGAGGTGGAAGGATCGCCGGAGCCCAGCAGGTCGAGGCTGCGGTGGCCGGGAGCGGCCACTGCACTCCAGTCTGGGCGACAGAGTGAGACTCCAACACACACACAAAAAAGTATATAACATGTAAAATTGCAGTCAATTATCATAGAAATTTTGTTACATTTGATTTTAAATTCTGTTACTTATAATAAATTGTAACTTTGGTTACCTGACTTGCCAGACACCAGCTACATGATGTGGGTTAAGTGGTTTCAGGATTGCCATGTACTGTGCAGAGGTATAAGATAAAAAATCATTAGGATGTTTGACAGCATGCAAGCTGATTTTTAAAGAGCTGGGAGGTTCTAAACACTAATATCTACTCAAAATTTTAAATCAATAATCCCGCAACTGTTTACTAGCAAATGCAGTTAAATTGGGACTTAAAAATAAATAGAAGAGAACATAACATTAAGCATAGAAAGAGACCAATGAATGGATGAGACGCATGTGTATAAATTGGAAAATCACTGGAATATAAGTTTAGATAATTAAGTTCTAGTCCTGCCTCTTAAAATATTTTATGAATTAACACTGGGCAAGTCATGAATGTCTCTGATTTGCCTATTTATATAGAGATATTTTTACTAGATGACCTCTAAAATCCTTTTTAGCTTTCAGATTCAGCCTTTAAATATTGATGCATTTTGTTTTAAATTACAAAACCTAAAATACAAGCAGTCTCTCATCCTTTATAAGGTGTAATTTCTTGCCATTTCACATATGTGGAGATTTAGCCCTACAAAATCATGTCATTTTCATGACATACATTGAAAATACATTAATCAATCAACCTTAAGACAAAAATAATCTCAAGTCAGTGTATGTGCTACTTTTTAAAATATGCTGAATTTAAATCATCTTACTACGAAGGGTAATGTCTAACAGAAAGCATTTGTTGTGTTTCATCTCTTACAATTTAAAGAACACAAAGATATTTGCTTCTGTCCTGATACAGTATTCAGACAAAGTTTCTTTTGTTTTATTGCATACTGAGTGATTTGGCCTGTATTGAAAAGCAGTTCAGAAAATCTCAGAGGAGGATAATGTCTGTTGACGATAACTGATGCTGGCTTCCATGGAAATGCTAATTTGGTAGCAGTCACTGTCAATCAGTCGCTCTGAGTTATTGTTCCAGCACTTCCAGATGCAATACGTGATGGCTGATGAAAGTTCCCGCTACAGTAATTAGACTGTCTTCAAAGAAGAAAGGGTTGTTAACTTAGGCTAAGGTAAACAGGCTCCGAGAAGGAAAAATAATCATAAATAGTTTTAAATGATTCAACAAAGAGGGGACTTCAGAAAATCCTTCTTGTACTCATTTCTATAAAAGAAGAGAACATAAGTTGAACAAATTCAGCAAATCACAAGTTGTAGGATTAATTGATGTTTTCTGGTTTGTTTATGTATTTACTATAGTTAGAAAATATTAAAGTGTAATTGTATATCTATTGGAGACAT
Organism: Cephalopachus bancanus; assembly: GCA_027257055.1. Classification (NCBI taxonomy): domain Eukaryota; kingdom Metazoa; phylum Chordata; class Mammalia; order Primates; family Tarsiidae; genus Cephalopachus; species Cephalopachus bancanus. Next base: position 7,839,741 of record JAPVLO010000068.1, on the reverse strand, counting down.
ACACATTTTAATATAGTAGTAGTTCTATGAAGTATAAAAGTTTTAATCTCTGATCCTCTGAAATTTATCTGTAGAGGTGGCCTACTTAGAGGACTATAAAAATACCTTAATTATTTTGACTTTGTTAATTATGAAATACAACCTTAATAGCAACAGCAACCTTTGGAATATAACAATTAAATAATGTAAACAATTAGAGGAGTACCTCAATTACTTACAATAACAAACCTTTCTCTGTCATTGATCTCAAGAGTAAATAAAATTGATTTGCACCTAACCATTTCTGAGCCCCTAGAAGGTAGAATGTGTTGCCCTGTTTCAATAGCAAATTTAATTTTTTAAAAGAATAAAAATGAATTCAGAGTTTTTAAAGTAGTGATGTTAATGTAATAAGATAGATTCGTGGAAATATTTAGAAATATTTGGAAATTGTGATTTTTAATATATAAGGCAGACTTAGAGTGTCTGAAAATAATAAGCTTATTAATGTAAGAAAATATTTAATATGTATTTTAATTTATAAATTGCATTATTGTAGTGTTATTGATTGCACATAGGTAAAATGTACAGGTTGATAAATTTCATATACATCTGTGCTCATAAAGTCATCACCATGAACAAAATATTCAACATTTTCCTTACCTCCATAGTGTTCCTACACTTTGTAATTCCTCCTTCTGATCCTTCCTTCATCATTCTGTTCCCAAACACTTCATATTCTTTCTGTCATTTAAGTTAGTTTGAAACCCTTAGAAGTGTAGACAATTTAAATCATATAAATGTACTCTTTCTTTGTCCTTAAACATCATTTTGAATTTATCAATAGTTCATTTTATTGCTGAGTGATATATTACTGCATGGATATACCACATTTTGTTTATTTATTTATTCATCTGTTGAAGGGCATATATATTAATTCCAATTGTTGGTGATTATAAATAAAACCACTATGAAAATTTTTGTATAAGTCTGTGTGCATATGCTATCTTTTCTCTTTGATAAAAGCGTAGGGATAGAATAGTTGCATTATATGGTATTTATTTATTTTTCACAAAATTGCAATCTCTTCCAAAGGATCCTATAATTTTCTGTGCCCAACAGCAATATATCAAAGTTCCAATTTCTCCACATCTTCACAAATAGTTAGTGTAGTCATTCTTAATTTTTGCCATCTCAATAGCTGCTATTTTGTTTGTTATAATTTGCATTCCCCTAATGATGGATAATGCACATATTTCACATGCTTATTTTTCATAAACCTATCTCCTTTGGTATAATGTCTGTTTAAATAATCTGTCTATTTTAAAAATTGTATTGTTTGTTGTTTTTGCGTTTTGGTAGTTCCTTAAATGATCTGGATACAAGTTCTTTTATATAAGATTTTCAAGTAGCATCTCCCAGTCTGTGGTTTGTCTTTTCATATTCTTGACAATGTCTTTCAAAATGAAGTAATTTTTGAATTTCATGAAGTTTAATTTATGATTATTTTTATCTTAGGAAAGCTATTTTGTTTTGTTTTGTTTTGTTTTTTTGTTTTTTTTTTTGAGTTGGAGTCTCAGTCGCCCAGACTGGAGTGCAGTGGCCGCTCCCGGCCACCGCAGCCTCGACCTGCTGGGCTCCGGTGATCCTTCCGCCTCAGCCTTCCAAGTAGCCGGAATTACAGGCGCGTGCTACCACGCCCGGCTAATTTTTTTTATTTACTGTAGAGATGAGGTCTCGCTGCCCAGGCGAGTCTCGAACCTGGGGGATCAGGCAATCCACACACCTCAGCCTTCCAAAGGCGCAGGAAAGCTATTTTTAATGGGCTTGTAGTTGTAAACTGGCATATTTTTCTTCCAATTCTTTCTACTGTTTCTGATGAGAAAATTGTAAATATGACCTTTGATTTTCACACATAAAAAATTTTTTTAAAAATTCGACTGTTTTTTATGTAATCAAACATTATATTTTGAGATAATTATAGATTTGTATGTCATTGTGAGAAATTGTGAGAAAGACCTCATTATTTTCCACTGTTTCTCCCAATAACATCTTTAGAAACTATAGAACAATATTCTACCAGAATATGTAAATTGTTATATTCCACTGATCTTTTGATTTCCCTAGGTTAGTTGCTGTTAAGATAGTTCCAGCTACGGTGAAGGCTGAGGTGGAAGGATCACCTGAGCCCAGCAGGTTGAGGCATGCTACTGCACTCCAGTCTGGGTGACAAAGTGAGACACTGACTCAAAAAATAAAAATTAAAACTTATAGTTTCCATCCTATATTTTGTGCTTGTTGTTTATAGAACTTCATAAAAGTATGGATATTTAGTTTACTACAACTTTAAAATATATCTGGCATTAATGTATTCAAATCGATTTTTCTGTTACCTATCTCTTTTCTACACATATCATTTGCCTCTTTGTATTGTCTCATTACTCTCTAAATCTTTGTTCATTTTATTATTCTCTACTTTCTGTGTTTCATTTTGAATGTTTTCCATACCTATTCAAATTCAATTATATTTTCTTCTGTAATGTATAGCCTATTTTTAATTTCATTCCCAGATGTTGTAGTTTTTATCTCTAGAATATGTGCATAAGGCTTTTTAAAAATATCTTTCTTGTTTCTTACTAACTTTTTAGAACCTATGGAATACAAGCAAAATAACTGTTCAAATATCTTTGTTAATTCTAATATCTGGGTTCAGTTTTAATTAAGTAAATTCTATTCATCTTACTATGGGTGACAAGTTTCTTTTTTGCTCTTGGCATGCTAACATTTTGCTGGATGCTACATATTATGAAATGTACCATGTAAATTGGAACTACAAATTTTTGTATTTCTAGAAATATTTCTGAACTTTTTTGTGAAATAGTTTACTCGGAAGCAGTTAGATCTTTTCAAGTCTTGCTTTATGGTTTTTTTTTTTTTTTTTTTGCAGGACCAGAACGGTGCTCAGTTCAGGGCCAAATGTTCTCCACCACTGAAGCAGAACTTTTCTGTATAGTCTTTCCAAATCCTCATGAATTTTGAGGTTTTTCAATCAAACTGGAGGAAATGGGAACTTTCCTTGCAGTATTCCTGAATTAAGCACTCTTACTCCTAACTTTCTAGGATGGTTCTTATGCCAGACACAGGTAATTTCCCCCACATGTCCACACTGACCAGTTCTCAGGTGAATACTTAAGAGGTACTGTCTGCCAATTCCTGGCAGAGATACCATATGCCAATCCCTCATTATATATCTCTCTCACTTCCCCATCACCTCTTCAATACTTTGCCCTCACCTTTTTCTCCCTGGACTCACAGCTTTGTTTGTTCACCTCATAAAATCCATGGGCCTCTGTCTAGATTCTCTTTTCTGCACTTCCACCTGGAAAATCTCTCAAGGTTGAAAGGTAAAGGAAACATAGTGTTCAATTCTTTGATTTTCTGTCAGTCAGGGATCATTGTCTTTCACTGTCTATTGTTTGATATCTTAAAATTGGAGTCAAACAAGAGCAAATGTTGTAGTGTAAATTCTAATAGCTACCTAGCTGAGATGTCAGTTACAAATCCACAAGCTAATTATCAGAGCTTTAATTCTGAGTTTATATGATTCAGGTCTTTGAGATACTGAAAACCTCTGGTGAAAGCATAAGCAGGATATGAGAATGTTACACAAGGTTAAAAATCTAGTTGTAACTCTCCTATAGAAACTCTTAATTCTAGAGGACTGTTTCACAGTTATTTTTCTGTCACTAGTTTAAGAAAACTTGTGAGTTTAAGAATTGGCAAACAATGCTTTCTGTCCATAATGACAAAAGATTTAAAAAAAAAGGCATTCATATGGTCAGTGTTTATATTAGATTGAGAAAAGGACAAAATAAATTCAGTCATAAGAACATTTACCTATTATTTTGCTTCCAAACTAGTTTACAGAACTTGAAATAGTTTGGAACTGGGCAAGGGAAGCATGCAAATAATATAATATTTACAAACATTCATCCTCGTATCCCAAAATTCACATTTTTATTTTTTAAAAAAACCATTGATTTATCTTATCCATAAATGTGACTATTTGATAGATATAAATCAATAGAAAGTTATATATGCTTCTATTTACATTTTTAAGCATTCTTACACTTGCCTAATGATAAAGTTGGAGATGACTATGGATCACATTAATAGACATGACATATTTTATACTAAGGATTTTACTCTAGAATATCTTCAATATTCAAGTTACCCTAGAATTTAGTGGTATAAAGTAAATATTTCATTAAGCTTAGAGATTCTGTGGGTGAGGAATTCATCATCGAGGTGGTGGCTTGCCTCCTTACGTCTGAGACCTTAGATGTGAAGAATCAATGATTGAGTAACTCCATGAATGGGGCCAGACTCTTTTGAAGGTTTCTTCAATTACATGACTACAAGCTGGACAGAAATGGTGGAAATACTGGACTTACTTGAGATTGTCAACAGGATACCTGAATATGCCCCTCTCCGTGTGGCTTGTCTTCTTCACAGAGTTTAGTGTTGCCAAACTTCCCACCCAGATCTCAAGTGGTTATGTAGAAGAAATAAGTCCCAGTGTTTGGTAGCATGATAGGGTGACTATAGTTAACAAAAATTTATTGTATATTTCAAAATAGCTGAAAGAAAGTCTTAGAATGCTACCAGCACAAAGAAATGATAAATGTTCAAGGTGATGGATATCCTAAATACCCTAATTTGATTACCACACATGATATGCATGTATCAAAATATTACTTGAACCCCAGCAATATATACATTCATATATACATTCATTATATATGATATAATTAAAAAATAACATTATACATAATATAATGAAAAATAACAAAAAGAGAGACCAATAGAGAAACTGCATACCCTTTATGACCTATTCTTAAAAGTCATGTAAAGTCACTTCTGCTATACTTTATTGGTCAAAGTAGCCACAAGTTTCCCCAAATTCAAGGAGAAAGGACAGAAGACCTTACTACTTGAAAAAATTTATATCAAAAAATGTTGTGATATTGTTTTTCAAAAATTATCATGCTTCTGATACTCCAAATATGGCTACGGTACATTAAGTCTTTTTAAGATTTTTTTTAATTTTAAAGATGTGGAGTACAATTCAGAATTAGGTATACAGGAGGTGATCATACAGCTAAAGTTTGAGCATCCCTTTGGTTCCCACTTCCCTTGTTTTGAGATCAGGTACCCTTATTGATGTTATGTGCTCTCCCTCCCCAACAGTATCCCACTACCGCCAATCCCTTTCTTACTGTATTATGGTAAATGTTATGGCCCACTTATGAGTGACAACATGTGGTATTCAGTTTCTTTGTTTCTGTGATAGATCGCTAAGTATGATAGACTGTAAATTCAACCAAGTTGCTGTGAAATCCATACTTTTGTTCCTCTTTATCACTGCATAATATTCCATATTGTATATATACCACATTTTTTAATCCAGTCGGGTTTTGATGGGCAGCATGATTGGTTCCATGTTTTTGCTTTTGTGAATAGTGCTGCAATAGGCATGCGTGTGCAGGTATCTTTTTTTGTAGAGTGGTTTAAGTTCCTCCAGGTATATTCCCAGAGAGGGGATTGCTGAGTCATATGGTAGGTCATTTTCTAGTTCTTTTATGAATTGTCACATTGTTTTCCATAAAGTTTGACCTAGTTTGCGCTCCCACCGGCAGTGTGGAAGCATCCCTTTCTCTCCACATCCTCACCAGCATCTGTTGTTTTCTGTTTTATTAATGATGGCCATGCTTACTGGAGTTAGATGGTATCTCATTGTGGTTATGATTTGCATTTCTGTGAGGATTAGTGATTTTGAGCATTTTTCATGTGTCTGTTGGCTGCTTGTATGTCTTCTTTTGAGAAATGTCTGTTCATGCCTTTTGCCCACTTTATAAAAACTTTTAATATTTTTATTTTAAAGATGTGGGGTACAATTCAGGGTTAGGTATATAAATGTTCATTCTGCCTCAGCCTTCCGAGTAGCCGGAATTACAGGCATGCACTACCATGCCCGGCTGATTTTTTGATTTATTGTAGAGATGAGGGCTCGCCAAGTTGCCCAGGTGGACAGAGAGCACGGGCTCAGGCAATCCACTCACCTCAGTCTCCCAAAGGCGTGGGATTACAGGCTGAACCACTGAGCCCAGCATTATCTTGCATTTTCAAGGTATAGGACCATATCATCAGCAAAGAGGAATACCTTGACTTCTTCTTTTCCTATTTGGACACCCTTGATTTCTTTCTCTTGTCTGATTGCTATAGCTAGAACTTCCAGCACTATGCTGAACAAGAGGGGTGAGAGTGGACAACCTTGTCTTGCTCCTGTTTTTAGGGAAAAGGCTTCCAATTTATGTTCATTTATCAAAATGTTGGTTTTGGGTTTATCATAGAAGGCTCTTACTATTCTGAAGTATGTTCCCTCTATGCCTAGATGTTCAAGGGTTTTTATCAAGATGGGATGCTGGATTTTATTGAAAGCTTTTTCTGCATCTAATGATATAATCTTAAGGTTCTTGTTTTTACATCTATTGATGTATTTAATTACATTTATGGTCTTGCTGATGTTGAACCAGCCAGGGATTAAGCTTACTTGGTCATGGTGGACGACTTTTGAGATGTTTGTTGCATCCAATTTGCTAGAATTTGCTTGAGTTATTTTTGCATCTATGTTCATCAGGGATATTGGCTTATAGTTCTCTTTCTTAGTTGGATCTTTACCCGGTTTGTGTATGGTACTTTAAGTCTTATTATGAAAGAGTCTTCAGTACAAATTTGGGTTTTTTCTCAACACAGCTTCTTTAACTTTTTTTTTCTCATCTGTTTTCTTATTATTCTCTAAGGAGAAATACAGTGTAGGGAAGAAACACTGTCCAATATGACCCCTATTAGGAAAAACTGAATCAGAATTCTAGAAACCAGAGAGAAACTATTCAACATTGGCTTCCCTAATTTCTTAAAACCTCTAACTTCAGAAAAAAATGTATGTCAAGTTGTTTTGATTTTATATGCTTTACATGATTCATCAATACAGGCAATAATTTTTAAAGCCTTGAAAAACAATACTTTGAGCTTTAAAAAGCTTTGGAACAAGGTGGAATTTGATGGAGTTGCAGAGAGGAGTAAACAGCTACAATTCCTGATACTCTTTGCTGAAGTTTTTCTTCATTGGATCAAGAAGCAGAATTATCCAAGGTAAAACAACCAGCCCAGCATGCTTATAGCCATCATCTCGGGCCTTATCTAATTTGCTGGTAATGATTTAATAGTTTTGGCTCACCTATCCATGAACACATGTGAAGATGAAGCAGTGAAACTGTAAAGAAAAAGCAAGAAAATAAAACAGAATCCCCCCCAAAAATTACACTGACATAAATCCATGGGATTATGTTTATGTACTTTTATGTGTGCCAGAGAGTCACCTCAAATACATGTCATTATTTTCATGTAAATTCTGTGACTGGTTAAGTATGACATTGGAAGAATAATAAAATAAATAATAGCATAATTTATGATTATTATATTCACACTTTAAATATTACAGTCTATATCATTTTTAAAAATGTGTTAAATATTTCTACTGTTTACTATGGAAATTGTCAACTAAGAAAACAATGCTAGGAAACAAGCAATATAACTAATTTCCTACACTAATTGAATAGGCATTAACAAGTACTTAATCATTTCAAAGTCTTCACCAGAGAAAGAGTCATAACAACGTGCCCTCAGAAAGACATTTTTGGTTGTCTAGGAAAAGAAACTTCATAATGACCATGTTAATTCAAATATATAATCTGCTGTATTACTATTATTATTATAATTTTAGATGTTTGAGCTGGAATGCTTAGTACAGTCAACTATTTATATGATAAAAGAGAGATCCAGAAAATTAAAATCAAAAGCCAAGTAAATCATAAGACAGGAGTTAGAGAAAATGTGCTCAATAGGGTTATCATAATAACCTATGAAATTTTTAAAATCTACAGACTCCACCCTCCACCTTCCACAAGTTTCATCGCAGTAACCTCTCCCTTCTTTCTCACCCCTTCCTCAAGATTTAGAAAGCAGTCTGAAGATTTTAACACCATGCTGTGAGCAACTATTATTTCTAAAGTGTTTATTCAATGACTACTGCGTACTGAGGTTTGGGATGTGGAATGAGTGGGAATGAGTGTTGAGCTGCCTGTCCTCAAGTAACTCAGTCCACAGAAGGAGACAGACAAGTAGACAAATGTTTGCAATTTAATACAATAAGTGCTATGACAGTGTACCTGGGGAGTCTTTAAATTAAATTGAGGAAGAGATTGGTATTGCATGTTCTTGAAAGAGGGACATTGACCTAATTCTTGAAGGATACTAGAAAGAAAAGGTAAGGCATTTAATAAAGCAGAGAGGGAAATGAGCCTAAGAAAATAAACAGGTCTCAGAAGTTTAAGAACTTTCTATACCTTTCTGGGAAAATGACTTTATCCTAAAAACTAGGTGAAACAATTTAGAATTTCTATGCAGGAAATTAGAAAAACCATTTTGTGATTTGGAAATATTGATCTGAGCACAGCATGGGAATCCTACCAGAAAACTGCAAAAGTTTAATCATAAGGAGTTTTTATTTAACATAAAATGAACTACATTGCAAGACTTTGTGTCCTCATTATTGGAGGCTAGTTATAATGTTAATCACGTCTCACTTCTGGGTTCTTGACAAATAAAAATAAATGCAGAATTCAACTGTAGATCAACCTATAATATCTGCTTGCTTTTAATACATAAATAATACTTTCAAATCTTAGCAGAATTTCTTTTCTCTTTTTTTTTCCTTAAATCTGAACTTAGGTCCCTTTCTGAACCTGGCTTGCTGCATCCAATTTCAGGCTAACAAATTGGAATGTGGGGAGCGGAGACATGGCCGGGGCTTCTGTACTACTTACTAGGAGATATACTACATATCTGAGCACAAGGTTTACCTGCTGGTTTTTAAACCTGACCTCCTGATCAACACTGCTTCTAACAAATGAGACACTGATTCACAGGGGAAAAGAGACATTCAAACATTCCTTCAAATATTTCTCTCTCTTGAAAATTAGGACAGAATTTCTTTAAAGGCATCATAAGACCTTGAGAATCAGGCTTTCTCCCAGCAATCTCCCAATTTTTATTCCTCTAAAATGTGTGCCTTAACAGCAGGCCTGTAGTCAACCAATGATGTGGTGTGTCCTCTGGGATAAAACAGCAGCAGGATATGGGGCCAGTCTTGATTCTTGAGGTTTTTCTATTGAAACCAATTCTGTTTCTGTGTTTATGCCTCTGAACTGGAATGAATGTAGTTACTTTCACATTTCCAAACATTATATTAATATCACTAGAGGCCGGGCGCAGTGGCTCACACCTATAATCCCAGCACTTTGGGAGACCAAGGTGAGAGGATTGCCTTAACCCACGGGTTCAAGACCAGTCTGGGCAACTTGGCAAGACCTTTTCTCTACAATAAATCGAAAAATTAGCTGGGTGTGGTGACTTGTGCCTGTAATTCCACTTACTCAGAAGGCTGTGGTGGAAGGATTGCCTGAGCCCAGTAGGTTGAGGCTGTGGTGGTCATGGGTATGCCATTGCACTCCAGTCTGAGCAACAGAGTGAGACTGACTCAAAAAAAAAAAAATCACTAGAATTCCCTCACGGTATCTTCTCCTATAAATAGTACAAAGAACCACTAGCTACCATCTGATTATCATATCTGTATGCCTAAGCTTGAAAACACAAGCGAATCCATACTTGTTGTAATTATTATACCCACAAATGTTCTTAAAAGTCATATCGATACATGTTAAGACTGATAAGGGTCTGAAGTTTTATCTTACTTGCAAGCTAACAATTAGTGCCTACCATATTTTTATGGATTTGGGCAGAAGACCTACAGATCCTATGTTTAATGAGTATATTCTAAGCAAAAGCAGTAGCAAGAATAGCCGCAAGTTTTGCATCAGTTCACTAAACGCAACTCTCACAGAATGACACACAAAAAACCAGGTGATACCCACACAAAAACAGTGGGTTGAGTTATATAAGCAGAATCCTGTGCTTAGAGAAAACATTTTTTTTTATAATGGACAGTTATCATGCCTGTCTTTTTCTCCTGAGAGAGACACTATGTCTGTTTTTCAAGAATTTAAGCAAACATGCCTTTTGCTTTGAAGGGAGTTTTTATTTTTCAATGTTGCTTGCTATAAAGTCATATTTTTGTTTTTGTTTTTTGTTTTTTTGAGTCTAAGTCTCACTCTGCTGCCCAGTGAGACTCTGACACTCAGGGTCACTGCAGCTGGACCTGCTGGGCTCAGGCAAAATTCCCACCTCAGTCTCCCAAGTAGCTGGAATTACAGGCATGCACCACCATACTCAGCTAATTTTTTAATTTATTGTACAGATGAGGTCTAGCCAAGTTGCCTAGGCTGGTCTCAAACCCATGGACTCAGGCAATTCTCACGCCTCGGCCTCCCAAAGTGCTGGGGTTACAGGTGTGAGCCACTGGACCAGGCTAAGACATTCCTTGAAAAGTCAATTTGGAATAAAGGGCAGTCAGTTCCTCTGTCATATAAAAATGTATGCAGAATTGTCTCCCAAAAGCATAAACCACACACACACACACACACACACACACACTCTCTCTCTCTCTCTCACACACACAAACACGCACACACAGAGGAAGAGAAAAGAAAGAGAGACACACACAGAAAGATAGATAGTATAAAATTGCATTCTTTTTTAAAGGATAGTATTGGAATTATTCTTTTCTTAAACAAGTTTACAGTGTGGAACCCCAATTTTCAACTGTCACTGAAATGTTTGTCTTCCATCTATGGCCAAAGATGTGTTAATTTTCTTATTTTTCACTTATTTTTCTATTCCTGGCATTATAATGATGAGGTGTATATGACATTTTAACTAGAAGGCCAAGTTAACAAAATTTTCTTAGATTTTAAAAAAGCACAAACACTTAACTTACCTTAATATTTTTCCCCTCATGAAGAAGATCCTTTGTAACATGTTTAGGTCACTACTGTAAACTTTTGCTCAGGAAAAAGTCATGATATACACTTTTGTTTGTTCTTACTAATTGACTTGAGAAGATTCTAAAATAGAAGGCTATTGTTGGTGATTTCAAAATTTCTATTCTCATATCCCTCAAAGAATGAATTCATGCTATGAATTTATCAGCATCTTGTATTTTCTTAGCTTTTAAGAGGTTTCGGGAATCTTGTGTCATTTTTTCAAAAAGCATATTTTTATTAGATTTTCTCACTTTATGTATCAATTGTATAATATTCTATTTTGTGACCTTCAAATGTACTATTTTCTTGAAAAAAAAATTCGTGATGAAAAAATCAATACAAGAATGCTTTTGGAGTAATTCAAGGCATTGCAGTAGGAGCTTGGAAGAATCCATTAGTTATTATGATTACTGCGTTTGTGTGCATATATTATATACAATAAAAGGTAAATTTTCTACTAAATATTTTATTTATCTATTTTGTTTTATAATTTTCCCTTACACCACATCCTAATCACCTAAATATTCTAGTGTGCTACGTTCTGTTTGTTTCATCTTCAACACATGACATGCTTACTGTGCTTCTAAACAGGCAATACAATCCTTTTTTTTTAAGATTGGAAAATATAGTTTATTAAGAAAGTAAATGAATGAGAGAGAGAGATTAACCTCCTCAAGGTAGGGAAAGAACAGAAGTATGATTCTAAGAGCTAAGGGTAGCACAAAAGGAAAAGGAAAATGTCACAGTTTTTTTTTTTCTACAAGAGCTTACTTTATTACTCAAAATATCAAACATACAGGCTTTGGGAATGTTCAGATCACCTTGTCTTCTTGCAATCACTTCAACTCTCTATACCTGCTTCCTTCTGCATCATACGAATATTACTGATTATTAACTTGCTGCTTTGCAGAGTTGTAGAAATATATATCATAATACCTGTGAAAATTTTTTGAAAAGAAAATCATATAAAATGTGTAAAATGATCATTATTTTAAAAACAATAATGAAAAGAAATTTATGAATTTAGATGTTGAAGGTAAACCAATAGGAAATAATCTTTTTGTTTGGGTCATAATCTGGCAACATAAAAAAGACTCTTAACTCATGAAGATTTATATTAACAGTTCAATTTTTATTTTGAACTCCAGGAGTCTGTCTTATTTCTACAGTTCAATGTAGCTCTTTTTGAACAAGTTTATCTATAGATGAATATCATACTGAGTACAAGTTATCCAGTTGTATAACCGTGTAATAATATGCTTACACATAACATTGCATTGCGTTACATTATATTACACACACCTATACATTTAATATACTCTTTCACTTTTATAAATCTTATCATTAATGAGACTTTCACATATTTACCTCACTTGGAGCTTTTCCTCATAATTTGTTAATGAAATAGACTGCAGCTTTTATCATCTCTTTCTAAAAGATAAATGATAAAAGTTAATTGGGACCTGAATTTATTTCCATCTGCTTTCAAAGTTCATACTTTTTCTATTTTAACATGAAAAGAAGAGCAAATATTCCAAAAGCCCCTATATATCCCTTTCTTTGATGGTGTTTCCTGCTAAGTATCATTTCCTCAAATGTTTCAACATAATATATCCTCTACAATAATCCATTATATCTGAAAAGTTTAAGGAAAGCCCTTATCATTCACTGCCAACATGATTTATGTCAATGAAGTTGTTTTAGAACTAACATCTTATTAAATTTTGATGCCAAACTCACATACACTTTCTTTGGGAGAAAGGAACACAGGAGAGCCGTGACTAATATTTCACTGTCAATATTATTGGGTACAACATTCTATCCCCATTTATAAGGATATCATCATTTGCTTATAATTAATTTTCTTAATTAGGTCTTTTTCTTAGGATATATTTAACCACGATTAGCTTTTTTGAAAAGAGAACACACTAACAATGTAAATGCCAAAGGAGATCTCATGTGATGGTGACCTGACCAAAACCATTGGTCTTCAAACACATATGAAGGATCTAGGGTAGTAGCTACCATTAAAAATAGATTGTCAAATATGAGCAGCGAACAGATAACATGAAAAATGCTCAGTCTCACTAGTCATCAAAGAAATGCAAATTAAAGTCTTCCTGAGATACTGCCTAACTCCAGGGAGGATGGCCATCATCAATAACTCGAAAAACAATACATGCTGGAGAGGATGCGGTAAAAAGGGAACACTTCTACACTGTTGGTGGGAGAGTAAACTAGTACAGCCTCTGTGGAAAACAGTGTGGCAATTCCTAAAAGATCTAAAAATCGACTTTCCATATGATCCTGCAATCCCCATACTGGGAATATATCTGAAGAAACATAAATCACTCTATGGAAAAGATACCTGTACAGCATGTTTATTGCAGCATTATTCACAATAGCAAAAACATGGAACTGTGCTGCCCGTTGAAAGAGGACTGGATTTAAAAAATGTGGTACATATACACAATGGACTATTACGCAGCCATAAAGAAGAACAAGATTATGAACTCCACAGCAACTTGGATGACTTAGAGGCTATAATACTAAGTGATCTATCACAGAAACAAAGAATCGAGTATCATGTTCTCACTCATAAGCGGACCTTGAACAACTATCATGATACTACAAGAAAGGAATTAGCAGTAGTGGGAAACTGCTGGGACTTGGGGGGGGGTGAAGGGTGAAGGAAGCAACCAGATGGGAGGCTCCCAAAATGGTGCCGACACACCAGACAACAAAGGCCCTAGGTCCCGGCTTCTGTGAGCACAATTCCAGCCGTGGGAATTTCAAACCTTCCTGTGGGCGAAATTCAAACCTGCAAGCCTCCAATCTGTAGCCAACTTTGTTATGCGTTCAATAGGACTATAAGACGGCGTTGGCTCCACCTGCTCCCATGCAGCTCCTCCAATAGGAACATAGCACGGCCCCTTCCGGCCCCTGTCAGGCTGATAAATACAGCCCTCTCCCTGCAACTCTCTCTCTGTCTCTCTTTCTCTCTCTCTCTCTGTTGCTCTCTCCTTCTCTGCAGCTCTCTCCCCTCCTCTCTCCTACTTCCTCTCTCTCTCTTACTCTCTCTTTCTCTCTCTCTTTTTCTTTTTTCCCCATTACAGATCCCCTCTGTAACAGCCGCTTTAATAAATCTCTTGGTCCTGGCCAGGTGTGGAGTCATTACTGGAGCCAAACTTCTTTCAGGGGGCACACCTCATCAACAAGGTTACCTGCATAATTAACATTTGTATACTTAACCCTGAAGTGTATCCAACATATTAAAAATTAAAAAAAAAAAAGAAATAGATTGTCAACAAAGAAGTCAAAATTTGATGTCTGGATGAACTAAGAAGAAATCATGAAGTACTATATAACCTAATTTGCCTTTCAAAAAATAAATAATGGCTGAAAACGTACTAAAATTATATGCTGAATCATAATTTTAAAAATATGTATGAAATATATTTTATATTTTTGAATAAAAATGAACCCATGTAAAATACTGTATTTACCTTATCAATTAAAGAAGGAACCAGTAAAATGTTAATGCTAGTTCAGAATATTTTATAATCTAGGTAATTATTCATAATCTGATAAAAGAACAGGATTATAATTCCAAACAGGAAAAAACTTGTCAATATCCAACCGAATAATAAGTCATAAACTTTGGGCTATTCTTGATTTGGATTTCTACTAACCAAAACTTACAAATTAGACTCTCTCCAAATAGAATTATAAAATAACTCAGTCAATAGAAAAGTCCATCAAAGGTGTAAGGCCAGCACTGCACTGAAATAACACCCACAGATCTCTTGAACCTATCTCTAAGTTCTGGTTACTTTTTCTTACAGATAGAAATAGCAGCAATGTCAGTTTTTTAGGCAGACTGAGGTTAAAAGAAAAATCTCCAACATGTGGCCAAATATGTCCTCAGGCTATCTGCTGTAAAAATCTCTCCCTGATTTTACTGACACAATGGGAATATGACTTCTAAATATTTACCCAAAGTAAGTACATTCTTTTGATTGAGTTCTAAATATAATACTTTAGATAATAATCATAAGGTCACAAGGAAAACTAATGTGTTTGATGAAATCTATATTAATATAGCTTCAACTATATTAGGCTAATTTTTTATCTGAAAAGAAGAAAAAACATTTAATGGAACATCAGATTAAGTGAATGTCCAGTAGATCAATCGACTTTCTAACTTTCTTGACATTCCTCAAGAATAAGCATATTTTACAATACAAATTCATACACAAATACATGTAACTCAGTTGTGTTATATTTTCTCTTACTATGTGTAACATGTTCAAATTTTAAACTATATTTTACATTTAGTTAGTTGTTTACAGTTGGGCATGAATCTCTGTGGTTTTTATGATAAACAATTGAGGTCACAGTTTGAAAGTCAATGAAATATAGTATATTGAGGCAATTATAGCATTTTAATGCACAAAGACATGGGTCTTTGAAGTACAGTTATGAATATAGAAAATATTAAGGGGAAAAAATCTTTGTATCTCTGCATCAGTGTATATAGTGCTTTCTAAAATTTTGTTTATGCAGTATAAAAATACATTTTTTAGATTGCTACTGTAAATAAAACTTAATAAAGCTTATTGTGTGCCAGATCTCCAATATCTTACTGAGCATTTTTTAAAAGGCTTGGTTCCAAAACAGATTAAGACTCAGAATAAATTGCTAGCTTTTCGAATAAAACAATTAGCTACAACTACCTCAGGCATTAAGCATCAAAGGAGGAAGTCTCTTGATAAAAAAACTTTTAGATATCCTAAAGAGAAAGGATATTGAAAAAATTAGGTCTCTCTATGAGCTAAGAAATTGAAAGAAAAAAATGGAATATTGATGGAAGGAAAAATCAAATACTCAATTTCCCATTTTCCCCGTAAACTCATAAAAAGAAATTTCTTTAAATACCAAAGAGCAAGGTTGCAGAAAGAATAATTGATATGGTGCTACAATGTTGACATTAATTTTGCAATTGTTATGCAAACTCTTCCTCAAAGCCAATGAACTACTCAGGAAGTAGTTATCTCCAATCATTCTCATACATTCCCTACATCCTGACCTATATCACCCATGCTCACACCTGAATCAAGAGACACCCTTTCTCCTCTGTCATAGCACAACCACAAACTTAATAGGGAAAAACTAACAGTTTAAATGGAATTTTCATTTTAAATGCTCTTTCTTGAGATTCTTAAGGACACGCTATTCATATGGTGGGTTTATCTAACTTGTACATTAACTTGCAGGTATCCTTGTGGCTAAAGCCCAAATTGAAGATCCATAGAAAGTAGTGGATAACCTATAGGCAAAAATTTCATGTTATAGGTAAAATTATTGGGGCTGAACCCCTGAGGTTAAATCAACCCAGAAAAGACTCTACTACAACTAATGTAATACTCTATCACTGGAAGCAAATAAATAATTTTAAACATTTAAAAAAATTTTTAAAGGACTATGCTGTTTTAAAATAGAAGTTATAATTTTAAACTGTCAGAAATTAAAATCAGTAGTCAAAGCCTGATAAAAGATGAACTCATATTTTTGCCACTTTTTTTTTTAAGATGTGGGGTACAATTATAATTAGATATACAAGTGGCCATCATATAGGTAGAGTTTGGGTCTCCCTTTAGTCTCCATTTTGCCTGGTTTGGGATCAGGTACCGTTATGGTTGATACGTGTCCCCCACTCCCCTGGCAGTTTCCAGCTACTGTCAATATCTTTCTTATAGTATTCTGGTGAATGTTCAGGGTCTGCTTATGAGTGAGAACATGTGGTACTCAGTTCTTTGTTTCTGTGAAAGATCACGGAGTATGGTAGACTCTAAATCCATTCAAGTTGCTGCAAAGTCCATAAGTTTGTCCTTCCTGTGTAATATTGTATCATGTGTATGTAACACATTTTTTTATCCAGTCCAGTTTTGCTGGGCAGCACAGTTGGTTCTATGTTTTCTCTATTGTGAATAGTGCTGCAATAAACATGTGTGCGCAGCTATTTTTTCTTTGTAGAATAATATGAGTTCCTCTGGGTATATTCCCAGTAGGGGGATTGCTAGATTGTATGGAAGATCAATTTCTAGCTCTTTTAGAAATCGCCACCCTGTTTTTCATAGAGGTTGAACTACTTTGCATTCCCATTAGCAGTGTAGAAGTGTTCCCTTTTCTCTACATTCTCACCAGTATCTGCTGCTTTTTGCTTTATTAATGATGGCCATCTTGACTGGAGTTAGGTGGTATCTCAATGTGGTTTTGATTTGCATTTCTCTGATTATTAGTGAGGGAGAGCACTTTTTCATGTGTCTCCTGGCTGCCCATATGTCTTCTTTTAAGAAGTGTCTATTCATGTATTTTGCCCACTTTTAATGCAATTGTTTGCTTTTTTTCCTTTTGGCAAATTTGAATTCCTTGTAGATCCTGGATGTTAGGCCTTTGTCAGATACACAGTTGACAAATATTTTTTCCTGTTCTGTGGGCTGTCTCCCTGCTCGTTGTCCATCCTACCAAAGGCAGTCTACAGATTTAATGCAAAATCCTTTAAATTACCAGCATCATTCTTCTCAGATCTGGAAATGACAATACAGAAATTCATATGGAAACATAACTGACCACAAATAGCCAAAACAATTTTCAAAAAGAAACAAAGTGGGGATATGATATTTCCAGACTTAAAACTTTACTATAAGGCTACAATAATCAAAACAAGCTGGTATTGGTATAAAAACAGGCATATAGATCAATGGAACAGCATAAAGAGTCCAGAAGCAAAAACTCATTTTCTCAACCAACTCATCTTTGACAAAGCCTCCACACCAACCACTGGGGAGAGGAAAATCTATACAGTAAATGGTGCTGGGAAAACTGGCTGACCACTTTCAGAAGATGGAAACAGGACCCCTACCTATCACCATACACAAAAATAACTCTAAATGGATCTAAGACCTAAATGTGAAACCTCAAACTATAAGAATCTTGGAAAACGCAGGAGACACTCTTATGGGAATCAGAATTGGCAACCAGTTGCTCATCAAAACCCCAGCTGTTCATGCCTAACAGATAAGCCAGACAAATGGGACTTCATTAAACTGAAAAGCTTCTGCAAAGCAAAAGATGCCAGTTCTTTTAATACTATCCTCTCAGGAAAAAACAAAAATAAAAACGATGGAAACCTACTCTGAATTGTTACAAATCCCTTTCAATAATTAAGACAAAATCTTGTCTGTGGCAGAGTCATAACTTAAGAATGAAAAGAGATAATATTAGGGTTGTAGCCTGCTTATCATGGCAAAATTCTGCCAAGATGTCAGAACTAAATCAGAGTCTGTTAGTTAGCTAGAGGTGAGAAAAATTATGTGTATACTAATAATTGATACTCCTCTGTGGTCATCCACAATTATGAAAACTACTGGAAACAATGAAGTTTCCTGATCTCAGCAGCCATTCAGTTAAGAATAAGTAGCATATTAAATAAATCTTGAATGCTTTAGTTTATTCTATGGTGATGGCTATTATAAATGCAAACATTCATGAAGAAAAAGACAGACATAGACAAACCAAAGGAAATTTCCTGGATGATTATTTCCCCAGACAGACCACCCACAATAAGTTTCCAGTGCTTATAATATACTAAGAGTTCACATCTTTCAGGAAGTTTACAGAGAAAATTTTAGGATATCAGTTTTTAAGTCCTATTAGAAAAAGGATACTGGGATAAATCACAATTCTAAACGTGAGAATACCCTTGGCACCCTGAGACCGGCTATGTAGCATGGAAGGACCTCAAATGGAATTTTGAAAAACGTGTATATAAAATTACTATCATTGATAGCGCGTGCCTGTAGTTCCAGCTACTTGGAAGGATGAGGCGAAAGGATTGCCTGCGCCCAGCAGGTTGAGGCTGCAGTTGCCGGGAGCATTGCCACTGCACTCCAGCCTGGGCGACAGAGTGAGACTCCCAACTCAAAAAAAAAAAAAAAAAAATTACCATCACAGCAAGGACAATTGATCCATTGAACTCAACTCACTTTGTTGGGAAACATTTATACTAAGACTCCTAATAAATTGTAATAGTGTGACATACAGAAACCGATATATCAGGACACTCTTAAATGTCTCCCAAGTGGATTTACATACTTATCCCCTAAAAGGGGTTACTAATATGAGTTGGTCATTGTTGACTTATCTTCAGGAAGCCATTCCCTGCTGAAGATTTATGTCTCTAACAGCAAAAAATTACTTGATTTTGTGTTCTACAATTGGGGAGTTTCAAGCTATCCCTCTAGCAACAGGAACATTCATTTGATTAGGAATTATCAAAAAGTGTAGCAAAGTTCTGCTACCTTTTTTTTTTTTTTTTGAGTCAGAGTCTCACTCTGTTACCAAGACTGGAGTGCAGTGGCACACTCAAAGCCACTGCAGCCTTGGCCTGCTGGACTCAGGCAATCCATCTGCCTCAGCCTTCCAAGTAGCTGGAACTACAGGGACGTGCTACCACACCCAGCTTTTTTGATTTATTGTAGAGAGGAAGTCTCATCAAGTTGCCCAGGCTGGTCTCGAACCCCTGAGCTCAGGTAATCCTTTCGCCTCAGTCTCCCAAAATGCTAGGATTACAGGCTTGAGATACCGCACCTGGCCAAGTTCTGCTACTTACTACAAACTTTATTGTCTATATAACCTTCATTTTTAAGAATGGGTATAAGGAACAAATTGAATTCTAAAAAGCAAATTAGTCACACTCTCAGAGACTCTCAAACTTCCATGGCCATGGTATTATCATTGGTTTTAATAAAATGAAATTCATTCTTATTGGGGTATGTAAGAGATAGGAAAAACCAAACTGTTTTCTCTGCTCTCACATACCACTCATTACAACACTTCTGACACCCTGACAACCTGTGCCATTCTGAGGTTATCCAGGAGCCTACAAGTGTGGCCTCAATAGGACAAAGACACTCCTATTACCCAGGAAATCCTAAGGGATTTAGAAACTCTGTGTCAGATGTTTCTATCATGCAGGAAATTACAAAGGTCTTAAGAACTCTTGGTCAGCAACTGGGGCAAAGACCAATGTATATTTTTTATTATTTCATAGGATGTTTTAACTTTTTCATAATGATTTGATAACCATGCACCTAGTAATATCATTATTTGTTCTTCACTCCACAATTATACAAGCAGACATGGCCAAATATTCCAAAAGACTCAAGCAATGCACCCATTCTTATCAATAGGCATAGGCACCATTACTCAATATCCTCCTTCACCATCTTTGTGTAACCTAATGCCTGAAGATCTGATATTCTGGATGAGGGAATAGAGCATCCTAGCTCACAAACACTGATAGAAAGAGTCCTATCAGTTACTATTAGCTATCCGAGCAGTGAAACTTCAAGTAATTGATATTTATATTTGTATATTTCAAACAAACTTGTCAAAATGATCCTCAAATCACTGGAAGATGGCCCCAAAGTCTTTAAGCTGACACTTCTTAGGAACTTTCTAGAATCAGCAAGCTTACATAAAGAGAAGGCTTCCCCCCATGATTTGCAAATCAAGTAGTGTGCTAGCTGAAATGTAGACAATGACTGCCCAAAGGACATGAAGCAATAAGACAGATTACCACTCTTCAAGCTTTGCATGTATTTTGTTCATTTTCCTAGCTAACTTCTTTCTTCTTTTGCTGGTCTAAGCTGCCTAATTATCTATGTTATACATAAAACCTTTATGCCCAATATTTCTTTGTGCATTTTCAGTCATCTTAGTATGGTCCAATACCTGGGCACAATTTATCTGTGAACTAGCTAATGAATACAATAAAATGGACTGTTGGATTTGTTTTTCTTCAGAAGCCCCAGCTTACCTTGGTATAATTCACTTGTGATGAATTAGTTGGTTTTCTGAGGAACTGACCCAACTATTAACTTTTAACTAGCATGCCCTCAGCAGGCCAAATTGCCAGAAATCTAAAATTCTCTATTGCTTCATGATTAGAAAAGGAGGTTTTTGTCTCCATCAAAACACTGCTCTAGGACCTTTCATAGAAGTTAGATTTTTTTTTTTTTTTTTTAGCTTGCTGGCAAATGAACTTTCACAGAAATAAAATTTGGAGGAGTATTAGAGAACAGATGGTGTATGTCTTCCTTTCACCGATTTCATGAGCAAGAAGCACTACTTCTCTTTTGCTTTAAGTCTATCTATTTATCTTGGTACTAAAAATTTGATTTCCTAGGACCAGACCATTTCAATTAAGCAGTGTCACATTGTTACAGCACTAAGCCTCATTTTCAAAAATGAAACCCTAACGACTCCAAGGAAATTCTAGACTATTTTTCTCTCTCATCAGTCCTCTTCATTTTGTACTTTAAAAGAAGCCCAGGAAATGGGAATATTCTGTGTGACATATGCCAGAGAAGAGAAGGGCTACTAGACAATGTCCTTGCTCATAAAATTGAATGGGCAGTGATTTCATTACAGACCCCCCTAGATAGCATTTTGGCCTTTGAAAAATAACGTGCTATTTTAGGGGAAGAATTCTGTGCCCATGTCCAAATCTGAGAAACAAACAAACAAAAAATCACCTGGAAAAATAAACAAAAAATAACAGTTAAGTAATCTGGATAATATATCTATATTTGACTCTGAGGTCATTTGGGATTGAGAATGGAATCTATACTCTTGGTTAAATGTGGGCACTCTTAACTACTGGCTTAGAAGCAGACTGTGAACCCCAATAAAAATTTTCCTTTGAAAATTTTTGAAAATACTGTGAAACAATATTTATGTGTATGATTTCCATTGTTGTATATGCTGCCATGTAGCTGCAACATTATCAAAGGTTCTAGCAAATGACCATCAAACAAAAAGACAGAAAAAGACAATTAGAGAGAGTGAAACAACCCTCCCCCCCACCCAAAGAGTGATACAACATTGAGACATTTCAAATAGTGATGAAAAGCAGGATTGATAACATCCCCAGATGATTACCCTCCAGGTTATGTTTTCAAATAACAAGTAGGGGTGAGGTGGACATTGAAAACTGAAACCATCTTCAATCACTCAGTTTACTCCTCCCTGCCCTAATGTGACTTTACCACTCGGTTGTTATCACTAACACATTTTTCCAATCTACTACAGTATTTGACATAACTTTACTAATGATTAGAAGATAAAAGTGGCAAACTTGTTCATTGGAGGACCTTTCTGCAAAACCTTATTAAATGATCATGACAGTGTCTTGCTCTACAATATTTTACATAAAATAACTGCTTAGTTCATGAGCTGTTTTAAAACCACTCCCCTCAAAATCCTTGCCATGTTGAGTCCACCAAACCTAAATTATTGCATCATAATTTATTTTCATTTTTCAATTAAATCTGTTTGTCAGCTCTCATATACATACCTTTAATATATTTATTATATTGTATTTTAAGGTTGTATTGATGTTTGTGTGTTTCCTACAATTTTAATATTTATGGTTACCTGTAAATACTCTACTAGAAATTTTGGCAGCACACTTGGCAGAATTAAGGCTGAAAACAACACTTCCCACAAGTCAATAATAACATAAACTCTCCACTATGTAACATTTCAGAGAGTCTATAAAATAATCCACAGTTACTGCACTATTTAATGTTATCCATTCAACACTGTGTTGCTTTTAGAAGGAAGTGTTTACTGCCCTGAATGAGCTCTCTTATATTCTCATGAGGCCAAGTTCTTAAATGTTCCAGAAAACACTTTCTTTGACATTCATTTAATTTTATGCTTCATCTCTTACCTCTGACTCAAAGCAAGTTGTACTTGCTCTGCAAATAGTGTAGCATTCAGCCTGACAGATGTGACCATAAAATAGCTGTAGAGAGTGTAAAATCAAAACACATGTTATACATCCTTCAACACTGGCACTTAGCTGGAAAGAATTCGGGAAACACCATTATGCTGGGTCATGCTTTGTCATACTGTTTAAAAGCCACTGTTTAAAATAGAGGACTTCTTGAATAATGGTGAATAACTTTTTGATTTTGTATCCCCAGAGCTTAGTACAACTTTTTGAACTATTAGCAAAGTTAATTGAATTAAATTCAATATACTGCACCTATATTTCCTTTTCTAACCTCATATGCAATAAAAAGTTACTTGTTTGTCAACAGCGACTTTTTTTGGACAGAAAAACTTGAGAACATTTGGCTACAATGAGTAAACAGGGGCTTCAGAACTCCCTTGGGCACCTTCTGATGTATGTTCAAAAGTGTCAATTCATTGAGATTCAGTTGGGCATGGAAAAGGGAGTTCAGGAAAATGCAATTAACTTTTTTCAACAAATGATTATAAAGCACCTGGGTTTTGGTATGATCTAAGTTTGCTATTAGATATAAAGATGTTGAAATCCTCACTATAAACTCTGATGTTTAGAAGAATCTCATCTATCTTTTACATTAAGCCCGGAATACAGAACTGTGAGTACGCTAACTTTCTCATCATTCAACTTCACAACAACAAATCAATATGTATTATCTACTATATACAAGGCACTGCATTTAAAATGTAGCTGTATAGGTAAAGAACTACATTTTCAATTTTATTTCATTATGAGTAACTTAAATTTACATAGTCATGCAAGGCTTGTGAACATATTTGACACTACAAGTCTAGACAACATGTGTATATGATCCTTTCTATATAGAATTTACTAGTATATCTTCCAATTCATAATTCCTTTGATATTTGCAAATCATATCATCAAATTACATGATCATAACTTTAGTATTTTTAATAAGGACTTTATATAAATTTAAAATTTTAATTTAAAAATAAACATAAAAAGCATATTAATAGACTACTGTACAAACTTATCTTTAGAGAAATCTCTTTTAGTTATATTCACATTATCCTCACTATATTTCCTTTAAATAAAAATTTTCCTAAGCAAGAAATAGACAGGTCTATTTTAACAAAGCTTGATGAAAGTTTTACATTTACTAACTTGGTAAAATATGTTGCAAATATAAAGAGACAACCAAAGAGTAACCATATTAAAAATAATTACCATTATTGTAAGTATTAAATAGCTATTATTATGTTCTAGTAATGGAAATAATTTTATCAAGTATACGTACTATCTATGTAACTTATTACTTTCGTGTTCACTGGCTGAAACAGTGTTTTTGTCAGTTTTCTCTGCCATTGCTTTATTATTTCTTCTTTTCTTTTTTCTCCTTCATCTTTTCATAAGCCTTTTCCTTATTCTTCTTATTATTTTTCTTCTTTATTTTTCTTCTCGTTCTTCTTGCTTGTGTTCTATTTTCTATCTTCCTACATTTCCTATTATTCTTGTCATTATCCTTCTCACTTTGCTTCTGGTGGTTGTTTGTCTAGCAATTATTTATCCTATTTTTCTTCCTTGTTCTTTTACTTATCTTTTATCCTCTTTTTCTTTCTTCTTTTTACTCATTTAAGTATTAATAAATTGGTCATTCACTGCTCTCATAGAATATTACTATTTTTTTTCAAAACTTTTTTAGCACTTTTGTCAGGGGAATCTTTCCAAAATTGACTGATTATGCTTGTGAATTGGTAAATTCATTTGTTAATATATTCTGTTTTTTTAATCTCTAGTGTATTGAACAGAGCCTTGTCCATAAACAACCACTACATATTGATTGTGTATTGAATGATTTCTATATAATAAAAAAGACCCCCTAATTCAAGGTAGACTTGAGAATAGAGTACAATATGTGTTCATTATTTTCCCTTAACCTTTCTAGGGTTTTTCTGAAGTGTACTTCAACCTTATTAACTAAAAGTGAATAAGGATCACCATGTCATATAATCTCTAGTTCTTTGGTCATATTAAACACCAATAACAAAAAATGGGTCAAAATATAAAAGTATATCTTTTAAAGCATTCTAATTCTAACTTTTGGAAAAAATTGAAAACAATGCCTAATATCATTTCAGGTTTGAAAGTGCTTATGAGAGTATCTATTGAACTAACTTAATGCTGAATATTTCACCATTTTTTTCTTTAAAAGCAAGTATACATAATTCATTTGAGATAAGATTCTGTCATTTCAAAAAGATGTACGAAAAATCAATATAGTTCATGCATTTTACCAAATACTAAAAATACAAATATACTCAAGGTAGATTTCTTTGACAAGATAATATTGTGTAGGAGTTATGTTTCTCTCTCTCTCTCTCTCTCTTTCTCTCTCTCTCTCTTTTCCAATTCAACCTAATTATTCTCACTTCATCTTTACATTCTAAAATAAGAGTATTTTTCACTTTTGAAAACAGTTACAATAAGAATATGAAGCATGAACAGATTTTTTATAAATGGCCCCATCCACAGGAACTAAAAAAGGCGCATAAAATTTAATTTGCTTTTGGTCAATCAATTTTTAATCCTAAAAGCTAAAAGTACTAATTCCATCATGATTAGAAGCCTGTTAGAGATACTGTTATACTGTTATCCACTGTTATCACTGGAAATCATATTTTATCATTAGAATTTTAAAGATCCTAATTTGGTCCATGCATTTTCACATCATCTTCAAGTCCTAGAAGAAACCTCACTTTCTCCTAGTTATTTCTTTCAAGGAGCTCACTGGTTACCTTCCCTGTGTCTCATGGCCATTTTCAGACCATTTCTCTGCTTGTTTCTCTCAAACACCACAGCTTTATTGAAGCCATCAGATTTCACCCACATAATTTTGTGGTTATAAACATTTACAAAATATCCAATAAATTCTAATTTATTAAAAACGTTATCATCAGATTCACAGTATTTATCTCTTTTAATATTGCTACCACCATTATATAAACAGTCCCATCTGTTTTCTCTTGTTTTATCTCATTCCAAGTTCTTAAACTCCCTTACTGTAGCTAGCTAATATTATCATCTCCACAACTTTCATATCACTCATTTCTCACCTCCATTTCCTTTCTTTCCAAACTGCTGCTGAATATGTTTCTACCTCTTCATAGCTTCTTCAGTCTTAAAGAGACTACTAGTTTATTTTTTATTTTATTTTGAGTTGAGTCTCACTGTGTCGCCCAGGCTGGAGTGCAGTGACAATACCTGGCCACCGCAGCCTCGACCTGCTGGTCTCAGGGAATCCTTCCACCTCAGCCTTCCAAGTAGCTGGAACTACGCCTGGTTTATTTTTTTATTTATTGTAGAGACAAGGTCTTACCAAGTTGCCCAGGCTAGTCTCAAACCCCTGGGCTCAGGCAATGATCTCACCTCGGACTCTCAAAGTGCTGGGATTACAGACTGGAGCCACCACGCTTGGCCAAGACTACTAGTTTTGTAACCACATCACTCATCTTTTTGCTACACGTCACTCTCACTTCATGTGCTCAATTTTCTCCTTATTTCCTTTCCACTCAGTACACAAATTTCCTAGGTTATCAGCGTATAGGTCAGGGCTAACCCAAATAAACAGAACCAGTAAATGACATACATATTTATGTGTGAATATACATACTTACATGACCACACACACTGCTAATATTTCTATTGTTATGGGTTTTTTCCCCCTAATTTGGTCCTACAGTCTCTATCCTGAGACAAGCTATAAGGTCTATCCCTGCTCTAACCAGATATTCAAGAAATTTTGTTCTGGCTGTTTATATTATGCCTTTCACGGGATTCTCTATCCTGACAGATGGCCTCATGTATAAGTGTCTAATCTGTAACCAAGGGTCCTTTTTACAGGAATTCTATTTATTCTGGTAGATGTCCTTGTGTTTCTTGTCTGAACTGTGTCCAGTTAATTCTTACCAAGATAACCACTCTCTGTGAGAAAGCTCTGGCCAGAAAGAAGCTTAGGTTCAGGTGTGTGTCAGGTGAGATACAATAAGGAAATAAAAACAAAATGCATGAAGCAAAAGAAATATATTACTTCCAGGTGCCAGAGACATTGGGGAAAGTCCAATGGTGCCAGAGAGATCAAATAGCCAATGGGAAGTAAAAGAGAAAAAGAACTCATGTAACTATGCCTTTATTAAAATTCATAGACATCATCCTTTGGATTTTCCCACAGAAACTATGTATGAATTAATTTAAGAAAAACTTGTGGGCTGGGTGTGGTGGCTCACTCCTATAATCCCAGCACTTTGGGAGGCCGAGGTGAGAGGATTGCCTGAGCCCATGGGTTTGACACCAGTCTGGGCAACTTGGTGAGACCTCATCTCTTCAATAAATCCAGAAAAGTGAACCAAGTGTAGTGGCGCATGTCTGTAGTTCCAGCTATTTTGAAGGCTGAGGCAGAAGGATGGTCTGAGCCTAGCAGGTCGAGGCTGCAGTGGCGATGACGGTGCCACTGCACTCTAATCTGGGTGACAGAGTGATACTCTGACTCAAAAAAAAGACAAAACTGTGTTTAAAGGGAGAATTTATTTGCATAATTTTGACATTGACCTCTAGATTTTATCATAGTCAACAGCAGTGGAGTGTGTTGGCTTGTGGGTCAGTCAGATGGGGAACAAGTAAAATATATCACAGACTAAAACATGGGGAGGGGAAAGTCCAACTAGGTCAAAGGTAATGGAGTACGACTGGGTTTTAAACTAACTTATGTCAGGCCTAAAAAATAGATACCATGGCAACAACACCATTAAACAAATGTATCACTATCAACTATAATGATTTGCAGTAGTTATATTCTATAAAGTCATCATAAATACTGGATTAGTGACTACTGAACTATTGTTTCTAGGGGAAATTGTGTGTATGTGTAAATGTAAATAAATAAATATCAATAAATATACAGATATCACATATAGATTATAATCTTAAATCCCAAAACATCTCATCCTAATAGTTTTTATTTTCTTTATTTTACGAACAAAAGTAATGAAGTTCAGAGATATTAAGTGACTTGCCAGAGGCCATCCCACAAAGAGTTACTGGAATTGGAAAACTCCATCTAGCTGGTCCCAAATTGGAACCTCTTGGACTTCCTCCTACAATCTGATTCTCCAGTCATCTCTGTATCAGAGGTGAAACAAGAAAGCATAGTGTCACCTTGTTCAATCTCATAAGTAGGATGACTCAATTTTTTCATTTTAGTGTACATTTCCATTAACCGTGAAAGCACCTCCAGTATTAATTTTGTGATCACAAATTAAGTTTAGTAAGAGGGCAGTTTCAAAAATACAGAATCCATGAATAATAATAATAGACTATGTATATATAAAAATGTATGCCTATTATGTAAAGACTTAGTATAAGATAGTGCTTACACTAAATACAAGACATAGAATTTCTTTTCTTCAAGGAAAACCTCAGTTCTCCTCTTCAGGCTTTTCAACTGATTAAATCAGGCGTACCAAGATTATACAGGATAGTCTCCATTATTTAGAAGTCAATTGACTATGGAGTTTAATCACATCTGCAAAATGCCTTTAGGTTAGAATCCTGTTCATTTGCGACAATTTATATAAATTTTAAAAATGGAAACATACATGTTTTTGTTTTAAAATAGAGATAATAGAACTAAAATGACTCTAAGATTTTTAAATTTAGAATCATGCTTGATTTCATACTGATATATCTTCAGTGTCTAGCATATGATAGGCATTCATAAACATTTCTCTGAATAGATGAATGGATATGAGACAGGAGATAGTTAGGACCTGGCTAGGCAGATAGAAAGAGAGGGTCTCAGAGAAAAGTCATGCCCACATGAACAACCCTGCACTGCCCCTGTTATGTACCTCACAGTTAAAAATGTGGTTAATGTGGTTAAGAACTTCCTCCTAGACAAAGATGTTTGCTCAAAAGGGACTGTCCCAACTCAGATGCAGGTGTAATAGCTCAACTAAATGTCCTTAACTTGACCTAAGCTTATTATAATACCATTAACATGGAATTACTCAGGGGAGCCTCCCACACCCACATACACCTGATGCCACGACAGTACAGGTATGACCCTATAAGACCTAAAACTTCCCACCCAACATGAGTAATAGTAACCCAGCCCCCCCAAATCACTCATTTCTAAGAAAAAAAACACCCCAAATTACAGTCCTTGGTACCCCAAGAAAAAAACTATAACTCAACGATAGGTGCAGAAGCAGCAGCTTTTATAGACTGTTTCTGCCCACTCCTATCTCTTGAGAGTGTACAATTCTTTGCTTAATAAAGCTACTTTCTTGTCTTGCTACTTTATGTGTCTGTCTGTGAATTCTTTCCAAACTTGAACAAAAATCCTGGTCATCGACATCAACCCGTTGTCCCACAATGGGGAACTGAACCCCTTCTCCTGGTAACAGATATATATGTACATCTTTATATATGTATACATATAGAGAATGACAGTTTATGAAGATTTCATGTACAAAATTCAGTGCTAAGTATAAGATATTACTTCATTTCTATAATATATATAGCTTCTTTTTATTTAAACTAATATATGCTAAAATATATTTCACATCTTAAATGTATTTAGAATACGATAGGAATTTAAGAACTTAATATACAATAACTGATCTAGTTTTCACTGCTATGTAAGGTCACAGATGTTAAGGTATTGTTTATTAGACAACATATTATTTATTAGATGTTTTCTAACTACTGATACTTTTAAACTTAGCATACACTCTTGCCATTTATTTGTGTATTATACATTGCAAATATAATACTCTTCATTATACCCAAAACTTTGAATCAGGGAATTATTACAACACTAGAGATATACTAATTCATCCTTTACATATTAAAATATTCAATATTTAAATAAATATAATCCAAGCTACCTGGTTACCTTCTAGATTTTTTTTTAACCTCAGTGAACTCAGGGTGGGTCAAGCAGAGGCATTCCAGTTGGAAATCAGTTACTGGCATTTCTATTTCCACATGGGCTCAAAATTGGAGAGAGTAAGAAATGTGCTTTTCTTAAAGTTATTTAAAGTATCAGAAGTATAAGAATTCACATTGCTACCAAATTTTACCTCCTATAAAGATATTATATGTGTGTACATATTATTTGTTCTTGTTAATGTGTTTACTCAACTATGTGATTTAATCTTCAGTAAATGTGGCAATATTATTATGTTAAATTGTTTAATATTTTCTTAACCAAATTACTCATCTGAATGCCACATCTTACAACATGTCTGAGAAATTTAAACCCAATAGAATAGAAGAGTATCTGTTACAAGCAGATCTTATAATTTAGGCCAAATTTATAATGACTTAAAATAATATATTTACAGCAGTTATTTCGTTTTCATTGAAACATCTAAATTAAATAATTTATATTGTGAAAATATAAACACTTAAACATAAAAATAATGTATATTTATATTTGGAAATTTCTACTATGAGTGATTTGGAATAAGTTAACCTTTGTTAATTTTGATTCATCTGTTTACCACAATTGATATGTTCCTTGAAGAGTGCTATTAAAAATTTAATTATGATTCAGTGAGATGAAAGATGTAGAATTTTAGCCAAATACCTGGTTGTCAAGACATGATAGCTCTTGTCTGATTTATAATTAATATTGAAAACACAAATAAAATGGTCATTTCTTTCTACTAAACTGGATCTGTCTAGACAGACAAATTAGACAATTATCAAAACAATGAGATCCTTGATTTAAGTTTGTTTGGAATATTGGACAGAAACGAATTTTGAAATATGAAAAATATTCAGAAGCCACCTAATTTTAATGAACAGTTTTTAGTTTTCAGTTAGAAAACTAGCTGACATGGAGAGGGAAATCCTGATAAGGTTAAGACAACTGAGCCCTCATACTTCCTAATTCTTACACACCATTGACACCAAAAGAGGTTAGCTTAGTAAAAAACTGTAAGATTTAATCAGAAACATGTGAAATATTATGATAGGTTCAAAATATATTTTTCTTTAACACTCAAATTGCGATATTCTTAGACATTTTAGAGATGAGAGAAGCTAGATACTTGAAACACTTTTCTATTTTACTAAGATGAAACTACTCATTACCCTATACCAATGTGTGATAAGAAAATTACCCCATTAGTAGTAATATAATAAAAATGGAATCAATTACCTTTTTTAGAAAACAATGAATAATTGTGATGATTCAAAGAATTACTTTTAAAGCTATGTCAGTTTTATTCTTAAATTCAACTTTAAAATCAAACTAAGATTAACACGTTGGAACCATATTTAACACTAGGCAGTTGAAGCCTTTCATTATTTTAGTTGGGAAAGGATTTCGTATTGGTATTATTTTGAAAGCAAAAGCATATACTAAATGCAGAAAATTTCCTATATTACTCACATCTTTATTTTCGATTTTTATGTTTAGTTTTTTGATCGATGGAATTTATTTGTATGCAAGATGAATAGTAGTGATACAGTTTTTTTAACCAATATTTTTTAGTGATTCAAACACAATTTATGGAAATAGTTATTTCTCCTTGAGCTGAACTGCATAGATAAGTATGATTCTTTCAGAGTTTTAAAATATGTTATTCCACATGTTTATACATGTAGCAATATCACACCTTTGTAATATGTATTGACGTCTGAAAGAACAAGTTCCTCCATCTCATAATTCTTTTTCAAGAAATGCCTGGCTATTATAGACCCTTTCTATTTCTATAAAATTGTTTTGTAAGCCAGAAAAATTCCTTAATAAACCTCTTTGAATTTTTATTGGGACTTCATTGAATTTATAGGTTGATTTGAAGAAATTTACAATGTCAACATAGAATGTTCCAATTTATGAATGCCTTATAAGTTTTCAAGTCTTGAGTTATCTGAAATAGCTAATTTTTTTCATAGAGGTCTTTTATAACGTTATGAGCTATACTCCAAATTTTATCTCTTTTTTCACTTTTCTTTTTTTAAAATTTTAGATTTGGGGGTATAAATGCATCTTTGTTACATGGAATATTGCAGACTGGTGGAGATTATACTTCAGGTGACCCATCCCACAGCTATTATATCCAATAGTTTTCCTTCATTTCCAAGGTTTTTAAAAAGAACGTATTTTCTAAATTCAATTTTTTCAAACAGTAAAAATTGTTTAATTTTAAAATATTGTTAGTATATGCAGATTTTTTGTGTTATTATTGTGCCCACCAGGTTATTCTTTACAGTATTAGGTTTTTTACCTTTTATATAACATCATCTGCATATGATTATATTGTTTCTTTTCCTCTAACTTATGTTACATATATGTATATATGACATAGCATAACATTATATATACATATATTTGTATAATGTTTTCCCTTATAGAATTGGCTAAACTCATTAACACAAAAAAGAAGATAAGTAATTATCCTCCCATGACTTTTAGGACCTAGATTTGTAAGTAGCATGCCATAATTTCTGCTTTGTTCTACTGGTTAAGCAAATCAGGTGACCAAATCAGAGGTTAAGTTATAGGGATGTATATGGTACCTCTTTAGTGGGGAGGACTGGAATCTTACTGGCAGGAAAAGGAAGAGATGGAGAATTGAGGCCATTAATGCAATCTCTGACAGTATATTTCTTTTTAACAATTTCGAAGGTTAATGGTTTTTGTGTTTCACCACACAGCATAATTGTGGTCTTATTATATAGGCTATTGCAATAAGTTGGATTCCCTGGAGGCAATTTCCAAGACAGGTTGCCATTCCGAATATTTGAGATATCAATGCAAGTGGATAAGAGTTGGAAGAAACAAAATTGAGCAGAGGTAGATGTGAGACAGCAATATGAGTCCAACAAACTTTGGGTGACTCACTGGAGTCCTGGAGAGACATATTCTATCAGAGGGGTCCTACGTAGGCCTAAATGTCCAAGTTACTGTTTTCTTTATAACTGGAGCAAGCTCTCCAGAATCTCAGGTTGCAGGTAATCTGTTGAGAACACTGTTAGCAGTGGGACAGTAAATGCTTCTTTAAAAAGGAACAAACCGGCCAGGCTCGGTGGCTCAGCCTGTAATCCCAGAGCTTTGGGAGGCCGAGGTGAGTGGATTGCCTGAGCCCGTGGGTTAAGAGCCGCCTGGGCAACTTGGAGAGACCTCATTTCTACAATAAATCAAAAAATTAGCTGGGCGTGGTAGCGCACCTGTAGTTCCAGCTAATTGGAAGGCTGAGGCGGAAGGATCACCGGAGCCCAGCAGGTCGAGGATGCAGTAGCTGGGAGCTGCCACTGTACTCCAGTCTGGGTGACAGAGTAAGACTCCAACTAAAAAAAAAAAAGGAACAAACCATGCCCCATCCAATACACCTATATTACTGTAAAGAGGCTTATTTTCCATTCATAGTTTACTAGGTATATTATCAAATTTTTCTTAAATAATACATTTTGTCAATTTGTATGAAATTATATAAAAATAATTTTCTCCTGTAATAGGTAAACTGAATATTGCTATGGCATAAATTTTAATTTCCCCCCAAACTTATGTTGAAATGTAAAATTGCCTTTGTAATAGTATTAGGAGATGGGAACTTTAGGAGGTTAGTCCATGATGGCTGCCCTCTGATGAATGGTTTAATGCTATTATCACAAGAGTGGGTTTGTTATTGCAGTAGTCACTTTTAAAAGGATGAATTCAGTTTGCTTTTGTCAGTTTCTCATCCATGTGATGCTTTCCACCATGTTATGACCCAGCAAGAAGGTTCCTTCCAGGTGCTGACATTTTGATCTTGAACTTCCCAATTCTTACAACTGTGAGAAAAATTTCTATGCATTATACGTTAATCAATTTGTGTTATTCTGTTATAGCAGCACTAAAGAGACCATGATAATTATTTTCTAATATAAATAGAATCTTGATTTCTTGGTACCATGCTAATTGTTTTCTTCCATTTATGTTTCAAAGCTGCATTCTGAATCCTTTCATCTTAATTAACTTTCCCTTCACTATGATTCTCAATTATATATTAGCTGAAGATTAACCTTTCCATTAAGTTCTTCTTTGAGTCTTATAATTTTTATCTTTTTACATGTAAAAATATTTTTCTTCTGCAATATCTTTTAATAGTTTCTCATCTATCTTCTATCTGAGCATTTTCCTTGACTGAATTGGTCAATACTATATTCATCCCTCACAGTCATTGGAAGTAGAGAAGATGTGGGCTTTCTACTGGTTCCCTCCTAGTGTGTGAATTTAGTCTTTCGTGTTATAACTTCATGGGACAGAGAAACCATCTTATTTGCATTCTTGCTTGGGCCTACTGATATTTTGACTTCTGTTTTCCAACTTCTAGCCCCTTGCACACAATTTGATATCTATATTAATAACTTTGGAGTTACACAGTGTTTTTGTTTACATGGATGCATTGTATAGTAGTGAAGAGGTCTGGGTTTTAAATGTATGTGTCACTGCTATTAGTGCACATTGTACCAATGGGTGATTTTTCATCCCTCACGCCTTCCCACCCTCCCCTTTCTAAATCTTCAGTGTCCATTATACTATTGTATATGTCTTTGCAGACCCATAGCTTAGCTCCCACTTATGGTATTTGATTTTCCATTTTCCATTTCTGTGTTACTTAAGATTTTGACCTCCAATTTCATTCAAGTTGCTATAAAAGGCATTAATTTGTATTTTCTATGGTTATATGGTATTCCATGGTGGGAGTGTGTGTGTGTGTGTGTGTGTGTGTTGTGTTCTTTATCCACTGACCAGTCGATCGTCATTTAGGTTGATTCCACATCTTTGCAATGGTGAATTTCTTGAACACAATTTTGCCTAATATAAAGATGTAATTAATCAGTTGTACAAATGTTTCAACAGCAAAAACTAATTTATCTGCTCAATCTTTGAGGTACTGCTTTCACTTTGAATTTAGACTTGTGTTCTTGTTAGATCTTTGATGATTAAAATAAACTATAAATATCTAATTCTTGGCCAGGTGTAGTGGCTCACACCTATAATCTCAGCACTTTGGGGATCTGAGGTAAGACAATTGCCTGAGTCCATGGGTTTGAGACCTGCCTCAGCAATTTAGCAAGACCTCATCTCTACAATAAAAAAAATAAAATTGGCCAGATGTGGTGGCACATGCCTGCAGTTCCAGCTACTTGGAAGGCTGAGGTGGAAGGATCACCTGAGTCCAGCAGGTTGAGTCTGCGGTGGCCATGAGCATGCCACTGCACCGGAACCTGGGTGACAGAGTGAGATTCCAACTCAAAAAAATAAAATAAAATAAAATAAATTTTAAAAATCTAATTCTCCATGTTCAGTTATTTTTTAAAAGAATATTTGATTAAAATAAACTTTTATACATATCACTAAAAATAAAAGTTAAATTCATGCCTAAAAATTGTAACCTAAGAATTATAAAGCCGGGCTCGGTGACTCAGCCTGTATCCGCGCCTTTGGGAGGCTGAAGTAAGTGGATTGCCTGAGCCCGCGGGTTCGAGACCCGCCTGGGCAGCGAGACCTCATCTCTACAATAAATCAAAAAATCAGCCGGGCGTGGTAGCGCATGCCTGTAATTCCGGCTACTTGGAAGGCTGAGGCGGAAGGATCGCCGGAGCCCAGCAGGTCGAGGCGCGGTGGCCGGAAGTGGCCACTGCACTCCAGTTTGGGCGACCGAGTGAGACTCCAACTCAAAAAAAAAAAAAAAAAAAATTATAAAACAGAAATTTTATGCAAATAAACTTAATGATAAAACAGTAAAATTATTTGTCAAACTCTATAAGACTAGAAAAACCAATAAATGTTGCACATGAGATTCTTAGTAAATTAGTACACATTTCTGTAAGGTACTTATGGGTACAAATTACAAACTTATTTTCTATTTATGTCAAAGAGTTAATTTATTATTTCATTTTTTCATGTGTCAGAAAACTCCCTGAAAGGATCACTTAATAAATATTATGGATCAATGCTTTCAAAAGTACAGTATCAAGGTTATAAAAAATTGATTTAACATATCATAAACAATATTTTTAATATAAAAGTAATATAGAATAAAAAGTAATAAAATGGTATAGGAAATATCAGAATACATTGTATCTGATAAGTACAAGAATTTTATTTGATATTTTTGTTTCACCTAGAAACATATGTATACAAGTGGGATTTGTGGAAAGAGTTTGCACTCTGAGTGAAAAAGTTCGCAAGTCTCTGCATAATATTGGGGAACACAAAGCAGACAATAAAAAATCCACTCTACGTATCTTGAAGGAAAAAGACATTTACTTTTAAAACTATGGAAGTAAGCTACTCTAGCACTAATAACAAACATGATACCTGTTTGTTGTTTAGGATGATCATGACAAATTCAATATACCACATATTGCAAAATCTCAAGAAATAAGGGTTTAGGCTTTTCTTTCTTCCTTCCTCCTTTCCCCACCCCTCCTTCCCTCTCACCTTCCTTTCCTTCCTTCTTTTCTTTCCAGGCAGGGTCTTACTCCATCATCCAGGCTGAAGTGTAGTGTCACATTCATGGCTCACCGCAACCTTGACCTCCTGGGCTCAAGTATTCCTTCTACTTCAGCTTCCTGAGTAGCTGAGACTACAGACTTGTGCAGTCATACCCAGCTATTTTTTCTTTTCTTTTCTTTTCTTTTTTTTTTTTTAGAGAATAGAACTCTCTATGTTGCCTAGACTGGTTTCAGACTCCTGAGCTCAAGCAATCCTCTGATCTTAGTCTCCAAAAGTGCTGGGATTACTGGCATGAGCCACTGTAACTCACTCAGAGTTTAGGTTTTTAATGTTTAAATTCCCTTTGCTTTCTTTCTTCCTTTTTTTTCTTATTT
The DNA here is from genome assembly GCA_027257055.1 of Cephalopachus bancanus. Lineage (NCBI taxonomy): Eukaryota > Metazoa > Chordata > Mammalia > Primates > Tarsiidae > Cephalopachus > Cephalopachus bancanus. The sequence goes on along the minus strand of JAPVLO010000068.1, from coordinate 7,802,967 downwards.
TCTATCTTTATCACTAGGTGAGCATTACAAAGAAGAATATGAAAAGCTTGAATACTGAAATACATTTTATCACAGGAAACTAAACAAAATTTTAAAATATTATTTCTTCTATTGCCATAATTAAATAAAAGTTGGTTTTAATTGATAAAATTATGTTCTATATTTATCATATTCTAGTCTGAAAATTGTTGAATTTTGACATTAGCTAGTTTTAAAAGAATCAGAAAGAAATATTATTGTATTTTCACAATGATAGATGTGATATAATATGTGTATTTTACATCAGTAATCTAAAAAGTGCCAAGAGCAGCAATTTCCTATTTATTTAATATAAATAATGACTTTTACGGATAGCTCTGTAGCCATTCAATACTCTGAACTACATTATATTTGTATAGCATGTATAAGCACAGTTTATAATTTGTCAGCAGAAACACATCTTGCAATTAGTTTGCTATATAGAGCTGACCTCATCAGTATTACCTGGAGAATGCCATCTAACATTGACAGCATTCTCTTAGTTAAAGATAGGAAGCTGTCAGGATTTCCATTAAATTTATATTCCCAGGGGTTTATAACTCTGCTTCTAAAAATGCCACAGGCATAAACTTAGCATGCAAGGTGTTAGCAAGGTAGTTTATTTTAAAAGGGAGACTGCATGTAAACTGAAAATGTCCTTCAAGTTAAAAAGGCAGCCTGGCAGTATGAATGTTTTTATAAGAAAACATCTATATTAATGCCACCTCTGTGTTCCTGGTAATCTTGCTGATGTTTCAACCAGGGAAGGTCAATGATACAGATACAGTTGAGTGGAATGTCATAGTGTTAAGCCAGTCATTATTGTGTCTTCAGCTGACCATGTATGTGTTTAATAAGGATTTTTTTTTTAATTCTAAGGATACATTGAAATCAGAATATCACAATGTATTGCATTATCTGAGATGAATCTTGCCCTTTGAGAAAGAAAGGCTTTTAATCTTTTAGTCCTATAGATCTGACACTTACTGTCAGATATTCAAAATTAAATTAATATGAACACTGATTACTCAAAATATAAAATAATAATGTTAAATTAAATTAATATGAACATTGATTACTCAAAATATAAAATAACAATGTTAATGTCTTGCCAAAAACATTTTTACTGAATTCTGGAAAATCAGGTATGTAAAATTTATAAGATGAAAAGTACAATGTTAACATTATGACTCAGGATACTTCAAGCAAGGTACCTCAAATGGAATTTTCTATCACCTAAGTGGGTGTTGGGCTAAGGTTCTAATGTTGCTGTTGTAACAGTCTGAGGCAGTTTCCTTGTTTTGGTAATAAGCATTGCTAAAAGAGGGATTGTGTCTGTTGTTAAAAGTTACTATCAGAATCACTCATATCAAATCTCATTACCCTTTAACCCATAAAAGTCACCTGAGGGCTTCTGGTCAAGATGAAATAGCAGTGACAAGATTTCCTCTCCTGATTAAAACAATCCAAACCAAAGTCCATAGGAAAATGATTTTAAGACGATGGCCATCAAACAATGAAAGAAAGTGATTCCATGGAGAATGGAAATAAAAAAGGTAAGCTCTACCATAGGACCAGCATACTAATTTAAGAGAGATTCCAGGTTGTGTTACAAAAAGGGAGAACAAAGCAGAGCCTAGTATACTTTCTGAGTTGAAGAGATGAATCTAAGTATCTGGAGAAAACAAGGCAGCTACAGTCAACAAGGCAAATTATGGGAAATAACAACATAGAAGAGAATCCCAGTGGTCCTAGAAGATCTCTGTTATGTATTAGTCCGCATATTGGCTAGTGCATTTGTACAATGCAACTTCTGAGGCTAAAGACCCACCCCAAAAGATTACAAGGAATAGTACTCAGAGTTCACATGGAGCCAAAAAACTTTGCTTGCTATTATTAGCTAAACTTAAAAAAAAATATTCTCACAGCATTGAGTAGAGTATTTATACATCTTGCTTTTATAGTGTGGAATAAATTAGCTCTAGAATAAAGTTCAAATTTGCCTAACAGATATTTAAAAACCAAAATCCAAAAGTATTAAACAGTTTTCAAGTAACTTACCTGTGACACATAACAATACAAGTAAGATATTTATGGAAGAGCAAAAATATATAACCTGAAACAAAAATTATCAGACACAAAGAGGCAGGGAAATATAATTCTTAAAAAAAGAATAAACAAACAAGAAATAGTCAATCAAAAGTGACCCAGAACTTGCAAAAATTTTAGAATTATCAGGTGATGACAATAAAACACTTTTTAAATCTAAAGTATATTTCACAATTCAGAAATTAAGTAGAGGCCTGGAAAATGTAAAACAAATTCATTAACTATTCAAGCTTCAAATGCCAACATCAAAGATGAAATTATAATAAATGCAACATATGGCAGATAAGTTATTGCAAAAGAAAAGATTAGTAAAATAAAAGATTAGTAAATGTGAAAACATGACAAAAACTTTTTAGAAATTAAGTATATATGTATATATATACACACACAAATAGAAGAAATAAAGACAAAATTTTCCAAATGTAATGAAAAATATAAATTCCTAATTTCAAAAAGTTCAGTGAATCCTAAACATAAGAAATATAAAGTAGATTGCATCAAGGAATATCAAAGTCAAATACTATAATCGGTAATACATTTTAAAAACAGCCAGACAGAAAGATATCCTGCATCATTATACACAGGGGAATAAAGATAAGGAAGATAAGAGTTCTTGCCAAAGACATTGTATCTGAGACGATAGTGGGGTAACATCTTTAAAATACTGGAAAAACAAAACAAAAAACTATCAACATATAATTCTATAGACACCAATAATAGCTCTAAATAATGAATGCTCAAAAACATAAAAGTTGAAAAAAAATTAACTGTTGAAAAGCCTGCCTAACAAGAATATTTAATGGACTTATTTATGTACAAGGGAAATTACAACAGAGAGAAACAAAAATTTCTAGAATATAAAAAGTAACAAGAGGGATGAGAAAGCTGTATATTTGCTAACTATGTTTTAAATGTCTTTAAAGATGATTTAATGTTTAAACAAAAGTAATAATGCATTTTAAGGTTAATAATGGTCTAAGCAAAATGTGTATAAGCAATAGCATACAAGGTGGGAAAGGAGGTAAGGAGAAGAATATTGTAGGACTGTTCATATCCTATATATCTGATAAAATGTCATTTGCGTGTGGTGTCTAGTAATTTTTAAAAGTATACTGTAAACTGCAAGAAAACATGAAATAATGATAAAAAGAACTATGGCTAACAAACCAACAATAAAAAAGAAGAAGAAAACTACTCATTTCAGAAGACAGAAAAAAAAATGATATTCAGAACAAATAGAAAAAAGCAAGATAATATACTTAACCATATCACTAATAATATCTCATTTAAAAATTGCCCCAATTCCTTCAATAAAAGGGAATAATAAAATTGAATTTAAAAAACAAGAACAAAAAAAATCTATGTTGTCTGCAATAAACAGACAAAACATCAAAAACAGATTAAAAATAAAAATATTGAAAATTAAACCATGTTTTAACTACTCAGTAAAATACCAAAGTGGCTGTATTAACATCAGATAAAATACAGTTGAGACAATAATATTACTGAAGATAATTATTTCACAATGAAAAAGTACATACACATATATAAATGTCTGTGAACTTAAAAATAGACCTTTAAAATACACAAAGCAAAAACTAATAGAATTACAAGAAGATATAGCCAATTTCATAATTATAGCCAGAGCTTAACATACCATGTCTCCAATATTCATAGAACAAGAAAAAAATCATCAGACATAGATTGCCTGAAGAATATCATATGGAAAATGTATCTAGTTTATATCTATTCAATACTTCACACAACAGTAGCAGAATACTTAATGTTTTACAAGTGTGGATATAAATACACTCAATATCAGAGCATCTAAATATATAAAGAAAAAATTAATAGATCTAAATGGGAGACATGCAATACAATGATAGTACGGTACTTCAACATCCCACTTCTAACAATGATTTGCCAGTAAAAAATCAATTTTTAAAAAACTATTGGATTTAAAATATATTCTGAACCAAATAGACCTAACAGATATATACAAAACATTGTATCCAATCGTTGTAGAATACACATTCTTTTAAACTGCACATGGTATATTATCCAGAACAGATCATATTTTAGGTCACAAAACAAATCTTAACAAGTTTAAGAAGACTCAAATCATATCAAGTATCCTTTCTGATCAGAAGGTACCAGCATGATTCACAAATTCATGGAAATTAAGCATATCCTTCTAAAAAATCCAATAGATCAATGAAGAAATTGAAAGATAATTTTTAAAAATTTCTTGAGACAAACAGAAATGGAAAAACAATCTATTAACAATTATGGAATATACCAAAATCAGTTATAAGAGGGAACTTTACAGCAATAAATGCCTACTTCAGAAAAGAAAAATGATCTTAAATACAAAACATAATATTGTACCTCAATATGCTAGAAAAACAAGAACAAAATAAGCCAAGTTAGTAGAAGAAAAAAAATAATAACTGTCAGTACAGAAATAAATGAACTAAAGACTAGAAAAACAACAAAAAATTAATAAAACTAAAAATTGTTTTGACATTGGCATACCTTTAGCTAAAGTAAAATAAGACTCAAATAAATTTAGAAACATAAAAGAAGAGATTACAACTGACACAACAGAAAAGCAAGAATCACAAGAGACTACAATCAACAATTATACACCAACAAACTGAATAACTTAGGGAAAAAAATGGATAAATGTATTGGCATATAGGCATATACAACCTGCCAAGATTAAATTATAAAGACATATAAAATCTGAATAGCAATAACAATTAAGGAAATTTAACCAGTAATAAAAATCTTACATACAAGAAAATAGCATCAGATAGTTTCACTGTTGAATTCTAGCAAACATTTTAAAAAGAAAAACTAATATCAATTCTTCTTATATATTCTCTTCCAAAAATAAAGAATTACTATTTTTATTCAGCATAGAACTGCAAGTTCAGTCCAGAGAAATTAGCCTGGAGAAAGAAATAAAAGACATCCAAATTTAAATGAAGTTGGTTTGTTCCTGTTTGCAGATGGCATGACCTTGTATTTAAAAATACTCTATAAAATTACTTAAAACAATTAAATACTCTAGTATTAGTTAAAAATTTTATATCTGAGCTCAAAAACACAGGCAAAAAGAGCAAAAGTAACTCATTTTATAAGTTAAACATTACCCTAATAGCAAAGCCAGACAAGGACATTGTAAGACAAGAAAACTACCGTCCAATATCCTTAGTGAACATAAATGCCAAAATCCTCTACAGAATACTAGAAAACCAAATTCTACAGCATATTAGAGACAATTCATCATGATAAAGTGGAATTTGTTCTAAGGATGCAAGGATGATTCAACATATGCATAAATCAATTAATATAACACATCATGTTAATAGAATGAAAGACAAAAACCACATCATTTTAATAGCTGCAAAAGAAGCATTTTACATAATTCAAGACTCTTTCATGATAACAGCACACTAGGTATAGAAAGAATGGACCTCAACATAAAGAAGGGTATATGTTACACACCCCCACTGAACACATATTCAACTGTGAAAAGTTGAAAAGTTCCTTTAAAATCTAAAACAAGTCAAAGATGCCCATTTTCACTATTTTTTATTCAACAGGCTACTGAAAGTTCAATCCAGAGAAATCAGGCAGGAAAAAAAAAAAAAAAGACATGCAAACTGAAAAGAAAGAAGTTGAATTGTTCCTGTTTGTAGATGACATGATCTTATACATGAAAATACTAAAAACAGCAACAACAACAACAAAAAAAACTGTGAGGATTATTTTTTAAAAATTGGCAGGAGCAGTGACTCATGCCTGTAATCCCAGCATTTTGGGAGGCGGAAGCGAAACTATTGCCTGAGCCCAAATGTTGGAGGCCAACCTGGGCAACTTGGTAAGACCGCATCTCTACAATAAATCAGAAAATTAGCCAAGCATGGTGGTGTGTGCCTGTAGTTCCAGCTGCTTGAAAGGATCAGGAAGAAGGATTGCCAGAGTCCAGGAGGCAGAGGCTGTGAGCATGCCACTGGGCAACAGAGTGAGATTCCAACTCAAAAAAAAAGAACTAATTATAAAAATTTAGTAAAGTTGCAGAATAGTGTTTTTATACACTAAAAATAAATTATGTAAAAAATAGAACACAATTTCCTTTACTATAGCATCAGGCAAAATAAAATACTTAGAAGTAAATTTATTTTAATAAAGGAAATAAAAGATCTGTATACTAAAAACTAAAAAAAAGTTGACAAAAGAAATCGAAGATAAATATATAGAAGGCTATCTCATGCTTATGAATTTGAAGAATTAATATTGATAAATTAATATTGATAAATATCAAATACTACCCAAAGCAATCTACAGATTCAATGCCATCTTTGTCAAAATACCAATTACACTTTTTACAAAAAGGAAGAAAATATTTAGACTTTGTATGAAACTAGAAAAGATCTTAAATAGTCAAAGTAAACTTGAGCAAAAAGAGAAAAGCTGGAGGTATCATACTACCTGACTTCAAAATATACTAATAATCAAAATACCGTCACACTGACATAAAAAGAGACAAACCAATGAAGCAGAACAGAAACCTCAGAAATATATCCACACATTGACAGTCAATTGGTTTTTGGCAATAGTGTCAAGATCACTTAGTGGGGAAAGACTAGTTTCTAAACTAAATGATGTGAAAAAAACTGAATCTTCTCAATCAGAAAAATAAAATTCAACACTTACCTCACATCATATGCAAGAAATCAACTCAAATGGATTTAAGACTTAAATGTAAGATGTGAAACTGTAAAACTTCCAGTAAAAAATAAAAGAAAATTTGATGACATTGGTCTGAGCAATGATCTTTTTCCTATGAGTCCCAAAGCAAAATAGACATTGTAGATTACATCAAACTTAAAATTTTCTGCACAACAAAGAAAACATTCAACAAAGTGAAGAGAAAGCCTGCAGAATGAAAGAAAATATTTGCAAACTGTGTTTCCAAAATATATAAAGAACTAAAAAAAAAGGACTCAAATAACTCAGTAGCAAGCAAACATTTAACAAAACTAAAAATTAGTGAAGGGACCTATATAATAATTTCTCAAAAGAATAAATACAAAAGACCAACAAGTATGAAAAAATATTCGACATTACAAATCACCAGGGAAAAGCAAAACAATGAGAAATCACTTCATACTTGTTACAATGGCTATTATAAAACAGACAAAAAATAAGCATTTGGAAAAAATGTGGAGAAAAAAGTACCCTTGAACACTGTTAGCAGAAATGTACATTATTATAGCCGTGATGAAAAATAATATGGAGTTTCCTTTAAAAATTATAAACATAACTATCATTTATCCAGCAATACCATTTCTAGGCACATATTTAATTTCCCAAAGGAAATTAAATCTGTATGTCAAAGAAATGCCTGCACTCCTACATTTATTGTACCATGCTATCACTGAAGCTTATGTGTTGTAAACTTAATAGAGGAAGATCCTCAAAATAGGTGATTGATTCATGAGGGTAGAAACTTCATGAATGTACTAATGTTGTCATTGTGCGTGCAATTTAGTTATTACAAAAGTGTGTTTTTATAAAGTGAGTCTGGTGCCTTTCTCTTTTTCTCACATGCTTACTTCTGCCCTTCCACAAGGAAGTGACCCTGGCCAGATGCCAGTGCAATGATCTTGGACCTTTAGCCTCCAGAACCATAAGCTAAATAAAGTTGTATTTTTTTTTTACCATGTGTTCAATCTCTGATCTTTTGTTATAACAACAGAAACTAAGACAGCATTCTTCACAACAGTGTAGACATATAATCAAACTAAATGTCTATTGACAGATGAATGTATAAAGATAATATCATATAGATATACATCATAAAATATTGTTCAGTCATAAAAGGAAGCAAATCCTGCCATTTGCAACAGCAAGAATGAGCCTGGAAGACTCTGTTATCGATATAAACCAGGAACAGAAAAAGTAAATACTGCCTGATCTCAATTATATGTGGAATTTTTAAAAAGTTGATATCATAAAAATAGACAGTAGAATGGTAATTACCAGGAGATGGGGTGGTTAGAGGAGAAAGGCCTTAAAGAGAAATTGGCAAAATGATACAAAAATTCAGTTAAGCTGGAGGAATATGTTCAAGAGATCTATTGTACAACATGGTGACTACATTTAATAACAATGTATTGTATTCTTGAAAAATGCTAGCTGCGCTCGGTGGCTCAGCCTGTAATCCCGCGCCATGGGAGACTGATGTGAGTGGATTGCCTGAGCCCGCGGGTTCAAGACACGCCTGGGCAATTTGACGAGACCTCATCTCTACAATAAATCAAAAAATTAGCCAGGTGTCGTAACGCGCGCCTGTAGTTCCAGCTACTTGGAAGACTGAGGTGGAAGGAAGGCCGGAGCCCAGCAAGTTAAGGCTGTGGTGGCCAGGAGCGTGCCGCTGCACTCCAGTCTGGGCGACAGAGTGAGGCTCCAACTCAAACAAAAAAAAAGAAAAATGCTATAAAGTGGATATTGTGTTATCACACAAAATAATAACTATGTGATGGAATGCATATGTTAATTAGCTAGATTTATTCATTCCACAATGTACATATAGAGTCATGGTCTGAATAACAACATTTTGGTCAACAACAAACTGTATATATATGAAAGTGGTTCAATAAGATTATAACTGAGTTGAAAAATTTCTATCATGTCGTGACACTGTAGCCCTCATATTGTGAGAGCACAACACATTACTCACATGTTTGTTGTGATGTTGTATGAACAAACCTACTGTGTCACCCGACTTATAAATGTCTAGCATATATATATGCTATGCATAATACTTGATAATGGTAACAAATGATTATGTTACTGATGTATGTATTTACTATATAACACTTTTCATTGTTAGAGTGTACTTCTACTCGTATAAACAAAATGAACTGCAAAACAGCCGCAAGCACGTCCTTCAGGAAGTATTCCAGAAGGACACACTATTATCATAGGAGATGATGGCTCTGTGCTAGTTATTGGCCTTGAAGACCCTGTAGTGAAACGAGATGTAGTTGAGGAAGACAGTGATATTAAAGATCCTGACCCTATATAAGATTATGTAGTTTGTGGTACTATACCTTTTCTGTGTTTAGATACACAAATACCATAGTGTTACAATTGCCTACAGTATTCAGCAAAGTAACGTGCTGTCCAAGTTTGTAGCCTAGAAATGATAGTCTTTAGCGGTTAGCGTAGGTATGTAGTAGGCTGAACCATTTAGGTTTGTGCAAGTACACTCTCTGATGTTTGCACAGAGACAAAATGGCCCAATGATACATTTCTCAATTATATCCCCTTTGTTAAGTAATGCATGATTGTACATTGAAATGGCATATTGTATATAATAAATATACACAATTTATATGTCAATTAAAATTAAAATAAAAAAAGAAATCTTCCGGTCCAGGTTGTTTTATTGGTAAATTCTACAAAACCTTAAGAAAAATACAATAATGCCAATTTTACACAATGTCTTTCAGCAATTTTCACATGAACAAGTAATTCTCAGTTAGTTTTATAAGGCTGTCATTACGTTGATACCAAAACTGTGAAAATAAATTAAATTAAATGACAGATACACTTTATTAATATAGATGGACAAATTATAAATTTTAGCAAATTGAATTCAACAATATAAAAATATTAATCCATTCTGACCAAGTGGGATGTATTCCAGAAAATCTAGGTGGTTTCAGTAATGAAGATCAATTAATGTAATTGACCACATTAGCAAACTAAACACAGAAACCATCTGATCATCTCGAAAGACACAAAAAAAGGCACTTGTGAAAAATTCAATGTCTACCTTTTCTAAAAAATATTTCCAAGTCAGGAATAAAAAAAATTCTCATATTGATAAAGTACTTCTAAGAAAATCCGCAACTTATAACTACTTAATGATAAAAGATTTACTTTACTTATTTTCCTGAGATCAAGAGTAAAATGGGGAACTTCTCTCACCTTACTTTAATTCAATATTGTAACTGTGGTTTTACCCACTACAGAGAGGAGAGAGAGACTGACTGACTGATTAGAAATGAAAAAATAAACCATCACTATTCACAGAATGCTTGCAAATATATTTATAAATCCAATGTAATCTATAAAAATAACTATAACTAAGTCAATTTAGTAAGATACTGATATAAAAATTAGACTTTATTTTATTTGGCAATGAAGAATAATCTAAGATTGAAATTAAAAACAATACCATTTACAGCAATAAGTATATAAAATACTTAGAGATAAATCACAAAAGGTTGCTAAACTGGTACACACACAATTGTAATACATTGCTGATAGAAATTAAAGATAGCCTAAACAAATATGATGATGCATATTATACTAAAGACTTTGTTTTATTAAGATATCAATTCTTCTCAGATTAGTCAACAGCTACAAAAATCCAGTCAAAATCCATATGGTTGGTCAATAGCATAGGAAAATCAAAATCACTAATCATAAGAGAAATAAAAATCTATACCACAATGAGATATCACTTTACTTGCATTATGATAGCCATTGTCACAAGCACAGAAAATAATGACTATTCATGAGAATGTGAAAAATTTGGAACGCCTATGCAGTGTGGTGTAAATGAAAAATGGTGCAACCATCATGGAAAAAAAAGAATGAATGCACACCTGTGTTGATTGCAAGTTAATGATAATTAAGAGGTAAAAAAATCCCAAATGTCCATTCATAAATAAGTGGATATAAAAATATGGCATATACATACAATGAAATATTACACAGCACTAAAAATAAGCAAATCCTGTCATATAGCATATTACAAACCTCTATGATATTGTGCTAAGTGAAATAAGTCAGTCACAAAAGGATAAATATTGTATGATTCCATTCATGTGAAGTATTTAAAGTAGGAAAAATGACAAAAGCAGAAAATAGAAAGGTAGTTGCCAAGACCTTGAAAAGGAGAAAAAGAAATTGGTGTTTAATTTTAACTAAAGAGTTTACGTTTTGAGAGATAAAAACATTCTAGAGATCTGTTGCACAATGATGTGACAGCATTATTGAACTGTACATTTAAAAAATAATTAAGGCAATAAAAGTAATGTTATGCATTTTTTAACCACAATAAAAAAACATTCTAGCTGACTTTCTCATAAAAATTGGCAGGGTTATTACAAAAGCATTCATTGGGAAATGCAAAAAAAAACTTAGACTAGTGAAATCAGCTATAAGTAAGAACAAATTGTATAAAGCTACTTGACATCAAGGCTTAAAATGCAAAGAGGGAGTGGGGAAAATGGATTTTATTTATAAAAATGTGCGTATTTATTCTTACATGTTTAAACTTCAGTCATCTTCAAAGTACTCTCTGTTTGATACAACATAACTATCTAGATGCTTTTTCCTTTGCTCAAAACAGTTCTCAAAACAGTTTTTGAACACATTAATTTTGATGTCTTTTACTACTTCTGTCGTTTTTTGTTTCACCTCTTTCACAATGGTGAAATGATTCCCTTTGAGGACTTTTTTTCATCCAGAGAAACAAACAAACAAAGCCCCTCAGGGAAGGATAGGGTGAATAAAGATGGTGGGGCACAGGGATCATGCTGTTTTTGGTCAAAAGTTGCTGAACAATCAACTTGGTACAAGCAGGTCATTGTCATGGTGAAAGAACCAATCACCTGTTTGCTGCAACTTAGTATGTTTTTTTCCTGCAAAATGTGATGCAACCTTCTCAAAACTTCTAGATAAAAACTGTGATTGACTGTTTGATCCAGAGGAACAAATTCTGAGTTTACTACAAGGAGCCCACCCTCAAAAAAAAAAAAAAAATTCTGACTTTTTGGGGGAGGCCCTCCTCATAAAAGTAGTATAATTAAGGCAATGTAGCTTTCATATAAAGGCAGATGAATAGATCCATGTAACAGATAGAGAATCGAGAAAATAATGTAGACATTTGTACAGAAAACTGATTAGGTCAAAGGTAGATTTCAATGCATAAAAATATGCAAAATATAAACTTTGACACATAGCTAATATTTTACACATAATTCATTAAAAATTAAAATATCTCATTGGAAAAACAAAAATTATAATATTTCTAGAAGAAAACAAAAGAGTTAATCTTTGTGACATCAGATTAAACAAAAATTCAAAAAAGAACAAATGAATACATTAGACTTCATCAAAATTTAAAAATTTGCTCATCAAAAGTCATTGATAAAAGGATGAAAAGATCATCCACAGACTGGGATGAAATATTTGCAATGTATGTACTTTTTTTTTGAGTTGGAGTCTCACTCTGTCACCCAGACTGGAGTGCAGTGGCCGCTCCCAGCCATTGAAGCCTCGACCTGCTGGGCTCCGGCGATCCTTCCGCCTCAGCCTTCCGAGTAGCCAGAATTACAAGCATGCACTACCGCGCCCGGCTGATGTTTTGATTTATTGTAGAGATGAGGTCTCGCCAAGTTGCCCAGGCGGATCTCGAACCCGCGGGCTCAGGCAATCCACTCACCTCAGCCTCCCAAAGAGTGGGATTACAGGCTGAGCCACTGAGCCCGGCTAACATATGTACTTTTTAAAGGCCTGGATATATTTATATATTCAAAGTTCAATTAGTAAGACAATAAACAGCCTAATAAAAATGAATCATAAGATTTGAACATACACATCTCCAAAGAAAATATACAAAGGTAAATAAATATGTGAGGAGATTCTCAGTATGATTAACCGTAAGGGAAATGAAAATGAAAACCACAATGAAAAACCACTCTGCTTGAATGGATTACATAAAAGTGACTGACAATATCAAAGTGTTAAGAGTGAAAAATAACTGGAGTTTTTGTTGCTAGTAAGACTATAAAATAATACAATCATTTTGTAAAACATTTGGTAGTTTATAACAGTTAAACTTATACCTACCAAATGATCCAGTCTACTCCTTAGTATTTATCTTAAAAAATTATTGCATATAGCCCTTTAAAAACTTGCATGCATAAATTTTTGTAGTAGCTCTATTTGTTATAGCCCCAAACTAAAAGTAATTCAAATGCCAGTCAACAGGTGATTGGAAAACTATATGTGGCATATGCATGTAATAGAATAATATTCAGTCATAGATAGAAATAAGTTTTTGATACCTGATACTGCATAGATGAATCTTAAAATAATTATCCTGAGTAAAAGACGTCAGACCAAAACTTACCTTGTGATTCCATCTACAGAAAATTCTAGGAAATCTCTAATGGCAGTAGGAGATCTGTGGTTACCTGGAGATGAGGATATGTCTAATATATACCCTTATATAAAGGATTATCTAGGGGTATGAGTAAAAATTTGGGAGTGATTAAACATATTGTCTTGATTATGTTTATTGCTTGATTATTGACATTGCTTACATATGTCAAAATGTTTAATATTATATACTTTATGCATTTATTGTTTGCCAACTATACCTCAAACAAATTAATTAAATAATACAATTCTTTCCTAAAACTAGAATTCACTCAAAAAAGTAAAAAGACATTTTCAGTTGAGTTAAAAAAAGACTTACACACATGCTAAATCTGGCTGACACTTTAAATTAAAATACATTTGTTGTTTGACTGCTTTCAGTGCTTTTGTTTTGTTTTTCTTTTTTACTTTCTCAATAATAAACAGTGAGAAAGTTGAAGCACCCATGTGTTTCATCTTTGCCTGCTTGCTGATATCAAATTTTATTGCTTGGTAAATGCCGTTAATCTATTGCAAGGTTTTATGCTGTCTATATATGCCCTAGACATGCTTATTAGTATTCCAAAAGATTCAACAGATTTTGTATTTGTGTGTGTCTGTTTTATTGTAGACATGCAACATCACTTGAGTAAGCCAGAATAAAAGGTGGGGACAGAGGAAGAAAGGAAAGAAAAAAAAGAGTGAAAGAAGGTAGTATTTGCTAAATATCTTTATTGGGGAAATATGAGTAATTAAAGATTCTCTTAATTAAACAGCACCTTACTGAAGGTTATATTTTACTATAACTAAGAAAGATCTGATGTGATTTTTCAAAATTGTGATAAAATATACAGAACATAAAATTTGTTATTAACCATTTTAAGGGTACAGCTTAGTGACATCAAGTACATCTACACTGTTGTGCAATAATCACCATTATCCAACTTCAGAATTTTTTTATTATTCCATTCTGAAACTTTGTCTAGTAAGTCCCCTACATAGAAACAAGTTCCATTCCAAGGGCATGTTCCTAAGTCCAATTTGTTTTTAAGTCCAACAAAGTTAGCCTAGGTGCCCACCTAACACAATTGGCTCTAAGTACTGTACTGTAATAGGTTTATAACACTTTTGACACAAATAATATATAAAACAAGCAAACACAAAATAATAAAGAAATATTTTAAATCTTACAGCACAGTATCTTGAAAGTATAATAGGACAGTATAGTACAACAGCAGGCATCGAATGAACTGGCAAGACCAGTTACTGACTGGAGGAAGGATGGGAGGTGGGAGACGGTAGAACTGAAGGATGGTCAGCAATAAGAGACAGAGGGCAAACTGCAATTTCACACATACCTAACGTCGATGGCACAGGTTCTGGTTCCTTGCTGGACTCAATTCTTTCTACCCTCTTGAAAAATGATTTGGCCATTGCCTTGCTAAGCTATGGTGTGGCCATGTGCTCTTTGAGCTATGGCCAGGCTGTGTTTCCTGGTTTCGGCCCCCTCCCCAACCTTGGGGAGGTAAATCTCCTCTTTCTCTCTCTCTTTACTTTCTAAATAAATTACATTTTCGAATCTAAAAAAAGAAGAAGGAAAATGATTCAGTGAGGTCTGGATAGTAGCTCTTTTTTCTCATCATAGATGACACAGATGACCTGGAATGCATTCTGAATGGTGGTTGCAACCTTCTTGTAATGTTCTACATTTGGATTCTGTGCCTCAAAAGTTAACAGTACCTCCTCAAATAAAGAAAATCCCGCCGGGCTCGGTGGCTCAGCCTGTGATCCCGCGCCTTTGGGAGGCTGAGGTGAGTGGATTGCCTGAGCCCACGGATTCGAGACCTGCCTGGGCAGGCGAGATCTCATCTCTACAATAAAAAAAAAAAAAAAAAAATTAGCCGGGCGTGGTAGCACCCGCCTGTAGTTCCAGCTACTTGGAAGGCTGAGATGGAAGGATCGCTGGAACCCAGCAGGTCGAGGCTGCGGTGGCCGGGAGCGGCCACTGCACTCCAGTCTGGGCGACAGTGAGACTCCAACTCAAAAGAAAAAGAAAATCCCTTCCACTTCCTGTGTTGTTAATCTCTTCGTTACTTCGGTTACTTCTTCTTCCTCTCTCTCCACCCTTTCTCTGGGCCTCCAGTTCTGTCAGTTCTTCATTACCAAGAGCCTCGTGCTAATATAGCAAGGAGTTTGATGAAATCGTCCTCTTGCAGATAGAGCTCCAGCTTCTCACTGAAGGTCACTAAGTTGCTGAAGACTTCTTTGGACTCCTCATTCACCTTCTCAAATCCACAAAATCTATGAATGAATTATGAGCAAAGATTCTTCCAAACCCCATTCATGGTGACAGCTGTAACCTCACACCACACAAAGTCAACAGTTTTATGGCCTTGTTGATGTCATAGTCCTTTCACAATTGTTGCAGGGTTGTTCCTAATTCATCCCTTGCCTGTACTGCCTGATGAAAATTGTGATATTTACTTTCTAAATAAACTACCCTAGTTCTTGATCCACAGGTTGGTGGACTTGCAGATGGACTATTTTTGACGTTGGGATGAAAGTCATCCGTGAATGGGGTGGTGATCCAGAGTACAGTTGACCAGCAAAACAATGTTGAATGTGACATCCTTCTTCAAGTAATATTTCTCTACCTCTGGGAAAAAGTGGTAAAAAAAAAAAAAAAAAACAGTCCTGGAAGACGGCCTGTATAAATCAGGCTTTTGATTATTCTTCCACACAACAGGAAGGGAGACCTTGGTTATGTTCTTAAGGGCTCTCGGGTTTGCCAAAGGATAAACTAAGAGAGGCTCCATCTTAATGTCACCAGAAGCATTGCCACCAAACAACAGAGTTAGCTTATCCTTTGCTGGTTTATAGCCTGGCATTAACTTTTCCTTCTTAATGATGTAACTTTGGTCTGGCATCCTCTTTTGGTTTAGTCCTGAATCATCCATATTAAAAACCTGCTCAGGTAAATAGGTACATTCATCAATAATTTCTCAAAGCATTTCAAGAAATGCCCGGGTAGTCACCATATTAATACTTGGTGTCTCATCATTTTTACATTGTGGCTGACTCTAGCCTTGAACCAATGAAACCACCATGGCCAGCATTAAAAAATGTGCCCTCTGATTCTTTGCCATGTTTCATCTGTAAGTCTTCTTAAAGGTTTTTAGCTTTCTCTTGAATCAATGTTAAGTTGAGTGGGACTTGGCGCTGATGCAGATCATGAATCCAAACATTGAGAAGCTTCAATATTGTTATTGCCATCCACATCACAGTAGACTTCATGTGTTTTTTTGTTTTTGTTTTTGTTTTTTAGAAAGCAGGATTAGCCGGGCTTGGTAGCTCAGCCTGTAATCCCAGCACTTTAGGAGGCTAAGATGAGTGGATTGCCTGAGTTAACAGGTTCGAGACCCACCTGGGCAAGTTGGCGAGACCTCATCACTACAATAAATCAAAAAATTAGCCGGGCGTGGTAGAGCGCGCCTGTAGTTCCAGCTACTTGGAAGGCTGAGGCGGAATGATCGCTGGAGCCCAGCAGGTCAAGGCTGTGGTGGCCGGGAACGGCCACTGCACTCTAGTCTGGGTAACAGAGTGAGACTCCAACTCAAAAAAAAAAAAAAAAGAAAGCAGGATTTATTAAGAGAACAGAAAAGCTCCCACAGTGGAAGAGGACCCAAGGGAATTGCCTGACTTCATGCATTTCATGATCTTGTCCTTATTCTTTAGAATGGTGCCAGTGGTTGAATGATTCATATCATAAGAATGTCACCATCTTTTTGCCTCCCTCCACCCTCTCAAGTATTTTCACTTGTTTCCATTGTTATCACTTGAAGCTTCTTAGTGGTACCAGCTACATCACTGCTGCTTTTACACTTGCTTCCAGACATCTTGGACTTGAGAAAAAGATACTGTACAGTATTATAATATACAGTACTAGACAGTGAAGTACACAAAAGCACAATCACTTGTAAAGGATGCACATATGTGACACGTGAACTAACTTCACATGATTGGACATGTGAATTCATGTTTGCATCTTTCAAAGTTCACAACTTGAAGGTTCTTATGTAGGGGCTTACTGTATCCATTAAACACTAACTCCCTATGCTCCACCTCCCTAGTACTCTTCTAATTTCTGTTTCTATGCAATTGACTTTCTAGAAAATGTGTTATTTTTCTTTCTGGCCTTTTCCCCCATATCAAATATCTTTAAGGTTTACCTATGTTGAAACATGTATCAAAATTCCATTTTTTAATGACAAAAACCACATTTTATGGTACTTATGTATCACATTTTATGTATGCATTTGCCAACCAATAGATATTTGAATTTTTTTCCACTTGTTAATTATTGTGAATAATGCTGCCATATAATTGGTGTACAAATATCTCTTGGAATTCCAGATTTAATTACTTTACACATACTCCCGAAAACAAATTGCTGAATAAATAGTAATTACCTTTAAGAACCACCATATTGTTTTCTACAGAGGCTGAACTTTTTTATATTCCCACCAGCAATGCACAAGTGTTCCAATTCTGCAATTTTTTTGTAGAGAAATACACACATATATTTGTATATTCTCTCTCTCTCTTTCTCTCTCTCTCTCCCTCTCTCTCTCTCTTTCTGACTTTGAAGTGGTATATCATTGTTGTTTTGATTTTCATTTAGCTAATGATTTATGACATTGAGCTCTTTTGTGTAAATTTTTTGGCCATTGTATATCTTCTTTGAAGAAATGTCTATTCAAGTTCTTTGCTTGTTTTTCAATTGGACTGTTGGTTTGGTTTTGAGTTTTAGGATTTCTTAATATATTCTGAACATCAATATCTAATCAAATATATGATTCACAAATATTTTTTCCCATTCTGGGCTGATTTACTTTTTATGACTGAATCTATTGTCTACAAACTTTGTCTCCTCTGCAACAATCTTTCTGGGTTTTACTCTTTTCTTCTTTATGAGAAATATTAATTTGAATATGTAATGGATCATATTTTGTTCTTTTTTTCCACTCTTTGCTCACACCTGATCATATGACAATAACTTTGGACAGTATAATTAACATAAAAGAAAAAAATGCAAGTCAAATGTATCTATGAATCTAATAAGGGTTCATAGTTGTCTATAGAAAAAGATCAATTGTTTTTCTTTAGAATCATTTTCATTATCACACTCTTCTTTCCAGATGCATAAAATTCACAAACACAAATATGCTGTATAATGTTTTGTGTATAATAGTTTTTATTTCTGTAAATGATTTCCTTAAGCTATACCTCCACTAAAATTGGTCTCAGAACATATTTGTTTAGCCATTTCTACAGGCCCAGAATCATGTTAAGTATAAACAATTGAATAGCGCACAACATTTAGTCTGTATTCTCAAGAAAATTTTGGTCTTAAAACAATTAGGACACAATAAAAAAAAAGACAGACTAAAGCAAATAATATTTTTAAATGTTAACTCTGGAACACAGTGTTATGTACTAGAAGATGAGTGAAACTTGATTAAAAATAAATCTGTGGTTATAACCTCTACAGCATCACTTTCAACATATATACCCTTGGGTATAGAACCTGCGGGGGTTCAGCCCCTGCAAAGAGATTTAGGGGGTCCCTGGGAGGTGTGAAGGTGTTGGCGATTATTCTAGTGAAATAAAGAGAAAGAAAGAGATGGGGGTTGGAGGGAGAGAAAGAAAGAGACTGGACTCTGTCTAGTGCAGAAGCCATTTAATGGGACAAACCGTAATCCTTTCTTCCCAAATTTTCACAGGTTAAATCATAAGACTTTCATGTGAACACAAAGCCAGGTGGATGAGGGGGTGTCCCCCATTCACCAGGTGTTTCCTCAAGCATGAGGAAGGACAATCCCAATTAAATCACAAGCCATTTAAATGAACACAAAGCAAGGTGGATGAGGGGCATCCCCCACACACCAGGAGTTTCTCAAGCATGAGGAAGGATGATGCCAAATTTATCTCACTGTTCCTCATGCTTGGTTAGAATTCCTCAAAAGCAATACAACAATTCTAACATCATAATATTCTAATAAAATCAATAACTTTTAAAACTTATGCATATACAACACCTAATGACTAACTTAAATCCTAATTCCTTTCTATTTTATGCTAATTCTACCTACACTATAGAAACTCTTAATTATAGCCCAAACCAGTTCCTAAAGAATGTGGCCCAGTCAAAAGATCACGCTGGGCCATTTCTAGGAACAATTGATTATAATCTCTTAACAAAATGGCTGTTCTAAAATCCTATATATCTATTTTAACTTCTATAAAAGTTTCTAATTCCTAATCCTAATATATAAAGCTGATCATCAGCAATAAAGCTTCTAAAAATAAAACCCAAATATAAACTGTAAATTGTATTAAAGCCAAAACTGCAAATGTAGAAAATGGAAACAATGAAATTTCTAAAGTTAGCTGTATTCTTATTAAACCTCAAAATATCATGTTTGATCATGCTTGAACTAACATAATTCACTGACGTAGCATAACCTATTCTACAATACTTTCTATGAATAAAATAAATTAAACTTCTATAATAAGTAGAAAAACCCTACACTAACTGTAGCTAAAACCGGTTTAAATGAACGCAGCCCAGTCCAAAATATGTGCTGGGTCCTTAGGAATGTGGCCCAGCCCAAAGTTCGTGCTAGGCCGTTTCTAATAACTCTAGATAATTATCTATATTATTAAAGTTGAAACAGCACTTTATATGTATATACTAATTCTACAAAAATACTTTTAAATCTTATAAAGAAGCTTGTACTGTATTAAAGCCTCCCAAATGTAACCTGAGTTTGAACTGTGTTAAGTTTACAGCCAAAACCGCAGTCTGTGAGAAACGGGAGCAATGGACTCCTAAAGTAAGCCATGCCTGTCGTACTCTTAGAGCTTCATGCTTAGATCATCAAAGTTCCTTCTAATGAGATGTGCTAAATAGCAAAAACGGAAGAGGGAATGGGCCAACAGCTCCTGACACATCCTAGTGGTCTCAGGGTCCACAGCCCACCTTGATCCCTAATGTTCAGGTGGGCCTCTGTGGCCGGCTCCCAACAAGAACCCATCTCTTTTGTGTGTGTTCATCTGCAAAGTAGTGTTAGCATCTCTTAATGAATTTCAGGCATTATTACAAAGAAAAAATTACAAGGCATTTCTTCTGACAAAATTAATGTTACAAAATTCCATTTCTTTCTTATTGATAATATTGAATGGTTTCATTTAACTCCTTAAATAATGATATAAATATATTTTATCGGAAACTTTTTCACCTAAGACAGAATCCTCTACCACAGTGACAAAACCAAGTTAATTTTTTGTTATATTTTCCCAGATTATTTTGAAAGTTTTACTAAACTCAAAAACTCTAGTGTTTGAGGAATTTATCTTTCTGCTTTAATAATACATTACCTTTAAGATATTATATGGAAATTTTAATGTTATAGTAATTGTTTTCTCTCTTTTCTCACAAGAGATAGAGACAGAATAAAATGTTGCCAGTTTTATTTTATAGTCATGAGACTTGAAAACAATATACAAAAACATAACGTGTATTTGCTACTAAAATGAGATGTAATTTTTCAAGTACTTAATAAATTATAAAACACCAAAAAATGTTTCCAGTTTTTCATTAACATCTTTATTTTTCTTTTATCAAATTGCTTAAATAAGTTTCAGTAGTGTGACCTTCTGGTTAAATGTCATTTATCATTGAATACTAGATAAGTCATATCAGGTGTATTGTTATTATTAATGCAAATAAATACAAAAATATTTCTCTATCTGCAACCCAGATCTTATTTGAATGCATTATTACTTATTATGTTAATTCATTTAGATTCTCATGAGCCACATAACTCAATAAACATTCTCGTTAGTCAGAATCAATGATATTGATTCACACTAGGATGTCAGGTTTGAAATTTCTTTTATAGCAATGTCTAAAACTGTATATTATGAAGGTATATCTCACCTCACTAAAGTTTTTTTTACTTGTATTAACTATTGTTTGCTAGATATGGCCTTAGAGGAAAAGCATGAAATTAATCCAGTATATTTAAAAAATTCTATTTGTTCTTACTTATAAGAGAGAAATGAATTAATGTCAGAACCAATATTAAAATATGATACTTTATATGTTCCATTCTTAAGCAAATCATTTATCAAATGTTTGGGAGAAAATACATACTTTCTAGTTTCATGACAGCTGCCTGTTTTTGTGTGTGTGTTTTTGTTTTCTAGATCAATTCAAAATTACATAAATGTTTCCCTGAAAATTCAATGCTGTTTCTAAAAGTTCTTCACACAATATTGCCATTTTCTTGAATAATTCAGTATTTCCGACAGTACATTCTGAGTCTATTTACTCTATGTTTACACATTACTTATTCTATTTGTATATGGAATTTACACTGTCATTGTATTTATTTTAATATAGTAGCGTCAGGCAATCTTTCCTGACTGACCACTTTTTATAACGTAAAATAAGCTGTTGAAATTTGTGAGTTTGTTATTTTTTCAAAGTTATCTAGTTTTTGCAGTTTCTATTGAGTATGACAAACACACATGACCAAAATTATTCTTAGGTGGCAATATTATAAGATCATGGAAAGCTAGACTGAGAAGTTTCAGTTTACAGTCTGGAACAGGGAGCAATGCCAAGAACAGGTTGATTCTCCTTTTCCATGGGTAGGTTACCCGTTAGATATGAAATAATACAATCATTGCCTGACATTTTAGGAATTTCAGTCTTCTTCAGCTTTCAGATAGCACTCTTATTATCTTGCTTCATTTGTCAATAGGAAATCTAGACCTTTTCCTGTTTCACCTCATGTTTGTCAGTAAATTCATGAAAAATGACTTTATGCAACATGAATTGACCTTTTGGTTTCCAGCTCAGCCAATTATCTTTTATCAGCCAGTCACTGAACTCCTTCATAGGTCACTCCATGCCTTACCAGCCCTGACTTCTCCAGGCTGCTTTTTTTTTATAATAATCTTAGAAATGGATACATCATTTACTACTCTACAACATGTGTGTGTGTGTGTGTGTGTGTGTGTGTGTGTGTGTGTGTATTTACATATGCATATATCAGTTACATTTAATAAGATTGTACTAAAGACTTGTATATAAAATAAATTAATTATAATATGACTAACACATACCACATACTCCCAAATATTTAGTCATTTGATAAAGTTTCTCTCCCTATTAGTCCCATGTTTCTCTAATATCTTGTCTCTAAAAGGGTTATCTTTGCTCCTTCTCTTTTTTTTTTTTTTGAGTTGGAGTCTCACTCTGTCACCCAGACTGGAGTGCAGTGGCTGCTTCCGGCCACCGCAACCTCGACCTGCTGGGCTCCGGCGATCCTTCCACCTCAGCCTTCCAAGTAGCCGGAATTACAGGCATGCGCTACCACGCCCGGCTGATTTTTTGATTTATTGTAGAGATGAGGTCTCGCTGCCCAGGCGGGTCTCGAACCCGCGGGCTCAGGCAATCCACTCACCTCAGCCTCCCAAAGCGTGGGATTACAGGCTGAGCCACCGAGCCCGGCTTCTTTGCTCCATCTCATAGTTTTTCCTTTCCTTTTTTTTTTTTTTATCTGTCTTTTCCTTAGAGTTAAATCCTTCAATTCAAAGCCTCACAATCCATCTGTTTTAGTTGGCTCAAGATGCCATAGCAAAATACCATAACCCGGGCAGCTTCAACAACAGAAATTTATTTTCTCACAGTTTGGGAGGATAGAAGTCCAAGATCTAGGTGCTAGCACAGTTGATTTCTAATGAGGGCTCTCTTCTTTGCTTACATATGGCTGCCTTCTGGTTGTGTCCTCACTTGACAGAAAAACAGAGAACAAACTCTCAGGTATCTCTTTGTATAAGGACACTGATTCCATCGTGAGGGTCCTACACTTATGACATAATCCGAACCTGATTATCTCCCAAAGACTCCATCTTCAAATACCATTACATTCAAGGTTGAGGCTGTAACATATAAATTAGAAGGGACATAATTTAGTACTCAGCACTATCCATGGGGCTTTTCTTTCAGGGTTGAAATTAGAATGCCTGTTCTACTCAGGAAAAAAAATCTTTATCTCTTAGCCCCTATTTTAATTTGACCATTCTTTCTGCCCACACCATCATCCACAACAATCAGGATAATCAGGATAATCTTTTGCTAGTGAAAGACCAATGAGATCTGGGAAGGAAAAAGTAAGGCTGTGTTTTCTGAAAGCAATCTGCAGATAGGGGAGACAGGCTTTATTGCAAAACAAAAGTGCACTCCAAGGAGAGGTAAAGAAGTAGGAGGCAATAAAGTCAAAAGCCACAGAGCAGGAGAGGGCAATGAGGAAAGTGAGGAACAGAACCTTGATTGGTTGATTTTTAAGCCCAAAATTGCCAGTGTCTATTAATTATCTGGTTCCTGGTGTTCAGTCAGTTAATGCCAGGTGGTCCGTTGGTGGTCAGTTGGAAAATTTCCAGCTGCAGTTTATCTCAGTACCAACAACAAGAACTGATTTAGCTTGATTGTAAGAAGGGCAATCTTTTGACACATTTACAAGCCTTTCTGAGAACACAAGTTTACTTTCCATGCCCACGGGGCTTGTAACCACTCCCCTACCCTCCTTTGGCTGCCTGGTTCTGTTTTTAACTTTGGGTGTCTCATGCAGCCTTGAGGAGTCCATTTTGTCTGCTGACTAGTACATACTTTAACATTCTGAAAATATATGTATCCTACTCATGGTTCATACTTACAAGTTCTGATGCAGTTAACATGGAACATCAAAGACTGAGTTTTACGCAAGTGTAAATTTCTGTTTAGATTCTCATCTGGAATAAAGTGACTAACTTTGCTGTGGTCCAGTGGCTTTAGATAAAAAATACACACATTTCAAGAATCAAATTTTTTCTACAATGAAGAAAACCTTCTGTAATATTATACAAAGCAATTTTAAGTTTTTATTGTCTTGAAACTCTGCTTTTCATAGTAGACGTTTTAATTTCTTTGAATAACAAAAAAGCCCGTTAGTGTCATTTTTTTCTAAAAACAAAGGCTTGAGCCAGGCTCAGTGGCTCAGCCTGTAATCCCAGTGCTTTGGGAGGCTGAGGTGAGTGGATTGCCTGAGCCCGCGGGTTCGAGACCCGCCTGGGCAATTTGACGAGACCTCATCTCTACAATAAATCAAAAAATCAGCTGGGCGTCGTAGCATGCACCTATAGTTCCAGCTACTTGGAAGGCTGAGGCAGAAGGATCGCTGGAGCCTAGCAGGTCAAGGCTGCAGCAGCCAGGAGCAGCCACTGCACTCCAGTCTGGGTGACAGAGTGAGACTCCAACTCAAAAAAAAAAAAAAAAAATTAAAACAAAGGCTTAACTTGCAAAAATGTAAATATAAGTAACTATGTTAGAAAAACAGAAAGACTTCCCAAAGCTCAGTTCCCATCTCTTTTTAGGCTTTATGTTTTCTAGTGAAAGAGCACACTGTTAGAGAACTACTAAATCCAAGGAACAATTTTTTTTTTTATTTAAAGGAAAATTTTAAATACATTAAATAATTTTGTCAAAGACAAAATTACAACAAATTTTGTTTAAATATTTAATTGGCTTTCCTTTGAGATTCTGGAAACGGAATACTTCATTCTATAAAGTAGAATAAATAATCCATTGGGCATGACAGAACAGTTGGTTTTTATAATGTGGTAGAAGAAACAAATTTTTTTAAAAGGA
The DNA here is from genome assembly GCA_027257055.1 of Cephalopachus bancanus. NCBI lineage: Eukaryota > Metazoa > Chordata > Mammalia > Primates > Tarsiidae > Cephalopachus > Cephalopachus bancanus. The sequence continues at coordinate 7,777,847 of JAPVLO010000068.1, read as the reverse complement.
TTAACATCAGGTTAATACACGTCATCATTCTTGTGAAAATTAAAGCGAAGGAAGCCGGGATCGGTGGCTCAGCTTGTAATCCCGCGCCTTTGGGAGGCTGAGGTGAGTGGATTGCCTGAGCCCGCGGGTTCGAGACCCGCCTGGGCAGCGAGCCCTCATCTCTACAATAAATCAAAAAATCAGCCGGGCATGGTAGTGCATGCCTGTAACTCTGGCTACTCGGAAGGCTGAGGCAGAAGGATCGCCGGAGCCCAGGAGGTCAAGGCTGCGGTGGCTGGGAGTGGCAACTGCACTCCAGTCTGGGTGACAGAGTAAGACTCCAATTAAAAAAAAAAAAAATTAAAGCGAAGGGGACTTCATTTTTAAGCTAACTCAGTTAGACTGGAGTTTTTCTGAGGGATTTTTTTTTTTCTTGTAAAATCTCTTGTTTTTGTTTCGCTTTGTTTTGTTTTTTAAAATGGCTTATTTGGGAATTTACCTGCTTCACTTAGCATGAGTAATTTCATTTTAGTTTGGTCTGGTTTATGAGGGCCTGGTGCAGAAGACTAATTCAAAATAATGGCTTCACATAATCTTTCTTTACTAATTTTGAATTATTGCATGTGATTTAATATTTTCTTTCTAGTAATAAAATGGTATAAGACCATGTGGTGTCTGTATGTAGTGCAACTACATAGCTAGATTAAGTTTCTTTTTCTTCATAATTATTTCTTTTCCACTGAGTATGACCTTTCTCCCACCCCTTCTCCTTAAAGCTTAAAGCAGGTGATCTGTTCCCTTTCCCAGGTTCATTGCACCAGATAAAGTATTGATAAGGAATATAAAACAGCATTCTAGTCTTCACCATGGATATTATGCTAGTAGTCTTCCAGGATAAAACATTATAGAAATAGTTATAGTCCTTCCTCAGTAGTTGTCAGGGATTTGTTTGAGGATAACGTCACCCTCCTATACCAATATCTTCTGGTGATCATGTCTGTTGGTGGTCCCTCCGCATTCATGGGGACCCTCAGATATGGAGGACTGGCTGTACTCTCAATTAAATTTATTTGCCTAGAAAAAGACAGCCAAGAGTATCCTTCTAGAAACTAAGAAATGATTTCCCTGATATGACAGACAGATTGAGATAATAGTTCCTAAGGAAAAGGGTTAGGTTAGTCCTTTTTCTAGGCAAAGCGCTGAGAGGGGTGAGAAAAATCTCAGGAACCATAAAGTTGCATAGTGAGATTTAGCGGAAAGGACAACAGTCAGTGATATTTGTGTTGCAAGATAGTCTAAGATAAATGTTAAACCCAAAATTCAAAATCCGAAAGACCACCAGAGAGCCAGCTCCTATGCGAATACATGAGGGTCTTTATTCAGGCTCGAATCTGGGCTCACGTTTGAAGCCAACGCAGCGGCTTCAGAGACGAGAGCCCTGATCCAGTATAGCAAGCAGTTTTTATGCATAATTACAGAGGGAGGGGCTGGGCGTGACTGGTTTTTCCTAGGCTTACAACATTAACCAATCAGAAGAAGTCATGACGTAGAAACCGAAGTCCGCGGACCTTGCATAGTTAGTTCCCAATCAGGTCTGCGGTGATGTCAGGGGACAGGGGTGCTTGAGATTGGTTGGTTTGGTTTTGGTTTGCGCGGGCTCAAACTCAGTTGCCTGTGATTGACGGGAAACAGCTAAACGGGCAGAGTGGAATGCCAGATAAGCTAGGTTTACACAGTCACAGTGACTGTGTATAAATCAGCTCAGGCACACAGGCAGGTTTGAGATAACGCAGAGCCCACCAGAAGTGGGCTGGCGCCACAGAGTCTAAGGAATGCCCGGAAGGGGCTTATCACTTAACTTTTACAGCCCGTTACAGAAGCAGAAGAAGCCAGCATGGCAATTGGGACAAACAAAAGCTTAACAAAGTTCTAAGTACAAGCACTACTTAAAACATTGTATAACTATACAATCAGTTACTACCCGGCACCTGACATGTGCCTAGTTCTACGGGGTCTGAGGTAGGATTATATAAAATGCAATGAATGCTTCTTTTACAGCAAGTATAGTTTTTTTGAATCTCTTGGGTCTCTCAATAAGCAGCAATGTCTTCATGTCTTCAAGTGGTAAATGTGCTATAGCTGAAGGAGACTTTTGGTGAAGACTATCTCAGTAAATGCCAGTTTGATTTGATCCATAACCAAGAGACAGAAGAAATAAGGGAATTTTCAGTCTAAGTGGAGAGCAAAGAGAGCCAGAGGTGACATCTCCTGATGATGACTAAGTATAATGTAAAACTTCCCAGAAGGAAGATGTAATTGACAACAAAAATCAGTGACTGAAGCGTAAGTCTCATATCACTGAGATTTATGGAGCCAGCTTGAGAGCTTCCTCCACCACCCCCAAGAAAAAAACACAAGTCGTGGAGGCATCTGTGTCTGTCTTTTACAAAGAGATTCTTAGGAAATTTCGTAGTTACACTTTTTCCTTAAATAAGGGGGAGTGGCAGTGGGATAAATAATTACGTATTTGTGAGATTTTATTTCATGCCCAGTAAATCTACATTTTATAGATAAGGTGAACATTTGAAGAAAAGGGGACTTCATATAAGTAGATAGCTGGATGAAGCAGATGTCTCAGGGAGAGATGAAGGAAACATTAATCTCATTTTGTCTTTGTTCTGTATCTGGGAAGATAAACTAATAATCATTGTCAGTGTGATTTCTTTTGAAAAAACTGGTTTTTGTTTGGCCCTTAAGGAAGAAAGCCTAATGATGGTTAGGGAGGGAATATAATGAGGCTTGTTTTACCTCCCATCCCATTTTGTTCATGAATTCAGCTTTCAAGTCTTCTCTGGAGCCAAGAGGGGGAGTTGTTCAGTCAGTTGGGAACACAGAATTTTATTTTTATTTATTATAATTCAGGAGAGAAAGAAGCAAAGCTGATTTTAAAACAATGACTGGGATTAATTTTTCAGGTACCTTAGTAAAACTTTTAAAATTTTAAGTGAAAATTAATGGGTATGTATTTATTCAATAAATATTTAAGAACTTATTGTGGGATAAAATGCTAAGAAAATAAGCACAATCTTCTTCTGATGTTTATAGTGTAATGAGACAGGTAGATATAAATTCACGACAAAAATTACCATTGCAATGTGTGATAACTGGTAGAGGGTAATAATACTAGGAAAGATGGTAACTATGGAAAGAAATAGTAGATAGGAATGATTTGGCAAATGATTGGAAATGATGTTGTTACAGCACTACTAGGTTCATAATGCCCATTGCAAAACAACAAATACACTGGGACAGCAGGGTTTGCTGCAGAGAAAGAGTTTAATAATCTCAAAGCTGCCATGCGAGAAGACAGAAGGATTTTCAAGCCTCAGATTCATCTCTTTAAGGGGCTCTAAGCAAAGGTTTTTAAGGGAATAATGGAGGGCAAGGGGCTGGAAAACTGAAGTCATCAATTGATTGAGGTAATGAGACTGAAATAATTAGGATGTGGAAACTGCATTCCTCTGAATCAGCTCTCTGCTGGGCCCTTAGATTAGCTGGTGTGGGTAATTGTATTGGTATGCAGACCCTAAAGGAGAAACTCAAGTAGAATGCTTATAGAACCTAAAAGGAACAAAGAGTCTGTGACAATGGCCACTTTATCCTGGTGTAGTAAGCAGTGACTTGCCACAAGGAAGTAGGCCAAAGGGCAAGTGCGCCTAATGATTACTGCTGTTTGTGCTGCAAGCCTAGTGAATGCTACTTTTTCTCTCCATTGATTTTGAGGGGGACAGTTTCAGTGTTTCTGTGGAAGTTATATTTGAGCTGAGAAAACAAAGATAATTAGAATTTAGCCAGTCAAGAAGCTACATGGGGAAGTATGTATGCAAATTTGGAAATAGGGATAGAGAGTTGTTCCAGTACTGCGAGGGCCTTGAGATGAACTGCAAAAAAAAAGGATAAAACAGAGAGTGGATAATCACAGTTCAAATCAGACAAGGTGACATTATAGGCCATTTTCTAGAATTTAAAAATTATCAAAAGATCAATAGAAAGCTCAAAAGGGGTTTATGTGTAGGTATAGTATGATTAGATTTGCACAAGGGCTTCCCAGCTGCTCCTCTACCTTGTTAACAATAGAGATTGCAGAACAGCAAAGTAGCTAGTATTGAAAGAAAGCATTGGAAGGCTATTGCAGATGCTGAGGGAGGGAACAATGTAGCCTGTATGGAGGGTGACAGTGAATGGAAAGAAGCATGGACAGCTTTGTGTGAAGAAGGTGAAACTGACAAGACTGGGTGATTGAATAATTGGAGTTCAGGGAGGGGGGTTTTCAAGAGTAACTCCTAGGTTTCTTCATACTGAAACTAAATGTCTGATGTTACTGATGGTGGGTGGAGTACACACAAAACTTGTGGATTATTTGACTCAACCCTAAAATGAATTTTAGAGCAGCCAGCAAGGAAAAAAAGGAAGATTTATGGCAGAAAGACCTGCCATGGGCAAGTTTCTCAAGAAAGAAAGACTGCACTCTTGCTCTCAACTATAAACTAGAAATGATTACCTAGTTATTAATATGCTAATGAGGGTGGAGCACAGGTAACTGCTGCCCTCTCTGCCTATAATGGGAGTAGGGTGGTCTTATTATCTTTTCTATGGTTTTGATCAGTTAGGGGGTGGAGTTGAACTTTTAACCTACAAAAGGGAATCTGAAGGATTTTTAATGATTATGAGCTGAAAGTTTGGTCTGTCCTATTCTTACATCTGATAAGATTTTCTTTTGATTGACTGAGGGGCAGGATAAGCTACCAGTTTGTCCTGTAGTAAAATGTAATTTTTAAAATGTCTGAAGGCTTCCTAAAACCTACCTACGGGAAATGTATCTACTGTGCCAGCTACCCTGCCTCATTACCACTGAAGAAGGACCTGATCTGGTTAGAAAGTGTATGAGTTTAGACACAGAAACAACAGAGGCCTGGTCCAGTAGGACCATTACAGACTTCAGTTTTCACTCTGAATGAAAGTTAAACCACTGCAGACAGTGAGTAGAGGGGAGACATGATCTGGCTTAGGTTTTTTCTTTCTTTTTTTGAGCTGGAGTCTCACTCTGTTGCCCAGGCTGGAGTGCAGTGGCATGCTCAGGGCCACCCCAGCATTGAGCTGCTGGGCTCAGGTATCCTTCCCTCTCAGCCTTCTAAATATCCGTAATCACAGGCATGCGCTACCACACCTGGCTAATTTATTTTATTTATTGTAGAAATGAGGTCTCATCAAGTTGCCCAGGCTGTTCTCGAACCTGTGGGCTGATTTAGGTTTAAAAGGGATTATGCTGACTGTGCATAGAAAGAAAACTGAGAAAAATTTTCCAACAAAAAACCAGCCCTGAAAAATTAAGCGGGCAAGAAAGACTTTATGGAAGACAATAGAGAGGACAGAACACAATCTGAGTTCTGCTTCCACTTATAAAACAAAGCAATGGATTTGAAGGACTGAGGTGCAGTAGGTAGTAGATAGGGGTGAGGGAACAGATTGGTCACCTGCCTTTGTTCTTGGCCCTACCTGAAGGAAAAATAAGCATTTTCATGTCTTCATGATTGGTGGTAGTTTTACAACTTGGAGCAAGATGACCATTAAAGTTAGAAGTTAGGCTTCTACTCCCATGAAAATTACAAGAGATAAGGGTACTATCTCCCTTGATGATTACGTTTCAGTTGTGTGGCACCCACGTCCTTGAGAATGATGTTCCTAAGATGCAACACTGGAAAGAGGCCCTTAAAAAGATTTACATTTTAAAGGGGCAATAAAAAATTTAAAATAACAAGTTTTCTAAAGTAAATGCTCTAAGAAAAGGAAGGTCAGGATCCTAGAGTTGGGAAGAGACTGAAAGGAATGTTATGGCACTTTTGGTATAAAGACAAGGGTAAAAGCAGGGAGCGTCTTCGTTTCAACGATTTTGTTTTACTCATGCAGTACTCATCTTGCTGTGTCTCATTATTGATTCATTAAATTACTAAGGTCATTCAGAGGTTTCATCTAGTGTGGGACAAGGCAAATGACTGTGCAGATCACTCTTCTATTGGAACATTTGGCTGTTCTATCTTCTCACAGTATACATGGCTAGGTACTCTTTTATCCTTGATATCTTATGTGATGCCCACTTCCAAAAAGTTCTTATTTTTGAATAAAATCTTTTTTCTGCCTTATTCCTTTTTCTAAAAAAATTAGATTGTTAAGAGGGTCCTATATCCACTTTTCTTTTCTTACACTAATAGAAATATATGCAACTGTAGCGGGAAACTTCCAGAGAGACCGAGAAACAGAGATTACTTGCCAGGAAGCAGCTTTATTCGTGCAGGCACTGTCTCAGCGGATTCGCATCCAAAGGCTGAGCACCAAACTCAGTGGGGCATTTGCTTATATACTTTTAGTAACTTCCCTTTTACATTATACATTCCTTTGTTTTCCTTTTAAGGCATCAGTTTACCATTACACATTCAGTTGGATACTTTATAGCTTGGGGTTATGGTTAGTCTTACATGGTACGCACTAATTGGTTTTACATAATCATTTCATTTGCATGTCCTATTTGCCAATTGGCTTACAAAGCTATTATCCTGATTGACTTCTGCCAAAAGTTTGAACATGTAGCCCACCTAAGTGAAAAGCCCTGGAAAAGAGTAGCACAAAGAACCAGGAAGTAACTTAGATAATACAAGGAAATGAGGAGTAGCTAATACAAAAACAAGAAGTGGGCTAACATAAAAACGAGAAGTAAAGCAACTTATACAGGAAAAAGAAGTAACATATTTTCGTATTTTCTTTCTCCTGACTTTTGCCTCTGCCTTTTTGCTTTTGCAGAGGCATCCCTGCCTCACAGCTACAACTCAAAATGGAAATCTGGGACTCAACTTGCAATATCTCTAAGGTATACCTACACACACACATAGACACACACACACGTACATATATGTAAGTTATGCCTATATATGTAAGGTATGCCTATATGTGTGTAAAGGCGGACACACACACACATATATATTCACACGCATATATAGGCATATGTATGTTTATATACATATACACATGTATGTATTTATGCTTATATGGATATATGTCAGTATGAATTATATATAAATATATACATACACAAACACACATGTATAAATACATATTTATAATTGTAAAGTATACACACATAATTATAAAGTAGGATATAGCCAATAAATAGAAGAAAGTATTCATCTCATAAATGACAATATAAGACATCTTGTATGTTCCAATAAATGGTAAAGTAATTTTAAAAATGTAGAATTATATCAGTCAATATAAACTTAAAGCATATAATTTGAAATGTAACCAGCTTTATGTAACATTTTTTTCTATTCCAAATGAGAAATTAAATTATGTCATTGGTATCGGTAACGTACACATCACATATTTTTATGTACTGTTAATATTCTTATTAAGACCAAGGGTTTAAACATATTCCTATTAGTCTCATTTCAAGTGCTTGATAGCTGTGTTTGGCTGGTAATTATTATGTTGGATAGTGCATTTATAAAATATTTTTGTCATCAAAGCCAGTTCAGTTTTACAGAACTGATACAGAGTCACATAAACAGATACAAGATAAATTTAGAAAAATGAGTAGAAGATAAAATTGAAGTCTAACTTGATTATTGTAGTAATAGTAATAATTGTCTAAATTAATTTAAAAATCACAAAGGAAGAGATATACTAATTGAGTTACATAAAACTAAAATTTGAGTCTAGAAAAAAGTAATTAAAAAATAAAAACAGAAAAATTAATGATATGATAGTGATGTTTACAGTATTGTATAGTTTATATATATTATAAAAATATACTAATATATAAGAATAGTATAAATAATCTAATCTCTATAATGATAATATAAGCTTGATGTAAGAATTACAAAGGTTGAACAAATTCATGAAAAATTTACAAAGCCAATACTTAAAGAAAAATGCCAATAATTACAATACACATAGCTGAGGGAAGAGTTAGTAATATTATTCAACTCACCAAAAAGAAAGCAATCAAGTATTATATTTTAGGAGACATAAATTCTACTCTAGCAATTTGCCTTAAGGAATAATTTCAAAAAGTTAGAAAAGTTATATGTTAGATAACAATATGTTTAGAGATATAATTTGCCTTAAAGTAAAATTACAAAAAGAAAGAAACGCTATATGTTAAATAAGAATATGTGTTTAAAGATATTTATCACATAACTTTTTACTACAAACAACTGGAATTATCCTGTCCATTCAGTAATTAAAGACTTGAAGGTACATTGTTTTATCAACAATGTATGCAAGATATAAAGCAATACAGTAAGTGAATAGAGGCCAATGCACAATTCCATCTCTGGTGTGTTTAATATTGTGTAAAATTATGGACATATATAAATGACAAGAGTAAAAAAAGGGAGGCTTCATAGGTTAGTGGGATTTTATAAAATAGATAATAATGATGATTGTTACCATTTATTTTTTTCAGCAATATATATTGAATGTACAGGTTACTGCATGGTGAGCATAGTGCTAATTGCTTTATATTCATTATCTTAATTAATCCTTCTAACAACACAGGAAAGGTGCTATTATCATTCTTCATTTTACAAATGAGAAAACTGCATCTGGAAAGGATATGTATCTTATCCAATGTCACTAAATGGTAAAATAGAGGCTCTCAGAGTCTAACCTAGGTTTCTGTTGCTAAAACGTTAATTGTACAATTTGAAATGGACAGCAGACATTTAATTTTAAAAATGCCAATTTATAACCACTTTATTTCTATCATATTTATAATGCTTACATTAAAATACGTTAAGAAAATGCTTCTTATACCCTACATGTTTGGTATAGTCAGAAGGTTTATGCTCTCCCTCCAAATTATATGTTAATATTCTAACCACAAGGAGATAAGAAGTGGAACTTTTGAGAGATGATTAGGTCGTGAGGGCAGAGTCATAATGAATGGGATTAGTGTCCTTGAAAAAGAAACACTTGGCTGGGCAGGGTGGTTCACAACTATAATCCCAGCACTTTGGAAGTCCCAGGTGAGAGGATTGCCTGAGCCCAAGGATTTGAGACCGCCTGGACACATGGTGAGGCCTCATTTCTACAATAAATAAATAAAAAAAATTAATTGTGTGTGGTGGTGCATGCCTATGGTTCCAGTTACTTGGAAGGCTGAGGTGGAAGGATGGCCTGATCCCAGCAGGTCGAGGCTGCAGGCCATGAGCCTGCCACTGCACTCCAGCCTGGGTGACAGAATGAGACTCCAACTCAAAAAAAAAAAGACCCTTGACCTTTTTACTATGTAAAGACATTGAGAGAAAATTCCGTGTAGGAGCTAGACTCTAGGCTCTTTCCAGACACTGAATTTATTACAGCCTTGATCTTGGGCTTGCCCACTTTCAAAACTATGAGAAATAAAATTCTGTGGCTCATATGCTGCCCAGTTGATGCTATTTTGTTATAGCAGATTAAATGGTCTAAAACAATATTCTACTTGTTCTACTCACTAATCTACATTGCACTCTGATATTCTCGGCAAATGCAATCACCAATTGATGATGTTTAATAAATTGTTAAGTCACAAAAGCCTAGTGACATCAGGTCTCTCTTCTCTTCTCTAATTACAGTACAGATATTTAAAACATTTTGAAATTAGTAAATATTGCCCAGAAAGAATGATGTCAAAAATCCATGGCATATGAAAACATCACTTGTACATTCTTCAAAGGACTTTAGCCCTGCACAGGAAATGAACTCCCTGACACAGAAGTGAATCTGACAGAGGTCGTATTACAATTTATGCATTTGTCCTAAGAAATGATTGTTGTAATATTAGCCTCTCTTTGTGAGACAAAAAAAACTGCATTAGTTTTTCTCTCGCTGCCATAATAAATTACCAGAAATTTAGTAACTTAGGACAATAGATTTATTAACTCAGTTTCTGTAGTTCAGATGTCAAGGTAGGCTTAGTATTACAAGATATTACAAGTTTGAAATCGATGTGTCATTACGACTACATTTCATAAACAGAATCATTCATATCATTCATATTGTGGAAGAATTAAGATTTTTTTAAAATGTTAAGACTAAAGTTTCCACTTTCCTTTTTCACTGTTGGCAAGGGATCACTTTCAACTTCTGGAAGCTGATGGCATTTTTTGATTTCTTGCTTCCTTCAAAGTCATTGATGAGAGTAGAATCCTTTTCACTCTTCACATCTATCTGATATGTCTATCACTTTTTTCTCTGCCACCCTCTTGGGAAGCAACCTACATTTCTTATCTTTACGAGTTCATAGGATAGCTTTGGGCATACCTGGATTATTCAGGTTAATCTTCCTATTTAAAAATTTCCTAACTAACAATCTTATTTCCATCTATAAAGTCCCAACATAACAGTATCTAGATAGTGTTTGATTCAATAACCAGGGGATGAGAATCTTAGAGCAACTTCTTTAGAATTTTGCCTACTTAGGTCAGGCGCGGTGACTCAAGCCTGAAATCCCAGCACTTTGGGAGGTGGAGGCTAGATGATTGCCTGAGCCCAGGAGTTTGAGACCACCAGCCTGGGCAATTTTGTGGGAATTTGTCTCTACAATAAATCAAAAAATTAGTTGGGCATGGTGGTGCATTCCTGTGGTTCCAACTACTTGGAAGGCTGAGGCAGATGAATCGCCTGAGCCCAGCAGGTTGAGGCTGTGGTGGCTGTGAGTGTGTCTCTGCACTCCAACCCGGGTGACAGAGTGAGACTCCAACTCAAAAAAAGAAAAGAATTTCACCCACCACACTAACCAAAATAAGTCATTTTTCATACTTTCTGCTAATAAATCATAGTAATTCTGATTACACTTGAGTTACAATTCATCTTTAAACTATACTATCACAAATTTTCAAATGTGTATTGAAAATAACTCTGAAAACACTTGAATTACTGTGTTTATTCAATTTTTAATCAATTGTTGAAAAGTTTTATTACTTTTAATTGGAGTGGTAAATGCTTATGTATTTTCTTTTATTCTTCTGTTACAGCATTTTTATTTTAACTTGATCCTTAAATCTACACGTGAGGCATGTCAGATTAAATGTTTTATTAAAAGAACTTTGACTATATTAATTTTTTAAAGTACCTAAACATTTCATTAAACAATATCACTTCTTTCTCCCATCATAGATAGATAATTGACTTTATATATTTTTAATATAATCAAAAATAGCTACTTAAATCATCTTCAATGCCTAAATATGCTCTTAAAAGCCAGTGTAGATTGGGATACACTGGAATAGCTTACCATTGGAGAGCTCATACTATCATTCCACAGGAATGTACAGAAGTGCTAAGAAAACACACCTGCTAGGACTAAGTATGATTTTACTTAAAATGTCACCTCTCTTATTTGATACTCCCAGCAGGGATTGGAATGCTAGTCCTTAAAGTGAATTCCTAAATTTTGTCAATAAAAGCAGAAATTCCTAGTAAATGGAAATGTCCAAGTTATTCTGTGTGATGATATCAGTCATAATGTTAATTATTTTGGGGTGTCTTTTATAATCCCCTATCTTGCATCCCTACTTTGGGAAAGGCAAGAATAAGCTTTAATTATCATTCTTTAACACTAGCTTGGTTCTTTTTATAAAAACAATAGTCAGGAGGCAAAGTGTAATTCTTTTCTTCCAAGACTATTATCACTTGCACCAGTATACTATATTCTATAACGTGGTATCATTTTCAGAATTGCATTTGCCCATGCTCAGTCAGTATTGAATCCTAGCAAAACTGAGCTAAATTCATCAGCCTTGTTAATCCACTAAAATCCTCTAAGATAGGCAGGGACACAGTTCTGAACACTTTACTTACATTTTGATGGAAATATATTCTCAGGCCATAGATCTAATTTCTAGAGTTTAAAATGAATGCTTCCTTTTAAATTAAGACAACCAGAAAGTATGTGACTCTTTGACATAATCACTTTGAAAGCTTGAAACTTTGCCCTTGTCTCAAATTACCTTTCAGTTTCATATCTTGCTTTCTACCATCTATCATTCAACAAATACATGCTGGGTACAAAGTAGTATGCTAGGCAATATAGAGAAAAAGATGGAGTACACACCCCTGATTTCAGCATAAGTCTGGGCAAGGATGACTGTGCAGTGTTGTAAGGGCTGTTTCATACATGTTTTGTACACCCGGGATTATGGGAGTACCCAAAATTGGCTGAAGTGCCCCAGGCTCCTCAGTCAGTGTGTCTTTCCTCCAACATACCACGCACACGGATGTCTCTGAATCTTTCATCACAGAGCATCTTAATTCCAGTGTGGTTTTCACCACTGTATAACTACAGGAATCTTTTGTATTTTTAAAAGGCGAGTTAAAAGACAAAATTATTCATGATTTCATCTCCCACTCCAAATCACACACAAACATAACATCCCCAAATTAGACTAAAGTCCTAGTATCTATAGCATATAGGTTGTACCTTCAAGAAACTTAGCTCCCATGCAGGTAAAGTAATGATACTGTACACACTTCACTAAGAACTTATGGTAATTAAATATGTGAAAAAAACACCAAGTAAATTATAATGTGCTATTTAAATGTCTAGTCATTTTTGTTAGGTATTTTAATGAATTCTACAAAACCCTACCTCCTTCTCACTTGATGAATGCAATTAGAGGACTGGGACTATATCAGGCTATTGTTTGTCTATTACATAACATTTGTAGGAATTTGCTTTTGCAGTTCTCTTCTATTCCTTATATCTATAGACAACTAATCATTGATTATATACATTTTTATTTTCTTATCTTAAAAGAAACACAAGTCACCTTGTTTCACCTATTTTAGCTATAACCATTTCCTCTGTCCTCACCATGTTATCTCCTGGAGAATTAGTCTACATTTAATTGATTTAATTATTTATTGCTGAGTCTACTGATGGCTCTGTTAAGGCCCAATCCAATAAATTGGCTGCTATCCTTTGCAGCTGCTTAAGAGAGACTGGGGAGACTGAGAGAAAAGGGAGTGTTTAATTTCTGTAACCAGGCTATAGGGAGATGGATTGTCATCATTGCCAAAAAACCGGCTCAAAGCAACACAAATTCATTCCAGTATTCATACCTCAAATTTATACGCTCTACCTACCCCAAGGTTGAAGCCTATGTGCAGTTTTATTTTTTTTTATTTTTACTTATTTTTTGTTTTTTGTTTTTTTGTTTTGTTTTGTTTTTGAGTTGGAGTCTCACTCGGTCGCCCAGACTGGAGTGCAGTGGCCGCTTCCGCCACCGCAGCCTCGACCTGCTGGGCTCTGGCGATTCTTCCGCCTCAGCCTTCCGAGTAGCCGGAATTACAGGCATGCCCTACCACGCCCGGCTGATTTTTTGATTTATTGTAGAGATGAGGTCTCGCTGCCCAGGCGTGTCTCGAACCAGTGGGCTCAGACAATCCACTCACCTCAGCCTCCCAAAGGTGCGGGATTACAGGCTGAGCCACCGAGCCCGGCTCCTATGTGCAGTTTTAGCATGACTCAAGATTTACGTCATCAATGTTTTGATATATGACCACATGTGACACAACGTCTCCTGGTCATGTTGCCATTTTGGGAATTTAAAATACCTTCTTTTGCAGTTTTTTAGAGAAAGGGGCAGGCAGTTGCAATACTTGGATGGAACACATAATTGTAATAATCTTTTGTTCTCAGAGCCCTGGTCTGTAACGATCCAACGTCCTTGCATTCACAGATGGAGGGGAAGTGGACAATGCCCATTCCACACTTTCTGACACATTCCTGTCAGTCTTGGTCAACTCTCCAATCATTAGGTGATCTGGCTTGCCCCGCTGTTTCTTCTTTAGCACCAGCAGTAGCTACTAGATAAGATTGGCCAGTTGGGCAAGTCCCTGCTAGGAAAGCGAAGGTGGGAGAAGGGAGAAAGGTGAATAGGAAAAATGTACACTTTTGAATCCAAATGGCTTTTATATTTATAACCCAACCCAGTTACAAATGAATACAAGTTTTTAAGTCTTTTCTAAATGACCGTTCTAAAATAACTAAAATGGCCTCTTTTCAATTGTTATACAATTCCCTTTAAGATATTTTTATGCCCACAAATACACATATCTACTTTTGAATATATGCAGTGACTCTACTTCAAAAGTAAAGCAGGTGTTTTCATAACCTTGTTATCCTTTAAAACTCCATGACATTTGACCCAGTTGAACTCTTCTGGAGAATTTGTATTCCATGGCTTTCATAAAACTGAAAAATCTCGGTTCTCCTCAAATACAATTAACTTAACAAATCATGTGACTACTTACTATGCCTGTTACACTTTGTTTGCTACTTTGCAAGGTTTCTTCTCTGTTCTTATACTTTATACCTTAGGTCATTTCTCTGCCATTTTTTAATGCCTTATGTTACTTTCTTCATTGAAAAACTAACTTACTCTCATGCGCAGAATGCAAGTATATCCATAAACAAATTATTTATTCAAACATATTTGGTACAAAGCATGAATATGTAAAATGAGAGAAAGAGCTCTTTCTTAAAGTAGAATGCTAACTAATAATGTAGAAGAAATAATGTAACTATAAAAATAGATAGATGCTAAAATCACCAGAAAACTTGAAGAGGACTGAGATATTTATAACACTTCAAAATATTTCACCATTTACTACTTATAAATTACAAAGAAGAAAATGTTAACTTGACAGTGGAGAAACCTTGCAAAAATCATCTTAATCAAGTGATCAAAGCTAATATCACCAGTAATGGGACAAGCTGGCATCTAGTGTCTCTTAATGCAATTCAGTGAGAATGCATTGCCAATTATGTGGACTTCCTGAGGAAAATGTGATATCCGAATCTAATCAAGTGGAAAAATCAACAAACTCAAGTAGGAAAATTTTACAAAATAACTGTGCTATTTTTTTAAAGACAATTTCTTTTAGAGCAGTTTTAGATTCACAGTAAAACTGAAAGGGAGGAAGATACAGAGATATCACGTAGACCCTCTCCCCATCATGCATAGGCTTTCCCATTGTTAACTGGAAGGTTATATTTGGTACATTTGATAAACCTATATTGACACATTATTACCACTCAAAATTCATAGCTTACATTCTAGTTCACCTTAGTGTTGAATAGTCTATGGGTTTGGACAAATAATAATATGTATCTGTCATTAAAGTATCATACTTATTATTTTCACTGCCCCAAAATAGCCTCTGTCCTCCACCTATTCAATCCTACCTATGCCCTAAACCCTGGTAATCAGTGATGATTTCACCGTTTCCATAGTTTTGTCTTTTCCAGAATGTCATATAGTTGAAATCATACAGTATATAGCCTTTTCAGATTGACTTGTTTCACTTCATAATATACATTAAATTTCCTCTGTATCTTTTTATGGCTTGATAGCTCATTTCTTTTTAGCCCTGATTAATATTTCATTGTCTGGACCTACCTCAGTTTACCCATTCACCTACTGAAGGTATCTTTGCTGCTTCCAAGTTTTGGTAATTATGAATAAAGCTGCTATAAACATCTGTGTGTAGTTCTTTTGTGTGAACGTAAGTTTTCAGTTTCTTTGGGTAAATACTAAGGAGCGCGACTGCTGGATTGTATGGTAAGTGTCATGTTTAATTTTGTAAGAAAGCACCAACGTGTCTTCCAAAGTAACAAGACTATTTTGCATTCTCACCAGCAGTGAATGAGAGATCCTGCTTCTCCACATCCTCACCAGCATTTGATGCTGTCAGTGTTCCGGAATTTGGCCACTGCAATAAGTTTATTGTGGTATCTTATTGTTTAATTTTTATTTCCCTCATGGCATGATGTTGAACATCTTTTCATGTTATTATTTACTATCTGCATATCTTTCTTGGTTAGGTATTTAAAAATCTTTGGCATAATTTTTAATCAGATTGTTCATTTTCTCACTGTTGAGTCATATGAGTTATTTATATAATTTGAATAGCAGTTGTGTATCAGATACATTTTTTGTAAATATCTTCTTCCTTTTTGTGACTAGTCTTTTAATTCTCTTGATGTCTTGCTCCTTTTAAAACATCAATAATTAACAGATCTAGAGTTAAAAAAATTGAAAACACAAAATAACTAAATTGAAATGCATATCTTGTATCAGGAAAATTAAAATAACTTCCAAGTATATAATTGGAAAAATAACAGTATATTGATATTGAATGCCCTGAATTCTTCCTTTATATGGTTGTGAAATACATTGTTCTTCTGAAGACATGTACACTGAAGAAGTAATATGTAATGATGTCTACGATTTAGTCCCCAGTGATACTAATAATGTAAATGGGGGGGGCATATTCATAGAATGAAAGAAGAAGCAAATGTTTCAAAACATTAACACACAGTGAATCTAGGTGAAGGGTATGAAGGTGTTTACTATACTATTCTTACAACATTTTTTAAGTTTAAATTTTAAAAAATCTGTGGAAGATGTGCAAACAGTAGTAAGAATGGTAGATAGGAGTTCTGGTCTAATAGAGTTAACATATTGAGACAACAAATAAATAAGAAACAACAAATAAATAAGAGTTTCATTGCTGACAATGACAAGTGCTAAGAAGGGAGGCTGAGGTGAGTGGATTGCCTGAGCTCATGGGTTTGAGACCCGCCTGGGCAGAAAGACCTCATCTCTACAATAAATCAAAAAATCAGCTGGGCGTGGTAGCACATGCCTGTAATTCCAGCTACTCGGAAGGCCGAGGTGGAAGGATCGCCGGAGCCCAGCAGGTCGAGGCTGCGGTGACCGAGAGCGGCCACTGCCCTCCAGTCTGGGCGACACAGTGAGACTCCAACTCAAAAAAAAAAAAAAAAAAAAAAGAGGGAACAATTATACAAAATGGGAGAAGCCCTCTTGAGACAGTATGATCAGGAATTCTTTTCAAAGGTTCCAAGTAAGTTGAGATGAATTGCACATGATCAAGGCCTGTGGAGGACTTGCAGAAGACCAGCCCGTGCAGAGGCAGCAGCAAATGTAAAGATCCTGAAGCTGCAAGAGGCTTAGAAGTTAGCAGAACAGAAAGGGATTCAGTGCAACTGGACTTCTGTAAAAAGGGGCACAAATGTTTAGGTGTCTCTACTGACAGAGCTAGAGGCAAGGGTCACTTAGGCCACAATAAAGAGGTTAGAGCTTATTATGAGAGCAATGCTAAGCCACCAGGAGATTAAAAAATAAAGAAGTTTCAGTATCTCATTTATATTTTAAAAAGTGGGGAAATTTTGTAATCTAAAAGAAAATCTTGGGAGAGATATGGTGGTATGGAATCAGCAAGAACCCCCCAAAAAGCAGAGATGTGTGAAAACAGGTGTTGGTGACATGGTGAGAATCACAGGTGCTGGAGAAAAGGCAGGCATGGCAAGCTTCCAGGGATGAACTGACGATGGGGCTTAATATGTGTATACACCTTTGTGTGTGTGTGTGTGTGTGTGTGTGTGTGTGTGTGTGTGTGTGTGTGTGTGTGTGTGTGTATGTATATAGCTATATATATGAGATATATACATGTGTAATATTTACACATACATTATATATAGTATAATTATAAATAAAATATAACAATCACCTTGTTATTTCTATGTATAGTCATCTTCAGTTACTCACCATGAGTAATTTACATGATGATTAGTGCAGTTTTGGCAACAGCAAGAAAAAGCTTTTCTCCAGATATAGACTAAAGCAAGGCAGAGTCAAGGAGATATGCAGCAATATAACAATGAGATGAAAAATTCTAGAAAAGCAAAAACTTAGAGCAAGGGGTCTCTAGAAGAAATATATCCCTGGAATCACTCTGAAATGGGACAATCGGTAATAAGTTGAAGCAGTGTTTGTTGTTTTTATTTTTTATTATGAAATGTAAGTTTGCTCCACTTTTATCATTCATTAACATAAAATTCTATTCGATAAAGCTACAAAAACTGAGGATACACAAGCAGCATCCCAAAGATGGTGCTATACCAGTGGAAGAAGAATATTCTTTTCCACAGATTCCCCCTGCCTTCTCTCAGGAGGGAAGCAGAAGCATCCTGGATGAAGAGAGGAGGAGGGAAAGAAGAGGAGAAACACAAGGCAGAGCATTAGTAAGACACTGGCTTGGGCCGTTGGCTTTCAAAGTATACTTTTAAAATTAGAGAATGCAGAGTCTCACATCTAAACCAATCCTGGAGTTTAATAGTTACAGTGGATGTTTATGATAAAAAGTATCTGGACTCTTTAACAACTAAGGGAGATTAGAAAAATAATGAAAACTTCCATAAATTTTTATCCAAGGTACACAGAAAAAAGCCAAGTCTATAAATCTCTTAATGGTGGAGTTGGGAGAATAAGTTCAGGTTGTAATTAATCCAGAGATCCTCTCATTAATTTGAAAAATTATTTATATCTAGGTCTGTGGTTATTGATGTCTATGATCTCAATATATTCTATAATATTTATCTGTTGATTGGACAGCTTGCTTGATTTCTAAATTTATATAATATTTATTTTTTGAGTTCTCCTATATAAGGCACATCTCAATTCCCATTTGAAATTGTCTACACTAATCACACTAGTTCAACTCTGATAATAGCAATGATATTTTTAGTTAAAAATCTATAATTTTTCATTCTTCTGTTATTTCTAACTATGCATATGTTTCTAAATTTTAAATATCCTCTCTTTCTCCCCATATTTCAATCAGCCAACCTGTGCCTTAACAATTTACTTGTAACACTAAGCAGCACTAAGATTTTCGGTACAAAGATGATGGCTCTTTGTGTGCAGAATCCACATCACATACCCATTTTGGATGCTATCTTCTTCCCAACTAATGTTCTGCATAGTGTAGATCATATTTGTTGAATTGAGGCAATTAGTTTTCTTGCCATTTAAAAAACAGAATATTGGCAATTCATTCTGTTTCATAGATATTGTTTGGAGATAATACAAAAAAGAATTTTAAGTCACTGAAGTCAGTCTTCAAATATTTAAACAGACTTAGACAGCAGTATTACAACAGTCTTAAGTTTACAGATGAGAAGAATAAGACCCAAACTTGCTAAGTCAAATTACACAGCTGATGCAGGTCCCTAATTGGCTTCTATTACTGTGCTCCTATAATACTCCATGCCATCTTTAAACACATGAACAAAAACAGAACAGTATTTTAATTTCTTTAACCACATATTCATTAACATATTCATCTGAAAACTAAGGGAAATACACTCATAAAAAAATATAAGAAAGAAGCATAACAATGGATTCAAACAAGTGAGCGAAGACAGCCTCTGCCCCTCTCACATTGACTGTATGATCATTTATTGTCTGGATAGATAATATGGTGAAATAGGTATGCAGTTTGTTGACCACCTAAATAATCAGAAGAATAAATTGATATACCTTAAATTAGGGATTACTTACAAAGCAAATTTTGCCTACCCCCATATGAAAACATATATATATATGTTTTCATCATTGGACCAGTTTCATCAGTTTTTGAAAGAAAGACCATGGTGGTAAAAAGACCATGGTGGTAATTTCCATGTGCCTCATAGGAAATCAAGTGTATCATTGTTGATGTTAATCTCAGTCACCTTACTTAGTTAATGTTTGTCAGGTTCTCCATTGTAGTTTCTCTTCTCTCTCTATCTCCGCTTTCCATACTGTACTCTTTGGAAGAAAGTCACTATGCACAGCTCACATTTAAGGAGTGGAGAGTTATGCTCTATCTCCTTGAAGGCAAAGTATCTAAATAAAATATTTAGAAATCTTATGCATAGGGAATTTTTCTATTGCATTGTTTATTTGCATCATGATGAATTCATGGATATTTACCTTATATTTTGGGTTACAATATAATACTACCTTATTTATTTTGTTTCTCAAATTTTTCCAACTTTAGCCTCTGGAAGCACTTTCTACACTCCATTGGCATAACCCTTTCTTATGTTGTTTGAGCATTTCCTTACTTTCTTATGGACAAGAACTTCAGGCTCATCTTGTATGCTTACTGTACAAGTCCTAACATTCATCATTTGTCTAAAGAGTTCTTGTTTTGTTTGTTTATTTTTTTTTTGTTGGTTTTATTTTAATTGGAGAATGGTATTAGAAATCAAGATCTGGCCAGCCACTGTGGCTCATGCCTATAATACCAGCACTTTGGGAGTCCAAAGCGGGAGAATTGCTTGAGTCCATGACTCTAAGAAAAGCCCAGGCTACATAGTGAGACAGTGTCTTTACAAACAAACAAACAAACAAAAAATAAATTAGCTGGGTGTGGTGGCGTGTGCCCACAGTTCCAGCTACTTGGGAGGCTGAGGTGGAAGGATAGCCTGAGCCCAGGAGATTGAGGCTCATGGTGAACCATGTTTGCGCCACTGCACTCAAGGATACCCTAATTCAAAAATAAAGGAAGAAAAATAGAAAAGAAAAAGAAAGAAACCAAGATCTCAGTGCTGTGTGTACTTATTGCCACAGGAGCATACCGCCCGTTTAGCAGCAGACAAGTAAGGAAATACACATGTGTATTAAGCAGATTACATTCACAAATATGAAAATATATTTATATGTAATCATCTTTATATTGAGCTAAACATGACATCACAGTGTTATCTCTAAGTTGAATCACTTACCACAAGGAATATTCTAGTTTCTTTCCTTTAATTATCTGTAAACTCCCACTTCCAGCAGTGAAAATCTGGCTCCCTCATCAACCATCCATTTACTTAATGTTCAACTCTAGTATATATGTAGAGGTGCATCAAAATTGTTAACCTGTACCCCCAGGGGAAATAAATGTATAGATGTTTATGTATAGTTTCTTCTATCCTTGGTCTTACAAACATCACTAATTTCACAAGTTAGTTAGCTTGGCACTTTTTCTCCCACTCTTTTTAAGAAGATACTTTTATACAATTATAATACAGTCAAATTATTTAGTGGCATTCTACATTGCATTCTGATATCTCTCAACTTCCTCAAGTTTTCTTAAATTGCATATATTAGGATTTACTCTTGTGCTGCAAAGTGTATGGGTTTTGCAAAATGCACAGTGTTACATGCAATTTGCAAAACAGAACAGTTTTGGTATGTCAAAAATTAATTGTTGCTTTGTTTATTCAGCTCCCTCTCTATGCTATAGTGTTAACCTTCTTCAGTATTTCATATAATTGAAAATATGTAGTATGTAGCTTTTTCAGACTGGCCTCTTTTACTTAGTAATATTAATTTACAATTTATTCATTTTTAAAGGTTTGATAGCTTATTTCTCTTTAATACTGAATAACAATCCATGATATGGCTGAATCACAGATTGTTTATCCTCTCACATATGGATAAAATCTAGGTTGCTTCTAGTTTGGGCAATTAGAAATGAAAGTGCTATAAATATTTAAGAGTGAATGAAAATACATTTTCAAATAAGTTAGGTATATACCTAAAATCATGATTACTAAAGTGTATGGTAAGAGTACATTTAACTTTGTAAGAATCTGACAAACTACCTTCCAAATTGGCTGTGCCATTTGAAATAATGAGTTTCTGTTACTTTTCATAGCCAACGTTTAGTATTGTCAATCACTTATTTTTAGTTTTGCCAGTCTAATAGTTGTATAGTTGTAATGTATTATTGTTCTAATCTGTTTTCTAAAATAAAGTTTTCTTTTGAGAAGTGTCTATTCATATCCTTGCCCACTTTGTAATGGGGCTGTTTGTTTTTTTCTTTTTTGGCACATTTGAGTTCCTTGTAGATCCTAGATGTTAAGCCTTTGTCAGATATACAGTTGGCAGATATTTTTTTCCCATTCTGCAGGCTACCTCGCTGGTCCCTTGATGGTTTCTTTGACTTTGCAGAAGCTTGTCAGTTCGATGAGGTCCCACTTATCTATCTTATCTCTTAAGGCTTGGGAACTTAGGTTTTCATCAGGAATTGGTTGCCAGTTCCAATTTCCATAAGGGGGTCTCCTGCATTTTCTAAGGTTTTTATAGCTTGAGGTTTTATGTTTAGGTCTTTGATTCATTTAGAGTTGATCCATTTAGAGTTGATTTTTATCTACCTATGGTGTTAGGTAGAAGTCTTGTTTTAATCTTCTGCATGTGGTCAACCAGTTTTCCCAGCACCATTTACTGAATAGGTTCTCCTTTCCACAGTGGTTGGTGGAGGAGGCTTTGTGGGAGATGAGTTGGTTGAGAAATTGTGGTTTTGCTTCTGGAATTTCTATCCTGTTCCCTTGGTCTATATGCCTGTTCCTGTACCAATACCAGTCTATTTTGATTATTGTAGCTTTATAATAAAGCTTAAAGTCTGGGAGATGATGCTTCCTGCTTTGTTCTAGCAGATACGTGAAAAAAATGCTCAGCCTCACTAGTCATCAAAGAAATGCAAATTAAAACCACACTGAGATACCACCTAACTCTAGTCAGGATGGCCATCATCAATATCTCAAAAAAACAAACAAACAAACAAAAACAACAAAAAACACACATACTGGAGAGGATGCTGCAAAAACGGAACACTTCTATACTTCTACAGTAGTTACAAACTACTACATCCTCTGTGGAAAACAGTGTGGCGATTCCTAAAAGATCTAAAAATCGACCTCCCATATGACCCTGTAATCCCCTGCTGGGAATATACCCAGAAGAACTAAAATCACTCTTTGAAAAAGATACCTGACATGCATTCTTATTGTAGTATTATTCACAATAGCAAAATCATGGAACCAACCATATTGAAGACTGGCTAAAAAAAATAGGGTACATATACATGATGGAATATTATGCAGCCATAAAGAAGGACAAAATTATGAGCTTCGCAGTACCTAGGATGAACTTAGAATCTATAATACTGAGTGATCTATCACAGAAACAAAGAACCAAGTATCATATGTTCTCACTGATAAGCAGACCTTGAACAACTATTGTAATACTATAAGAAAGGGATTGGCAGGAGTGGGAAACTACCAGTGGTGGGTGGGGGAGGGATTGGCAGTAATGGGAAACTACGGGGCAGGGGGAGCACACTTCATCAACAAGAGTACCTGCATAATGAACATTTGTATACCTAATCTTGAATTGTACCCCACATCTTTGAAATAAAAAACTTAAAAGTTAAATAAATCTATAAAACAAAATAAAAAAATTTTAAAATAAAGTTTTTTTCAAACATAGTCACAGCATAGTATTGTTTATGACTGCTTTCACACTACATTGGCAAAATTGAATAGTTTTGTCAGAATTGCATGTAATCTACCAAGACTCGAATATTTACTATTTGGTCCTTTAAAGAAATATTTGCCCAGCTGGGCTTGGTGGCTCAGCCTGTAATCCCAGTACTTTGGGAGACTGAGGTGAGTGGACTGCCTGAGCCCGTGGGTTCAAGACCAGCCCTGGCAACTTGACGAGACCGTGTATCTACAATAAATCAAAAAATTAGCCAGGTGTGGTAGTACGTGCCTGTAGTTCCAGCTACTTGGAAGACTGAAGCGGAAGGATCACCAGCGCCCAGCAGGTTGACCCTAGGGTGGCAGTGAGTATGTCACTGCACTCCAGCCTGGATGGACTCCAACTCCAAAAATAAAAGGAAACATTTGCCAAATTTTGCATAAAGATAATGATTTGAATGTACTCCTATACAAATTTAAGTGACATATATTGGACATGGACCTCTAAAGCATACTGAAATAAGCCCTTTTTCTAGTACCTGAGAAATGTGCAATTGTAGCAAAAACTGAAGATGGATTGAATTTAAAAATCATCATTGAAAATAACTCTTAAATATCCACAGAGTAACTACATCCACCAATGGTCATCAAGATTTAGGGTACCACAAATATTTAATTGTCTCTATTGTGACCCTTGTCATTTATGATTCATATTAAATTTGGGTACAATAAATTAGAAATATGGACAGTAGAAATCTTTCCTCACAGAAGATAGGCTTAACTAAGCCTTCCACCAACATACCATCTGTTCTGCATCTCTTCTTAGATCAAGACACAATAGAATAAAGCATATGGACTGTAGGCTGTGAACAAGAAATAATTTTTAGTATGTTAGCATTCTTTTTTGGATTTCTGTTTTGTTTTGCTTTAGATTGTTGTGTTTTGTTTTGTTTTTCAACATTACGTGTCTTTAGTCATCTGGGGATAATTTAAATATCATCCTGATTGAAGGGTAAATGGTACTACATGCCTTTTTAAAGAATATTTTATTTCCTTAATTTGATATTGGGTAAGAAACAATAGAGATGTCTAAATTTCCAAGAACATTGTTCTTGTCCTCAATTCTTTAGAGTTAAGTTTAATATATCAATGACCAGTGCTATTAAAACAGAAGTTTGCTTGCATTATATTGTGACCTTTAACCTATTGTTCTTGCCTACTAAGAGTTCATAGGTCAAGTGCACAGATAATCTCCTATCTGGCCATACTGCATAATATTACATGCAATCAAATAGCAATAATGAAGATAATACTAATGTTTATCTTGTATTTACTGTTACACATTTTTCTGCCTCTTAAAATTATGAATTTCCATAAGAACATATGTGTTAAACATCATTATTATGAAACCCATTTTATAAATGATAAAAGTAAAGAACAATAGACAATAGGTCTTTGAGCATGACAACTGAAAGATACCCTAAGTACTGAAAGAAAACATGAATCTCATGTCATAATAGTCTAAGATAAAAATGCAACTTTAGACAACGTAATAAAAATTTGAACCTCAGTATCAAGAAATACATAAGTTATTAAGTTTTATTATCTTTTGTTAAATTGTATTCCAAATTTAAAACAAGAATGCCATTAGGCTTGACTTGATATTTAAATATTGCACAGTCTTTCTATCCCTGATTGAGATAGACATTTGTTTCTAAATGAAGCAACCACTTTATGAATCTATATAAAAAGAAAGACTAAGATAAGAGTCATCACTGCACTGTTTTAGTCTGTCCAGTCAAGAAAAATCAGCATTTTGATTACTGAATTGTTCCCTTCTCATCATTTTTTACCACCATCAGACACAAATGACTGCTTCTGAAGTATTCTTGTCAGTGTTCCCTATCATTTCTGATGTAAATCTAGTCATGACACTTCCTTGTTACTAGTTTTTACGCCTGCTTATCTGAACAGCTTTCACAAAGTTGGTTCCACCTATCAGTCAAATAAGACAAGGGAAAGACAAATTTCTGGAGACCCAGGACAGAAGAAGAGAGAGAATGAAAAAGTGAGAAAGACACGCAACATTCAAATTCAAAGAATGTGAACAGCTTTCTTGTTTGGAACATCAAATTCTGTCAGATTTAAACCAAGGCTGCTACCTAAAACATCTAGATGCAGAAAGACAGCTATAGAATGAAAAAGAGAATAGTGCTAAAGCAAATGAAAATCTATACCACCATAAAGTGTTTGAAAACAAAACAAAAGAAAAAAGCATCTAGCCTCAGACTGAGCAACAAAGATTAGTTCAGCTTTTTCATTTTTCAATCATACTACTAAGAAATGGTTGGTTAACATCTGTTCCTTGGTTTCAGCATCTGAAAAATGAGAATGGTAATCATATATGCCACATAAAATTTGCCATGTTGATTTAATTAATACATGCAGAATACTTAAAATGTTTTCTTCCATTTAGTAAGGGCTCAAAAAATACCACTTATTAGAAACCATTTTTTTTTTTTTTTTTAGTTCAATGCAATGATATTTTTGGAAGAAATGACACTGAGTCATGAACAGTGATAAGAAATCAATAGTGGTATAAGTTGTTTCAGTTTAAAAAAATCATGTCTACATTTACAATTTTTAATCTTATGAAATTTGGAAAATTTACTATAAATTTTACTTAGATTTTACTTAGGCTAGAATGTACATGACTTGCAACTGAAAGTTTTACATTGAATTTTGAAAAAAAATTGTAGTGATACTGTGACCAATTTAGTTGACTGAAAGATTTAACTCAACAGAAAAGAGAAATTTTTAAAAACTTATTTCTGCTTTAAGAACTGAAAACATTTTACTCTTAAAATAATTTAAATATGAAGCCTCTCTTTTGGTATGATTTAAAATAACCAAAGATATTTTGGTTATCCAAAAAACCCTCTTTTTGCATCTACAATAGTTTCTTATATTCTTGCATATTCTATTTATTTTGGTTTGTACAATGACAGTCTACATGAGCACAATTTCAAAGACATAATAAGTAAGTGATTAACAACAATTGATATGCTAGTAAATGTTATTTAAAACAAAGAAAGCATTTTTTTGCAAAGTGAAATGGGTTGAACTTGGAGATTTCCTAACAGTCTTTTTCTGATTATAAAAATGCATGACATGTTAATATAATTTAAAAATCTGAATTAAAAAAATAAGAAAAAAACCAGATCATACTCAGATATCAAAAATAGGGTTAATATACTTAGCATGTAATTTAACATTTTATCTGGTGAATATTCACTTTTAAAAAAGTGGTTGCATCAACATAATATAGAATTTTAAATTACCTTAGCTAAGATATAGAAAAATAATACTTAATTCTGTGAGACTGAAGGGAAACTGGCAAATTCATGCTCTGTTGATGACAGGGGAAGTTAAAATAAACTTTTCCTTTTGGCAAAATTTTGGTAAAATTCATTCCAATTCTTGGTAATAATCATTATATTGAACTAGATATCTTTACTTATTAATGCATGCTAAAATAAGTATAGAAGTGAACAAATATTTATACCAAGTAATATAAAGTGCAGTGTAATACATAGTAATGAAATTGAATGTTTTATAAACTGAGAAAAAATCTTTTCAAAATGCATTATTTTATTACTGTTGAATATTAGGAAACTCAGAAAAAAATAAAAGGTATGAACCACCAATATCTTTGTTCTTCAGAGATAAACATTTTATTATTTTTATTTCTTGTGTTTTCTATTTTCTGTCACATTTGAGATGGAAATATGCTCAATGTTATGATTTCCAACTTGAGGGCCAGATAGGGGTAAGTTTTTGCCTTTAATAGTTGTCATTCAGGTTATGTGATTAATCAAATTAATTAATTAATTAAAGCCCTGAAAGACTAATAAAAGCAAACATTCTAATAGTACTAATATCAAAGGACTCAATGAGGATTAAATATGATAACTTCAGGAAACACTTAGAACACACCTGATTTATGATCCTTTGTCAGACATTGGTGTAACAACTTTAACATTATAACACATTTTTCCTTTTCGCTTTTCAAAAAAGAAGATTATCTAATGAAAATATGACTTTCTCCTGACTGAAGGAATATTAGGATTGATTTATTAAGAATGTAAAAGAAAAAAGGAGAGTTGATATTAGGACTTTGACATCCAAAAGAGGATATAGCATGGAGTTAATAAAAGGTAAATTTTTGCCAAGAAAAAATACTTGCTGGTAGAATTTTATGTGAATCACGATATAATCAGACAGAAAGAGAAAGGGAGTAATTATTGATCCTTTCGATCTGGATTGTGGAAGAGAAGGTTGTTAATGGCAAATATCTTAGGTTCTGCTTCCAGAATTCTGGGAAAAGGAAAGCACTCACAAATGTGTGACTTCTCAAATCTATGCTCAATCTCTAGGTATAAAACTATAATGTGCTTCATGG
This sequence comes from Cephalopachus bancanus, assembly GCA_027257055.1. NCBI lineage: Eukaryota > Metazoa > Chordata > Mammalia > Primates > Tarsiidae > Cephalopachus > Cephalopachus bancanus. Next base: position 7,750,203 of record JAPVLO010000068.1, on the reverse strand, counting down.
TAACCACTTAACTCTAGGAACCATCAGAGATAAGCCACTGTCTAGAAGTAAAAAGTGAGATTCCAAAGAGCCAAACATCCTGTCCACTCCATCTCACATGTGGTAAAGACATACCATGTTTTGCTTGACTCCTGCACTCATACACCATCTTGAAGAATAGTAGATAGGGTGGAATCTAAAGGTACGAGCATTTTATTTACAGACTATTCAAATCGAGAAAAGTAAAGAATACAGAATCCTGTTCAACTTCTTAAATGACGTGGATTATGTAAGGATAAGAAGAAATTTAAAATATTGAAAATGAACCTTTAAGTATATTATGATTCCTGCAACAAGAGTTGTTCCTTTTATTATTTTTGTTAAGATGTGTCTATGTAATATTTTCCTTTTTGTTTGACTCTATGTCTTGTGTAATCCCCCCATGACTTTAAAGTCTTCCTGTTCAGTATCTCAATGGTGTGAATAAGTATAATCAGTTTATTTGGTAGTTAATTATTAAACTAATAGTTTTCATTATGTTTTTCTGTTAGAAATAATACTTAAGTTGATATTGATGTAGTTTATGAATGGATGAGATTATTTTCTTAGTAGGCAGACTAAAAGTAACTTGGTTAAGAGAGTAAAAATGTCTTTTAAACCTTTGTAACACATTAACAGGGTTTTTTTCCCCAGAATGTTCCAATTTGCATTTTATTTATGTCATTGCAAGCAATAATTAGTTTGATAAAAATAAAGGTCGTCTGAATTATGTAGAGCCTATAATACAGCCCTATTACATAAACAATAGTAATTTCTTTTTTTTTTTTTTTTTTTGATTTATTGTAGAGATGAGGTCTCACCGCCCAGGCGGGTCTTGAACCTGCAGGCTCAGGCAATCCACTCACCTCAGCCTCCCAAAAGTACGGGATTACAGGCTGAGCCACCGAGCCCGGCAGTAATTTTTTTAATATTAAAGACACCTGAACAATTAAAACAATATTATATTACAGATATTAGAAATTACAGAGATGGAAGTGAGTAAGGTCACTACAAAAAAATTCCCATTTATCTTCACAGACTTTTCTATGCATAGGGCTCAGTTACATTGGTATTAAGCATCACTAAAAGACTGAATTTGTCTTAAGAAAGGAAAACACTACCTGAATTTCACATCTTGCAAAACCTAGTCCCACAATTTTTCTTTTCAAATCTCACTTCTTTTTACAATTGACAAATAATAATTGTTTATATTTGTAGGATACATATGCTTTGATATATATATATGTTAAGTGATAATTATATCAAGCTATAACATATCCCTCACATTACATACATTTTTATAGTGAAACATTTAAAATTGTTTATTTCAGCAGTTTTGAAATATACATTATTTTAACTATTGTCTCCTTGCTGTACAATAGATCTTAGAACTAACCCACACTCTACTTTAGGCCAGAGTGATCATCTGTTCTTAGACATTTTTATTCATTCTTATGCAAACTGAGTTCTCTGATTAACCCAGACATGAAGGACCACTTAAATCCTATGTTTTCTCTAAATTATTCTGTTAACACAGTTACAAACTATTTTCTCTTAAATTAATTCTTGCCAGTCAAATTAAATAACATTTTAAATTATTATTATTTTAAAATCCCAAGAGAAATTCAAAATTATCAAATCCTGAAGTCTACTTGCTTGATTTTTTCTCTCTCTCTCTCATTTTTTCTGTCTACACATATTATTTTAACCTTTTTCAGAAGGTATCAATTTGAACAGTACCAGTTATGATAATGTCTTATTTGTGATGTGTAGCCCTTTCAATGCTGTTTAAGAAATCGAAAATAGTACATGCAGAAAACTAAACTTTTAGGAGATTGAATGGTTTTATGTTTAATTGTCTTTTGCATCACAATACAGTTATTTTTCCTTTTGTTTTATATATATACATATATATACCCCCCTCCGCACACACGTATATGTGTGTGTGCATATATGTGTTAGAGGATATTTAAATAATTATTAATCCCATGGTTTTATTTTGCTCAACCTTCTTGTTTTGTTACAGAATTCATTAGCAGTTAGTTTGACAAAGTACAAAAAGAGATGTTTTACCGGGGACTTTGTGTTTTCTAATAGAAGTACCAAAAAATATAGATGCTTTATTTCTGAATTAGTGATGAGTACCAGAAATTGAGATAGGGGCTTTTAATATTGGCAAAAAATGAATCTTACTAACTGAAGACGCTGTTAAATAAAAATAGTATGTATGAAACATTTATGTTTTTGCAAATTTTTAGCAACTCTGGAACTAGTTATAATTGTCTAGATTTTTGTTAGAAGTAAAAATAAAAGACAGCAAAAAACAAAAACTAGAAATCAAAGTAAAAATAGCTTAATGCATTCTTATAAATGGATATAGTCTGACATTTCTCATAGTGAAGGTGTTTCCCTTGTGGTTTAATAACATGAATTCTTTCTCTTGTACTTTTGGTGCCATTTTCTTCTGGTTTTAGGAAAGGATTTTGGCATCAAGGAGCAGACCTTCTCATAAGTGTATTCTGTAAATCAAACAAAGCAAAGAGTGATTATTTTGGAGACAAAAGATGATCTCACAGAACTCAGGGGTTTTGAATGGCCAAGTGACTCCTAAAGAGAAAAAGTGGAAGGCAAAAAGAAATTCATTAAGATTGTATACTCAAGGTATTGTATTGAATGATACTCAAACTCTTCTGCTATCAAAATCTTTAATCCCTTGCAACATCTTCTGTATAATATTCTGCCAAAAAAGGTCTCCTTTTATATTCCATGACTAATTTTTGCCAAATCTCAAAAAGAAGAACAAAGGAGATAGTGGAAAAAATATTCTGCCATCTATGATAAACTCAAATTTTTCTCAATAAACACTTGCACATAGCTAGCTGCAAGACATTGTTCTGTAGTTATCTGTATTAAAAGTATAAGTGAGGCATGGTTCCTGTCTTTAAAGAATTGATAAGCTTGTAAATGATATTGCTATATAATTTTAAATCAGTTGGAATGGCCATAGGGAGAACGAGAATTACAACTATGAGAATAGGAGACTTTGTATATAAAATGAACTTTAAGATAGGCTTTAAAGGAAGGGAGGGTAATCAAAAGATCTGGAGATAGGTGATTTGATGTAATAGTTGGGGAGAGACAAATTGAGCAATAGTGTGGAGTAATAAAAGCTGTAGATCATACACAGGTAATTCTGTGTGGCCAAATGGGATGTTTATATGACTATAGGTTTGTGTGACATGAAATTCTAAGACATTGTGGATAGTGAAAGGCAGGTCATTGTTATTAATTTAACCTTATTGTTTCTCATCTGGTTTTATAATTCCTGAACTTGAGAGTTCAGATCTCTCATAAAGGTAATATCATACTCTCTAAATTAGGTAGTTAAATTCTTTGGTAAATTAAAGCAAAGTAGGCTATTCACCATTGTTCAACAAATGTTATAGCCAGAATATTTGAAGTCTGAGCTTAGATATAACTTGTTTATACCTGAATATTCATTTCACTCATACATAAGTGTGGCTGTCTCAAATCGATTTGTAATCTTGTAAGATTTTAATTTATATTAGCTAACATTGAAATTCATAACTTACTATACTCTCTCTTTTTTTTTTTTTGATAGCAGGATTTATTAAGAGGATGGAAAATCTCCCACAGCGGGAGGGGGCATAAAAGGGTTGCCCCCTAGGCTTTCATATTCACTGAGAAAGAGCATACACTCAGAGTGAAGAGAAAGATAAAAAGATAAATCTGAAATCTTGATCATTCTTTATTGTTAAGAGCTGCAAGAATGACATGGAGCAGCAAAATTTTAGCTTACATAACAAATATTGGCTTCTTATAGTTGTAATATGAGTTTAAAATTATTGAAATCAATATATTTAATAAATGTTCTTATTAAATGACTCTGGAAGCTTGTCTCCTAGAACTTGGGTATATTAATTATATTTTAATTACATTTTATAAAAATCAAAATTATATTTTACAGAGTTCTAAGAAAAGTCTTTTTTGTTGTTGTTGTTTTGTTTTTGTTTTTGTTTTTGTTTTGAGTTGGCGTCTCACTCTGTTGCCCAGGTTGGAGTGTAATGGCACACTCACGTCCACCACAGCTTCGACCTGCTGGGCTCAGGTGATCCTTCTACCTCAGCTTTCCAAGTAGCTGGAAGCACAGGCACACACCACCACACTCTGCTAATTTTTTGGGTTATTGTAGAGATCTGGAGGTTCTGGAACCTGTGAGCTCAGGGAATCTCGGCCTCCCAAAATGCTGGGATTAAATAGGTGTGAGCCACCATGCCCAATGAAGTTTTTTTTATATTCAGAAAGATCTTATATTCAATTTCTCTGAGTCTCACACTTCTTACTTGTAAATAAAAGTAAACGTGTTTACCCCATTCATGGTAACAACTAACAACAAAGTTTTAGTTGGTACATACTAAGCACACTGTAAATGGTTACAATTGTTAAGATAGAAACTTCTACAGTACATCTTTATTATTTGATGTTTAAGATTTGTTAAAAAGGAGTGGACAAACTCACCATTCCTTATGCACTAATCTGTGTAAAGACACCAGAATCCACCTGCCTCCGGACAAGACTCACTGTCCTACTTTTGCTAATTTTCGTTTCTTGGTCCTACAGGACATACACAGATGACAAGAAGAGATTGTTTTACTTAGAAGTTTAATAATAAATGTGTCTTTCTTTGCAGGTCCCCCTTATTTTCTAAACATTAATCATATGTATTTACTTGGTATTCACCAATCAAAGTGATGACTTTCATAGATCCAAATCTTAATTTACTTTGTTCTTTTGGGCTAAAACACCACCATCACCACCCCATTCTCCATCTCACAAAATTCTTCCAGCCCCAGAACAAATGTTATTTTCTTCAAAAATGTTTCCAAATTTGAATTACTCTGCATCCAAATCTGAATTACTCACATCTCAAATGAGTCAAAATTCTATAATAATAGCAGTATATCAGGATGCCAGATAAAGTTTAAAAATCTAATCTGTTTTTCTTTGGAAATAAGAGAAACAGTAATTCAAAAGTTCATAGACACATGTGTCTAAAATAGTGGTTCTCAACGAGAGGCAATTTTGACCCCCAGGAAACAGTTGGCAGTGTCTGAAGACATTTTGATTACCACCCTGATGTGAAGAGAGGATGCTACTGGCAATTAGAGGGTGGAGGCCAGAGATGTTGCTAAACATCCTGCAATTCACAGTACACTGCCTACAACTAAGACTTATCTTGTCAAAATGTCAGTAGTGCCACGCTGGAGAAACCCTGCTCAGGAGCAAGATGTCAAGACCTCATTTCCCAGCCTCACTCCTTAAAACACGGAGCCTAAAAGCATGCTGTTGGAGCAACCATGGCCCTTTGTCATCACAACTGATCACAGGAAGTGGAAGGAGCGCGTGAGACCCCGGTTTTCACAGTGAGGATGCGGCAGCCACAGCAGAGAAATGCTTCTGCTGGTGAACTGGTGATTGTTTCCTATTCTCCTTTTCTGAATCTGTTGACCTGAGGAAGCACCAGGGACTTGGGCATATTAGGGGAAACAAATTCTGAAGACAATATTAGTTTATGACTGTGATTCTAAAACTTAAATTTTTAAAAATGTGATATTATTTTGTGAAAAACTAGGCAAACAGGGCATATTGATTATAATAATAATCACTTCTGGGCAGTTACTATGTGTCAGGAGTTTTGCATATGCTACCACATCTTCACGAGAACTCCATGGACTAGGCTCTATTACCTGTATTTCATCATATCTGTTTGTTTTCACATTGCACTTTTTTTTTCTTTCTCTGCATAAACTAGTAGGAAACTGTGTCCAGGAAAAAAACCTTATTTATGTTTAAATTCTTATGCTTTGCAGAGTTGTATGCTAGTCATAACACTAACAAAAATGATGGCGATAATAACAATTAACCTTGCTCAGTGCTTTTCCATGCTTCAAGTACATTGAATTCTCTTTGTGATGTTATTTCTTTTTCAAGTGATTTCATTCTATTAACTCTATTTAGTCTTCTCATAAAAATATGGAAGAAATATTTTCAGATTAAAAGAATAACACACACACACATAGAATTTAAAAAACATTTCCCAAGTTTCTCAGTTTCTGCATAATAAGAGTAAGACTTGGTAAGGAGCTTGAGTTCAGAGCTTCTGTCTGAATCACTCGGCAATACATCACATGCTCTACAAGTGTTTATCAATATTGATTAAATGATTCATATAATTTCTCACTTGGAGATGTTTCAATTAAAAAAAAAAGTATGGAGCATGGAATGATGCAGACATGCCTGGGGATGGCTGGCCAGGTGCCTCTAAAAGTCTCCTCCCTAAGTGTTAACTAACTCCTTTCACATCAGTTCAGAGATCTTATCAGACTAAGTACACTTATCTGTAAACATCAAGTGGCTCCATATCTCAGGGATAGTCACAGATTAATCTCACTTGTTAAACCAGAATAACAATACAATTAGTTTATCTTGAGAAGTACAATTGAAAAATAAATCTAATATACAATATCTTTCTAGAGGTATTGAATAGAAAATGTCAGACTTCATATCTGAATTTTTCTTGGTGAGCATAAATTAAATTAGGAGAGTTAATAATAGGAATTCAATATTTAATATTTTGTCATATTAAATTAACCTCAGAGATAGATCATCACTATAGGCTATGATGAAATCTCATGGAAGGAGATCTTCTCTGTGTGTAAGGTGATTTTTAAGGTAATTTTATTGTGATACATTGTGCAGCAAAGTTAAATTTTGTCATTGAAGCTCCTCAAATTCTACTTAATTTGAGATTGTTATTGTAACTTGTTTTAAAGAAAAGTTTGGTTGAGAATAAGTCTTTGTGTACTGTTATTAGTGATCAGTGCTCATGTTTGATATTATAATTTTGAAGTCTCTAGTTATAATTGTTATTTTTTCATAAACAATTTAATTATTGTTATGATTATTTATTATTTAAGGCTCTAGATCTAGACAGCCTTTTTTTTAGAATGGGACAAGCAGAATACTGGAATATACTTATTATGATAGGCTATTAGCTTATATTAATGGTCAATAATACTAGATAATGATCAATATTTTAATTAATTAATTTCCACAAAGCATTTTAATTTGTAGACAGTAAGCCCATTTCAATTTTCAAGGGAATAGTTACATAGATTTCTAGGTAATTTTATTTGATACTTATACAAATCATAAATTATACTTTTCTTATAAATATTATGACCTGAAGAATATTGATTATTCAGATGATGATTATAACAGTCCATTCTTATGAAGATATGGTGTATATGTTTTATACAAAAAGTTAATCCCATCTGAAAATTTTCAGAATGATCATTGCTCTTTTTCTGGAAAAAATTCCAAAGGGAATGTTAGTGAAAGTGTTATCAAATGTGAGGGGTCCCAGTGAGGTCCTGTTGTTTGCCACACAGAAAGCCAATCACTGAGACAAGTATTGCCAGAAAAGAAGGCTTTGTATTTGGGTGCTATTAGCCAAGGAGCACGGAAGATTCCTTCTCAAATCTGTCTTTTCATCCCACCAAAGTCAAGGGTTTATATAGAGGGTGAGGCATATAGAAAAAAAAATTAGGGAGGTGCGAGGAAGAAAATTTGATAAAGAGAAATTAAGGAAGGATACAGAAGAGAAGTTGGTAATCAGGAATCAGGGAGGAGTCTGACATCTCCTTGTCTGGATGCTGTGATCTAGTAAATTGCGGTTCCTTGGTACTACAGGTCTGAGGGTTGATTTTCTGAGAAAGAAACTCAAATAAGACAAATGTAAATTTAAGGTCTTAAGATAAGGAAGGTCAATTTCTATGTTTGTTCAAACAATTGTAGCCATTAGTTCTATGGGGAAGTGAGCTGATTTCAAAATTATCAATGTAGTCATGTGATATCCCTTAGTCAGCCATTCCACTTCTATCAGAACTCAGCTGCATCCTCACAGATGTTTTCCAAGTAATGTATAACAGTACAGCTTTTGACAGTGGAGCTGCTGCTGGACCACAGTTGTTTCTTGTCATCGCCGTTCTCTGCTATACTCCTCATTTCTTCTCATCCTGAACTAGGCCCTCTGAATATCTTGGTGGCTAATGTGTTGGAGTGAGTCTAACAGTCTGTTTATATTACGCAATTCTCAATTTGTGGCTACCGCACTTGTCAAATGTAAAAAATCGAAAAATAACAAGAAATGCCAAATGCATTCTTTTTTGCAACTATTTCCTGCTTTTGCACCTTCTGATTATCAAGTCAATTACTCATACTGCAATGTTACTTCTTTCATTGCATGATTGTCACATAGCACAAAGAGCCAAAGTAACCAGGCAGAAGTCAGGCCTTAAAGTTTAATGGCTTTCTTGCTGTGTTTCTTGGTAGAAATCTTTCCTTCTTGGAACTTGGATCACTCAATAGGCACAGCCTAGATTTGGGGGGGTTAAGAAGCACAAATTCCCAAATGGATCTCTAGAAATGCTAGTAATTTAAGCAACTCCAAGTTAAACCTCAGATGCATAGATGCATCTGCCTCTTGAGAACATAAAACTACATAGTGGTCATTGATTTAGTGTGTACACTACATCCTGGAAAATAACACTCCCTTCCACCTGATATCATCTCAGAGCAGGAGTTTCTGTGGTGTCTTCAAATGATTCTCTTTCCCTCTATCAGTCACATTCCGAGAGGTATAATAAATTCTAAGCCCACTGGTTATTATGGTAATGTACCTTCATGTTGACATAAGTGTATATCGAGTAAGAAGATAATGGTGCAACGGTGGTGACAACACAGGGGTCTGGGTCACCTGCTCCTGACAGTTCTTATAAATAGATGATATATTGCTTCATTTTTATGATGCATTACTCCTGGGCCTGTCTGATCTAATAAATATCTGAGAATATCTTATAATAAATATCTTAGAATATCTGAGAGTTGTTAGTTCACAATGAGTGGTTCTGACAATATAGTCATGTAATATCCCACAGCCAGCACTCTGCTTCTGCTAGAACCCATCTGTATGCTGACAGATATTTTTCAAATAGTGTGTAACATGATGTTTTTTGATTCTCTGTTGCAGGTGGTATGGATTTACTTCAGTTTCCTAAGTGTATATGCTGTTATTCTATTATTGAGTATTTCCCTAAGCTCCTCTAAAGAATGACACACCTTGTCACCACATTATGCTTTGAGTACTATTGAGTTTCCTGGGTCATGTGGCTATAGCAACAGGCTCCTTGAGTCATAGTGTGAACCTCAGATCAAGAGATCGGCAACCACATCACTTGATAAAAGGAAAAAAAAATACTTAAAGTGTGGAGGATCCTGATTCCAGAAATTAAATTAAATTGTGATTTCTTCTAAGTAGTAAGTGGCATGAGAAAATTAAAGTGTGTATTTTCCTTTCTTTTCTAGCACAAATCTTGGTGTGCCTTAAACCACTAAACCCTTAAAATCTTTACCAGTGTGTCAGGTTCTTGAATTTTCAGAGTATTAATCTCATATCTTTTACTAGAGTGCGTATGCACTACACACGCAGTACACACCAATTCTTATTGCCCTGTTCTGATTAACATGATATTATTAATAATGTGAACCGATGTGAATTTCTTCAGTATGTTCAGGAGACCCGGGTCTCTTTATACTATGTTATGACTGATAGAGAAAGGGAGATTGAACATAGCTCTGGGGCAAATCTGTAAACACAAATTACCTTTGATTCTCCTATATAATAGAGATGGAAAAGAACACTTTTACCTAGTTAATCTCTACATACATGTCCCTGAGGCCTTGATAATCATGCTAAGGATATCATATCTGGCACAGTAGCTGCAGTTTGGATAACTATATGCTTTTGCAAAGTTTACAATGATATACTGTAATCTTCTGGTATCTATCTGATTTTTTTATAGGTGCTAGATGAATCCCTTTGTAGATGGAGAATTAATTAGTGACAAACTTCTCTGTGTTTTTAAGGTATTTAAAGGCAATAATTTCTACCTTAGCATAGAATTTTAAGAAAAAAATATTTGCTTTCTGAGATTAACACTTGATAGATTCAGATGCTTCTGCTTGACTGCTCCTATATGATGGTTGTTATCCACAGGCCAAGGAACAAATGCAGTTGGTCTGCCAACCACCCTGTATATCCGTTTCAATTATACTTTTTGTAAACTAGTGAAATTACCATTAAATGGGTCGATGGTCCTAGTAGAACCAATAATACTTATAACTAAACTAAGATTCAATTTATCACTGCCCCAATATATTTCAACTCTAAGAGAGGTGGCATGATGATTCTTTGATTCCACAAGTACCAATTCAAGGTGGTCTCTGTTTCTCAAGAGTTCTTAAATTGTCTGTGAATTCCCCTTCTTCTACAGTATTTTTAACAAAGTGAATAACCAGTGGGAGGATTGCATGAATCACAACTGTATACATTTGTATTACACTTTCCTTCCTCCTGCTCTCTTGGCCTTTTCATTAGTCAGTGTTTTTCCATGTCTAAAAACTGGCTCAAGTTCAGAATCAAATAAAGGATAATTATTTTTAATTGCAGCAGCTGTCCTCAACCTCTAGATTACCCATAATTTATTATTTAGATTATATAGATTGAGCAATAACTTTGTTGCGTGTCCCTATGACATTTTAATTTTAGCAACCAACTTCACATTTCTCTGCAAATCTGTGCCCACTGGCTGCCACTTTGACCTTGTTGTACTTACTGATAATGCAGCACCTTCTGGCTTGAACATGCTGGGATCTTATCACCCCCTTTACTATCAGGGAGTCAGTATCTGTAGCAGTATCATCTATTTTAGGCCATGGATCATGGAAGAAATTTATCATTGATCTTCTCAAAATTGCCAGAACTCTGTCAAAAGGATATATATATATTTTTACCACTTTTGTAGAAAGTTTCCTCTTTTCCCTCCTATGGGACGGAAGCCTCATCACTGTGTTTAAACAAGAAGGGAATGTTAATCTTTAATAGGGATAAATAGGTTACTTTTACTGGACCAGAAGGTTTAGGAAACATAAGACTTCAAGTCCTTGGGCTTATTAGCCCATGTGCCCCCATGCTAAGTCTCAGAATCACATGCTTCTCAACCAGATCTCTAATCACAGCATAAATGCTCAAAACTTTAGAATTTAACATTCTTAGGAAGTCTAATTTCTGATTCTGCTGCATTTAAGCTGCAAAGATAACTTTTCTTATATATTGCTACGGAGGTCTTCAAGTTTTTACACTTTGCTTTATTCTTGAGTAATTGACCTCACCCTTCAGTATCTTTCTCTATTATATTGATTACACTCAGGGATAATCATATGACTTTACAAAATTTAATTTCAATTTCCTTTTACCAAACTATCAAATGCTTGAGATGTTCCATTTTGGGAGAGATTACATAGGGGGAAAGAAAGTATCTGAAGATAAGCTTATACCAACAACAAACTTAAAAGATAAACAATAACAATAATAACAAGAGTGAACAGATACTAGAAATACAAGTGCCAGAGTACCATACGCACCTGCCAGCATATGGCTCTTCACCAGTATTTGATCACAGTTCACTCACTAACTGTGAAAGCTTTTATAAGCTTTTACAAGTGCACTGATGAAGGAGCTGCCTATACTTCACTCATCACTAGTGATAGAAATCTCATTGCCTTCTAACCAGTAGAAATGCAGCTCTAGAATCCGATTTTAAAGTGTACATCCTCAAACCACTTCTTAACTGCCTTGGGTCAGCTTCCCCAGGTTTGGAGCTGGGGAACTTAACAGTTAGATGTGTGCACAGGATCGTGTTGGTAGTCCTCTCAGAAACAATGCCTATGCAGTATTGAAGGAAGCAAGGTTTGACAGAGAGAAAAGTTGAGTCATGATGCAGTCGGACGGGGGTTGAAATAGTAATTCTCAATTGGCCAAAATTGAAGCAAAGTTTCCAGGTCCTTGTAGTCCTGCAAAAGCCAGTCACTGGATGTTGTGTGCAGTCCACTGTGCTACAGTGCAGTGTACCCAGGCAAAAGTCAGACACTCGGATGAAGCTGTCCCATTTTGGGAGAGACTACAGAGGAGGAAAGAAAAGTATCTGAAGATAATCTTACACCAACAACAAACTTATATGAGAAACAATAACAGTAATAACAAGAGTAAACAGATACTAGAAATACAAGTGCCAGAGTACCAAAAATACAAATATAAGGCAATCTAAATACATCTATAAAATGTATATGCTTAAAATATAACAGGTGGAAGGTGTACTTGTTAAGAGAATGAGACATTAAAAAATTGAACAAATTTTATGAAGAAATTAATAGAATAACTATATAATAAATATGTTTATTAGAATTAAAACTTAATTGTTAGAATAAACAGATGAAAAGCAAATTGATGAGCTAGAAATACTCTTGAATAAATCATCCTCAGTACGAAGAGATAAACAAATTTTAGCTAGTAAAATAAAATAGCATCCTCTCTTAGATATTGTATTGAAAGGCTAGAACACCAAAGGCAAAGAGAACATATTAAACTATATCAGAGACAAAAAATATATAATATTAATGCCAATTAGACTAACAACTACTCTCACGTCATCAACAATACAGCTTGTAGAAAATGGCTCCTAGTTATGAAACTGCTGAGATATACAGAACCTGAAAATTATAAACTCAGTTGAATTATGATGCTGGTGTAATAGAAAACAATAAAGCCACTTTCAGAGACAAGCGGCAATAATTTATTACTCTTGGAGCATTGCACAGAGACATTAAACATGAACCACAGGAAAAAGAAAATAAAAATTAGACATAAAAATGCATATGTGAATAACGATGTTGAATCCAAGAATTGGTAAACATGTGGTTACATATACATAAAATTAACGAAATATATAATAGTGATAATTTGGAGAATATTTTTTAAAAGTTAAGCAAATAAAGGATAACAATATCATGTTAAAATTATAAAGTGTTTGCTAGGAAAGAGGATACATTGTTAATTTTTTATATTCTTGTTGCATCAAATACTTGTGTTTAAAAATTTAAAAACAACCACTTAGCTAAGATAAAGATAATATAAATGTCTAAACCAGTACAGAAACAAAAAAGAGTCACAATCAGACATACATAAATTAATACCATGGAAGCAAGAAGACTAAGAAAAAGCATGGTTAAAAAAAAGAATGCTCAAAGTGATATAATTTAGTTCAAACTATATCACTAGATCAGCAAAATAGCAGTATGGTAATCAAAAAACATAATTTATATGTGTTATTAAAAACTCAGAAATTTTAGGTTGGATTTTTATTTTTTGATCAGTTAAGCAAAGCAATTCAGAAAGATGAGAGTTAAGGGTGCCAAAAAGTATTCTAGGCTAATTGATGAAAGAAAGTTGTTGTAGAGATGTTAGCTATTGGTAAAAACATTGTTAGGAAAGATATTGTTATTCCTTAATGGTAAAAGAAGAAATTGATTAAATCTATGTGACACTGAACTTCTTATACCTACTGCGTATATATGTATGTATATGATTGAGTTACATTCTAGTGTGTGTATCCTAGCATGAACACTGTGTACAGAAGAAATTTTTAAAAGAGATTAATTAGTAATAAAATATCACAATGTGAGATCAGCAACAGAGAGTGTCTTCAGGGAAGGAAATAGGATCGATTGGAGAATGTCAGCCAAGGTTTAGTTTGTTCCTAAAAATCATTCAATAGTTATATCCTCAGAAGATGTGGAAAAATGTAGCTTTCCTCAGTCCCAGGCTAGGGTATATGGGAATCAGCAACACTAAAATTGTCATCTGTCAACTATTGGTTAGAACATGTATATAGCAAGATGGGTCAGAATAAAACATTTGGAAACTAAGATTCTGCAAAGATCACAGTGAAAAATGTTTAAGACTTCAGTATCTTTCCCATTAGAAAAATTTGTAATCCTTTTTTTCAGAATTTTTAAAAGTAGAAAAATAATTTTAATTTCAAGATATTTATCCAATTTATTATTTTTATTGTGATCTTAAAAGAATAATATTCTTTTCTAAAATGGGCTGATCAGTTACAAGTGCTATGTACAATTTGACAGGTTTTTTTTAGCATTTTGCAGTTTTTTCCTTTAATATAAGATAGCTGAACACTCTTATTTACATTATTTTTTGTCTTTTTCAAACATTCTTTGCGTGTATGTGCATTTATGTGGGTGTGTGCGTGTGTGTACTTATAGCCTCATTGCAGCTTGCTAGTTTTGTAGTAGGAAGTAGTATAAATGCTAGAATTCATACTAGTTTGAAATTTATGATTTTCTATTGATAGAATTTGAGTCATCTATAATCCACATAAATGATCTGAATTTCATTTAACTGTGTGTAATGAATTCAAATAAGTAATTCATGTTTAAGGTATTTAAAACTGTGAGTGAGGGCAACCCCTTTGGGTTCCTTCTCACTGTGGGAGCTTTTCTGCTCTCTCAATAAATCCTGCTTTCTCAATTAAAAACAAAAAGTAACTATGAATGACTATTATTGATTACTATTTATAACTCATTAATATTACTTTAGAATTTATTGCATGCTAAATAAATGCACTTATTACACTAAATATATTTTAACTTTAAAAGTGGCTCTATGGGACACTGCCAGGGGGGTGGCACATAGCTTCAATAAGGGTACCTGATTCCAAACCATCTGAACTGTGGACCAATGGGGGTCCAAACTTCATCTGCAAATGGCCACTTATGTACCTAATCTTGAATTGTACCCCACATCTTTAAAATAAAAGGTCTCTAACTCCATTTATAATATTTGCTTAATCGTGTATACACAGAGTTTTATTTTGCGACTTTTGTCATAAGTACAATTTTATTTTAATTTCAAAAGTTAAAAGAACTGGTTTATTTATCTATCTGATTATGGGATCTAGCTTTCAAAATGGTCCCATGATGCCTGCCTCCTGGTATTCATATGCTTGTGCAGTGTCTTCCCACATATACTGCAGTCAATTTGTGTAGTTGATAGTATATGACAGAGATGATAGTATATTATTTCTCAGATTGGATTACAAAAGACTGTAGTCTCCATCTTGGGATCTCTATCACTATCTCTCTCTTTCTCTCTCTCTCTCTCTCTCTCTCTCTCTCTCTCTCTCTCTCTCTGTTTCTCTGTCAAAATAAGCTGCCTTCCTTGTTGTAAAAAGCCTTATAAAGAGGAGACTCATATGAGGAGGAAGTGAAGCCTTTGGTTAATAACCACGTAGAAACTAATTTGTTATGTAGCAATAGATAACAGACATATGAATCAAACATTTTAATTGATGGAATTTACACAAATTCATATCCTTTACAATTAAACTACCCTAACATTCAGGTACTAAAACAGTAGAAAATAATCACTTTTAATGTGTACAACTGAATGTGTCCTTAAATGTGAGTTATTTGTTTGTTGAATGTAAATGTGAGGGTAAGCAGTTTTACTTCTAAAATACTTATAGATTTTTTTTAAAGCTACAATCCAATCATCAAGAGTAGGAGATGGATGTATTTATAAGAGGGAGCATATAAATTTTAAAACTGCATATAGATTCAAGTTTAAAAAACAAGTCTACTAGCTAAAGTTAACTTAATTGTATAAAACTGAAGCCATCTTTCATCCTAAATATAGTTCACACCTTAAGAGCACCACACGTAGCCCCTTCCTCTCCAACAGGTTAAAAATTACACTCTGTCTCACATATCCAAAATACATTTGTAAAAAAAAAATAAAATAGGGTAAAGTTGGAACACTATTGATATTTTGTGTAGAAAAAATGGAGATAGAAGAAGGATCTGGCTCCTGCTCTGGCAAGTCTCAGCCAGAGTCAAATTTAGAATAGAGGATGAACGGTTTCTCTTCTGCTCATCAGGCCAACCAGATACAGCAAAGATACATGACCAGAGAGAAGATTCTTCCTTCCCACAGTAGCTTGTGGGAATTTGCTACCAACAACTCTTAATCCCAAGGTGATATTTTTTGTCAGCTGATACCTGAAAGGTAATTCTTTAGGTATCTGGTTTTCTAACTGTATGAAGGAGTAAATTCTGTTTTTAAAATAACTGTAGTCAAAGAGGCAACACAAAACGTAAGAACTTACACCTTTCCTTTTTCTATTTTTAATGGAGGGGAAGTATTGTGTCAAAACATTGGAGATGGGGTCATTTTCTTTCCCACTAAGCAGAAAGAGAAATGTATGCAAGTGTTGCATGGATATATGTGTGTGCTTGGTAATAAGTCTTTATAATTGTATTTACTTTCCTTCTTTTATAAAAAGTACAGATGAATTTTCCCTACCAGAGCCACGAGGTCAGGAAAGTAATATTTTGCCTCCAGTTTTAGCATTTCATCTAAATCCCAAATGTAGCTAGTAAGAATTAATTGAACGAGAAAACTATCTTTGCACCATCAGTCTTTTCCTTCTCATGGACACACAGAATTAAAATTTATATTATAATTTTGATTAATTTTCTCAGGAAAAAAGAACAATTAGATCAGACAATATTAAATAAACTATGGTTTTATTGCCAGAATAGTTTTCTAAGGGCATAAATGCAAAAAGTCATTGAAGTAACTAAGATTTTGACTGATTAATGAAACTAAAGAGGAAAGGCGGATAAAGCAAAAGCAAAGCACAAAAAATATTTGGAAGAAAAGTCATAAAGAGAGAACTATTATTTTTTTAAACAGGTTTATTGAGATATAATTTACAAATCCTACAATTCACCCACTTAAAATATATGCAGAAAGACAAATACTGATAGTTTTCTTAGTTTGTAGGTAGACAAATATAGAACCACAGCTTAGACTGCAAAATTAAGAAATGAAAGAAAGCAGAATATTTTAAAATATATTTTATTGATTTGAGTTAAGAAATTTACTATGAAGTACTCCTGAGGATTTGCTGCGTATTTTAGAATGCAAAGTGATCAAGCCAGGTAATTGGGGAGCTTGCCGGGAATAGAAATTGGCCGCATATATTAAACATCACATCTCTATACTTTTAGAAAGCTCTCAAAAATGCTCCTCAAGATTTTGCAATGTTGAGCCATGATAGTGTTAGACTGCCTTGCATAAAGTTCTTGGCAATAAATTGCTATGGGTTACTGGGCAGCTTGTCAACCACATATCATGTTTTGTTGTTCTGGAAAGAAAAACTTATTTCCCGATGGAGAAGTGATGTCAATGGCAAGGCCTCATTTTTGGAATGAAATAGAACACTGTGGGACAAGATGTGAGTTTCTATTTGCTCACTGAGGTGTCAGTCTCTTTTATTAGACTAAGGTTTTCTTCTTTTTAATTGTATAGTGCTTCTTATTTCTAAGCTTACATACTCTAAATTGAACTGAAGAATTTACTTTTTTCATGTAGAGTGAGACTGAATTACTGTGAACTGCAACAAGGTAGTGGGTGGCTGGCAATATGCCAGGATTCGAGAAAAAAGGAGTGTGAATGTGAACTCTGTGTCTTCCATTTTAGCCGAGCTCTCTTGCTGACAGCATCAGAGAGGTGAGGCGAGCAAAAAGCAGCTATGGAAGCAAGAAACTGAGTGAGAACTGAAATGAATAAGCAGCATCCGTTTTTAACTAAACAGGTTAGAAAAGCAGAGACATTCGTAGCAAGCTATTAAATGATGTGGAAACTATTTGAACTATAAAAAGGCTGATGGTTCAGGAAAGCATAGTTGAAAATAATATTGGAGATGCTTCAAGAAATGTAGCAGGAGTGCAATTACATAATTTTAAAATATAAGGTAAGCCTCCATGCATGAAGCTGCTATTGATATTTTCCTTTGTAAGTCTACATTCCTGTAGGAACACTATGTAAAAGTATCTATCTTGCTCATAAGCAAGCCCAGTAATTAAAAATCAAATGATTAGATTCATGGTAAATGTTTCTTATTTTGGTTTTTGGAGCATTCTCATACATTTCTCCCTGAAAATCTTAGTGCTTCCTTTATATATCGATGATTCTTCCAACTCTAGCTTATTGATCTCTCCTCCATTTTTTGTCTTTCCAACTCTGCCTCTTATGACCAATGCCATATCCTTGTCACTCTAAAAATTTCAGCACTCTGCTTTCTGTATTCTAGTCAGCCTTCTCTAATCACCACCTTCTCAGATTCCAGTAAACTTCACTTCCCAGGATGACATTTCTATTGGCTTTTTGCTGTCACTCAATCTATGGATGCTCTTTCTTTTGTCCTTAGCAAGTTTTAATTCTATGATCAATCATTATAATAACCCTCTTACTTATTCCTTAGCTTCTCTGCTTCCCTCATTCTTCATCACATTCACGTGACAAAACCATGACCCTGCTTAAACCCAGCTCTCTATCTTCCTTATTCTTGCACTAATTGCATCTTGGTGTGGCGGTGGAATAACAAGCAATAACAGTAATTCTTTCCATTTTACGTTTCTGATAATAACCCTCAAGCATGTGATGTTGAAGTTAAAATAATTATATGCTGTCCTGCAATAATACTGCAGTCCTCTGTTTAGCTCACTGGCCCACTCACCTATATGACCCTTTACACTTTTGCTTCTCTCCTCAATACCTCCTACAACTTCACAAAATCCAATAAAAGAGAACTTTAGGCTCCTACAACAACATTTAACCAAAGATGCTTTGCCTGTTTGCCTCTCTCTATAGACTCGTGTTTCTACCTAAAGTGAATTCTTACACTTATAACCTTAATCTCATCGTTCACCTGCTCAAGGATATGGCTGCAGAAATTCCCCTTGGTATTTCTTATATCACTAACTTTTACTTCTCAGTTAAATCATTTCTTCACTGTACAAAATGCTACATATCTTTCATTAAAACAACAGACTTACCTTGATATGACTTTCCCAGACAACTATCACCCATTTATTCACTCCTCATGATAGTAAAACATTTTGAAAGATGTATTTACATTTGCAGATTTTCTTCTTCTTCATTCAATTCTCTCTTGATTCTGTGTCATTTAGTCTTCCACACCCCTCCCTTGACTGTAATTGCCTTTTCCACTGTTACCAGTAAACACTGTTACTAAATTTAATTTTCAATGTTCAGTAGTCATATTTGACATTGCAGATAACTTCTTTCCCCCAAACTATCTCCCTTAGTCTTTTAGGGCAATCATTGTTGTCATTTCTGTTGTTTGGGTTTCACCTTATTTACCTGTTCCTATTGCCCAGTCTTCATTTCAGTTCTTCCCTTCTCCCAGTCTTAAAATAAACAAGTCTCATTTCAGGAACTTCATTTCATATCTATATTCCCTTTCTTGGTAATCTCATGGTTTTAAATGCTATCTATTATAAACAATGTGAATAAATCCATGTGGTGATTCCCAAATACATATCTTCATCCCAAACCTTTCTTCCAAACTCATATACAGTAACCTACCTAGGATTACTACCACTTCTTCTTATTTTTTAATTTTAAAGATGTGGTATACAATTCAGGCTTAGGTATACAAATGTTCATTATGCAGGTACCATTGTTGACGAGGTGTGTCCCACCCCCACCCCAGCAGATTCCCACTACTGCCAATCCTGCCCACTCCATCCCCCATATTTCTACTTCTAAAACTTAAATATATTTAAAATTGAACTCTTAATCATTGCTCATTGCAAAAGAAAGAAGAAATAAATGAAAAAACATAGAGAAAAAAAAGAAAAAAAAACTGTTCCAATCACACACTTTCCCATCTTGATTGATAGTAACTCATTTCTTCTAATTTTTGGAACCAAAACTTGAAATTTCCCTCCATTTCTCTCTCTTCTTCTCAAAACCAATTGGTCAAATTTTCCTGTTGACATCACTTTCGAAAAATTCTGAATCTGACAACTTCTCACTTACCCAATTACCATCCTGATTCAAACCATGATGAGCTTTTGCCTGCATTCTGCAATAACATCCTAATTTGTCTCTGTGATTCCAGGCCAGTCACATAGCATACTTTCTTGAAATTTATTCTCATCATATTAGTCAGATGAATCAGGCAAATCATGTCATTCTTCTTTCAAAATGCTTCATGTTACTCTTTGAGTAAAATATTAAGACCACACTGTGGCCTGCAAGTCCCCACATTATTTATCTTTTTTAAGTTGATTATAATGCTTCTTCCACTGCTATTTCTTTCACACTAGTCCACACTGAATTTTTGCAATTATTCAAATATTCCAGGCAAATCTCCTACTTTGAGTCTTTGTGCTGACTATTCTTTTCTTCGGACATTCTGCTTCTAGATATTTACAATACACAACTTTATTCCTTAAGTCCTTGCATCAAACCTTTGCTTATAGGTCCTCCTTTTAGTGAAATCAGATAGAATTACTCTATTCAAAACTTATATCCTCTCCCCAAATTCCACATATTCTGCTGTACTATACTCACCTAATGCATAATCCATTCATTTACTTATTTCTACTTTTATTTCTTGTTTGATATCACGACTCCACAGGAGGTAAGCTCTCCACAGAAGGTAGGCAGCAATTTGTAGTCACAGATATATCTCAAGTTCCTTCAACTGCATATACATATAGTAAGCATTTTTTTTTTTTGAGTTGGACTCTCACTCCATCACCCAGGCTAGAGTGTGCTGGCACATTCACTGCCACCCCAGCGTTGACCCGCTGGGCTCAGGCAATCCTTCGGCCTCAGCCTTCCAAGTAGTCGGAACTACAGATGTGTGCTACCATGCCCAGTTAATTTATTTATTTATTTATTGTAGAGACAAGGTCTTGCCAAGTTGCCCAGGCTGGTCTCAAACCCGTGGACTCAGGCAATCCTCCCACCTCGGCCTCCCAAAGCACTGGCATTATGGATTTGAGCCACCACGCATGGCCAGTAGGCATTTAATACATACTTTTGGGGGAAAATGATTCAGTCAATGTCAACAGAATAAATTTAGAGTCAGATAACACGGGTTCAAAGTTATAACTTAACTTCCCTTATCTATTAAAACTGGCTGTGTGACCAGAAGAAAGTTACCTTAATCTCTCTAAATATATAAAATGAGATATTAATAGTATCTACCATATAAGATAGTTGCAAGTATTGAATGGAATTTTTTAAGCACTGTGTAAGCACACAGTAATATTATGTTAGTTTATTAGCACATTTTTATTATTATAATTATCCAATTAAAAAATCAAACTACCTAAAACACATTAAACATTTTGTTTTTTAAAGTAAATTTTTTCAAACTTGTATGAATATATTTTATTGCTAATAATCTGGACACTGTATTATATTCAGCAGCTAAAGAAAACCTTTCAAAATCTAAGATTGCATATTGTTTATTTTCTTTCTTTGGGTCTTGACACAGTGAGCATGTATTAGGTACTCACATTGTCCATTAGAATTAAATTCAGTTGAATTGGCTACAAAATAGGATCAATAGATAAATCACTTTTTCACTTGAATAATTTTATATAAAAATAAAATTCTTGATACTGCCTCACCTCCAATATAAATAAGGAAAGTAAATCTCTCATTTCCAAAACCATAGACTACATAGATTTAAATAATTTCAACACCGATGTCTAATTTCAAGTTAATGATTATAAGAAGAAGCATTAAATAAGGTTGTTCCCAAATTCCTTGATTGATGTAAATAATAGAGGCGGTTGTATCTGCTGTACAGATACAGAAAGAAGCTGTTTGTCCAGTAAAGATAGATCAAAAGATTAAAGAGACTGCATGGTAGAATCACATGAGAAATAAATAAGATTTACATCTTGCTATTAATTCTATTTTGCTACTTTTTTAGAAGCCATTTGAGGTAACTTGAAGATCACTGAGCAAAAACATTGTGTTGACAGTAATCAAGATCGATATTGCTGAAAAGTTACCTGCTTGTTTGAATAAATTTGGATCACATTTCATGCATGGAGATCCTTGCTTTCCTGCTATCTCTACATAGTCTTTAAGTATGATAATGTTTCTAAGCACTCAGTCATTGCTATTGTGTCTAAAGGTGACATGAGCATTCTGGCTTCACTTTTTAATATTTACATGATTCTTCTTTCTCTTTGACAAGGCCTATTCATGTGGACTTCAGTTATCTCTTCCCTGTCTCAGACTGTGTTTAGGTTTAGAAACAGTTTTCATCATTGTTTTGCTACAGAGGAGGGTTCCTTTACAAAAAAGACAATGTGCCAATTAAGTGTTAGGGAACCTGCAACTTAATTTAAAATGATTCAACCAGAGTAGCACCATATAAAAAGTTGAGGTGATTTATGATCTAAGGCCAGTCATTTACTCCACTTTAGAGATAGTAGCTGGTAAGATTAATATATCTTGAATGAACCAAATAAATATTAGAAATTGGATCTCTCTGTCTGATTGAATTATTGGTAGTTGATATATGTAAAATGCCTAAATTATTTTATAGACAAACTCCAACCTTGCATGAATAAGCTTAAGAATCTAGGGAATCCAGTAAGAAGAAAACTGAGGTTTGATTCCTAAAATGTCTTATACTTAGCCATTGAATTGGAGAATTTTTTTTTTTTTTGAGTTGGAGTCTCACTCTGTCACCCAGACTGGAGTGCAGTGGCCGCTCCTGGTCACAGCAGCCTCGACCTACTGGGCTCCGGCGATCCTTCCGCTTCACCCTTCTGAGTAGCTGGAATTACAGGCGCGCACTACAGCGCCCCGGCTGATTTTTGATTTATTGTAGAGATGTGGTCTCGCCAAGTTGCCCAGAGGGGTCTTGAACCTGCGGGCTCAGGCAATCCACTCATCTCAGCCTCCCAAGGGCGTGGGATTACAGGCTGAGCCACTAATAAAAAAAATCACAGAATCCAGCTTCTGAAATATTGTCAGACGTGTCTCTGTCAACAATATTATGAGAGTTGTGTTCAGATATCCAGAACACCAAAGATATGGGGATTCTATTTGGAGCACAGGTTTTATGAAGTATTCTATGCCTTTTATTGCATATTTTCTTAATAAGTGTTTGCAAATATATAGAAGTTAGTGTGAAAACTGTATTTATTATAACCTAATAACAAGATTGTAGAGGCATATTACACTTCATCTATTTGAAACAATTTTGATTACCTACCAATAAAAGAGATTCAGAGTTGCCCATGTCAGAATTAGATCAGATTGTTTATGAAGCTGAGTAAAAATGATTTTTTTGAAAGGTAAGTATCCAAGGTCTGAGGAAAAGCATGTATATGAAGGAAATTTCTGATAAAATAAATCACTAGGGCTCATATGAAAAACATTTGTTTCATCCAAAGGTAGGTTGGATGAATAGAATTCTTTACTCAGTATAGTTCAATGGGTTTTAAATTAATCTAGTTTAGAATTGAATTAGGACTTTTTTTGTCACTAGCTAAGATTGGAAAAGCGAGATTTTTTTTCACTAAAGGACAAGAGTCTTGAATAAAAGTTATAGATGTATATAATTAGAAGTGTTAAGCTTAGCATGCCATAGTGACAGGAAAATGGAGTATTTGAAAGCCTGGTGCATAATGCTCATTTATTTTCCCTAATCACAGGAGTCATTTGAAGGATAAGTCATCTGTTCTTCAGGCACAAAGATGAGAAAGTTGTCCCCATCTTTAAATTTTTTTTTGTTATATTTTCAGAAACAGAGTAATCTAGAAATCTGTCTTATAATAGGGAAAAATACTCTAGAAATAACAAAGTAGTGAAAACTTATTTTCAGGGATGTTTAAAATGACTTAAGAAAGGATTCCTGAAAAGAAGTGTCAAGTGTGATGGGAGTAATTCCCTTTGTGTTTCCTTGAATACGCTGCACCATTGTCACAGTCACAGATAGTTTTCATGTTCTTACTGTAAGCTTTTTGAAATGACAGGGTAGAATTCAAGAATGTCATTTTTTTTTAACCATAGCAGTAACTATTTTTTTCATCTGATGAGTCAATCTTAGTATTTTCTTGAAAGAGAAAAAGTGAGTTGAGCTGAGAAAATACAAAGAATAAACAATGAGGGGGGATTATTAGGTAAAGAATATAGCCAAGGTATATATTATTTTAGTTAGATTTTTATTCACATTGTTAGTATGTAACAAGCTTTGATAGTGAATCTTTGCTTTGGAATTGGTAACATCAAAACAGATAGAAAGCAAAGGATATATCCATTATGATATCTGTGTCTTCATCTTTCACATTTCTTTTGTGGTCATTATACATGCAATGATTTTATTGTATGTCATACTTAGTGCAGAAATTGTCTTTATTACATATCTTATAAGTATTAAGAGATACTTCACCTGTCGTTGAATAAGCTTAATAAAATAGCACCTGTATAGCATTTACTAAGAGCCAGACTATACTAAATTTATATTTCAAATATAAGAATGGTGTTATTATTTTATTCACTTTTACATATGAGAAAACTGAAGCAATGAGAAGTTATGGAACTTCCCATAGTCCTCCAATCTGGACGGAACGGGAATAAGGATTCATTTCCATACTTTCTGGATCCGGACTCCACCTTTTAAATAATAACTAAAATGTGAGTTCTGAGGTAGTAAAAAATAGTCTGAAATGGAAAGAGTTAAAAAATATTCTCAGGATGGGGACAGTAAAAAATCATCTCTGTAATTCATCAGGGAAGGATCACAGACATTGATAAAATCAGCCTTGTTAACCGAAAATAATACTTCTCTCATTATAACTGTTCAGTGTCAAAATGACTCCCCTTTTTTTGAGAGATTATTACTTTCTACCAATACTTTCCTCAGCCTTGTTTTCCTACTTTCAATTTTTAAATATAAGTTAGTGTAATACCCAGTTGTTAGCCTCCATCACTTCATGACAGCAGCCAGTCCTGAGCTCAAATCTACTTCTCTTACTTCTGTATTAGAAACTGCAATCAATCATATCTGATCCTTCCAGTTTTTACCTTTCCTTAGAATCATTCATAATGAACCCAAAACTTATAATCCTCTTGCCCTTCACACAGAAGCATCATGTACGTATGGCATGTGGTCTACTTTGACACAGCAAGTCAATAAACCTATTTTGCTGGGTAATATTTTTGTTCCTGGTGATTCTTACCACATTGAGTTTAACAGTTCAGTGTTATAAAACCTGAAGACTAATGCACAGTCATTTCATAAATATACTTTGAGCACCTGCATTTCTCTTTTGTTATATATAAACAAGTTATTTAATCTCTTTATGAGCCGGGCTCAGTGGCTCAACCTGTAATCCCACGCTTTGGGAGGCTGAGGTGAGTGGATTGCCTGAGTCCGTGGGTTCGAGACCCGCCTGGGCAACTTGGCAAGACCTCATCTCTACAATAAATTAAAAAATTAGCCAGGTGTGGTAGTGCGTGCCTGTAGTTGCAGATCCTTGGAAGGCTGAGGCGGAAGGATCGCCGGAGCCCTGCAGGTCGAGGCTGCGGTGGCTGGGAGCGGCCACTGCACTCCAGTCTGGGTGACAGAGTGAGACTCCAACTCAAAAAAAAAAAAAAAAAATCTCTTTATGGTGCAGTTCCTGTACGAGAAAAAGAATAGTCTATTTATCTTAATATTTTTTAATATTAAGTAAAACTATGCATCTAAATTGACTATCAGTGCCTAAATTATGATAAGTATCCAGTAAATATTGAGTCATTAATATTATTTATATATAAAATTATATATCTTTCACATACATTGTTTCAAAACTGATTTGAAATAGAGCAATCATATAGCTATAGATAGATTGATATATTTTGGTAGAAAGATATGTATATATAGATAGTATATTATATTATAAAGGAGGAAAGAAAATAAGGGTAAATGTTACAGCAATAAGATAAATTCAGAAAAATATTGCAAAAAAGAGTACTTTATAAGATTATTTTCAATTAATAAAAAAGGGCTATATAGTCAACTAATATTTCAGTTTATATTCTCCCTCTTATGTTTACTCAATTTGTCCAATTAGAGTAATTCTAACTTCTGATGTTTAGAAATATATGGTAAATTCTTCTAAACATTTTATTATATGCAGTCATTCATTTGTTCATTCATCAACTCTTCATTGGCTCTAAATACAAGCTGAGACTGTATTGCAAAAGTACTTTTGGGTTTATTCTACTTTGACAAATATTACATATTGTTTAGGAAAGTTGTTTTCTTTTAATTTTCTTTTTCTTTCTTTCTTTCTTTTCTTTTTTTTTTTTTGAGTTTGAGTCTCACTCCGTTGCCCAGGCTGGAGTGCGGTGGCACACTCACAGCCACCCCAGCATTGACCTGCTGGGCTCAGGCGATCCTTCCGCCTCGGCCTTCCGAATGACCGGAAGTACAGGTGCAGTGCCCGGCTATTTATTTGTTTGTTTATTTGTTTGTTTATTGTAAAGATGAGGTCTCACCAAGTTGCCCGGGCTGGTCTCCAACCACGGGTTCAAGCAATCCACTAGCCTCTGCCTCCCAAAGTGCTGAGATTACAGGCTGAGCCTCCGAGCCCGGCCTGAAAGTTGTTTTCTAACTAAGTCTTTTGATAACTCTACCTTTTTATTCCTAGAAAAGTAATATTACAGTGTTTTATTATGGACTAGAAGGAAGCTGACTGTGAAAGTGAGACTTTTGTTCCCCTCACTTTTCAATAAGAGCATAAACATTTTTTATATCAGCTATTGAGGGTCAAAAATAATTAATTTAAAAGGTCTCTGTGGGATACAAAGAACTTTTTGAAAAAAAAGTAAGGTATAAAAGACTGCATTATCTGTTAAAATTTATAAGTAAAAATTTTGTAGCACTTAAAAAATAAATATAATTTAGAGTTCCATCAATAAGAAATAAATTTAAAATCTTGTTTAGAATGGTATTTTAATAATTACCTCAAAGTTTATTACTATCTAGAAATCTATAATATATACTTAGGAGTCAACATGAAGAACACCAACATTTTCCAGAAAAACTTAGTACACTCCTTTTTTCCTCATCATCAAAGTGCAATACCACATTGCTTTTGGTATTGAAATTTCTCACATGATAAAACATTCACAATGGAAAAATTACATTTGGAGGAGAGCATGGAGAAGGTTGAATGAAAGTTTAATTATTAGTTTTCTTTTGTCTCTTAAGTAAGTTTTCTTTTCTTTTAATTTATATTTTATTTTGAAGATGTGGGGTACTATTCAGGATTAGGTATAAAAACTGCACATCATACAGGTAAAGTTTGGGTATCCCTTTGGTCCCCACTTTGCCTGGTTTGAGATCAGGTACCCTTATTGATGTTTTTCCCCCCTCCCAAATTCCGGGAGTGTCCTGCTACTGCCAATTCCTTTCTTGTAGTATTGTGGTAAATGCTCAGGGTCTGCTTATGAGTGAGAATATGTGGTATGCTGTTTTTTGTTTCTGTGACAGATCACTGAGTCTTATAGACTCTAAAGCCATCCAAGTTACTGTGAAGTTCATATGTTTGTCCTTTATGGCTGCATAGTAGTCCATCGTGTATATGTAACACATTTTTTTTTATCCAGTTCAGTTTCAATGGGTAGCACAGTTGGTTCCATGTTGTTG
This sequence comes from Cephalopachus bancanus, assembly GCA_027257055.1. NCBI lineage: Eukaryota > Metazoa > Chordata > Mammalia > Primates > Tarsiidae > Cephalopachus > Cephalopachus bancanus. The sequence continues at coordinate 7,722,640 of JAPVLO010000068.1, read as the reverse complement.
ACATTATGAATAGAGCTGCAGTAAACATGCATGTACAGGTATCTTTTCTGTAGAGTGATTTATTTCCTCCAGGTATATTCCTGGTAGGGGGATTGCTGGGTCATATGGAAGGTCAATTTTTAATTCTTTTAGAAATTGCCATACTGTTTTCCATAGAGGTTGAACTAGTTTGCATTCCCACCAGCAGTGTATAAGCATTCCCTTTTCTCTGCATCCTTGCCAGCATTTATTGTGTTTGTTTTGTCTCTTAAGTTTTCTAATTAGTATTTCTCTGTCTCACTGTTCCTCTGTTTCTTTCTCCTCACTTTGTGTGCACTAGTAATTTCTCTTTCTCTCTCCTTCTCACTTTTTTCATCTATCCTTTAATTGTGTATTGAGTACAGGGTATAGAGTTAATTTCATCCCTTTGCTAAGGACACATTTTTACAATTGATTCTTGCCAGACCCTCATTGTGTTTATGATTTATTCTTTCTATCTGCATTCAACACTCTAACTAAAGCTCTTCCTGTATGTAAGCAATCTTTTTGTATGTTGAATGGATATTCTTTCATTTGTGTCTGTTATTGAAACATAAAAATATAAAATGCTTAGTGTTATACTTATGTAAATGTATACATAGACTTACGCTGCTTACTACTTGTTTTGTTTTGCTTTTAACTTGGAATCATTCTTCAAAGACCTATCACTTTTAGTATGCATGCATCTAAACCATTGCTTTTGACTTATGCATATTTCTGTATGGTATGCACCCACCACAATTCAGTTTATATTTCACTACATTAAATATAAAAGAGAAATATTAACTTAAAAATATTAACTTTGATGATTTAAGATAATATATAAACTTTTATGATACTTCATGATCTACTAAAGATAATCAGTAAATGGCAGTGAATATAAGTTCAAGACAGTGTAATAAACAGTGACTCTCATCAAATTTCAACTTGACTACTATCATTTGAGTAACCTTGAAATGATTTAACTTATTACAGCTTAAATATTCCCTCATGTTGAAAGTGTGTAAAATCGACTTTTGGTGTTATTGGAGGATTAAAGGCAATGGCTATAACTGCTAATAATTGTACATGACATATTAGATATGTTTAATGTTAATTTTAAGAAAGAGAGAGTCTTGGGTACAAGTTATATGTTCTGTTAGCATCACAGTGGCTAGCATGATTCATAGAACAGAATATAAAATGAATAAATTTGATGATTGATTAATGGAAATACAGAGTAGTTTCTGAAGAACCGAGTTGGTAAAATAAGACCTGGTATAAAAATTCAATTTGTATAACGGATTTCATTTATTATTTCCAAGTATGTGTCAGGGACTTTCCCAACCACTTTACATTGTAATATCTCAAACATATACCACTGAACCCAACATGGCAGAGGCTATTATTACCTCTTTTTCACAACTGAGCAATCGAAAACCTAGAATGCTAAATTTTGTTCCTCAAATAATGGTCCTGTCAGTAGTTGAAATGGAGAACTCACACTTCATTCCATATGATCTGCTACCTGACTTTAGAAAAATCAATCTTATGTGCATGATATAGTCTGGCTGAAGGCAAATTAACTTAATATTAATATGTGATTACATAAACTTATGATACTTGTATACATTTACAGAATGGGTCCAAGATTTAATTCCTGAAACTACATTGAGCACAGATATAACTCCTTTATAGGTATGAGAGAAGAAAGGAAAAAAGAGAAGCAGTCTGCTGGTGAAAGTCTTTACGTAGGTGTCCAGGTTAAGAAGTCTAAACTGCATCTGGTTAGTGGGAAGTTATTAATGGTGTTAAGAAAAGAGTGTAGTGATAAAATTTGGCCTGTTGTAATAGTAATTCTGAAGCTTGTATATAGGATGAATTAAAAGAATAAAGTACTGGAATTTGGGTGGTTAGAAAATTATTTCAAAAATGTAGATTGAAGGAAGGCACTGGTGCCAAAAAACAAATATAAATTTTGGTGTTATATTTTATTTTAAAAACACTTGGTACTTTATCATGTGAGGATGCTAAATATGATCTTCCACTTGGACAACAATGTAAATAGTATTACTTTCCAATGAAATAGTCAATAGAAACTTGGAGGAAAATTTAATAAGTACTAGGATGTGATATCCATTGAGTAGAGTTTTCATTTAAGAAGTTAATTATAACTCCCCAAAGTTATGAGCAAACGTTTACTTTTGGTATTCAATAGATTGGCAAAACACATAGAGGTGATTGGGACCACTCTAAAAGAATATATAAAACCTAAGATTAAAATGAGTCATCTGAAATATACATGAGGTGGTCACAAAACCCATACATAGGGTTTATATGCATCATCTCTCCTGAGGAATTTCTTCCAGTTACTTGAAGATTCTTATATTCTAGTTTTAAGTCATTGTTTCTTGACAAACAAATCAAAGTGTCATAAGATGCTGTGATGCAAGATCAAGGACAACATTACTATTCCTAGCTATTGATTCCCAGAATACTTTATCACTGAATCAAATAAGAACATGGGCTGTCTTTTGGTTAGACTTCTCTTTATTTTAACATTAGACATAGTGAAAGGACAAGAAGGAGGGAAAGAAGGGAGGAAGGGATCAGGTCAGGAGAAAGGGATATGGGAAGAATTTGCTCATCTTTTGGATTTAGTCACTAATGATGTAGGGAAAAAAGCTGCAGGATTTTTTGTTTGTTTTTTAGTCAGGGATTCAGTAACATATGCATGGAACCAGCAAAGCTAAAGGAGCACCTCATAACTGTCCATCCTAAAAACACATGTAAAAAATAAGCTCAATTTGAACAAGGATGGACACTAATTAAATCTTGGATTGTGCCGGGCTCCATGGCTCAGCCTGTAATCCCAGCACTTTGGGAGGCCGTAGTAAGTGGATTGCCTGAGCCCACAGGTTCGAGACCCGCCTGGGCAACTTGGCGAGACCTCATCTCTACAATAAATCAAAAAGTTAACCGGGCGTGGTAGCACGCGCCTTTAGTTCCAGCTACTTGGAAGTCTGAGGCAGAAGGATCGCCAGAGCCCAGCAGGTCAAGGCTGCGGTGGCCGGGAGCGGTCACTGCACTCCAGTCTGGGCGACGGAGTGAGACTCCAACTCAAAAAAAAAAAAAAAAGTAAATCTTGGATTGCTTCAGTCTTTGCCTTAAACATCTTATGATTTGCTCATCACTAAGTCAAACTAAAGAATCTCCACATGATTTGGCACAATTTGGCAAAACTATTTCTTCTGAAAGTAGCTGAATCAAATTGTGGCTTGGCAGAAAGAAATATAGTAGCTATGATTCCATTTGACAAATGACACTGCACTGCTCTTCACTACCAAATTTTATTCTGGTATTAAAACTAGTCATGGAGAAATTGACTCTGAATTTATTTCCCTCCAGAATGCACTTGGATAAGCATGTTACATTTCTCTGCATGGTCAAATCCTAGACTTACAGAATTGCATGTGTTCTCACACCACTCTATTTATTTAATTAGTATTGACAAATAAAAATGGTGTACAACACAATGTTTTGAAATATATGTACATTGTAAATGGCTAAATCAATCTAATTAACATATTTATTACCTCACATGCTTATCATTTTTGTGCATGAGAACATTTAAAATCTACTTAAGTTTATGATACTTTGGTGTTAACTATAGTCACCATGTGGTAAAATGTATCTGTTAACTTTATCATGCCACTTATTAATTAAAAGATGTCAAAGATTTGAATGAGTCAAACATTTTTTTTGTAGGCACATCTTCAAATGAAACAAAATTTGAAGTATTGTGTTATTGCTTAGGTAGTCATCTGTAACATTTGTCAACATATCTGATTCTGTGTCTCTGGGGAAAAAGTAGCACCACATGTTATGAATCATTGCTGGCAGCCATTGCTTTGCTAGACTCTGGTGTTGGCATGTGCTCTTTGAGCTTTGGCTTTCGCCATGCTTCCTGGCTTTGGTCCCCTCCCCCACCTTGGAGAGGTGAATCTTCTCTTTCTCTCTCTAATTTTCTTTTACATAAACTATATTTTCTAATCTAAAAAAAAATAATTACTGGCAACATTTAGATATATTGTCATCAAATCTCTGTTAATACTACTGGCATATGTCTTGCGTATGACTCTGAATTAAATCAGCTTCATTAAAACCGAGACCTTGAATTATTTTCAGTATTAGCGATGTTGTTTTATTACAAAATGGGAGCAAAATGTCATTTTTATCTATATATAGATATTTCTTAGATTGCCAAAGTAAAATTCATAAAGAATTTGATTGAACCTTAAGTAGAAGTTTTATCTTCCATTTTCAGAAGAAGAGAAAAGTCTCCTTCTTAGAAAAAATTGACTAGAAGGAGTTTTTCTGTAGCAAGGTGTAATTAGGAGACTGTTTACATGGAGCAATGGGCTTCAAATTGTAGCGTGCATAAGAATCACCTGGTGGGCTTGTTAAAACCAACTGTTGGGTTCCACCCCGAGATTCTGCTTCAGTAGGTTTGCAGTGAGACACAAGAGTTAGCATTTTGATACCCACTTAGGCAATGTGCTGACTATAATAATGCTTTATTCTTTATTTAAAATTCTGCATTTAGAATTGTATATGATGCTGATAGATGACTAGCTCTTTTGACCAAAATGCTGCTCTCGAAGAAATTAGATAAACTACATGAACTTCCTATTGTAATGAAAATACTTATATACACCAGATTTGAAGATTACACAGTCTTATTACTTTCTTTTTTAGACAGAGAATTGTAGACACTTGAAAAATCCAGTCTATTTTTCTAAAGAGTACATTAAAATCCAAATGTGGAAATAACATCGAAAATAGGCAGAACTTTCATAGGTATTGATAAAAATAAAAAATTCATGTAGATTAAGCTAAAATATGGTATGCATGCTGCCATCCACTCTTTAGTCATGTCAAATAAATATAATCTCATTAAAATAACTTAGAGAAAAATTAAGTTATAGTTTTTGTTTGTCAAATTGGACCCTCAAGTTTTTTTAATCAACTGGTTATTAAATTTTCATTTAAACATAAGACTAGAAGAATAATAAATATTTTCAATGTGATATACAAAGGGGACCCCAAAAAACAGAAATTTATTCTTTATTTAAAGCTCTGCATTTAGAATTGTATATGTTGCTGATAGATGACTAGCACTTTTGACTGAAATGCTACTCTCGAAGAAATTAGATAAACTACATGAACTTCCTATTGTAATGAAAATATTTATATATACCAGATTTGAAGATGACACAGTCTAATTCATTTCTTTTTTAGACAGAGAATTGCAGACACTTGAAGTTTCAGTCATTGTCAAAGTAGAATCTGTTGGACACAATACACCTATTGAGATGCTTTTTCTACTGCTCGGAACAGTTCTTGAACTTGTCAAGTTTGATACATTTTAGTGCGTCTGCCATTTTTTGTTTCACCTTTTTCACAGCAGCAAAATGTTTCCTTTTGGGGAGTTTTTTTTCATCTGGAGAAACAAAAACAAAATAGTCACTCGGGACGAGATTGGGTGAATAAGCAGAGTGGGGTATGGGAGTATGTCATGTTTAGTTAAAAAGTGCTTAGCACGCAATAAACTGTGGGCAGGTACTCTAGTAAATCACCTATCATGAAATGGGTAAACGCATTGAAAGAATCTCAAAAAAAAAAAAAAATCACTGAAGTCAAATGCAGTCTAACAGCGCTAGCTGCTATATCAATGTCTGTGGGTTCCTAGAACATTTACCCAGTTGTGTGAAACCTTGTCCTACAAGAAGTTTACCCACCAAAAAAAAAAAAGATAATGATAATTCCATTTTGTGGGGGTTTCCCTTCATATGTATATGAATTTTCATAATCTACTTTTAGCTAATACTACTTAAAAACTTCAAGTATAAGCTGTCATATTCATTTTATTGTTTTCAAAACTCCTGGTGCCTAAATCTCAGCACGAACTGTAATGTTTCTCATAGAATGAAGAATCTACTTCTCTTCAATGTTGAGGTTGGCCTATGTTTAGCATCCTAATGCTGCTGCCTTTGGCCCTCACTGAGCTCAGTTCATATGTACTTCTCAAGGTGAAACATGGCTATAAAAATGCTGGGAGGGACTGGTTCTAAAAGTTTCCATCTCAGGACTCAGAACACCTTTCTGAGAGAATAAAGTACCTTCTCCACTAATGCTTGAAAACATAAAATTATCTTACCATTTTTTCTTTCCTCCTGTATAATCCACAACTTATATCTTCCCATCTAGTGAAGGCAGAATGACTATACTCAGAAATGTTCATATAATCATTCACCCTTTTTATGGAAGATTGCTTTTGCAGATCCAAAGGTGATTTTCATCCTGACTTATTATTTGGAACTTTATGCATTACAAACAAAAAGAAAACAAATGATACATCTAGTAGGTAAGTGCAATAAAGTAAAATGTAAAGTCAATATCTAAGTGCATGTGTTCATGTGCATTTTTTTTAAGGGAAGAGTGCATATATACTGTTTTCCTCAGACATTCAACAAGAACTATGAACCAAAATAAAACTTAGAACCAGTTTCTGGGATGGGTGAAACTTTTGGGGACATGTAATAATAATTTTTGAAATGAGGAGTCCGCACAGAGGGCAAGAAGCTTGCTCCAAAGATACAAAATAAACTGACATCATGGAAGGCAGGGAAGAAGAGAGTTTAAGGCTGAGGAATCCAGTTAGATGAACAACATGGGAATAGCTGCTATTGGGAGCTTTTCCAGAGTGCTGCTATTAAGGTTGTCACCTTCAGTGTGAGTTACCTCAGGCAATGTTGTCAATGAATACAGCCTCCAGGGAGAACCTCTAGCCACAGCAGTGGAGGAAGATGACAACCTAAAGGAAGCAGTGGGAGATGCAGAAACTCTCACTGGCTCCCCATGGCAAATAAATAATTGAGAACCAGCCTCACCATTCAGGAACATTTATCTGACCTGATTCTGCCTTGTCACTTCCAAACATTCTCATTTATCACATGTTGCTACCGTACCACAACATTGCTTCTCAAATTATTTGTGGTTAAAAAGGAAGGGTTAGGCTTTCTCTCCACATCCATCATGGGCCAACACTTTTGTAGAAAACCAACTGAATTAAATAAGAAGGAAAAATGAAATTTTGAAAAATGCATATAAAACGCAAACTTCATAGACATAAAAGTGCTCTGTCAAAGTGCTGTGAGAGTTTCAAAGTGCTGACTTTCATTGTCTCTTTTTATCTCATTGAAGTATGGTAACATTAGCACTGGTTCACAGATTACTCTGGAAGTCACACTAACCAGCACTTTGTAAAAAAATGATTCAGTTTAAATGCCTGTTGCACAGCATTTCTCTAACTCTTCTGAAAACACACTATTCTTTTGCCCCATCCCACTTGTTCAGTCTGATGATTCACCTCCTTATCTCAAACTATTGTCTACATGGAAAGGACTTCCGCACAGCTTAACCATTCATCTTGAATAGACTCTTCTCCCTTACTTTGTATTTGCTTCCTCAAATCCACCTATCTTTCACATGTCAAGATAACTCTCTTCATCCATGAAGCTTCTTTGTATTTCATCACTCAGAATTAATATCTTACATTGCTGCTTACCTGTATTTTTCCCTATCATTTAAAGGGGGCACATAACATCATTGAGGGTACCTAATTACAAACCAGGTGAAGTGGGGACCGAAGGGAGGTCCAAATGTTACCTGTATCGTGACTACTTGTGTACCTAATCCTGAATTGTACCCCACACATTTAAAATAAAAAATAACAATAATAAAAAGACTGTAGTCCTAAACAACAACAAAAACCAATTTACTTTAAAATAACCATTCATGCATTTTCCTATCTACTAGTTTTAATGAAATGAAAAAGCATGAAGAGCATTACACCCAGGAGCCACAGAATGATTGTCTGCAGAAATAGATTAAACCAAATAGAAAGAATTGTCAAAATCTAGTTGGTGCCTGAGGAGGATCCTGTCTGATTAAACATGGTCCCTAAAGTCAGCATGAAAAGCAGAATCTGGTGACTCAACCCCAGGGGGTCTTTTGAATGTGTTGCATTTCAAGTTGATTCTAGATAGCTCAAATGAGTATTATCAGAAGACAGAATAGCAAATTCCCACTAAGGATCATGTTGGGGTTGAAATTCTAGAAACAGAAATTTTAGGTTTTACCTGACAGTAATTGAATATCTAAGCCATCAGAATGATTAAGTGACTTAATTTTTTATTACTCTTATGTACACATGCCTGCAATTAATATTATAACTGTAATGATACGATTGAAAATATCAGCACAGTCATTTCTTTAACAAATGTTCTTTGTATTGATTTTAGTGTTTAGTCACATGTGATCTGAGGCTTTTTCATTTCCATAAAATCTATGGAGTCCTTTTAACTTATTTATATTTATCGGATACTTACAAAATATTTATTAAGAGCAGCAATATGAAAAGTTAGAGCTTCAATGGTGAGAATGTATCGCAACTTGGCTCCATTTCCTGCATTGCATTTCACTGAGCTCAGATTTCCATTTTTGTGATTAGTACACACTGGTAGACTAACGGCTGTGCAAGATGCTCTTCATTTTCAATCATAACTGTAGCTCCCCATGAAGATATATAATTAAACTGGGTAGTGCAATCTGATTATCTGTCAAATACAAATGAGTCACCCTGCTACCTTCAAATACTAGTTCACTGTGTCTACGATGAATTAAAACACTTCGGTCCTGGATGCAAAAGTGATAATAAAATCTCCATTCAGTCAGCACATATTTATTGAATGCCTGCTGTGTGCCAAGCAATCTAATATTTGAAGAGCAGTTTTCAGATAAATTTTGCATAATTTCTTCAACTGAGCCTCAGACCGGCGCACTAATCCATGGAAGTAGAAATGTTGGTCTCAATTTATAGATGAGGAAACAGTTTGTGGGGAACGTGATTTAATGAGGATCACATGGTTTGACATTATGTAGTTATGAATAAAATTCAGAACTTCTGACTCATCATTATTTAGTTCTTTCACTACAGTATGCTTTTTCTTCAGGAACAAGATGCTCTGTGCATGGTAATAAAGGTCTGATATATCCTTTGTGTGAATTTCTTTATCCTCAAACTGCTTGTAATTATGGAAAATCTATTTTCTGCTCCTAGAGTATTAGCCCTGTGGGAGTCCAGTGAAAGTCATGTATCAAAGATCTTTAAAATGAAATAAATAGAAGCTACAAACATTTCTGCAGCGAATAACCCACTTGAACCTATGGCGAAAGAATGTTTAATGATACTAGTAGTTATGTTTTTACTGAATTAGTAATGTTTCTCAGTATTAGCTAAAAAATAATGTCTAGCAAGATATGTAAATTCTTGCATATATACCAAATGTGCACACATTGCTTTGTAATTAATCCTTTAAATATTCCTCATATAAGTTTCATCATTTTATAGTTAAGAATATTAAGTTTAAGAAAAGGTAATAGGATAAGCAAGTGATCTGTTGCAAAGTCCATATGTTTGCCACTATGTCACTGCCTTTTAATAAATGTACTAAAGATACATATATATTCCACTTCAATGTAAACTACAAAAGGGCTGTGCTTTTGTCTGTTTTATTCATTATTGTATCTTTAACCCTAAAATAGTATGTGGCATCTTGTATGCACTTAATAAATAGTTGCGAAATGAATCAACTGTTTTGAAAATAAGTCTATTTTCATCGTTCTTCTTACTTGATTGCATATGTCTGTAGTATTAGAAACCAAAATAGATATTTGATCCCTATGACAGTTAGTTCATTGTACTCCATGAAAATATGGGATACCATGCCCACAAGCATGCCTCCTGTTCCAACAACCATCTTTTAATAGAACAATTACTATCTACCAGTGGCACTGACACAATTGAAAGCACACATTCCTGATCATAAGGTCAGGACTTTGCAGATACGTAGAATAAAAAGCAACATATATAAAAGTGTCTAGCCTAGTGCTGGACATAGAGAATGTTCAATAACCATTAACTGAATTTACATTTGATATTGTATCTCAATAAAGGACGCTTGTGTGTGCATAATGTAGTCTTACCTAATTACTATGAAAGTAAGACCAAATGTCCTTGTACTGCACATGAGTGTTTAATAGTATTTAAAGGAACTCTTGAATGTAGTGGTCAAGCTAGTAAAATTTGTAGATATAGAAACCTTGGTTTAGATTCTGACTTCGTCAATTACCAGTATTCTAAATTTTGGCAATGTACTCAATCTTTCTAAGTAACTTTTTCTTTCAACCCTAAGATAATAATAGCAACTTTACTAGTGAGTAGTAATTAATAATAGCAACTTTACTAGTGAGTAGTAATTAATAATAGCAACTTTACTAGTGAGTAGTAATTAATACACTTGCATTGGAAGGTCACAGGGAGAGTTGCGTGATGAAAGGAGGGCAGGTCCAAATCTGCTACGATAGCTCAGTTGATTTTACTTTCTTAAGTCAGAGACCAGTAAGGCCACTTTGCTCCTATAGCTCTATATATGACATTGGTTTGAATTCATGTTTCTAAGTCCATAGAAATCCAAATATCTCTCCAGGGTTATTGAGGATTTGAAGGTTTTCATTTCATGGTGACTTCTGCATCTAGAAAGATGCTTCCATGTTTTTTAAAAAATTGACTGAAATGAGAAAATTAAGAACTAAAATTCTACCCACTCTTCATAATACACACTCATACAAAGTACTGCTGTGCATAAAATTCTATCAAACAGTATTGGGTGCTACAGAGAAATCATTTCTAAAAAGGAAGAGTCAAGCGATATGGCTAAGTTCATTGTTGTATTACTTTAAGAAATTGTCACCATGACCTATCTCAGTCTTCAACAACCACCACCCTAATCAGCCAGCAGCCATCAACATAGAGGCAAGATCTTTCACCAACAGAAAGATTACAGTTCACTGAAGGCTCAGATTATTGCTAGCAATAAAATATTTTAATTAAGATATGTACATGCATTTTAGACATAATGCTACGACAACTTAATAGGTTGCAGTATAATATAAATATAGCTTTTATGTACACTGGGAAGCCAAAAAAATTGTATGACTTGCTTTATTGAGATATTCACTTTCTTATGGTGATGTGATACTGAACCTGCAATATTGCCAAAGTAATACCTTTCTCCCTCTTCTCTTTAGATGTGGGGTACAATTCAGGGTTAGGTATACAAATGTTCATTACGCAGGTACCCTTATTGATGAGGTGGGTCCTCCTCCCACCCAGGCAGTTTCCCTCAACTGCCAATTCCATCCCCCCTCCCCTGGCAGGTTCCCACTACTGCCAGTCCCTTGTTCAAGGTCCGCTTCATGCAGAACCTGAGACAGAGCAGGGATAGAACTTGGCTTCTCTCACGTACTTTAATCACCAGATTTTGCAGCAAACACTCCAGTTAGAGACATCCTACAGACCTAAACCTTGAAAAACCTCATTAAGATAAGCAATGTTTCACCATAAAATCTTGCTTGGGATGATAGCTCCCACCCAGCCCTCACCCACATGCATACAAGGACCGCAGAGTATCCAATCACAACTATTGCTTTACTATAATACTGAAATCCTCACCCTAGAGAGGGCTTATCTGCCATTTATTATACATGTGATGTATGAAGAAATATGCATTTACACTATGCCTGTGTGATTAGAACCCCTCCCTAATCATGCTAACAAATGTCATGCTTTGACCCTTATATGTGCTCCCTTATTTAATAAAAGGCTACAGACAGCCCCATGTCAGGGAGCCAGATGGAGAGCTCTTCCTCCTGAACTGTCTACAAACCCCCAATAAAACTATGTTTGGGAATCTGTTTGGTCTCATGTCAATTTCTGTCACATGAGAGTCTAAGAACCTATTATTGGAAACAAACCCATATGCTTAAATACTAGCATTATAATAAATTAGAATGGGCCGCTGCTGCTGTAATTGTATTAGAGAAAAATTTCTGTTTAAAAAAAAAAGCTCAATGGCTCCTCACGGTAAAATTTACTACCCTTTCATCTCTGTCTAATGAAGTCATTGGAACAGGAGGGATGGGGACTGATCGGCCTCCTTACATTCAGGTTGATATGAGTATATATAGAGAAAACATATCTTTTATTATCTTCTTTGGACCCAGAATAACATATAACATCTTTGCACATTAAATTTGTGAGAACTAGTTACATGACCTCAACTTGAAAGAATCTAAAAACTACAACTTATCCGTGTGCTCAAAAATAGAAAACAAAAGTTTGGTCAGCAATGACTAGAAAAGCAAAAAGCCAAACAGCAACAGCAATAGCAAAAACTGGGATATGCATAGTCCTTCAAATCCTCTACTCCTCAGCAATTTTGTCACATTTCTTTAGTTAGTTTGCTCTTTTTCTTCTTCTTTTTTTTTTTTTTTTTGCTATTTATTTTTCATGTTTTTCACTGTCTCAAATTTCTAACTCCTTTCTTTCTTTCATCCCCAGATTACCATAGAGAAAATAAGACAAAGCAAAACAAAGCAAAAAACCTCCAAGTAAAAGTTTACCTATCTCTTACTGCTATATATAAAAAATAGTCCTGTGTCTGACTCTTTCTCACTTTTGCTTCTGTTGCATTACAGTAATTGCCCATTTTCGATTTCAGGGACAATCATTTTAATGTACAATGTGTCACATCATTATACCCCTTGACAAATAGATATATCCCATTAATGTTCAATCATACCAGTGCCCCCCATTTTTGCACTGACTACACATCCTTCTCAAATTATCCTCTCATTTCTCCTCTCTCCTCCATGCTCTAACAAAGTATTTTGAGCGGATAATCTGTAGTGTTGTCTTTGCTTGTTCATGTCTTGGTACTCTTCAACCCACTTCCCTCTGGCTTCTGCCCACCACACTCTCTGAAAGTTGTTATTTCTAAGCTTCCATTGATTTTTGTTATTAAAGCCAATAGATTTATCATTTCATGTGTTATTTACACTTCATTAACTTTCAATACACTTGAAAATGCAATCCTATTTGAAACACCATCTTTGCTTGACTGTTCTCACATTCTACCTCTAATTTTCATCTTAACTTTCAGGCCCATTCTTGGTTCTTCTTTTGCTGGTAGAAGTTTAAATATTGAAGCTTTTGAACTTCACTTCTATTTCCTGTTCAATGTTTCCTTTAAAGAAAACTCACACTGAATATATCCGAAAGCAAATTCACAATTTCCTCTTCTTCCTTAAAATCTACATTTCTTTCATATTCTTCCATCTCAGTAATTTACTCATTTGCTCAAACTAGAAGTCTGAGAGCCAGTAGGGTGCTTTGCCTTCATAATCTGTCAAATCAAATCAGTTATAAAATCCTGCTAATTTTAAACTTGTCTTTCATTCTTTTCATATTAATAGAAACTACCATAATTTTCTCAACAACACTTGAAAAGTATAAAATCCTTCTTATTTCCTTGAGTCTAACACTAATTACTCTATTATTTTTTTCCACCCAGCACTCAGAATGGTCTCCCCAAGGCACCAATCCAATCTTCTCTTTCAGTTGCTTAAAACTTTTTACTTTTAGATGAAAGAGCACACTTATTTATTTCATCTACAAGGCCTTTCATTGTCTGGCTCTATCTTTCAATTTTATGTTGGACCATGATCCCCTCCCACTCCATTGCTTTAATCAAAATTGTCCTTTTTCTGTGCCTCGAGCATATCCAGCTCCTTAAAGCCCCAGGGATTGTGGAACATTTTGCTCCCTTTGCTTGAACATTTAGCTCTACCTATCCCAACTCTCACTAGGATAACTGTTACTAATTTTCTGTCCTGAGGTCAATTCTTTTTTTTCCCCCCCAAAAAAGTATGGCATATTTTGCTTTCTCTTTGAGTAATTGATTCAAACCCTTATCAAATTAGCATCATATTCTTACATTTGGTCACTTCAAGAAAATGTGTATCATGTAATTCAGAGATGCTTATGGATATAATTATGTGGTATGAGTTATGTTATTATGTTCCTGTTGAAGGGAACTATCTTCGAACAATAAAATTATAATTATTAAAAGTTTCTGTTTGTATTCCTATTTCTCAATTGTTAACTCCTCTCTCAGTTCTTCTGCTCAATGTCAATTCTATTATTCTCACTACTTCAGATTAAACAAAAATAATTTCTTATCAAATGTTTATATTCGTTAATTAGCAGATTTCATTGGTATTGGGAATTTATTAACATTACAATGTTTTAAACTACAGTCATTTTATAATATTTGATTTACTTTTCTCTCAAGACAGTTTCTGAGATGAGTTTTAGAGGAAATAGAATAGCACTGCATTTGCTAGTCTGATTTTTCTCATCTAAAAGAACTTCTCTTGAGAGAGCAGTGGAGAGTTCAATAGCATTTGATACAAATTATGTGATGGCATTATTCCTTTACATCAAGCTCTCTTAGAACATTTTACCATCAATAACAGATAAATCTATTGAGTTCATAGTCTTTTTTACAAGCAACTTTATTTAAACTTAAAAGATCCGAGAAACAAGTGCTTTTATTACCATCTAATGAAGAAACTGATGGTTAAAAAGAATATCTATCTTGCTTAAAGTCACAGAACTAGTAAATGGGGCCAGAATATAAAACTAGAATGTGTGACAGCAGGGCCCTTTCTCCTACCCAATAAGTTATATGGCATTTTATTTTACTACACAGCATAACCAAATGACATACATTAGATATTATATAAAAGGAAATTTTGCCTGGCTTTCAGAAGAAGTTTAGACCCCAGAAATATAAAATGAATTTACAATTTTTTGTTTTTCCCAGAATTTTATGAAAATGATGATCAGACTTATTAAACTTCCATTAACTTAGTCTAAATTATAAAAGTGGTACAAATATATTGTAAGGAAGCATTCTAAAGTTTACAAAGTTGTTTGTGATATAAATATTCAGAGTCCCCTCAGTAAAACTCCTTTCAGATTATTGCCAGTGACTCATATCAATCTATCCTGCCTACTCAAACATTTTTTATTGTTGTTGTTTTGCTTCTTGGTCTATATTACTCATCCCAGATTGTTATTAATAACTGTCTCTCTCTCTAGCCTGTAGAGATTCTTAAGATGTTCTATACTTTCTAGGAATTCAAGATTCCTCTGGGAAAGTAAGAGTATGTAATATCCTTCTAGTCAAAAAAACTTCATGCTTAGACTTAAAATTCAATATGAATTATACTATTTATATCATGTTATTTATGATTGCCCATGATGTGGTAGAAAACTTTAGAAAGAGTTTTCAATATTTTTCTCCTTGTCTGTTTCCTCCTTAGATAGAATCTCCCTCATTTATTCTGGTCTTGCCCATGTAACTTGCTTTGAGTAATGAAAAAAATTGACAAATGTAACAAAAACTGAGTTTTGAAAAATGTTCATACATTAGGATTTAACTTGTTACTTTTCTAACTTTGAGTTTCCATATGAGCAAGCCCAACTAGGCTGCAGTACAACATGTAGTGTAGGTTCTAGTGACAGTCAGAGAAACAAAGTTGGCCAGTTGTTTGGCTGCTGAGAGCATGTACATACGTGTATCCATGATAGACTAAAAGAAGCTCTGCTTGTCTAAGCTTTGTCTGCTTACTGTTCAAAAATATATGGTGGTGTTTTAAGTCATTCAGTGGTGGTGTTGAACCTAGTCCCTGCATGGATGAGTGATTGTATGGACAGTTTCACATGTGTTTCTGTATGTAAGTGGGAGTGTGAGAAGATGACTGGGTGGGGACTTGAGAGTAAGTGGCCAGGACCCTCCTGATGAAGCCACTGGTGCTGCAGCTGCTCTGTTTGGACCCTAGCTCTTTCCAGAGCACAGAGCTAAGTGCAACTTTCTAAAATCAGCAGAGCTTTTCCTGGGAAGAATTGCTGGAGTGATTACTGACCCCATTACCACAGTGCCAGGTTGAATACTGGCAGTGAGGGGTACAGAGGGAATGCAGCAAGGGATGCTGAGGCAGAGTCCTGAGAAAGCAGCAGAAAGAGGCCACTCTAACCATGAAATGGGATCCAGAGCCTTGCCACTGAGTTCTGAGATCTGGAGACTGAGGTGAATGCTGAGGAGGGACCTATAGACCCCATTTGTGGCAGAACAGCAGCTGGCAGAAAAACTGTGCAGACTTTCTAATGTCTGGGGAGAGAAATGCTCCACGACGGCCTTTGCAGAACAGCAGACCTGTATCCTGAGACCAGGCAGTGATCTCTGTGTTGCATTGGGACTGGTCTTTGCAACCTCAGAGAACATTGCCCCCAGTGCACAAGCTCTGGTGGGCAACAGCGGAGGTAGAAACCCCAGATGATTCACTCTCTGTCCTGAACCAGCTGCTGAGATAGATACAGACAGCAGGACTGACTGAGAAGGAGGTTAGTGAGTACCTAGCTGTCTCTTCCCATCCCCTAGCAACAAATGAAAGAGAACAGGAGGGCAGGGTAGAGACAGAAGGTTCCATTCCTCTCTGTGAACTGGATGTCCTGGGAGCTGTGACCACACTGGGAGAGGAAGGAAGAGAGTGGGATCCTGAGAGATGCTGTGTCAAGTTATTTCATTCCCTTCCCTCACAAGGTCATGTGCTGGCTACCAATTGCAGGCAGAAGAAGGTGAAGATTCTAACATCTTAAGTTCCAACAGTGAAGAGGAAATCTGCAGTTACAGACTGGTAGTTGCAGAAACCGTTACAAGAGGGAGCCCCCTCCCCAAAGACACACACTAAAACTGAGAACTCTTTATCAACTTTTTTTGGGGGTGGGGGTGGGAGGGTTGTTCTATTTATTGGATTATCTTGTTTGGTTGCTGTGTCTGTGGTTGATTTTCTGTTTTCTTTTCTCCTTCTGTTTCTCTCTCTTTGTTCTTTCCGAGTTTTTCTTTTCTTTTTTCTTTCTTCTTTTTCTCTCTTTCCTCTTTTTTTTCCCTCTCTGTGTATTCTTATACCCTGTCTTGGACTCAGGGGCTATGCAAGGTTATGCTGCCAACTGAAAGGTAGTATTGTGCAGAGACAGAAAGAGAGAGAGTACCAGCTGGTCCATTCACCAGATAGCAAATGTTGTGACCTTCCAATATGTTCTGAATCCTTGCAGCCCAACCTCATCCCTTAGTAAGTGCTCAAAATTGTAAAGAGATAGCTCGATGCACCACCCCCAGCCCTACTTCATTATTGAACAAACCCAGAGCCCCAGTTCAAGGAAGGACAAAAGATAGAGCAAATATCAGAAGTGACTGGTACTCCATTTTCCAGCAACAGAATTAAAGAGAAAGATAAGAGAATTGTTAAAGATGAGGAAAAAACAACAAAACCCTGCTGGTAACCATCAGAGCCCCAGGAAAGGGTCAGTGCAAGAAAGAACAGCTACTGGAGCACAACAATATATTTCCAAGAATTATAGTACCTGGAAGGTTCTTACAGAGATCAGGGGCTTGTTGGATAGAATGAATAAAAATCATGAAATGCAAAGACTAAAACTAAATTAAATTGCAATGTAGCTGACTTAGAAATAACAGTATAAAGGAAGAGTACTTAGAAAAGACATAAATAGGCTGGGCTCAGTGGCTCAGCCTGTAATCCTGCACTTTGGGAGGCTGAGGTGAGTGAATTGCCTGAGCCCATAGGTTCGAGACCCACCTGGGCAACTTGGCAAGACCTCATCTCTACAATAAATAAAAAAAAAAATTAGCCGGGTGTGGTAGCACACACCTGTAGTACCAGCTACTTGGAAGGCTGAGGAAGAAGAATCACTGGAGCCCAGCAGGTTGAGGCTGCAGTGGCTGGGAGCAGTCACTTCACTCCAGTCTGGGTGACAGAGTGAGACTCCAACTTAAAAAAAATTGACATAAATAAAGAACTCCTTCCAATAAACAAATAACAAACTAACAAGCATGAGAAAAAGAATTGATCAAGCAGAAGAAAGAATTTCAGATTTGGAAGACCAAAATATGGAATTAACCCAATCTATTAAAATATAGAAAAAAGCTTAAGAAGAAACTCTCCAAGATATGTTCAATTTTATCAAGAATCCATACCTATGTCTGATTGGAATACCTGAAAGAAAAATGAAAATCACCTGGAACAAACATTCTATGAGGTCATTCAAGAAAACTTCCCTCATCTGGTGGCCAGAGAGACAACTACACAAGTGATTCAGAGAGTCCCTGCAAGACATATTATGAGAAGACCAATCCCTAGACTCACAGTAATTTGCATACACAAAGTAGATATAAAAGAAAAAAAAATCCGAAGGCAGCAAGGAAAAAAGACTAGACTGCCTACTGTGGGAAATGAATCAGAATAACTGCAGACATGTTTAGAAACACTACAGGTCAGAAAGAATTAGACTCCAACCTTTAATGTTCTCAAAGATACACAATTTCAAACAAGAATTTTCTACCCAGTCAAGCTAAGCTTCCTCAGCAGTGGATAATTGAAATCCTTCTCTGACTTCCAACCCCTAAGAGAATATGCTGCTTCCAGACCAGCTCTACAGGAGACAATTAAAAAAGTGCCATGCACAGAAGAAAAAAGAAACAAAAGAAAGACCATATACTTCACAAGATGACAAACAAACACAGAAGCAGCAGAACACACAGCATACCCACAAAAATTAAAACACATATATTAACACAAAAGCTAAACAAAAACAAAATGGTCTTATAAGAGCTTTATGACAGGGACAAACTCTCTCATACCAGTAATCAACCTCAACATGAATAAACTGCACCACTAAAAAGATATGAAATGAGCCAGGCTTGGTGGCTCAGCCTGTAATTCCGTGCCTTTGGGAGGCTGAGGTGAGTGGATTGCTTGAGCCCGCGGGTTCGAGACCTGCCTGGGCAGCGAGATCTGATCTCTACAATAAATAAAAAAATCAGCCGGGAGTGGTAGCGCATGCCTGTAATTCTGGCTACTCGGAAGGCTGAGGTGGAAAGATCGGCGGAGCCCAGCAGGTCGAGGCTGCGGTGGCCAGGAGCAGCCACTGCACTCCAGTCTGGGCAACAGAGTGAGACTCCAACTCAAAAAAAAAAAAAAAAAAAAAAAAAAGATATAAAACGGCAAACTGGATAACAACATGACCCAGTAATTTGCTGCCTCCAGAAAACTCATGTCACTAGTAAGGACACCCAAAGACTCAAATTTAGAGGATGGAAAACAAACTTTCAGGCAAATGGATCACAGAAAAGGGCAGAAGTCATGATCTTAACATCAAATAAAACAACCCTTAAGCTACCAAAAATTTAAAACATATAAGGAAGGACACTACATAATGTTAAAGGGTTTGATCCGTCAGCAAGAAATACCCATCCTAAACATATGTTCACCCAACACAGGGGCACCAACTTTTATAAAGCAACTGCTAGGTAAACTAAAAAAAGAATTTTGACTCTAACACCATCATAGCTGGGTACTTAAATGCCCCACTAAGAAATATAGATAGATCATAGAGACAAACAAATCAACAAAGACATCCAGAACATTAACTTGATGCATGACCAAAATAGACTTAATAGATACCTACGGAACACTCCACCCAACAACCACAGCTAATACATTCTACTTACCACCACATGGAATGCACTCCAAGAACAACCACATCCTTGGCCATAAATCAAGCATAAACAAATTTCACAAGATCAAAATATTGCCATGTACCTTCTCGGACCACAGAGGTTTAAAAATCAATATCGCCACCAACAAAATTCCCCCAAAACCTACAGAGACATGGAAACTGAACAGCATGATGCTGAGTGACTCTGGAGTCAACATAGAAATCAAACTAGAAGTTGAAAGATTCCTAGAAACAAATGAAAATGAAGAAACATCTTATCAAAACCTCTGGAACACCATGAAAACAGTAATAAAAGGGGATTTTATGTCTCTATGAACACACATCAAGAAAATAAAAAGAGAAAAAGTTAATAGCCTAACAAATAATTTAAGTGAGCTGGAAAGGCAAGACCACCAAAACTGTAACTTTACCAGGAGAATCCAGATTACCAAAGTAAGAGCCCAAATACGGGACATAGAAGGAAAGATATCATTAGAACTCAACAAATCAAAAAGCTGGTTCTTTGAAAGGGTAAACAAGATTGTTGAACCCTACCTAGAATGACCAAGAAAAAGAAAGAAAAAACCCAAATAAACACAATGCAAAAGATCAAGTCACAACTGATCCTGGAGAAATACAAAAGATTATCTGAGATTACTATGCACATCTTTATAGAAGCAAACTTGATAACCTTAATGAAATGGAGAACTTTTTGACATCACACTACCTCCTGAGGTTGAAACAATAAGAATTTGAGATCCTAAATATACCAATAACAAATCCAGGAAATAGGATTGATTCTTCATAAGAAAACTATATATATATAAGTTTCTGGACCAGATGAATTTCCAGTGAGATTCTACAAAACATACAAGAAGGAGCTGATACCAATCCTATTGAAAATATTCCAGGCAATCGAGAAAAATAGAGTTCTCCTCAAATGATTCTATGAAGCTAACATCACACTGTTATCCAAACCAGGTAAGATCCAGCAAAGAAAGAGAATTACAGGAGAATATCCCCGATGAATACAGATGCCAAAATTTCAACAAGGTTCTAGAAATAGGGTCCGAAAACACATCTCAAAAGTCATCCACCATGATCAAGTAGGCTTCATCCTTGGGATTCAGGACTGGCTCAACTTCCATAAGATCATAATTGTAATTAAATACATCAACAGTTGTAAAAACAAGAACCACATGATTATATCATTCGATGTGGAAAAAGTTTTCATTAAAATCTAGTATCCCTTCTTGCTAAATACCCTTAAGCTCCTAGACATAGAAGAAACATGCCTCAAAATAGTAAGAGCCATCCATGATAAACCCACAGTCGCCATAATTGATAAATGGACAGAAATTAGAAGCATTTCCCTGGTAAACCAAAACAAGACAAGACTGCCTAGCCTCACCCTTCCTGTTCAACATAGTGTTGGAAGTCCTAGCTAGAGCAATGAGTCAAGAGAAAGAAATCAGGGGTATCCAAACAGGAAAAGAGGAAATCAAGTTTTCCCACTTTTCTAATGATGTGATCCTATACCTCAAAAATCCAAGAAAATCTGCCAAAATCCTTGCTGCTCTGATGAAGGATTTTGGCAAAGACTCAGGGTACAAAATAAACATGCAAAAGACAGTCACATTCTTATACACCAACAACAAACAAAACTTCTACCAACAACCACTGGAAAGAGAACTTATTCAGTAAATGGTGCTGGAAAAACTGGTTGACCATGTGCAAAAGAATGAAACAGGACCCCTACCTATCATCATACACCAAAATCAACTCCAAATGGATCAAAGACCTCAATGCAAAATCTCAAACTTTAAGAATCTTATAAAATGCAGGAGACACCATTCAGAAATTGGAATAGGCAATCAACTTCTGATCAAAACCCCAAGTGTCCATGGCATAAGAACTAAGATAAACAACCGGGGCCTTAACAAACTGAAACTTCTGCAAAGCAAAATAAACCATCAAGTGAGAGCGGAGACACCCCGCGGAATGAGAAAAAAATATTTGCCAACTGCATATCTGACAAAGACCTAACATCCAGGATCACAAGAAACTAAAATGCACTGAAAGGAAATAAACATCCCCATTAAAAAGTGGACAAAAGAAATGAGTGGACACTTCTTAAAAGAAGACATATGAGCACCCAACAGACACATGAAAAATGCACAGCCTCACTAATCATCAAAGAAATGCAATACAGAACCACCTTGAGATACCACCTAACTCCTGTAAGAATGGCCATCATTAATAAAACAAAAAAGAACAGATGCTGGTGCAAATGTTGAAAAAAAGGACTGCTTCAACACTGTTGGTGGGAATGCAAACTAGTTTAGCTTCTATGGAAAACAGTGTGGCAATTTCTAAAATAACTAGAAAATGACCTTCCATGCTACCCAGCAATCCCCCTTCTGGGAATATTCCCAGATGAACTTAAATCATCCTACAAAAAAGATACCTGTGCATACATGTTTATTGCAGCATTATTCATGATAGCAAGAACATGGAACCAAATTATGCTGCTCATCAAAACTGGACTGGATAAAAAAATGTGGTACATATACATGATGGAATATTACACAACCATAAAGAAGGACAAGGTTATGTACTTCTTAGCAAATTGAATGAATTTAGAGTCTATAATACTCAGTGATCTATCACAGAAACAAAGAACTAAGTACCACATGTTTTCACTCATAAGTGAACCATGAACAATTATCATAATACTATAAGAAAGGGGTTAGGAGTAGCTGGAAACTGCTGGGACAGGTACAGAATATTAATAAGGGAACCTGATCTCAAACCAGGCAAAGTGGGGAACAAAGACATGTCTATACTTTACCTGTACAATGACCACTTGCATACCAAATTCTGAATTGTTCCCCACATCTTTTAAAAAATAAAATAAAAAGCTAACTGAGGTAGGAATTTTCCTAGCTAAACTAGTTATAGATATTACTATTGTATCACTATTGATCCTGTTGTTTGTGTCTTATATTACATTTTCTTTTTTTTTCTTTTTTTTTTTTTTTGAGTTGGAGTCTCACTCTGTCGCCCAGACTGGAGTGCAGTGGCCGCTCCCGGCCACCGCAGCCTCCACCTGCTGGGCTCCAGTGATCCTTCCGCCTCAGCCTTCCGAGTAGCCGGGATTACAGGCGCGCGCTGCCACGCCTGGCTGATTTTTTTGATTTATTGTAGAGATGAGGTCTTGCTGCCCAGGCGGGTCTCGAACCCGTGGCCTCAGGCAATCCACTCACCTCAGCCTACCAAAGGCCCGGGATTACAGGCTGAGCCACCGAGCCCAGCATATTACTACATTTTCAAGTTGATAACATTTACTTTTATAGGAATTATTGCTAGAGGAAATGGAGTACTTAGGAAAAAACTAAAATACATACTCTGAGGTAACTGTTCAGACATAGACTCTCTTCCTCCTCTACCTGTCTTCTTTCTGTCCCCTGCCTCAGAGAGCAGCCAACCCTGTTCTCTGAAGGATATGCCTATTCTCAGTAACGGGTCATAGGATGCAAGTGATGGAACAGAGCTGAGAACAATGTGAACATCTCCCTTATTCACTGTAATTGTAAAAATGTATAGCAATTTGGATAATTAACGTGCTTGATTATAAAACTGCTTGCTGTACTGTCCCAAGGCATGGATTCTTTCTTCACCCACCAGCTGTCATTGTTGCCTGCTTAAATGTGAATAAGCCAATGTCTTTTCCCTGACTGGACCTCTGGATAATTTACTTGGAATAGGTAAAGAACATTACGTGCAAACCCTCTCAGATTTGGAGCTACCACATTACACATACACGTTAATACTGATTGAGTTCTCAGTCCATGCCAAGCAATGTATTGTGTACCAATATCCATGCTACAGAGTGTGTGTGTGTGTGTGTGTGTGTGTGTGTGTGAGAGAGAGAGAGAGAGAGAGAGAGAGAGAGAGAGAGAGAGATCACAAATTACTTGCCAAAGGCTCCCAAAAATGCATTTTCCATCTGGGTTCTTCAGTTAGGAGACATTCTGCCTGGTGCTTATACTGATTGCCCTTACAACACATGCCTAGAAGCCGGGCTTGGTGGCTCAGCCTGTAATCCCGCGCCTTTGGGAGGCTGAGGTGAGTGGATTGCCTGAGCCCGCGGGTTCGAGACCCGCCTGGACAGTGAGACCTCATCTCTACAATAAATCAAAAAATCAGCTGGGCGTAGTAGTGCATGCCTGTAATTCCAGCTACTTGGAAGGCTGAGACGGAAGGATCGCTGGAGCCCAGCAGGTCGAGGCTGCGGTGGCCGGGAGCGGCCATTGCACTCCAGTCTGGGCGACAGAGTGAGACTCCAACTCAAAAAAACAAACAAACAACCAAAAAACAACACATGCCTAGAGACATAATCAGAAGAGAAAATGTTAGAAAGAGGCAAAGTTAGATCTGCCATTATAATTTTTATGAAAATTATGGAGTTACTATTGCATATTTGTTAGTACTGAAATATTCCTTGATTTTTAAGTATTTTAACAAAAAGTATATAATGTTTAAATATTTCTTTGAATTTTAAACACAAAAACTGTGGGGTAATTCAATACACTATAATGATAATTTCTAAGGTAACAATTCTCAGTTGAAAAGTTCTATGACTTGTATAAAACTAAAGCCTTATTATTTGATAAATTGTGTACAGCATGATTGGTATAAATACTTCCCTCCCACTTCTTACACACTAGGAAATAAAGTGTTACAATGGGCTAAAAGTTCACAGATTCACTTACAGTCAAAATGTTCCCTTAAAGTCATTCATACCATAGGAAGTTTCCCTTTCATTCATCACACTGTGGTGGGAGGTTTTTTTAACTGCTTGTCAGACAGTTCTCTAAGCAGAAAGAGTAGCAGCTAAATGAAAAAAGTTGTTATCGGTGTTCTTAAGTAAACAGAATAATGCAAGTCTGTATATTGTAATAACTTTAGAACTGAAAACAAATTATGTCTTTTGTATTTTGATAGCTTATGCTCTCTCTCTTTTTTTTTCCTTCAAGCATGGGAACAGAAGTTTGCATTATAAAACAAATGATACCTATTTTATTTGATGCCCAAGTTGTAGAACTTCAAAGAAGTAAAAGCTGCAATACTAAATTATATGATGTGGGGAACTAAAGTCTGAGGTTATATATTGGTTATAAATGGAAAGGATGGGATCAGTTGGTAATTAATGAAAAAAAAAAAGCTTTCCACGCTTTTTAATAAAGAATGAGAATAACTTTCTTACAAAATGATAAAATTAGATTTGTTAATGTACCAGAAAGTATGAGAGAGTTTTCAATCCATTAGCATAAATCACAGATTAGGGTAATAATCTATACTTTGCATATTTAACATTATTTTAAATATAAGAATGCTAACCCTTTAGCAACTAGATGAGATACTTTAAATTATCTAACTCTTCACATGTAAACAAAGAATATTCTACATATTTGAAGTTAATTTTGGAAGCAGGTATATTTTTATGTTGCTTGCATAATTTTGATTAGTTTCTTCCTTCTTAGCATGTTTAAAATTTTTAATCAAAATTCAAAATTTTTCCCAGGAAGCATATTGTATAAGCAGAATGATCTTGTTTCTTTAAATAACCTACACTGAAGAAAGTTGCAAATTTGTAAAAGGCCAGATTTCATCCAGGAGAGCCATTATTTCCATAATGAAACATATTTTTGCATGCATGTTGAGGTTAAACATTAAGATAGGACTTCATTCTCAAATATCTCTTTATTCTGAAGAAACAAGATTGCAGAAGGTTGAAATACAAAAACAAAATGTGTCAGCATTATTATTTATTTAATAATTATTAAAAATAAATAGCCCTATATATGACATAGGAAAGGTTTCTATATGATAAACCTATAAAACTGTTCATTTACAGATATATAAATATGAAATTTTTAGTAGTTTTAAACAATTATCTTATGGGAATTCAGGTAGGAACAATATAAGGAGATGAAATATTTTATACATTTATGCATATAGGAACTAAAAGGACATAAAACTAGGAATTATGAAAGTGGCATTATTTTAAGCTAGAGAGAAATAAGTTTTGAAGGTAATTTTTCATTTTCAAAAGGTTAAAGATGATGTATTACTGATTTGTGTATAAGAACAAGCAAGATAACCAAAAGAAATGAAAAATATTATCTTGACCATATTGATAATGTTTGGCCTGTAAAGTTTAAAATGTAAATGAACATGTAATTAGTCTTGACTTTTCAAAGATGATCAGTTTTAATATTATAGATAAGAAGTACATAGTTACTGACTCTTGATATGTTATATTAAGTGGGTTATATGGATATTTACTGACTCCTCTGATGTTATATTATATGGGTTATATGGATAGTTACTGGCTCCTGAGATGTTATATTAAATGAGTTATATGGATAGTTACTGACTCCTGAGATGTTATATTAAATGGGTTATATGGATAGTTACTGACCCCTGATATGCTATATTAAATGGGTTATATGGATAGTTACTGACTCCTGTGATGTTATATTATATGGGTTATATGGGTAGTTATAGACTCCTGTGATGCTACTCAATATGGGCTATTCTGGCATTGAAAAAAATGAAGAAAGAGAATAGAGTAGTACCTAGATGAGAGAACGGATGCTGCTATAAGGTGGTAGCTATGGAAATACAAGCAGCGCATTAAATCTTAAGAATTTGAGGACAAATACAAATATGACACAGTAGCTGAATATAGAAGGAGGAGTACATTAAAAGGTCAGTTAAATAAAAACAGCACAATCTATAGCACCCACGAAGTGGGAAACATGGAAGCTGCCACTAGGGATGGAGAAATTCAGAAACAGCATAACGGGCTGAGAAAGATAATAAGTGCATTTCCAAGTAGGAAAGTTATTAGATAATAATACAAATTAATAGGTATTCTGAGCTGAGGGTGCAAATTTTGTAATTACTCACTAGTAAAAGTAGAAGTCCTTAAAATAGTGAAATGTCAAACTCTGACCAAAAGAAGAAAGAAAGATAGATGGAGAAAAATGTAAATGTTATCACAGAAGTCAAAACAGGTGATTTAAGAAGAATAGTCAGAAATGGAGAAGTTCAAACATAAGAGAAAATAAAGCAGTGTCTTGTGGGAGGAAATTACAGACAAAGTTATAGAATAGATTAAATGTGGTTATTAGGAAATACAATTCTAGAAGACTATAGAAGGAATATGCAATGAGAAATTGGAGCTGACAGGGAATAAAACTTACTTTAAAAGTTTAGATATAAAATATAAGGGAAATAAGACAATATTTTGATGATCAAATGAAGATGTTCTCCTCCAATCCTTCTTTGCATTTTCCAATATGAGAAATAATTGACAGATATATCTTGTATTCTCTTACAGAACGGAAAAGATAAACTTCTGGGAATATTTTGAGAGGAAACTTTAGAGAATATGGCATGGAAGGAAAAGAGGGTAGGGAGGAGACTGAGATGAATGAAGAGAGTCAGGGAGATGTCAAATAAGGAAAGAGATAACGACTAAGTGACCTTTCACTGGTTTTCAAATGTATAGTCAAATAAAAGCAAAGGATATAAGCTGTTCAGGTTTAACAGAAAAAAAAAAATCAAGCAGGATGGATACTAAGCATAGCTGTCACTTGAAAGGACAGTTGTAAATTGGCCTGGCCTTGACTAGAGAATTATTACTATGAAATTTGAACCAGAAGTGGATTAAGGCTACAATATTCTCAGACTTCCTATAGCATAGTTTTAAACATGCATATAATAAGCATGATTACAATGTTGAATTTGCATACAATTGAGATTTATTGGATGGCAGAGACAGAAGTCTACTTTCCTAACATAAGAGGCATCAAACAGTAAGTACGAGAGAATATGTGGACTCTGACTGGGGAGATTGCTAGGAATAAGAATTTCATGGATAGAACGGCAGTGGGGAAAAGAGAATTGCTAAAATGGAAAATTGGAAGGCAATGAAGTTCATAACAGAAACTGTATCGAAACCTTCAGGCCATGAAGAAATATCATATGTGGGAAATGATGCAGTTGAAAAGAGGAAAGTTACATAGCAGAAATGCATACAGGACATGGAGATAGATTTAAAAAGCAAAATGTAAGAAATATTGCATAACATAAACACACATGTCCAAATAAGGATGTATAAAGATTATGTTAATATACTTTTGTAGGCATTAACATACAAATTTATACAATTTTGAATATTCTCTAAGATTAGTCATTTAAAAACATCATGGATTTTCAAAGAATGCATGCAATTTTTAGCTACCTCAGCTTATGTTCTTCTAATTGGTCAATATCTATAAAATTTTTTTTCAGTGGTAATTTGCTTCATTGGGAAGTCTGTGTAACAAGTACTACCAAATATACAGAATTTTAACTCACTGTCTGTGGTGTCTATTTAGTACATCTTTCTGTAAAAATAAGTAAACAACATTGCTTGAAAATACAACTAAATCAATACTTATTTAATAATCATCTTAGCCGTGCTCAGTGGCCCAGTCTGTAATCCCGCGCTTTGGGAGACTGAGGTGAGTGGATTGCCTGAGCCCGTGGGTTCGAAACCCGCTTGGGCAACTTGGCGAGACCTCATCTCTACAAAAAATCAAAAATTAGCCGGGCGTGGTAGTGCATGCCTGTAGTTCCAGCTACTTGGAAGGCTGAGGTGGAAGGATCGCCAGAGCCCAGCAGGTTGAGGCTGTGTTGACCGGGAGTGGCCACTGCACTCCAGTCTGGGCGATGGAGTGAGACTCCAACTAAAAAATCATCATCATCATCATCATCATCTCATTACTGCATTCAGTATGTGTGTGTGTGTATGTGTGTGTTTGCTTGGGATTCCTTGGATTTTTGTAGCTATTTTTTTGCCATAAAGTTGATGCATTTTTAAAAAAATCTGGGAAATATAACACTGGTAGTTTCACAGAGATTACATTGAATTGGTAGATTGCTTTGGGCAGTATGGACATTTTAACAATATTGATTCTTCCAATCCATGAGCATGAAATGCTTTTCCATTTGTTTTTGTCACCTTTGATTTCTTTCAGCAGTGTTTTGTAGTTCTCATTGTAGAGATCTTTTACCTCCTTGGTTAGATGTATTCCCAGGTATTGTATTGTTTGTGTGACTGTTGTTGTAAATGGGACTGTGTTCTTGATTTGGTTTGCAGTTTGCACGTTGTTCATGTATAGAAATACTACTGATTTTGGAACATTGATTTGGTATCCTGAAACTTTATTGAAGTTGCTTATTAGGTCTAGCAGTCTTTTGGTGGAATCTTTAGGATTTTCTAAATTTAGAATCATATTATCTGTGATTAAAAATAAGTTAATATCCTCTTTTCCTGTTTGAGTACTTTTTATTTTTCTCTTGCTTGATTGATCCTATTTAGACTTCCAGTACTATGTAAACAGGAGTGGTAAGAGTGGATATCCTTGTCTTGTTCCAGTTCTTAGAGAAAATGCTTCCAACACTTGCCCATTCAGTATAATGTTGGCTGTAGGTTGTCATAGGTGACTGTTACTACAAAACAAAGTCAGAGGCATCACAGTACTGGACTTCAATCTTTACTACAAGCCTACAGCAACCAAAACTGCATGGCGCTGATACAAAAACAAACACATAGACTAATGGAACAGAATAGAGAAGCCAGAAATAAAGCTTCTGACCTACAACCAACTCATCTTTTACAAAGTTGACAAAAATAAACACTGGGAAAAGAATTTCTTACTGGGCATGGTGGTTCAAGCCTGTAATTCCAGCACTTTGGGAGACTGAAGCAGGAGGATATATGAGCCCGGGAGTTCAAAACCAGCCTAGGCAACATAGCAAGACCTCATCTCTACAAAAAAAATTAACTGGGCATGGTTGTATGTGCCTGTAGTCCTAGCTACTCAGGAGGTTGTGGTGAGAGGACCACCTGAGCACAGGAGATGGTAAGCTGTGATAGTGCCGCCACATCCTGCCTTGGTGACAGAGTGATACACTAACTCAAATAATAATAATAATAATAAAGATCAGTAAACTATTAAAAAAAGAAAAGAAAAAGAAAAGAATAGTGGTGCTGGGAAAACTGGCTAATCAAATACTGAAGAATGAAGTTAGACAATTCTCTCATCATATAAAAAAATTGACTCAGGATGGATTAAAAACTTAAATATAAGACTTCAAACTGTAAAAATCCTAGAAGAAAGCCTCTGAAACTTTCTTTTGGCATTGGTCTAGACAACAAATTTATGTCCAAATAAGTCCTCAAAAGAAAATTTACAAAAAACAAAATTGACATATGGGACCTAACTAAACTGAAGAACACTTGTATAATGAAATAAACTATCAAAAGAGTAAATATACAACCTACAGAATGAGACAGAGTATTCGCAAACTATTCATTTGACAAAGGTCTAATATCCAAACTCTATAAGGAACTGAAATGAATCAAAAAAGGGAAAAAGTAAACCCAGTGAAAACCAACAGATGTTGGAAAAGTTGTGGAGAAAAAGGAATGTTCAGATATCATTGGTGGAAATATAAACTAGTCTAGTCATTGTGGAAAGCAGTTTGGAAATTTTTTAGATTTTTTAAAGAACTAAAAGTAGATTTACCATTTGATCCAGCAATCTCATTCCTGGGTGTATACCCAAATGACCATGAATCATTTCACCAAAAATACACTTGAATTTTTTTTTTTTAAATCACAGCACTATTCACAACCGAAAAATATGGAACCAACTTAGGTGTCCTTAAATGATGGACTGGCTAAAGAAAATGTGATACATAAACACCAAGAAATACTATGCAGTCAAAAAGAAAAGTTAAATAATGTCTTCCAAAGCAATGTGGATGCAGCTTGAGGCCATTATTCTATAGGAATTAACACAAAAGCAGAAAATCAAATACTGCATATTCTTGCTTATAAATGCTAGCTAGCCACTAAGTACATGGAGGGGTATAAGAATGGGAACAACAGATATTAGGAACTCTTAAAGGGTGGAGGACAGAGAAAGAGGAGCAAGGATTAAAAAATTACCCATTGGGTACCATAATCACCGTTTGGGTGGCAGGTTCAATGGAAACCCTAACCTTACTATCATGTAATATACTCATGTAACATACCTGCACATGTACCCCTAAATCTAAAATAAAATCCAATAAATGTATACATGTATATAATTTTTTAACTTTGGCAATACTAATTATTTTCTCAACTCCAAAATTATACAAATTTTCTAAACTAATTTTCATTAAATTATTTATTGCAACTGTAATTAGAGCCATAGTTACACTAAGTCGGTTTATAAGTTATCATATACAAATTTAATAATGTGATAGATATTACCAATTGTCTGCCTAATACTTTTCTTCTTCAAAAAATCAATATCCCAGACTTTCAGACTTTTAGATATAGAGAGTATAAGATGCAATCTGGTTAATGAAAAACATATTTCCCGGTGGGAAGGTTTCATAAAAAAAATTATTGCTTCTGGTTTATTTTGTTTTGTTTAAAAATAATAATTTAAGAAGAAATAATACCAATGCTTCTCAAACACATCCAAAATTGAAGAAGATATACTTCTAAGCTCATTTTAAGAGCTCTGCATTATTCTGATATCAAATCCAGACAGAGACACCAGACAAATCTATAAGAAAATATTCCTGGTGTATACAGATGCAAAACTTCTCAAAACAACAACAACAACAATAACAAAAACTAGCAAGCCAAATTCAATAGCACATTAAAGGGTCATTCACCATGATCATAAGGGAATTTTCCAAGGGATGCAAGGATTGTTTAACATACTCAAATCAAGAAGCATGATACATTGCATTAACAAAATGAAGGACAAAAATCACATGATCATCTTCATAGAAGCACAAAAAGTATTTAAGAAAATTCAACATTTTTATAATAAAAATTCTTAACAAACTAGGTATAGAGGAATGTACCTCAGCATTAGAAAGGACATCTATGACAAGCCCACAGCTAACACCATGCTTAATAAGAAGTTGAAATATTTTTTGCAAAGATCAGGGACAAGACAATGATGCCCATTCTTGCCACTTTGATTCAACAAAGTACTGAAAATCCTAGAGCAATTAAACAAGAGAAAGACATACAAAGCATGCCAATTGAAAACAGAAGTTAAAGTGTCTTTGCAGATGACATGGTATTACACATAGACAATTCTAAATACTCTAACAAAAAACTTTTAAAACTAAAAAACAATGTAAAGTTGCAGAATATCAAATCAACATACATAAATCAGTAGTCTTTCTATACACTAAAATCAACTATTCAAAAGAAATCAAGAAAATCATCCAAATTATAATAGCTGGAAACAATAAAATACTTAGGAGTAAATTTAACCAGCGAAGTAAAAAAAAAAAAAGAAAAAAGAAAAACTGTTTGATGGAAGATAATGAATTATACTCTCAAATGAACTCTAAAAATAATCAGCATAAGCTAGGGACTCTTGGAGCCTTCTTGAAGGTTGCAGAAACTTCTTTGACTCTTTAAAACCATAAATAGTTTATTCTTCATATAACCAGAATCTCAGGAGACAAGCTCATCCACTAAGGAATTTCCTGGTGCCTCTCCCACAACATAAATTAAATGACCTTTTTTTTTCTTTTTACTATGAAGCACCTTAAAAACATCAAATTAAGTATAAGGAAGCATAATATACTTGGAGAAAATGTTGTTGGTTATTTCTAGAACTCTCTTGGTTTACTTAGAGTTTAAGGTGAAATCCATGACTTTGACAATTATATAAATTTCACCATGCTCAGCTGATGCAGAACAAGATTTAAAGTCATTTTCCAAAAGCTTTAGGTACTTTAAAGTGAACAGAGCCTTTACTTCACAGCATGACTTCCTTATTCAAGAATAAAATAGAACTTGCAGAGCAGCAATAAAAATGATACCAAATAAAAGCCTGTGCTTTGTTGAATGGGGTAAGAGCCCAGAGCAATATTTTAATTCAAGCATAAAAGCAAAAGTTTCACATTATTGGTCTGACACACCACTTCATGCTCAAAGAGACACATCTCTCCTGTGATGAATATATGCATAGCAAAAAAAAGTATCTCCCTCATGTCTTAGCCTCTGAGGATAATTTTTTATGATTGTGAGACTTTGAACATATATAGTTTCCATACTGAAAGAGAAAGAAAGGCACAGGTTTGGATAAGATAAATTCCACAAAAATCAAGATGACATTCCTTTTAATCACCAGTAAATACACTCTTGGGGGCTCAAATATCAGTATGTCCTCATAGGTTTAATCTCACAAGCTTCTACTGTTTCTGTTATATACTTGGGTTGGGTGGGGGCTGTCTGTTTACCTGGAAATGTTTATTACTTGGGCATTGACAAAAAACAAACAAACAAAAAACAACTTTCTACCAGACTGGTATAATTCCATTCTGGAGTATTAGAAAAGATTTACAGCTGAACTCTAGTTTATAAATCCTATAAATCTACCTAAATCTTTTTAGTGTTATCTAAAATGTAGAAATCAGAGGAAGAAGAAAAAACTGGAATTAATTGACATATAAAGGTGAAATTCAAATTGTAGAATTACTTCACAGTACAAATAGCTTCCTGGAAGTCAGAAAAGTATTGAAAAGTCTAATACTAGTATGTCTCAGAAAAAGTTTTGGTGTTTATTGTTTTATCATCCATCCCACACTTTTTTCAACCCACCTGTGTCCTAGTTCCATTTAAGGAACTCTAATAATATCAGTCGTAATACTGAATAGAATTTAAAATTAATGCCCAACATTGTTTTTCAAAACCCATTTTTAGCAATTGGTAGTTGATGTTCTGAGTTCGCATTACTGTGGATGCTTATAGAATATTCCTATTAGAGAATACTATTTTAAACTTCTTGTTTTTTAAAAAAATTTTTTAATTTTAAAGATGTGGGTTACAATTCAGGGTTAGGTATACAAATGTTCATTACGCAGGTATCCTTGTTGATGAGGTGTGCCCCCCTACCCCTGGCAATTTCCCACTACTGCCCATCCCTTTCTTATAGTGTTATAATTTTTCAAGGTCTGTTTATGAGTGAGAACATGTGGTACTCAGTTCTTTGTTTCTGTGACAGATAACTCAGTATTATAGACTCCAAGTCCATCCAAGTTGATGTGAAGTTCATAATTTTGGCTTTCTTTATGGCTATATAATATTCCATCATGCCTATGTACCACATTTTTTTAATCCAGTCCTCCTTCAAAGGGCAGCATGGTTGGTTCCATGTTTTTGCTGTTATGAATAATGCTGTAATAAACATGCAAGTGCAGGTATCTTATTTGTAGAGTGATTTGAGTTCCCCCGGGTATATTCTCAGTAGAAGGGTTGCAGGGTTGTATGGAAGGTCAATTTTTAGATATTTTAGCAATCATCAAACTGCTTTTCCCAGAGGTAGTACTAGTCTACACTCCCACAAACAGTTTAGAATTGTATCCTTTTCCCTGCATCCTTTCTAGAATCTATTGTTTTTATTTATTTTATTTTTTTTTTTTAGTTATTGATTATGCCCATCCCAACTGGAGTTAGGTGGTATCTCAGTGTGATTTTAATTTGCATTTCTATGATGACTAGTGAGGCTAAGTATATTTTCATGTTTCTGTTGCCTGCTCATATGCCTTCTTTTGAGAAGTGTCTATTCATATCTTTTGCCCACTTTAATAGGCTGATTTTTTTTTTCTTTTTGGCATGTTTGAGTTCCTTATTAATTCTAGATGTTAGATCTTTGTCGGATAAACAGTCAACAAATATTTTTTTTTCCCAGTGCATGGACTGTCTTCCCATTCTCTTGATACTTTTTTTGACTTTGCAGAAGATTGTCAGTTTGATGAGGTTCCACTTGTCTATCTTATCTCTTATGGGATGGGCACTTGGGGTTTTGGTCAGGAACTGGTTGCCAGTTCCAATTTTCATAAGGGTGTCTCCTGCGTTTTTTAAGGTTCTTATAGCTTCAGGTTTTATGTTTAGATCTTGGATCCATTTAGAATTGATTTTTGTGTATGGTGATAGGTGAGGGTCTTGTTTTAACCTTCTACATATGGTCAGTCAGTTTTCCCAGCACCATTGACTGAATAGTTCTCCTCTTTCTAGTGGTTGATGATGGAGGCTTTGTTGAAGATTAGTTGGTTGAAAAATTGAGGTTTTGCTTCTAGAGTCTCTATCCTGTTCCATTGGTCTATATGTCTGTTCTTGCACCAATAACAGGCTGTTTTGATTACTGTAGCTTTGTAATAACTTTAAAGTCTGGGAATGTAATATCTCCTGGGTTTTATTTACTTATTTATTTATTTATTTGGCTGAGGATTGTTTTGGCTATTCGTGGTGGTCGTATATGTTTCCATATAAATTCCTGTATTGTCGTTTCCAGATCTGAGGAAAAAAAAAAAACCTGAACCAGATGGCTTTCTAGCAGAATTCTACAAAACATACAAGGAGGAGCTGATACTAATTCTATTGAAAGTATTCCAGACAATCCAGAAAGATGGAACTCTCCTCAAATCATTTTATGAAGCAAACAGCACATTGGTACACAAACCAAGCAAAGATTCAACAAAGAACGAGAACTACAGGCCAATATCCTTGACAAACATAGATGCTAGAATTCTCAGCAAGATTCTAGCAAACTGGATAGAATAACACATCTAAAAAAATCATCTGCCACAACCAGGTAGGCTTCATCCTTGGGATGCAGAGCTGGTTGAATATCCACATGCCCATGAATGTAATTAAATACATCAACAAGCCAGGCTTGGTGGCTCAGCCTGTAATCCCACGCCTTTGGGAGGCTGAGGTGAGTGGGTTGCCTGAACCCACGGTTTCGAGACCCGCCTGGGCAGCGAGACCTCATCTCTACAATAAATCAAAAAATCTGCCGGGTGTGGTAGCGCATGCCTGTAATTCCGGCTACTCGGAAGGCTGAGGCAGAAGGATCGCCGGAGCCCAGCAGGTCGAGGCTGCGGTGGCCGGAAGCGGCCACTGCACTCCAGTCTGGGCGACAGAGTGAGACTCCAACTCAAAAAAGAAAAAAAAAAATACATCAACAGATATAAAAACAAAAACCATATGATTATATCATTAGACTCAGAAAAGGCTTTGATCAAATCCAGCACCCCTTCATGATAAAAACCCTTGAACATCTAGGCATAGATGGAACATACTTCAAAATAATAAGAGCCATCTATGAGATACCCACAGCCAACACACTACTATACAGACAGAAATTGGAACCATTTCCCCCTGAAAAGTGCTACAAGGCAAGGGTGCCCACGCTTACCCCTCCTGTTCAACACAGAAATGGAAGTCCTAGCTAAAGCAATTAGACAAGAGAAGGAAATCAGGGGTATCCAAATAGGAAAAGAGGAAGTTAAGTTATCTCTCTTTGTGAGTTTCTGGTTTCATTTTCAAGATATTGTTCCAACATTAAGCGGTCTCAGAACAGTGAATTTGTAATTATTATATCTAAATATGTGCTAATAATTCTTTCTACAACCATGAATATAGCCTTTGTTTGGATTGGGGCAGGATTTTGCATTTATTATTATTTTTTTTCAGTACCTAAGCTTATATTCCATTAAAACTATGAGAGATGGGAAATTTTGATAGCATGGGGAGACCATGGATGGCCATGGTACCAGTTAATTTAAGGTGGAGGATTTTCTAATTCTGTGTGTCTAACAGCTCACGTACTTGTACTTTCTATTCATTCACTATATAAATGAGTTCTGATACATAGTCTTTTTACTTCTATTCAAATGATTATCAAATCTATAACTCTAACCCTATTATCTATTTTTTCCATTCGTTTTATAGAAGCCTGTCTTATAAAACATAAAATTCAGTAATATTTGGTATACTTTTTAATGCCTTTTGTCAGATTTATAAAATAGGACTTTTTCATTTTCAAAAGTATTTGGTCTTACCCTTTGCCTTGAAGCCTGTCTCTCAATCTCCTTGAGTTCTTGTTTCCATTCTCTCACTATAGATTTCCTTTTCTAGAATAAAAATAAAATTACATAGCATGTGGTCTTTTATACTTGTTTGTTTGTTTTTAACTTAATATCATGCTTTTGAGATCCATTCATGTTGTTGATGTGTCCATAGTCCAATCCTTTTTACTGAAGAATTCAATTTCATTGAAGGAACAAAATATAATTTGTTTATTCAAGCACAAATTTGTGTTCATTGGGTTTTTTCCAGTTCTTGCTTATTATAAATAAATTGAATAGACTTCGGTTTTCTTTTGTCTTTGGTATATACCTAGGAGTAGAAATTACTGATCATATGATAGGTGTATGTTTAGGTTTATAAGAACAAAATAAATTGTAACAAAATAATGCCAAAAACAAAACAAAACAAAACAAAAACTCTGTCAATTTTTTTTTCTAACATGACAATGTCATTTTGGTTCCCAATGAATAATGTATGAGAATTTCAGTTTCTCTACACTTTCTCTTATTATTTTCTGTGTTTTTCATTATACCCATTTTAGTGGATATATAACGGTATCTATTGTAATTTTAGTATCTCCGTAATTACTAATTATGTAAAGCTTCTTGTCATATTGTTATTTGTTATTCATATATCTTCTTTGGTGAGGCACACTTCCAAATATTTTGCAGTTTTAAAAATTGGAAGCCAGGCTCGGTGGCTCAGCCTGTAATCCCACGCCTTTGGGAGGTTGAGGTGAGTGGATTGCCTGATCCCGCGGGTTCGAAACCCACCTGGGCAGCGAGACCTCATCTCTACAATAAATTAAAAAAATCAGCTGGGAGTGGTAGCGCATGCCTGTAATTCCGGCTACTTGGAAGGCTGAGGCGGAAGGATCGCCGGAGCCCAGCAGGTCGAGGCTGTGGTGGTCGGGAGCGGCCACTGCACTCCAGTCTGGGCGACAGAGTGAGACTCCAACTCAAAAAAAAAAAAAAAAGGATTGTTTGCCTTTTTATTGTGTTGTAAGCATTTGTTTTATATTCTGAATACAAGTTCTTTATTATATACTGCCCACGAATAAATTTTTCTCACACTGTGAATTTCTTTTTCATTTTCTTATAACTGTCCCTTGAGAAATGAAAGCTTTTAATTTTGATCATGTGGGATTTATTCATCTTGTCTTTTATAGTTTTTTTGTATTCAATTTAAGAAACTTTGCCAACCCAAGATCACTAAGATTTTTCTACTAAGTTTTCTTCTAAAAATATTATAGTCTTCACTTTTATAGTTGGATTTATTATCAATTTCAAGTTTTTTTTGTATAAGGGTGATTTTATGTGACTCTCAATTTGTGACTAAGGAATAGTTTTTTGTTGTTTTATTTTTTGTTTGTTTTGGTTTTGCATAAACTTCTAATCCATACTAAAACAAACTTATATAAATATGCAATTACTAAAAATGAAATTAAAATTTTTTGGTTGTATAATATAAAAGCATAACTTTTGCTAGATCCAACATATACAAAGTCACTCTGCTAAACTGAGACAATGGAAGATTTAGTCTCAATTTGCTGTACTTCTCACATTGTGAAATGATAACAACCAATTCAAGCATCAAAACTTATCTTTAGAGCATATAGTGGTGCCAAAAAAATGTATACACATTTTCAGTATGAAGTTCACTCAAAAGATGGCATTAATCAAATGAACGCTAGCATCGCCGTATGAGGCAGAACAAAGAAAATGGTGGCAGCACGGTTGAGCTAACGTCATACTATACATCGCTACTGTAATTTAATTTAACTTTGAAAAGTAATACATAGATCGTATCTCTTAAAATGTATATACATTTTTTGATACCCCTTGTATTTTCCATAGGATATAGGATATTTCCACTTTGTATTACTTAAATCTGTTTCTTCCATGGGGATATTATGAGTATTTTTATTAGTAACTCACTTGATGATGGGTAAAGATAGACATGCCTTTCTTAGACATTTTTAAAATCTGATACCAAATGAATAAAAAATAAGGACAATAATTTATTTGGAAACGAGAAAAAGATCATCAAAATTTTGAAAATATACATCCCAGTAACAGAAGATGATTTAGAATAGTTAATAATAACATAGTTAATAATCTTGTCTTTAACTTCCACTTCCAGGAATTTGGAGATAAGTACTCTGATAGGTATAAGATCTGGGAAAATGCAAGGACCATCCCTAGTGAAGTTCTGTGTATAACAAAATGGAAGCTCAGCAAAAGAAAATTGGACAGCCAGAGTATACCATTCTCCAGGTCTTTTATTTATATTTTTGAGTTGGAGTCTCATTCCTTTGCCCAGGCTGGAGTGCAGTGGCATGCCCACGGCCACCCAGCGTCAACATGCTGGGCTCTGGCAATCCTTCTGCCTCAGCCTTCCAAGTAGCCAGAACTACAGGCATGGGCTACCACATCCGGCTAATTTTTTATTTGTTGTAGAGACGAGGTCTCACCAAGTTGCCCAGGCTGGTCTCGAACCAGTGGGCTCAGGCAATCCACTCACCTCAGCCTCCCAAAGTGCTGGGATTACAGGTTGAGCCACCGAGCCCAGCCCAATTCTTTTAACAAAGCGAAAGAAACCGAAGCCAACAGGAAGTTAGTGTACTTCTGACTAAGAGAAGATGGTCTCAGTATGGGAGAGAAAAATTGGAATTCAGGTTCTCTACCAAGTATAACATAAAGCCGTAGATCTGCTTCTCCTTCTCTTTTCTTCTTCTCCCTCAGATTATAAAAATGTTGATTGAGATCAAAATTTAGATCTCAAATAGCAGATAGAAAAATTTCAAGTCATAAGAAAGGTGGAAGAGTTAATTTTTGTTAAAATTAACTGTAATAAACATAAGCATTTAAAACAATTGCTTAATAAGTAGAGTAAAAAAATGAAAAAGAGAGGAGAAAAAATGAAAGGGAGGGAGAAAAATGCCCTGTGTAATGCGGGTTTTGGGATATAAAAAGGGAAAAAAAATAGAGAGAGAAGATATAGGCAAAGAAGAAAAACTTGATAACAATTGGGAGATAATTTAGTAGTGCATAAGAGCTAAAACAATAAGGAAAATATATAAACGATAATTCAAAGTATTTCAATCTGCTATAGAACTAATTAATTCACCAATTTATTAGAATAAATGCCCAAATATGAAATGATAAAATTACTTCACTACATTTCAAATTTGAAGAATTAAAGTAACGGGATAAATCAAAGCTATCAGTTGTTGATTTAGTACATGCAGAGAAACAGAAAGAAACAGAACTGATTAAGCCAAAATAAAATTTTGAGCATGAAGGACTGAATTTTAATGTTCATAGTGAATAAGGTGAAAAAAATATATGTAAGACAAGAAGAATTAGTGAGGTATAAACACAGATTTAAAAAAATCAGTGTATTAACAATTTGTAGCTATGATATAAACAAAAAACAAATAGAAGATAAAAATATTTAGAGATATCAGAGGAGAAAATTGCATTGACATGAATTGAATTTGCTGGATTTAAAAAGGCATCATATTAGATTTAAAGTGTTTCAGAATTACAAATTCAATACATGTCCTTATTAAACTATACAATTTCAAAAATGAAAAATTCATCAGCAAACCTGGCAGAAAAAAATAGAAATACCTTTTGAAGTTAGGGATGTACAGTAAGACTCATTTCAAACTTTTATATAAAGTCTATTCCAAAAACATTGGACTATATCGTAGAATGTTTTGAGAAAAATTTTGAGTTCCCAAAATTATATTCATTGGGGTAATCAATAATTGTATCTTCTAAACATTTCTAAAATTATCCACAAATAATTTTCCCCACTTCTGCTCAAATATTAGAAATATATTTATAGACTTCCTCGGGTTCAGTGAGGCCATGTGACTAGTTCTGGCCAATCAGTTGAGAACAAAAGTGCTTGTGGCACTCCCGAGTGAGTGCTCAAATCAGACCTTCCAGTGGAGGGTTACCCAACAGAACTTTCTATGTGATGGCTGTGTTTGGATAACTATATCTTCCAATGCTATAATCACTAGCCACACATGGTTGTTGAACACTTGAGATGTGCAAGTGTGACTCAGAAAATAAATT
The DNA here is from genome assembly GCA_027257055.1 of Cephalopachus bancanus. Taxonomy (NCBI): domain Eukaryota; kingdom Metazoa; phylum Chordata; class Mammalia; order Primates; family Tarsiidae; genus Cephalopachus; species Cephalopachus bancanus. The sequence continues at coordinate 7,681,923 of JAPVLO010000068.1, read as the reverse complement.
TTAAATTTTATTTCATTTTAACTAGTTTAGACTATGTAGTCACACATGGCCAGTGGCTGCATTTTCGGATAGCGAAGCTCAGAGTCCTCTTTTTTCCCTGCACTGTGATGAACCATCTTGATGTTTCATCCTTGGGTTCAGAATTGAATACAATGAGCACAACACACTGAGAAATAACAAAGACACAGTAAATCTCCTCACATACAAATGAGCTCTATCTGAGAGCATGTTCATAAGTCCAATATGTTCATAAATCCAACAAAGTTAGCCTAAGTACCTAACTAACACAATCGACTATATAGATACTGTACTGCAGTAGATTTATAACACTTTTCACACAAATAATACATAAAAAACAGATACTAAAACAAAGAAAACATTTTTAATCTTATAGTACAGTACCTTGAAAAGTACAGTAGTGCAGTACAATACAGTACAACATCTGGCATTTAGTGAACAGGCAAGAGGAGTTACTGATTGGAGGAGGTAGAGGAGGTGGGAGGTGTTAGGACTGAAGATTGTCAGCAATAGGAGATGGAAGGGAAGTTGCAATTTCACTCACGCCTGACGTTGATGGCACAGGTTCTAGTCCCTTGCTTGATTCTATTCTATCTACCCTCTTGAAAAACAATTCAGTGATGCCTGGATAGTAGCTCCTTTTTTTCATAGATGACACGGTAGCACTGGATAGCATTCTGAACAGTTGTTACAACCTTTGTGTACTATTCTATGGTAGAGTCCTATGCCTCAAAAAGTAACAGAGCTTCCTCAAATGAAGAAAACCCCCTTGCCATTTCTTCCATTGTGAATCTTTGGTTCTTCAGGTGCTTGTTCCTCTTATCTCTCTTCATTCCTTCTCTGGGCCTCCAATTCCATCAGGTCCTCATTAGTAAGCTCCTCATGGCTCATAGCAAGGAGATCAATGAAGTCATCATCTTACATATATATCTCCAACTTTTCGCCAAAGACCACTAACCTGATGAATTTCCCTTTTGACTCCTCACACACCTCAAATGCACAAAAATATTATGAGCAAGCTGTGGGCAAATGTTTCTCCAAAGCTCATTCATGGTGGCAGCCATAACCTCATGCCAAAAAAAGTCAATGTTTTTATGGCTTTGTAGATGTTATAGTCCTTCCAAAATTGTCACAAGGTTGTTACTGATTCATCATTCACCTTTACTGCTTGACTAAAAGTGTGACATAAATAATATTGATTGAAAGTCGCTATAACTTCTTGGTCCACAGGTTGGATGAGTAATGCAGTATTAGGAGGCAGATGCACTCCTTTGATGTTGGGATGAAAATTGTCCATGAATGGGAGGTAGCCCAGAGCACTGTTAAGCAGTAAAATACTGTTAAGGGCAACCCCTTCGGGTACCCTCCCACTATGGGACCTTTTTTGTCCTTTCAATAAATCTTGCTTTCTCAAAAAAAAAAAAAAATGTTGAATGTGACATCCTTCTTCAAGCAATATTTCTCTACCACCAGGATAAAGTGGTGGAAAACCCAGTCTTAGCAAATAGTCTATGCACCCAGGATTTGGGATTACTCTTCCGCATAATAGGAAGAGAGCCCTTGGCTATGTTTTTAAGGGCTCTTGGGTTCTCTGAAAGATAAGCTAAGAGAGGTTTCAGCTTCATATTGCCAAAATCATTGCCACCAAATAACAGAGTTAGCCTATTCTTTGTTGCTTTGACACCATCTTTTCCTCCTTACTGATGTAATTTCAGTCTGGTATCCTCTTCCTGCCTTACTCACATTAAAAACTTGCTTGGATAAATATGCACCTTCATTAATAATTTCTTGGCGCATGTCAGGAAATTCCTACTAAGTTACCATTTCTGCACTTGCTGCCTTGCTACTTATTTTTATGCTAGAAATTTGCCTCTACCTTTGAACCAGTGAAATCAGCCATGACTGGCATTAAAAGATGCACCCTCTAACTCTTGGCCTTTTTTCTTCTTCAAGTTTGCATTAAGGCTTTTAACTTTCTCTTGAATCAACATTAAACTGAGTGGGACTTGACACTGATGCTCATCCTGCATCCACACATTGACAAGTTTCTCCATCTCCTCCATCACTTTTCCATGCTTCTTCAACATTGTTAACATCATTGGGTCAGCAGACTTTTCATGTTCCATGCTCTTGTCCTTGTTCTTTAGAATCATGTCGATGGTTGAATGATTCATGTCATAAGAATGAGCTGCATCTATTGTCTTTTCACCTTGTTCCACTCTTTCAATTATTTTAACTTTTTTCCCTCCATTATTATCATTTGGCACCTCTTAGCAGTACAAGTTACATCATTGTTGCTTTTGAGCTTGCTTCTGGACATCTTGGGCTTGAGATGAAGATACTGTACTCTATATAAAGTACTATACAATAAGGTACACAAAAGCACCACCATTGTAGAGGATGCACATACATGACAATGTATGCCTGACATGTGAGCTAACTTAATGTGATTGAACATGTGAATGCATGTGAACATCTCTGAAAGTTCTCAACTTAAAGGTTTGTATATAGGGGACTTACTATATGTTGTTTTAAGTAACTGAAATTATCTTTGACTTGGTTACAAAATAGCTTATCCAAATTTAGATAACAGAGTGATGTTTTTAATCTAACATAACAAGTAGACATTCACAAAAATTAAATAACTCACATTACAGTAGTAATATTTTTTGATAATCATGAGCTAACTAAAAGTAAAGAACTCAATACATTCCACATATAGATATGTATATATATATATTTTAGTATATAATCTCATTAAATGATGAAATTCAAAAATTTGAATATATTGTTATAGATATAAAATCTAAAGAGTTAGGAGAATGATGGCTGTCAAACATTGCAAATGTGCAAAATATAAAGAAGTAACAAAGATTATATGAGGGTACAGACAAAAATTGAAATATAAAGTTGGTATTCATTTAAAAATTCTGAGCATGGATATTGGGTTTTCACCATGCATATTAACATATTATAATGACAATAGGCTTTTTTCTTAAGTTGTCACCTTCTGCATTTTTATTTTGCAACTCTTTCTCAATTTTTACTTTACTATTGCTGACACCTCAAATCTTCTATTCTCTCAGATTTAAACACTTGCAGCCATCTTTTACTCATTTCTGTCTGTAATTATTTGTTTCTAGTGTAAGCAGGACTGCCATTGTTTCCCAGAAAACATATAATGTTTTAATTTCCCTCTCTTATTCTATTTAGGGCCTCATTCACTTATTTTCAGCATAATTGCTTGACATAGAAATGTGGATCTATAATTATTTATCATCTGGATTAACGTTAAATGATAAATATAAATAGCCACCTACTGTTTTCAGTAACTGTTATCATACTATTTTATTTGTAACAACCAGACAATAGGTTTCAAATAATGTTCGTAATGTTACAGCCATTTTTCAGCTCTAACATAGACCACATTTCTTCACAGAATGCAGCTCACCTATTCTAATCTCATCCTTCATTGTCATATGAATGATTCTCCATTCCACTGGTTTTATGAGATAATCATTTAACCTATGAAAAGACAGGAGATTAGAGTATGTCAGTCCTTGTCACAGAGCTAGTGCATGGCAAAATCAGTCTTTGAATCCACATGAGTCAACCATACAGCCTCTCAATAAGCAAACTATTAAGAATACTTGCGAATAGCAAACACGGTTTCTTTAAGGGGTTTTCCCTGCAGGCAGGGAATTAGGATGTATATATCTAAAATGAAAAGTAGAAAAACAAATGGGCACTTCGAATTCAGATAATAATGAAGACCATCTCTCCCTACAAAAATCTAGAAATTCTGTATAAAATATTACAAGAAGCCGGGCTCGGTGGCTCAGCCTGTAATCCCGCGCCTTTGGGAGGCTGAGGTGAGTGGATTGCCTGAGCCCGCGGGTTCGAGACCCGCCTGGGCAGCGAGACCTCATCTCTACAATAAATCAAAAAATCAGCCGGGCGTGATAGCGCATGCCTGTAATTCCGGCTACTCGGAAGGCTGAGGCGGAAGGATCGCCGGAGCCCAGCAGGTCGAGGCTGCGGTAGCCGGGAGCGGCCACTGCACTCCAGTCTGGGCTACAGAGTGAGACTCCAACTCAAAAAAAAAAAAAAATTACAAGAAATATTACCTAGCCATGTTGTACAAGAAATAGGAGAAACATGTTACCTAGCCATGTTGTACAAGAAACAGGAAAAACATGTTATCTAAAAGCAAAGAAGAAACTAAAAACTAGAAGAGAAAGTCCCCAGGTCAATAGTACATTGACCCTGAATGTCGAAGGTAGCTAGAAGAACACAAATTAAAATAGTAAAAATAAATAAACTTCTAGGTGATTGGGTTCATTTTTAATTTTAGTTTTTATAAATTTTTAATATTGATATAAATTAAATTTATAGAAAAGTTGCAAAAAAGCAAAGATTAGCTAATTATTAACATTTTTGGCTATTTACTTTATCATTTTCTATTTATCTATATATGTGTGTTTATGAAGAAATATATGTGGATGTGATTATTTCTGAAACATTTGAGAATGAGTTGTTTTCATGTCACTTTAACACTAAATCTTTATGTGCATTTCTTAAGAGATGGTTCTCTTTCACAGTATGCATTATCAAAATCAGAAAATTTAATATTGATGACATTGATTTCAATAATTCACAGTTCAAATTCACACTTTTCCAGTTGTACCAATAATGTCCTTTTTAGATCTTTCCTTCCAGGAGCAGAAACCTATTCAGGATCATGTATTGCATTTAATGTCATGTTTTTGTAGACTTCTTTAATCTGGAATGGTCCTTTACTCACTTTTGCTTTTTCATGATCTTAACAGATTTTTAAAGTACTGTCAGATTATTTTGTAGTCTGTTCTCAATTTAGCTTTGCCTGATGTTTTCTTATTATTATTTGGATATGGCTTTTTTTGTTGTTGTTATTGGTATATGTTGGCAAGTAGATCACAGGCATGATGTGATCTGAGTGCACCATTAAGAAGAAGCATATGATGTCAGTTTATCTAATTAGTGATAATATCCAGTTTGATTAGTTAGTGAAAGCCATGTTTCTCCACCATAAAATTACCAAGTTCTCCCTGCAATTAATAATTGGTGGGAGAAGGTTAAGTGCAGTGGCCCATGCCTATAATCCCGGCACTTTATGAGGCTGAAATGGAATGATTGCTTAATGCCTGAAGTTCAGGACCAACCTGGGCAACATAGCAAGGTCCTATCTTTAAAAAAAATTAAAAAGTAAAAATTAAACAGGTGTAATGGTGTGTACCTCTAAACCTAGCTACTTTGGAGGCTGAAGTCAAAGTATTGCTTGAACTTAGGATTTCAAGGCAATAGTGAGCTATGATCACACCACTGCACTCCAGCCTGGGCACAGAGTGAATCCCTATTTTAGTTAATAATAATAAGGAAGAATTTGTGGGGGGATAGTTTGAAATTCTATAGTATCCTGTTCCCCTCAAATTTTTGCTAGTTCTTTTTAGTGTCCATTCACTGATAATTTTTTGCCTTATTCAGTTACGACTATGTGAAGAATGTTTTTTCTAATTCCACAATTTTTTCTACATTCATTAGTTATAATTCTACTGCAAGAAAAAATATCTCTTCTCCCTCATTTATGTATGTTGTTTATATGTATTTATGCATGTATATATATGTATGCATTATTGATTGTATTTGAATATCCTCTCAGGGACAAGGCATGAGGTCTTGGAATTGTGCAAAATTTTGGCTTTAGAACTGAAAAACTTCTGCACATATATTCAAAACTCTTCACTTAATCTTTAACATGAAAGAAACCAAGGCCTGAAACAGTGCTTCACACCTGTAATCCCAGCACTTTGAGAGGCTGAGGCAGAAGGATTGCTTGAGGACAGGAGTTTGAGATCGACCTGGGCAACATAGCAACATGACTATGACTACAAAAAAAAAATTATTTAAAAAATAAGATATTCAGGTATAGTGTCACATGGCTGTATTCCCAGCTACTTGGAAGGCTAAGGCAGGAGGATGGCTTGAGCCCAGAAATTTGAGACTGCGGTGAGCTATGACTCCACCACTGTACTCCAGCATGTTTGACAGAGGGAAACTCTGTTTCTGAAAGAGAGAGAGAGAGAGAGATGGAGAGAGAAGGAAAGAAAGAAAGAAGAGGAAGGGAGGGAAAGAAAGAAGGGAAGAAGGAAGGAAGGAAGGAAGGAAGGAAGGAAGGAAGGAAGGAAGGAAGGAAGGAAGGAAGGAAGGAAGAAGGAAAATGAAAAGAAAAGAGAAAAGAAAAGAAAGCACCAGAAGATCTGAACATCAGCCTGGAAAAAAAGGATTTTCTCTGCTTAAGGCCATAAAACTCTGGGTAAATAAATGCATTTTTAAAATGCATGCTTGTACTTGCTACAGGTTTAGGGTTTTACTTAATCTAATCTGATCCACATAATGTAGAAACACCCAAATTTCAAAAGTAACCTATGATTGGTAGTAGTCTAGTGAAATCCCTGGATTTCCCGGAAGATGCTATTAGAAACCACCCTTCCAAAAACACGAAAGTGAGTATGCCTAGAGAAATTCTAACAATCTCAGTTTCAAAAGCATAACAGTAAATAATTAAGCATATTAATAAACCACAAGAACCTCTCATAGGAAAACATGCTTAAAATAACAAAAGGAATAAAAGAAAAAATGGGGGCGAGCAAAGCTTTTCATAGTATTTATTCACTATATAAAAATACAGGCAGATATAAAAATGAACTTCAAAAAATTTTTAAAAAGAGCTATTTAAAATTTAAAAAGTCAGAAGACTAATCAGACAGCACATTTTGCACCAAAAAGGCAACTGCGAGATAGATGAGACGACATTACCTTTAGTGAGCACGTATTGAATAATGAAATTAAAATATGAAAGAGTTTAGGAGAAAAGGAAAAAAAGAATAGACAAAGAAAAAGTAGATGAATGGGGAGAAGAGAGGGAGTTAAACATTCAGGTTAAACTAGATATATAACTTTGTCAAATAAAACAAATCTTGACTCAGGCAAGGAGAAATTTATCAGGACTACTGCATTAGGGGGAAAGGGATTATTGCAAAAGGGAGAACACTCAGACCATAAGATCTGCAAGTATCTCAAAGGTCAGGCAGAAAATGAAGAACAAATGAGACAAAAGAGAACCAGATGTGAGAGAGTGTGTGGCTTTAACAAGAGAAGGTCTTGTGCTAAACAAATTCTCAAAATTCTTGTACTAAGCAAATTCTCAAAAGCGAGTACTGAGGAAAGGCTGTATGCTGAATTAACCTGAGAGTGGGTCAAAATTCAGGGATCGAGAGGAAGAAGAAAACCTTGACCAAAAGCTTGACCAAAGACTGGTCAAGTAAACTATTTTGTCCAGATCGGCCATTAGATTTAAAAAGTTCAGCTAATTATTTCTGGTGCAAAGAATGGGAATTTAGAGGATTTGTGTCTGGCTTTGTTTTTGATAAACAAGGACAGCATCTTTGAGTCTTACTTAAATCATGTGGGAAACATAAGAAGTGGGGGCATTTCTTTAATCATCACTGTTTTCCAGGACCACAGGACTGCAATAAAATTCAACACTGTCAACATTTAAACCAATAGAAAATAATGGAAAATAGGAAAATACACATGAGTTTATGCTTTAGGGCAAGGTGAGCAATGCAGGCAAAACATAATGAAAATTTTCTATTCAATTAAGTTTTGCCTAGTGAAGGTTACGTACTGGGTAATTTTGAAGGTCCAAGACAGAACTAGATTATGCCCATAACCTCAAAGGGCTTTCCATCTAATGTGAGGGATTATTTGAAGCCTATATAATAACTCTTATAACTTAGATATAAACTAAAAGCTTTTGTAGCCCAGAGGGGAAAAACAGGTTCTTTTTAGATGTGAAGCACACATTAATTCCTGAAGGAGGTATATTTGAGTTGGCTCAATCTAACAAAACCTTGTGCTTTTCAAATTGCTTTCACATATATAATCTCACTTGAAAATCAGAAAACACTATGAGTTAATCATAGAAGGTATGATTTTTCTCATTTTGCAGTGGGAAAAATACGACCAGTGAATGATGGGATTAATTCTCCACGGTCCAGTTTGGTTAACTGCCTGTACAGTGATTTTTTTTTTCTCCATTTTGTATTGTATTTTAAGGGCAGTGGAGGTTAGAGAGTGTGATGAAAGAAGTAGATTTTACTCAGGACAAGAAAGAAAGTTAAAATGAGGAAAAAGGGAATAAAGAAATAAAATAAGTAAAATAAATATATGCCATTGAGCCTAAGGTTTGGAAAGAAATGTAATAAAAAAAATCTGGGAGAATAGATGGGAATACTACTGACTGTGGCCTTACATGGCTTACCAGAATTGACTCTGATGCAGTGGAGTGTCCGGAGATTTCTGGCAACACATATAATTGCTTCATTTTCTCTCAAATACAGAAAAATCAATTTATGTCTATAAAATTTGATTTTCACACTGATTGGTCTTCTGTATCTCATTAATTTAATTTTTAATTAATAAATCCTTTAACATAGCTCCTTTATGAATATTAAAAATAACCTGAGTATATATGTATATAATTGCTTATATTTATATACACATGTAATGATTATACTCAGAAATAACCGCAAATGACCATGTTAGGCCTATGGCTGACACTGAAAAACTTAACACCTGATTTTCATGCAATTCTAATGATTCAAAATAATCTCTAATAAAGAGAGAGAAATACAAATGCCACATTACTGATATGCAACAAAACATTGTAGATTTTATGGGAAATTAATCCTTTGCTCTTTTTTTTTAAGAATTCTTAAGGTTCATCTAATAATAAGATGAGTTTTAGTGAGTTGTAAAATAAATTATTCAGGCTTATGCTGAGAATTTCTCATCATTTACATGATTGTACCTTAAGGAAACAAATTTGATTAATAAAATATTCATGACTGGGCAGTGTCATTAGATAAACAAGAACCACCTTTTAAAAACTTAATCTTGTAGATAATTTATTTGTGGTTATCAGAATATTCTCTATTCAAATAGGTAAGTTAGAGCTAAATTAATAAAAGTGAACTTTCAATAAAAATAGAATGTTAACTCCTAATTTTTTTTGTGTGTGCTTTTGTTCATTTGGCTAACCATCAAATACACTATGGCTACTGTTATTGTGGTAAAATTTTAAAAAAAATTTAAAATAGAATAAATTTAAAAATAGAATTTTGAATGGCAAATTTTGTGTGTATGTTTTGTTCATTTGGTTAAACATTGAAGTTATTATGGTTACTGTTATTGTGGTAGAGCAAGAAGAAAAAAAGAAAAATATATATATTGTTCAATAAAAATGTATAGTGTCACACAGATAGAGAAATTCAACCAATGTGCATGATAAGTTTAGTCTTCACAACGTAAAGGACTAGAATGAGCTATAATTGAAATATCCTTAAAAAGAACTGACATTTTAATTTGCCAATGACTTGTGGCAGACACACTGGCTGGCAGAGACAGAATATCAGTATTAAGAAACACACATAAAGGAGAAATCATATGGTATGGTAAATTGAAAATCTTGGTAATTATTTTCCTACGGAAGTCCCAGGCTTCTGCTATATAAGTGAGAAAATGAAACTCAAATAGGCAAATAACAATTTGTCCCTATTTTGCACAATACTGTAATAATTTTTTAGACTGAAATGTATAGTTTATTTAGAAAGCTAATAGAGGCCGGGCTAGGTGGCTCAGCCTGTAATCCCGCGCCTTTGGGAGGCTGAGGTGAGTAGATTGCCTGAGCCCGCGGGTTCAAGACCCGCCTGGGCAGTGAGACCTCATCTCTACAATAAATCAAAAAAAAAAAAAAAAAAATCAGCCGGGCGTGGTAGCGCATGCCTGTAATTCCAGCTACTCGGAAGGCTGAGGCGGAAGGATCGCCCAGCAGAGCAGGTCGAGGCTGCGGTGACCGGGAGCGGCCACTGCACTCCAGTCTGGGCAACAGAGTGAGACTCCAACTCAAAAAAAAAAAAAAAAAAAAGAAAGCTAATAGAGATGAGAGAGGAGATTCACCTCCCCAAGGTAGGGGATGGGGCCAAGCCTAGGAAACATGGCAGCCACAGCACAAAGAACCTCATGGACACACCAAAGTTTAACAAAACAATGGCTGCAATGCTGTAATAATTTAAACCTCATGTAACCTGACATATAATCTAAGCATGGAATCATGTTAAAGATACATGCTAACTTGAAATAAGAGTTAACAAACGTTTACTAAGCAATAACCATGTCCAGTGTTTACTACTGAACAGGTACCAAAAAGCATGGAATGTGAATCAATTCTACTATCTGACACCTTCAATTGATTGAAAGACAAAAGGAATAAATGCAAAAAAAAAAAAAAAAGAGTTAGCAGCACCATAATTATTAAAATGACTTATTTATAATTGTTATTTTTCTTAGATCCCCTCTGACCCCATAAAAGTCGGTGCGCCTGTCCTCCAGTTTTGGAAAGTTTATTTCTACTGTCTGGCTTTTACCATTTTTAGCAGTTTATCATTGTGCGATGAAAGCCACATCATACAGAAAAGCCTAGAACCAGAGTGACTAGGTGTTATACCCCCCCACCTTATCCCATGCCCCAAAGTGCCCAGGTGTTGCTAAACGAGTGACTATTATAGTAGTGTGGAAATCCTCCTCCCTTGCCTTGAGATGGAATAAACTCTCCTGTGTGTGTTACATGCCAGACTTTCACCAGGGATTTAAGTGAAGCTAGGTTTTCGGTTCAATAATATATTTGCTAGACTTCCATTTGCACACAAATCTCTGCCACAGAGGCTGATCCAAGAATATAATTGCAAATGCATTGTATTATATGATAGTAAATTATTAATTGAAAATAGAAAGCAAAGATATATTTTGATGCCTCAGAAGAGAGAGACATTAGTGTGGGCTGGAATAGGCTAGTTTTCGAAACTTAACAGAGATTTTGGTGCTTGAAAAAAGAATGAAGTTTGGACAGTTGGAGGAAATGAGTTATTCTGCCATAGGGAATAAAGTAAGAAAGTCTTCATGACAGGTTACTCAAGATTTTTTAAGGTCAACAGAAAAATTCTGCTAGAATAAAAGTATTGATGATAAATGGTGATTTTCTTAGGAATAAAAGTCTTAAAGATAAGGGGTTATTTGCCTAGAAATAGATGATAGAGTTTCTTAAAACAGAAGAAAAAAGTATAGAACCATAAAGTGCAATCTCTAGAATTAGAGGGGTCTTTTATCATTGAAGAATAGAGAAGTGATATGATTACAGTAATGTTTTAAGATTCATCTGGTGCTGGTATACAATATAATTTGAAGGACAGAGAGACAAGACAGAACAATTTTGAGCTTAGTACACATGTTCAAACATGAAGTAGCTTGTGGCCCTAAACCTAGAATTTGGATGGGGGCATGGAGGGAGAGTTGTTAATAAGAATAGACACTGAGAGCATTTGAATGACCAAAGTTCCAGAATTATTTAGAATTCCTTATATGGTTCTGTAACTAATTTGATAGGTGGTAGCAGAAGTATGAAGAGGTTTTAAAAAATAAAAGAAGGGTAAAAATGAATCCAATGAGACTTAGTTCTTAGAGACTAATAAATTAATAGCACCACCATCTGAAATAGTCATACATTAAATCAGGGTTCTGGTGGAAAGAACACAAAAAGTTGAATTTAGGAATCATCCATTTTACTCCTAACTCTGTTTCCAAACCCCTCATATATATAACCCTAAGTAAATCATAAACTCTTCTGGGTTTTAGGAATAATTCTGGTGGCCATGTTACTTTTCAAATCATCTTCTTAGTCTTACAATATCAGGGATAATATTATTAACTTTCATTTATAATACTCTCTTTAGAAGAAATGTTAGGGCATACATGTAGAATTATTTAGAAGAGAGTTACTTAAAAATATGGAAGTGATCTTGAGAGGAAAATTGGGTTAAGACAGGAGTCCTTCCACAAGACATTTGATAATTGCCTGAGACATTTTTGTTGCAACTATTGGCCTCCAGTGAGTAGAGGCCAGGGATTCTGCTAAATATCCCACAGAGCACCTGACAGGCTCCTACAACAAAGGCATATTTATTTCAAAATATCTGTGAGAGACACTGAGCCAGACATTGACACTGTATGTAAACAAGCCATGTCAATTTTTGTTGTCTCTAAAGAGCAATATTTTCAAAACTACTTCTCATTTATTTATTTTCTAATCATTACTTAATCTTAGCTTTAAAGTTCTAAATCACTATTTGTGAAGGCCAAATGGACTCCACCTTGGATGCTAATCTACCATGTTGGCTTCTGAGTAACCCCAATTCCAGGAAGGCCACTAAGATTTCAGGTTTTTGTTTGTTTGTTTGTTTTTGTTTGAAAATTATTCCTTGTGTAAGAGGATGTACTTATTGTAAATCCTTTATTTAGGTCAGACAAACTTGATATTATTGTACTTCAATTGTCCCACACATTCCTAGGAACCACCCTTTCCCTATGGAATATAATTCCTGGGTTGAGGGATAGGAGTGCCAGAATCCACTATCTTGTCTTGCCACTGCCAGAGACACAGACATAACTTCTACTTGTAAGTCCCCTGTTAAACCTTTCTTTCTAAGAAACCAGATATGTCAGTCTCTTTCTTCAGCCTCTCAGCTTCCTCAGACTCTGGGGCAGGGTTGCATAGGTCTGTCCACCATGAAATATTATCAATGATACACCATAATATAAAATTTATTTATTTACTACTTTCTACCTGGTAGTACTTGGAAAAGTGTCTGACTAGTGTTAGGCAAACAAATGTAGTTGTGAAATAATGAAGAAAAGAATAAATAGTTTTAATTTTGCTTAATAATGTATTTTTCTAACTTATCCAAAGGAATATTCACATGTCTCCAGGGACAAATACTAATTATTTATATGTTCCCAAATCATGCACTGATATGCTAATTTAAATTAATGAAAAGTACATGGCACATATTAGATGATCTATATATATTTGATAAATACTTATTGTGTGGAATAGGTAGTCTAGAAGTCTTAGGAAAATATATTTAAATATCAAAATAAAGAAGTTTAAAAGACTTTGAAAGCAACAAATAGTAGATACAATATTAATTGGCCATTAAGAAAGCTTATCCCAGTTTTGCTGACATGGCACCAAGTTGTCAACTTTATTTGCATATTACAGACTCAGGTAGGACATATTGATGGCAAGGTTACAAATTTATGCATATAACCAGATGTCTATTCTGTGTTACTACTAAAATATTTAATCAGGCTCTATATTGTAACATACCTAAACAAGAAACTTTGTTTTCTTTAGCATCTTTCTTTCCTGAGTCTCATCCATATTGGGACATGATATCATCCAGTGCTCACTTTAACTTACGTTCAAAATCTAAAAGTTGTTTTTCTCTTTCCATAATCCTAATTCAAAGAATCCATACTTTTTTGGTAAAATTTTTAAATGTTGAAGTCATTGGTTGGCCTCTTTTGTGACTTTGCTGATCTCCCATTCAAGATACCATTGCCAACACTGCCAATTATGGTAAAAATCTCTTAACTCTTCTCCCAGCTTTTATATTCCTTATCAATTTTTCGTTCTTCATATAGCAGTGAAATAAAATGGGGAAATTACAAGTTAACTTAAGACATTTCTACTTAAAAACCTACAACTCTATATTACTTCACTGAGTACAAACTCATTAATAAAACAATCGATTTCTTGGCTGTCTTTCTAGCCTCATCTTTTGTCTTTTCCACCTTTGGCTCCAGGGAAGAGTATGGAGCTAAAAATCAAAACCAGAAAATCTTGTCAGCACATGTTATATCGATGACCACAGAATTGATGAAAGGCAGTCGTGTGACTTATACCTATCCTACCCGAATCAATTTCAGGGAAACTACTGGGAACCATGAAACAAACTTTCCTCCTTCAGGTCTTTCAAGGCCAGAAGAAAAGAGTCTGAATGTACAGCCAATCTATGAAGGAAGACTGAGGGAATTACAGAAAGCAAGGAACAGAATTCTGCGCAACAATGCTTGATGTGTGCACTACCTCTGATTTCTGGGTTACAGGAGTCAATAAATTCCACCCTTTTTAAAGTTAGTTGTGATTGGATTTTGTGACCAAAAGCATTTAAAAAAAGTAGTTTTTAACCATTGTTGTCTCAGGATTCTTTTACATTTTGAAATACTATTGAAAGCTCCACAAAGCTTTTGCTTATGTGAGTTTATCTAGCATTATTTAAAAATAGCATTAATAAACTCATTACTTATTAACATAAGGAGCATATATTTGCAAATATAACTGTATTTTCCAAAATAATATATTGAGTAAAGAATGACATTATTTTACATGTTTGCAAATCTCTAACATCTGGCTTAATAAAAGATAAATGGGTCCTCATATCTATTTTTGCATTCAATCTGTTGCAATTTCTTTTCCATTATCTAGTAAATCTGATCTCACCAGAATATGTAATTCCAAAGAAGACATACAAATAACCAAAAGGCCATTTTCATGTAAGAAGCTCAATGACACTAATCATTTGGAAAATGCAAAATCACAATGAGATATCACCTCATACCAGTTAAAATAGTCACTAAAAAAAAAAGACAAGTGTTGGTGAGAATGTGGTGACATTGAAACTCTTATACATTGTTGGTAGAAATGCAAAATGCCACAGTTAACCAAACTGTACAAAATTCCTCAAAAAATTAAAATTACAACTCTCATATGATCCAGCAATCCCACTTCTGAGTATTTACCCAATAGGATTAAAATTAAGATCTTGAAGAAATACTAGTACTCCCATGTTTATTCCAGCTGTATTCACAAAAGGCAGGATATGAAAATAACCTAAATATCTATTGAAAGATAAATGGATTAAAATGCAATATATACATGAATTGAATATTATTCAGACTTTTAAAAAGAGACATTCTGCAATATGCAACAACATGGATAAATCTTGAAGACATTATATTATGTGAAATAAGCCAGTCATGATTGAGTTCTCTTATATGAGGTATATAAAATAGTCAAACTCATAGAAGCAAAAAAAAAAAGTATGCAGGCAGATTGTTTGGACTTCCCAGCCTCCAGAACTGTGAGAAATAAATGTCTGTTGTTTAAACCACTCAGTGTATGATAGTTTCTTATTGCAGTCTGAGCTGACTAAGATATTCTTATAACCACCGATTTCCTCTCCTAGGGCTGATTTCAATCTGTTCTCTTAAATTCCATCTTCATCCTAAAAATATTATAGTTTCCAACTATTCTTATAACTGGCTGGAAATATTTATTTATTTTTGTTGCCATTTCAGTTTGTTGACTTGTTCAATAGATTTAAATAAGTGTTACTGAAACATATTGACATTTGTCACAAATCTGAGGTGCAGAGTGTCATAGATTTTGGACCAAATACGAGTAGAAAGTTATACCCTCCTAGCCAAAATGTTTTAGTAATGATAAAAGTTTTCTTTGCCTGTTAAAATAATTTACTTCACTCTGTAGCAGTCATAGGTATAAAGTATGATTTACATTGATGACATTCAGTTGATTTTTTAAAAATTTAGTCAATTTAGTAACTAAGTCAGACATTTATGTAGTAAATGAATGGATCAGGTAGTACCAAAAAAAAAACAGAAGAAAGAAGAAAGAAAAAGAAAGAAAGAAGGAAGGAAGGAAGGAAGGAAGGAAGGAAGGAAGGAAGGAAGGAAGGAAGGAAGGAGGGAAAGAAAGAAGATGCAGTAACAGTATTAAGAAGTGGTTTGTGACTGTCAGAATCTGCTAGAAAAAAAGGAGACCACACTTGGCCACAAATTACATCTTACACATTAATTTGCACTCATTATAGTGGTATATAGGTTCTAGACTCTATTGATATGAATAAGTGAAACAAAATATCTTACCACTTAGTATTATTTGATGATAATTTGTGTGTCCAATGAGACTAGACATAAAGCCTTTGTTATTTTCCTAGGTAAGGCAGGGCACACTAAATCAACATCTGCAGTATTACTTCAGTTGTGTGCAGCTTGTTAGTTAGAGAAGAAATAATGCTGGAGCACTCTGCAATTTTCATCTCTGCTGCAAAAGGCCACAATGATTTTTCACTTTGCAAAAATTGTCACTATTAGTCTTGTCATACAAAACCATTTAACACAGTTGATTTGCTATTATATCACTAAAAATTCAGATCTTCTCATGCCAGAATCAAATTGTAATGTGAATTTTTTTCTAGTTTTTATTTTCTGTACTCATAAAAGAAGGATAGGAGAAAATATGTACACACACACACACACACACACACACACACACACACACACACACCCCAAAACATTTCTAAATAATTCAGATAGCTAAAAAAATCTCACGTTTGCCAGAAGCCAAGCAATGCTAATACTTACATACTCTTTTTTCTTTGCTTCACTTCATCAGATAAAGCCAAACTGGACACTAGAAGTTCCATTTTACGTGAACTGCATAGGGAATTAGCTCTGCAGTTTCCAGGGACAACAGCAACATTTGTGTGCTGGATCGCCTTCCTGTTATTTAAAGTAACTCTTAGACATTTCATAGCAAGTTTATTTAAGAAACTGAAAATGTTGCTTAAGAGATTAAAATGGAGTAGGATATTATTTTGTGCCATTTCAAGGTAATCTACTCTTAGGACATTTATTTTACATATATTTTTCTATTTGTATTCTCAAATTCAAAATAATTGTTGTAAACACTTTAGTTATATGAGGAAAGGAAAAACAGTTTTTCACTTATGGTGTTAATAAAATTAGGAGGTACTAAGTGCAAATGACATGAAAGCTTTTTTCTTCTTTATAGTTTAAAATTTCAAAGACATTTGGATATGTCTCTAAAAATTATGACTAAATTTAAAACTAAAACTGAATGCCTATTTGAAGGAAATAAAAGTAATTAAAATAAATTAATTGCCTATTAGGCACCAGAATATTTTATAGTAGTGACATATTTTCTTCATTTCACATTTAAGGAATTACCTAAAATACAAAAATGATTTGCCTGTTTTGAGCCATAACAGGCTTGAGTTTGCTCTGATCTCAAAGTACCTGCTCAATGAAAGTTCTATCATGTCTTTTCTCCTTTTGAAATCTAGTTATTGACTTCATCAGTGCTTTCTATGTTTTTACCCAAATATTCCTGAACTAAAAAATAAAGTGCAATGCAGGTAATTATTATACATTACAGAAAAGTAATTATAAACAAATAAAGGATCTAACTTAATAGGCAAGATTTAAAGACTTAGCAATAAGGATTAAGAACTAGAAAGAAACAACAATTCGTGGAATGTTATACAACACACTTCAAAAACCACAATCTTCTTTTGAGATTCATATAGTTTGACCATTTTTTAATGGGGTTATTTACTTTTTTTTCTGATTTGTTTGAGTTCTTTGTAGATTCTGGATGTAAGTCTTCTATCAGATGCATAGCTTGTGAATATTTTCTCCCATTCTATAGGTTGCCTATTTTCTCTGTTGATTGTTTCCTTTGCTGTGCAGAAGTTTTTTAGTTTACATAAGTCCCACTTATTTATTTCTGCATTTGCTTTTGGGGTTTTAGTCATAAATTGTTTGCCTAGGCATTCTTTGCAGCAACATGGTTGGAGCTCGACTGACTCAAAAAACAGAAAACAAACACTGCATGGTCTGACTCAGATGTCAGAGAAAAACAGTCACAAAGATGGAAAAATACACACGGGGGGCACCAATAAGGAGGAAGGAAGAGAGAACTAGGATTCAGAAACTATGTACAGGGCACACTGTTCACTAACTAGGGAATGGGCCATCTGATACCCTATCTCCACCACTACACAATATGTTCATGTAATGTATATGCATATGCATCCCTGAATTTAAAATTTAAAAAAATTAAAGAGCAAAACTAGTAATCCTATTCACAACGCGCGTGCGTGCGACACACACACACACACACACACACACACACACACACAATGAAATACCTCAGCATCTTCCTAACCAGAGAAGTGAAAGACCTTTGCATTGAGAACTGCAAAACACTGCTCAAAGAAATCCAAGAAGACACAAAAAAATGGAAAAATATTCCATGTTCATGGATAGGAAGAATCATCATGGTTAAGATGTCCATCCTACCAAAGGCAATCTAAAGATTCAATGCAATACTTGTTAAATTACCAACATCATTCTTCTCAGACCTGGATATGACAATACAGAAATTCATATGGAAACATAAATGACCATGAATAGCCAAAACAATCCTTAGCAAAAGAAACAAAGCAGGAAGTATCTCACCTCCAGACTTCAAACTTTATTATAAGGCTACAGTAATCAAAACAGACTGGTATTGATACAAGAACAGGCATATAGACCAATGGAAGAACATAGAGATTCCTAAACAAAGTCTCAATTTCTCAATCAACTCATCTTTGACAAAGCCTCCAACAACAACCACTGGAGAGAGGAGAACCTATTCAGTAAATGATCCTGGGAAAACTGGCTGATCACATGCAGAAGATTGAAACAGGACCCCCTACTTATAAACATACACAAAAATGAACTCTAAATAGATCAAAGATCTAAAAGTAAGACCTCAAACTATAAGAATCTTAGAAAATTCAGGAGACACCCTTATGGAAATTGGAATTGGCAACCAATTCCTATTCAGAACCCTAAGTGCCCACACCATAAGAAAAAAGATAAAGTGGGACGTCATCAGACTAACGAGTTTCTGCAAAGCAAAAGAAATCATCAAGACAGCAGGGAGACAGCCCATAGAATGGGAAAAAATATTTACTAACTGTATATCTGACAAAGGCCTAAAGCCTAGGATCTACAAGGAACTCAAATGCGTCGGAAAAAAAAAAAAGCCCCATAAAAAAGTGGGCAATAGACATGAATAGACACTTCTGAAAAGAAGATATACAGGCAGCCAACAGACACATGAAAAAGTGCTCAGTCTCACTAATTATCAGAGAAATGCAGATAAAAACCACATTGAGATACTATCCTACCCCAGTATGAATGGCCATCACTAATTTTAAAAACAAACAAAAACAAAAAACAGATGCTGGCGAGGATGTGGAGCAAAAGGAATGCTTCTACACTATTGGTGGGAATGCAAACTAGTGCAACCTCTTTGGAAGACAGTGTGGTGATTTACCTTCAATGTGACCCAGCAATTCCTCTATTGGGAATATATCCAGAGGAACTCAAATCATTCTACAAAAAAGATACCTGCACATGCATATTTTTTGCAGCTCTATTCACAATGGCAAAATGGAACCAACCAAGCTGCCCATCGAAGCTGGACTGGATAAAAAAATTTAGCAATATACACAATGGAATATTATGCAACCATAAAGAAGGACAAACATATAGACTTCACAGCAACTTTGATGGATTTAGAGTCAATCATACTTAGTGATCTATCACAGGAACAAAGAACAGAGTATCATATATTCTCACTCATAAGTGGACCTTGAACAATTAGCATAATACTATAAGAAAGGGATTAGCAGTAGTGGGAAACTGCTAGGGGAAGGAGGGACACACCTCATCAACAAGAGTATCCTCATAATCAACATTTGTATACCTAACCCTGAATTGTACCCCACATCTTTAAAATAAAAAATAATAATAACATTTAATTTGACATTGGAGAAATACAGGCAGAAAACAAGTGACATTATTTATTTAAAAAAAAAAAAAAAGTCCAGGCTCGGTGGCTCAGCCTGTAATCCCGCGCTTTGGGAGGCCGAGGTTAGTGAATTGTCTGAGCCCGTGAGTTCGAGACCCGCCTGGCCAACTTGACGAGACCTCATCTTTACAATAAATCAAAAAAATTAGCCAGTCGTGATAGCGCACGCCTGTAGTTCCAGCTACTTGGAAGGCTGAGGCGGAAGGATCGCCGGAGCCCAGCAGGTCTAGGCTGCAGTGGCCGGGAGCAGCCACTGCACTCCAGTCTGGGTGACTGAGTGAGACTCCAACTCAGGAAAAAAAAAAAGAACAAAATACAATCCAGCTATTGAGGACAGAGGAGAGAGGGAATGGGGAAGGAAGTGAAAGATATGTGTGTGTGTGTGTGTGTGTGTGTGTGTGTGTGTGTGTGTGTGTGTGTGTATAATAATATTCATAATGTCTGCAAATTTAACAAAGCAAACAAATATTTTCCTATGTTCTTCTTTAATGAGAAAATAGCTTTTATGGTGCTAAGGAAGTCTCACCTGTTCTCCCTCTCTCTCTCTCTTCTCTCTCTCTCTCTCTCTCTCTCTCTCTCTCCACACACACACACACACCCACACACACACACATTATAAATTGTTTAATCGATCATGTAGCCATCCAGTTTTAGATATTTACATGCCTTTTCTTCTTGACAGCATATTTCTTTGCAGTAACTGTCACCTTATCTGTTACAATGTTTGCATTTTTTTCTTTTTGCATATATATATTGAGAGAGAGAGAGAGAGAGAGAGAGAGAGAGAGAGAATCTACCCATATACTACTTTCTTATAGTATTATGATAATTGTTCAAGGTCCACTTATAAGTGAGAACATATGGTACTCTGTTCTTTGCTTCTGTGATAGATCACTAAGTATGATCGACTCTAAATTCATCCAAGTTGCTGTGAAGTCTATATGCTTGTCCTTCTTTTGGGTTGCATAATATTCCAACCAACCAACCCTGAGATTCATATGGCCATATGGCAATCAATAATTACGTCCTCTGAGTCAACAACACATTTGAATTGCAATAACTTTGGTCTGTAAAACTAAATATTCTGTCTACTTATGACATTTTATGTCTTTTAAACTGCAATATTTTCTTTTTTCTTTTTTTTTTTTTTCTGAGTTGGAGCCTCACTCTGTCGCCCAGACTGGAGTGCGGTGGCCTCTCCCGGCCACTGCAGCCTCGACCTGCTGGGCTCCGGCAATCCTTCCGCCTCAGCCTTCTGAGTAGCCGGAATTACAGGTGTGCGCTACCACGCCCGGCTAATTTTTTAAATTTTTATTGTAGAGATGAGGTCTTGCCTGCCCGGGTGGGTCTCGAACCTGCAGGCTCAGGCATTCCACTCACCTCAGCCTCCCAAAGGCACGGGAAATATTTTCAATATATAATGTCTTTGAGTATAATAAAGCCATGTAAACGTCGTATTACTTGAAAGCTGCAGAAAAGAAAGCGAAGGCCTAGTCCAACCAAGATAGACTATTTAGCATCACATATCTGGTAAGATATTAGCTAGCACTAATAACAACACAGATCTTCATGAGCAGAAAGTTGCTATGGTCTGCAGTGAAGTTATAACCTGTCCACACACCACATATATAATAGAGAATACCTTTTTGAGTTATAGGTAAGTCTTCCTTAGCACCATGCAATCTATTTTCTCATCATAAGAAGACTACTGGAAAATGTTTATTTGCTTTGTTAAATTTGCAAACATTACAAAATTTTAAACTGATTTTGTCACCATCCAGTTTTAGTTATTCTGTGTGCCTTTTCTATTTGACAACATATTTATTTACAGTAACTGCCAACTTATCTGTTACAACTTTCCATCACTTTTCTTTTTGTTTTAATTAAAAAAATTTTTCCTTCTCATCTTAGTTTATAAAGATTCTTGAAAATGAGACTGATAAAAATACATTAACACATGACTTTCAGATATAATTTTTCAAAGGTAATAAAGTTTATAGAACAACTCTTGGTAAATCTGAATATCACATATCAGTGCCACATACAATACAACATTAATGATTACAGATAACTTTGTGATGCCAGGCTAAACATTGTATCATTGCCAATGAGACCCTTGTTTGGTTATATCAATATCCATTTTTACTAGAGATCTTTAGTTTAAATCCCAGCCCTGACCTCAAATCAACAGCAAAAAGTAAAAACGACCCCCAGTACTATGACTATTATGTAGGGAATGCTAAGGATAAAGAGAAGGAAAATTGCCGGACTCGGTGGCTCAGCCTGTAATCCCCCGCCTTTGGGAGGCTGAGGTGAGTGAATTGCCTGAGCCCGCGGGTTCGAGACCCGCCTGGGCAGCGAGACCTCATCTCTACAGTAAATCAGAAACTCAGCCAGGCGTGGTAGCGCGCGCCTGTAATTCCGGCTACTCGGAAGGCTGAGGCGGAAGGATCGCCGGAGCCCAGCAGGTCGAGGCTGCGGTGGCCGGGAGCGGCCACTGCACTCCAGTCTGGACGACAGAGTGAGACTCCAACTCAAGAAAAAAAAAAAAAAAAAAAAAAAGAGAAGGAAAATCTTTTTTCTTGTCGCCTCTCTGCTTGGGATCCACTCTAAAGACAATATAATTTATTACTGCTCTAACAGATAATATAAAGACCTATGGTGAAGCACTAACAAAATACATATTTTGGAAGTAAAGACTACTTTGTATAAAAAGATATTATATTAAATATGGAAACCTAGAACTTGAAAGGATTGGTAGAATATAAATAATAAATCACATTTATATGGTGTAAATAAAATAGCTCTTAAATTTTACCTAATAAACAGGGTAGGAGAAAGTATGTTTTAAAAAACATTGAAACCATGAAATATATTGCTATACAATGATCTTTTAACACTGCTCTAAATAAAATTAAGATACAAAAAAATAGTTATAAACTAAATTGGCAGATTTTAGAAAAATGTGGGTAAGAATATGACTAATTTAAACTATATTTAAATAAAAATTAGCTCAGTACTTGTATCTCAAATATCCAGAAATTGTGTGCATATTTAATACAAATTAAATAAATGAATAGTTTATGAATGATTTACATATACCTAATGAGCAGAAAAAATATGTATTATTAAGTATTACATTAGCAAAAATGGATGCAAAAATTCTAGAATAATACTACATACTCATTTTACAAAACTGCATTTGTCTACTATTGTATGCAAGGTACCTCTATGTTGTGTTGGATTTTGTCTCTCATTACTCAACAAAATTTCTCCTTTGTATGAAAGACATTGGAAGTATCAAAACCACCAATATCAGATTTCCTTGGTTTCACATTCTGTTTTAAATTCCAAGAATGAGTGGCACCCACATGATACGTGGTAGGTGAAAGAGAAAGAGAAGTCAACATTCTTCTTTAGTAAAGATAACAAACATGTTGACCTCAGCCACATTGTCATTGCCTCAACCAGCCTGATCTGACTAATTACAGTATTAAGTATCTTACAGACTGAGAAGACTTGAACTGTATTATGGCACTATTTAACCGTCTGTTAGCAGGTTGATTACATTAAATCACAGAGGTTGAATCAATTTGTTTTTAAATTGAAAATGCAAGAAACAGATTCTGCTCCTGAGCCTCTGGAATAATCCAGCCCTGAAGATATCTTGATTTTAGCTCAATGAGACTGATTTTGGACTTCTAATCCCTAGCTAGAACTGTAAGGGAATGAATTTGTGTTGGTTAAGCTATGCAGATGATGGTAATTTGCTGCATCATACGTAGAAAATTAATACACTTATGTTTTGAAACCAGCCCAATGGGTATTTATGGGTTTTTCAAAAAGAAATATTGAAATTGACATTTCTGGCCTTAACTAAAAACTTACATTTGTCTTATCGGGAATACTTCATCAGGCCGGGGACTGAAACTCACTAGATTGAGGCATTCAGACAATGAGACTCCAACCCACCCCCCCCCCGCCCCGTCCAGTGATAGCTTCTTTACTCCTCCCTAATTTCTGTTTTCCCATGCAAAGTTACATTTCTTATCCCTCTATAGAAGCCCCCAATTTCAGCTGGTTTGTGGTATAAATTTGAGACCAATATCCTATTCTCCTTGGTTGATATCAACTAAATAAAAAGCTTTTATCCTGGCAATATTATAAAACTATTATGTTTCATCACTTCCTTTTTTTGAGTCAGAGTCTCACTCTGTCACCCAGGCTGGAGTGCAGTGGCATGATCACTGCTCACTGCAGCTTTGACCTCCCTGGCTCAGTTTATTCTTCAGCCTCAGCCTTCCAAAAAGCTGGGACCACAGACACGTGCCACCATACCTGGCTAATGTTTGTTTGTTTGTTTGTTTGTTTATTTATTTATTTAGTAGAGATACCGTCTCTCTATATTACCTAGCCTGGTCTCAAACACCCGGGCTCAAGTGATCCGATCCTCCCACCTTGGCCTCCCAATGTGCTGAAATTACAGGCATTAGCCACAGTGCCTGGCCTTTTAATCACTTTTACACTACTTATGAATTTAAAATAAATAAATAAAATAGTTTTTTGAAGTAGCTGTGCATCCACTCAACAGGTAATTCCCCCCCCACACACAAAAAATCATCTACCAGAAATATAAGAAAATCTAAATATCCCTTCAAATATCATAGTAAAAATATAATGCCTAAAAATAATGTATAACAATAGATATATAGGACTTAAAGAAATGAAAGCAAATCTTTTTGTGAAATGCACAGTAAATCTTGTACATAGTAAAAACAGAATATATTTGTCTTGCCACAAAATGTAGCAAACTGGAGAGTTGCACCAAGCAAACTTTGGAAAGTTACTCAACCAAAAAAATAGAGACATTTATTCAGATTATGTAAAGAATGATGATCAAGTATCCACTTTTTTCCACATTCTAATATGCAAGAGAAATAAACTGTTCTTTAAGTTAAAAGTTAAAAAAAAAACAAAAAAGCAAGAACAAATGAAAACATGTGCTAATACAAAAACTTGAAAAAAAGAAAAAGAATTGTCCATTTATAAATGAAACATATATTTTTAAAAGGTCCTTGAAACTGTCCTTTACTTTCTGACCCAAAACATGTTAGTATTATAACTTATATTCTTACTGAGTATGTTTTGTTGTGCACCATTCATCATTTATGATGATATCACAGCTTGGACAAGCATTTGAATACTCAGCAGAAATATCTTTTGAGAAAAAAGAAATCTGTCAGATCTGGAAAAATAAAACTAAAATATTTTTGAACAATTCCTACTACATATGCAAATTTGTATAATGTCCAGAAGTCTACTTTAAACTTCTCTGTTGGTGTAATTATAACTTTTACTATTTCCTTTACAGGCAAATATATATACCAATATGTACATAATTGTGTGTGTACATACAAACATATATTTACATGTGTACACA
The DNA here is from genome assembly GCA_027257055.1 of Cephalopachus bancanus. Lineage (NCBI taxonomy): Eukaryota > Metazoa > Chordata > Mammalia > Primates > Tarsiidae > Cephalopachus > Cephalopachus bancanus. The sequence goes on along the minus strand of JAPVLO010000068.1, from coordinate 7,656,721 downwards.
TTTATACGCACACAGTTATCTGCAATAGTTTCCTAAAGAATGTTCACTCTGTCTTTAATAATGCAGCAAGAATTATAGATACAATCACTTTATTTGAAAGGTAGACATCTTTGGTGGTGAGGTTATGGGAAAAAATACCTAAGACATGAATGATGTGAGCCAGTGTGGTGCGATGTGTTATTGAGCAGGCTACTGCTTTTTTTTTTGGTTGGAGTCTCACTCGGTCACCCAGACTAGAGTGCAGTGGCTGCTCCCGGCCCCTGCAGCCTCGACCTGCTGGGCTCCGGCGATCCTTCCATCTCAGCCTTCCGAGTAGCCGGAATTACAGGCCCACACTACCACGCCCGGCTGATTTTTTGATTTATTGTAGAGATGGGGTCTCGCCTGCCCAGGTGGGTCTCGAACCTGCAGGGTCAGGCAATCCTCTCACCTCAGCTTCCCAAAGGCGCGGGATTACAGGCTGAGTCACCGAGCCCGGCTAAGCTACTGCTTTAAAGAGGATTGATGAGAAGTAGTGCTCTTGGGGCATCTGTTAGTTTAACATGATAGAACATCTCTGCTATAGTTGGAGATGGAATTATCTCTTGGAGGAGTCTACCAATGAGATAAAGGAAAGAGTATTTAATTAAACAGCTTCCTCCTATCTTATATTCTTTGTTGGTTTAGGTGAACCCCACCAGCTTACTTACACTGCTCATCACGGTGTTCCCCCTAATTCTGAACGTGAAAGGGCATCTTGTGGTGGGTGCTGATCTTCATGGAGAAGCCATGACACAATCCAGCATATCTGAGGAGGTGCACCAGATTTATGTCCAATATATAAATCTTTCAATTGTTGTGAATAAAACCTTTAACTTGACACCATGCCTTCAATCAATATTTTTTCCAATGAGAATCTCTTAAAATTATGCAGAAATATTAACTTCTGCAACCGAAGTAAAACAATTGTTTTTCTAGTGAGATATTTTCATTTTTATCAAAATAATGGCTAGTTTAATCATATTCAATAATATACAAATAAGTAATATTTTGTATTTATTCTCAGTTGTATAACTTTTGACTAAAAACATTTAATAATATAAATGTGAGTCATGAAATAAAAATGTAACTTCTTAGAAAATTTTGATTTAGGATAAAATGTAATAAACTTTTTGACCCCACTATTTTCTCTCTCAATCTGTCTCTTGTGTGGTTTATATGTGTATGTATACATTAACTACAAATTTAACAGATTGAAAAAAATTCTTATGGTGCCATCCATAATCTCTTTCAATTATTTGACATGCTACAGTGCTCATACCACTGAATTGAAAAATGAAATAAAAGATCTATGTTTTTCTGGTGATTTTTATTTGCTTAAATGTAATAGAAAGAACACTACCCTAGGAACCAGAATAAATCAATACTCTTCTCCACTTTTCCCTTTAACTGGATGCCCCATTCAGTACCTTAAGAGTCATAAGTCTCTTAATTTTTCCCAAATAAATGGCTCAAGGTAAACAAGTCATTTTTAGTTTGGCTTTTAGTCCCAAGATGGTATTCAATCTTATACTTTATTGTTGATGCAGACTTCAGTTTCTATTTGCAGTTTATGTCTAAGATTCTATTTCAGTAAGCTCAGGCTACTCAGGCTACAATAACAAAGTAACATAGACTGGTGGGTTATAGAAAACATAAATTTCTCAGTTCTAGAAGTTGGAAGTTCCAGATTAGGTTGCCAGAATAATTGAATTCTGTTGAGGGCCCAGTTCCTGATTCATAGACAGCTGTGTTATCACATGGTAGTTAGAAAAAAGAAATACAGAGAGAGAGAGAGAATGAGAGAGAGAGAGGGAGAGATCTCTTGGGTCACTTCATAATTCCATTTATGTAAACTCCATCTCACAATCTATTCATCTTCTCAAAGTCCCACCTACTAATACCTTTCAGTAGTGGTTAAGATTTCAACAAATGAATTTTGAGGGAATATAAACATTCAGTCCATAACAGATCCTAAATGAAATCAGAACAGGTAAATCATAACCTCAGATGTCAAGTTTATCTTACTAATTAATCCTGACAAATATTAGTTTTACTTTAGACAGTAATAGAGTATAAAATCAAGAAAAATATAATTCTTTGGCTAATTGCTGTCGTTACATAATTTTAATAAATAACTACACTTCTGACTCTTCTATTTGTACAATATGACTTATTTTGTTCAACAAGCATTAGTCAAACAGAACTTCGTGTGTATTTGTCTTTATAGCCCTGGGATATGTAATGAGAGAATTATCAACTATGAGTGGATTTATCTGACACGCTCTGGTTGGTTTAGGGGTCTCCAAAGTTTTGGTTATGAATCCCTACCTATAAAAATATAAGAGATTTCCCATTTGTTTTTGTAGTTATACACGTATTTGTATACTGCTTATTGAAATATCATGCAAAGTATAAACCATAAATATATATAGAACAAAATGGATGTATTTAGAAATTATATTTATTTTTTTCATATTCCATTAAATTATATGTACAAAGTCCGGAATGCACACACCCCAAATTAGAAATCACTACTTTAAACAAAGTGAGTTTAACTTCCATATGTCAAATTAATTCATTTAACAAACCAGTAAGTAGCTCTTTCAGAACCAGTGGGCAAGCCATAATGAAAAACAGCAGTCACCCTAACCCACATTCTCATACAGCTTACTTATGAGTGAGAAGAAAGCCATAAAATGAAGCAAAAAATAGTTACTATCAATCATATTATGTTCTAGTAGAGAGTTCAAATTATATATCATATAATGCATTTCCTAGAAAAAATATTCTACTGTGAAAGTGACACTGAGGCTTTTCTTTCAAATTAAATATGTGCTCCCATCCGCCCCCCCCCAAAAAAAACTGGTATTTATCTTTTGGAACACAGGTCCCTTGCCGTGTGCTTGGAATTTGTTCCTTGGATCAAACAGTCAACCAAAGTTTTACTTAGAAGTTTTGAGATGGTTGAATCACAATTTGTGGAGGAAATATCCCAAGTTGTGGCAAACAGGTGAAAGGGTTCTTCCACCATAACAGCACATCTACCCACACAGCACTGAGTGTTCAGCAGTTTTTGACCAGAAATGGCATAACCCCATGACCATTCCCCCTATTCACTTGATCTCAACCAAAGTGACTTTTTTGTTCTTTTCCCAGATTAAAAAAAAAAAATGTTCTCAGAAAATGTTTTGCTGATGTGAAAGACATAAAACAAAAAGCAGCATAAGCACTAACAGATATCAAAATTGATGAGTTCAAAAACTGTTGTGAGCAGTGAAAAAAGTGTCTTGCATAGGTGTATCGCATCAAATGAAGAGTATTTTGAAGGTGACTAAAGTTTAAGCATGTAAGAATAAATACAAACATTTGTCAAAATAAGTTCTGTTTTTTGGGAGTTTTTTTTAAGTTCTGTTTTTATGCCCTTTGTATACAGAAAAAGCACTTAGCACAGGTCTGACATATACATACTATTTTTGTGGGTGTGTGTTGGAGTCTCACTGTCACCCAGGCTGGAGTGCAGTGGCACACTCATGGCCACCCCAACCTCGATCTGCTGGGCTCAGGCGATGCTTCCGCTTCAACCTTCCAAGCAGCTGGAACTACGGGTGCACGCTACCACGCCCAGCTTATTTTTTATTTGTTGTAGAGACCAGGTTTCACCAAGTGCCCAGGCTGGTCTCGAACGCCTGAACTAAGGCAATTCTCTCACCTCAGTCTCCCAAAGTGCTGAGATTACAGACTTGAGCCACTGTGCCCGGCTTACATATGTACTATTAAATGAACAGTCTTCTCTTCTGCATTGAGGATTTCTTTTTTTCTTTTCATAGATTTTACAGAGAGATATGTAGATATAGAGGTTCCGTCTACAACAAGATTTTACATGTAAAAGCTTGTGTGTTCTCTGCCTCTGGACACCACTGAGTCTCCTGCAAGAAACTGTTAGTTCAATCCTCAGCTAGACCTTCTCCATAGGCCAGGAGGTTTTAAAAGTAAGTGGCTTGGCATTGGTCAGTGAATCAGTTATGCTAGTGTAAATATAGATACAAGTTACAGAGCAATGGAATAGTTACGTTATTTCTACATCTTCCCTTCTTGCCCTGTTTCCTAGTAGTGGGTGACTCAGTATTTCCACTGTGACTGAAACACTCTAATGCCCAAAGGGTAATGTTTCCCATCTAGCCATACCTGAAGTTTTCTATTTCTGGAAGCATGTTGTCTACTTTCCCCTTCACTTGCTATTGCATGACTCGACCTACTCTTTTAGAATTCCTTAATTGCTTGATCACTTTTGTTTGGTTGAAGATGCCCAGAGAGTGATCTCAGCCTATGATACATCATAGTACATGTGACTAAGTCATGATTTTACTTCTAAAACTCATTTTAAAAATTGAGTTCTACATTTTTATTAATAACTTTGCAAGACAGTTACATCAGAACAAACAAAAATATGCTGTCTTACATATCGTAAATGCTAGACAATTACTAACTGTCCATGTCTTTCCGGATACACAGTCATGGAATTTCATTGGCTTAACCTATTTGAAATCAACTGAACACCCAATATGGCTCAGGGGCTGTTAGTCATCTAATTTTCACTCTGAGCAACAAACAAACACACAAACAAAAACCAGAAACAGATTTCACCAAAGATAATAGGTAATGCAAGAAAATGATCCTGCTTATAAGAGAATTCCCCTATGATTAGTATGTACATATTTTAGAAAAATATCACTAAATGGAATAGGATTTCTGAAAGATAGAAATGCATTATTTCTTCTTTGGAGAAAATTGTATCCTTGAGGAATTTTATAGGGATCGGTACATAGAGAGTGGGGTACCATTTTATCTGAGCATTATTTATATCAAGGTTTTCAGAATGCCTAGAGGCTCAGTTTGGTATGTATCCGACTTGTGTAAGATAATCTAATATACTTTGGGTAAAAAGCTTTACTGAAGGGCAGATGGTCACAATTCTCAGAAGGCATAGACCCAGGCATGCAGGGCATACTCTTGCAAGCAATAAAGACTCATTGCCAATGAAACCAGCTGTCCCAGCATCTGTGTATGCTTCCAATGAATGCAAAAGATCAGGAAATGACAGTGTTGAACTCTCATATTCTGTACTTCTGCAACAAACAATGCTAAAATTATGACTTTAAGATCCTGCTTTTTAATGCCTGCGACAAGAAGACTCAGAAAAGACCAGAGATATCCAGAAAATTTTTTAAACCTCTTCTAACTTAAATTTATAATACCTTTCCACAGTATGAGAGGCGAACTGAATCCTAGAATGGACCACAAGATCCTTTTCCTGTGCATACATCATAGCATAATAAACTCAGTGTAATAATGTTCAAACCTACTGATTCACCAGGCCTGGGGCAAACCAGGGCTTCTAAAATGAATTACTAGATAAATCCTTGGTGCTCAGAAGTGCAGCAGAATACAAAAAGAAATCTGAAGCTTATCGAGAATATGAAGTTTTCTATGGGAAATCAGTAATCGAAGATGAGTAATCCTTGATGGTCCAGGAATTCATGCTATTTGCATGTAAAGTATTCTACAGAACAGGATATAGTCTTCTGAATGGGGTTCAAAGGCGAGACTTTGGAATTTCATGTTGGAACAAAATGGTGACAAGAAATTCATAAAATGCCAAAACACTTATTTGAAGAAATAAGATTATTAATTTAGAATCAGACTAGCCAAAAGATCATTTTATGCTAAAACCGAGAGTTAATGAATACAAATTCCAAACTATTGCCCAAGGAAGATCAGAATAGAGTGAGTCACATTAAGCCAAGATAAGACTAAACTTGTTTTTGATAATCAATTAGTCTCATCTATAAAATAAATAAAATGTGAAAATTAGAGGAGGACAAAACAAACAAAACTGACAGGATCTGGCAAATTCCTTACCTGTCTTATACTTTCTCCTCAGTACTTATCCGAGTCCTGTCTTTTTGGAATCAATGTATACTGACCTCTCAGGCACTCAGGTCCACAGATTCTGAAACAAGTTCTTGAGGTGAGTTGCCAAAAAAATTTGACATCAAAATTTGTGGGGCCAGACATTGACTATCACCTTTCATTATTCTGGATAGTGGCTTTGGTTCTAAAGTTGCAAAGCAGATGAGGGTGACAGAGCAAGGTAGAGTGTCGCTTTCAATAACGACTCTCACACGATTCTTCTGCAAGCTGCTTTAATCCCAGGTTACTACATCGTTCTTCTTCAGCTTCAGCTGTCTCAGCTGTTTCAGCTTCAGCTGCTTGTTTCTCTTTCCCGTGACCTTAAATCTAGTATCTCTGCCAATCAATTAAGGTAACGCGGCACACACCGATAGGCCTGCGAGAGAGGAATGTATGCTAACATCCTCCAGCTGCCTAATTAGAGCTTGTTTTGTCTTGAGGTCTGGCCGCTTCGGGCGCCATGTTAGGGCGGAGGCACTCCACAGCTCCCCCTTTTTTATTTATTTTGGCAGGAGAGGGTAGTGATCACAGCCCCCATGTAACAAGGACCATGTAAGACAGTCTATCTCGCGCGTGTAATCGCCAGACCGACTGCCCACCTGTCCGACACCGATTTTCTGGGGATGGGAGAGGCGGTGTCAACCCATATGCAGCTGGACATGCCCTCCACGGGATAACTCCTCCTGGGCCCCCGTGTGCAGTACTATTCTCACATCCTGCCCTGTTCTTATTGCCCTAACGTGGCAACCCAGACCTGAGGGGATTGATCCACCTCCATGGCAGCAAAGGCCTGCGCTAGTAGCGCACGGTCACGTGCATTGCGTTGATGCATACGGCAGAGACAATAGAGGCACAGGACACAACAAGAGAATAACAAAAAGGCCATTGAACCCATTCCCGCCCACTCTTTAAGGTGGTATGCCGCCTGGGCGATCCAGGAGGCCAAGGTTTGAGCGACTACTGGATCTACTCTGATGGAGTTGACACTGATGATTTCACGATGTAGAGCCTCCATCAGGTTGTCGAACTCTTGGGACCAATTACCTAAAAGATGGAGGGAAAGCTCTCGAGAGAGGTTAGCAGCAATAGTCATATTGTGGTATGGGATGCCGGTTATGCATAAAGCAATAGTGTGCCATTCACACCCTATTTGCACCATGCGCCAGAGAATGTCTACTTGTTCTTAGGAGAGTTTTAAGAGCCTGAAAAAGTGGGTGAGAGGAAGTAGTGCCCATGTTAGCAAAAAGGGGATCACCTCTACACTGAGGGCCCTTTTAGATCGCCTCTTTGCCGAGGACCTTCCCAAATCGCCTCTTTGCCGAGGACCTTCCCAAATCGCCTCTTTGCCGAGGACCTTCCCAAATCGCCTCTTTGCCGAGGACCTTCCCAAATCGCCTCTTTGCCGAGGACCTTCCCAAATCGCCTCTTTGCCGAGGACCTTCCCAAATCGCCTCTTTGCCGAGGACCTTCCCAAATCGCCTCTTTGCCGAGGACCTTCCCAAATCGCCTCTTTGCCGAGGACCTTCCCAAATCGCCTCTTTGCCGAGGACCTTCCCAAATCGCCTCTTTGCCGAGGACTTTCCCAAATCGCCTCTTTGCCGAGGACCTTCTTAAATCGCCTCTTTGCCGAGGACCTTCTTAAATCGCCTCTTTGCCGAGGACCTTCTTAAATCGCCTCTTTGCCGAGGACCTTCCCAAATCGCCTCTTTGCCGAGGACCTTCCCAAATCGCCTCTTTGCCAAGGACCTTCCCAAATCACCTCTTTGCCGAGGACCTTCTTAAATCGCCTCTTTGCCGAGGACCTTCCCAAATCGCCTCTTTGCCGAGGACCTTCTTAAGTCGCCTCTTTACCGAGGACCTTTCTAGTTTTTTCCCTCCCTTGTGGGATCTACATACCAGTCGACTGCCCTGAGCAGCTGCAGTTCTGAATCCAAGGATTTCGGCTTCTTCGAGTTCCCCGTACGGGCCACCACTTGTCGCTTTCAATAACGACTCTCACACGATTCTTCTGCAAGCTGCTTTAATCCCAGGTTACTACATCGTTCTTCTTCAGCTTCAGCTGTCTCAGCTGTTTCAGCTTCAGCTGCTTGTTTCTCTTTCCCGTGACCTTAAATCTAGTATCTCTGCCAATCAATTAAGGTAACGCGGCACACACCGATAGGCCTGCGAGAGAGGAATGTATGCTAACATCCTCCAGCTGCCTAATTAGAGCTTGTTTTGTCTTGAGGTCTGGCCGCTTCAGGCGCCATGTTAGGGCAAAGGTGCTCCACAGTAGAGAAGAGTCACTGTAATGCAAAAGGTGACAGATCCCAGATTCTTGAGAAGCAGGTTATAGCCCCACTTTCCTCAGAATATGATATAATTTATCACTGCATTTATTCTTGTGTTATATTTACTTATGTTGTATTGGAAAGCATGCTTTGATATTGATAGAGCACTGAGCTCAAGTTCTGCTCAGTAATCATTCTTCAGTAAATATTCATTGAGCTCAAGTTCTTCAGTACTGGATGGTGAAACATGTATTATAAAAATATGCAGAGGAAGTATAATACATGTATAATACATATGATAATACATAGGAAGTATAACACATATAACCATAGACAAAAGCATTATCCTAGCATTTTGAAGGATGCAAAAGTGAGGATATCACACTGACTCAATGGAATGTTAGCCTAATTCAGAGAAGACAAAACGAACATAAAAACATGCAGAGGAAGTATGGTTCTTTTATCTTCTCTGAATTATGATAACATGTCATTGAGTCAATGTGACATCCTCAATTTTGCATCCTACAAAATGCTAGGATAATGCTTTGGTCTATGGTTTATATTTTTGTGTATATGAATAAATGAATGGATAAATACATAAATGCTTACGTGAATGACAAATAGATAGATAAATAAGTACCACAGTAAAAATTATAACTTCTGTCATATAAAATAGGAAAACTTAATTAAAACAGAATGAAAAATATAGATACAGCTTAAGAGCCGCATGTTAAAGGGCCAGGCCAAGAGAACAGCTGCATTCAATATTCTCAAGAGTTTTTCCCAGTTACAAGAATTACACTAAAATTCTATCAGACCAGTATTTCATTTCTCTTAGGCCACCTTTAATGATTTTAAGAATTAGCTCTATGAATTTGTGGCCCATGAATGCTATATTGTTGTGTAATTATTCTACTTACATCATAATAATGTGTGGGTTTAGAGTGGTCTAGATGTTTATGGAATTTATTTATAAATATATTTTCTTCTATTATGCAATGTATTTATTCTAACTTTTAAAAACTATCTCCAGCTCTAAACATGCTCATATATCAACTTGTCAATTAATGTTTTGTTACTACATTTTTCAAAGCCATCCATGCTGAGTAGCTTCCTGATATCGTGTTGGTACTCCAGAATGATTTAGCTATTAGAGTGCATTACAGATGATTTATTTCCTAAGCAAAACTAGAGCCATCCATTTTGAAGAAAAAGCAAAGAAAACTGTTACCATTTTTAGTGATAGATTTTTAAAACTAGAACATATTTGCATAATTTAATAAATGTTGAATTACATAGGAAGAAAACAATATACCATTGATGCTTTGATTCTATAGTTTCTTTTATATACACTAACAATAAACATTATTATGTTAACCTATTTTGAATTAAAATGTTATTAATTTAAAGATGCAAATAAAAGCTGGGCTCAGTGGCTCAGCCTGTAATGCCGCGACTTTGGGAGGCTGAGGTGAGTGGATTGCCTGAGCCCGCGGGTTCAAGACCCGCCTGGGGAGCGAGACCTCATCTCTACAATAAATAAAAAAATCAGCCGGGCGTGGTAGCACATGCCTGTAATTCTGGCTACTTGGAAGGCTGAGGCAGAAGGATCGCAGGAGCTCAGCATGTCGAGGCTGCGGTGGCCGAGAGCGGCCACTGCACTCCAGTCTGGGAGACAGAGTGAGACTCCAACTCAAAAAATAAAAAATAAAAAAGATGCAAATGAATCTTTCTGCTAGGGAATGACATCATGACATTTATTTCTCTGATCCAAGCATACTGGGAAAAAAAGCATGATGATAATGATTAAAACAAAGACCCTGGAGACTGTCTTCCTGGGTTAAATTCCTAGCTGCATCATTTTCTAGCAATGTGACATTGTACAGGGCCGGGTACAATGTTACATGACACTTGTCATCTTTGTGTCTCAGTTTCTAAGTTTATAAAATGTGGATAATAATAGAGTTGTTTTGAAGATTAAGTTAGTTAGTATTGAAGTGTATCTCACATCTTTAAAATAAAAAAATGAAAAAATTTAGTATGTGTAATGCACTGTTTTAGAAAGTTTGGAAGAAATTATTTTGACAAATATGAACATTAAGAGCCTAAGTAGTAATAGGCATTGTTATATTAAGTAACTTAGATAGACATTGTTATAATAAGTAACAAAAAATCACATGATAGTGTCACTGAATTTAATTAGCACATATTGGGACTCAATATTTATAATACTGGCACATCATTTAGAAAATCCTTCTGGTAACATATGCAGATTTTATTTCTTTTCTTGAAATGTTGGTTTACAACACTAACAAGAAAAATGTTCTGTAAAATTTTTTAAAAAAGAAAAAATACCTTAATGATCGTAATCATTCTAGGTCGCACATTCCTCATCTACAAACAGAGACAGTAATGCAATTTACCTTGTAGGGTTACTGTAAAGAATAAGTGTTATGAGCCGGGCTCGGTGGCTCAGCCTGTAATCCCACATTTTGGGAGGCTGAGGTGAGTGGAATGCCTGAACCCATGGGTTCGAGACCCGGCTGGGCAACTTGGCAAGACCTCATCTCTACAATAATTCAAAAAAATCAGCCAGGCGTGGTAGCGCATGCCTGTAGTTCCAGCTACTCGGAAGGCTGAGGCAGAAGGATCGCCAGAGGCGAGTAGGTCGAGGCTGCAGTGGCCGGGAGCGGCCACTGCACTCCAGTCTGAGGACAGAGTGAGACTCCAACTCAAAAAAAAAGAGAATAAGTGTTATGGACCATTCAAAGGACTGAGCAGAGAGCAGAGTATACATAAATTTAAAAAATAAAACCTTCTATTGTTCTGGCACAATTATGTAACATGCTGCTTTCCTAGAAATGTAGTAAAATTTCTGTAGCACATGAGTTTTGTGACTTTCTAGAGCTCAAAATAATCTCTTTTTAAATGCAATATTAATATCCATTCTTACTCTTTTGTGATACTCTAAATGGATCTTTTTTCCCCTGTGACTATTGTAGAAGTTCATCCAAACTCTTAGAATTATCCAGTAGATCAGTATATTAGTTTACTTAGAGTCCCTGAGAAAAGAAAAATAAATACAGCTGATAACATAAAGAATATTTTTATGGCAAAATCTGTTTGGTGCAAGAATATATACTTACATGTATACATATGTATTCTCACGTTTACTGTGTGTTCATACTTCCATTGGTGATTTAAATCATAGGAACAATACATAGTATCTCACAGAAATATATATATTTTCTTTTGGTTTAATTAGTATAAGAATAATTGTATTTGTATATTATATTTGTCCTCACTTTCCCCTCTCAAAATAAACTGTGTTAAAAGAAAACATTTTAATTCACCTTATTTAATATTATACATTTGAGTATTAGGCAACATTTAGATATCCAATTTGTTTCTATTACATTTTTACTAATAGTCTACATACTTTATGTTTTTCTTATTACTCTAGAAAAAAATTGCACTATAAAATTTAAAAAGGGCCAGACACGGTGGCTCAAGCCTGTAAACCTAGCACTTTGGGAGGCTGAAGTGAAGGGACTGTCTGAGCTCACAGTTTCGAGAGGAGCCTGGGCAACTTAGCGAGACCTCATCTCTACAATAAATCAAAAAAATTAGCTGAGTGTGGTGGCACATGCCTGTGGTTCCAGCTACTTGGAAGGCTGAAGTGGAAGGATCACTTGAGCCCAGCAGGTCAAGGCTGCAGTGACTGTGAGCGTATCACTGTACTCCAGCCTGGGTGACAGAATAAGAAACCAACTCAAAAGTAAAAAATAAAAATAATTAAAAAGATGTCAGTTTTTACTCAATAATAAAGAAATCGAGAATATAAAAACATTTGTATTTACTGATTTTTACAATAATACTATTCTTGTTTCAGAGTCTTTTTTTGTATTTGGCAAGTAGGATCACTGATATGCTTTTGTTTTATGCATGACCAAAACACAAGAGATTACTCATCCTTTTCCCTTATAAATAACACCAATACTTATAAGTGATAAAATAAGCTTTAGTGCTTCGAGTTATACTATAATATTTGATACTTTGGAAGGATGACACACAGTTCCTATGGATTCTTTAACCTGTTTAAGCCTGGCTACTTTGAGGCATAGCCAAAATGAACAAAGTTTATGTAGATCACATTTAAAAACCATCCTGTTCTAGAACCTAGAAAATACATTTTTTCTTCTTGAACAGATAACTGGCAATATCTCAATCCATCTCTATATTTTTACAAGGTTTTACTGACCTGCATAGCTTCTCCATAAGGTGAATAGTGTACAGACTTAATAGACAAACAAGCTCTACTCAAAAGTCAGAGACTTAGACCTAATCAATGAAATTATTATACTTATAAAAATACAAGGATACACAGAGCAAACTCAGAGCATCCTTTCTAGATGGCCAGGAAAACAACTTGAGAAGTAAGCAAAGAATAACTTCTTAGAGGCACAAGTTTGGAACAAAACTAAATGATAAGAGAAGCCATAGAAACTACGGACAATTTGGATATTCAAATATAATACTTTTTTATGACGGTGAAGTCAGAAGCTCCAGGAAAAGGCCAATCACATTCTTATCTAGGACCTGAAAATTCATGGAAGCCAAAACAATAAAGTAGACTCAGAAAGCATCTCTCTGTTACAGTGGTTTAAACAAAAACTAGCCAGAGTGACTTTATTTTGCAGGAATTTTGACCACATTTCTCCCTCCCATGTTGCAGACTGCTTGATCATTAAATAATGTTTCAAAAGTTTAGCAAACTACCTACAACAGAGAGAAAAATCTCCATGATTCTTTGTATTTAGTTTAAGAGACCTTAACAAAATTAATTTTTAAAGTTTCAGAAAAAATAGTCTAGATCATCCTTTATTTTCAAATGGTGAATATGAATCTATGAAAATAGTATATAACGAAAAAGAAAGAATATAAAATGTATCATGAAGAGATAGGTTATACATTTGAATGAAAAGGGAACCAAAGCACTATTTAGATAACACTACCGAAAATTTCAGAAACCGAATAGACTTGTAAAGAAACTTTATAAAAGTAACTTGAACATCCTCCCAAGGATCACACAGTCATACACATTTGGAGTGATTACTTGTTGAAGCAAGTTGGACCTGTGATTACTTGTTGAAGCAAGTTAGACTACACAATATGAAAAAAACACAGAGTGAGGGCATTTTTAAGAGGAATTTATCATTGAATTTGGACTTGTGTTAGATAGTTTGGGGAAGAATTTAAGCAAGAAGATATTTGGTATTGTTTGGGTGATCAGAGTGTAGATTAGACTCCTTGTTATTGTTGCTTTTATTTAGGGGTAGGAAAAATGGAGTGTGCTACTCTGTACTTGGAAAAAAAGCAACAACACTCACATTTACTGGCAAAAGACAGGTGTTCAGTCATTTTTGTGGTGTTAATGGTGTTCTTATTTTCTTCTGTGTACAGTTATGAGTGGAGTGTTCTTGTTCTTACATACCCCATCATAGGCACAGAATGACCTTGTCTGATCTTAGTGTTCTGTGAAATTGTAGATGTTTCAGCAGAGAAACAACACAGTCCAGCTAGCCAGGCCTGCTCCCAGGGGAAAGCTGCCCGGGTTGCTTTTCTTTTTTTTTCTTTATTCTTAAGAAGGACTCCAAGAATAGGAAACTATGAAGAAAAATACAAAGGGAGAAAAACAATGAGAACAAATTATGGCTATTGAAGCTTCAGTACAGAGACGTATCTTTCAGTAGAGACAAATAGAGTAATAACAATGATCACAGTTACAATAAGGAAAAAAATTAGTCATGAAGAATAGCCAACTCAGCATAAAAAGAGGGTTACACTTACAAAAATTATTTCAAAAATGCCACATCAAGTTTTATTTATAAAGGTATTAGAGTTTTATTTTATTTTATTTATTAGTTGGAGTCTCACTCTGTCACCCAGACTGGAGTGCAGTGGCCGCTCCCGGCCACCACAGCCTCAACCTGCTGGGCTCCGGCGAGCCTTCTGCCTCAGCCTTCCAAGTAGCTGGAACTACAGGTGTGCACTACCACGCCCGGATAATTTTTGATTTATTATAGAGATGAGGTCTCGTCAAGTTGCCCAGGCGGGTCTCGAACCCGTGGGCTCAGGCAATCCACTCACCTCAGCCTCCCAAAGCATGGGGTTACAGGCTGAGCCACCGAGCCCGGCTGGTATTAGAGCTTTAAAAATAAAGATTTGTTTGACTATCTGGCTACACAGCCACAAAAGAAGAAAATTATTCATGGCTTTTATCATCTTTGCAAAACAACAAACAAAAATAAATTAGTCACTGAAGCCTAAGAACATATTCAATATATGGTAAAAAAGAAGTTTTCAAATTTCAAAAATTTTAATCAAATATTTGAAATACATCATTAAATCAGTGCATATTTATGCTGGTATAATTAGACTAATGGGATATAATAGAAAGACTGGCTACAAAATTGGGAAAATTTATGAATTTAGTGTAGATGGCATTTTAATCAATGATGACACGAGAAGTGATACAGTTATGATAAGTAATCTAATAATAAGAAAAAAATAGATATTTGTGGAAAATTATAATACATGATTACTACATACCATTTAAAACAAAACAAAACTTAGGTTAACCAAAAAGTTAAATGTAAGGAAGTACAATTTAAAAAAAAATAAATATTGGTAAATGTGTGTCTGATGATGCTATACAGAAAAACTTTTGAATTGTCAAAAAAATTTAAAAAGGTGGTGAAGCTTAAAAAACATAAAGACATTTCAGGCTGGGCACGGTGACTCTAGTCTGTAATCCCAGCACTTTGGGAGTCTGAGGCGAGAGGATTGTCTGAGCTCAGGGGTTCAAGATCAGCCTGGCAACTTGTTAAGACCTCATCTTTATGATAAATAAATAATTTTAAAAAATTAGCTGGGCATGGTAGTGCGTGCCTGTAGTTCCATCTACTTGGAAGGCTGAGGCAGAAGGATCTCCTGAGCCCAGCAGTTCGAGGCTACGGTGGCCGTGTGTGTGTCTCTGCACTCCAGCTTGGGCAACAGAATGAGAATCCAACTCAAAAAAAAGAAAAAAAAATTCAAAGTTGAAGAATTCATACTTAAAGAAATGTTTCAAAACAAACTACCATTTGATGAAAAACATTTATAAAATATAATAGTAACAAAAGTATTATTACTATCCAGAGTTAAATATAAGTGATTTCCGAATTAATACCTCTAATTAAAACATTGTAAAAAAAAAAAAATGCAAGTGGTACTGAAACCGAAATACAAAGATTGTCCAAATACATGAAAAAGAAACCTCATTAAACATAAAGAAATACAAATTAAATCAACATAAAGTGATGATATAGGACTGATTTGATGGCAGGGGCATAGCACTTGCAAATAAAGACTAAGGACAGATGGCAATAAACTCTTTAGATGAGTTTAGCAACAGGTGTCAAATCATAAATGCAGTCATATTTTTTCATCAGTTCTATCCGCTTCTTAAAATCTATTCTAAGGAAATTATCAAATTGTGCACAGAAATATATGTAGAAAGAAATTGAAAGCAGAACTATTTAACAATAGCCATCGTAAATACTGAAATTTTCAGTACTAATTGTGAAAATAAATGCAACACATCAACATTGTGCATTTATTAATGCAGATTAGTGTTGTTATAAAATATAATAAAATCAGATACATTGTTATTATATATAGTTACTTTCAGATATGACAGGATGCAAGAGAAAGCAGTCTTAATATATAGAAATAGCTTATATACAATATACTTGAAATACAGATATATTTACCTAGTCATAGAAAAATGTTTAATTCAATAAATTAAATTATTCTTAGTAGTTCTCAATGTTGAAAAATTTCAATTTTAATTTATTTTAAAGTTAATTTCATGTGCTTCCTGCATCTGAAAAAATGTAAATTATAACAATTTTTAAAATAAGAATAGATAAACCATTTAAAAAATAAAAGTGCTAGTACTTTTAAAATATGGTTGCTATTATATTTTAAAAATCAGATTGAGAAAGCAAAGTGTGGATTGATTTCTAGTACTAACAATATTATAAAAATTCATTTCTTCATATTTTATGAATAATAATGCTAAAAGTAACATATAAGACAATTTCAATAGCAAGAATCATAAAAAATAGTGATTAAGTTATCTCCATCTTGCTCGCTTCTCATTTGAGAATAAATGCATGCATTTTGTGTCAATTATTTTGTAGACAGTAGCAAATTAGTTGCCATCAAGTAAAAAGCTAGAAAAGTCTTTGTGTTAAGTTGTAATAACAAACCCTCACTACTTCTTAAATTATTTTAGAATACTGGTCACATCAGGATCTAAATTTTGGCTCTTTGATAGCTAATTAGTGCTGTTTCACAGGCAATATCTCTATGGTACTCAGTCACATACAAATCTGAATCTGAATGTAAAGTTTGTGGAATTTTTTTTGTCTTGTTTGCTGGTTTGTTTTGGTCTTGTTTTGTCATTTAAATGCTGTTTCTTTACTGGTTTTGTGTTCATCTGCCTGTCTCTGGAGTAAAGAAAACATCTTACTTATTATAGGTTGTGGAATGAGGCTATTCCTCTCCCTGTGATTTCGCCCCAGTGCTCCTTCAAGAGAAGGGGCTGATTGTTTTTGTTTAGCTTGTCTGGACAGTTATTTCTCATCTTATTGCTCTACTACACATTTCTAAAGAGACCACTTGGTATCTACAATACAATTAAGTCTATCTTTCTCTGATGTAATCTTTTCCTTCCCTGTTTATTTTGTGTCTTAGCTTCTGCTGAGTGCTTTATTAACTTCCTGCTGTAAATCTTTTGAAGGCAAAATGGAGATAATCTAAAATCCTTTCATATGGCCATATAATGGGAAAGAAGGGAGTACAAAATTGTCTATGTACAGTAACTATATAGCTTTTTCACCCACTCTTTTTTTCCACATAAGTTTTCTGACTTTTTTTGTTTTTGTTTTTTTTTTGAGTTAGAGTCTCATTCTGTCGCCCAGGCTGGAGTGCAGTGGTAAGTTCATGGCCACCGCAGCCTCGACCTGCTGTGTTCACGTGATCCTTCCACCTCAGCTTTCCAAGTAGCTGGGACCACAGGCATGCGCCATCATGCCTGGCTAATTTTTATTTATTGTAGAGATGAAGTCTCACCAAGTTGCCCAGGCTGGTCTCAAACCCCTGGGATCAGGCAATCCTCTCACTTCAGCCTCCCAAAGTGCTGGGATTATAGGCGTGAGTCACCATGCCTGGCCAAGTTTTCTAACTTCTTTTTTTTCCTCAGGGAAACTTTAGGGTTTTTAAAAAAATAAAGTCAGTGTAAAATACTATACAGAATTGGAAATGACAACTAAATAAATATCTATCCTAAAACTTTTCAAGTCAGATTCCATAAATTTTTGTTTAGTGAATTTTCTGTTTTAATCACTTGTTATCAAAACCATGCAATGTGAGCAAATCCATAACAGAGTATATAAAAAGAATACTAGATTAAAATGAAGAGTTTTTTTTGTCTTGGCTTTGTCATTAACTGTTTAAGATTGTACGTGTGTATTTTAATGCTATTTGTTTTCTCTTCTCATATATAAAATGAGGTTGATAACTTAAAGAAAGAGTAATATGTAAGCTTTTATTCTTTCATTCTTTCTCCTTTTACTATTGCTTTGCTTTTACTATATTCTAGTGTCTGCATTAGTTTTCGGAGAAAGAAAGACTGCTTCCAGGAGACAATTTTGTGGAGGAGAAATAAAATGAGGAATCAAAATACAAGTGGTAAATTTGGTAACAGAAATCTTAATAAAGTAAACTTTAGGCTACATTATAAAAGATAATTAGGCATTTTTCAGGTGAAGTAGATAGAATATTACAGGAACAGAAAAAAATATCCAGGTGAAGTAATAAAAGACATGGTGGATCAAGAGAAATAGTGGGAAACTCTGTGTTGTAGGAGTTTAAGGACACATTAAAAGAGATTCTGATGATAAACCCACAAAGACAGATGTGAGTAATTTTGTTATGGAGTTGTTATACTAAGTCAGTGAATGTTAATTTTATGCTTTGGATCCTCTGTATCACAGAAACAAGATTATCAAAACTTTTAAGGAATATTCTGAAAGCATATTACATATTCTGAAAGCAATATGTAAAACACACTAAAATCTTTGACATGGAATTCAATTGAGAGGTATCATAATATCTCAGGCAAAAAACAAGAAACACAGGCACTGAAGCAGCAATTGAGAGGCTAAAATTGATTATATAATTATTTTGTTGAATGTGATGAGATTTTTTTGATCAACTTTATTGGAGAAGAAAATGATGAGAAAACATTAAAGAAGAATATCTTGCAATATTCTGTTTTAAGAGACAAAGTGATAATACTGATGAAAATCAAGATCAGGAGTAGAATGTCTGGCATAATTGATTGCTTTGTGATTTGAATGAACCATGTTGAGCTAAAGAGTGTGGTGAAATCTCTGTTTGAATATGTTTAAAGTTAGGAGAAAAGCTAAGATGGGGATTGAGGTAACAGTGTCATAGTATAACTGAGGTTATATATTAGAAGAAAGTTTTAAGAAAGTGTGAAGAATGTGAGGAAAAAGTAAACCCAAAGACAGGACTTTCAAGGACCATTAGCAAATAAGGAAAGATGAAAACAAGAAGCAGCAGCAAAAAAAAGAGGACATGGACAATTAACATTTTGAGAGGAAGAAAAATAATCATAAAATATCTCTGGAGCCAAGAGAGGGAAGGAATTAGGCAACAATATCTCAAAGTTATCCATAAAGTATACAATTAAACTGCTTTAGTCTTTTGTGTTGCTCTAATGGAATACCTAAGACTGGGTAATTTATTTTTTTTAAATAAGATTTATTTGGCTTACAGTTCTACAAACTGTGCAAAAAGTATGGTGCCAACATTTGCTTTTGATGTGGGCCTCAGGAAGCTTCCACTCAGGTGCTGGTGTGTGCACAAATCACATGGTAAGAGGGGGAGTGAGAGAGAGAGAGAGAGAGAGAGCAGAGAGGTGCCTGACTCTTTTTTAACTACTCGCTGCTCTGTCCAGAACTAATAGAGTGAAAAAGAATTCATTCGCTTCCCACCTCTCCTCCACTATCCCAGATCCATCCCCATTACCCAAGCACCTGCCTTAGGCCCACTTCCACCACTGGCTATTAAATTCCATTGTTATATATTTGCAGGTGACAAACATCCAAACTACATTTAGGTCCCCCCACCCCCGAAATTCCACAGAGATTATTGGGTTCGAGCACTAAGCAACGTTCTAGTGGCTGGAGATTATATCAGAGAACAAAATAGAATGTTTCTTATTTTTTAAATTCTAGTTTAACAAACCAGAACACAAATAGGTAAATAAATAGACATGCAATGTGTCTGGTAAAATGCTAAGAAAAAAAATTAAGCAGGTTAAGAAACAGAATGGTGTTGGGAGCATGTGTTAGTTAGCTCGCGTGGGCATGAAAGGTTTCTACAATAAGTAAGCATTTGGACAAAGACCAGTAGGAAGTGATGATGTGAACCATTTGCCTGTCTGCAAAGGTTGTGAGCAGAGGAGTGATTTCGTCTGAGAACATGTTAAAGGATCTTTCTGGCTATGCACTGTGGTTACTTGATCATGAGTGGATAGATAGGGAGGAAACTTAAAGATATTTTAGAAACCTATTTTAGTAAAATAATAGTGGGAGATGACGGAATCTTGGTGTAAGTCGGAGTTTCTCCATTTACGTACTCTTGCCATTGGGAAAGAATAAATATGTTGTTGTGGGAGACTGTCCCATGCTCTGTAGGATGTCTAGTATCATCCTTGACCTCTACCCACTAAATGAAAGTGGGAACCCCATGATTTTGACAGTCAAAAATATTTCCAAACATCGTCCAATATCCCTAAGGAGGAAAATCGCCCCTGTATGAGAAGCACTGGTTTCTGTAGATGATGGGGAAGTGATAGAAAGTGTTACCAGCTATATGTTAGAGATAAAGCTGAAATAATTTTCTATGAATTGCATACAGACTGTGATACGTATACAATCAGATTAGATTTTATGACTTAAACAACTGGAGGATCAAATCACCATACCTAGATCCTAGATCTGGAAGACTAAAAGTGAAGTGGGAATTAGTTTACCAGTTTGGGTCTTATTAAATTTGAAAAACAGTTAAACATAAAAAAGAAATTTAAGGAAAAGTTCAGGTTGTGTATATAAATTTGGTTGCTATATGTATATAAATAGTATTTAAAGCCAAGGAAATGAATGTGCTCACATAGGTAATGGGCAGAGGTAGAAAAGAGGATATTCAGAAAATGAGTTCTGCGACACTCCAAAGTTGAGAATTGGGGAAGATGGGGAGGATCTTCAGTGGAGTCTGAAGTGTGCATGTGTGTCTGTGTGTGTGTGTGTGTGTGTGTGTGTGTGTGTGTGTGTGTGTGTACAGATGTTCTTTCTTACCTACTTTTCATGAATATAAGAGAATAAAAGGAGGAAAAATATTCATAATACAGGTTGATGCCCACAGGAGAATACCTTACTACCTTACTTTGTAGACATTTGTAGTGACACAGTATCAAATCAACTGTGCTTACACATTTTTCTTTTCATAAGAACAGTCCCTTTCTTTAGGGAATTGCCCCTCTCTTGGTGCTGGTACTAAACCATAATTTCCATCTCTTTAACTATAATATAGAGACTGTAACGCAGCATTCTCTGGGCTTGGGAGTTGCTGCAGCCATAATCCCAGACTGGTGGAAAAAAGCTGGTACAGCTAAAAAATTCTGTCTCTATAAGGGAAATAAATGGAGAAGACTGACAGCAACATCTTGATGTCATCTGATACTCTGGTCTAGGATCTCTGGTGTTGAATATACTTTTTGCCTTCATAAATTTTATTCTGTAACTATTCATCCCATCCTGCCTAACCTGTTTCAAGTTGGTATTCTCTCACTAGCAATCAAAATTATTCAACCTAAAATAATAATGCAAAAATGAGTAAATAAGCCGGGCTCGGTGGCTCAGCCTGTAATCCCGCGCCTTTGGGAGGCTGAGGTGAGTGGATTGCCTGAGCCCGTGGGTTCGAGACCCGCCTGGGCAGCGAAACCTCATCTCTACGATAAATCAAAAAATCAGCTGGGCTTGGTAGCTCATGCCTGTAATTCCGGCTACTTGGAAGGCTGAGGCGGAAGGATCACCGGAGCCCAGCAGGTCGAGGCTGCGGTGGCCGGGAGCGGCCACTGCACTCCAGTCTGGGCGACAGAGTGAGACTCCAGCTCAAAAAAAAAAAAAAAAAAAAATGAGTAAATAATGCCAACCACTGATCAAGTATGTTTTTAGTATTATGGCAGAAAATAGAACTTTTGTTGAATAATTGTAGTATGATTTTACCTATGAATAATAATTTGCCTGTTTTATTTCTTATTCCAGGTTGATAAAAACACAGAGAAATCCTAAATTTTCAAAAGCTATTTTTTTTAACTCCTAAAAACAGTCCCAGAATGTTGAAACTACATATGCCTCAATGGACAGTACAGGGAGTTATTTTATTGGTTTCATAAATTCATATGAAAACACAAATTAATATTCTATGTAAATGTTTAAAATGTCTTTACCTAAAAAAGTTAACATTTGAAATTATTATGTATTTTTTGAGTTGGAGTCTCATTCTGTTGCCCAAGCTGGATTGCAGTGGCACACTCATGACCACCCCAGCGTCAACCTACTGGACTCCGGCAATCCTTCTGGTTCAGCCTTCCAAGTAGCCGGAATGACAGGCACCACACCTGGCTAACTTTTTGATTTCGTGTAGAGTTGAGGTTTGGCCAAGTTTTCCAGGCTCTTTTTGAACCTGTGGGCTCAGGCAGTCCCCTCACCTGGGCCTCCCAAATGCTGGGTTTATAGGTGTGAGCCACTGCGCACCCAGGCAACATTTGAAATTATTGACATCCATCACATTAAGACACAATTGTTGGTGATTTGCTTTTGTTTAAAAATGAATGTTAAGCTGCCTTGCTACTTTCACTTTCAGCTTTACAGCACAAATTAGATAGCAAATAAAATTTACTAATAAGAGTGTGTTTTCCAAAACAAAACCCAAATATGATAGTATTTTTATGCTTCATGAAAAGAATCCCTAGAAGCTATAATACTGAGTGATCTATCACAGAAACAAAGAACCGAGTATCACGTGTTCTCACTCATAAGTGGACCTTGAACAACTATTGTAATGCTATAAGAAAGGGATTGGCAGTAGTGGGAAACGGCCAGGGGAGGGGGAGGCACACTTCATCAACTAGGGTACCTATATAATGAACATTTGTATACCTAACCCTGAATTGTACCTCACATATTTAAAATAAATAACTTTTTAAAAAAGAAAAGAAAACCCAGAGAGATAAACCAAAAAAAAAAGAGAAAGAACTAATTTTGTTGTTTATGTTACTGTCATGTTTTTCATCCTGACCTCCTACTGTTATTAATGCCAAGACATAGTTGATCAAAACTGCCTAGAATTCTCTGATTACTACTTTTATATTGAGATTTTTAAAATGATATTTATTATGTGAATTGTTATGAACAATAATTAATAATTGTGATGGTTCATTGCCTTATAGCATTAGTCTTCTTCATTAAGGAAGACTAAAGAAGTCTAAAGACTACAGAAGAAATTTTTTAAGACTTGAAGAAAACTAACATTATAAGATGCTGAGACATAATAATTTATTAATGCTGGCACCCTCTTGATTACTCATTATTTTTCACTGTGTTCAAATTGCAGCATAATGAAACAGAGTGGTTATCTTGCCTCTAACACGTGAGTTCTAATGCCATTGGCTCTTATCTTTAAGTATGAACAATAACACCAATCTTATTCCTAAGATTTATAGAAGATTAAATGAGTTTTATGTTTAAAGTGATAAGCTCAGGTCAACTGTGAAAATGTTAGGCCTTTAAAAATATCTTTGGACATGATAAATATTCAATAAATATTTGCTAATATGTGGAGAATGATTGTATTCCATAAATACAGTTATGTTTGACATAGTTGATGATCATTATATAATTTGTGCTATTTTAGATGACTATGTCTTATTCTTTGTCTACTGTTTGACAAGTAATGGTGGACACAAACAAGTCACTTCACCTGGCTTAGTTTTGTCATCTCTGAAGTGCAACTACAGAGATGTTATCGTGAGACAGCCTTTGCAGTCATTGTTAGAACATATCAAGAATATATAAGTATAAACTAAATAAATATGACTTTTTAAACTTTTAGATAATTTCAAATTTACAAGTAATTTTCATAAATAATAAATAAAGATCTCATGTACCTTTACCATGTTACTCAAAATGGTAACATCTTGCAAACAAAATATGACAAAAGGATATTGACATTGTTGCAATCCACCAATCTTACTCAGATTCCCCCAGAGTTACAAGTACTCCTGTGTGTCTGTGTGTGTGTGTGTGTGTATGTGTGTGTAGGTTAATGCAATTTTTATCAAATGTGAAGATTCAATCATTATGAATGCCTCTTTTCTTGTGTCAATCTTCTTTTAATTTTTTCTTCTCTTCAGCAGTCATGTTAATCAGTCCAGGAAACACTTCAACTTAATTAGTTTAATACTTAATTTAAGAGTATTTTTCAATGCATTGAAATGGAACTTTATGGTAGAGGACAGTTCTCAATACGTACAGAAAAGTAAGCAGGTCAAGAAACTGAAAATAAAATAATACACCAGTTTACAGTTGCCAAAGAAGAAATTAGAAATTAATAAATGTTATCATTACATTAAATGTTATGACATCATGAAGAGAGTATATTTTTTTAAAGTTAAGCAACACTGCTATAAACATGTACTAAAACAAAATATTTTGAATGTCATGCACTTGTCTGTTAGTGAATGAGAGCAAGATAATTTATTTAATTTCAATATCTAATTAGTGTGGCAAATTTCAATTATGTAAATCAATCATAGGAAATGCAGGTATGTGAAATCCATTATTCTCAATGTGCTTATAATATAAAAGGAAAAAAAAAAAGGCCTGCATGTTCAAAAGAAGCAAAATGAGTGATTTAGACAGTATGTTGTTAAGGAATATAGAAGTAAAAGAGAGCAATAAAGACAACTGATATTTCACAAAAAAGATAGAGGATTATCTATACTTTCATAGTGGGAGATATCTGGAAAAAAAAAAAAGATACAGATAATGAACCCACAGTATTGAAGAGAGAAAAATAGCTGACTTAGAAAATGAAGTTGATTAAAAGGAGGATTTATATTAGGGAATATGAGGAGATAATATTTCACTGATAAAGCCTGGGTTATTATATAGGATTCTTAAAAATTAGTATGAGATGCTGGTATTGAATTACAGATTCAAGATTAACACATCAAGCTGGAGGAGATGGCAGGCACACACTTATTTTAATCCTTTCATTCTGTGAGATACTGTGAGGTTGA
Organism: Cephalopachus bancanus; assembly: GCA_027257055.1. Classification (NCBI taxonomy): domain Eukaryota; kingdom Metazoa; phylum Chordata; class Mammalia; order Primates; family Tarsiidae; genus Cephalopachus; species Cephalopachus bancanus. The sequence continues at coordinate 7,631,959 of JAPVLO010000068.1, read as the reverse complement.
CATTCACCAGGCATAAATGATCATGTTTTTAATCTATAATATCTGTTATCAAATTTTAATCAAACAAAAAATCTTAATTTGTGCAGTTATATTTTAACCAGTATCCCAAACAACCTCTGACCATATAAATTGTGGGTGTAACTGATAAAACTGCTTGCACAGATACTGCTAAATTGCTATGTAATCAGGGTCTGATTGAGTCTGATTATGAAAGCACTCTTTAATGAGTACAAATGTTTGCTAGACTGTTAAAATTTCTTTTTATATTATTGCGTATTCATTATATAATGGTTATTTGTGAGACACTAACTGAAGAACATCTAGTCTATTTTTGTTAATTTTAGTTTTATTTTTGACTGACACATACTAATTGTACATGTTTAAGGGTACAATGTGTTGTTTTGATACATGTATACATTGTGCAATGATCAAATCAGGGTGACCAGCATATCCATCACTTTAAGCATTTCTTATTTATTTGTAGTATAGACGTTCAAAGACTCTTTTTTTGATTGTTTTAAAATAATGTATATTTTAAATATACATTATTGTCAACTTAGTTTCCCCAGTGTGCAATAGAACACCAGAACTGATTCCTTCTATTTAACTATTGGTACATGCTGACCAATTTTTCCTGATTATACTCTCCCCTACACTCCTTAGCCTCTGGTCACTATTATTCTACTCTTGGCTGCTACAGTATCCTCTTTTTAGATTCCATAAATGAGTGAGAACATGTAGTATTTTTTTTGTGTGTCTGGCTTGAAAATAACTAAGCTGAAGGCATAACAATATTTGACTTCAAAATATACTACAAAATGTAGTAACTAAAAAAACATGATACTGACATAAATTTCACCTGTACGATGGCCACTTATGAACCTAACCCTGAATTGTGCCCCCCATCTTTGAGATAATAAATAAATAAATAATAATAATAGGCACATAGACTGATGGATTAAACTTGAAAAAGCAGAAATAAATTCACACACTTTCAGTCAACTGATTTTTTACAAAGATGTCAAAAGCAAACACTGAGGAAAGAAAAACCTCTTCAATAAATGGTGCTGGCAAAACTGAGTATCCACATCAGCTAAACCCTTATGTCTCACCATATAAAAAAATAAACTCAAGATGTATTAAAGATTTAAATGTAAGATCTGAAACTATGAAACTACTAGAAGTCATAAGAAAAAAATTTCATGACCTTGGTCTGGGCAAAAATGTTTTGGATAAGACCATAAAAACACAGACAAAAAAGGCAAAAATAAATAATGGAATTACATTAAACCAATCCTCTTTTCGCACCACAAAAAATCAATAGATTGAAGACATATGTTACAAAATGAGAGAAAATATTTGCAAACTATACATCTTCTAAGGTGGTAGTATTCAAAACAATGTGTGTAAGGAACTCAAACAACTCATTAGCAAGAAAAAAAGTAAACTGATTTTTAAAATGGACAAATAACTAAATAGACATTTCTCCAACTAAGACACAGAATAATGACTAGCAAGTATTTTTTTAAAAAGTTCAACTCCACTCATTTTTAGGGAAATGCAGATCAAAACCATCTCACTCTTGTTAGAAGGGCAACTATTTAAAAAAGATAATCTGGGGCTAGAAACTTGAGAATGTAAATTATGACAGCTATTATGAAAAAATGGAATGGGGTCTCCTAAAAAATTGAAACTGGAACTATCATATGATTCAGCAGTCCTGCTATTGAGTATATATTCAGAGGAAATAAAATCAGTATGTCAAAGAGACATCTGTACTCCCATGTATATGGCAGAATTATTCCCAATAGCTAAGATATGGAGTCAACCTAGTGTCTATCAGTGGATGAGTGGATGAAGAAAATATGGTGTGCACACAATGGAATGCTATTCAACCATGAAACAGTGATGAAATTCTTTCATTTACCACAACAAAGATGAAGCCGGAGGACATATATTTTCTTCTGAGTTGAGGCTTCAATTTTAAAATGTTAAAAATAAATGATATTAACAGACTTTTAAGATTTTATTTTAAAATAACCAGCAAGCTAGGACATTATTATATAATTGATCAAAATCATGTAGTGCCAATTACCTTCTCAGAAAATAGCTTGTGCAAATTACATATATGGGTTAAATAATGCTTGCCAAACAAAAGGTAGGAGTATTAACACTGATGAATTTTTATTTAAAGAAGAATATGTACTTTAATAAGTCATTTTTTTCAGTCCATAAACTGTAGGTTTATAATATAAAACATATAGCAATTCATCAAATGAAAATATATTCCTATTGATCATCATTAGGGTCAAAATCTTTGGGGTTTAATTTGATATTTCTCTGCAAAAGAAGCAACTGAGAAATCTAGACTTTAAAAACAGTACAGAGAAAGTTAATTCATACACACTTTTGCTATCTTTTAGTTTATATGTACCAGTTGAATCTACTGCCTTTCTATAAAGCTTACTCATCCCATTACTCTATTAACAGCAGGATTACCATCTCTTCTGGCCTTTTTGTAAAATCAGAGTACAAGTTTAAGATTCAGGAGAGAAAATATTACTTCAAATGAAAGAAACTTGGAGTAAGACTTGGGTAAATTCTGGAAAGCATGAGGTAGTAGATCCTAAGTTCTGGATCAACCTAAGGATTAGAATATATTGGGGAATCACAATGGAAATATAAAGAAGATGGTCTGTTGTGATTAGAGTAATTATAATATCTTAAAATTATTTCTTATTGTTTGCCCCTTTCTTTCTCTAATATCCAATGAAAAGAAAATAGATAATGTTCCATATTGTGATAAGTTTCATGTATCTATTTCTACTTAATCACTCCCAAATCCTTATTAAATATCTTTGTAATTTCCATTTTGTAGATGGGACCATTGAAATTCAGAATGGTTAAGGTGCCAGGATTCAAACTGTGCTTTTTTATTTTGAAAGATCATGATAATTGCACAAATTATATTTTGAAACTGTATGTATAATAAACACACATGTATTTATTTAATCTTCCACCATTTTACTATTTAAGCACTTATTTCAATTCCTCATATCTTTATCTTGTTTTCTATAAATCTCTACTTCTACTGATACAACTTTAGATATGAATAATGCTGAAACATTAACTTATCTTATAAAGTAAGTTACAGAAGTGAATTTACTTAGCAAAATTAATAGATATTGTCAAGAAACACAGTCAGAAGATTTTACATATTGCAACATGTTATTGTTTTACTATTCTATTTGTTTTATCTTTACAAAATATCCTATTTGTTTTATCTTTGCAAAATATAGCAGTCATGAATGTTCCTTAAATGTTTCTTTCTTCATGTTACTCTGTGACTAAATCCTACATTAGAGTCCTATTGTGCTTTTATTATAACAGGGAAAAAATTCTCTTTAATGGATACTCTCAGCTGTCTCTGTTTTCACGTTTCCATGCAATATATTCCGAGAACTACCATATCAACCTCTCATTGTTTCAGGGGAACAACAACCGGATACATCAGATGGAAAAGAACTGTGTTTTGCACCCAAGTACAAATGCATTTGTGTCTGCCTGCAGTCTTTGTTCTAACTCAATTTCAACTAGGAAAAATAACCCTTAGTCTGTCTTTCCTCTTATGTTCTCAAACCACACTCTGTCATTTGTTCTGTTATTTCTCTCTCTTTCCTGTAGCCTGTCCATTTTTCTTTATTTTTGCTTTTCTCTCTTTCTCCTTTCTTTCTCTCTTCATTTCTTTCTTTTCTTTTCTTTCTTTATTTTATTTTTATTTGTTTGTTTGTTTATTTATTTTTAAATTGTGGGGTACAATTCAGGGTTAGGTATACAAATATTCATTGTGCAGGTACCCTTGTAGATGAGGTATGCCCCCCGCAGGCAGATCTAGACCTCTGTCAATCCCATCTCCTCGCCACCCCACCCTGGCAGTTTGTCGCTAATGTCAATTCTTTTGTTGTAGTAGTACGGTGGTTGTTCAAGGTCCACTTATGAGAGAGAACATGTGATATTCAGGTCTTTGTTTCTGTGAAAGATCGCTCAGTATTATGAACTCTAATTCCATCCAGGTTGCTGCGAATTTCATGATTTTGTTCTTCTTTGTGACTGTGTAATATTCCATTGTGTATATGTGCCACATTTTTTAATCCAGTTCTCTTTTGATGGGCAGCACGGTTGGTTCCATGTTCTTGCTATTGTGAACAATGCTGCAATAAACATACGTGTGCACGTATCTTTAAATAGGGTGATCTGAGTTCTTCGAGGTATGTTCCCAGTAATGAATAGGATTTCAGGGTCATATGGAAGGTCAATTTTTAGAACTTTTAGGAATCGCTGCACTGTTTTCCACAGAGGCTGTACTAGTTTACCTCAAACTGTAAGAACCTTAGAAAGTGCAGGAGACACTCTTACAGAAGTTGGAACTGGCAACCAATTCCTGATCAAAACCCGAAGTGCCAATGTCATAATAGATAAGATAGACAAGTGGGACCTCATTAAACGGAAAATCTTCTGCAAGGCCAAAGAAACCATCAAGAAAACAGGGAGACAGCCCACAGACAGGGAAAAAATATTTGGCAACTCCATGTCTGACAAAGGCCTAACATCAAAGATCTACAAGGAATTCAAATGTGCTGAAAAGAAAAAAACAAATGGCTCCATTACAAAGTGGGCAATAGATATGAATAAACACTTCTCAAAAGAAGACATACGAGCAGCCAACAGATACATGAAAAAATGTTCAGTTTCACTAGTCATCTTTTCTTTTTCCTTTCTTTCCTTCTTTATTCATTTATTTCTTTCTTTCTGATGTTATTTCAACAATTTTGGATCTCTTGTGACGAATATTGGAGAAAGTTCTTTTTCTTCAATTGAGATTATTGAAGAAACTAGAGTCTAAAAAAATTATATGCACTGATTATCTTTAATTATCTTAATTAATGATTATACTTTAAAAGACTAATCTGAGTGTATTTATGTGGTTATATTCTATAGAAACAAAACTGTATGCAATATATTTACTGTGTGTGCTTTAAGAAATCAATAAATGTGAATTAAACTGGTTACATTGCTATATGGATAATATTTTGCTCTTAAAATGATCTGTGAATTTTTTTGTTGTTGTTCAAAGGGACTTGGAGATCATCTGGTTAAATTTCCCTTTTTATTTTTTTCACCAAATAGTTATTTCAGAACTTTCCTTTTACAGCTGGGAAAACTTAAGGCTAGAAATGAAAGTAATTTGTTGACTGAGGTCAATGAATAAATCAGTCACAGAGCCAGGAGACAAAACTAAGATATACTGAACAACTATGTACAGAGTCTGTGCAAAATGGCTAATATGCATAGTACCATTTAATCTCAGTCCATCCTTAAAGTAATTATAATGACTTTAAAGAGACCAATAATGAGGAGATGAGAAACTTATCAAGCTTATCAAGATGATATACCATGAAAATCGATATTCATTTTGCCTGAACACAAAGTTATGGTAAAGCATACCATGAAAGAATTTATAGTTGATATACCATCAAAAAAAGTTGATTAGCAAATATAATGAAAAAAGGAAAACTTGCATGAATGTGCTTTATGCTAAACTCTCATTCATATCTATTAACTAAGAAGATTTCCACTGCAAAAGTCAATGCACATCGTATCACACTCTTCCTACTCCTCCTTTTCTCTGATACTATTGCTGCTGCTACTATCACTACTATTATTACTAGCATGACCTACACTACTCATGCAACCATATTATAATAGGTAAAAAAATTGTGTACAATATTTGCCAGAACCTTTCTTAATTATATTCACTTAAAATGTACAACCATGATGTGAGATAGATGTTGTTCATTTCTTCCTCTTGAAGAAAGAGGTAAAAAGTACATAAAGGTTAAATAATTTGTTTGAGGGAATAAAGGACAGTGAATAGATGTCATCACCACATGCCAAATGGAGGCAGAATAAGTATAGAGCTTGCAGGCTCTATAAAAATGAATACATTCTAGAAACAAAATTGTCTTTGGCCATGTTTGCAGAAAATATGGAAGTACTTCCTAGGATTAAATCACACTTATGTTTCTCACTGTTTTATAAATTTGGCCAAATTGTGTTTGAACTTTATCACATTGATTTTTCTCTTCTATAAACTAGATTTAATACTCACTTCATAGGATACAGTTACAGTTAAATTAAGTTGACTATTAAACATTTGATTGGCACTTTGTTCATGGTTGATTTTTTAGAAAACACTTTTGTTTATTTGTGTTATACATCTTTGTTTGAAGTTATAAGAATAAGAATATTGGTAATCTGACTTAGTAGGGCACATGTGCATTAAAAAAACTGGTGTTCATGTACATTAAAAAAACTGAGTTTATGAATGTAAGAAATTGATACTGCTCAAAAAACTTTGTGTTATTATTTGGTTATATGCTTCATGCCACATTTTAGATAAACATAGCAAGTTCTGAGTTAAGAAATGGAATAAGAATGACTACCAAAAGTAAAAGTAATAAATTATTATTACCACTAAAAATTGTCAGGTAAAAATATATATGCTAAAGACTAGAGGGCCTGCCATCCAAACTATTGCCTCTAACATGAGCTATGGAAGTTCAGTTCAGAGCACAGTTCAAAGACCAGATTACAAACACAAATGAACAGTTTTCCTATCACAAAACCAACCTCTTTGGAACTGTAAAATTATTCATGAGAAAATTTTAAATCCTTTTAGACATACTTCCAAAAACTTTATGTCATTTAAAAAAAGTGAAGGGGGAAAAATAAGTCAGTCAACTGCTACTTTCTACCCTTCTTTGTTTATAAAATATTTTTTACTTGAAGTGCCCTGTATAGAAAAACCAAATTCATAGCAATTTGTAAGTCACTTCATTGTAATAGCCTGGAAACCAAGATGATTAATGTGTATCTCTTAATATATTCAAACTGTTGTGTCTACATGCAAAATATCCTTCCTCAGTTCTGCATATAATATATGCTACAACACCTTGCCAAACACAAAGATTGAATTGTAATAAAGAAAAGAATTTATCAGAGTAATATAAGGTAGCATAGCTTTTCATAATACGAACCTTCAAGGAACATGAACTTTAACTATGAAATATTGTTTATTTTTTTACATTCAAACATATGTCACAAAAGCTTGTGGAACAATGTGATATCTTCTTATTAAGTGTAATTTTCCAGAACTCATGCACAATTTTTTTAGAGAGTTTGAATATAGTTGCCTTATATTCTTACATTTGCACAATGTCAATAAAATATTTTTAAATCCCCTAAATTAAAAGAGAGAGAGAGAGAAAAGTAAAGACAAACTTAATGAACATTATCCGGCATGGAGAGTAAGTTTTAATTTTTGTTCATGTACTTTTGAATTTTTTCATGGAACTAATGTGAACATGAATAATTACAAAAGGTTTTATAAATAAATTACTCTTGTGGTTCAAATCAATAATATATTAATATATGAATTATGCATTACAATTTTATTAAATGAAAAACATTCTCTCTTATTATTGCTACTCACTACTATTATTTTTCCATAGCATACACATAAGGTAATTTATCATAGCTAAGGTTAGGGAGAAAGCGAAATAACTAATTGAATACTTGTGAAAAAAATAAATGTCCAGAGTTGAGGACATTTCTTCCCTAGATTATTCTGAAAGTATATTATAATATTTTGCTCTTTTTTGCTTCTGAAAATATAAATTAAGATTATAGTACCATTAGCAAATTGAAATTTATCCTTGATATAGAACTTAGATAAGTAGATTTTGTTTGATTAAAATTAAACTTCATTAATGTACTAGAAATCATATAAACTATTGCCTCAGGCAGGGAGTGGGGAATACTGACTAGAAAACAACAAGAGGGAATGTTTGGGGTGGTGGTACTATCCTGTTTCTTTTCTGGAGTGGAAGGTGTACAAGTTACATACATATGTCAAACTTCATCAGACTGTGCAATTTAAATGGATATATTTTATTATATATAAATTATACATTAAACAGTGGTGATTAAAAATAAAAGCTAAAAAAATCCACAATTATTTGAGTGCCTAATATGTGTCAAACTGAAGTATAATTCTTAAATTCTAAGTTTAGAAATAGCTTTGAAAATGTCTTCGTCAAAACGATCACCTCTGTGTTGTTCCGTGCATTTCGAGACATGTGTATTGCTTTCACAGAAGCATTACTTCAGTGAAAAGCTGAGTGTCAATCATTCTGCCTTAATTTATTTTTCAGTGCCCATATGACCAAAGCGTCCTATTAAGTTCTAGGGAAAGGAAGTAATAGAAATAAAATCCAGAATTTAAGCCTTTAAAGATTTAACAATTGAGTGAGGGATTTAAAATATTTAACAACCTTGAAAAAGGAACAAGTAAATGAGCACAAATTAAAATAGCAGTCATGGTGCAAGTCATGTGGTATAATAAATGAAGAAAACAATTAGAGTGACTTGGGTTATTCAGGAGAGGTGCAGTGGTGATTGGTGTTTTCAGCCAGGCATTAAATAAGAGGAGATATAAGTTGGAGGGGAAAAAGGAGAGTGGCTGATTTTGAACAGAAGGGCACACTGGAAGCAGTTTCTAGTGAAGTCAAGAAAGAACTGTCCTTGCAGTATCCAGCTGTTTCTATTGAGGGCCTCTACTTCATACCATGTCCAGCCCCATTAAGTTCCTATTCACACTGGTCTCAAGACACAAGGAGGCTGTGGTTCCCTAGGGCCTCCCCAATCTCTTGCTACTTTGAAGCAAAACATTTCTTTTCTTTCTTTTGTGACAGCTAAGTCAGCAGACATTTTCAACAGATCAGTAGTTTTAAACAAATCTATGGGAAATAAAACAACAGCAACAAATTCCAAAGTATATATTGTTTCTGAACATATGATTCACTCTAATTGCTTAACATTTTTTGATGTAATATAGTGAATAATACGCTGAATCTTGTTTCTTTCCTCACTCAGTCTGGAAAATTCACAACTTGAATTATTTTTAGGTTTTGCTGGCAATTCTGATACACTCAGTGAGATTCATGATTCTTCCAAATATTAAGAGTTTAGTCCTCCACCTGATTATAATCTCCATGTATGTCTTAGGTACCCACAGCAGCACTCTTACCAATGTCTTTTTCTTCATCTTCTTGTTAGCAAGATATTTTTGAGTGCAGAAAACAGAGAGATATTAAAGCTTTCTAGAAAGAGACAAAGCGGTAGGTGTTTATTGTAATAATGTGTAAGGATACAAAATACATGGCAAATGAATTCTGCCTATTACAGAATACATGCTACAACAGTCATTTGGAGAAAGACGTCTGCTTCTCAAACAATGTGGGAGAGGGAATTGAAATCGAAATATACTGGGCTGTATCAGATATAAGAAAATCAGCAAGGAACAAAACAGACTGGTATTTTCTTTTTGATTTTTATTTTCATTTTTAAAGATGTGAGGTAAAATTCAGGATTAGGTATACAAGTGATCATCATACAGGTAAAGTTTGGGTCTAACTTTGGTTCTCACTTCTCGAGATTTGAGATCAGGTTCGTTTATTGGTCTTGTGTCCCCACTCCCTCCCCTGGCAGTATCCTGCTACTGCCAATCACTTTCTTATACTATGGTCAATGTTCAGGGTCTGCTTATGAGTGAGAACATGTGGTACTCAGTTCTTTGTTTCTGTGATAATTCATTGAGTATTCTGGACTCTAAGTCCATCCAAGTTTCTTCAAAGTCCATATGTTTGTCCTTCTTTATAGCTGCATAATATTCCATTGTGTATATGTACCACACTTTTTTTTATGAAGTCCATTTTCGATGGGCAGCACGGTTGGGTCCATGTTTTTGCTATTGTAAATAGTGCTGCAATAAATCTGCAAGTGCAAGTATCTTTTTTGTTGAATGATTTCAGTTCCTCCAGGTATATTTCCAGTAGGGGAATTACTGGGTCATATGGAAGATCAATTTGTAGTTCTTTTAGAAATTGCCACATTATTTTCCATAGAGGTTGAACTAGTTTGCGTTACCACCAGCAGTGTAGAAGCATTCACTTTTCTCTGCAATCTCACCAACATTTGTTGTTTTTTGTTTTATCAATGATGGCCATTCTTACTGGGGTTAGGAAGTATCTCAATGTGATTTTGATTTGCATTGCTCTGATGATTAGTAAGACTGACCACTTTTTCATGTGTCTGTGGGCTGCTTGTAAAACTTCTTTTGGGAAGTGTCTATTCATGTCTTTTGCCCACTTTTGCATGGGGCTGTTTGGTTTTTTTCCTTTCACCACATTTGCATTCCTTGTGGAACCTGGATGTTAGGCCTTTGTCAGATTTAGAGTTGGCAAATATTTTTCTCCCATTTTGTAGACTGTCTCTTTGATCTCTTGATGGTTTCTTTTGCTTTGCAGAAGCTTTTCTATTTGATGAGGTCCAACTTGTCTATCTTATCTCTTATGGCATAGGCATCTAGGGTTTTGTTCAGGAGTTGGTTGCCTACTCTGATTTCCATAAGAGTGTCTCTTGTTCTTTCTAAGATTCATATAGTTTGAGGTTTTACATTTAGGTCTTTGATCCATTTAGGGTTGATTTCTGTGTATGGTGACAGGTAGGGGTCCTGTTTCGGTCCTCTGCATGTGGTCAGTCAGTTTTCCCAACACTATTTACTGAATAGGTTCTCCTCTTCACAATGGTTGGTGGTGGAGGCTTTGTTGAAGATGAGTTGGTTGATAAATTGAGGTTTCACTTCTGGAATCTCTATCCTGTTCCATTTGTCAGTTTGCCTGTTCTTGTACCAATACCAGGCTGTTTTGATTATTGTAGCCTTATAGTACTGGTTAAAGTCTGGAAGTGTGATACCTCCTGCTTTTTTTCTTCTGCTAAGGATTGTTTTGGCTATCCATGGTTGTTGATGATTCCATGTGAATTTCTGTATTGTCATTAAGATCAGAGTGGAATGATGTTAGTAATTTAATGGATATTGCATTGAATCTGTAGATTGCCTTTGGTAGTAAGGAAAGAACCAATGTTGGTTCTTTCTATCTATCTACGAGCATGGAGTATTTTACCATTTGTTTGTGTCTTCTTGGATTTTTTTTGAGCAGTGTTTTGTAATTTTCATTGTAAAAGTTTTTCACTTCTCTGATTAAAAATATGCTGAAGTATTTCATTTTTGTGGCTATTGTGAATGGAATTGTGCTTTTTATTTGTTCCTCTGCCTGTTTGTTGTTGGTATATAAGAATGTGACTGTCTTTTGCACATTTATTTTTATTCTGAGAGTTTGCCAAAGTTCTTTAACAGTGCAAGGAGGTTTTTTGACAGATTCTCTTGGATTTTTAGGTATAGGATCATATTGTCAGCAAAGAGGGATAACTTAACTTCCTCTTTTCCTATTTGGGTACCTCTGATTTAATTCTCTTGTCTAATTGCTCTAGCTAGGACTTCCAAGACATTGTTTAGCAGGGAACGTGAGAGTGGGCAGCCTTGTCTTATTCTGGTTCTTAGGAGAAATGCTTCGTTTCAGTCCAGTTAGCAGTATGCTGGCTGTGGGTTTATTGTAGATGGTGCTTACTATTTTGAGGTATGTTCTTTCTATGCCTAGGTGTTCTAGGGTTTTTATCTAGGGTTTTTCTGGATCTAATGATAAAATCATGTGATTCTTGTTTTTACATCTGCTGATGTATTTAATTACATTTATGGTCTTGTGGATGTTGAACCAACCCTGCATCCCTGAATGACACCTAATTGGTCATTTTGGATGATGTTTTAGATGTGTTGTTGGATCTAACTTACTAGAATCTCATTGAGGATTTTTACATCTATATTCATCAGTGATATTGGCCTGTAGTTCTCCTTTTTAGTTGAAATTTTACCCGGTTTGGGTATCAGTATGATGTTAACTTTGTACAATTATTTGGGGGAGAATTATTTCTCAATTGCCTGGAATACTTTCAATAGGATTGGTATCAGTTCCTCCTTATATGTTTCGTAGAATTCCTCTGAAAAGCCATGTGATCAAGGGCTTATTTTTGTAGGTAATTTACTTATGACAGAGTCAATTTCCTGGGTTGTTATTCTTTTATTTAATTAGACATGGTTTTTTTTTAATTCATGCAATGGAATATCTAAGAGGAAAGACTGAGCAAGCTTTATTCAGAGAAGTTCAGGTGCTGTAAACGTATACAGCAAGACCTAATGTACTTGAGAAACGTTTTCGACAAGAAATTAAGGTTAAATGAAGGGCTGAAAATGAGTTGAAGTCAGCTAGCTTAAAAGTGATGGACAGTATTGTAAGGGCTTGACACTTACGTGAAATTTGGCTCCTGCAACCCGTTACTTCTTTGAGTGCTGTTTTCATAAGAACCATGGAAAATCTCCAAGCATCTAAAGCACAAATTGACACCAGAAAATCCACATCCATTATTACAAAATTTAAATAATTTTAAAAAATTGTTCTTGTATTCTAAGGTTGAACTCACTGCTTCATTTATTTAATAAATAGTTATTAAGCTTCTACTATGGGAACATTCTTATTCTAAGTAAAACAAAAGCAAGAGTGAACAACTAAGATGACCAAACTTGTTAATTTGTTATGGACCATCCCAGGGATAGCATTGAAAATGCCACATTCTGAAACCCCCCACCGCAGACTCACACATATCAAAACATTTGATGACTCTAAAAACAAGGCACATTACATCTTTGACTTAATAGAACTGAAATTTCAGGTCGACAAAAACATATCCTTCTGCATGTGTGAACTGTCAACAAATGCAAAGAAAAAAAGTAAAGTAAGGCAGTGGAAATAAAAATAATGGGAGCCGGGCTCGGTGGCTCAGCCTGTAATCCCGCGCCTTTGGGAGGCTGAGGTGAGTGGATTGCCTGAACCCGCGGGTTCGAGACCCGCCCGGGCAGCGAGACCTCATCTCTACAATCAATCAAAAAATCAGCCGGGTGTGGTAGCGCACGCCTGTAGTTCCAGCTACTCGGAAAGCTGAGGCGGAAGGATCGCTGGAGCCCAGCAGGTCGAGGCTGCGGTGGCCGGGAGCGGCCACTGCACTCCAACCTGGGCGACAGAGTGAGACTCCAACTCAAAAAAAAAAAAAAAGAAAAGAAATAAAAATAATGGGATTGGAATTTTTGGCATGTTATTCAGAAAAAACTTATTTAAGGAAGCTGCAGTTCCAGACCCCCCCAAAAACCCCCAAAGGGATGGTACTGTGTCCTAAAGGTCAATAAATGACCTGGAGACAATGAATGAGACATGGGCATTAATCAGGATCTCACTTATAGGGAAAATGGTCTAGGAGAAGTCGGCTACACACGAAAATACTGCTACCAATTGTAGAAGGTACAAGGGTTATGTAATATTTTCCGTAGGGCACAGTTTATGGTTAAGTGTGAAAAGTAGCGTTTCTAGTATGCAGGTTTAGTATGAGAAGGCACTGAAACATATGTCACAAGTACACACATGGCTGCAATTTCTTTCTCAGAGTGTAATCATTAGTATTATGAGGACTTAAAGGTGAACTAAAGCCAACCAAAGTTTAGAGGCATTGATGCAGGTGTGTCCAATATGGTTTGAACTAATCCTGGTGGTGACTGTCTCAAGGAAGGATGAGTGAGAACATTCACTATGCATAACTCCAAGATGTGGTCAGCAGGCAAGGGGACAATTCACCCAGGGCCTTAGCGTGACCTACATCTCCAGGAATAGAGACCGAGAGGAAGGGGACATCCTGGGTTGGCGATCCCCAGGACCCCTTCCAGTCTCCAAACTCTTGCTTGGGGCCTCTCCAGGGTGTGCTTATGCTGTCACTGAGTATGACCGTAGTGGTATTACGGCAGAATCTCAACTAAAGTGAGAAAGCTAGGCCATGTAAATATCTGGAGAAGGGCAAATTTTCTAAGGTAGCTGAAGGGGGACCAGCTTAGGCCAAGTCTTGCTTGGAATGTTTTTATTCTCAGTATGATGGGAACCAATGAAGAATCTAAACTAAAATATAAGTTATTAACATACTACTTTTAAAAGCATAATTGTTTCAAAAAGTACTGGAAAGTTCATTGTTTTCTAATTTTGACTTATGGTTTTTGTTCTATATTTTTTGTGTAATATTTTAACAGGAAAATCAGGTCTTCAAAAATTGTAGTTGGAATTTTCAGTATTCAGAATTTTTTAGCATAATAGAATATGTTCTTATTTGCTATTACTGCTTTGAAGAATATACTATATATATTTAAACATTATATGCATTCTAAAATCAAGTGCACATGAAAAAGTCATATGGTCATATGTGTGCTCATAGGAACTGAGAAAAATATAACAATAAATATTAAGCAACTAATAGTGATTATCGCAAAGAGTGGAAGTGAAACGAGTAGGATAATAATGATTTTCCCAGCAAAATAATATTTGATTTTTGTATAATTATAAATATAATTTTATATTCCTATTCTTAATAATATAATGTGTTTATATTTTTGTTTTAATGTCTTTCACATGTGTTATCATTATCATTACCCCTATTCTTTTTTCTCACATCATAAGAGTTAGCATAACAGGCAATATAAACAAAAAGAAAAACCAAAAAGGAAACAAACTGAAAATAAATACAGCTATTGAATACAAAGTCTCCAGTCACCGTGGCTCATGACTACAATCCTTGCCCTTTGGGAAGTGGAATTGAAAGGAATGCCTGAGCTCAGGTTTTTGAGACCAGCCTGGGCAATATGGCAAGACCTTGTCTCAACAATAAGTCAAAAAATTAGCTGGGTGTGGTGGCACGTGACTGTAGTTCCAGCTACTTGGAAGGCTGAGGTGGAAGGATCAGCTGAGCCCGGGACGTCGAGGCTGTGGTGGCTGAGAGTGTCACTGTACTCTAGCCTGGGCAACAGAATGAAACTTCTACTAAAAAAAAAAAAGCCATCTAATAAATTCAGTACTTTTGAAATGTTTTCACATAAATACTCAATTTTTATGTAATTATAAATGTGATGTGCTATTCTACATGTTTACTTATTATAATGAGAAGTGCATTTTTCAGATTTGATATGTGATTTTTAAAAATATGTATTATTTGTGTGGACAACATGGAAAATTATTAATTTTTTGAGATGATTTTATCTTAAATGCTACCATCATTTAAATATTGTTTTGAAATAATAAATATTATAATAACAAAAATAACCTTGTACTATGATTATTTCCTCCTGGAAAGTATAATGTGAATAAATGTTACTTTTATATTTAATATGATGTATACATTTCCCATTTTTATTGTCTTTATCACTGTGTCTTAAAACAATATTTGCATTTTCTGACTGAAAATGTTCCCCCAAATATTTGCTAAATAATGAATAAATGAAGACAAATCGTTGACTTAGCTGCATTTTTTTAAAACAAAATTTAGGCCGGGCTCGGTGGCTCAGCCTGTAATCCCAGTATTTTGGGAGACCGAGACGAGTGGATTGCCTTAGCCCATGGGTTCGAGACCCACCTGGGCAACTTGGCGGGACCTTGTCTCTATAATAAATCAAAAATTAGCTGGGTGTGGTAGCACGCGCACGTAGTTCCAGCTACTTAGAAGACTGAGGTGGAAGGTTCACCAGAGCACAGCAGGCTGAGGCTGTGGTGTCCGGGAGCGACCACTGCACTTCAGTCTGAGCTACAGAGTGAGACTCCTACTCAAAACAAACAAACAAATATATATATATATATATATAAATATATATATGTATATGTATAAATTATCCCTTGAAAACTAAATGGGGTTTCTTGTATCTCTGAAGTTTCTAAACAAAAATTCATATAAACTTCTTTTAAGAAGTATTGTAATATATAGTTGTTTTGAAGCATTATGGTTCTATACTGATATTATCAATTTCAATTAATACTCACAAATATATGAATAACTATAAAAATCTTTCAAAATATTTATTACACTATGTCACTAACTTCAAAGGTAGAAAATAAATTTTAATAAATTATGCCTTCTTGGGGAATTTTCCATAGACTTTATCTCCATACATAAAAGGTATGCATTTAATTTTCAATGCAAAATACAGGCTTGATTGTACTGTAATTTGCATTCAACATTTTCATTAGTGTCTTTGGGGACAAACCAGTTTCTAAAGGGTTTGAAAGCTGGTGAAATAAATTAAATAATGAAAAGCTTGAGTACTTCTCACTATCATTGTTGTTTTAAAACCTGAAACTAAAAGATGAAGGTAACACTGGTTACAGCCTTCAAATATACTAAAAAAATGGTTTTCTCATGGAAGTGTACAGCTTTGCTTCTAGAAAAAGAGGACTAGATAAAAAACAACCAGTGGATTTGGATTGCAGCACTATGAACTCAAGTTTCCATTAATTTTCAACATTGTGGAATATTTGCATCTGTTAAGCCCCTGAACTTGAAAAAAATGTAAGTAAAAATTAACAAATCCAATTTTTTTGTTTCCAATGAATTAAGTATAAACAAGAAAGTGAAGAAGGTTCTGTTCATATTTCAGAATTCCATATTACCTACTTAAAATTTTTTAAATTGTGGCTATAAAGATGTTTCTTTACAAAGGATTTCAAGAGGACTTTTCATTACTTTTCTAAAATGTCACAAATTCCATAGGAAATTCTGATTGTATGCAATAGCACGCATTTATTCATGTTAGCAGGCATTTATATTTATTTCTGATCATGAATTCTTTAATTATACAAAATACCTGCAAACCAATTTAGATAACAGCATTTTTTGCTACACATTCATAAACACACATAATTTAAGTAGTGAATGATATTCAGTATGTATGAATATTGTGTATATTTAATTAAGTAGAAATAGCCACTAAGAGGCAATAACAAGAAACAAATATATAATTTTATGCTTTAATATAGTCACATACTATATAAACATTTATAATACACAAATTTACCTTATAAATAATGTATTTTCCCCAAATAAGTTGTATATTCTAAAATTTTCTACAAAATTAATGCCTTTATTCATGGAACATTTTATTTTAACTTCTTTGAAAATAAATTCTTCAGTGAATCATGTAATTGCTACAATAAATGGAGAATTTAACAAGTCTTTTCTCAATTCCATTACAGTAAAAGATTGAGGATTTTGTATGGTTATTAGGTACACAATTACTTTTTTTCTTAACAATCTGTAATCAAATTCTTCATATGGTTCATATTCTTGCTTGGAATAATAATTGTAGAAAGAGTAAAAATTTTACATTTGATCTAGGATATTCTGAACATTTGGGTTTTTGTTGTTGTTTAATATTCTTATGAATATAAATATAATGAAACCCCACCATTGTAAATACAAATACACTCATGAACAAGAAAGAAAGATATACCAGAGAGAGAGAGAATGAAAGAGAGAGAATGAATAATACAAAGTACTAATGCACAGAGACTCTGTAAAGAAACAATTTAGAAAGATCTATCAACTAAGAGCTCAACAAAAATAACAACTCTACTAGAAGTTAGGTAAGAAACAAACAAATAAACAAATTACTTCAAACTTGAAAGACACCTACTGGTAAATTTAAAGCAATAAAACAGAAATTGATGTGGAATCTAACTTTTGAATAGATTCAAATTTGATTATTAGTTTTTATATTTTTTCAAACCCCAGTGAATATATCTCTACTATAAGTAATCATAAGTAAATACGTTATTTTCACTTAGACTCATTTTTCTAAATTATGAAATGGGGGTAAAAAAACTCTCCCTTTACCTTATATTGTTAGGTTGAACATTAAATTATATGAGAATATACTTCATAAAATATAAAGTAAAACAGACATGAAGTTGTTAATATTAGGTTGGCTCTCAACTTCCTGCGATAATGCTACAATTCCCTTTAAAAGCAACATCTGGGATGTTGCAGCTCATAGAAAAAATAAAAAAATATATAGCTCCATTAGCAGACACTTAGAAATAACCTTCTGATTTGACTTTTAAGAAAGCCAATTTTATGTCAGTTTCAAATAAGTGAATGATAAACTGACTGCCAAAAAGGTCAATAGCTTAAAACTTGTAGTCGTGGATATGAATAAAATGCGAAAACCATACTTTTTTTCTAAATCATTGGCTATATGAGAAAAAATGTGGGTACAGGATCTTAGAAGCTTAAAAGTTAATATGTCTTGTGTTAAGGAAGCTACAAACCCCTATGGAAGTTGAAGCCAGAATGAAACATGTTTTAAGGATATTGTCTAACAGGTATTCAATTCTGAGAAACATGCAGCACATGTAATGCAAACAACCTGAAAGGTATGTAATAAAAATTAATTCTCAGAGTGATACTTCTGTTCAGTAATGTCAGAGGAAAATTCTATTTGTAAGAAAGACTTGGATACATTTGGTTCATCAGATTAGAATACAAGACTTTTTAATATCTAACTCTAATTTATCCTTTCAAGCTTGCTGTTCACTCCAGAACCCTATACACATTGTGTGTGAAGAGTCTGTGTTTTATAACTATAATTTTTTTTTGCTGATAATTCTACTCGGAAAGAAGTACTTTTTATTTGGACATAATAGTTGTATAATGTATTTATAGGGTGCATGAGTTTTTTGGATACATGTATACAATTTGTAATTACCAAATAAGAGTGATTGGGGGATACATCATCTTAAAAATTTATGATTTTGTTGTGTTGGGTAAATTTCAAATCTTCTCATCTAACTATTTGAAAATACAATTAATTCTTGCTCACTATAATTTTCCCAATGTGTTATTGAATACTAGATATTTTATCTAACTGTATTTTTGTACCCATTAGCCATCATCTCTTCATTGCCCCTTCTCCTCTTCCCTGCCCAGCCCTTGCTAGCCACCATTCTACTCTCTGCCTCTAGAAGATCAATTTTTTTAAGCTACTGTATATGAGAAAACATGTGATATTTCTGTGTCTGGCTTATTTTAATTAACACGTTTACATCCAATTTTACTTATCTTGCTGCCAAAACAGGATTGTATTCATTTTTATAGATGGATAATATTTCATTGTGTATAAATATCACATTTTCTTTTTGCATTCATATTTTGACGGACACTGATTGATTTAGCATCTTGGCTATTGTGACTAATGTTGCAATAAACAGGGAAGAGCAGATATCTCTTCAATATACTTACTTTCTCTAGGAAGAAGTGCTTCTTTAGGTAAACATTCCTTCACTAAATGAATATCTCAGAAGACTTTATCTTTTAAAATATAGAAAGCATATTAGGGGAAGCCACATTAAAGTATGTCCAGTCAAATTTATTTATAAAAATTAAGTGACCACAGGAGCAAAAAAGCATTTTAGTGCAAAACTATTTCAGACATATTATATTTACTTTTTTACTCTAACAGAAAATCTTTGAGAATTATGCATTTCATTGGTCACAAATTATTTCCTTATTGATAGATAAAAATCAGCAGAGAACTCAGAAATCTACAAACTGCATATAGAAATTGGTCAGTATGATAAAAATCAAATTCTAATTGAGCATTATTAACTATGGAGCCCAGGTTCAGAATCAGAACCTTTTACTTCATAGAAATATTCTGAATATCTTTAGCTTCATTTCTTATCTCATCTGAGAGTTCATGCAGGCAAGAGAAAACGTTTAAAAAGCAGAAACTGAGATCAGATGTGAAAAATAGAAACTAGCATACAAGTTATATGGTTGTCTATACAATGTTAAAATCAAAGGTTAAAAAAAAGAATCCTTTTCAACTGAGGTCAACATTCAGGAGTTCCTGACTCAGAGAATCAGAAGCAGATCTAAAAATGGGTATACAGGAATCATTTGAGAATATTTTGGAATAACAGGATGGTGGATGTCTCCACATTCATTGTAACAATATTACTACAGCAACTGAGGAGGGACTATCAGATTGTCCAGCTACACTGGTCATAAGGTCTTGCTGAGTAAGGTATTACTCCAGTACTGATAGAAAACTACACTGCTAGTACGCAAATGGGAAAAACATATATTAATGTAAAGTTGACAAGACAGAATTTTCATGGGAGCTCTTAGCTGGATGTATACACAAGTGACTGGATTTACCTCCAGAGACAATTGCTGTAAGAACTATGACAATAATAGATATCAAGTGTCATATTCTGGTAAGGATCAGTCATGGCTGACTTGAAAACTGAGCAGCACTGAGTCTGAAAAATTATCAGTGACTGGTGGATACAGGGTTATGTTTTATTCATTTAATACTATTCCTGGCATTGTGGCATCATACATTAAATGCCTGTGAAATAAAAAGAATGTTTGAAAGAAATAATGAATGATTGAATTAATTGACTGAGCAAAACAGAAGAACTTTTAGTTAGTATATACTTTTTTGAGACTATATGAGCAAATATTCCATGGATAGTATTTTTTTTTCTTTTAGAGACAAGGTCTCACTAAGTTGCCAGGCTGGCCTCGAACCCCTGGGCTCAGGAAATCCTCTTTGCCTCGGCCTCCCAAGTGCTGAAATTACA
This sequence comes from Cephalopachus bancanus, assembly GCA_027257055.1. Classification (NCBI taxonomy): domain Eukaryota; kingdom Metazoa; phylum Chordata; class Mammalia; order Primates; family Tarsiidae; genus Cephalopachus; species Cephalopachus bancanus. Next base: position 7,611,443 of record JAPVLO010000068.1, on the reverse strand, counting down.
GGCATGAGCTACAGAGCCTGGCCTATGGATAGTATTTTTAAAAGAGAAAGAATGCTATAGGATAAAAAAAAAAAGAAAGTAGCAACTAAAATATTTTCTGTTATATGAATAACAACATTTCTGAAGAACATACTAGTGAGGTTAAGTGATCTCAAAGAGTTGGAAATCATATCGCTAAATAATGTCATGAAATTTTTGTTAACTTTCAGAAATAACTTCTTATTTTTTAATGTGCAAGGTTGTTTTCAACTGTAGTAGTCATTGAATAAACAAATGTTACATAATATTTACTATTTTGTCTTAGTACTTAACTTGATTGGAGATCTAAGAATTAAATTTAAATCACGAACTCTTAATTTACTCTACAAGTTAACAAAACTTAAAATGCTCCAGAGCTCACCTGCATGCCATTTACTTATGTAGTAAATCCTCACATTCACCCCAAAACTCTAAAATAAAATAAAATTTTTAAAAAAGAAAAAAAATTTGTTGATTGTAGTTGAGGTAATGGTTAGGTTACTGTACAGAACTGAACTACTCTATCACCAAGTATCCTTGATTAAAAATATACTGAATTTATTATTTTTGTTATCTTATAGAGTATAAAACATAAAAATTTTAAATGTATTTGAAAAAATAAATAATAAATTCTGTTTTTTAAAAAATTCACGGAATTGGCAGTAGTGGGAATCAACCTGGGGATGGGGGAGCACACCTCATCAACAAGGGTACCTGCATAATGAACATTTGTATACCTAACCCTGAATCGTACCCCGCATCTTTAAAATAAAACTATCAAAAGTTTTTTAAAAATTCAAAGTTTCTTATTATAACCATGAAATCTATTTGCTACTTCAGAGAAAGAACAAAAACATTCTGACTTGAGATCATTTGGGGAGCAGCTTAGGAGGAAAAGAAATCACTTATGTTTTGTGAACTATATATACTGAAACTTTCTGGTGAACACAACAACACAAATCTCAAATCAATTTACACAACACAGATGGATCTTCTCAGAATTCTAGGTTCACAAATACAACAAATTCATTTGTTTTACTTATCACTATTTTCAAAGATTTTTAATAACACATAAATACACTAATTTTTTAAAGAGAAAGGCAGTAAATGGTTTTGGATATTGTTAACTTTTAAGATAATCTTACCTCCACTGCCCATCAAAAGTGGACAATTTTAAAAATGAGGTACATATACACAATGGAATATTAAGCAGTTATAAAGAAGAACAAAGCCATGGAATTCACAGCAAATTGGATGGAATTGGAGACCGTCATGTTCAGTGATCCATCACAGTAGGAACAGCTGAATATTGCATGTTCTCACTCATAAGTGGAACCTGAACATTAGCACAGGGAGGGATAGACAGTTGATGGACACTGCCAGTGGAGGGAAGGAGGGGCAGCACATAACAACACATTGGGTACCAGGTCCTAAACCAGAGAAAGTGAGGGCCAGTTGGAAGTCCAGACTTCACTAGTATGTGGCCTACTTGTGTAGCTAATCCTGACTTATACCCTACATGCCTATTAAATAAATAAATAAATAATTCTTACCTTTTAGTGTCTTTTGAAAGATATGCCATAATTTCTATTTTAAAAGTGCCACATAAAAATGCTTAATACATATAAATTCCTTCTTAGAAAAGAATATCTTAAAAGAGAATCACATACCACATTATTTTTATATCATAGAATTATTGTCAGTTCAGTAACAGAATTAGAAGCTACCTTGAATATTCATTGCTTCTTTTGAGTATCAGAAAGTTAAAGCCAAAGTTTAAATAGTTCAAAAAAGCTTACATAGGTAAAAAGTAGTTACATAGGAATTAGAACACAAGTTTTCTGATTCGGCACCTAAACTTACATTAACTTGCTATAAGCAATCTCTACTTGTTCAATTGAGTTTTATGATAATATATTAATTACTGCCTTCATGAAGCAAAATATAAATGTCATTTAGAACTGGAAGATGAATAAAAAGGAAACAGAGTTGAGTAGGATAAAGATGACACTTGGGATAAAAACTATATTAATTACTTATTATTATAATCATTTTGAATTGGGATCTCAATCTTTGCCCAGGCTGGAGTGTAGTGGCACACTCATGCCACCGCACCAACCTGTTGGGTTTAGGCTATCCCTCTGCCTCAGCCTTCCAAGTAGCTGAAACTACAGGTGAACACCACCACAAGCAGCTAATTTTTTTTTTTTTAATTTATTGTAGAGACCAGGTCTCACCATGTTGCTCAGGCTGGTCTTGAAACCCTGGGCTCAGGCAATCCTCTCGCTTCCACCTCCCAAAGTACTGGGATTACAGACGTGAGCCACCATGCCCTTATTTATTTTTAACTTGGAAAAATACAAAGGCTTGAGAAGTCTCAGAAAAAAAGTATCTCTATGAGAAATTGCTTCATATTCTGATAATAGTGATAGTTCACGGACCTAAGAAAGAGACTTAGATCTTCTTAGGCTTCACAATGCTGATGTTAGAAAACACAGAAAAGCTAATTCTGACCATGAATATCAGGTGAAATGAACTTATAATTGGCCAAGGACAACAGGCAGTCCTGTTTTCTCCCACTTTTAACAAAATAGAGTTTGAAATTCCCTGTATGTTTCCTAGATTTCATAATTAAAGAGTAATTGTGGTTACCATCATATAGGCCTTGATTAGACTCTAGAATTTTGAGGTCTACTGTTTGCACATTAAATTCAGGTTCTTTAATATGAAATGACATCCTGGAACTTTTTGCAAGACATTGTATTTTTAAGCATACACAAAATGCACGGAAGTAGGAAACTTGGTAACTGCAATGGTATTAACTTTTAACATATATACCCACACACCCACATTTGGGCTACAGGAAGCTAAAGCTGATTTTTTTTTCCATGTTAGAGTACTACTTAATATAAATATTCTTTAAAAAGAGTTTTAGGAAAAATACATGACTCTGTAACAAAACTTATAACCATTTTATTGAACAGTGTATATGTTAAATAAATGTTTTAAAGCATTCATGTATTAAAAATCGGATGTGTTAAATATTTTAATATTATATCATACACGTATATACAGATAGGTATATATGCATACATATGTGTATGTATACATATAACATATATGCATACGTAGGTCAATAAGCAGGGAAAATGATCAATTGTCAGATGTTGTTTAGAACCTAATATAGCTAAACTACCCAACGATATAGAACAGTAGAGATTTTCACTTTGATAATAGTAAATGTGATGGAGGAAATTTGACTTGATTGGAGTAAAATAAAGAGTAAAGTTAAGAGATGAAACACGGTTAGATGTGGAATATGCATTAGAGACGTATATTTGTAAAATATTATAACTGTTATATTCTCATTAAGAAATGTCACTTCTTTAGGGATCTGTGTAGCAATTTCTGTCTTTATTCTTTTTTAATTTTTTTATTTTAAATATGTGGAGCACAATTAAGAATTAGTATGCAGATGTTCATTATGCAGGTAGGCTTGTTGATGAGGTATTCCCCCAACCCTCAGCAGTTTTCCACTACTGCCAATCCCGCCCCCCACCCTCCCCTGGCAGTTTCCCACTACTGCCAATTCCTTTCTTATAGTATTACGATATTGTTTAAGGCCCACTTATGAGTGTGAACATGTGATACTCAGTTCTTTGTTTCTGTGATGGATCACTCTGTATTATAGCCTCTATTACATCCAAATTGCTGTGAAGTTCATAATTTTGTCCTTCTTTATGTCTGCCTGTATTCTTAATCTGTTTGTCTCAGAATGATAGTGAAATATAAGCCTGTGACATTTTAAGGAATATTTTGCTGTCCTATAAGAAAACATAAAGATCTTTTTCCTTTATTGAAAATCCATAATTGTTTATCAGTTATTATTAATATTTTTTCTTTGAGATGTTATATATACCTACTAAATTTTATGTTATTAGATAGCTTCTAATTATACAGAGGTGAAACCGATGAGGTAAATTTTGAAATCAACATCCTGTCTATAACTTAAAAATAAATTGCTTCGTTAAGTTGATTTCTATGACAACTACTTGGCATTAAACTTTGTCAGCATTCTGCAAGCTATTGGGTTAATGATAACTAGTTAATGTAATGGATTAGTTAATGAGATTCTTAGTCACCCTTATCTGACTTATGGATATACGACTTTGTTATTTGGAATTACAATTAAGCATCTCACATAATTACTCTTTGACATAGAGAATAAACAAAGTGAAATATAATCTATGTTACTACACTTTTTTCATGACACTATTGCCTTTGTAGACATGTTTCTATCATTCATTTTATGAAATACATTTTATTTGGCACCAAATTATGAAATGTGTAAAAGGGGGGGAAGTCATTTTAGTGTACCTATTAATATACTTAGCACTAATGTACAAGTATGCTAATCAAATATATAGAGCTACAGTTACTAGGAGGCACCAGTTTTCAGTAACTTAAAAACAATAAGAATTGTTAGGTATACTCTAAACATGGCACTTTCATTGCATAATGATATATATGAGTCATGACAGTTAAAAGACATGACGACAATTATGTATGTTTGTATGTATGTATCTCTGTCTTGCTGTATATGTATGTATATATATTTTAAATATTTATATCAGATCTGCAACAACAACAACAACAAATATATATATATATATATTCTGCTACTCTAATAGTTAATGCTGAGTATTAGATACTCTATGAAAATATATGGCCTAAACCTAAAGATATAGGACAACTTTCTTTAATACCATTTATATGCTATTGGAAAGTCTTCACTTAACACATTTTAGTAGATTAAATATGTACACTACACATGTAAAATTAACATACTAAACATCTATCTGAGTGCTATGATAAAAATTTTCATCAAATAATTGCACACAAAGAAGTTTTGATTCTAAAATTTAGCAAACTAATAATAAGGACAGAAAACTTTTTTTTTTCATCTTTGATGTCTTTTTCAATGCTGCTATTAGGAAGAAACATATTAAGAGCTTCATCATAGTCAGAAGCCCACAGTTTCTAGAATTTGTAGACCACACCCCTGAGTATCTTTTCCAGTCTTGCCACTCTTGCTTTGGTTTGCTCTAATTCTTGGGCCACTCAGTTTCTTATTTTGAATCTCCTCGTTTCTTCAGTCCTCTTTGCCTTCAAAGAAAAGTTTGATCTTTCATATTTGAATTTTAACACCCTCCATGATGCATTCCTGTCTTGTAAGACTTAATTGTAGGCAACAGGCACTCTTGCCTTCTGTAGGCCCTGATAATCCAAAGTGGTCAGTCAAGGTCCACATAACTTCCTCACTAAATAGATAATTTGAAGGCAAATAGATAAGAGAATAAATGGAGATATTATTATACCTTTAATAAATGGAGGGATTAAAATAAGAGGCAGATATTTTAAAAGGAAAACTCAAAGAAAAGACACTAAGTTTAATAGGAGAAAGAAAAACTGTCAAGTCATAGGTGGGCAACTCTTCAAAGATTGTATTTCCTTTTTTTTTTTTTTTTTTGACAGAAGAGAGATTTATTCTGAATTCAGAATCCAAAGAGACAGGCTTAGTATATTTACCAAAGCCCGATCAATGTAACAAACTCATTCCAGTATTTATAGGAAAATAAGCATTGTCTTCTCTATCCTATCAATTGATTAATAGCAATTACATATCTTGGGACCATTATGTAGTATCTTTTCTAATCAGAGCTTTAGACACCAAGCAGTTGCTGACATAAGTCAGTGTTCAGATTGCACCAGTCCTGACATTCTTTTAAGTTACAATGGCTTTAAACAATTTAAGGTTGTGTACTTATCAGTTGGTTACAGTTCTTCACTTACACTGGGAATTTTGGTTCACAAGACTTAACTAGTAATTAGCATTACACATAAATTTGATTCAAAGGCATTAAAAAAAACAGTTGTTATTCAACGACTAAGGAAGCATACATTCTTGGGGTCTTATGGCATTTCAACAGAGATCATTTCTTATCTTTGTCTGGCAGAGGTTTCTCCAGGCACCTACAGTTGTGTGTGTGTGTGTGTGTGTGTGTGTGTGTGTGTGTGTGTGTGTGTGTTATTTTGTTTCTAAGATTGCATTTCTTTCTAATCATATCATTGTAATCATGAAAAAATGTCTAGGAAGCACTATTGTACAGTCCCAGCCTGGTTGAACAATGTCTAGTGGCTAATTGTACACTGATATACATTTTATCTATGTGGCTCTTAACAGTCTAGGAATAAAAATGAGACTATTTTTGTAAAAATTTTTTTCTCTAGTAATCATTCATTTTCTATAGAAGGAACCCCAGATACATGCTATATATGCCCCAATTATTTCTGCAAACCCTCAGGGAATATATCTCACTTGTTCAGGTATAAGTCTTCTCAACTGCATTGCTTTTCATTAATTTCAGGAAGATTTCTTCTAACTTCTCTTTTGTGATGCTTTATTTTGGTAATATCTCTTGAATAGTACATTAAACTTACATACCACCACAAGGACTCACTACCACAAGGTTTTGAGTCTTGTTATCACCAAATTTATTTTTCCATCCTAAACATAAACAAGTGATAAATATCTCTTATTGAAGGTCTTAATACGTAGAGACTAAACTGTGTTTTCAGGAACTTTCTTTATAGAATAGTCTCAAATTTGAGAAAATATGCTTTCTTTCACTTTTTGTTATTTACCAAGCCATATAATTTTTTTGTCTACCAGTGTTTTCACTGTAAATTTCTTTTTTAACTTTTAATTTTTTTTATTTTAAAGATGTGGGGTACAATTCAGGGTTAGGTGTACAAATGCTCATTATGCAGGAACCTTTGTTGATGTGTAACCCCCTTCCCCAGGCAGATTCCCACTACTGCCAATCCCGCCTCTCCCCCCCCCCACGGTTTCCTGCTACTGCAAATCCTTTTCATATAGTATTATGATAGTTGTTCAAGGTCTGCTTATGAGTGAAAACATGTGATATTCAGTTTTTTGTTTCTGTGAAAGATAACTCAGCATCATAACTCTAAGTTCATCCAGGTTGCTGTGAAGTTTGTGCTTTTGTTCTTCTTTATGATTGCATGATATTCCATTGTGCATATGTACATTTTTTTAATCCAGTCCTCTTTTGATGGACAGCATGGTTGGTTCCAATATACTTGCTACTGTGAACAATGCTGCGATAAACATGCAAGTGCAGGTATCTTTTTCACAGAGTGATTTGAGTTCTTCTGGGTACATTCCCAGTAGGGGGATTGTGAGGTCATATAGAAGGTTGATTTTTAGAACTTTTAGGAATCACAACACAGTTCTCCACAGAGGCCATACTAGTTTACTTTTTTAAGCATGCTATGAGATCGCATTCAAAAGAAGGACAGATTATAACCTTCCATTTGACCTCTGAAATTCTTCAGACATATATGAATAGTATATAAGCTTGTAAGAAGGATGACCATGGAAGTCTTAGTTAGGCTTTGAGTCTAAATTCTGCTCTCCAATATCCAGTGGATGACACAGAAAACAGCTTAATACAAGATAGCAAAGATAAGAAATGTCAGTATAGCATTTAAAGATTTTAAAAATTCTTTAAATTAAGTACAAAGGAACTCTACAATATAATTACATGGTAATAACAAAAAAAGTAAATGTATTTATGTGCGTAAATTTACAAAGTAAAAAATATCATCAGAAATAATTTTTAAAATTACGATTCAAATGTACTAAAAGGTAAAAAAACAATACATTTAGTTGATTTAAACTCTATAATTGTGAAGTAATGTATCGACTGAGATAAGCTATGGAAGTATTATACAGAAAGAGAGAAAAGATACTTCTTAATGTTGTTCAACATTTTGAAAGCACCTTTTAAATAATAAAAACAAAAAATGTAATTATATTGTTTTCCCTTTGTACAAAGGATTTCAAAATTTAGCAAGCATCAGAATGACCTGAAAGCTTTTTATCTCCACATTTCTGGGTCCATCCCCTACAATTTCTGATTCATTATATTCAAGGTGAAATCTAAGAATTTGTATGTCTAACAAGTCCTAGGTGGTAGTGATGTTACTAGACCGGGAATGATGCTTTTTTAATCTAATGTAACATCGCAGGCAGCATTCAGAGGAAAATTCTCTAAGGGTTAGTGTGCTGAAAATCTTTCTTGCGTGGCAAGTTCAAGATTTTTGAGAAATCATTCAGAAAATATACAGTGGCAAATTTATGTCCAATATAGCTTAGTGGATGCTTTCCTTGAAATACTATGTGGGAAGTCTATAAAAAGTAATTATTAATTTTATAGAATAAAATACTTCAGAAATGAACTTGTCAAAGCAAGCTAAGGTCTCATCTGAAAGATACAATGATCAATGTTACTATTATCGCAGAGAAGGCAGCACATTTTTCTTTGTTGCTCTGGTAGATTGGAGATAGGATGATGACAAGGATTTAAAGTCTATGCTTCACTCTTTAATGAGAAAAAATATATTAGTAATGAGGTATCCATATTGATACATTTAAGTGTAATAATACAGATGAAATGGATGTAAACAATCATGTGAACAAAATTATGAAAAGCTTTATATTTCTCAGCTTAAAAACAATGACAACATAATTGTAAAGAAATAGATGTAATATTTCTTTAATAAATGGAAGTCCATATATATATACATAAATTTCACTGCATGCTTCTTTTAATATGCCAAGTAGATCTTCTTAAAGTTGCAGCTTCCCTTATTTATTTCCCAAGGATTTTTTTCAGCAATAGCATATTATAAAATCATACAAAAACACATTATCATACCTCACAACCATATGAGTGATAGAAGAGCATTTTGAGAACTATAGGACATGTGATACTATACAAATAATTATACCACTCTATGTATTTGAATGATTTAAGATAAAATGGAAATTGATTTGAAGTATTACATATTGTTCAAAGTTTCATGATTAGTTGCTTTTATTCATTTTCCACATTGTCTCCTAAATAATGGAAGATAACCAAAAATTACAGAGCACCAAAAAAAGCAAAGCTCCAAATCAAGATCTCTCAAACTAATCATCTTTATATGTGACATTAATATGAGGGATAAAAATAATTTTGCATCTATACAAAGTTCCCTGGCAGCAGGAAAATTATTATATTCATTTTTTTGTTTGCTGGCTGTTCTTTATAATATTATCTATTTTTTATAAAAATAGTAAAAATATTAACCATAAAAAAACCCTTTACTTATCTATTTCATTCTTTTTATTGCAAAACTGAGTGAAATATTTATCTATACTTTTTCTCTCCTTTTTGCCTTTTTATTTCTTGATTCCCAATAATCAAACTTTCATCCTACTCAAATGAAACTGTTCTTACCAAGTTTCTAACAACTCTGCTAAACAAAATCTAGTGATTAATTCTAAGCCTTCAACTGGCTGGACTCTCAGTGGTATTCAACATCAGTCATTACTACCATCTTGCTCTCTTATATAGTTTACTTGATGCAATGAATTTTTTATACTCTTGCCTCCAACGTCATAACCTATGCTGGCCTCTATGCATCCTACCCATAAACTTAAGAATACCATAGCTTGACTCTGATGTTTATTCTTCAGGCCTTAACCACTTCCTTAATCTTAAAAACTAATTCTCAGACTGTCTAATTCCTTCATTATTTCAGCATATATCAGCAACTCAAACTCAAATTGATTATGCTCAAAACAGAACTCTTGATTTCTCCTTCCAAACTCTAGAAAGTAGGTTCTCTGAGGACATAATCTTGTTTAATTAATATCATATGTAAAAGATGAATAGTAAAACCTGAAATATGGTAGTCTAGAAATAAAAGTCAAAAAACGCAATCAATAAACAACAAAATAAACTCTTAACTGCAGAAATGGATGAAATTGAAACAGCATATTTCTTTGAGTTGCTTCATATGATGAAAAGCAGGATTTAAAAGAAGAAAATGACTGAGACAGTCTCAGAGACGTTTCTCAAAGATTAAAAAAGAAAGAAAGAAAGAAAGAAAGAAAGAAAGAAAGAAAGAAAGAAAGAAAGAAAGAAAGAAAGAAAGAAAGAAAGAAAGAAAGAATTTGCCTAAGAGTTTTAAGAATTCCTTAAATGGCTGAGCTCGGTGGCTCAACCTGTAATCCCGCGCTTTGGGAGGCTGAGGTGAGTGGATTGCCTGAGCCCGCAGGTTCGAGACCCGCCTGGGCAGCGAGACCTCATCTCTACAGTAAATCAAAAAATTAGCTGGGCATTGTAGCGCGCATCTGTAGTTCCGGCTGCTTGGAAGGCTGAGGCGGAAGGATCTCCGGAGCCCAGCAGGCGAGGCTGCGGTGGCCAGGAGCGGCCACTGCAATCCAGTCTGGGTGACAGAGTGAGACTCCAACTCAAAAAAAAAAAAAAAAAAAAAGAATTCCTTAAATGGAATCTTACTGAATATTTGAAGACAACTACTGAAATAATTTACATATTTAGTTATACATATTTGTGTGTGTACACATAAATATATACACACACATATATGAAAAAGCTTCTCTACCTGATTTCAACCATTCTTTATTTTTATAAAGTCGTTGTAATAGAAAAATTTCAGATATTATTAATAACTATGGACATTTCAAATTCAATGGCAGGTACAATTATGTTCCCAACTTTGGACAAACCAGGTAAGAAAAATATCTTTTACAAGGCAGATTTTGTAAATATTAATTCTAAACTGTCTTTTTAAAAACAGATCTTATATAACAGTGAGGTGATCTGAGATATAACAATCAACCCTCACAAGATATGTGTTCAAGGTGGACTATTTCCAATTGCTATGATAGATATCTGCACTTAAGAGTCTACCACTGCTATCACCTTAAGTTTTATCATCCAGACAAGGTGCTAGTTAAAAAAAAAAAAAAGGGAAGCAGACATACACATACCACACACACATGCGCGTGCGCACACATACACACACATTATAAAACTGTCTAAAAAATAAGTTGAAGTTAATTCTAGATTGAATATTGGATTTCTTCTAATTTCAATGTATCAACTATTTAAGCAGACATGGTTTACTGTGAATATTCAGAATAATGCTCTAATTTTTTGAGCTATTAAATGATATGTATGAATGCAGAAGAAAAATTAAAGAAAAAAGATAAAAGAATCTACTTCTACCTTCACTCACCTCAATTGCACGTAAGAAATCATCACTCAGTTTGAAACGTGTTGCTCTTTAATAGCATGTTATGCTGTTTCCGCCTGTCAAGTTGATGACAAAAAATAATGATATCAAGTCCTGAGGTTGTGATTAAGAAGCAACACCCAGTTCTAACTCCAGTTAAGGTAGAAGCAGCTGCATTCACTACAGCTACAATCTTTAGACTATACATACCATCCTGGAATCCATGGTGGCTGCCACGCACTGTGTTTCCCTGGCTATTGCTCTTTCTACAATATTCCATGACTTTAGGATACTAATATCAGGATATAGCATGTTTAGTTTTTGTGGATTTGAGAACATTGGCCCTCAAACTGATAAAAATGTATTCTCTGAGTTTGAATATGTCTTAATACAACTACATCTCTAGTAAATAATTCCTTATCATTTATTCTTCAACCCTTGTGTGCATGTGATAGGGTGAGACCATGGAATTGTTCCAGTGGCACATTGCACATCTTTGTCATTTTGGGAGGAAGTTTTCCACTCTGAAATATCAAGTACATTCTGGGATAATTCTCCCAAAGCATTTCAGTTTTGTAATTTTTGTCGTTCTCAGCAAATTAATCCCACACATGCTTTTGTCTGTCATGTGAACCATGCAGAAATTTTGAATTATGTTGCCCCTATAAATGGGAATCTTAGAAGAAGGATTAAATGCTAAGGGTGATCAGTCAGAGAAAGTGGCATCTCGTCTGGTTCAATGATTAAAGTCTGGACTTGAAAATAAGAATTACTAGGTTCTATTTGTGGCTTTGCTATCAATTTGCTATATGACTTTTAGTAAGACTTTTCACCAGGAATTAGTTTTCAGATATAGGCTAAAGCAAAAATATTATAGACCTTCAAAACCTAAGGGAAGAATTTGTTTTATTTCTAAGAAATATTACACAGTTTATTAGAAGGAACTTTTAGAGAGTTTGGACAAATCTCAACAAAATAAATGCTTTATGTCAGTTAAACTAATAGGCAAAATATTACCTGAAGAAATTTATTTTAGTATGCTGAATTCTCTCATATAGGCAAGTTCAGATAGGCATTCTAGCTCTAAGTTGTTGTTGAGACAGTGTTGTATATGGTAGGAATTTCTAAAGTACATAAATTACTCACAAAATCTGCATGGTATTTAGAAGCCAAGAGGACTCATGAAAAAAAAACTGCTCATTTCAGAATAATTTTTTCACTAATTCTTTACTTTTTGGCCCATATTTGAACCATGACACAGCTATGTCCTTCCTCTGAAACTGGCATTTCATTATCAATTATGACCCAGCCGCAGGTAATTGTACCTGAAAATTTATGTAACATAGTCTTTTCCCAATGCTTTGTTGTTCTTGTTGTTTGCTTTGTTGGCTTAAAGATTATCAAAAAAAATGTTTAAATATTTGACAGGTTTCTTTATTCAAACTTCAAAAGGCTTACATGCATATTGAATCAAATTAGGTCACAAATGTGTACAAAATAAAAATCTAAATCTAATGTTTTATTATTCACTCTTTTGTGAATCTTCCACATTTTTTCTATGTATAAAAATAGCTACCAAATAAACACCAAATTATTACATAAATGTTATTATAAAACATATATTTTTAATTGACTTTATTTGTTCTTAATGATAAGAGCTAAACTTTATTATAGTGTTTTAGTCAGGGTTCCCCAGAGTAACTGGACCAGTTGAGTTTGTGTGTGTATATATATATCCTATATATGTGTGTGTATATATTCACATTTATGAAGATATAACATACAACAGTATTATGTATTATATAATTATACATATGTACATTAATATAAACACATATGTGTGTGTATGTATATATAGAGAGAAAGAGAGAAAAACAAATGATATTAATATTTTGGAGCTTTGCAAGACCAAAATGTATAAGATAGTCTGAGAGACTGAAGACCCAAATAAAAGTTGTTGTTTGAGTTTGATGAAAGTCTGTTGTGTAGAATGCTCTCTACTTCCTAAAAAGTCCATCTTTTTTTTTCTAAGTCCTTCAACTGATTGAATGAGGCCCACTCACATTATGAAGGTCAATCTGCTTTCCTCAGAGCCAACTTGTTTAAATATTAATCTAATCTAAAAATTACCTTCACAGAAATAGCTAAAATAATGTTTGACCAAATGCCTGAATGGTATGACATCTAGCCAAGGTAACAGACAAAACTATCACACAGGGCTTTCTACTTTCCAAACTGTGGCTAAACACTTTGCATGTATTATCTCATTTAATAATCAAAGCAACCCCATGATGTAGGTATTATTATTCCTCTTTCACAGTTTCTGAATTCAAACAATGATACCACTTTAGGAACATCACTATCTTCCTATGCTTTAATTTTCTCAACAATAGAATAAAAACATAGTGTCTACCAAAAAGTTGAAATGATTAATAAAAAAGACAATACACACAGAATACTTAACTGACATGTAGTAAATACATTAACATTTTTGTCATCATTTTATCAGACCTTATTCAAACATTTTTTATTAATGATTTTTTAATATTATTATCAACTGCTTGCCATTACAAATAACCTGAAATTGACATTGTTAAATATTTGCTGGTAGTTTTATTTCTGTAAAATTGGGTCACAGAAGAGGGTATTCACCCATTTAAAGTATTCAAATCAATTATTTTTTATAATATTCACAAGATGGTACAGTTATCACCACTTTCTAATTCCAAAATAGTTTATTACACCAGAAAGAATCCTTATATTTACTGGCAATCAGTCCCTATTTCTTCTCGTACCAAGGCTCTGGCAACCTCTAATCAACATTTTGTCTCTATAGATTTATATTGATTTATATTGGACCTTTTATAAAAAGTGGAATCAAATAATACATGGCCTTTTGTGTCTGGCTTATTTCACTTGGCATAATGTTTTCACAATTTGCCCATAGTTTAGCACATACCAGTATTTCACTCTTTTGATGACTAAATAATGTTCCATGACATATATGTATGCCATTTTTGTATATCAGTTTATCACTTGGGCATTTGAGTTATCTACAGATTTAGCTATTATGCTAAAACATGTATGCACAAGATTTTTGTGAGCATGTTTTAATTATCTTGGACATATTCATAGGACTTGAATTGCCATATTGTTTTCTTAATTGTAAAATTTCACATTCCCATAGGCAATATGTGAGAATACTTGGGGTTTTGAGTGGTTTAGTTTTATGACCTCATCATCACAAAAGAACAATGTAGTGTTTTCCCAAATTTTTGTCTTAAGGAATGTAATTCATGGGGATAGATATTAACTCATATTTGTTAAAGCAAGCAATAATGTAACCTTTGTCACTCTATGTTTACAACATCCTTAGAAGATTTTATCACATAAGATTGTTGCATGGTGAATATTTATTATTTCAACTTTAAAATGAGAAAATTAAGACCTAGGAATAATTTATTCAACATCATGCAGCAATAAAAGATGAGATCAGCCGGGCTCGGTGGCTCAGCCTGCAATCCCGCGCCTTTGGGAGGCTGAGGTGAGTGGATTGCCTGAGCCTGCGGGTTCGAGACCCGCCTGGGCAGCGAGACCTCATCTCTACAATAAAAAAAAAAAATCAGCCAGTCGTGGTAGCGCATGCCTGTAATTACAGCTACTTGGAAGGCTGAGGCGGAAGGATCGCCGGAGCCCAGTAGATCGAGGCTGCGGTGGCCGGGAGCGGCCACCGCACTCCAGTCTGGGCGACAGAGTGAGACTCCAACTCAAAAAAAAAAAAAAAAAAGATGAGACCAGTATTTGAGAATGGATATAACTATTCCATGTGTTCAAAGATGCCTGTTGAATTTTAAACATATTTACATGATTTGTCCAAAACAACATAGTTTGCAAAATGTTAGAAAAAAATTAAAAAACTAGTGCCTTCTGATTCCAGTTTCTTTGTTTGAAAACGATCAAAGTCCAAAGAAAATCTCTTTACCCTTTCTGTGTAGAAATGGTGGCCTTGCCTCCTATGTTTCTTCTCAAAGGGCTGCATGACATAAAAGGTTAAACCTTTTATCCTTTGGGAAGAACACTGTGTTGATTTCTGCTGAGTCTCTTTGTTACAGTATTCACACATCAGCACATTTCTGTTATGTTGCTCTTGCTTGCCAGACCTTGATCGCAATGCTTCTGTCATCTGATACTGTTGGACAATCCCTCCAATGTATTTTGATGAACAAACTTGCAATTGTCTGTACTCATTTTTAAAAATCAACTTAATTTTACTTTTACCTTTCTTACCTGAACTGACATGTTGTGCTTCTGGATGATAACTGTGAATGAGAAGATGTGAAATAACACAGCTTAGATATAGCAATTTAAATTTGTCAGCATTTAAACTCTGCTGCAAATATAAATATCCTTGGTAGTTAACACATGCCCTTTAATTAAAGCTGGAATGTAGTCTTTTCTCTTTAAGTGATTTCAAACATTATCAATTATAGTTTTATTTCAAATGTTAAAAAAATCAAAAACGACTGGCATGCTACATTTTATTTGGGTATAATTTTTAAAATTTAAAATGGAAAGAAAAAATGATAAATATGGCTTGAAGAAAATTATCTTGTCATTGCTTATTCTAAAGAGGGTGTTACCTCTGTCTACTTCCTTGTACCCAGTGCCTCCTGTGGAAAGAACAGTAATTGGCCTATTCTCTGGACCCAGCATCTATTTGGCAATATCCCACTGAATTTGAAGGCAGAAATACTGAGTGTGAAAGCAGTAAACAGTCTCCACTCAGTCTCTCTGACTGTGTTGGTCTGTCCGTGCTCAGATATAATGAATGCACCTTGCACCTTTACTCACCAAGAGGTGAGAAGGTCAGGTAGGACTGGCCTTTGAAGGCCTAATCAGTTCTCCCTTCCTACTGCTTACCCCTTTCCACCTGCACTTGGGAATGATGGAAAGTTAAGTCTAGTCTCTATTTGTCTCCAATTTAAGAAAAGAACATTAGGATGTCTTCTATTGAGTAGAAGTCCTTATCTCACTCTTAAATTTATTTTACCAGGGAACTCTGAATTTGGGGTAATAAAAGGAACACCTGATTCTCTCTCTCTCTCTCTCTCTCTCTCTCTATATATATATATATATATATATGTGTGTGTGTGTGTGTATGTATGTATGTATGTATGTATGTATTCTTACTTTTTTTTTTTTTTTTTTGAGTTGGAGTCTCAAACTGTCGCCCAGACTGGAGTGCAGTGGCCGCTCCCGGCCACCGCAACCTCAACCTGCTGGGCTCCGGCGATCCTTCCGCATCAGCCTTCCAAGTAGCCGGAATTACAGGCATGCGCTACCACGCCCGGCTGATTTTTTGATTTATTGTAGAGATGAGGTCTCGCTGCCCAGATGGGTCTCGAACCTGCGGGCTCAGGCAATCCACTCACCTCAGCCTCCCAAAGGTGCGGGATTACAGGCTGAGCCACCGAGCCCGGTTTGTATTCTTACTTTTAAGAACAAGTGTGAAATTAGCATTACATAAAATCTTATCTCCCTAACAGACTTTCTGGTTAATCTACTTCAACCACTAACTCATACAAATTTAGGAAACAAATTATATATCAAAGACAAAAAAAGAAGAAATTTTGTGTTCGATATGTACTCACATATATATTACGCTAAATAAGCTACAATTAGTTCTTTGTTCAACATTATTTTTACATATGCTATATTAAAACGTTTAATGATACAAAAATCTGCTTTAAAACTTAACTTCACTATTTAAAATAATCTAGAAGTTTTGCTAAAAATAGGATAAAAATTTGTGTCAACAGCATTAATTGACATTTTGAATGTACCTATTATTTCAAGAATGAAATACGAAATAGCTCTTCCTAAAAAAGTCATAATTCTACAAGTTATTAATGATACTAGTAAATTACATTTTAATATATATGCCCAAGTAGGCAATTACTATTATCCTTCCTATTATCTATGTTAAGAAATTGTTTTTTATAATGAAGGCTTGAGAAAAGTGTTTATCTACTTTATTTGCTAGCCTGCCTTTCTCTCAGAGACTTGACTTGCAATCAACAGTTATGTAAATTCTTTATCAGTCTAGACTTTCAGAACTAAATTTTCAATAACATATGCAACCATTACCTCCGTAAAACTGACAAAATGTCAGAGAAAAGGAAAAGGTAGAGTAATTAGCAGCATGGTGGGGATCTGCAACCAATGCAAAAAAGTTCTTATATATTTCTGAAGGTTGCAATTTCTTACAGGATAAGCAGGAAAAAAATTTATGGACCATTTTATTATTCTAGTTAAGATGTAGAGAATACTAATGTCATTTACTTATCACCTAATTTAAAAGTTTCTAATAATTTACAATTTAACTTTTATTCTATAAGATGTTATTTTTAACGTATTCTTCATGTTAAAATAAGATTTTATGCCATTTTCAGGTTACTTGCTTTTGATATTATAATTATGTAAGGTCATTCATCTTGTTTTTTATTTAAATAAATCACCTTCTATAAATTTCAAAATGTTAAGTTTATTTCATCATAATGTATACCCAAGTAAGATAACATAATGCCATTGTTGCTATGATTTTCTCAGTTTTGCACTATGTTTACTAAATCAGAACCATGCCAGCAAAACCTGAGAATTGTGCATTCTGATAAAATGCTCATCAATTTCAAAGTTTCATAAGTAAAGTTGTCTTGTATGTAATATTGTATACCTAATTATAAAACATACAGATGCAATTGTGGGTACATGTGTTAACTTTAACTACTTTACTATATTAAGGATTTTTTGCACGTTATACAAGACACTACCTTGAACCACATATAGATCCACGTGTGGTCCATATTTGCATCACAACATGCAAAGTTTTTCCTTAATTTGGCAGTTTGTTGTTTTAGTTGTTTCTTTTCTTCTTCTCTTCTTCTCTTCTTCTTCTTCTTCTTCTTCTTCTTCTTCTTCTTCTTCTTCTTCTTCTTCCTCTTTTAGTGGAAGGATTCATTATTAGGAGAAAAATGTATAGGGAGAAACAGAAACTTGCATAATCTTTTTTCATGCTACTTCTACCTCCAATATATAACATAAGGGTCTTAAGAATAACCATTTCTTAACTTTTCTCTTTGAAATATTTTAGATTTATTATTTAATGAATTTTGTTCTTATATAGTCCCAGCCTACCTGCCTAGTAATAGTATGTCACCAAAATTCAAAATTTTCTAAAAATACTATAGTGCAATTCACTTTGTTTCATTAGTGTCTCAAACTTCAACTGAAAAAGATTTAAGTAAAATTTTCACACCAAATTTATACTGAATAAATTTATGTCTTATAACCTCAAATAGGTCCTTTTACTTTTAACAGGAGTGAGTTATTTAACACAAAGGATTTAATTAACAGTGTTGGAATTTCTATCATCTGTAGAAAATTTGTGGAAAAATAAAAATATATTTTGTATAGCAAAATATCCCATCTCATTGTATCCTGTGGTTGGACATGAAAATATTAGTAATAACAACTTTTAAAATTAGGCACTTAGTATAGTCCTTATTAATTAATATTTCAATGAACTTTTGCAACAATTCTATGCACTGAGTTTTGTTATTAGTCCCAATTTACTGATGAGAAAATGGAGGAATGGACAGTTCAAAAAGGCAAGCCTTACTGATGGAATACTGAACATAAATTGTCTATACTTTCTGAGACTTCTTGAACCAAATAGCTGTAATTCCCCTTCTTTCCCAATGACCTTCATTGCATTGCTGTGTCATGATCTTCCACTTGAGAAAATACATATTTTTCATAAGCTCCTTTCCTGGCTAAAAAGTTTTTATTTACATGATATTTAATTTGTCTGTCTCATATTTCTACCAGAATTTGCATAGATTCTTTATACACTTGCTTCATATAAAAGAGCTCTAGATTTGCTAATGTCTCCCAAAAATGAAGGACTGTACAATAGAGTAGATTGATATAATAGCATACATATAAGGCAATTTAAACAAAAAGTACAAATAAACAGTGTCCAAACTCTGGCCTTTTGCACCCTTAACTATTTTCCTAGATGAGGTATCTCGAGAGTAGAGACTCTTTTATGTGTTTACTGGCACAGACATTTCACAGTCTGACTTTGCTCTCAAAATAGCAATCCAATTGATCTGCTGCCATGACCCCAATAATGATAATCACTTCATTCAAAATTTCTTCTGAGGGCACCTCTGGGCCATTGGTAAATCTGAATATTTAACAAACTTAATTTCCATAAACTACCATTAACAGAGAAAGATGTTATAATGCATTTTCATTGGGTAGTAGCCATTTCTTTTTTTAATCACTTTCAGGCAAAAATAATTTTCTAAAAGGTGATTAGCAATATATTTTATTAATCATGAACTTACTTTTTCCCAGAAGTTAATAAAGGACATAGGTAAAAAAATTTAAGGATTATATCATTGGTAAATATAGATACACAGACAAACAACAACCACTACAACAAATTTACACTATCAGACTATCCTTAATGTCAACCTTAATAACATTGGTAGGACAGAATACAAGTGTGTTAAAATGTAATATATATACATATACATGTATATGCAATATGTCTGTCTGTCTGTATATATATATGCAATATATATGTGTGTGTATATATATGCATATATATTATATATATATATATACTTTACAGTGTGTATAGATTAATTCACCAGCAGAGACACATTAAAAAGAAAAATTGCAATGTTGATTAGCTTAGGGAAAACAGAGTTTCTGATAAAGGATCATTTTGCAGTAGGTTTTCTAGTCTTGGCATCTATCTATCTATCTATCTATCTATCTATCTATCTATCTATTCATCATCTTTCAATGTTGATTTCATGAAAATAGCAACTCTACTCTGAGTTCCCCAGAAACTATCCAAAGACTAAGTAGCATGGATTCAATATTTGATCAATAAATACTGTGTGCACCAAAGTATACAAACTTCCATTTGATTTCTTCTCAAAATACCATTGGGCCATTGGTAAGTTTAAATACTTAACAGGTTTATTTTCAATAAACTATTCTTAAGATGATTTGCATAAATGGTTCTTAAGAGAGAAATATGCCATAATACATTTTTATGGAATAGTGGTCATTTATTTTTATTATAGTCTGGAAAACACACACACACACACACACACACACACACACACACACACACGAAAAATATATACTTTTTAAAAAGCAGATCAACACGAGTCTTAAAAGCATAGACACATTGAGAACAAGACATATTAACAAATATAAAATAATAATTGTCAGCATATAATCAAGTTTAACAATGAGGTAGAAGTTGAGAATGCGATCAAGAATGTTAAACCTCTTGAAGTATGAGACAAAATCCTTCACAATAAAGGCACTTCTCAAAGCAAAAACAAAAGTATTTTCAATTAGGAATACTGGTATCAGAGGATTCACCATTAATGTTTAATGGTGAATCATTACTGATGGGTCTATGACAGTAAGAAATCAATGTTTGCTGTGTTTGAATTTTATAATAGTCTCTTCCTATTTAATCTAAAGTAAAAACACATGAAAAGGTTATTGACTGTAAAAGATAATGTAGCCAAATTAGAAAGAAAAAAAAAAAGACTCTAATAGTCTTCCACCTCCTTGAAGTGTAACATTAAATAAACTACCATTAATTTGAAAAGTTCTTCCAAACAAGACCCATTTCATGGCATGTAGTTGGGTCATATGAAAAAGAGGTTTAATGGCCAAGTAAGTTTTTGATGTATTCCCTATGTCACAGAATAAACAGCTTATATATACACCTCAACAGCTTTAATATACTAATATACTTCGTAATTTCAAAAAACAAAAACAATTCTGGAGCATTTCTCAATATCATAAAAATATTTTTCAGCAAAATATATTTTCAGAAACAGAAATGGATCTACAAAGGATGCTTCTACCAAAATGTATAAAAATCAAATCTTCAACCCCTTGGTTAGAACATCAAGCTCCATATGATTTCTCCTTTTAATTTTTGCTCTATAAGTATTGCCAGCAAAATAGTGTGCTTAATTATCCACATGCAATTAAACACTTAAGGAATTAATTAATTAGTTGCCATTTGTAAAACTCTTAAAGATGAAAATCACTGTTTAAGAATTATCATTATTAATATGAACAGACGCAGGGATGAAAGCATTATTTATGCATGCATATGGCACGCCCATCAACTCTTAGCTTACACTTGATTATGAAGATGGATAAATATGCTCTTGGCTTTCTCATGGATGTGAAATCTATTTGGGTCCTATTCAGAGACATAATTGCTCCTTGAGCTAGCATGAGCACTAATTTCCAAATATTACCCCAATAGGTCTTCAGAAAATTATGCCAAAAATTATTTTCAGTAATGTTATTTCCACTTACGGAAAAAATGTTTTATAAAATCACATTTAAATTACTTACATCAGTTATATCACCATTTCAAACAGATATATATGTTTAGTTATCTTCCAGTGCTGGTGGAAATGACACTACAAAATTAACTGTTGGATAATAAGTATTATTCATATAAAAGAAGTAGTAATAGAATTTGAGTCATTTTCTACTGCCACATCTAATAGTAGACCATGCATATACTGCAAATTTATCACTTAATTTAAACCTTATAAAGTTAAATTTGAATATTTATTATCATTTTTATGATATCATTATCGCCTTTATTTTTTAAAGTAAAAGATGGTAATTTAATGGAAGGAAAATCTATATAAAAGCTTATTTTGTATCTTATCTTTAACATGCTGTTGTAATAAAATAAGGTTATTTTTGTACTGCATTGATGTAAAGCCAAACTCATTGATGGCAATAAAAATCCATATAAGCCTTTGACTAATGCTTTCATTTTAACCTGAGATAACATATAAAAACTTACAACTTGATAAGTGATGTCTTCACATAATATCATAGCAAGTAATGAAGAAATAATATGGAGTTTACAGAGTCATTTATATCATCTTCTTAAATGACTAAAACCTGTTATCTTAGCTCGCCAGGCTATCAATTCAAATGTATAATACACAGATTTTTTTTTTTTTTTTTAGAATGCTTTTGATGTTTGGTAAAGCTTTATCCTGGCATTTTTATTAAAACAATGTGTGGGTTGTAGTAGTTATAAGGAAATAGCACCTCAACTTACAGACTCTTTGCAAACATAAAATGAGAGAATAAACACTCATCAGAATAAAGCTTTATGTACTTATTTTCTGTATGACACCTAATTGTGTTTCTATATTTAATAGACATATGTTAAATTAGCAAGAAAGTCAAGACTTAAATATAAAAAAAAGTAAGGCAGGGATACAAAATTTGATAATTTAAATGAAAACAATTTTCTGAATATGCTAGTATCTTAGCACAACAGATATTCTTCTCTTGAAATGATTCCACTAAGATGTACATCTGTTCTTTACTCTAGCTCTCTTAATGTTTATAGTTAAGGATGATGAAGAAATCCTGTTGCAAGAAACGAAAACATACTATTTGTCTTTCTCGGGGTTTTTAAAATTATTGCAAGCATATAATTTGTTCAAGTACAGGACGGTTTATATTCTCATTATTCAGTCTTTGTCTCAAACTTCAATAGCAATAATGATTCTTTCTCTTGACCACAGCATATCTTTACTTTTTTAAAAAATAATCAGTCATTAAATGAAAAAGACAATGTGCATTAAACTAAATAAATGTAGGCTAAAAATATCCAGAGTGAAATCTATATCTTCATTGTTATAAATTACGCACCTCCTAAGCATCTTTCCAAAATTATGTGGAAACAATCTCATTGATACTTTAAAAGCTGTGTTATTACATTCTGGAAAAGAGCTCTTCACATAATTGAAGGTAAGTTTAAAATCACCCTTTAGTTTTCTTTTCTTAGACTAAGTTTGACATGTTAAAATAGAGCCTTTAGAAGTGAAATGGTTATCAGCAATGACAAGACCAGAGGTATGGGAGTAGATGACTGAAATAGGGTGGAAGATTAGACCACTGAGAATGTAGAGGGCAAAGATATTCAAATCAAAAAGAAGAATAATGGGGGAACAAGACAATGATCCAGTTGTTAAATTATGTAATTAATGAGGGATAGTGGCCAGGGAAGAGGAGGTTCAAGGAGAAGCATCTGGGGCAATAAAACGTGCTTCAGACTTGCTGGGTTTTTTAGGGAGGAAGACAAAACTGATATAAAAGTGATAAAAGTTTAGTCAAGGGCCTAGTCCACCTTCATTGCAATACACATGATAAGAGAGAGAAAGCAGTACTTCAGCTGACATCCTGACTTCAGTACTAGTTAAAGAGAGTTCTGAAAAGAAAATAAGTGTTGACTGGGCTTGGTGGCTCAGTCTGTCCTCCCAGCACGTTGGGAGGCCAAGGTGAGCGGATTGCCTAAGCCTGAGGGTTTGAGACCAGCCTGGGCAACTTGGCAGGACCTCATCTGTAGAATAAATCAAAAAATTAACTGGGCATGGTAGCATACGCCTATAGTTCCAGCTACTTGGAAGGTTGAGGTGGAAGGATCTTGCACCAAATGTCCTGAAAACCAGATGCCTTATATGAGTTAGAAAAATGTTTTGTTCTTTAGTTCTGAGAATCACATTGGATTATCCCTTTAATGAATATCCTCACATCTCTTTTCTAATTTTTTTCTTTATGGAAGTTTGGGTATTGAACATAGATTGAGCCTATTAATTTCTCATATCTTTTTTCTTATTTTTTCTCTGTTTTATTTTATTTTTTGTTCTTCTCACTGTAACAATCCTTAACTTTACTTAAATGAGTACTGCATTACATTATTATTATTAATTTACTTCAAAGCATATTTCTTGTTTAGGGAATGTTTCCTTTTAAAGAACACATTGTTCTTATTTCATGAATTCAATAAAGTTTGTGGTACTTCTGAGGATATTAACATGTTGATTTAAGTTTTCTTCGAATCTCGATATGACTTGTTTCTTCTAAGTTCCTTTTCTAAGTTTCTTGGTTTTGGCTTTCCTTATTGATGCACAATTCTTTCTTCAAAGTGTGTGATCACAGTTTTCTATTTATAATTAAGAGTGAGAAATAGTACTTGTTATCCATTTATGGAAATATCTATTCAGCTTAGAAGAAAACACAAGAGACACCCTTATGCACATTGGAGTAGGTAACCAATTCTTGATTAAATCACCAAAAGTATATGCAATAAAAGATAAGATAAACAAGTGGAATCTCATCAAACTGAAAAGCTTTTGCACAGTAAAAAATAAAAATTAAAAAAAAAATTAAGTGAGCAGGGAGACAACCCACAGAATGAGAAAAAAATATTTGCTAACTGTGTATCTGACAAAGGCTTAATTAACATCAAAGACCTACAAGGAACTCAAAGAGTTGAAAGGAAAAAACAAGCCTTATTTAAAAATGGGCAGAGGACATGAATAGACACATCTCAAAAGAAGACAGAGAAGCAGCCAACAAATACATGAAAAAATACTCAACCTCACATCAGGGAAATGCAATTCAAAACCACACTGAGATACCATCTTACCCCAATAAGGACGGTCATCATTAATAAATAAAAAAAAAAATAGATGCTGGCGTGAGTGTTGAGAAACGGGGACGGTTCTACACTGTTGTTGGGAGTGCAAAACTAGTCCAACCGCTGTGGAAAACAGTGTGGCAATATCTAAAGGAACTATAAATTGGCCTTCCATATGATCCAGCCACCTTCCTCCTGGAAATATACCCCAAGGAACACAAACCACTCTACAAAGAAACCTGCACACGCATGTTTATTGTCTCATTATTCGCTATAGCAGAAACATGGAACCAACCCTACTGCCCACTGAAAGTAGACTGGATAAAGAAAATGTGGTATATATACATGATGGAATATCATGATGCTCTAAAGGACACAATCATGGACATCTCAGCAAACTGGATGGAATTAGAGACAATAATTCTTAACAATCTATCACAGAAACGAAGAACCAAATACCACATGTTCTCACTCATATATTGAACCTGAACATTGATCACAATACTACAAGGGAGGAATCAGTTGTGGGACACTGCCAAGGTAGGAAGGAAGGGGGTGAGAGGCACATAACTCAAAGAGTACCTGATTCTAAACCAGGGGAAGTGAGGACCAGTTGGAGTGCCAAACTTCACCTGCACATACATTACTTATGTACTTAATCCTGACTTGTCCCCCACATCATCATAATAAAATAAAATATTAGAAAAGAAAAGAAATGTCCATTAAGGTCTTATTCCCCAATGTATACATATTTCAAAATATCACAATGTGCCCCGTCAGTATGTATGAGAGAGAGAGAGAGAGAGAGAGAGAGAGAGAGAGAGAGAGAGAGAGAGAGAGAGAGAGAGAGAGAGAGAGGCGTTAAAAACAGCTTGGGATCTCTATTTCAAGTGATAAATTAAATAATGACTCAGGAAGACATCCGAGCAGCCAACAGACACACGAAGAAATGCTCAACCTCATTAATCATCAGGGAGATGCAAATCAAAACCACACTGAGATACCACCTAACTCCAGTCAGAATGGCAATTATCAACAACTCAAAAAATAGCAGCTGCTGGAGAGGGTGTGGCGAAAAGGGAACACTTCTACACTGTTGGTGGGAGTGTAAACTAGTGCAACCTCTGTGGAAAGCAGTGTGACGATTCCTAAAAGCTCTAAATATCAACCTCCCATATGACCCCGCAATCCCCCTACTGGGAATATACCCAGAAGAACTCGAATCACTCTATAAAAAAGATACCTGCACACGAATGTTTATTGCAGCATTGTTCACAATAGCAAGAACCTGGAACCAACCACGCTGTCCATCAAAAGAGGACTGGATTAAAAAAATGTGGTACATATACACGATGGAATACTATGCAGCCATAAAAAAGAAAAAATCATGAATTTTGCAGCAAGCTGGAGTCTATAATACTATATTAATATTATAGAGTCTATAATACTATATTAATATTATAGAGTCTATAATACTAAGTGACCTCTCACAGAAACAAAGATCTGAGTATCACATATTCTCACTCATATAGTGGACCTTGATCATCCAATGCACTACTACAAGAAAATGACTGACAGTGTTGAAAACTACGGGGGGGGGGGATGGGACTAATGGTAGTAAACATCTGTCTGGAGACGGGGGGACACCTGTTATCAACAAGGGGGCCTGAATGAAGCATATTTGTATACCTAACCCTTAACTGTATCCCATAATATCAAAATAAAAAATATTGATTAAAAAATTTTTTTTAAATAATGACTCATCCTTTTTATGGAAATAACCTCCAAATAGCATATCAGGTCTTTTCTTTAGGTTTATGTGGCTTCTTCAGAGAGAAGCATCTCTTTCTCCTGATTGAGGAGAATGGAAGCAATATATCTATATACTTTCTGTCTTGGAGTTTACCTGCATAACACAGCTTGAGACTCTTTTTGTCCTGTATTTTAAGTTTCTCTTATTGTTCTTGCTTTCAGCATGGGATCTTGTTCTGGTATTCCTAAGTCAGGAGACCCTTTAGTTCATTTTTTTCCATAGAATAAGTTTCCTATTAACTTCTTGGTGGAATATAATCACTTGGGTTCCCTCCAGTGGGGATGGCATGTTGAATTTTAGCTTCTTATTATTCATCTTTTTAACATTCTAATGTTTTTAATCCTATGCCTTACTCTCATATTAAGAAATTATTTCTCCCATTCTGGATTTGTCCATCATACTTAAAACAAATTAGTTTCCTTATTCCATGGACAAATGTCAGCTTTCTCTTTGAGGATAACATCCAAACAAATGTTCATCTACTTCTTACCTTCTAAAATTTAGTTTCTGTCTCTCAAATTATATCATCTCTTCTCCTATTTTCCTTGACAGTCATATTCTTTTATGATCAACTTAGTGTTAATGCAGGCAAGAGCCAAGATAAATAAGTTTATGTAATACGTCATGTTTAACTTATAATTTCTATAATATTATTCTAATTATTTTCACTGATTTCTTGATTATATTCTTTCCTAAATTTTAAAGCTAAGAAATTGCTAATATGTTTCAGGTTAGAAAGTTATTTTAAGTAAAACTGAGTGCAAATAAAATCAAAATTGAAATTAATATAGCAACACACATGTCATATTGTGTAATTTGTATATAATGGACCAAGTTAAATGTAATAGATAATTATATAACAGTTTGACTAAATTTAGTTATTGACATGAAGATTAAATACTGATAAGGAATATATACAGTGAGTCCTATGAAATAGAAAACAACTTTTTTTCCCAAACAATTACTTTTTTCCAATAATATATCAAAAACATTACTTGTCATACATATATTTTAAGACAATGATTAAAAAACACATCAGTTTCACTTTAAATTTCATATTTTCAGATGGGGGATCAAGTTTTACATAAATCTTTTAAATTAAAATATTAATTTTTATAATTTAAATATGTAATGTTTCTATTAATATTTAAATTTAAAATACTCAAAATATTAAAGTTTAGATTAAATTTTTTTGTTATAATAAACTTTCTTTGGTGCTTTATTATAGTGGAAAAATACTGTCATGTAAAAGTTTTGCAGATTTTGTTACTATTCCTCTGGTTCACCTTAAACCACTTGAAATTCACAATAAACTTGCAGGATCTGTTCAAACTCTTTGGCAATAAAAGCAAATTGGAGGTTTTGATTATATAATATTTGGGTATAGTTACCTGTGGCCTTGTAAAGGTAAACTGCAAACATATGCTGAAAAACTAACCATTCTCACAGCCATACATGTGAGATGTTCTGAAATATTCTGTTATATCTTTAACAGAAAATAAGAAATCAATTGCTCACTAAAATATAAACAATTTTAAAGCCATTTGCCTCTAAAAATGTTTAGCAAACAGAATTATCTCATAAAAATTTATTTTCATAAGATGTGGGCAATAAGAGAATAAAGCTTTCTTTTAAAATATTTAGTACAGTTGAAAAATAAGCAAAGAATGAACTATATAATAAAGTTGTTGTTCTTCTAAGATAATATTGTCCTAGAAATTATTCAAAAAATAGCAGTTATTAAATAAACCATTTCCATTTTACTTTTAATTTTATTTTTATAAAATATTTATTTTCATTTTTATTATACTATTTTCCTAAAGTATAATTTATTCTTGGAATGCAAAATGTAAAAAACTTTTTTAAAATTGCAATTAAAAAGACTGATGGCTAGACCATCCAGTGCCTGTCACCAAGGGCAATACCACTCTCACAAGCAGCAGAGTTACCACACTGGGCACTCACCATCCCTGGCCTGCCTGTGGTTCCCCAAGTCCTGCAACTCCCAAGGATAGTGTCTCCACAGACACTCACAGCCTAGGCCACTGAGGCACATGCAGATATAATTGACATTAATTTGAAAAACATCACAGATTTTTTTAAAAATTCATACAAATAAAAACCCAAAATGAGTAGAAGTAGATATGCTTAGATCAGATAAAATAAAATTTCAGTCAATAACTATAAAAAGACAACGAAGATCATTATATAATAAAGGGATTGATTCAGCAACATGATATAGCAATTATAAATATATTTGCACCCAACACTAGAACACTGACATTTATAAAGCAATATTATTAGACCTAGGAGAAAAATACATCTATATACAATAATAGTTGAGTACTTCAACACCACACTTTTAGCATTGGACAGATCACCTAGACAGAAAGTTAACAAAGAAATATCAGACACAGTCTGCATTAATGACAAAATGGACTTAAAAGATACTTAAAACACCTTTCATCCAAAAGCTACAGAATACACATTTTTTCTTTATCAGTACATGGAACTTTCCCCAGCAAAGACCATATGTTAGGACACAAAACAAATCTTAACAGATTTTAAAATGTCAAAATCATACCAAGTATCTTCTCAGATTACAATGGAATAAAACTAGAAACCAATAACATGAGAAACTGGAAACTACAAATACATGGAAATTAAACATGTTCCTGAATGATCATTGGATGAAGGAAGAAACTGAGAAAAAAATGGAAACAAATAAAAATCAAAACACAACATACTAAAACCTATGACCTATAAGTACCTACATCAAAAAAATTACAAAATAGACAATCTAACAATGTACCACAAAGACCTTGGAAAGCATGTGCAAACTAAACCCAAAATTAGTAGAAGGAAGGAAATAATAATGATCAAAGCAGAGCTATTACAAAACAGAGACTAAATAAATAATAGAAAAATTAACAAAATTAAAAAGTTGGTTTTTTGAAAAGGTGAAATCTATAAACCTTGTGCTAGCTAGACCAGGAAAAAAAAGAGAGAGAACACGCAAATAAACAAAATTAGATCTGAAAAGGAGATATTACAACTGATACACAGAAATACAAAAGATCAGAGACTACTCTGAACAATTGTAAGCTTTCAAACTCAAAAATGTAAAGGAAGTGGATAAATTCCTGGGCATATACCAAGATTGAATCAAAAGAAATAAAACACCTCAATAGACCAATAACAAGTCATGAGATTAAATCAGTAATGAAATTTTTCTCCAAAAAAAAAAAAAAAAATTGCAAAACTGGATTGCTTTACTGCTGAATTCTATCAGACTTATGAAGAAGAACTATTATAATACCAATTCTCCTCAAACTATTTCAGATCATTGATGAGGGGAGAATTTTCCCTAACTCATTCTATGAGGCCAACATTACTCTGATACCAAAACCAGGTAAGGATTCAAAAATCAACATTGTTAAAATGACAATACTACAGACTTAACAGAATCTCTATCAAACTTTCAAAGAATTTTTAAAAATCCTAAATTTATACGGAAACAAAAAGAGCCCAAATAGTCAAAGCCATGCTGAACAAATAGAGCAAAGCTAGTTGCATAGCTCTACCTGACTTCAAAATATATTGCAAGTATTATGCTAATATTATATAATATTATATTAATATTGGCATTAGTATTAAAACAGATACATACACAATTACCTTTATATTCATTTCATTTATCAATTTATTAAAAATGAAACTGCAGCATGCTAGGAGGAGGTCCACCACAGGAACACTCACACTGTTGGCCATGCCTCGCTAGCTTGTTTGGAAAGCAAGATGCCACGAAATGTACACGCAACAGGTAAGACTCAGAAGTTGAAGAAACCCTAATGGTGGAATCCTGTCAACTGAAGTAGAGTTCTTTATTTTTTTTAATCTTTATTTTTTTCTTGAGGTGGTCATGGGAGCAAGTGGAAGCCCTCTCTTGCCTCCTGCTCAGCCAGAATGAACCGCCGGGGTGGTGCACCATGGGTGAGGGTATGTCTCAACAATTCCATGAGATCTTTTTCTTCTTTGCTTTTCGGAAGAGGTTAAATTTAAGACAAAGAAAACTTGGATGTTAACTATTATTGGAGGATTATAAAAAAGCAGCAACATTCTTGGTCTGCTTTTGTAAGCAACAGATAGGATTAGGTTCTGACTGAACCCTGAGTACTGCTGAGAAAACTCCCACACGTGATCTACCTATAGTTTTCCAACAGACATTTTTCCAAGAGTGAGTTTGGAAAAGTTAGATTAAGAGGCAAATAAAATTTTCTCAGGCTTTGAGGGGTCTGGGCTACATTTTTTAAAAAATCTATGGAGTTTAGAATGAAGCATTTAAAGCTCAATGTCCTGTCCCCTACGTAGGTCTGATTTTCAACATGTCACTATGTCTACATTAGAACTGAACTGATTTTGTGTCAAGTTATTTTTTATGAAACCCTGGAAAGGTGTTGAATGAGGGAAAGTAAACAAGAAAAAAGGAACTAGAGATGAAAAAATGCTTTAAAAAGGTGTGGGTGGGAAAACTATAACATCAGCTATGCCAGTGTATTCATTCAATGAGAACACTATGTGTGCAATGAAAATTTAAAATGTAGCTTTCATACTTGTGCATTATTCCAAGATATTTAATTTTTTATCAGTGTTAAATAGCTTTTTTTTTTTGAGTTGGAGTCTCACTCTGTTGCCCAGACTGGAATGCAGTGGCTGCTCCGGCCACCGCAGCCTCGACCTGCTGGACTCTGGCGATCCTTCCGCCTCAGCCTTCCGCGTAGCCGGAATTACAGGCGTGCGCTACCACGCCCAGCTCATTTTGATTTATTGTAGAGATGAGGTCTCGCCAATTTGCCCAGGCGGGTCTCGAACCCGCGGGCTCAGGCAATCCACTCACCTCAGCCTCCCAAGGCGCGGAATAACATTAAATAGCTTTTTGTATAGGCTTCAATCCATTTTTCAGAAGTGTGCTGTTTCTTAAAGAAAGTAACCCTAATCTTTCACATCCCATGGAACTGCCATTTACACAGAGTGGAGGACAGCCTTTTTAATGGAATAAAATATTTGCAAACTCTTCATCTGACAAGGGACCAATATTCAGCCTATACAAGGAACTCAAGAATTTTAAAAATTTCATTTAAAAAATGAGCAAAAGACATACATAGACATTTCTCAAAAGAAGAGATACAAATGGCCACAAGTATATGAATGTTTAATATCTGGAATTATCAGAGAAATGCACATCAAAACCACAATGAGGTATTAGCTTACCCCAACTGGAAGGGCTATTACTAAAATGACAAAAAAATAACAAATGCTGGCGAGGATGGAGAGAAAAGGAAACTCTTATACACTGCTAGTGGGAATGTAAATGTAAATTAGTACAGTCACTATGGAGAACAGTATGAAGATTTCAAAAAAAGAAAAAAATAGAACTATCATGTGGTCAGTAATCCTATTTCTGGATATTTATCCAAATAAATGTAAATCAATGTATCAAAGGGATACTTGCATTCACATTTATTGCAGCACTATGTACAATTGCAAAAATATGAAATCACCTAAGCCTCCATCACTGGACAAATGGACAAGACAAAAATGGTTTGTATTCACAATGGAATGCTCTTTGACCATAATAAGGAAATAAATCATGCTATTTGCAGCAAAATGGATGAATCTGGAAGTTATTTGTGAGGTGAAATAAGCCAGGCTCGAAAAGACAGAAGTCACATGGTATCACCTATATGTGTGAACTAAAAATGTTGTTCTCATGGTGGGAGAGAGTAGAATAATGGGTATCAGAAGACATGAAGGGTGGAAATTGGGAGCTGGGAGAAATGAAGAGAGGTTAATTACCAGGTATAAACATTCAGTTAGATAGAGGTTAGAAGTTCTAATGTTCGATAGTAGAGTACAGTGACTATAATTAGCAACAATGTGCTGTGCATTTTAGAGTAGCTAGATGAGATGATTTGATTTTTTTCTAACATAATTCTCACATGTAATTCATACATATGAAAACTATATAATGTATGGATAAGATTACAAAGTTTAGCCGGGCTTGGAGGCTCAGCCTGTAATCCCGTGCCTTCGGGAGGCTGAGGTGAGTGGATTGCCTGAGCCCGCAGGTTCGAGACCCGCCTGGGCAGCGAGACCTCATCTCTACAATAAATCAAAAAATCAGCCGGGCGTGGTAGCGCATACCTGTAATCCCAGCTACTTGGAAGACTGAGGCGGAAGGATGGCCGGAGCCCAGCAGGTCGAGGTTGCGGTGGCCGGAAGCGGCCACTGCACTCCAGTCTGGGTGACAGAGTGAGACTCCAACTCAAAAAAAAAAAAAAAAAAAAAAGATTACAAAGTTTAAAAATTTAAAAACTAAAAAAAAAATGTGACAAATTGGAAAGTCATAATACATTTAAAAAATCATTTCATTTGGAGATGCCCTTATTTGCTCTTTTTATTACATGCTCTATTTATCTTGATGGGGATTTAGGGGGGTGGATTTGTGTGTGTGTGTTTGTGTGTGTGTGTGTGTGTGTGTGTGTGTGTGTGTGTGTGTGTGTGTGTGTTGGAGTCTCACTCTGTCGCCCAAACTGGAGTGCAGTGGCCGCTCCCGGCCACCACAGCCTCGACCTGCTGGGCTCCGGCAATCCTTCCGCCTCGGCCTTCCAAGTAGCCAGAATTACAGGCATGCGCTACCACGCCCGGCCGATTTTTTGATTTATTGTAGAGATGAGGTCTCGCTTCCCAGGTGGGTCTCGAACCCATGGGCTCAGGCAATCCACTCACCTCAGCCTCCCAAAGGCGTGAGATTACAGGCTGAGCCACCGAGCCCAGCTAGGGGGGTGGATTTTAATTAAGGTTTTAGAAAATGTTTTTAATGTATTTGAAAGATATTACTGGATATTTCTTCTATTAGGGTGTTGATCTAAGTTCTACAAGTTCTACTGAACAGTTTAGGAATACAGATCACATCCTCCAAATAAAGCTGAAGATGTCAGTTACATCCCATCATATTACTTGGAAATGAATTGGCAAGCAAATTGGAAGAAAATAATAAGAGAAGACTCATGATAAGCGTGTCCTAAATTTGAAGTTTGAATATAGTGGAGTTATATTTAAACAATGCACAAAGTCCTGTTCCAGGTGCATAATAAATGCCAAAATGCTTGTGTAGAAAACAAATCAATAGAAAAATCCATATAAAAAGTTTCATCAAAGCACTATTATCCATGTTAGAAGCTTATCTACTACATGTTTTATTTTATATATATTTTGTTGTTGTTGTTGTTGAGAAAGCAGGATTTTTTGAGAGGACAGAAAAGCTCCCACAGTGGAAGGGGACCCAAAGGGGTTGCCCTACATGATTTATTTTATATCAAGCTTTATTAACATATAAAGTAAGTAGAAGACATTGTCTTTGAAAAACATATCCTATCATTTGAGAGTCAAGAAATACATTTGTAAGTGTATTAATATTATGACTAAGAATCAAAATGAATGGAGATAAAAATAAGAATACCAAACACTTTTGCCAGGGTTGGTTCTAAAAATGTTATATTGCATTAACTCAGGTAATTATAATAATACCATAATTAAGTGAGTTTTATTTATATAAGACATTTGCAAGTAAACAAGCTGAGCAAAAGTTGGAAGGCCACATGCCAGACTGCAGGGAAGCCAGGATATGAACATTCAGTTCCAGAATCAATTCAGCAATAAGCACTTCAGAATTTCACTAGAAATGGGTATAGAGCTTCTGTAGTCATTAGAATACTAAGCAAAGATTTAATGAGAAGATAGTTCTTTAACTGAAAGCATAAGTAGAAATGGATTTAAAAATAAAGTACAGGAGTTAGTAAAGATAAATTCACTGATAGAGTGGAGTTTGCATTTTAGTGTGTTAAAATCACTAGAGTTATTGTTAAAAATACAGATTCCTGAGCTAGGTGTCTACAGGTGCTTGTTAGTTTGTTTTCAGAAAGCATTAAGTATACCAAGGAAATTACTTTCAACAAGATCCCTAGATGATTTTCATACCAACTTCATGGAGGATCCTATGGAAAATAGTACACTAATATTTTGAATTCAAATTGCATCACTAGTCTCTCTAGTCCAATAAGATTACGTCTACATAGAAAATAAAACCAAATATAATAGCAAATCCTATTTTATAGATTTCTGCACTTATTTGAATGTAAACTTACAATGTAAAGTTATGCAATATTGCTCATGCTATTGCCACACACTTAGTATCTAATATTATCTTGTCAAATGTGTTTATTTTCATTTTCAGCCCAT
This sequence comes from Cephalopachus bancanus, assembly GCA_027257055.1. NCBI lineage: Eukaryota > Metazoa > Chordata > Mammalia > Primates > Tarsiidae > Cephalopachus > Cephalopachus bancanus. The sequence goes on along the minus strand of JAPVLO010000068.1, from coordinate 7,576,563 downwards.
GCTTTGTCTATTTATTCTAACTCTCCAAAAAGGATCTTAGTTCTTACCATAGACACATACCCAAGGGGGGACCCCCCCAAAAAAAACCAGAATTATTTTTTTGGAAGTCAGGCCTCTTCTAGTATATTCAGAATGTGTTCCTCCAGATCAGTCAACCAGTTTTTATCTGGAAATTTTGAGAAGGTTGTGTCACAATTTATGGAAGAAACATCCCGAGTTGTGGCAATCAGGTGACTGGTTCTTCCACCATGACAATGCACATGCCCACACCACATTGATGAGTGTTCAGCAGTTTTTGACCAAAAACGGCCTAACCCCATGCCCCACCCTCCCTATTCACCTGATCTCACCCCGAATGGCTTTTTTTTTGTTGTTTCCCCAGATGAAAAAAGTTCTCAAAGGGGAAAGTTTTGTTGATGTGGAAGAAGTGAAAGGAAAAAATGGCAGTAGATTGAAAGGCATCAAAATTGACAAGTTCGAAACTGTTTTGAGCAGTGGAAAAAACATCTCAATATGTGTATTGCATCAAATGGAAAGTACTTTGAAAGTGACTGAAGTTTAAACATGTAAGAATAAATACACAATTTTTTATAAATAAGTTCCAGTTTTTTTGAGATCCCTCCAGACACTAACATTTCAGTAAAGGATCTTGCTGTTTTTTAAAGGCATAATATGGCTGAGCAATTAATGCTGATTTTCTTCTATTATGGAAAGAACATTTATCATTCCTTTCTGTTTTCAAAGAACTCTCTTAGTGACTGCCTAAATCATTCCATGAGATCATATGTACCAATGGCATTCAGAACAATTCTTTCTACTTTGCATTATAATTTGTCTTAAGAGTTTGGTTTTATAAGGCTACTTCTCATGGAAGATTATAGTTAGATCAAAAGAGGCAGCAGTGCAATTTGGCTTTCAAAACATGAAAGATCATATTTTGATTAACAATGGGAATAACTGTAGGCTGGGAGAAGTCTTTATTAAAGACATTGTATCCTGCCATGAGTGCCCCAACAAGATGATTCTGTCTCCTTCTGCCTGGGAACCTGGTCATTATGTTCATCCTACTTGTTACCATATTGGATTGTGTCTGTTCAAACTAAGCCTTAATAAGGTAATATATTGAGCTTATAGCAAGGTAATATTATATTTAAAGACTGATTCACAAGATAACTTAAATGTAAATAATGATGGACATGTACAATTTACAGTTATTTCTTGTATGTTATTGTTGTTTACATTCAATGTGGTTTGACAACTTCCTGCAGATTTCTTTCTAAAAGCAATGCACCAATTTGAAATTCTTGAAAAATGAAAGCATCAAAATGAGGAAAAGGCATAGGTAGTATCTTCTATATGTTCAAGATGTAGGAAACAAAACAAGTTAAATGATTACCGTTATTAGTCTTTTAATTAAAATAATGATTATATTCTGAACCTTTTAAACCAAAATTGGTCTAGACTTCAAAATTTTTAATTTAAATTTCTGTCTTTTTTTAAAAAAAGCAAAAACATTCTTTTCCATTTACTTCTTGTCCCTCGCATGCATAGACCCACTCATTATTAACATCCCCCAATAGAGCAGTACATTGTTATAGCTGATGAACCTATTATCATACTAGATATTTTTAATATAATATGCAACATACATTCTTAACATAATTGGCATTCTTAATTATTGATTTGCAAAGACTTGTATCTAGTTTAAAGATACTCTTCTTTCTCTGTACCTTTCATTAGCACAAAAGTACACTATGAGTCTTACACATAAAATTTACCTTGGTGTATAGGAAAACTAAAAAAAAGTCATTTTGCTTTTCATTAGAAGATACTAGCATTCTTACACCAATTTATATAAGAAAAATATGTGGAATACTTTTTATTACCTGTCAGAAGTACATCACCCTCTTGGAGTATAATAGAAATTGCTTTTATGATTAAAAGGAACAAAGTCTCCTATAATTTGATTTTTTGCTAGGAAAAACCTAAAGCTATGCATCAATTTGCACTAAATTAATTCGGTCCAGATAAGAAACCATATAAAACCTATGCATTTACTTCATAGCTCATTCCCTCCCATGAGTCAAGATAGGCCTTTATTATTATGTAACAGTATGAAGTATTTTAAACTCAAAAATCTATACTTTATTTTAATTTTTAATGAAACAAGATACAGTATTTATACATGTACACAAGTGTACTCTGTTATGTTCTCATTTTCATGCAATAAAGCAGCTCTCCTTGTAATTTATTCTAAATGCACCCCATCTCTTTTTTTTTACAGCTCAACTTATCTACCAAGACAGATAATCACTGTAAAGTGTTATTTGTAGGTAATGCACTAAGAGAGCATGGAAGATGCTCTTACTAAGTCCTCACATTGTGCTGTGGTCTATGCAGAACACCTGGCATTCAATTCTCAGAATGGTCTTAGGTTGTAGGTATGATTATTGTAATTTTACAGAAGAGAAAATAGACACAAGACAGTTAAATAAGTTACATAGGCTGACACAACCAGTAAATAGTTGGTATGTTTTTGTTTTGTGATTATGTGGTTTCCTTATATCACAGAAAAATATTTTCTACAATTATCTTTAGCATAAATATATTTCTTTTTGATAATACTCTATTGATTTATATCATATGATTCCCTTCTCCTTTTACCCCATTTGTCTCTTCCTTTTGCCTATAGCATTCCATGCAGACAAAGCACCTTGACATTTGAATGTACTTAATTAAGAATATTCCTAGATGTCTCTACATACATCATACAAGTAACATTTGATTCTCCTGTAAAACTGGAAACACCTTGAAGGCAGATTCAATGTTGTAGATGTAACAAGAACTGAAGGAGTTAAAATCATGCCACTCCAAATTATGCCACTGTAGTATATTGACTACTTTTTATTGAAGACACTTAAAAAACAGCAGATGCAAGACAATCATTCTGACCTTATTCTATTTCTTAAAATTAGGAGACAAAATTTCCATGTAAAAGTTGTCTTCCTTATTCCAGAAGAAAAGCGTCATTCTTATCATCAAAGACAGAAAGATAAGGCCAAGGGAATCCGTATAAGTAAACCTTGTCTGACTTACCCTTAACTTCCTAACACCTCATCCACCAATTAACTACCTTTTCACATTTCCACAATTTACTACTTCTTGTCTAATTCAGTACATAAGTCTTCAATTCTGAGTCCTTGGTTCTTCATTGCCTTGTAAGCCTCCCTTGCCACATAAAACTTGTATCAAATAAATGTGTATGTTTTTCTTTGGTTGATTTGTCTTATGTCAATTTAATTCTCAACCCCAACTATAAGCAAAAATAATCCTAAAAAATTAAAGGTAAAATTTTGCCTTTTCTATAATATTTCATGATGTAAGGACAGAATGTTTTTAAAATGCCTAATGAAAAAAATAGGGAAGGAGTTTAAGGTGGGCTCCAAGAAGCAGACTAATAGTGCCTCTTTCATGGAGCAAACCAAGGAAGAGAGCCCCAGCAGTTGGGGACCCCCAGTGGTCTCAGCAGGTTGAGTTGGAGGATGTACCCCACAACCACAGAGGACCACTGGGACACACAGAGGAGAGAGAACAGGTAGTAACTTTTGGAGCCAGGAAGCCTCCTTCCCATCCATCTTACATCAAGAAGAGAGATTAGTCTCTGAACGTGGGAAACGGTGAGTGTGGAAAACAAAGACTCAGCACTTGCTTCTACTATAGACTAGGAGGGCCCCGTGGGCCTCATGAGATTACAGTCCCACAAAGAAAAAAAAAAGCCTGAATAAGGCATAGTACATGCAGGCGGAGCCCATGTAGAACTGTGGACCTATTTAAGCTCTGGTAACTATACCCAAATCATCTCCAAGAACTCGTTTCCTGCAGGTAGCACTTGGCAAAGAACCTTGGCCCAGCAGCCTTCACTTGCCCCAAGAGCTGTTTCTGCTACTCCTTTGGTTTGGAGCAAGCAGCAATGAGAGGTCCTGTTGAAAGAACTTTTGAGTTCTGAAAGCAATCAGTCTCTAGTGAGGGAAGGGAAACCAGGAGGAGCCCTATTGTCATGGTAATCCCTCTCTCCCCATGTGAAAGCTTCTGGGCAACAGATGGCCCTGCCATTCCTGCAGTGCTACTACAGTGGCCAGGAAGCCCATCCCCTCTCCCAGTTTCCACTGAATGTGCACAGCTTGGGATCAGGAATGCAAACCAATCAATTCCAGTCCATGGGAAAAATGTTGCTGAAGAAGGAATTTGGTGTTCTGTTGGACTGCTTCAGACAAGAAAGGGGGCAGGGGTAGGTGGGGAGGGTTATGGAGGGAGACACATCATTTTGGCAACCCCTCTCTCCCTTTGTGAATTCCTCTGACAACAGAAAAAAGCTTGCCTATCCCCACAGTGTAGCCTCAGTGGCCAGGGGCCCTATTCCCACTTGGGTAGCCAATTGTGTCTGCATTAGGTTGACCAACTATACCCCCCACCAGCCTCCTCAAAAACCTAAGAACTAAGGATCTTTGGGAGTTCTTAGAACCATACCCATCACCTAAGTCATCTGAACACTTCTCTGGAAGAACAAAATCCAAGCAAAAAAGCCCACAACCATCATTACAGCTGACTGTCTCCTCCAAGAGCCACCTCCTGAGTGGAGGTCAACCAGCACAGTCCATTACAACATTTGAGACAATAATACAGTCCTAGAGAAGAGCATAAAAACAAAGACCATGTCACTATACATCTCACAGATGAGTCCAAAGACTGAGGCACCAGAGAGCTTCTCCAGAGGTTTCTCCAGAGATGTTGATGACTAACTCCCTTATAAGTCAACACCTGTGCCTTCACATCATGGGATACCTTGCAGGCACCATCTAATACCAGCCAAATGTTGATAACTTCATAGGGCAACCAAACAAGAACAGCAGGACCCACAGTGATCAGGCCCTCTCAGACTACCACTCCCAGGGGAAGGAAATGTGCAGTACAATAAGGAAACACTCTGTGAGATAAGACAATAAAAATAAAAAATAAAATAAATAAATCTCACAAAATGCCACCCCAACATTAACAACCTTATTTACCTAAAAAAAAAAAAAAGAAAAGAAGAGAAGAATCTGTTCTTATGGATAAAACATTAAAGCAATTCCCAAAGCCTTAATAAGTCATCATCCACAAAAGAATCCCTAGATCCCAAGCAATGGAACCTATCCAGAACAACCTGTCCCTGATGACAGTCAAATAATTCAGACTATACATGACAAAGACAGTAGAGAAAAGTCATGAGAAAATGGAAGCACAGATCATCTAGTCAAGGAAAATAGTGCAGGAAATAAAAGCTGAGCTGGCCAATAAAAGAAAGTTCCAATCTGAACTTCTGGAAAGGAAGAATGGTTTCCTGAAACTTCAAAGCACAGTAGCAAACCTAAGAAGTATAACTGTCTAGCCAAAGGAAATAATCTCTGAGCCTGAGGATTTAACTGTTGAAGCAACCCAGTCTAAAAAAACAAGAAGAAAAAAGCTCAAGATTAATTAATACAGTATACAAAAGGTTTGGGATTATGTAAAGAGACCAAATCTACAGTTGAGTGGCATCCCTGAGAAAGAAGGGGAAACTGAGAACACTCTAGAAGAACACCCTAGACCTCCAAGAGGTCATCCAAGAAAATGTCCCTTACCCCACTAGAGTGGTAGTCAAGCAGATAGGAGAGATCCAGAGAATTCTTGCAAGGTATTATATGAGAAGACCATCCTTAGGACACAATAATCTGTCTCCATATGATAAAAATAAAGGAAAAATCCTAAAGTCACCTAGAGAAAAGGGACAGAACACTTACCAAGAAAGACCCATCAGAGTTTCAGTAGACTTCTCAGCAGAAAACCTGTAAGCGCAAAGGGAAAGAGGTCTCATCTTTAATATTCTTAAAGAAAAGTAACTCCAGGCTACAGTTTCTTACCCTGTCTAGCTAAGCTTCATTAATGAAGGATAATTAAAATCCTTCCCAAACATCCAATCTCTAAGAGAATATGGCATTTCTAGACTAGCCCCTCAGGAGATGTTTCAGAAATTTCTAAGTACAGAAATGAAAGAACAGTTCCATCCATCAGAAAAGCACAAGTAAGCACAGAGTTAGCAGACCATACAAATAAACCACAAAGCCTAAATTGAAAAGCAGTCTCTTAATAACAACACAGCAGAAATAAACTCACATATATCCAGCTTATAACTTAAATGTGAATGGACTGAACAGACCACTCAAAAGTCACAGAGTGGCAAATTGGATAAAGAAACATGAATATTCCTTTTGCTACCTTCAGGAAACCCATCTCACTGAAAATGGCACTCACTGGCTCAAGGTAAAGGACTGGAGAAAGATTTTCCAGGCAAATAGAAAACAAAAGAAAGCAGGAATATTTAATCTCATATCATACAAAACAGACTTTGAACCAATAAAAGTTAAAAAGGATATGACGTAATGACAAAAGATCAGTCCTCTAGCAAGAAATAGTCATCTTAAATATATATGCACCAAACATAAGAACATCCAGATTCATAGCATAATTCCTAATTAAATTAATCAAGGACATAGATAGCCATACAATTATAATTGGATACTTGAATATCCCACAAATAGCTTTAGACAGACCACCAAGGAAAAAAATAAAAAATAAAATAAAATAATAACAAGAAAATACAAAACCTTAACACCCGAACAATTGAACTTAATAGACATCAATAGAACACTTTAGCCAACAACCAGATCATATACGTTCTTCTCTTTACCCAATGAAACATACTTCAAGATCAACCACATACTCTGACATAAATCAAATGCTAACAAATTTCAAAAGGTCAAAATCATACCAAGGGCCTTTTCAGGTCACACTATAATAAAAATAAACACCATCACCAAAGAAACCCCCAGAAGAAATGCATGAAAATGAAACAACATGCTTCTGAATTACTTTTGGGTTAACACAGAAATAAAGACAGAAATAAAAAAGAAATTCCTTACAATAAATAAAAACAAAAAACACAACACAATAAAAACTTTGTGATACATGAAAGTGATAATGAGAGAAAATTTTATAGCATTGAACTTACATATCAGGAACATAGAATTATCTTAAGTAAAAAAATCTAACATTACACCTAAGTGAGAAGGAATATCAAGAGCAATCCACTCCTAAAAATAGTACAATAATTGAAATTATTTAAATAAAATGGAACGAAATAGAGAGCAAAGAGGTCAATGAAACAAAAAACTGATTATGCAAAAGGATACAGATAGACTGATCCCTGACTGGCCAGACTGACAAAAGAGAGAGAGAGGGAGAGAGAACAAACATTCAAACGTTCAAATAAGCACAATTAAAATTGAAAAAGGTGATGTCACAACTGATCCTGAGGAAATTCAAAAGATTACTATGAATACCTCTATGTAAATAAACTAAAAAATTTAGAGAAAATGGAGGAATTTCTGATATCACAAAACTCCCAAGGTTAAAACAGAAAGAAGTTGAAACCTTAAACAAACCATTAACGATCCAAGAAATTAACTCAGTAATGAGAAACTTCCCTGCCAAAAAAAAAAAAGCCTTAAACCAGATGATTTTCTGTTGGAGGCCAGCTCCAGCAGGGTCAGGGTTTCCTGAAGGAGGAACGGAGTCGAAGAAAGAGAGTTAACTTTGACACCTGACTCTGGTGTTAGCAGGACAGATGCCGTTTATTGTTAGTTAACATCCAGCTTATATACTTTTTTTACAAAGAAGTAGTCTTTGAAAAATTCTTGGCATCAGACACAATTAGTAACCTTGCTTAAGACAAAGAAGAGAGCAAGTAACTCATACATGATGTTTTTCATAAAGCCACTCTGACGTGAATTCCCTCATGTACAGACATTTTTTAAAAAAGATATCACTGTCTTGTGGTCTACAAAGCATCCCATTTTGCCCTTAAGCATAACTCCTACTTTGTTCCCTTAATTTTTAGCTATAATCTGTTTTCTTGACCACTTTGTATATTCCAACTCCTTAAATTCTTAAAAAACCCATTTTTCAAGGCTATTCTAAAATGGTTATTTATTCTTAACAAAGAACATGTCTTAAGCCTTTTTTATAATATTTTCTATTCTTAAAGCCTATTAACTCATTGTTAATGATTAATGTAACACACTCATATCATGAAGCCTGTTTTGTATTTTCTTGTACTTAAATTTTTATTATCTGAACTTTATACCCTTAACTCTATGTTAAAAACTTAGTCTGAACAACATGAAGTCGTATAACATTTATGTGATTGTTAATCTCCTAAGCATAATATACCACATGTAGAAAGTAAGTAAATGTAATTTTTGCATTGGCACTCTTCCTAAGAATACAATACAAATACAAGAATACAAAATAAAAAATTTCAGCTTCCCAAAATTCTCCAATTAGTTGCCAATCAGAAGAAATAAAATCTTACAAGTGATTATCTACTCACACATGATATTTAAAATCTCTTACTATAATTCCCTGGCAAGGCCAATGAGTTCCCTTACAAACATTAAATTGAGCACCTTCTGATCTTTTACAATTTTCCCAACTACAATGTTTAATCAAGTGATTGCGTGGTCTAATACCAGGAGGCCAGGGACATGGAAACCTAGGGAGGAGTTCAAATAAAGGGAAGGTAATTTTTTCATGAATTCCCCTCTTGCCTTTTTGCAAGGGGTAGTGGAGGTATGAGTGGAATTTTGCTTTCCAACTTCAGACTGTACAGAACTTTCCAGCTGCATTAATAACAAGAATAGAAAAAGCAAGGGTTTCAGCTGCTCAGGTTCGCTTTGCGACCTGGGGTCTTCAGCCCCCAGGAATTGTCAGCAGGCAGGCCTCCATGGCTGACTCCCAACATTTCTCAACTGAATTATACAAGATATACAAAGAGAAGCTGATGCCATTCCTGTTGAAAATATTCCAGACAACTTAGAAGGAAGGAATTCTCCCTAGCCTATTCTATAAGGCTAGTATTATCCTGATTCCAAAAAAATGGCAAAGACTCAACAAGGAAAGAAAACTATAGGTTAATTTCTCTGATGAACATAGTTGCAAAAAATCTCAACAAGATTCTATCAAATTGGATCCAGCACAATAGCATATTTCAAGGACCATCCATCACACCAGGTGGACTTCATTCTTGGAATGCAAGGCTGGTTTAACATACATAAATCAATAAACATAATCTATCATGTAAATGGTGCAAAACTCAGAACCACATGATTATCTCATTAGACACACAAAAACCATTTCATAAAATCTAACATCTCTTCTTGATAATTTTTGAACACCTAGACATCAAAGGAATAAGTCAAAAAATAATGTGTGATCTCTGAGTTCTGATAATTAAGTTCTCAAACTCATCCTAGAAAAAGTGCTCCATACCTCATATCACTGTGGTTACATTCTAAGTAATTCCCTTAGGAAGATAAGCACTGACACAATGCCTAGTTCACGCATCAAAGCAATTTTGGATCTCTTTCTAGAATAGACATCAGAGTTGTTATTGTGCTACATTTGAGGTCATGAATGTCACTAAAATGTCTTTCTTTCAATATTTCTTTTATTTGGGGACAAAAAGAAGTCATTGGGGGCCAGACCAGGTGAATAGGGAGGGTGTTCTAATACAGTTATTTGTTTACTAGCTAAAAAATTCTTCACAGACAATGTTGTGTGAGTTGGTGCATCATTGTGATGTAAGAGCTCCTTCAGGACCATTTTTGCACACACCTAGTTTTGAAGCCTACATAGTTGTGATGTATGCACACACCTTTTTCATGACAGGATTTTCAATTAAGATTTTTATAACTGTTTTTCTATCAATCTTTATTTGGTCTGCTCACAGTCAGCCAATGATTTTCATGTGCAATTTGATGAATCTTTGCAGTGTTCTTATCAGTTCTGCTTGTTACTGGCCATCCTGACCTCTCTTCACTAGTGATGCTTTTGCTCCCCTCAGAAAAATGTTTAATCCATTTCTTCATGGCATTATCCTCATAAATTTGGACTAACATGTCCCAGATTTTACTGCCACTCTTACCAAATTTAAAAAGAAATTTAATGTTTGCTTTTTGCTTTAACTCAAGCTCCAACATTCTCACACAATGGCACACATGCAACAACAATGATGGACACCACTCAGCTAGACACTGACTCGATCACAGCTGTGAGACACTGGGCATATCAAGGTTATAAAGCTCTACTGAGTTGTTTGCACAGTGTGGCCAATGTAAGAGCATGGTGGAAAGTTCACAGACTTAATTGTCAGTACTTTTATGACAAACCTGCAACCAACATCATGCTTAATGGGCAGAAGCTAGAAGCATCCCCCCTAAGAACTGGAACAGGACAAGGAAGTCCATTGTCACTCCCCCTAATCAGCATAGTACTGGAATTCCTAGCCAGAACAATCAGACGAGAGAAAGAAATCAGGGGTATCCAAACATGAAAATAAGACATTGTTATCTCTCTTTTCAGATTATATGACTTTATACATAGAAATCCCAGAAGAGTTAGTCAAAAACCTCCATGCACTAATAAATGACTTTGATAATGTTGCAGGACATAAAACCAACATGCAAAAACAGGTGGCTTTATATACATAACTAACAAACAGTCTGAGAAACATACAAAAAAACACAATCTCACTGACAATAGCCACTAAAGACATTAAATACCTCAGCATCAATCTAACCAAAAAACTGAAAGAACTTTACAGTGAGAACTACAAAACTCTGCTCAAAGAAATCAAAGATGACACAAACAAATGAAAAAAAATCCCATGCTCGTAGATTGGAAGAATCAATATCATCAAGATGTCCATTCTACCCAAGGAAATCTACAGATTCAACACAATTTTTATCAATTTGTCAGCATCATTCTTCACAGACTGAGAAAAGGCAAAACAGAAATTCATATGGAAATAAAAAAGAGCTCAAATAGATAAAGCAATCCTCAGCAAAAATAGCAAGCTGTAGGCATCACAGTTCCAGTCATCAAACTTTAACACAAGTCTGCAGTAACCAAGACAGCATGGTACTGGTGCAGGAATAGACACATAGACCAATGCAACAGGACAGGAAATCTAGAAATAAAACTATGGACCTACAACCAACTCATCTTTGACAAAATCAATGAAATAAAACATTGAAAAAAAAATTTAGCAAAAGTTGCTGAGAAAACTGTCTAACCATATGAAGAACAAAACTATGTTCCTACTTATCACCATATACAAAAAATTAACTCAAAGTAGATCAAGGACTTAAATTTGAAATGTCAAACTATAAGAATCCTGGAGGAAAACTTAGGGATCACCTGTTCACACATTGGAATAGGCAATTAATTCAAAAAGCAAATGCAGCAAAAGCTAAGGTTGACAAGTCAAGTCTCATCAAACTAAACTTTTTTGGAACAGCCAAAGTAACAATCAGGGAGTAAAAAGACAACCCATGGAATGAGAAAAAATATTTGAAAACTGTACATTAAACAGGATCTACAAAGAACACAAACAACTTGACAGAAAAAAAGCCTACTAAAAAGAGGGCAAAGGATATGAAAAGACACTTGTCCAAGGAAGACATTCAAGTAGCCAACAAACATGAAAAAATGCTCGCATTCATTAATCATCAGAAAAATACAAATCAAAATTACAATGAGATACCATTTCACACTGGTAAATATGGCTATCTTTAAAAAGTCAAAAACAACAGGTGTTTGTGAGGCTGAGGAGAAAAGGAAATGGTTCTACACTGTTGGGAATGTAACCTAGTTCAGGCTTTGTGGAAAGCATTGTGCCATTTTCTCAAATAGCTAAAAATTGAGCTACCGTATGATCCAGCAATCTGGATAAATGGGAATAGACCCAGAGGAACATATATCACTCTAACAAAAAGGCACCTGCACATGGTCACTGTGGCACTATTCACAATAACAAAAACATGTAGCCAACCCAGATGCTCACTGAAAGTGAACTGGCTAAAGAAAACGTGGTATACATACACAGCGGGATACTATGTAGCCATAAAGAAGAACAAAATCATATCCTTTACAGAAACATGAATACAACTAGAAACGATCATTCTAAGTGAACTGCCGCAAAAACAAAAAAGTAAATACCACATATTCTCACGCACAAGTAGCATCTGATCACTATATACACGATCACAATAGTGGAAACAACAGACACTGGACACCGCTAAAGGAGGGAGAAAAAGCAGGAGTTATAAGGGGAACACAGTCACACACTGAGCACCAAGTTCACTATCAGTGGGAGAGCGTGCTCACTGGAAGTCCAAGCCTTACCTGCATGCAATTTACTTATGTAGCAAATCTTCACATAAAACCCACACCTAAAATAAGATAATAAAGTAAAATAGTATACCCCAAAGACAACAACAAAAATATTTATTCTAGTCACTCTTCCCCAATCCTGTATGATTGTTTATAATCCCCAAAGACTCTTTTGAAGTTCTTTTACATAAACATATTCTCCTTGCACATAAAATGACCTGATTTAAAATAATGAAACCAATGAATTTGGTTTACCAAAATTCAGTTTTTGCACTTTCTAAGAGTTTATGCATGGATTAATGTGAGAGAACACACATAATCACAAATAAATAAATAGGTATTTAAATTATGTCACCGGATACAACAGTTCGGCCAAATTTTTGTATTTAGCGCTTACTGTATTTTGAACAGGCATGAATTAGATCTTGACAGTCTTAAGAAAACACATTATTATTCTCACAGCAGAATACTTCTGGAAGAATTATCTTTGATTTTGTGTGAAATTTTTCAATTCAAGAAAACATTTATAAATTGTAAAAATTGGATCCACATTGCTCTAAGGTGGAAACATCATCTGATAATATATGTGTATGAAGTTATAAATAAAGAATGGTACTTTAACAGATAAAGTTATTTAAATAATATTAGGGGGGAAATATTTTGTTTTCAAGATTATTATTTTCATTATTTTAAGATAAGACTACACAAAACAAAGTCATGCAAAGTAAAATTTGAAAGTCAGGCAGAATCTTTTTAAATAAAGGATTCATTGGAAAGTATAATCATAAGGGCAGTGACCAGAAACATATTTTTTAAATAATCTTTTATGTAAAAACATGAAATAATTTAAGTTTAATCAACTAGATTCTGTAAGGAAAATAAGGAAAAACATAATCAATTTAGAAAACATAAAATAAGAAAGCAGTATGAAAAAGATCTAATTACAAATTAGTACCTTCCTTTAAATTCTTACCTATCCTTTTTCCCTTTATTTAAATTCAACTTCTGATGCTTTACATTGCAAGTTATCTTGTCATCAAAAAATCCTCCATAATTATCTGAAAAATAGCCAGGTGAGTAACTGTCTTAAAATTTATCAGTGGTCAGTTCTTAGTAGTAACTAGCATCGTTAGTACCAGTCATCATTTTCATGCTGAGTTCTGTTCTAATAGATGGGTTCTGTGAACTAGACTTCCTTCTGAGACAGTTCATACACAGTTACCTGAAGTCTCAGTAAGGGTTGTCTTTTCCTTTAGATTTCAATGGTTTCAAAATAAAGGTCATACTAGAATTAAAAAAAGAAATTAGTAAGAAATGATTCATTTAGTTCTGGCCTGATAATTCAAGATCTTTTTATACTAATGAAGAAATAATTATCTAGATGACTATGATATGTAAAGATAAATAAATAGTATATCAACATATATGTGTGTGTCTTTGTGTATTTGTATGTTTCTTTTTCTGATTATGTGTTTGTATGAGTATACATAAGTGTGTAAGTTTTTTTGTTTAATTGTTTGCTTTTGGTTTTTGTTTTGAGTTGGAGTAAGTGTCATGATCGTGACGCACCACAGCCTCCATCTCCTAGACTCAGGAGATCCTTCCACTTGAGTCTCCCAAGTAGCTGGGACTACTGGCATGCTACCTCATCCATCTAATTTTTAAATTTTTTTGTAGAAACGAAGTCTTGCTAAGTTGCCTACTCTGATCTTTAACTCCTGGGCTCAAGCAATCCTCCCACCTCAGCCTCTCAAACTGCTGGGATTACAGAAGTGAACCACTGTGCCTGGCCAGTTATATAGGTTTATAGTCCAACCTATTATCATGCTGAATTGAGTATTTACATAAATATAGGATACAAAAGAGAGAGAATGAGGGCTGGTGGTGTTCAAAATTGATTCTAAACCTAATGTTAAGAATAATTGACTAAAAGTTAAAACAATAGCTTCCATGAGGTTATAAAATTAATATGTGTCAACTATTTTATCTCATTAATTAATAAGAAAACCAATAAGATGTTGCCGGTGGTTCATATGAGAATTGAATTTACAGGGTTTTATATGCTTTACAAAATAACTTTTGTTTGCATTGTAATGAACAGAAAATATTTGTGTTAGTATGGACAGAAAATATGTGCATCACCCTTGGTCTTCTATAACTTAGCATTCATCTCTACAGAGTTACAAAAGTAACCTTCCACACATGCTCATCAGAGCAGATTTTAATAAGCAGATAATTCCAAAAATTTACGAATTCCACTCCAACACCTCTCACAATTTTCCCTGAGACCATTCTGACTTCTTTCTGCAGGCCTTGAGCAAGTTATAAAACTTTTCTGTAATTAAGACTGAAAGTGAGAAGAGACAGGTCTCTGTCTACAACTTAGATTGCCTTTTCAACTGGTGATGTCAACGCCTCCACAACATTTCTGAATTTGCAAAGAGGGTGCGGAATTTGTGGGTAGAGATATGGCAGAGCTGAAAGCAGAGGGGGACATGGAGAAAGAAAGCCCACTGGAGACAGAGGTGGACAGAGTGAGGTGAAAGTCATCCACCATCATGGGAGGCTGGAAATGAAGTTATCAAGATAGCTAATAAACATGGAGAAAATAATATTAAACACAATTCTGAACTGTTTGAATCATTGCAATTTAAATCCTCTGCATTTCTGAAAACCTCTAGTACATTTTGCTACATACCAAAATAACTTACTGGACTGTGTTTACGTGTGTGTGTGCACATATGTTATGCATTCTATGTGCTCTATTTTTGAATCCATGTTAAATGAAGAAAGGTCAGATATGAGTTAATGTTCCATAAAGTGAATTAACCTAGGGCTGGCCGGATCTCAGAGTCAAGTGATCATTTCTTACCTTCACTCCAAAGAATTTACAAACATTTTAAGACGGTAAGCATCAAATATCCCACGCCAAGCTTAAAACCAAAGTTTAGGAAAACTTTTCTAGATACAGTTTACATCTGGGTTTAATGGATTTTGTTTTAGATTTATTCACTAAAATGTGTTTCTGAGCATACCTTAGTAATCTCTTCCTAAAAATGTTAGAACCTTTCAGATTCGTATAGTTTTATGGTTTTAAATAATTAAAATTCTTAACTATAACATTTTTTTCTTTGTGAAACAAATGCAAATACTTGTAATAAATGCTCTAAAGCTAAATAATTTATTATGTCGACAAAATAATACTTTCTCCCTCAAAATAATCACTATAATAGTTAAGAGTCTTTAGAAAATGATTTTATTCAGGATCTTTTGAAAAATAATAGAATGCTTCAGTAGATACTGGCTCCCTAAAAATAGATGCTGACTCCCTAGAAATAACCCCATAATGACTTGTTGACAAGAAAATGATGAGTTTATTTTCATTGTAGTTAAGAAGATCACTACCTAAATAGAGCCAAGGTAGGATCTCAGAGAGAAAAACACAAATTTGGAATAATTTTGCAATTTTGAAGTTTTTTTTAAGATGAAGTTTTTAAAGTGGAAGCTTGATTTGGATTGGGAAAGGATCAGAATATAGTAATGTATGCCTGGTGGACACAGCGAAGTTAGAATTTCAGAGAGGGCTAAAGAATCTTCAGGAGAAAACAGTCATTTGGTCCTTTCTATTCAAGTTGAACAGTTTGGTGAAATTTAAATAATATTTTCAGGAAACTTCTGAAATCAACAGTAAAATTCCTTATAACTTTTATCTTCTTTGTTAAGAGCTTCTGAAAATAGTGAACTTATTTGATAAAAGTGCATGAAGAGAAAAGTCATACTGGTAACTACATCCAAAAACGTATGTAGATGTGTAGACGGTTTCAATTATTAGTACGATCATAACATGAAAAAGATTATTAGATTATTTCAAATAGGAAAAACTCTTAACTTCTGGGCTGAGAAGTCTTTTCCCTTTATATGAGAGGTCTTGATTGAGACGTGGACTGAAAATTGTGTGTCTTAGTTATTATTCCTGGCTTTAGGATCCCAAAATTTGTGCTTTGCCAGTTTGTGCCTTTCCTCTTGGGACTGTGAGAGAACAATAGTGAAGGTGGACATTGTTACAGAGAACACACTGGTGGTTTTTGCACTGTTGAGTTAATAATGGCTTTTGAATGTATGATCTACAGAGAAAACCCTGCAGTTATACCAGTTGATGCTGTCTGTATGTTGGAAAATCAACTTTGAAATATTTTTTCCAAAATTAAAAAATAAAATGAAGTGTAATTTTAATAATATGGACAAGTTTCTCACAACAGCAAAACTAGAACACCATAAAACATCCCTGGCTCCATTGCTTGTGACAGAGCACTGAGTTTATGCATGGGAATGTTGAGTCATTGTTAGGGTCTCATATTCCCACAAAGGTGTTGCCTCAAAATTATGTGGCATGTTTATGAATATGGAAAATCTCTGTTTAGAAATGAGTGTTATATACAAAACTATCTTATCAGTCCATAACATAAGAATTGTCTCCATTTCAAAAACCATATTGAAATGATTTCATGATATTATATTACTGGAGAAAAACAGAAACCTTTTTCTAAGCAAGAATTCTTTAATACATCATGCAAAAGGAAGCCGCAACACTGTGATTCTGTCTTTAATCGCATGTATATTAGAATCATTAAAATAGAGAACATGTAATGATGCTGGAATTAGCCTACCTCTGGTGAGAGGTAGAGTGAAAAGCAGAGAATTAGCTTAGTCTTAGAACAAGCTCCAAACTAATTACTGGATTCCTGAGAACAGAGTCAACTGGCTTGGGATATAACCACTAGGCAAGAGCTAATTCATCAGATTTTATTTTTTCAAAATTATAAGGAAAGAAATGGGATGAGATTGTTCAACATCAAACACATTTTTTTTATATTCTAGTAAACTTATCTGCTCTCAGGTTTTAAGTCATTCTCTAATTTTTACCTGAATAGCAAGAGGAGGGCTGTGCAGAGTGGTTTAAAGTACAGAGCTTAGAAATAAGCAGACCTGGGATTAAGTTCTAGTTTCAAATTGCTTGGATTTTTTGCAGGAATCAGATTATCTTTTCCTTAAATGAGGATATTAATAGATGCATAATAGGCTTCCTGGGAATATCAAAAGAAATGATTTATTTAAAGCATTCAACAGACCTTGGCACAAGATAAAAGTAAAAAAAAAAAAGTCTTATTTTTCCCCCTTAAAGATAGATATGTAGTCTAGATTTTTTTTTTCACAAGGAAATAGTACCCCTTTTACAGCTTTTCATCTGTCTGGTGAAATGTAGTTTTTCAAGGAGCCTCCTCAATACTGGATTTATAATTTTTCTCTCTGAACTTAATAAGTTATTTAACCTCTCGTGCTATAGTTTCTGTTCTGCTCAATCAGGATAGTAAGTCCAACCTCATATGGTGATTGTGGGAACCAGAGGAATTAAAGGATGCAACATGCATAGAATCTATCTGATAATATATAGTGCATAAAAGTATTATTATTATTTTATTTTTAATATTGTTAAATAGCAACCAATGAAAGGCTTTTCTTTTTCTGCCATCTAAGGTCTTTCCCCAGCTTCCTATCTCACACAATAATTCAAACACTGTTATGCATTTCATTTCTGATTTGAAGATCAATGTGAACATATATACATTTTTCTAGTTCATAAATATTAGCTCTGTTAAGTATATGAAGCCATTCCCTACCACTATAACATTCCCACTGTAATGAACTCATTTTCTCTGATAGGCAGTAAAGAACACACAAAATCTGATCATTCTGACTTCCTTTGGTAAATTATGACTCAAACATTCACTGAAATCAAACCATCCATTTGCAGGCCAGATATGATTGACTTTAACTCTCACATTTAACGTCAATATTGAATATAATGACTACACAAGATTGCTAATAATTTCCGAGATGGTGGGGGTACATTCATTGTCTTGGTTTAAACATCTTTAAGTTTGTATTGTCCTGAATAAATTCACTTAGAGTTTGGATTATCCAGTAGTCCGATATAGGAGAAGTTGTGCCTAGGCTTCAGACTCAGCAACTTACCCTCATCAGCTACACACAAGCCAAACTTCCACTCATAAAAACATTGTTCACATTCTTAGTTATGCTGAAGGGGTGGAGAGACTGGCAGATAAAGTCGGAAGGAGGAAAAGAATGGGCCTGCTACACAGCTGAATCACTTGGAAATAACTTAAAGTCAATAGTTTACAAATCTATTTCTAAAAGTCTTTCCTACTACTCCCCAATGCACAAAGTGAGTGTACCAGCAACTTGCTACTTTAATGTTTCTTTTTTTGCCTCCCAGGAACTGTAATTCTTTTCACTGGAGAATGCAGAGACAATTTTAGCTCCAGGACCATTTCTGTGTGACCTAAACTTATTAAGATGCTCAGTTAAACAAAATACAAATCTATTCCTTTGAAAAGATCTTGCTTTCTTAGAAGGCTGTTTTGCTTTTAAATAGAAATTTCTTATTTATCATTTCATTGACTATTCCACTGTCATTATTCCTGTGAAGTAGTGTTTCTGATTTGGAATCCAACTGTTAGGTACTCTGTATTTTAATAACAATATATAGAATATGTTGTAGTGATGTGTATTATTGGAGATAACACTTTCATTTTGGATGAAAAGTGTTTCTCTGAAATTAGAATACATTAATAAACTGGCCTTTCAAAGAGTGAACACAAAGTAATTCCCTCACTGATCTTTCCCTTTAGTTTGTTTCTGAGAATTTGAAGGATAGTACCTTATGATGAATGGTGATTAAACTGAGCCTGAACAAAATGATGAAAAAAATATAAAATTTTTCATTCATGACAACAGGCATTAACATAGGACAGATCATTTATGTTGAGCAGAGTTGAAGCCAAGGTCCTTTTATAAGTGCTCATGATGGCACACAATGAATAAAGAAAGGAGCCAAAGAACATCTCATTTTATTTATAAGTTAACAAAGTCAGTGCTGATAATTTTTATTATTTAATTCCTTCGAAATAGGAAATATTTAGTGTAGTATACTTTCCAAGTGTTCTTGCTTTCTTATTGGGAAATTTAGACATATATTTTGATATAACAATAATCTAATTACTCAAAGAATTGAACAATTTTTTACTTCTAGGTCTTATTATTGCCTTCAATAATGATAACTAAATAAAGCAGAACAATATGAAATATAATAATAGTTAACATACAATATGTATTGTTTGATAGAGAAAATTATATTTTACAAATATAATATTGTCTCATTTATTCCTCATTAACATTGTATGAGATATGTAAAATTATATTTACTTTTAATGAATATAAAGCTAAAGTATTTTTAGGTAATTTTCTTAGACTCCCTGGATCCTGGATCCAGGTTTGTCAGCTTTACAACAATTTCTTGCTTTACTCACTAATTTCTGGACCTGGTTATTCAAAAAAAGCAGTCATTCAGAAGTGAGTTGATGGTGGTTTAAAATCAAGTAGCAAAATAAGATGGAATTCTGGATATTTTCTAAAAATAGAGCTGACAAGTTTGCTGATGAATACTTATGGTGTATGAGAGAATGAGATAGTCAGTAATGGCTCCCAGCTTTTGTCCTAAACAATGGAAATTTTGGAATACCAATGAATTGACATAGATAAGACTACAGATGGAGTAATTTTTAGGGGGATCATTAGCATATTTTGTTTTGGCAATACTCATTTAACACATTTCTTAGAGAATTAGGTGACAAGGTCTAATAGACAGTTGGATATAAGTATTATACTTTATAAGAGATGTGGAAATTCAACTTGTGGTGTTTCAGTTGATAAATTATATCAAAAACCAAGAAACTGTATAGGATCTGCAATGGGCTGGACTTGGTGGTTCAGTCTGTAATCCCAGCACTTTGGGAGGCTGAGGTGAGTCGATTGCCTGAGCCCGCAGATTCGAGACCCGCCTGGGCAACTTGGCGAGACCTCATCTCTATAGTAAATCAAAAAATTAGCCAGGCATGGTAGCGCACGCCTGTAGTTCCAGCTATTTGGAAGGCTGAGGCGGAAGGATCGCTGGAGCCCAGCAGGTCAGGGTTGTAGTGGCCGGGAGTGTGCCACTGCTCCCCAGTCTGGGTGACAGAGTGAGACTCCAACTAAAAAAAAAATAAATAAAAAAAAAGATCTCCAATGGAGTGAGTGTAAATAGAGAAGAAAAAGCTTGTTTGTTTATAATATGAATAAACAAGTTAATCTGGATGAAGCCCATGGCTGAAGGAAACTAAAATATCTAGTCCAAGCATTAAAAAATCTGCTTAAAGTTATACAAAAGATAATAGTATGATGAAATGTTGTAGTATTGGGGCAGGTAGGAAGATAAATTTAGTATTTGAGAACAATATTCCTTTAGAGATGTTCAACAGTTCTGGAAGAAGGACTGAAGGCAGAGAAAATAAGCAGTGTTTTTTAAAATAACCTTTTAGCACCAGCAGGACAAAGTCCAGGGTCTTGTAAGAAGACATATTTGGTAAATTCCCCACACCTTGAGTTAATATCTAGGAAAGCTGTATTCTAGGAGTTAGGGTGAATTGGAAGTAGACTATTCCTCACAGGATTTGAAGCCAAATTTTCAGTATTACTAATCCTAGAGACGAGTTAAATGTCAGTTTGCTGGTATCCCTATTTGAGTTTCAGAGGCTAAAGTAAAATCTAAAAGAAGAAAACTTTACCTTGTAAAGATGTGAACAACAGAGACATCCTTGTGGAAAGAAAAATAAAGAATAATGAACTTTATAAAAACAAGCTTATCTGCGTTGCTCAGGTTTTGAAGTGTAAAGAAAAAAATGCAAATGTATATTATCTAACATAGATATAATAAATAAAAGAGGCCAAGTAAGCATGACAGTATTTCTGTAAAAAGGATAGGAAGGTAACAAACTAGAGAATTAAAAAAACACATCAGCTGCATGTATTTTTAGTCAACTAAATGAACCAAGTACACACCGTTATAACAAAATAAAAAGTACAAATACAAATTTATTGAGCACTTACACCTATTTTTACCATAAGTACAGTGAAGGATAGTTAAAACAATAAATCACTGATATTAAAGAATGCTAGAATATTTGTGTTTAGCACTGAATAAGAGGAGCTGCTCTGAGGATAATATATTTTCACTTGTAAACAATAACGATTATTCAGGGTTACAAAAATACCCCCTTTCCCTGATGAAGTCATGATAATCTTCAGGAGTCCTTTTTGGGCCTAACTGATACTTTTAAAATAATAATTTATTGGATCCAAGATAATCTTATTGAACTGAATCTTTGGAGAAAAATTATTTTGCACAATAGAAGAATAGTCATTCTTCTGGAAAACATAGTAAAAGAATAGATATTTGCATCAAGTAGCCCAGATGCCAGAGGAAAATATATTTATTTTTCTTTTCTAGAAAATTGTACAGAATGATCACTTTAACCATTTCTCTTCCATTCATTTATTTTTCTTAACTCCAAATATTTTATTGTTTAATAAGCATTAGTTGTGTATCTGTGATATAGCAGACATTATACAAATAAAACACAACTCCATTCTCCAAGAAATCCAGGTCATTGAATTTGCAACTAATGTTTCACTCAGCATTATCATCATCATCATTTTTATCACCTGTTGTTACTACCATCTATCTACTATTCATTACACATGACATACGTGTTAAGTATTTAACTAAATATTTTTCAGTAAATGTGGCAATTACCTTGGAGGTTAAAATTGGAGTAATTAGGCAACTTTCACAGTCAGTTAGAGAGCTAGAGATTGATGAATCAAGGTTTAAGCCCAAGGCTGACTGATTTCGATGTTTGAACTTTTAAGCACTGTAGTAAACTCACTCTATTACCTAAACAATCGAATAGCTGATTTGAAAACACAGAATTGGAATGATATACTCTGTCTGAAATGAGAGGTCCCCAGAAGACTACACAAGGATATGATATTTAACCTGTGTCTGGAAAGTATAGTCAATGGGCATTCACCCACTGGACATGCTGAAAAACATTCAAAACCAGAAGAATCTACATAATCAAAAAATTAAGTCTCATTATTTCATATAGTAAGTTTTCAATATGATATAAATTACTCTAGTTAGGAAAAAAAATTTGTAGGTCATTGGATTTGAAATATGTGTCTATATCATGTGAAATTTATTATCTACATTACACTTTCTACACTGCATTTTACCTAAATGTTGATTAATATTAGATGATTTACTTGATTTTATAAGAACATTTATCATTTCCATTCAAAATAACCTAGTGTTTTTATTGCATTTTTAGAAAGCATTATTACTATAGATAAACACATTTTGGTTAATAACACTGATCTTGCAAATAAAGCTATTTTATTATAAGAACCAGACACATAAGAGCAAGTAAAATAAATTCTGAGAGCAGTCAATGTAATCATACTAATGGCAATTCTCATCTTCTTTGATCTATTTTAGTACCAACTCTTTTAACACTGATGGACAATAACACTGAGTAATAGTGACATGGCAGCTAATAAGTTGCCTATTCTTATTTCACTGTATTTTTTTTCTATCAACTTCCTATAATCTTAGATGTGGAGATACTATTTTAAAACAACTGTTATTTCTGCTACAGGTTAACCTATTATATTTGATGCAAGTTAAATCAGCATCTCAATGTGATTTTTTAACTGGATTAGAATAAATTAATTCCAGGGTTTATCAGGCAGAGGAAATGTATAAGGATAGATAATAAAATGTGATTTATAAAACAGTAAAAAGGAACATTGTTACCTTGCATTATATAAAAATATACCATAAACAGTGATATTTTAAAGAATATGGTACCAAGTAGGCATGGGTAGAAAACAGAATGAAATGAAATAATTTTTTCAAAATGAGGAACATATGAATCAAAGGTCAAACCCAGGGTGAATTGATTTCATCATTTAAACTCTTAAGCACTACAGTAAACTCACTCTATACCTAAGCAATCTAACACCTGCTTTGGAAACATAGAATTAGGGTGATACACTCTGCCTGAAATGAGTGGTCCTAGGAAAGCTGCACAAGGAAGAGATATTTAACCTGTGCCTTGAAAGTATGGCAGATAGGCATTCACCCATTGGTTGAAATTTGTTCACCCATGTTGAACAAATTCAAATCTTTCTTATTTGTTTATTATCTACTATGTTTCTTCTATTTGTCAGATTAGTGAGAACAGAGGAAAAACAAGTCAGTAAGCTATATGGTGATATCAAAATTTCAGATTTGTTGGGGGAAGAAAGTTGATTATTATTATTCACTAAAAAGTTGTACACTAAAGAAGAGCAAGAACAATGAAGTTACATGATCACAATTCACACAAACACAACTTACTTGTGTTATGTAACATAAAAGAAAGCTATAAACTATTATAAGAAGAAAGTCTAGGAAGGCTTTTTAGATATTTTGCAGTAATGAGATCTATTTATTAATAAATATGATGCCTAAATTTTTAAAAGAAGATAATAATTTTATTTTAATAGACATTGTTAAGTTTAAAGAAAACAAACAATAATGTTAGCAATAGATATTGTGGTCAAATCTTTGAAAGTCATAAAATATGAATGTATTAATTATCTATTGCTGTATAACAAATCACCTCAAAACTTAGCTTAAAATAGGACTTATCAGGAATTCAGAAGCAGCTTTTCTTTTTTTTGAGTTGGAGTCTCACTCCGTCGCCCAGACTGGAGTGCAGTGGCAGCTCCTGGCCACTGCAGCCTCGACCTGCTGGGCTCCAGCGATCCTTCCGCCTCAGCCTTCCAAGTAGCCGGAATTATAGGCATGCGCTACCACACCCGGCTGATTTTTTGATTTATTGTAGAGATGAGGTCTCGCTGCCCAGGCAGGTCTCGAACCCGCGGGCTCAGGCAATCCACTCATCTCAGCCTCCCAAAGGCGCGGGATTACAGGATGAGCCACCCAGTCCCGCTAGCTTTTCTATGTGGTTTTTGCTTAGTCTGTAATGAGATTGTAGTCAGATAGCGGCCTAACCAAAGCTATCAAAAGTCACCTTTGGACTCTAGTGCCTAAGCTATACAATCTGAAAGAACGGGAGCTAGAAAAACTGTGGTTCCTCAGGAATCATTCTTTTTCTCTAGCTGTATCTAGCCTCTCTAATGTAGTAACATAACAGTAGCAAGACTTCTTATATGGCTCAAGGTCCTAATCCCTGAAAGAGCAAGCCAGGCGAAATCTGTCAATTTTATGACCTAGTCTTGACAAACACAGCATCACTCCTGCTATAGTGTGTTGGTCAGAGAAGACAAAAAGCCCCTGTTCAGATTTAAGAATAGGAAATGTAGGCCACACCAGTTAACGGGAAGGTGTGAATCACATGGTAAGAAGAATATGTGCAATATTCATCTGCCACAGTATAGTGACTTACACATAATGAAGAACATAATGTCCCAGCATAGAAAAATTCAGAGTTCAGTATGTAGATGGGAATTCAAAGGCAGAGGGATTCAAGCAGAATTTTCTGCACCCATCCATCCATTCTGTGTCCCATCCATCATTCCATGGAAGTATTAAAAGGAATTTGAGGAGGATAAATTCACGAGGCAGAGGAAAGCCTCATGAGAAGATTCTCTTTATTCTTATGTGGTGTGGCAAAAACCCAGAATTTCACTGACTTCCAGAATGTCAAGTGATGCATTCCGATAGACACACTTAACAATAAAGAGTCATATAATTATGAATGAGCATGTCCCACAAAAGAAGCAATGGGACTGTGGACCATTATCAGTTTCTTCTTTGCTACATGTAGAAATGGTGATCTCTAGACATAAAAACACACCAAATTAGTTTAGATAGAATAGAATTAGTTTATGGAAAATGTTCAAGATTTTGAAGAACTAGATTTGTGAAGGAGTTAGAAGCTTCTCTGTGGACACTCATGAACTCAGATTCTTCAGTTTGAGACACTAATTGTCCAACAACCAGAATTCTCTCAGGAAAAAAGAGATTCTAGTGCAATGCTGACAACCCAAGATACTTAGAAGAGCTACTCTACAATTTAGAGATTTTTGAGTAAGTGAAAAAATAATAAAATCCAACTAATTTGTATTTCATTTATGTGTAATTATTCACAAAAAGGCTGAGCAAAAAATTCCAATAACAGTAAAAAAAGTGATTAAATAATAAAATATACCTACTTAGGAAAACAAACTTCAAACACTTTGCTAGTATATATTTCCATGTAATTTGCATTATGTAAATATAATTAAACTAGATGTGAAAGTAGCTAAAAGCTAAAACTAAAAGCTACAAAATGTACTCTAATGATTCAAAATGTGAAGTAACTAGCACTGATTATGTATTTAGAAACCACAATAGTTCAAATGCTGCTTCCCCATGTTAACTAACCTCTTATGTGTCCTATTACATCCATCCTTTCTCATCATTATTTTTCTCAAATTCCTCTAATGGAGGTCATTAATTGTGCCTAATTATCAGATCCTATGCTTAGTTCTCATCCTATTTTCATACTACTTGAATTTATCTTCCTTTGCCTTCTAGGTCATTGCACTCCTACTTTCTCTGATTATTTCCTTTCTGAATAACTGTCATGATTCTTGTTCTTAACTGTAGGGTTGGTCCATGTAAAGCAGGTATGAAATAATTAAATGCGTGAAAACTCGGTCCTAAGAAGAAAAAAACAAATGCAAATGAATATGTTATGATATCTTAATCTTATTCCTGTTTTCAATTCATATACTGACTGGAAAGTTACTGTTCACTTTTTTTTTTTAATCTATACCACACTACAGGAAAAGAAAGTGAAGTATAAAATCCAGCTCATGACTCATATGTAACACAGAAAATGCAGACAAAGTGAACAGAAAGTACATTAAAATGCTTCAGAGGATAGAAGCAAGAAGCAGACGTATTCATAGGGATTAAGTAACTAATTGCTGACATATTGCAGACAATACTGAAGGTAATGAAAATATCATAGAGATTATAATTTAAAAAGTACACTTAATTACTACTTAGGCTATGCAAACTCAAAGTTTGAAAATTTTCTGTTTATCCCAAAATAGACCAGTTTAGGACAAAGATACTGGAAAGTATCAATAATTTTCTTTAGGCAGAATTAAGAAGAAATTGTCTTTATTAAACTTTTATTTTACTCATATTTTAACTCTGTATGCATGAGTAAAATACTGATAATACTAGAATCTCCCTTTATATAAGACTTGCAATTCACATATGTAAGCATGATATCTAAATTTAGTTTGACTGTATATACATGCTTGTTTCTCTCTTTTTACAATGTGGAGTCAGTCATTCTAATGGAAAATCTTTCTTGTCTACATATTGCCTAGGATAAGGATCCTGTTAAAGTGGATGATACCTGACATTATTGAGTGGACATCCTCAGGCAAATAGGCTGCCTTCCTGAATGCTGGTTTAAAGAGGCTTACTTGACTTTGGTTTTCTACACTTGCACATTGCCATTTGTTACCCATTTATTCTTTGATATCTTTTTGTCTTTTTTGAAAGATCTCTCCAATCCCAGAACTTCTTGTCTGCTATGTAAATGACTTCCAAATGCTTAACTGAAACCAGCCTAATGAATTTTAGATCCATACTTCCAAATACTTAATCAGCATTATCATCACCAGGATTTTCCCAATGATAATTTCAAACTCAAGAAACACAGACGGGATACATCATCTTTTCCAGGAGATCTGTCACTTTACTCTTCTACATTTCTCTTAGTAGAAAACTATTCTCACAGTTACCTGAGTGCGATCATCAATACCTAACACAGAAGGCAATGTTGTCCAAGTAGATTTCTCTAGTTTTTTCAGTAAAGGAAGAAAAACATATAACAACAACAAAAACCTTCCTTTTCTGATGGAAATCGATCTGACAGTTGCTTATGACACTTTTTTCCCTAAATTGTATCATTTATAGGCATAAAGAATTGTTTGTAATAGTCCCTTATTATTCTTTATATTTATTTACTTATTTATCTATTTATTTATTCTAGAGATGTGGGGTGCAATTCAGGGTTAGGTATACAAATATCAATCATGCAGGTACTCTTGTTGATGAGGTAAACACTTTTAATTTTGCAATGTATTTGTGTATTTGTATTTCATGATTCATGAAATGTTTCATGATTCATGAAAAGATGTCTCAGGACTTCTTTTATTATAGTGTTAAGCATAAGGACTACACAGTTGGAATCTTTTCCAAATATATTTTGAATGAGTAGTAAATAAATAGAAAAATATTTCTAATATTCCTAAAGTTAATGACATATTTTATATGCAATTAGACATTACATATATATATTTAAAACCTCTTTAGCCTTTATGTTTTATTTTTTTGAGTTGAGATCTCATTCTGTCATCCATGGCACTATCATCTCTCATCGTCTCACTTCAGCCTCAAACTCCTAGGCTCAATCAATCTTCCCTCCTCAGCCTCCTGAGTAGCTGAGACTACAGGCACACGCCACCTTACCCAACTAATTTTAAGAGCTTTTTTGTTGAGACAGTGTCTTGCTATATTGTCCAGAGTGGTCTTGAACTCCCGGCATGAAATGATCCTTCTGCCTCAGCCTTCCAAAGTGTTGGTATTTCAGGTGTGAGTCTTGGCCTGTAGTTTTAGTGTTCTACAAATTATAGAAAAATAATTTTGATCAATGTCAGATTCTATGCCTGGAATTTAGGAATGAATGGGCATATACTTGTGTACCCAATTAATGCTGCTAAAATTTTAAAAATTCTAATCATATCACACTGCTTTCATCTTCCGAGATGTGAAGTGCAATTTTTAAAATATACTTTACCTAAACTTATACCATTCTTCACTTTTAATCATTGAATGTGCTCTTCTTTAGATATTTTCTATCTACTCTGTATAAAATAATTTTATGTTCTGTACTAAACTCAACAATGATTCTAGATATTGCAAAATGTTATGTGGTTTTTGCTTCCAAATATTTTTACTTGATGGTTAAGACTGTCCTGATTTATTAGAGCATAGTTTCAATATGCTCAGGGAATAAGATACAGTATCTTTAAATTCCCACTATGGATCAATCATAGATAGATAGATATCCATAAAAATCATACATAAAAAATGTGTGTAAATAGAGATTATAGCACATGCATGGTAGAGATATTGAGAAATATAAATCAACATAAGTAAAACATTTGGAACAATGACTGGTACATACTCACATAGTAAATCTCAAGTTTGATTATTATGTATGATCTCCAAGGATCTTTAACAGTAAAAGACTCAATAACTGTTGAATTGAAGTTTTAAACCCATGAAAAATCATTCTGCTGAATTCTAAAATAGAAGTTCTCAAATATTTATAAGCATATGGAAATTTAGATATGAACTAATTTAACCCTCTTACTTGTGTTAGATATAATGGTAGATTAAGAAATATGTAGTTACTTGCCCAAGTCAGACACTTTGACTGCATATCTGAAATTACAATATGAATCTTTAAGTCATGCACTTTCTAACTTAACATGTTACTTGCAGTTTAAGTTTGCTGTCACTTATTGTGCTGTGAGATCTTATCCAAGAGACATTGAAAATAAAAATACATATTAAAATTTAGTTTTCTTTATCATATAATTTATAATAAAATAACCTTTTAACTGTGATTCATTCTTACAGAAACCATGTTGCTTACAGCCCCACACCCTTAGAAGTTTAGGATTTCAATTTCTTATTCAATTCCTTTGTTATACATTATTAATAGATAGAACTGACATCAACAAAGATTTGGGTGCTTTGTGGTTCACCAAAATTTGTGATCTGCCCTCCATAGTGTGGACTTCTGATTGGTTGGTGTGTTCCCAGCCACGGACACTTTCTAACATCCTCATTTTCTAACATCATCATTCCATCGTGCCCATAGCTCTGGCCAGTCGACTAATATTCACCAGCAATATGTGAGTGGCAATGACACTTTTATAAAGTGTGTGTATTTCCTCATTCTCCATTTTTCTTCTCTCCAACTCCAAGACTCTCGAATCCTAAGAAACAGCACACCCTAAGTTGAAGAGCGTGTATTATTAAATCAGCCCATTTTACAAAGCTGCCTGAAAATTAGGAACAACTTATTGTTTGATAAGTGAGAAATAAATGCCTATTGTCTTATATCACTTACATTGTAAACTTATTTGTTTCACCAACACAATCCAAACTAATAGATTGGCCATCCCCTCAGTGTTTCTATAAATAATTTAATATTTGAAGCTAGTAAGATTAATTTATTTTAAAATGTTCTGTATATTGTGGATTAGCTACCACTTCAGAGAAGCAGCCCATAGAATCAGTCTGATTCAATATCATTGTTATATGTACTTCACCCATATGTAGCACATATGGTATATAGCGATTTGCAAACGCTCTAGTAACCTCTGAGGCACCAGGATTCACTTTTACTTCCACACCAGTCACTCCAACCCATTCTGTTCAGGAAGGATCTAAAAATCAACAAGTGAATTGAGGCATTCCATGGGAAGTGGGAAGGCTTGAACGAGAAATAAATACAATAAAGTGTTTTCTCAATACAAATACAAACAGTCAAAAAATAAACCTTCAGATAATTTGTGAGTATTGTTACTTAGAAGTCATGTAGATGTAGCTTTCATCAATAACATAGATCAATTGCTCTTTCATATTGTTGAAACTTCCTGAGACTGAGTATTATACTGATCTTGATTTTTCCCCTTTGTTTCCACTTCCCGCAGCTGTAGCTTCCCTGTTACATAGTTAAGCCACATCCTGCCCACCTTCTTTAAAGTGTCTTTTCTGTGACTTACTGGAAATAGGTTCCCAATCGTTTTTTAATTGCCATGCATGGGAAATGTTTTTCAACAGCACAGCTGGCTCCAGAATATATCTCTGGTGTTGGAGCAACTATTTTCTAATTGCTTCTCTACCTTTCCGATTAAATTGCAAAGAACCCAGCTGGGGGCAACCTCTTCAAATGGATAACCAGCCCTACTATGTCAGCTCCTAGTTGCTCTGATGTGATAATCACGAGAAAAGAAGTGCTCTTTTTGATAACTGAGCTTCAATAGTAGAGAGAACAAAGGGTCTTCTGCAGGAAGAAAATTATCTTGTCCAGTATTTCAATATAATAGGGAAAATAAAAAACACTGAGATACTTCCTGCTACCCAAAACATGACTGCATTATTTTATATTCCCCATATCAATTTGTCTTGGCTATATATCTCCATAATTCTCTTGGTGGAAAAAAAATTCCTACTATTCTGATGTCCATTTTCTCCATGCAATACAACTTTGTGTACCTGGGTTTACCGTATCTTAACAATGAAAATTCAATTGATGTTTGGTTTGTGTGTTAGTTTGTGGTATTGGTGAAAGTTGTATACATACAACTGTGTAATCTCAGAAGCAACATTTTTCTCACTAGATATGCAGAATACTTTTCTAATCCTAAGAGATATTGTATCCATTCTAATAAGAATAACTTTAGACTCAATTATTTAAGCTTTATTATTAGAAAACCCCCCAAAGAAAAATACTTATGAGCTTCTGTTACTTTTATTTTGGTCGGGTAAAGTAGACATTGAATAAAATTCTTAAATTTTTATAATGATAAATTATTTATGGGTAGCATCTCAAGCTCAAATGGCAAAAAGTTCTTAAGGTAAATTTGATAGTTTTTATTAAGGTGATTTTTAGATTATTTTGTTATCACACAGTAGATGGTGCCCCTATAAACAGACCTAGACAGTGTAAGGGCATGGCTTCAACTCTGTAACCCAGTAAATGCAGATTTTGGGGAATCTGATTAATTCCTCACACTATAAAATAAAGATGTTGTGCTCAATGATCAGTATTATGTGATTAGTTTAATTTTGATAATAATAAAGACACTTATTTCGTGCTTTCTTTATCTTTGTATATTCTAAATATTCTTTCATTAAGGACAAAGATATATTTTATGATATATATTGTCTTCAATAGTTAGATTTTTCCTTCAAATCTTCCTCAAATCCATGAATTCTATTCATATTCTTTTTACCAAAAACAAAAACAAAAAACAAAAACAAAAAACCAAAACCAATTAAAACAACACACACAATTATTTAAGGGTAGAAATAAAAGTCTAGATCAGAGTCTTAGCAGAGATTAGCTTAAATCGACATTACCATACTTATGAATCATACAGTGGTTAAAAAGTATGCCTTGTGACTCAGATTCAGTTCTTCAGTTTCTTGATGGAAACATTCTGATTGAGTAATATATTTAAAGCTTTCTTGCATCATCAAATGTAGGTGATATTTAATTTTTGTGATAATCATCATGACTATCCCTTAATGAGCAAAAAAAGTATGGTAATGATACAGTATGCTAATGATAAAGTCTATTCTTCAAATTTCATAAATGTTGACTATATAGCTGAAGTTTAATTATAAACAAAATATATCAATACCTTTGAAAAATACTAAGATTATAAGTACAAATTCAGCAAACTCACCTGTAAAAGATATAGTCCTCGTCACACTTTCTTATAGTATTAACTTCACAATAATACACAAACCATACACATGCACTCACAAGTGAGTATGTCATAACACATAAGTGATATTTTAGCATGGTGTTCTTTTAAAAATTTTCTTACCTTATAAATAGGCATAGTAATAAACTTTCTAATTATGCTCTTAGCTAAAGGCATGTTGGGTTACTAATCTTATTTTTTCTACTTAAATATAGCCTTAAATGCAAACATTGTTGAATTCAAAAGTGAATTTTTGTAATAAAATAGAAACAAAGTTTAAAAAACTCAAAATAAAGTGATTTCAGAAATAACATGCTTATAAATTATTTTTAATATGTTACTACTCAAAGACTGTACTCTGAAAACTATTTTAAATTGTGCTCTAACACAGGTTTTTAGTACATATTCTTACTACTTTTAACATAAGCTACTGCTTGAAGACTTATTTTACAACTCTCTTCATAACATATAAATTGCTGTGACATGCAGTTATAAGATTATATACCAAAAGAAATAAAAAAAATAAGGAACATATAATTTAATTTAAATTGAATTTGACAAGTTTATCATTATACACAGAATTAAAATATTAATGCTAATAATGTGTCACTTTCAAATATATGGACTTTACAGCAACTTGGTTCCATATGTTCTCACTCATAGGGTGACCTTGAACAATTATAATGCTATAAGAAAGTGATTGGCAGTAGTGGGAAACTGTCAGGGAAGGGGGTGGGACCAGCAGTTGTGGGAAACTGCTAGGGGAGGGGCATACCTCATCAACAAGGGTACCTTCATGATCGGTGCTTATATACCTAATGCTTAATTGCACCCCACATCTTTATAATAAATAAATAAATTTAATAAGTAAATATAGTTATCAAAGGAAAAAAAAACAATGTGTCACTTTTTTGGACTATTTATTATGCCAGAATCTAGCATTTATTACTGATGTATATATATCTTAGGGATCCATAAATGCTCTTGATAAAGAATTCCACTATTTCAGGGTGTCATCACATCATGAGCAAGAATTTAAATCAGTAGAAAAAAACTGTTCTCATTTGATTTGTTATTTCATATGTCAGGTGAGATGAAAAAATAATATATTGGAGCATCAATGAAATTTCACCTGGTTAAGAGAAAAAAAGTCTAATCAAATTAAAAATTCAACAAAAGCACAACACAGATTATGATAAGTACATATAACATTTTATATTAAGAGGTTATTTATAATTAGCTGAGATGAACTTACTTTTAGTGATATGCATGTATGCAATACACATTTGGATTACTTTAACACTGCTAAAATCTGATTCTCTTTTTCCAATTCTTTCTGATGCAATGTTATTAACACATTTGTTTCAAAGACAGAATATGGGTGCTTACTTTTAAATGAGCACATTTTACATTTGTACATTGGAATGGGAGATTCCAAGGACAATATTTGCTAGTCAGCTGAGGCATGACTTGGGCATCTTTCCGATGCAAAATTATCAATTGAAGAGATAGTAAAAAAAAGAGAAATTCAAATCAAATGTGTATAAAAAATAAAGGCAGATCAGAGGTGTTTTAGAAACCCTACAAAGTAATGTTAATTATTTTACTATGGTTTCTTATCATTTGTTGTGTTATATGAATCTATATTTTATAGGAAAATGCTTTATACTTTTATAAGTGATCTTTTTAAAATCGTCATTAGGCTAAAAAAATACAAAAAAAGTACTGCATGTTCTCAGTTAAATGTGGAAGTAAAAACATTTGAACACATGGAGGTAGACAGTGAAAAAATATAGATCACAGATACTGGGAAGGGTGAGTGGGAGGAGAAAAGAGCATAAAGATAAGTGAGTAAAAGGATAAAAACATCCGATAAGATAGAAGGAGTAAATTCAGGGTTTGGTAGCAGAGTAGAATAAAGATATCTAACAAAAATGTGTAGTTCTCAGGTGATAGACACCCTAGATACCATGACTTGATCACTATGCATTTTATACATGTATAAAAGTTCTTATGTACAATATAAATTTGCACAAATTCTAAGCACATTAAAAAAAATAACATTAGGAGATATTAAATTAAAATCAGGAAATACAAAACTCACCTAAGTTGCCCTGTGTACCTGCTTGGATTTGTCCTCCTTACTTGCTTGTGAAAGAGCCTGTTTCAGTCATCTAGAATTGAAAGGACTGGTCTTTATCAGTAGTAGGTGATAATAATTTCATTGTGGTGCAAATCAAGAATTACCCAAAGTCACACAGATTTTCAATGACAGAAATACAAATTGCACACTAAAAGTCTACCTAGTTTTGGAGCTCAGTCCTCTGATTCTTACTACACTACTTCTCTAGACAAGATGACGGGGGTAAATATCCCTGTTTGTAGAGACAATTTTAAAAAGAGGGAAAAAAGGCTGGATAAAATGTAAGTATCATTGGACTAGATTTAACTCCATGACTTGAACTAAGTTACTAAGGAGTCTTTCTCAGAGCTACACAGTCACTGCAAGCTTGCTGTGCTAAAATTACCATAATTCTCTGTATATTTTATGATATTGTACAACCTTGTGACCTTGTTCTGCTCTGTTCATTAGTACACTTGGTCTTCAATACATTGCCTTGAAAACACAGTCCTTAAAACTCACCTCCAAAACTAACTCATTAATAATGCTATTCCTGGCATTGTTCATTACACCCAATTTTTAACACAATTTGATTTACTCTTTAACACAAGACTGCATGAAGGCAACAGAAATGTTGGAAATGATTAAATCTACAGTAAGAAACAATAAATCTAAAAAAGTAACAAGAACAGAAATCTAAAAGTTTCCCAAATCGAATTTAAAACAAACAAACAAAACACTGATGATGGTAACATAATGTTTAGAACCACAGTCTCAGATACTAGAGATAAACTGTGTCAAAATCAGTATTTTTATAAACATTGTAGTAAATTTGATAACATCTCTGTTAGATAATAATACAAGCACACTTCATTTTATTGTGCTTTGCTTTACTGCACTTTGCAAACTTTTTTTTTTTTTTTGCAAATTGAGGATTTGTGGAAATTTCTTCATTAAGTATCCATTGACAACATTTTTTCCAATAATATGAACTCATTTGGTGTCTTTCTGTCACATTTTGGTAATTCTTGAAATATTTCAAGCGTTTTCATTATTATTATATCTGTTATGGTGACCTATAGTCAGTGATATTTGATGTTACTTTTGTAATCATTTACAAACTGCACCCCTATAAAACAGTAAAGTCATTAATAAAGGCCCCACTGACCAGTCAGCTATTCTTCTGTGTCTCTTTCTTTCTTTGCATCTTCCAATTTCATGAAATAAATATTAAAATTAAACCAATTAATAACCCGACAATGGCTTATAAGTATTCAAGTGAAAAAGTCACATCTCTTACCTTAAATTAAAAGCTAGAAATGATTAAGCTTAGCGAAGAAGTCATACTGAAAGCTGAGAGAGCTGGGCACCATGGCTCACGCCTGTAATTTCACCACTTTGGGAGGTGGAGGTGAGAGCATTGTTTGAGATCAGCATGGGCAACTTGGCGAGACCTTGTCTCTAAAATAAATAAATAAATTAAAATTAACCAGGCATGGTGGTACATGCCTGTGGTTCCAGCTACTTTCAAGGTTGAAGTGGAAGGATCACCCGAGCCCAGCTGTTAAAGACTGCAGTGGCCATGATTGTACCACTGCACTCTAGCCTGGGCGACAGAGTGGGACTTTACTCAAAAAAAAAAAAAAAAAAAAAAAAGAAAGAAAGCTGAGAAACCAAAATGTAGGCTTCTTATGCTAAATGCTTTAGTTGTAAATGCAAATAAAATGTATTTGAAGGAAATTAAAAGTGTTATTTCAGTGAATACACGAATGATTAGAAGGGAACCAGCCTTAGAGTTGATATAGAGAATGTTTAAGTGTCTGGATAGAACAAACCAGCCCCCAAATTTTCTTAAACCAAAGTCTAATTTAGAGCAAGGCTATAAATCTCTTCAATGTGTGAAAGTTGAGAGAGGTGAGGAAACTACAGGAAAATAAAGTTTGGAGCTAACAGAAGTTGATTTGTTAGGTTTAAAGAAAGAAGCCATCTCCACAACATAAGAGTTCAAGGTAAAGCAGCAAATTCTAATGTAGAAACTGCAACAAGTTATCCAGAAGGTATAACTAAGATTATTGATGAATGTACACAAACAAGAGTTTTAATGTTGATAAACCTCCAAATACGGGAAGGCGATGCCATCTAAAGCTTTCCTAGCTAAAGAAAAGAAGTCAGTGTCTGGCTTCAAAGCTTCAAAAGGTCAGACAGTTCTCTTGTTAGGGTCTAATGTAGTTGATGACTTTAAGTTAGTGCCAATGCTCATTTACCATTCTGCGCAACTTAGGGCCCTTGAAAATTATGCTAAATCTATCTGCCTATGATCTATAAATGGAGGAACAAATCTTTGATGACAGCACATCTGTTTATACCATTGTTTACTTAAAACTTTAAGTTCACTATGGAGACCTACAACTCAGAAAAATATATACATATTTTATAAATTTATATATATATATAAATATGATATATATATATATATATATATATATAAAATCACTGCTTGTTTATGACCATACCCACCCTGAATGTGCCCAATCTCATCAAAATATCACTGTTCATTGACCATACACCTGGTCATCCAAGAGCCCTAATGAAGATGTACAAAAAATTTAATTTTGTTTTCATGTCTGATAATGCAGCATCTATTGGACAGTCCATAAATTAAGGGATAATTTCAACTCTAAGTCTCAGTATTAAGAAATACATTTCAGAGCCGGGCACTTTGGGAGGCTGAGGTGAGTGGATTGCCTGAGCCATGGGTTCGAGACCCGCCCGGGCAACTTGGTGACCTCATCTCTACAATAAATGAAAAATTAGCCAGGTGTGGTAGTGTGCGCCTGTAGTTCTAGCTCCTTGGAAGGCTGAGGTGGAAGGATCACCGGAGCCCAGCAGGTCGAGGCCGTGGTGGCCTGGAGCGTGCCACTGCACTCTAGTCTGGCAATGGAGTGAGACTCCAAATAAAAAAAAATAATAATACATTTCACAATGTTATAACTGCCACAGATAGTGATTCCTCTGTTGAATCCAGGAAAAATAAATCAAAGACCTTCTATAAAGAGTTTCTCATTCTTAAATGCCCCTAAGAACATGGTGATTCATGAGGGAGGGTTAAAATCAACGTTAACAGAAGTTTGGAAAAACTTCCAATCCTCATGTATAACTTTGAGGGTTTCAAGCCTTAAGAGGAGGAAGATACTGCAGATATGGTAAAAGTAGCAAGATAACTAGAATTAGAAATGGAGTCTGAAGATGAGACTGCACTGCTGAAATTTCATGATGTAACTTTAATGGATGAAAAGTTGCTTATTATGAATAATACAAGAAAGTGGTTCCTTGAGATGAAATTTACTCCCAGGAAAAATGATATAAACATTGTCAAAATGAAAATAAACTATTTAACATATTGCATAAAATTAGTTGATATAATTGTGATGTTTGTCCCATCCAAATCTCATGTTAAAATGTGATCCTCCTAGGGGACGATCTCTCATGAACAGCTTGATGTCTGCCCTCAGGAATGAGTGAGTTCTCACTCTCTTAGTTCACCTGAGAGAGCTGACTGCTTAAAAGATCATAGTATCCCTTTCTCTCATTCCCTCTCTTGCCATGTGACATGCTTGCTCTTCCTTCAAATTCCTCCATGATTGAAAGCTTCCTGAAGCCCTCATCAGAAGTAGGGACAGGCACCATGTTTCTTATGTACTCTGAAGAACCGTAAGCCAAATAATCCTCATTTCATTGTAGATTACTGTCTCAGGCATTAATTTTCAGCAAGTCAAGCAGACTAAAACATTGACTGATAAAGCCCCAAGTGGGTTTGAAAAGATTGATTCCACTTTTGAAAGTCTTACTGTGGGTAAAATACTATCTAACAGTACTCTATGCTACACAGAAATATTTCAAGACAGGGTCAATTGATGTGGCAACTTCATTGTTGTCTCATTTTGAGAAATTACTAGTCACTTTAAACTCCAACACCCACCACGATGATCTGTCAGTAATCATCAACTTCAAGGCAAAATCTTCCCAGTTAAATTATTATGACTTTTTGAAGGCTCAGTTGATCATGAACATTTAAAAAATATACACTTTTAAATGAAGGTATTTGCATTTTTTACACATATTGTTATTATATACAATAGACTGCAATGTAGTATAGATACAATTTTATATGCAGTGGAAAGCCAAAAAAATTCATGTGCCTCATTTTATTAAGATATTCTCTTGATTGCAGTGATCTGAAACTGAGTGCCCGATATCTTTGAGGTATAACTATATATGAATGTTGTTTGAATTCATTTGCTAACAGAAATATTATGGCTAACAGTACCAATTTTGAGCTGTTGCTGCCAGAATGAAGATTTTAAAAATATGACATGGTCCAATTCTGCTACTATGTGATCATGGGTAAATTACATAATTTCATTATGCTTCAACAGATTTTTCTGTAACAACAATAATAATACTTGATAAATAAAATAAATAATAACAACTAATCTAAAAGACTTACTGTGAGGAATAAGTGAGTTAATACTTGGCTCATAATGAATGTTATACAACTATGATGAAAATGATAAATATAAGTACATAGTTACAAAGATTGTGATGAATGCCTTCAAATAAAAATAAAAGTGTCCATAGCAATATAATCAATATTTGCTACCCACATATAATGATGCTGGTTAGAACAAAGAAGAAGCCAGAGCACAATCATCCCAGTTTTGATGTTTGAGATGTGGATTCACTGAGAAACACAAAACTAGATCAGCAGGGCAAAAAAATAAGAGAAAAGAAATATGAATAAGACCAGAACAGAGTCCAAATATTTATTTTCCAATGTAGGAGAAAAATGTTTATTAATATTAGAAACTTAAATACTTTGCATGGTTGTTTTTCTAGCTATCATAGAGAAGAAAGTATTTATTTCTTCAGCCATTTCTGGGTTCATGGTTGAGGTACCTATAATAAAAGATTAATAAAAGAAAAGCATACAAATATATTTAATACAAGTTTTACATGACACAGGAGCCTTCAGAAATGAAGATCCCAGGAAACAGGGAAACCTGTGTACTTTAATGTTTAGGTTTAATGAAGAAGTAGATAACTGATGAAAAGTATAATTGGTCAAAAAGTGTAAAAAATAATAGTAATAAAGTGGGGGGAATTTAGAAATACCTGTTTGTTCAAGTTTGTCTGTGTTCCTGTGTCTTCAGAGATAAAGATATTCCCTTTTTTGGGATTTAGACTCACTGAGAAACACAAAAATAGATCAGCAGGGTGAAAAAATAAGAAAAAAGAAATATGGATAAGACCAGAACAGAGACTAAATGTTACTTTTCCAATGTAGGAGAAAAATGCTTATTGATGTTAGAAACTTAAATAATTTACATAGTTGTTTTTCTAGTTATCATAGAGAAGAAAATTTTTTTCAGTCATTTCTGGGTTCATGACTGAGGTACCTATAATAAAAGATTAATAAAAAGCATACAAATGTATTTAATACAACTTTTACATGACACAGGAACCTTCAGAAATGAGGGCCCCAGGAAACACGGAAACCTGTGTACTTTAATGCTTAGGTCTGATGAAGAAGTAGATAGCTAAGGAAAAGTATAGTTGATCAAAAAGTGTAAAAAGTAACAGTAATAAAGTGGGGGGGAATTTAGCAAGTCCTGTTTGTTCAGGTTCTTCTGTGTTCCTGTGTCTTCAGAGATAAAGATATTAACTTTGTGGGGGATAAAGAGACTCTCTCTCAAATAAAAACCTTGTGACCTGCTTCAAGGGAAGATCAGAGAATTCTTTTATGGTCTGCTTCATGGAAGAAGGGTGGGAGAAAGTCAGAGAGACACTCTTGTTGCTGCTATTTTTTCAAATGCCGATGTGCCATAGTTTAAGGTAGCATGTTCTGAATCACATCGCTATCAATCTTAAAAGGTATACCCTTTAAATCTTCCAATGATTTTTTAAAAAATGATCCAATGAATAAGGCAGAGAGAGATGATGGGAGGATATTGCTGAAACAAGTTTTTCCATTATGTAATAATTGAAACTGCCTGGTAGTAGCAAAATGGGAAGTTAAAATACCATCCTCTTTACTTTTTATTTTGCTTGAATTTGTCTATACACTAAAGCTTTAAAACATCTGGGTCGAGAAAATTAAAGAAAGAATTATTAGGATTTGATCTTATCATTGGGGGATAAAAATTTCAGACCGGGTCTGAGATCATGTCACATTTTAAAATCTCCTTTCTGGCAGCAACAGCTCCAAGTTGTTTCTGTTAATCATGACATTTATGTTAGTAAATGAACTAATACACATTTATATGGTGCCATCTTGCCATGAATTACTCAAATTTAGTGTGCATCAGATTCAATTATGAGGCTTACAAACAAACATACAAACAGATTGTTAGCCTCTTTCCCTTTAAGAGCTTTTGATTCAGTAGTTCTCAGGAGAGGGCTCAGAATGTGGATTTCTGAGAAGGCCCTTGCTGATGATGCTTCTGTTCAGAGCACCACACCAGGAGAAGCTTTAGCCCAGTCTATGCATTTACAATACTCCCCCCACATTATTAATGACTCAGCATGAAGTTATTATTATAACATATTATAATCTGTCTTATCAGGGCGTTGTACAGTAGCTGGCATATTGTGCAATATTGATAAATCAACCTATGAATAGACTTAATATTCCTGGACTTCTTTTTGCTCCTATTCAAAAGAGGGCATTGGTTTGCAATACCTCTGAGAGTCTTCCCATTAGATTGAAATGAGAATGTGAGAACAATGAATACCATTTTAGATTTTACTCAATATTATTTTAATTGGAGTAGTAACATCTAATCATCTAATTGAAAATCATGAACGGACAAGCTATCTTGGGTAGAGGGGCATGACCCTCTAGAATTCCTCAAAGCCTCAACCTTT
Source organism: Cephalopachus bancanus (assembly GCA_027257055.1). Taxonomy (NCBI): domain Eukaryota; kingdom Metazoa; phylum Chordata; class Mammalia; order Primates; family Tarsiidae; genus Cephalopachus; species Cephalopachus bancanus. The sequence continues at coordinate 7,535,666 of JAPVLO010000068.1, read as the reverse complement.
ATTAATTAGGGAGATTTATATTGCTTAAGCCTGCAGAAAGAATTAGAACAGGGTGAACTAGAGGCAACCAGGTCATTTTTACAGTTATTGCAAAAGCACAAATGCAAGATCATACATATTAAACTGCAGGTGGTAAATGCAGAAATGCAAAGGTAGTAGATGCAAGCTATATTATAAAAGAAGATAGCCATTTTACCATTGCCATTGCCTATGCTAAGCTATGGTGAGGCCATGTGATCTTTGAGCTATGGCTGTTGCCATGCTTCCTGGCTTTGGCCCCCTCCCTACCTTGGGGAGGTGAATCTCCCCTTTCTCTCTCTCTCTAGTTTACTTTCTAAATAAACTATATCTTCTAATCAAAAAAAAAAAAAAAAAGAAGAAGACAACAAGAATTCAGTAATTGTTTTGATGTTAGGGAATAGAAAGTTAGGTTGTTCTTGTTTCTACCATAAAAGCATATTTTTTTTAAAGGATAAAAAGCTTTTATAAATGATATAAATTAAAAATAACAATAGCCACTAACTTAGGTAAGAATATAATATGTATTCATTTGGGAAATTCACAAATGCATATTTATAATCACAAAGCTCTTGACTTAAAATAGTAAGGTGATTAGCATACAAGTAAATCTTATACTATTTCAATAGCCATGCATCAAAGAATAAACTAAGTCTTAAATATGCCTTTTTTTCATGCTATGTTTTTATGACTCAACTTTTTGTTTTGTTTTATTTCCTCAAGGGCTAACCATTGCTTTTCCCAGCAGGACAAAGAAAGCCCACCCACCAAGTCCCTTCCAACTTTCACTGATGAGATCTTGGGGCTGTTTACATTAGGCATGCAAATTTGAAAAACCCAAACTGTCTCCTGGTGTTTAATCTCACAACCCAATTTGTTTCTGAAGCTGGTGTGCTTAGCAGCTGTGCAGCAATGCTTTGCTTGTCCCAAAGACAAAAGATAAAAAGATTTCAAACATTTAAAGAACAGACAAAATACTCCAATAGCATAAACAGATCACTGCAGTGACAGAGGTAATTAATGGCCCCAAGGAGTCCCAAACAACTTATTTTCAGTTATAATTAAGAAAAAAAAAGTATATGTCAGGTATTTTCTGGAACTGGGCCATATGTATAATAGTCGCTCATAAGCACACTTAGAAAAGTTGATAATGGCAAAATATCTGTGAGTGAGCAAATTCCAACCTCCCCATCAACAGTGGCTTTTTCTTACAGTTTGTTTAAAAATATCTGTTTCCAGAAAACTTAAGAAAATATGAGATTAGTTAAAAAAAAAACCCTATCACTGTTAAAACAGAAACAGAAGTATATATTTATGTATCCAGGTTTAAAATGTCTCTTAGTTGAGCCATTTCTGAAGAAATTGCTTTTAACACGTCTCTGAGTTTTGGGGGGTATAAATAAAAATCTCAGAAAATAAATAGCTTAGAGCTTTAAATCTGGAAATGAGTTGGAACTGACACTGCTATTACTAGAAAACAAGTGACCTCCAACTTTATATTACGGGATTTCATTCTGCACTTAAGAAAGTCGTGTTTTGTTTTTCACATAGAAAGCTTTGCAAGTTGAACCTTAAACTTCTAAACATTGCCTATAAGGTCCTCCACAACTTGACCTTAATCTACTTCTCCCTTTCTCAACCAATTATTTTTATTTTTAAAAAATACTTTTTTTTTGAGGTAAAAGAGAGGGCTTCACTTTGTCGTACTGGCTGAAATTCAGTTGCACAATCCTTGCTTATGGCAGTCTTGACCTCGTGGGTTCAAGTGACCCTTCCACTTCTACCTACCAAGTAACTGGGACTACAGGCATGCACTGTCATGCCTGGATAATTTTTAAAACTTTTGTAGCGATGAGATCTCACTGTGTTGCCCAAGCTGGTCTTAAATCCCTGGGCTCAAAATATGCTCGCACCTTGGCCTCCCTAACATCTGGGATTATAGGAGTGAGCCACCATGCCCATTCTGACTTTATTTTTTGTAGTAGTTGTAGGTTCACTGCAAAATTGAGAGAAATTTGCAGAGATTTTCCTTGTATCCCCTGCCCCACATGCATAGCTTTCCTCATTATCAAAATCCTTCATTAAAGTGGTACATCTATTACAATTGGTGAACCCACACAGGCACACATTATCACCCAAAGTTCATAGTTTACATTATAGTTAACTCTAAGGTGCTGTATATTATATGAGTTTGGATAAATATATAATGACATGCATTCACTATTATAGTTTCACACAGAGTAGTTTCACTGTCCTAAAATTCCATTGTGGTCCACCTATTTATCCCTCTCTTGTCCCTAACTCAAGGCAACAACTGGCCTTTTTATTGTCTCTATATTTTGCCTTTTGAAGAACGCTGTATAGTTCAAATTATACATGTGTGTGTGTGTGTGTGTGTGTGTGTGTGTGTGTGTGTGTGTGTTTTCAGATAGCTTCTTTCACTTAGCAATATGCATTTAAATTTCCTCCATATTTTTTTCATGGTTGATGGCACGTTTCTTTTTTTTTTTTTTTTGAGTTGGAGTCTCACTCTGTCGCCCAGACTGGAGTTCAGTGGCCGCTCCCGGCCACCGCAGCCTCGACCTGCTGGGCTCCGCGATCCTTCCGCCTCAGCCTTCCGAGTAGCTGGAATTACAGGCATGCGCTACCACGCCCAGCTGATTTTTTGATTTATTGTAGAGATGAGGTCTTGCTGCTCAGGCGGGTCTCAAACCCGCGGTCTCAGGCAATCCACTCACCTCAGCCTCCCAAAGGCGCGGGATTGCAGGCTGAGCCACCGAGCCCGGCTGCACGTTTCTTTTTAAGATGAATAATGTTGTTTTCTGGAGGTACCAGAGTATGTTTACTCATTCACCTACTGAAGGACATGTCAGTTGATTCCAGGAGTACTTCCACATGCAATGAAAAAGAGAACCTAGACACAGATTCTTACACTGTTCGCAAAAAGTTAACTAAAAATATATCATAGACCCAAGTATAAAACGTAAAACTATAAAAATACTAAAAGATAACACAAGAAAAAAATATATATATTACATTGAGTTTGGCACTTACTTTTTACATTCAACACCAAAGGCATGATTCATTTTAAAAATTTGTTATCTTAGCTGGGCTTGGTGGCATGCACCTGTAGTTCCAGCTATTTGGAAGGCTGAAGTGGAAAGTGACCATGAGCATGCCACTGCACTCCATCCTTACGACAGAGTGAGACTCTAACTCAAAAAAATAAAAAAAGCTATTTGGATTTACTAAAATAAAACATTTGTGTTTTTTAGGAGACACTGTTAAGAAAATGAAAAGACATGGACCAAAATACTTGAAAATAACATAGATATTATTTTTATGTAGGACTGCTATTGAAAACATTAAAAAAAACTCTTAAAACTCAACAATAAGAAAATAAACAACCTGATTAAAAATAGGCCAAAGACTTTAATAAACATGTCACCAAAAATGATATACAGATGACCAATAAGCACATGACAAGATGCCCATGTCATATGTCACCAGAAAAATGCAAATTGAATCAAATTACCATAACACTTTACACCTACTAGAATGGCCGATACCCATAACACTAACAACACCAAATGCTGAAGAGGATGAGGAACTACAGAACTCTAATTTTTTCCTGATGGGAGTGTAAAATGGTAAAACTACTTTGAAAGAAGTTTGCAGTTTCTTACTAAACTAAATATACTCTTACCATACAGTCTAGCAATTGTGCTTTTGAATATTAACTAAGATGTGTTGAAAACTTATGTCCACACAAAAATGGTTACCTAAAAGTTTATAATAGATTTCTTTATAATTGGCAAAAAAAATTGTTAGCAGATTTCTTGGTGTTTTCTAAAAATATATACTGTAAATGGACACAAGTCTAGCCACGGCACCACCCAAAAGTCAAATTCGAGAGACTAGAATTGGTGAAAGGAAAAGTAGGTGTTATTTTTAAAAATTTTAAATTTAATCTATTTATTTTAAAGATGTGGGATACAATTCAAGATTAGGTATACAAGTGGTAATTGTATAGGTAAAGTTTGGGCCTCCCTTTAGTCCCTTTAGTCCCCACTTTGCTTGGTTTGAGATCAGTCACCCTTATCAATGCTGTGTCCACCACCACCTCCCATCCAACCCAGTATCCTGCTACTGCCAATCCCTTTCTTATAGTATTATGGCAAATGTTCAGGGTCCACTTATGAATGAGAACATGTGGTATTCAGTTCCTTGTTTCTGTGATAGATCACAAGCAGGCGTTATTCTAAAGGTGACGTGAAGAGATGGCACACTAAAGTCATAAAAAGACTTCCTCAAATTTTCAGGCTGGTTAGAAGGATTCTTAAAGAGAAACTTGGTATGGGAAACATACAGGACTGAACAGGATGCAGATCTGCTGCCTTATTCTGGTGGAGTATCTTGGGTGGGACTGTGTTATCTCAGCCACAGTCAGGTTATAAACTAGTCACAACCATCTTGCAACTCCCTTCAAGGAGGAGGGTCCCTCAATCAGGACTCAATTCCTGGTCTGTCTGAGGATTAGTCTTTGGGATTCTTAAACAAGCATATGATCAGATAAGCAGGTAATGTAGAGGATGAGGAAGAAAGAAAGAAGAAAGATAAAAAATGAATAAAAAAGAATGAGTGATAAAATGCGTCAAAGCTAGATTCTTGTTTACAATACCCCTTAGTGTTGCTATTCCATTCTTTATGATGATGCTGTCGACTTGTCTGCATTCCTTATTCCTTACCTTTTAAATCTCATAATTCAAGATCCTCTCCAATTTAACCAGTTCTCCAAGTCTCATTCTCCCAAAAGGCAATAGTAACGCCTGCATTTTGCTGTTTTAGAAGTAGCATGAAGATAGTCCTTATCATGTTAGATTATAATTATTACTTAATGATACATTCTCTTCTGAATTAGAAACTCCATAATATTGTCTTGGTGTAATAAATAATTAGTCCTCAGGTACTCATCAGGTATGATGAGTAAGAGTTTTGTTTTCATGAGTTGTCTATCTAATCATTTCTCTTACCTATTTCAAAATTTAAAGTTCTTTTAAGTGGTATTTTAAATAAAACTTTTGGACATATAAATCAAACACAAATCATTTATGAGGCTCACTATGAAAGTAAATGGCGTTTTAACATAAATGACACTCTTTCACCATTTGTCCCTTTCTGTAACTTTTCTATTTTAGAAAATAACCAGTGATTTCTGTTATAGTGCTTGGCATAAGGTTGCTTTGGGGAGATAAAGTATGTATTCAATGGCCTAATTAATTATGTACTTTTCAGCATTACTCTGCTTACAATTGTCTCTTACATCTTGGCACTTCATTTGTAAGTGAAAATTTAATCAAGCAGGGGCAATACATTTAAGTAAGATAATGTTTTAGATAAGAGTCAGTAGAACTTAGAAGAAGATAAACACACCATTCTAATTGAACAATAGTGCATCTCTATAAAGTAGAAGCAAGTGAAAATAAAAACACACTTGGAAGTTAATGTAGCATATTTACACTTTAAAATGGAAAAGGGAGACAAACAAGAAAACAAGAAAGCCTGTTAACATGAGAGTCTCCTCTACAATATAAGCATTAACTGTTATAATGCTTTGAGGAAAAACTCCTAAAGTACAAATAAACTTCATGTCTATCATTACTTCCAAAAGATAGATTTTATGTGAAGCAATAGGAAAAAAAAAATGCTAAATGTTCCATAACTTTTCTCTCATGATGGATTATTCCATTTGTATTTGAACAAATTTCTTGAATTTGTTTAAATACTCATTAACCTAGTTTTGTATTTAAAATTCAATTTTTCTTAGCCCCAAAAGGATGATTATGATCTTTTACAAGATTGTAAATATTAAGCCTAGCAATTTAAGCTGTTGGGCCATGGAAAGTAAGAGAATGCACATCAAAATACGTGTACCACTGCTTCCCTCTCTCAGAAAAGAGTGAGTCCACAATGCCGTTCGTATTTAAGCTATTCCAACAAAGACCATAGCAAATGTATTTCAATCATTATTCAAACTAGAATTATTTACATGTATTTTGTTTGTTTGTTTGTTTGTTTTGAGTTGGAGTCTCACTCTGCTGCCACAGCCTCGACCTGCTGGTCTCAGCCGATCCTTCCACCTCAGCCTTCCAGTAGCTGGAACTACAGTCATGCACCACCACACCCCGCTAATTTTTTGACTTGTTGTTGAGACAAGTTCTCGCCATGTTGCCCAGGCTGGTCCCGAAACACTGGGCTCAGGCAATCCTCTCGCTTCCACCTCTCAAAGTGCTGGGATTATAGGCATGAGTCACTGAGCCTGGCCTATGTGTATTTTAATTGGTATTTTTTAACTTCTGTTTATGTATGTATACATTTTTTCCTAAGGCTAATCAATATAGTCTTTCCAAAATACGAATAACATTAACTAGATAGTGTTTGCATTAAAATTTTAGAAATACAAAATCATTGCTTTTTATGGGATTCCTTCCCAAAACTGAAAAATTGTCTCCAAAAACCTACAAAATGCATAGCTAGTTCATCTTTAAAGGTTAAGATGAGATGTGACCTGCAGTGCCTCTAGAGGAAGCATCAGAAATAATTGCAAAGTTGCTCTGGAAAAGTAATCTTTAACTCTGACAACAATTTATTTGATGAAACTCGTCTTGATTCCCATTAAGCAGCTGGAGACATTATGAGCCTAGATTTTCTCCCTCTTAAGAAAACTCTGTTTCATAAGGAGCGACAGTGGTTCATAGCATTCATTTGTTTGGATAAGTGGGAGAAAAATAGATAACCAAAGTAAAAAGACAGGTTCCTGCCACAGTCCTTCACTTACAAGCTTCAGGAGTTAGGATGATGTTTTCCAGGTTTTTTTGAGTCAAAGTCTCACACTGTTGCCCAGGCTGGAGTGCAGTGGCATGCTCATGGCTGCCACAGCCTTGACCTGCGGGGCTCAGGTGCTCCTTCCAGAGTTGGAACTACAGGCATGCGCCACCATGCCCAGCTAATTTTTTGATTTATTGTAGAAGTGAGCTCTCACCATGTTGCCCAGGCTGGTCTTGAACCCATGGGCTCAGGCAATCCTCTCACCTCTGCCTCCCAAAGTGCTGGGATTACAGATGTGAGTCATGGCACCCAGTCTGGGCGATCTTTTAACCTCTCAGTGCCTCAGCTGGTACTGAATTAATTACTCTTTTAAAAGTTCTAACTTTAAAAAAGTTTATTAATCATTCTAAAATAATGTGGCATATAATTTTTGCCTCAGTGCTCTTTACCAAGATGACACTAGAAAAAAATTTTGACTCTATCTTGGAGGACCGAATTCTCTAAATTTACAGACTCAGATCCATCATTCAGCAGAAACTAGGGACAGGAGAGTTCACTGGAGGTCTGAGCTGGTGATACTGTTTTATTGGCTTGAAAATTATGCTCTTGACACATAATTCTCAAAGCATACTCTAGTTTAAAAATGAATATTCTATTATTCTAGGTCTTCTGTTTACAGTGTTTGTGTATTTCCAGACCCCCCAAAATGAGAATTACTTTGATAATTTGAAAGTGTTCCCTAATGCCAAAGATAAAAGTCTTGGCCAGATAAAAAGTCTTTGTACCCAATAGTTTTCTGTTGTCAATTGTCATAGTCTTGGTATTCCATCCATTTGCATTTAAATATTTTTTGACCACAATAATGACAGATACTCCAGAGGAACTGATCAGATTCTCCCACAATCAAATCTTGCCTTTGCCCCTTATGCTGAAATTAAATGGTTATTTTTAAAAGTAATTTAAAACTTAATCCAGCTTGAAAGGAGTCAATTAACTCAATTAACATGGAGTCAATACAGCCAAAGAGCAGCCATTTTAACACTGCCTAGTTGTCATGTTTTTCTAGCAGTTCACTTTACCCTTGAATCACTAGCCAAGGAAAGAACTGGTTTCTCAGAGGTAGCTAATGATAATTGTTTTACAACCCCTCCCAAACTTGTTTTGTAAACAACCCAGTTGGCCCTTTATGACACACAGACCCCATCACCGTGGCAGCAATCATGTGACTAGCCCACCCATTTGTCTGTCATCCAACAGCTGATGTCAGTACCTGTGTGTGCCTGCCTTCCATGATGACTTGAAGCTGACCATCACCCAACCACCCCGATGACCTTCCCCCATCAGAGGGAAAGTTTAAAAGGATTTGACTCCAAGAGGTCAGTTGCCATTGCTTTGTTAAACTCTGGTGTCTCTCCCTGATGATTAGTGAGGTTGAACATTTTTTCATGTGTCTGTCTGCTGCTCTGATGTCTTCCTTTGAGAAGTGTCTGTTCATATCTTTTGCCCATTTTATAACGGGGTTGTTTGTTTTTTTTCTTTTCAGCATGTTTGAGTTCCTTGTAGATACAAGATGTTAAGCCTTTGTCAGAACTAGAGTTGGCAAATACTTTTTCCCAGTCTGTAGGCTGTCTCCCTGCTCTCTTGATGGTTTCTTTGGGCTTGCAGAAGCTTGTCAGTTTAATGAGGTCCCACTTGTCTATCTTATCTCTGATGACCTGTGGGTTTCAAGTTTTGTTCAGGAACTGGATGCCAATTCCAATTTCCATGAGGGTATAACCACACTGAGATACCACCTAACTCCAGTCAGAATGGCAATTATCAATAACTCAAAAAGTAACAGTTGCTGGAGAGGGTACGGCGAAAAGGGAACACTTCTACACTGTTGGTGGGAGTGCAAACTAGTGCAACCTCTGTGGAAAACAGTATGGCAATTCCTAAAAGCTCTAAATATTGACCTCCCATATGACACCCCAATCCCCCTACTGGGAATATACCCTGAAGAATTCAAATCACTCTATAAAAAAGAAACCTGCACATGTATGTTTATCACATTGTTCACAATAGCAAGAACCTGGAAGTAACCATGCTGTCCATCAAAAGAGGAATGGATTAAAAAAAATGTGGTACATATACACAATGGAATACTATGCAGCCATAAAAAAGAACAAAATCATGAATTTTGCAGCAACCTGGTTGGAACTAGAGTCTATAATACTGTGACCTCTCACAAAAACAAAGATCTGAGTATCACATGTTCTCACTCATATAGTGGACCTTGAACATCCAACGTAATACTATAAGAAAATGACTGACAGTGGTGGAAAACTATGGGGGGCGAGGGGAAGGGAGATGGGATTAATGGTAGTAAGTATCTATCTGGGGATAGGGAGACAACTCTTATCAACAAGGGTGCCTGAACAAAGCATATTTGTATACCTAACCCTTAACTGTACCCTACAATATCATAGTAAAACATATTGATAAAAAACAAAAATAAAAAAATAAACTTCAAAAAAATAAAAAAATAAAATAAAACGTCAAACGTAGTGCTACCCATTGAAATTGGACTGGATTTTAAAAAGTGTGGTACATGTACACAATGGAATATTATGCAGCCACAAAGCAAACATTTGGACTTTGCAGCAACTTAGAAGGATTTAGAGTCTGTCATACTCAGCAGCAACTTGGATGGATTTAGAGTCTATCATACTTAGTGACCTATCACAGAAACAAAGAACAGAGTACCATATGTTCTCACTCATAAGAGAACCTTGAATAATTATTATAATACAATAAGAAAGGGATCGGCAGTAGTGGGAAACTGCCAAGGGAGGGTCGGAGTGGGTTTGGCAGTAGTGGGAAACTGCTGGGGGGGGGCACATCTTATCAACAAGGGTACCTGATAATGAACATCTATATACCTAACCCTGAATTGTACCCCACATCTCTAAAATTAGAAATGAAAAAATGGCAAATGTAAAAAACAAAAAAGCAAACCAAAAAAAAAAAAACAAAACAAAACACCCTCTGGTGTCTCCACATGGCTCTTTGAACTGTGGTCACCATATTTTCTTAGCTTTAGCCTCCTCCCCTACCTTAGGAAGGTGAATCATTCATCTCTCTCTCTCTCTCTCTCTCTTTCTTTCTCAAATTTACTTTCTAGCCATTTCTTTGCTAAGCTAAGGTCAGACCATGTGGCTCCTTGAACTATGGTTGCCATGTTTCTTGACTTTGGCACCCTCCCCTATCTTGGGAAGGTGAATTTCCTCTCTCTCTCTCTCTCTCTCTCTCTCTCTCTCTCTCTCTCTCTCCATTTGCCATGGCTTTGTTAAACTCTGGTGTGTCCACATGATTCTTTTGAGTTATGGTCGCCATGTTTCTTAGCTTTTGGCCCCCTCCCCTATCTTGGGGAGGCGAATCTCTCTCTCTCTCTAATTAACTTTCTAAATAAACTGTAATTTCCAATCTAACTGCTGTGCAATTTTTTTTTGCATCTTTCACGTGATTAGATTGCACAGCCCACCCCAGGTAGTTCTGACCTAACACAACTATTATGCAAATTTTGCTGACATGAAGGTAGCATCACATAGCATACCTTTAAGCTCATTCCTGAGATAGTCTCTTGTATCTATGCCTGTTTATTTTATGGATCTATGCAGTCTCAGTCATAAGAAGATCTTCTGGGCTTGGATTATATAGCAGTGAATAAATGGATAAAATAACTTTAGAAATGGTTAAACTAGGAGACCACTGTGATCTTAGAATACCACGACAAATGCTGTCATTACTGTCAATATCTAAATGATACATTCTTATTGTATATGCAACCTTAGCTGGTTGGAAGTGGTTTGTAAAAAGTAAATTGTCAAAAAGAATACACCACCTTGATACAACCAAGCCACCTGGTGATGACTTGCTGATGAAACATATTATCCCCAACTAGAAGGATTTGTCCTATAAATAAAAAGATTTCTACTATCTTTTTATAGGTGGAACCCTGGCGGTCCTTTCCTCCTTCTTTCTTTCTTCTTTCGCAAAGTAAGGCTAATCTAACCTGCAGAGCAATCCAATGACTTGTCCTTAATATTTCTCTAGAAGATTTTTTTTTCTGCAGCTTCCTGGGTTGTGTATCTTTCAATTGCCAAAAATAATCACTGTAAAAAGTCCATTATAATTCTTATAAATAGATTATTCCTTGAAGAAAACCTAACAGAACATGCCCTGTTTCCCTTGCTATCTTGTTCCTAACATTAATAATAGTGTGTCCTTGGATTACAAATACAAATCTAGAAGAGATAAAAGTTGATGTTCCAATTTTCCAAGGACTTCTCTTACACAGTCTTCTCATAATGAGTAAAACACTTCAATTCTGAGGGCCCCAGAGGCAGATTTTGGTATGAGCACTCCTAGCATTCCAGACATGCACTCAGGTTCACACCAGGGTCCTGACTCCTTCTCTTCTCACCTTTCTCCGGGTGGTGCCTTACCTTTCTTTCAGGAAAATATCAACCATTTCAACAAGTAGAAGTTTCATTGTCTTGTCTGTGACCTGTGCCTTGTAGCCATTAATAGTGTCCTGGTCTATTGTGAAAAATATTAGTGCCAATCTTCCCTTAACATTTAGAATCAAGAGCATTCTCTCCTACCCTACAGATAAGAATTTAATTTTTTTCCCAATAAATTTCTACCAATGAGAATTGTGGTCTCGATTATAAACAGATATATGTTTATGCATAAAATAAGATTGATAGAACATTGAAGAAGCCTTAATGAAAACAGTTCCAAACCAGAAACAGTCCAAGTATCCATTAATTCAAGAATAGAAAACTAATTGTGATGTATTATATCCAATGGAATGCTCTTCAATAATAAAAAAAAGAATGCATTTCTGAAACATGCACAATGTGGATAACTCTCAAAAACTCTAGGTTAGGCAAAATAAGTCAAATACTAAAGGGTATACATTGAGTGTTACTGTTTATACAAAGTTATACAATAAAAAAGCTATAATTATTAGAAATCAGTATAGTGGCTGCCTAGAGTAGGATGCTGAGATTGACTACAGGGAACAGAGGTAACCATCTGAGAATATAGTAGCATCTTCTATCTTGACCTGGAAGGTAACTACAGGAAAGTATACATATGTTAAAATTCCTAAAGCTGTACATTTAACATTTGGGTATTTTATTGAATGTAAATTATAATTCAATAAAATACTGATATTTTGTTGTCATAAATAATAAGGTCAAATTCAGAACTGAAAAAAGATTATTACTGCTAGCAAGAATTTGGCCTAGCTCCTTGAAAACAATTGTCCACTTTTTATTGGGGCTGTTTGTTTTTTTCCTCTTGGCATGTTTGAGTTTCTTGTAGATTCTGGAGGTTAGGCCTTTGTCAGATAGACAGTTGGCAAACATTTTTTCCCATTCTGTGGGCTGTCTCCCTGCTCTCTTTGTGGTTTCTTTTGCTTTACAAAAGCTTTTCAGTTTACAGAAGTCCCACTTGTCTATTTTATCTCTTATGACACGGACATCTGGAGTTTTGATCAGGAATCAACCTACACCGATTTCTGTAAGGGTGTCTCTTGCATTTTCTAAGATTCTTATAGTTTGAGGTTTTACATTTAGATCTCTGATCCATTTAGAGTTGATTTTTCTATGTGGTGATAGGTAGGAATCCTGTTTCAATCTTCTGTATGTGGTCAGTCAGTTTCCCAACACCATTTGCTCAGTAAGTTCTTCTCTCCACAGTGGTTGTTGGTGGAGGCTTTGTTGAAGATGAGTCAGTTGAGAAATTAAGGTTTTGCTTCCAGAATCTCTATCCTGTTCCATAGGACCATATGCCTGTTCTTGTACCAGTACCAGGCTGTTTTGATTGTAGTTTTATAGTAAAGATGATCCAGCCAATCCCCTACTGGGAGTATACCCAGAGGAACTCAAATCATTCTGCAAAAAAGATACCTGCACATATGTGTTTATTGCAGCACTATTCACAACAGGAAAAATCTGGAACCAACTGTGCTGTCCATCAAACCTGGACTACATAAAAAAATGTGGTCCATATACATGATGTAATATTACGCAGTCATAAAGAAGAACAAACATGGACTTAGCACAACTTGGATGGATTTAAAGTCTGTGATACTCAGTGATCTATCACAGAAACGAAAAACAGAGACCACATGTTCTCACTGATAAGTGGACTCTGAACATTTACCAAAATACTATAAGAAATGGATTGACAGTAGTGGGATACTGTTGGGGTGGGGTGGGATACTTTTGAGGTTGGGGACCCAACCTCAAAAAGGGTACCTGATCTCAAATCAGGAAAAGTGGAAACCAAAGGGAGGCCCAAACTTTACCTGGAGAATGTCTACTTGTATACCTAATCCTGAATTGTACTCCACATCTTTAAAATGAAATATAAAAAAAAAAAATAGATTTAAAAAAATCCACCAAATAAGGGAGGAAAATTGTTTTGTTTTTTTAGAAAAAAATTGATCTGATTTTTGCTTTGAGAGATACATGTACTTTACTATTTCTCTTGAGGTGTGTATAAACTTGAGACAAATCTAAAAAATAGGGTTGTGGTTTACTGGGACGCCTTCTTTTCTTTCTTTTTTTTCAGTTATTCATGTCAAATACTTTTTTCTACTAATTGCATAATAAAACTATAGCTAGCTTTTGACAACTAGCAGAAATATATAAAGCTAGATGGGGGTACAATTGGCAGCACCCTCCACTCCTTATTTATTTATTTGCTTGTTTGTTCATTTATATTTATCTATATTATATAAGTGGCGGATATTTGCTCTTGGAGGGCATTCTTTCTCCATCCATGAATATTAATAATCCTTTTTTTAAAGGACAACTTATGGTAATATGCTTGGGGATGGGAATATATCTGATTTCAGGTCATGAAAAAATGGCTTTATTACATGGTTTTTTTGTGGAGTATACCCTAGATATATTATGCTGGAATAAATATTATATCAAGATTGTTTTTACTATTTTTTCATGCATTATATCTGTAGTGTATATTCTGCCTTGCCAATAAAATGTCAATGTGACTGATAATTTCTTATGTAAACATAGTAAATTTTAAAATGTTTCATTCAAGAACTCTTGAGAAAACATTTAAAATTGGAATTTATTTATTATTTCTAGCCTCTTTTCTTTTGCACTGCTGTTATCTTTTTAGTCTTAATAGATTCTAGCCCCCAAAAATGAGGAGCAATGTTTTCCAGTGTTTTGATTGTCTTAACATGACTGATGTGATTGGGAACTGATCAAAGATGAGACTAAAAAATTGGATCAGAGTCGAGTCTCCATCTATGGTTTAAATTTCAAATTATTTGTGCCTATTTATGTAGACACATTTTGATGCACTAAAATATAAATACTCAGTATGAAAAATAAAGAAAAGCTCAACAGGAAATATAATACTGTCCCAGAGACAGAAAGTGAAGATGATCAATTCTTAAAGAATTATGAATGCCTTCCACATTTTGAAAAGAAGCTATTTATATTTGACAATAGTTGTAATACCATCTCTTAGCCTGTGGATAGCCCATCAGTTTGAATAACATAATACTCATACAATTATCATGGTTTATTGAGATTCAACACTGTGAGACACTTAGATGTAATCAATAGAGATTGTACTTTTTTTTTTTTTTTTTCTTAAATAGGCTTATCACATATTTTTAAAAACAGTTTATAATAATAATAAAGTTAAAATTGTGCTTCTATATGCTTGTGTATTTGTGTGTTTCTGTGTGTGAAACTTCAATAAGAGATATATAAAACATTTCCAACTAAAGATTCAAATTACAAGCAATTTAAAGAGATGATGGTTTAGCATGTGCTTTGAATGACAATTAAGTGTAATGTCCATGAAAGACAGCAGGTAGGCAGTTTCAAAAAGGTACACAGGAGTTGCTTACAATGGCATTAATAAAGATATTTGGAATTACCAAAATAGAGACAAAGAATCACTTCAATTTGCAAAAGAGTATACTTCCAAAGAAGTGAGGAGTCCAGCATGTATCCATAGGAATTAAAGTAGCAGTTGGTTATGGACAGGTATGGCTCACACAGGAAAGCTATAATTAGTTATTAGACTCTTCTAGTAAAATAACTTCCTCTCCACATCATGCTGTTGCTTTTGATGATTTCTTCAGATTTCTGTCTACTGTCTTTCAAAGATATATTTTCTTTCTGGCACACCGGCTGAAAGTTCTAGATTCTTTTTCTAATGAGTCAAGATTCATTTCATGCCTATTGGAGCCTATGTCTTTTCAGCAGCTCTTCTATAGCATTATCATTGCATCTATTATCACACTTGAAACATAATTCAAACTATTTATATATGTAACCCTCTGTAAGAATGTGTACTATCAATTACAGAAAACATATTCTGCTATATCTATTGCTCTAGAATATACCATACATTTTGGATATAGTAAATATTTAATAAATATGTTAACAAATAAGAAAATAGTCATCTAAAAGTTTATTGTTATTCAAGACACAGTCAAATGAAATGAAGGATTTTGCTAGACTAGGAGAATATTTAGAGATATTCATAAATGCCCTATTATAGTGAATTAATATTTGAAAAGCTGCATTAACACAAATAGCAAACATGTACTCCATTTGTGCCTAAAATCTTAACTTAAGAAATCTAAACATTGTTGTAAAAGTTAAAAAACAGGTGTTGGCAAGGTTACAGAGAATAGGGAATGATTCTGCACTGTTGGTGAGAATGTAAACTAGTTCAACCTTTGTGAAAAGCAGTGTGGTAATTTCACAAAGAATTAAAAGTTAATCTATTATTAGACCCAGCAATCCCCTCCTGAGAATATACCCAGAGGAACACACCTCTCTCTGCTTAAAGATACCTGCACACACATTCATGATAGCAAAAGCACGGAACCAATGCAGATGTCCATCAAATGTAGACTAGATAAAGAAGATGTGGTACATATACATGGCAGAATACTATGCAGCCATAAAAAACAAAATCATGTCCTTTGTAGCAACATGGTTGCAGCTAGAGACCATAATTTCAAGGGAACTATCAGGAACAAAAAACTGAATACTGCATACTCTCACTCATAAATGGGCAGTAAACGTTGGACACACAGGCACAAGGGTGGAACTAACAGATGCTGGGAAGGAGGGAGAGAGAATAAGGGACCATAATCCACATTGGGTACCATGTCCATTACTGGGGGTAGAGGGCTAGCCGGAAGTCAAAAATCTCACCTTCAAAAATATATTTATGTTGCAAATAGTCACATGTTCCCCATGACACTAAAATTTAAAAATGAATATATAAAAATAAAAAACTAAATGAAACAAACTCTCATAAGGAAAAATTTCAGATATCTTTCTCACTTTACTCCAAAACAAAACTATCCAAAATCTTTTATTTATTTATTTCTTATTTTATCTTTATATTTTAAAATAATATATTTTACTACATCTCCTCAATCAATTTTAGGTATTAATACCAACTTACAATCATGACTGTTTTATTGTCAGATACTCTTCCTTCCAAAAATATATTCATATTTTTTGTTAAATCACCATTCTATTATTATCTTATTAAGACTATAAATACTGTTTACGGATGAGCCATAAGCTTTCTCTCTTTTTATTTTCTGTCCATTAAAATATATTTGTTCTTTCTTTACTTAATATTTGCTTTATTTTAAATTGCTTATTGCTACACAATAAATACATAAGTGAATAATCATTACTATAATGGTGCTTCCACTAGAGTGATATCTTAGTACCAAAAATATAGAAATGATTCCATTTTAGGGTTTCTCTGTCACCTGCTTCGAGTTTTGTTACTGATGACATTATTCCACATAGCCATGTGGCTTGAAATTAATTTTTGTTGCTTATATCAGATAGAAAACTTTTCATTGAAAGTAAGAAAGTTATCCTAAACTGGTTTGAACAATGCTAAAATTTTTCAAACCTCATAAGAAAAAATTTGAAAGCTAGATCATGATTACAGTTGGTTGCTATTGCAGGAGAGTGGTTAACAAAATGATTGACATTCACTGATATTTTTGTCAAGTTTTACTAATAATTCCTAAATTTCTGCAGAATTTAGATATGCATTTACTGGGCTATGAGATATATCGTAACGATAAATACTATCAAAATAGTCTGCTTCCTCCAGTTCAAAATTTACTAGTTTGAATTATATTATTTTGTATTTTCTATTATAAGTAAAATTGCACATTTTGTATTGAAACACTCTTCTAATACATCCCATAGATTCAACAAAAATACTTAAACTTATATGAATCCCAGGATATTATGGTAAAAATGATAATGATAGCAATAATAATACCACCACCACCTTTGGTTACATTTGAAACAATTATACATACTCTAAAATGTGAACATCTTTGAAAGACACTTTTATTTTTTTCCTCATGGTTGAAAAACATTATGAGTGTAATACATACTATAAGTAGCATAAAATAAAGCTGGCAATTGAAACAGCTAGCTAATCATTTTCACGTGTTTGATATTTCCAGTTCCTCCTTCACATATTGGTCAATTCATTCTACACACATGGTTTACACAACTTCATTGCTAAAGAAACATACACATGTGCACAAATACACTCCATAACCACAACTGGCTTAATAAATCTTGTAATGCCATCTTTAGATCCAATCCATATAACAAGGCCCAGTCTAAATAATTTATCTTAAAAATCATTTTCACTTTCTTGGAATGTCTAGAGAAATGCCTATGTGCCACTTATAATACTATAATATATTGCTTTTAGTGATATTTGCTTTTTTTCCTTGAACTTGGTTGTAAATTTCTTTAGGTAAGGCATCACATTTTATAAATCTTTGCAATTCTAATAGAATAGAGCCCAGTACCTTGCATGTATCAAATACTTAATATTAGTTGAATAAATACATTTTAAGTATGAAAAAAGACAGGCAATATGTAATAAGCATATACACTTTGGGAAAACTATTGACTTTTTTTAAATTCTAAAGGTCATGTTTTCCTGTACTGGCCATTTTTTATAATTTATCAGTGCTTACTGACACCATAGAGCTAATGTAGTTTTTGAAAAAATGGACTACAGTGAAGTTCACATGGGAGTTAGTTCAAATGTTTCAGGCATCAGCCTATATTAAATTTGAAGTCATTTTTTCTGAACCTACTTTAATTTAGTGTGAGATAGCTGTACTTTTGGCAAGTCTAGAAACTGGAGATATTAATAACAGCCAATCTTTTCTTTTCCTTTTTTTTTTTTTTTTTTGGTGTTTTTGGTGCAATCACATTCTGAGCAATGTCCCTTAGTGTTATAAGCTTTAAGAATCATTTAATATAAATATAAAGACAGAGGCAAACATTTTAAATTTTCTCTTAGGCTGTATAAATGTTATTTTAAAATATTATTCATTGTTTGTTTAACGAGTATACGAATCTGTGCTTTGATCTACGTGAAGTTGACTATGCTTTTCTGAATTTAAAATCTAAAATGATTCACATATTTAAACTTGGAAGGACATGTTTTAACTTTCTCCTGCTCCCATTTTCTTCTCCCTTCTCTCTTCCTTGCCCACTCTCTTTGTTCTGCTCCCCTTCTCATTCAAAGTACTTCAAAAATTCAAAAATATAATACTTGTTTTAAATTTATGTAAAATCTATTCAAATACAATAAAAGTAATTCACCAAAAGTATTGACAGTCATCAGAGAGATCCTGGGCATTACCATGAGTGACTCAGAATCATCAGAAAGAGACACTGTTTAGCATAAGGTGTTACTTATGAACATTACTTATGAATGTATACCCATAGCTATTTTTCTACATGTGAATTCTTCCCAAAAGGTAAATAGGGGTGTGTGTGTGTGTGTGTGTGTGTGTGTGTGTGTGTGTGTGTGTGTGTGTGTCCTAGGTGAGAATTTTAAAAGCTATAAATATAGCATTGAAAATGTGGAATTTGTCCACATGGTAATTGTAGTTCTATACTCAGTTAAAAAGTATATTTTACTTTCTTTTAACTTAAAAAAAGGCGAATAGACTCTGAATAGCAGCCTCATTGGGAAACAAAATGCTTGATTTGACAATATGATAGGTTCTTTTAGAACTCAGTAAATTATTTTCTTTTTTTATAGCAATCTAATAAATGCACTGTACATCCAAGGTTTTAAAAGTCTCTGCCCCTTGAAATCCTCTGTGTCATTACTCTGACATCTGGGAATCAGTAAAAAATGAAAAAGCCTCTTTGGGCTTTAGTTTTTGAATGGGGATGCTAATCCCTTGACACTGACTTCAGAGGACTGTACAGTTTAAGATAACAAGAAATTTTGTTCACATTTTCTGGACCATATTATCAAAGAACCTAAGTATTTCAATAGTAGGTATTACATATATACAAATAAGCAAGCAGATTAAATATACAACCTACAGTGTCAACAAGCCTGTCTTCTGAAAATGTATACAATATTTGTAATAATCAGTGACTATATTTGCATTGCTAGCTGTCCTTATATTTTACAATAATATTGGCAATATGTTGTGATAAATAGGATGGTTGGTGTAACTGAAAGATATGATTTGGTAGAAAATACTTCTAAATTATTGGACCTCATAAACTGAGTTTCACTCTTTCTATGTGATATGAATATAAATGTTATTTTCATTACATAAGAGGCTATATTTTCTACTAGCAGATAACACAACTGAAATAAACTTTAATACGTGTTTATAAATGTTTAACATCATCACATACATTAAATGTTGCAGAAAATCTCACAAAGGATTATTGAAAAGCCTCAGATTAAAAAAATACATTTGTGAAATTGAAGGCATCTTTCAAAAATTAAGATTCCTCTTATAATTATAGAAATATCTTTCAGTTTAGAAAAAGTTTGAAAACTTATGCTATCAAAAGTATACTGTCTAGACAACTTGACAATGTAAAAAGGTCTCTGTTTAAAAAAAGTCAATTTTTTTCACCATCATCATTGTCATTATAACTTACACTGTACTTGAATGGTATTTACTGTGTTTTAAGTATTTTACACGATTTTTTCCTATTTTATTTTGTAACATTCTTGATCCAGCAACCTTAATTTGCTTGATGACATTATTATTTAAGAAAGTTAAATAACTAGCCCAATTTCACACAGTAATAGAAAAGGCTGACAAGTTGCCTAGTATTTCATGGCTTACTTTTTATCTGCTACACTATATTTACATATTTATGTCTGCAATACCACACACAGAATAGTTAGTACGAAAATCGTTTAATGTTTTAACTGATCACTATGGTAGAAATGAAAATTAGTTACTCAATTTAAGAAACAATGGGTAATGTGGAACTGAAATAGAGAGGTGCTTGTAGTGTTTTAAGCAAGCAAGGTCTCACAAAGATTTCACAAACTGAAATTAACTTGGAAACACATTTCTTCTTAAAAGTAATTTTTCCCACACATGGGTTAACAACCTAAGGTTAGTTTTATTAGATTTTCAGACTTATGTCTGATAATCATATTGCATAACTCATGATAAATTGAGATTCTCATGGAATGAGAGAGGGAGTTTTTTGGTGGGGGAGGGCAGGCAATGCTAATTGCACAGCTTGGTTCAAGTGGAATGTCACTGTGAGGGACTTTAATCAAATAAATGTAATATTCATATATTCCCATCATTCCTTCTACAAATGTTTAAATACTCATATGGCTACAACCCATATCATAATTTTTTCCATTTACAAATTGCAAATTATTTAAGTTTGACTACTTATATATTTATGTGTTTTATAAGTAAAAGTACTAAAACTAATCCTACTTAAAAATGTTATAGTAAGACATACATTTAAAAAATATATTGACAATATTTTCAATTTTTTATCATGAAATTGCAAAGGTTCTTTGACATCATCTAGTCCAAAGCCCTCATTTTTCATAAAAGGTACATATAATAATGGTTAAACAGAGCATTATTAACATGGTCATTAAATTTCATTTGTATTTAATTGGAACTTTTCAGTTTAGAAAAAAGTTTAATCGTTTTTATAGCTACAGTCTTATCTTGCTTTCATTAACAAATTTCTTGCAAACAGAATATTCAGTAGGAATCAGGAATTCATTAGAACATAATTTTTGCCTGAATTTTCTACCACTGAAGTCATTAAGTATACTAGTCACCTCTCTACTGCACATCTAATAGGCACATTTGTCTTCATCAATTTTTACCTCTCAACAGCTTGGACTTATTTGTCTACTTACCTACTTCAAACACTGCTGCCCTTGTCTTTCATAGCATCTGTATTCCTCTCTTTCACTCATTTCCAATGAATCTTTTTACCTTCTCTTCTACCTGCTCTTCAAGCAGTGGAAACCTCTTTTTTTCTTTTACTTTACACTCTTCCTGAGAATTCATGTTATTTTAATGTTTAATCACTCTCAATACATAATTCATTTCCAAATGTTTTTATTCAAATTATACTTGTCCTGGAGGTTCCAGATATTTATATCAAACGCTTCGTTCATATCTCAACGTATACATATACAGTTATGTTCACTGAACAATGGGGATATGTTCTAAGAAATGTGCCAATAGACTATTTTGTCTTTGTGCAAACATCCTAAAGTGTACTTTCACAAACCTAAATAGTAATGCCTACTAAATGCCTAGACAATATGGTACAGCATCTCAGCTACAAATCTGTACAGCATGTTACTGTACTGGATACTGCAGGCACTTGTAACATAGTGGTCAGAATTTGTTCATATAATTATATCTATCTATCTATCTATCTATCTATCTATCTATCTATCTATCTATCTATCTAATCTGTGGTAAAAACACAGTATTATAATTTATGGGACCACTATTGTATATGTAGTTTATCATTGACCAAAATTTTGTTATGTGGTACCTGACTGCTTGTATGTATACATGAGGGGGGAACTCCCAAAATCCAGAATTATCTTTTGAAAGACAGGACCCTTTTAGTACACATGGAATTTGTTCCTTCAAATCAAAGGTCAACCACAGTTTTTATCTGGAAGCTTTGAGAGGTTGAGTCCAAACAGACTGGTTCTTTCACCCTGACAACGTACCTGCCCATAATGCGATAAATGTTCGCATTATGTTTTTGACTACCTTCTGTATCACCCGATCTCATCCCCAGCAACTTTTTTTTGTTTCCCTTGATGAAAAATGTCCTTGAAGATAAACGTATTGCCAACGTGGAAGAGGTAAAACAAAAAATGGCAGAAGCGCTGAAAGGCATCGAATATGACAAGTATAAAAAATGGTAGTGTGTCAAATGAAGTGTACTTTGAAAGTGACTAAAGTTTAAATATGTAAGAATAGATATACAATTTTTATAAATAAATTCTGGATATGCGGAGAGAGAGAGAGAGAAACAGTCAAAAAGCAAGGCAAAGAGACACAGTGAAAGAGGGAGCTTGAGTTGAGCTGTACCCCATAAATTTTGACATATTGTGTTTGTATGCATCTTAAAGTATTTTCTATGATTTCTTGTAATTTTTTGAATCATAGATTATTTAGGACTGTATTTAGTTTCCTCATTCTTGTGGATATCTGAATTTCTTTCCATTGCTGATTTCTAGTTGCATTCAGAAAACGTATTTTACTTGATTTTAGTCTTTCAGTCTTTTCTAATTTATTAAGACTTGTGTTGTGGCATTAGTTTATAGTGCTTTTTGAGTTTATTTCCTTCTTCATCTTCTTTCTAGTTTTTCTCTTCATTATTGAATTTGAGATACTAAAGTCTTCAACTATTGTTGTTCAATTGCTTATTTCTCCCTTTAATTTTGTCAGTTATTTCTTCATATATCTTAGGGCTGTATTGTTAGAAACATATATGTATATTATTGTCATATTTTCTGATTAATTAGCAATTTTATCATGATAAAGTATCTTTTACTGTCTCTAGTAACAATTTTTGTTTTAAAGTCTATTTTGCCTCATAGTTAGAATAGCCAGTCTAGTTTATTTTATGTTACTGTTTGTATGGTATATCTTTTTTTCAACCTTTTACTTTAAACAAATTTATGTCTTTGAATCTGAAGTATATCTTTTGTAGAAAGCATACGATTGGATCATTTTTCTTAATCCATTTTTCTAGTCTCTTCATTTTTTGTACATTTAATCATGTAATGTAATTACTAGTAAAGCAGGGCTTCCGTAGGCAATTTTTCCATTTGTTTTTCTCATGTGTTTCCAGTTTCTCTATTCCTTCATTATTATCCTTTTTTGTGATAGTTATTTTTGATTGTTCCATTTTCATTTTCTTCATTTTTGTGCTATAGTTTATGAGCTATTTTCTTAGAGATTGACCTAGATATTACAATTAGCTCCTAAATTTATAACAATATAGTTTGGATTATACCAGCTTAATTTCAATCATATACAAAACCTTTATATCTATACAGCTCCATCTATGCTGCTCAGTTTTGTTTTTATTGTCATACAAATTTTACATTGTTCATTTTATTCGTATTAATACAGATTTATAATTTTATTACATATTACATATGTATTATTTATTATTACATATTACATATACAGTAATTAATATTACATTACATTAATTACATTAATTACATTACTTTAATTACATTAATATTAATAATTAATTACATTAATTACATTAATATGTAATAATATTACATATTATTGCATATTACATATTACATATACATTATTACATATGTAAATTTATTACAAATTACATATGTCTTTTAAATCAGATAGATGAAAAGGTGTTAAATAAAATATACATTTATACTTTTTTATTTTTAACTATGTAGTTACCTATACTGGTGATTTACATTTATGTTGATTCTAGTTACTCTCTAATGTCCTTTCTTCATAACTTAAAAGATTTCCTGTAATATTGCTTTTAGCCCATGGTCACTAGCTATAATTATTTCAGTGTTTTGGTTATATGGGATGTCTGAATTTCTATTTCATTTTTTGAAATATAACTTTATTAGATACAGGATTTTGGGTTTACAGTATTTTTCCTTCAGCACTTGAATATGTCAATTTACTCTTTTTCTTCTGATAGGAATCTTAAATATTAGTGAATCCCTTCTACATGCTGACGTTTCTCTTTGGCTTTTGGCTTTCAGCAGTTTAATTTTAAACTGGTTAATGTTGTTTGCTTAAGAAATGTTTTCCTACATTTGAGGTCTAGATTCGGGTCTCAAAATGTGTTTTGAAAGAGTTTAGAATCTAATATGGATTGTAAATAGTAATCTAATTACAAATAAGATTTGTATTAATTGTGAGATTAGAGGTCTAATATCTATATCTTCCATGGTTATAAGCTAGATGAAGATGTCTTTTTCCATTGATGTATTATCAGACCATGTCAGTCACATAATAGGACTGTGGTACATGTTTTTAAATAAATGAGTTAATGGATAAAAAGATGAATTTGAACTTCAGTTAAAAGTATACTCTATTTGCACGACTGTGAAACATCATCAGAGGTGAAGAGAACTTGGGACCCATTTAACAAAATTTATAGATCCAGAAACAAAATTCAAAGACAATAGTTACCACAGGCTAGATCTTGTAGCATTCACTCATAACTGAAGAACTGTAGTGGGAATACAAGGATAGAGATTTTTCTCATTCATGCTAAATATTTCTCAATGGTCAGTTGCTGTTCTGATGCATACTGTCTTTACTTAGGAACTTATTCTGACAGGGAAGGTTTTGTCTTCAACATTGCTACATGTATAAAGAAGAAAAAAGTTCTTGATAACCATAGGTGGCTCTTAAAGCTACTCTTACAAATATATGTCACTTTCATTTACATTTAATTGACAAAGATAAGTCACATAGCATAACGCAAGTAGACAGACATGTATATTCCTCTAATAAGAAGGGGTGCACAATTTATATGGACAATTTGGTCCCTAATGAGGCAGGAAAGAAAAATGTCCTGCAAGAAAGAGCAAATATATGTGAAAAGTAATATAATCTACCACAATGATATTAATCTCCAGTCTAATTCTGTTGTTGTTATTTTGTTTTTATTGTTTTTCAGCAAGCATTGAAGACGAGAGTCTAATATTAATTCTACTAAAACACACCAGACTTATCTTGCTATTTTTGCAAGTAGGTAAAGAAAATTAACCTTTACTGAATTCTTTAATGAGGGTAGCTTGTAAAAATTCGTCTACATAATGCATGTTCCATTACTAGTAATATCTGATAACTGAACTTTGAAGTGCATATATAACACAGTGGCTCTACTATATATAAAAACAATTTACTGCAGAGATTTGTTCACAGTTCATTAAATAGCTGTACAAAACTGGTTTTATACTTTCCAAAGCATGTTTATGATTTGTAGAAATGACACCTTGGGTATAAAAGTAAAATAAAACATTACTTTGACTTCTGACATATCTGGAATGGAAACACATCAATCACCCACAGCCTGAAGAACAAGATGATGTTTAGTGCTAAAAAAGTCTGCTTAAAAATATTGTCAGAGGGGCATATATTGGTCTTTTTTTTTTCTTGTATCCAAAAAAAGTTCCAAAATGAGCAGTTCAGAGAGGCTTTCATAACCAATAATTAACATACACACTATATTCCCTAGAGTATATGTTTTAATAAAATCATATTTTAAAAAATGTATTTGAACATACAGCGGACAATAACTTAGGATGTTTTGTCTACAAATGACAATTTTTTTTACAAACAATTTCTAAAACTTATTTTTTCCCATGTTCTTGAAGGAATAGATAGATCAATAAAAAATGTCTTTTGGGTCTTGCATTGTGGTAATTTAAAGGATACAGTTGAAATACATAAAATGCTGGGCGTAGTGGCTCACGCCTGTAATTCCAGCACTTTGGGAAGCAGAGAGGAGAGGATTGCCTGAGCCCAGGGATTCAAGACCAGCCTGAGCAACTTGGCAAGACCTCGTCTCTAGAATAAATCAGAAAACTTACTGGATGTGATGGCACACACTTGTAGTTCCAGTTACTTGGAAGACTGAAGCAGGAGGATTGCATGAGCCCAGTGGGCTGAGGCTGCAATGGTCCTGAGCATGCCACTGCACTCCAGCCTGGGCAACAGAGTGAGACTTCAACTCAAAAAAAGAAAAGAAAAGAAAAGAAATATACAAAATGGATCTTGCCCTGAGACATCTTACTGGTAAGATAGTGACTTAAGGGAAAATTAAACAATTAAGTACAAAGAATATTGGGGAAAATGGTTAACTATATCCAGAAGAACAAAATGGACCCCTACCTTTCACCATATACACCATATACATTCACCATATACATTAACTCAAAATGAATCAAGGACTTAAATATAAAACTTCAAACTATAAAAATCTTAGAAGCAAATCTAGGAAATACTCTTCTGAACATAGATCCAGGTGATGAATTCATGTCCAAGTCCTCAAAAGCAAATGTGGCAAAAATTAAAATTGATAAATGGGGCCTTATCAAGTCAAAAAGTTTTGTACAGCAAAAGAAAACAAGAGAGTAAAGTGACAGAACATGAGAAAAAATATTTGCAAACTATGCATCTGACAAAGACCTAATATTCAACCTCTATAAGGAATTCCAACAAATCAACAGGAAATAAAAACAAATAACATCATTAAACAGTGAGTGAAGGACATGACCAGACACTTCTCAAAGGAAGTAACATAAACAGCCAACGAACATGAAAAAATTCTCAACGTCATTGATCATCAGAGAAATGTATCAAAACTACAATGAGATACCATCTCACAATAGTCAGAATGGTTATTATTTTTTTAAAAAAGTCAAAACACAACAGATGTTGAAAAGGCAGGAAAGAAGGGAACACTCATATACTGTTGGTGGGAATGTAAACTAGTTCATCCCCTGTTGTAAGCAGTTTGAATGTTTCTCAGAGAACCAGAAATACATCCACCATTTGACCTGGCAACCCCACCTCTGTGAATATACCTCTGTGAATAAAGAAGCACAAATCTACCAAAAAGACCATATGTACTTGTATGTCTAGTGCAGCACTATTCACAACAGCAAAAACAGGGATCCAGTCCAGGTGCCCATAGTATTCCACTATGGAATACTAAGCAGCCATAAAAAAAAAAAAGAATTTTTAGGCTTTGTAGCAACACGACTCAGCTGGAGGCTATCATTCTAAATAAATTATCACAGAAACAGAAAACTGACTACCGCATGTTCTCACATATGAGAGAGTACTAAACACTGGGCACACGGCATAAGGACAGGAATGCAGGCACTAGGCACTGCTAAAAGAAGAAAGGAAGGAGGGGAAATAAGGGCATGGGTAATGAGATCAATAGAGGCCTAAACCCTACCGTCATGCAAAATATCTATGTAACAACCCTACATATTTATCACTTGAATCTAAACTTTTTTTAAAAAAGCTATGCACTTAACCAAGTCCATCTTGCACACCAAACTATTTAATTCATTTTAGCAATGCTAAGCAAATTGATATAGACATAGTTAAAATATTAGTTTAAAATACAGGCTTCAAGGAAGAAAAGTTCAAGATAATTTAATTACATATCAGAAAGACAGGAGCATCATTCAAAAAACTCATAAAACTTAAGGAATTAACTACAATGAAATATTATTAAATAAATTTACAAAATAATTCATTTTCTTTTTAGGAATAAAAATTTCTTAAGATAGAGCAGAATACAAATTTGTTCATAGTAGTAAACTAAATCATCTGGCGCAAAGTCTATTCATATTTATATCTGCATCTACATCTATATTTATAGAGAAATGGGAAAAGAGAAGAAAGAGAAAAAAACAATATCTACCAAGAGACATTAAAACAATGAAAATTAATCATTAAAACAAATTAAAAATGCAATTAGTTTCTGGGTTAGAAAGCTCAATTTGTAAAGCTATATTAATAACATGATCTTAAGTCAATCTAAAAATTCAATTGAAATCCAATGAAAGTAACAGCAGGACAAGGCTCTTAAGAAAATAAATATGGTAAACCACCAGGAAAATTATTTTTTAAAAAGAGCAATGAGGCAAAATACAGTCTTAAAAATATTAGGACAACTCCCTAGGGCCCTATCCTGCTCTGGGAGCTTTTCAGTCCTCTCAATAAATCTTGCTTTTAAAAAAAATTTAAAAATTGGAAATAGAATAATTGACACAATTTGTTACTATCATTAAGATATGTAAATCTAAGGACAAGAGTTCAGAAAAAACATCAAAATATACACTGTAGTATTTAATAATGATGGCATCTTAAGTCAGTAAGGAACAGTGTATCACATTTGGAATAGGTTGTGTGTGTGTGTGTGTGTGTGTGTGTGTGTGCGTGTGTGTGAAAATTGTATATAACTTTCATTATAAAAATAGTTTCTACATAGATTGAGTTTTAGGGATAAATATGAGAACATGAATGTTATGAGACTTGGTTGTATTTATTGGACTATTTATTAGAAAACTTTTTTTCAAGGTAAGAAGTCCCTTTCTTTTAATACAGTTTGTAGTGAATGCTTGGTTTAATTTTAGAGTAAGACAATACTTAAAAGACATAAAAACAGATATAAGTCATAAGACATTTCAACAGACATTTTATTTTTATTCATAACAGTATTGTATATTAGATAATACTCAATTGTTTTCATAATCCTGTGAAAGAGAGTCACTTTCCTTTTTTGTAGAAGTACAAATTCGCATTGACTTATGATGGGGTTACTTACTCCCATTATTAAGGTGAAAGTATCTTAAGTTCAAAATTCATTTAATACTCAAGCCTACTCAACATCATAACTTTGCCTTGCCTACCTTAAACATGCTCCGAACACTTTTATTAGCCTATAGTTAGGCAAAATCATCTAACACAAAGACTAACAGTAGAAAATATCTGTCTGGGGACAGGGAAACGCCTCTAATCAACTGGGTGCCTGAATGAAGCATAATTGTATACCTAACCCTTAACTACCCCACAACATCATAATTAAAAATACTGATTAAAAAAAAGCTATCTTTTTTTTTTGAGTCGGAGTCTCACTCTGTCGCCCAGACTGGAGTGCAGTGGCCGCTCCCGGCCACCGCAGCCTCGACCTGCTGGGCTCCTGCGATCCTTCCGCCTCAGCCTTCCGAGTAGCCGGAATCACAGGCACACGCTACCACGCCCGGCTGATTTTTTGATTTATTGTAGAGATGAGGTCTCGCCAAGTTGCCCAGGCGGGTCTCAAACCGGCTCAGGCAATCCACTCATCTCAGCCTCCCAAAGCACGGGTTACAGGCTGAGTCACCGAGCCCGGCTCTATTGAAATATTTATGTTAAATTGCTAAATATTTCATGTTTAATGAATATTTATGTAATTTAATTAACATTAATAAAACTAAAAAACAATGGCTGTATGGGTGCACAAAATGCAGTTTCTATCGAATGTATATCACTTTCACAAAATTGTAAAGTTAAGAAATTGTAAATCAAACGATGGTAAATCAGGAACCACTTTTTTCTAAACTGTCCACTCACATCTAATTTAGAAACTTTTTTAATAATCTGATTAGAAAACAATAATGTCATTCAATTGCACTATTATTCTTTTTTTTTTTTTTTTTTTTTCTTTTGAGTTGGAGTCTCACTCTGTCGCCCAGACTGGAGTGCAGTGGCCGCTCCCGGCCACCGCAGCCTCGCCTGCTGGGCTCCGGCGATCCTTCCACCTCAGCCTTCCGAGTAGCTGGAATTACAGGCATGCGCTACCACGCCCGGCTGATTTTTTTATTTATTGTAGAGATGAGGTCTCGCTGCCCAGGCGGGTCTCGAACCCGCGAACTCAGGCAATCCACTCACCTCAGCGTCCCAAAGACGCGGGATTACAGGCTGAGCCACCAAGCCCGGCTATATTTTTCTTTTTAATTATGGTTCCCAGAGGTAGTTTTTTCTAATCTCTAGTGGATTAAGCATGCATAATATTTATACTATTCCTGAATAAGGAAAAATCATACTTTTGTAAAGTATTATACGCATTTTTTGCATTAGGTATAAAAAATTAGTATTTCAAGTTCAGAATTTAGAGTACTAAACAATAGGAAAAAGTTACAGTTTACTAACTTCATCTTTTTGTTGTGTGTTAATTTGTTTTCCCTACATAAGAATTACAACCTGGAAAGCAAATACAAGCCTCAGGAAAGGACTCCACAAAATGATCTTGTATCACTTGATTTGAAGGATTTTTCTAAGCAAGACTGGTAGTGCGTTAAAAAAAAAATCTGATAGAATATATAAGTATGTCTGACTATGTAAAGTTTTGAGCCGGGCTCGGTGGGTCAGCCTGTAATCCCGCGCTTTAGGAGGCTGAGGTGAGTGGACTGCCAGAGCCCGTGGGTTTGAGACCCGCCTGGGCAACTTGACGAGCCCTCATCTCTACAATAAATTAAAAAATCAGCTGGGCGTGGTAGCGCGTGCTTGTAATTCCAGCTACTCGGAAGGCTGAGACGGAAGGATCGCCGGAGCCCAGCAGGTCAAGGCCTCCGTGGCGGGGAGCGGCCACTGCACTGCAGTCTGGGCGACAGAGTGAGACTCCAACGCCTCCCACCAAAAAAAAGTTTTGAAATGCTACTAAAAATAATCAGAAAACAAAATTGAGGAAAATATGACCATGAGAATTTTTATTTATTAAACTAATATAGACACAGCTCATTAAAGTCAGTAAATATACCACAAACAACTCATTTAAGGATGAAAATAGCAAAGGGATAAACATAAAAGTTAAGTATAGCTAAAGAATACAAATAAAAGTTAAGAATAGCTAGAGGGTTTGGATTTTTAAGAATGAAAATAAATATTTTTTTAACTGATTCAGTTATTAAAAACTATTAATTTGACAAACCAAGAGCTGGCAAGTATTACTGTCTTAATAAACTGCTAATAGAATTGTGAATTGTAAATATTTCTGGAGATAAATTTGTAGTGTTTAGGAAAACTTAAATGCTGGTATCTTTTTAAAGCCACTGGTGTTAATATATCCTGTGACCATCTGCCTTATGTCCTGTGACTACTGATATACTCACAAATTTCCCTGATATATACTTACTTATCCTTCCCCCTCTCACACACACTCAGGTTAATTGTGATGTGTTATCATTTGCAATGACCAAAAACCGCAATCAGCCAAAGTGACAGTCAACAAAAAACTGATAAAATAAATTATGGTATCTTTATATGAAGAAAAGTTTTCATACAGAACGGCTTTGTTGTAAAATAGAAAGATAACCAAGATATTTTTAAAAACCAATAAAAAGTAAAATACAAGCACAATGGATGCGCTGTCAACCATTAAGTATAAATCATACTGGTGGACAGATTATTGCTACATAGATATTAAATGTATGACTCTGTAAGTAGATAACTAGATTAAAAGTAGATTAAATGTGTCTTATTTGTGAAAGAGACTACAATCATTTTAAAAAATAAATCATATCTGGGGAATATTACTGGGATGGGATAGAAATACAAAATACGGAAAGAAGACTTTCAGTTTTCATTTTGTATTTTTTATATTTAAAAAATTGACCAAGTTGCATAGAGTAAGTCACATGCATTATTTATTGAACTTTTATTGAGTTTAACAGATATGAAAATGCATAAATTCTAAAGGCATAGAATAATGAACCCACAGACGATGGGTGTACATTTTTAACCAACACCCAGATTAAGAAATAGACTTTCACCATCAGCCCAGAAGTCTCCTTCGTGCTCTCCATCAGAAAGTTTTTGGTTTTAACATGAAAACACATGACTGAAACTAGTTAATACTAGGCAATAATTCCCCAACAATTATTGCTATTTGTTAGAGATGCAAATTTCATTTCAAGCAATTCAACACTGAACATCTTTGTGAAGGACTATCTCTGGTTAAAATTGTAAATTAAAATGCTAGTATTCAAAACATCAAATTATAACCAACAGTGCTCTAGAAACCAGAAAAGAAAAAAAATGAGTTTAATTTTTTTCTCTAGAAAAATAACTTACACTCCCTATTAGACAATTATAGAAATCAAGCCTTTTAATAGTATTTTGCATCTTGATTTCTAACAGCCAAGTTATTACTTAATTAAATTGAAATTACACCATTTTTTGAATTGATATTGTTTATATTTCAAAATATGAAATATCAATTCTTCAACTTTTCATTCTACATCCATCTTATAATTTAAAGTTTCAAAAAAATAAAATCTTTTAAGATAGGCTAAATTTTTTTAGAACAGCTTATGGTTCATAGCAAAATTGAGTGGAAGGTACAGGACTTTTCCATAAATCCCTTCCCCACGCCAAAACAAGCATAGCTTTCTTCGTGTTAATATCCCACAATGGTGTGATACATTTATGTTTGCAATTGTTGAACCTATACTTATCCAACATCATCATCCAAAGTGCATAACTTACATTAAAGTTCACTTTTGGTGTTCTCTATTCTATGGGTTTGGAAAATGTATAATGGCATATATCTACCATTTTAGTATCATTATGAATAAATTTGTTACTCTAAAAATTCCTCTACCTATTTAACCCTACCTCCATTCTAACCCCTGACAATGCCTGGTCTTTTTACTGTCTCAATAGTGTTGCCTTTTCCTGAATGTCACATAGTTAGAGTATTACAGTATGTAGCATTGCCATACTGACTTCTTTCACTTAGCAGTATACATATGTTTCCTCCATGTCTTTTAAGGGCATTCTGTTGCCTCCAAGTTTTGGCAATTATGAATCACACTACTAAAATAATTCATGTGCAGGTTTTTGCATGGGCATAAATTTTCAACTTATGTGGCTTAATACCAAATAGATTGCACAATAAAGTATGTTCAGTTTTGTAAGAAACTACTAAACTATCTTTGAAAGTGTCTATGACATTTTTGAATTCTCACCAGCAATGAATGATAGTTTTGGAAATCCACATCCTCACCAGCATTTGGAGTTGTGTGTGTTCTGAAAATTGGCTATTCCAATGGATGCATAGTGATATCACATGTTTGCTTTAATTTGAATTTTCCTGATGACATATGATGAGGAGCATTTTTTTATAAGCTTATTTACTATTTGTGTGTGTGTGTGTATATATATATATATATATATATATATATATATGGTCAAATATCTGTTCAAGTGTTTCACCTACTTTTTAATTAGGCTGTTCAATTTTTTGTTTATGAGTTTTAATTCACTGTATATATTAGATTACCAGTCCTTTAATAGATAGATCTTTTACAGTATTATCTCCTAGATTGCGGCTTGTCTTTTCATTCTCTTCATAGTGACTTTCATTTTCACAGAGCAGAATTTTTTATTTCATTGAAATCCAGCTTATCAGTTCTTTCTTTATGGATTGTGCCATTGCTTCTGTAAGTAAAAGACCATCACCAAACCCAAGATCATTTGATATTTTTTACTATATTTTCTATAATTTTATGGTTTCATGTTTTGCCATTAGTTCTACAATCTATTCTGAGTTAACTTTTGTGGAGTATGTGGTCTGTGCCTAGATTTGTTCGTATATGAACTTCCAGTTGTTCTAGCACAATTTGTTTTAAAAAACAAACTATTTGTGACTTCATTGAACTCTCCTTATTTGTCTGTCATTTGAATACATTGGTTTATGTCTGGTTTTTTTTTTTTTCCTGATACATTGATCTATCTATTCTTTTGCCAATAACACACTGTATTGATTGATTCAAGCTTTAAAGTAAGCTTGAAATGGGTTAATATTAGTCCTCCAACTTTGCTCTTCTTTAATTTCATGTTCGCCATTCAAGATGTTTTGCCTCTCCACATTAAGTTTAGAATCAGTTTGTTAATATCCACAACATAATTTGCTGGGATTTTGAGTCAAATTGAATTGAATCCATAGACTAAATTAAAGAATTGACATCTTGTCTCTTTCTGTGTTCTGGAAGAGATTGTAGATAATTGATATAATTTCTTCCTTAAATATTCGGTAGAATTAACAAGTAAACTCACGTGGGCTTTATGCTTTTGGTTTTGAAAGTTTATACATTATAGATTCAGTTTCTTTATTAAATATGTTCTTATTTAGATTGTCTATTTTTCTTGTGTGAGTTTTGTCAAATAATGTCTTTCAAGAAACTGGATCAATTTCATCTAAGTCATCACATTTGTGGGTACAGAGTTACTTGAAGTATTCATTTACTATCCTTTTAGTTTCTGTGGAATACGTAATGATGTCCTTTCTTTAGTTTCTAACATTAATAACTTGTATCTTCTCTCCTTCAGTTAGCCTGGAAGGAGACTTATTGATTGTAGCAATCTTTTCAGAGAGCCAGTTTTTGACTTCATTGATTTTTCTCTATTAAATTATATTTTTAATTTTGTTGGTCACTGCTCAAATTTATATTATTCCTTTTCTTCTGCTTATTTTAGAATTAATTCACTATAGTTTTTTTTCTTCAGGTAAAAGCTTATATTAATGATTTTACATTATTTTTCTTTCTAATATATCCAATTTGTGCTATTAATTTTCCTTGCACTGCATTCCACATATGTTAATAAGTTGTCTTTTCATTTTCATTTAGTTCAAAACATGTTTTAATCTGTTTTAGATTTCTTTTTTGACTCATATATATTACTTGGAAGTGTGTTGTTTAATCTTCAAATATTTTGAGATATCCCATCTTTCTGTTACTAATTCTAATTTAATTCTATTGTGTTCTCAGAGCAGACATTGTTGGATTTTTGTTTCCTAAATATGCTAATGTGTGTTTTATGGACCAGAATGAGGTTTACCTTGGTGAATGTATCACTTGAGTCTCAGAGGAGTGTGTAATCTGTTGTTTTTGGATAAAGTAGTTGATAGATTTCAATTATGTCCAGTTGATTGATGATGTTGGTAAATATATCTATGTTCTAACTGATTTTTTGATTGCTGGATTTGTCCATTTCTGACAGAATGATGCTGAAGACTTAAAAGTGGATTTTTTCCTAGCAATTATATTTGTTTTTACTAGCAATTCTATTTTTCCTAGCAATTCTACCTTTTTGTGACTTATGTATTTTAGCACTCTATTGTTAGATGCTAAGCATTAAGAATTGTTCAGTCTTGAAAAACCATTTCTTTACTATTATGTAGTGCCCCCTTTATATCCTTGATAACTCCCCTGCTCTCAAGTCTGCTTTGTATGAAATTAATATAGCTATTCCAACTTTCCTTTGATTAGTGTTAACATGATATATCTTTCTCCTTTTAGTTTAATTTAATGTATATGCATCTTTATATTTAAAGTGGGTTCTTATTGACAAAACATAATTGCTTTTTATCTACTCTGATAATTTCTGTCATCTAATCAATGCACTTAGACCACAGATACTTATAGTTGGATTCATATCTATCATGTTATTTTTTAATCTATTTGTCGCTTTTGTTTCTTTTTTTCTTTTTACCCTCCCATCTTCCCTTGTTGTAACTGAGCATTTTATAATTTCACTTTCTCTCCTTTCTTAGAATATTAATTGCACTTCTTTTTTTTTCCTAAAGTTTTAAAAACAGTTTGCAATACACATTTACAACTAATCCAAATTTTCTTTCAAACACACTTATACCACTTTACAGATGTGAATATTTTACAATCCCAAAATAATCTTAATTCTTCTCTCCTATTTTTATTGCATCATTCCTGTCATTCATTTTGCTTATACATAAGCATACAAAAATGTGTGGGGGTATAAAAAATATATTTTTCCTATTATTTCATAATGTGTCTATCTATAGATCTGTTAGATTAATAATAAAAAATAAAGTTTTATTTTATCTTTACTTACTTATACTCCAGTGTTCTTTCCTTCTTTATGTAGATCTAAGTTTTGTACCTGTATTTTTTTCTTCTCCATAAAAAACTTTTTTCTTTAACATATTTTGAAATGCAGGTATACTGGCAGCATATTTTTGTTTTCCTGAGAAATTTTTTATTTTCCATTCACTTCTGAAGGATAATATCGCAAGGTACAAAATTTTAGAATGGTATTTCATTTTCCTCCCAGTATTTTAATCTTTAAATATTGCATTCTGCTTTCTTCATGCTTGTATGGTTTAATGATCAACAATGGAAATAAATTGGATGCAATTCTTATCTTTTATTCCCTAGAGGAAGGGTTATTTTTTTCTATCTGACTTCTTTCAATTTTGTAAAATTTTTTATTTTCTGCAATTTGAATATAATATGACTAAGTTTGTTTGCTTATTTATTTATTTATTTATTTATTGACACTTATTAGAGTTGATGTTCTCTGTGCTTCTTGGATCTGTGATGTGATGCTGACATTAATTGGGGAAAAATATTTCGTCATTGTTTATTTTATTATTTTATTCTTTCCCTTCTTTTCTCTTCCTCTAGTATTTTCATGACACGTGTTGCATCTTTTTGTAGTTGTTTCATAATTTGGAGGAATCTGTGTTTTTCAGGTTTTTTTTTTCTTTCTTTTCATTTCATTTTATATAGTTATGGAAGTTCCTATTGATATCCTCAATCTCATTATTTTTTTCTTCAGTTTTTTTAGTCTACTAATAAGCCCATTAGACATTCTTTGTTTCTTTTATAGTTTTTGATCTGAATCATTTCTTTTTAATTCTCTCTAAGAAATTTCATTTCTACTTACATTGTCCATCTATTTTTGCAATCTGCCTTCTTTATCCATCAAATTCCTTAATAAATTATTCATAGTTTTTTTTAAATCCTCAGTCTGTTAATTCTGACTTTTTGCCATATCTGAATCTGGTTTTAATTCCTACTCTATTTCTTTGAACAGTATTTCTTGCCTTTTAGTATGCCTTGCAATTTTCTTAAATTGCTTGACGTGATGTATAAGATAAAAGAAACCTTTATGAATAAGTTTTTGGTACTATAGCAGTAAGATATTAGAACAGGAGAAACAACCTGCTTCTCTGCACTCTAAGTTTAGCATATGCTTCTCAGTCTCCCCCTACCCTATGTGGGACAAGATGACTAGAGTAGAATGGAATTTAGTATTTCCCTTCAACCAAGTCATTTAGACTCTGATAAAAGGCCAGTTAGGCTCTGATTAATTTTTCCTGAGGGCAGATCTTTTAATAGAACTGAATTCTCTGGTATAGTTCAAAATGACAAGTTATCTCTTCCCCCATGACAGAAGAAAGAAGGAGTTTTCTTCTGATAGCCACTGTGATAACCTGGCCAAACTACTGGAGGTAAAATTCACAAAAAGTATGGGGAAATCCCACTGCCCACCCATGTCCGGGTCCCCCTGGAGTAGCTGACTCCGAGACTTGCGCACACTGAACTTCCAACAATTCATCACAGTTTAGATTTTCAACCCCAGCACCAGTTCAACCCCAACCCCAGCACCAGGAACCTTGTGAAGTTTCCTGTTCCTGGTTTCTTTTCAAGTAAGTTGAGATTTTCTGTATTTGCCCATTTCTCTCTCCAGTTTGGGCAGCCGGGTTCTGTTCTTTTACCTCACTTGTCTTACATATCTTAGAAAAGTTGTTAACTTTTCAATTTTTCAGTTTTCTAGTTTTTGTTATGATGAAGTAGTGACTTCTTTAATGCCAGACTGAAAAATGTTAAGAGATGCCATTTTAAAATGTGAATATATCAATAAATTATTTAAAATAAGAGCTCTCAATTAGAAAGTGACATAATTGCCATTTAGTTCATGCTGGGCTCTTTTCTCAAAAATTAATATGGGAGATGATATCAAATCTAAAACAGTCTGGATTTGTAGAGTTTTAAAACTTCCATTTACATGTATCTATTGTGTATAGCAATTTTAAAATTTAGGGGCACAAAACAACTACTATTATTATTATCTATGATTCTTTAGACTATGAGTTTGAGTGAACACAGAGGGGATGGTCCATCTCTTTCCCATGATGTGTGAGACCTCAGCTAGAGTGTCTTGGAGGTCAGCTATGCTTAGCCTTGCATCCAGCACTCTGTTTCTTCTTCACAAGGAGTATACCAGGACTGGAATATTCAAGATGACTACATCACTCAGTCTAATGCCAGGGCTGATCTGACTGAAAGAGTTAATGCATAGTCCACATTGCTCCCCCCGTGGCCTCACCAAGTTTATAGATTAGCTTTCACACAGCTTGGTGGTCTCAGGAAGGTTTTGCATTCTACAGGATGTTTGATTTCCTGCATAGTAAGCATTCCAAAAAGGCTTACGAGAAAGCTGCAAATCATCTTACAATTTAGCTCTGGGAGTCCCAGAATGTCACAATTCTGCTACATTGTATTGGTCAAACCAGCCTAGATTTAAGGGAGGGAAATTAATCTCCATCTTTTCATGAGAGGATTAGGATAGAACCTGAAGCCATCTTCAATCAGGCATGTCAGGTTTAAAAACAAGAATATAAAAATATCTTACTTTTGAAAATATTGCATTAACATATGACCAGAAAAACACATTGACTTGTACACTCAAAAGACCTTATTATACAAATGAAATACCTCAATTAAATTTTACAGTTTAAGAGTACATCTGATCTGCTAGAAACTGGATAAATTACAATATATAATAGAATAAGCCTCTGGACACAAACTCAATATCCTTGGTAAAGAAAGAAGTCTTTGTTAAATATTCTAATATAACTCACCTACCTTCTGCCTCTGTTTTATATGAAACTGCTTAATGAATGGGTATGGGGAAAGAATGCAGGTATATTCATGCCTTCCAGTTATTATAACATCTCTTGTTTACTTGATAGAATTATACATTCATATGCCAATGAGTCTGTTTTATTTGCATTTAGGTGTATATATTTTAAAATCTACCTGATGTATACTTCAGTCTTGAAGAGAAAATTGGAAAAAAAATATTTTTCTGACATTTTTGAAAAAAGAAAGAATTTTAATTTCTGATATTTTAAAATGACAATTATACAGCAATACAATAGGCTGAAAAATAGGATTTTTTTGCATTAAAAATTTCTTTTTTTATGTTTAAAAAAGTAGGATTTTCTTACACCAAAACATCTGAAAGCAAATTTTCCAGGAGAGGAGAAGCATATTTGATGAAGATAAGATACAAAACCCTCAGTCCACCATTTCTGGCATAGAGACTTGTGCCAGGAAGAAAGAAGAGAGTGTAAGATGGCGCAGGCACTGGCACTTGAAGACAAGACCCAATCTTTCCAGTCTCAGTTTCTTCTGCCTGGGCTTAAACTTGGTAGACTGTCACATTAACTTAGTTCAAGCTATTATTTCGGGGTACGTATGCCATGGAAGATATTTGGAAGTTTCATATGACCTGGAAGGTGATGTAGAAAATATCTAAATTGAGAATATAATAAATGTTGAGTAAATGGAAGTGATGATCCAAATAGACAACAATGCAAGGCCAAAAAAAAAAAAAAAAAGTCTCAGAGCCATAGAGAAGTTTGATGAGGCCAGTCAGTAGAAAACACCATAGAATCCAACAAAAGTGATGGTGAACACAAAACAAGTGAACACATGTAATGTCTATTCACAGACTTCAGCAGCAGATGCAAGCGACATGCTCAGGGATGGGAATAGTTGCACATCAAGAATTTCTCTAGATAAACAGTCCACATCAGAGACCAAAATAAATCACTGAGTATATAACATAGATTCAGTAATCGTTAGGGATTCCTTTGGTCTCATAAATTATTTAAATCCATACTCCTCCTCCGGACAGGACAATATTATAATATTTAAATGACCTTGAGCTTTCACATAGGGGAATTGAGAATTAACTTGCATAGACTGAATTGTTGCATCATAGAGCATTACGACTCAGTAACAACCTTCTAGATAAAGCTAGTCCCTTAAAACAGCAGTTTCCAGGGTGTGAATTCTATAGCAGTATCAGAATCATCTAGGAGATTTTTCAAAATGCAAATTACCAGGACACTCTCCATTCTAATAGATTTAACTCATGAGTTAAAGTCCAATATTTATGTTTAAAGTCCAATATTTGATTCCTTAATAACTTCTACCTCTGAAAAACTTAAACTTCATTTCTACATATTATCTTCAAAGTTTCCACAATTATAGTCTCTTCCAGTCACTGTCACATGTACCTATTTTGCTAAGTCATGAAATTGACTTTGAGCAGTCACACTTTGAAGTTTCAAACATGTACCTATACTTCAGCTGATTTAATTAATGTTCTTTAAATGAGCCTGTGCCAAACTAATTTGGGAAAAAATGCCAGGTGAATAATCTCTATTTTCTCAGATGTCTCTTTCAATTGCTCTTTTGCTCTTTGGCATATAACCCTGTTATGTAGAGTTATCTTCACGTTTCCTTTACACTAAGGCTTCTTAATACATGGTAATCTATATGTATTGTCTTTGTGTTTCACTTCCTTTTCTCTTCTCAATATCCTGAAATCCCAAATCTGACACCATCTCTGAATGTTTTCAGTTTTCCAATGTTTTACTGAAGTGAGAAATCAATATATTTTCACCCAGATGTAATTAGCTTCTAGGTTGTATTTGATATTTCCCAGTATTCTTGACAGGAGAGCTTCTTAGACTTTTTCTCATGTTTGAACTGCTCTTTCTCAGTATCTTAAATAGGTTTTCTATTATGCTCCACTTATGAATGGTAGCATTTCTTAAGGCTATCTTCTTGACCTTTTTCTCTTCTTATTTTATAATGATCCCACTAAAGAGCCTCCTGTAACCTATAATTTTACAAGTTATACAATGAAGGTTATAAAATCTGTATTTCTAAAAGTGAACTCGCCTCTGAGATTCAGGTCCAAATATCTAAAACTTACAAGAGTCTTCCTATGAAACAGCCACAGATTACCTTAGAGTCAGCAAGTCTAAAAATATTTGTGTACTATTTATGATTTTAGAGTACTACATACTTATTGGAAAAATATTAGACACGCCTGGGAGGCGAGACCTCATCTCTACAATAAATCAAAAAATCAGCTGGGCGTGGTAGTGCGTGCCTGTAATTCCGGCTACTCGGAAGGCTGAAGCGGAAGGATCGCCAGAGCCCAGCAGGTCGAGGTTGCAGTGGCCGGGAGCGGCCACTGCACTCCAGTCTGGGTGACAGAGTGAGACTCCAACTCACAAAAAAACAAAAACAAAAACAAAAAATTAATGCTATTAGATTGAAATCATGAGTTACTCATAGTACTACTATTCAGAAATAACCAACTAGTGTGCGTGCACACACACACGAGTATTCCTTGATTTGCAAGCACAGCGTTGTACTTTTCTTACCAGAAATGTGATTGTTTAGAACTAGTCTACTTTTTATTACTCATATACAAAATGCTGTAACTGCTTATGCATAAGCTTCATCCTAAATAAATTAGACCATATTTGCACAAAAATCTGCTTCTTTGACTGTTTTGTGCTCTTGATTGCATTTAAATTACAAAGGGGTACATGCAGCAGGGTAGAGATCTTTCAGGTTCAAAGCTGGCATACAACATTATCCTTGAGTTATAGGGTATAGCTTCCCATAAATATGTTTTCCTTCTGGGAACCAATATACACTTTCTTTAGAAAAACAGCAGAGAGCTACAATGTGACATTTAGTTAAAATTCTGTTTTGAAGTGAACATGTGGCTTCAAACCAATATCTTGTTAGCATGTATCATAGATCAAGTCCATTGTTTATTCTAAAGTCCAAGTGGCAGCATAAAGTGTTCTGAGATCAATGTTATCTTGAGAGGTCTGTGTGTGCATGTGTGTGTGCTTTTATTATTAAAAAAATAAACTGCTAGGATATTTTAACTACAAAGTTGTTTAACTCTAAAATAGTTTTCATTATTTCTAAGTTTTTGACTTAGTAAAAAATTCAGCTCAAATCTAAATCATCTAAATGTAGTAGATGATGTCTATAGGCAAAACATCAAAATGTTTCTAAATAACTTGAGATATTAAGGTAACTGCCAAAAGGATCAGCATGGGTCATTGAAGAAGGAAGGGCATTCTGGAGATCACTATCTGTCTCACAAGTCCTTGTGAAGTACATGCTTTCTTAAAGTATGTACAATCGTCCATTTGCATGGGAGTGAATGATCAGTTCGAGGACTCCCATGGATACAAAAATTGCCACATATTCAAGTCCAGCAGCAGAACTCAGAAATAGAAAAAGTCAGCCCTCTGCACAGATTTTATATCTTCAAAATACTGTATTTACAATCTGAATTTTTTTGAAAATGATCTGCATATAAATAGACACACACAGCTCAAACCATGTTGTTCAGAGATCAATTGTGCATGAGTAACTTGGATTTTAAAATTAAAGTCATTATTTTAAATAGAAACAAAACCTTTATAAATAGGGAGCATTTCTGTCATGTAATTTCAATGTCTCCTTAATTTAGTACAAAAATTATTTTGGCATCCTTCTAGAAAGGCAGACAAAATGCAAAACAGAAAGAAAAATAAGGCTAATAACTGTCCTAAAGGAGTTAGGAACTCTGGAGAAGATGGGACAATGTGTAAGGCAAATATAGTGAGAGGCAGAACAGAATTAGTGGTAGAAGAGCAAAAGCAGCTCCTCTCTGTCACATGATTGTGTATTGCCAGTTTGGATGTATGCATACTTCTCCTGGAGGTCACTAATATACAGAGTAAATCATTTCTGTCCATGGAGCCAGGCTGACCATACAGCTTTCAGTGCAGACTGAGACCATCTACATAATGCTGCATGTCCTGTTTCCCTCAGTCTTCAAGACATTCGTTATGACCTGAACTCTATTCTCCTAAATTTTCTTTTTCCCCTGATCTGACCCAGTTCCTAATCCCTACATTCTAAACTATTTCTCTTTGTTCTTTCAAAAAAAGTTCAAATCAGTGAAAACAAACTTTCTGTCTTCCTGAAATACTTCTCAGAATGTTTGCT
This sequence comes from Cephalopachus bancanus, assembly GCA_027257055.1. Classification (NCBI taxonomy): domain Eukaryota; kingdom Metazoa; phylum Chordata; class Mammalia; order Primates; family Tarsiidae; genus Cephalopachus; species Cephalopachus bancanus. The sequence continues at coordinate 7,492,904 of JAPVLO010000068.1, read as the reverse complement.
TTAGCTCTTTGTCCTTAAAAAAAAAAACAACAACAACAAAAAAAGAAACTCAAGTGCAAGCATGCTCTGAATTCTCCTATGTAGCTATCTCAACCTGATGGTGCTTATTTTATTTTCTGTCATACCACAATTCCATAGAAAATGAACAGCTGTCATACTTTACCTTAATATAACTTTCAGATGACTAAGTCTCTTCTACCTTCCTAAGATAAAAAAATATTTCTGTTTCTTTAAGGCTCACACTGTCCAGATGAACCACTCACTTATCTTTTTTGTTCCTGTCATAAACCAGTTTCTGGCTGATTTCCATTCATTCAGTGAAAACTTAGCTCTTGGCTGAGTTTTACTTTACCACAGTTGCTGTTATAATTTTGGATAACTTCAATATTCACAGAGAGATTTATTTCAGATGGCATTTAGTCTTTCAGTTTCTTCATTTCTTTATCTCTAATAATGTTTTCCTAAAAATGTACTCACCCATTCTCTTTCATAACCACCCTCAGGATAATTATCATCAAAAACTTCCTCATCTTAAGACACTAAAATGCAAGAAACTCAGCTTTCAAAAATCTGTTTTTCCTTTAGTTTTCTTTTTTAAATACAGCAGAACTCTTCTACCATTTCTGACACATTATATCCACTCAACTATTAATCCTATAATTTTATCATAATTTGTCTATTATTCATTTCCTCCCTTCACTTTCTTTTTGAGGATTTTAAGGTCTATGATCCATTAATATAGTCACTCCTCATAAGTGTTCTGGAGTCCATCACATACCCACTCATATATCACCCCTCATCTCCACAAATCTGTATTTCAAAATTTTAACTTAGAATGAACTCAAAAATATGCTTTCTTTGGACCTACGACCAAGCAGATGAATCACATTTTCAGGCAAACACATTACTCTTATTTAACATTCAATATCTCAAGAGTCTACCTGGGCTTACAAAACTGATCATTCTAGTATTCCAGTGGTAGACTCATTTTTCTCGTTACTGGGAAGAATATAATATGTCTCTTTTTTTTTTTTTGAGTCGGAGTCTCACTCCGTCGCCCAGACTGGAGTTCAGTGGCCGCTCCCAGCCACCGCAGCCTCGACCTGCTGGGCTCCGGCAATTCTTTCACCTCAGCCTTCTGAGTAGCTGGAACTACAGGCGCGTGCGACCATGCCCAACTCATTTTGATTTATTGTAGAGATGAGGTCTCTCCAAGTGGCCCAGACGGGTCTCGAACCCGCGGGCCCAGGCAATCCACTCACCTCAGCCTCCCAAAGGGGCGGGATTACAGGCTGAACCACCGAGCCCTGTTCCTTTTTTCAATTATCTGTTCTCCCACCCTCATTCTGCCATCTCAGCAGATCAGCTTGAGCAAAAAAAAAAAAAAGTCATTAGGTGATAAATCTTTTATCTCTTACCTAACAAACTCTCTGGGCAAAGTCACCAGTGACTTTGAAGTTGCCAAGTCCGGTGTTCTCCATTCTACCCATAAATGTACACATTAAATAAGTGCAATATTTGGTACTATTGAGCTCTCAATCAGTAAGAAATATCTTGTCTCTTTGAATTCTGTACCAATAAATGCTCCTTGATATTATTCTGTCTTTCCCCTCTCTTTACACTAACTATAAATATTTAAATTGTCTTAACTTCTGCCTCATATTGTCACATACTTTTCATTTTATTCACAGCACTACTGTTACATGCATTTCACTTAAGGGGGCTCTCGTCTTCATATATGTCGTGGTCACTTTGTCTCTATTTCCACTACTTTGCACAAGATATTACACATAGAAGATATACAGGCATGTTTGTTGAATGAATGAATAAATGGAGCTTCTGCAACCGTATTACAAGGGTAATATTTGTACCTACATGAATAAAAATATCAAGAAGAGATCAGTAATTGTCTATCTCTTATCTTTTCATTTTGAGAAACAGCAGGCTTTTAACTGCTCCGTTCTCTCGCTGAATATGATCATATCGTGTTATTATACTCTTGTTCCTGCTTAAAAGCTATAACTGGGAGCATTTCCCTCTCTTCTTGAGATATTGTGCCTTTGCTAATACTAGAGAGGTCTTTACCTGCTTATAGCTAGAAGTGGGAGGCTCTGCTGTGAGGAAGAGTTTGCTTTTACTTTGGTGCCTACAGGGCATCTGACATCATTCATTTCGATCAGGCTACTTTCTACCTTATTAGTAATGCTACATGCTTCACAGTGCAGGTTAATTTTCTCTTACAGATCTGCATAAATTGTCAACATTATCCTATATCTCAACTACATATTTCTCCAGGGAATTTATCAGCATACCTTCTCCCATTTGAATACTATATTTAAATTCACTGCATATCTGTATCGGAATATGCCTTGAAAAAATATAATAATCCAGACTCTGTTTTGTTATAACATTACCTAAAGTAAAGTTAAATAGTAATGCTTTATGTACCAAGAGTTGAAATATTGGCCTAGTTCACCTACTATTTTTGAACAAAACGTTGACAGCTTCCTGTTGGTTTAAAACCATTCTTGCTTTTCTATATTTCTGCTGCCACTATTAATATACAATGTCAAGTCAGATGCAGATACATAGAAATTAATGTAATTTAATTTCAAATTTTATATTCTGGAGGCTTAAAGCTTTAGGTGTTACATACTAGATTAGTATGAAAGTGAAGGTACCTTCTGTTTGGTGAAGCATGGAAATCTAGAATAACCACATTCTAATAAATTAAGAAAAATACAACAAATCAACTAAAGTAAAATAATTCACTTATTATAGCCAAGTTCTCAGATTCATGACTTTAAGCAATTTTGCCTACAGATAGAACCACTTTAAGTGAATTTTATGTGTCACTGTTATTTATCTTCATTTGAATTTGTGTGTGCTAACAATTCAGTCAAGGTGTTGTTTCCTAAATCTTAGTTTATAACAATGTCCTAGGTTAAGTTCATTGTAGGAGACAGAAATTACTGTACAGTGTTTTATTAAGATAATATCTTAATATGAGGGACATGTTTAGTAAACTACTGGAATGGTTGGAAGAATTTATAAAAGATTAGACTTTTCAGAAGGACATTCAGATCATGCCTCTTTTTCAGGGTTATAAAGCTATGACTGCTGTTTAATCAGATGATGGGCTATAAGGAAGTTGCCAGTGGACTTACACATTCCAAAACTCATCTTCTATCAACTCTTTGGGGAGCTGGGATTAGGGAGCCACTGTAACCATAGCCACAAGTATTTCTTAATGCACACCAGCTGATGATTACCACTGCACACCACTAAACACTGATTTTAACCACTGACTGACACAATCACCTCCTAATAACAATAACCAAAAGGTAAGGGAGTGGAAAACAACTTCTGACAAAACCATCTTCACAATCATGTTTTACAGGAGAAAATAGCCAATGTCAATCTAACAAGAGGATTGTCTCTGTCTCATCTCTGTCTTTCAAGGCTCAAGTAGTAATGTTTGTTTGTTTGTTTTTGTTTAGCTTTTTGGAACTTAGAGTACCAGAAACCATAATAGAAGAAAAAATGAGTAGAGTCCACATGACATTGACCAAATCCACCATAAATATCTATTCGAAATAACCAGTACTAGAAGAATGCTGGTGTGAGGCAGCCATTAAATAAGGATATCACAAATACCCCACTTGACAGATATTATAATTTTGAAACAGTTAATACACTGTGCAAAGTATATGTTTACTTCTTTATTCAGCTTAAGGCCTGTTATATTGAAATATTTGAATTTCCTTAACTCTCAATATTTGTTCCTGCTTCTTACTTTGCACATTTAGCTCCTAAAAACAGAAATAGCATTCTCTTCCACCTCCTATCTATTGGCCTACATATTTGCTTCAGGAAGCCTTATTTTATCATCAATGTCATCTTTATTTGTTCCCTCATATATGGTCCCAAAGCTCTCAATGTAAATGTCAGTCATAATGACCATCTTTTTTTTTCTTTCCTTGAGTTGGAGTCTCACTCTGTCACCCAGACTGGAGTGCAATGGCTGCTCCCGGCTACTGCATCCTCGACCTGCTGGGCTCCGGCAATCCTTCCACCTCAGCCTTTCAAGTGGCCAGAACTACAGGCGCGCGCTACCACACCCGACTAATTTTTTTATTTATTGTAGAGATGAGGTCTCGCCAAGTTGCCCAGGCGGGTCTCAAACCCGCAGGCTCAGGCAATCCACTCACCTCAGCCTCCCAAAGAGCAGGATTACAGGTTGAGCTACCGAGCCCTGCGATCATCTATTAAGCTACTTTTATATCCCAATAGATTGTAAATATTTAAGGACAAATTTCTTTAATACCCAATGTACATAGGAGATACTCAGTAAAGGTTATTTAAGTCTATGTTCATGTACCAGTTAAGATTCTCTGATACCATTTAGAAATGACTTATATTTAACAAACTTTCATTTTATTCAAAGTGCCATATGGATGATTGCGTGGCATACAAAATAGATATTTGTCTTCAGTTTTAAGTTTAAGGATCTGGACTTGTTAGGTATTAGGCAAATTCTTTTGTTTTCCCTTCATAAACTTAAGACACTTGAAAGATAAAGAAGTTTTTTGATCATTGCCTAGCTAAGGTATGATGTGGCCATGTGCTCTTTGAACTATGGCCAGGCCAAGTTTTCTTAAGCTTTGGCCCCCTCCCCTACCTTGGGGAGATGAATATCCTCTTTCTTTCTCTAATTTACTTTTAAATAAACCATATTTTCTAATCTAAAAAAAAAAATTTTTGTCCTCTACCCAGAAAACTACCACCACCACAATACCTGTTCATCACTAACAATTAATTTTGAGTAGCAATAATATGGATGAAAGAATTTTTGAGTAGACAAGAAGGCCCTACTATAGTGGATAGAGTTAAGAACAGAAGGAATATGTTTTTATTAAAATTAAGGACATTATGTTTCCCTGGCAAGAACTTCCAGCCCAATTACTAAGCCACCCTAACTCCTACTTTTTGAGTAAGCATCAACAAAATTTATTTTACCTTACTTGTAGGAAAACCAATAATATTGTTTTCTAGAGATTCTTAACAGAATCGTAGGCTTTCTAAAGAACTTAGATCTGAATGATAGGTATTATAGACCAGGTTTTCAAAACCTAAGTTATTATTTACAGTAAATTTTTTATAGTTGGCTTAAGTCAAAAATGCAAATTCAAAAACTGCAGAATAAAAACTTGGAAAATATGTTATATAACTAACTGGTGTCTTGAGAAGCAGAGACTATCATAATAATTATGATATTATCATTATGGTATAGGACATCATCAACAAGAACAAGTGAGTATTGATACAGGAAACCAAAAGTCCAGATGGGATGGTAAACATCTCAAAAGTGGAATGTGTACAAAATGCATGCAACCATTCTATGAGCTATTTACATCTAAACACACATATTGTTAAAGACTGAAGGGCATTTTCAGAAAAATAAAATAAAATATCTAGAAATAATTCTAAATAAGGAGGTAAAAGATCTTTACAAGGAGAACTGCAAAGCACTGATGAAAGAAATTGTAGACAACACAAATTGAAGAAGATCCCATGTTCATGGATTGGAAAAATCAATATTGCTAAAATGAACATACTGCCCAAGGCATTCTACAGAGTCAATTAAATCCCTATTAAACTACCAAATTCTTTTTCACAGAACTAGAAAAAGCAATCTTAAAATGTATACGGAATCAAAAAAGACCCCAAACATCCAAAACAATTATAAGCAAAAAGAACAATTGTGGAGGCATCATATTGCCTGACTTAAAATTATACTACTGGTTAGTATAAAACATAACTAAAGCAGCATGGTACTTAGCACAAGAATAGACAGACAGAGCAACAGAACAGAATAGATAACTCAGGAATAAAACCACAAACCTGCAATCAACTGATCTTCGATAAAGCTGACAAAAATAACATGGAGAAAGGATACTATAATCAATAAATGGTGGTGAGAAAAATTGGCTAGTCATGTGCAGAAGAATGAAACTAGACTCCTACCTCTCATCCTGTACAAAAAAATCAACTCCAGATGGATGAAAGACTTAAAAACAAGACCTAAAACTATAGAATTCCTAAAAGAAAACCTAGGAAACACACTTCTGGCATCAGACTAGGCAAATAATTTATGATGAAGACCCCAAAAGCTATTGCAACAAAAATAAAAATTGAAAAAGGGAACTCAATTAAACTAAGAAGGCTTCTGCAAAGAAAAAGAAATAACCAACAGAGTGAACAGAAAACCTACTGAATGGGAGAAAGTATTTGCAAATTATGCCTCAGACAAAGGGTTAATACCCAGAATCTACAAGGAAATCAAACAACTCAACGTGGAAAAAAAAAAATAAAGAGAGAGAGACTCTATCAGAAAGTGAGCAAAGGACATGAACAGACACTTCTCAGAAAAAGACACACAAGCAACCAACAAACATGTGAAAAAATTACTCAACATGACTAATTATGAAGGAAATACAAACTCAATCCACAGTGAGATATCACCTTACAGCAGTCAGAATGGTAATTGTTAGAAAGTAAACAAACAGCAGATATTGACTTGGTTACTGAGAAAAGGGAATGCTCATTCATTGTTGGTAGAATTGTAAACTAGTTCAACCTCTATGGAAAGCAATATAAAGATTTCTCAAAGAACTAAACATTGAATTACCTTTCAACCCAACCATTCAACTACCAGCTATCTACCCAAAGGAAAAGAGTTCGGTACATAAAAAAGACACCTGTACACATATGTCCATTGCAGCAGTTTTCACAGTAGTAAAATCATGGAACCAATCTAAGTGCCCACCAACAATTGACTGGATAAAAAAAAATGACATATATATGCAGTCACAGAAATAGCAAAATTATGTCCTTTGTAGCAATATGGGTGGAGCTGAAGATTATCATCCCAAGTGTACTAACTCAGAATCAGAAAAGCAGACATTGCATCTTCTCACTCATATGTATAAGCTAGACACTGGGGACACAAATAAGGCGGGAGGTAAGGTAGCTTAAATACTGGGTACAATGTTCACAATCTGGAGAATGGACCAACTGAGACTCAATCGTCATCACAACACAATACGTCCATTTAACAAACATGTACATGTACCTGTTGAATCTAAAATTTATAAAAATAAAATAAAAAGAATTGAAGGGCATTTGAAAAGAGAACAAACTATGAACTATCCCTCTTTATACTATTAATAACATAGTTATTAGAATAGCACAAATTATTGCCCAGGTACTGAAAACAAGAAGCTAAAGAAGGGGTCATTAGGAAGGGAAGACAAAAAATTAAACAAAAAAAAGAAAGCATAATACATATTGATTAAAGTAGCATGTGAGTAGAGTTTTTAAAATTAACTCCCATTAATTTTATTTTTGTTTAGATAATTGCAAATGTGAACTTCTTTTTAAATAAAGTAATGCCATTGTCGAGTGGCTTAGATTATTTCAAAATTGTAAAAATTCCAGAAGTATATTTTTCAAGAGAAACTGAAAAAAGTCAACCTCTAGAAATTTGTCCTACAAATATATTTGCAAAAGTTTAAGTGAACCCCCTTTTGAAAATATAAATATAATTTTTAAAAAAGAAGTGCAGATGATGCCATAATCATAGTATATATGATGCCACCCACATTGACAATCATTTTTAAGTTTCAAATTCTTTGTTTTAAACAAAAAAGAAATGTGATTTCATGCACTTAGAGCTGCACAGAAAGCTAAGGCCTTTTAAATACGGATAAAGTGGTCTTTAATCGGTTAATTTTCTTGTCTATTTTTCCTTCATTTTCCCCAACCTTCTTTCCCTCCTTCTTCTTTCTTTATATTAATAATTTATAAAATTAGGCTGATTTTTGAAGCAATAAATACTATTGTTTTAAATTTCTGTATCATACTTAATCTATGTGCTAAAGAAGTTAGCATATGCTTAGGAAGTTATGTTTCCAGCTCTGCATGTATGTTTCAATATTGTACCATAGTACCGTGCGGTACCTGAGTCTTTTATAGCTTTCAGTAAAACTTAATTGAATAAGTGAGAGTGCATCAAAAATCTATGACCTCCTTTGATTGTGAAACATATTTATTTTATTAGATTTTACCACTGTTTTAGTAATTTCCCACACATTGTGAGTGGATTAAAACAACAAAAATTTATTATCTTGTAATTCTGGAGGTTAGAAGTTTAACACAAGTCTTACTGGGCTAAAACCAAGTTGTTATCAAAGCTGTATTTATTATTGGAGGCTTTGGAGAAAAGTTCACTTCCAGGCTTAAATTGCTGGAAGAATCCAATTCTTTGCAGTTGTAAAATATAAGTCCCGATTTCCCAGCTATCACAGCTTGTGCCTTCCCTTTGCTCCTAGAGGTCTCTTCTGTTTTTGCCTTGCACCCCTTCCTTTGAGAGCTGGCCAAAAACCTTGGAATTTTTCCTTCTGCTGGATCTCTCTTCTGCTTTCAATCATAGGTTATTTGCTTTTAATAATCTTTGATTATTTTGGACCCAAGATAATCTTTCCATTGAAATATCTGTAACTTTAATTGTATCTGCAAAATTCCTTTTGTTGTGTAGTAAAACATTTTCATAGGTCCTGGAAGTAAGGTCATGGACATCTTGGGGTTGCCATTATTCTGCTAATTATACCTATGTTTTCTTTACTACATACTTGATTATTTAAGAGACTGATGTAAAAACAAGAATTAGTTCAAAATTTCAGTAATTTAGAATATTTGCAACAAGGCAAAATGATTCATGGAAACTTTGAAAGAACTCATTTGCTTCTTAAACGTGTTATTCACTGATAGGGTATTCCTAAATATTTATCTAGCTTGAAGCAATAAGTTATTCACTGTCATTTCTTGAAGTCATATGAATGTGTCATTTTGACCAGCATTTTCTCACTTTAATTTCATACACATATTACACATGGGAATAGGAATAACTATGCATGCATATCAGAATTGTCCACAAATGAAACCTAACATTAATAAAACAAGCTATGAACCACTCTGCGGTTAGGTGTTAATAAACTGTAAATCAATTTGTAAGTGGCTAGCAAGATAATCTGTAGACAATCTTGAGGAGAGTTTATAAGTTATTATTGTAGCCCATGGTTTGGCTTGCATAAAGCTGATAAGCATAACATGTGTGATCATAAGAGATGGGTATAAAGATTGTAATTTCAGAAATTTATGTTCAGTAACTTCAACTTTAAAACAATGTCTTATATTTATACAGCGCTTTTCACTCAAAGTGTTTTGGTTAACTAATATAATTCCTGCAACCTGGTAAAATGGTTATGACAAAATATGCAAACTATTCAATGACAGATTTAGCATATGAGAGTCATCCTATACTGGATATTTCAATTACTTGTTTCAGATTCTCATATTATATGTGTTTGTGCATACATGTTTTAGTCAAAATATTAATCAAATAGAATATTTATATACATGTAACACATCTTGGATAGGAATGTATATGTGAGAAAGATTATATAAATTCTTCCTAAAATCCAAAAGAGGATGCAAATGGATTCCAAAAGATCTCTCCTTCTAGCTTTATTTTTTAGACCTTTATCAAGATGAAGATGGGGGTGGTGGGGGTGGGTGCTAAGCATGTTTTAGCTAAGATCTTGGTTACTTCAAACTTCAGTTACTTAACAGTTTTACCAAAGTCTAACAATTTTTTAAAGTTTTATTTGTTTTCTTTTGCTATAATGTTAATTTACTTGATGCCTATATCCATATAAGTGATATAACTTCACAAAGACACTTAAAATAATTAAAGTCAATAACACACTCAAGGGTAAGCATTTGTCAGTCACAATGTGTCACACACCTGTGTATGAGTCATTGCTTATTTACTCAAAGTGACCAGAGGTAGAATCTCCTTGAATTATAGCTACCCAAACTGTAAAAATTCTAATTAAATATTAGTTAGTCGATCAATCTAAGCAGTGAAACGACAAACAACTAAAAAAATTAAACATACCAAGAGGTTCCCAGCATACTCTTCTAATACAGAAGTGGACCAATTATTCCAAATGCAAAATTTTTAAATAATTTTGTGTCAAATGTACATCCTATTTTGTTTTTCAAAAATTAATCTCTTGTGCCAATTAAATCCTTACTTAATTTACATTGCACACATGAATTATCTTGACATTCCACTAAATGCTTAAAATTTGATGTGATAATTATGTCCTACTGTATACTTGTTTAGTAATTCACAGTCTGTGAGATTCTGATTGATCTTGAACATATATCTTATTATAATTTACTAGATCTGTTCAAGAGCAATGAATTGTGGCAGCCCATAAAATACATAGCTTTGTTTGTTTCAAGGACATTTTTCTATTATAGAGCAGAATGAAAGCCAGTGAAGACAAACCAAATTTTAAAGAGGATACTATTTAGATGTGTGAACTTTATTCTTGAGTAGTACAAGTAAAATGACTATTTGAGATATAGCAAATACAGTGAATTAGGAAAGATGTCTTAGTCTTTAGGATTTTCTATCAAATGGCTTCTTTAATCATTAAATACTAAAACTAGTCTAGGAGGGAAGTTAATGAAATCTAGCTGAAAATCTATTGCTCTTAACCAAAACCACCTTGGCTTCGTGAATTTTAGACATGTTACTTCCTGATTCTTAACCCCTGACTTCTATTTTCTTACAGAATTTACTTTAGAAAATTGTTCATTGTCAATCCTTTCTCTAACCCTTAAGGTTTATTTATTGCTTAATATCCCTTGCCAGTTTTATAATCCAGGGGTGTATTTCTCAAGAACCTGGAAGCCATCTCTCCAAAATGTAAATAAGGAAGATAGTACTCCTACTTTCCACCTTCTTTGAGAAGTCAGGAGCCTAACCTCTGAGGGCACCTTAATCCAGGTTGTAAAATTTTATCCTTCATGAAGATAGGAGAAAGTCTTTAAAATTATCGTGGATACATAATAGTTGTGAACGTTATTTATGATGTACATATGTTTTGATATAAGCATACAATGTGTAATGATCAAATCAGGGTCATCTGGGTATCTATCACCTTAAGTATTTGTCGTTTCTTTATGTAACAGGCAAAGGGAATATTATTCAGGCTATTGCAATAGGAGAGAAAGTCCAGAAGTTAGTTTGAACTCTCAATCCCATTGAAACAAAAGTTCAATGCAAATTTTGCTTCGGCATCTACTAAGACAAAACTTTTTCATGAACACCAGAAAAGGAGGGGGAAAACTCTATAAGTTATAATATATAGGTAGTATTAAAATCAGGTATGGGCCGGGCATGGTGACTCAAGTCTGTAATCCCAGCACTTTGGGAGGCTGACGTGAAGGGATTGCCTGAGCCCACGGGTTCCAGAACAGCCCGGACAACTTAAAGAGACCTCATTTCTACAATAAATCAAAACATTAGTGGGCATGGTAGCATGCGCCTGTACTTTTGGCTACTTGGAAGGCAGAGGCAGAAGGATTGCTAGAGCCCCAGCAGGTTGAGGCTGCCTTGGCTGTGAGCTTGCCACTGCACTCCAGCCTGGGAGATGGAGTGAGACTCCAACTGAAAAGAAAAAAAATATCAGTATGATAAAGCATTTTGGGGTCATGACGAACATTATGCACATTTTGAGCATATGTCTTTTGCCTTCCTATTTACTGAATGTTGCACAAAAATAAAACTTGAAGATGCAGAAGGAAAAAAAACTCTTAAAAATATAAAGTGGTGATGTTGTGGAAAGGGTAATGTTAGTTAGCAATTTATTAGAAAATCATAAAGAGTGTAGATAGAAGAAGAACTCAAAAGCCAAGATTCCTAGAATATATGTTGAGCATTGTAGACTCTATGACAGTTAATGTGCTTAGTGCAAAGAATACAGATGGGGCTCCGTGCTAGGATTAGTGAGAACTGTAGAGGACTGAACTGGGGTAGGATGTGGGCTGGACTACAAGAACTCGTGGCAGACTACAAACCCAGGCAATGGAATACCCTGCACTGCCATCCTTGTCCCAAACCCAGGCATAACACAGGCTATAAGCAAAGACAGGGCAAAACAGAGATAACCTTGTCTCTAAACTAAAAAACAAAAACCACCTGAACTCATGCAGCACACAAACAACAAGAGCAACAGCAACAAAAGACTGAGTTTCACAATGAGATATGAAAAGGGCCCTTTTATTTTAGGTATTTGGAGAGCCCACAAATCTCAAGAGAAACTGTTCTCTGGACAGTACTTGTACTGCCCTGCTTCACACAACTCCTGCTTAGAATTTCTACTCCCAGAAAAGATGTAGATGGAAAGGAGTTCTTTCCAAACAGTAGTAAAGAGAAAAATGCACTAATCTTGTTTTAGAGTAAGGATGGATGTTTCTAACATTTTCAAAAGAAAAATCTGAAGTAATTCACACATTATGCCATCTATAGCGATCTCACATGAAAGAGTAATTTCTGAAATACTGGGAGATATTTAATCTTTAGCAAATATTTACTGAACATACATCACATGAAACATGTGTTTCTAGTACCAGAAATTCATCAGTGAGCATATCAGAGAAAAATCCCTGGATTCAAGCAGCTTATATTATACTGAGAAGGTTAGACCATAAACTATACAAATAGGCAAAATGCGCAGAAAGAAGGTAAAGGAAACAAAATGCTGAAGGAAATGAGGTGAAGTATTAGAGAGGTGGAGTGACACTTACATAAGAAAGCCAACCAGACCTTGTAGAGAAGGTGACTTATTTATAAAGACCTGAAGGAAGTAAGAGAGCTGGCCATGAGCGTACCAGGGAAACAACATCTAAGGCAGCAGAAATAGTGACAGCGCTCTGAAGTGAGAGGGTGTCTGACTCTTTGAAAGACTATTGCCCAAAGTAATGTAGCTGGACTGAGTAAATAAATGAGGGAGTAGAAAGAGATGAGGTGGGAGGGTGATCAGAATGCAGCTTTGTGGCTTCTAGTAAGAACACAACTTTTATGCTGAACGAGATGGGAAACTACTCAATAATTTAGCAGAAGATTGACATTAACTTTATATATTATATATGTAAACTTATGGTTTGGATTTATTATTACGCACTCTTTTAAAATTATATATTTGGTTATAGTAACTAGTATTTATTGCCCATCATGCTTTTGTTTGTTTGTTTTGTTTTGTTTTTTGTTTTGCTTTGTTTGCACCACTGTTATTTTCTCATTCTGACAGTTTGGGATTTTGTTCCATTGATTTAGAGATTGAATGACATCTCAGAATTGAAATCCTGTTGAAAAACAAGAATCTGGGCTGGTTTTCACATCTTCTTTTAACCTTCCTTGTACTGCTTTATCTATTCAACAAGGAGAAAAATACTTATAAATTAATTGTAATAGCTCAAATTAATTTTCAACATTATAAAAAAATGCATTTGTGAACAGTATAAACTATGCAAATGCTTCATTTGCTTTTTGCTTATTTATCTTATCTTTGTGACACAAAAAGACTGTGAAATTAAAGCACAGAACCTTGAAACAATTAATGTGATAGGCTGATGAGACTAACCCAGCAAACTTCATACCTTCAACTCTTCCTCCCAAAAAAGCAAGAAAAGAGAAGAAAAAATATATAAAGACATCCTGCAAAATTAGTTTGAAGAAATGGTTACTGTAATGCATAAACAAAAAAATTAATTTTAGTTTACTTCTTTACCTTCAAGGCTATTAAAAATCAGTTTTTAACAATAATTTTAAAATACAGTTATTTTAAAAATATATGTATGTAAGCAGTGAAATTCAATAAGCATCAGGGTTAATTGTCTTGGATGAATTTCATCTACTACCCTGATTGGTTCCTGGCAATGTGGTAATAGGAATCACTTTCAGGGTTGGTCTTGATTAAGTTAAACCAGAGGTTGGCTCCCCCCCCCACCGTCCAAGTTAAAGGGCTAATAAGTAAATATTTTAGGCTTTGCTATTCAAATGGAAAAAGTAAGAATATTATGTAAGCACTTATACAACAAGAGAAAAAATAAATTCTACACATTTGATGTTGCCAAAATTGAAAATCTTATTTATAAATACCAAAATTTGAATTTTATATAATTTTCATGTCAGAAATATTATTCTTTTCACTTTTTAAAACGTTGTAAAATGTAAAAATAATTCTCCGTGCCTAACGAGTATAAAAGTAGACTAGGGGCCAGATTTGAATTAGGGTCATATTTTTCTGATCCCTTGATTAAGAAATCTTAGTACTCTTTTTTGCCTTGCTTATTGGTTGCTGATTGGTTCAGGAACCCAGACTCAAAACTAATCATCTCTGTTTTAAAATGTATTCAGATATATAGACCTCTCTGTTCACCTCCCATTTTGATTATAGTAGCCTCTACTCTTTTTTCACTATCAGGTGGATTCGTCCATTTCAGAATTTCATGGCCAAAGTATTAATTAACAGTTTAGGGATAATAATGAACTCTGAAATTTATATTGCAGACAAATGAATACACTTCATATTTCATAGTACTACGTAGAAATCGGTTGTTCTTTTCACTTCAGACCAACAAATAAATATTTCTTCCATATCCCTCTCCAAGGGCTCTCTATTCTTTTTTCTCATATACCTATCTTTACACATATTTGGTGAAAAGAATATTTCCTTTAAAGTAGAGCATACCTTCTGTAAAATAAAAGCTAGGATTATATGGTCACAGAACACTGAGTAGATGAGATGGCATGACTTTATGTTGAGATTACAGAAATTACTGCCATAACTTTTTCTTTACTTTCCTGAAAATAACAACAACAACAACACAAGCACTGCAGCTTTCCCACTAAGCCCTCAGGCTATAAGCAACTGCTTCCTAGCACACCAACTGTAGATACTACACAGAATAGGGAAAAGAGAATTAATTGGATGCAGGAGTACTGAATGAGTCATGGTGATAAATACAATAACACAATATTTATATGCTAATTTTCTGAGAATGACCCTATAAAGTAATTATTTTGGAGAGAGAAACATTTTTAGTCATTACGTTTTAAGTAGAGAAGCAGAGATGCTCTTGTAGGTGTCTATGAATAAAAAAGACTGATTGTTCATATTTTTGACTGAGTTCAAGATCAAAATAGCTACCTTTGTTTTCAGCACGCAAAGCAGATGTGAAAAACAGATATGTGAGTTAATAGGGAGTCATGATTAGAAACAGCAAAAGGGATGACTCATCAGAAAAGAACTGAGAATAAATCAAGTCTCAGAGAGAGGTTTCATTCAGAGCTGAAGATGTAAGATCTTGAATCAGATAGTTTGGGTTCAAAATCTGGCTCAAAGTTTAACTTACTGTGTGACCATGAGCATGTTATTACCTTTCATATATCTTGATTTAAGCATCCCTAAAGTAAAATTTTACAGACTTGATAAGAGAATAATTAAACGTATGTATGTGCAGCTTTCACGAACTTAATAGTATTTACTCAATAAATGTTCCTTATACACTTATAGATATCCTAGAGACTGAGTGCTTATAGTTTCTGAATTTTAGAAAGAAAAAAACAATATGAATAAAAACAAGCACTCATAATAAGAGTCAGTTTCCTTTCCCATCCATAGTTGGAATAGGCTTAAAGTTTTAAATATACACACAACCTCCTCCAAAAACTACCCTTCTTAATATCATGGGAGTTTTGTAAAAATTTAATTACAAATAAAGTCATATTTTTATGCAAATTAAGATATTGTGATTTAAAAGTATAGTAATGCCTAAAACAATAAAAAATCTAGATGAGGAAAATGATTATAAACAAAGTTGTATAATTTTAGGTTTGGAAAAAATAGTTATTTCTACTTCATTGAAAAATGCTATAACCACAAAAAACATTTGCTAATTAAGGAAAAGAAAATACCTTCATATTAATTTTTTAGTTCATCAGTTGAAAAGTAATTTCATTTCTATTCAATTCTAAGCATTTATCAAATTCTTATGCTCAAAATATTTGTTTCCACTAGTGAATGGTTCTCTATGACATCCCTGTGCACATGATTTCTCTTATATGTGTGGCAAATTTGCTTAAGAAAGTCTTGTCATTGTCATTACATTTATTAATGATCATCACTTCCATGAGACATTTACACCACCCCTTAAACTATTCCCCCAGGAATAATTACTCTTCAGTATCCACATCTATAATTTGACATTCATTATGTTCACAATACCTCGTTTTGCATCTCACTTGTGGAAGAGACTGTTTTAATTACAAAGTATTTTGACGACTTGAGGGAAAGATAATTGACTCTTTCAGTAAAAAATTCCAGATAGACAATTTTTACAGAAGGAGATAGAGAAGAGTCAGGCTAAGGTTGTATTGTCAAATTAGTTGTGATATTTAAGGTATGTTTGAAATATATATAGTAAAAGCTAAGTGTAACATTTTGTCTGCATTTTAAACCTTATTTAGTGTTTTTTAAAACTTGTAAGATAAAACAACAAATAACATTTTACCACTTGTATATTTTTGTTTATATTTAAATAAAAGCAACTTGTGGCAATTTTACAGAACTTAAAGTAACCACTGCAGCTTTTTCAACCTAAGAGATTGTACAATGAGCAAGACCAATACTAGGAAACCCTGACTTGTGATTCCTAGTCTAGGCATCGACAAACATTAACTCTGTTCCTGAGGGTAGATTAATGCTGCTGCAGAGTGTCCTACTGATGGATTTGCAGAATGACTTTGGCAGCTACGTGTGCTATTTCTGGTTTTGATAGTTTTTGCCAAAATGCATTAGTTTTGGGAAAGGTGCCTTTTAAAAATAAATTGTTGCATGTCTCTATGTAGAACCTATAAAAAAGGTAGAAAGTTTATATCTTAAAATAAAGAAATGATGGGTGGAAAGATAAAATAAGCTGGCAAATTCCTATTTTAATTATTTGGAGGAATTTTCTATAATGATGCCAACATTTTTCATGACATTGAGGTACATGAATTTAAAGTTTTCTAGAATTATGCTTATATTATATTATAAATTAATACAATATATTATAAAGAAAAAAATTGAGATACTTTACAACAAAATTATTCACTTTAAAAAAATTTTTTTTTGGTTCCTGCATATTTATAGTTAAATTTATTCAGAAATTTTCGACTATTCTTAGGTCATATTTGGCACTGGTTTTGAGTTGTGATATAAAAGGTCTGGGTCACTAGAGCAGGAACAGCCATGCTAGGAGAAAAGAAAAATATAGCCTGGAAGGACAGTGGTAACATAAGTATGCTATTTTGGCAGAAAATCCTGACATCAATAGAACTGGGTTACATATTTATAAATATAGCATTCAGCAAGAAAAGCCTAGTGCTAACTAGAATTATTTAGAAATATTAAAAATATTACCATGAACAATTATGTAAAACGATTACCTTTTAAAGAAGATTTAACATAGCTGTATAACAGATTGTGAAAATTGGGACAAATTACTAAGAATAATAAGAAGAAAATGAACTGTAAGATTAATTGTCTTGATCTAAAGGGTATATAAGTCTTCTTTAAGATACTTTTATATATTACTGGGAGCAGAAAATTTACCTGTAAATGTACAGTGTTAACTGACTCTAGTACCTGTGAGATCTTGAAAAATTCATTTAACCTTGTTAACCTCAGCTTCCTCACATGTCAAGTGAGAATTACATAAGATTATATAAACCTAGTAACTGGAATAGCATATAATCAGTGAATTATAACCATTATTATTATTATTTTTTTTTTTTTTTTTGAGTTAGAGTCTCACTCTGTCACCCAGACTGGAGTGCAGTGGCCGCTCCCGGCCACAGCAGCCTCAACCTGCTGGGCTCCGGCGATCCTTCCACCTGAGCCTTCCAAGCAGCCAGAATTACAGGCATGCACTACCATGCCCAGCTGATTTTTTGATTTATTTTAGAGATGAGGTCTCACCAGGTTGCCCAGGCGGGCCTCGAATCCACGGGCTCAAGCTCAACTCAGTCTCCCAAGGTGCGGGATTACAGGCTGAGCCACCGAGTCTGGCTTTTAACCATTATTATTAAAGGAGAGTGGGATACATTAATTATTCAAATATTCAGTCAGGAAATATCCCATATACCACGCATAGATTATTCAATTTTTTTTCATTTAACAATCTATGCTTTTTTTTAATAAATATTTTTTATTATGATATTGTGGGGTACAGTTAAGGGTTAGGTGTACAAGTACGTTTCGTTCAGGCACCCTTGTTGATAAGAGGTGTTTCCCCGTCCCCAGAGAGATATTTACTACCGTTAATCCCCTCTCCTCTACCCCCATAGTTTCCCACTATGGTCAGTCATTTTCTTATAGTATTACATTGGATGTTCAAGGTCTACTATATGAGTGAGAACATGTGATACTCAGATCTTTGTTTCTGTGAGAGGTCACTCAGTATTATAGACTCTAGTTCCATCCAGATTGCTGCGAAATTCATGATTTTGTCTTTTTTATGGCTGCATAGTATTCCATTGTGCATATGCACCACATTTTTTAAATTCAGTCCTCTTTTGATGGGCAACATGGTTGCTTCCAGGTTCTTGCTATTGTGAACAATGCTGCGATAAACATACGTGTGCAGGTATCTTTTTTATAGAGTGATTTGAGTTCTTCAGGATATATTCCCAGTAGGGGGATTGCGGGGTCATATGGGAGGTTGATATTTAGAACTTTTAGGAATCGCCACACTGCTTTCCACAGAGGTTGCACTAGTTTACACTCCCACCAACAGTGTAGAAGTGTTCCCTTTTCGCCACACCCTCTCCAGCAGCTGTTATTTTTTGAGTTGTTGATAATTACCATTCTGACTAGAGTTAGGTGGTATCTCAGTGTGGTTTTGATTTGCATCTCCCTGATGATTAGTGAGGTTGAACATTTCTTCATGTGTCTGTTGGCTGCTCGGATGTCTTCCTTTGAGAAGTGTCTGTTCATATCTTTTGCCCTTTTTATAATGGGGTTGTTTGTTTTTTTCTTTTCAGCATGTTTGAGTTTCTTATAGATCCAAGATGTTAAGCCTTTGTCAGACCTGGTGTTGGCAAATACTTTTTCCAGGTCTGTAGACTGTCTCCCTGCTCTCTTGATGGTTTCTTTGACTTTGCAGAAGCTTGTCAGTTTGATAAGGTCCCACTTGTCTATCTTCTCTCTTATGACCTGTGGGTTTCAGGTTTTATTCAGGAATCGGATGCCAGTTACGATTTCCATGAGGGTATATCCTTCATTTTCTAAGGTTCTTATGGTTTTGGGTTTTACATTTATGTCTCTGATCCATTTGGAGCTAATTTTTGTGTATGGGGATAGATAGGGGTCCTGTTTCAATCTTCTGCATGTGGTCAGCCAGTTTTCCCAGCACCATTTACTGAATAGGTTCTCCTCTCCCCAGTGCTAGGTGGTGGAGGCTCTGTCGAAGATGAGTTGGTTGAGAAATTGAGGTTTGCTTCTGGAATCTCAATTCTATTCCATTGATTTATATGCCTGTTCCTATACCAATACCAAGCTGTTTTGATGATTGTAGCTTTATAGTAAAGTTTGAAATCTGGTAATGTGATACCTCCTGCTTTGTTTTTTTTTTTTTTTTGCTGAGGATTGTTCTGGCTATTCTTGGTCGTTTGTGTTTCCATATGAATTCCTGTGTTGTTTTTTCTAGGTCTAAGAAGAATGTTGCTGGTAATTTGATGGGTATTGCATTGAATTTGTAGATTGCCTTAGGTAAGATGGACATCTTCACAATGTTGATTCTTCCAATCCATGAGCGTGGGATATTTTTCCACCTCTTTGTGTCACCTTTGATTTCTTTGAGCAGTGTTTTGTAGTTTTCATTGTAAAGGTCTTTCACGTCTCTGGTTAGGAAGATGCCAAGGTATTTCATTTTTTTGTGTGTGGCTATTGTGAATGGAATTGTGCTTTTTATTTGGGTTTCTGTTTGTTTATTATTGGTATAAAGAAATGCAATTGTCTTTTGCACATTTATTTTGTATCCTGAGACTTTGCCAAAGGCCTTTATCAGTGTAAGGAGGTTTTTGACAGATTCTTTGGGTTTTCAAAGTACACAATCATATCATCTGCAAAGAGAGATAAATTGACTTCCTCTTTTCCTATTTGGATACCCCTGATTGCCTTCTCTTCTCTGATTGCTCGAGACAGGACTTCCAATACTATGTTGAACAGGAGGGGTGAGAGTGGGCATCCTCGTCTTGTTCCAGTTTTCAGGGGAAATGGTTTAAATTTTTGTTTGTTTAAGAGTATGCTGACTGTGGGTTTCTCAGAGATGGCTTTTACTATTTTGAGGTATGTTCCCCGTATGCCTAGATGTTCGAGGGTTTTTATTAAGAAGGGGTGCTGGATTTTATCAAAAGCTTTTTCTGCATCTAATGATATAATCATGTGGTTTTTGTTTTGACATCTGTTGATGTATTTAATTACATTTATGGTTTTATGAATGTTGAACCAACCTTGCATCCCAAGTATGAAACCTACTTGGTCTCAATGGATGATTTTTGAGATGTATTGTTGAATCCAGTTTGCTAGGATCTTGTTGAGAATTTTAGAATCTATGTTCATCAAAGATATTGGCCTGTAGTTCTCTTTCTTTGTTGAATCTTTACCTGGCTTGGGTATCAATGTGATGTTGGCTTCATAAATGATTTGGGGAGAGTTCCATCTTTTTCAATTGCCTGGAATGCCTTCAGTAGGATTGGTATCAGCTCCTCCTTAAATGTCTTATAGAATTCTGCTTGAAAGCCATCTGGACAAGGGCTTTTTTTTGTAGGTAGTTTTCTTATTACATAGTCTATTTCCTTGATTGTCATTGGTCTATTTATGGTCTCAATTTCTTCTTGTTCCAACCTAGATAGGTTGTGTGATGTCAGAAAGTCCTCCATTTACTTAAAGTTTTCAACTTTGTTTCCATACAAGTGTACGTAGTAGTCTCTAATGATCTTTTGTATTTCTTCAGGGTCAGACGTGACTTCATCTTTTGTGTTTTTGATTGTGCTTATTTGGGTTTTTTCTCTTTATTTCTTGGTCAGTCTAGCTAGGGGACCATCGATCTTGTTTATCCTTTTGAAGAACCAGCTTTTTGTTTCATTGATTTTTTGTATTATCTTTTTGTCTTCTATGTCCTGGATTTGGGCTTTTATTTTGGTGATCTGGATTCTTCTGCTGAAACTAGGGTTTTTGTGGTCTTGCTTTTCCAGCTTCCCTAGGTGGCTTGTTAGGCTATTAATTTGTATTTCTTCCATTTTCTTCATGTGTGTTTGCAGGGATATAAATTCCCCTCTTACTACAGCTTTTAAGGTGTCCCAGATATTTTGGTAAGATGTTTCTTCATTTTCATTTGTTTTCAGGTATCTTTTGATCTCTGTTTTGATTTCATCATTGACCCAGGAGTTATTTAGCATCATGCTGTTTAGTGTCCATGTCTTGGTGGGTTTTGGGGGGACCTTGATAGTGTTAATGTTTATTTTTATTCCACTGTGATCCGAGAAGGTGCATGGTAAAATTTCAGTCCTTTTAAATTTGCTTATGCTTGATTTATGGTCAATTATGTGGTCGATCTTAGAATACGTTCCATTCGGTGATGAGTAGAATGTGTATTCTGTGGTCTTTGGATGGAGTGTTCTGTAGGTATCAATTAAGTCCATTTGGTCCCGAGTCACATTGAGGTTCTGGATCTCCTTGCTGATTTTTTGTCCTAATGATCTGTCTAGGGTTGTGAGTTGGGGTATAAAAGTCCCCAGTTATGATGGTGTTAGAGTCGATATCTTTCTTTAGTTTTCCTAGAAGCTGCTTTATGAATGTTGGCACACCTATGTTGGGTGCATATATGTTTAGGATAGATATTGCTTGTTGATGGAGTGAACCTTTTATCATTATGTAGTGGCCCTCTGTATCTTTTTTAATTTTTGATAGCTTAAATGGTATTTTGTCTGAAATTAGTATCGTGACTCTTCCTTTCTTTTGTGTTCCATTCACCTGAAAATTTGTTTTCCATCCTCTTACTTTGAGTCTGTGTATGTCCTTTCTAGTAAGATGGGTCTCTTGAAGGCAGTATATTGTTGCCTGGTGATATTTTATCCATTTTGCCATTCTATGTCTTTTCAGTGGTGTGTTTAGTCCATTCACATTCAGGCTAATTATTGAAATGTGAGAGTTCATCCATATCATACAGTTCTTATAGAGTTGTTGTTCTTCCACTTGATTTTTTTGCCTTTCTTTTGGTTTTGGGGTTGGTTCATGTATATTTCATTCTTTTTCCTGTACTCTCGTGAAGAACATTGTTCTTTTTTTCTTTTCTTCTGTGTTTAGTACTTTCTTAAGTGTTTCATGTAGAGGTGGTTTGGTGGCAGCATAAGTTCTTAGGGATCGGATATCAGGGAAAGATTTTAATTCTCCCTCACTGATGAAGCTTAGCTTGGCTGGGTAGGTTATTCTTGGTTGAAATTGTTTATCTTTTAGGACTTTGAAGATAGGGCTCCAAGCTCTCCTAGCCTGCAGGTTTTCTGTAGATAAAACTGCTGCTATTCAAATTGGTCTTCCATGGTAGGTGATCTGGCCTTTTTCTCTCGCTGACTTTAGGATTTTTTCTTTTATACCTACTTTGTTTAGGTGAATTATTATGTGTCTAGGAGTTGGTCTTCTCATTTGTTGTCTTGCAGGGGTTCTCTGAATCTCTGGTGTTTCAATTTTTGCATCATTGATTAGATAAGGGAAGTTTTCTTGAATGATCTCATGGAAAGTTTGTTCCAGTGTGGTCTCTGTCTCTCTTTTTGCCTCAGGAAGGCCAATTACTCTTAGGTTCAGTCTCTTGAAGTAATCTCTCATCTCTTGAAGGTTTTGTTCTGTCTTTTTGAGCTTATTTTCTGTGTTTTTAAGTGTTTGGGTTAGTTCTGTATTTTGGTCCTCAAGCTCTGAGATTCTTTCTTCTGCTTGGGTAATTCTGCTTTTCATGCTTCTCAGTTTGTTGTTTATTTCATTCACAGTATTCTTTATTACTGTTATCTCAGATATCAGCTCCTTCCAGGTTTCTTCTTGTGTCTCCTCAATTCTTTTTAATCTCTCCATTAACGTCTTGATATCTAGGTTTATAGTTTGAGACCCTTCATTCTGGGGGCTGTTCATTGTTTGCATTCTGAAGTCAGTTTTCTCAGTGTCTGCCCTCCCAGGGGCCTGGGAGAGACCCATACTCTTCTTTTAGTTTTTCTTCATTTTTGTGGATTTTTCTCTCTCTCCCCCTTTCCCTCCCCTTCTTTAATTCTGTGTTTGAATGAAGGTGGGGTTGCTTTTGTTTCACTTCTGCAGTATCCTGTTCTTCGTTATGAGGGTCTTCTGGCTTTGTTCACTTTTGAGGTTGGAGTGTGGGCTGCTCACTGTACTTTTTGCAGTTTTCAGGTTTAGTTGAGGAGGAAGCTGTGGTTCAGAATGTATATGCTGATTCTAGCATCCACAAACTGTTGTATGAGCATGCTGGAACCTATTTCCCTCTGCCTTACAAACTGTCCATGCAGTAGTATGTGGGCTTGGTCCCTTAGGAACTGAGGTGGGGGTTACTGATAGGTGGGTGGGGCAATGGAAATCTCTGCCTGGAGAATGATGGAGGCAGATTCTCTTTCATAGATCTGTTTCTCTCCACTTGTCAGGGTCCCCAAGTCTGGGGTCTCACACTGTGTGCCTCAACCAGGGTGGGCCCAGAGCTCCAGAGCTCCAAAGCTCCAACAGGCAGGTGGTGAGTGGCGAGAGTGACCCTGGGCCGCCCCACAGGGTACTTCAGCCAGGAATGGGACCAGTGTCTCTGAGGGGCGGGCGTCCAGAGCCTCCCTGAGTGACCGGCGACTTGGTGCTGGGTTCCAGTCAAGAGACAATGTAGCCAGGGAGGGATCTGAGACCCAAGACTCCCACACAGGTGAGAGTCACGTATGGTGGAACAGCCGCAGCAGGGGGCCGCAATATCCGGCTCTGCATGGGACCGAAGGTCCCCGGGCCTCGGACCAGCACAGCTGGTGGTGGGCTGGGGCATGGGGGAAGAAAAGTAAGAGTCTTTTTGGGAACTCAAGTTTGGAGAATCTCACAAGTTCACCTATGCTATTGCCATCTTACCGAAACTCAGGTTATTCATTTTTATACAATGTAGGTTTGACTGAGAGCTCACAAGATAAATTAGATTAAAAATAAATGGCCAGTAAACATATGCTCACATATTTAAAAAAATCAACATCACCAATCATCAGGACAATGCAAATTAAAATAACAATGAGATACCACCTTTCTCTAGTCAGAATGGTTGTTATTAAAAAGTCAAAAAGCTGTAGATGTTGGTGTGGATGTGATGAAAAGAAAATGCTTATATACTGTTGGTGGGACTATAAATTAAAATAACCTCTATAAAAACAGTATGGAAGTTTATCAAAGAACTAAAAACAGATCTACCATTCATCCAGCAATCCCACTACTGGGTATCTACCCAGAGGAACAAAAGTCATTATAAAAAAAGACTCCTGCACCACCTGTATATTTATCTCAGCACAATTCACAATTCACATTAAGTTGATAATGAATCAACTAAAGTGCCCATCAAAAGATGAGTGAATAAAGAAAATTATATGTATATATATAATTTTATATTATATCTATATGTAACGTTGTATTACCCTTGACGTTCTGAATGTCATCCAATGTCCTTTCAATATTTCCTTTATCTTTGGGTAAACAAAAAGTTATTGGGGGCCAGATCAGTGAGTAGGGAGGGTATTCCAATACAGTTATTTGTACAGTGTTGCCAACTTAAGCGCACAGTGGCAAATTTTTGAACTTAATTTTTAGGCCTCAACAAATAACCCCAAAAGCTCTGTTGGCCACTGCAGAAAGAGTTCCACAATTGCTTTGAAAGGTGGACTAGGCACTGGTACCAGTGCATAGCTTCCCAAGGGGAGTACTTCCAAGGTAACCATAGTGTTATGCACCAATTAGGTATGTAGCACTTTTTCTAGGATGTTTCCCAAACCGAATTGTTGGACCTCGTACACACCATGGGCTACTACTAAGTTTTAAAAAAATAATAAAATAATGATTTTTGCAGCAAATTGGGTAAAGCTGGAGGCCAGTACCCTAAGTAATTCAGGAACGACAATAACAACAACAAAAATACCACATGTTCTTACTTATAAGTAGGAGCTAAGCTATGAATCCACAAAGGCATATAGAGTGATATAATGGAAATTAGAGACTCAGAAAGGAGTGGGTGGGAGAGGGTGCTCAATGAAAAATTACCTATAAGGTACATTATACATTATTTGGATGACAAGCAAACTAAAAACCCAAATGTCACCACTATACAAGTTATCCATATAACCAACAACTACTTGTACTCCCAAAGTTAATAAAATAAAAAGTAAAATTAAATTAAAATTAAAGTAATTAAAAAGTTTACATTTCAATCACAAAATAATTATGGTAATACAAATTGCTATTTTACTCCAAAGATTTGAATGTCTGCTTTAATTTTTATTTATAATTGAATAGTTTGTTTAATACATTATTAAGTTTTTCTGTGACATAAACTCTCTTTGTTAACATGTCAATTTGATTTGTATGTTCCTTGAACATTTTATACATATTATTCTGCAATTTCATTAATAAATAAAATGCACACATACATTCTCTAGTTGCTTCTTGTATTGATGACAATTCCTACTGGAATATAAGCAGATAGTAGTCACGTACTGGGTGTAAATTATATATATATATATATATTTTTTTTTTTTTTTTTTTTTTTTGAGTTGGAGTCTCACTCTGTCATCCAGACTGGAGTGCAGTGACCACTCCCGGTCACTGCAACCTCGACCTGTTGGGCTCCAGTGATCCTTCCACCTCAACCTTCCAAGTAGCTGGAACTACAGGCGTGTGCTACCAAACCTGGCTAATTTTTGATTTATTGTAGAGATGAGGTCTCGCCAAGTTGCCCAGGTGGTTCTCGAACCTGCAGACTCAGGAAATCCACTCACCTTGGCCTCCCAAAGCACTGGGATTACAGGCTGAGCCACCGAGCCTGGTCGTAAATTATTTTTTTTACCTTCAATGATGTGACAAAGTTTTGAAATATAAATATTGTTCAATAAATAATTGATTATTCATGACTATATGCAAATATATATACACATACATATGTAAAAACATATATACATACATAAGCATATACATATGCAATATGCATATATATTTTTAATTTGTGAGTAAATTAGAGTTCACACACACAACACACACACACACATACACACACACACAATTGTTCTTTTATGTCATTCTTTATTGCTACTAGACTTCAACTTTCCTACATACCATCAAAAAATATGAAATTGCCAGGGTTGTTTCTGGGAGGTAATGCACACAAAGAATCAAGAAAATTGGAATCTGGAGCTTATCCCAAGTTTGTTAAATAGTGAAGATGAGATTCAGGCAGGAAAAATTGATGGGATCATTACTTCAAAGCTCTGGAAGGCCATTACTATAGAATATGAGTTCTTCTGAGCCAAGAAAGAGTGCACAGAAGGGCTCAGTCCAAATGTAATTCGGATGGGTAGTATTTTTCTTCTGGGAGAATGGAAGATATTTTTGCTTTCCTATATAGAGAGTTAGGAATCATGATAACTTATAGTCCTAGACTCACCAACAGAGGTCTTCTATGAATGGCCCCTTGGATATAATATAGAATAACATAGGGTATCAGCAGATTACTGCATCACAGATTTTATTTCTGAAGACTGAAACTGATACAAAGATAAAGCTTCTGAGAATGAAACTGGCTTCAATAAATACAATAAAATTCTGGGAAGATCTTTTTTTACAGGAAGAACAGGGAGCTCTTCAGTTTATTATACCATTGTCACCCATATAAGGCACTTGTGATAAAAGGACAGACACTCACTATCCATATGATACTCAGGAAGAAGAACAAGAACATTAACATTTCTTATTGCTAAAGGAGAGTTAAAATTTCATGGCAGGGAAACTAAGCAAAGTGAGTTATCTAGAAAGTAGGTAAAAACCTGAAGCAGTTATATAGCCCATTCATCAAAATGTATTTTGTAATTTGAGGAAAAGAAATGCACAGGAAAATATAGGTCTTAGCTAAGAACTCAAGAAGAGAAATCAGTTCAAGAATAAGATAAAATCTCAGTGATCCGAATACACAAATGGCATATCACAATTCATAACCAAAATCCTTGTAAATGGATCCTCATCATATCAAAAATAAACGTTCTTTTAGTCTTCTGAGTTACAAGTTAATAGTTCACTCTTCTTTGTAGCAAAAAGAATAGTTTCCTAACTCTGCCAAAATGAGAATTTAAAATGTGCTATTATTATTGAGTATTATTTTTTTAATGTCTTTATTATATTCCTCTTTAGTGAAACTATGTTGTATGTGTCTGTAAAAATGAAAAGGAAATGCCTGAATTACAGAGCTGTCTGATAGTTCTGTTGGTATGTTTTAGTTACCTAGACATTTTAGAATAAAGTGTTTTTTAAAAAATTTCTATTTACTTTCCCTAGGTTTATTATCAAAATAACACCATTTGATATATCTTCAATTTTAACTCAACTTCCTATGCCTCCAGGTGGTCTTATTAGGAATTCTTCTGCCTTTTCAATGACCGTAAAAACACCAGCTATCATTTACTCAACATATTATTTTTTATTTTTAGATGGATTAAATATAAAATATTTGTCTTTATAGTGTTTAGTTGCCCTTTATCGTTCTTTTTATTTTAAAGATAAATTCATCATTTGTATTTATACTATATTTGTTCTTTGATATATTACTTTATTTAGTTCATTAAAAAGGAATGGTGGGAGAAAATTTGCATACTATCAATTAGTTATGCTGACCATTGCTGCAATATACTATATTGATTTGACTTGATTTTCTTTGTATCTAATCAGAAGGGAATAATATTGGCTTCAAACATGAACTCAAAGCTGTTCACCATCATATTTGTCTCTTTAGATTAATGTACTAATTTTGAAATGCTTTTTAAACAATTTTTCTACTAAATTGGATAAAGTCCTTAGATTGATATTATTTGTGTCAGTATACTTCCTTTCCCTCTCCTGAGTGTGTATTTCTGGCAGTTAGGAGATAACAATGTACTAAAACTTTTCTTTTTCCCCCACTTTCATTGAGTGACCATTAGTATCCTAGCTGACCAAGAATCTAGTAGATACATTTTCAGTTAAAGAAAATAGAAAACTTATAAACCTGTTTTAATCAAGACATTTTTCTAAAATAATTGTTTAATGAAATAGTTTTCTATGAAAAATACAGTATTACCAAAGGTCTGTGAGGATTACTTTATAGTCGATTTTCTAGAAAACTTGAACTCATTCAAGGCTGATATAGGTCATAACAAATCCAAAATATGTGGCTATCATATGTCATAATAGAGTATTATAAATCAGTGAACTGTGTACAGCAAATGGTTTGTATAACATTTGGATGAATTTCTTAATATATCAGTATATATAGTACACTTAAAGCCCCTAATAAAAGTATAACCATTTATCTAGATTTATATTCCTAAGGGAGTGACTGAGATTTTTTTCTAAACTTAATTAGTGAATGTAATAAGTTGGTGTCCAGATTATTGGATTATTATTTATTAATGTATTCACAGTTATCTACTTCCAAAAGAGGATTGAAAGGGTTCGTTCAAGTTAATGATGTTATCATATTCTCTTCTTTTTAAATTTAATCCTAAAAGCAGGCCAGGAATTTTATTCTTGAGTAGAGGTATACATCTGTTATTTTGTTTGGCAATATTGTTGAGGGTCTACTATGTCTTAGAAATTGTTATAACTGTTGAAGCCCATACAAATAACATAGTTTTAAGCGGTCTCATTGATTCCCTGAAACAATTTATGGTCTACTCGAGTGCTCTTCAAAGTCGACTTTAACATTACTTGGAAAGCATTATACTACTGATGTCTGAGTTCCACTATTAGTGACTGGATTCCACCCCAGAGATTCTGATACAATTGGCACAGATATAATCAATGCTTCAAGAATTTTTTTTTTAATTTCAAGGTGAATTTTTAAAAGATAGTCTTTTTTATTGAGAAGCTTTAAGTTCACAGCACAAATGAGAGAAAAGTACAGAGATCTGTAATATGTATAATCTCCCTCATTATCAACATCCCTCACAGAGTGATACATTTGTTACAATTGATGAATGTACCTTGATACATCATCACCCAAAGTTCAGTTTATATTAGGGTTCATCATTTGATGTTATACAGTCTATAGGTTTGGACAAATATATAATGATAAGTATCCACTTTACAGTATCATATATAGTATTTTTATTGCCCCAAATATCTTCTATGTTACATCTATTTGTCCTTCCATCTCCTAGCCCTTGGCATTCACTAATAATTTACTGTCTATATAGTTTATTTTTTCAGAATATTATATAGTTGGAATCATACATTATGTAATATTTTCAGATTTGCTTCATTAACTTTTATGCATTTAGTTTCCTCCGTGTCTTTTCATGAATTGATAACTCATTTAAGTTTAGTACTGAATAACATTTCATTGTCCAAATGTACTAGAGTTTGTGCATTCACTAACCTACAGAGGGACATCTTGGTAACTTCCACATTTTGGCAATTATGAATAAAACAACTATCAACATCTGTGTACAGGATTTTATGATGGAAGAGTTTTCTACTCCTTTTATTAAAACCAAGGAATATGATTGCTGGGTCATATGGCAGGAGTATGCTCAGCTTTGTAAAAAAATGGCCAAACTGTCTTCCAAAGTGGTTGCACCAATTTGCATTCCCATCAGCACTGAATGAAAGTTCTTATTGCTTCACTTCTTAACCAGCATTTGGTGTTGTCAGTGTTCTAAACTTTGGTCATTATAACATGTGCATAGTGTTCTCTCATTGTCGTTTTAATGTATAGATCCCTGATTATATATTTTATCATTTTTTAAAAAATTGTAATAAAAATGTGGGGTACAATTTAGGGTTAGGTATACATCTTTTCATATGCTTATTTTCTATCTGTATATCTTCTTTGGTGAGATACTTGTTTAGATGTTTGACCCAGTTTTTAACTAGGCTGTTTGTTTTCTTAATGTTGAGTTTTAAGAGTTCTTTCTATATTCTACTTAGCAGTTCTTTATCTGATTTCCTTTATGCAAATATTTTCTTCTCATCTGTGCTTTGTGTTTTTTTTTCCTTTTGACAGTGTCTTTTGCAGGGCAGATTTTTAAAATTTTAATAAAGTCCATCTTATTCAATTTTTGTTCACATATAATATCTTTGGTGTTGCATATATTAAAACATGATCACTAAACCCAATTTCATCTAATAGTTTTATATGTTGTCTTATAGTAGTTTTACCATTTTGTGTTTGTTTGTTTTATGTTTAGGCCTGTGATTCATTTTGTGTTAACTATTGTGAAAAGTGTAAATTATTAGGTCTGTCTTTAGATTCTTTGTTTTGTATTTGAATGGCCAATTTTTCCAGTAAAATTTGTTGAAAAGATTATTTTATTCTTTACTGTACTGCCATTACTCCCTTATCAAAGATTCACTATATTTATGTGAATCTGTTAGGGACTTTTAAATTCTTCCCATTAATCTATTTGTTCTTTCACCAATAGCATACTGTATTGATTACTGCAGGTTTATAATAAATCTTGAGTCACATAGTGTCAACCCTTTAACTTGGTTCTTTATGTTTTTTCTTTTTTTTTTCTTTTTATTTTTTATTAGAAAGATGTGGTGCCCAATTCAGGGTTAGGTATACAAATATTGATTATCCAGGTACCCTTGTTGATGAGGTATGCCCCTCCCTCCCCTAGCAGTTTTCTTCAACTGCCAATCCCATCCCCCTCAAGACCTCGACAGTTTCCCACTACTGGCAATTCCTTTCTTATAGTATTATAATTGTTCAAAGTCAACTTATGATTGAGAACATATGGTACTGAGACAGGAGATAGCTAGAGAAAGGCTAGGAAGACAGACAGGCAAGTCCTCTGGTAACAATGTAGTGAACTCAAGACAGGCCTCTCAAGCTCAGCATTGGTAAACAAGCTCCCAGTGAACCTTTCAAGCTAGACCTAAAGTCCTCACTGCTGGGATCGAAAAGCAACCAATCAGCTTACCATTAGGACCCTACCTCCTACAGATTGGTACTTAATACCGACCTATCAAAACAGCAGCAGCTCACAGCCTGTGGAAGTCAATCAATTTGGACTTAGGGCTAAATAAGCACCAGGTTTCAGCCCCAGACTGGCAACCCCTTTGAGCCCCCTTCTACCATGGGAGCTTCTCTGTCCTCTCAATAAATCTTACTTACTCACTTTTGGTTGTCCGTGTCCCTCATTCTTCCTGGGCATGAGACCAGAATCCCAGCCCTAGAGAACTGCGACTTGAAGAGCTACAAAAGATGGCGGGACTTGAAAAGTCGTATAGCCCAGAGGTTGGTTTGCCAGCCGATGGAGATAGCTGAGCCAGCAGAGCTGCTGGAAGAAGGCGAGACTCCGAAGCTGAGACACCCCAGGGACTAGGTTTGCCAGCCCATTAGAGCCAACACCCTGGTAGCTAAGCTTGCCAGCCCCCTGAATCGCAACACTCTCAGGGCTTGACTTGTCAGCCCATTAGAGCTGAGACTTCTGGGGCTAGACTTACCAGCCCCTCCAAAATCCTCTCTGGGGCTTGGCTGGCTGACACTCTGGAAGCCCAGGCAGACCTGAAAAATCCGCATCAGTACTCTAGTCTTTATTTCTGTGATATATCACTGAGGGTGATTGATTCTAAATCCATCCAGGTTGCTGCAGTTCATATGTTTGCCTTTCTTTATGGTTGCATAATATTCCATTGTGTATATGTATCACATTTTTTTAATCCAGTCCAACTTCAATGAGCAACATGATTGGTTCCATGTTTTTGCTATTGTGAATAGAGCTGCAACAAACATAAGTGTGCTGATTTCTTTTATTTTCCACCTTTAATTTTTTTATTTTAAAATTGTGGGGTACAAAATAGGGTTAATTATACAGATATTCATTGTGCAGTTACTCTTGTTGACAAGGTGTGTGCCCCCTTCCCCAGGCAGTTTCCCACTACTGTCAATCCTACCTCCCTGCCTTCACGCCCCTGCAGTTTCCCACTACTGTCAGTCCTTTTCTTATAGTATTATGATAGTTGTTCAAGGTCCATCTATGAGTGAGAACATTTGATACTCAGTTCTTCGTTTCTGTGAAAGATCACTCAGTAGTATAGACTCTAAGTCCATTCAGGTTGATGCAAAGTTTATGATTTTGTTCTTCTTTATGACTGTGTAATATTCCATTGTGTATATGTACCACATTTTAAAAATTCAGTCCTCTTTTGATGGGCAGCATGGTTGGTTCCATGTTCTTGCTATTGTGAACAAGACTGTGATAAACATATGTGTGCAGGTATCTTTTTTATAGCGTGATTTGAGTTCTTCTGGGTATATTCCCAGTAGGGGGATTGCAGGGTCATATGGAAGGTCAATTTTTAGAACTTTTAAGAATTGCCACACTGTTTTCCATAGGGTTGCACTGGATTACACTCCCACCAACAGTGTAGAAGTGTTCCCTCTTCGCCACATCCTCTCTAGCATCTGTTATTTTTTGTTATTGATGATGGTCATTCTGACTGGAGTTAGGTAATATCTCAGTGTAGTTTTAATTTGCATTTCTTTGATGACTAGTAAGGCTGAACATTTTGTCATGTATCTGTTGGCTGCTTGAATGTCTTCTTTTGAGAACTGTCTATTCATATCTTTTGCCCACTTTGTAATGGGGCTGTTTGTTTTTTTTTTTTCTTTTCAGCATGTTTGAGTTCCTTGTAGATCCTAGATGTTTGGCCTTTGTCAGAGAGAGTTGGCAAATATTTTTTCCCAGTCAGTGGACTGTTTCCCTGCTCTCTTGATGGTTTATTTGGTTTTGCAGAAGCTTGTCAGTTTGATAATGTCCCTCTTATCTATCTTATCTCTTTTGGCGTGGGCACTTGGGATTTTGATCAGAAATTGGTTATCAGTTCCAATTTCCATAAGAGTGTCTCCTGCATTTTCCAAGGTTCTTATAAAAACAAACCTGATGATTTTTGAGATCTGGTTTGCTATGTGAAAAAACCAAAACAAAAAAACCTGATGATTTTGAGATCAGGTTTGCTAGGATCTTGTTGAGAATTTTGGCATCTATGTTCATCAAGGATATTGGTCTGTAGTTCTCTTTTGTTGTTAGACTTTACGTGGCTTGGGTATCAATGTGATGTTAACTTCATAAAATGATTTGGGGAGAGCACCATCTTCCTCAATCACCTGGAATACTTTTTAACTGGTAACAGTTCCTCCCTGTATGTTTTGTAGAATTCTGCTGGAAAGCCATCTGGTTCAGGGCTTTTTTTTTTTTTTTTTTTTGTAGTTGGTTTTCTTATGACATAGTCAATTTCCTGGATTGTTATGGGTCTATTTTGGGTCTCGATTTCTTCTTGTTTCAACCTGGGGAGGTTGTGTGATGTCAGAAACTTTTCAATTTCCTTTAGGTTTTAGAGTTTATTTCCATACAAGTGTACATAGTAGTCTCTGATAATTTTTGCATTATGACTTCATTTTTTATGTTTCTGATTGAGTTTATGTTTCTGATTGAGTTTATTTGGGCTTTTGCACTCTTTTTCTTGCTCAGTCTAGCTAGGGGGCCATCAATCTTGTGTATTCTTTCAAAGAACCAGTTTTTTGTTTCATTGATTTTTTGGATTAACTTTTTGTTTTCTATGACTCTGATTTGGGCTTTTATTTTGGTGATCTGAATTCTTCTGTTGAAGTTAGGGTTTTGGTGGTCTTGCTTTTCCAGCTTCCTTAGGTAACTTGTTAGGCTGTTAACCTGTGATCTTTCCATTTTCTTCATGTGTGTTTGTAAAGATATGAGTTCCCCTCTTACTACTGTTTTCATGGCATCTCAGAGGTTTTCGTAAGATGCTTCTTCATTTTCTTTTGTTTCCAGGTATCTTTTAATCTCTGTTTTGATTTCCATGTTGACCCAGAAGTTGCTTAGTGTCATGCTATTGAGTGTCCATGTCTTTGTGGGTTTTGGGGGAACTTTATTAGTGTTGATAGTTATTTCTATTTTACTGTGGTCGATCTTAGAGTACATTCTATGTGGTGAAGAGTAGAATGTTTATTCTGTGATCCTTGGGTGAAGTGTTCTGTAGGTATCAATTAAGTCCATTTGATCAAGAGTCACATTGAGGTTCCAGATCTCCTTGATGATTTTTTGTCTTGATGATCTGTCTAGGGTTGTGAGTGGTGTATTAAAGTCCCCAGCTATGATAGTGTTAGAGTCAATATATTTTTTAAGTTTGACTAGAAGCTGCTTTATGAAGGGTGGTGCTCCTATATTGGGTGCATATATGTTTAGAATGGATTTTTTTGTTGATGGATTGAGCTTTTTATCATTATATAGTGACCTTCTGTATCTTTTTTAATTTTTGATAGCTTAAAGGGTATTTTGTCTGATATTAAAATCACACTCCTGCTTGTTTTCGTGTTCTGTTTGACTGAAATTTTGATTCCCATCCTCTTACTTTGAGTCTGTGATTGTCCTTTCTGGTGAGATGAGTCTCTTGGAGACAATATATTGTTGCCTCATGATATTTTATCCATTTTGCCATTCTATGTCTTTTCAGTGGTGCATTTAGTCCATTCACATTCAGGCTAATTATTGAAATGTGATAGTTTATCTCTGTCATGAGGTTCTTATAGGGTTGTTGTTCCTGTTTGTTTGTTGTTTTTCTTTTGATTTTTGGGTTGATTCATGTGTGTTTTCAATCTTTTTCCTGAACTCTTGTGAAGAATGTTGTTCTTTTTTCCCCTTTCTTTGTGTTTAATCCTTTCTTTAGTGTTTCTTGTAGAGCTGGTCTACAGGCAGTGTAAGTTCTTAGGGATTGAATGTCTGGGAAAGATTTTAATTCTACTTCACTGATGAAGCTTAGCTTAGCTGTGTAGGTTATTCTTGGTTGAAATTGTTTATCTTTGAGAACTTTGAAGATTGGGCTCCAAGTGCTCTTACCCTGAAATGTTTCTGTAGATAAGTCTGCTGCTATTCTAATTAGTCTTCCCCGGTCTGTAGTCTGAACTTTTATCTTGATGCCTTTAGGATTTTTTTCTTTTATACCTACTTTGTTTGGACAAATTACTATGTGTCTAGGAGTTGGTATTCTCATTTGTTGTCTTGCAGGGGTTCTCTGTATCTCTTGTTTGAATGGTCACATCACTGATGAGTTGAGGGGAGTTTTCTTGAATAATTTCATGGAATCTTTGTTCCAGGGTAATCTCTGTCTTTCTTTCTTCCTCAGGAAGTTGAATTATTTTTAGGCTTGACCTCTTGAAATAATTGCTCATCTCTTGAAGGTTTTGTTGTATCTTTTTAAACTTCTTTTCTATGTTTGTGACAATTTGGGTTAGTCCTATATTTTGGTTCTCAAGCTCTGAGATTTTTTCTTCTGCTTGGCTAATTCTGCTTTCCATCCTTATCAGTTTGTTATTTATTTCATTCACAGTATTCTTTACTATTGTTATCTCTGTTATCAACTCCTTACTATTTTCCTCTTATCTCTCCTCAATTCTTTTTTTATCTCTATTAATGTCTTGATATCTGTGTTTGTAGTTTGTGACCAGTCATTCTATTTGCGTTCTGAAGTCTGTTTTCTCAGTGTCTGGCCTCCCAGGCATCTGTGTGAGACCCATATTCTTCTTCTGGTTTTTCTTCATTTGTGTAGATTCTCCCACCCCCCACTTCTCCCCCCCCCAAATTCTGTTGTTCAGGGATGCAGAGTTGCTTTTACTTCTGTTTTTTCAGTCTCCTATTCTTCCTTATGTGGGCCCTCTGGCTTTGTTCAATTCTGAAGCTGAACTGTGGGTTGGGGACTGTACTTTTTGCAGTTTTGAGATTTAATTGAGGGGGGAGCTGTGATTCGAGCTCTATCTGCTCCCAGTGTCCACTGACAGGTATATGGGCCCCTGGAACCCACTTCCCACTGCCTTACAATCTGTCCATGCAGTGGGATTATAGGTTTCTTCCCCATAAGCAAAATGAGGTAAGAAAAAGGAAAATAATGGAAAAAGGAAGAAGGAAGACAAGAGGAAGGTGGAGAGAGAGAAGAGTAAGAGGTAAAACATACAGACATATCAACTAACAAATGAAAAGAGACACAAAGACAGAAAAAAGTAAAAAAAAAAAAACCAGAAAAAAATACAGATAATCATACCAACACACAATCCAACAAAAACCTGCCTATTGATGTATTCTTCCCATATGCAAACAGGAAGTCTAAAGAATAGAAAAAAAACAAAAAAACAGTGAAATACCAGAAACAAAGCAAGTATGAAAATGTTATCAAAAACAGTAAGAAAGAGAAAAAAAATTAAAACAAAAACAAAGATGAGCCAAACAAACAGACAATAAATAAAAATAAAAGAAATAAAAACAAGGAACCAAACTCACTCTGAGGTCATTCCTGTATGCCCAACATCCTTTCAGCTCTGATCTCTAGCCACTCCCCTCTGCTCTCAGTGCAGGTACATAGGGTTGCTCACAGCTTGGTCAGATGCTCCAATCCTACTTTGGAAGGAGGGGGATCAGATCTGGACTCACCCTGCTTGCTGTCTGTCGAGTCTGCTACTCAGATCTGACCTGTCTGTGTCCGATCCAGCATGGGGGATGGTGGAGCTGGGTGGGGCAGTGCAAGTCTCTGCCTAGTCCTGGGACAGAGAAAATGGGCGGGATCAGCCTCTCCCTCTGGGCATGGGGCTCCTCTCTGGCTCTCTCAATCCTATCTCTCCACTGATCAGATCCAGGACTCCAGCTGATCCACTATAACAGATGATGGTGTGGGCTGCCAGGCAATGAGAATCAACTGGATTCAGCAGGCTCTTCTCAGTAGCATCCCATGAAAGATCTTGCATACCCATGCTCCAATCTCAGAGGGTGTGCCCAGGTGCATGAACCTGAGTCTCCTCTCAGATGAATTTTTACTCTGCCACTAGTGGATGCCTACTCACCCAGAGAGTCTTTCTGGACACTTGCTTTTGGGGAAAATCTCACTGTCCAATCTGTCTGGTCACCATCTTAAGCTCTGCCCAACTTGATTCCTTAAAATTGTGTTGGCTATTCTGGGTCTCTTGACTTGCTATAAAAACTTTAGGATTTTATTTATTTATTTATTTATTTTGAGTTGGTGTCTCTGTCTGTTGCCTAGGCTGGAGTGTAGTGGCATACTTATGGCCATCACAGCCTCAACCTGCTGAACTCAGGTGATCCTTCCACCTCAGCCGTTCAAGTAACTAGAATTATACGCATGTACCACCATGCCTGGCTAATTCTTTGATTTATTGTAGAGATGAGGTCTTGCCAAGTTACTCAGGCTAGTCTTGAACCCATGGGCTCAGGCAATAGGATTATGTTTTTAATATCTACAAAATAGCTTGCTAAGATTTTAATTATAATTTTCTAGAATCTATTAAATTGAGAAAAATTGACATCCTGATAACATTGAGTCTTCTAGTAACACAAATATCTTGTCATGTATTTATTCTTTGATTTCTGTCAAAGAAGAAATTTTCCTCATGCATATCTTATACCTATTTTATTAGATTTATACATTATTCAATTTGGGGTAAACTAACATAAGTGCTATCTTGTTTTTAATTTTAAAATCCACTGATTCATTACTGCCTTATAGGGAATGATTGCCTTTTTAATATTAACCTTGTATCCTGCAACCTTGCTATGATTGCTTATTATTTTCATAAGTTTTTTTTTATCCATTCTTTTGGATGTTTCACACCAACAATCATGTTATCTGCTAGGAAAGGCAGTTTTATTTCTTCCTTCATCAGTGTACCATTTTATTTTCTTTTATTTTTCTTGTCTTATTACATTAGCTAGAACTTCCAGTATGATCCTGATAAGGAGTGGTAAGAGGGGACACCATTGCCTAGCTCCTGATTTTAATGGAAAAGTTTCTAGTTTTGCACCATTAAATGTGAAGTCAGCTGCAAATTTTTTATAGATTCTCTTTATCAAGTTGAGGAGGTCTCCTGAATTCTTAGATTATTAATAACTTAAATCATAAATAGATGTTGAATTTTGTCCATATATTGAGATGAGCATGTGTTTTTCTTCTTTTGTCTACTTATGTGATGAATTATATTAATTGTT
Organism: Cephalopachus bancanus; assembly: GCA_027257055.1. Lineage (NCBI taxonomy): Eukaryota > Metazoa > Chordata > Mammalia > Primates > Tarsiidae > Cephalopachus > Cephalopachus bancanus. The sequence goes on along the minus strand of JAPVLO010000068.1, from coordinate 7,454,623 downwards.
TAATGTTGAACCACCCTTACAGACCATGGATAAATCCCACTTGATCTTGGTGTACATTTTTTTTAATATATCATTGAGCTCTAAATGTTATTTATAATTTTTGTATCAATATTTTGAAAGGTATTGTTTGGTAGTTTTCTTTTCTTGTGATGTTTTTGGTTTTAGTATTAGGGAGATGCTGTCCTTACAGAACAAATTAGAAAATATTCCTTCTGCTTCTGTCTTCTGAAAATGATTGTAGAGAATTGTATAATTTCTTTCTTAAATATTTAATAGAATACACCAGTTAATTCATCTGGGTGTGGTGCTTTCTGTTTTGAAAGGTTATTAATTATTAATTCCATTTTGTAATAGATACAGATCTATTCAGATTGTTAATCTCTAGGTGATTTTAATGTGTAAGGAAGGTTGGGCAGTCTTGTTAATAAAATATATGTACCAGTACAGAACTCTAATAGAAGTAATTACAATTAAGAAATGAGACTCAATTTTCCCGGGAGAAACTGAAAAAACCATGATCAAAGAGGTTGAAATGAACCTTGAGTTAGGAGTAGTTGCCACTAGTTAGCTGGCAGAACAATCCTGAAAGAATATTCCATGAGAGATTGTATGTGCATTAAAGTGTGTACTTGAACAGATTAAGTATACCTGAACAGAAGGAGAACAAAAATTTGGAAAAGCTCATCAAAAGCAGGTAATGAAGTCATATTGGAGTATTTTGCAAGTGAAAGGAGGCATCTAAATAGTTTGTCATATTTACATATTTTCTAATTATGGAAAGTGTGGTAGCATATGAAATTGAGAGAGAATGGAGCAAGAAAAAATAGCTCACCTGAAGGGAGATGCTAATCCCCTCAACATTCTGGCTAAGTAACAGAAGTGCTTCAGATAATAGACTGCTCTTTTGTTCAATAAATAAACATTAAATGAAAGACTATGTTTGCTGATTCACGTGCTAGTACCTGGGGGTATACCATTGAAAAAACAGTTTCTACTAACTAGGTATTTGCAATGTAATAGAAGAGACTGACTGCTTTAGGGCTGTGTGAATGATTCTATGTGAGTTTCTTACATGTGGGTGACTTCTTAAGGATCTCTGGGAAGAATCAGAGCAACTGTTCAAAATAAAGGACAGCAGAAATATAATAGCCAGGTAGTTGTATTTTTAACATCGTATAATGTGTGTTGACCAGGTTTGTTCTCATATCAGTTCCCTATCCCTTTTTACTCTTTTCTGTATTGCAGTGGAATGCCTCCAGAACATTGAATTCTCCAGGTTCTTATGCATACTTTTTTTCTAGTTAGTTCTGGCATGAGAGGCTTGAAGTGAAGATTGAAGAAAAAGAAGTTGAATGAATTCAATACCTTTATTTCCATTTCTCTGATCTAGTAGGACCAGCCTCATGATTTCCTATCTAGAAGCTTCCCCTGTGTTTACAACTCCAACTCCTGAGAGACCACAACCATCTTTTGTCCTTCAGCCTTAGGAAAGACATTATCTTCTCTATATTAATCTCTGGCTAATCTTATTCTGTCTTTTTCCCCTTAATACTCACAATCCCTTTGTGATCAGTGCCCTTCCTTAAATTCTTCTGTTGTTTTACTTGGATTTGCTTTTATATTCTTTCAACTGATACACGTGCATTAACTTATTTCATTAGCACACAATCTTACTAAGTACTTTTCTATTGTTGCTTGAAAAATGAGGTGGACAGGATGCATTTCATATCACTCTCCAGGATTACTACACACACTCACTCACACATTCCTCTGAAAGTTTCATGTAAGAATATCTCTTCTTATGTACTAATCACAGTAAGTAATTCTAGATTCTGTAACAATGACTAGATTATGTAATAATTTATTATTCATGTACATTATTCTGCTTCAAGTAGTCAATTAGGGACTTAAAATCCTTCTCTCTAGCAGCTGACCATCTCCTGGGACCTCCATACCTTTCCCTAGATCATTCTGATCTATGCAGGATTAATGAAAGACTACAGTGTAAGGACATATGTATTTCTTAATTGCCTTAACCTGCACCTGACAAACATTTCCACTCACACTCCAATGAGCAGAAGTAGTTTTATCCTCCTCAAATGCAACAGGTCTTGAATTTATAGTCTATCTTGGGTTCTCAGGGTGAAAGTAAAATGGGTTTGAAGGACTCATTTATTTTCTCTTAAAGAATGGGTTCCATTAGGGAAAACCTGTGTGAATTGAAGATTGCCATAAGTTCTTAGTCATTGTTCCAATTAAAAGGTGGAGAATACTCCCTCTGTCTTTGCATCTAGATTTGAAGTTTGTTTTGATGAATAGAGTTCAGGTGAAGTGACTCAGTGCTATGTTTCCTTTAAGAAGCTGTAGGATGCCGAGGTCATTCTTATGGAGAAGCCACATAGAGAACCATAGGAAATGAGACACCTTGAGAGATAGAGAACACGTGGAGCCTTGTTCTACAGTTAACTCCAAGACTTCTGACGTGTTTGAGAAGCCAGTCATCTGAATGCAACTGGGTTGTGACTTCAATTGACACCATGTAGAACAGAATAACTAACCATTCAATCCACAACATTATAATTAATAAATGCTTTGGTTTTATTTTTTTTTACGTCATAAGATTTGGGCAGTTTGCTATGGAGCAGTAGAAAACTAAAACAACATGATTTACAGATTTCACTTCTCACACACACAGAACACACTCATACTTTAGACAACCAAAGTACTATTTAATCCTGCCTTCACTTAAGAGTCCATGATCTCCAGATGATATAGAGGACTCTCTATTTGGCTTATATATGGCTTTTTGTGGTCTGTCATTTTTTTCAAGGCTGTGGATCCGCCATGAGTTTAGTGATTGTGTGTGCTGTGTTATTTTCTATATATCATTCACAATAGTTTATTAGATTTTATTTTATTCAAATTGTGGGTCACATTACCCACTAAATTGATTTCATGACTTCCTAATATTAGATCATAAGCCACAGTTTGAAAGACACTACATTATACTATAATACCTCTCACAAAACTGATTACTTAAGTTTTGTGTGCATTTGAGAAGGACACATGGAGAGAAAGATTACAGAATGATTGTATGTGGGGAAATGACATGAACAGATTTTAATTTTGTAAAGATTCTAGTAGCACTTTGGGGAATTGATTGGAAAGAAACAGGACTGGTGGAAGATTTCTCAGTAAAAAGGCAGCAAAGATATTTAGTAATTTTCATAAGAGTGAGAAAAAACACATAGATGTGAATGATTACATACTTTTGAGGTACTTTTTTGGATGTGTGCAATTTACTAGGGAGGGGCAGACAGGTATATGTCTGCTCTTACAGAAGTGACTTACAGATATCTTAGATGTACAGCAGTCTTAGATTTGAAAAAAATATTTATTTGCTTATTTTTATTTTTATAAATTTAAGAGGTACAAGTGTAGACCTATTATGTTGATATATTTTGTAGTGATGAAGTCTGGGCTTCTAGTGTAACTATCACCTTAATAATATACATTATACTTGTGTGTGTGTGTGTGTGTGTGTGTGTGTGTGTGTGTGTGTGTGTATGTTTTTTGTTTTTGTTTTTTTTTTTTTTTTGAGTTGGTGTCTCACTGTCTCACTCCGTCACCCAGACCAGAGTGCAGTGGAACATTCATAGCCACCCCAGCATTGACCTGCTGGGCTGCGGTGACCCTTCTGCCTCAGCTTTCCAAGTAGCTGGAACTACAGGCACATGCTACCACATCCAGCTAATTTTTTATGTTTATTTAGAGGCGAGGTCTTGCCAAGTTGCCTGGGCTGGTCTTGAACCCACAGGCTCAGACAATCCACTTGCCTTGGCCTCCCAAAGTGCTGGGATTACACGAGCCACCCCCGACCACCTATATGCATATTTATGAGTAAACTTGGACTATTTATTTTACTTTTTTCAAGCACCTATATAAAAAATGGAATCCTATGATGATCATGGATAGTTGACAATTGATGATGACAAATGTGAAATAAAAATAAGCAACATGACAAATTGTCAAGTATATTTTGAGGTTGTAAGCAAACCATCAAATATGTGTGTGTGTATGTAAAATATGTTTGTGTTTATATAGCAGTGTTTCACTAAGAAAATTGAGCTAATCAAAACCTTCAGTGAATGCTTTTGGGGGGGCACGGCGATTCTTTTAGGATAAATACAATCAAATAAAACTAATTACATTGGTTTGGGAGGATTTTAGTAGACTTGGCATAAGCTCCATAACTCTATCAAATTCTGCTCTTCAATGAGAATCAGTTTCTTAATGGTACCTTAGGAAGAGAAAATACATGTCCACCAACAAACTATGAAATATATCCATCATACCATATTTTTGAAGAAGATATGACAAATGATTATGTTTGTAAAGCATTTTTGACAAAGTTTTCTTTTTCCTTACATCTCTTTTTTTTATTTTTATTTTTTAGTTGTAGTCTCACTCTGTCACCCAGACTGGAGTGCAGTGGCCGCTCCCGGCCACCGCAGCCTCGACCTGCTGGGGTCCGGCGATCCTTCCGCCTCAGCCTTCCAAGTAACTGGAATTACAGGCATGCGCTACCACGCCCAGCTGATTTTTTGATTTATTGTAGAGATGAGGTCTCTCTCCCCAGGCGGGTCTCGAGCCCGCGGGCTCAGGCAATCCACTCACCTCAGCCTCCCAAAGGCGCGGGATTACAGGCTGAGCCACCGAGCCCGCTCCTTACATCTCTTTTAATCAAATAATTATGACTTTTAATTTTATTTAATGAAGATTTTATAACAGCGTCATGAGAAAAGTAGGATATTATGAAGGGAGATGGCCTGGGCAATAATGCATTTTTAATGTAATGCATCAGTTAAGGTAATAAAAAAATGGTGCAGTTAATCCATGTAAACTCTCTGCGTACCACGCTGAGTCACATTAGAACTTTCTGCATAAGGGAGTAGACATCTTCATATCCCCTTGTTATTGCTATTATAATGATTTATGTACTGGAAACAACTAGGCTTAGCTTGCTATTTTTGCTTTTCAAAAAAGAAGAATGCTATGAATCATTTTAAATACTTGTAAATGTATTTTATAAAAAATGTTTGCTTTAATATATTTTCTGTACACTGAAGATAAATGATGATAGAAATGTAAATTTGCACCAATTTTTTCAAAGAAGTTAGGGTGAATGACATTTTAAGTGAGTTGGTGAAAATGAAAAGTAAACTACCCATTCATTTACTTGACTATTTGATGAGTGTGGAAATTTATATTTTTGTTATGATTTGCCAACTGACTTCTTTCAGTTTTGACTCTTTTTCTCACCAAGCTTCCCAAATTACACGAGTTTCATATGACAGGGTTTTTTTTTAAATACAAAATCATTAAGTAATATAATTTGATATTTATTCCTATAAAACATCAAATGCAATGTAATCCTCAACTTATTTAATTTTGAATAGTTTGATTTAATTTTTTACAGACTTAAAGACAGATGTGATCTGGGACCCTTGCTGGTCCTGCACTAAATCTCATACTATGATCAAAGCTTCAGTAATAATTTCTTCTCAATATAATGAAAACTCCTTCCTAAATTATCTCAAAATAGAAATCTGCTGTGATTTAGAATTTAATTCAGTTAAAGACCTGTTTCTTTATTTGGCTACTATATGGAATATAGAGATTACAGAGAAGTTCTGCTCACCATTATCTTATATCAGAAAATTGTATTGAAGAGTTTGAGTAAATTGAAGTTGGAGTGTTAAATCCAAAATGTCCCTTTTTTATTAGAGAAGCTGGATATGAAAGCATAGAGCCATGAAAATTTAGAGAGTCCAGAGGTATTCGTATTTATCTGGGTTGGAAGTAAGCAGGACTCAAAATGATGAAGAATATGAAAACTTCTTCCAAATCTAGTTAAAATGTTGCTGACATTAGAATTATAGATGATTTGAGGATGAGATGAGGAGGATGATATATATATATAATATTTATTAAAAATAATCATAACAGCTAACATTTATTGAGCAGTGACTAGTTCCCGGTAATGTAAGAGATTTGCATGTGTTAAATTATTTCTTCACAAACATTTCCTGAGAAAAGGGCAGTTACAAATGAATAGGTGGAGGAAACAAATGAATAGGTGGAGGAAGGATTTGTGAAGGTATCCAGAAATTTCCAGATCTGAGAGAAGAAAAATAGCAGGGTCAGAAAACCAAGTCAGGTATTCTCTCTCAACCTCAGTACTCCCTAAAAGTTAATGTTCACTTGGTATTTATGGGGAATATAGGTCTCGTGACTCTGCAAATGACCTAGAAGACATAGCCTGATATTGTCTTCAATGATTTACAACCTCATTTTAAAAAATATTTCGCAAATATAGAAAAAAGTCACAGCACATTTGAGTGGGTGTGTGTGTGTATGTGTGTGTGTGTCTGTGTGTGTGTGTGCATTTGAAAAGAAAAACTGAACTAATTGATTTCTCAATGTACAGGTTATATGAAATTCCAATCAAGGAATATAGCAATGAGTAGTCGTCAAGCCAGGTTGAATGAACGTCTAAGATACATCACTTTTTTTTCTGTGTACAGAGGGACTTTATTTCTGGAACTTCAACTTTCAAATATATTTTTTATTACAAATCATCTACCTGAAATTAGGCCTGTGGTTGAAGACTATGTTGACTCTTTTTACTTGCTCCCTCTCCATTAAAATTCATAGTCTTTCAACTGACACATGAACCAAATTCTACTATGGACTGAGATTGCAAAACTTCCCAACCCAAAACAAAAAAACAGTTGAATATTGGTGTCTGTACACCTCAATAAAGCTATTAAATTGCAGGAGGAGGGGGGGAGGGGGAGGGGGGGAGGAGGAGGGGGGGGGGGGGAGGAGGAGGACGGCACTAAGACCTCATAATAAATTCTTTTAAAAACCAGGTTGCTTCAAATTTTTTTATTCAACAAACTAAAGGAACACCAAAAAAGATTAGATTTTAAAAATTTAATTTTGCTCACTTTGTGATCTTTGGCATTACACTGAAAATTCCTAAAATTTAATGATACTGAAAAAATACAATTATTATTTTTATGTACTTCCTTATATGAATAAAAAGAATTTTCAGGTTTTCACTAAAACTTCTTTGAAAATAAATTCTAATAGTTTTATAAAAGTAAATTCTATATTTTGTAACATGTAATATTGCACATATTTTTACTGAAGGCATATGCATTAACTCACCTGGGGCAGATGTTTCACGTGAAAATACTTTTCTATACTAAGATCAGATACGAGCCCTCCCTTCTCTGTATCCTCCCTCCACTCTTTAAAGTCTCCAAGCTGATAAGTAGCGTCTGATCTCAGAAAAACTACCTTGCTAAGAATGAATTTTTTTCTGCTCTGTGAAGAAATGATATTCACAAAATTGATATTGCAGATGTGGCTGTTAATAACTTTCAAGAACCAAGGAAACATTTTTGTGAAGCTAAATGAGAATCACATTCTGTTGTTTGGAGTTACTACTGCTGTCACAAAACTGAGCTTCCTACTAATTGTGGGGGTGATGGTATCAGGAACAGAGAGAGCGAATCAAATTTATGAATCAAAGAAAACTTGGTAAAATTATCAAAATGTGAAGCGATGCTGAACTGGCAGCCAGGGATCTCCGGTAATACAGACTGCAGAAGTCAGACTCTAGTGGAGAAAGCAAGTCAGACAAATAGAGAATGACATGTGGATTATGGGTGGGGAGTACATGAGTGCATAATAACTAGTGTCTGTTTGTGTGTTTTTTGTTAGATGAAGAAAATCACACATTAAAAACAAGGGAAACACAAATTTCTGCTTGTCATCATTTAGCTGTGGCATCATATAAATTTACTGATATTCCACATGCACATTAAACTGTGATATTAGCCACCATCATTACTTGTCATAGAAGTTAGTGCCAAAGGGGGGAGAGATACAGTGTCAGTTAAGGTAAATCCTCAATCTCAGCGCCCACTTTGGTAACACATAACAAATCTCCATTGCATAATAACCTTTACTTTCCCTTACCATCACACAGTCCATGGTTCCCTCAAACTCTGTCAACACCTAGATTGGTCTTTTAATTTAATTTAATTTAATTTTTATAACCTGTAGAGAGAAACTATATTATCATCTCCAAAGGATTTGTTTCTGTGTTGTCTTGATGGGGTGGTTGTCATTTTTTACCGTCTTTTAGGGTCGAATATGTTATACTAAGTGGCACATCTGTGAATCCCTTGAGTTCCAGGCACATCTCTCTTAGATGCCACTGTGCAGCAGCATTCTCTATAAATTTCACAATACTGTAAGGTAGGACAAATCCCCAGCAGCTATAAAACCCATGTCTTATCAATAAATACACGGGATGAAACAGAAGGAGGGCAGCAGTGTTTCTTTACAGCCCTGAGAACTAGAAAATGTTTGATTCAACAGGGATTCTCCCCAAAGCTCTGCAAACAGGTATGAATAGCTGTAACTTAGCAGTGAAACAGTGAACGTAAAAAAAAAAAAAAAATTTATTCTGGAGCTAGTAAGCCTATGCTGTATGCATTTTTTGCTGTGATAGCAATGCTTCTTTTCAGAACAAAACCCTATTCATAGAAGAGTTTGCTAAGAGTTAAATCCAAAATGAGCTTTCTACAAATAGCCCATAATTAGTCTTAACTTTATTTTAAGAAACCATAAATTTTGTATTATGCTCAATATTATTGTGTTACTTATTTTCAGGAGATTTCTACGTGTTTAACATGATTCGTTATTTAATTGACAAAATATCTCTAAGTACCTCTCTTGTCTCCAGATCATCTATATGAAGAATAGAGATACAAGGTCATTTGCCCAAAGTTAACCTTTTATAAAGTGATAGAGTTCAATTTTGAGGTTATAGTAAATGTGACACAAAACACATGTTATTAAAAACTATACTGTATTTAACTTCTCTAAATCTGTTTCCTCAACTGAAAAGCAGGACCTTAGCATTGTTAAAAGGATGAAATGACATCATGAACCTATAATAAGATGTTAAGTCAAATTACCTCTGCTTCTGTTGAATAAGCACTAAGGAGAAGAATATCTGGCACTGGTATTTTCAGTTTTAGTAGATAGTCCCAAGCAGTTCTTTGAAATGTTGCTCAATGTACATCCTCCACAATGTAAGAGTATCCCAGTTGCTCTACATCATCAACAAGTCTTGATATATTCATGGGTTTTATTTTTATTTATTCTAATTGCTTTATGTGGTATATCTGTGTGATCTTAATTCACTTTTTCTTGAAAGGTAATGATTTTATATACCTTTCCTTTTGTTTATTGCCCATTTGAATATACTTTTTGTGACGGATCTGTTAACATTCTTGGCCACTTTTATAAATTTGGGTTTTTGGCTTTTTCTTATTGCTTTTGAAGAATTTTTTATAGTCTGAATACAAGTGTATTGAAGCAGAATCCATACACTCTCCTCACCCTAGCCCAAATTTGAATGTGACATGACAAGAAATAAGCATTTGTTGTGCTAATTTGTGTTATGTTTATTTTTTAAAAAACAGCAATAAGCCTGAAACTGATTAATACTTTTTGGACAGATATGTCAGGTATGTTGTCTACATCATTGCTTCCATAGTGATCTCTGTGTTCTCAGGTCACCACACTTGCATCCTCTTTGCCTATTTATTCATCTGCTTTTCTTCATATATTGATATCCTCAGCAGGTATTTGATACAGCCATATACTTTGTTTTATCTTAGTTATCTAGGGCATAATAGCTACTATACAATAATCTGTCTGCTTAGGTAATTACATTCTCTAAAATTTGTGGCATATAGGAAGCATACATACATCCTAAACTTATTATTTTTATGACTTTTTATTTTTATATATTTCATTGTTAATTTTAATGGACATGCAAGAAAAAATAAGGCAGATATTATTAAGGTATCATTTTGTCTACAGACACTTCTGATCCTGATTTTTATGTCCTTTATATTATTTTTCAACACACATTGTATATTCAAATTTTTTCAATAATTTCTAGTTCCCACTGTCAAACAAATCTCAATTTATTAACACTACACAGCCTATTCTTGCAATCTGATTTCTGCTTATCTCGCCACATAGTAATAAGGGTATATTTAGAACTTTTCTCCCATCCTGGGCTTTCTATTTCACTTTCTTGCTTTCACGTTTTCTGTTTCCTTAAGGTGGAATGCCTTTCTTTTTCTGTACTCAGTAGGCAAACAACTCATTATTATTCAGCTTTCTGCATGTCTTGCTGTTTTAAAATATTTTGAGATTTTTTCATAAGAAGTAGCCATGCCTTACACTCTTTAGAGTGCCGCCTTTAGATAGTTTTGTTTATATTTTTATTATGGAACATACGGTGTTCAACATATTGTTATTAAGGATATCAGTCTTTTAATTAATGGCTTATAATAATGTGTTTTACACTAAAGTTAATGGCTTATAATAATGTGTTTTATAGATACAATGGCTAAAATGTGCTTAGTTCACATCTACTAACTACTTCACAAACTGAACATTTAAAAAAATTTATTTTATTTTAAAGATGTGAGATACAATTCAGGATCAATATAAAAGTGATCATCGTACAGGTAAAATTTGGGCCTCTTTTGTCCTCACTTTGACTGGTTTGAGATCAGGTACCCTTATTTCAGACTGAGTATTTTAGTAATTTTAAAATAGCAAAATAAAAATCACTTTTCATATATTAAAGTGTATCATTATGACTTTAACACTTTATTATTTTTTGTAGGGATAGTGCTATTGAATATGTGAAATTGTGAAAGCACATATAAGCTATTTTTATGGAATTTCTATTTTTTTTTTTTTTTTGAGTTGGAGTCTCTGTCAGCCAGACCGGAGTGCAGTGGCACATTCCTGGCCACCGCAGCCTCGTCCTACTGGGCTCTGGCGATCTTCCCATCTCAGCCTTCCATGTAGCCAGAACAACAGGCATGCGCTACCACGCTCGGCTAATTTTTGATTTACCGTAGAGACAAGGTCTCGCCAAGTTGCCCAGGCAAGTTTCGAACCCATGGACTCAGGGCTCGAACCCATCCACTCAGCTCGGCCTCCCAAAGTGCTGGTATTACAGGCTGAGCCACCAAGCCTGGTCTCAGAATTTCATTCTTAAAGATATACCAATTTTGTGCGTTTTGAAAAAATGTTTATATAAATATAGTTAATTATTCTCTGCATATATCCAAGTGATACAAATATTGGGATTTTTTTTGTTACCTGTGTATTCAGATACTAGTAAAGGTGTCTTTCTACAACTGGCATATAATTCATTCCAGTGGGTTGACATAGCTTCCTTATTTTTCTAATCTCAGAAAAAAATATATTGGCTAAGATTATCCAGAGCAAGTGAAAAGATTAAAATAAATTTCTTAATGAAAGGAGTGGCTTTTTCTGACCTACATTTTTATATTATGCTTTAGCTCACTGAAAATCTGCCAAAAGTTATTTTACTTTTGTCTGCCAAATCCTGGCCTCACTTACCCCAGATAACTCCACAATTTTTATCTCCTCTTTTTATCTTTTGAAAAACATGGTTCTACATTACTCCTTAAAAGATTAGAAAACATAGGTGTTTATAAATTAAGAACAACAACTTCTATCCAATTCTACTGGTTTCATAGTTTATATCAAAGGCTATTTCTGCATGAAACCAGAAAAAGTGATTTCATGAAAAGAAAAACAACACAGTATTATAAATTAGAGTCCTAAAAATTGCACTGTTTTCTTCAGACTCAATAGTCCCAAAGAAATGCCTGTGTTTATGGGAATCTGACGGTGTTTTTGAAGGGGAAATGCCTCTTTTAGTGTGGTAGAAATATTATCAGCATGTACCTGAGGCAGCTCTCAACCAGCTCTAGTTTCTTCACTGACTTTCATTTCATCTGGTTGAAGAACAGTTGCTAGTTCAGTAAGATATGTGTGGCTGCACACAGTATTGCCGGTGTGCTGTCAGTGACCCTGAGAGGTCTCCTAATTCTTACTTGCATTTTCCTCTTCCAGATACATATTACAAATCATTGAAATATACATTAAGTATTAACAAGTAAAAGGTTTATTGAAATAGTAACAGTTTGTTTATGTGGCAAACCAAAAACACAGAGGTTCACGTAGGGTTATTTTTTTTTGCATATCTTGAAACTTAAATTTCATTTTAGAATTTCTAATGAGTATTATATCATCATATCTAAATCTGTTATATTACTTATTAGAATATTTGCATTAAAATAGCCATTGAAATCATTTTATGCTTTTCTATGTTTTAAATTCATAAGAAAATATGGATAATATTAACTTTAATTAAACTTATAAGCCAACATGCTCTATTTCCTTAACTGTTTAGTAATCAGAACATACCAAAACACAATATAATACAACCTAATCAATGCAATAGAATGCATTACTATTTAATATTGGGTTGCTATCAATCAAGTGATAGACTAATGAAAACTGTAACAATAATAATAACATAACAGGAAATTAACTTTTTTGATGTGAAATTCTAAACTTCTTTTTTTAGATTTATTTTTATTTATTTTAAAGATATGAGGTACAATTCAGGATTGAATATACAAGTGGTCATCGTACAGGCAAAATTTGGTTATCCGTTTGGTTCCCAGTTCACCTGGTTTGAGATCAGGTATTCTTATTAATGTTATGTGACCACCCTCCTTCCCCTGGAAGTGTCCCACTACTGCCAATTCCTTTCTTATAGTATTATGATAAATGTTTTCAGGGTCCGCTTAAAATTGAGAGCATGTGGTACTCAGTTTTTTGTTTCTGTTATAGATCACTGAGTATGATAGACTTTATATCCATCCAAGTTGTTGCAAAATCCATAATTTTATCCTTCTTTATGGCTGCATAATATTCCATTGCATATATGTACTGCATTTTTTAAGTCCAGTCCACTTTTGATGAGCAGCATAGCTGGTTCCATGTTTTTGCTATTGTCAATAATGCTGCAATAAACATGTGAGTGCATGTGTCTTTTTATCTTTTATAAAAAATGACTTGAGTTCCTCCAGGTATAATCCCAGAAGGAGAATTGCTGAGTCATATTGAAGGTCAATTTTTAGATCTTTTAGGAATCACCACACTGTTTTCCACAGAGGTTGTACTCATTTATACTCCTACCAACAGTGTAGAAGCATTCCTTTTCCTTGTATCCTCTCCACCATCTGTTGATTTTTGTTACTGATGATGGCCATTCTAACTGGAGTTAGGTGGTATCTCAGTGTGGTTTTAATTTGCATTTCTTTGATGGTTAGTGAAGTTGAATAATTTTTCATGTATCTGTTAGTCGCTCCTGTGTCTTCATTTGAGAAGTGTCTATTCTTGTCTTTTGCCCAGATTTTAATAGGGCTGTTTATTTTTTTCCTTGCAGATTCTGGATATTAGCCTTTGTGAGATATAAAGTTGGCAGATATTTTTTCCATTCTGTAGGCTATCTCTTCATTCTCTTAATGATTTCTTTTGTTTTGCAGAAGCTTGTCAGTTTGATGAGATCTCACTTGTCTACCTTATCTCTTATGGCATGGGCATTTGTGATTTTGATCAGGAACTGGTTGCCAATTCCCATTTCCGTAAGGGCATCTCCTATATTTGCTAAGATTCTTATAGTTTGAGGTTTTGCATTTAAGTCTTCAATTCATTTAGAGTTGATTTTTGTGTAAGGTGGTAAGTAGGGATCCTGTTTCATTCTGCTGCATGTGGTCAACCAGTTTTCCAGTGTCATTTACTGAATAGGTTCTCTTCTCCCAGTGGTTGTTGGTAGGGTCTTTGTTGAAGATGAATTGGCTGAGAAAATGAAGTTTTGTTTCTGGAATCTCCACCCTGTTCCATTGTTCTACATGTCTATGCTTGTACACGAAACGGTTTTGATTTTTGTAGCCTTATAGTAAAGTTTAATGTCTGGATGTGTGGTTCCTCACACTTTGTTTCTTTTGATAAAAATTGTCTTGGTTATTTGTGGTCTTTTATGTTCCATATGAATTTCTGTATTGTCATTTCGAGGTCTGAGAAGGATGACATTGGTAATTTAATGGGTATTGCGCTAAATCTGTAGATGGCCTTTGGTAGGCTGCATATCTTAACAATGTTGATTCTTCCAATCTATGAGCTGGAATATTTTCTCCATTTATTTGTGTCTTCTTTAATTTCTTTGAGCAATGTTTTGCAGTTTTTGTTGCAAAGGTCTTTCACCTCACTGGTTAGAAAGAGGTCAAGATATTTCATTTTACTGTGGCTATTGTGAATGGGATTGTGCTTTTTATTTGGTTCTCTGCCTATTTGTCATTGGTGTATGAGAATGTGACTGTTTAACATCCATGTCTTTGTGAGTTTTGAGTGAATTTTGTTGGTGCTGATATTTATTTTTATTCCACTGGGGTCTGAGAATGTGTATGGCAGTATTTCAATCTTATGAAATTTGTATATGCTTGATTTATTGTCAATGGTGTGGTTGATCTTGGCGTACATTCCATGTGTGATGCATAGAATGTGTATTCTGTGGTTGTTGGGTGGAGTGTTCTGTAGGTATCTATTAAGTCCATTTGGTCAAGTGTCAAGTTGAGGTTACAGATCTCCTTGTTGATATTTTGCCATGATGATCTATCTGTGGTTGTTAGTGGGGTTATTTAAGCCTCCAGCTATGATAGTGTTAGAATCCATATCTTTTTCTAGTTTACTTTAGTAGTTGTTTTGTATAAGCTGGTGCTGCTGTGCTTGGTGCATATATGTTTAGGATGGACATTTCTTGTTGATGGATTGAACCTTTTATTACTATGTAGTGTCTTTCCATATATTTTTTAGTTTTTTTAAAAAATGTGAACTTTAAGTCATTTAAATCAGACTAGTCAGAGTAACTCACCCTTTCCTAATGAATTCTGAGTCTCATTTAGCTCATTTACATTTCATTCCTGTCCTATGATGACTTAGGCTCTTAGGCATTACTCTACTAAGCAACAACACTGTAATGAAGGTAATATCGGCATACCCAGTTTTATAAATAAAACTTGTGAAAGACTTTCACAAGTTAAAAAAAATGTTCAAGATTATTCATTTTGTAAGTGAAGACTTAAGACTAGAATTTAGGAGTTATATTTCAAACTGCTTCTCATTATTGCTCCAATTTTGATGATAAAATTTTAGATGACTGTTTAAAAATTTTGCCAGCTTTTAGATAAAAAGAGGAAAACGTGTTTTGTCACTAGAGATTATAGTTTCCACTAAAAGTACAAGAAAATTGTTTTGAATGAAAACAAAATGAGAAAGCACGGTCTTTTAAAATTTCACTTCCCTAGAATATTTTATTCATGAAAAGTATGTTTTTATGCTGCAAGACAAGCCAAATGAAAGCATTTTTAAATTTAGATTTCCTTATTCAGCACACCCTTTTGATATGCAATAATTTCCTTTATAGTGCAATGAAAGTTAATAATTACATACATAACAATCTGACCAGATGTTTACATTAACTTCAAGGTAATATAAAATAACAAAAATGTGGTAATATAGTCATACAAAAATAACTTAAACTATGCTAGTTATTTCATGAATGAAAAGCATTTTTTTAATGAAGAAAAGGGAAGTTTATCTTTTTCTAACAGTTTCTTAGATGATGTAAGTTTTGCAATCTATAAGACTTGGATAAATTCTAAAGAGCGGAAACTAAAATACTAATTGAATATTAATGTGTGTATGTATATACATATGTCTTTGTATGTGAATCTACATGTCTCATTCTTTTCCTTCATAGCTATTGCTATCATATAATAAAAAATGAAAAAAGGCAAAAACATAACAAAAAAGCTGTGTGAGAAAAGCCAAAAGGGCATAAAACAAGAAAATATATAACTATAGCAGCTCTATTTTTAGAAATAGCTACTTGGTTAAGCAGAGCATTTATATTAAAACTTCATTTTATAAGGAAACTACAATTTCCATTTTTGTACAGTCAGTATTTATTGATGTGAACCATGTGCCAGGTTCTATGCTTGATGTTGAAGAGAAAATGCTGAATAAAATATGACACCCTCCCTCAGAGAGCCACAATAAAATGAGAAGCAGGTGTGAAAAAAATTATTGTAAATAAAATATGGTGAGTTGAGGTATAAACCAAATACTATGAAAACACCAAGTGAGGATATTCACAGAAACATTCCAATTGGAATACACATTTGAGCTGACTTTTGAATGTGAGTAGGAATTTATCACGTGAGTCAGGAAGGAGGACAATTTTCAGGAAGTGAAAACAACATAGATTGAGGGAAATATGGGGAAAGGGTAAGAAGTGATGATGAAATTTCATTAAAAACACATTGTGCTTTGAGGTGAAGAGGATGGACACAGAAAGATAAAACTAAACCAGGGGCAGAATTAAATACCTTGAAGCCGGGCTCAGTGGCTCAGCCTGTAATCCCGCGCCTTTGGGAGGCTGAGGTGAGCGGATTGCCTGAGCCCGCAGGTTCGAGACCCGCCCGGGCATCGAGACCTCATCTCTACAATAAATCAAAAAATCAGCTGGGCGTGGTAGCGCGTGCCTGTAATTCCAGCTACTCGGAAGGCTGAGGCGGAAGGATCGCCGGAGCCCAGCAGGTCGAGGCTGCGGTGGCCGGAAGTGGCCACTGTACTCCAGTCTGGGCGACAGAGTGAGACTCCAACTCAAAAAAAAAAAAAAAAAAGAAAAGAAAAAAAGAAATACCTTGAGCATGAGCTTAATCTTTAGGTGATAAAAGGTCAATGGATATTTTAAAATGGAAACCGCATTATCAGACTGCCTTAATTAGGAGGATACCTCTTGAAGCCTTTGTAAAATTCTTGCTTTTTTGCTTTCATGCAAAAATTGCTTCTTAACTCATATTTTATATTCTTTGACACACATATCTGGTTCAGGTGCACCAATTGCAGAATTGGAAGGAAGAGAGCAGAATTTTTGCAGAGGATAATGAGATAATAATATGGACAGAGAACCCTTCTACCCCACCCTTTATAGACCTCTGCTAACTTCCCTATCATACACAATCATGGAATCTAAGTGCACTCCGATTCTAATTATTCTCTCTACCCTTAAGTAATTTCAGCATTCTGGGGTAACATCAATATCCTCATGAATGGCCTGGATAGTAAAAGCCTGACAACTCTTGAGGGAAAACCTTTAAAGACCTCCATCCACACCCTTCTTCAAGCACTAATTCTATGACCATAATGGACACTGACAGCTCAGGAATCAAAATCCCAGCAGCTTTTTTCATCAACCAACCCTTTATACAGCATTTCTATCACATACTTAAGGAATAACCTTACCATCTCTACCGATTATTGTCACTCTGATATGTTCAACTAGATTAGTCTCATTGTGGTATAGTCATTTAAATGACAACTAAAATGTAATGAGACAATATCCACAATAGGAATTTGTATTGATGAAAAAAAGACCTAAGTTTTCTTTTAATATTGAGGAATTCTCCATTAAGAAGAATGAATTGAAATGTTAAGGAGGAACAGATATTTGCCAGGTACACAATTAGAAGGAGAAGATTCTATGCAGAAGAAATAGTATATGCAGATTAGATTAGAATTTTTTGAGATTGCAAAACCTGATCAAAGAATTACATTACTGGCTTATATAATTTCCTATTGCTAGTATATGTAATGCCAAATATCTACAATAAATATGTACTTGATATACCAAGAACCACAGTATGAAATGTTTTCAATGTCATACAAAGACATTAAAATATTAACCCTATAGGTTGTTTGGATTCATACAAGAATTTTGAGTATGAAGTGATTCAGTCATTTTTAGATGGCAAAGCATTCTTTTGGTTGCTAATCTACACTTTAGACTTTTCCCTCTTACTCTTTTATATGTCATTTAAATGTCTTAGAAACATTTTCCTTATGCTTATGCCTAAAACCTGCATTTTCAATCCTGAACTCTACCTTGAATTACAAACTTATCTCAATACCTTTAGAATATCTCCATTCAGATACTGAATAGAGACGCCTACCTATGTCTCTATAGAAGTTAATGTAAACTCAGACCCTAACTTTTTTCTAGTGGACCAATTATAATAAATGTATTAAACTGACTGAATTTAGAATGGTTGCTAAGAGAAGTTGAGTAAAAACAGAAACATCATTTGTGATATTCTTGGTTTTAAGTGTTTATGATTATTTTATTTTGTTTATTTTATTTTATTTTTAGTTAGTAAGATTTATTGAGAAGACAGAAAAGCTCCCACAGTGGGAGGGAACCTGAAGGGATTGCCCAAGAGTTTATGATTATTTTAAATCATAATTTGAGTTTAGTATTCAATGACTAGGTACACACAAACTTAATGTGAAAATAATTATGTATAGTTATATAGAACAACATGTCTAAAACCGTAATTAATATATTTTTCTATAATGCAAAAAACATTTGCAAAACTAAAATGTAATTAGACTATTGTGAAAAAATAAAAACAAAACAAATTCTTAATACAAAGTATATTCAAAGTAAAGTTGATGTGATATAATATCAAAGGACAAGTAATAAAGCAAGGATAGATCCTTAATTTGATATCTAATGTCAGTTCTGTCTGTTATAAACAAGAAAAATGTTGTAGGTACTTCTGCAATAATCTAGGAACAGAACACCATTTCTACAACTATATTTGATGCATACTGTAGGGCTATTTCCTTAAGAAAATGATGTACAGTATTCTGCTTTAGTTCATGATAAGAAAAAAATTGACCATACTTTCCTAGACCTCTAGTGGATTAAACAAAGCCACAAATGACATTTTAGAGTTTATATTAAAATGTGTAATTATTCTTTTAGAACCAAAATAATAAAATTATTAGGTGACCATAAGAACCCTATACACGTGTGTGTGTGTGTGTGTGTGTGTGTGTGTCTGTGTGTGTATGAATGTGTCTGTGCTATATGTATACTTGTCATATATAATTATATACAATCCCCCATAACATATGCCATATTATTTAATAGGTACAACTCTGTGAGGAATTACCACATTTTAGGAGAGGAAAACAGAATTCACACACATAGCTGGTTGAAAAGCAAAGAGGTAGTAAATTAAGTTGACAATATTGATTTTTAAAAATTACTATTATCTGTGGGTGTCACTGCAAAAAACTTTTCACATTATCATCCCTTACAAATTAACAAAAAAAGTATTACAGAAAGAAACTAAAGTAAAGATTGGCAAACTTGTTCTGTAAAAGACCAGATAGTAGACCAGGTTTGATGACTCAACCTGTAATCCCAGCACTTTGCGAGGCTGAGGCTAGAGGATTGCCTGAGCCCATGGGTTCGAGACCCACATGGGCAATTTGACAAGACCTCATCTCTACAATAAATAAAAAAATTAGCTGTGAGTGGTAGCACATGCCTGTAGCTCCAGCTACTTGGAAGGCTGAGGCAGAAGGATCGCTGGAGTCCAGCAGCTTGAGGGTGAGGTCACCAGGAACATTCCACTACCCTCAGCCTGGGTGATAAAGTGAGACTCCAACTCAGAAAAAATAAAAGACCAGATAGCAAATATTTTGGCATTGTGGGCTATATGATTTTTTAAAAATATTCAACTCTATTTTTGTAGCCTGAAAACAGTCACAAAAATACAACTGAGTGTGGCTGTTTCTGATAAAACTTCACTTATAGATACTAAAATCTGATTTTCACATAAGTTCCACATGTCCTAAAGTAGTTTTCATTTTAGTTTTTTTTCCCCCTAATCATTTGAAAATGTAAAAGTAATTATTGGCTTTCAGGTCATACAAAAAATGGTGAAGGACTGGATTAAGAGCATAGTTAACTAGTGTCTGAAATAAAGGATAGTTTAGCTATGCAACCAGAGATACAAAATATAGGACTGAAATAATTTAATTGTCAAAACGTATTTTGGATTTTCTTCTGTTAAATTTAAAAGAACTAAAATTTCTTTAGACTTTAGTTCTCGTCCTATGTAGGAAAACAATGAGTAGAAATTACTAGGACACAAAGATTACTGAAATCTGAAGGTGCTCTGCTCGCTGCATTTCTTTGCTAGCATGGTTCCTCTTTTTACTTTCACTGCCTCGACCCATCCCCAAAGTCATACATAACTTACTTGCCACTTCTACATTCATGTCTTCTCTTGTTATCATGCCGGTAAAAGGCACTGAAATCTTTAAAAAGCACATTGAAGTTTAAGTCCTATGGACAAATTTTGCATTTTAATATGTTATACTTCTTTCATTTTCTATTAATTTATTAATCTATTAAATGGTTTAGCACCATAGTAGTGGAAACACTACCCTATAATTATTTCCCCAATAATTTTCAGAATGTATTTGACGCTATAGCTATAGTGTGCATTGAAACAATACGTTTTTAAAATATAATTACTGGAACATACAATTTAGACTTTCAGATCTTGGTTTAACCTCCTTTGGCCACATAATGTTTTCTTACTCCAGTTTTTTTGGATGATGAAACTAAAACCCAAAGTAGTAGCCAGGCTCGGTGGCTCAGCCTGTAATCCCGCGCCTTTGGGAGGTTGAGGTGAGTGGATTGCCTGAGCCCGCGGGTTCCAGACCCGCCTGGGCAGCGAGACCTCATCTCTACAATAAATCAAAAAATCAGCCGGGCGTGGTAGCGCATGCCTGTAGTTCCAGCTACTCGGAAGGCTGAGGCGGAAGGATCGCCAGAGCCCAGCAGGTCGAGGCTGTGGTGGCCTGGAGTGGCCACTGCACTCCAGTCTGGGTGACCGAGTGAGACTGCAACTCAAAAAAAAAAAAACAGAAAAAAAAAAAAAAAAAACCCAAAGTAGTTATGTGACTTGCACATGTCCACATGACTAGTGACAGAATGAGGACTACACCTTGTTCGGGTAGTAGCCCGTCAACTAATTGATGGATAGGGAAATGTGTTACAATTATTTATTGTTTTGTTAGTCTAATTAGCACTAGCTAATGACAAAATCTCAGTGACATAATGCAACAGAAGTTTATTTTCACTCATGCAACAGTCCAATAATGGAACATATCTCTCTGGGCAGTTCACTAATCAATGATGCAGGAATTCTGACCTCTTTCATATTGTAGCTCCACCATTCTCTAGGAGTCTCTGCAGAACCTTCCACTGAATCTGGCTGGTCAAGTAAAAAAAAGTAAACATGGATTCTTGTGGAGAGCATTTTATAGCCAAGCCTGGAAATGGTATTAGTCACTTTCACTTGTACCCTTTTAGTCTAAACCTAATTTGATATCTGAAGAGACATGCGGTCTACCAAGGAAGTGGAGATAATCTTGATAGGGTAGTCTGCTAAGGTTAAAAAATTTCTCTAATTGAAGGTTAGTATAGTTAAGGCCAATTGTGAAAGTCTTCTGTAAAAAAAAAATTTTTTTAATTAACATCATAAACTTCTAAAAAGTTAATGAGAGAGACTTGTACTCTATATTAGAACTAAACAAAAAATTTGCTTTTTTTGAACAAAAAAGTAAGGATATACTAGCTATTAGCAATAAAGATATTTTTACAACTGTTTATAGTATGCTATTATTTTATTGTCTAGAATGTAGTAGGTTTTAAGGCCAAATTGATAATTGATAGATCTTTGCTTCAATAACTTTCAGCTCTGACAAGATGTGAGATTCAAAGTTTTTTTCATCCTTAATGACTGTAATTAAGGTATTAAGATTCCTTGAAAATAAGATCTAAAGCCTTTTCTTTGGGTAGAAAAGCTTTAGACAGGAAGCCTTTGAAAAAGAACTTTTATCTTTGACTCTTCTCAGCAAATGGGTTTTGCCTTCTTTTTGATTGTTTCTCTTTCTCATTAGCACAAAACAAAATAGAACAGTCACTAGTGTGGGATTTAGGAGATCCTTGAGTGATTAAATTGTAAGCCATTTTTATTTTAAAATAATGCATTTTTAAATTGTATTCCTGATATCCTTATCTGAACTTAACTAAATTTAATAATTGTCATGTAAATCTTTAGATTTGCTTAAATAGATAACTACTGATTTTATAATTTGCATAGCTAAGGTATAGAATTGGCACTGATTTTGAAGACCCAGCAGTATAAAAAAAAGCCTTGTCTAGTATTTTCTATTACTACTAAGGGTTGACTTCACTTTTGAGATATTCTTTTATAATTGGACAGGATTTTAATCCTGTAAGCTGTTGTGCACTGTTCTTACAAGGGACAAATACAAATTTGTGAGGTAGAGTTTGTCAGAATGTAGTGAACCTTGTCTTCCAGAAGCCCAGTTCTTTAGTGACTTTCAGCTGCAGCTGAGTGCTGATCACCTTTCTGCTGTGATTCATGTAGAGCCTGGACGCTATGAAACCTGGGATAGGATGGTAGAATTTGCACATCTCACTCTGAGTGAAAACCTTGATGATCTTTCTCACACTATAGCACAGTAAATCAAATAAGCCCACTAACAATTTTTAAATGGCTACTGGAGTATTGTAGAAGTATGTTGCAGCATTCTTTCAAACATATACTCATATGTTCTTGAACTAGAGTGTAAAATATTATAATTTGGATAGATATAAAAATGCTAAAATTTGAAGATCTTCAATAGCAAACACATTTTCTTTGATTCCCCCTAGCTTATCCTTTCAAAATATTTCCTGATATGCCACAGAAAATGCCATATTCATCATTTGTCTCATTTTTTTCAAGATTTTCTTTGTCTTTGGTTTTTTGCAGTATGAATATAATAGGCGTGGGTGTAGTTTTGTTTGTTTGTTTGTTTGCTCATATTAATGTTTACTTGGAGTACTTTGATGTTTCCTAATTTGTAGATAGCAATCTGTTATTATTTTTGGAAAATTTTCAGCCATTGTTGCTTTAAGTACTTCTTCTCCTTTATTGTCTTCTTCATTTTCTGCTAGTATTTTTATTATGGGCATGTTATGCTTTTGTAATTGTCTTACATTTCTTGTACATTTATTTTTTCTCTTTGCATTTCAATTTTGCTAGCTTGTATTGACATATTTCCAAGTTCACTGATACCTTTTCAGCCATGTCTAGCCTACTGATGGGACCATCAAAAGTATTATTAATTTTTTTGTTTACTTAAAAATTTCTATCTATTCCTTTTAATTTTTCATATTTTAACTTTATATTTGCATAGTTTTGCTTCTATACTTTATATAGATAAAATGCATTTACATGAATCTGTAGCTACATGTTCAAAGATTATGAAATTGAGTTTCATCAGTAAGAAATAAACAAATTCTTATCACTGCTTACACTATCACTAGCTGCTTTAAACTGGATTCAAAGAGATGCTTAAAATCTGACATTTGAAATTTAGCTGTTCACATAAGAAGAGCATTAAAATATATAAAGGATTTGAGGAGCATTGGGTGAATCTGTAAGTAATGTAGCCATTTAGGGGAAGTATAAAAGTTACTAAAATAGTTTCATATAGTTTATTCCTAATGGCAAAATCTGGGCCAGGCACAGCAGATCATGCCTGTAATCCCAGCACTTTGGGAAGCTGAAGCAAGAGAAATGCTTGAGCCCAGGAGTTTGAGACCAGCGTAGACAACATAGCAAGATCTCATCTTTACAAAAAAATGCAAAAATTAGCCAGAAGTGATAATGTGAGTCTGTAATCCCAGCTACTTAGGAGGATGAGGTGGAAGGATTGCCTGAGCCCAGGAGGCTGAGCTGCAATGATTGGGCTACTGCACTGCCTATCTTAATGTTAATTTTGAAAGTCACAATATGAAATACCACACTCCTGGTTGTTGAAACCCCAAAGGATCAAAATCTAAAAAAAAAAAAAAAAAAGAAAGGAAAGGGTAGGAAGGAATACTGCAATCTCCCAATAAAGTATGTAACAAATATCTTAAATTGTAACTTTATGTTAGTTGGTAGACACTATATACCAAAAAGTAATGCCTGAAAACCATGAAATAGAATCATAACGTGGATAATGTTCTTTGATAAAAATCTATGGAAGCAAAAAATTCTATTTTTTCTTTTATTTTTAAATGTTAAGCCAGATAAACTGTAAAGAAAGTTTCTGTACATACTATAAGAACTCTCTTGGCCTCATTTGGAAGACGAGAGTTTTCTTTGGGAATCAGTAGTTTGGCAGACCTTATAATGAGTAATTTTTGCTGTGAGAACTATGTAGCTCAGTTGTATTTTTCACATTCTAACCTAACAAATCTAATTTCTGAAACATGTGTTATTATTAACTACAAATTTAAATGGAAAATGGAAGAACAAAAATCAAGTTTACTATACTGTATATAGAAACTGTAGACCAATAGTTTAAATGTATGTAACTATTATGCACAGGTATTTTTTTAAGATTTTAGTGAAAGTATTTTATTGAAATACTTTTTACAAGTTAACTATATTCTGATGTTCTGCATTTTTTCATTATTTTACAAATTATGCAACCCAAATAAGCATGCTTCTAAAGAGGTCTTTTAGTTTTAAAATATAATATTCTAGTATTGGTAAATAAGAAAAAATAGTTTAATTGGGTAAGATTTATATAGTAGAAGGGAAAAAAAGAGGGTTAAATATTAGAGACACATTGTAGATGAAAGCTAGAGAGTAAAAAATCATGTGTTTATGCCTTATAATATGGAGTAACATAACAAATAACTTGTAATTTCACAATTTAAAAGTTTACAGTTATGATTATCTGAAAAATTCTTGGTGAGAGAAATGCATTTTAAGACATATTTTGAATGTAACCCTATCTTCATCTTGATAACCACAATACCAAACACCATACTCCTGAATGTTGAAGTCCTTAAAGATAGAAATCTCAAAAATATAATTCTGCAAAAAGTAATGTAAAATTATCTAAAATATATTTATTTACATTTGTAAAAGGACATTTATTGGAGCAACATATAAATATGTGACAGAACACTTCACAGACCACTATATACAATAAGATATGCAAAAATAACATAATCGCACAGGTATAACAGTTATGAGCAGATGCACTCTATTCAATTTAAAAAGACCAAAAATGGAAATATAGAAATTCATTATGGTTGGTGCTGGTAATTGTGTACATTCAGCTTTATAACTGTGGTCATCTGAAATACCATGATAAATTTTTTGATGAGATAAATTTAAAACACAAAAAGCATGATGGGTCACCACAGCATACACAATTGCCCAAAGGGCTAAGATCTTAAGAAATTTTATTTTGCAGATGCAGATGTACAAAAAAACTTTTCATCTATTGAAGGTGTTTCAGTGCTTAACTACATACATAATGTTTACACACAAGTCAACCTTGTGATAATGCACTCCCATAGAGTTAATTTGCAAAATAACAAATAAAACAATTCTCTATACAATTTATACCTCCAGTTTTGGAAATGATGTGAAAATGAAATACATACCATAATGAAATATATATATATATATATATATATATATATATATATATATATATATATATACTCATGTATATATAGTATATGTGTGTGTATGTGTGTATATATATATATATATATATATATATATATGTAATGCTGACAATTAAAAATAACAAAAAAGTTAAAACAGAAAAATAAAGAAAACTTGACATGTACAAAAGTGTATTAAGGAACAGATTGTGGGTGCTGCACAGAGATAAGAGCTGGCTGACTTTTATGATCATGAACTATATTTGGAAGTCTTGCAATAGACTAAATAGCTGTTTTTTGATGTCTTTTTTTTTTCTTTTTTCTAGGATATGGCTCTCCTTGGAGAATATATCCACATTCAGTTTCTATGTGGCATTGATATTTTTTAATTATCTGTAATTTGATATACACTGACATGATCATTCTCTATTAAATAGTTCCATGTTCTATGTCATGTTTATGTGTCGCTTTGGGCATGTAGAGATTAATTCTGCATGCACTCATATAGAAAATGAATTTAGTAGGAACAATACTGGTGATTGAACAAATACACTGTGTCATAAGTGTCTTCTTATCCTACAATGTACATAATTATTGTTGAGCCAGTAGTAGCTTTCCTGGCTTCTTCAGTGATGTGGCTTTAATTCTTTAAAAGCTTTTAGAATTTTATCAGCTGGAAGGAATGCCAATGCAGCAAACTATGTTTTTAAACTAAAATTTTGTCATTGCTATATCATGTGGCCAATTCACTCATCTGTATTTTCTGCCAAAGGCATTGGGCTAAACGGGAAAAACAAATAAATAAATAAACACACACACTGTATTGATAACACCTTGAAATTCACTTCTAAAAGTCTTAGTTGCATTCAATTTCAAATATGTCATTTGGAATGGGGATTCAATTAGATAAAAAAGATTTTAAACTTTATGGATTTTAATTTTTTGGGATTTCAATATGCAGGATTATGGCATTTGGAATTGTGTCTTTCAGCATTATGCTCTAAACCCATGTTGTAGTTAATAATAAGATTAAATTAGTAGAGCTAGATATAAAAAAGATGGAAATAAATTTGAGTTAAGAAGAAATTACTTGAGAATAGACATAGAAAATAAGGATTCTTCAGTTACATGCTGAAAAAGGCTGTTGAGTAACCCAAATAAGACACAATATTAGCTAATAAAGAGAGATAATTTAATGAGGTTAGATTTGTATGACAGTTGAAAAAGATGTATCTCCAGTTATTAGAGAAACATGTTAGACAAGGAACTAAAACCAAGATTTTATTGATTAGACTCAGAAACTCTGTTCATTAGAAAAACATGAAAATGCATCCTTGTGTGCAGCAAATATAGGTATAAGATAGTTACAAAACTATTAAAAAAAACAGCCAAATAGTCTAAACATAAATATTCCTCAATATTGGAATGAATAAACCAATAAATGAATTTGTAGCATATTTATTCAATGAAGGAATAAACTGTACATCAGAGAGAATGAACACACTACAATTATTCACACAGGAATGAGTTTCTAAAATAAAATGTTCAAGGAACTAAGGTGTTCACAAAAGAATTTTAGTAAATAATTATATTTATCTAAAATCAAACATACATACAGTGTCAGATACTAGACTAGTGGTAATCTTTGTTGGGACATAATGTGGGAGGGGCATGGGCATTTTGGCTGAGGGCAATGTTCCATTTCTTTATCGGGGTCCTATTAACATGAATGTATTCACAAGATCAAAATCATAAAACGCTATAGTAATATTTTGTGCAATTTTATGGTTGGATGTTTTACCTACATAAAAAACAAACTAAACAGCAAATTCCTTACCGGGCAGTGCCACAAACATAAGTGCCTTGGCTTGCTGATATAAACACTCTTTTTAATTTATATTTTTTTAATATTTTATTTTAAAGATGTGGGGTATAATTCAGGATTAAGTAAATAAGTGGGCATCATACAGATAAAGTTTGGGCCTCCCTTTGGTCCCTACCTTGCCTGATTTGAGATTAGGTACCCATATTGATGTTGTGTCCCTTCATACCCAGGCAGTATCTCGCTACTGCCGATACTTTCCTTATAGTATTATGGTAAATGTTCAGGGTTTGCTTATGAGTGAGGACATGTGGTACTCTGTTCTTTGTTTCTGTGATACACCACTGAGTACTATAGACTCTAAATCCATCCGTGTTGCTGCAAGTCCATATGTTTGTCCTTCTTTATGGCCATGTAATATTTGATTTTGTATATGTACCACTTTTTTTAATACAGTCCAGTTGGGCAGCATAGTTGGTTCCATGTTTTTGTTATTGTGAATAGTGCTGCAATAAACATGTGTGTGCAGGTACTTTTTTGGAGAATTATTTGAGTTCCTCTGGGTGTATTCCCAGCAGGGTGATTGTTGGGTCATATGGAAGGTCAATGTCTAATTCTTTTAGAAATCACCACACTGTTTTCCATAGAGGTTGAACTAGTTTGCATTCCCACCAGCAGTGTAAGAACCTTGCCTTTTCTTTGCATCCTCACTAGCATCTGTTGCTGTTTGATATAAACACTTTTTTAAATGGTGCTAAAATCTGTAATTCCTTTTCTCCAAATTTAAATCAATCAAAAACAAACTTTGCTTGGTATTTGTTTACAATGAATGAGTTTGAGAGTATTTCTGACCAAAATAAACACAAAGTTAAGGAAATGTTGGGTTAATATCAGTTGAGTGGTATGATTAACTCATGAATTTCAGGGAGAAGTGGTGCAAAGATTAGGTGGTAAAAATGGAAATATTATTTACATTCAAATGATGAAAAAGGAGAGGTAATTTAGATTCAAGTAATTGAAACCTTTGAATGCTATTCTAAAGAATTAGAACAGTATTTTGTAGATAATGAGGAATCACAGATTTTTGTAATGAAAATGATGGACGTTTACCTGTTTTTATGACGATAACTCATATGGCAGTGTGAAGAATAGATTTAAAAGATTAGAATTATTTTAGAAAACTTCACGGACTTCTGACAAGATGGCGATGGGGCAGCCTGGTCTATGAAACCCTCTGCAAAGGAGAACACAGAGGGTCTCTGGCTCTCTCCCCATGGGCTGTGGATCCTAATGTCGGCAGCCTGCTCTTCCTTCACACAGAGCTCGGCCAGGGCCACCGATGGGGCATCGCAGCAGTCTGGACAGCCACTGCAGCTGTAGACACAGCAGCTGCTGTGCTGCCGGCCTCCATGGCAGTCATAGCGCATCGCGCCACCCGTGCCTGAGGCGATCCATGACTTCAGTCCTTGAAGGCCCTGCAGGCAAGATCTGCTGGGATTGCTGCCACCTGTGCTGCCACCAAGACGTCCTGCCGGATGTAGGTCTCCTCCCGTGTTCCCTGAAGCAGGCTCCCATCTATGGCTTCTGCCCAACTCCTGTCTGGATCCACCCCCTCTGGGGTGAGCAGCTGAGATCACACCACCTGCTGGCGATTCAAGGTAACAACACTGAAACGGGAGAAACAAGCTTGAAAAACAGACACAGGCCAGATTTGAGTGGTGAACTGAGGGTGATCTGAACTGTCCTTCACAGCAGGCCAGAGGCAACTGACTCTAACTGTGAATTAAATTACCAGCTTGAAAAGACAGTTAGAAATCAGAGCTGAAAGGACATTAGACTTAAACGAAAAGTCTCAGAGTGTGCTCAATTGGTTCTGTTACTTTAATGACTTAATTCTATTCCTACTGTTTTGTTCCTTTCTCTTTCTTTTTTTTTCTCTTCCTTTTCTTCTCTTTTCTCTTCTCTGTAAACCATATCTTTGTATAGAGGAACAGCACACCAATAAGGTGGTTGATTAGTCTGTATGCTAGCATCATTGCATGTTTTATTTTTTATTTTTTTGTATGGAAGTTGGTTAGTCTGTAGCCATGATCTATTGTTTTTATCTGTTTCAGTTTAGGTCTCTCTCTTCATTTGTTGGTACACTCCCTGTTTCCCCCCTTACTCCTCTCTCTTTCCACCACCGTCTTCCCTCCACTGTCTGTTCCATTCTCTTCCCTCTGCTAACCACATTTTATTTCAGGGAGTAAACCTACAGCCCCACTGCACAGACAGATTCCAAGGAAGTGGGAAGTGGGTTTCAGATTATCCATACACCTGTCGGCAAATACCAGGACCTGCAGATAACAGCTCCCCCCTTAAGTAAACCTCAAAACTGCAAAAAGGACCACTCCTAACCTACATTGCAACTTCAGAACTGAACAAAGTAAGAGGGCATACATAAAGAATAGGAGATTGAACAAACAGAAGTAAAAGCAATCCCTCTACCCCTGAATAACAGAATTAAAGAAGATGGTGACATGGAGGGAGGGAAAACCTGGGGGGGGGGAGCTACACAAATGAAGAAAAACCAAAAGAAGAATATAGGTCTCACACAGACCCCTGGGAGATCAGACGTGAGAAAACAGATTCCAGAACACAAACAATGAAGAGCCTCCAGAATGACTGGTCACATGCAACAAACACAGACACCAAGACATTAATAGAGAAAATTTAAAAAATCAGGGAGAGACAAGAGGAAAATAAGAAGGAGCTGATGTCAGAAATAACAGCAGTAAAGAATACTGTGATGGAAATAAATAATAAACTAATAAGCATGGAAAGCAGGATTAGCCAAGCAGAAGAAAGAATCTCAGAGCTCGATGACCAAAACACAGAACTAACCCAAACTAAGTCAAAAGCATAGAAAAGCTCAAAAAGACAGAACAAAACCTTCAAGAGATGAATGATCACTTCAAGAGACTGAACCTAAGAGTAATTGGCCTTCCTGAGGCAGAGAGAGAAACAGAGGCCACACTGGCACAAACATTTCATAAAACCATTCAAGAAAACTTCCCTCATCTCATCAAGGATAAAAAAATTCAAACACAAGAGATTCAGAGAACCCCTGCAAGACAAGAAATGAGAAGACCAGTGGCCAGACACATAATAATTCACCTAAACAAAGTAGGTATAAAAGAAAAAATCCTAAAGGCTGCAAGAGAAAAAGGTCAGACTACCTACCAATTAGAATAGCAGCAGATTTATCTACAGAAACCCTCCAGGCTAGGAGAGCTTGGAGCCCTATCTTCAAAGTTCTAAAAGATAAACAATTTCAACCGAGAATAACCTACCCAGCCAAGCTAAGCTTCATCAGTGAGAGAGGATTGAAATCTTTCCCATATATCCAATCCCTAAGAACCTACACTGTCACAAGACCACCTCAACAAGAAACACTTAAGAAAATATTGAACACGGAAGAAAAGGAAAAAAGAACAACAATGTTCTTCACGAGAGTACAGGCAAAAGATTAAAAACACACATGATCCAACTCTAAATCAAAAAGAAAGACAACACACAAACAGGAAGAACAACTCTGTAAGAACCTTATGATAGGGATCAACACTCACATTTCAATAATTAGTTTGAATGTGATGGACTAAATGCACCACTGAAAAGACATAGAATGGCAAAATGGATAAAATATCACCAGGCAACAATCTATTGCCTTTAAGAGACTCACCTCACTAGAAAGGACACTCATAGACTCAAAGTAAGAGGATGGGAAACAAATTTTCAGGCGAATTGAACACAAAAGAAAGGCAGAGTTGTGATCTTAATCTCAGACAAAATACTCTTTAAGCTATCAAAAATTAAAAAAGATACAGAAGGCCACTACATAATGATAAAAGTTTCAATCCATCAACAAGAAATATCCATCCTAAACATATATGCACCAAACATAGGAGCACCAACTTTCATAAAGCAGCTCCTGGGCAAACTAAAAAAAGGTATCAACTCCAATACCATTAGAGCTGGGGACTTTAATATCCCACTCACGGCCCTAGAAAGATCATCAGGACAAAAAATCAGCAACGAGATTCAAAACCTCAATGTGACTCTTGATCAAATGGACTTAATTGATACCTACAGAACCTTCCATCCCAAGATCACAGAATACACATTCTACTCATCACTGCATGGAACATACTCTAAGATCGACCACATACTTGGCCATAAATCAAGCATAAGCAAATTTAAAAGGACTGAAATTTTACCATGCACCTTCTTGGACCACAGTGGAATAAAAATAATCATTAACAACAACAAGGTCCCAACTCACCAAGACATGGACACTAAACAGCATGATGCTAAACAACTCCTGGGTCAATGATGAAATCAAAACAGAGATTAAAAGATACCTGGAAACAAATGAAAATGAAGAAAATCTTGTCAAAATCTCTGGGCTCCATGAAAGCTGTAGTAAGAGGGGAATTTATATCCCTGCAAATGCACATGAAGAAAATGGAAGGATCACAAATTAACAACCTAAGAAGCCACCTAAAAAAGCTGGAAAGGCAAGACCACAAAAACCCTAATTTCAGCAGAAGAATCTAGATCACCAAAATAAAAGCCCAAATCCAGGACATAGAAGACAAAAAGATAATACAAAAAAAATCAATGAAACAAAAAGCTGGTTCTTCGAAAGGATAAAAAAGATTGATGGTCCCCTAGCTGACTGACAAAGAAAAAGAGAGAAAAAACCCAAATAAACACAATCAGAAACACAAAAGATGAAGTCACATCTGACCCTGAAGAAATACAAAAGATCATTAGAGACTAATTTGTACACTTATATGGAAACAAACTTGGAAACCTTTCTGAAATGGAGGACTTTCTGTCATCACACAACCTGCCCAGCTTGAAACTAGAAGAAATTGAGACCCTAAATAGACCAATAACATCAAGGAAATTGACTACGTAATAAGAAAACTACCTACCAAAAAAAGCCCTGGACCAGATGGTTTTCCAGAAGAATTCTACAAGATATTTAAGGAGGAGCTGATACCAATCCTACTGAAGGTATTCCAGGTGATTGAGAAAGATGGAACTCTCCCCAAAACATTTTATGAAGTTAACATCACATTGATACCCAAGCCAGGTAAAGACCCAACAAAGAAAGAGAACTACAGGCCAATATCTTTGATGACCTAAAATTCTCAACAAGATCCTAGCGAACCGGATTCAACAACACATCTCAAAAATCCTCCATCATGACCAAGTGGGCTTCATCCCTGGGATGCAAGACTGGCTCAACATTCGTAAAACCATAAATGTGATTAAATACATCAACAGATGTCAAAACAAAAACCACATTATTATATCATTAGATGCAGAAAAAGCTTTTGATAAAATCCAGCACCCCTCTTAATAAAAACCCTCGAACAGCTAGACATATGGGGAACATACCTCAAAACGGTAAAAGCCATCTACGAGAAACCCACAGCCAGCATACTCCTAAACAAACAAAAACTGGAACCATTTCCCCTGAAAACTGGAACAAGACAAGGATGCCCACTCTCACCCTCCTGTTCAATATAGTATTGGAAGTCCTGGCTAGAGCAATCAGAGAAGAGAAGGCAATCAGGGGTATTCAAATAGGAAAAGAGAAAGTCAAGCTATCTCTCTTTGCAGATGACATGATCATGTACCTTGAAAACCCAAGAAAATCTGTCAAAAATCTCCTTACACTGATAAAAGACTTTGTCAAATCTCAGGATACAAAATAAATGTGTAAAAGACAATCGCATTCCTTTACACCAATAATAAACAGAAACCCAAATAAAAATCACAATACCATTCACAATAAACACAAAGAAAATGAAATACCTTGGCATCTTCCTAACCAGAAATGTGAAAGACCTTGACAATGAAAACTATAAAACACTGCTCAAAGAAATCAGAAATGACACAAACAAGTGGAAAAATATCCCATGCTTATGGATTGGAAGAATCAACATTGTGAAGATGTCCATCTTACCTAAGGCAATCTACAGATTTAATGCAATACCCATCAAATTACCAGCAACATTCTTCTCAGACTTAGAAAAAACAACCCAGGAATTCGTATGGAAACACAAATGACCAAGAATAGCCAGAATAATCCTCAGCAAAAAACAAAAAAACAAAAAAAACAAAAAAACAAAGCAGGTGGTATCACATTACCAGACTTTAAACTTTACTATAAAGCTACAATAATCAAAACAGCTTGGTATTGGTACAGGAACAGGCATATAGACCAATAGAATTGAGATTTCAGAAGCAAAACCTTAATTTCTTAATTTCTCAACCAACTCATCTTCAACCAAGTCTCCACCACCTAGCACTGGGGAGAGGACAGCCTATTCAGTAAATGTACTGGGAAAACTGGCTGACCACATGCAGAAGATTGAAACAGGACCCCTATCTATCCCCATACACAAAAATTAACTCTAATTGTTCAGAGACCTAAATGTAAAACCTCAAACCATAAGAACCTTAGAAAATGAAGGACATACCCTCATGGAAATTGGAACTGGCATCCAATTCCTGAACAAAACCCAAAACCTACAGGCCATAAGAGATAAAATAGACAAGTGGGACCTCATTAAACTGACAAGCTTCTGCAAAGCCGAAGAAACCATCAAGAGAGCAGGGAGACAGCCTACAGAATGGGAAAAATATTTGCCAATTCCAGGTCTGACAAAGGCTTAACATCTTGGATCTACAAGGAACTCAAACGTGCTGAAAAGAAAAAAACAAACAACCCCATTATAAAATGGATAAACGATATGAACAGACACTTCTCAAAGGAAGACATCTGAGCAGACAACAGACACATAAAAAAATGTTCAACCTCACTAATCATCAGGGAGATGCAAATCAAAACCCACTGAGATACCACCAAACTCCAGTCAGAATGGCAATTATCAATAACAAAAAATAACAGTTGCTGGAGAGGGTGTGGCAAAAAGGGAACACTTCTACACTGTTGGTGGGAGTGCAAACTAGTGCAACCTCTGTGGAAAACAGTATGGCAATTCCTAAAAGCTCTAAATATTGACCTTCCATATGACCCTGCAATCCCCCTACTGGGAATATGCCCTGAAGAATTCAAATCACTCTATAAAAAAGATACCTGCACCCATATGTTTACTGCAGCATTGTTCACAATAGCAAGAACCTGGAGGCAACCATGCTGTCCATCAAAAGTGGACTGGATTTAAAAAATGTGATACATATACACGATGGATTACTACACAGCCATAAAAAAGAACAAAATCAAGAATTTTGCAGCAAACTGGATGGAACTAGAGTCTATAATACTGAGTGACCTCTCACAGAAACAAAGATCTGAGTATCACATGTTCTCACGCATGTAGAGGACCTTGAACATCCAACGTAATAGTATAAGAAAATGACTGACAGTGGTGGGAAACTATGGGGGGAAGGGGAAGGGAGATGGGATTAACGGTAGTAAATATCTGTCTGGGGATGGGGAGACACCTCTTAACAACAAGGGTGCCTGAACGAAGCATATTTATATATCTAATCCTTAACTGTACCCCACAATATCATAATAAAAAATATTGATTAAAATTAAAAACAAAAAGATTAGAATCTAAAAACCTGAAGATTAGTTGGATAGATATTGCAATAGACAAAGCAGATGATGAAAACATGAAGAAGATATTGACAAGAGGAAACTTTAGAAAAAAGCAGTAGATAATTTTCAAAATGTAGTGGCAAAAGAACTGACAGAATATAGCCGGCAATTAGATAAGGGAAGTGAGAAATTAATGCATGAAGTAAAATTAACTTTAATATGTCTAATCTGTGAGATAAACAAGTAAAAAGTTTAATTAACAGAAAAAGTAAAAAAAAAAAGGCTCACCTTTGAGCAAAATGAGTTAATTCATTTTAGAATATTGAAATTTTGTATAATGAAGTTGGTATAATGCCAGTATGAAATGTCAATGCAGAGCTTGAGAAGAGTTGAGAAGGCAGGCTAGGCTGAAGATATATATACTCAGTATTTTGGGCACAAAGCTCATCTTTGAAATCATAGGCATAATGTCTCAAAATCTTCCTGTCAAATTGAATACTTATTATTATAATCCATCATTGTGTTGATGTGTAACTTTTAGTTCACCTTATGTGTATATTTCTGAATCCTTTATGATGAATTTATATTTCATATTTATTTGTAAATTTCCCCACATGACCTGATTTAGTGATTGACACAGAGTAATCATTTGCCTCTAAATAATTTGAGTTTTGGGATATCTGATAAATAGCCTCAAATGCTTCCATATTTCTTGTGAATTTTGCAATTTCTAAATATTAAGACTATGAAATATATTACTTGACTCCTCAAAATGCAAGTAACAGAACAATCTATATTATATATATTATTATTATTTATTATATTATTATTATTATAGCAAATATGTTTCAGCATTGACTTTGGAAAAAAACATAAGTTAGATTTGTAATAAAATAAAATTCGGTTATCATCATTACTCGGGATATTTAGAAAATTTATGCCTTCATTATTCCTCACCTAGATTATTGTGTTAGCCTCCATCTAGGCCTCCTTTTCTTTAGCCTGATTTTACATTTCCTTTTGATTCTGTAGCCAATAATCCCCTTATGCGCTATGATTTGTACTCCTTCTTTAGAATGGCTTTTAAGAATTTTTTCCGGACATTTCCTTTGTGGTTATTCTGCATCAGTGCAATTTCTGTGTAACCCTAGTGTCAGAATTTACTGAACCAGATGTACAATAAGAAACAATGTTGGAAAGGTGGCTGTGTTCCAGGAGCTTATTAATATGAGTATTATTTTATTATTTGGGAAAATCACTTCCCATGATTATTAGATAATGTGCTAATGCATGTAAGTGATTTCTCCCAGAAAAGAAATCTGCCCTTTAACATTTAATATGCCTTGTTTTTACCATAATCATGGCAATATTTCAAAACTGAATAAAGCATGCTCTTGCCTATTAAATAATACGTACCAAGTATAATTTAACTTTCATTTAATAACTCAGGGCCATTATTACTAGCATTAGTTGACGCTAACCTCAAATTTGTCTGCATCTAGTTCTTTATATCACCTTTACTACTACCATTCCAGCCCACAAAAACATCATATTTCATCTGACTTCCTCTAATATCTAATAACTTGTCTCTCAACTTCTCACACTCACTGAAGTTTGTTGTCAGAGAAGCTGGAATGATCCTTTCAAAGTTTAAGTCAGATCATGTCACTTCTAGACTCAAAACACTCCAATAGCTCCCTGTTGACTCCTGCAATAGCCTGCCAAGTCTTATATGACTTGGCTCCCCATTACTCCTCTCATCTCATTTCATACTACTCTCTTTGAACACATGAGTCATGTTCCCTCTGCACTAGCTGTATTATCTACTTCTTCAGTTTCTCCTGTCCTTAGCAATTCTTCAATACATTTGACCTCAGAGACACTCACAACCATTCAGACACATATACACATACACAGAGATACTTCTAATTTGCAGATTTTAATGTGCTACAGGCGCTAATGGCAATTTAAAAAAAATCTTGTTGAAGTGTTTCTAAAATTAGCAAGCACAAAATCTGAATGGCAGCCTGAAGGCCTTTCTTTTAGAAAATTTTATGATTTTTTTTTTTTGAGTTGGAGTCTCACTCTATCGTCCAGACTGGAGTGGAGTGGCCACTCCCCGCCACCGCAGTCTTGACCTGCTGGGCTCCGGTGATCCTTCTGCCTCAGCCTTCCAAGTAGCTGGAACTACAGGCGCACACTACCACGCCCAGATAATTTTTGATTTATTGTAGAGATGAGGTCTTGCCAAGTTGCCCAGATGGGTCTCGAAACCATGGGCTCAGGCAATCCACTCACCTCAGCCTCCCAAAGGCGAGGGATTACAGGCTGAGTCACTGAGCCCAGCTGAAAATTTTATAATTTTTTGAAGATAATTACATGGCTTACATTTATTGTTTTCATTTTTTAAGTGTTCTAAATATTTGGCATTATGGAAATAGTC
This sequence comes from Cephalopachus bancanus, assembly GCA_027257055.1. Classification (NCBI taxonomy): domain Eukaryota; kingdom Metazoa; phylum Chordata; class Mammalia; order Primates; family Tarsiidae; genus Cephalopachus; species Cephalopachus bancanus. The sequence continues at coordinate 7,417,281 of JAPVLO010000068.1, read as the reverse complement.
ATCTCAATTTAAGTCAGCAGTGATGAAAACTGTCAATATGATGGGTAGGAAAGAAAAAAGCCTCATCTTTTGATAATTTAATTTTCTAGTTTCATTGTTATTTTAAAATAAGCAAATAGTTTAAATTCTTGAAACATGAATTTGAAATGCATGTCCAGAAGTCCAAAGCAGTTAGCACATACTCAGTGATTTAAAAACAAAAAATAAATTTGGGAAAACAATCAGTGCTACATAGAAAACAATGAAAATGGTTTATAGTTTTTTTAATTATAAGAATCAATCTTATTTAGAAAGATAGAAACTGAAGTTTAAGATATATGAAGCTATTTAAGACAAAGAATTATAAAAAATAGTTCTTCTCATAACAAAAACTTTCACTTCTTTTTCATATTACAGTGTTAACACCAAAATTAAATTTGTTATCTTCTCTTCATCAAAACGCGAATGAAGTGCTAATGATGCTGAGTACCATAATAATTTGTTGTACGGGTTAGTGTAAGCAATATTTTATTGCTATTCAGAATATAAGAATAATGGTAATCCCTTGTACTTACATAGTTCCAACATTCAGAGAAAAAAAAAACCCTAAACATAAGTGAAACGTGTATTAGGAAATTCATTCAAGTTATGAAATAAAGACTTGATAACTAAACATATCATTGATTGAACAGTCTGACAACACTGTGTCTTTTGTGCTTGAGTGGTTAACTTAATTAGCCTCATTTACTGCAATTCATTTAGATTGCTTTATAATGGGAAAACCCAGATGATATCTAGTGAATTGAGTCAATCAAGCATTGTATCATATCAGATGCTAAGACAGAGATAGATCTTAAAGAGCAAGACTATTTGGGTACCGAATGACCCAGTGACAAAATAAAACTTCAATAAAAATCAGGTCTCTGAAGTAAGCATACAGTGTCAGTCTATTGAGCTGTTATATCGAAACCTTATTAATACATTACTCACTTGAGAGTAATTTACAGTAAGAGGGAATGAGGTTCATCTTCTGCTCATCTAAAGAAATTCAGTACCTGAAGGGCTAAGAAAATCTCATTTTGTCAGAGTATACCTATACTGGCCAGAATTCATCACTGGAGATAGACTCCAATATTTAGAGATTATAGCCTGAGACATTTCCAAAAAATATAAGAAATAAACTCTATATCTTGCTCTTGTTTTCACACTGAAGAATTAGTATTAAGAAACAAATAGTAACAAAAATTTCCTGTAGAGAAAATGATGTGGTTTCCAAAACAGAAATGACATATATCTCCCGTTGCTCCTCTTCAATCCTCCTGTCAATCAGAGTGCTGCTGAAATAATGGAAGCCTTATGGAATTCTCATTAAAATGACCCTGAATTAAGAAAATAGGCAGCATCTCCTGTCTCTCCTGTGTAGACCTTGTAGGGTGAAGAAAAAATGCTTTGTAAACTTAATCAGGCCAGATGACATCAGATACTTCATTAAAAACTAACCAGCGCTAGTTAAGTGGAAAATTTATTTCTTTAATTGTGAATATCAAACGCAAACAAACAAAACAAACTCTAATTGATTTCTATATTGCTATCACCATCATCATCATTATAAGATTAATATTAGCCGGGCTCGGTGGCTCAGCCTGTAATCCCGCGCCTTTGGGAGGCTGAGGTGAGTGGATTGCCTGAGCCCGTGGGTTCGAGACCCGCCTAGGCAGCGAGACCTCATCTCTACAATAAATCAAAAAATCAGCCGGGCGTGGTAGCGTGCGCCTGTAATTCCGGCTACTTGGAAGGCTGAGGCGGAAGGATCGCCGGAAGCCAGCAGGTCGAGGCTGCGGTGGCCAGGAGCGGCCACTGCACTCCAGTCTGGGTGACAGAGTAAGACTCCAACTCAAAAAAAAAAAAAAAAAAAGATTAATATTGGTGTGTCAGGCTATGCTGAACAATTTAACATGTATTAATTCATAACTCTTTATACTAATTCTATGAAATAATCACTGTGATTCCCATTTATAATAAAGAATCCAAGGTATTGATTCATGTAAATGGACAATTATAAATGATTCCTGAACAACTATTTAATCAATCCCAAAACATGTAGCTAACTCATTTTATAGTATATATAAATATGGAGCCTAAATTTTATAACAGGAGTCTCTTTTTATTTATGTTCAATTTTTATTTTTATAGATTCATGGGGGACATGTGACATTTTGTTATATTAATATATTGCTCAGTGGTGAAATCTGGGCTTCTAGGGTACTTACCTGAATAGTGACCACTGTACCCAATAGGTAAGTTTTCAGCCCTCCCTCCCCTCCTTTTCTCTTATCTTTTGGAGTCTCCAGCTTCTATCATTCCACTCTGTATGCCTATGTGTACCCATTGCTTAGCTCCCACTTTTAAGTGAGAACATACAGTATCTAACTTTTTGCTTCTTAGTTTTTTTCACTGAGGATAATGGGTTCCACTTTCATCCATGTTGTTGCAAAATATATTATTTCATTTTTTATGGTTGCACAATATCCCATGGTGTAAATAAACCACATTGTCTTAATCTAATCATTCACTGATAGACACTTAGGTTCATTCCATGACTTTGCTATTGTGAACAGTGCTGCCATAAACATACAAGTGCAGATGTCTTCTTCATATAACAATTTATTTTCCTTTGGGTAGATGCCCCATCATGGTATTGCTGTGTTGAATGGTAGTTCTTCTTTTATTTCTTTGATAAATCTCCTTACTGTTTTCTGTAGGGGTTGTATTAATTTACATTCTCATCAACAGTATATTGAAGTTTCCTTTTTTTCACATCCTTTCCAACTGTTGTTTTTGCTTTTTTAATTATAGCCATTGTGACTGGTGTGGCATAGAACCCCATTGTGGTTTTAATCATGTCTCCAATGATTAGTGATGTTTATTGGCCACATATATGTCTTCTCTTGTTTAATGTCTATTCATGTACTTTGCTCACTATTTAATGAGTTTTTTTGTGTGTGTTGAGTTGTTTGAATTAATAATGAAAGTATTTAATCTAGTGATTTATTATAATACATACATGGGCTTGGGGGAAAAAAGAAATGTAAAATTTGACCGTTATTTTAGAAGGAGATAAAACAGCTATATTTTTCAAATGTGGTGTTTAATCATAAACTATTTCAGTCTTAGAAATGTTATTATTATAGTCATTTGTTGAATCAACAAATATTTATCAAATCAAACTTTATTCTACTCCTGTGCTTAACCCTGAAGGACAGGAGGTGCATGAAGCCAGTACTAAGCACAAGAAGATTCTTTCGCTCATAAAGTTTGCCTTTCAGATGTGCTCTTAGTAACTCATTCTGCTTCGGAGTCATTTCCAAATTACAATAATATCATATGTTTTCCCTCTTGCAAGTGAGATTGTGTGGGTAAAAGTCATCATTGTTCTAAGGTGAGGTCACTATGACAGTTGTACAATATCCAGAATTTTATTTAAGGTTTGAGAGAAAAGATAAAGTTTTGCACTAGACAGATGTATTCCACAAGCATCAGAAGATTTTGACTGTTAAAAAAAACTGTTTTGAATAATAATTCAATGCCTTACTTGAGATGGATTTGTGTTTGGGTACTAGCCTTTGAACTGCATGGAACTATTATCTACAGATCTATACTACAGATTTATAGCTATTATTGTCATACTCCAAATTTTGACTTCTAAAGTTTATTTTGTATTTATTATAATGTAATACTTAACATAGCATGTATTTTAAATAAGTATTTCTTCTTATACTTGAGGGATGTTTCAAATCTACTTTATAGTCAGTATCAATTAAACGATCCATATATTAAAGACTATATCCTGCAATGTAAGAGTGAGGATTTTATAATTACATAATTTTGTCTCTAAATATGTTCATTAACGACAACCATGTAAAGTTTTTAGATAGTAACTACTTCACAGATTTTAAGAAGAGCCAATAAGAGTGCAAGGTTCACCAATCTCTAAAAATTTTTACTTTTACACCTATACACAATCTTAGGGGTTGATTAAACACTCAGAAATTGATTAAACTTTGGACAACAGAAGATGTGTAAACAAAAAGAATTCTGAATAATTACTTGTCTTTGAGGAAAGAAAAGTCTAATTTTCAAAATGATGCTATTTTCTCAGTACAGAAATGTATTCAAAAATCAAGAGACATAAGCAATTACAGAGAAGAATGACACTGATAATAACAATAAAATAATATTCTAGCACATTTTTTATGATTATCATGTAGTAATTTAGGGGAAATTTGGAGAAATTATTCTTTTGTAAGCATTACTAAAGATCTTTATAGAGTTGTATTTATCCACCATCTTAATTTAAAGCATATATTTATTTACTGATACAAGCTAATGAAGACTTTGGTAAAGTGTTTATTTGTGGTTTTAAAAACCTAATAGGGAATTGCTACAATAAGTAACAGCACATTTTTCTGTTCAAATAGTATGTAATTTTTGGTTTATACGATCCACCTCTGTATATGAACTTAGTTATTTGGTGATAAATATCAAATGTAAAATATGGAAATATTTTTATCTAAATATTTCTTTAATTTCTGTGTAGGTTTAATTATTGAACAACTTGTGACATAATAGGGCTTTAAGACCATAATTCTCAAGGACTTTTGTTCAGAGTAGTATATACTGGGAATATAATATACCATGTGCACCAACATCATGAAAGGAAAAGCAGGATCACAGAACTATCTCTGTGTGTCTAAAGAGAGGGAGAGAGAGAGAAGCAGGAGGAAAGGAGAGGAGAGTGAAGAGGAGAGACAAGGAGAGGGGAGGGAAGGGAAAGAAAAAATGAGAAATCCAAAAGCCTTGTCATCCAGTAGTGAGCTCTAAAGTTTTGCATAGTGTTTAAAATATGTAGATTTTCCAGTCACTTCAAAGTTAAAACAACAACAACAAAAAAAAAAAAAACATACAAATACCCATACACACACATACATACGTGTGTATGTTATATCCCCTACTCTTCATGATAGGTAATGATCCTTTCTCTACTCAGTGATTAAATTTCAGGTAACTAAAGCTTATCTATTAAGAAGCAGTTTCATCCCAATTGTACTTAACAACATGAAAAATACAAATAGCATAATTTGAGGTGCTACTAAGTCATTCCTAAATATGTAGTTATTGCCTATTCTGTGCTAAACACGCTTGTAAGTACTGATGATGCTGTTTTTTGTTTTTAAATAGGTAGTTCATGCCCTCATAAAACCTCAAAACATTGTAGAAGGAAAATGCATTTACACAAAAAGAAATCACAAAAAATGACTATGTTATAATTATACAACATGAAAGTGCTTTCAAAGAAAAAATTTGAGGTAAAGTGAGATCACAAATAGACATAATTAATATCTGGGGAAAGAATGATAGTCAGAGACGATCTCCTGAAAGAGGTAATAATTAGAATTTTTTCCAGGCAAAAAGAACAGTGTATGTAAGTCTCTAAACCTGGGGAGAACTAAGAGTAACTTGGAGTAATTAAGATCAATGTAGCTGCTTCCGAGTAATCACAGGAATGACAACATTATAGAAATAAAAAGGGACCAGATCATCAGGCACTTTGAGCTGGAAATTTTGATATGCTTTTTATGTTTTAACCAAGATGCAATGGGAACCTGCTGAAGGCTTCTGAGTAGAAGATTAATATGGTTGATAGACATATTAAAAAGATCATCCCAAATCCTGGGATAAATAATAGATTATACTTTTAAAATATATCCTGGTGGTTCAACAAGTCCAAAAAGTGAATAAAAGCAAATATTCTATCATGATCACTGCAGCTAATTAATACACATTGCATGTTTATCTTCCTTTCACCTGAAAGTTCATTTGAAGTGAAATTAAAACATCTCCAAATTAGAAATTCACTATATTCAAAAGGATGGGAAAAGTAGAATCATCAAACAAGAGACTTCAATAAAATTCTGGATGCTGAAAGCAAATAAGAAATGGTAAATAATAAAATAAGGCAGCAATAGTTGGGGCTCAAGGTACACATGGAAGAAAAAATAGCAAAGAAGGGTCACAGGAGAACCCTAGAAAAAGTGAAGATAAGAATTCTATATACATTAAAATATGAGAATGACATACAGTATATGACAGATGAATTCATTATATGTCTGTATTGGAGCCATAAAATTCCATTACCAACTCCAGTATCATCTCTTACTGACACAGAAGCTAGGCACTCAGGCAAAGAACTAAAGGGATCTTTTTGCAGCAATTGAATACCTAGTAATAAAGTTTTGTTTTTATTTCATTCATTCCATGATAAAATTCATCATACACAATCAGCAAATACATAAAGCTCTAAACTAGCTTTTTATTGTTCCATTTTTTAAAATATAAAAGGACATCCTAGGATCAGTAAATAAATCAAAGATTTAAATTTTTAAAAAGGCTCTACAAGCAAGGATTCTCAATCATGACGCTATTGACATTTAGGTGGCTGCACGGTAGAAGCTAGTTTCTCCTCCATCCTACTTACGATTTCGCAAATTCCATCACACTGTGCTAATATCCCCAGGGGTTGAGAAGCACTGCTCTAGAGGAAAGACACAGAGGAAGAAAAGATAACTTTATAATAACATTCTTCATTTAAATATTACATACACAATACAATAAAGAATCTTAAAAGGGAAACAAAAACTAAAAAGCTCTTAAAAATTAAAGATACTGTTTCTCAAATTAAATTTTAAAAAATTTATGGCTTAGAAAAGTCAAGATATACACCAAAAAACAGAACAAAGAATGAAATGAGAATAAAAAAGCAACTCATGAGAACCAATATACAACTAATAAAAGCTCATTAAAGAGAGAGAGGGGAAAAAAAGCTAATAAAAGGAAACTTCTCAAAAAGACAAATGTTTAAGCTGCAAAGCCTTGGCAACTGTCCAAAAGAGAAAATGACAAAAATTTTGAAAGATGCTGAGTGGGTCCTAAATTCTTCCCCAAAGAGTTTATAAACAAATTAATGCATTAGATCTGGGTCACAAACAACCTAAGCAATAAAGTACTTTGAGATAAAAGAATCTATCATCCTGCAGATCTAAAGAAAAATTATCTCAGAAGAAAGGGCAGAGTTGAAAATAAAAGCAAGAAATTGTACTCATATAGATAATTTTTAAAAGTTAAAAAGTTCACTAAAATCTTGTTAAATTTATCTCATTAAACTAAACTACAGAAGCATGTAAGCAATGATGAGTGATTAGAGCAAATATTTTCTAAAGTTTTTGTACTGTTAAAGATAAAGACAACTATGTAATTTAAGTTTAGATTTTTTACCTTACTGACTTAGGTATGGTAATAAAGTTTCAAGCACAGCCACTAAAAATTAGAATGTAGCTGCCTAATTTCTAAAATTATGATGACAAATTTGGAATGAGGAAAAAAAAAGGCAAGCCAAAATAAGACAGGAAGAGATAAAAGGCATAAAATATGTAAAATGCAAAATATTTAGGTATAAAGAAATGTAAATACATCAAGAATGATGATAAATGAAAAAAATTAATAAAAAAATAGGCTGCTTATCCTGTTTCCAAGCTATAACTACAGAAGAACACAGAGAAGAAGAGAATCAAAGACTAAAACAAATATATGCCAATCAAGTAATCACCCAGAGAAAGCAGGGCTATTTATATTTATATCAAAAAATAGATTAATGTCTGATAAAATAGTCATAAATATCTAAGTACAAAATAAATCTAATTTTTGATGAGAATTTTGAAAAAAATTGTCATCATATTCTGTCATTAGCTTGTCTGTGTCAAATATTTGCATTTTAAAGCAGATAAAATTGTAGGATATAAAATATCTGAACAAGAGCATGCAACATATTAGAGAAAACATATTTTACTTAAATTACACAGTTGGCCCTCCATATTTGTGGTTTCCACATTTATAAATTTAACTAATCACAGATCAAAAATATTTTCAAGAAAAACAAAAATAATAATAAAACAAAAAATACAAATAGAATGCAATACAATATAACAACTATTTACATAGTATTTACATTGCATTAGGTATAATAAGTAATCTAGAGATGACAAAGTATATGGGAGAATGTACATAGGTTTACATAAGGGACTTGAGTATCCTCCGATATTGGTATACACAAAGGTCCTATAACCAATCCCCCCTTGGATACTGAGAACCAAATGTACAGTTAATATGTATCACCATGGATCATGTACTAGACAATAAAAGTAAGTTTAACACAAATTATGATTGTTATCTTAGAAGTCAATATCAAATACAAAGGAGTTAACCTCATATTTGGGGAAAATTTTTAATCCACTAATAAATTTCTCCAAATGAATCTCTCACACAACATAAAAATCTGGGCCAATATAAAGACTACATATTAAGACAGGGTAAAGAGATTATATGAAAGAGGAAATATAAATTTAACATTTATATTAATAAGAATTAAAAGGATAAAAATAGCAAAATATTTAGCTATGGTCTGAAAAAAATCAAATAAAGCTAAAAAAGATGAGAAATAATTTTATATGAGAGGATAAATGAAAGCATTAGAGAGTAAAAATGCAATGGACAAGATAAACAAAAATAAAAAATTGACAATGAAAATAAAAATTAAAAAGAGTAAGATTAGGCGCAGTGGCTCATGCCTGTAATCCCAGCAGTTTGGGAGGTGGAGGCAAGAAGATTATCTGAGCCCAGGGGTAGGAAATCAGCATTGCCAAATTGGCGAAACCTCATCTCTAAAATAAAAATAAAAATAAAAAAAACCAAATAAAGTAAATTACTCAGGCATGGTGGTGCACCTGTAGTTCTAGCTACTTGAAAGGCTGAAGCTGAAGACTTGTCTGAATCCATCAGGTCAAGGCTGTGTGGGCCATGAGTGTGCCACTACACTCCAGCCTGAGTGAGAGAGTACGATTCCAACTATAAAGAAATTAAAAATTAAAAATAAATAAAATTTTTAAATATTTTTAAAAATTATAAAGAATAATGAAAGAAGCAGATTTTTCTTTAGGAGTAAAAAAACACTGATACAGATATAGTTATGTAGTAAAATGAAAAATAAAATGAGCACTAATATACCATTATCACAATTTATGAAGTATAATATTCCTGAATCTGGTTCAATAATTTACATCTTTTCAATTAACATTTTAGTTTCCTACACCTTTTTAAATTTCTGACTTAAAATTGTTCATAATACCTTTTTAATCCTGATCTTAAATTTCTATTTTTTCCACAATTTTACTACTTCCCAAAAGAAAACACTTTTGAGCAATGAGAGTTATTTCTATTAATTTCTAAAATAAATTACTATTAGATTATGGTTACAAGAAGAGCTTAGCAATTTCAATTACCTAGAAACATACAGTAACTTTTATATAAGTATGTTATCATATAACTTATATGTTATATAATAGTATGTCAGTATAGTCACATCTTTACACACACACATATATATATTCCTATACAATATACACAATGCAAGAGAAGTAAAAGAATGCAGTGATATTAAAGTGACATTTCGAATGATACACTAATTACAGATTTTAAAAATATAAATTAAACCTTGTCATACTTAACAGTCACAGTGTTATATCCTATACTTACAATAATGAGAATCTTAAAAAAATTAAGTACTTATTTCTGGCTAAATATTCAGTGATTGTTCAGTTCCATTTTTGTTCCTGTTTTTCATTTATAGATGACTTAATTTCAGAATCTGTGTTTGTATTAATTAGGTAGTTTCACTAATTCCCCTACTATATTTGGCTATATTGTATGTGCTTATCTGTGTATATATTTAAATGTATATTAGTATATATAACTATATACATATATATTGCATTTATTTACAACAAAATTTATGGCAAGGGACTAATAATTTTATTATTCACTTCTTAATGTCTTGGCAGTGTGAAGTTATATACCACCGGAAGTTCTATCAGAAAAAAATTACAGAATATCTCTGAATTCACTGATCTGTTCTTAGTCAAAGTATACATGCAAAGGATTGGATAATAGCTATCATCCTTTGCTTGTACATAAAAATCTGAAGATTTTTTCCTTAAATAATTCTAAAACTTATGACAACTCAAAAATACAGATAATTACATGACTGAGAAAGTTGTGTAACTTTCATATAAAAATAAATGCAATGTACAAGAGTAAGCAATAATCAATAATTGTTAATTTGAAAGACAACAAAACAAAACAAGATGAAAATAGACCTTTAAGAAAAAACATGTTGGTAATCAAGTACAGATGATCTCTAATGTAGAATGATTCATCTTATAATTTTTCAGACTTTGCCATGGTACAAAGCCCATATGCATTTTATGGATACTTCGATTTCCCATGCAAGCAGTCTGTTTCTCAGTATTTAGTAAATTACATAAGATATTTAATTCTTTATTATGAAATAGACTTTGAGTTAGATGATATTGCCCAACTGTAGGCTAATGTAAGTGTCTGAGTGTGTTTAAGGTAGGCTGTGTTAAGATATGATGTTTCTCAGGTTAGGTGTATTAAATGTATTTCTACTTATGATATTTTCAATTTAAGATGGATGTATTGGACTATAACTCCATTATAAGTTAAAGAGGATCTGTATTTCCCACTACATTTTTAAAGACCACATAGGGGTGAAGTGACCTATAAATCTCTGTGACTGCCTTCACCCTTCTTCCTAACTTTGATTACAAACATGCTTTCCCCATCAAATTAGTATTTTTCTACCTAGCAAAGAAATATTTCCCTTGTGTTTATATAAACTACAGGTGAATTTTTTGTCATATTGCTGCAAAAATAAATGTATGCCCTATATTCTATAATTTAATTTTATGTAATACATTACTATATTAGGCTGCACAAAAATGTTTGTTTAATCCTTTATAATCAGAAATTACTATAAAACAAAGATTTATCTGAAGGTCATGCTTTTATTAGTAGCAATTTCTGCTACTTTTCACTTGGCTGTATTTGACATTTCCAGTGCCTTAGTTTTAAAGTTAAAACCTGGGTATGGTAGCTTACAGCTGTAATCACAGCAAAGAGGGAGGCTCAAGTGGAAGGGTTGCTTTGAGCCCAAGAGTACAAGACCGACCTGGGCAACCTTACCAAAAAAATAAAAAGAGTTCAATACATGAGTGAGTGAATATTATATAAGTAAAAAGACTTCTGAAATTTATATTTACATTTTTAAAACGATACAAATATTTCTAGGTACATATTCGAGACTTTTTTTCAATGAAATTAATAGTTGCATATCTGTGGTGCTCTGGTGAAAGAAACAAAGTATTCAGTATGATTTCATTTGATTTGAACTTTTAAAATTGTAATTGACAAATAATAGTTGAATATATAGGTGCGATGTGGTGTTTAGATATATGCACACATCGCAGAATAATTAAATCAAGCTACTCAATATATCCATCATCTCACATACTTATCATTTTTGTGGTGAGAATATTTCAAATTTATTGTTAGCAGTTTTGAAGTGTACATTACTATTAACAATAGTCACCATGCTATGCAATAGATCTCAAAAACATTTCCTTTGTCCATTTGAAATTTTGTACCTTTGGACAAATAACTACCCCCAACCAGCCTTTGGTAAACACCATTCTATTCTTTACGTCTATGAAATTAGTATTTTTTAGATTTCACATATAAGAAAGATCATACAGTATTTAGCTTTCTGTGCCTGGCTTATTTCATTTAGAATTATGTCCTATGGGTTCATTCTTATTGTTACAAATGGCAGAATTTTCTCCTTTTTTTAAAGCTGAGTAGTGTTCCATTGTGTATGTATATCATATTTTCTTTGTCCATTTATCCGGTGATGAACACTTCAGTTGATTCCCAGTTTTTGCCACTGTAAACAATGCTGCAATGAATTTGAGATGAAGCTATATTTTCCACACGCTGATCTCAATTTTGTGGATACATACCCACATGTGGGATTGCTGGGTCATAAAGTAGTTCTATTTCTTGTTTTTGAGGAGTTTCCTTATATCCTGATTTTAAAAGGCAGACATTGTTCTATACAAAGTATAAGATATTGTGAAATGCAAAGTGCAACTTTTTAGCTCCAAAAAAAGCATTTCAAGAAACACAACTGTATTTTATATCAGAACAATCACTATATCATCATTGCTTTCTAAATCGCAGTAGCTATAGTCTTGCATTCATTCATTCTTTACCATCACATATATATCACAGTCACAGACTTGCCAGGGATCTTAGTAATCATATAACATATACCTGTAGTTGAGATCTAGAAAAATGTACACTCTTGGTAGTTATTAAGAAATTGCAATGGTTTGTATGACATATTTTTTTTGCAATCTATTTCCTATTACAATGATTTGTTTCAGGTACCTTAAAATATATTTTGAGGTATATTCAATAAATAAATGTAACAGCATATTCTATTAACAAATTTGAAGAGTCTATAAAATGATTTGTGTTCTTAAAATTTCAATGTACTAAAGCTAAATAGTAATAGTATATTTTTTGATGAAATATAAACATGTTAATAGCTAAATCAATAAATTTATTGAGCAGATACTGTATTGATTTAACAAATATTTACTTAGCACTATCTCACAGACTGTAAAAAAAAAAACCTCTAAGATTATTTGGAAATATTGAGGGCATGTTATTTCATAGATTTGAGTGTTTTTAAAAAATTTACTGTGATTATAAGTGATTTTTTTTAGTTGGGCACTTTAACTTAAAAACAAGTCAATAGAAGAGAATCAGTAACAGCAGAGTAAGATCAGGTGGAGTGGGAGAGAATACATGTAGAAACTCAATTCAAATATGCTTTATTGGTGTTTCTATTAATACTATGACAAAATAGAAATGGCTCTAGGGAAACAGAATATTAAACTCTGAGTCGTTTTAGTGGGATACAATATGATCCTATTTACATCAGTAGTATAATAATTTTGTGAAAAGTGCCCTCCCCCAATTGAAAATATACCATTGTACATCAATTACTCAGAAGAAATGTGTCTTTCCTGATGTCGCATATGGAGATTCTGGTACCTGCAGGGGACCAATCTGCTATGGATGTGAAGAAACAATTCCACATACTTCTAGATGTTGAACCTTAGAAATTACAAATTTGTTTGATTCTCTGAGTCACTAAAGAGAAAATGCATTCATGAAGTCATATCATATTTGATATATAAAATTGCAAATTGGATGCTGGTGTAATTTTATTTTGGAGAATTTAATAATAAATATAAACTGTGACCTTACTATAAGTGATTGTAAAATATAATTAAATTTCAAAGTACATATAGCTTAGGCAAGAAAATCAAGCAGGGATATGTTATACATTAAGGAAAATAAATTATAGAATAAAATATTTTGATATATGGAAGCTTGTAATTTGTAGGCAAATGAGTAGCAAAGATATAGTTTAAAAATGTTCAGAAAAGTTAATTTTATATTGTAATCGTCATTCACTTATTTATTTGAAAATTCAACTTGATTTTCTACTTTGTTTAAGTCATTTGTTCCCATTCCCTAGAAGCAATGTTTGGTGAAGATATGGTTAGAAGATAAATTGATGTGCATAAAATCAGAATTAAAGGACTTAAATAGATATATTTTCTAGGGTTGTACTCTTCTCCTTAACATTCTTGGACAGCCTTTGCCAATATAAGCCTCTGTGATTTTTCTTATGTTTTGTGATTTTTCTTATTTTATCTCGAATACCATTTGTTTTTATTTAAAATTCTCAGTTGTGACATTACTTTAATGATACCAGTTTTCTTTGTTTATCCAATGAGTTAGTCTTTAGTGTGACATAGCACATACATAAAGTGATGTATTATGCATGACTTTGAAGGTATCATTTCTAAGAAAGAGTCAATGAAAAAACCATTTATACCAGTGTACCAGCTACATTAGCATTTAGAGTATTGGACTACAGATAAACATATATATTTTGTATATATGCATACAGATACATAAATTCAAACAGTTTACAATGAATAATGAGAGTTAATACCTACCTATAATATAAGCTAGACTATGATGTGACAGGTATGGAAATAAGCCATATGAATTTTGTTAATTTTACACTTAGACATTAGAGAATAAGTAAAAAAAGAAAGACCAACCTTTTGCAAGCTCTTCTATGGGTCTTATGTTTTGCTTGTACACTCCTCAAATATGTTTTTATCACAATCTCAACAACTATTAGTTCTTTTGGTTAAAAAAATACTATTCAGAAAACTGATGAAAGTTCAAGGTGTTCATTTGGGTTTCTCTCAACCAACTTCATATAGTTTTTTCTATTAAACTATTTTACAAATACGAGTATTAAAATATTTTACAAATGTAAGTAAAATAATTGTACACTCATCCAAGAACAGTGATTTATGATTTCCAAAACTTTTTGTGTACATCAGTTCTCATAACTCTCATAACATACACAGGAAATAGATAGGGAATATGTAATTATAAAAGTGATGATTAATGTGAATTGCGTATCTTTCATTTTTTGAGTTGCAAGTGATTAAATTTATATTTAAGTGTTAACTAGTATTTGGGGGGATTTAAATGCACTTCCATCTATTTTGATTGTGTTTGGCATATTTTCTATCTCCACTTTCAAATTGAGTTTATAGCATCATTTACTTTAATTTTTAAACTTTATAGTACAATAGTTGGCTAATGTTGAAAACCAGTCTTTTCCCCTTTTGTTCAAATCCTCCTTTTTGTTTATTCTTTGTGTTTTCAAATGTATTTATCTTAATTGAGAAATTAAGTTGTATACTGTATATCTATTATATACAACATTTTGTCTTGAAATATGTATTTACTGCAAAATGGCTGTAATCGAGTTAATTAACATTGCATTGCTTTACTTCAAGTACTTAAAATTTTGGGGGGGTGATGAGAACACTTAAAATATATTTTCTTGCAAATTCAAGAATATAATACATGGTTATTAACTGTAGTCACCATGTTGTATAATGGATTTCTTGAACTTATTTCTCCTATCTAGCAGAAATTTTATATCCTTTGACCAACATCTCCTCAAGCCTCCTTCCTCCAATTAACAATAAATAAATAAATTAAGAAAAAAATTAAAAGAAATAACAAGGGCTCAATCTAAACACTTCTTTACATTGAAGATAAATATCGCCTCTAAAGTATTATTTTTGAAGATATTGTCATGTATATTGCACCTACAACATGTGAAATTGTTCAAATTTACCATTATTCATTGTACAGTTATGAGCATTTTTCAAGCTTCTTTTATAATACAAGACAGATTGACAGATATGTAATAATGTTACTTGGAAAGAGTTTATGAGATATATGGAGTCCATTTATGTTTCTAGACAATTAACGATTTGAACATGGATTAGGCCAGACAATTAAAGAGCTTGTATGAAGATTATTGGATCTTGGCAGCCTACTGATTTCTTGAGAACAGTGGTGCTATTTAACCGAAAGTTATGAAAATTTGCTCTGAGTTATTATGTCGTCTTTAATATTGACATATCTCAGTGTCATTTATACGCAAACCTACATTGAAAACATCCATTTAAATTCAAAACTTTTGAAAATACTTAGATTTCCTAAGAAAACTGTAAGTTTCTTCCCACTGCCATGAAGTAACTTCCAATTTAGTATTTGATTTTCAGAGTTTGGTCATCTTCTAAAGAATATCTAAAAATATCCTGCACCACAAGTAATTACTTATAAATGGAAATATACTATTTTGAAAGTTAATATGTGTTTTGTTAAAAGACAGGGTATGAAGCCGGGCTCGGTGGCTCAGCCTGTAATCCCGCATTTTGGGAGGCTGAGGTGAGTGGATTGCCTGAGCCCACGGGTTCAAGACCCGCCTGGGCAACTTGGCGAGACCTCATCTCTACAATAAATGAAAAACAATTAGCCGGGCATGGTAGCGTCCGCCTGTAGTTCCGGTTACTTGGATGGCTGAGACAGAAGGATCGCCAGAGCCCAGCAGGTCGAGGCCGTGGTGGCCTGGAGCGGCCACTGCACTCCAGTCTGGGTGACAGAGTGAGACTCCAACTCAGAAAACAAACAACAACAACAACAACAACAACAAAAACACAAAAAGACAGGTATGAGTTGACATGATTAACATATGAGCAATTCAAAAAAATTATGTTATCTTTACTGGCAGAGTGTGAAAAAATTTCGTAATAATTCTACAAATCTGGCACTTTGTGAGTAGAAAAGCGGAATACACCTTAAATATAACCATGCCCTTATAAACTAGCAATAGTGTTTTTCCCCTATTTTGCTTCAGATACCATAATGCTCAGGGGCAAATGTATAATCAAATTAAAATGCTCTAAGCACCTATGGTCTGCAGGTTTGGTCCTGATGACCCTTCATATTTATATTCTTTCTAAAAATGTGTTTAGACTATACTTATATTTTGTTATTTTGTTGTATATATTTCCTATGAACTACCTCAAATCCTTTGTGGAACCAGACATGCTATTAATTAATTGCTTAATTCTGTGCAGCTGCACTGTGACAGGCCCCCTGCCAGATACTGAAAATACAAAGATAAACATGACCTAATCCCTTTTTCCAAAGAGTTGAAAATCCAGCCACTGTAGCTTCCATTTTCACCACACTTTGTAATATAGCAAGCTCTTTCACGTTATCATATCTGGTATACACACATGGGAAATTTTAAAAGTGCATTAGAAGTATGTTTATTCTTCCTTGTTACTGAACTGCAACAATTATTTTTTTCAATAATAGATCCACTGGGAAGATCTTACTAATGTGTGAAACTCAAATCTGAATAGCTGTGCTATTCTGAGAAAACAGCTAGAATTTTAGTGAAGTGGCCTTTTTATCCGTACCGTGCCACTGAATTTTTATTTTCATAAAGCAATTATTTCCATTATGAGCAAAATCTGAGAATCTGATAGTTATGTAGATAATGACAACTGGTCACTAGTTTTGCAGAACTTTGAAAAGACAGTGATATGACCTACGTGGAACAGACTGCTAAGATTCTAGAGCCAATGATCAGAGTGAAACTTGTTACCATATTAATAAAAGCCTCAATGAAAGTATATTGTTGAATCTTTAAGTATTTAAATATTGTAAATATGAAAAAAGAACATTTGTGAGCATGATGGTGGTATAATTATGTGTGTCTGTATATCTACATATAATTAAATAATTTTGTATTTTTAATTTCATTGCACAAAATGGAAGCTATGACTCCTTACATATCTGAATGCTTCTTTTGTTTGTGGTTTATTTTTTGGCTGTGATTTGAAGATTTATTTTAAAACAAGGCTATTTACTCTATCTTTGGTTTTGCTTCATTCATCCTTTCCCCACGGGTGAAAGAGGAAGTGCTGCTTTAGTTTTTTGGGGATGGCAAAATACAAGATACCTAACAGAAAGATAACACTGACGGCAGTTTATTAATCACCATATACTCACATCCTGCAGAAGGAGGACACCACATGTTATGCAGAAACACACAGGTGCTGCACTCAAGAACGGAATGAATAAGCAAGCAAAAGCTGTGAGAGGCAGGATTTGTAGTAGTAACAAGAGGACATGGTGACCCCTGGTTTTCATGTGAGGATGCTTTTTTGAATAATTTCACAGATTGGCAGGGAAGTTAAATGCATTAGGTCAAGGATGAGATGAACCGGTCTGGCTGATAGGGAACCCAGCAGTGAGTCTTTCTGACTGGGTGAGGGACATATCAAGAAGAGCCAGAGAACTCACGGTTAGACCTTTGGGACTCTGTGAAGTTCAAGGATGTCAAGGCAGCGCGAACACTTTGAAGCCTTACACTACCTCCATAACACGAGTTCTATTTTTGAAATCCTTCTTCTATTATGAAAAAGTGCTCGAGTGACCCCAAATAGTTAAAGCAGCTTCTGAAAAAAACTAGTCCCTTTCTTGCCTCAGAGATCATGGGCTAATACATTATATAGCTGTAGAAATAAAGAAATAGTATAGAAATAATAGAAAGATGGTTTGGATCCTAGTCTAAATGTATTCTTGATATACTAATAATCAGTAATAAATCAATTACAGGTATTCACAATAGGCTGCTGTTAATCTTATAATCTGCATCTAAATAAATGTAGACAAACTAGCATTCATTTAAATGAATGATAGTGTTAATTATAAAATAAAATAAAAGCTGCAAATGAATTGCCACCAGAAAAAGGTAATATAATAATTTGCCAGCAGGGCTCGGTGGCTCAGCCTGTAATCCCGCGCCTTTGAGAGGCTGTGAATGGATTGCCTGAGCCCGGGGTTCGAGACCCGCCTGAGCGGTGAGACCTCATCTCTACAATAAATCAAAAAATCGGCCGGGCGTGGTAGCGCATGCCTGCAATTCTGGCTACTTGGAAGGCTGAGGCGGAAGGATCGCCAGAGCCCAGCAGGTCGAGGCTGCGGTGGCTGGGAGCGGCCACTGCACTCCAGTCTGGGCAACAGAGTGAGACTCCAACTCAAAATAATAATAATAATAATAACAATAATTTTCCATTCCTAAGGTATGCTAACATATCTAATAATCAAACTTTTAAAATTTAAGATAAATTAGAAAATAAAAACTGCATATGCTTAAAACAATTGCTTTGCAGTGAAGTTTAGTAGGTACCTATGTGATCTAAATCAAGCATGTAGTATAATAAACGGAACATGTAAGTTAAGGCTTATGAATGTATCTATAATTAAAATAAATTTATTATGGCATAGTCATATAATATGTATGAAGGTTAATTGAAATTATTATTTTATACTCTCCTTCTTAAATATTATCTACATAAATATATAAAACATTTTTATTAAGTAAATCAAGTTTATGATTTAAATAACATACAGTATTGAATTTTTGACACGAGAAAAGTTTTAAATTTAGTTCTTTTTTTAAAAGATTCAGATTTCAAAGTAACAGTATCAAGGTCGAATATCTTTTACAGACTCATTCCTGTTTATTTGACATCGAGTTCACACTTTGTTTCCCTTGATTAAATGATGTTATACAATAAACCTAGAGTATATATACTAGCTCAAATTATGAATGGGTATATTATTTATTATCTACATATTTTGCATTATTCACAACAATGCTATTTATAGTTATTTTCTCTTCCTTAAATTATCAGGTGAAACTAACCATTTGATATACCTATGAAAACATTTAAAGATATTTTCAAAAAATAATGCCCTTGTAAATGCATATTTGTCACTATCAATCCAGATTTTAACAGTCTATTTTTGTCAGCTATTAGATAGATATTCAATTAAAATTATCTCTAATTGATGAAATAATAATAATTGGAGATATTTTAAATTGATTTGTTTCTTCAAAACCATGTTATTAACAAACTGTCATATAAAAACCTGTGGCTGGGCAAAAGTCTTCCATTTTAGGCTGTCAGACTCATTTATAAGCTTCTGCAATTATTTAACAGATAATGCTCGGTCTTGCTCTAAGAAGACTTTCATCATGCTGCATGTTAACACAGGCTTTAAGGAGAGACTGGAGGAGATTGCAGTGCAGTAACTCTTTGCCAGAGGTATGTGTGCTGATGCTAGTTGTAATAAGCCTAAATGGAATTTTTTTAAAAGTCTCCTTTTAACATAGATTAGGAGAGCTATTTCAACATGTTTTGAATGACATTTTTGCAGATGTTGAAATCCTGTGAGCTGAACTATAATTTAGGGAAACAAGATTTTGCATCAGGTTGAATTTTGAGACGTTCCATTGAGATATAACATTTGAGGTTGAGTTTTCAAGACCTCCTCAGAGAGGCAAAGTGTTATATGCCATCTCCTAATGCTATTGGCATATTTTATGGCTGGTAGTGACTACTTCAGCCAGTCTTCCCTCAGCAATACTGTAACCGAAAATTTCAGCCTTAAAATACATACTATACACTTATGTCGTTGGCTTTAAAATTGTCCTTCAAACTTCTTTCTTTCTCCTCCTCTCCCTTTAAGCACTCTGCTGCACTGTGATACCTATTTACTCTCTATGCTTTCTTAGAAACTACAAGGGTTAATCTTAAACTACATAAAGTTCCAGCTACAAAATTCTCCCCTTATAAGGAGAGCTTACAATGTGACCACAATTACTGTAATGCCAAACAAGGCTCCAAGAATTCTAGAGGCTAATCTTAGAGCAAATTAGCCTGGGACTTTATTTCAGAGCACTCCCACCAGAAGGGATTCACTGACAATTGATTTATAACCCAGCAACAGCCAAGACCCTCAGTTAAGTTTCCAAAGAGAAAATCACTCTAGATGGCCATGGTCAAGGACAGGTGAACCTCACAACCTACCCACTTTCACATGTTTTACATACAAAGTTTTCTTTTAAAAATTTTTTCCTTGGCATCTGGGTGGGGTGGCTCACACCTGTAATCTCAGCACTCTGGGAGGCCTAGGTGAAGGGATTGCCTGAGTCCAGGGACTCGAGACCAGCCTGGGCAACTTGGTGAGGCCTCGTCTCCACAATAAATCAAAAAATTAGCTGGGTGTGGTGGCGCATGTCTGTAGTTTCTGCTACTTGGAAGGCTCAAGTGGAAGGATCCTCCAAACCCAGCAAACTGAGGCTGCAGTGGCCATGAGCATGCCTCTGCACTCCAGCCTGGGTAACAGAGTGAGTCTCCAACTCAAACAAAACACAAAACAAAAGCAAAAACAAAAACCCTTTTCTGACTGGCTCGAATTTGCATACGGTACTTGAGACATTAGTACCATCTCCTTAAGAAGCTGAGTGCTTGAATCAGTCTATCTTTCCTTCCTTGAACTTTCCTTCTCTTGGCTTTGAGCGTGGAGCACCTGGACCCAGGTCCGATTACAATACCATAAATTGTAAACAGGGGACTAATGATAAAATCTGGTAATCAAGCATACATTCTCAAAAGTGCTTATATCACCCCCAGGCTAAGTAATTGGTTTGGAGTTTCAGAATTTTATTCAGTAAATGGTTTGTGGTCCTCCAAACCACCACAGTACATAAACAGTTAATACAGTATGACTCCCACATGAAAGTTTCAAGGTAGTGGGTTAGAAAAAAATTTGCTAAAACAGCTTCTGGGTGAAAGGATGAAAACAGAAAAAAAATTTTAAAGGGTTGAGAAACAATGGTATAAATCCATTCATTTAAGTTTTGAAACCATACACTTGGTTTACTTAAAATTAACCCATCCAGTAAGAGGTAAAACTTGGTTAAATTGGTAAATTTTCAAATTAAATAATAATACTAATGTGGCAGTAAGTAATTATCTTCTAAAAGGTGTTATAATTGTGTTTTAGCATAAGAAAACTGAGAACAATTACAGGTTTAAAATTTTAAATTACTTTAGAACAAGTAAATAATGGTGTGAGTCAAACTACAGGGTTTTTTGTTTTATGTTTTAATTAATGTATTTATTTTCAATTTCAGAAGATGGTGGAACATATGGGAACTATTAATAAATATTTTCAAATTCAAATTAGTAAAAAAAGTAGGAGTATATTAAAATAATACATTCCTTCAAATAAAAATGAGAATTAAACTGTAAAACAATTTTACTTTGTAATCGTTTTAATTGCTGTCTTATACTTAATTTTGAAATTAAAATGACAATATTTGCAATTTACGGTAGCCATAGTCCTCAATACCAATTATTTTTATGCAGATGTATGCTCATAAGCAAATCTTTTAAAGTAGTGAACATGTTAAACATTACAAATATCTAATTAAATTAAATGTGATTCCAATAATGTGAAATCAATTGAATGATATGTAAAAGTCAATGATTGTGTACAGAAACCCTAAAGTCATTATAGAAAGCTATTGTAAATAAGGTTTGCTAAATTTATCCTATTTAAAGTCTATTATATCAAAAACTTTAAGAAAAGAGTAAGTTACTACATGAGTCTTAGACTGTGAATCTAGTATCTGTTTTACAAAATTATTTTTAACATAGCTATTTTGTTAATTTTCTTTTAAGGCGTTACTCAAAAGTTTTTATTATATTTGAAATACATATGCTTGCATATTTTTTATATCAGCCAATGGATTTTTAAAATTTAGGATGAGAATTTCAATCTTTGTCTTATTGAAAAGAGTAGGGACGAGTAGAAAAATTCAAGCAAACAAGAGAGTGTTATATAGACACTGACAAAAATAGAAATTATCCATTATTATGTATATAGAATCTTATTTTCTCAAAAATAAGTTGCCATTTCAATTTTATTGAAGAGCAAATGAGGCCAAAGAAGATTTAGTTACTTTTCAAAAAATCAAACTCAAAGAAAATAAACAAATTAAAACAACAACAACAAAAAACACATTTCAGTAAAAACACATATATATGTGTGAGTACATATATGTGTGTATATATACATTTGTTTATTTACTCATGTAAATCAACTACTGGATATAAAGTCACATCCCAGGCTTCATGGTAGCTAATGAAAGGAGAAATTCTTTGGATAATGCTGATTGTTCTAGTAAAAGCATACCTTACTATATTTAGATATGAACTTCAGCTTGAAATAGTTTAAGATTAACCCATGGAAGGTTGAATTTTTGATCTTTTAGGAATCGCCAAACTGTTTTCCACAGAGGCTGTACTAATTTACACTCCCACCAACAATATAGAAGTGTTCCCTTTTCCCCACATCCTCTCCAATACGTATCTGTTGTTTTTTGAGTTTTTGATGATGGCCATCCTGACTGGAGTTAGGTGGTATCTCAGTGTGGTTTTAATTTGCATTTCTTTGATGACTAGTGAGGCTGAGCATTTTTCAAGTTATCTGTTGGCTGCTTGTATGTCTTCTTTTGAGAAGTGTCTATTAATATATTTTGCCCACTTTGTAATGGAGCTGTTTGCTTTTTTCTTTTTGGCACTTTTTAGTTCCTTGTAGATCCTAGATGTTAGGCCTTTGTCAGATATACAGTTGGCAAATGGATGGACTTAGAGTCTATAATACTTAGTGATCTGTCACAGAAACAAAGAACTGAGTATCACATGTTCTCACTCATAAGCAGACCTTGAACAATTATCATAATATTACAAGAAAAGGATTGGCAGTAGTAGAAATCTGCTGGGAGAGGTGGGCACACTTCATCAACAAGGGAACCTGCATAATGAACATTTGTATACCTAACCCTGAATTGTATACCACACCACATCTTTAAAATTCAAAATTCAAAAAAAGATTAACCCATTTACCAAGATACATATAAAGTAAATAAATGGCTGTAATGGAGATGATTGTCCAAAAAGAAACAAGAATGTAGTTAGTTAGCATAGGTGCAGGGACACAGATAAGTAACTGAACAGTATTCAAATGGAAGCTGAACTGTTTTCTGGCCATAGTCTTATTTCTCAGTGTCACTCTCAAAGTGACACGCTGGGTTTTCAAATATGATCACAAAATTTGAATTGTATTAGGCTGTGTAGTCTCAATAATATTCTGAAACCCTGAACCTTTATTTTCTCGGAATTAGCCCTAGTTACCTACTTTTTTGTATAAGTATCTTTAACAAGTTAGCATTAAAAAAAGGGTTGGTAAAATTTGGGAGAAACAGTAGGAATTTTCATGTGAAAAGTGGCTCTTGTGGGTGCCTTAGTTACCAGTTCTTTCCTTCAGTGTTCCATGCAGAATTACCTCTTGAATTACATCATTGTGAGTTCAACTTCTAGGATAAATCCTGTGATGGTGGAGATGTTGAATTACTAATTGTTCTGAGCATAATAATTCCCAAATCTAAAAGTCAATTTAAGATAAAACTTAATTCAAGAAGCTTCCAATATAAAGTTTAGTTGAGGTCATCTTACATTCAATGAGGAGGATAGAAAATAAATGCTCAGACTCTGTCAGATTTCAACAATAGGAACTGAATATTGTCTTAACAAAAAGTAATTGAATATTGTGCTGTTTGCACTACGTGAGGTTTTCATAGGTCCTCAAGTCTCTTACAACTTTCTGTATAGACTAACTGAATGTACACATAAATCTATTTGATTTTTTCTATTCTCTTTCATTCCTTGGCTTTCAGAATCCTTCCTTAAGATGTAAACGAGTTAATGTATTTTCTAATATTCAACATGCTGAAGGTTATAGGTACTTATTTCGACAACAATAACCACAAAGAGAACTTAAATATGCCATGCCCTTTATTCTCACCATAGACATAAATGCTACCCAAGTTATACCTACTTTGAGGCAAGAAATCTGTTATACAGCTTCAAACATGAATGATTCATGTCCAAATATGTTATAGAAACAGGCATGATCAGAATCTTTGAATTTAGAAAAGTTTTTTGGTGCTATTTTAAAGTATACCTAAGAATATACTGGCTAGTGCACTATTTATATTATCTTCATTTACATGTTACAAAAGGGAGAGATGTACTCGTTGTTAGATTGACAATGGAATTAATTTATTGTATGAAAGTGGAAACTTCAGCCTGGCTCGGTGGTTCAGCCTGTAATCCCGTGCCTTGGGAGGCTGAGGTGAGTGGAATGCCTGAGCCCACGAGTTCGAGACCAGTCCGGGCAACGTGGCGAGACCTCGTCTCTACAATAAATCAAAAAATTAGCCGGGCGTGGTGGCGTGCGCCTGTAGTTCCAGCTACTTGGAAGGCTGAGGTGGAAGGACCGCCGGTGCCCAGCAGGTCGAGGCTACGGTGGCCGGGAGCGGCCACTGCACTCCAGTCTGGGCAACAGTGAGACTCCAACTCAAAAAAAAAAAAAAAAAGTGGAAACTTCAATTTCCTTTTAAAATTTCTTTTTTTGTATTTTTTGAAATTTCAGAATAGAGATGGAAATTCTGTGCTGTCCAGGCTGGTCTCAAACTCCTGACCTCAAGTGATCCTCAAGTATCGACCTCCCAAAGTGTTTGGGATTAAAGACAGGAGCCACTGTGCCTGTCCAAATGTGGACGTTTTTGAAAGTGAAATTGTTTGTTATTAGTATTTACTACTGGAGCAACTAGTATACATTGAAACTTTTCTGGAAAAACAATATGCATGGTCACCCTAGTCACATTTTAAATCAGCCAATTTTCTGATTTTTTCAATCAGAGAAGACATTTAGTGAAAAGAAGCTGCCTAACTCAAAAAAAAATCTGGAAAGTTCACAGTAAGCCAGGCTTGGTATATGGACAGGAAAAAAGTGAGACTATAATCAGAATTGGCTGAAATTATGCCATAGCACCCACCTGCTGAGGATGTCTTTGCTAATGCATTTACCAGTGGCAAACTACCTTGCAACATACTCATCAACGAACCTTGAGTAAAACTGTCATGACACTACTATGCTGAGCACTCCACATCGCTGCCATTCCTACCACTACTAGAGGTATTCTGTTTTTCTTTTCTAGTGTTACTAGCTCTAATTTCAAAATTCAAATATCTGAGTCCAATTGTCCATGCCAAGTCATATGATTTTCCCTGACCACTATGAGATCTGGAAAATTGAATAACTGGTATTTTCATCCTTTGTGATAGTATATGTGTTTTAGCTTCAAACAAAAGAAGTGAAAAAATACCCAGTATTAAGAATGGAGTAAGATGTCCCAATAAGAAAAATATACATCAAAGTGTGACTTTTCTTAATTTGACACCAAAGTCTATGATATTTTCTATGCTCTGTGAAACTGCTCATGTGCAATAATGCTTTTTCACAACCTAATAGTTAACATAAATGTAAGAAATACAAATTCCAACTAATTAGAAAACATATTTTCTACTTTGATAAATAATATTTAATCATTTTGTTGGATGATTCCAAATGCCCACATGATTCCCATTTTTATAATACTGCAATCAAATTTAATTACTAGTATATAATGCTTTTGCAAAAATCTAAAAAAATGGTGTTGACCTTTTATATCAGTCAATTAGACACTAGCCACTTGCATAATGTGATTTAATGACCATCACAAAAAGGCATCTGTCTCTGTTAAATGTGTTTTTCTACTTGATTTGCAGTAGTGCATGTAATTCTATATTTAGAGATTTATTCTTCTTTAAGATCAAAAATATGTATTCAAGAATCAAGAATGAAAATGTAAATGGTGGCACTGTTCATCTTTTTTGCATTCTGGTGCTTGTACACAGTAGGCACTATATGATATACAATGCTTGTGGTATGTGAGTATTTGTACATTGTATGCATGTATGTATATGTGTCTGTGTAACAGATTGATAAACAAATTATATATATTATTTTAAAGATGTGGGGTACAATTCTAGGATTAGGTACATAAGTGATCATCATCATACAGGTGAAGTTTGTGTCTCCCATTAATCCTCACTTCACCTGAGGAATCAGGGACTCTTAGTGATGCTATGAGTCCTTCCTCCTTTCCCTGGCAGTGTCCCGCTACTGCCAATCCCTTTCTTGTAGTATTACAATAAATGAATCCTGAACATTTATCATAATGCAACAAATTTTTTTTAACATGTTTCATTCCTGGAAACTGATAAAACAGAATATTGGGCATTATACACATTAAATAGTGATTATCTCTGCATCTTATGAACACTCTCAAAGAAAGATGGCCAAATTTTGGCTTGAAATGATTCCCAAGGAAGATATAGTAATGAATATAACAAGTTAATAACATAACTAGTAAATTATGAAGATAAATAAATTTTTAAAAAATACTTAAATGAAAGAGAAAAGAAGGAAGAAAGGCAATGTAGTCCCTTTAAGATTTTGTCACAGTTCTGAAAAGATTGCCAGAATAACAAATAATATTTTTATTTTTATACGTTTTAAAAGTTCAGCCAATAGCCTGAAATTAACCTCTCTGGGTCTTTACACTTTAATGATTTTTGTAATTCTTTTTAGTCACAAAAATTAATCTTGTAGTCCACTTACTCTTGTAAAAGCAGAAACACATTCCTATCACTTACTTAGCATCATCGTACATAATTGATTGTGGACCAGATGCATTATCCTGTATTAACTTTTGGGGATAAATTAGGTGGTACAGATCACAAGGTTGAGAAAGCTGTATTAACTTTTGGGGATACAATAAGTAGGATGGAAACTACTTTTCTAGAGAAAAAAATATGTTCATGAACATACAGGACAAAATATTCAAGTACACTTTATGCATACAGCTCATGAAACGTAAAGTCTACCTAAATAATTCATAGATTGCATCACTTTTCCAAATTCTGTTTGTGAGTTAATCCTGTTTCTGAGCTTTCTCAACCTTGTGATCTGTACCACTTAACTTATCACTAACTCACATACTACACTGCCTTATTTCACTACTGGAGTGTGCATCATACCATATTTAGTGCCCAGTATTCTGTTGGGTGATAGATATTGAAATATATAGGATTTGATATCTGCCTTCAAGAATATTATACTCTATTGAAGAATCATTCCTTCAAACACATAATTTATTTTTAAAAGAACACACAATTTGATAGCTTTTCTACTTAATACATTAAGGTTAAATGAAGTGAGATGCATAGGTGCCTTTGTCTGAAAATGAATCACAGAAGTGATTTTAAACCAAAGCATGTCTTTTAAAAAAAATTATTTTAAAGATGTGGGGTACAATCCAGGGTTAGGTTTACAAATGTTCATTATGCAGATACCCTTGATGAGGTGGCTCCCCCAACTCTGGCAGTTTCCCTCTACTGCCAATCCCACCCCAAAGCGTGTCTTAAAAGTTGAAGAGGAATAAAGAAGGCAAATAATGTACTCAATAAATAATTAGAAATTGAACTGAGTTTACTTAAGTAAATGGGTCAGCATTGACTTCACAAGTACTGAACTGGATAGAAAATATTTTAAGTAATAATTGTGTTGTCAGAGGTTTAGGGAAATGGCAAAGCTCATTTATTGAGGTAGAGTATGAATTGGTTAAAATTTCAAGAAGACAATTTGCCAATTTATTTAAAAGGTTTAATGCTTTTTCTACCCTTTCACCTGGCAGATTCCTATGGTTTGGATATTTGTCAACTCCAAAACTCATGTTGAACTTTAATTCCCGATGTGGCAGTATTGAGAGGTGGGGCCTTTAAGAGATGACTGGGTCATGAGTGCCTTGCTTTCATGAATGTATTAATCCACTCATGAATTAATGGGTTCATGGATTATAAAGTTATCGCAAGAATAGAACTGGTATCTTTATAAAAAGAGAGATCCACGCTGGTATACTCAGTCCTCTTGACATGAGATACCCTGAATTTCCTCAGGACTCTTCAGGGCATTCCCAACAGCAAGAATGCCTGGGCCAGCTGCATCCCTTGGACCTTGAAATGTGTAGCCTCCATATCAGCAGGAAATAAATTTATTTTGTTTATAAGTTACCCAGTTTCAGGTATTGTTAAGAGCAACACATAACAGACTAAGACACAATTCTAATTCTAGGAATCTATAATAAGAAAATAAATAATGATGCTCACAATGATTTATGTTCAAGGTTGTTCTTTGCTACATTATTTATGAGAATAAAAATTCTAGAAAGAACTAAATATCCAACAATAAACCAGTTCAATGAATTATTTTGTTCTATACAAGGAATTCAGTTCCTAATATTAGAAGATGGTTAATGACATTGTCATTTTTCACAGATAAATGTTAAGTATAAAAGTCATGTTAAAAAGTATATGTGGCCTGTAATTCCAGCTACTTGGAAGGCTGAGGCGGAAGGATTGCCGGAGCCCAGCAGGCGAGGCTGCGGTGGCCGGAAGCAGCCACTGCACTCCAGTCTGGGCAACCGAGTAAGACTCAACTCAAAAAAAAAAAAAAAAAAAAGTATATTTGTATTTTCACATTAGTAATCACTGTGGATTTTAATTTTTTTTTGTAGTTTTCAGTGTTTTTCAAAACCTGTACAAGCAATATGTATTTTTTTACTTAAAAATATAATGCGGGCTGGGCTTGGGGGCTCAACCTGTAATCCTAGCACTTTGTGAGGGCCCGGGGTGTGGATTACCTGAGCCTGAGGGTTCGAGGCCAGCCCGGGCAACTTAATGAGACCTCACCTATACAATGACTCCAAAATTAGCCGGGCATGGTAGCACGCCTGTAGTTTCGGCTGCTTGGAAGGGTGAGGCAGAAGGATCACTGGAGCCCAGTGGTTCGTCGCTGGGGTGGCCATGAGCCTGCTACTGCATTCCAGCCTGGGCTACAGAGTGAGACTCCAACTCAAAAGAAAAAAAAAAAAGAAAGAAAAGAAACAAAACTTTTTTCTTCTGTTAGAGATCATCTGCAAGATCTTATGGGACATACTGAAAAGAGTAAAGTAAGTAAATAAGTGCTCTACAAGTATCAATTAAACATCAATTAATAAAATAAAAAATTCTTGAAACATGTCCTTCTCATATACCTGTAATATAGTATAGTGTAGTATATAGCTAAGAGTAGCACCCTTCTTGGGAATAACTTTCGTTGCCTGATTTATGTTAAATAAGCAAATGGAAAAATTTAGGATTCCTGAACATATAAAATCATGTTAGTGATCAATGTTCTTCCCAATAAGTGCAAAATGATAATTGATATGAAATTTGTTAGATAAATGAGACTATATGAGAAATTTAGCTTTACTCCAAAAAAGGAAACCCATGGTCCAAATTAATATAAAATTTAAATGTATAAACATAAGGCAGTGATACTTTAAGCCACAACGTTAAAAAAAAAAATCTATCTTTATGTGTTCTAGTGAGATTGGTATTTCTTTGATAAGAAATAAAAGTAGCTAACTTTTGAAAACAATTCACTATAAAATAAGTTTTGTAAAAATATTTCATTGTCTTGGCCCTCAGAAGTCATGTAATGTGATCATTATTATAGCACCCTATTCCTAGAATATTACTTCCAATCTACAAGAACACAATATGAAAAAATGAGAGGGAAACCTTATATTCTAAGCATATTAGTTTTATAGGTACAATTGATTTATGTTCCTGTCTCTTAGCCTACAATTGTTATCACAAGAAGGAACAATTTCAATGACTCTTCTGTCCTGTGAAATGTGCGAAGAACAATATAGGTTAAACTCGAGACTGGTGAATTCTCTTCTACAGTGATCATTATGTTTATTGGTTTCAAACCATAGTGAATATGTAAATATAGGAACAATTATCCCGAATCCAAATCTAAAATGTCTAAGGGAGGCAAGAGGCACTAGGCCATTTTTGAAATTATTTTAAGAATTTTTGATGTAGAAAAAGAGCTTAAAGTTACAAAAACACAAATCACAAACCACAGTGACTTGTTTTACTGGGAAGAAAACTGATCCACAGCTTAACTAAGGTTGTGAATGGCATTCATGTTAAGAACCAATAGGTTAAGGAGAGTAAATTCTTAGCTCATGAGCCTGTTACTTTGTTTCCTTGAAAAAGTTAGGTGATATTTATTCTTGGTAAATTATTCAGTCTTCCTCAAAATCAGTTTCCACATTTATAAGATAGATGATAATATCATGTATCAGTAATTATTTCTGGAATAAGAAGTATTGTGAATGAAGAAAGAATAAAGATGGATTTCCCACACTTAATTTTTTATTTAACAAATTAAAAAGTATTACTTTTATAAAGAAAAATTAAACCAGTACTTTTGAAAGTTGTTGTGAGGATTAAGTAAGCTGAATAATAAAAATAGATACTTTGCCATAAATTCTACTTCTTCATTTTAAAAATGCAGTGCACATACAGAAACATCTAGAAATGTGATGTTGTTCAGGAAAAATAAATAATTAGCTGATAATTTTCTTCTTAATCTGATATGTATGGTGATATGTATGTACATCTAACTTTTGTTGTTTGAGAGAAGAAGTTGTTTGAGGATGTATAAGAATGTACAAGCATTTGATGACACAACTGAAATATTTTTGGCCACAACTAGGAAGCAAAAATATAACCCTGAGCAAATATTATCAATTGTCATCATAATCTGAAGTGTTTTTTATCTATGGCTTCTGAAATCATCTGTTAAGAAAGGCAAAGCAATTGAAGGAATTTCTTTGGCCTCAAACAGAGTGGAATCCTTTTAAGAAAAATTCTTGCTTGAGAAATGTTCCTCTAAGGCATTAGAAAGGTTTAGATCAGGTATAAATACTCATGTTTTATTTCCCACCAGGATATTTACTGTGATACTTGAATTGTTAGCTTTTGGAGTTGGAGTTGTGGTTTCTATACTGTATTAAGTCTCTAAAATATGTTTATTATAAAAATAATTGTTTAAAAATTTTACTAACTCACTAAAGAAGACACATTTTCAATAGAACATATATGTGTCTCTATGCTTGCAATTCTGTAGTGAATAGTTTCATATATAGGTGGTATAACCTTAAATATTTTGTTCTCTCGGGTTTGGTTGTTCATCTGGGCACTACCACTTCTTTTCTTAGGATGCAGAGATAATAAATTATTTGAAGAGGATAGAACTAGAAAAATTTTATAATATATCTGAATATGAAGATACTAACTGTACATTTTCTATCGTGATTAGTATTATAAGGGGAAACAGGTAATCAGGGGAAAAAAGAGAGAGGATACAGAGTTTAATGGGTAGGGAGGAACATGAAATCTGAAAACAAATTGCAGATTAACTAAATTCACTTAAATCAACATATTCTTTGAGTCTCTTCACTTAAATATATTATTCAGCAAGTTGAAAAAAACAAGTGACCAAATAAGGTTAAAAGTGTGATTTTAAGTTACTACCCTCGATATTATTATTTCTAAAGAGCCAGCATTTTTCTGTCTTTCAGAGTCTTGCCTACTCCTATCCATCACAGATATCAAGAGGCCGCCTTCCTATCACAGGGTGATTTCTGGAGTCAAGATGTTTCAGACCTGAGTCCTATTTACAAAGCAGCAAAATATCCTTTCCTTCAATTTTACTCCTCCTCCACATCTGCAGTTCTCAGCTGCCTAGCATTTCTTTAGCAACATGCTTTGAAATTGACAAAGATCTTGTATCTCTTTCTTCATGTGGTAATGGGTCAAATTAAATAAGAACAAAATAATTTCAGAAGTGTAATAGGATGTCTGAAAAATCTCTCTCTCTCTCTCTCTCTCTCTCTCTCTCTCTCTCTCTCACACACACACACACACACACACACACACACACACACAGCTATGTCTTCATCCCCACCCCCTCCACTAAATTTCAACAGAGGGCTACAGCACATTTGTTTATATGAAAACATTATATGTAGATATGAAGCTTTCCCCACCCACCTTGTAATTAGCTTCTAATATAAAATTTTTAAAAAATTTGAAACCTTTAAACACCTCGACACCCACACCTACCCTAGTCTTGAGAATCTCCCCAACCCCAGTCCTTCCCCCTAAATGTTTACTCCCCATCCGTCTCAAAATGCACACATCCTTGAATATTTGCTCTTTTTACACAAATTATTAGCAGGCTTGAAACAGCTGTCCCACTTGCAAAATACCTAGTTAAAAAGGAAAGTAACGTAAACATATCCACTCTGCTTCTATGGAAGGAAAAACCAAACAGTAATTTTATTTAAAATGTCCTGTAAATCCCAAATCCTAAAACGATCCACAATCTTTTTTGGAACGCAAAAAATGGAAAAGGTGTGGACTCCGATGAGAAAAGTCTACAAAACAAGCTTTCCAGAAGTAGCATTTCCACGTTCTCTCCCCTCCCAGAAGCTTAGATTACTTGGTTTTTATAAACTCGAAGTTTCAGGAATCTACTGTTTCCCTCGCCAGACAAGCCTTTGCTTCCTGCTCCCCCAGCATCAGTGACCCAACAAGCATCTGCGCGGAGAACAGCTGCCCGCTACCTGCAGCGCCTTCACACCGAGCTTTGGAGATGAGCGATTTCTATCTCCTTCTCTCAAAATGCAACTGGTTGTTTACTTGTACATGTTTTAAATTAGCCCGAAGTGACGCGGAAACTTTGTGAGTGGTGTGTGTGTGTGTGTGTGTGTGTGTGTGTGTGTGTGTGTGTGTAGTGTGCGCGCGCCTTCCTGCCAGTGATTTTTTTTTTTTTTTTAAGAGCACTCACAAATCATCTTGGGATTTTTTCCCAGCCCCCTCTCTCCTTTTCCGGTTCTCAGTTAAAGCTTTCGAGTCTGGAATCAAAGACTTAAGCATGCATTGTGTTTTCACCTTGCAGAGTTAAATAACATTCAAGAAATATCATCGAAGAACCAACTCTCAATGATCAAATTGACTAAAATTCAGTAAGTTTTAGAAAGTATGTGCCTCGATTATATACCTTGCAACAAAAACTTCACAGCCAATTATGATATTATGTAATATACATGTTCCGAATAGCCACTTTCAACATGACAAAAAAAAAAAAAAAAAGGTTCAAAGACATCAAATAGCATAAAACACCGTGCCGCAGAGAAGGAAGAAATGCATTTAAAGCACCGATGAAAATGGCGTGCAGTATAATTACCTCAAATTGCTGTTCGCTTGACACCCTGACACTAATTTTATTCAAGCCATTGGGAAATAAATGTTTTAAAAGCACTCCGCGAACGCTGGAGCTAGTGGGGTCTGTGAGGTCGTTAAGGAAAGGAAAGGGTAAAGTTTCCAGCTCGCAAAAAGAATTAAATAATCCATTTAAAATAAGCGTCTATGTAGATCGACAGCCTTTAATGCTCACATTTTTAACGCTTGCCCTGTACGTGGATTTTTCCCCCCTTTCAGCATTCCCTCACCAGATGGATTTTTGCTACTGCAGATCAGCAGAGGGTGTCAGATCTTTCAGAGTGCACCAGGCTGGAACGAGCAGAGCTTCTTAGCAACTCTCTTCTCCGCCTCCCTCCCCTCATTCTCGCGCTCTCTTCCTCCCTCAGACAACTCACCCCCCCGCCCTCCGCCCCCCTCCACGTAATTCCGAAAGAGCAGAAGAAAGAGAAGGAGAACAAGAAAAGAAGAGCGAGTGAGCGAGAGCAAGAGCACAGGAAAAAGGCTGAAGAGGACCGAAGGGGAGGAAAGGAAAAGGATGGACAGTCACAAAATGCAGCGATTGCGGAAATTTTCCAGCGCCATTGGCTGGGCAGCGTGAGTCCTTCCGTCGGTCGTGATTTCAGCACCGGGGGGACTGGACAGCACCTCGGGGGGACTTCTGGGCATCCCGCAACCACAGCAAGAACTCCACCGGCAGCCTCCACAGCAGAAGCCGCTGAAAAGCCTGCTTTGTATCAGAGAGGCAAGGTCAGTCCGACGCACAGCCATGCACAGGCAGTGCGCCTGTACTACGCTGCAAACCCTCTGCTTGTTTCTCTAACATGCACTTGCTTCTAATTACTAGCATTGTTTCCTTTCTGGTCGGTGAGGACCGCTAGACGAGATTCTGTAGGGGTGTACTTTTAATTTATATGTATATATTTAACTTCTTTTTGGTTATTCTTAAAGGGTTTTGAGGGGGAGTGGGGGGTTTTTTTCTACTTTTTTTTTTTTTTTTTTTTTTTTTTTTTGCTTGCCTTGCACTACGTGCCTGGATAGTTTGTGGATATAATTATTGACTGGCGTCTGGGCTATTGCAGTGCGGGGGGGGTTAGGGAGGAAGGAATCCACCCCCACCCCCCCAAACCCTTTTCTTCTCCTTCCCTGGGTTCGGACATTGGAGCACTAAATGAACTTGAATTGTGTCTGTGGCGAGCAGGATGGTCGCTGTTACTTTGTGATGAGATCGGGGATGAATTGCTCGCTTTAAAAATGCTGCTTTGGATTCTGTTGCTGGAGACGTCTCTTTGTTTTGCCGCTGGAAACGTTACAGGGGACGTTTGCAAAGAGAAGATCTGTTCCTGCAATGAGATAGAAGGGGACCTACATGTAGACTGTGAAAAAAAGGGCTTTACAAGTCTGCAGCGTTTCACCGCCCCGACTTCCCAGTTTTACCATTTATTTCTGCATGGCAATTCCCTCACTCGACTTTTCCCTAATGAGTTCGCTAACTTTTATAATGCGGTTAGTTTGCACATGGAAAACAATGGCTTGCATGAGATCGTTCCGGGGGCTTTTCTGGGGCTGCAGCTGGTGAAGAGGTTGCACATCAATAACAACAAGATCAAGTCCTTTCGAAAGCAGACTTTTTTGGGGCTGGACGATCTGGAGTACCTCCAGGCAGATTTTAATTTATTACGCGATATAGACCCAGGGGCCTTCCAGGACTTGAACAAGCTGGAGGTACTCATCTTAAATGACAATCTCATCAGCACCCTACCTGCCAACGTGTTCCAGTATGTGCCCATCACCCACCTCGACCTCCGGGGAAACAGGCTGAAAACGCTGCCCTATGAGGAGGTCTTGGAGCAGATCCCTGGCATCGCCGAGATCCTGCTGGAGGATAACCCTTGGGACTGCACCTGTGATCTGCTCTCCCTGAAGGAATGGCTGGAAAACATCCCCAAGAATGCCCTGATCGGCCGAGTGGTCTGCGAAGCCCCCACCAGACTGCAGGGTAAAGACCTCAATGAAACCACCGAGCAGGACTTGTGTCCTTTGAAAAACCGAGTGGATTCTAGTCTCCCAGCGCCCCCTGCCCAAGAAGAAACCTTTGCCCCTGGCCCCCTGCCAACTCCTTTCAAGACGAACGGGCAGGAGGATCATGCCACCCCAGGGTCTGCTCCCAACGGAGGTACAAAGATACCAGGCAACTGGCAGATCAAAATCAGACCCACGGCAGCGATAGCGACGGGCAGCGCCAGAAACAAGCCCCTGGCCAGCAGTCTGCCCTGCCCCGGGGGCTGCAGCTGCGACCACGTCCCGGGGTCGGGTTTAAAGATGAACTGCAACAACCGGAACGTGAGCAGCTTGGCTGATCTGAAGCCCAAGCTCGCCAACGTGCAGGAGCTCTTCCTGCGAGATAACAAGATCCACAGCATCCGAAAATCGCACTTTGCGGATTACAAGAACCTCATTCTGTTGGATCTGGGCAACAACAACATCGCCACCGTGGAGAACAACACTTTCAAGAACCTTTTGGACCTCAGGTGGCTGTACATGGACAGCAATTACCTGGACACGCTGTCCCGGGAGAAATTCGCGGGGCTGCAGAACCTAGAGTACTTGAACGTGGAGTACAACGCGATCCAGCTCATCCTCCCCGGCACTTTCCACGCCATGCCCAAGCTGAGGATCCTCATTCTCAACAACAACTTGCTGAGGTCCCTCCCCGTGGACGTGTTCGCTGGGGTCTCGCTCTCTAAGCTCAGCCTGCACAACAATTACTTCATGTACCTCCCGGTGGCAGGGGTGCTGGACCAGTTAACCTCCATCATCCAGGTCGACCTGCACGGGAACCCCTGGGAGTGCTCCTGCACCATTGTGCCTTTCAAGCAATGGGCAGAACGCCTGGGTTCCGAAGTGCTGATGAGCGACCTCAAGTGCGAGACGCCGGTGGACTTCTTTAGAAAGGATTTCATGCTCCTCTCCAACGACGAGATCTGCCCTCAGCTGTACGGGCGGATCTCGCCCACGTTAACTTCGCACAGTAAAAACAGCACAGGGTTGGCGGAGACCGGGACGCACTCCAACTCCTACCTAGACACCAGCAGGGTGTCCATCTCGGTGTTGGTCCCGGGACTGCTGCTGGTGTTTGTCACCTCCGCCTTCACGGTGGTGGGCATGCTCGTGTTTATCCTGAGGAACAGAAAGCGGTCCAAGAGAAGGGATGCCAACTCCTCCGCGTCCGAGATCAATTCCCTACAGACAGTCTGTGACTCTTCCTACTGGCACAGTGGGCCTTACAACGCAGATGGGGCCCACAGAGTGTATGACTGTGGCTCTCACTCGCTCTCAGACTGAGACCCCAGCCCGGAAGGAGGAGGGGCAGGGGAAGGCGATGCATCCGTCCCCGCCGCCCGCAGCCACCCCGGGCGTTGGAAGAGCGTTGACCCAAATCCTGCGCACCACAAACCTCCAGGGGCAAACGTGAATAAGTAACTGTGGACTCGCTCGACTGAGAGGGTCTGACCCTCAGCTCCCTCCTGGAAACAAAGAGCTGACTGTGGCGAGCTGGGAGAGCGCAGCCAGCTCGCTCTTTGCTCGAATCCCTTTGGACAGAAAGCCCAGCAGGGACGCTGCTGGAAGAATTGACAGTGCCCTCCCCCTTCCGCAGAAGGGCCCCTGGGGTCGGATGCCGCCGTTCTATACATATATACATATATCCACATCTATATAGAGAGATAGATATCTATTTTTCCCCTGTGGATTAGCCCCGTGATGGCTCCCTGTTGGCTACGCAGGGATGGGCAGTTGCACGAAGGCATGAATGTATTGTAAATAAGTAACTTTGACTTCTGACAAAAACAAAAAGTGCTGCATGGCTCGCATGGAATCCACGCGCTCCAGGGACTCTGCCCGCCCCCGCGACTGGAGAAGGCGTCTCGTTCACAGCACCCACCCTCTTACCTGATAAGTCCCACCGTATCAAACTTTCTATAAACAAAATACAGTATAATCAGAAAGTGCCATTTCGCCATCATTTGTGATCGGTAGGCAGTTCAGAGCATACGTTTACTGTGAAAAAAAAAATGTAAAGGTTTTATTTAAGACATTTGCATGGCTAGTCATCAGTCCATTTTATGAGTTAACAATGTATTTTGTTGAGGGAAGTTTTTAGGGGTTGTTTTGGGTTCTTTTATTTTGGTGGTGATGTTTTATTTTATTTTGCTTTTTGAGGGGGGATATTTTTCTATACATATCCAATAATGCCTTCCATCTGAATGTAAATTAAGTACACATGATTTCTATTATAGTATCAGTGTAATTATCAAAAAAAAAAAAGACTTTGAGGCAGTTAAGCATGACCAATTAATGTCACTCTAGTGCTTAGGCTGCGATCCTATGGTAGCAATTCTGTGCCGGTATAAATCTTACTTATAAAGTAGGGAAAAAAGAACAGAGAAAGCACGTTAAACTTACTAATTCTATTCGAGGATTTTATAATGGCATATTTTTTCAGTATTAAAGTGAAAATGTTTTCAACTTTGGGTCCTTACCTTTTTCCAGCTTCATATTTGCAACTGGTAAATTGGATTTGCGGTGGAAGGAACGGGGAGGGGAACAGTTGGGGGTGGATCCCCTCTTGGGCTACATTAAGGCTCTTTCTCTAATCGCCTTACTTAGCTTTTTGATCCTTTAGGTAGCTCCTCTTACCCCATCCCCCAAGCCGTCCTCCCCACCCCGCGACCCCCGCCGCCCCCACCCCCCACTTTACCAGCTTGCCCTGTCCTTAAAGTAAGGTCTTCCCCGAATACACTCCACTCCCTCTGTTCCCTACTCTAATGCGGCAGTGAATCCCTGTATTCATGCTGGAAATCCCTCGCTGCTGCTTTTGTTGGTGCTACCCACACTGCAGATATATTAAGGATGTTAGGAGAGATTTGATTTAATTGACTCTGCCTAGATCGGTCTCATTAAACAGAGTGGAGATTTCATTGGTCAGCACTCCTCCATGAAAGACAGCCCTAATGACTGGCATTTGAGACGCTGCTGGCATTTTGAATTCAACATCTGCTGAAAACGGTAAAACTAATTAGTGCCCACCCACCTACCCCGCCCCAGCAACTGCATATTGAAATTTGTTAAAGCACTCGTCTTTATAAAAATTAATCATTATCCTAAAGAAGTGCTCCTCTCCCATCATCTGGATTTCTGGTTGTGGTCCAGAAATTAACAAGAAATCATTGAACTGTTTGAATTTTATGAACCCCTGTAACTAACTCTGGCCTCAATCATATTTCTCTGGGATTTCTAAACAGCAGTTATGCTTAAAAAGCAAACAAAACACATGTTGTTGGGGTCTGCATTCCACCACATATCCACCCTTGAGAAGTATGTCAAAAACTGCAGGCCACAGATTTTTAAGAGTATAGGATGATAAATCATCTAATGAAAGTCCCTGTAGCAGTTGTAAGTAGTTTTGCCATCTAGAACTCATATTCTAGAGAAAAGTAATTTCCCAGGACGGTGATGTTCTGGAATATGTATTATTTATTTTAACACTTTTAAAATAAAATCTTTATTATAAACCATGACTATTCCTAATGCCATTCATCATTTTCTGTCGATTCTTTTGTTTGTGGACTGCATTTCATGACAGCAAAACTGTAACCTACTCTCCTCCTGCAAATATTATGGGTTTTTTATTTATTAATTTTTCATATGAAGGTTTTCTTTTTTTATGAAAAGTACAACTGGATTTGTGGCAAGCAACCAACAGATTTATTTGTGATGGAAAAATTGGAAAGGAGAAAAGTCATATATTGAACAATGTTCTGACCTTAAGAAAGAAAAGAAAAAATGGCAGATGTAGAAACAATATCTCTGGTGGAAAGTGACATTTAACAAAAGATATCTAATGAGACAGAATAGTAACTTTGAAACTGATACATGTCTATTCTAGGTCGGGAAACTAAAACTTTTTATAGGTGACGTGCGCAGAAGCAAAAACTTCCATTCATCATAATTAAAAATAAATTGCAATTAGAAGCCAACTTTAAAGGGGTCACATTATTTTTTTAAATTATTAGCTTTAATGGTTTTGGAGTGGTCATTGTGTATGAGACATGTGCTAAGTGGTTTCCAGAGTTATTTAATTTAGTCTTTACAACCACATGGTAGTTTAGTAAGATATTACTATTCTATTATACTGATGAGAAAATTGAGGCTTAAGAAGAGTAAGCAATAATTCAGGTCATACATAGTTAATAGTGGAGTCAAATTTAAATCCAATTTTCTTTGTATTCAAACCCCTTATTCTTTGTGAACTACTCATATACATTCACCTTATCAAGTTCTTAAAGAATGCAATTTTAAAAAGTCACAAAGATACTATAAAAGAAATTAGGGACCCAAGATGTATTTTCTGAATCAATTACCATATGTATTGATGGCTCTTCACATTTCCAGTATCTCTTGCAGTAAAAAAAAAAAAAAGTTTCCCTTCATTCACTGGAGATAACGTCAATGTGTTCTCCAAGAGTAGTGTAGAAGAAGACATACAAGGAAAAGATGAATGTGCCATATGAGTTCATAAATTATAAACATTCAAATTACTAAATCTAAATTGTCTACATATTGACTCTAAATTTTAGAGCTATCAAAATATTTTAATAAATCAATATATTTTAAAAGTTTATGTAGAAAATATGTCAAAATTTTATATATAGGAGCATTAGTTATTTAAACTGGCAGTGTTCTATTCATTTTGATAAAATATTGTTATAATTATATATATGCTTAATAAATATTAGTTTTGTATACACATACTAGTTTAGTTTATCTTCTTTTTGTTTTGTCTTTAAACAAAATTCCCATGTAACTGTAGTTGTCATGTGCATTAGTTGAGATATCTTGTTTCCAGTTAAATCATTCTTTAATTCATCAAAGTAAAAGAGATTTAATTGTGCTCAATGGAGAATGAGGAAAGAAGAAGGTATTTTGTTTAGTTGCATTGCTTTAAAGAAAGTCATAGTTTCTGTGGCTACTGTTGTAACTAAGAATATACTGGAATTCAACTTGTTGCCATAGAAATTTATTGTTTAACCATTTTTACATGCTTACCCAGGAGGAAATTGAAATAGCTGATATCACAATAAATAACAAGGTTCTTTTTCTTAGCAGTATTTATATTAGATGGAATGAGAATTGTCAGGAATTTTAACAAGTGTCAAAATGATATTGGTGATTCCAAGGACAGTTTGTTAATTTAGCTTTTTAGGATTTCTAATACATGTTATTTAGTATGTACAGAGAGAAAGATAAATTTGCAAGGATGAACATGGGTGTTCTGTTTATAACATGTTGGTCGAAAATTAAAAATAGTGGTTTCTAATTCAGCATTTCTACTAGATAATCTGTAAATACTATTTTTTGTTTGTATACTTATTTGAAGAAAAATGGAATATAAATATAAAATGTGCTAAAAATTTAATTTTAACATATATTAAGTTTTGGCACATTTTCTTTAATATTTTAAACCATTCTAAATTCAATATATTATTATTTAATTTTAAAGAGTGAGATCTGTATAATATCAAGAGACTAATTATATGCATACTTAAGACTTTTACATTATATAATTTGCTTTAATGTGGCCCTGAACCATAAAGAAGAGGGCTAAATTAAATATGTCTCACATAATCTCTTGGAACTTTCTTTCATCTACAATGTTGCCAAAATGTTATTATAAAAACTAACTTGTGGAAAATCCAAGACTTTCTTCTTGGTGTTAAAAAGAAATGCCACTAAATGTTTCCATGAAACTACATATTAAATATAGAGATGTCCTGAAACAGGAACCAATTGACCTTTTTGTGACCGATCAAAATTTGATTGAATTTTAGATAAAATTAAATAGTTAAGATAATAACAAATTAAGTGTTTAAGAACTATAGTCTACAAATGAAATAGACCACTGAAGAAATCATCTTAGATGATTAAAGTCCAATATAACCTTTTTGCCTCAACTTACTAGGAATTTAAGTTATTGGTTTAGACCTCAATTATCCAATTAATTACTCATTTTTCCCATTTACTTGCTATATGTATTATTTTATGTACTTGAGATATAATTATATTTCATGCTTGAACTTTGCACAAAACGTACTGGAGAATTATCTAATCGTTTAAAGACTTTTAAATGTGTTAGGCTTAAATATTCTATTGGTAACATTAATTGGGTTCTCGCTACATGAAAAATACTGTAGAAACTATCTTGGGAAAATAAATAAGTTCAAACCTCAAGTAGTTTATGACCCACAAAAGTGAGATGTACACATCCTTGTCATGGTAGAATAGTACATCCTTGGTAGTGTGCAAAAATTGTCACTATAATGTTTTGTATTTCTTTCTTCTAAGTAATTTAGGTTTTGAGCCATTTGAAAAAATGTAGTCATTACATCAGTTTTATTAGCTATTATAAATAGTTAAAAATCTTAAAGTAGTGTTTTAAATAAAGAAGAGGTATTTTATTTAGTTATCATAATAGTTTTATTTTCATTCATTTTATCTTCATTTCTTTTTCTGTAAAATGGGAATAATTCCTGGTATTTTATAACTTTACTAATACATTTTTGACTAGGCATTCTAAACTGAAATAATCAAACCAGTGTTATCTGAGTAAGTGAATGACTGATAATTTTTTAATTGTAGTTACTTGAGAAATCAGATATTATTTTAGAAAATTTTAAAAAATATTTTATAGTAAAAGACATATAGAAAGAGTTTCTGGGCACTTAGCTTTGATTAGTGTTATTTATATATGTAAAATAGATTACAGAGGCTTTAATATAACCTTGTGTATACTTTTAAAATAATTCCCTTGCTATTTAT
This sequence comes from Cephalopachus bancanus, assembly GCA_027257055.1. Taxonomy (NCBI): domain Eukaryota; kingdom Metazoa; phylum Chordata; class Mammalia; order Primates; family Tarsiidae; genus Cephalopachus; species Cephalopachus bancanus. The sequence goes on along the minus strand of JAPVLO010000068.1, from coordinate 7,374,955 downwards.
TGATTAGTAAAATGTAATACTCAATTACTTATTAGTAACATGCAGATACACAAGTCCAAAAGTTTAACAAGCAGAAAGCAGTAAGCTAAGTCATGCATTTACTCACTTGTATGTCTTATTCTCTTTGCTTTTAACTCCATTTCTTTTCTTGGCAGAAGAATACAGGAAGGAAACATGCTCAGTTACAGCATATCAATAGAAAAAGTCAATATATAGTAAAACATGTAAGTGCCTCAAATACAGATGATAAATGTCCATTCCATAGCATTATCAAAGATGTAGTCTTTGCCTCCCAGAAAAGGGGGGAAAAGTGGAAAAGGGTCACCATTACCATAAACTACAATGGACCTTCCCAGTCTCTGACATTGATTGTGCACTTTCCTTTTAAAATCAATGTCGTATTAAACATTTCTAAGTTTCATATGAAATGAAAAGGAATGTGCATTGCAATGAGAATATGATTTGGATACTGTTGTGTCCATACGTAGATTTTATCACCACTTCCATAAAATAATAAGATTACAAAATAGTGCAGAAATTTGAAATTGTGTGTTGGTAATACACTATAGCAGAATTCACACATTTTAGTCAATGTATATTTATTTATTTAAAAAACCTCTTATATAATTAAAATGCTCCCACATATCAAAATCATTATAGCTACAATATTTTGTTCTGTAAGGTATAAAATGGTACCATATAATATGTGCTAACTTTGGTTTAATTAGATAAAATTTGTGTTAATCTGATTCAATTATGAATCCAATGAACTTTATTTCATTGAACATATTTAACATCAGTGTGTTTTTTGACTGCATATACACCAAATAGTTGGGTATATCTTTGTCATAACAAAGTCAGATATTAATGCTAGTGAACTTCTCAAAGTGTCTCAATAATGGATGTAATTGGCTTAACTAGTTACCAAACAAATTCAGATTGAAATTACTAAATTACTTAAGCAAAGAGTTTAATGCTGTTAATACCTCTGTTTCCCGAATGACTAAATGTTTTTCTGTGTCTCAGCAAATGCTTCAATGAAAGAGATAATCCTTTTTTTCTTGATCAGAAAATGTTACATTTTTACACATTTTTCAGCAAAACTTTGATGGAATAATATTTGCATTTTTCACTATAACAGTCAGCTTTCCAGTAATCAGATTTCTTGTTACAGATGGCATTGGGAATAATTAGGCATTAATACATAACAAGCAGATTATTCCAAGAGGCTATTATATCATATGATGTAATATTATAAAGAACAAGACTTGAAGCCAGGAAACTAACAATTGGAAACAGCAGTAATCTTCAAGAATTGAATTACATGGACTTCCATGTTACTATTATAACTCAAAATTTATAAGCATCAAATTAAGAGGAAAGTCAGATCAGAACATTTTTGATATTATTTGCATGAACATGACATTACTAATAGCCAGCTTAAAAAAATTTATTCTACAACTTTTTATAATATAGAGCATTTTTCTTCCAGCATTTTTACGTGGGTAGCTAACATTTTGCCTATTAAGTTTTCATCCCTAAAAGCCCAGTTCACACAGTTGATGAGCAATTAAACGCATAGACAGGAAGCAAAATTACTTTATTTTAGAAATGCAGGTTTTTAAGGCATCATATATTAAACTAGTATAACATATTTCAAGAAAAAATTCAATTTATATGTATATTTTCTTTTACACCATAAAAGAAATAAATTCACTATGTTCTTTGTAATAAAATGAGTTCTTCAGAACTAATATATCAACGGTGAATGTACCACATGGCTTGTGGTAGTTCAAGGAGGCAACATAGCACTGGTGTCAGGGAAATATATCTTAATTATACTAAATTCAGAAAACAAAAGAGAAAAGGAAAGGAAAAACAAATGAGATGATAGCAATTTTTATTTAATTGATTCAGCAAATATTTATTGATCACTTACTATGTGCCACACATTTATGCAGAGGTTCTAAAGCAACACACAACTAGATTTCTGTTTATATGAATTTATGTTTTGTAGAAGATTACAGAACAAAAAACAATACATAACCAATAACATACATTTGAATAATGAAGAACTATGGATGAACAAATAAATGAGGAATAAGATGATGACTCCCCTTTTTTCTTAATATGGTCAAGGAAGTCCTCTCTGAGCAGATAATATTTGAACTGAGTGAAACATGGTAAAAAGGAGATAGGAATTTTCAGATTTGAAGGAACAGAGATTGTGGAAAAATAAATCAACTGCAAAGTAGTCTAATTTATGAATGTTTGAGGACTGGAAGACAGGAAGACTAGAATCTGGCCATAAGCAGACATAGAAATAGAGAGGCAGAGAGAAGCCAGATAATGCTTTACAAGATATAGCAAGGGATTTAGATTTTATTTCAAGTACAACAGAAAGTTTTTAAGTTGGTGAGTGATATAATCTAAGTATGATCAAAACTGTTTTGGTTTCTTTAGAGAGAATGAATTGTAGGGAGCAAAAGTGGAAGTCGAGGAGCTACTGCTATAATATGGGAAAGAGTTTATGTTATCTTTGGATAATAGTGGCAGTAATGGAGACAGGCAGAAGTGGAAAGATCATAAGTGGGTGTGGGAGGGTGTATATTGTTGATGTGGGAATGAAGGAAAAAAGTAGTTTTGTGAGTTTTACTGCTTTATCAACCAACTTGATAATGATGCCTTTTATTAAGAGAGAAAGACTAGAGAAAGCAGATTTCGGGTTACAGAGTTAGACTTTGGCATGTTAAATTTTTAATATCTGCATGTTCTGAGAAAGCACACACAAAGAGAATATGGAACATGAGAAAATGGAACTCAGGGAGAGTTTAGGAAGTAAAACATGGACTCATTATGAATCACTCATTACTCTTGTATTAATGGTTACTTTTCAGAGATTAAAAATGGAGTCTGTGGTTGCATTTAACTGGCGTACTTTGATTTTAAGATTGACTCTTTGAAAATTAAATGTAAACTTGTTTTTAGGCACAACTAATACAGAAAAGGTATAAAGCATGTTTGATATCTATTGTACCTGTGCAGTTTCCCCAAACCAAATGTGAAACTTAGTGAAATATGAATTTATGAAAATCAATGGGAAAACAAATGAAATGATGTGAAAAAATGATTTAAAAAACATATTTATATTGTGACATAAAGGTACACTGTAAGCCTTAAATTGAAATGCTTAATTTTATTTTAATAAGCATATTTCTGAATAAGAATGAAACAACTAACTGCATCCATTACCACTATTACCACCAACAAAAAACTTAGACTTTTTGTTTTCCTCAGGAGAAAAAATTTTGACAAAGGAAGATTATCTTTAGTAATATCAATAATACAAGAATGAGAATCAGACAACATTCATTTGGTAATTGGTAGAAAGTTGGTGTCTGTTTTGGAAGGTTTTATTTTGCTTTTGTTTGTATACAGCTCTGTGGTATATCTCTTAAAAACAATACACCACATTTGATACGTAGTCCAGTCTCTGAGTAGGCAGCACGTTTTTAAAATAAAATCATGTTTTCTTTATAGAACCATTTATGTGCACATACCATTCAGCTCACTATTATTAACTGTCTCTAATCCCCAACAACCTAAGTGTAATTGGACTTAATCTTCTAAGCAAATTGTGATTACTTTTATTTCACTTTAGTACTGCTGCAATTCAAATATTAGTTTTAGACATTGTACAAGAATAGTTTTCCCTCTTCACAGGCTCTGAGTAGTTTTGGTTATTTCTGCCTAGATATAACACCATGTTGTAAATACCCTGCTTATTTTTATAAAGAGTGTTAAAAGCTAGATGAAAGCTCTGCTTAGTTTCTCACAATACAGCCTCTTGGTGCTATAGAGTTCAAAGTCCCTGGGATCATTTGTGGGTACCACAAAAATGAACATGTAGGGAAAGGGTCTTGATTCTGGATTAAGTTGTCCTCTAACTAGTTCTGTGATGTTAGGCAAGGCTCTTAATTCTGATGAACTTCAATTTTCTTATCTAAAATGAGAGTGTTCAACTAGAATCAAGCTATCAGAAAGCATTTTCTGTCAGGGGTCAGACAATAAGTATTTTAGGCTTCATGGGCTAAGATTCAAAATCTAGGATATTTTGCAGCTATTAGATATTACGTAGCTATTAGTTACCTTTATATATTATAAAATAAGAGAGAAAACAAATTTCCCAACATTTTATTGATGAAATTTAAAATGAGTTCAAACTGGAAAATTTCTTATAATTTTTATGTCACAAAATATTTTTTAAAATTTTTCAACCATTTAAAAATGAAAAAAAAGACTTTTAGATCATAGACAGTGTAAAATCAGGCAGTAGAGCTGATCTGGTAGTTTGCCTGTCCCTGAACTGGATTAATTTTACAGTACCCTAGGAAATTGGGTTTATTATATATTTATTAAGATGTCTTCAAAATTTTTTACTTTATACAAGTTATATAGATTCTTCAAAATTATATAGGATATTTGTATAAGTTTTTGTACTCAACTTATAGATTTATAAATTAAGCCAGTGAATTTATCAAAATATAATTATAGTTGTGTATCTAAAGTTAACCAGGAATAAAATCATGGTTGAAGAGGATTAGTTGTAAATTAATCATGTTTGATCAACAATTATTAAAGTGGTTGAGCACCATCTCTAGAATCAGATTGTTGCAATTCTAATCTTAGCTTTGAGAACTACCAATTGTGTGAATTTGATCAAGTTACTAAACTTATAGAACTTTGATTTTCTTTTGTTAAATGACAATAATAGTATTTATCTCATAGCAATGTAGTAAATATGTGACTATGAATGTGAAAATGTCATGAATGAATTAGTATGGTAAAATGCTTTAAAGATATTTTAATACTTTATGAACTTCAGAAGCATTGGCTATTTATTAATAGTAAATGTCTATTGCATCATTTAATACAATCTTCAACATAATCATGTCTGGTAGACAATGTCTTTGTCTTGTGCCTGAGATTACAATGCTAAGTGACAGAGTCAAAATTCAAAGCCAGGTGTGATGGACTTAAAAACAAATGCATTTTGACTGCATAACTGGGTATATGGGGAAATGTCATTGCCCACTTCTACCTTCCATGGCATTTTTCTTACATCCAAGTGCTTGTGGTTTTTCCTGAGATTATAGGTTCATAATGCTATTTTGTAGTCACGTTTTCCCATTTCATACTCACATTGAAATAGATGATTTTTAAAATTTGATACAATAAATGTATATTCTCCCCCCCCACTCGTTTCTAGTTACTAGACAGTAACTGATACTCTTACATTTCATTTCTCTTCCTTCTGGCCTTCCAGCAACTAAGCTCCATTTAAATCTTTTCATGGTAGCTGATTTTAGCTAGTGTACAGAAGGGAAATTTTGTACAGTAGTGTGCAGAAGTGTTCAGAAGGAAAATTTTGTATTAAACCATCTTTTGTCACTTCCTATTGCTATGAAATTTGAGATTATTTTCAATACAGCAAATTTACTCAAGAGATGTGATATTTAAAACAAATTAATAGCAGTTTGGGAGCCTAAACAAGGGCATGTTTACTGCCAACATTTCAGTGGGACTGTTTGGCAGGAAGAATGCTTTCAAAAGTTTCACATTACATATAATAAAATGTGCTATGGAGCCGAATTGCCATTTTTGTAATCAATAAGAGATTTTAAAATTTGTGTTACTCAATATTTATCTTTTAAAACATTTAATTTATTTAACAAATAATAATCGTATATTATACGAATACAATGTGATATTTATATATATAGTTGAATGATTGCAGCAAGCCAATTAACATATCCATCATCTCACTTACCTATCATTTCTTTGTGGTAAGAGTGTTTAAAATCTACTTTTCTCCATTGCCTCAGAAAATGAGAATGGACAGTTTTTTTCTTTTGCCACTTCCCAGCTGTCCTATCCTATTGGAAAGGAAATTCAGTCTCGTGGTTGCATAAGACAAATTCTTCTCCAACCATTCAGTTGCAGAACTTGAGCAACTATTGTATTCGATTTTGAAAATGCTGTGTTATTGTATTCCAGGGTCTTCAGTTTATTTTACTTGGCACAACGTCTGTCTAAGAATATACCTGTAATAATATTCCCGGAATAATACTAATATTCCATGCTATCTGTAATTCATTTTGCTTTCCAATACTGAAAGTGAAATAAGTTAAGATGCCAGAATATACTTACTTAGGATGGAAAAAAATGCTTCTCTTCCATGGTTTCTAATATAATCCCTGTTGACTTTGCTATTAATACAGATGTGGCCCATAATTCCAAATGTCCAAAAGATTTCCCAAAAAATGTGGCTCCATAAAGGATTTCTTGATTTTAAAATTTAGAAAAATACTGCATTAAGTAACTTTAATAGTTCTTATGATAAGACTTCACAGATTTTAAGAATACTGTATTTGCAGATACAATATTCGGTTTCCATGAGAAATGTAAGGTATATTTTCCACACTTCTTGACCTCATAAAACCAATTATTCTGTCCTCCACACCACCTTTGTTTGTCTGTTTTTCCAGGACATTTATTAGAATTGCGGCCTGTAAAAGGTAATTATCGACAAACCTAACCAAGGAGGGGAAAAACAAACTCAAAGCTTAAAAAACTAAATTCATAGTGGTATAAAATAACAGACATAGACAATTCTGAAAGAAAACTAATAATCCTGGGAATAATAATAATAATAATAAAACAGAAAAACGAGCCATTGCATTTATTTCCTGTAGCTTTCAGGCATTTCTAAGTCCAGTTGAATGCCTTTTACCATGAAGAGCTCTCTTTTCTTCAGTACATATGTTGAACCACAGGATATCACTACTTTATGACCCAGTGGTTCAAAATAACTCATTTCAAGAAAAAACAAAACATGCTATTGAACAAACTTCCTTTATTGATCTAATACTGAAAGATTAATTAGCATACCACAATATCATGGAAATTAGATCACTGGTCAGATGTGACATCACAAGCCTATAGTCCTAGCTACTCAAGAGCTGAGGAAGGAATATCCCTTGAGTCTAGGAGTTCAAGGCCACATTGTGCAATGATTACACCTGTGAATAGCCACTGCATTCCAGCATGGACAATGTAGTTAGACCCAGTTCCTACAAATGAATGAATGAATAATAATAAAATTAATAAATAAATAAAATTAACCAGTCACAATAGTGCACACTTTAAAACAGTGTACAGTCCAAAGTTGCCCCAGTCTCACTTGTCTTTAATAAGTTGTCTTTTCCATACATGAATTTCATAAGCCTAACAAATAAAATATGCCAAATAATAAACTGACAAATAATAAAATGATTAATATACATTTCTTAAAATCTGGAACTAGGTGACTTTCTTATTCAACTTTGTAAGCAAGTTTATTTCTTTTAATTTAGTGTGTTAAAAAGCTGATTGATTTTCTACCTGAATTTATCACTTAAAACCATACTTAATGAAACAAAAGGTCAATTTACTCTTATTTGCCAGTTTTGTTAAATCACTAAGCCAATGCCATGTAGTGAAGAATTTACTTTTCATCACCATTAAAAATAAGCTATACATGTGCTAACAATGATAAATAGGTATTTTTTGAACACTAGAATATCTAATGACGTTAGATTCAATTCACATTTTAAGTTCTCCCTAAGCAGGTTTTATGTCTTATGTATATTTTATCCTCCCCATTTATTTGGAGACTAATAGATGATTAATGCTAGTTAACTGAATCAACATTTATAAATATCTTTTTGTTTTGAAATATGACTGCAGAGTGGCAAGGCAAAATCATTATTTTCAGCAAATATTCAGACCACACTCTTTGCAAATCAAATATCTTCCACCAGTATTTCTAGAAACTGGGTCTTACTACATTGCCCAGGCTGCAGTGCAGTGACTATTCACAAGTACAATCAATGCACAATGTGGCCTTGAACTCCTAGGCTCAAATATCTTCCATAGCATTTGTAAATATTTGTAAATAAATATTTTCACTCCTAAGTCCATTATAATCACAGGTGGTTACATTTCAAAGAGGGCATAAAAGTTTATCTTTTTGATAAATTGCTCATAATATGTTTTATTTGTTGAGCTAGAAATAGATTTATATACAAATGGAATTACAAAAAAGTAAACAAGTCACAGTGCTATAATTTATTGAAAACATGACTATAAAGAGATTTAAAATTAAAAATTGTACTGGAGTCTTTCTTCTACTTTCAGCTACTGTCACATATATCTTGTAGTCTAAGAATTAGGACAGTAGTACACGACAACCTCTTGGATGAAGGATAAAATGGGAAAGAGCAACACTGAATAGAGGTCTATATTGAAAAACAGGGAAATGTTGTCTTTTTCTTTTAATTTGCAAGTCTAATAGAATTATGAGAAGGAAATGGTGTGTTTGCATAGTTTGTTATTGAATAAAGCAAGACCTTATTACAGATTTACTGAAACTACTACTTGAGATTCAGAACTAATACAAATGTCTTACTTATTTGAAATTTGCCAAATGCATTTCATATAGCATGGAGATAATGGCAAAATACCTTTGCAAATAATACTTGAGTAACCTAGATCATTTTGAAACTTAAGTTTTCTTAAAAATAGTTACTAGGAATTATTAGTTCCTATTAAGCACAAATTTTTTTTTTCAAATTATATTAGGTCAAAAGAAATCAGCTAGCTAGTCAATATTGATTGACTATTTGAGTAATATTTTATAATTCTTGTCATCTTTTTTGTCTTGAAAAATAACCATCATCTTATTTGTAGACAATTATTAATTATCATCTTTTAGGTATTTCAAACTTGTTTTTTAAAAGTCATTGTGTAGGAAATTTTACAACATTTATTATTTTGGTAAATCAATTAATTTATATGCTTGAATATTATTTTCTAAATTTGATGTTATAAAATCAATGGCTGTATTAGAACAGAATCAACTTTATTATATAATTTAATAACATTAGACCAAAATCTTAAATTTTTTGTGAATTAGTCATGTAATTCTATTTTATTTTAATAACTGGTTTAAGACATTTTAATAAAGTCACATCAGCAACTGAGATTAAACTTGGGTATGTTTTCCATGATCATTGGGAAGATTTTCCTTTTTTGACCAAAAGAAAGGAAAATCTGTGTTCATAAATTTCTTAAAAGTTTAAACAGATATACAATAGGAGTGTTTAATTATTTTTTCTAAAACTGTTAATCCATGTTTAGAGACATTAGAAATATGTAAATTTATTGCTAGAATTCTCATTCTCAAATTATGAATATTTTTGGGAGAATTAAAAAAAATCAAGTTTGAGAGAGGAATGTACCCATTTTTTGCTCATCACTGCTCTGGACAAGAGGTAGAAAAACTTTCCAATGTATGTTGTAGGTAAAGGAAGTTGATTTTAAAAATCCATATAATGTGCCACCATAGCCTTTGTGTAGCAAACACAGCTTGAATCTGTCCACTCCCCTGATACAATGTGGTTGACACCACTTGGAGATAAAATTCAACGTAATTCTGACATTAGCTATGCAGCATGAATGCTACTGCAGAGATCATTTGTCCCTTTCCATATGCATGTTCTTAACACAGTGAAAAAACGACAGAAGGAGAGTATTGTCATTTAGGCCCATTGAACTAAGGAAGCCTTGAGACTGTTATTCTATTGATTACAAAGAGAAGAAATGAACCTCTATTATTTAGGTACAAGAGGACATTTTGTAAATTGGACTAATTTGATCCTATGAAAGTATAGATGATATTCAATAAATGGTTATGAATCACATTATTTCTGCAGCCTAATATTATGGCATGAATGTTTAATCAATAGTTTTTTTTTAATATTAATGATAGTGCAATTGTTTTGCAAGGATTATTTGTTCTGCCAGTTTGATTAATTGTTCTACCAGTAACATGTATTTTCGAAATGTATTTCACTTCTATGAAGTATAATTCAGTTTTGTATTATATATTTGAGTTATAAATTTGCATACATATTTCCTTTTTCTTTTTTTTTTTTGAGTTGGAGTCTCACTCTGTCGCCCAGACTGGAGTACAGTGGCCGCTCCCGGCCACCCCAGCCTCGACCTGCTGGACTCCGGCGATCCTTCCGCCTCAGCCTTCCAAGTAGCCGGAATTACAGGCATGCACTACCACGCCCGGCTGATTTTTTTATTTATTGTAGAGATGAGATCTTGCTGCCCAGGCAGGTCTCGAACCCGCGGGGTCAGGCAGTCCACTCACCTCAGCCTCCCAAAGGCGCGGGATTACAGGCTGAGCCACTGAGCCGGGCTTGCATACATATTTCTTAAGCACTCTTGTGGTCATCTATTTTTTACGGTAAACCTGAAACCTGAAAGATTGTTTTAGAATATATATTCTATGACATTAATAGTAATTTTATAAACAAACAAAATTCCTTCTTTAAGTCAACCATAAAATTGTGCTCCTTAAACTTTTGTTAAGATGTATACAAGACCCAATATGTCTACTCCAGCTCATATTAAAAACTAGCTGAGAAAATGAAGAAATGAAGACATTATTGTTTAAAGGGAAAGACAAATTGAAGACATTTATGCTACTTTAGAAATGTGCTCAGGGTTAAAATGTACTACCCTGAGACATTAGTCAGAAAACCTGCACAGTTAATGGGAACCCTCAGTTTGACTAATTGTTGGCATAAAGAAGGGAATTTCAAGGTCTATTAAGAAGGAAAATGAAAACCCAAGTGCATATGTGGTTTAGTGTGTCTAGTAGAGACTGACAAGGACATGAACAAAAGGTGATGAACAAAATAATAGAAAAATTTACCAAGAGGCCTTATGAAAGTCAAGAGTTATAAGAGAAACAGAAAATAGCCTGGGATGATGCAGAGGGTAGCTTGACCTAAGGTTAAATAATAACTATTCCTCAGAATGACCTATGCCTCTTTGATATGTGTCTTTTGGCTCAAGCTAGTAACTTAGAAACAAATATTTATATTTCATAGATTTTTAATAATTAGCTAATATCAAGAATAGAAAAACTAAGCATCTTCCATCTGAGCAGAAAATGGTATTTATAAATTTCTATTTATTTTTCTACCTTTTTGTTATCCACATAGTCAACAAATATGTGTACTTACATAACTTTAAGTTTTAAAATGTTTTATAAAACTTTCAGACCTTTAGGTTATAAACTAATACAAACTAATTTTTTTCATGTGATAGCTACTCAATTAGACAAATGACAAGAGTGTCTAGGATAATGAGGGCATGCAAAATCAGGATGTTAAACTAGACATTTACGTTTTTGTTAGTCAACTTAAGTCTTTGTTAATTCAAAATATGTTCCACCACTACACTGAAAAATATAATAGTTTTACATTTGGGAACCCAAAACAAAACAAAACTTATTATTATTTTGTAGATTGTATATATAGTTGGTCAGTAGAATTATTGAGTGGCCAATATGAACAAAGTTCTGTACTGACATTCACAGATATTCATAGATATTCATAGATATTCAATGATAAGCACATAAATACTACCTTTAAATAAATGAGCACATTAGTATTACTGTTCTAAAGAGAACTTTATGTATAAGAGTTAGAAACACAGATAACCACCAAACACCCACATTTGTGTTTAGTATAAAAAATGCTAGCTAACCTCTGTACTGAGCCAAGGTGTAGACAAGATGCTTACAGCTCTGTATATTGTAGCTGTGTTTTATTAAATTGACCTTGTGACCTGAAATGATTTCTGCTTCTCCCAAGTGCTGAAAGACACTTCAGTTAACAAGTATTTATTGAGCAAAAGACAATATGCTAGGTATTGAGTATAATGTGATAAATAAGACAACCCAGACTCAAAGAACTCACATTTTAAGATATTTCCTGTCAAAATGTCATTGTTGGGTTGGATCACCTGTGTAAAAATCACCAAAGGTACTTATTTAAAGTGCAGGTTCCCAAGTGATGTCTTAAACTTACTGATTCACAATCTCTGGATTTCTGGCAATAGCCACTTAAAAAATAACTTCCTGTATATTTCTTAGGCATTCTAAAGTTTAGTAAGAATATGCAGAGTAATAGATCCCTTAGCATTAATTTATTTTTAAAAATAATGTGGCAATAGATATTCTCAGGGAATTACGAGCCTGGAGGAAGGACTTGTAACAACCTGGAAGGGTGGGAAGGCTTCCTGCAAGAACAAACATCTAAGGCTGATTTTCACAGGAGGCTTTCTAGCTAGCAGCTAATGTATACACCAAGGAAGAGGGTTAGAAAGAGACCGGTATATGTAGAGGAATGCAAGGCATTTGACTATAGACAATAAAGGATTTTAAAAAAAGAATATAATGAAGATAACTAGGTATCAAATAATCAAGAGCCCTGAATACTATGTTAAGGAAATTGGATTGCATCTTGTGTTTCATACCCAAATGCAAATAACATTATTAAAAAAAAATAAGTCCAGAGAGGGAGACAATGCAGTATTTTTAATATCGATAGTGCTCTGCTCCAGCCAGTCGTTGCCATGGGGAAATGTGGCATAGAATTACCAGATTGTCCAGTCTTTCAAAAATAGCCAAAAATCTGGTGTATTCATTAAAATTAGGTTCAGCTGCAAGTAATATGATATCCTAAAATAATAGCATTTAAGCAGGAATGAAATGGTTTATTGCTCACAAATTAGTCTGGAAGAATCCAGTCCTAGACTAGAATGCCATTTCTGTTCCACCAAAACTATAGGGAGTCAGATTCTGTCTAATCCACTCCTCCACTATCAGTGGCCTGTAACTCATCTAGTCTTGGCAGCACATGTCCAGGTCACAGAAGAATTGACCAATACAATTTGGGAAGAGAGTTTTGTCATGTAGGTAAGGTTCCTGGACACTGCCATAACATTCCACTCAATATCTATATGCCTAGATACAAGGAAAGGTATGGAATTGACTTTTATTCCAGGTGACCATTGCTCTTTAACCATTTTATTATTATAGATAAAATGCAGAGTAAACATGGCAGGACTAGAGGCATTCTGTATTATTATTTATGACTGATTTGGTATATCAATTATATATGCAGCATTGCTTTTAATCTATCAATCTATGTAATCTATTTATATAATCTATTACTGTGCATGATTAGATAGATAACTATTATTGAAAAACAAAAATGCCTGAGTTGGATATAGCCTCTAAATTACCAGATTATTTATGGGAGTCTTTGATATTAGAAGTTATTAGATATTATTTAGGAAGAAAGTAAGCTATTCAATATATAGGAAAGGAATGTGTTCATTAACTATTTAAGTGGTCAAATTGTCTGGACTTGATAGCTAGATTTTAGAATAAGAGGAGTGAGAGAATTAAATAATTACTGTCAGGTTTCAAGTTTGATTAATTTGACAGAGGGAGATGTAACAATTTGGATTAAAAATATCGAATAAATCACTGGTTTGTGGGGCAGGATGGGTCCATTTTTGTACAAGCTAACTGATAAACATGCTTGGAATACTACAGACATTTTGATATCAGACTAAAGGTAGGGGTGAAGTTTGAATTAAAAAAATAAATTTAGGAGTTACAGAATATTGCAAGTAAAACTATTACCAGGAAAGAATATCCAGACCATACAGTAGCAATTGTAAATTTAAAAGAACAGTGACAATAAGACAGAATACTGGCAAAAATGGTTATTCAAGAGTAGACCAAAAAGGTGTAAGACTCATCATTAAACTAAACAGGTAAGAGTTGAAGGGAGCTTAAATATTACAGCAGCAGATGTACTATCCACTAAACTTGTTAATTGGCAGTATGACAACTCAGTGAAAGGCGATTTGTGAAAGAAGTCAGAAACCGTATGTTGGTGAGTGAATGGGAAGTGTGAAAATGGATATATGTGATTCCTGTAAATGTAACTTGTGGAAATTGGATACAAAAATATTGAACTCAGTCTTTCATGATGAAAAGAGTAAAGCACAATGGAAAGTAAAGCAAGGTCAAGGAAAAATTGTTCATTACTGGGGGTAAATAGGAACGTATTAGTGAGTTAGAAGAATGACACTATGGAGGAAGGTTTTGAAAGAACCTATGTAGGAAGTAATGCATAACTTACCAGGGTCTGATAAATAAGGAATGAAAGGCACAGCGGGATGAATTGCTCTTTAAGTGGAGAGAAGGGGATGGATGTTGTGAATGTGTGCAGGCTTTAGTTTTGAAGATAGAAATTTAGGGAAGATCATTCCTCACTAATATAATGTTCATAATTAACTTGTTTTCTGTGAATAGAAGTGGAATGTGCAGATGGAAGGAATTCACAGAGAGATCTGAGGCACCAGCTGAGAAGGAGACAATGATTTCACAGTGGTGCCAAATAGCAGAGGGATGTGTGTATGTGAGAGAGAGAGAGAGAGAAGAGAGAGAGAGAGAGAGAGAGAGAAGAGAGAGAGAGAGAGAGAGTTTTAAGCTGTGCTTCAGTAATTGAGTGAAAAGACACTCATGATACTGACCCAGATATGAGATGGTGAAACTGTGTGGTATACATATATAGCAATAAAAGTGATTTAAATGATCTAAATAGAGAATTATTCAGTAGATAAATAACTGGGTCCAAACTAGAGAATAAAAGGAGAGTTCTAAATAGGAGCAAGTTGGAACAATTAAGGCAATAGTGGTTTCCAAGAATTTAAATAACAGATTTGGTAGAAATTAGATTTTGAAAAACCTGAAAGAAACGAAAGTTGTAGTTAAAAATGAGGAATGCTATCATTTAGATTATTTAAGCCAAGTATTCCCAGGTTACAGAAGTGGTTAGTTGAAATGAAATAAAGATGAAGGTCTTAGGTATTATATTCTCCAGACACTTCAAATGTAGCTTGTTAGTTGTTGGCTGGATATTTCTATTACTTTATAGAAAACATTATGCATATTACACAGATAACGTTAAGATTTTAGCACACAGGGCTGGGAGTTAACATCTATTATCTATTTCTGACAATTATTTGATTGCTAATTACTAAATGTTCACCTAACATTTCTCAGTTTGAATTACCATAATCGTTAAAATAAAAATAAAAAAGCCAACTTACCTATAAAAAGATTTATTGAGTGAGCAATGAAAAATATTAAATGTTCTTATCAGAAAGCTGTAACATTTTGTAGAAAAGGTTATTTATAGCAAGAAAAAGAGAGAAGTCTATCCTTTCTTGTCCAACTGTATAGCACTGACTACATTGCCTCATACAGCCAGTCTCCTTCCGTATCTTAGTATGCAGGCCAATTGACAATCTAAGACAAATGGGAGTAATTGTAGATGTTGACACTGATTTTGCGTAGACGTCACAGTGATCTTCCTGAAAGTTCTCATTAACTAAGATCAGAAGAAAATTTGGGAAGAATTACAAAAAATTCTTCAATGGCAATTAGGAAATTCCCAGAACAAAGGGAAAAATGTAAGATTCCTTTATTGTTTTTAAAGAAAAAGGTGTTTCAACACTAAAGATAGGTAAATTGACAGTGTTTCTCGAAATAGTTCTCAAGAGACTTAGTATATTGTTTACACATTTAAAGAACACCTGTATCCATTTCAAGATGATGATAGCATAATTTATTACACTTGTGAACAAGAAATGAAAAAGCAGAATCCAGGAAACATCTCAAAGAATATGAATGGAAGTAAACTTCTTATCCTAAAGGAACATTTTTTAAAAACACTGTATCCCAGTCAATGGAAGGGAACTTACTATTCTAAGTTGGTTTTGATGAAAGAGTAAAAAATTAAAACTGTGAGTGATATCAGGAAGTTTAGGTCATGAAGTGAGTTAAAAAAAATAAAAATAAAAACAAAAAAGATACCCAGTAGGCCATATCCTGAAAACATGTGGGTGACAATTAGATATTAAAAAAAGTAATTGTGATTCTAAATCCAAATGTTTTGTAAAGAATAAACATCTAAACAAGAAAATACTATGTGCAATAATATCTTTTTAGAGACGTTTAGATGATTTTTAAGATAATATTTTCACACCTGAAAAATATTATGAGTTAAACTTGATTTCATTTTTCTTTTTATCAACAATTATATTCCTAAATTAAACTGGGTTTTTCTTTGAGTTGTTCAGCATTTTGTAGTATTGGCTGTATTTTCTTGTAGGTCACAAATTACATCAAGAGGAAATTTGCCTAATAATCATTCTATCTTTTTCTGTAAAGATTCAATTACAAATATAGATTTGGAAGATGTCATGGAGATTGGTCTGAACCAACTTCTTCATTCTTAGATTTTAAACTGAGAAATTGTTGTAAACCACCAAAGACACGTAACTAGCTTCTAGATTAAATTTTTACTATAGTCAGAAGCTTTTTCTCTGAAATCTAGGTGAAAAAAATAAGAGTGGGTGGAAGACTGGAGAATTACACAAAGAAGACTTTTCTGTTACTAAATTATTTACAGTATGGTTAATTTATAGGTTTAGCTTAAAATATTTTGTATGATTTTCATGTTTGCCTAATAGGGGTTGTCATGTGACATTTTGCTTCTTTGTGGAATAAAGAGGATACTTCAGTCATATTTAATTGGTGTTGAAAAAATGGAAACTGTAGTAGGCACAATTACTCCTCAGTTTCCTTATTAAATGGAAGAAGGGTAAATGACCAAAATTGTGGTTTTAATTTTTTGGAGAAGAGAATTGCATGGGCCAATGACTATGGTTTGTTTATATGGCCTTGTGCTCCTGTAACTCACAGCCCTTATTCTCATCCTCTGTTTCACATTCCGCTGAACCTAAGATTCAGTATTGACAGTTTATAAGCTGAAAATCTGTGTTTTCATTGTGTGGCAGGCAGAAGAGATCAGAAGCAGAGAAATTCAGATCTTACTCTAATGACAGAAACATCCTTTTGACTTGTTAAAATCTGATTTGATTTTCCCTGAGGAATAATTGATTAATTGATATATTTCAAGTGTGCCTGTTATTTTAAGGTGTCATATTATTTGTGGCAGCAGAAAAGACATAATAATGATAAGGTACAAAGATACAGAGAACAGGAAGTGTTGATCAGTAGCTATTGAATTACTAGTACAGACCTGCACGTAAGTTATATGAAGGACTTTTATGGAGTTTTGTGAGAGGACCTAAATCCTTCCCATTTATAAACTTTATTTATTCTCTGGGAAAAATCTGTCTTGTGTACTAAACAATATGGTTTACAAATTGTTTTTTTAAGCAGGGCTTATAAGCAAGTTAACATTTTTTAATTCATTTATTTACCCAACAGAGACTATACTAGGAACTGGAAATAATATTGTGGTCTTATGCTCAAGGAGCTTATGGGCAAGTAAATAAACTTTTCCTACTTTTTTCATTATTTATGACATATAACTGATATTGTCAAATAAAATTATATAAATTGATTTCTGCATATATACAATTATAAGCAATAATAATTGTATATAATTGTAAAATTACTAAATTTATTTTTCCAAGACAATCTATTAATTTTTTTATTTGTAGCAGGATTGGAGTCTCATTGTTATTGAATAAAGTGGTAGGGATGGTGGTGGTGTTATTTTCTTTTTGAAGTGATTAATTGGTATGCTTTTGGAATTTCATTGACTCATCAAATATTTAAGAAAATCCTGGAAAAAGACTGGCATGGAACGTATTTTTGCATAAGTTATGCATGGAATTATCTTCTTGCAAACATGAAATTATAAGAATAAATCCTGTCTTAAAACTAACAGAATGGGGGAAAATGTGATATTTTCCATAGTAGGTGGGGTAAAGTATCCAAAACAGAAGTAATTCCATACCTGGACAAACACATATAAGCAGCCATCACCTGCCAGCTCTCCTCAAGAACTATTCTAGTTCAACATGTTACCTTTTTCTGTACTTGAAAGTAGTTTTTTCCAAACACACTTGTTATATTTTTTAGTGATAGTTAGTTATATTACTTGCAAAAAAAATGGCAGTTTTGTGACTATCTCAAGATAATGCTTGATAAAATTTACTCTAAGGACAACTGGATGGTTTTCCTTACATACTTTCCTTAGAATACCAAAGTTAAATATTTGTTTTAAATTGGTAATCTATGAAGGGTGACCAAAAATACAAGCAAAACAAGCATGCAACAACAACAACCAAAAACTTAATTATTAGATGGTGGGCCTCTTGAAGTACAGGCTTTCCCCGCTAGGTAAATGAACCCGTCAACATCAGTGTACCAGCTGGCATTTTGAGAGAGGCTGCATTCAGCTTCAGTGAATTTTTTTTTTTTTTTTTTTGGTTTGGGGGGCGGTTCTTTTAACACCTTTGTCCATTTCATGATGGATTATTTTACAACCGTTATCTACCCACCCTAGGTTAATGTTCAGCAGTTTTTGACCAAAAAAAGCTTGACCCTCAGGCCCCACTTTCCTTGTTCAACATTTTACCCTGAGTGATTTTTGAAAAAAAAGTCTTCAAAGGGAAACATTTTGCAGATGTAGAACAGGTGATACAAAAAACGGCAGAAGCACTAAAAGACTTCATAATTGATGAGTTCAAAAGCCGTTTTGAGCAGTGGAAAAAGCATCTTGATAGGCGCATTGCATCATACGGAGAATACTTTGAAGGTGACTGAAGTTTAAACATGTAAGAATAAATACACAATTTTTAACAGATAAATTTCAGTTTCGGGGGTGTGTCCCTTGTCATATGTTGTGGGTGGAAAAGTTTAGCTCTATTGTTTAAGTGCTTTGTTTCTGATACAGAATGCTGGCAAAATCTCTCTAAAATTCAGTGTCTGCCTATTTCATATTTCTCTGTGCTCTTTCATAGAATTGCTTTCAGTCAACAGTGAATGGCTTTACTCTTGGTGTAAGAGTAAATTTTTTTACTCTTTTTGTAGCATTCCAAGTTATGGTTTTCCAAGATTAATTTGTATTTTTCTTCTCAATCTATTTTGTGAAATTAATTCTTACTCCTATAATAACAAAATAGAATAAAATGTATTTTCAATGGTGCTATGAATGATTTTATGGATAGTGACATTTTTAAACACTCCCAGTGACACATATAATGGGATGGCAAATGTTAGCAAATGTGAATATAATAAAACTTATTTTTACTGTTATCATAGATGTTTCTATTTTTCTTAAATCTGTCAAGAGGAACTTCAATTTAATTTATCCACTAATAATGTTAAATTAGCACCTGTTTTACATACACGTCAACTAGTCGTAAATTTATGTTGAACTTAAAAACTAAATGTAGTAATAGCTTGTCATAGTCACACAGACCAAATGCCTAGGTATGGTTACCACAGAGAAGATATAATGAAGTTCATATATTGTAAAATAACCTGACCTACTTACACTTTTTCTAGAATATGTTAGGTGGAGGAGTGATAGAAGAATTCTGACATTCAGAAAATTTTCCACTAGTATTGAAAAATCATCAGAACTGTCCCCATCTGGAAAGAATTACTTTACTGATGCTGTGTTTTATAAAATTATTGGCAGAGCACAGTGGCTCACACTTGGACTCCCAGCACTTCAGGAGATTGAGGTGAGAGGATCTCTTGCGATCAGGAGTTTTGAGACAAGCCTAGGCAATATAGTGAGAATGCATCTCCACAAAAAATTTTTTTAAAAATTAACTGGGCATGATGGTGCACGCCGTTGTCCCAATTACTCAGGAGGCAGATGTGGAAGGATCGCTTGAGCCCAGGAGGTCAAGGCTGCTGTGAGTCATGATCATACCACTGAACTCCAGCCTGGGCAACAGAGCAAGACGATGTCTCAAAAAAAAAAAAAATACACACACACACACACACACACACACACACACACACACACACACACACACACACATAAATATATTTCCCTTTATCCCCCACATGTAAACAAATATTTTAAAATTCCAAATACATTGTTAATCACTTTCTCAATTAACACATGAACTGTCCAAATGATTGTATAGAAAAGTGAATTTTGAGATTGCTAAAGAAAAATTGGAAAACCAAAATATTCTAAATATCAGTATACCTTTAAATATACCTTCCTAAATAGGGGAATATAAATCAGAACATGTGGTTGTGTTCTCACAGGAATCTTCTACTATTCATAGTTGAACCATTGTCTATTATAATAAACCAGAAAATAAGTAGTGTATTCACTAGCCTCCTACATTTGATAGCTATGGTGGTGTAGTCAAAATATGTAAGATTTAAGCATATAGATTTCTGTACTAATAATAGATTCTTCACTATAATGTATTAGGTATAGAATATTGTGATGCTATTTTCATATTGCTGATGTACACACTTGATTTTTGTTTGGTGTTGACTACCATATAATTCTATATGTTTATTTAAAAAATTTAAAATATTTAAATTCCTCTTCCTGATGTCTAGTTACCAAAATGTTTTGGCAAAAAGACATTACTTTATGAGTGTTGATTAGTATTTGTGAGTCTATATTAAAACATTTAAAAATATAACTTAGATAAGGTAAAATATTTTTTGTATGCGATTTTTGAAATGAACTGATTTATATAAAATGAACTTAGATTTTATGGCTTATGAACTTATTAGTACTTTATGATATTATAGTCTTAAATATTTAAGTTTGATTACTTTACAATAGAAATAAAACATTGTATAGACACATAGGGGTATTTTATATATTTTAAATACAAAGACAAACAAGAAATGAATGTTACTTCAGTAATGTATTAGAGTTTGTTTCAATTTGTTTCAGTGTCACTGCTAAAGAAGAAAACACACATCTATTGGGTTAAATAAAATGTACACCTAAAAACTCAATTGTTGGCCGGGCTCTGTGGCTCAGCCTGTAATCCCACGTTTTGGGAGGCCGAGGTGAATGAGCCGCAACTGGAGACCCACCTGGACAACTTGGCGAGACCTCATCTCTACAATAAATTTAAAAATTAGCCAGACGTGGTAGCGCATGCCTGTAGTTCCAGCTACTTGGAAGACTGAGGCAGAAGGATCGCCGGAGCCCAGCAGGTAGAGGCTGTAGTGGCCGGGAGCGTGCCACTGCACTCCAGTCTGGGCAACAGAGTGAGACTCCAACTCAAAAAAAAACCCAAACTCAATTGTTTAGAAATCTGCGCTTTTGTAGGTTACTACAGATTAATAGAGATAGCCAAACAAGTACTCAATTAGGTAAAGTGTATATCCAATATGTATCAGATAAAACTCCCAGCTTGAAGAGACTTACAGTCATCATCTAGGGTACCCATAAATCTTATCTTCTTGTTGACTTATTTTTTACCAGTATTTTAACTTTGCTATCATTGTTTTATGCATTATCTACTCTCTTTAAATTATTACAAAGTCTCAGAAGATTTAAATAAACAATTATTCTCTAGAAAACTGCCATCTTGGAACATTTGATAAATGATGAATTGGCATTTATTGGAGGAATGGTTATGGATGGTCTAGGCAATCTTAATACCAGAATTGAATAGTCAAGTGTTTAGAGTCAGATAATATGATTTGGTGAAGGTATTAATTTCAGACTATAGAAGTAGTCTTATTATAATTCTTGAAGAAAGTAATAAAGAGTAACTGGATGGGAATGCAAAAAATAGTCTTGTCTAGTGGGTGCCTAGACGTCACTAGTCACGATTTTCTTTTGGTATAACTAGAGTTGAAGCAAACTGGGGAAAAAGGAGAATTGGAAGATATTATGTACTTTGATAGGGTGTTAACATGTGTTCAATCTATTGTTTTTATAAATAGAGTTCATGATGAAGTCAATATTTGTGAGGTTACCAAACAGAACAATAGAAAAAGAAGTAAAGTAAAAACCTCTGTTACAGAGGTTTGACCTAAAAGTGACTTAATTTCGAACTACAGTTCTGTTGGGACTATAACAAAATAGTGAGTATGTCTAGAAAAGAATATTAAATTAGTGAGTATCCCTGAAAGTTGTATTACTGTATTTCAGTGTGATTCAGTAAATGTGTTTGATCTATTATTTCTTATGTCAATGGACAAAGTATGCTTGGTTTTTGTTTTGAATCACCCCAATTTTAATCCTACTTTATAACTGCTAATTAATTAAGTGAAAAGTTATTGAGATTACCAATACATACCAAGATTTCCAGTTTTTCCTGAACCAAAGGGTTTTCAGAGACAGGATTTTCTGGGCAAAACCGGGATGAATTTGTCTTCAGGTTACAAACACAGGCTTTAAAAACTACTACTATTAGAATTGACTTTGGAAATAAGTGGCTTATGTAGTTGTCTGACGTTTTGGAGAATAAAATCTCCAAAAAATCAAGTCATCCCTTGACAATGGGGGATTGATTTCAGGATCACTAGTGATAATACAATCCCCAAGTTCTTAAGTACCTTATATAAAAGTGGCATAGTATTTGCATATGACTCCCCTATGTTTTAAATAATCTCTAGACTGCCTATGATACCTAATACAATGTAAATCTTATGTAAGTAGTTGTAATACTATTTTGTTTAGGAAATAATAACAAGAAAACAAAAGCATTTGGTAAATGTGCAGTATAGAGGCAGCTACCCCCCCCATTTGTTTTTTTAATATTGTTGCTCTTGTTGGTTCAATTTATGGATGTGGCATCCATGAATACAGAAGGCTGATACGATGTACTTTGTTTATATTGTTAAAATGTTAATGGCTTTTAAAAAATCAAATCTCGTAAATTACCGCTCTATCCAGACCCTTCTATCTCTTTCTTTTTTTGCTTTTGGTTACATATATAGCAAAGAATCTTTGTTCTAAAATAACCACTTTAATTCCCTTCTCTCTTATGAAGAGATCTGGCAATATGATGGTCATATTTTCCAAATAAAAAATCAGAACACATAGCTTAATTCTTATTAGTATGGAAATATAACCTAGTAATTGACATCAGAAATGTCCCGAATGAATCTAGATTTGTTGCTGAACAACTAAAAAGAGCTGTATGTTTAGCATTTAAAGTTATCAAACAGAAATCCAAGTGTGAATGAGTTAATCTCTTAATGAATATGAGCAATGCCTTATTTTAGACCAATGAATTTCAATGCATATTTTTCCAACACTCAGAATGAATATGATATGACAATTTACTTAAAATATTTCCTGAGGTTTCATTATTCATTCAGTTAATAGAATTGCATAATTCTTATTTTATGCTTCCCATAAATTTACTTATTTAATCTGTATAGTAATTTGACATACATCTTCTTATGGGCAGATTATTCTGGTGCTCAATCTCAATCACATAGTCAAATAAGAAACAGCAGTAAATACACAGGTTCCTGAGTTTACTGAAGCTATAAGTTTCTAGGTCATACACTTGTGACATGACGGAGTGATTTGTTGGTAACAAGCTTTTACATTTATAGACTATATTTCTTTAGCCACTTCTTGGAACTGAATAATTCTAACTTAATTGTCCTCTCTAAATCAGATTTGCTATAGTTCTTTCCTTTACAACATTTCAAGAGTAACCATATTATTTTTCCTAGGGAATATTTAATAGAGTCTTTTAGCTTGCATCTTTCCTTCAGGGCCCCACTTGAGATCATTTGAGAAAATAACATTAGCCTCTCTCCAAACATCTTCCTGATAGGACTTCTTCCAAGACAAAGAGCAAAGGACGGAACACAGAGATGAAAGGGAGTCACGCAAAAATGTTTCTAAGGTTTCATTCTTATGTAGTCATTCATTTTTGCTTGATTATTAAGTGGTTTATGTATATTTAATATATAGATGTAGTATAATTTTTTTCTTATCTTATTTAGTTTTCATGAGTGACAGAGTAACTGGATACTAATAAGTTATTTAGTAAGTGCAATAAGGCTTATAAGCTATTAAAGCCTCCAATAAAGTAATTCGAAACTAGTATTTAGAAAGATATTTTCTTTCAATTCTCACTTTAACTTCTAGAATGATAACTGTGTCTTAGAGGTAATGGAATAAACTGTATATTATTTATTTTCTCTACCGAAAGTTTTATTTTAAAAATATTAATTATTTTGTGTGATGTGTATTTTTGTGATTCTGATTAGTTACAAACCAAAATACCTTAATATCTCATCATATTACAACTCATTGTCTTCAAATTTTTAGTATTTTCTTTATAACTAAAATTATTAATTTACCAGAATGTGAGAACTTGTGTTATATATGAGTACAACACACTCATTCCTGTATCTTGGTTGCTTAATACCACATTATCATTATATATCATTAAATATGACCTTTTAGTAAATCAATTGCCCACCTAGATACCTAGGTTATAATTTGCATATTGAATAACAGGTATTTCATAAACTATCTTTAAAAAATATTTTTCAAAGTAAATATATAAAAGTTTTAGTAGTTCTGTATACTTTTGGTAAATTCATCTTGCACAAGAGAAAATTCTCATGACTCAGAAAAACTATTATTATTTCTAATGTGTATCTTGACCTGGTTATTTCTATTTAAGAACTCATATATATAATGTATGGAATATCTGAAAATCAGAAGACAATTTGTTGTGTAATTTCCCCATAATATTTAAAAAATACTACAACCCTCTCTCTCACTTAACTCCATATGCTTAATATTACAAGACTCTTTTTTGTTTCCCTTGAAAACAGAACTCCTTGTGAGTTTTGCTACCTACTGACTTCAACTTCTCTTTATTTTCTCCTAAAACTCTTTCACCAGGCTCTTTTCTTAACCACCTCTCTAAAACGGCTCTTTTAAATGCTACTTATGACCAACACATTGTAAAATTTACTTGCCGTTTGTCAAACGTATCTTACTTAAATTCAGCATTTGAAACAGATAGCCATTTTTGTCTTTTTCACATATTTTTTTTCACTTGTCTTCCAAAACTCCGATATCTTCTAGCTTGCTTCCTGCCCCACTGACTGCACTCTCTCCATTTCTTTGTTCTTTTTGACCCATCTACCTAACTCCTTTATCTTTGATCAGCTCTTGAACTTACTTCTTGCCCTTTTCTCTTTTCTATCTATACTCACTGTGTTGATATTTTCAACTGGTCTTACAAAATTAAATATTATCTGTACAGTGATTATTGATAAATTTGTATCTTCAGCCTGGACCTCTTTCCTGAACACCATGCTCATACATTTACCTGCAGAGGTGACAATTACACTTGAATATCTAGTATGCATGTATCTAACACCATGTACACAACTGACTTCTTGGCACTTCTCAAATCTACTTCTTTTGCAATGTTCAACATCATTAAAATTGAATTATAAAATCTTTTATATTATTTCTCATTCCCTTTTTTACTCTCACAATCCATGTTTAATAACTTAGCAAATTTTTTGCTCTACTTAAAATCTAGAACAAGACATCCTTTCATACCTCCACTGCTTCTACTTTGGAAAACTACTATATTTCATTTCTCATTTGAATTATTGCACTGATCTCTCCTAACTGGTTTTCTGGTTTCTATCTTCCTTAACTGGTTTCTATCTTCCTTCTCCATGCCACTACTCCTGTTCCCCTAG
The DNA here is from genome assembly GCA_027257055.1 of Cephalopachus bancanus. Taxonomy (NCBI): domain Eukaryota; kingdom Metazoa; phylum Chordata; class Mammalia; order Primates; family Tarsiidae; genus Cephalopachus; species Cephalopachus bancanus. The sequence continues at coordinate 7,349,445 of JAPVLO010000068.1, read as the reverse complement.
ACTTCATATACCCATCTAGCAGTCTGAGCCATCTTTTGGAATGCAATTTAGATCATCCTACAACTCTGCTTAAAACTGTTACTTGGTTTTCATTTCACTCTGAAAAAAGACAAAGACCCCCAAGATATTACATGGTCAGTATTCTAACACTCCCTCTCTACCTCATTTTCCACTCCTTAACCCACATCTTACTCTATTACTTTGAGGCTGACCTTCTGTTCCTCAGAAGTGTCAGGTATGTACCTGAATCTGCCTTAGGACTTCTGCATTTCCTTTTCCTCCTGCCCACAATTATCTACCATTAGATAACTAGATGTCTAGCGCACATCCTCAAAGACTTTGTACAAATGGCTTTTGAAAGAAGAACTTTTCAGAAAGGTCTGTTATGACTTCTTTATTTAAAATTGTATTATCCAACTTCCACATACGCTCTCACTTCCTTCTCTAATTAATTTTATGCATAGCACTTATCACCATCTGAATACTCTCTCTGTAGATACTCATATGTGTATATTTTATATTTCTACCGGTTATTATGTAAGCTTTATGGTTTCTTTTTTTTCTACTTTGCTGGTATATCCCTAGTGTCTAGAACAGTACTGGGCATGCGGTAGGCACTTTTACATAATTATTAAATGTATGCATTTTTATGTATATATGCTGTATTTGTTCATAAATCAAGGCACAGAAAAGGATGAATATAAAAATTACAAAATTTCTGTACTCACAGAATTTATAGAATAATAAAAATGAACATCTAAGTTTGGGATACACGGCTTCAAATAATTAAATTACATCCCCAATTTTCTATGAATCAATGATCCTTATGTTCCTCTCTTAAATTAGCTTTATAATTTCTCTAATTTTGTTCAGAAACATTTAAATATTTAAGATATGGTAAAATTGTGTTAGAAAATGAAAAAAACACAAAAAAATTAAAAAATAGAAGAAAAAGGAAAATGAAGGAAAAAAGTGAGAAACATCAGAACAAAAACCAACTCTGCTAATTATTTCTATAATCTTAGTCCTTATTTTTATCTTTCAAAAAAGATTACTGAAATAAATGATCTTTCATTTTTAAAAATTTTTTGCTTTCATTATTACTTTTAATTGGGATATATTAATTGTACATATTATAGGAAATGGTATGATATTTCAATACATGTATACAATGTTTAATGAACAAGTCACATAAATTAGCATATCCATCACATCAAATATGTATTATTTTCTGTGTGTGTTGTTAACATTCAAAATCTGCTCTTCTAGCTATTTGAGAATATACAATGCATTGTTAATTACCATTACCCTATAGTGCTACAGAACACTTGAACATATTCCTTCTATCTAGCTATACTTTTGCAACTGACAACCAACCTGTAACTATGTCTTCCTCCCTTCTACCTTTCCTGCTTTAATAATCAGTCTTCAACTCCCTACTTGTATATCAACTTTTTAAGTTGCCACATATGACTGAGAACATGTAATATTTATCTGCCTAGGCCTGGCTTATTTCACTTAACATAATGTTATCCAAACTTCCATGTTGCTGCTAATGACAGAATTTCATTCTTTTTTATGACTGAATAGTATTTTCATTGTGTATAGCTATCAAAATTTCTTTATCCATTCATCTGTTGATGGGCATTTAGGCTAATTTTATTTCTTGGCTATTTTGAATAATGTTGTATTAAACATGGAAATGCAGATATTTCTTTAACAAATTGATTTTCTTTCTTTTTGTATATACCCAGTAGTGGGATTGCTTGATCATATGGTTATTCTAGTTTTAGGTTTTGAGGAAGATTTATACTGTTTTTCATACTGACTCTACTAACTTGAATGTGTGTATTTTTATAAAATTGTAATTTCCTCAGGTCTTTGAAGATTTAAGTTCAACTTGTCAGTAAAAGAAAATTACACCTATTTAATTCATTACAAATATTTTTTTGCATTCTCTCCATGTGCCAAACCTTTTGTCAGGCATGGTTGTAAAAAACCATAGGATGCATGATTCTTTATTCTAGGAACTCCTGCTGATGGGGTTTCAATCACATTAACAAAGCAGAAAGATCACTTTACTGAAGGATTAAGCAATATGCAGTGATCCTGTAGGAGGAAACCACATCGAAGATGAAATGAAAATAGGTGTAGACTTAAAATCTATGTGTATCTATTCATGTTACTTAACATACATCACTTTGTCCTAGATCTTTACCTGCAAGTTAACAGTAAAACTTTTCTTATGCTTTGTGTGTAAAAAATAACTTTGGAAATTTATGTAGATCTGCTAACTCTGATTTTACATATGCTTGACACATTAGCAATTAGCATATTACCTCTGTGTTATTAGGTTCTACCTCATGATGGTACACATAACTGCTTGGCATTCATGTCTCTAATGATAATAATGATAGTCAAATGTAAGCATAAAATTCCAAGGTTGAGTTAATATAGACAACTAATGGAAAAGAGAGCCATTGAAATCTTTTGAACGAATAATCAGTGAAAATTATTTCTAGTTCTTTATATACAGTAAATCAGGAATGAGAAACTGGAAGAAGATACATGCCAGTATTTCATGATAATATTAAATTAATAAAAATATAAATATATAAGAGATATATTGCAGATATGGAATCTTCCAGATTTGGAAAATTATTACATATGTATAGGGAAGAAAAAATGGAGATCAGAAATGACCCAGGAATTTGATCCTCAGCAGAGATATCAAAAAAGACAGAGACATTAATGAGTTAGTTTTGGGGTGTATGGTGAAGAGATGTGATGAATATTATTTGAATAAAATGTAAATATAATAAATTTACCAGGTACAAGATCATTCTTTCATGTAGGCAGAGAAGCAGGGTGAGAACCCAAACGTAGGTCTTCGGGAGTATATTAGGATATAAGAAAGGAAAGATTTTAAAAATGAGTGAGAACTGCCAATAGCAAATACAAATGTAAAATGATCAAGAAGGATATAGATATGACAATAAGAGTAATCTTTAATTATGGAGACACACATTTTAAAATAGAGGAATGTTTTCAAACAGTAGGGTGACTTTTTCTTTTCTCTTGGAGGTAAGAAGAAAGAAAGGGACAAAGGAAAAAAAGGGAAAGGTATTGCTATAAAGACCATGCATAGGAAGGGGCCCAAATATAAACCTTCATAATGGAAAATTGTCTGCAGAGAAGAAGGGACCAGGGAAGGATTAGGAATTTGAAAAACAGCACATAAGATTAAGGATTACTGCTAGTGGTAGTGATTGACAAAGAGTATTGAGAATTCAGGACAGGCCATTTGAAGCCCTAAGTGTTATTTCACACATGTTTTTAGAGATGTCAATCAGCTGGGACTGACTGGAATCACAAACAAAGACATATGGTGAAGAGGCTTTAAGAACCCAGGATTGGCAAGGACAGAATTAAATGGCGGTCAAGGTGTGAGATTATTGAATAAGAGCAGATCTAGATACTTAAAGCAGTGAGCACCCTAAGAGACTTTGTACTCATTGTTCTTTTTAGTCATTAAAAATTATAGATTATGTTTGAGTTGATATAAAGACAAATATGTTACTGATATATATTAAAACACTTTCCTCTCCTTAAAAGTTCAATGGTTCTCCTAATCTTAGTATAAATTAATATGGTTCATTGAATATTAAAAATATTGAGGGCTGTTGGCACTATACCTGCAGTTAGTTCCTGGTGGGTAAATTTCCTCTGCTTTTAAATGTTTTGTAAACCAATCAAGCTTCTTGATTCCCTTTTCAAAATTTATAATACAAGTTTCGTGAGGCATATGTGAAATTTGCTACAAAAATATATTGCATGAAAGCAAGGTTTGTGCTTCTTTTTTTTTTTTGAGTCGGAGTCTCACTCTGTCGCCCAGACTGGAGTGCAGTGGCCGCTCCCGGCCACCGCAGCCCCGACCTGCTGGGCACCGGCGATCCTTCCGCCTCAGCCATCCAAGCAGCCGGAACTACAGGCGCGCGCTACCACGCCCGGCTAATTTGGATCTGTTATAGAGAGGAGGGCTCGCCAAGTTGCCCAGGCGGGTCTGAACCCGCGGGCTCAGGCAATCCACTCACCTCAGCCTCTCGGTGGTTTGTGCTTCTAACAAGCCCTCTCTCCCTCAGTAGTGGACGTGGTACCCAGTGAGTGGTTTTTAATCCCTCACCCCTCCCCCTTCCCTCCTTTAGCCGTTCCCAGTGTCTGTTCTTCCCATTCTTGTGCTCATGTGCCCGATATTTAATGCCCACTTTTGAGTGAGAACATGCGAAATTCTAATGTTTGCTTTTAATAATAATTCACTTAGAATGATGGTTTTCAGGTGCAATCATGCTGCAAAGAGCATGATTTTGTTTTTTATGGCTTCATAGTATTCCATCATGTATATGCACCACATTTTCTTTATCTAGTCACCTTTGATGAGCATCTGGACTGGTTTCGTGTTTTTTGCTATTGTGAATAGTGCTGCAATAAACATGCGTTCAGGTGTCTTTTTAGTAGAGTGATCTGTGTTCCTCTGGTTAAATTCCCAGGAGTAGGATTGCTGGGTTGAATGGCAGCTCTATTTTTAGTTCTCTGGGAAATCTACAAACTGTTTTCCACAAAGAGTGAACTAGCTTACATTCCCACCAACGATGCAGAAGTGTTTCCTTTTCTCTCCAGCCTCCCCAACATCTGTTGTGTTTTTGAATTTTTAATGATACCTATCCTGACAGGTATGTGATAGTATCTTATCATAGTCTTGATTTGCATTTCTTTAATGATTAGTGATGCTAAGCTTTTTTTTTCATATGTTCATTGGCTGCTTGTATGTCGACCTTTGAGAAGCGGCTATGTCCTTTGTTCGCTTTTTAAAGGGATTATAAAAACATATAATATTTCTTTAAAAAGTGATGATGGTTCATTGAAGTTGATAATGCTGGTTCTATTACTCTTATCGGCTTGAATAATTTTGTTGTGTTTTCTGTTTCATTTTATCACACTCGATATGCATAAGAGAGAATATTATGTGTACATAAGAAAGAAATGATGTGGGTATGTAAAATAGATACCACCTAAAGATGTATATGTAAGTTTAAACTTGCTAATGATTATTTTTTTCTCTCTTCTTTGAAAATAAAAGCCTTTGTTAATTGTGTTTTCAAGGGATTTTGCAGGTAAGATAATCATTTACTCAAACCCACAAAAATGTGTTCCATGGGCTACCTGATTCGTAGTTACACTGGAGATGCTATTTACAGTATAAATTCCTAGAGTCAAATCAGTATTTCTGAAAGTGGAGCCCAGGAAATTCATTTGAACAGTATCTCTATATCATTTCTATGGACTTAAAATGTGAAACTTAGATGTCCAAGTAGTTTGTAAACAATCTGAAAGTTTAAGATTTTATGATTTTAGGATCAATATCTTTATTAAAAAACGTAGTGTGTACTAAGGTAATATTAGAGCTAAATAATCCAGTTCAATTTGAGATTGTTTTACCCACTGGGTACAAAAGGGAAGTAAGTTCCTTTATCTGTCCTTTATTTTTGCTATTGAAGTCAGGGAAATTGCCTGTCGGTCACATAAGTAGCCTAATCAGTTTCCACCAGAAAAGTTTCCTAGGCGCACTTTAAGAGTGCACAGAGATGCTGCTTAGCAAGAGCCTGTGGAGTTGATGGCCCACCTACTGCCTTGATCTGGGGCCGCTGGGATTCATTCAATGCTTTGATGGTGCACTAAATGGCACCTGGCTCTTTGTAAGAGTTCAGGAAACATCTTTTTTGGTTTGATTCATTCCCAGGGAGTGACATTGGAATAAAGGAGACTAGCATTTATACTTCTGGTGTAGCTACTTGTACAAATAGACATTTTAGAAAAATATTATCTCTCACGTGAGAGAAGATATTGAGAAGGTCCGACTTATATTCTTATTCTACAAAAGGTATAGAAATTTTTGTGTGTCTAAAATTGAATTTGACTTTTACTTATAAGCATAATATGTGCCCATAGAAAATATGAAAAATATAAATAGATAACGATAACATAAACCTCTGCAATCTATCACCCAGATATGTCCATTTTTAACATCTTAGTACTCTTCTTCCTGAAGATGTTGAATTCATATTTGTGTATGTGTGTACATACAGGTATATATACATATATATGTATCCTATGTATATATATTCATACACATATATATTTATATTGTTGACATACATTCTGTACTTACAATTTTGTCCCATATAAGATAATATAAAATTATTTGAAATATTTTTATCATTTACATAATTATCTTATGACTTAGTATAATTGTACATTACTGTTACTAGGAATTCCATCTCTTTTTAGCTAAGTTTATGTATACATCTTTAACATTATTTTTCATTTAGGAACATGAAGTGATTGGCCTATGCTTCATGAAAATAAGAGAATTTTTCCAACTATTGATGCAGGTTGCAAAACTGGTTTTTACAAAGAAGCTTTTTTTTTTCTTTTGCAGAACCAACAAAACCAAGTTCTATGAGGAGACACTTGTGAAATCTCTTGACATTTGTGATATTTACATTAATAACTGAAAAAATATATTGTAGTGAGGTTTATGTCAATTGCTGAAATGATATACTGAAGAGGAGTGGCATGCACTATATTATTAATATTGTGTTATCACTTTAAAAGACCCTATATTATTGAAAATTATTAGAACACTAACTGTTAAGAAATCAGTGTTAAGTACAAATACTGAATGTGGGAGAAATTTACAGAAATAGAAAAGGCTTGAGAGTATAAATAAGAAAAAATTATGAAATATATGTGAGGAGAAATCTTTTAAAATCAATAGAAAAATTTGAATTTAATTACATATTATTAAGGTAGTTACATAGTTTGTTGGTGCAAAGAAATAAAGAATCTTGGATAACCATAATTTATATATGGTACAAACATAAAATAACTCAAAGATAAAACTGAGACAAGAAATTAGTACTCCATAGTCAACAAAAGACAAAAATAATAATGTAATGAACTGTTTATGCATTCCAAAATAGAGGAGGAAAAAGGACATTTTTTGAAAATAACAGGTTCTAAAAGTTGATCAATATTGGAAATTAGCCATGACTAAATCTTTCTAAATTTCAGTTTGCTGAGAGATTTGAATACATGGACTTCAACATTGCCCACAGGCAGTAATTTTGCAGCCCTGCCTTGTATTAAATCTAGTTCTGTTCTACCAGGAAAATATCTCATTAGTTGAACCACTATGGTTCTAGGGATTCAGGTCCTTAAACCCAATAAAATTAGCCAATTGGATTATTTCAGTACAGGTACCTAGGATTCTTTCTGGGTGGGACCAATTGAAAATTGGGCATCTTGATCATCTTAAATGAGGCTAGATTGTTCAGAATGTCTTCCTTTTCAGAACTATATGCCTCTGACAGCACAACGTGTCCTAAATCCAGTTTACCTTATTCAACAGTGCCTTTTTACAAGAAAAGAAAATCTAAGACCATCATTTTGTTTCTAAGAAGTGGAGTATAATCTTTTTAGATCTTAGTTCTCTGAAAAAGAAAATGGTTTAACATTTCATTATATTAAGAGTATAAGCAGCCAAGTCAAGATTGGCAAAGTGAAGTGGAATGTTAACATTTATTTTTAAGACTCAGCAATGCAAACACTTGATCTTATTATGGTGTTCTCAAATACAGGTACAGAAAAAACAGAATCAGATTCATGTTTTTCAGAGAACTGTTAGCATGCAATAACTTTTATGGCTATGAAAGACAGTCAGTTTTACCATAGGTAGTCAAGATAGATATTAAATCAGGATTTCCTAGAAGCAATTCTTGGCAAAGTAGAGTCATTAACAATGGTGCCCAGAATGCAGCTATTTCATCTGCATATAAATGATACTCCCTGCAATAGGACCCTGGGCAGGGTCTGGCTTGGGGCTAGAGTGTGACATAAGGGTATCAAAGCTGCTGAAGCATTCAAAGACTGCAAAGTAAACAAAGTAAATGCTTTAAGGAGAAACTGAAGCAGAATGTTAAGTGATTCAGCAGAGTTTTATGATGCCTGAAAATTCCTGAAAGCAGTCTCAAGGAATCTGACACAGAATGGAGATAGTTTGTTTTTCATATAATTGGAAAGGATAGATCAACAAGTTCTGCAAGAGCAGTTGCTGCTGTAATCCAGAGAAGCCTTATGTGCATGTTTGCATGTTGTTTTGGATTTTTAAAAAATTTATCAGCGAGTATCAAATATACCTCCTTCAATTTATGAAACACTCACTAAATGCACGCATAAGACACAGTTCCTGCTCAGATACTTTGCATAGGGCAAACCAACAAACTAGAAACAAGTACTTAGAACTGCAGAGAACAAATTGGGTATGTTTCAGTGTTACTTTCTAAATAGTTAAATCTACTAGCCTGTAGAATCACCACCTAAAGGAAGAGTAAAGTAGATTATTACATTCACTTAAAATTTATTGAAGAAAACATGAATAATTTGAAGGAAGATTATAAAGATAATTATAATTATCAAAATATAAAGATAATAGTTCCTTTCTTTTTGATATTGTTCATCATGCTGCTCTCTTTATATGCTTTTTCCCCCTCCAATTGAAATATAAGTATATAGAAGTACTTTTTATTTTCCATGGACACATTCACATTACAGTTTTTCTTGAGTTAGGACATATGGTATAACAAGCAATATTTTTTATCTTTTCCTTTTTTATCAATAGCTTTTGGAAGTTAACATATGTTCATCCCACTAATGCATTGATTTTTGTAGTAGTCTCATTCTTTTGAAACCCATCGTTATCAATATGGCTCATTAGGAAAAAGACTCTGGCAAGGGAATTATTCTTAAATGTTGAAAGTAAGGAATCGTCCTCTGCCAGTGCACCTGTCTGCAATTCTGATAGTCGTTTTAACGTGGTTCTACATGGTTGCCATACGTGTGATTCTCATACTGAATAGTTAAAACAAAATTATGATTCTTGTAGAGTTCCACGTTATGATAATCTGACCTATATAGTTTGAAAAATTGCATGGAGATTGAGGTGTTTTGAGAACTTTGGAATGTAAAATGATATGGCAGTGTTTCATATCCATGTGTAAGAATTTTTAAAAAGTAATAGCTTGCCATTCTTTAGGTAAGATATAACTAAGATGAAGTTCTCAAGTTGATGAAAGTTTATGCAGTAATAAAATTAAAACAAAATTATTTTAAGTCCCACTGAATAAAAAAATAAATTGTTTGGAAAAATAAAAGGCCTTTGTAATTTTCAATTTTGAATCTTCAAGAAACGTTTATTATAATTTGTATCCAAGCCATTGTTTTCATAATATTTTTATTAATGTTTAAGATTTATTTTATACTATATAAAGACTACATATATTCAAAGTGCAGTCACACATATTATGTCACGAAATTGTCTCAACAAAGTTGTGTGCCATTATCTCCATTCTAGAAGATAAGAAACGGAGGCTTAGTGAACTTAAATTATTTAACTAGTAAATTACAGCTAAGATTAAAATTCAAACTTTCCGTGCTTTCCAATTTTCCTATCCTTGTCAGCATATTAAGTACACACATTGTTTTGATTAGATCTACCTTGGTTAGTCCACATGGAGAGAAAATTGTAGAACGCTCTAGTGCATTTTGAACTTGTATCTGCTATTGAAATACATACAGCTTGGCCTCATTCCTACTGTTTCATTTTAACCCCCCCCTTACTCTCATACACATTTTAGTTTTAGTAACAATAAGACAGCTTGAGTTGTTCTCTGCTAAAAATACCTTTACCTCACTGAAAGAGCAGATTATTTGTAATTTAACCCTATTTTGAAGTTTTGATTTTCTAAACATTTTTATCAATGTGAGGAGTACAAGTGCAGTTATGGCACATGGATATATTGAATAGTGGTTGAAGTCTGGACTTTTAGTATAATCATCAGCCAAACATTGCATATTGAACTCATTGAATGATTTCTCTACTTCCCTCTTGTCCTCTCAATTATCCAAGTTTCCAATGCCTATTATTCTACATTCTATGTCTACATGTACACATTATTTACTCCTACTTATGAATAAGGTCATGTGGTATTGGCTTTCTGTTTCTGAGTTGTTTCATTCAGGATAATGGCCTCCAGTTTCATCCATGTTGTTGCCAAAAGACATGATTTTTTTTTTAATAACTGGATGGTATTCTAGTGAGTGTGTGTGTGTGTGTGTGTGCGCACATTTCATATTTACTTTATTTAATCATCCATTGATGAGCACTTAGCTTGATCCCACATCTTTACTATTGTGATAGTGCTGCAATAAATATATGGGTGCAGGTCTCTTTTTTAATACAATTATTTCTTTTTCTATGGGTAGATACACACTAGTGAGATTGCTGGATAAAATGGTAGTTCTGTTTTTAGTTTTTTGAGAAATCTCCATACTTTTTTTCCATAGAGGTTGTACTAATTTACATTTCCACCAACAGTGTATAAGCATTCCCTTTCTTCACTTCCTCCCCAACATCTGCTATTATTTGACTCTTTAAAAATAGTCATTCTGACTGGTGTAAAATGATATCTCATTGTGGTTTTAATTTGCATTTCTCTGAAGATTAATGATGAGCATTTTTTGATATGCTTGTTGGCCATTTGTATGTCTTCTTTTGAAAAATGTCTATTCAAATACTTGACCCATTTTCTAAAGGGTTGTTTTGTTGTTATTGAGTTGTTTGAGTGCAGGTTTTCTTTTTATTCTGTTGATCATTTCATTTGCTGTGCAGAAGCTTTTTAGTTAACTTCTATTTGTCTATTTTTGTTTTTGTTATTTGTGCTTTTGAGGACTTAGTCATAAATTATTTGCCTCCACCAATGTCCAGAAGAGTTTTTCCTAAGCTTTTTTTCTAGTATTTTTAAAGTTTCAGGTCTTATATTTAAGTCTTTATTCCATCTGGAGCTGATTTTTGTATGGTGAAAGATAGTTGAGTTTTATTCTTCTGCATATGGCTAAACAATTTTTCCAGCACCATTTATTGAAAAGGATGTCCTTTCCCCAGTGTATGCCTTTGTTAACATTGTCAAACAATAGTCAGCTAAGCAATGTGATTTATTTGTGGGCTCTTTTCTGTTGAATTGATCTATGTGTCTAGTTTTATAATTGTACCATACTGTTTTGGTTACTATAGCCTTCTAGTATAATTTGAGGTCAAGTAATGTAATGCCTCCAGTTTTGTTCTTTTTGTTTAAGATTGTTTTGGATATTCAAGCTCTTTTTTGGTTCCATGTGAATTTTAGGATTGTTTTTTCTAATTCTGTTATGAAATTGATATCTTAATAGGAATTTTATTTAATGTGTAGATTGCTTTGGACAGTATGGTTATTTTAACAATATGGGTTCTTCCCATTCATGAGCATGGGATGCTTTTTCGTTTTTTGTGTCATCTAAAATTTCTTTCATCAGTGTTTTCTAGTTTTCCTTGTGAAGATTTTTCACCTTCTTGTTTAAATATATTACCAGATATTTTACTTTATTTTTGTAGCTTTTGTAAATGGAATAAAATTCTTGATTTGGTTTCAGCTTGATTTTTACTGGTGTTTAGAAATGCTACTGATTTTTGTTTGTTGACATTGTATCCTGAAGCTTTACTGAATTCATTTAACAAATCTGAAAGTTGAAATAGTCATTTTATTTGAAAAAACATTTAGTCAAAATAGGGGTCTTATAAAACTAGTAAAATATTCTCTGAATATATCTACACAGATTTTTAAAAATTAGTTAGCGGTCAAAAATTTCTTCATTTCCTGAAGCCAAAATTAGGACTTATGCCTTGAAAAATCTTGGCTTACAATAAAACACAATGTGTAAAATTAGGAAAACTGTGGAAAATTCAATACATCATGCATAGACTAAACACTGCCATTTCCTCAACGTGGCCTTTGTTGACTGAAGCTACACCAGTTTTTTTTCAGTTGTAAATACAACTCTGCCTTTTACTTTCTAGTATACCATCACAATATGAATTCTAAAATACAAAGTATATCAATTTGCATAAGAGCAAGAATTGTATGCGAAATTTATCATGTTCAACATAGTATATCTGACACATAACAGATATTAACATATAACTTTTCATACATGAATGATTTTTCATACAAGTGTTAATGAATTTAAAAAATGGGATGTTCTAGATCCTATTTCTAACACCTTTGCACTTTTGAGCAAGTAACTTCCAAAAAACCCTCCTTTATAATTTAAAAATGTGTTCCAAATAATGGTGCTCTTGAGAGGAATAAGTGAATATATGCTGAAATCTTCGCTTTATATTTATTTTAGGTTACATATAAAATACACTGTAAGTTCTTTGAAGTCACTTTAATTCCACAATTTTAGGTCAAATGCCAACGATTGGCAATGTTCACAATACCTTCTCTAAAAGGAAAATGTTCATGTTCAATTTTAAATTTAAAAATCACTATATATTCTCATGAAGTTTATTAGTGGTTTACTTTGGCCAAGCAGAGTGGCTCACACTTGTAATCCAAGCACTTTGGAAGGCTGAGGTAGGAAGATTGCTTGAACCCAGGAGTTTGAGACCAACTTGGGCAACATAATGAGACCCTCACTCTGCAATTTTTTATTGTTGTCATTAAAATAGTTGTGGTGGTGCTTGCCTGTAGTGCCAGCTACTGGGGAGGCTGAGGTGGGAGGATCACTTGACCCAGAGGTTCAAGGTTGAAGTTAGCTATCATGATGACACTGCATTTCAGCCTAGGCACAGAAAGACCCTACTCTGGAAAAAAATAAAACAAAACAAAAAGCACTGTTTACTTAGTATGTCTATGATATAAAATATGCATTTTTAAAGTTAAAGTTCAAATTAATCCATTAATAAAATTATAAATCTATTTATTTAATCTACTGGCTTCCTTTCTCATAAATTTTTAACTAGGTAGTAGCAATTACTGTTCCCTTGACTGAAATAAGTTACTTAAAGACTAAATGCAATGTTCATTTTTCTGAGTCAAAAATGCCTATTAATACTATGACCCATGTACATTTTGTATTGCTTGTTATTGCTTTGTTTTTTGTATGACATATTTATATAACAATAACTTTATTTGGGGGAAAACAGTGAGATTTATAGGAAACAAACCAAACAAAAGGCTTCTGGCACAAGAAAATTAGAAAATACAGTATATTTCACATTGTCTTCTCCGGTGCCAGCTCAACTGAGTTCAAAATGTTGAGAAAAAATTTTTTTTAACTTTTTTATCCAAAAAGAAAATGATACGAAATATGCAATATATGCAAGATTGATGTTGAACCAATGTGTGTGTGTGTGTGTGTGTGTGTGTGTGTGTGTGTGTGTGTGTTGGAGTCTCATTCTGTCATCCAGGCTGGAGTGCAGTGGCATGCCCCCCGCCACCACAGCCTCAACCTGCTGGGCTCAGGTGATCCTTCCGCCTCAGTCTTCCAAGTAGCTGGAACTGCAGGTATGCACGACGATGCCCGGCTAATTTTTTGATTTTTTTGTAGAGATAAGGTCTCGGCCAAATTGCCCAGGCTGGTCTAAAACCTGTGGGCTCAGGCAATCCTCTTACCTCGGCCTCCCAAAGTGTTGGGATTATAGGCGTGAGTTGCCGTTCCCAGCCTGAACCAATTTACCTGTTTTGTAGAAAATGCATTGCAGACATTTTTCAAGGACTTTCTTCTGCAATACTGACTGCCAAGGTCAGTGTGATCTTATTTTGGCTAAAGTGTTCTCATCACCACAAAGATAATCTGCATTGTTACTCTTTACAAATTTTAAGAACTTGCCAGAATGTATATTCTGTACTTCTGCTAATAGATAGAAAACGCAGGAATGTTAAGGGAGAAAAAGTTTCATTCATATTTCTCATGTAGAATATTGCTTTATGGGGGAAGCAAAATAACTTAAATTTTATTAAATCTTAACTATTATGGCAAATTAGGAAGCTTTTATATTTTCTCTTAGACCACAAAGTCAAATCTTTGACCCATTCTCAGCAGAAATAACTTACTTTCAAGTTAATAAATTACTAATATATAGAAAACGATTGATTATAATGAACAGAAAACAATTTATTATATGAAGATGATATAGAGTTTCTACAGCACCTTTTCTAAAGAGTTAATGGCAAATTTTCATAAAATTTAAATGGTATATAATTGAATTTGATTCCTTTAGAAAATCAGGAGTCAAAAATTTGCAATCTTCAAAATGCTTATTTACAAAAAGTTTTCATTTAAACCTTTTAAACGTCTTTGTTCCTTTCAAGTTTTTTTCCGTATCTACAAAAATAAATATTGAATTTCAGAAAATGCCATTGATCTACCAATGCAAATTGATCCAATTATATACTTGTTTTTAACATATTTGTCTTCTTTTTAAAACTTTTAGAGAATAGTGTTGGAGATGGTTATTCTCAGTATATGTGCAAAAATCTTCCAAAGAACATGCCTGAAACAGCAATCTGTAATCAAGTGTTGTTCCTTTTCCTCCTCCTTCATATCCTCTTCTTTCTCCTTGAATTATTACTTTGCAATAAAGCTGATCACAGTCATGCCAGAGATTCATTCTCAGGCAATTGTTGCTTCTCCAACCCATTCAGTTATTCATTGACAATATTTTGAGTGATTGTATATGTCAGGCACTATTCTAGGGACTCCAGATATTAAAGCAAATAAGTTGTTCAAAATTCCTGCCTCCATGAAGTTAACATCAAGCCAATTTTTTTAAAAGTTAAACAATAAACTTGTTTTAATATAACATCACATGATTTCAGAAGATAATGTAAACAAAATAAATTGAGTAAAAGGCTAGAATATGATAAGGTAAGATGTAAGTGTATTAAAGAACTGAGAACAATTTCAACTTATCATATACAACTGCTCACAACAGTCTAGAGGCTCCTGCATCTTTCTGACCTCATCCACTTGTTCACTTCCTGTTCCTGACCAGTCACAACAGCCTTCTTGACTTTTTTACTTTCCCTTGTTATGGTTTTACCTCAAATCCTCTTCACACACAGTCTGGCCTATGTTGCTTCTCATTCTTTTGACTTTGTAAAAGCATGTAGTATTAACAATTCTTTTTGGAAAATACTTTTATGATTCACTTATAATAAATTTTCGTTTTTATGCCTTTTATACTACTCATTAATAGTTTTTCCTCCCTTGCTTCTAGCTCAAACATTTATGTTCTTCAAGGTCTGTTCTTCTTTTGCTTTTCAGTACTTTGCATATACTTTATTATAATCTTACATAAAGCATGGCTCAAACTGATTTATTAAGTTTAAGCTCCCTTTACATTTAAAAAATTAAGGTGATAACGATGACAACACTTATGCCACCTCACAAGTCAGGACCTCACCATTTTTAGTCTCCCCTTTCCTTTAATAGCCATACCAAGTCAGGATCTATTTGCTTTAATATCTGGAGTCCCTAGAATAGTGCCTGACATATACAATCACTCAAAATATTGTCAATGAATAACTGAATGGGTTGGAGAAGCAACAATTGCCTGAGAATGAATCTCTGGCATGACTGTGATCAGCTTTATTGCAATCACCCCAATTACTGCTTCTCAAACTCTCTGTGGTGAAAAAAATAATAAATTTTTTAAAAATCATGTTTTATTGTCTCTGCACCTCTTCTTCCTTTCTGTTGCTGTCTCAATTCCAGTCTACTTTAGTAGTTACATGACTGATGATATGCTTCTTGTCACTTTCTAATTGTTCTATATTTCTTAATTTCCCAATAAAAATATACTTTTCTCCTCTCATTCAAATAACAAAGCAAAATAACCTCAATCTCCTCTGGCATTCCTGCCAATTTCTTACACTACAATTCCTTTCACAAATTTGCTTCAGAAACAGCTAGAGCTACACATAACTCACTGATCCTCAAATATAGCACTTGTCTTTGTTGCATAAGCTGTTCCCACGGCCTGCAATGTCCTTTAACACCTTAACCATCTGGCAAAATCCTGGTTATCCTCAAGTCTTGGATCACACATCATCTTTTCTGCCAAGTCCTTTGTGTACATTCCAGGCTTACTTAGCTTTCAAGTATAATGCAAAAAAATGAACTTTGGAGTATCTCAGTTTGGAGTCCACCACTTGATAATCAACAACCATATTTCAATGTTCAAAAGTTTGCTGATCCTCCATTTTTTCTTCTAAAGCATTAAAATAATATCAGTATTATTGAATTGTATTGATGATTAAATGGAAGATGTGTACAGATTACAAAGTGTTCTGTGTAGTTCTTGGTTTATACAAAGCACCTAATAGTAAATAATTTCTACCCTCATTTATAATACTTTCTAATATTTTTATTATGCATTTTATAATTTAATTACATCTGGATTATTATGTACCTAGTGCCCTCCTTAACGCTCTGTTCTATTATCTTTTAATTCCTGGGTATTGTACTTGAATAGAAGCAAAATATATACTTTATGTATGTTTGATGAATGCTTGAATAAATACCTTCCAATAGGTAAGAGTGGAGGGGAGTCATTTGCCTGTCATCAATGCTCAATATTTATTTTTGCTCTAAATAGGAATCTAATTCCCAATGCCTTTCAATATTTATCATCTGGACATTTGTATCAATGATTTAAAGAAAAACATTTCTTTAAAAAAAACAACCCAAACTGAAGTGACTGTCTGTTCTAGGGTTTCCCTTCATCATAAAGACAAAACAGAAATCTGCTTTAAGTAAAAGATATCTTGAGTGAAGATCTCCGAAGGGCAAATCATATCATCAATCAGTCACTAGCTTCACTCCAAATACTAAGAAGAATTCTTCAATTTTCCCAAAACCTGTCAAATCAGAGTCAGTGAGATGACTGCTTTGCTGTTGAAGGATAGCACACAATTCAGAAAAAAAAGATCTAAAAGTCATTTACAGTAGTTTAGTTCTGATTTTTAGGAGCAATTTTTGATAATACTTTTCTAGTACTAATTTCAAATTGGAGACACAAAAATGTGTGTGTGTGTATGTGTGTGTGTATGTGTGTGTGTGATCTAGTCTCTGAAGGAAAAGTAGGTTACTTAAGGTATGATTTGAAATGGTTTTCTTCTTTTTGTTCATTTTATTTTACTCTTGCAGAAAATTATTGCTCTAGAAGTTTTTGATTTGTAGCAGCTGATATTGAAGCATATAGAGGTCAAAAGAAACAAGAAGAGAAAATCAATGAGATGTGGCAGATTCGTGTTTTGCATTTACATTACACATAAAGAATTGTAAACTATGGCAACATATTTAGTAGGGATAATCTTCAATTAATGTTCTATTTTCTAAGGGAAGATTAAAAGGTTGTTTTCTCCAAAGCACAAAGAGAATGGATAATGATAAATTACAAATTTAAACTTAAATTTTCATAAGCAAGAATTGAATACAGAAAAAGATGAGTCTTAAAATATGGTTATGTAATTTTGAGTCTGTTTAAAGAGTCAAGAGAAGACATAATTAATTGAGGAAAAGTTTCATTTATGTGACATAGACAGCTTTTAAACCAAAATGAATATTGACACCTCAGTTTCAAACTGCATTTTAATGCATGAATCATAGCCCATTCAGTAGACTTGTCTTGAAATTGTCTATTACAATGACCACTGAAACAAGGAATGAAATTATATCCATTATAGGAGATACCTTAGCCTCAAGTAGAGCATTTATCTTTTATATGAATTCTGATCACAAATCTATTGCTCTGCTCATCAGAATTTTTATTTCAAGGAAGAGTGCTTGTTATCTAAGTAGGCAAAATTCTTCTTACACATGTTTTATAGCTTTTGGCTGAGTCAAATTTCTAAAGTTCTGACAACAAGCATATTTAAAATCAAGAAAATAAATAATTTGACTGTAGTTATGAGCAAAATCCACATACCAGATAAGACATTTAAATTCTATGAAGTATTTCTTGACTGACCAAATATATCATGTTGACTACACAGTGTCTGAGCTCTTGTTTTTTTATAATTATTGTGTTAAAGCCGTATATGTGTGTACATGTCAGAGAGAGAGGTGGAGAGAGAGAGAGAGAAAGCACACGAGTGAGAAAGCAAAAGAGATAGACATACCAAATATCCCCAGCACACTTTGTTCAATTAAAAAGAACATAAGGCAGTTACAAAGCAAGGATATTATTTACATTTCTCATCTGAAAATAAATCTGAAATTGACAAGAATATGAGGTATACAATTTGTGATGACTATTTCTGAGATTAGAAGCAGAGGCAAAGAGACTATTAAAAGAGTCAGAGAATATTGCTAATGTGTTTCTTTTTTGCTCTCATTTCAAGAATGCAGCAAACAATGGAAAACAAGATATAATTAGATTAGAAAGAAATATTCCATCAATCTGAAATTTTTCCAAGTACTGTTACAAAAATGAATTATTTTTCTTTAGTGCTTCAGTTATCTGAGGATAACAAATTCTAATTTTGAAGGTAATGTACCCTGAGGTTCACAAGTTTTCTGCCTTCACACCTAGTTGGCTTACTGCCAGTAGGAAATCCACAGTTGTTACTGACATTTATTTCTAAATGTTGCCTTGTCTGATTGTACTCTAGTCCAATGTCTCAAACTGAAGAAGATGGAAAGATCAAATTACCTTTCTAGTTTCTTAAATTCATATAACATTTTTTATATTTGCTTTCAGCCTGGAAATTTATTTCCTGTTATATAAAATTCTGGGTTTTATTTATTTATTTATTTATTTGTTTATTAGTAGGAGTCTCACTGTCACCCAGGCTGGAGTGCAGTGGCACACTCACAGCCACCGGAGCCTGGACCTGCTGGGCTCAGGCGATCCTTCCACCTCAGTCTTCCAAGTAGCTGGAAGCATGGGTGCGTGACACCACACTTGGTTAATTAATTTATTTGTGGAGACAAGGTCTCACCAAGTTTTCCAGGTTAGTCTGGAACCCTTGGACTCAAGTAATCCTCTCACCTCTGCCACCCAAGTGATGGGATTACAGGCATGAGCCACCACACCAGGCATGTAAAATTCTTATATCATAAAAATCTAAATGTCACATAGGTATGTGTAGCTATGTATATGTGTGTGTATACATGTTCATGTGTTTGACATATAGAAATCTCAAAAAAAGACACGTGTACACAAAATGTTCGAGATACAAGCTTTAATTATATATGGTTATTATAGCAATATTGTAACAATGCTATATTTTGTGACTAAGGTGTTAGAATTAATCAAGCTGACAAATTTCATTCCTTATAGGTTTATTCTATAAAAGTAAAGATGAAAATAAAGCAAAACGTCTTTTTTTTTTTTTTTTGAGTCGGAGTCTCACTCTGTCGCCCAGACTGGAGGGCAGTGGCTGCTCCCGGCCACCGCAGCCTCAACCTGCTGGGCTCCGGCCATCCTTCCGCCTCAGCCTTCCGAGTAGCCGGAATTACAAGCGCATGCTACCATGCCCGGCTGATTTTTGATTTATTGTAGAGATGAGGTCTCGCCAAGTTGCCCAGGCGGGTCTCGAACCCGAGAGCTTAGACAATCCACTTACCTCAGCCTCCTAAAGACGTGGGATTACAGGCTGAGCCACCGAGCCTGGCTGCAAAACATCTTATTAAGGTTTTAGTCAGAGTAGACAAAATCCTGAAGTCATACAGGAAACAGAAGAGAAAGTGATGTGTGTGTGTGTGCGCGCGAGTGCGTTCAAGGCTTCTTTTTAAAGTTTAGAAGCATGCAATGGTTCTAAAACCTCTCAAGTCACTTATGATACAATGGCTTTTTTTAAAAAATATGACTTGCTTTTATCTGAAGTAAATAAATAAAGGAAAAAGACAATTTCTTGATCAATCTTTTCCATTAAAACACCTGTTGTGTGTGTATGTATGAGACATATGCACTTGAAGAGGGATTGCTTGTTGAACAGTATACATATTTTAAAAAATTAATTTTAGCATTTTACTTAATAGAAATAAGGTATTTAAGAAGTAGAATATTTAAGAATTCAATTTAACAAAGATTATAATTTTTCAACACTAATTTTTCTCTTGAACATGAATATTGACAATCTAGTAAATGTTAGTTGATCATTTAACAAAACTCAAACCTATTTCCAACTCATCTAATACAAGAAAATCTTTAATGTAATCCCATGCTCTGGGTTTCTATTACTTAGATTATTCATGAAAAAAGTATTGCTTAATTTGGTATGGAAAAATTACTAAAAAGTCTTTGCACGTATTTTATACCATTAAATGTTATGTTTTATGCAATTTTTTAAAGGCTAATTTACTATTTTCCTCTATTGCTGCAACAAATAGTCACAAAACATTTTGCAGCATTCTGGCACCTGCACAAGGTTTTGACTTATGAATATGCTAATGAGACTGCATTCAGAACTGGCAAAAATTCAGGACTTTCACACAGTTATGGTTCTGGCAGCCCACAGTGTAATGATACTGAGCCTGACAAGAAATATTTAGGTTAATTAACACAAGGTATAGTCTTTTGCATTTAAAATGTAGAACACTTTTGACATTATAACTCTTTGGGATCAAGATATTTTACTTATTGCAATCATTTTCTCATTAATAATGTTGGTATACTTGACATGAATTTTAAGAGTTATTTTTGTATCACTTCATGCTGTTAAGTCCTGGAAAGGTTATTTTTCTACAAAACTGTTATATAAATAATGCCTGGAATGACTTTACTTTTTATTTCAAAGCAATATTGGATGCTAGAAGCTATTTGTTCAAGTGTTTTCAGAAAATATTCCTATTATTTTACCTAATGCTAGATAACATGGCTTTCTAGTGCTGTAAGTAGCTCAACTTTCAAAGCAGCACTTTCCTCCAGTAATATAGCAAGACTTTCGATTTTCACTTTCTGTAGGACAAAAATATTATTTTAAATCTCTTAGGTATTATTCAATGTTGGGAACTTCTTCCAAATGTAAAAGTGTATGAATACTCAAAACTTTATCAATTTATCACAAAGTGTTACTTCTTCTTGATGGCTGAGTTAAGATGATTTCAACAATAAAAAAAATAATAGAAATGATCTACTTAGAGTGAAAGCATATTAAAGCTAGAGATTTATATTCAATATGTAGAGTTCCATGATGTGTTCTTAGTAGTGCTTTGTTTTATTGTTTGTTTGTTTTGTTATTCATGCATTTACACACACTTAGTCTTACAATTAATTATTTATCTGTCCATTTCAACCTCTAAAAAAAATCAGTGTCCTTTCCAGGCGTGAAACAAATGTAGTAGCATAATAGACATCTTAGAAGAATCCTATGTTTTTACTCTAACACACATAATCATCATTCTTGAGATTAAGAGTTTCTAACCATTTTTCTTCTTCATCCTCCTCTTCCTCATCCTCTTCTTCTTCTCCTGCTCCTCCTCTCCCTCCTCCTCCCCTTCCCTCTTCCTCTCCTCCTCTTTAACATTCCTGGGAATACCACCAACTACCATCAAAAATAGATTTCCCCATCTGTGACTTTCATAAGAGTCATAGAGATCAGAATCCCAATCAAACTATTGTTTGAAAGGCATTCTAGATACTTCTAGATGCTTCTAGATGATAAGACTCTCTCTTTTCATGTTACTTTGAATCTCTGCTTAACTAAGCATTTTTGGTACAAAAATAAAGGACTCATACATTGTGGATAAGACAGATTGAGAATCATTTTATTTTTGTGATGAGTCTGAGGTATGCTTAGTAGGAAAGTTAAGGCCATATTTTTGTGTGAATCATGTACCTCAAAGCTGTACATAATGGAGCATGCATTTCTGACTTATTATCATAATGGTACTTCTTGTCTACCTAAAATAACAACAAAGAAAGGTCTTCAGAGATAATGAGTTTATTCAGGAGTGAGCATTGCAATGAGAAATATAGTACCACAGTAAACTATGGGCATATTCAGGGGGACAGGAAGAAAAATGTTTTTAAAATTAAAATGGAGAGGGTTACATAAGTTATCTTGAAACAATTATCCTTGCCTTGAGGGTCACTAACAAAGGCGGTATCAGTCCAAGCCTGGAAAATCTGTTTCTGGGCAAATGTCACTGCAGAAGTATTTTGGGGGTAAAGTGTTGTAGTGACTTTTGTGCAAGGTTGTAGTTTTGCCAGAGTCTTTTATGATAATTCATATTATCAGGCAATCATGTGTGAGAACCCTCCCATTATGACCTTTCTTGGTTCCGTTTTGTTAGGGTTTGACACAACTGATTCCATTTTTATTCTGATGTCTTTACTGTCTCCCTGTTGATCAAGAACTTTCACTGAAAGCACTGATGATCAAACATCTT
The DNA here is from genome assembly GCA_027257055.1 of Cephalopachus bancanus. Classification (NCBI taxonomy): domain Eukaryota; kingdom Metazoa; phylum Chordata; class Mammalia; order Primates; family Tarsiidae; genus Cephalopachus; species Cephalopachus bancanus. Next base: position 7,327,113 of record JAPVLO010000068.1, on the reverse strand, counting down.
ATGGTCATGTTTTGATTATCCCTTAGTGCAGGAATGGACTTGTCCTCGTTGTTGGTCCGGTCCTACATAGGAGGGGAGTGATTGGCAAGTAGGAGTCAATGTCAAAATATTTTTAGCCACATTTGAGCAATAAGGAAGGTATGGAGAGAGTGACTCTTAGGCTGAGACTATCTGGAGTTCATTGTTAAGTTCAATTTTGTCTGTTCCAGAGTCATTGACTATCACCTCAAAGTACTGGGCTAGGCTAGTATTATTCTATTAGAAGTTGCAGTTCTGCAGAAATAGGTACAAAGCTTAAAAGGGAAAATACAAAGTAAAATTAAAAATAATATGATAATCTTAATAAGATTACCTTAATCTTAGCTTTAAGGTAATCAACTGAATAAATCAAAGGATCACGGAAGCTAGGTAAGACTTTTGGTAATCAAAATTTTGTGCCTTTTTTTTTTTTAATTTGTGTATTTTGGTCTCAACTTCCTCAGATGAATTTATTCAGATACAGCATGTAGTATTAGCAATAGCACAGATATTTCTTCATTTAATCAATAGATGATGAAGAACAATTTTGTCATCTAGTACCCTATGACTGGGGCTAATGAATAAAAGTAGAGAGTGAGCAAAATTGTATTAGGGATGGTGTTAAAGTTACTCACTGGGTGGACTAAGGAGAATTTGGGGGAAGGGTCATGTTAAGATCTAAGTTTATCATGAGAGATCTATTATTTTTTCAAGTTACCTGCTGAAGCTACTGATTGTGAAATTTTAACTACATCATTATCCTGCCAAGTGAAAAGATTAGGCATAAGCAGGGAAAAATTAAGAAGGGCAAGAGTCTCATTATAATGAGGGTTTTGTTTCTTTGTTTTGAGAAAGGCTGACCAAAGCGTGAAGCCTTTAATTTCTAATTTTGCTTTTTTAGTTTGAATGTCTCTCTTTAATGCAAGGTTTGTCCCTTGAAATTTACATTAAGTTGTCCAACCCCAGCTAATAGAGATTTAGAAAAAAAAAAGATTTGTTCTTGGTAATTACAGGGAACAAAAGTATATAGAAGGAAACTGCAATTCAAAATTTAGTCTGCTCTACAACTAGATAAATAAACCTCAAAATAATGCACAGAGTTACAGTTTAATGACAGGAACACTATAGTTTTTCTTTAGAAAATAATAGTTTTTCTTTATAGTCATTCCTTTTTCAAATAAAATTAGAGTAATTTGTTTGTAAAAGTTTAGTTTTATCACATTTGACCTGATTACTTACATAAGTGTAGCTAGAATAATGATGGACCACATAGCAAACTCAGATTGTACTTTTAAAAAACCTAACAAGGCTGTACGGCCAAACCATGGCAGATTTCTGAAAAACCAAAGCATGGCAAACTTCGAACTTTGTCTTCAGTACCTAAGAAAATTTTAATGTAAGATCCCAGTCAAACCTTGGTGATATAACCAGTGTTCTCAGTTGTATCCTGCCACAAGAAGAAACAGATTCCCATTATACTTTTGCAAATAATTATATTTGTATAAAAATAAGAATACTCAAGAATAGTTTGTGAATTTTGGAGTAATCAAATGGGATAAAAAGTAAATCTTTTCACTTTGTTCACGAAAGAATACTTTATAAAACTGCTGTAAACTGTAGATATCTTAAATCCGGAAAACAAAACAAGGGAAGAATCAGCAATATATTAAATAAGGAGACTGTAAAAACTCATAATTCCTTTTAAAAATCAGTTCATTTAGTCTCATGTAAGTAATTCTTGTTCTGCTTAAACTTAACAGTTTCACAAATACATCAATTTCTTTATTAGTGACTTGGAGATCAATACTTAGTCAATTGATCTTGGAACTATCAAAAATAAACTATCAAGAATGTATGTAATCCTGACTTGCACCCCACAACTTTAAAATGAAATAAAATTCAATTAAAAAAAATTAAAAACAGAGTATTTAAGAATACTAGTTAGAATCTTTTTTCATGAATCTGATTGCTGATGTAGTTAGAGAAAAATTAAAACTATAACTGTGAATGAAATAGAATTGGAATAGCCATGCTTAAAGAAAATAAGAGTTTATTATAATGATGCAATTGACAAGAACATTCAATTATTTAATTTTTTTTTATTTTAACAGAAAACTGACTGCTCTCTTAAACTTTTCCTTTAGGATTAACATTCCAAAATAAATTTTAAATAGCCTTCAACTTTAGTTAAAATTATTTTTTAATCAAAAAAATATTCATATATATTCATACATATAACCAACAACATATCTTACTTTTCTGGCATGCGTTGTATACAAATTATAAAGCAATTAAAAATTTTAACTTCTACAACTTTAATTTTTAGTAAAAAACTTATGTAGGCAAATTTTAAATGTCACATATCAAAATTTTTTGAATGCATACTTTATAATTTCTAAAACTTGTGCTTTCTCATAGAACATATTTTCAATGTGAAATATAGCATACTTACTAACAGATCCAAATATCTTTCATCTTTCTATAAAATTTAAGAATCCAAAAGTAAATAAACTTGAGTCTATGTTCAGTAATCAATATTTGAGTGTTTTAACTTACTTAGAAACGACTCAGACACTTTATGAATATATATTACTAATTTTAATTACATATATTTAAGATTTCAAATTACATAAACATTTACCCTATTTACATCTACCTAATTTATTCATTTTTAGCAATTATATTAAAAAAACCCAAAATGTTAAAGAAGCGAGTCATTTTTTGTTTCTTTCTTGTTAATCATATTTACAGCATGTAAATATCAGATATTCATCACCCAATAAGAACAAAGTAAAATATAGATATTTTGGCAGTAACTCAAGAGATAAGAGCTGTTTTTATTAAATCACCAACATTAGTCCTATTTGTCAAAGGGTTACACAAGCAAAAATAATTTTGCTTTTAGATTGAATTCATAGATATATGACAATAAGACCTGTAGCAGAGACAAATATAGTCTTCTCTAACCAACAATCCTAGACAAACACATGTGTTAAAAATTCTGAAGACATCTTCATTTTTATCTTACTAACAAATTTAAAAATCATTTTTTAAAAAATCAAAGATCTCCCTGAGTCTTATGAACAAAAAGCACTTGGATTAGTTACTACATATTTTTAAAGTTTTACATATTATTTACATGAGCACTCATTTTTCACTAAGCCAATTCTTTAAGAGATTTTGCCATGTATATACAAAAACAACATGTATAGACATAAGCACATATGCATAAAAAATATCTTACAGATTTTATTTTAAAATTTTACTCGTGAAACAATAAAACATAGTAATATAAACTCACTGGTTTATAAAAGACAGTTTGATTCAAATTATATTTCTAACAAAATTGGAAACGTTAAAGTAACCTGTTCACATTTAATTTTCATTTGCCCCGAAAGGTAAACTTATGAAGTCTGTGAACCTAAAGCAGTAAAAAATAATGCCCTTTCACCCGCTTGGCAGCATCAAATAACTTGTTTTTAATTAATTCTTGAATGTTTATATTTCAGTTATATCTGGTTAGAAAGTAAATCTCCAAGTAGCCTTGAATCTAGCAACAGATTTGTCTTAAGATAAGTAAAAAGTCAACAGATTCAGATTAAACAGTAAAAAAAAAAAGAGGTAAAGATATTGCATGCAACATTCAGACGTTTTGTTCTATAGTTGTGCGTTTGTTTTAGTTTGTTTTTAACCAGCATTAAGAGAAATAAGTTTGAGGAACTCACATGATGGTCATGAATGATCTTTGGTATAATCTGTCCATTGGTTTAAAAATGTGTATTAAAAAGTCATACATTTTGAATGCATATTGGACCAAGATATCTGAAAGAAGCTTGTCCTTTGACAACCTCGCATACTTCAGAATATGAAGATCTCATTCTATTACTTATTAATCTTTTAAGAACAAAAGAACAATCTTTTTTGTCTATAATTTTAAGGGTTTGGGTCAAGTGTTTGCTTTGACAAGTGTGTCTGTCACAGGATTTTTTCTTTAACTTGGTGGATGGCCTTAGTGCTAGTTGTTTGACCTGTGATCACGTTTTTCCTAGTTGCACTTAATTTTTCTGGAAACTGGTGAGTGCTCCAATGGTAATCTCACCTGTCCATGACCCAGTTTATTCTAACATAGGAGACTTTATCTTGAAAGACTGGAATTCCTCATAGATGGTGGTGACTGCCTTAGTGGTCTTCCCACGCCCATCGACGAAGTGGTGACTAAAGGACTGTCCAAACTTTAGCTGTAAACGTCCACTTGTGTACCTAATCCTCAATTGTACCCCACATCTTTAAAATAAAATAATAAGCAACTAAAAATAATTTGCTCTTGAAAAATGTTCAGAAATAAGCAGACGAAAAATAAGAGCCAAATATTTTTCAGGTGAACATGAACAAGCCAAAATGTAACTAGAAAATAGTACTCACGTAGACCAAACATAATACTAAACCAGGTGCACAGAAAAAAAAAGTGACTTTACCAGAAGATTCATGAGGTTCTCATTAATAGAACATAAATTCTGTAAAAACCATAGTATTACCCAGAAGGAGATGTACTTATACCAGAAAGGGCTTATCAGAAAAAACACAAAGTATATTATAGTCCCAATAACAATGTAATATCCTTAGCTAATGCACCTGTAATCTAAACCACATCCTGAACAAAGTCAAAAGAACTCACTGAAAGGAAGGAGTTTAACTTGAGAGGAACCTCACCAGGGTGAGCCATGGAAACAAAGAGCTTAACAATGCTGTAGTAATACTGCATTCAATTCCAGGAGTCACCAATCCTTTCAAGGTGAGCTGCTTCAGGTCCCATTGCTTGACACAAAATTTTGTCAACCTAAAATAACAACACAGAGAGGTCTTCAAAGGTAATGAGCTTATTCAGGAGTGAGGATAATGCAGTGCCATAGCAAAGTATGGGTTTATTCAGAAAGCAGAGGAAGCCAAATATTTTTAAAGGTAAAATGAAGAAAGTTGCATAAGTTATTATGAAATAACTTGGTGCTAGTCCAAGACTAGATAGCAAGTCGCTGGGCAGATGTCCTTGTAGAAGTATATTTTATGTAGACTGTACTGGCTTTTGTGCAAGGTTGTGGTTTTGGCAGTCTTTTGTGATTGGACAGCCATGCATGAGAACCCTCTTTTCATGACCTTTCCAGGCTCCATTTTGTCAGTGTATGACATAAGTGACTCCATTTTGGTTTTGACAACTTTCACATTTTCATGACCATAGATTGTTTTTACTGATAACTCTTTTTCTTATTTTCTGCATTCAATAAATATGTACTAAATAATTGCGCCCTACTAGGACTATAGATAAAAATTTAACAAGCATTTCTAATCTTATGAAAGGCCTCTCAGCAGAACATTTATTATACAGGAGGATATTCCGAGATCCATGCTCTGTTCTGGAAACTCATTGTCAAAGAAATTTGCTATTGGATCCACACAATAAATGGTCCTACATGCCTGAGAATTTTCTCAGAAAACTGTTGTTTTTCAAGTAACTCCCAGACATGAGCATTAGTTATAACAATTCTGAAATTCTTCATGATAATAATTATATCCCAAGTAAGTTATATCTTAAATAACATTTAAAAAAACACAATTGCTTGCTAATAGTTAAAGGGCAAAAAAGCAGTCAAAGTTTTAACTTCTGACATCGTGAATGTGACCTAATTTGGAAATAGGATATAGCAACTCCCCTACATGCAAACTTTCAAGTTGCAAACTTTCAAATATGCAAACGTGTTTACATATCCAATCATGTAAGTTAGTTCACATGTCTGGCATACATTTTTCACATGCATGCATCTTTTACAAGTGGTTCTGCCTTTGTGTACTTTTCTATACAGTACTATTTGTGTGAAAAGTATTATAAACGTATTACTGCATGGCACTTTATAGCCAATTGTGTTAGTTGGGTACCTAGGCTAACTGTTGGGCTTATGAACAAATTGGACTTATGAATGCACTCTCAAAGCAAAACTTGTTTGTATGTAGGGGATTTACTGTATTTGCAGATGTAATTAATGTAAGGTAAGATTATACTGGGATAGGGTGGGCCTCCAAATCCAATATGACAGTTGTCCCTTTAGGAGCGTGTGATGTGACCACCAAGGCAAATATTGGAGTGCTGCAACTTCAAGCCAAGGAAGAAAAATGATGGATTACCAACACCAGAAGTTAGGGGGAGGAAGAAAAGGATTCTACCTAGCTTCTCAAAGGGACCATGTCTAGCGTCTTGATTTCAGATATAGTTTCCATAACTGTGATGGGATAAATTTCTTTGATCTTAAGTCACCTAGTTTATGTTAATTTGTTACAGCATCCCTAGGAAAGGAATGCAATAACAAACCTGATGTCCAGTCAGTATTCACTGATGTGACCACAGCTGTAATTTATAGCTGGTTTCGTTCAAACTAATTGTAGCACTCATTGGTGGAGGCCCAAGTTACATTGAGTATTCATGATTTTGAAGATCCCTTATTTTGTGAGTATGGGATCAGAGTAGGAAAAAATCAAATGGTTGAAAAATTGAATGACTCATGCAGGTGGAAATTCACAGCTAAGGATCCTCCTTCTAAGGATATTAAAGGGCAATGCCATATTTTGCTGCTAAGACTTTACTTTCTAATGTTTTTAACATCATATTTTTTACCAGTTTATGAATAAATTGCTTATCTATTAAATATATTTAATTGAATTCCTCTACTATCTTCTAAGCCTTTGCTCTGGTCTACTTAGTGAAGATCCTACAGGTTAGATTTCAAGAGGTCAGTTTTATTTCCCTCATTGCCCTTGTGAGTATCACTCTCAGTAAGAGTAAACTGAGATGCTATTAAGTGTGAAATAAATAACAACATGAAAATGTCACCTTTTGCTTTTAAAAACCTTAGATTCTTCACTAGTAGGCTTGATGTTGGTTCTGGCTTTTAAGGGTCAGATTGGGAAGGACACATTTGTTGGGCTAAGGGGTTGGTTTGGCAGTCTAGAGAGACTATAAGGAGGCTTTGGAAGGCTACCAGCTGCCAGCCACAGATAGTCATTCTAAGTTTAGGACAATACATTGGTTAAAATATTTGTTTTCAAACAGCAGATAAGGTCTACAGTAACATAAGGTTTTGCTAATCTTGAACACCCAAACTTCATGAGGTTCAAGATTTTATTAGTGCTATTTTACAGAAATTTAGAGATGGAGCATGATGTATATGCCCTACCTTTTGAAAACACTAAAATTAGAAGCGTCTGTAAATGAAAGATGCATAAAATGAGCATATTACTCAGCCTGAAAAGTAATAGAAAGTCTCCCAGTGAATGCAATGTCTGAATAAATCCTCAGGGGATACTTGAAAGTAAGTCAGTCAAAAAATACAGGAAAGGCATTTTAGGTAGATGTTCAGGAGAGTAGTAAGTGAGAAAATCATGGAGGATTTGCATGACAAATCTGGAAAGGTGGCTTTACCCTGTGGGTGTCCTGAAGCCATTGATGCCTTTAAGCAGAGCACTCTCATGTTTTGACTTCCATTCAAATAAAACATTAGACTGGTGATGTGGAAAACAGATTTAAAGAATAAAACCTGTAGGCATTAGGAACAGTTAAGGAGCTGCTGTGGTAACACAGGAAAAACGCTATAAGCCTCTGAATAAGGACAGTAGTAAATAAGAAGAAAAGGCTGGTTTTTGAAAACCGAAAACATTGCTTTCGAGAAAACAAAGAAAACACACATACGTTTGCATATATGCATATATTGTGTGTGTATATATACATGTACGCACACATAATCTTTGCTTTCTCAATACCTAAAGGTATATGTTCACTCTAATAATTTTTGAATGTTATACAAATAGTAAACAACGTAAATGTCTGTTCATAGAATTAATTGCCACACAGTTTCTGAAAAGAATGAGCTAAGATAGACAGATATATCACAAAATATTTTTATTCTTAATAGTTATAAAATAATTTTCCCAACATTATTAATTTTAATTTTATAAGATAGTAACTATATATTTATGGATGTGTAGCAAATAAGAATATAGTATAAATTTAATGTTTATCTTTGACATATAGTCATTATAGAATTATGGGTTTATTTCCCTTTTTAGGTAATTTATTTACATTTTATGTATTTTCCAAGTTGCTTGTTTTCATATTATCTCTTTAAAAATGTAGCCTATGTATAACCTACATATTTAAAAAACTAAGTTTTGTAGGGCTTGTAATTAATTGGTTTAGATAATAATGAAAAAGGAAGAATAAAGATTGAGTCCATCTTTTTTTCTCTTTAGATAATCTAAGTTACTTAGATGACTTTTAATGCCATCATTTAAAAAGATAATTAAACTGGGCTCCGTGGCTCAACCTGTAATCCCACGCCTTGGGAGGCCAAGGTGAGTGAATAGCCTGAGCCCGAGGGTTCGAGACCTGCCTGGGCAACTTGGTGAGACCGCGTCTCTACAGTAAATCAAAAACTAGCCAGGCGTGATAGCGCGCGCCTGTAGTTTCAGCTACTTGGAAGGCTGAGGCGGAAGGATTGCTGGAGACCAGCAGGTCGAGGCTGCGGTGGACAGGAGCGGCCACTGCACTTCAGTCTGGGCGACAGAGTGAGACTCCATCTCAAAAAATAAAATAAAATAAAATAAAAAGATAATTAAAAAGAAAGAATATTTTTATTTGATTTCTATAGAGACATGGTGACCTTTTTCTTACACAATTAGTTTTTGATGTATCTCTGGCATATGTAGGGAAAGATTTCTGATGGCTGAAGCAATTTGGAATTGGAGATAAAGAATAAGACTAATTAGTCTATAATATAATAGCCAAAGAGTATAATTTATAATATAAATATAATGATTCAGAAGGATAGATGAGTTTACTCAAGGAGAAGATATGCCGATAAGAGAAACCAGACCCTGGTTTTTCATTATAACATAGCTAGATGCAATAACATTTTTATTATTTCTTAAAGAAAGTTAATAACAAAAATTAATATTTATGAGTGTCTACAATGTTTATTTTCCACAATTAAAAGCTCACAATTGAAGACATAATACAAACATGCTCTTATGAATGATACCTAATTCTATAATCTGCTGCCTTTTATTTTTAACCCATTTTGAATTTGCTCGTGTTAAGTTTGGCAAATTATCTTACCTGTAATTTGAGAACCTGAAACTGTAAATTCTACTTATTAAGAAGTTGGTTTTAGTAATTAACAAGTTAATAATGTTAACCTATTTTGTGTTCTACATATGATACCACAACCTCCTCATACTTTCCAAGGGATTAATTTCTTAAAAAGTCAATTTTTTGGTTCTTTACTTCTTTTCTTCATTAAACTTTCCAACTGCTGTGCAGTGACACAACAGGGTCTTTGTCAGCTGCTTAGAGGAGCTATTTGTTAATTGTTTTGCGTCAAGGACTGCTTCTTTTGTTGATGTTCTTCCACAGATCCAAAAAGTAGTTCGACAAAAAAGAAAACTTAAAAAAAAAGCATTTTTCATTTATTGAGTACTTTTTTTGTTAACAGAAAAAGGAACATTTTCTATTTGTGTTATTTAAAAACTTATTTTAATTAGTTGAGAAGTGAGGGTTTATCCATTATAGATTTTCATTGGCAACAGAAAGAAAAAGACACTTAACAAATAGAAACATCATAAGAATGGAAATGAGTAGGCATCTAGGATTAGTAAAATGGTAGCATGAGACATGAAGCAAAACACAGAATGAGATTTATTATTGCAAAGATAAAAAAGATGCAGAGAGATTTCCATTGTAATTTTTGATTATATCAGGTGAGAAATGGGCTTTCATTTCATATAAATTTAAAAGATGAAGGGATTTTAGATATTACCTAAACCCGTGTATCCTTTTCATAGGTGAAGAGATTGCAGCCCAAGGAAGTGAAGTGATTGCCCAGATTCTAAAACAAGTGCCAGTAGAAAACAGGGAGTAAATACATTATGCTGTTAAAGAGTTGCCAATTGGCACTCACAGCAGTGGAGCATTGCCTTTGTTTCCCTGTAGTTTTTCTTTGGTTCAGAAATGAGCCATTTCTGAATGCTATCTGGAGAGAGTTGTAAAGAAAAGGTTGATCTGATAGACTTTTTCACGTATTTCTGTGTATATAAATTGAAATAGGTAAATTTTATTTCTATAAATTTATTCCCTCAGTCTCCTATATTTTACAGATTCCTGATGAGCTGGTTACTTACTATAAATCACAGTTTAAACTGCATCATTTAACCTTTCTTTGTCATATTTTGTTCCTTATTCTAAGACACCTCTGAATGAACAGATAAATTAATAAAGATAAGTATGAAATATATTTTAAAACATTCCTTGTAATTAGGGGGTCAGTAGCCTATATTCTGTGGACAAATTCAGCTGGCTCCCTGTTTTTCTTAGTTTCTGCTTTTTTTCTTTTTTTAAAAAAGCATATTTCCTCTGTGGCCATTTGTAGAAAAAAATAACTGCTGTAAATGAACATGCAGTGCTATTTGTTGTTAAATAACAAAACAATGCTTGTAAAATTGGATGTGATGGAATAGTACCAGATGTATATGATTATTCAACTACTAAAAAATGAAAACTTTCAAAATGAAAGAAGACGTGGATATTTAGAAAGACTGGAGTATTTTTCATTGGATGAAAATTATATTTAAAATACTTCTTTTGGTGGTTTCTTCCTTTATAATTTAATTTTGTTTCTGAATCGGTTCTTTAGATGATACAAAGGAGTTTGAATGACTTACATGATCCAACATGTTGAAAGATGCTGAGGAAAACATTCTCAGAGTAAGAAGGAACATTTTCTAACAAAATAAAACAGTTTATTGAAAACATAATTAACCTTGAATCTCTGCATTCTTTGAGTATATGACAAACATTTTGTGTCTTGTAAAAACATTTCTTTTTATATTCAGCGCTGAAAGTTTTTTGCTTCCCTCAGGGTATTGCCACAATAATGGATAGTAAGTGCAGGATGTCTTCCTTATGTTTCCATGTTGGTGTCAGCATACACTGGGAGAAGGGCCCACCATATGTGGGACAGTGACAAATATCATATAGGAGTCTCAAACATTGATATTTATATATGAAATGGCAATGAGATCAACAGATATGTTTCTGAAACAGATTTTTTATGATGCATTTTTAGATAATCAAATACACTAAATGACTGCCATGTACACTAAATATTTGTTAGGCATTTGTCTAATCATAGTCAACTCATAGAATCATAGAATACTCATGTGGGAAGACCTTATGCTTTCTTGAAAGCCATTGTTTATAATAAAGAAATATAGAGCCAGTTTGGAAACATAAAGTCAGTTTGGTTCTCATTTAGTCATTCAGGTAACATAATATTGAACCTTAAAATTTAAGGAAAATATAATGGAGGATTTAGTTAGTGTTCTTATATATACAAAACTATAGATATTGGACTACAATATTTTGACAATGCTTTTAGACAATGTTTTACAAATATTGGACAATGTTTTTCAAACAGGATTTTACAGGATTTCAGGAAAATTTATAGTGAGTTAAACAGGAGCAATAGCTCGGGTTTACCCTCAGCTACTTCAACAAAAACTCTTCCTTGCACAAGTTTGTCTTACATTAGATTTTGCATAAAATTTCATTTGAAAAATTCAAAGACTTTACCACCAAAACATGCGTGAATATTACTACATAGGTTATTGACCAAGATCACTCAATAACGGAAAGAGTAGAAACATCAGAGTTCACTGTTGAATGGTGCCCTTACTTTTTCATAATACACAGATCTTTACTAAAATAGCTATATTGAAAAGTATAAAAGATTAAGGTTTAGCCAAGATCTCAGGAACCTAGTCTGCTAATTAGTAATGTAATAATTGAAGAACTATGTTCATACTCCAGAGTCAATGCAGTAATAATAATGCTGATGCCTTTATTAAAAAGATAAAAGTAGAACTGGAGATCTTTGACATATTTGATAAGTTACAAATCAGGTCAAACATTTAGCCTTTTCATTTTATAAGAAAAAGAGTACTTTAAGAGTACATCTAAAGATTACCTTACAAGCAACAGACATTTATTTCTCACAGTTCTAGAGACTGAGAAGTCTAAAGTCAATGCACTAACAGATTTGGTTTCTGGTAAAAGCCCATTTTCAGGTTTATAGATGCAGTTTTCTAATTGAATCCTCCAATGGTGGAAGGTGAAAGGCAGCTCCCTGGGTCCTCTTTTATAAGGATATTAATCCCATTAGTGGGGTGTGCCCTCTTGAGTTAATTGCCTCCAAAATCACATAGATGATTAGGTTTAACCTATGAATTTTGAAGGGACACAAACATTCAGAATAAAGCAATGTCAATATGTGTGCGTGTCTAAAACATAAAGTTCTCCAGTTGCAGAATTTTTGTATTCTTATGGGTTTGTTTGATTCCTGTTCTTAAATATTACTCAGTTATTTCCAGCTTTTCTTAAAATCAATTTAAAATGCAAATTCTAGCCAGAATAATAAAAAAAGTCAATAATTTTTTAAAAAATAGTTATAGAAAATAATCTAATTTTTAAAACAATATTCCACCTACATACAAAATAATCCCAGACTTTTAAGTATTACCTTTGATGACTCCAAGAAAATAAAACTGGTTTCAATTTTGTTTTATATTTTTATGAGCAGGAATTATTTACATTTTATTTAATTGTCAACTTTTAATATTTATCCAGTTTCAAAGTAGTGGTAAAAATGCAAAATTCCCATTGAAGAGCTATACTGAAGTACAATAAATGCTTTCAGTTTTAAATCCATTGAATCTTAAACAATGAAGATATGATGCCTATAAATTTTAGGCCATAATGCTACATTTTAAGCAAATGAATTATTGTTACATTTGTCACTGTATCTTTTGAGCTTGAAACAGGCTTTAATTGAATGAGAGACTTAGTAAAGACTCCAAGAAAAAGAAAGGCTAAAGATCAATTTTTCAAGTTATTGTCCCTCTGGGTGCTATTAAGGCAAAGCATGCCTATAATTTGAATTTCAAAAGGTTTAGCAAATAAAAAGTAAAAACTCCTTTCATTCCTGTCTATTAAGCATTCAATTTACCTCCCAGGAGGCAAAAAATGCCAGAGGTTCTTGTATATACCTTGTGTATCTACAGATACTTAAGCAGATAGCAATCTATCATCTATCAATCTATCATCTATGCATCCACAGACACACAGACATAGTAATTTATTGTATGTGTCTCTTAAGAACATTTGCGGTATTTCTAACATTTTTGTTACAAGAAAATAATCCAGTGAACAATCTTATGTATTTTTATATAAGGAAATATATGCATACATTTGCATGTGTGTATATATCTATTTTCTAATATATAAGTGAGATTGCTGGGTTCATGAGAATGGCACTTATACTTTTATAAAATTGATAAATATTTCTAAAAACTGGCTACATAATACTTATATTCCATAAGCAGTATATGAGAGTAATGCTTTATCCATACCCTTTTGGGGAATACTTTGATTGCAATTTTAATACTGGATATAATAAAGTTGTCCATATAAGTAGATTTGAGTGGGCTATGAGCTTAGGGCTAGAAATATAAGGTGAAAAGAAATCAGGGAAAAGGTTTTTTGTTTTTGTTTTTTTCCCTGAGAAATGGTAATCTTTTTGAAGGCAGGGATTGTAGCATTTATCATTGTTGGCACTAGTGTAGTGCCAGAAATGTGATCAATGCCCACTGATTACTATTATAATGAGCTATAATAAAGTAAAAGCAAACCTGAAGAATAGTACTAAACTTCAGAATACATAGCAGTACACTGATAATTTTTCATGAAACAATTAATTTTACACCTGAGTTATGGCATCACGTATGTGTTGAGAGTTTAGGAAAATGCCAGAGTTACCAATACACATTGACAACTTAATTACAGCCACCAGTGTAATCTGACAGCAGCTCTTGACAGCACATACTAAAGAGAGAAGAGAATTGCTGGTGAACTCAGGTCCCTGTGGTATCTGAAAAATTCACAGAAATTGTCAGAGCAGGTCATCAGTAATTATTAGAGGAGTCTCCTCCAAACTAAATTGTTTGTACAGATGAAACCAGGAGCAACAAAGGACAGCTCCTTTACTGTATCAATTTCTTGTGGAATTTGTAAAATACTTGAGACAATGAAAAGGCAATATAACTGCAAAATATTATTATTACACAGGTGTTTCCATTTAGCAACTGTATCAATAATATTCATTTTAATAAAGCATTAACTTTTTGTTGGTTTCATTTTTTAATATTATTATAATATAGACTTGAATTCAGGGTTTATTTAAGGCTCCTAAATTAACAGAATAAAAAGATAAAATACGAAGAGAAGTAAAATGTAAATATGTATAAAAATCTACTTTAAAACTGTATTCATCAGCAAAGTACACTTATTTAGTGATTTTTATCACTAGTTATTATATACAAAGTTGAAAACTTATTTTCATTTTATTTAGTTAATAAGAATATAAAGATTAATTAATTTGGGTTCCCTACAGGATCCTAAGTGCATGCAACAGCATATTTCTCCTCTTGTATTCTCCTAGTCCCATGATCTGAGTTAGAATTTCTTTGTTATTAGTCGCATCCTTTGAAAAAAACAGTAAGATCCATTGTAAAATTTCACTGACAATAGCTGAGTGAGTATTATTAGTTCTATTTACTGAAAGTAAAAGAAATTGACTTAAGGGGTTTTATTCATATCCAGGAAACTAGTAGGATTTAGTGAACAACAATTTATAGAATTTTTTCTTCCTGTCAGACACTGTTTTTACCTCTATTTATTGAGTCATTTAGTCCCCACAAAGAGCCTATACAGTAGATATTTCTATTATTATCAGTGTGTTACTGATGATAAAATCAAAACACCGAAATGTTAAGCAACTTCCTGAAGCTCCTATGTAAACATGTGATGGATCTGGGACTTGAATCCAATCCCTCTGGCTCTAGGGTGACCACATATAACGTGTCAAGGTCAAGCATTACACCAAGCTTTAATGGGCAATTTTTTCCTGATATATGCATTATCAGTGAGAAATCTGAAGTGCTTTCTCCAGGAAAGTATCTTCTACTCACCTTAGTTTTTAAGTTCCTGTCAAATTTGGAGAGAAATTATGTGAGGAAGCATGGCATTTTAGTGTAATTACTTCTGATTTTAGTGGCATACCAAAATACATCCTTGATTTTAATAGCAGTTGAGTATTTTAAAAAATGTGGTACATATATATATATATGATGAAATATTATATAGCCATAAAGGACAAACATATGGACTTTGTAGCAACTTGAAAGGATTTAGAGTCTATCATACTCAGTGATCTATTACAGAAACAAAGAACTGAGTACCGCATGTTCTCACTCATAAGCGGACCCTGAACATTTATCATATTACGATTGGATTGGCAGCAGTGGGATACTGCTGAAGGAGAGGGACACATTATATCAAAAATCATTCCTAATCGCAAACCAGGCAAAGTGGGGACTATAGGGAGGTCCAAACTTAACCTGTATGATGTCCACTTATACACCTAATTCTGAATTGTACCCCACATCTAAATAAAATAATCACCAGAGTTAACTTAGACATTGTACACTAATATGTGAATGTTTCACTTGAACAAAATAAAGCAAACAAGACCAGATTAATTTAAGCAAATAAATATTCTCTAATACCTCTGTTACCTTTACAGTTTAGATAAAATTGAATTTATAACCTGAACTCTTCTAGTATTGTCCTCATTATTCAATATATTCATAAGTTTTGTTAGGTTGATTGTTTCTTTCCTTAATATTAAGGTAGAATTAAGTAAGACATTCTACTAATAATATGAGGCTCTGATATATATTAAACATACACAAATGATAGAATGTTCTTTGTATTTCATTTTGAATGATATTCTTGAACATTATCTACAGGATTTCCCATTATATATAAAATATTTCAGCAGAAAATAGGTTGCAATGTTGTAAATTAAATATGCTTAAAATGCTGTATTCAAATAGATATTTATGTTAAATATATGTATATACGCTTATGTGTTTCTAAAATTTTGAGATTATTTGAGAAAACTTAATTTTGCAGCAAAAGAAATTTTACTACCTAAGAATACCTAATTTAGAGATACTTTTTTCCCCAATTTGCCAGCTTAAAAAGAAATTCTAAAAGAAAGTTCATTTATTTATTTTAAACATATTTCCCTTCATAAAAAGCCTAAATTAATCAATATTTTTTATTATGGTTTTGTGGGGTACAGTTAAGGGTTAGGTGTACAATTACGTTTCATTCAGGCACCCTGTTGATAAGAGGTGTTTTCCCATCCCCAGACAGATATTTCCTACTGTTAATCCCATCCCCCCCATAGTTTCCCAGTACCATCAGTCTTTTTCTTATAGTATTGCATTGGATGTTCAAGGTCCATTATATGAGTGAGAACATGTGATACTCGGATCTTTGTTTCTGTGCGAGGTCACTCAGTATTATAGACTCTAGTTCCATCCAGGTTGCTGCGAAATTAATGATTTTGTTCTTTTTTATGGCTGCATAGTATTCCATCGTGTATATGTACCACATTTTTTTAATCCAGTCCTCTTTTGATGGGCAGCATGGTTGTTTACAGGTTCTTACTATTGTGAACAACGCTGCGATAAACATACGTGTGCAGGTATCTTTATATAGTGATCTGAGTTCTTCAGGGTATATTCCCAGTAGGGGGATTGCAGGGTCATATGGAAGGTTGATTTTTAGAGTTTTAGGAATCGCCACACTGCTTTCCAGAGGTTGCACTAGTTTACACTCCCATCAACAGTGTAGAAGTGTTCCCTTTTCACCACACCCTCTCCAGCAGCTGTTATTTTTTGAGTTGGTGATAATTGCCATTCTGACTGGAGTTAGGTGGTATCTCAGTGTGGTTTTGATTTGCATCTCCCTGATGATTGGTGAGGTTAAGCATTTCTTCATGTGTTTGTTGGCTGCTCGGATGTCTTCTTTTGTGAAGTGTCTGTTCATATCTTTTGCCCATTTTATAATGGGGTTGTTTGTTTTCTTCTTTTAAGTACGTTTCAGTTCCTTGTAGATCCAGGATGTTAAGCCTTTGTCAGACCTAGAGTTGGCAAATACTTTTTCCCAGTCTGTAGGCTATCTCCCTGCTCTCTTGATGATTTCTTTGGCTTTGCAGAAGTTTGTCAGTTTAATAAGGTCCCATTTGTCTATCTTCTCTCTTATGACCTATGGGTTTCAGGTTTTGTACAGGAATTGGATACCAGTTCTGAGTTCCATGAGAGTATTTCCTTCCTTTTCTAAGGTTCTTATGGTTTGAGGTTTTACATTTAGGTCTCTGATACATTTGGAGTTAACCTTTGTGCATGGGGATAGATAGCGGTCCTGTTTCAATCTTCTGCATGTGGTCAGCCAGTTTTCCCAGCACCATTTACTGAATAGGTTCTCCTCTCCCCAGTGGTAGGTGGTGGGGGCTTTGTCGAAGATAAGTTGGTTGAGAAATTGAGGTTTTGCTTTTGGAATCTCAATTCTGTTCCATTGATCTATATACCTGTTCCTGTACCAATACCAAGCTGTTTTGATGATTGTAGTTTTATAGTAAAGTTTGAAGTCTGGTATTGTGATACCACCTGCTTTGTTTTTTTTTTTTGCTGAGGATTGTTCTGGCTATTCTTGGACGTTTATGTTTCCATATGAATTCCTGTGTTGTTTCTTCTAGGTCTGAGAATAATGTTGTTGGTAATTTAATGGGTATTGCGTTGAATTTGTAGATTGCCTTAGGTAAGACGAACATCTTCACTATGTTGATTCTTCCGATCCATGAGCATGGGACATTTTTCCACTTGTTCATGTCAGCTTTGATTTCTTTGAGCAGTGTTTTGTAATTTTCATTGTAAATGTCTTTCACGTCTCTGGTTAGGAAGATGCCAAGGTATTTCTTTTTTTTTTTGGCTATTGTGAATGGAATAGTGTTTTCTATTTGGGTTTCTGTTTGTTTATTATTGGTGTAGAGAAATACAATTGTCTTTTGTACATTTATTTTGTATCCTGAGACTTTGCCAAAGGCTTTTATCAATGTAAGAAGGCCTTTGACAGATTCTCTTGGGTTTTCAAGGTACACAATCATATCATCTGCATAGAGAGATAACTTGACTTCCTCTTTTCCCATTTGAATACCTATGATTGCCTCCTCTTCTCTGATTGCTCTAGCCAGGACTTCCAATACTATGTTGAACAGGAGGGGTGAGAGTGGGCATCCTTGTCTAGTTCCAGTTTTCAGGGGAATTGGTTCTAATTTTTGTCCATTTGGGAGTATGCTGGCTGTGGGTTTCTTGTAGATGGCTTTTACTATTTTGAGGTATTTTCCCCGTATGCCTAGATGTTCAAGGGTTTTTATCAAGAAGGGGTGCTGGATTTCATCAAAAGCTTTTTCTACATCTAATGATATGATCATGTGGTTTTTGTTTTGACATCTGTTGATGTATTTAATTACATTTATGGTTTTACGAATGTTGAACCAGCCTTGCATCCCAGGAATGAAGCCTACGTGGTCATGGTGGATGATTTTTGAGATGTGTTGCTGAATCCGGTTTGCTAGGATCTTGTTGAGGATTTTAGCATCTATGCTCATCAAAGATATTGGCCTGTAATTCTCTTTCTTTGTTGGATCTTTACCTGGCTTGGGTATCAATGTGATGTTGGCTTCGTAAAATGATTTGGGGAGAGTTCCATCTTTTTCAATCACCTGGAATACCTTCAGTAGGATTGGTATCAACTCCTCCTTGAATGTCTTGTAGAATTCTAAAAAGCCTAAATTAAACTAGAGTATATTAAAACACATTTGGAGCTGGTTAACTAAATTTTTTTTTTTAATTTTAATTTTTAAAGATATGGGATACAATTCAGTTAGTATACAAATGATCATTTTATAGGTAAATTTTGGGCCCTCGTTTTTGTCCCACTTCACTTGGTTTGAGATCAGGTACACTTATTGATGAAGTATGCCCCCCACCCCCGGCAGTTCCCACTACTGCCAATCTATTTCTTATAGTATTATATTAACTGAAATTTAATCATTCAAGTCAATAATTGACCTAGGTGATTTTTCATTTTATATGATATGAATGAAACTTTGCATTTTTATTTTAAAATAAATCAAGTATAGCAAAGCATACTGCATCAACATGCTGCTAAAATATTTTTCTCTAATTTTGTAAATGGAATCTTTTACATTCGGCAAAAAGCCAACACCCAGCTTTTGGAATTGTGTTGTATTTTTCAGTAAATAATAATAATAATAGCCAAGTTAATGAATGACCTCTCCCAAACACTGCTTTAAGGCTAAGATCTTGATAACAGTATGTTTGAAACAATCAATTTCAAGTTTTGGTTTAAAAGTTCAGGGTATAAGCTAAATGTGTTTTACCTAGAGAGTTTGTACATCTATAAATATTTGATGACCCAATATTATTGCATATTTAACACTTCAGAAGTATATGGATAAAAGTCTGGATTTTGTTTTATTTGAGTTCAGAAAATTTGGTTGTTGCACATGTTTGTTGCTATCTGCAGGACTTAGGCCAGTCACACAATCCTTAAGACTGATGGAAAGGTTAATAATTTCTCTGTTATTTCTGTAATGCCATGGACAAGGTAGAATATTTGTAGAAATTAAATGAGTTGTCAGCTTAGAAAATCTCTACAACAGGGCCAGCAACATAGTAGAGTTTCAGAAAATATTTGGCGAATCTAAATTTTAAAAAGAGGAACCCAGGAAACTAACACTTAAAGGCTTTTGCCTCTGTATAAATTTATCTAGGACAGATAATGCATATATTGTCTCAGTGTAAAAGGTTTGGTACATAAGAATTTAATAAGGTCAATGGAAAAATTAGATGACAGGCATTAATACATTTTTTGAAAATTATTTGTTGACATACTAAGCAACTAATTCCTTATTGGAAAGGAGTATTTTCAATTACAACGATGAACAGTCAACACCTTTACAATATTTTCTCTTTTATTCAGTTTTTTTCCTTTCCTTGATATATGTATGTTATGTTACCAAAGGTAAACTCAGTGTTGTAATCTAAAACAGGGGTTCCCATCATTAAACTGAAAAGTTTCTGCAAAGTAAAAGAAACCATCAAGAGATCAGGGAGACAGCCCACAGACTGGGAAAAAATATTTGTATATCTGACAAAGGCCTAACATCTAGGATCTATGGGGAATTCATATGTACTGAAAAGAAAAAAAAAATATTAAAAAGTGGATAAACTATATGAATAGACATTTCTCAAAAGAAGACATATGAGCTGCCAACAGATACACGAAGAAATGCTCAGTCATACTAATTATCAAAGAAATGCAAGTTAAAACCACATCGAGATAGCACCTAACTCTAGTCAGGAAGGAAGGCCATCATCAATAACTCAAGAAACAACAGATGCTGAAGATGATGCGGAAAAAGGGAACACTTCTACACTGTTGGTGGGAGTGTAAGCTAGTACAAACTCTGTGGAAAACAGTGAAACAGTGTGGCGACTCCTAAAAGATCTAAAAACAACCCAGCAATTCCACTTCTGGGAATATTCCCAGAGGAACTCAAATCACTTTAAGAAAAAGACACTTGCACAAGCATGTTTATTGCAGTAATATTCACAATAGTAAAAATATGGAACCAGCTGTGCTGCCCATCAAAAGTGGAGTGGATTAAAAAAAATGGTATGTATATACAATGGAATATTACACAGTCATAAAGAAGGACAAAATTATGAACTTCTCAGCAACTTGGATGGATTTAGAGTCAGCAATGCTGAATGATCTATCTCAGAAACAAAGAACTGAGTACCACATGTTCTCACTCATAAGGAGACCCTGAACAATTATCATAATCTATAAAAAAAGGGATCAGAGTGGGAAACTGCCAGGAGAGAGAGGGGAGGGGCACACTTCATCAATAAGGATACCTGATCTCAAACCAGGTGAAGTGGGGACCAACATGAAGCCCAAACTTTACCTGTACAATGATCATTTATATATCTAATCCTGAATTGCACTCCACATCCTTAAAATTAAAAAATAAATAAATAAAACAGGGATCCCCAAACCCCAGGTTAGGGACTGGTACTAGTCCAAGAGCTGTTAAGAACCTGGGCTGCACAGCAGGAGGCAAGTGGTGGGTGAGGAAGCTAAGCTTCATCTGTATTTACAGCCACATTCCATTACTGACCTTACTGCCTGAGCTCCACCACCTAGAAAATCAGCGACTTCTGCTCATAAAAGCAGGAACCCTGTTTTGAACTGCACATGTGAGGGATCTAGGTTCCACGCTCCTTATGAAAATCTAATGCCTGGTGATCTGAGGTGGAACTGAAGTGGTGATGCTTGAGCTGGGGAGTGGCTGCAAATACAGATTAACATTAGCAGTGAGGACTGACTGTACAGAGATCATAACAAATCAATTGTTTGCAGACTCATATCAAAACTCTATCAGTGAGTGGCAACTGAGTTGTGTACATCAGTTGTACAGCTGCATCTGGTGGCAGGCTTTAAGTCAGAATCTGACACTTATCCAACCCGCATGACCTGCTCATTATTTTATTTACCTCTTCCGTCCACCCCCCTCTTTTATGGGGACTTGTATAATTATTTAATTATATATTATAATGTTAAAGGTACAAATACAATGTCTTTTTCTGACCCAAGAATGTTAAGTTCTCTAAGGGAATAAGTGGGAAGTAGAAATGGACTATTTAAATGCAAATGATAGAAATAAAATGCACAATAAATATCATGTGCTTGAATCATCCAGAAACCGTTCCTCTCCCACCCCCTAGTCTGTGGAAAAATTGTCTTCCATGAAACTGGGCCCTGATGTCAAAAAAGACTGGAGACTGGTGATCTAAAAGAGCTTTTCTTTAAACTTCTGTTTGGCTTATGGAGCAGTAAACAATAGGGATAAATTGGCAAAATGATAACAGTGACCAGTAGGAAGTGGCTACACTCAGTAAGAATAAAACAAAAGCTAATATGAAAAGTGAATTGTTCAATTCACAGAGAACTGTGTGTATACATATATTTTTAAACCTGAAGAGCTAAGAAGATTAGACGTATTACACACTTAGAATGTTAGGTGAATGTAATTGTATTCTTGTACATAGCAATTTATGTTAGTAACAAGAAATTATACTTATAGTATAAAGTGACTTTTGAAAGTAGAAGGTAACTAAATTAGATTTTAGTTGAAATGGCTCACAATTATCTCATGGAGAAGACTGTGGGAGGGTGAGAAGTAATGGAATACTTTTAGCTATCAAAAGGTAAAAGAGGCCGGACTTGGTGGCTCAGCCTGTAATCCCAGCACTTGGGAGGCAGAGATGAGTGGATTGTCTGAGCCCGTGGGTTCGAGACCCGCCTGGGCAACTTCGTGAGACCTCATCTCTACAATAAATAAAAAAAATTAGCCGGGCTAGGTAGCGCATGCCTGCAGTTCCAGCTACTTGGAAGGCTGAGGCGGAAGGATCCCCGGAGCCCAGCAGGTCGAGGCTGCAGTGGGAGCGTGCCACGGCACTCCAGTCTGGGCAACAGAGTAGACTCCAACTTAAAAAAAAAAAACGTTATAAGAACATAGGCACTGGCAAGCAAAGTCAAAACATAGGCACTGGAAAGCAAAGTCAAAATCTTATGTAAATGTGAATTTCTCATGTGATCCCCCTGTACAAAATGTATACTGTATATCAAAGTATTCATTATGCACTCAACAAATTATCAGCTGTTTTTTGTATTTTTGACTGCATAGACTCTGACATGAGTGGACTTTTAAGTCAGCAGTTATATTTGGATTGTTGTTGTAGTCTTTTGAAAAATTAATGATCTAAAATTTCTGTTTATCTTAAGATGGTTTTTAGTATTGTAATTACAATTATTTAAGTGGAAACTCATTTTGTACTAAAAACTTAAGACAGTGGTGTATCAACTGAGATTATTTAGTTTGTGAAGAAAATAGTGAGACCTGTTTAAATATTTAAGCAGTTGAATACAATCTTTGTGTCTGTGTTTCTTACTGGCAATTAAAATTTAACTGGGGACTAAAAAATGGGAATTGACTTGAAATATACATAAACATTTCATACTTAGATTAAAAAATTGCATTTATTTACTATCACATATTTAACTTTAGAAAGCTTTATAAAAATATTACAGTGTTAGAATTTTTAGAAATTTAGAAAACAGGGTTTTTCTTCAAAAAATATAATTCTCTAAGTAACTTGTTATCTTGGCTTAAATTTTTTGTTTCAGAAAAATAATTCCAAATAGGATACTCTCATTGTGTCTGAGAATATTTGTCTGTGTATGTGTGTAACTTTCGGATATAATTAATACTTTAGTGCATATTAGTTCCTTACAAAGATATTGAAATTAAACTTCCATATATAGTTGTTATAAGAAATAAAATATCAATGCTTACTGAGATGTTGATTTTAAAAATATTTTACTATCAATTTTAAATAGTAAGGAGCTAGAAGATAATGCATTGATGACACAGTCTAATTCCACTTATTATAAATGTAATAGCATATAGAAAATTTGTGCATGACTTTTATCCATGTATAAATGGTTTATTTTTCTAATAGTGATATATGTCAAGATACTAAAATGACAGCTTTTTTATCTTCTTGAACCTCAGCTATGATGTAGCTCATTACATTAGCACCAAGAAAGTAAGCCATAAATTACCAGAGTGTGTTCAGGCATGTCTGCAGGCTTGCCATTGCCTTCCTCATAGAATATCCATCATTCTAGCAATGTCTTGGGTGCTGAAGAGACAGACTGCAAAGAAATTAAATTCCCAAAATAGAGACACAGAGTTTCTTACTGTTAGTATCAGAAAGATGGTACTCTTGTAATCAGTTGAATTTCTGCCTCATCTATGGACTCAAATAATTATCAGCTTATGTCAGAAAGGATTGTATGCTTTAAAAACTGTGGAGAGCTTATATATGTTTACTTAGTCTATGAAAATTGAAAAAGGGATAGGAGTGGAGTAAAATTAATAGAAAATAATCTGAAGCATAAACAAACGTTTTTTTTTCTTCATGCATTTTAGGAAAAAAAAAACTTTAATAAACAACTTGAAGAGTTGTGTATAAACAAGCACATTCATGACTTAAAATATATTATTTCTAAAGGATGTGCTTGGGATGATGAGTGGTCAAGACATTCTTTATTGCAAAATTTGCACCGAGTAACAGAAGACTACGGATAATGTTGAAGTCACAAAGGAGAAAGAACATGCTGAAAGGTACAAATTACAATGTCTTTTTCTGGCCTAAGAATGTTAAGTTCTCTAAGGAAATAAATGGGAAACAGAAACCGACTATTTAAAATGCAAAGCTCATTCAGAATATTAATTAAGTATGAAAAGAATATTCTGTCACAGATCATTGATTTCAGCCAGCATCTTATTGTTGAGGACTTAAAATGAACATTGTCTCATTGTTGAGAACTTAAAATGGATAAGACATCCTGCAATTTCAGATTCTATGGTTTTTTTCCCTTGGGAAATGAAGAAAAAAATGGACTGGAAAATATGCCTTGTATTTTAATATTCAGTTTACTAATTTTCTTAGCATCAAAAAATGTCAGGTACTTTTTAAAAAATCTGATTCAAGTTTTTATGATAAAAACATATTTAAACTGTAGTTAAGATAAAACAACATGGAATTATTCCTTCGATTAAGGATAGCTGTATTACATAATGGTAAGCTTTGAACACATGGAAAATGTGATTAAATAAAAAAGTTAAGATAAAGGAGAAGGCAAATTGATTCCTGTGGATTAACACCTATAGTAGACAAAATAACAGACCTCTTAAATTGTACAAGGTCCTCACCTCCCCAAACTGTGAATGTTACATGGCAAAAGGAATTTTGCAGGAAAGTTGGAAAGATTCAAAAGCTCAGAAGGAGTCTACCTACCGGTGCTGGGGACCATGACTGAAAAGGGGGCTTAGAAAGTGTTTCAGGTACCTCAGAGCAGAAGAAGACATACAGCCAACCTCTAGGAGCAAAGATTGCCCCCACACTGAGAGCCAGTAACGAAACTAGAACCTTATACAGTAACTGAATTCTTCCAACAACCAGAATGAGTTTGGAAGCTGATTCATACCCCAGAGCCTCTGGAAAAAGCTCAAGCTTCCCTGACACTGATTTTGGCCCTCTGGGACTGTTCATAGAAAAGCAGTTGAGCTCATTTGGATTTCTGACCTACCAAAGTTAGATAATAAATGTAATTTTTGGCTAAAAAATTTAAGTAATTTGCTACAGAAGCAATATAAAACTAATATAGCAGTATAGAAATCTCTATCAGATAATTGTTTCCAATTAAAGAATAAAAGTTAAATGGTTAAACATTTGAAATACACTCAAAGACATTATAATCATGTATAAATTCTAATATTGCCAATCTGAACAATGAAAGAAAATAATATGCACACACATATGTTATTAAAATAAATTTTAATCCAAGCATGTACATAGTATTTTTCAATATCATCCAGATGTGAAATTAAGGGAAAATATAATATTCAAAAATGCATATCAGAAACAGGGAAACTACACAGTGTTCATTTTGTTGTGTTAACCCATTAAAAGTGTCTGATACAGAAACCTAAAAAGTATAGTTAGATCTTATTTTAAAGTGTTCCATCTGAGACAGCCTCATACCTAAACTACTAGAAGTTGGTGCTATTAAATTGACCTGACTTATAAAAGTTTTATTCCTTTGCCTCTTTCCAGTTGAAGATTTTAGCAGTAGTAAGAAGCAAACACTTATTGGGAAGTTATACAATAGGTGTTTGACCTCACCTTTGATTACAAACTCTTTCTCTTATGTAGGTAAATATATTGACTTGAGGCAGCTTAATGTTATTTAGAGTAATGGCTGTAACAACAGAAAATAAAAATAATTATTTATATACAGATCCTATTTCTTAAGACCTGCTTGGTCATTCACCCCCTCATTGTTTATGTGCACTTATATGTATTTGCTCAAATGACTGCTAAATCCTACTTTTAAGACTCATAGCATTTGCATGTAAATCCTAAGCGAGGACACTGGTAGAAATGTAATAGACATTGGCAATAGGTTTGGATAGCTTCACTGTATACTGCATATTATAAAATATAGTTAACAATTGAAAATTCAAAAAATTGAAGTGGGGCCAAATATCAAGGACATATAATCAAAGTAGAGCATGTTTCAATTAAAGAGTAATGCTGTTACTTTAATTATTGAAGGCAAGAAGGCAGACACTTTTATCAATCACTATTATCTAAAATAGTCATTCAGTTACAGTTTAAGCATTTAGGGGGTGTTTAAAATATAGTAGAAAGTAATTTAGAGTATTCTGTCCTCTATATGTGATTTAAAAGAAATACTCCTTTGTTAGATATTAGAGTTTATTTTTTAAAAATTATTATATTTTTAGCAGCAATTTTGTAGGTAGTAAAAGAAAATATTTTTTCAAAGCACTCTTTACTCATTTAACTGCCTAAGTAGAAATCAACAAACTAACATTTCTGAAGATACCTGGAGATATATATATATATCCAGAAATGAAAGCAGAAAACTTTCTCTATCTGCCTCCATGCTTATCACAGCTATCTTGCTTTTTGTGTTTCCAAATATTGCTAAGAACACACAACCTTGCTGGTGCAATTTCAAACTGATTTTCTTTCATGTTTCCCATCTAGTTGCCTAGATTCCAAGGTCATCTTTTGATAGTCTCTGTAGGCACTGATGAAAAGGTAAACTAAGAAAAGTACATATAAGCTCTAAATTCCTTCTGTGACAATGCAAAAAATAAAATAAAATAAAAAGCTTGCATAATATTTTGATCTGGCAATTTGTAATATAAATTCATCTTGACCTGAAAGTAATAAGAAACATGAATATAGCTAACTCAACAGAATAGTAAAAGATTTAAAATGTAATTTTTTAAATATTAGAAATAAAACATAGGCCATATTACCTGACATAATAAATAAGAATGCTGAAAATTTTAGAGAATGTGCATTCTCTAGATGATTGGAAGATGTAGCTATATTGATCTTTCTATGCACTATTGCTACAAAAAAGTAACAAATCTCATCAAAAATGATACTTTTCTCTGAAATAGACTCTGCCTCATTGAATATGTCTAGTGAAATAATAATAACAATCATAATGATGATAAAAACAAAACATTTTTTTCTAACACAAAATGTTAGATGAAAGACATTTTGTTTAACACAAAAAGAAGGTTATGCCAGGAATGGTGGCTTACTGTGGGAGACCAAGCCTTGCTTGAGTACAGGAGGAGTTCAAGATCAGCCTAGACAACACAGTGAGACATTGTCTCTGCAAAGAAATCAAACAATTAATCAGGCATGGTGGCCCACACCTGTAGTCCTCAGAAGCCTGGGGTGGAAGGACTGCCTGAGTCCAAGAGGTCAAGACTGTTTTGAGTCATGATCGTGTCACTGCATTGCACTTCAGCTTGGGTGACAGAGTGAGACCCAGACTCAAAAACAGGAAGGTCAATTTTGATAAGAAGATTACCAAAAGAAAGCTCTTGACTGTACTTTCAGTGTAGAGGACACATAGTATGTCAGAAGGATTTTAAAGGAGTAAACAGATCAAGGAAACCAATACATACCAACCTGAAGTGACTTAATTGTTAAAATATGAATATTTCTAAATAATGTGATGTGGTAGTCATCTAAAGATAGTTATATTCTGAAACTCCAACATTAAGAACTCATTATATATAATATGTAATAAAAAATTATTAGAAAATATTTGTAGGAAACAAGTCTATCTCTAGATAAGTCATTTAAACATTAGTGACTATATAGCATCTATTTATCAAACTGATTTTATTTTAAGTAGAGAAAGTAATGAGAAACTTATAGATATATTGAGTAATAAATAAAATTTAATTCCAATACCTTGGTAATAAGAATGCTTAACATATTTATATATTACAATTTAATTTTTTAAATAATTTTTTTATTTTAAAGATGTGTGGTACAATTCAGGGTTGGGTATATAAATGTTCATTATGCAGGTACCCTTGTTGATGAGGTGTGTCCCCCTTCCCCAGGTAGATACCCATTACTGCCAATCCTGCTTCTCCACCCCCCAACACTTCTGCAATTTCCCACTACTACCAATTCTTTTCTTATAGTATCACGATAGTTGTTCAAGGTCTGCTTACTTAGTAAGAACATGTGATACTCAGTTCTTTGTTTCATGAAAAATCGCTCAGTATCATAGATTCTAAGTTCATTCAGGTTGCTTTGAAGTTCATGATTTTGTTCTTCTTTATGGCTGCATAATATTCCATCGTGCATATGTACCACATTTTTTTATCCAGTTCTCTTTTGATGGGCAGCGTGGTTGGTTCCATGTTCTTGCTATTGTGAACAATGTTGCAATAAACATATGTGTGTACGTATCTTTTTTATAGAGTGATTTGAGTTCTTCTGGGTATATTCCCAGTAGGGGGATGGCGGGATCATATGGAAGATCAATTTTTAAATCTTTTAGGAATTGCCACATTGTTTTTCACAGAGGTTGTACTACTTTCCACTCCCACCAACAGTATAGAAGTGTTTCCTTTTTGCCACATGCTCTCCAGCATCTGTTGTTTTTTGAGTCGTTGATGATGGCCATCCTGACTGGAGTTAGGTAGTTTTGATCTGAATTTCTTTCATGACTAGTGAGGCCGAGCATTTTTTCATGTATCTATTGGCTGCTCATATGTCTTCTTTTGAGAGGAGTCTATTCATATCTTTTACCCACTTTGTAACCAGGCTGTTTGTTTTTTTTCTTTTCAGCACGTTTGAGTTTCTTGTAGATGCTACATATTAGGCTTTTGTCAGACATGCTGTTGGCAAATATTTTTCCCAGTCTGTGGGCTGTCTCCCTGCTCTCTTGATGGTCTTTGGCTTTGCAGAAGCTTGTCAGTTTGATGAGGTCCCACTTGTCTATCTTATCTCTTCTGGTATGGGCACTTGGAGTTTTGATCAGGAATTGGTTGCCAGTTCCAATTTCTGTTAGGGTGTCTCCTGTACTTTCTAAGGTTCTTATAGTTTGAGGTTTTACGTTTAGGTCTTTGAACCATTTAGAGTTGCTTTTTGTGTATGGGGATAGGCAGGGTCTTGTTTTAATCTTCTGCATGTGGTCAGCCAGTTTTCCCAGCACCATTTACTGAATAGGTTCTCCTCTCCTCAGTCGTTGGTGGTGGAGGCTTTGTCAGAGATGAGTTGGTTAAGAAATTGAGGTTTTGTTTCTGGAATCTCTATTTTATTGCATTGGTCTATATGTCTGTTCTTGTGCCAGTACCGGGGTGTTTTGATTATTACAGCTTTGCAATAAATTTAAAGTCTGGGAGTGCAATACCTTCTGCTTTTTTTTGTTGTTGTTGTTATTGTTGATTGTTTTGGCGATTCATGATTGTTTCTGTTTCCATATGAATTCCTGTATTGTCATTTCCAGTTCTGAGAAGAATGCTGCTGATAATTTAATGGATATTGTGTTAAATTTGTAGATTGCTTTGGGTAAGATGGACATCTTAACAATGTTGACTCTTCCAATCCATGACCATGGAATATTTTTAAAATTTGTTTGTGTCATCTTTGATTTCTTTGAGCAATGTTTTATAGTTTTCATTGTAAAGGTCTTTCACATCTCTGGTTAGGAAGATGCCAAGGTATATGATTTTATTTCTGGCTATTGTGAATGGGATTGTGCTTTTTATTCAGGTTTCTATTTGTTTATTGTTGGTGTTTAGAAATGTGCCTGTCTTTTGCACATTTATTTTAAACCCTGAGACTTTGTCAAAATCCTTTATCAGTCAAGAATGTTTTTGACAGATTCTTTTGGGTTTTTGAGATATAGAATCATGTCATCTGCAAAGAGGGATAACTTGACTTCCTCTTTTCCTATTTGAATATTCCTGATCTCCTTCTGTTGTCGGATTGTTTTATCTAGGACTTCCAATACTATATTGAACAGGAGGGGTGAGAGGGGCATCCCTGTCTTGTTCCAGTTTTCAGGGGAACTGGCTCCAATTTCTATCTGTTTAGCAGTATGCTGGCTGTGGGTTTCTCATAGGTGGCTCTTACTATTTTGAGGTATGTTCCATCTCTGCCTAGGTGTTCGAGGATCTTTATCAAGAATGGATGCTGGATATTATCAAAAGCTTTTTCCACATCTAATGATTACAATCACGTGGTTTTTGTTTTACATCTGTTGATTTATTTAATTGCGTTTATGGTCTTGCGAATGTTGAGCCAACTCTGAATCCCAGGAATGAAGCTTACTTGGTCATGGTGGATGATTTTTGAGATGTGTTGCTGGAACCTGATTTGCTAGGATCCTGTTGAGAACTTTAGCATCTATGCTCATCAAAGATATTGAACTGTAGTTCTCTTTCTTTGTTGGATCTTCACCTGGTTTGCATGTCAATGTGATGTTAGCTTTGTAAAATTATTTGGGGAGCATTCCATGTTTCTCAATTGCCTGGAATACTTTCAGTAAGATTGGTATCAGCTCCACCAAGTATGTTTTGTAGGAGTCTGCTGGAAAGCCATCTGGTCCAGGGCTTTTTTTTGTAAGTAGTTTTCTTATGACATAGTCAATTTCCTGGATTGTTTTTGGTCTACTTAGGTTCTTGATTTGTTCTTGTATCAACTTGGGGAGGTTGAGTGATGTCAGAAAGTCCTCCATTTCCTTTAAGTTTTCAAGTTTGTTTCCATATGTGTACATAGTAGTCTCTGATAATCTCTTGTATTTCTTTGGGGTCAGTTGTAACTTGATCTTTTGCACTTCTGATTGTGCCTATTTGGGCTTTTTCTCTTTTTCTTGGTTAGTCTAAGTAGGGGATCATCAATCTTGTTTATTCTTTCAAAGAACCAACTTTTTGTTTCATTGATTTTTTTGCATTGTCTTTTGGTCTTCTATGTTCTGAATTTGGGTTTCTATTTTGGTGATCTGGATTCTTTGCTGAAGTTAGGGTTTGGTGGTCTTGTTTGTCCATTTCCCTTAGGTGATTTGTGAGGCTATTAACTTTTGATCTTTCCATTTTCTTCATGTGTATTTTTACCAATATGAGTTCCCCTCTTAGTACTGTTTTCATGGCATCTCAGAAGTTTTGGTAAGATGTTTCTTTGTTTTCATTTGTTCCCAGGTATCTTATAATCTCTGTTTTGATTTCCATGTTAACCCAGGAGTTGCTTAGCCTCACGTTGTTTAGCATCCATGTCTTTGTGGGTTTGGAGGAAGCTTTGTTAGTGTTGATATTTATTTTTATTCCATTGTGGTCTGAGAAGGTGCATGGCAGAATTTCAATATTGTGAAACTTGTTTATGTTTGATTTACGCCCAAGTATGTGGTCAATCCTAGAATATGCTCCATGTGGTGATGAGTAGAATGTATATTTCATGATTGTTGGATGGAGTGTTCTGTAGGTATCAATTAAGTCAATTCAGTCAAGTGTCACATTAAGGTTCCAGATCTCCTTGTTGATTTTTGTCTGATGATCTGTCTAGGGATGTGGGTGGGGTATTTAAGTCCCCAGCTTTGATAGTGTTAGAGTT
This sequence comes from Cephalopachus bancanus, assembly GCA_027257055.1. Classification (NCBI taxonomy): domain Eukaryota; kingdom Metazoa; phylum Chordata; class Mammalia; order Primates; family Tarsiidae; genus Cephalopachus; species Cephalopachus bancanus. The sequence continues at coordinate 7,295,409 of JAPVLO010000068.1, read as the reverse complement.
AGTCAATATCTTTTTTATGTTTATCTAGAAGCCTCTTTATGAAAGTTGGTGCTCCTATGTTGGGTGCATATATGTTTAGGATGGATATTTCTTGTTGATTGATTGAACCTTTTATCATTATATAGGGACCTTCCGTATCTTTTTAAATTTTTGATAACTTAAAAGGTATTTTGTCTGGTATTAAGATGATGACTCCTGTTTTCTTTTGTCTTCTGTTCACCTGAAATTTTGTTTCCCATTCTCTTACTCTGTGAGTGTTCTTTCTGATGAGATGAGTTTCTTGGAGACAATATATTGTTGCCTCATGATATTTGATCCATTTTGCCTTTCTATGTCTTTTCAGTGGTGCATTTAGTCCATTCACATTCTGACTAATTGTTGAAATGTGAGAGTTTATTCCTGTCATTAAGGTCTTATAGAGTTTGTTGTTGTTGCTGTTTGTTGTCTTTCTTTTGATTTTTGGATTGACTTATGTGTGTTTTCAATCTTTTTCCTTCATTCTTGTGAAGGGCATTGTTGTTGGTTTTTTCCTAAATTTTGTGTTTAATATTGAATGTCTGGAAAAATTTTTAATTCTCCATCACTGATGGAGTTTGACTTAGCTGGGTTATAAATCTTGGTTGTGATTATTTATCTTTGAGAACTTTGAAGATTGAGTTCCATACTCTCCTAGTCTGAAGTGTTTCTGTAGATAAATCTGCTGCTATTCTTATTGGTCTTCCCCTGTAGGTAGTCTGACCTTTTTCTCTTGCTTCCTTTAAGACTTTTTCTTTTATGCCTATTTTGTGTAGTCAAATTACTATGTATCTAGGAGTTGGTCTACTCATTTGTCGTCTTGCAGGGGTTCTCTGAATCTCTTGTGTTTGAATGGATGTGTCACTGGTGAGATGAGAAAAGTTTTCTTGGATAATTCCATTGAATGTTTATTTCAGGGTGGTCTCTGTCTCTCTTTTAGCCTCAGGAAGCTCAATTATCCTTGGTTCAGTCTCTTGAAATAATCGCTCATCTCTTGAAGACTTTGCTTTCTCTTTTTAAGCTTCTTTTCTATATTTTTGATAGTTTGAGTTAGTTCCTTATTTTGGTCCTCAAGCTCTGAGATTCTTTCTTTTGCTTGGCTAATTCTGCTTTCCATTCATATCAGTTTGTTATTTATTTCATTCACTGTATTCTTTATTGCTGCTATCTCAGTTATCAACTCCTTCATTCTTTTCTCTTGTCTCTCCTTGATTCTATTTATTCTCTCTGTTAATGTCTTGATATCTGGATTTGTGGTTTGAAACCAGTCATTCTGGTGACTCTTCATTATTTGCATTCTGAAGTCTGTATTCTCAGTGACTGACCTCCCATGGGTTTGTGTGGGACCCATATTCTTTTGGTTTTTCCTCATTTGTGTAGATTTTCCATCCTTTTTTTGAACCTCTTCTTTAATTCTGTTGTTCATGGTTGAGAGGGTAGCTTTTACTTCTGTTTGCTCAATCTCCTATTCTTCCTTATGTGAATCCTCTGGCTTTGTTCAATTCTGAAGCTGTACTGTGGATGGGGTGCTGTACTTTTTGCAGTTTTGAGATTTAATTGAGGGGAGAGCTGTGATTCAGAAAGTATCTGCAGTTCCCAGTATTCACTGACAGTTGTGTGGGCCCCCTATAACCCAGTTCCTACTGCCTTAAATCTGACCATGCAGTGGAAATACAGATTTGCCCCGTGAAAGCAAAATGAGGTAAGAAAAGGAAAATAATGGCAAAAGAAAGGAGGAGGATGAGAGGAAGGTTGAGAGAGGGAATAAGAGGGAAAACAGACAGGTGTACCAACTAACAAATGAAAAGAGACACAAAGACAGAAACGATAAAAAAAAAAACCCTAAAACATACAGACAAACAAACACACAAACTGATAGAGAGTCCCTCAAAAATACTCATACACCAACAGAAAATCTTTTAAAAAGCAGTAAAATAACAGAAACAAAGCAAGAAATTATAATCAAAAGAAGTAAGAAGGAGTTAGGGAAAAAAAACCCTGAAACAATAAACAAACAAAAAAATAAGCAAAACAAACAAAAAAACTTGCTCTGAGATGTTTCCTGTAAGTCCAACTTCCTTTCAACTCTGATCTCCACACCCTCCCCTCTGCTCTCAGCACGGGATGATAGGATTGCTCTCAGCATGGGTCAGACGTCCAGGCCTACTGTGGGAGGAAGGTGGATCAGATCTGGACACACTCAGATTGCTGCCTGTCAAGTCTCCAACTCAGATCTGATGTGTTTGTGTCTGATTCAGCATGGAAGATTGACATCTTCCTCTTCAAGTTTGATGAGATGACCTCTAGGTCCCAAGTTGGAGGCTGGGTGGAGCTGGGTGGGGCAGTGCAGGTCTTTGTCTGGTCCATGTACAGAGAAAATGGCTCCAGCTGTCATTTTCTCACCCCTCACCTGTGGTGGGGCTCCTCTTCAGCTCTCCTCAATTGCTCTCTCCACAGATCTTTGGTTCTAGCCAATTTGCTATCATAGGTGATGCTGTGGGCCTGGCTCCAGGTGATGAGGATTAGCTGAATTTGGCAGGCTTTTCTTAGGAGAGTCCAGAGAGCAGCAAAGGATCCTGTGTGCCTGGTGTTCCAATCTCAGGGCAGTGGGGTGTTGCAGCCATCTTCAGAGGAGAGCGCCGGGTGCATGAACCAAGTCTCCCCTCAGAAAGACTTTTAATCACCCACCGGCACATGCCCACTCATGCAGAGAATCTTTATGAACATTTGCTTTTGTGGAGACTCTCACAGTCCAACCTGTCCCATTGCCATCTTGTCAAAAATCACATTTTAATGTTTTTATCGAGCTCATGTCACATTTTAACTGATTCTGCTTGTATAGTAGTGATGTCATAAGAATAATCAAAATACATCAAAAATTACTTTTTACTAGAAGTCACAAAGCTGTAGAAGAAAATCTGTCTATTATATTTGTCTATTAAAATGTGTCTGTTTGTATTAGCTCTACATAGCCTCCGTGATTTTAGTTTTTTGTGTCAAATTTGACATGTTTTAATGCTCAATCATTTAATCTAACACTAATCTTGCTGTTGTATGAAGGTACATGTGGCTAACGTCTATAATAAGTTAATAGTAAGAACAGGAAATTACTTTGAATAACACAAGTGGGCCTGATTTAATCCCTGAAAAGCCTTAAGAGTAAAAATTGAGGTGTTTCTGATAAGAAGAAATCTGCCTCAAAACCACAGCATTAACTCCTTCCTGAGGTTCCAGCCTACTAGCATGCAAGTTTCAAACAAATTTTGGACTTGCCAACTAATGTAAGGCAATTCACTGAAATAAATCTTATTATATATGAATAAACATAGATAGTGATAGATGATGATAGATGACAGATAATATAGATAGTGATGGATGATGATGATAGATGGTAGTTAGGTAGATAGATGACAGATTAGATAGATAGATGGATAGATGGATGGATGGGTGGATAGATAGATAGATAGATAGATAGATAGATAGATAGATAGATGATAGATGCTTTATTGGTTCTGTTTCTCTGGAGAAATCTGATTGATACAGTTTCATACAAAAAGTCTTAACTATTAGAGGCATTCAATAATTACTGCATTTAACAATTATTTTGACATCTAGAATATAATTTATAAAAACTGTTTTCCTACATTCAGATTTCTACACTTCTACTGCTTGAATCCCACCAGACTCTGATATAACAAATGTCTTAACTGAAGACTTTCTCATAAGCACCAGTTTCCATGGAGAGAAATTAAATAGGAAGAACATTAGAAGTAGAGCTAAAGTTTTAAAAGAATTCAAAGCTTAGTATCCACAATTCTGTGAGATTTTCACAACACTTTTCACTATAAACTTGTTTGTTTTCTGTGTCTATAAATAAATCTGTTTATCATTGCTAGCTTCAAAACATATCTGAGCTGATGTCTATTCTATAGCGATTTTGATAAAAATATCTAGGCTGATGTTTAATTCTATGGATTTTTTTTTTTTTTTTTTTTTTTTGAGTTGGAGTCTCACTCTGTCACCCAGACTGGAGTGCAGTGGCCGCTTCCGGCCACCGCAGCCTCGACCTGCTGGGCTCCGGTGATCCTTCCGCCTCAGCCTTCCAAGTAGCCGGAATTACAGGCATGCGCTACCACACCCGGCTGATTTTTTGATTTATTGTAGAGATGAAGTCTCGCTGCCCATGCGGGTCTCGAACCCGCGGGCTCAGGCAATCCACTCACCTCAGCCTCCCAAAGGCGGGGGATTACAGGCTGAGCCACCGAGCCCGGCTCTATAGATATTTTGATTAAAAGTTTTCAATATAAATTAGTCAAAAACACATGTCCATACTAACAGAAAAAGAAATCCAACGTATGTAATACCTGATAATTAAAATAATCACTTTACTGTTACTTGAAATAATGAAAAGCAATTTTTTGTTATTTTAATATTGTAGTTTTAAAAAGCCTGCCTTACTTTTCTCTCTCTTTTTAATTTTCTATTGCTCTTCCCTCTTCTAAAAGAAGGTAACAAGGAAAAATGAGACAAGTGGATTATTGTCAAAGATTTAAAATAAATTAAATATTTAATAGCAAATGCTTGTCAGTTGATACATGAATCTATACTAATAAAATATTCCTTTGGCTGCTTTGTGATTCTTGTGACTCAATATGCCTCATGAGTAAGAACCCAATAGAATATTAAGTAAGATTGTCAATTTCAAGAAATTCCCAGAATTTTCAAAGATATTTAAGAAAAAAAGAAGGAATTGGGTGAAAATATGTGCAGCACATACAAATCAATGTTTAAATATATACAATATACTTTCTTTCTTTAAGTACATAAACTTATTTTTAAGTTACATTTAGAGAAAAATAATTTAGTTATACTAGAAATTCAGATGAGCAGCCAGAATTTCAGATGTGAGGCCAAAAAAGGAGTCACTAGTCTATATAAATTTTGGTATTATAGTATATAGTAGATTTTAGATATATGAATTACCAAAATTTTAATGTAGTAATATTTTAAATAACTAAACTATAATAATTAACTCATTAATTAAAAGGGACTCTTTTAATAGAAGTAAAAGTTTAATTAATTAAAGCAAAAATAACCTATGGTTTTAAATTTTTCTGAGCAATAGCTTCTATATACGGGAGGATATTTTGTATATATTTACTCTCTTTCATACTGTACAGTATGAACTGACATTCACAAGAACCTTATATTAGCAGATACAAATTAAATTATATTAATTATATGCAAATAAGTAATCAATATGGTTTAGAACATTTAAAAGAATAAAGACAAAACCAAAATTTTTTTCTCATAAACTCTGAATTAAAAAGAAAATTTAATTTTAATTTATTTAGGAGTCTCCATATTGTTTTTCATAATATTTCCTAAAAAATTAGAAATAGAATTCCCATGTGACCCAGAAGTCCTTCTTCAGGGTATATACCCAAAGGAAATGGAATCACCACCTCATAAAGATATTGGCACTTACATGTTCATTGAGGCATTATTCACAATGATCAAGATATAGAAACAACCTAAATGTCCACTGTCAGATGAATGAATAAAGAAAATGTGATGTGTATATATAAAATGAAATATTCATCCTTAAGAAAGGAAATCCCACATTTGCTACAATATGGATAGACTTGGGGGACATTATGCTGAGTGAAATAAACTAGAAAAAATTTATTGCATAATCTCACTTATATTTGGAATAATGGTTTTTTGGGGGGGGATTAACTACACAGAGATAAGGACTAAGACAGTGTTTACCACAGGTGGGGTTGTGGGAAAGAGGAAAAGGGGAGATGTAAGCCAAAGAATACAAAATAGTAGATATGAGAGATGAAAAGGTTTAGATATCTAATATACATAAAAATGGAGGACTAATTTTGATTTGAGTTGACAGGTCAGTGAATCCATGGAGGCAGGGCGGTCAAGAAGGACTCAGAACACCCAGGAGCCTCAGGAAACAGGAACTTTTCAAGAACACTCCTAAATTTGGTTTAGCCATGATTTGGGAAGTGAGAGGTAATGGAAGTTGTAGCACAGATTAAATAAGCCACTGTTTTCGTTTTGCACATCCTGAGCCAATGATTGCAATCCTTGCTTTCCCTTCTGCTCATATTGCAGAGGAGAGATTGTTGAAGTTGTCAGAAGAGTTTTGGTTTTGTTGTAGTTTATAAGCAAAAGTTAAACGTTGCCAGCATCAGTGCCATGACTGGGGCATATTTATGACTGTGGTATCATGGTTGAGTTGGATTCTGCTGGAGAATCCAAGGTCACCCTCCCTTTCATCTGAGGTCTCCCTACTAATCAGCATGCAGAAGAACAGAAAACACTAATCAGGTTCCCAGTGAAGGGTAGGTTTGTGACGATGATATACAATTGAGTGGGTCCTCATCCGGTAGCTTTTTAATTTTCCTCCAAGGAAAAAAGTGACAAAGACTAAAGGAAAAAAAAAAGATGCCCAAATTAAAGGTTAGGGGATTGGAGGAGATATTGTAGCACAGGACTGGGATCCAAAATGCAAAAAGAGACATGAAAAACATTACATTATCAGTCTGTATTGTGGTGAACCTCCCTTCTCCAGTCTTCACTGTATTATTAGCAGCAATTATTTCAGATGAGCAGTTTTTCTAGGTGTAGTAGAAGAGTAAAATGGCAAAAGATGAGTATGTTGATAACTGATGATTTAAATGATAATGCATTCATAGAAAAAGCAGGGTGAATTTAAAATGAGGCAGACTTGGAATCAAAAGAATAAAGTCAAAATGAGATAAAAGAACAGACATGTTAGAGATATATAAAGTCACAATGTTGAGAAATTGTGATCAAATAGCATAAAAACCCCATTGATTATTTGAGAGATAAAAGATTTCTAGAGAATGTAGGGCTCCATTGATGTCAGTCCAAGTATTTGAGGTCAAATTGAGAGAGAGTTTTCTTGTGGTTTATACCTGACATTGTCTTCACTTGTTCTTCTCTTCCATTATCCCCTTCTTACAATACTCCCCACCTGTCATCTGTAATGACTATCTCACTTTTGTTTTACCTCTCTACAGAACAACATGTACATATAGTAAAGCAGTTCATGGTACTGTTACCACTAAATTCTGCTAAGAGGGTCCCTTAATCATATGCAAAATAGGTTTATTATTAAGGTAACTCAAAGCCGTGCATGGTGATTTATGCCTTTAATTCCAGCACTTTGGGAGGTAGAGGCAAGAGGATTTGCCTGAGCCCATGGATTTGAGACCAGCCTGGGCAATATGACAAGACCTCCACTCCACAATAAATAAAAAAATTAGCCAGGCATGGTGGTGCACGTCTGTAATTCCAGCTACTTGGAAGGCTGAAGCAGAATTGCCTGAGTCCAGAATGTCGAGGCTGCAGTGGCCATGAGTGTGCCACTGCACTCCAACATGGGCAACAGAATGAGACTCCAACTCAAAAAAATTATAAAAATAAAATAAAATAAATAAAATAAAGTTAACTCCAATGCCTTCCTGTGCTGACCATCTTAAGTAGTATTGCATAATAACAGAAGATATTTATGTCTACTTTCGTGAAATCATAAATGGTGGAACTGCTACATTATTGGAATATAGAAGTGAGGAAAATGTTGTTTTCCATTATATTAAGTAATACATGGCTATGCTTTTATGATCTGGACAATACAAGTATTAGAGCCTCTAAGAAATTTGAAATTTTCGAATAATATAGCTCAAAGATGGCAAATAAAAATATCCAAATGCTGCTTAATTGATAGTCACATTTTTTCCATCTGTGTAAATAATTAATTGAAAAGTCCTCTTGACATGCTGTTCAAGCAGAAACTATCATTTCATCAGAATTTGTATTTTAGAAACATGCTTTTTAACATTGTTCTCTAGTCTTTCCTTAAGAAGCCCAGAATACTTCTGAATAATTGTTTATGGCTCTAGTACAACAAGCAAATGTTCAAAGACATATTACTTCCTGAGTCAGGGAGGATTTGGTTTGATGTCACTCATAAGCATACTCGGTTTCCTGAAACCCCATCAATCCAAGACAGATCTCCACAGAGACATCTAACCAAAGGTGAACACAGACTTTCATCTCTTCCAGAAAGTCTTCTGTTGGTTCTCTGTGAATCTGGAATTCAACATTGTTAAAAGTGCATTGATTCTGCTTTCCATCATGACTGTGTCTCTCTGGGCTTTCTTTCCCTGTAGTTGATGTGAAATAAAGTGATTTTGTGTTCTTTGATAGGTTTAAGAGTGCCATTCTATAGATATTATCAAAAACTTCTAACCACATACATTTTGTTACAGTCTCAAAATAAGTACACCTATTAAGTGTTATCCTTGTATGTTCATTCCAAAATGTAATATTGAGAAATTTCTAATTCACAAAGGGGAAAATTAGTTTTGTCAATCAAAATCTCTGAATTTGGAGGAATCTTAGTTATATTAGAGGTAGATTTTCAGAAAATATGTTTTTTTATGACAGTCATATTTCATCAACTTCCTATTTTAGGAAACTGCATGTGTATTATTTGGTGAGTCTCACGTGTGAGTTAGGTGCAACACTAATTCAGCTAATGTGGTACTCATGAAATTTCAAACATTTGAAATTACCTAACACATTCAAGCAGAAATAATATTTTGTTAAGCAAACTTCACAAATGGCATACAAAACTTAAGTGATCATTTAAAAAAATTATTTTAAAGATGTTGGGTACAATTCAGGATTAGGTATACATATGATCATCATACAGTTAAAGTTTGGGTCTCCCTTTGGTCCTCACTTTTCTTGGTTTGAGATCAAGTATCCTTATTGATGTTGTGTACCCCCCCCCCAATAGCATCCCCTTACCATCAATCGCTTTCTTATGGTAGTTGTTCAGGGTTTGCTTATGAGTAAACACGTAGTACTCTGTTTTTTGTTTCTGTGATAGATCACGGAGTATGATGGACTTTAAATCTATCCAAGTTGCTGCAAAGTCTATATGTTTGTCTTTCTTTATAGCTGTGTAATAGTACTTTGTGTATATGCACCATATTTTTTTTTATCCAGTTTTCATGGGCAGCACGATTGGTTCCACGTTTTTGCTATTGTGAATAGTACTGCAATAAACATGTGTGTGCTGGTATCTTTTTCTGTAGAATGATTTGAGTTCCTCTGGGTTTAGTCCCAGTAAGGGGATTGCTGGGTTACATGGAAGGTCAATTTCTAGTTCTTTCAGAAATCGCCACACTGTTTGGAAAAACTTTCACATTTTCTCAAGTATTTCAGATATAATTAAGTTCTAAAATATACAAATATATTTTGCCAGACACACTGACTTTATTGAAGTACAGGCTATATGTAATTACTGTGACTACCAACTTGACCTTATAATGTTTGAAATCATAAAATTCAACAATATTGAGATGATTTAATTTCATTTTTCCTCATTTTTTTATTTTTAAAAATATAAGATATCATTAGAAAATTAATAATTTAGGATTGTAGTTTGTATTAAGAGAAATACACTGGGGAAACTACATTGAAAACTGTTATTATGTAAACTGTGAAAAATTATTATGACATATGTATGTCACATTCGAATTCCCAGTTTCCTAAAAGACTGTCAGATTTTATATTTTTTCTCTCATTTGTTTTCATTGCTGTGTTGTATAAGCAATTGCATGGGTGGCAGAAGTCAGTAGCATATTTCAACAGTTTATTTCCAGTGAGATTTCTAATGAATTCTTTTCCCCAAGACCTATTTAAGAGGCAAAGTAGCAAGCACTTGAATCTGTTACTAATCATCAAATGTGTTATAAAAGCTGAAAACTTTAATGAAACATTTTATGCTTTTAGATTCTTATCATGAGGTAAATTAGACGTTTGGGAGTGTGTTGTTCTTTGTGTATAACATACTATATTGAAAACAGATATTCAGGTATATATAAACACATCCCATATTCTTGTAAACATAATTTTGAAAATATTTTATCTTTTGTTTGTAAATTTTGACTGGAGTAAAGTAAGACTTATTCTATTACAATTCCCCTATTCACTCTCATTTAAATTTCTAAAAGATAAAATAAACCTTCTAGATTTTTCCACATTCGGCTCTACACACTAGTCAATTGAAGATTGCTCCTTTTCTTTTTTTTTTTTTTTTTATCCCCACCCTCTATCCTCCATCCACTACCCCGCAAAGGACATGTCACACCAGGTTTCCTGAATGTTTTGCCCAAATACCAAGAGAAGGTGAGATTCAGTGTAACAATTTGGGTAGACATACAATTTGCTCTCCCTCTGCCAAGCCTGTAAACCAAAACCTATTTCTCTGATCAAGTCACTAGCTTAATTATAATACTCTTACAGATTAACTGAGTATTGCTTTATCATAGTTTGAAAATTTAGACCATTTTATTCTCTGTTTCTGATGGCCTTGCATATGACATAAATTATAATACAAATATCTATCAAGCAACACATTTTTTTTCATTTTGCTTATGTGAACACTTTCCCTAATAAGAACATACTAAAATTATTTTTTTCAAAACATTTTAAAAAATAAAGTAACTTGCTTTATTTTAAATCAATTTTTTACTTTTACAATTAATACAATTGTTACTAAGGGTATAATAGTATAATGCTCACATCAAAATTCCATTTTACCTGGAGACAATCACTGCAACTCTGTTATTTGTTTTATATTTTATTCATTTCCAATTTTCCCACCAACCAAAAAACTCTGTTATTTTATGATACTTCAATTATAGACATAATTTATTATTTTTTTAATGGAAAATTACCATTTAGTCAGCCTAATATAACTCCCTTACCCCTGTCCCCAGACACACTTCTTGTTTTCCTATCTTCTTTGTACAGTTATATAACTTTTGGGGGTTAAAAGTTTAGGGTTTAATTGCCGTATCTATGTAAATTTTGATATTGCAGTATGGTTATATATGTTTTTTCTTATGTCACATTTAATTGAAACTTTGTAGTTTCAATCTCAAAGGTTTTTAAAATTTTATTTTATTTCATTTTTCAAAGAAATATGGGTTACACGTGAGGATTTGTTACATAGGTATATTGTGTAAAGGAGAGGTTTGGGCTTCTGATGAGCTCACTTTCTTCATTTCAAAGTTTTTAGTTTACCTTTTTTAAAAACTTAATTTATGCACGAAAACACAAAAGAACTGGAAAATATATCTTAATAAAGAGAAAGAAATCAATTAATATCATCTTTATTTTTTTCTAGAAATAGATATAGTTCTCCTGAAATCCTTCTTTCTTTCTTTTTCTTTTAATTTTTTTTATTTTAAAGATGTGGGGTACAATTCAGGGTTAGGTATACACATGTTCATTATGCAGATACCCTTGTTGATGTGGTGTGCCCCCACTTCTCCAGGCAGATTCCTTCTTTCTTTTGGACTTTTCTGAATTGCGTTCTAGGACTATTGCTTAGCTCTCATCTTTAGAACTCTTTTATATCACGATCTTGGCAAATTCATTTACCTTTCTCCTTTAGTGGATTGTTTCCCCACCCTAGGTATATATTTTCTTGTTTGCTTTACTCCCCTGTTTAGTCAGATCACAGTCATACGTAGTTTCTGGAAATTATCTATGGGAGCATATTGGGTTCTTTGCATGTTTGAAGAAGGTTTTGTTTTATTTTCTCAGTTTACTAAAATCTAGGTTAGAAATATATTTCCATCAGAATCTTGAAAACTCTGCTATATTGTTTTTAACATGCTGCCATGCCAGCTCCTTTATAATATGACTTGTAACCCTCTCATTCATTCAGTATTGATAACTATAAAATGGTTAGAAAATTTAAAATATCACATGGTTACAAATGAATTATTCAGAATTCAATAAAACTTTAAAATCAGTTTTAGTTTAAACAATGTGGTGAATTTGTCAATTGTTCAGTTTGCTTCTTACACGGAGAAAGTCATGCTAATTAGAAATTGAAAATGAGCAATTTTCTCACAATTTTTGCATATTTTCTTCCAAATCTGTGTTTGAAGGGCTGGTAGAGTAAATTGAAACTTGGAAACCTTGACTTTACATCTATTTATTCTCATCATTTTATCAAGAGATGTTATGTAAGAGGTTTCTTGACTAGAGCTGAAAGTCAATGTTTTCTGCTAGAATTTAAGCAGAATTAAAGTAGAGGCTATGACTGCATGCCACCCATTTGTCTCTTTAAAAGTTAGCATAGGAGCTGGCATACAAAAATATTCTGTTTTAAATGAATTATATATGCATGATAAAATATGTATGCAAATTATATATACATTTATAAAAGAAACACACACACACACACACACACACACACACACACACACACACACAAACACACGTATGGAAAGAGAGAGAGAGAAAGAGAGCACAAATCTGAAATAGTTACCAAAATAACAGCATGAGTTTTACAAAAATCACCAGGGTTGACATAATATCAAAATATTTCTTCTGACTCACATTAGCTATTTAAAAATATTATATTATAATATATTATTTTATTTTATTTTAAGGATGTGGTGTACAATTCAGGATTAGGTAGGTAAGTGGTCATTGTACAGGAAAAGCTTGGGCCTTCCTTTGGTCCCCGCTTCACCTGGTTTGAGATCAGGTACCTGTATTGATGTTTTATTCCCTCCACCCCCAGCAGCGTCCCACTACTGTTAAACCCTTTATAATAGTGTGATGAGAAATGTTCAGGGTCCGCTTATCAGCAAGAACATTTTACATTAGCTATTTTATGAAGACTCAGTGTAGCATTTATTTTTTAAATATATTTTCAACATTTCTTCCATTAACGTTATGTAATTGAACTGTATGGAACTGCTTAGACTTCAGAGCTGATACTAAAACTGCTTCTATTCTACCAAACTGATTTTTTTTTTCAGATAAATGTGAAGCCTGTCTTAGGATAATTTGAGAATATTGAGAAATTGTGAGATAAATAAAAGTTCTGATCCTCCTGAAAATTTAAAAAAAAGGAAAAAAGAGTCTAAACAAAGTCTTTTGGAGGTTTAGTTTAGTTTTGTAACTTTTGATATTAATGATAAGGCCTCAGTAGTTACATTAAACACTTTGATTGATATCTTTAGAATTCAAGAATTAAACTTATTATAAAGCTTGAGGGTGATGTCTTATGACTGTTCAAGTTATATATTTATAGTACTATTAATGGAATTTCTTAAATTTAACATAGAAGTAATTATTAGTTCATAATCACTAAGAGACAATGAAGGTTAAAAACATGCTGAATACATAACTTGGTGATCAGAAGTCATAGGTGACTTTAACTTCAGTGAAGAAAGGAATAAAAAAAGATTGAATTTATATTGTAATTTAATAAGACAATATTTTGATTTCTAAAAACTGTACAACAAATTTCATTGTCCATAAAACCTTTTACAACATATTTTTCAAAAAATGACCACTTTGCCGGGCTCAGTGGCTCAGCCTGTAATCCCGCACCTTTGGGAGGCTGAGGTGAGTGAATTGCCTGAGCCCGCGGGTTCGAGACCCGCCTGGGCAGCAAGACCTCATCTCTACAATAAATAAAAAAAAAAAAAAAAAAAAAAAAAATCAGCCGGACGTGGTAGCGCATGCCTGTAATTCCGGCTACTAGGAAGGCGGAGAAGGAAGGATCGCCAGAGCCCAGCAGGTCGAGGCTGCGGTGGCCGGGAGCGGCCACTTCACTCCAGTCTGGGCAACAGAGTGAGACTCCAACTCAAAAAAAAAGACCATTTAGAACACATTCATATTATCTGAATATGATAAATAACAATGAAATGAGAAGAAAACAATGAAAAAAAACTACTATCATGCTTAATTGTGAACTTTCTCTACTTTGTAATTTTTAAAATTACTAATTTATGAGAATTATGAAGAATTAACCAAGATAATAATTTATAAGTATTTGCTAGTATGACTGAGTTTCATATTATTATTATTTGCAATATATATATATATATAGTTTTATTTTATTTATTTATTTATTTATTTATTTATTTATTTATTTATTTATTTATTTATTTATTTATTTTTGAGTTGGAGTCTCACTCTGTTACCCAGACTGGAGTGCAGTGGCCGCTCCCGGCCACCGCAGCCTCGACCTGCTGGGCTCCGGGGATCCTTCCACCTCAGCCTTCCAAGTAGCCGGAATTACAGGCACGCGCTACCACGCCCGGCTGATTTTTTGATTTATTGTAGAGATGAGGTCTCGCCTGCCCAGGCGGGTCTCGAACCTGCGAGCTCAGACAATCCACTCACCTCAGCCTCCCAAAGGCAAGGGATTACAGACTGAGCCACCGAGCCTGGCTATCTTTGTTTTCAAAGGTTAATTAATAGGGAATCTGTTTTAATCTATTGAAAATACTTTTTCCCCAAAGCTCTGTTTTTCCATGTTTTATTTTTATTTGTTTGTTCATTGGTTGCTTATAGAGACAGAGTCTTGCTCTCTTGGCCAAGCTGGTCTAAAATTCCTGACCTCAAGCAATCCTCCTGTCTCAGCCTCCCAAAGCGTTGGGATTACAGGTGTAAACCGCTACATCCGGTCTGCTTTTACATGTTTTAAAGTTAATTATTATTCTTAATGACTTTAGTCCATTAAATATGTTGGGTACCAGTGGTGAAATGGTGATCAAAACTAATATATTTATTCCATGAAGAAGTATATTGTCAATTGCAGAAGAATGATAACTTAAGAATTTCATTAACAGCAATCATTAATGTCATAAAACCAGGGATATCTTCTCAGTCACTTATGGGAAGTTTTTGGAACACACAGTATTGCATTATATTAGCTGTTCTTTCCATCAATATGAAGTGAATTAGTGTGGAGCAAATACATGATCAGAATGCTTGCAAACTAAAGCAAAAAATAGAAAGTTCATTCCATAGTTTTGTAACATAGGTGACTTAGACCAAAGTAATAAAAGTCTAAAGAAGTATAATATTTACTATAATCCACAAAAGAATATTAACATTCAGGTAATGTTGTAGTTAAAAGCCATACAATTAAAGGATAAATCACACCTTCATAAAAAGGTATTTTGCTCAAACTTACTAAATTATTATTGCTGAAAGCAAGAAGAGAATATATGAGAATATAGGAAGGATAGGAAAATTAGGTGAACAGTAGGATGTATGACAGTTGCACAACCAATAATCTGAATATGAAAAGTGGTATTGAAGTGATTCTGTAAAAATATATTTTAAGGATATATCTGAAAAGAAGATAGCAATAACAGATGGATTAAGATTCTACTTTTTAATTAAGTACATTTTGTTTTTTAAGACACCAGTTAAATTAGCTATCGTTTACTTATGAAGATATTGCTCAAAACAAGTCTTTAACTTTATCAAGTCTAATCTTTGGAAAAATGGAAAATTTATGCTGTACTTTAAATTAGAAATATTAGTGGGTTATGGTAGTGTATGCCTGTTGTCCTAGACACTCTGGAGGCTTATGTGGGAGCATCTCTTGAGCCCAGGAGTTCGAGGCTGCTGTGAGCTATGATTGTGCCACAGCACTCCAGCCTGGGTAACAAAGATGACACTCCCCTACTCAAAATAGTAACAATAACAACCTGATAATTGACACAGGTATTTGCACCAACCATCCTAAAATAATTTAATTAACAATACCATGTTTGGGCCAGACTCGGTGGCTCAGCCTGTAATCCCAGCACTTTGGGAATCCGAAGCGAGTGGATTACCTGAGCCCCCCAGTTCGAAACCAGCCCGGGCAACTTGGCAAGACCTCCTCTCTACAATAAATAAAAAATTAGCAGGGCATGGTGGCATGTGCTTGTAGTTCCAACTACTTGGAAGTCTGAGGAGGAAGGATCGCCAGAGCTCAGCAGGTTGATGCTGGGGTGGTCATGAGTGAAACTCTGATGCAACAAACAAAACAACAACAACAACAAAATTACCACATTTGAAATTTGGAGATGTGTCTTATTATTGTATGCACTGATATATCCAACATTACTTATTTAGATTGACTTAAATATTTTGGTGTTGATGCTGGTGTTTTGTGTGTGCATGTGTGTGTCTGTGTTTGTGTGTGTGCATGTGTGTGTGTGTGTGTGTGTGTGTGTGTGTGCTTGAGTCAGTTTGACACACCAAAGGCTTTTCTGGCAAGAGGGAAGATTTTGGAGGTGTACAATGTGGTAAAGAGATGGTTTGGTGGGTGGTTTGTGAATGTCATGTGGGCATAGGGCATAATTGAGTCTAAAATACTTCATAGTGGCAGACATGTTAGTTATTTTTACTTTTTAAAATGAGAAGTAGTTTTAAATACCACCAGAAGAATATCAAATATGAGGTAGCTGGGAAGATTCCTAGTTCCTTGTTTGCACAGCTGATTATATGTATATATTCCTGATGGGTTTTCTAACTCTGGGTAATAACTTTAGATTAAGCATTACATCTAGCCTAATTTGAAGGATTTTCTAGCACTGTATAATATAGTTCTTTGTTTCCAATAGGAAACTGAGTGCAATAGAAAATCATACTGAATTCTCCATAGCTACTGTCATATGGAAGCATAAAGTAGACAGATATAGCTAAATGGCATTTTTGTGAACCATTTGTAACGCACTGCATTTTTTCCATAAAAAAAGAGTGAATTATGATAACACAGATAAGCCTCAATGAACTGAGTTTTGTATAAAAGGGCGTAAAAGTAATAGGATAGAAGTGGCAGGGAGTAAGGAATACCTAGGATACTGAAGTGAGAGATTTTTTTTTTACTTCACAGGAAAACCAGGGCTCTCAGGGTAAAATACACTTTAAACGAAGGCAAGAATGTTAAAAATCTCTCAGTGAAGAGATTTTGAATGTAAGGGATCTGTTCACTGCAGAATGGTGACTTCACAGAAGATCACAAAAAGGTTTGAATGAGAGTGGGAAAGTGGAATTTGTGTCAGGGAAGGGGACTTAATGGGAAGTTTGGATTGAGAGATGTATAGTCTCTGGATTAATAAGAGATGGTACATGTGACTTGCATCTTGAATGATACCAAAAGATATTAAATATGGTATGATAGTTTTAACACTGTCATTAATATATTTTTTAATCTTATGAATCTAAAATATATTATTCTTTATTTTCTTGTAACTAAACTTCAGATGTATCACAAGTGCTTTTCCTTTCTTTTTAAATTACTTTAATGAGGTATAATTTCAATGCCACAAAATTCACAGGGTGTAAGAGCACAACTCAGTGATATTTAATAAATATACAGAGTTGTGCAACCATCACCATAATCCAGTTTTAGATAGTTATCATACAAAAATGTCCTAATGCCCGTGTGCATGCACAATCTCTGCTGTGACACTTAGCAACAGGCAACCACTGATTCCCTTTCTATTTTTATATATTTGCCTTTTCTGAAATTTCTTGAAAGTGGTGTATGGCTTTTTTCATGTCTGGGCTTTATAACTAGGCATAATATTGTTGCTTATGTAGCACATTAAATTCCTACCAATATATGAGTGTTGCATTTTCTCCACATTTTGCCAATACTTGATATTATGACTCTTACTAACAATCATCATTCTAGAGTTGTATAGTGGTGTTTCTTTATTTTAAATTGCATTCCTTAAATATATGCTTATAAGGCACTCATATTTTATCTGCTCGTGTTTCTGTATGATATCTTGACTTCCGAGCAAAGGGCATGTTTGAATAGCAAATGGAATTGAAAGCTAGAGATATTTTATCCCTCTTAAGAGATGTATAGTCATCCCAAGGAATTGAAGATGAAGTCTTCGTCCCCTAACTTAAAACATTGAATATATTATGGGATAGTAAGTTAGAGATGTCATTCTACTCTCATTGAAGAAATTTCCTCACATTCCAGTGTAAAGAGTAATTTTGATCTCTCTAAAAAGGAAAATGAGAAGATAACAAGCAACTCTGATGAAGGTCATAATCTTCTAAACTCAAGCCTCCCCACCTGTGGTGACAAGTCCTGTGGGAACAGGGGGCATAGCAAATCATTACGTGGTATTGTGCTTGGATGTTATTTTTGCTGTAAATAGTAAACAGTATCTGTCTCTGACTCAAATTCTTGTGTTTGCCTATCAGCATATAAATATACAGCACTACCAGACTGGCTTGCTGCTTGTAAGTAGGGTAAAATTTTAGACCCTTCACATCATCTGACTTAACACAATAAAGTATCAGATAAATGTCAGTTTTTATAATGATTTTGTCAAAATGTAAATGACCAGGAGGAGAGTATACAATCATCAGGGAAATTTGAAATTTTTCTTTTGGAATTTCTTCTTAAAGATGGAACTTAAGATTTTTAATCATTAGAATCTAAAAAGATCAAACTCATAGAAAAAGAGAGTAAAATTATTGTTTCCAGAAACAGGGGATAGGGGGAGTGAAGACAAGTTGGTCAAAGGACACAAAATCTCAACTACACAAGAGAAATACGTTCAAGAGATCTATTGGTAATAGTAGTTAACAATAATATACTGTATATTTAAACAATGCTTAAGGAATAGATTTTACATAATCTTACCACAAAAAAGTGAGGTTATGCAAATGTTGAATTGCCTGATTTACTCATTCTATAATATATAGATATATTAAAATATCATGTTGTACATAAATACATATAATTTTTACTTGTCATCAGAAATAACAATATGTAAATAAAACTATACCAGGAAGGAGGATTCCTACATGTTTACTCTAGTCCAGAATTTAACAAATTCACTTCTACCATTGATGTCAGATAGAAATAAGCCAGAAACAAGTAGTCCTGAAATATCTTTTATTTTCTTTGTGCTTTGTTGTGGTAAGAGCACTTAACATGAGAACACTCTCCTAACAAATTGTAATCTTTTTGGTGCTGCTGTAAATAGAATTACTTTTTAAGTTTCCTTTTCAGATAATTTGTTGTTACTGTAATGAAATACAACCAGTTTTTTTGTCATTGTTGTTATTTGTTATTTCAATAGATTTAGGAGGTACAAATGGTTTTTGCTTACATGGATGCGTTGCATAGTGGCAGAGATGCCTGGGGTTTAAGTGTGTTCATCATCTCCTCCTGTGCACACTGAACCTGGCAGGAAATTTTCCATCTCTCCCCCTATTCCCACCTTTTCCCTTATGATTCTCCAGTGTTCAATTTACCATACTATATGCCTTTGCAGTTCCTTAATTTAGCTCTCACTTGCAAGTGAGAACATGAGTGTTTGATTTTCATTTCCTGTGTTATTTCAATTAGGATGATGGTCTCCAATTCCATCCCAGTTGCTGCAAAAGACATTATTTCATTCATTTTTATGGATGGAAAGTATTAGTAGTCTATAGTGTGTGTGTGTGTGTGTGTGTGTGTGTGTGTGTGTGTGTGTGTGTGTTTGAGATGATTCATTATCCATTGATCAGTTGATAAGCATTTATGTTGATTGAACAGCTTTGCAATTGTGCTGCTGCAAACACGAGTGCAATTGTCGCTTTTGGATTATGATCACCGTTCTTTTGGGTGGATACCAGTAGTGGAATTACTAGATTGAATGATAGATTTACTATTAGTTCTTTGAGAATTCTCCATACCTATTTCCATAGGTGTTGCACTAATTTATAACCCCACCAACAGTGTATAAGCTGTATCTGGATCAACATCTGGTTTTTTTAAAGTTTTTTTTTAATAATAGCTATTGACAGGTATAAGATGGTGTCTCACTGTGGTTTTAAGTTGCATTTCCCTGATGATTAGAGATGTTGAACATTTTTTTCATATGTTTGTTAGCCATTTGTATATCTTCTTATGAGAGGTGGCTGTTCATGTCGTTTGCCCACTTTTTAGTGAGGCTATTCATTTTTTGTTTGTTTTGCTGATTTGTTTGAGTTCTTTGTAGATTCTGAATATTAATCTTTTGATGCATAGTATGAGAATATCTTCTTCTTTTCTGTAACTTGTGTATTTACTCTTTGATTATTTCTTTTGCTGTGAGGAAGCTTTTTAGTTTAATTAAGTTCTACTTGATAATTTCCAATGTTGTTGTATTTACTTTTGTGGTTTTAGACATAAATTATTTGCCTAGGCCAATGTCTTGGAGGTTTTTCTGGGTTTTCTTCCAGGAATTTTAAGGTTTCATGCTTGACTTTTAAGTTTTTAATCCATCTTGAGTTAATTTTTGCCTATGATGAAAGGATCAAGTTTCATATTTTGCTGCATGTAACTATCCAATTTTTCCACCACCATTTGTTAAACAGGATATCTTTTCCCCAGTGTATGTTTTTGTCTGCTTTGTCAAAGATCACAGCTGATTTTTGTATGTTGATTTTATGTTCTATAACTTTGTTGAATTTGTTTGTTAGTGTTAACAGTGTTTTTAGTGAAATACTTAAGATTTTCTGTATATAAGATTATGTTATCTGCCAACAAGGGCAATTTTACTACTTTCTTCCTGGTTTGGATGTCATTTTTTTTTTCCCCAGCATAATTACTCTGGCTAGGACTTCCAGTACTATGCTGAGTAGAAGTGGTAAAACTGGGACATCGTTGCCCTGTTCTTGCTCTTAGGAGAAAAGTTTTTAGTTTTCACTATTGAGCATTGAATAAGTTATGAGGTTTTTATACATGGCCTTTGTTATGTTGTGGTTAATTTTCTTTTATTTTGAGTTTGTTAGGATTTTCTTTTTTAAAAAAATCATGAAATGGTGTTGAATTTGTTGAATGCTTTTATCCATCTACTTCTTTTTTTGTGTGTGTGAAAAACCAGGATTTATTGAGAGAACAGAAAATCCCCCACAGTGGGAGGGGACCCGAAGGGATTGTCCCATATCCATCTACTTTAAGCTGATAACATTTTAAATTCAATGTTATACAAATCTCTACACTTTTCTTCTCTCTCCCACACTTTATATTTTTATTTTCACAACTAACTTTCTATTTATTTTGTGTATATTCTAACATATGTTTAGTTATGCCTGTCTTCAATACTCATAATGCTTTTAAACTTTTAACTAGAATTTAAAGTGATTTACCTAACACCAATATGTTTCATACTTCTTTATGTCACATGTTGCTGTTTAGTGTCTTTTTCTTTCACTTTGAAATTTTTGTTAGACAGACCTAGTGGGGATGAATCTTTCGACTAAGCTATTGTTTATCTGGAGGTCTTTATCTCCTTTATTTTTATTTATTTTTTATTTTTATTTTTACTTTTTGAGTTGGAGTCTCACTCTGTCACCCAGACTGGAGTGCAGTGGCTGCTCCTGGCCACCGCAGCCTCGACCTGCTGGGCTCCGGCAATCCTTCTGCCACAGCCTTCCAAGTAGCTGGAACTACAGGCGTGCACTACCACACCCGGTTAATTTTTTATTTATTGTAGAGAGGAGGTCTCGCCAAGTTGCCCAGGCGGATCTCGAACCCACGGGCTCAAGCAATCCACTCATCTCAGCCTCCCAAGGTGCGGGATTGTAGGCTGAGCCACCGAGCCTGGTTTATCTCCTTTATTTTTATTGAGGTATTTCTTCAGGTGTAGTACTCTTGGTTAGCAGGGTTTTTTTCTTCTTTTAACTCTTTGAATATATCACCCCTCTGGCCTGCAAGATTTTTATTGAACAATTCATTGATATTCTTATAAACTTTTCCTGTGTGTGACAAGTGGTTTTTCTCTCGTTGCTTTTAAAATTATCCAATTTTTATATTTGACTTCTGACAGTTTAGTTATAATGTGGCTCTGGATTTCTTTTGCTTCATCTTATTTGATATCCTTTGGACATTTACATCTGGATTTCTATTTCATTCCTCAAATATTTTTGGCTAATATTTTTCAAATTAGCTTTCTGGTCCTTCCTCTGTCTTCTTTCCACCTTGGATATTCATAGTGCATATAGTGTTTTGCCTGATGATATTGCTTAATTAAGTTCCTTAAGCGTTCTTCACTCTTTTTTAATTTTTATTTTTTGTATTAATCTGACAGAATACTTTTCAGTGATCTGTTTAAACTCACCAATCCTTTCTTGTTTGATTTAAAATCTGCTATTGAAATTCTCTAATGCATTTTTTACTTCATTCATTTTATTCTTCAGCTCTATGATTTATGTTTAATATGTTTTTCTGTTTTTCTAGCTCTTTTAAAAGTTTTTCAATTTGTTCATATGCATCGTTTCCTGACTTATAAGATTCTTCTTTTTTTCTTTTTGGAGAGATGAATGTTTTACTGTATTGCCCAGACTGATCTTCAACTCATGGTCTCAAGTGATTCTCCTTCCTGCCTCAGCTTACGAAAAGTACTGGGGTTACAGGCACAAGCCACCACACCTAGCCATATATTTTTGTTTGCTTGACATTTAAACTTTTTAAATTTGATAAACAAAAATCATGTTTATTTATGGTATACTATATACTTTTTTTTTTTTTTTAGTTGGAGTCTCACTCTGTCGCCCAGACTGGAGTGCAGTGGCTGCTCCCAGCCACCACAGCCTCTCGACCTGCTGGGCTCCAGCAATCCTTCCACCTCAGTCTTCCAAGTAACTGGAGCTACAGGCACGTGCTACCACGCCCGGCTCATTTTGATTTGTTGTAGAGATGAGGTCTTGCCAAGTTGCCCAGGCGGGTCTCGAACCCGCGGGCTTAGGCAATCCACTCACCTCAGCCTCCCAAAGGCACAGGATTACAGGCTGAGCCACTGAGCCCGGCTATATACTTTTTTATATATGCTTTACGGTGGAATGACCAAATCAAGCTAATTGACAAGGTCTTACCTCACATACTTGTGTGTGTGTGTATGTGTGTGTGTGTGTGTGTGTGGTATTGAATACACTTAAAATCTGTAAGTTATTTTTAATTACGTGTCAAGTAAATAACATTTTAGTGAGGTCATTTCAGTGAGGTCAGTTTCTGGAGATTTACCTTGTTCCTTTGTTTAAATTGTTTTTGACTATTTCTTCATATTCCTTGACTCTCTGTATTGGTGTCTGCACTTTTTAATAAAGCATGTGCTTATTCCAATCTTCATGGAATTGCTTTCTGCAGGAGAATACTTCCATTAGCCTGGCCAGAATTTCTGGGGGGGTCTCTATAAGCTCTTTTTTTTCCCAAGGAGATGCAGGCAATTGTGATTTTTGTTTGCTCACTCTGTGAAGTTTGGGGTTAGAGGACCTTGGTGGTTATTATCCCAATTCTATGTTTTCCCGTCTTCCTTAGGTGGCTAGACTGTGCTGGACCTATCAAAAGTCTAGGATTGCCAGGACAGATATTAGTTATTTGCACAGTCCTGGAGAAGTGGTAGTATTGGATATACAAAGTCTTTTTCTCCCCAAGGGAAAAGATGAGAACTGTGAGTTTTCACTTGCTCACTCTGTAATAGGCAGGGTAAAAGATCACCAGCATCTGCCAGTCTAAGACTCCATCTCCACTCTTTCAGGAAGCTAGACTGTGCCAAACTGACAGAGATTCAAGAATGTAAAGATAAAGCCAGTCCTCCAGAGAGTCCATTAAAAAAAATGCAGTGCTAGACAAATGGAACTAACCCTTTCTCTTTCTGAGTGGAGCTGGGAACTAAATTTTTCCTTCTGATAATATGGCTCTGTTCTTGAGACAGGGTTTTCATTGGGAGAGGTTTTTTAAGTCTCCCTGCCAGCTTCAGTGAGTCTGATTTTATATTATTCTCAAGTACAGGAACATTTCAATTATTGTATGATTTTTCATAAAGGAAATTTATCCATGAATTGTTGATGGGTCAGTGTATTTGTGTGCATGAAGGAAGATCTAGTGTTTCCTACTTTATCATTTGATGATGTAAACTCCTGAAAGTCTTGAAATGTCTTGTGTTAACAATTAGAATATTTTCACCTAACTCCACTAATGTAGATAAGTGGTAATAATCAACAATTAAAATAATCATTGTACATAATTGGTAGAATTGGCTTTGTTTCATTTCTTCGAATATCATATGTTGGTTCTAATCAATTGCTTTGTCTTAAAAAAGGTGATTGAAACAAATAAAAAAATTGTTTTCTCCTCTACTATCACTAAATCAAACCTTGATTCACTGTTTTAAAAGTATCAACTAAAGAAAAACTATGAAAAAAAGATGCAATAAACACAGCAAATATGGATTATATAATATCAACTGCCATAATACCTGATCATTAAATATTAACCACAATAGAGCAGACAGTGGGAAAGTAAAGCATACATCAAAATATTTTAAATAAATGTATATGATAACAAGTGCATGGGACAGTGCAATTCAATTTTGAATTTCAATAGCTCTCTGGTTAGTTCTAAAATTTTCTGTGACACTCATACCTAGTGCCCTTTCATACCTTTTTCCTATTCTTTCAATATATTTCTCTAACAAAAATCAATTTCTCTGCTCTACTTTTCAAAGTGTAACTTTAAAAATTTCCCAGAGTAGATTTTGTTTTAACTTGTTATTTTGGTTTTACCTCAGTTACAAGACACCTTCAATTTAACAAACCTCTCAAGTGATTTTTTACTCACATTTGTTTTAAGTCTCCCTTTCTTAGTCTTTAAGTAAAATTTCTTCAACAGTGAAATTTCTTCATCATTTTAAAATTTGGATCTCATATTTTAACCATGTTCTTACTTCACTTATGCTAGATCTAGCAGACTCTAGATAGTACTAAAGGTACTTTTAATAGTACTTATATTGAAGTCATACAAGTACCTATTACGTATCATCTCATATAATAATCACATCAGTCACATAAGATGGGTTTATTTTCATTTCACGTATTTGAAAATTAGATGTACAGTTGATAAATAGAAAAGTCACTTGCAATTTTTAATCAAAAGAAACTGGGATTTGAGAATATCAAAACCAGGACGGTAATGCAAATGGCCTGAAAAATAATTCCATCTAGATCCAGGCATTTCTGTATAAAATTTCTATTATTTCAGTCACTAGTGGGTTGCCTTTATAATTAATGTCTATTTAAAATCAGTTGCTTCTTTTTATCACACAGACTGCTTTGTTTAGAAAATGTACTTGATATTGCCTTTATATAAAGTTTATTCCCACCATTAAATTTTCTTTTTGATTCTACATACATTTGAACATTTTCTCCTAAACTCATTAATTTTAAATCATTATAAAAAAAAAAACAACACAACTTAAAATCCCCTACCAAAACTTTCTAGGAAGCTGAGTGAAATATTTGTAATTTTATTCTCAACATGACTTGAGTTTGCATTTTTATTATATTCTTTTACTAATGATAACAAAATGCTCAATTGCAGTTTTGACGTTGCCCTAAATTGACTTGTACAATACAAGACTGGGTAACTCTGACGTATTAAGTAGCAATCACTCGAAAGCATGATATCTTCTCCTGCAATTAATAAGGGAAGCTGTATTGACTCTGCCACCGTAATACTAGCCCAGTTTCTGAACCCTTTATTTTAAGCCAAGTGAGGACATTTCCAACAAAACCACTCAGAGATTTAGGGTTGTCTTGTTTTCTATTGAGGGACTTATACCGCCTCAAACTGACTTTGCTTATTTAAACAAGGGTAGAGGCAGAAATAGAGTGACAGTCCTAGGCAGAAAGAGGATGCAGGGTGGAACAGCAATCATAACCATTACTTGAGTGGCAAAGATGTATAAGATTTCTATTATTTACATAAGATAATAATCAAATTTCAAACATGTCTCCAGTATCTCTATCTGCCAACTTGGGTGGCTGCCAAGGGATCAAAAGACTGTGGGATGGTAGCTGAAGACATTTTGAGAGAAGGCAATCCAGAAGAAATCACCCTCTTTTGGAATCTCTAGTCAGTAGATTTACTCATGTTTGCACAGAGATATCTAGCCTCAGACTTTTGTTATGGAAGATGTCAGTAATTACCCACTCTTGGATAAGACAGGAAGAAAAATGCAGCCAAAAAAGATACTTCTCCGTTTCTACTTCTCTTGTTCCTATCGGAACTGGTGGAGGTTGAAAAGAGAGAGAAAACAGTTAAAAATCAGGCTATACCACACATACAGTACACAGGTTACCAGTGCCATAAGTCAAGCCAGATTTAGCAGAGAAGAAAATAGGTCAAAACATTGAATAAATATGAGATTAGAGTATTAAACTTGACTAAATTTGTCCGATGTCTTCATATCTGGAAAATACCATAAAGCTATAAAATTTTCCCGTGATTGAATGAAGAGATAAAGCCACTTAATATGCCTCGCTTAGTTCGCACTGTTTAATAAATTTGTGAAAATGAAAAAAACAACTATATCTCTGAAAGTATGGAAATTTAATTTGGCTTTGCATTATGTATGCCATTATCTCTATATTTGGTTAATAATCTAGTGATTTTTTAAGTGTAGTGTTTTCTAGTAGCACTGGCATCACTTGGGAGGTTGTTGGAAATGCATATGCTCAGGTATCACTCAGATATACTCAATCAGAAGCTTGAGCTTAGTGAACTAACTTTGAACAAAACTTCCATTTTTTTTAGTACATTCTAAAATTTGAGAATTACCATATAATTGCTTTCTAGTTTGGATGTCATGAAGAAAAGAATAGTACAAATTCATCTTTTTTTATTAAATATTTTGACAAAAAATTTTCCGTTTTATATATCCATCATTTCATTATTTCTTTAGTATTTAGTTGAAAGTAAAACTATTTTGGATTTTCATTAAAATATCATATTAATACATTGCAGTATGCTATTTAATCAATAGTTTATAAATTTAAAAATTATTTTGTAAATAAAAATGTCTCATTTAAAATTTATATTATATTAGTAATTCTTTGATATAAACTCTACATTACTTACTCTATTAATAAGCTACTTTGTTACAAGTTCTTTAGATTATTGTAATACATGACCTGACCTATAACAAATGTAAACATTTCTGTAATCTTAGTACAATGCTAAATTCAAAATGATAAAATGGAATGAGTAACACATTCTCAATACTTCTATCTGGGTCTGTAATTTTTTAACACTTCATCAATGATCTATAATTAGCTGATAAAAGATTTCAATTGTTTTTGAAAATGTATATTAACTACATTTAAAATTAGTTTATTAAAATGTTTTATAGTTAGTTTAACTCCTAGGGAATCTATCCCTAGCACTGATTGGTATTTTTTTTTTTTTTTGATAATTCTTATCTGTTTTACATCCCGAAATATCACCCTTTATAGTTAAAATTTGGTAAACATAATCAATTTAAAAATCATGGCACATTCATAATAGTAAACAGTAAAGATGTTTGATTTTTTTTATCTGTACCACAGCCATCATATTTGTTTGCAAACACACACACACACACACACACACACACACACACACACACACACACACACACTTTCTAATTGAGCCATAGCCTAATTCTACTTACTCTGGAGTTAAATTAAGGGTGTATAATGATTTCTTTGGTATATCTCTGTGAGTAAAATAAACTTTATTTTAAAATTCTGACAAAAATCTGCTCAAATTTACTGTTATAACATGTAAAGCATTGCTACATTACATATTGAAAACATATTGTAGAGAAGAACTAATGATAATACAAACACAAATGCATTTCTACCAAAAAAAATGTTCAGTGCAAAATATTTCATTGATTTTATGCTAGCATGTACAATATAGCCAAATACCCTTGTGTGTGTATGGAATTTGACATAGCTCCTGCACCAATAGAGTGAATTAATAACAAAACAACATTACTTTGTTTTTGGATGCTTGAGCAATTTCAGGAATCTTCACAACTGCTAAAAATACAGTATTAGTATACCACACAAAGGGATGCTAAGAACATGTGAGGTCTAAAATGTGTGGATTTGCGCCAGCTGAGCACGGCAACAAGTAGTTCATTTTAGCAGCCTGAACAAACACTTCTTTCATAGAGGAACACTCTGTCACTATCCCCATCCTCTCCTCTCTCCCTGAAAAATCCCATACATGACATTTGCATTAACTTCATCAGCTTCAAATTGCACCATCATGAATATAGAGTGTATTTTGTATTCTTTCCATCGATAGCCAGGACAGGAGGCTAATTAGCGTACCGCCAATGCTTTAAACACAGCGTTGCCCTAAAGAGCAACTCTCACAAAAACCTCAAGTTCAAAACTGTCAATTTAGTCAAATAAATTTTTTTCTCCCAACACAAACTGAATGTAAATAGCTACCTATGTTAAAAGTTGTATTTTTATGCTAAAATGTGAAGTAATATTTTTTAAATTGTTCCAGTTCCAATTAATATGATTGCTATATAGACTTTAAATTCTGTTACAAATGAAATAAAATCATTTAATGAAGGGTATATAAAGAAATGTGACACAGTTAAGAGAGGTGGAAATTAAACTGAGTATCTTTATTTTCAGTATCTGAAAATTTGTTCAGTTCAGCCCGAACAAATTTCACTTGGTTTTGGCTTTCCACAGTTCTTTGAAACAGGTAGGCCTCCAAAAAATAATACATATTTCTTAGCATGAGAGTGAGTACCATTTATAATATTCCAAACAAAATGAAAATTTGAAAAGTTTTGTGAAACTATTCAATACTCATTATTATTTAAAAGTGTATAGGCTTGAAACAACTTTGAAAAAAGGAGGACATTGCATACATACATATATATTTATGTACACACTTGCATACGTATATGCATACACCCAAAGCTTATATTTTCCATTAACAATTGAAATAAAAATACTTCTTCCTAATAGATATTAATTCTATTATAGAATTTAAAACCATCCTTCATCTTGGAAAGAAAGAAACAGGTAACATTTAGCAGAAATCGGTGAAGGGTAAATAACACAAAACATCCATATGAAATTTAATTGTGTACAATTTTCCATTCATAAGAGTTATAACTGAGGTAAGTCTCTGCGGTTTCCCTTTTGGAGAATTAGTAACAGGTGATTATTGCTATCCATATGTGAGTCAGACTGTGTTCTAACAAGGTCAAAAAGTTCTGGGTAGTAAAATTTTCATGGGATATTTATAATTCAAAACCAATGTCAACAATAGTCATTGAGGAGTTCTTTTGTGTGTCTATTATAAGATTTGACTCCAATGTCTTTCATACTACACAAGAAGGACAAATTAAATACATGAACTCAAAACCTTTAGAATGGACCCTCATTGATTTTAAAAAAGGTTTTTTTATTTGTTTTTTCTTTCCAGAAACCATGAACAATGTGGCTCTTTTAAAAAAAGAAATACACTATCATCTTTTTAAACTGTGAAATATATATATTTATTTCTTCATTGGATTATTTAAATTTGGCATATTAATTAATGAAGGAAATGCATATGGCTACACATTTTAGTAAAATGTGTATATTTCAAAATCACTAAAAGAGAGGAATTGCAAAGTTCCCAACAAAAAGAAAAGATAAATATTTGGGGCAGGGGATATCCCAGCGAACTTGACCCTGTCATTACACAGCTATTCAGGTGTCAAAACAGCACATGTACCCCCAATATATTGACAGCTATTGTACATCAACAAAAAGTAAAGAAATTGATTTCTTTTTTTCTTGATACATCATATTTGCATATATTTATAGAATACATGTCATGCTTTTCTACATGAACAGAATGTGATTAAGTCAGGGCACCTAGAATATTCATCACCTTGAGCATATGTTATTTCTGTGTGTTGGGAAATTGGAAGTGCTCCCTGATAGCTATTTTTAAACGCAGCGATCCCTTTGTATATGCAGGAAATTGTTTTAGGTCTGCTTGAGTCCCTGCAGTCGTTTCTGCCAGACTCACTTATCCAAAAGCCATCACTGTACATGGGTTTCACATCTCCCCTCCCCAATATTGCAAATATTGTATTTTTGAGCTGTGTTTGGTTGGAAAAAAGTCAAGCATGAGAGGACTGTGCACTTAAAACTGTGTTGTTCAAGGGTCAACAATGCATTTGTTACAAAGGTACAAAAAAACTTGTTAACTACAATCACCCTACTCTGCAGTCAAACATTAAAATTTATTTCTTTTATCTGTCTGTCCCTATAACTAATATTTCTTTATTCCTCCGCACCCACACACAATTCTCAGCCTCTGGTAAATATTATTCTACTCTCTACTTTCATGAGATTAGCTTTTTCATCTCCCACATACAAGTGAGAATTTCTGATATTTGTCTTTTTTTTTTTTGCCTGACGTTTATAATTTAGTATAAACCCCCCCATGCCCATCCACATTGCTGCAAATGACAGGATTTCATTCTTTTTTATGACTGAATAGTATTCCACTGTGTATATATACCACACTTTCTTTATCCATTTGTCTGTTGATAGACACCAAAGCTGATTTCATCTCTTTGCTATTGTGAAGAGTGCTTCAATAAACATGTGAGCGCAGATATCCCTTTGTTATACTTTTATTTTTCCTTTAGATAAACATCCAGTGGTAGAATTTCTGAATCATATGATATTCTTATTTTTAGATTTTTGAAAAATCTCCATTATATTTTTCATAGTGACTACAATAATTTACCAGCCCCAAAATAGTATGAGTTCCCTTTTTCTGCAGACTCAATAGCATTTGTTAATATTTTGTCTTTTTAATAATAGCTATTCTAGCTGGGGTAAGATGATATAACATGAATACACATTTCTCAAAAGACATACAGACAGCCAACATGAATGTAAAAAAAAAAGTTCAATATTACTAATCATCAGAGAAATGCAAATCAAAGCCACTACCTTCATAGCAAAGATTTCAAAAAATTATGTCTTTTTCTTTTAACATCAGCATATCAAGGAATAGATCACCAATAATTTTCATATTATGGCTACCAAAAAGTAGATTTAAACGGCAAAAAATGATCATTCCATTGAAAATTAACTGAAGAGATAGCATTAAGTTAGCATAGGAATAAATTAATGAGAATATTAACTTAGA
Source organism: Cephalopachus bancanus (assembly GCA_027257055.1). NCBI lineage: Eukaryota > Metazoa > Chordata > Mammalia > Primates > Tarsiidae > Cephalopachus > Cephalopachus bancanus. Next base: position 7,264,508 of record JAPVLO010000068.1, on the reverse strand, counting down.
AATCATTAGCTAATGTCTCATTTCAGTTACACTGCTTAACAAATCAGAGTATCTGCAAGGGTTTAATTATTTAGTTAAATATGGTCTTAACTAAACTCCTCTTCTGCCTGCATTGAAAATAGACTACAGATGATTACATTTCCATAGACTTCACAACATAAGCTTCTTTTGGTTTGAAATAAGAATGCTAAGGTTGCCAAGTATAAAGTTTATAACTGCTGTTATTTTGGATTATATAGAGTTATGAAAATCCAAATGTTTTACAAAGTTAAAAAGTATTCTTTTTTTGCTCACTTATAACTTAAAAATCACTAAAGTCATTCTGTTAAACATGCTACGAAGCCAAGCTTCTTGCCATATGTCTGCATAATTTTATTAAATCACTGCTATTCACGTGCACATCCTCACACACATACAAACAAGGGATGCCAAAGATTAAAAATATGTTCTATGTATTTTACATAAGCTTGAATTGAGACCATGACCTCATTTGAACACAGCATGTGGCCTATATCTAGTGTTATTTTTAAGCTAGTCTTGGCATACTTTTTTTTGTATGAGTGCTTTAATTTGTACTTTCTGTATTCCCTACTGTAATTTCAATGTATTATGATATGGGTGAGCAATTGAAATAATCTAATAAATACATAATTTAATTGTTTAAAAATTTTTATTTACTGTGTATAATTTTCTTTGTCCATGGGTTGATAATATTAAGTAATTATAGCTGTGAATTGCATGCAGGAAGCACCAAATAAGTGTTAGCTATAGTATAATAAGATATATATTTAATATTTAATAGTAATAACTATTTTAAAAATGTATGTATAAACGGTTCTTAGACAAGTTCTTTAAATTACATCTTAGTCCTTAAAATAACTCTAATACTCAATTTGTCATTGAATCTTAGTCCTTTTTGATAAGTAGTAGTTCAAAAACTGTTCTGAAGACATAATTATTCAAAGTTCTATATTTTCCATTTTTAAATACCTATTAAATATCTTCATGTAATCTCTAGTTATAGGCACTAGAAAGAACACTAGTTCTAGGCTCTTTCAGACAACTGAGACAAGAATTGTATTCTCTTTTGAGAAGGGCCAAGAAGGGAATTTTCAATTTGGATGTTTTGTTGTATTTAAAGACTACCTAGTTCATGCCAAAGAATACTTTTTTTAAAAACTGCTCCTATATGTCTAAGTGCTAAAAATAAAAAAAGTGAGTGGAAAAAGGCAGGAGGAATGAGCTGCTCTTTCTGTCTCAAGTATCTCCACATTTTGTTGTAGGCTAAAACTCAAATATCTTTGCATATAGGAGATTCTTTCCAAGTGGATCTCAGTTCACCAATATATTCTAATATTTTAACAATCTTCTAATCCACACGACCCCTTCAAGATGCTCCCTTCAAGTTTATACTTGCACCTTCATCTTGTCAAATTCATATTTGTCTTATATTTATATCACACTATTTTGCGGTTAATTGTTTATGTCTTTGCCTCATCCAGTGGATGGTGAACTACTTTAGCTTTCCTTTTATTCTCAGTCTTAGGAAAAAAATCTCAGTATTTATTTGATATAGGAATAAATGGGAAAGTTATTTTCTTTCTTAGAATTACCGACATTCTATACTATCTACACAGTGAGATTGCCATTCACTCCCATTGTAATAAAGGTAGATCACTCCAGTGGCTCTCACCTCTGAATACAGGAAAGGAATAACCTTCTCCTAACACTTATAGCAAAATATATCTTTAAGAACTAAAACTTGGCAAGTAAAAAAACCACAAAAACAAACCTGGGTAACTGTAAAAGACAACTAGGGTACATAATCAAAAGTGTAGATGACCTTGTATCTATCTATCAGCAAAGTTTAATATTGTGTGTATCTATGAATTAGTCCAAGGCAACATCAATATGTTGGGTGTTGGTGAAACTTGCTCATAATGTGGTTAACATGGGTCTATTTCCTGGGTGCTTGTTCTATGAGACCTTTCAGAGTTCATAACTTCATTTGATAACTTGTTTTTATGATCAGATTTGGGCATGGTATTGTGAACTGTCACTTTAATTCTTTCTACAAAATCTTCCATAGATATTTATCTAAACCTTATTTGAACAAGCCATTTTATATTTCTCCTGTGACTGTGACAGTCTATACCTACTAATGGATTGTTCTGATGGTAATCAATTTCTCACATGGACTGATTAAATATCAACTTCCCTAAGATTTTTCCTGACCTTTCACATATAAAATAAACCTGTATTTGCTCATCCGGAAGCCAATCAAGTAATTGAATGTAGTTACTATATTTATTTTTTTCAAACTTTATTTCCAAATTCCTCTTATGTTGTTTGGTTTTTGAGTTGCTCTGGTTTGTAATAACTCAAATTCAAGTGTAGTGCTGGGATGACAAGTGTTTTGTACATAAGCGTTATTAGCTCAATCCTAAATTCATTTATTTTGGTTTAAATTATGAGGGCAATTTTCTTCTGTAGATGTACAATGAGCTAGTGAACATTGAAATAAAACCCTATATGTTTGAAGTGAAGGTTTTTCTTGATAAATCAAAGTTACCCTTGCCTGTCCACCAATTCTCTATTTTTATTGTTGTGTTTCAAGTCTAAATACAGGCACTGCATTTATTATGGTTAAATGTCAGTTTGTTTATTTCATCAGAGCTTTTTGAAATCTAGTAATGCTAATATAGAAAGAAAGGCAATTATTGAAAAAGCTGAATGTAGAGATTTTTCAGTTATTTGGGGCCTAACTGATTTCTCACTCTAGAATATGCGGCTTGGCTGATGCAGAGTTTGGTACAAGACTTTTATAAACTTACTTAAAAGTAGCATATTGATTGATAATTAAAGTACATGTTGATTAAAGTGCCATGAATAAAAAGTCAGAATTATGGAAAAAATTGCCTTTTTGAGGCCTCAAAAGACTGCTTTTTCAGGCAGTGTGTTACAGGTAACTACCTTCCCTTGTCAGGAATTATATGGTTACATCTGTTTTGGTACAACAGAAAACATATTTATATTAAGATATCATCTCATTGGGTAACTAAATTGAGAATGCAATTCATGTAAAGTGAGAGTGTATCTGCACATGTGTGTGTATGTATATGTGTAAGTATATGCCTGTGCTTTATTTTGTTTTGAAGACAGCAAGTATTTTCCTCCTTATTCAGCGTATATGAACAGCTACACTCATTGCAGGTGAAATTTTTCTTTCTGCTCTGTCTGATATGTGTCATCAACAACCAAAATAACATTATCAAAGATAGTAATAAACATGCAGAAGAGAATAGGGCCAAAGATGGTACTTTGTAATGTACCAAACATACCATAGTTAAGACAGCTCCCAAAACCTCCTACTTCCAGCCTCAAACAATCTGTTACTCAGCATTCCTGGGACATAATTTTTAAGATAATTATAAAACAAAGTAACTTCAGTATAACTCACACAAATCTCTCAATTTTACCATAATATGTAATAAGAAACTTTTTTAAATGCCTAGATAAGCTGAAAATATATCATGTCTGAACTCCATGGTGATACAGTAGAAATTATATTAGGTTAATCAATGAAGAATACTGTAAGGTAATTTAATATACATGTGGCTGTTTGGTAAGACACTGTCATGAAACTTCCAAATCCCCAAGCAGCCTTATCTAATCTCAGTGTGTGTTTTAATGAACTATGAAGCGATTATTCATAAAGATGATCACACTTAATTACTGAATGACTAATTCTGTAAATCCCAGTGTAGTTTTCTGGTAGATAAAGTGGGTTCAAGTAGAACACATTCTCTCAGGTAACTGAAAATTGTAAGGATTCCCACATTCAAAATGGATCAATGAATTCCCCACTACCTAACTGTCACCTGAAGGAAGAAAGTGGAGGTTGGAATAATATGAAAAAGGGACGACAAGGTAGAATTAGATAAAAGTTATGAGAGATGCACTAGAAATTACAGACAATTGTCAGGGCATCTGAAGTGAGTTTAAAAATTTACTTTTAGATGGCAACAAAAATTCAATTTTATTTTCTTACTGAAGCAGAAGCATTTGGAATATATTAAGCAGTCAATATTATCTATTTTAACTATACATGTACATGTTACTTTAATCTCCTTGGGTAACTCAATTACCTTTATGTAAATTCTTTTAAACTTTTACTCCCTCCTGCTCTGTGTGTGTGTGTTATACATCAATACATAATGTGACATATCATAAAATTTAGAGAATAACTTATTGCTTCTTAGTATCCTTCTTTATTTAACTTGTTTAAAATCTGCGCTTATTCCTAATGTCATCTGCAGGACTTCTCCTGTAATTGTTGTTGATATGATGTAATCTATACTATTTGATATTATAAATATTCAGTACTTTGTCACTGAAAAAAATCTCATGATAACAATACTGATTAAGAAAACATTGGCATTAGGCACCTTGTGTTAGAGTTTCATCTCAACTCAACTATAAAATGGTTAGAAAATAGTACATATTTCACAGTCGTAAAGGATGAATAAAAGAGAATGTACAAAGATACACTGCATGGTAGAATAAACAGTCAAATAATATGAACTATTATTATTATTAAACATCAGTCCAGTTATTTTATAAATTGTGCTGTTAATAGCTATTTACATATTTCTTTGTGAAATTTTTTATCTAATTAATATAATGCTTATTTAAATATTTCCATGTTTACAAGTCTATTTTAATACTTTGGCAATCGATTGCATTCTATAGCAATTTTTTTTTTTTTTTTTTTTTTCCTGGAGTCTCACTCTGTCGCCCAGACCGCAGTGCAGTGGCTGCTCCCGGCCACTGCAGCCTCGACCTTCTGGGCTCCGGCGATTCTTCCGCCTCAGCCTTCAAAGTAGATGGAACTACAGGCGCGCGCTACCACGCCCGGCTAATTTTTTGATTTTACTGTAGAGATGCGATCTCGCCAAGTTGCCCAGGCGAGTCTCAAGCGCTCGGGCTCAGGCAATCCACTCACCTTGGCCTCCCAAAGTGCGGGATTACAGGTTGAGCCACCGAGCCCGGCCTCTATAGTAATTTGTTACAGAGAACATGTGGGCAGAGTTAAACATCTTGTGTCCTTTTGTTTTCACAAGGATTATTTTTTTTGTTCCCTCTCATTTTTAAAGTTTGTTTGGCTTGGATATAGAATTCTAAATCTCAAAATCATTTCCCTTCAAAAATTTTGAATATATTTTCTGTATAATTCAATTTTGGTAATGAGAAGTTTGACATCACTCTTATTTTTATTCCTTCATAGGCAACTTGAATAGTCTCTAAGGGCTTTTAATATTTCCCCTTTTTCCTTGCAGTTCAAAAATTTTTGTCTTGTTGATCATTTTTCATTCTTAATCTTTAGTACTTAACAGGCCCTTTAACATACCGACTCCTGTATTTCTTCAGCTCTGGGGAATTTTTTTAATAGTCCATTATTTCAATGATTTTATGAGACTCTTATCCCAACTTAATCACTAGTGCAGTTATGTATTGTTTTTTCCTTGCCATATCCAGCAATTTGGGTAGAAGATGGGACAGATATATGTGATCACATAATATTTTAGTTTACTATTCTGTTTATTCTTTATTGTTTCATTTTTACTTGTTATTTATAGTATTTTTTAGTATTTATTTTTAAAATAGTAGTGTCAATGAGCATCTAGCTTGATTGATTGTATAGTACATTTTCATATACCATAATTTTAAACATTCTTTCAACTGTGTAAAATAAAACTGCTTTTATATATCAAAGAAGACCATGAAACAAATAGAAAATTTTTAAAAGGTCAATATGTTCTAAGCGTTAATCTTCTTCTTGAATCTCCTATCAGCACCATATTACTTAAATTATTTCAACACCAAAAATTCAACATCAAATATCTGATGATGTAAGCCCTTGTGCATCAAAATTATTTTCAAATTATACTACTTTGTTCTCTTTATTTTTACAACTTATCAAATAATAATTTTCAAAATTTATGCACATATGATCTCATTCAATATAAACATGTCTGAAATCTTAAAAATACATTTATAAGTATCAATAATGTGGTAAAGTTGATACAAAACATTTTTTAAATAAATTATTTTTATACAGTTTTAGATTTACAGAAAAAGTGAGCAGAAAGGAGAGTGTTACCAAATACCCCTTCACTTTCCTTTCCATTTCTGCTGTTATTAACGTCTTTCATCACTGTAGTATATTTGTTACTATTGTTGAGTTAATATTGATACAGTATGTTAACTGAAGTTCACTGCCACTATTATCTAGATTTATTTATTTTCTTATTTTTTTATTTTAAAGACGTGGGGAACAATTCAGGGTTAGGTATACAAATATTCATTATGCAGGTACCCTTGTTGATGAGGTCATCTCCGCTGGCAGTTTCCCACTACCGCTAATCCCTTTCTTACAGTATTACAATAGTTACTCAAGGTCCACTTATGAGTGAGAACATGTAATACTCAGTTCTTTGTTTCTGTGATTGATCCCTCAGTATTATAGCCTCTAAGTCCATCTAAGTTGCTGTGAAGTTCATAATTTTGTCTTACTTTATGGCTGCATAATATTCTATCATGTATATAACATGTACATTTCTTTACCCAGTCCTCTTTCAATGGGCAGCACAATTGGTTTCATGTTTTTGCTATTATAAATAATGCTGCAATAAACATGTGTGTGCAGATATCTTTTTCATAGAGTGATTTGAGTTCCTCTGGGTATATTCACAGTAGAGAGATTGTGGGATCACATGGGATGTTGATTTTTAGATCTTTTAGGAATCACCACATAGTTTTCCACAGAGGCTGTACTAGTTTTCACTCACACCAACAGTGTTCCCTTTTCATTGTATTCTCTCCAGCATCTATTGTTTTTTGAGTTACTGATGATGACCATCCTGATTGGAGTTAGGTGGTATCTCAGTGTGGTTTTAAGATTTTAGTTTGTGTTGAATATTATGAGACTCTTATCCCAACTTAATCATTAGTGCAGTTATGTATTGTTTTTTCCTTGCCACATCCAGCAATTTGGGCAAGAGATAGGACAGATATATGTGGTCACATGATATTCTAGTTTACTATTCTGTTTATTCTTTATTGTTTCATTTTTGCTTGTTATTTATAGTAGTTTTTAGAATTTATTTTTAAATAGTGGTTCATTTCAATAAATGACAATAAAAGTCATTATAGTATCATACAGAATAGTTTTTTTGTGCTAAAATTTTTCTGCTCTCCAAGTATTCCTCTCTTTCCTCATCCCAACACCCGGAAGTCATTCTTTTTTTACTGTCTCCATAGTTTCACGCTTTTTAGACTGTCGTATAATTGGAATCATACAGTATGTAGACTTCACATATTTGACCTGTTTCACTTATTGGTAGTTAATCAAGATTCCTCCATATCTTTTAGAGGCTTGATAACTCATTTCCTTTTAGCATTGAAAAATATTCAATTGTATGGATGTATCACATTTGTTCACCCATTAACCTATTGAAGGAATTATTGATTGTATCCAGATTTTGATCAAAGATCAGTTGACTGTATTTGTACAGAAAAAGATTATTTTAAGAATTGATTATAATAACTTTAGTTATAACAAAATATAATTGGCAAGTTTTATTTGAAAAAAACTAATTTATATCCTAAAAACCTAAAAACTATTATAACCATAACCTTGGTTTATCATTTTTTGGGGGGGGAGGAATAATATGTTTGCGTCTTTACTGGATCAAAAAAATCAATAGTTTAGCATGTAACTTCAGAATCTAAGTCAGAACTGATAATTTCAAACAAAGCACATTCTACATATGTCTGAGTTCAAATGTCATAATTTTATGATGGTCTTTCCTCACTATGCTACCTAAAGAAGTCTCCTTCCTAAGAACATATCATGATATATCTATGTCTTTCTTTATAATCCTAGTCCCTATAACTTTTATTGACAGATAATAAGTGTAAAAGAGATAAGATCCTCCATTTTCCCAACTGCCTTACATTTTCGAGGGCCATATGATTTGTGCCTAGAAGTAATTTATCACATAAGACACAGGCACAGGAAAACCTCCTGGTGACCTTCTGCCTGCATCATGCTTTTCTCAAAAAAGTGATATCTTGTTTTGAGGTAGAGAAAGAATGTTGAGATCCGTGCAGTCTAGATGACTCATTTGCCACATGGACAGTTGACAGTGTTGTTGAAACAAATGCCTGAGCCTACAACAAAAACAGAGGAAGCAAAAAATAATCCTTTTGTGTGTGTGAGATGTTGGTGCTATTTTTTTAGCACAGCAAAACCTAGGCTATTCTGACTAATACACTATGTGCTTATTAATACAATTGATACTTTAGATGAATGAGAATATAAAAATAAAAATGTGTTTCGCTCCAATAAGAACAATCTTACAGTCATTAAAATAATTTTATTATAAAACACAAGTGAATTTATTAGATGATGTCACCTTCCAAATCATTATGCAAAATTCCAGCCTAATTGTACACAGAGACTTCACATGTCTGTGACCCATACATTTATAGTCACTACCTAATTAAAGTCAAATAGCAAATTGAATCTGGTAATAAATAAGATTATCCCTGAGTTACTTTCAATTTTCCCGGCCAAGAACCTACAAAGCAGTCAAGGGAATAAAAAGCAGACATCAAAGCCAATAAGCTCAATCCTCAATTTCTGTTTATGTGATTTATCTTCTTGGGCTCAAATTTTGAGCTTTATTCTTGTCTTTCTCTGTTTAATCTATGCCCTCATTTATATTTATCTGTGTTATTCTATGTAATTTAGGACACTGAGAATTTACAAACTATGTTTCTTTCACGTCTTGCTAACTGGCTTTTTTATTAAAAATAATAGTGGTTGGTTGCAGTGAGGTATTACTGGACTGAAGTACTTTTTGATAGTTACAATGTTGATCAAAATAGTACCTCATTAGTGGATCCAAAGCTATTATTACAGTCATTTCTAGTGTGCAGTAGCTGATGAAGGCTTGTGACCGCCAGCTCAGAGGCATTAGTAGCTTTGATTTCTTGACATTATGTCTTCTTCCTTTTCATTCCTTCAGTCCATGACAACTTTTTTTGATCTCTTATTTCTGTACAACCTGTATGAGCATTTAGCTTATTTGAACAACCTGGGATGATTTCTATTTCCCTGACTGGACTATGGAAGACACAGTGATAGTGTATTTAGAAATTAAAGAAAGGCAACAAGGGAATTAACAATTTGTCTAAAATTTGTTTTTCTGTATAGATAAGAAAATATGATACAATGCATAACAATAGGCCATATCTTTCTATTTTACATGTAAAGATTCTCTGAATAATTTGAATTATCTTAAATAAATATTGAAAATTTGAGCAGAGAAGTCACACAGGTCTCTTGGTGAAGTGAAATAGTTGTCTAAAATTTCTGCCTTAAATTCCATGCACTTTACTCAATTGTATCCATCTTAGTATTATTTTACACACAATTCTTGCAGGATCTTTTATCTATTTGTTTAGCTTAAAGCAAACTACATTGGAACAACAATTTTATATGAGGAAGTCAGAGTGCTTCTTAAAGGCATAGTGACCAAAACCGAGAGTAACAATTGACAGCTAAACTGCAGAGGAATAAGAAATAACTATAAGAAAAACATAGAAATTCATATAGTATAATTTTATAGAATAAAATATATAAAGATACATTTATAGTTTTCAAAATATCACAGATGTCTTAGATCATTTCTCCATTTCATTGACTCATTAAAAATGCTTTTAAATCTTTTAAAATATCAGGAGTATAAAGTTATAAAAAATACATAATGAAGAAAGCATAATCATGCACATTGTTAATGTTCAGTGACTAACACAATATAAGATACATAGTGGTAGTGGAAGAGATTGCTAGTTGTCCTCATTATCCTTATTCCATTTTTTTCTAGAATTATACATGCCAGTTCAGAATACACATGCTTTTTTTAAGGAGTGGGTATAGATTCAGATCTGCAGAATTAGGGGGATAATGTTATCTGGGAGTTTGTGGAAACCTTTCTTAAAAGAAAGAAAGTGAGCACACATTTTTACCTTTTTTGTTGTTTTTCCCTCTTCCATGTCACTTCTTGAGAGTTGTACATTCCACTTTAGAATATGACATTGTGGGGGAACTGAGGGGACAAATCCTTCAGATAGCAGAGTTCTAAACAGAAAATCCTTGTTTTCAGGGACCTTCATAGATTAGAGTTAGGAAATAACTTTAGATCACTTACTTCTGGAGTATATTTATACAAGAGAGAAATTAACATATATTTTGATTAAGACCCTTATTTGCATATAAATACAATTTTACTGAGATAGTAGATATTTAATATATGTTGAAAGGATGAATCAAATATTGAATCAAGATGAAGCTAATATTCAATCAAACCTGGAGACAAAGTATTACTTAATATGCTTTCAGCTAGAAAAAGCAGAAAATCTAACTCAAATTCCTTTGAACACTATTAATACATATTTAATCACAATCAAGGAAAGCTACAACTAGCATGAGATCTAGTGTCTGATGATTTAGGGGTAAAGTAGTATCATGGTTTCTTCTATTTTGTTTCCATAATTCCACTTGATCATCCTTTGGTAGGCATGTCAGATCTAGAATAACTACAGATGGGAAGCAATAATAATTTTTAAGCAAGAAAGGAATGATTGTTATTTACATTTTAAAAGTGAAAACTTTTCTAGGAAGTCAGTGGTAAATTTTTATTATCTTGAATTGTACTCATTTCTTTCATTACTGCATGTTGATTGGTTCAGGCTGGGTTTCTGGAGCAATAAATGGCAAGGGGGTGAGGTAATGATTAAAATATTAGACTAGTTAGAGCCCACCAAATATCTACATTAAAGGGAGGAGGGTTGACATTTGGGGCAGAATGTATGTCTGTGAGGCTGAATGGCAATACCTTCCATTTTCTACCACATTGACCACCTAATGTCAGTACTTTCTTGCTTTTTAAACGCACTTTGAGAAATGCTGGCTCCTTCACAGGAGACGATTAAAACATATTCAGTTTTTGTATCCAGCTTCATGACCAAGATCTCAATGTAATATCCCTTCCTCTTCATCAGATACAGATACTTTTCTTTATAGTCTGGAGATGTAGATGGATGAAAGACAGACAGATAGACAGATAGATAGATAGATAGATGACAGATAATGATAGATGAATGACAGAATACCCTGCCCCAATGCATATATATCAGTATAGAGAATAACAAGAAAACTACAATGACTATTTTTGTTTGTAAAATTTTTAAATTATAGAGGCTATTCATTTTTATATCTTCACATATCACATCATGCTGGAATCTGATCTGGTTATGGAGTTTTATTTAGACAAAATCTCCTTGTTCATTGTTCCCCATAGTTATGACACTGATCATGTTATAGTGCTACACTAAATTTTTTACCAAGATTCTATGGATGAAGCAAAAATAAGATCTAGGAAAAAATGGTAAAACACTATATTACCGAATCAATTCAACATTATTAACTATGCACCACAGTACTTATGAAGAACACTAAAATAAACTTAAAATAATTACCTAAATCAGTTAGTTAGAAATTGATCTCATTTTCACTTTGCAAAGTACACAGTTATGTTGAATGAGAAAAAATATAGAAAATGTATATATAAAATAGTTTACTTATATATTTTTCTTTAAGAATTATTATGCATAATCTTTAATACATTGAATAAATTATTAGAAATGGAAGTTCAGCAGCTCATCACTTTCTATTTTACTGACTGTAGAAGAAAAATAGTATTCAAGAAAGTAAAAGAAGATTTTTCTTTAAAATTTGCTGAAAAATTTAGCCTAAAGTTCTTTGGGCCACAGTGCTCACTAATACAGATATTTCAAGTCATTTGCTTAGAAAGTTATACCTGGAAGGTCTGTCTTATTTTTGGTCTTTTCTTTCTTACTTTTGAGTATTTGGCAGGACTAATAGTGTTGATTGATATGTGGTAAAAAAAAGACTGCTGTGAAAACTGCTTCAGAGCAATATGTTGCTGATGAAAATGGTGCAATTTAAGATTTTTAAATAAAGATGGAAAGATGAAACAACTTTAGTATTAGGAGATGCACGGACTTCAGGAAGAATTGGAATACCTCTTCTATTTATGCTGATACCAGTTAATAGCTAAGCTAAAAGGAAATGCCATCTGTATTTTCTGTCAAAAAGAGAAAAATTAGGCTTAAAAATACCAAATACCAAGAAAAGTTTTATTTATACTTTGTTGGTACATTATAAATCAAACTAGGAAAATTATAAACATAATTAACAATGGTTACCAGGTAAATTGTCCATTTTCTTACTTGATTACATATACTTTCAGTTTTCTGCTCAATTTCTTTAGTTAAATATAATATGATAAGAAGAGACAATAAGAAGGCACAGTTTTCAATCTCACACTTTGTATTACTTTTGAAATTAATTGTTTCGATTATAATGGTGAAAGCTACCTGTATAATGCAAGAGGTTTTGCAGCAAAAGGTAAAAGGTATTGATGTAATCAGGGAATATTCACTGACTTAGAAGAGAATAGCTTCTAAACTCCATAAGGATCCCACACACAAATTTCACATGGAGAAAAGCTTATGTGTTTTATCCACATCTGGATCATCAGTACCCAGCATTGTACCTGGAGCAAAATAGTTGCTCAATACAGATGCATATTGATTAAATTAGTGGTTAAAAAATTCACAAGGTAGCCGGGTTGGGTGGCTCAGCCTGTAATCCCACGCCTTTGGGAGGCTGAGGTGAGTGGATTGCCTGAGCCCACGGGTTCGAGACCCTCCTGGGCAGCGAGACCTCATCTCTACAATAAATCAAAAAAATCAGCTGGGGTGGTAGTGCATGCCTGTAATTCCGGCTACTCGGAAGGCTGAGGCGGAAAGATCCCCGGAGCCCAGCAGGTCGAGGCTGCGGCCACTGCACTCCAGTCTGGGCGACAGAGTGAGACTCCAACTCAAAAAAAAAAAAAGATTCACAAGATCTTTTCTTCTCCTAAGACAAAGTTTCTGACTATACCATAATATTGTTTTGTGTTATAATTTAAATCTGTAATGAGATATAGTTCTTGCATAAACTAAAAAGCAGCAGTACACTCAAAATACAAGCAAAAACAAACCAAAAGAAACAAAAACAGTATTGTAGAAAATTTGGGAAATTACAGCAAAGTTAAGTAAGTATTGCTCAATGTAGGAAAACAAAATGAAATAAAAGTCCTCTTTTGAGGAAATTTATTATCTTAGATAATTCTTCTAGTATTTTAAAACATTTCTTAAATTTTTTTTGTAATTTCCAGTTCTTAAAATTTACCTTAATTATGTATGACTCTAGTGGGAAAATATTCAACATATTTTTAGAGACATATTACAAAAATAATTGCACACAAAAATAAGTCTATTATTCTTGTACCATCCAAATACCTGCACATGTTCTTACTTACATTTAAAGGCATGCACAAAGTGTTTCCTTTAATCACATTACTAACATATTGGTTATTTGTCAACTACTTTCTTCCAGATAGATTTTGGGAGGAGGGAAAGAGTTCTTCAGAAACAAATATAATTAATATCCATAATTTTATGTAATAACTGTAAGCAGCGGTAAATGGGAGTAGCAGGGATCCACAGGAATGGTATCAGAGAAAAGTATTGTGCTATCAATGGAATATTACACAGCCAATAAGAAGGACAAACATATGGACTTCACAGCAACTTGGATGGATTTAGAGTCTATCATACTCAGTGATCTATCACAGAAACAGAAGACTGAGTAGCACATGTTCTCACTCATAAGCGGACCTTGAACTACTATTGCAATACTATAAGACAGTGATTGGCAGTAATGGGAATCAGCCAGGGGAGTGGGGGTAGGCCTCATCAACAAGGGTACCTGCACAATGAATATTTAGATACCTACCCTGATTTTACCCCACATCTTTAAAATAAAAAAGTAAAAAAAAAAAATAGTACTGTGTTATATAGGTAATGGTTTATATGATACAACTGGACGTTTTTCATCTCCATTATTGCCAGTAAAGTCATGGGATTCATCGTGTAAACAATGCTAACAGAACAATGCTAATAGATCTAACAATTTTGTGGTGACTTGAAACTGTAGAAGAAGAATGAGTTAAGCTAAAAAATTGATATTACCTGGAAAACAGAAAAAAATTGTAGAATTTATTACAGATGAATATCATCAGAACATAAAATCCCAATAAGAAATACCTCCCAGAATAACAATATTCTCAGGGTCTAAAGTATTCAGTGAGTAAATGATGTCTTTCTTTCATGATGAAATAATAATAATAATAATAATACATCTAATTATTAGTAGAAATGATACAAATGCCAATCTGCTAATATAATAATTTTGTCATTTATGATTAAATGTAATATAAATTTAAAATCATTTGGCTCAAGTAAAATATATATTCAGATTTATTTTTCTTAAATCTAAAAGAATTAGATCCAATTTTTAAAAATTACATATGATAAGATGACATCACTTTTATGTATTATACCTTTTATTTTAAAAATCTTATCTTTAGAAAGAGATTTATAGCAATAACTTAATAATAGAAGAGCCAGGATTATCAAATCAATAGCAAATACTTTAAGGAAAATATGGATAATGTACTTAAGCCTTGGAAAACTCAAATTATCTCTAGGTTTATATATACTTTATTTTCCATGATTGTATTATATGTGCTTCCTTATAAAAATATGCACACAATTGCAATCACCAAATGGCCTCATATATATTTTACAGGATTCAATCACTCTACTACCATAAAGTTCTTAATGTTCACTAAATTTCAGGCTGGAAACATCAACTAGAATCAGTTTTGTTTTTTAACTCCCTTTAAAACAAATGTTATCTCTTAAATGTAAGCTTTGTTTCAAGTATAAATGTTAGTAGATAAAGTAATCATTCACTATAACATAGTAAGAGAGGACAATAGGCCTCAAGAGGGAAGTGAATGCAAATGAACTGAAGAATTTAATACTCAACTTCATGGCAATATTATGATTTTCATTGGAGCAGATGAGAAATAACAGGAGCATGCAGCCTCAAAATCATTAGTACAGTCAACTCTCTTCATTCCCAAACTAAAAATCCATCAACAATCTGAGTATGAGTTTATAATTCCACAGTTCAAAAACTTTATTGTTGCAAACTCATTTGTGCTGCTGTTCTATGTGCTGCGTACAAATGCAACTATTTAATTATTTAGCACATATACAAATTTGTGAATTTGCATGTGTAGTGTGTGTGGGTGTATATCAAATTATGTCTAGCAGACACCTGATGCTACCCATGTATTATGTATCATAAATAGTCCCCAATGAGAAGGAAAGTGCACGAAGTTCTGCATACATTTTTCCAATCTACATCATCTTGCTATTTTGGTGTTGTTGCAACTGTGTATAAAATTAGATACTGTAAAACATACCTTAAAACTTTGTATTTCCCAAGGCAAATAGGTCACAGAATATTTAAAATGGTGGTCACCTTTTATTATTTTGACCACTTCCAGAAAGACAGCAATGAAATGGAAGCTACTTTCATCTACATCTAACATGTAAGAAGGATTCTGGATTGACTATCTA
Source organism: Cephalopachus bancanus (assembly GCA_027257055.1). NCBI lineage: Eukaryota > Metazoa > Chordata > Mammalia > Primates > Tarsiidae > Cephalopachus > Cephalopachus bancanus. Next base: position 7,248,815 of record JAPVLO010000068.1, on the reverse strand, counting down.
TATAAAGGAATTTTCTAACTCTCTAGTGACGTTTCAGAACTTTTTGGAACATTTCTCATCTCTAATCCTGAATTTTATGTATTACAGATAATTTAATTAGATTCAATATGAGCAAACGCGCAACTGGTTCTTTCCCCTGCTACTGCAGAGAATGAGGGTGGCATTTAAAAAAAAAGTTTTTGGATGTTCTATGAAATGTGCACCACCCCTAGCCTGGGCATCTGAGCCCAATTCCCACAGAAAACAGAGAAATAAATCCAACACATTACATATATATATGTTTGATATGTATTAAAGCAGATAAATTAGACTTCATCATACATGCCAATAATTTAATTTTTTACTGATAGAATAAAAATCAATGACAAGAACCTTGAAAATGTGAACATCAGAGAAGTCATTATGTGACTGTAGGCAAAGTAACTCAGCATGCAATTTTTTCTGGAATTACAGGCTTCATATTTCTTATAGAAAGTTCTTGTCATTGAATCATTTTTAGAATGTGGAGTTTCTTTTTTGATTTATAGTTAGAAATGTAAAGAATGGATCCTGGCACAAATAGGCCTTGGTCTAAAGCTTATTTTCATTATGCATTCACTAAATCATCTTTGGAAGATTAGTTCTAATCTTTTGGACGTTTAGATACTTCTCTGGGACTTACAATGATAAAGACTTTTGTATAGTTATTTAAGATAATGTGTAAAAAATACACATCTAGCATAGCACACATACCAGATAATAAACATAAAATGTCTTTCCCTCTTTTATTACATCTTTAATTATTTTATAATAAAATATGTTGTATGTAATTAATAATAATTATAGAAAATGACTTCTGCAAAACAACTCAGATGTTAGCTGTTATTGTCTGCCCTTGAATCTGGCGATTCTTCTTTAATAATGTTTTGGTGAAGCATTATTTATTTGTTTTTAAAAGTTATTTTATTTTAGATTCAAGGGGTACATAGGTATATTGTGTGTTGGTGAGGTTAGGGCATCTATTAAGCCTATCATCTAGGTGATGAGAATAGTACCCAGTGGGTGTTACTTTTCATCTCTTACCCCGTCCCTCATCATCCTTTTTAGGAGTCTTCAGAGTCTGTTGTTCCCATTCTTATGTCTGTATATTCAGTGTTTACCTCCCACTTATAAGTGAGAACACACAGTATTCAGTTGTCTGTTTCTGTGATAATTAGCTTAGACTGAAGTTCTCCAGCTGCATCTATGTTGCTGCAAAAACATGATTTTTGTTCTTTATTATGGCTTCATAGTATTCCATCATATATATACTATATTTTCTTTATTCGATCCACCATTAATGGGCATCTAGGTTGGTTTCATGTTTTTGCTGTTGTGGATAGTGCACCAATAAATATACTAGTGTAGTTGTCTTTTTGGTAAAATGATTTATGCTCTTTTGTGTATATACTCAATAGTAGAACTGCTGGATCAAATGATAAACCTATTTTTAGTTCTTTGAGAAATCTCCAAACCACTTTTCATATAGGCTGAACTAACTTACATTCTCACCATCAGTGTTTCAGAGTTCTCACTTCTTTGCAATTTCACCAACATTTGTTGCTTTTTTGACTTTTTATTAATAGCCATTTTGATTGGTGTGAGATGGTATCTTGCTGTGGTTTTGATTTGCATTTCTCTAATAATAAATAATGCTGAGTATCTTTTCACGTGTTTGTTGTTTGCTTGCATGTCTTCCTTTGAGAAGTGTCTATCCATAACCTTTGCCCATTTTTTAATGGGGTTATTTTTTTCCTGCTGATTTATTTAAGTACCTTATAGATTCTGGATATTCGTTTTTTGTTGGATACATCGTTTGCAAAAATTTTCTCCCATTCCTTAGGTTTTCTATTTACTCTGTTGATGGTGTCTTTTGCTGTCTAGAAGCGCTTTAGTTTATTTGGGCCCCACTTGTCCATTGTTTTGTTGTTGTTGTTGTTGTTTAATATACTTTTAATTTCTTGGTTGTAAATTCATTGCCTAGTCTGGTATTCAGAAGTGTTTTCTAGGCTTTCCTCAAGGATGTTTTTAGTTTGTGGTCTTATATTGAAGTTGTTCACCTATCTTGAGTTATTTTTTGTGTATGGAGAGAGGATGGGTCCAGCTTCACTTTTCTGCATATGGTTAGCCAGTTTTCCAACACCATTTGTTAATATGGTATCCTTTTTCCAGTGTTTGTTTTTGTCAATTTTGTCAAAGATGAGATGGCTATAAGAAAGCAGTTTTATTTCTAGTTTCTCTATTCTGTCCCATTGGTGTACGTGTGTATTTTTGTACCAATATCATGCTGTTTTGGCTACTGTAACCTTGTAGTAAAGTGTAATGTCACCAGCTTTTTCTTTCTTTCTTTTTCTTTTTTTCTTTTTTTACCTTAGGATCCCTTTGGCTACTTGAGCTCTTTTTTGCTCCATATGATTTTAAGTGTTGTTTATTCTGGATCTGTGAAAAATTAGGCTGGTAATTTGATAGAGATTGCACTGAATTTGTAGACTGTTTTAGGCAGAATGCACATTTTATTATATAATATCAATTCTTCCACTCCATGGGGATAAAATGTTTTTTCATTTGTTTATGTCATCTTTGACTTATTTTATTTCTTTTTTAAAGTTTTTTTTTAGAGGCAGGGTATTGTAGTGTCACTTAGCTGGAGTGCAGTGGCACAGTCAGAGCTGACTATGATTTCAAACTCCTGGACTCAAGTGATCCTTCTGCCTTAGCCTCCCATGTAGCTGGGACTAGGGGTGTATGCCACCACACCCAGCTAACCTTTTTATTTTTATTTCATTTTTTTGTGGAAATGAGCCTATGTTGTGCAGGCTAATCTTGAACTTCTGCCCTCAAGCAATCCTCCCTTCTCAACTTCTCAAAGTGCCGAGATTACAGGCATGAACTATTGTGCTTGGCCTGCATCTTTGATTTATTAAGCAGTGTTTTGAGGTTCTTGTAGAGATATTTCATGTCACTTGTTGTAGGGAATTTTACCTATTATTAATGGGATTGTGTTCTTGATTTGGTTCTCAGTTTGAACGTTGTTGGTGTATAGACATGCAATTGATTTTTGAGCATTAATTTTGTATCCTAGTACTTTAAAGAAGTCATTTATGAGTGCTGGCCTTCTTTTGGTGAAATATTTAGGGGTTTCTAGTTATAGAATCATATCACCTGTAAAGAGAAATAATTTAACTTTTGGTTTTCTTTTCTTTTTTTTTTTGAATTGAAGTCTCATTCTGTTGCCCAGGCTGGAGTGCAGTGACATGCTGATGGCTACCGCAGCTTGATCTACTGGGCTCAGGCAATCCTTCCACCTTAGGTTTCCAAGTAGCTGGAACTACAGACACATGCCACCATGACCGGCTAATTTTTTTTTGTAGCGATGAGGTCTCACCGAGTTGCCCAAGATGGTCTCGAACCCATGGGCTCAGGCAGTCCTCTCAGCTCAGCCTCCCAAAATGCTGGGATTATGGGCGTGAGTCACCGCACCCAGCCAACTTATGGTTTTTCTATTTGAATATGTTTTATTTATTTCTCTTGACTGATTACTCTGATTTGGACTTCTACTACTGTGTTGAACAGGAGTGGTGAGAATGAGCACCCTTGTCCTATTTCATTTCTTAGGGGGGAATGCATCCAACTTTTTTATTTTATTTTATTTTTTTATTTTATTTTATCTTATCTTATCTTATCTTATTTTATTTTATTTTATTTTTATTTTATTTGAGTTGGAGTCTCACTCTGTCGCCCAGACTGGAGTGCAGTGGCCGCTTCCGGCCACCGCAACCTCGACCTGCTGGGCTCCGGCGATCCTTCCGCCTCAGCCTTCCAAGTAGCTGGAATTACAGGCAGGCGCTACCACGCCCGGCTAATTTTTTGGTTTATTGTAGAGATGAGGTCTCGCTGCCCAGGCGGGTCTCGAACCCGCGGGCTCAGGCAATCCACTCACCTCAGCCTCCCAAAGGCGCGGGATCCAACTTTCATTAAGTATGTTGTTAGCTGTGTGTTTGTCATAGATGGCCCTTATTATTTTGAGAACTGTTCATTTGTTGTCTGGATGGTTGAAAGTTTTTATTATAACAGGATGTTGGGTTTTATCAAATGCTTTTTCTGCATGTACTGAGATAAACATGTGGTTGATCATGTTTATTGATTTGCATATGTTGAAACAGCCTTGAATTCTTAGAATAATGCCCACCTGATCATGATGAATGATTTTTTGATGTGCTGCTTGGTGTGGTTTGCTAGGTTTTTGTTAAGGATTTTCACGTCCATAATCATCAGGGTTGTTGGTCTGTAATTATATTTCTTTGTTGTGTCTTTGCTCTTTGGGGGTATGAGGATGATGTATGCTTGAGAGAATGAGTTAGAAGGAAACCCCTTTCTTCTTCTCAATTGTTTGGAATAATTTCAGTAGTTTTGGTATAAGCTCTTCCTTGTATGTCTATGAATCCATCTGACCCAGGAATTTCTTGGTAGGTAGGTTTATTTTTACTTTTTATTACTGATTCAATTTTATGACTCATTATCTGTTTGGGGTTCCAATTTTTTCCTATTTCACTCTTTGGAGATTGTGTGTTTTCAAAAATGTTTCCATTTTCTCTAGATTTCCTGACTTGAGTGCATACAAATATTTATAATAATCTCTGATAATCATTTGTTGTTCTTCTGGATTGCTTGTAGCATCAGTTTTTTATTTCTGAGTGTATTTATTGTGTTTGCTCTCTCTCTCTCTCTCTCTCTCTCTCTCTCTCTCTCTCTCTCTCTCTTTCTCTCTGTCTCTCTGTTTCACTCTAGTTAATCTGGCCAGGAATTTGTCAATCTAATTTATCTTTTTAAAGAACCAGCTTTTCAATTCATCAATTTTTTTTTTGGTATATTTTCTTTTTTGCCTAAATGTGTTTATTTCTGCTCTAACTTTGGTTATTTCTTTTCTTCTGCTAGTTTTGGTTTTGGTTTGTTCCTATGTTTCTACTTACCTTAGATGAAACATAGGTTTATTTGAAGTCTTTCAATGGGCATGAATTACAATAAATTTTCCTCTCAGCACTGTTTTATCAGCAGCCCAGAATTTTTGGTATGTTGTATTTTTATTTTCATGTGTTTCATATAATTATTTTTATTTGTCTTGATTTTGTTGTTTACTCAAAAATCATTCAGAAGCAAGTTGTTCTATTTCCATGCATTTATGTGTTTTGGGGGATTCCTTTTAGTGTGGATCTCTGTTTTTATTCTGTTGTGTTCAGAGAAGATGCCTGGTATGATCTCATTTTTGGGGAATGTATCTAAGCTTGATTTATGGCTATGTGGTCAATCTTAGAGTGTGACTCGTGTGGATAAGAATGCATATTCCATAGTTGGGTGAAGCGTTCTGTAGATGTTTGTTATATATAACTGGTCAGGTGTCAAATTTAAGTCTAGGATTTTTTTTGTTGGTTTTCTGTCTCCATGATTTGTTTAAAGTTGTTAGTGGGGTGTTGAAGTCTCCCACTATTATCGTGTAGCAGTCATTGTTCTCCCATAGGTTAAGTAGCAATTGTATTATAAATCTAGGTGCTCCTATGTTTGGTGCATATACATTCAAGATTGATTTTTTGTTGTTGATGAATTGAGTCCTTCATCATTATGTAGTGCCCTTCATTTTCATTTATTACTTTTATTGGTTTAAATCTAGTAATAATAATAATAAAGATTACCCTTGCTTTATTTTTATTATTTGCTTGGAAGATCTTTCTCTGTGTGGTTTCCACCTGAAACTCTATGCCCCCTTGACTTGGATTACAAGGGTCCATGGTGTTGATGAGGTTTCCTAGAGGTTTGTCATTCACTCATTTACTCACAGTTTCACCATATTGGGGAACTTTCACAGCCTCACACTGCATCCAGATCAGCAGGCTGTCTGATTTCATGTTTGCTTTCGTGGGACCCATAGCTTCTCTGGTGATTCCTGGGGTGTGCTCTTTATTATCCTTCTTGAAGTGTAAAGATTCTCATCCTATTTGGGTTCCTCTTGATGAGAGAGGCGCACATCAGCTGCTTCCAGTTGGACATCTTGAACCCATTATTTTAAATTCAGTGTTTATTTTTTCAATAAATCAGACTGCACGATGGACAACAATTCTAAAAAAGAAAAAAGAAAACTTAGTTCAAAATAACTTATATGATGAAATGTAACATTTATTGGGCATTAATGTGTGCTATATATTTTATATATGTTCTTTAATAAGCAGATACTTAAAAAGATGTTTACAGATAGTCACTGAGGCTTAGGGAGTTTAAATAATGTTCTTATGTTTTTAAAGCTTTAATTGAGATAGGTTTCTTTGGTTTCGATGTCTATGCAACATGCAACACAAAGTTTTTGTCGTTGTGCAGGTGGAGGATAATGAATTGTGTCCAAATTATCCTTTATTTGATTCTGATCCAAGGAGATATTTAAATACTATGGAAACAATGCCAAAAATATTGGTATGAATTAACTGTGTCATGGTAGATATTTTCAATTTTCAAAATTCCTTTCAAAATTATCATCCAACACTATGTGCATTAGTAGAAAAAGTTATAAATTGAAGGCAGCTGTATATCAAGATGAGTCTTAGCATCACAAAGTCAAGAGTGTTTTTCACGTGGAGTGAGAAATAGAAAGGCAGAAACAGGAAAAAAAAAATATGTTTCTCCTAGATCAGATGTAAGGTTTGAAGTTGCAATTACAGATTGTTTTTATAACATGTAAAAAGGGAAATGCATGCACAATTCTTTCTTCTCTTTGATTATAGATAGTCATTAAGGTCAATTGTATCACTCTGTTGTCATAACTTTCAGAATCTTCAAGGTTAATTCTCACATCGTTTTCTCTACATTTTCATCATTCCCTAGTGCCGTCTAATTAATTTTCTTTCTCTTAAAACTCTCTGTTCTCTCTCTCTATGTGTGTGTGTGTGTGTGTGTGTGTGTGTGTGTGTGTGTGTAATTTTTTAATTTTTATTACTTATTTATATATTTCCATCCCACTAAACCTCTCAACTTCTATTTTATTTCTGCTCAACTTTCTGTCAATATATGTTCTATTTTATCTCTCTCAGAATATATATTAAAATTCCTTTTTCTCTTCTCATTTTATTTTTCTTACCTTTCTTCTTGCTTTTTTTCAGTGTTTCATTGGTGCAAACACCCTTCTACAGTCTTTATCAATGTTGCTATAGTTTCCCTTCTAGTCCTACTTCTTCTTGAACCTTAATTATATCCACTCTTTCCTCTGTATTTTCAGTCTTTTTTCCTCAACTAGTTCTGTCCCATTGGCCTCTATCTTATAGATTTTCCTTTTAATCTAATCTAATATGTTAAAATGGTATATTACTTTATCTTTCATTGAGATTTATTTTAGCTTTAGATATGCAACATTCAATGTTACTTTTTCCTTACAGCAAAATTTCTTGAAATTGTATTTAGACTTTTGTCTTTGTTTTGCAACATCCCATTTCACTTTAACTTTCTCTCACTGATCAACAGAATTGACTTTTGCTAAAGTCACTGATGACCTCCATATCAGTAAATTCAATAGGAACTTTTGAGAATATTTGATCTCTCAGAAGTAATTGACCCAGCCACATTTCCTGTCTCTTGGATACCATACTATTACACTCTTTGGGGCTTCTAACTCTCTCCTGGAGGTGTTTATCCTCAATAACCTTTGCTGACTCCTCCCCTTCCCCCCAAATGTCCTCATGTCTCTACCAGCCTGACTTTGCTTTTTCTATGTATTTCTTAATAAGATTTGATTTATTGCAGTTGCTTCTGTCACCATCAACCTTTAAATGCAAAGTACCAACCTGATACTCCCTTTTCACAGATGTAGAAAGACTATCCAATCATAAAACTGACATTTATGTGTGTTATCTCTTCACAAGCATCTCAAATTCAGTATGTTTCTAACTGGACTATTCGGTCTTCTCTCCACTCCTATTTCTCTACCTGAGTTTCCTAGTGCAGTCATTATAGCCATCTATCTACACCTCGCCAGGGAGTCATTCTTTTTTTTTTTTTTTTTTGAGTTGGAGTCTCACTCGGTCGCCCAGACTGAAGTGCAGTGGCCGCTCCCGGCCACCGCAGCCTCGACCTGCTGGGCTCCGGCGATCCTTCCGCCTCAGCCTTCCAAGTAGCTGGAACTACAGGCATGCGCTACCACGCCCGGCTGATTTTTTTATTTATTGTAGAGATGAGATCTCGCCTGCCCAGGCGGGTCTCGAACCCGCGGGCTCAGGCAATCCACTCACCTCAGCCTCCCAAAGGCACGGGATTACAGGCTGAGCGACCGAGCCCGGCGGGAGTCATTCTTAATTCATCCCTTTTCTTGGTTCATTCCTTTAATAAAGAATCAATCATCAAACCTTTATATTTCATAATTTAATATATTTTTCTTGAACTTGTCCACTGAACTGCATCCATGCCTAATGCATCTATCACAAGCAGAACTAAGACCCTGTTTATTAACTCCATCTTTCATTGCCAGCTTTCTTTTTCTTTTTAACCAATTGCCCCCAGGATGATCATTTATTTTAAAAATGTGTATATGGTGATTAATATCCTTTAATATCCATCCATAGGTTCCAGCCAAGGCCTGTATGTGGCCTTCAAGACATAGAACTCACATTTGCTTTCATTTCCAGCACACTTTTTTTTTTTGGTCGGAGCCTCATTTTGTCACCCAGGCTGGAGTGTGGTGGCACCCTCACAGCCAACCGCAGCCTCAACCTGCTGGGCTTAGGAAATCCTTCCGCCTCAGCCTTCCAGGTAGTTGGAACTACAGGTGCACTCCACCATGCCCAGCTAATTTTTTGATTTATTGTAGAAACGAGGTCTTGTCAAGGTCTGCAGGAAGTTCTTGAATCCCTGGACTCAGGCAGTTCTTTCAGTCTCCCAAAGTGCTAGGATTACAGACTTGAGCCCGGCCTCTAGCACACTTTTAACACTACTTCCCCTACACTTTTGACCCTGCTTTTCTTTTAACACTTCTGAGAATGAGCATGCTCTCCATGTTTTAAAACATACTCTTCTCTTTGTGTGTAATCTCCCTCTGTAACCACATAACTACCTGTCAAACTTATTTTTACCTCTCATCTGAAATACCACTTGCTCTGGAGAGGCTTACTTCTTTCCCATGTCTAGACTAGATTTACAGTCATTTTTACTCCTGCATTCATAATATTTATTGCACTCATAATTGTTTGTTCACTGTCTGTCTTTCCCAAAAGGAGGTAGCATCTATGCTATTCACTACTGAGTTCTTAGGACCTCACATGATGCCAGACACATAAAACACCCAGTTTAATTGAATTGAATTCTTTCATAAAAATTCTATATACAATGATACAGACAGTAAAATTAAGTTAAACAAAAGAATCAACTGGGTAACATATGCAAAGTAATATGTGAATAGAAGGATAAGCAATGAATTGTCCATGCTATCAATTTGCATCTTAACCTGGTTCATGTAGTCCCACTTTTACGAAATTAAAAAACAGGCTTACTTTTTTTTTTTTTTTTTTTGAGTTGTAGTCTCACTCTGTCGCCCAGACTGGAGTGCAGTGGCCGCTCCCGGCCACCACAGCCTCGACCTGCTGGGCTCTGGCAGTCCTTCCGCCTCAGCCTTCCAAGTAGCTGGAATTACAGGAGTGCGCTACCCGGAATTACAGGCATGCCCGGCTGATTTTTTTATTTATTGTGGAGATGAGGTCTTGCTGCCCATGTGGGTCTCGAACCCACCGGCTCAGACAATCCACTCACCTCAACCTCCCAAAGGCGCGGGATTACAGGCTGAGCCACCGAGCCCGGCAACAGGCTTATTTTTTGATGAAGGTAGAGTGGTCATTGAAAGAGTAGTTCATATCATTAATTTTCATGTATAGACCTAAATGTAGATAAACAATTAGAGAATCCAGTTGGCTTTGAATTACCTCTTATTTTTAAAGGGATGTTTAGATGCAGATAGTTCACATAGAAAGTTAAAAGGTTAGTCACATGCACATTTTAAGATAAATGTTATGACAAATGGCAAGATAATGAGACTCAGTCTGCTAAAAAATCAAAATAAAATGATCTTTCTTTATTATAGGCTCTCTACTGCACCAGTATACATAATTAAGACAAGAGAAGTTTCTGTCTATTAAATTCTCTCTGGATTGATTAAATTATCCCTGCTTGATTATATTCTGCTTTCAAACAATCTTCAATCTATTCAGAATCATTTTGGATATTTTGGATTTGATTGTTTTAATTATAACTTGGAGTTTCATGTCAAAACTTTGTTTCCTTTTCTGTAACTGTGGGGAATCTACTGGCATATGTAGACACACACACACACAAAATTTATGAGCTGTTATTCTTGTCAAGCGAAAATTGTTATTTTCATCCCTTTTTTTGGTAAAATACATACATTGGAGTACTAGATCTGAAGTCTACCTCAACTTATTCTTAGCCATGGGATTTTAAGAAGTTAATTACGTCTTCTGTCTCAGTCTTCTTCAAAAGTGTGGGCAACATTTCCTGTGTACATTCTTGGCAAATTTGAGAATAAAATTAAATAGTGATTGCAGAAAAGTTTAATTTTCATAATGTTAAAGTCATTATATAAATTTAAATTAATCATTCATTTCATTTATTTTCTACTTTCTATAATGTCTTTCTCATGGGAAGGTTTTTAGAACTTTAAGTGATTTATGTTTAGATGCAGACATAATTCTTACAGGCAGATTTATTTTACAATGAACTTAGACATTTCTAGTAAATTACTCACTTTTATTGACTAGCAAGTCTTAATGTCAATATTCATATAAACTACATTGAGTCCCTCCTTTATGTTCTAGTCTATACTTAAAGTTCATAAATTTCAGTATGAATAAGAATCACCTACAGAACTTGGTGATTACTGGTTTCTACCTCCAGTGTTTCTGATTAGATGAACCATCTATTTTGCATTTCTTACAAGTTTCAAGTTGATATCTATGCTGTTGGTCTAGTCACAGCATTTTGAAAACGACTGTTATGGCAGAATTTCTCAGCTTTTAAAAATCATACCAATTGTCTGGCTTTATCTCCAAATATTTATACCTCATTGCCCTTAGGTATGCCTCAGCAATGTGTTTGTTTAGTTTGTTTTCTTAAAAATAAAATGAAAAAATACAAAAAAAAACAAGAGTTGACATTCATTTCTTTAGAAGGCATGTTTCCCAAATCCATAACCAAACTTTATTCAGTTTAATCCGAATGGCAAGACAATGAAATAGGATTCTATATTGAAATTCACTCATGGTTTCTGCATTCTGTTATCTAAGTAAATATTCAGCCCAGGCACTTGAAACATTCAATAAGAAAAATCTATTTGCATAACTAACAAGTACTGTTTATCTGGATCATCCCAACTTTTGTATGAACTATTGCAGTCAAGTAGAAGCCTATGGAGTACAGTGGTCAAAGGTGCAGATTTTCCTCATTCCTTGAATTTTATTCACCACAGATTTTTCTTATGGAAAAAGTTTTCTCCATATTGTGAGTGTTCTGATGCAGAAAAGTAGCTCAGACACTAACATTCCCGATCAACGCTGTTGACTCGCAATCTCAAAGACGCTATAGAAAACAGAGTTAGGACTAATTTTATCTCTGTTACGAAGTCAAGAGATTATCAGTTCAAGAGCACTGTTAGCTAATTTAGCATAAAAACATACTAACTTTCCCAGACACTATTTCTCAATGACATAAATAAAGTGCTTGTTAGAGATAAAGTAAGAAATTGTTACTTTTTAAAAACAAAAACCATATGTGGCTTGGAGGCAATTGTCTTAATTAGTACACAGGAACCTTTAATCCCAACTTTTGCTACAGACTTTTGTATGTCTTTACCTTTCCCATACAGATTTAATCCGAAACCAAAGCTTTGATTATGTGTCTCTATTATGGAACAATGACACGGGATATTCTAAGCTATTAGCATATGAGAGCTAGTTAATATTTCATAAATGCTGCTCAATATAAAAGTACATATGCATTTAAGCATATTTCAATAATAATTATTGCAGGTCACATAATAATAGCAGAAAAATACATGTTGAAAGAAGAATCATTAATTTCATGATACTATGCATTTAAAGTATCATAAAATAAGTAAGGTTTTTAACAGAGATTTTTATATTTTTCACAAATATCATTTTAATAATAGTAATTAAAAGGAACACTTATAACATACAGATTGCATCTATGAAACCATGTGACAAAATTCATATTTTCACGTCAATTATTTTCGCAACATAAGAAGACACATTTTCTACTTTTTATTAAGAGGTTCCAAAAGCAATTGAACATTTTTCTTCAAAAGATTTTTTTAAAGAGTACCATACTTCCAATATTTTATTACATATTTTAAAATAAAGTTTAACAGACATAAATGCATATACCCTTGATGATTTAACACCTGTATAGTTACCATGCTCTTCACGAAATTGTGTATTACCAGTACCACAGAAGCATTTCAAAGTCACATTCTGGATATTAGCCTTCAGCAGGACTTCCAGTTCTATAGTTTTACTTGTTTTTGAGCTCTATCTAAATGGAACATATTACATATTATTTATGGTGTATGGCATTTTAAGATTTATCTTTCTTTTGTAGGATATATATGTATATATATACATATATATGACTATATATGATTTTTTGCATAACATCATAGTGGTTCATTTTTAACTAGTTTTTTTTCAATACACATGGATATTTATACCAAAACTTGAGTTTTGACTGTTTACTGTCATTAACCAATGACTCATAATACATGCATAAAAATATGTGATTAAACTGGAAAATAAATGAAGTCTTAAACAACCAGAATGGATAGTAAATGTTAAATCAACTCTGTGATCAAATACCTGTTATGTTTATATGGTCTTCACGAGCTATTAAAATTGTCAAGAAATAATTGCCTCAAAACTTTAAAATAATTATATTTTATGTTACTAAAATTATACAACATAGTATATGTTTCTGGAAAATACAAAATGAAACAGGTACCAGTTTTGCCTTAAGAGACAGGAATCCCCACTTACCAACTTCACTACCAGTGGTGGGAAATGTTTGATAAATTATCTCTTTAAGATCTATCATTTTATATTTTTGAATATATAGTCAGGGAGAAAAACACACTGACAGGAATTTTCTTAAATACTTAATCATTCTGAATGTATAAAAATGAGCATTTATTAAGTTAATCAAACATGTGCAGTTGATAACAATTCACTGAGTGAATAGAAAAGTTATTAATTATGAAGTATAATATTATTAATGTTTTTTTCTTTAATCACACTAAAGCAGAAAGAAAATACAGTTATGCAATACAGTTGGGTCAATCAACAACTGCATACTCAATAGAGGTGGGTAGAATATTTCCTATAATGGTGATGGTTGTCTAGTCAGCTTCCACTCACCCATTGTTCCTTTTGTGAAGTTACTCGCCCATCACTTGCGAGACTGTATATTAGGGGAAGAGTGACATTTACCAAACATTAAAAATAATGTTAAAAATAGCACATTATGCAAATTACTACAGAATTTGTAATTTTCAAAATCAGTATTCTTGACATTTTAAAAAAATAGTATTCTGAAAATCACATGCTCTCTGTTTCCTTTAACAACTGAGCTGGCCCCAGCTAATGTAGAATTTTCTTGAGATAGACCTATAAAGAGTGTGAGATAGTTAGGAGCATTGTATTCAGTGTTGGAAATCAAGTTCACTGCGTATTCAGTGAAAACATCTAGGATGACAAAAGCTGGAAGAAATATGATTGAAGGTACAACAAAAAGACAAATGACAACAATGACAATAACATTTTGCTATTTTTGCCTTCTTCATTTCAGATACGTCTCAATATTCTATTAAAACCATAAAAAGAGTAATATATTTTAAGTATATTCAAGCTATGTGGGTGTGATTGAAAAAAAGATATGTAAAACAGTTTATTTTTATTTTATTTTATTTACTTATTTTTTTGGGTCAGAGTCTCACTCTGACATTCAGGTTGGAGTGCAGTGGCAGGCTCCCAGCCACCGCAGCCTCGACCTGCTGGGCTCAGGTGAACCTTCTGCCTCAGCCTTTCAAGTAACTGGAAATACAGGCATGCACCTCCATGCTTGGCTCATTGTTTGATTCATTGCAGAGACAAGGTCTCACCATGTTGGTAAAACAGTTTGTATGAATATTGCCTAAGAAAAATAAAGACGCTACTGAATTTGATACTTCCTTATTATTTGAACAAATATTAACATTTTGTCCACATATATACATATATACTACAATTTAACAAAATTACCTTTATGTTAATAACTGAGAGAAATATATGGACATAAATTGATTATAGTACACCAAAATTATTTCTTAAGAAGCCTCAAGACTTATTTCACATTTTCTCTATTTTTGAAAAATTATGGTAAGAACAGTTACCAGGACTCATTTAACAAAATTTTAAGCACAAAATACAGCACTTTAACTGTAGGCACAATGTTGTACAGTGTTTCTGGAGAACTTAATTTATTTTACGTATTGAAAACTTTAAGCCAGGCTCGGTGGCTCAGCCTGTAATCCCGCGCCTTTGGGAGGCTGAGGTGAGTGGATTGTCTGAACCCGCGGGTTCGAGACCCACCTGGGCAACTTGGCGAGACCTCATCTCTACAATAAAATCAAAATGAGCCGGGCGTGGTAGCCCATGCCTGTGGTTCCAGCTACTCGGAAGGCTGAGGCAGAAGGATCGCTGGAGCCCAGCAGGTCAAGACTCCGGTGGCCGGGAGTAGCCACTGCACTCCAGTCTGGGTGACAGAGTCAGACTACAACACACACACACACAAAAATAAAATAAAGCAAAAGAAAACTTTATATTTGTTGAACAATTCCTATTTTCTCCTCCCATAGACCATCTACCCTCTCTACCTATGAGTTTGACCGTTTTAGATACCTCATACAAGTAAGCTCATACAGAACTTCTCCTCCTACTACTAGCTAATTTCACTTGGCAAATGTCAGCTAGTTTCATCCTTGCTGCATATAGCATGATTTTCTTTTTTAAGACCGTATAGCGTTGCATTGTATATCTATACCACATTTTCTTTATTCATTGATGGACAGTTAGGCTGTTTTATCTCTTGGTATTAAAAATAAGACAGCAATTCATATAGGAGCACACATATTACTTTGAAATACTGATTTCAGCTCTTTTGTATATATAACTACAAGTGAACTTGCAAGTCCACTTGCTGAATTATATGGCAGTTCTATTTTTAATTTTTGAGAAAACTCCAATAGTGTTTTCTATAGCAGTTTCACCATTTTACGCTCCTAGAAACAGTCTACAAGGGTTCCAATTTATCCATATCTTACCAGCACTTATTTTATTTATAACAGCCATTATAACAAATATGAGGTAATAGTTTATAGTGGTTCTGATTTGCACTTCCATGATGACTAGGGATGTGAGAATCTTTTCACCTGATGGCCATTGTATGTCTATGCAAATATGTCTATTCAAGTATTTTGTCCATTTTTAAAATGGGTTATTAGGGTTTTTAAAAAATGCTATGGAGTTGTAGCCATTTCTTATATATTTTGTATATTTCACATTATTTTAAGGAAAAGTACTACTGAAGTCCATTGTGAAATGCACTGATGTCTTGACCTATCTCAATTTGGATGACTTCTTCACCGTCACTGGCAACTGTTTCATATATGGTTCCACGCTATGTGATTATGATTATGAAGCAAGGAGAAGTGGCTCCTTATTGGAGTTAGATTCCATTAATAAATTGGGAAATACTTTTCCATTTTATATTTCAAGTCCATTCCTTGATCAGACAATGGTTGCACTTTGTAGCTCTAGGCTTAAATAATCCAGTCATCAGAAACCAAACAAACAAAACAAAAACAAACACAAAATAACTGTATATAAATATCAGCAACAAAATAATAAAAATAATATAACCTGTCATTCCTACCTATTGTTTGTTTGGCTTATCTGTCTTTACTGTAAACGTGAAGAATATTTCTATCCTAATTTCCAAAGTTTCCTTCAATAAAGGAGCAAATCTTGACTAGCTCCTTTAAGTTGTATTGGGGTAGATATATCCTCTATGCTAGTATGCTCTAAGATTAGTATGATTCAGAGCAGTCATTAAATTATTAATTCTCTGCCTTTTCCTCTCTCTCTCTCTCTCTCTCTCTCTCTCACTATCTCATATGGTGGTGTAAAAAGACTGATTCATTTGACCGAAAGTTAGTCAACTACTGTAGACATAGCGCCAATGTCACTGATATTCAATAAGTATTTTATTCTCCATTTTGTCTGTAAAGATATATCCCTAGTGCAACTCTAGAGTAAGTCAGTGTTTTCATTATTACACGAAATCACAAGAATAAAATAACTTTGAAGAAGATAGAATTTAACATTTCATTTGAGAGGTTTTTTTTCCCCCAAAGTCCCATTATTTATTAAGATATGTGTCTTAAATATGTGTGTGACTGTTTAGTTAGGTTTTATTTAAATTCTGGCCATAATAGTATGTGTTGTGGTGGTGGTGTCATTAGTCATGCGAAATCTAATACATGTAATATTTTCATGTTAGTATCAAAATCCGATTAGCATCTTTAATCTGAAATGGCTTACATATAAAAATACAGTAAAATGTGATAATGCAATATTTTTTTCTAATGGCAATATACAAAGAAAAGTTTTCTTTTGTATGTAAAGAGTGTATCTGAATAACTTTGTTATAGTAAAACATACCATTAATGCTAGGAATAATGAATAAATAATATGTTATTGATACAACATTTGATTTAAATCACTACAAACACTTTATACAGGTTATGAAGATGTGTTGTTGATATTTTTAAATTCTGGAAAACATTTTACTTATAAATGATGAACACTATAATTCATTATAATCAAATAATACTTAGACAGTAAATACATAGATACCAAGAATCTACATAGATAACTAGTTTTTGCTTCCAAATATGAATATAATGATAATATAATAATTTTTCTTTAAAACAATATCATTTTCCTTTCAAATTCCATGAACAAATTTACCTAATACTACCATCATTCTCATTAACAAGTGACTTTTTACTATAGTTATATATAACAAATGGTTTGTTTACTCTACAAGCAAATATTATATTACAATATTGTCCCTTTCACAAGAAATTATGGTAAAAACCGGGTCTACAACACTATCTCACTCAAAGTAAATGGACTTGATATTACCCCAGTGTGTCATGCTGCTCTGATTCACCATGCTAGTGCAATTTCTTGTGTATTTCAATGACTTTGTGGCTAAAAATGAATTGACTTTAAAAAAATTCATCTTTGACAATTGCAGGATTTAAATATGTGTCTCAGATATTTAGTTACAAAATAGCATCTTTGGCAGTTTTTTTTTTCTTGTGTATGTGTTCGTTTGTGTGTCCTACAATCAGTTGAATAGTACAGTGAATATTATTCAAACTGACATAATCTTATTAAAATATTAGCTTATTAATATACACATTTAATTATGTAATTTTGGAAAAGTTTAACTGCTTTATAACTTTAAATATTTTGTTGTTGATGAGTTGTGGATATGAAGGCAGAATTACTTGATATTGTGTATTAATAAAACAACTTGATCTCTAATACATGCTCACTAAATAGTACCTGTAACACAATTTCATATTTTCAAGTTTAAAAAGTCTTACACTTTGTTATTCTTTGTGCTTTTTCCTCGCTACTTTCCCTGCTTCTCTTAAAATGTTAGCTTCATGTTACTAAAGTACATTTCCACTCCAAGTCATTAAAGAGATAACTTAGCAAATAAAAATAAGTAAGTGCAAGATGGAATGTAAAACATTTATTTTTATGTGCCATTCAACTTGTATATAATACAGGTGCAGAAAATAAGATGCTTTGTTTGAATTATTCTTTTCTACTGAGAAATGTATAATGAAGGAATTTGTATGAATAATATGCATTTTTGGTCAGAGTCTCTACATTGCCAAAATTTTACAGTGCTTTCAGCTGCATTTGAATGTGTGTGGGGGAAAAAATAAAGTTTTGAGTAAGCCATAAACACAATTGCTTTTCAGTAAGCAATATACTTAACCACAGTGCATTTAAATTGCTATAATATTAGCATAGAAACTTAATGGGTTTTATTTGGTAAAAAGCAATTTTAATATTCCATTTCATTAAAACAAAGCTTCTTAGAGTCTGTATTTTCAAAAGAAAAAAATGAGAGAGAAAAAGAGGGGAGAAGAGAGAGAGAGATAGAAATAGAAGAAAGCTAAATTCTTATAGTCATAGAATTTTACACTTCATAATTAATATTATGACATTGAAACTTATATCCGTAATAGAAAATAAAATTAGAATTCAAATAAATAATACTAACACTAATGTATTAACAATGGTTTAATTTGAGTCATGTGACGACTATTTTATTTGTGTTCCTTGTGAGGTTAGTTTTTCAGTACTTCTAGGCTTAGAGTTTAGAGACTCCTGGATTTCAAATTTCATACTTACTGTTAAATAAGATATATTTGAAAACTTTAGAATTTCATGTCTTGGTTATTATCTGGAATATTTTACTTTATATTCTAGTTTTTGGGTTTTTCAAATGCCTGAGAATAATTAACTTCACAATATGTGTTCTTACTAAACTTAAACTTTTTTAGCATTGGGTCAAATTTCTGCTTTATTTTACCCAGGTTAAACAATCTAACATCTTAAAAGTTTCTAACATCTTTAAAATGTTGTATCTGACACCATTTTTAAAAACGTAATTCATATATCATGATATTTATTTTTGTTTTAATTTTTATTTTAAAGATGTAAGGTACAATTCAGGGTTAGGTATACAAATAGTCATTGTACAGGTAAAGTTTGAGTATCACTTTGGTCCGCACTTCACCTGGTTTTAAGTCAGGTACCCTTATCGATGAAGTATGCACCCCTTCCCACGCTGCCCTCTGGCATTTTACTACTATAGCCAGTTCCTTTCTTGTAGTATCATGATAATTGTTCAGGGTCTGCTTATTTTTATTTTTATTTTTTTAGTTTGTATCTCACTCTGTTGCCCAGGTTGGAGTGCAGTGGCATGCTCATGATCACTGCAGCCTTGACAGACTGGGCTCAGGTGATCCTTCCACTTCAGCCTCCAACTAGATGGAACAACTGGCTAATTTCTTTTATTTACTGTAGAGATGAGGTCTCGCCAGGTCTCAAACTCCTGGGCTCAAGCAATCCTCTTTCATCAGCCTCCCAAAGTGCTGGGATTATAGGCTTGAGTCATGGCATCCAGCCCAGTGCCTGCTTGTGAGTGAGAACATGTGGTACATAGATCACTGAGTGTTACAAACTCTAAATCCATCCAAGTTGCTGGATTGTTCATGATTTTGTCCTTCTTTATGGCTGTGTAATATTTCATCATATATATGTACCAAAATTTTTTTATACAGTCTACTTTTGATGGGCAGCATGATTGGTTCCATGTTTTTGCTATTGTGAATTCTGCTGCAGTACACATGCATGAATAGGTATTTTTTTAATAGAATGATTTGAGTTCCTCTGGGTATATTCCCAGTAGGGGGATTGCTAGGTTGTATGGGAGGTCAGTTTTTAGATCTTTTAGGAATTACCACACTATTTTCCTCGGAGGTTGTACTAGTTTACATTGCCACCAACACTGTAGAAGTGTTCCCTTTTCCCCACATCCTCTCTAGCATCTGTTGTGTGTGTTTGTTTCTTTCTTTTTTTTGTTTGTTTGTTTTTTTTTGAGTTATTGATGATGGCCATCCTGACTGGAGTTAGGTAGTATCTCTGTGTAGTTTCAATTTGCATTTATTTGATGATTTGAAAACCTAAATGAAATGGAGGACTTTCTGATATCACATAACCTCCCAAAGTTGAAACAAGAAGAAATCAAGACATTAAATAGACCAATAACAACCCATAAAATCGACTTTATCATAAGAAAACTACCCACAGAAAAAGTCCTGGGCCAGACAGTTTTCCAGTGGAGTTCCACAGAACATACAAGGAGAAGGTGATACCAATCCTACTGAAAGTATTTCAAGCAATTGAGAAAGACAGAACTCTCTCCAAATCATTTTATGAAGCTAATATCACACTGATACCCAAACCAAGTAAACAGCCAGCAAAGAAAGAGAGCTACAGGCCTATATCACTGATAAACATAGATGCAAAAACACTCAACAAGATTCTAGGGAATCAGATCAAATAATACATCTCAATAATCATCCACCGTGACCAAGTAGTCTTCACCTCTGAGATGCAGGACTGGTTCAATATCCGCAAGACCATAAATGTAATTAAATACATTACCAGATATAAAAATAGGAATCATATGATTATATCATTAGATGCAGAAAAAGCTTTCAATAAAATACAGCATCCTGGCCATTGTCAGACCATTGTCACCATTGCCTTGCTAGACTCTCATGTGGCCATATGCTCCTTGAGCTAGAGCTGTCACCATGTTTCTTGACTTTGTCCCCCTTCCCTGCCTTGAGAAGCTGAATCTTCTCTCTCTCTCTCTAATTTACTTTAAAAAAAACCTATATTTTCTAATCTTAAAAAAAATCTAGCATCCCTTCTTGATAGAAATCCTTGAACACCTAGGCATAGAGAGAACATGCCTCAAAAAAATAGGAGCCATCTACAATAAACTCACAGCCAACATATTGCTAAATGGACAAAAATTGGAGGCATTTCCCCTGAAAAGTGGAACAAGACAAGGCTGCTCACTTTTACCACTCTTGTTCAACATAGTGTTGGAAGTGCCAGATTTAAAATCAGACAAGAGAAGGAAATCAGAGTTATCTAAATAGGAAAAGAGGAAATCAAGCAATCCCTCTTTGCTGACAATATAATTCTATACCTCAAAAATCCAAGAGAATCTGTCGAAAATGTTCTTGCACTGATAAAAGACTTTGGCAAAGTCTCAGGATACAAAATCAATGTGTAAAAGACATTTGCATCCTTATATACCAATAACAAACAGGCAGAGAATCAAATAAAAAGCACAATCCCATTCACAATAGCCACAGCAGGAAAAAAAAAAAAAAACCCAAACAAAAAAAGATATATCTCAACATCTTCCTAACCAGAGAAGTGAAAGACCTTTACAATGAAAACTACAAAACATTGTTCAAAAAAATCACAGATGACACAGACAAATGGAAAAATATTCCATGCTCATGGATTGGAAAAAACAACATTGTTAAGATGTCCACCCTACCCAACGCAGTACCCACTAAATTGCTAGCATCATTCTTCTCAGAACCGGAAACAATACAGAAATTCATAAGGAATTATAAATAACCACGAATAGCCAAAACAATCCTCAGCAAATGAATCAAAGCAGGAGGTATCACACTTCTCGACTGTAAACTTTATTCTAAGTCTACAATAATCAAAACAGTCTGGTATTGGTACAAGAACAGGCATATAGACCATTGGAACAGGATAGAGTTTCCAGAAGCAAAACCTCATTTTCTCAGCCAACTCATCTTTGATAAAACCTCCTTCAACAACCACTGGGGAGAGGAGAACCTATTCAGTTAATGGTGCTGGGACAACTGGCTGACCACATGCAGAAGATTAAAACAAGACCCCTACCTATCACCATACACAAAAATCAACTCTAAATGGTTCAAAGACCTAACGTAAAATGTCAAACTATAAGAAGTTTAGAAAATGCAGGAGACACCCTTGTGGAAATTGGAACTGGCAACCAATTCTTGATCAAAACCCCAAGTGCTCTTGCCATAAGAGATAAGATAGACAAGTGGGACCTCATCAAACTGACAAGATTGTGCAAAACCAAGAAACCATGAAGAGAGTGGGGAGGCAACCCACAGACTGGGAAAAAAAATATTTGCCAACTGTATATCTGACAAATCTCTAACATCTAGGATCTACAAGAAACTCATACATGCCAAAAAGAAAAACCAACAACCCCATTAAAAAGTGGGCAAGACATACTAATAGATATTTACTCTTTTTTTGTTGTTGTTGTTGTTGAGTTGGAGTCTCACTCTATCACCCAGACTGGAGTGCAGTGGCCGCTCCCAGTCACCACAGTCTCGACCTGCTGGGCTCCGGTGATCCCTCCGCCTCAGCCTTCTGAGTAGCCAGAATTACAGACATGTGCTACCATGCCCGGCTGATTTTTAGATTTATTGTAGAGATGAGGTCTCACCAAGTTGCCCAGGCGGGTCTCGAACCCGCAGGCTCAGGCAATCCACTCACCTCAGCCTCCCAAAGTGCTGGGATTACAGGCTGAGCCACCGAACCCGGCTGATATTTACTCTTTTAAAGTGTTCAATTCAGTTGCTGTTACTATATTAATAAAGTCCGACAACCATCACCACTATTTGATTTACAAGATTTCATTACTCCAAAAGGAAAGATGTACATTGGCAGTCTCTTTCCAACCCTTTCTCCACCAGTCTTCGGTATTCATTAATCTATTCTTGTCTTTATTAATTTGTCTGTTCTGAATATTTTATATAAACGGGATCATATATTATTTAGCCTTTTTTCTGACTTCATTCAACTAGTACCACGTATTTCAGATTCTTCCTGACCCATTTTATACAGCATGACTCTTACTTTGCAATGTATTTCTTACTAGTTCAAGTAAACTTCAAAATCATTTTTTTCTCTTGGAAAGTTTGGTTTATTGCAGTCCTGTAATTTTGTTCAAAGGTGGAAAGCCAAGTGTAAGCCATGTCTCTTCAAAATGAAGTGAGTTGGAGTTACCCTTCACTTCACCCCTTTCCCTGGTCCACTAACTGTTTTGTGTGATCTGTGAAATAAAGGTTCTGTCTGGCCCTTTCCTGTCACACAGCTGCCTGCCAGCAGTCATTATCGGCTGCATAAAAACTGCATAAGATCCTTTTATCATGCAGTGGAAGTTTGGCAGTGCAGGTGAAACCTTTTTCTGTCAAGTAATTCATTGTTCTCACCTAAGAACACAATTTAAAAAGACCCAAGAGAAATAGAAAATGATCTTAATGTAGATCTAACACTTTTAAGCAGAAGAAAAATGATGAGCTCCTTTTACCTCCTTCAGAAATTTAATACCGAAATCAATTTCTAAATTTTATACAAATGGCGAAATGCATCAAAGATAAATCAAAGACCTAGATAAGAGCAAAGCAAGTGCTTGAAAATGTCTACAAAGAAATTCCAAGAAGCCACGTCTTTAGCATGCAAAGTCCATTTTTGGGCCTCTAATTTATGTTAAATGTTTTTGAATCATACAGAGCAATACTGATTACAAACAAGAATAGATACTGAGAAAGAGCACACGCAAAATATAATTGTATGGTTGAATTGATAACCTAGTTCGTATTCATATTTTCAAAATGGATCATTATGACTAAGAAGATAAAACTATGAAGACACTGAAATGCAGGTGTCAAAGGTTCAAATTAGAGCTAACGATAGGGTGATTGTACTAGTCACTTCAATTCTTTATTGAAATTAAATAGACAATAGAGGAAGATGCACTCTGACAATTGATTAATTTAAATTTGGGGGCACAGATTCTAAATTTAATTGTAGTCATATGAAGGTGCTATTATTACACTTGCTGAATAATTCACTAAGGTTCAAAAATAGAAGAAAAACCTGGGCATAGTCAACAGACAGGACAACTATTAGAAGAAAAAAAATCTTAAAATTATAGGTAAAAGCTGACCTAAATGCACAAATCACCAAAATTCCACACTGAATAGTCTATTTGAGGAGTAGGAGAGCACATAGATGAAGGTATTATTGACAGAGTTCAGTATTTGCATGTTAGAACATTGGAACTCCTGTGTTCTGGCAGGTAGGCTTTAATTAACCAATGATGCTTTCCAGGCCTCAGGTTTCTCATCTATAAATGAAATTGTTAATATTGACATCTATTAAAGATTGTGACAATTAAATAAATAATGCTAAGTTCCTGATACATTGCTGGGCACATTATGGGCTCACAGCAAATCCTAGCAGCTATTTATAAAACCACGCTTTCAAACTGGATCCCCATATGAATTCTTCCCACCTGAAGATTTTTTAATCCAATTAACTTGATCAATTGATTCAATCATTCATTTTCTTTATATTCCAGGTTTTAATGCTATGTCTAATAAAGTGGAGAATAACTTATCTAATGTCTAGAAAACTACAAATGTACTGGATTCTTAATAGTAACTTTTAGCATATGTTTCTGAAGCCTATACCTTCAAAAGGCTTTTAGATAATTAAGTAAAATAGCAATGTATGGGAAAGTTAACCAATCAGATTTTAAATAAAACATTGGTTAAAACCAGGATTTACCATTTTATGTTCTTCCTTTCCAATCAGTGTCACTAATAATTTTCAAGTCTAACATAAGCACGTAACCTCATATCTTCTCATTTCTTTCAGATTCAGTATTGATATGTCATAAAACCTGTATGCTTGTGTCATAAACACATAAAACCTGTATGCTTGTGTCATAAACATAGATAGAGGAGGTCTATATATGTTCACAATCATAAATGAATATATAACAGAGCCATACAAATATAGTCTATATACCTTTTTATCTGTAAGTTTGTAAGTTAGTTTTAAATGAATAACTTCTTCATTTTTTTTTTTTTATTCTTGACTTGCGAGAGTTTGGCCATTTGATATCTTGCTGCCATCTGAGTCAGGGGATACATAACATCTGGGAAAATTAACTAGCATTAAGTTGTTCGGTTAAATTTTTAGTATGGGGAGACCGAAGAGATTAAGTATAAAGTGGGGATTTTCTATGAACTTCTCTTACTCATGCACCATTATCAAAATATTGGAAGTGACAATCCACTTGTTTGCATCTAAGATCTAACTCATAATTTTCTAATTTTGTAACATTTGCAGGTACCCACAACAACAAATATCATGCATGACTCCTTATTTTCTGTTAGGGAGCAATATTCTAAAAAACTAACCACTGACTAAATACTAGGATGAGGATGTTTTTAAATATAATAAACCAAATAACGTCATCTAATATTACATCAAAGGATTAATCATTTTTATCATGGGGAGTGACACAGACATATTTAAGAGATTTAACAATGTGTGCTATTTTGGGGATAGTTATATGTACAAAACTTTTATTTTTAAAATGTAACCACTATTTCTTTATTGTGCTTAGATCTCTAATATGTTAAAATTCATATAGGCTTTAATATTCTAAGTAATTTCTTATATAAATAAAATATTTTAAACCAGTAATTTTAGTCCGTTTTCAGAAAACTATATATAATTTTTAGGATTCTTAATTTGAGTTTGATTTTTGCAAAATAGTATGTCATTTTGCATTGTCATATCCTCTCAATCACTAAGACTAAAATTCTCAAAGTCAATATTTTCTTTGAATCTCACCTATAAACAAAAACTAGATTATTTTGTAATATTTATTCCTTTCTTTCCATCTTACCCCTTTGCCCTACTTAAGATTCCACAACTCCTTGCATGATAGTGGTCTAATTGTTCAGTCAGTATTGAATCTCTTACTTTATTTATATATTATTCGTATGTTGGATAATTGTTATCCTAAAATACAGTTTAAATCAAAGAATTACTCTCTTTACTACTGTTTGGTGAATATTAAAGACTGAACACCTTATATTTACATAGAAAGCCTTATGGAATATATGTCACTGAACTGTTTCCATTTTCAGTTCTTAATTTATTCCTAAATCTTTCTTCAGATACCAATTTGACATTTTCTGAAAAAAGGGATATATGATACTTTTCCTAACATGTGTCTTCTCCAAAATTCTTCCCTTCTTTCCTTCCTTCTCTTTTTACTTATTAAAAACTTATTATCTTCTAAGGTTGAACATAAACCTCTTTATGAAAGTTTTACCCCAATGAAAATTTTATCTTTTTATAATTAACATGAACTATTTGTACTTGCAGTACAATAATGATTTATTATGCTTTCCATTGAATGAGGTACTTGCTTATGCATTCAATTGGAAATGCCTTGAATACACGGATTATATTTTATTGCATTTATTCTTTCTTCTTGTATGTTGCCATTCATGATTAGAAACATTTTATCCTTACACAATTTTACATCAAGTAGATTCAGTAAATCTGTTATAATTCCAGTACCTGTTTTTGGTATTTGTTGGTATTGAAAGTTAATAATATTGTTCTAATGCTTTCTATATTGTATTTTGTAATCTTTGTATTAAAATAGAATTCTAAAATGTGATTCAATACTAAGATAATATCTGCTGATTCTCAAAATCATACTGAATACTAACATTGATTACAATATAAATTTTGGCCAAGAATGTGTAAATTAGGATTATGATGAACTATAAGTATATAAAAAACTTTTTAGTAAGTAATTTTTCTTTAATTCAATATAAATATATTTAATTCAAGCTACATTATGGAAGAAAAATATTTATTGTATTTATAAACCAAGATTAAAATATATATGTTATTGTTTGTATATTTATTAGTTTCCATATTAAAATATATATGCTTGTATATAATATATATTTACAAAGCAAAACAAAAGGCCACTTAGTAGCATTATTTATAGATGATATTAACTGACTGCAACTGATGACTTTGAAATAATTTATACCATAAAGAGAATGTTTTGTGAAAACAAAAATTGTGTGTATATAGCATATATGTGTGTGTGTGAGCGTGTGTTATGTGTGTTGAACACTATCCAAAGCATTGCATAGGCATAGGGTTTTATAGGTGTCTTCAGAAAAGTACAGGAAAATCTAACATTGCAAATATTTTTTTTATTGAGCTAATTGTAAAATTCAACAGAGGGTTCTTAGAATTAAAATAGTAAATGTTGATACTTCTTTGGTTCTTAATTCAATAATTTTAAATATTTTACCTGTGAAAGTTATTTTATTTATTTAATAATTTATGTATATTGACAAATAGAATAGGAAAAAGTCAGTTTATTAATATCTCAATTTTTACAGTATTTTAAAAACAATTTGCTATTAATTGTGGGTTATAATGATATGTGCCTATTCTAATTATTAAAAAAAGTTATAAAAAAAGAAAACAAGGGTTTTAAGTGTACCATATACAATGAATCATATACTAAGAGCTTTAAAAAGGCTTATTAACTAGCATTTCTAATGTGGTGTGTCTATTTTTATACACCATAATTTTGACCTAATAAAAAAGATACATTGTGTAACTATGACAGGTCATATCACATGCTGCTAAGTAGGTCTTATTCCATCATTTCAAAAAAGATAAAGTTCTGAAAAGCTATCCCAGAATTACCGTTAATTACATATTTGGTTTACTATACTTACCTAGGCTACCTGATTCTAAAAATAGCTGAAGGATAAAAGTTTTCAAAGAATCCTTTGTAATCTAAGTCAGTGACTTCCAAAGGGGAAAATGTTATAAAAACAATGGTTTCCCGGACCAGCCATAGGTATAATGAATCAAATTTTTAGAGACTTTAGACTTGAGATGTTTCGAATATCTTCCATTGTCTCTGTTCATCCATGAGTTATGAACACATAGGTAAAGTTGGTAGCTGTGAATGGTATAAAAACAATCAAACAAAAAAAGCAAAACCACTGAAAAAGAAATAAAGTATAGCTTTATTTCTCTTCTGCTATTTAAATTTTTTAAGCAAGTCATATATGATTAAGTTAACTACTCTGTGGTGTACAAAGTTTCCTCTTGTCTATTTGTTTCTTTTTAAATTTTATTTTATTATAAAGATGTGGGATACAAGTAAGGATTAATGACATAAGTAGGCTGCAAGAAATTTGGGCTTCTAACTGACCCTCACTTCCCTGGTAGGGGACCAGACACCCTTTGTGTTGTCATGTGTCCCCAACCCTCCTCCTTCCCTTCTTCCCTTTTCTAGAGGTGTCCAACACCTGCCAATCCCTCCCTTGTGATAAGGTGACTAATGTTCAGGGCCCACTTGTAATTGAGAACATGTGGTATTCAGTTCTTTGTTTCTGGGATAATTCACTTAGTATTTTGGGCTCCAACTCCATTCAAATTGCTGTGAAGTCCATGATTTTGGTTCTTCTTTATAGGTGCACAATACTCCATCATGTATATGTATCAAATATACACAAAATGTGCCTAGAAGTGTGAGACCTCCCACTTTGTTCCTTTTGCTGAAGGTTGCTTTGGCTATCTTCTTTTTTGTTTCTATATGAATTTTTGTATTGTCATTTCTAGGTATGAGAAAAACTATGTTGGTAATTTGATGGGTATTGAATCTGTAGATTGCCTTTGGTAGGATAGACATCTTAACAGTATTGATTCTTCCAATCCATGAGCATGGAATGTTTTTCCATTTATTTGTGTCCTTGTGCTTGTTTTTTGTTTTGTTTTGTTTTGAGCAGTGCTTTATAGTTCTCCTTGTAAAGGTCTTCTGCTTCTCTGGTTAAGTGAATGACAAGATATTTCTTTCTCTCTTTTTTTCTAATAGCGGCTATTATGAATGAGATTGTGATTTTTATTTGGTTCTCTGCTTGTTGCTGAGGTATAGAAATGCAATTATATTTTGCACATTGATTTTGTAAACTGAAACTTTACCAAAATTGTTTATCAGTGTGAGGAGGCTTGTGTAAGATTCCCTAGGGTTTTCAAGGTATAGGATCATATCGTTCACAAAGAAGGATAGTTTAACATCCTATTTTTCTATTTGGATACCCCTGATTTCCTTCTCTTGCTTGATTGTTCTGACTAGGACTTCTAGCACTATGTTGAGCAGGAGGGGTGAGCCTAGGCATCCTTGTCTTGTTCCTGTTCTTAGTGGAAATGCTTCCATGTTCTGCCCATTAAGCAAAATGTTGGGCTGTGGGTTTATTATGGATAGCTCTTACTGTCTTGACCTTCTATGCCTAGGTGCTCAGGGGTTCTTATCAAGAAGTAATGCTGGATTTGGTCAAACACTTTTTCTGCATCTAATGATATAATTATGTGGTTCTTAGTGATGCAGATTTTTAAGGTCAGCCTGGGCTTCGAGAATGTCAGCTTAATGGGTCGGCCAGGCAAGCGTGAGAGGGGACCATCAAGGGGTTGGTAAACCTAGTCTCAGAAGTATCAGCTTGACATGCCAAGCCCTGAGAGTGTTGCAATTTGGTGGGCTGGCAAGTCTAGCCCATGGAGTGTTGACTCTAATGGGCTGGCAAGCCAAGTCCTGAGAATGTTGCTGGATCAGTGGGCTGGCAAGCCTAGTCCCTGGAGTGTCTCAGTTTCAGAATCTCGCCTTCTTCCGGCAGCTCTTCTGGTTCAGTTGACTTCATCAGCTGGCAAGCCAGACTCTGGGGTGCATGGCTTTTTGGCTCTAATGACCTTCTACAGCTCTTCAGGTTGCAGCTCTTCAGGGTCGAGGTTCTTGTCTCATGCCCAGGTAGAATGAGAGACACAGACAGCCAGAAAGTGAGAAAGCAGGATTTATTGAGAAGACAAAAAACCTCCCACAGAGGGAGGACACCCAAAGTGGTTGCCTGCCTCTGGAGTCAAACCTGGTGCTTATGTAGCCCTAAGTTCAAGCTGATTGGCTAGCACTAGCTGTGAGCTGTAGCTGTTCTAATTGGTCAGTATTAAGGACCAATCGGCAGGAGGTAGGGGCCTAAACATGAGCCAATTTGTTGCTTTTCTATTCCAACAGTGAATACTTAAGCTCTAGCCTGAGAGGCCTGCTGGGATTTCACTACATCGTTACCAGAGGACCCGCCTATTTGCCAAGGCTTTCTCTAGCTGTCTTCTGTCTCATTGGTTTTACATGTTATAGTGGTGAATTAAGTTCATGGTTTTGTGAATATTGAACCATCCCTGCATTCCAGGAATTAAGCCCACCTGGTCATGGTGGATGGCCCTTGAGATGTGCTGTTAGACTTGATCTGCTAGAATCTTGTTGAGGATTTTTTTTGCGTCTCTGATCACCAAGGAGATTAGTCTGTAATCTCTTTTCTTGTTGGATCTTTGCCAAGTTTGGGTATCAGTATGATCTTAACTTCATAAGATGAGTTGGGGAGAATTCTATCATTTTCGGTTGCTTGAAGTACTTTCAGTAAGATTGATATCATCTCCTCTTTGTATGTCTTGTAGAATTCATCTGGGAAGCCATCTGGCTGGTGTTCTTTTTTTTTTTTTTTTCTTTTTTCTTTGCAGGGAGATTTCTTATGACTGAGTCAATTTTCTGAATCATTATTAATCTGTTTAGAATTTCAATTTCTCCATGTTTCAACATTGGGAAGTTGTATGGGTCAGAAAGTCCTCCACATTTTTTAGGTTTTTCTATTGTATTTGCATACAGGTGTTCATAGTAATCTTTTACAGTCTTTTTAATTTCTTCAGGGTCAATTGTGACTTTGCCTTTTGAAATTCTAATTGTATTTTATTTGGACTTTCTCTCTCTCACTGTTTTTTAGTCAATCTGGCCAGATATCTGTCAATCTTATTTATCCTTTCAAGAACCTGCTTTTTGTCATGTTGCTCCTTTCCATGGCATTTTTGTCATTTATATCCTGCAATTTTGATTTTGTCTTGGTGATCTGGATTCTTCTGCTGAAGTTAGGATTTAGATGATCTTGCCTTCTGGCTCCTTTGGTTGTGACAGTCAACTGTTTACTTGTGATTTTTCAGTTTTCTTGATGTGTGCATGCAATATTAAAAATTCTCCTCTTAACACTGCTTTCAACGACCACTGCTTAACAACCCACAGGTTCTGATAAGATGTCCATTTGTTCCTTGACATGAATAATTTCTACTACTGATGGCAGGATCAGTACTGCCCAAAATGCTAGAAAATGTGAGAACAGCACCCCAAGACCACAGACAACTCTAAACCACAGTAAAATCTAATTTCATAGCTCTCTCTTTCACTAGTCACTCAAAACTAATTGCCTTGCCAGCCATTTTTCTTTCTGGATGTATCTTAGAGGCTGTGGTGTCCATGACCTCATTTGCCAACAATAATTCTTATTATGCTTACATAAGTAGGCTACAGGACCACTTTGCTTTTCCCTCCAAATGCTAGACACACATTTATTTCTCTTTAGGACTCATTCATCAGTCATGTCTCCAGGTTAAATCACAAGGTAATCTCAATGACACCACCACATTTTGGGGTACCCAAGTCATCCTTTCCCTGATGCTGAGAATTTCTACTAGCTCAAGCTTAATAAAGCTACCTCTTCTCTGAGAGTGAGTCATTTTCTTGGGATTGACTTTGTCTTTTTTCTAACTATATCCCCAATAGTATTTCTCAAGTATTCTTGAAAGAATGTCTAAGAATAACACAATATTATGGTGACCAAATATATGGTAAGTTATGAACTACATGGATATATGTAGGTGTGTGTGTGTGTGTGTGTGTGTGTGTGTGTGTGTGTGTGTGTGTGTGTGTTGGTATAGAGAGTTTATAATTTACCCTATATTTATGCTTATATATTACACACACACACACACACACACACACACACACACACACACACACAAATTAGCTCCATTTTGTGGATGAAGAAACCAAGACACAGAAGTTAGGTAATTTGCTCAAGATTAATGAGCTAATATGTGACAGAGCTGAGATGAGAAAACCAACATTTTAACTTTAGAGCAAATATTCTTTTATTTGTTTTTTTTGACATTGGAAAGTGTAGTTTATTTAGAAAGTAAAGAGAGAGGAGATTCACATTCCCAAGGCATGGGAGAGGGCCAAAGCTAGAAAACATGGAGACCATAGCTCAAAGAGCTCATGGCCTGACCATAGCTTAACAAAACAATGACCTAAAGCTAATATTCTTTATGGTGGTGATATTTATATTGTTTGTCCATTTGTAGTCTGCTTTTCTTTTTTTCCATATTCAATTAATATAGTGACATATATGCAGGTATTACATTAAAATATAAATAAATAAGTATAAACTCACTAAGGAAGATATATTATTATCCAATTTGTTTAACTATAAAAGCACAAGGCTTTTTTTGTCACTTTGGAAGGTTACTTAAAAAATATTGCATTGAGTAGAAGTTCAGTCAGTCAACAAATTAATTAATTACTAATGCATTTATAATATATACACACAGTGTTTGGAACTGTATTTTTTTTTTAGCTATTTGTTGAAGGAGGAAAATAAAACAAAAATAAAACCTAATTGGTGATTTGAAAGAGCTATTTATCTAACTGGATTAGCACAGTTTATATAAAGTTTGATAACAATAAAGTACTAAATTGTGCTATGAGGTCACTGATACAAAAGTAAAGGAAAATTCATTTTGAACCAGAGGCACCAATGAGGAGAAAGCTTAAGCTCAGTATTTAAGGAAGAATACAACTTAAAAATTAGAGAAATAGGATAGAGTTTTAAAGAAACCAGTAGAGGTTGGGTGCGGTGGCTCACACCTATAATCCCCCAGCACTTTGGTAGGCTGAGATGAGAGGATTGCTTGAGCCTGCGGATTTGAGACCAGCCTGGATAACTTGGTGAGACCTTATCTCTACAATAAATAAAAAAATAAGCTGGCCATAGTGGCACATGCCTATAGTTCCAGCTACTTGGAAGGCTGAGGCGGAAGGATCGCCTGAGCCCAGCAGTTTGAGGCTGTGGTGGCCAGGAGCATGCCACTGCATTCCAACCTGGATGACAGGGTGAGACTCCAACTCAAAAAAAAGAAACCAGCAGCAGCTAATTGGAAGGCTGAGGCGGAAGGATCGCTGGAGACCAGCAGGTTGAGGCTGCAGTGGCCGGGAGCAGCCTCCAGTATGGGTGGCAGAGTGAGACTCCAACTCAAAAAAAAAAAAAAAAAAAGGAAAAAAAAAAAGAAAAGATAGATTAGTACATGTTTTCATCTAAAATATCATATGTACAAATAGATAAATGGAATAGATCTGGTGGTAATTTCTAGACAATTTTCAGTAATGTGGAGTGAGTCTTATTCCTTGCATATATTTGTTTGTTCATTCAGAAATATTGTTGAGTGATAACATTTGTGCAGAATCCTGAGCAGGCATGCTTTCTGCTGTCGCTGAAAGATTTTACTTCCTATTCTAGTTGTAGCTTAAAACTCCTTAAAGATAGAAATTATATATATTAAGATGAAAATATATATATTTTTTAACTTTTCAAACATAATAGAGCCTACTAGAGAACACATTAACCAACATGAATGAAAGGGAGAGTCTTAAATGTAAACAAATTCAATCTAAGCCTACACAATTGCAAAGAAATAACTTGGGAGAAAATAGGATGATATATAGATATAAATGTTATATCATTTTATACTCTCTGTATACAAGATAAACTATTTTTGATGGCAAGGGTACTTGTACTCCACTTCTCATGGAAATTTTTCTCCTAGCACATTCTGATTATTACTCTCACCTACTTTTACAGCAAGAGTCCAGAGACCTACATAATTTCAGCTTTAATCCTGACAAAAAAAAAGAAGCAATATTCTAGCTTCAAATCTCCAATTGCACACCAGTTATTCATTTAGAGTAACTGACATTTGTACTCATCATCTAAATAAATGATGTAATGGAGACAGTCTTACTGTTTTTTGGACACAAACTAGTCTGCTCCACATACACCTGAGAGGAAAAAAACAATCAAATGGGTATAATGAAGATGCACTCTAATAAAGTAATTAAGGATCATTTCACTACTCAAGAATTTAAAATCTTGAATGATAAATATGGTATTTGTATAACCATCAAACTTTATCTTTAAAAAAAATAGAATAAAAACTGTTCCATCCTTTCATAAAGATCTAATCTTATATCAGTAATAAATATTGTCAAGGTTAATTAGTATATGTGTTATTATCTAGATCGCCTATGCCTGAATTACAACATAATTATAAAATATCTTTATGAAGATGTCTAAGGACATTTCAAATTGAGAGGAAAAAGCACACATAATTGTGCTCATTCATGCACAGAGCAATTGGAACAGATTGATTTGAACATGAAGGGAACTTACAGAAAAAGTAACAAAAAGCAAACAGTATTCCTCATCTGACAGAAAAAAGCCTTGTTTATTTAAAATTAATTGGATTACAGAAATAACTTACTTCCAAAGAATAAACCATACATTAAACTTAAATTGAAAGAACAGAAAGTGCACATTTTAAAAAAGGTATACATAGGTACTTTATTCAAATAATTCCAATGACAAATACTTATTGCCCACACATTGTGTGAAACCATTGAGTTAGGTTTCGAGGACAAAAAATAGAACGATAAAATTATTTTGTAAGATGCTAACAGCATGCTGTGGGACTCAGTTACATGAGCACTATAAAATATTGTACAAGTACAATAATGGGGATGCATCTAGATTTAATGAAAATACAAAAAAAAGTGCACTATTTAAACTCTTGGCAGTATGTGAAGGTGATGGAATGGAAAAAAGTTGGTAGACAGTGTTTGGGATGGTAAAACATTCTGGAGAAATGATTACTGAAATGAGTAATCAGTCAGTGGTACTCGATGTTACCTAAGTGCTAAAAGAACCACTAGACAAAAGGGGTGATATGAGCAGAGGCGTGAAGAGCGTGGTGTTTTCAGAATAGAATCATGTTGATGTCCTCACAACACCCATTTGAATGAGATGGTGTTGTGTTGCGTTAGAGAAATAAGACATGATATCTGAAAGGATAATTTAGATCTAAAGAAATGTATAATGTATCTGAAAAAAAAATTATCAACATTGTAAAGATGTCCATCCTACCAATGGCAATCTACAGATTCTGCACAATACACATTAAATGACCAACATAATTCTTCTCTGATCGGGAAATGACAATACACAACTTCATATAGAAACATTAACGACCACGAATAGCCAAAACAATCCTTAGCAGAAGAAACAATGTGGGAAATATCACACTTCTAGACTTTAAATTTTATTATAAACCTTCTATACTTGCTGGCAGGAATGCAAACTAGTTCAATCTCTATGGAAAACAGTGTGGCGATTTATAAAAGAACTAGAAATTGATCTTCCATGTGACCTCCCTACTGGGAATATATCTGGAGAAACTCAAATAATTCTATAAAAAAGATATCAGTGCACGCACTATTCACAATAGCAAAAACATGAAAACAACCATGGAACCCATTGAAATTGGACTGGATTAAAAAAATGTAGTACATATACACAATCGAATATTACGCAGTCATAAAGAAGGACAAACATATGAACTTCACAGCAACTTGCATGGATTTAGAGTCTATAACACTCAGTGATCTATCACAGAAACAAAGAAGAGGGTACCACATGTTCTCACTCGTAAGCGAACCATTAATATTTACCATAACACTATAAGAAAGGAATTGGCAGTAGTGGGATACTGCTGGGGTGGTGAGGGGCACAACATCAATAAGTTTCCCTGACTTCAAACTAGGCAAAGTAGGGACCAAAGTGATGCCCATACTTTACATGTATAAGTTCCACTTGTATACCTAATACTGAATTGTACCCCACATCTTTAAAATAAAATATATATTTAAAAAGATAATTATGTTTAGCCCAACCAACTAGTCCAACACTGACTGAGTGTATTACTTTGATTCTGACCTTAACTACATAGAGTTAGCACAGACCCCACAAGCTAAGGGCAAAGTCCTCCATAAGACTATCTCACTTAAGATATGAGATGCAACCTGCACTTCTGACAAACTGGCCACAACATCCAGGGTTCCTGTGACCCCTACCAGATTTTCTAATTGACTAGAATGATTAGCAGAACACACATGTTTATTGCAGCACTATTCACAATAGCAATTCACAGGGAAGTGCTATGCATGTAATGATACATTTCTTCCAAACTATACACATAAATGTGGGTTCTGAGAGAGTATGGAGAGCTTCTAAGTCCTTTCATGCAATCAGGGTGTGTCACTCTGGTACATCAATGTGTTTTGAGCTTAGGTGTATAGGGTTTTATTAAGGCTTCATTATGTATACATAGTTTATTAAATCACTGACCATTCCCAATCCTCCCAATACCTGGTAGTTGGGCTAGCTTGAAGTCTCAACCCTCTCATGTAACTGGTATTTGATTAGCTCCTATCTGGAAGCTACACAGGGGTCCACCATGAGTTATCTCATGAAGTTTCAAAATCTATCAACACTTGACTAGTATTGTTTCATCTATATTCCCTTCTTCTTTTCTATTTTTCCCTCAGATTGTTTGGAAGTAAATCTTAGACTTCATACAATTCCACTTGTAAATATATTTCAAGTTTGCAATTTTAATTTGGTTTTACTGTTAGTTACAAACAACCGATCGTCAAGGCCTAAGGCATAAGAAAGACCAAGATTGAACTCTAACTACATAATAGAAGGCTTATAAAGCTATCAACTCTTTAAATTTGCTTTAGAATAATCTTCACTAAATCTACACTTGATTAAAATTTATATGTTTCTGCCAGGCTCTGTAGCTCAGCCTATAATACCAGCACTTTGGGAGGCCGAGGCTAGCGGATTGCCTGAGCTGGTGTGCTTGAGACCAGCCCAGGAAACTTGCCAAGACCTCCTTTCTACAATTAAAAAAAAAAAAATTAGCTAGGTGTGGTAGCATACACCTGTAGTTCTGGTTACTTGGAAGGCTGAGACAGAAAGATCATCCGAGCCCAGTATGTCGAAGCTGGAGTGACTGTGAGTGCGCCACTGCACTCCAGTATGGGTGACAGAGTGAGACTCCAACTTAAAAAAAAAAAAAGTATAAGTAAATATATCTCTAACATAATACATAATTTGAAGTAACATTTAAAGTTAGAAAATAGTCATTTTATATTTTTATTGTATTAAAATACCATATAAAATAAAATATAGCCAAGAGGTGCCAGACATATTCATATTCATCTTATCAATAATTTAGGATCAAGTAACAAATAAAAATTCTGAAAGTAGAATTATCAGTTGATAATAAAGGCAAATTTTGTCATTTTTTGTTAGCTCAACTTTGGTAAATTTTTTATGTATGTTAGTTTATATTTGGTTTCTAATTCTAATTTTATATGACACATTAAGATTTAAACTTTTAAAAATGTAATTAATATAGAGTCAGTGAAATAAAATAATATTCTGCTAAATGGTGATATATTTGTTTATTACTCGAAAATAAACTACTTTACTACAAATAGTACTTCATTATGTAACATATTTAAATGACTAACAATACCAATTATTTCTAGAGAAATTCTTTAAACAAATTATATATTTAAACCAAAGAAATTTTCTAGGAAAGTTTAGAAAACATTGCTCAATTCATAGGTATCCTATCAGAGTTCAGTTAGAGAAGGATGACTAAGAGTGCCATATAACAAAATATTTACTACAAGTGTTTGTTTATGCAATTGTGGAAGTTAAACAGTTCATCTATAACTATGGCTTCTGTATCTGGTGCTGGGTCTGAAGTGAAGAGGTCAAGCAGCACACAGGGAAATATAATGTAAAGAAGAGCAAGGGCAAACTGAAATTTGTGAGGATGGATTGCAACCTATGAGTATGAACTTGAAAACATGCTAGACTTTCAATACCTCCAATTGTCCAACTTCACTGATATGAGTGATCTTTAGAGGAAGATGATGCTATTTGCCTAGGGCATAGACACATACCTAGACAAGGAGTCAAAGAAGATGAAGGTTGAGATCCAGCAGATGGAAGAGGATGTGGAAGCCTTGCTACTGCATCATAACAAAAAGGTAAGTCAGCAAGTCTACAACACTATGCATGAACTATTTTGTGTCTGATCCTCCATTGACCCTTTGAATCTCAATCAAGATGTTCACATCCACTTTCCAAATTTCACACATACTTTTCTGTAGTGGCTAACCTTACCTAAGAAGCATAAAGGGAATGAGATTCTGGGAAATATTGTTCCAGCTTCATGAAATTGTGACAGTAGAAAGCTACCAAGGTGTATCACTTTCCATCTTGGAATCCATACACATCCTTATTAACCATACATAAATTCTAAAACTGTAATTCCTCCTAACATGACCCATTCATCCCTTCTATATTAACTTTTCCTAAAGAAATTTACAAAATTATTTTATTCATCTTTGGCTGATGATTATTTCCTTTTCAGGAGGAGTCACACTTCTTTTGATATCCTATAATCTAAATATTGAGGTGCAATATTAGTTATTAACACATTTTATGTTAGTTGATAAAATAATGGGAGAAATAAAGGTAGAATTCTTAAATTATGAAATAAAAATGAAACACTTGTGACAAATATAGTCTTCATTTCATATTGGTCATAAGGCCATATATGGTATTTTTCACCACCTTTTGTGACAACCATTCTATATTTCTTTGCAATCACCTCAGCTGGTTGTGGCTCCTTGAATGATTAGATAAGCAAAACAACCTTTATTTCTAAATGTCTGGGTTATCAGACACCCTGACTCTATTGAGTTCAGATGATTTCCCATTGATATTAATCACAGGACATGTGGACACTCATAGGAGACCCAGAAAGCAAAACATAATTCTTACACTCTAGTGTTTGTATAATCACAATGTCTCCTTTACAATCAGGATCAATTACCCTACCTCATACAGGGATCCCCTTTCTTCCTATTTATTGGCATGAATATTCCAAAGAGGTAACAAAGTATCAATTTCCAGTTATTTGGAATCGTTATGTCCCCTGAAAAAAGCTGGCTTTAATTTGCTGATATTGATTACAATATAAAAATGCATGTTTGCATATACAATGTAACATTTATTTAAAGTTCTTTTTTGCATATGCTATATTTTCTTTGATTATAATTTTTTTTCTAATCCCGTTACTTTGTTTCATTATTTTAGATTCAAGGGGCACAGGTGAAGGTTTTCTATATGAGTATATTTCATGATGGCGAGATTGGGCTTCTAATGCCATCACCCAAATGATGAGCATGGTACCCAATGTATAGTTTTTCAACCCTTACTCTCCTCCTAATCTCCTCAATTTAGGAGTCCCAAGTATTAGTTGTTCCCATATTTATATCTGTATGTACCCAGTGTATAGCTCCTACTTTTAAGTGAGAACATGTAGTATTCAGTTTTCTGTTTTCGTGTTAATTCGCTTAGGATAAATGGCCTCCAGCTGCATCTATGTTGGGGCAAAGGACATAATTTCATGCATCTTTATGGTTGTGCAGTATTCCGGGGGGGTGTATATGTACCACATCCTCTTGATCCAGTCCACCATTGATGGGCACATCAACTGGTTTCATATTTTTGCTATTGTGAATAGTGCTATGATAAATATGAGTGCAGGTGTCTTTTTGGTAGAGTGATGTGTGTTTCTTTGGGTATGTACCCAGTAGTGGGATTGCTGAGTCAAGGGGTAAATCTGTTTTTAGTTATTTGAGAAAGCTTCAAACAGCTTTCCACAGAAGATGAAAGAGTTTAAAATCCCACCAACAGTGTATGTGTTCCTTTTTTCTGCATCCCTGCCAATATCTGTTGTTTTAGCCTTGTCCTCTTTGATGTTTCAGTGGAGCTCTCCCTAGAATGCATCTGACTTTATTCTCTTCAGTAGATCATTATATTATTTTTCAACTTAACTTGGTTTTCTTAAACTTCCTCAGATTTTCTCCTACATCTTGAAAATGGAACTTCCTTTTAAGGAATTAACCTACAGGCTAGTCAATGCAGTCCTGCTCACTGCACCTGTTCCCTCGAACGTTGATCTTCCTCTGTGGTTACTCCAGAGAGTTCTCATTTTGAGCCATAATTTTTTCAATCTTTAGTTTCTATATTTTTATCAGTACTTTTCACCATTAATCTAATGATATATGCTTTATTTGATAAAACTAAGACTTATCCTTGATGCTATAGAAACATTGTTTTCTACCATTTATACGTGCAGAATTCAAGGATTACTGCTTTATGGGTTACATTTTATTTTCTTTGTGATTTTTAATTCCATTTTTTTAAAAATGCAGAATGTGTAAAAAAAGTTCAGAGAATAGTAAACATGTGTTGCAACCCAGAACAACAACAACAAAAAGTTTGCTTGCTTCCTTCTAAAATATGGGAAAGATTACGGATACTCCAATTCTTAGTCTTTGTTTCCAACTAAGAAGAAAACATGCAGTCATTGAATGTATTTAAAGACAGTATGTTTACATTTTTATCATTCATTGCATATACTTATTCTATAAATATTTCTGTAGTGGCTGATATGTATCTGGCAACGATCTAGACTCAGGAATTCAGCAGTGAATAATACAAAACTAGCATAGCTTTTGTTATCTTGGCATTTACCTATACAGTCTGTTTATTGTTCTGCTCTGATGCCAAATGACTTTGGACTCTACTCCAGATGATACTTCATTACAGGTTTATTTCTGGGACCTTTTCAAGGTCAGTAGCAGTCATCTCCTCAAACTAATCTCAAGTGTGTCATTATTTGATCAACACCTTCTATTTTATCACTCACTTGTAGTATTATTCAAATTACAACAATCCTTCTACTAAACTGTATTCTACAATTAGTACTTCTACCTTTTCATTGTCTCATAATACCCTTACACCTTCTTTTTCGCTATAATTTGATTACATTTCATGAGCAATAGGGTTAATCATTCTGCTGCAAACACCCTCATTCCCTTGGAATCTTTTTTTATTTATATATACTCATTTGGCTAAACTATAACCCCAGCCCTAAACTATAACACTAACTTGATATATATAGCTAAAGAAAAAAAAATATTTTGCTGAATCATCTTAAAAGGACATAAGTGAATATATAGACAATGAGCAGCCATTTTAGCATTGCTTAGCTTTGTCATGCTTTTCTAGCAGTTGACTTTAATTTACCCTCTAATCACTAGCCAAGGACAGAACCAGTTTCTCAGAAGTAGCTAATGATGATTGTTTTACAACCCCCTCCCAGCTTGTTTTGTAAACAAGTTAACCTAATCAATTCTTCTTGACCTTCATGACATGGTCCCCATAAACATGGCAGCAATCATGTGGCTAACCCACCCATCTGCCTGCTGTTCATCATCTGACCTCAGTACCTGTCCCTGATGTGATGATGTGAAGCAGACCACTACCCAATCACCTTAGTGACCTGTCCCCACCCCATCAAAGGGAAGGTTTAAAAGGCATTCAAATTTGAGCAGCCATTAGCCATTGCTTTCCTACAAACTGGCCAGGTCATGTGCTCATTGAGCTATGACCAGGCCATGATTCCTAACTTTGGCCCCCTCCCCTTGCTTGGGGTGAATCTCCTCTCTAATTTACTTTTTAGTCATTGCTTTGTTAAATGCTACTGTGTACACATGGCTTTTTGAGCTATGGCCACCATGTTTCCTAGCTTTGGCCCCCTCCCCTCCTTGGGGAGGTGAGTCTCCCCCCCCCGCATTTACTTTCTAGATTAACTATATTTTCCAATCTAACTTATATGAAATTCTTTACATCTTTTGCGTGGTACCAGATTGCAGACTCCCCTCACAGTCCGACCTAACATTTTGGAAGCCCCCTGGGAGATTTTTAACATGACACTTCTGATTTAAATTCATCGTAATGATTTCAACTGAACCTTCACTTCTACTTTATAATCACATTGTATCATTCTAACCGTCCACTCTTCCAGTCTGAAAGTCTTAATGTTTTTCTGACTTCAAGCATTCAGTTAATATTTAATTAATATCTACTTTTCCTTCCATTGCAGCAAAACTTCATAACTGAATATATTTCTTGATTTTATTTCTTTTTCTTCTTTTCTTTCTTTCTTTCTTTTTTTTTTTTTTTTTTTTTTGAGCTGAGTCTCACTCTGTCACCCAGACTGGAGTGCAGTGGACACTCCCGGCCATCACAGCCTCCACCTGCTGGGCTCCGGCGATCCTTCCACCTCAGCCTTCCAAGTAGCTGGAACTACAGGCGTGCACTACCACGCCCAGCTGATTTTTTGATTTATTGTAGAGATGAGGTCTCGCGTGCCCAGGTGGGTCTCGAACCCACGGGCTCAGGCAATCCACTCACCTCAGCCTCCCAAAAGCGTGGGATTACAGGCTGAGCCACCGAGCCCGGCTCTTCTTTTCTTTCTTAATCTCACTCCAGTCAAGCTTTTGCATCATCACAACACCAAAATATAGTTTGGTCAAGGTGTCAAGATCACCAATGACCTCCAAGTTGCTATACATCACGGTCACTTCACTATCCTTATCTTGAGACAGTATCTGAGCTATTTGTCAGATTAGGAAATAAACCCCTTCTTTCCTTGGCTTCCAAGTATCTTACTTAGTTTGAGTCCTATCTCATTGACTAATATTTCTTCTTTTTAAAATTTATTTCTCCTTATTTACTTATATATAAATCTTAATCTCCTCATTTATTTATATATACTCCAGGTATCTAGCTTTGAAGTCTTTTTATTGTTGTCTTATAGTCACTCTCAGAAATTTCTTTCTAGCTCATGTTTCTTATATATTTTCATATTTAAAAATATATATGCACATGCAAATTCAAAACTCTCCTTAACTTCAGCTAACTTAACTGTCTACTTAAAATCTCTACTTGACATCTCTACTTAAATGTTGAGTGATATTTCTAAATTAAATTATCAAAAACTGAGCTGTTGATATGTTCTCTCCTGACCCCCCAAAATATTCCTCTCTTTCTTATACCATATTGATTATTTAAAATTCTGACTTTCTAGTTCATCAGGCTAAAATCTTTGGAGTCCTCCTTACGTTTGGCTTCTGGGTTTTTTTGGGTTTTTTTTTTTGTATTGCATCCCGCGAGTCTATGTTAGTACTCTTGCTTCCTAAATTTAATCTAAACATTTGTTAATTCCTCCACTGTTACCTCTAGTCAAAGCCATAAAAACTGGTCAAACAGAATATAGCTAAGACTTTCTAACTAAAATCTCTGCTTCTGTCCTTGACTGTTATAGTCTATTTTCTTAAAAATAAATAAATAAATAAAGGTCAGATCTTATCACCTCAGTGCAGAATCTTCTTCCAGTGGCTTCCCATCTTGCTTAGAGTAAAAGGCAAAGCCTTTGCAAGATCGACAAAACTTTGTATAACTCTTAACCCTGTAGATGCCCTCTGAGTGTTTTGCTCAGGTTCACTGCAACCACTATCATTAGTTCTGGTTCCCTCCCATCCTGTTATTGTAATAGAACACAGCTGC
Source organism: Cephalopachus bancanus (assembly GCA_027257055.1). NCBI lineage: Eukaryota > Metazoa > Chordata > Mammalia > Primates > Tarsiidae > Cephalopachus > Cephalopachus bancanus. The sequence continues at coordinate 7,205,557 of JAPVLO010000068.1, read as the reverse complement.
AAGCTTTTTCTGAGACTGCCCTGAGCAGCTGCAGCCACGTTGCCCTCAGAGAGCTGATAGTTCTAGGGCATTTTACATTCTCTCAAACAGATTTTAACATGTAGACTAACTTGTGTTAGGATATGAAAACCCAGCTGTAGTGCCTGCTGTTGGAATCAAATCCAGGAAGTAATCTGTACTCCAGAGATCCCCTGAAAGACCAGACCGAGTCTGGAACTCTGCCTGAAATAACAGACTTACTGTGTTTCTTCCCCTTCCTTTTTTGATGACACTATTCTTTTATCAGGTTCTTCTGGGAAAACTTCCATAATAAACTACTTGTATGTATGTTTATTCTCAGGGCCCGCTTTTGAAGACCTGTACGCAAGACAACCCCTCTACTCCAGTGACCTCTTTGGTCATATCTAATACTTTACTTTCCATTTTCTCAACTCCAGCTGCTGGTTTTGTTCCACTCATGCTTTTCCTCCATTTAGCAGATATCTTCCCTCTACACCTTTGCATTTGTTTTCTGTACCTGAAATGTTTTCTTTCACATATCCATACTGCTCAGTGTTTCAGCTTTCCCCTCGTACCTTTGCTCAAATATGCAGAATCAGAGAAGACTTCTTCCTCTTTTAAGATGCGATAATATTACTCACCCCAGACATATGCTGTCTCCCGATCTGCCTTCCCATTTTTGTTTTCTGTATTGCAGTTATCATCCTATACAAAACAATCTATTTTCTAGATAACACTTGTTTATTTACTGTCTCCCACCACAAGACAAAAATATCCTGAAGGTTGAAATTTTGTCTGAGTTTCCAGAACCTTAAACAGTCTACTAATGTGGCAAGACAACTAGTTATTTGATGAAACGAATAAATATGCATTTACAACAATATGTATTTTTTTCATGTTGACATTTTTGTACAGGGAAAATATACTCTATTGTATATCATGAAGCACATTTTTGTCATTCACGTTGTGTTTTTAGACTAATCCAGATCAGTTTCATTCATTTTAAATTGTTTTATAACAATCTGTCTTTTCAGTATAGTTTTGAGAAGTGAGAGGAAGCTATGTTTTTAGTCAAAGTTATTTACATAGATGTTACAGTTTTTCAATGCTTTTACTTATAGAATAGAAAGTCAGGTTAAATAAATTTTATAGCTATGAAAAAAATATTTTAATATTGTATACAGCAATTCAACAAGAGGAAATATCCTAATTACTAATAATTTCAAAGATGCTTTTATGTTTAGATTTATTGCTCTAATTTAAATTCTGAAAATCTTCCTATGAATATTGTATTGCAGGATATCCTATAAATAATATTATACAGAGAGAGTTTTAGCTTTCAAAATAACAGTTAAATAATAACAATAACAGCAGAACAATTGCTTCATAGATAGCTGGATGACAAAAATATTAACTGGGTATTAACATTAATTGGGCAAATTTCAAATCTAGGTAAGGTAATCTAAAGTCTTGGGATTCCAGCTTAGTCTTTAGTTGTGAAATAGTTGATAAAATGCTTCCTGAGGTAAAGAAATACAATTTAAATAGATAACAAAATAAAGATCTCCAATAAAAATCAATAGGTTTGTAGGAGATGTCAGAAGGATATTTATAAACAGCAATTGATAAAAAAATTCTAGAAAACTTAGAGTTAAATATGCTATCATAATTTTTGAAATTTTTTAGTGAGAGATTCCTGTTTCAGAAATTTCTATCTGGTGATAGGTTTATAAATTCACAGCTATAAAATATATTGAAATATATTGCTTTTAAAATACTTGTTTAACATCAGCACAAAGTGTTCTCCTTGAAACAAAGGTCAATATTAACAATCAACTTGATTTTCCAGGTCATGAAATGCGATTTGAAGTATTATCACTCTATAGAAAGAGATAGTTTTGTGTTTTTAATATAAAATTGAGACAAAGTATTTCTTATTTTTACTGTACTTGTTTTTGAGATCAGAAGTCCAGTGTTAGCACTGTATTTTAGTGCGAAAAACTCTACTATACAAATTAAGAGAACAGAATCCTGGGACTCCTCTACTCAATAAAGAAATGTCTAAAATTTGTAAGTTTCATTCAGATATAAATAGGCTTTCTATATTTAAGACAGTGTGTAGTTTTTAGAACTGTAAATATAAAATTTTTATCAAAATGTGTAACTATAACTTTAAAAAAATCACAGTTTTCATTAGTTTTAGTATAAAAAATCACATGACAAAGTAACACATTATGTTATATTACAGAAAAACACCATATTATTAATAATAAAATTTTAGATTGACTTCTAGTAATGAAATGTTTATACTTTAAAGTGTTTTTAATTACAACCTATCTTTTTGCCTAACACAAAGTTTGTGAGGCAATGCAGACAGACACTATTCCTATCTTATCAATGAAATAATTCACACAATTTCATTGATATTGCCAAAGTGTGACTGGTTAAATATGAACACACATTACCTTCCACAAAGGGTTTGGATTTGTGAAGTAGTTTTCTGAAACCTGCTTTTACTAACTGACACAGATACTCTTTTTTCATTGCTTTCCAGCTTTTTGTTCGGTAACATATAATTTGCTGCTCAAATTTGCTGTGGTGAGAATATTTATACCACAGAAATTGGTAAGAGCTAAAAATCAGGGATGTTTCTTGGGAGGCAATTTACCAGCACACTAATGGGTGTCCTTTCTGTGAATCCTGTTTTAACCAATAGATTTTCATAGAAGTGATTCTGTGCCAATTTTCTAGCTAGTTCTTCAGAGACTGGCCTGCACTTCTTGCCTCTTAGAATATTTGCTTTTAGAAAATGCCCAAGCAATCTGGGAATTAATTCACACGGACAAGAACTCAGACTGTAGCTACGGAGATGTAGCCAGGCAGCTATCATGGTGGCCATGGTGGCTTCCAGACATCTTCATATACAGGAATGAGTGGATACAAGGGTGGTGGCTACCAGGACAATAGATACCAAGATGGCCAGCACCATGGTAATCAAAGCGGTGGTTGTGGAGGGAGCAGGGGTCACTGGAGGCCGAAGGGCTCATGCAGTCCAGGGAGGAGGTTGGGGAGCAAGAAGGAGCCAGAATTATCACCAAGGGGGTTGGTTTGAGCAGCACTTCCAGCATGGATGTTATCAGTCTAATCATTCTGGATTTAGACAGGGAAGACATTACACCAGTTGAGGCTACAGAACCTTACATTTTGCTAGAGCTCAAGTGATAAAGACTTAGTTTCAGAATCTCAAATTCAGCATTTATTTTGAATTAATGTGAGACCACATGTGGCAGGCGGATTCCTACTTGGCATAAGTGTTTGTAGGTCTTCATTAAATTCTGTTGGTTTTTTGTTAATGGGGAAAAAAGAAAGAATTGAGATCCCATACTGAAAGCCAGCATTAGCTTGCCAACCACGTTGAAAGGCATCCTTCAGTCATAGTTGACTCATTCTAGCTGATAATACACAGACCAGACATCAGCTGTCCTCACGATCTCTAGCCAAAATGAAAGATTTGTGAGAAATATAGTTATTGTTTTGCTTTTATGCCCCTACATTTGGGGGTTGCTTTATAATGATACAATAAATAACTGAAATATAGACACAGCTTGAAAGTAGCCATACAAGAACTGGTACCAAGTTTTACTAATATCTTATTCAAAGTTCTTTCAACATCTTCATGTTTTTCTCTCCCTCCCCACCAATTTTAGTAATGGAAAATGAAAGAATACATATCCTGTCCTTAAGAATGTATTTCCAAAAAAAACCAAAAAAAGCTAGTGATTTAATTATCTTTTTAAAAATAGTTTTTCAGCCAGGCTCGGTGGCTCAGTCTGTAATCCTGTACCTTGGGAGGCTGAGGTGAGTGGATTACCTGAGCCCGCGGGTTCAAGACCCGCCTGGGCAACTTGGTGAGACCTCATCTCTACAATAAATCAAAAATTAGCCGGGCGTGGTAGCGCACGCCTGTAGTTCCAGCTACTTGGAAGGCTGAGGCGGAAGGATCGCCGGAGCCCAGCAGGTCGAGGCTGCGGTGGCCGGGAGCAGCCATTGCACTCCAGTCTGGGTGACAGAGTGAGACTCCAACTAAAAAAAAAAAAGTTTTTCACAGATACTTTCAAAAGTCACTATTACAGAATCACTGTTGGAATTCTAAGGCAATGTTTTAGGACTATATGTAATAATCAACTTCCTTTGAATGCCAAGTCATTGGTCTTTTTTATATGCTTAAAAATGATACCTACTTTTTTATTTGCTATTACAAATATCATGAGTAAAATTTGTAGAATTGCCAAGAAACTGAATATATGATTCATTTCAACTTAGTTATGCATCATAAAAAATTAACTGTATGTCAATGCAGTTTATCTTTCTTACTAGTATATCTGGAAACATCATTCCTTTTGTACATATTTAAAACAAAGTAAAATGAAGAGAGTCATATTGTTAATATGTTAATTGTTAATAAATTTTTCTCATTGTAGACATTTCAAAGGTTATATTAAATTATCTTAATAACTTGATATTGTGAGTAAAAATAAAATACAACCACAAATCAAAACATTGAATTGTTTTCTAACTTCACTAAAGTTATAATGACACGGTGGCAGGTCCTGATTGCCTGTCACTCTTACTATTGTCGTGGCAACTTACATCATGGTCCTTCTTTTATCTTCCATCTCTGGTCATATCACTTCCAGAAATGCATCCTTAAAGTAGGGTTCTATTTATAAACATATTTAATATTTGTATGCTCTAAAGAATAAACCTCAAATCCCTTGCATTTTATACAAACCCTCCATGTTCAGATCTTAACATTTTATTTTACATCTTACAAACTAGACTCGTCTCTCTTTCCTTAATATTTTCCATCACTGTATGGATGACCATATTGACCGTTCTCTTTGAAAGTTCCCCTCCATCTATGTATACTGAATTTTAAGTCAAACATTAAGGCCCAATTCAAAAAGCATACATGAAGTGTTTCCAACAACAAATCAGGGCTCATGTTCCTACATTCACACTGTTCTACCTATTATCGAATCTCGTCTGTGTTAATATTATTCTATAAAAGCACATTTATACTACTAATAATTCTCCAACTTCCAATCTCTTCTTTTTTTGTTACTAGCACTTTCTAACTTTTCGTTTACCCCACACTGCACATACAGAGAACGCACTTCCCAATACTTTTGTGGGTAGATATGGTTGTATAATAAAGTTCTCAATTGTTTTCAGGATGAACTTTGCCTTTAGATCCATCACTCTTCATTTTGTCTTTTACTATTTCCTCTTTCCTGTGGTCTGGAACTTGGATGTGGAGTTGGTGAAGCAAATTTGAATGGCAGTCGTTGAGGAAGAGAGAAGAAAGAGACAGAACCCGGAGCCTTGGATCATCTAGTGGAGACAAGCAGCCTAATTACACTGGGCCACCAGTCTACTGCATTGTTAGATGAGAAATAAGGGGGAGGGGGAAAGCCCATAATTTATTTATAAAAACTGTATATTTATTCTTGTATGCTTAAACTTCAGTCACCTTCAAAGTACTCTCTGTATGATATGTCTGTTGAGTTGCTTTTTCCACTGCTCTAAACAGTTTTTGAACTCATCAATTTTGATGCCTTTTAGTGCTTCTGCTGTTTTTTGTTTCACATCTTCCAAATAGGCAAAATGTTTGTTTTGAGGACATTTTTCACCCAGCAAACAAACAAAAAAAAAGTCATTCAGGGCAAGATCTAGTGAACAGGGAGAGCAGGCTATGGGGGTCATTGCCATTTTGAGTCAAAAACTGCTGAATATTTACCCCCGTGTTGGCAGGTGCACTTGTAAATCTCCCATCACGAAATGGGCAAATGAGTTAAAAGAATCTCTAAATAAGTAAGTAAGTAAGTAAGTAAGTAAAGTAAGTAAGTAAATAAAGTCACTGAAGCCAAACACAGCCTCTCACAACACCAGCTGGTACACTAATGTCAATGGGTTCCTAGAACACTTATCTAGCAGGGGAAGCCTCTGCTACAAGGATCCCACCCTCCAAAAAGAGATAATTTTGTTTTCTTTTGGATTCTCCCTCATACATGTGATTCTATAGCACCCAAGAGCAAATACCTTAACTAGTACACTGGTACTAGCTCTGAACTTTTAAGGGTAGAAACAGTGCAGATTTGCAAAGTTGTGTAGCCACATTTTTTTTTTCTATTTCTCCTGTCATCATAGCACAGCATCTTGCAAACACTAGATATTCAGATATCGTTAAATTGCATTGCACCAGCCGGGCTCGGTGGCTCAGCCTGTAATCCCGCGCCTTTGGGAGGCTGAGGTGAGTGGATTGCCTGAGCCCGCGGGTTCGAGACCCGCCTGGGCAGGCGAGACCTCATCTCTACAATAAATCAAAAAATTAGCCAGGCGTGGTAGTACTCGCCTGTAGTTCCAGCTACTTGGAAGGCTGAGGCGGAAGGATCGCTGGAACCCAGCAGGTTGAGGCTGCGGTGGCCAGGAGCGGCCACTGCACTCCAGTCTGGGTGACAGAGTGAGACTCCGACTCAAAAAAAAAAAAAAAAAAAATTGCATTGCACCTAAAAATAATGTTATTTGGAAATATTGAATTGTAAGCTTCTGCTTATTAAGTTGCTTTTTTATCTTATTAGCATTAGCTTATCTTAGAATAACCTATTAAAATAATTAGAGAATCATTATTTGTCATACTAAACACAATAAGATAAGACATTCACTGTTTAAAAGAAAAAGCTTTGTATTTCAGAATTACAGTATATCTGTGGAGATAAAACTTTGGCAGAGAAAATAAAAAGATTAGAGCAGAAATACTTTATGAAGTGTCTGTGCCTCATTTATAATAATGCTATGTGCATAAAGTAAAATCTTAAAAATGATCCATAAGCAAATGATATTTATTCAATAGGAAATATCATAAAGACCAAAGGGAATTTAAATCTGATTCAGAATTATTCAATAAAGGTCAGTGGAAGGTAGATGGAGAGGAAAAAATAAAAGAACATCAGTGAAAGGAATTTTCAACAATGTCCTCATCAGAAAGGTCAATCAAAGTCATGTTCTTACTGTTTTAAAAATTTTAAAAATCAGTTAAGAATTGCTAGGTAGTATTAAATGAGAAAGTTTGCCTTTAGCAACTTTTTAAAACTGAAAAATATCTAAATTATTTTGTCTTTAACCATTTACCACTGCATACAAGAACCAGAACATCAACCAATTGACCAACAAACAAAAACAACAACAGTTAAAATACTGCTACAATCCCTTTGGCATAGATAAGCTCTCTCTCTCTCTTCACATGACTACTGTCACCTTATAACCAGAAATGTAAGTACTGCTGAATCCTGTGTCTGGCAACTTTATTATTAAATATATTTCTGGATCCAAGAGGCCTTGCAGCATTTATAAAAGCTAAAGAAAAATATGCAACTCAAAACAGAAAAACCTTATATATATTCAAGAGAACCATGGACATCATAAACCTATGTAAAAACTCCTAAATCATTACCATGGTATGAGAGAAATTCTTTCTTTACTTTTGGTTCTTTTATAATCTGGTTTAAGCGTGATTAATTGATGACTTTAATGTATCCAGTTAAAGGGTTTCACAGTGTGTATCGGTCTATACATTTTCTGACATGCTTAGGTAACTGGCCTCATGACATCATACAGGTCAGAATTTCTGCCTCCCCTAAAGTTCCAATAATAATAGGAGTGATTTTAAGCTAATATAAGATAGCATTTAGATGTTTTGAACACTTCTGATTGGCCTAACAGATGTGGTCTTGGGGATTACTTTGCATGAGAGAAAAGTGCTCATTCTCAGAAACACTAGTGTTTGAACACAAGGAATTAATATGAGAAAAATATCTCAGAGGTGAAAAGAATATCAATTTTTCATATAAGTTTCTGTTTAGAAGGAAATAGAATTAGTTTTTCTCATATTAGTATAGAACATAGTGGAAAGCTTTAAATGAGTCAGGAATAAGGTAAATCAAAAAAGAGATCTTGATAGCCATTTAACTTCTTTAAGGTGACCAACGAGAGAAATCCCTTCTGTGACATTTGACAGCAACAATTGTTTCTTTTAAACATCAGAAGTCTCAATAATAAATTATCATAAAGACCAGATTACGAGAGAAGTAAATTGCTTAAAAGTGATCATTATTTGAGAGGTCCATAGTACCTTATGAATATCACACAAATGCCTATGGGAAGGAACTTGAGGACCTGATTATAATAAACACATGATTTGAAATTAAAATAAAAATGTTATTTTGCCATTAAAAATGCTAAGTCACGGTCTTAAACATATAAAAAATGTGTATTCCTATAGAGAGTTGACATGAATAACTTAAAAATTTCATAGAAATAGTATGAATACCTATAGTTCCTACTACTTGGAAGGCTGAGGCGGAAGGATCGCCGGAGCCCAGCAGATCGAGGCTGTGGTGGCCGGGAGCAGCCACTGCACTCCAGTCTGGGTGACAGAGTGAGACTCCAACTCAAAAAAAAAAAAAAAAAAGAAATATTATGAATATTTGTATAGTTATTTTTTTCATTGATGTGAAAAAATAAGTAATATTAAGTAGGAAAAAAATGTATTGGATATGGAGTATTGATAATATGTTTCCTTTTGGGAAAGAATGAATCAAGGTTTTGACACCTTGCTTTGTGAAGCTTAGTGTTGTGGAATATGTAATATTGATTGGGGAGCCCCAAAAGAAGACTTAGGATATCAAAGTTCCCTTGAGGTGGAAATAATCTGTATTAAATGGGCTGTGGATTGCTTCCTCAGGTCTTCATTGTTGTACAAGATGGCTATTTCTTGAATGAACAAATCTTAGAGTAGAATTATTCCTAAACGAGACATCCTAAGAGTACAGACAACACAAAATTTTGGTGGGATCGAACATCATGGTTTAAGATAACAGTGGGGAAAGAGAAACATTTTTGCTCTAATAAACTCATGTTGAAACTCTAGCAGTAAGACCCATTGGTAATATCAACAGATGAGGGGGAATATCATATAGCAATGATCTGTTTGTAATAACGATATTTTGAAGTAGTAAAAGCAGCAGTCGAAGCAAGAAATGAAGTCTGATTGCTGTCTGATTATAGCTTCAAGATTAATCAGCTGGGCTCAATAAAGCTACTTGGATTCAAATTTTGATTGTTTTTTAACTTGTTAGTGGGACAGACGTCTTACAATACATATTTTTCGCAATATGTATAGCAGGAGAATATGGGTATGGTACTGCACAAAGATGTGATTATATTATTAAACATCCTTTAAATGTGCCTTAATACATGGAAAGAAGCAATCATATTTGCACGAGAGAATTTTGTATTGACTCACAGGAGAATGGCAGTTGTGAAATAAGATCAAAAATAGGTGAATCACTTAGAAGACTTCTACAGTAGTTATATCTAATAATAAAGAAGAAAGACTTGGCCTTGAATAGCTAAAATCGATATAAAAATTAAGATACTTTAGAAATGGATTATTCATTAAGTATACATTAAAGATGATTAAACATAAAGCCAAACTTTCTAGTATTGAAAAGTAGATGGTAAGAGCACAAACTCAGAAAATACAGTATTGCTTAAGCATAGATACAATTGATTCTGGTTTGGGCTATGTTCAATTTAATATACTTGTGGAGTATCTGGGTAGAGATGTGAAAGAAAGTAAACTCATGGTTATTTAACTTCAAGTTTTGTCCTGAAGTTCTGATCACGGTTAAAAAAAATCTGTACCTCATGTTTTGACCTTGAACCAACAGATTTGGGAATTAATATTTGCAAAATCATAGATACCAGGAGAGTGGGTGAATTTGTGAAGTGTCAAAAGCAGTGGGTCAAAGGAATTCTGTAAAACATCAATAGACAGAATGTGGGAAAAGATAAATGTGCTCATAAAAAGAAACTAAAAATAAAATGAGGAAATAAAAATAAATGGAATAGTGTTTCAGTAATATCACATGAAGTAATGCCAATTAGACTTAAGAATTAGGGACTTCTTTATAAACTTCATAATTACAGCACTTTTAGCGGAACAGAAGCCAGGGAGCAGAAGCCAGATTGCAGTGGGTTGAATGGCAAATGAGAAGTTCGAAAGGGAACAAAAAGATACAAAGTTATTCTTTTAAGAATTCTGAAGAAGAAATGAAAAAGAGTAGCTTTAAAGTAGTTAAAAGAAAAAAAAGGTCTGTGCTAGCATATCAAAGTCATTTTTATCTTCCACCTAAAGATCCTCCTTTAAAGTATATTTAATAGTCTGGATGTTGGTAAGAGTTGAATCATAGTGAGGATTGCTCTTTGTGTTTGAAAAATCAGTCTTTGATATGATTCTTTTAATCCTATGATTCTTACTTATGGCTTAAATATACATATTTTTTATATTACATATATTCAGTTGAATGAGAAATATAGCATCTCATAAGATTTTTAGAAGCTTCTTAAGAAGCAAACTGAGTTCTCAATATCCTAATCATTCTTTTAATAACTGATATCATTCTTAGTTTCTCTTAATCAGAAACAATATTAACAAAATTTGACCCCAAGACAGCATTGGCATTAGCCAATGGGAATATGAAAATGACACATGAGAAATGACCAACTTGGACAGGATAACAGACACAAACAGCCAGTTCAATCAACAGTGTATCAAAAGGGGAATGCAGTAAGGGAGGGAGTACATCCTCTGGAAAGAATTTCTTATATTAAAATAAAATTAAAGTAAATATACATTTTATTATCACCATGCCCCAACTATTCAAAACAATGTCTGTGATAAAATACTACTTTTTGTTCCTGGCTAGATTGCTTCAAATACATCATTTAGCCACTGCACAGGTATGTATTGACTAATCAGTCCTGTTAATAAATGAAAAGTGTTTTTTGTTTTTGAGTTGGAGTCTCACTCTGTCGCCCAGACTGGAGTGCAGTGGCCGCTCCCGGCCACCGCAGCCTCAACCTGCTGGGCTCCGGCAATCCTTCCACCTCAGCCTTCCAAGTAGCCGGAATTACAGGCATGCGCTACCACGACTGGCTGATTTTTTTGATTTATTGTAGAAATGAGGTCTTGCTGCCCAGGCGGGTCTCGAACCCGCGGGCTCAGGCAATCCACTCACCTCAGCCTCCCAAAGGCGCAGGATTACAGGTTGAGCCACCGAGCCCGGCTGAATAGTGTTTTTAAACACCTACTAAGTTTTGACCCTCTCTGACAGCATTTAATTATGAAAAATAAAGAAAACAGTTGTCTACACATATATATTGAGAATAAAGTAGTTATGGTAATTCATTGGCCCATTTCAAGTTTCCTAAAAATTTAGAGGAGTAAATAATCATTCTTTTATGTGTATTTTTGTGCCTGTTCGCACACCAAAAACTTTAGCTATCTCAGCATGTAAACTTTACTCCACCCAAATGAGTTACAAGTGTTCTAACAAAGCCTATTTTATACACTTGCTAAACTGAAATTCAGAAGAATAAGTGACCTGCTAGAGGACATACAACCACTAACTGGCAGAGTTAACACTTGATTCCAGTCTGTCTTCTTTTTCCTGTAACAAGTTCTTAACATTTTATGCCAAAATTTTTCTAATTGCAAAATTGTTCAAGTTGTCAATTTAACATATGGGGATAATGTAATTTACTTTTTTCCCCCTTATGGAACAAATATGGAAAGAAATGTAATATCAAACATAGTAAGATTGAATTAAACAAAACATGCTGTATAGAACCAGTTTACATGAACACATTTAATGTTCCAGTGACCACGTAGTTAGAAACTTTACTTGGAGATGAGGGAAATTGAGGCTACAAGACATGAACATCCTAGTGCTCCAAAATTTGGACTCTTTTCACAGTATTATAACACCGCTCCACATACGAAGAAAGAAAATATTTCTCAATACCAAAAAATATGAGAGAAAATGTATGCACAGCACTAACGTCAAGGAGAAATACCAAAAGCATTGAATTTGTCTTGCAATTTCTTTAAATAACAGTACACTTCAAAAGTGACATTCTAAATGATATTCTAAAAGCTATAATGCCTGTAAAAGTCTTTACAATGCACAACACCAGATTAGAACATTTTAAACCAATTATTTCATTAACTGTGCTGCTATTATATGTAGGACAGATTTTCTTTGGTAAGTGAATAGAGATGCAGATCAGTTTTGGAAATAACAGAGGAAAGATATGAATAAGACTTTTATATACTAGTAGTTCTGAAAGTGTTAGCAAACTGACAGGAAAATTAGAAACTGAAGGTGATCTCAGATTACCATGTGAATTAAAAAGAAAGAATTTACAAGTTTTAAATATGGCCATATTACCTGTCAAGGCCAAATGGGAAGCTATGAATCAGTTTATTTTTATAAAAATTATAAAACATTAAATAATATTCTGCCCAGTCTAGTTTTACTGTATGGAGATTATAGAGGGTATAATTGCAAGATATAATTTACACAGTTTTGTCTATTTATACTTGAAAGGTATATGCAAGATAATTTGTATAGGCACAAACCCACACAGAAAAGGTTCACAGGCAATTTTAAATGCTTACTGTAAAACATTTAAATGCTCAATACAGAATTCTTTTATTTCTCATCAATGTTCCTTCTAAGCAGAGATAATTTTTCTTTCCATGTATATGCCCTTGTTTTCATCAGGATAAGGAAAAGGAGGCTAGTATTAATTTGCTTTTTTCACAAATTGAGCCGCTATTATATAAAGTATTAATTCTAATCCATCCTGCCTGAGCTCGCGGGTTCGAGAACCACCCTGGCAACTTGGCGAGACCTCGTCTCTACAATAAAATTAGCAGGGCAAGGTAGCGCTCGCCTGTAGTTCCAGCTACTCGGAAGGCTGAGGCGGAAGGATGGCCGGAGCCCAGCAGGTCGAGGCTGCAGTGATCGGGAGCGTGTCCCTGCACTCCAGTCTGGACAACGGAGTGAGACTCCAACTCAAAAAAAAATAATAAAATAATAATAATAATAAATAAAATAATTAATAAATTAATTAATTAAATAAAATTCTAACTCGATCAAAAGAGCAAGAGAAATTAAAAAATAATAGTGACACAAAAAGAGATCATGTTGATATGAAAAAAAATTCTTAGTTTAAATGTTCTGTTTATGAGGAGCTGAAAAATGATTTATTATATGACAGGTGAAATGGATAAAATATTATAATTTACAATAGTCTATATACTGAAGAATGAAGAGAAAAATAATTGCAAGTAGAAAAATAATTTTCTTATTTATATAAGACACACATTATTATGTTTCATTTTCACAAAACTCAACTGATAAAAATTCAAAGTTAAGAACTGTTTTCTTTATTAAAAAACCCAAAATAAACATCCATAAATTAATTCTATTATTCTTTATACACAATTTGATGACATCACAGTAAGAGAAAGAACAGACAGCATATATTTTCTACTATATAAATGTGTTTATTTTATACACTTGCACATGCACAGGGCAGGTTCATTTGTCCATACCTATGCACATACCACAAGGCAGAGAAGAAAAGTTTATAAAAGATACACTAAAAAAGAAAGGTGAAATTATTAGTTTATTGTATTTCTGTATGTTTTATAAAAAACATATAACAATTTAATTATTTGAAAATGTCATTTATAAATTATTTGATTAGAAAAATTTCCATTTAGAGTCAAGAAATAAATATGTGTTTTAGAATTAACTTGCAATTTTAACATTTGATAATTGAAATCTTACCTCTCTCACATACTTAAGCTATGTTACAATGGACAAATTTAACAACAATATTTCCTCTGCTCATTCTTCTGAAAAAGATGAATAACATTTGAAGCATTCTAGCGAGTATTGAAATTAAATGTAAGATTCACAACATAAATTTTAATACATAAGTACTTCAAATGTTAATTGTTTTATTTTCTCTTGCTCTTTTAACAGCGTTACATTTGATACTTATTTTACATTATGCTTTTCTCTTTTAATCAATTGTTTTTTGTTGTTGTTGTTTTGAGTTGGAAACTCACTCTGTCACCCAGGCTGGAGTGCCATGTCACACTCATGGCCACTCCAGCTTCGACCTGCTTGGCTGTGGCAATCCTTCTGTCCCAGCCTTCCAAGTAACTAGAACTACAGGTGAGGGCTGCCACCCCTGTCTGATAATCAACTGTTTTCAATAAGAGTAGTTGTTATTTCAGCAAATATCCAACTTTCATAAAAGTTTAGAAAATCATATTTCATACTTTCATAAATTATTCTTTTGGTTTATTAAAACATGGTTCACAGAGAGTTATTTTAGAATATGACTTTCTGAGAAGAAACCATTTATGGGACTTCTTTAAGAGAGACATTTTCTTTCCAAACTATGTTAAAATCTTTGAGCAAAATCACACACACACACACACACACACACACACACACACACACACACAAATTCCAAGTTATACTTCTTCCCCCTATTATTCTTTTTTTTTTTTAATGCCAATTAGGTTATAGTAAGCATTTTGACAAAACCAATACAGATCATCTAATCTTTAAAATTTTGTCCAGGATTATTTTTCTTACTCTACTATTTTATAATCACAATCAACAGCAACATCTTTTGCAGTTTTCATGTGAAAAATTAGAGTTTACAAACTCCCTCACAATTAAGTTTTTAATATATTCAGGAGTTTTATACAGTATCAAATATCTTGAATTTCCTTTTTTGACTTTTTCCCATTCAATGTAAATTTCAAAAATTGATCATATTGTTAGATTGTTTTTAGTCATTAGAATGTCTTTAATCACCTCTGATATTAAAAATCTGAAGTCATGAAATTTATTTGCAGGAAATAGTGATAATTTCTCTAATAAATATTTGCTATTCTTATGAATTAAAAAAAGTTAGCTACAAAATAGATTTAAATAAGTCTTCTCTGAGAATAATTAATCTTGTAGTATTATATATAGGTAATAATGTGGATTGGAACAGATACAAGATAAGACAACAAATGCCTAATAATAGCAATTTATAAGAAAATGTGCAAGTGATAATATTCCATAATACACTTTTTAAAAACATTTAAGCCAGGCTCGGTGGCTAAGCCTGTAATCCCGCGCCTTTGAGAGGCTGAGGTGAGTGGATTGCCTGAGCCCGCAGGTTCGAGACCCGCCTGGGCAGCAAGACCTCATCTCTACAATAAATCAAAAAATCAGCCGGGCGTGGTAGCTCATGCCTGTAATTCCTGCTACTTGGAAGGCTGAGGGGGAAGGATAGCCGGAGCCCAGCAGGTCGAGACTGCGGTGACCGGGAGCGGTCACTGCACTCCAGTCTGGGCGACCGAGTGGGACTCCAACTCAAAAAAAAAAAAAAAACAACAAAACCAAAAAACATTTAAATACACAGTTCTACCATTTTTAGGATGGACATGTTTGTTTACACTCAGAGTATGATTAAACAGCTATAATTTACCACAAATACTCTTGCATGTTCCAGTTACTAAAATTACTTGCGATGAACATTCTAAAACAACATTCTCTTCTAATTTTCCCAAACGGCCCTCAAATCTTCTGGCAAAGAGGATATATCTTATCAACCACAGCATCAATTTGGATCCATCCTCTGGCCATTTCTTAGGATTAGTCCAAGAACCGTTCTCAGATGACCCTTCTGAACTTCCGGATCATGACATTAAGAAACAGTGACAGTAAGCCTGAGGGTGGCAGCTGCAGTTTCCATCCTTCTGTTAATGTTAAAGCTGTGAAGTCAGCTCCAGGGAAAGGACACATAATTTCTATTTCCCACTATCTAAAATTATTTTATCTGAGAAATGATCCTCATAGATCAACAGTCAATTTATTTTTTTCTATTTAGGTAGACTCCCCAAAGCAGGTGGAATATATAAGAAAGGTTATTAACCTCAAAATATAGACAGAAAATCGGCTGCTTTTAAAACAATATTTTTAGTTAAAAGATGATAAGCAGGAGCAGGAAGCAAATAAGCACATTTGGGGGTTTGAGGAAGAGCCACATATATATATATATAATAATATAATTTATATATATAATTTATATATACAATTAAAATTCACCTGTATATTAGACTGTTTTTTTCCTTATTTCTTCTGCCTTACAGCAAATATGCCTTTTTATCAATATCCTCCAGTTACAATTCTTTCATATACAAAACAAAAATGAAAGCAAAAAAAAAAAAAAAAAAAAGAACACTCAAGGGCACTAATATTTAAAAATACAGACTTTCTATTCTAATTTTAGGTAATTGTGACTCAATCAACATTATTTGCACTTAGTTATATATAGCAGGTAGAACCGGTATCTTACTTGTTTTGCTAGAAATACATACAGTTTTTATCCTATATAGAAATGCATACTTCTTAATTAGGACAAATTATTTTACATCTTAACAACCAGGTTAAAATAATTCATATAAATCAAATCATTTATACAAATATTCTTTTAGGTTTTATTATAATTTTGCATTGTGGGTGAGGATATAAAATGGTAGCATTTGCTACATGGTTCATAATAGGTAATACTTATGTTCAAGTATAAAAATTGTAACAGAAGAGAATGAAATTTTCATTTACAGAATATATGTACATGCGAATTGCAACTTCATATTAAAACACTACATAAAATTATTGTGAAATAGTTGGCAATAAGTTGATTTTAATATATGGAAGCCGCCGGGCTCAGTGGCTCAGCCTATAATCCCGCGCCTTTGGGAGGCTGAGGTGAGTGGATTGCCTGAGCCCGCGGATTCGAGACCCGCCTGGGCAGCGAGACCTCATCTCTACAATAAATCAAAAAATCAGCCGGGCGTGGTAGCGCATGCCTGTAATTCCGGCTACTTGGAAAGCTGAGGCGGAAGGATCGCCGGAGCCCAGCAGGTGGAGGCTGCAGTGGCCGGGAGCGGCCACTGCCCTCCAGTCTGGGCGACTGAGTGAGACTCCAACTCAAAAAAAAAAAAAAATACGGAAGCCATGATATAATTGTTTAAGAATTTCTAATTTAGCTATTTAAATCATAGAGCACAGACTCATTCACTTCTGTTGAACAAGCATTCTTTCAAAACTTGGGCCCAGTGCTAAGTACAGAATACAGAAATGGAAGAAGTTCCTGACTTTAAGAAATGCACGAAGCCGGGCTCGGTGGCTCAGCCTGTAATCCGCGCTTTGGGAGGCTGAGGTGAGTAGATTGCTTAAGCCCGTGGGTTCGAGACCCGCCTGGGCAACTTGGCGACAACTCATCTCTACAATAAATAAAAAAAATAGCAAGGTATGGTAGCGAGCACCTGTAGTTCCAGCTACTGGAAGGCTGAGACGGAAGGATCGCCGGAGCCCAGCAGGTCAAGGTTGCGGTGGCCAGGAGCAGCCATTGCACTCCAGTCTGGGCGACAGAGTGAGACACCAACTCAAAGAAAAAAAAAAAAAAAAAAAGGAAATGCACTAATAGGAGATGAAGCAAATTAAAAAAAAAAATTGTCATTGTAATATGTTAGGATGTATCCTATAATAAAGGTATTCAAAGTATATGCCGAGAAATCACAAAGTGTTCACTTTCTAGACTCATAAAGCGATGATATTACTGATAATTTTCAGAGATTTGATCAAGTAGACATATATTTTTACTGTATTTTAAAATTCCATATACAGCATTATACTATATAAATGTGTTAAAGCATACTAAAATGTGTTGGAACAGTATGTATAATTAATTATTGGCATAATTGAAACTCACTCCTACACTAGAATTAACTGTTAATACATTTTTCTCCTCTCCATGTTGCATATGGCAGATGCAGCCTGCTGTAGAATCTCTCACAGCCTAACGGACTGCTGAACCTGACAGTTCATGATCACCAACCTCCACAGTCCCTTAGCATTCTTTCACATTTTCCTATTCAGTATTCTTGAGTATATCTGCAATGACTTTTTCAAATTTTATCCATTTTGAACATTTGGCATTTCTTCATATTTTATTAAGATAAAAGACACAAAGCAAAAATGTTTTTCAGTTCCTGGCACACACCCAAATCTACCTCTGCAGTATTCATCATCTTCAATTTTCCATGTTTTAGGCAAGGTTGTGTTTCTCCTCTTATCAAGACAATCTTTCCATTTGTGCTTTACATCCCATCCTTCCTGCTGTTTTCTTTCCCCAGTTTCTCTAGTCTTAATTACCCCATGTTTCTATGCCATTTTCTTTGCCTTTGCATTTTATTCTTACTCTCTTCATTTATATGTAAGCTAATGAAGTATCTCTTAAAATTAAAACTTCCTTCTAAAATTGAAGTTTCACCATCCAAAAACCATTCTAACTCTTTCTTCCTCTTCATGGCCATGTGTGATGTGCGATGACTACAATACTGTTTCTACTTCCCCATCTCTCATGAACTCCCAGTCCACTTGAGGCTGGTATTGATTTCACCATACTGCTGAAATAAGCCCAGGTTGGTTTAACAGGACCTTCTGATCAATGAAAACATTTTAGTGTTTATAGTATTTGATTTAGTACCCAGGATTAGCAATAACTCATTCAAATTAATATTTGTTAGTACTTTTTATTTCTAAGAAGGCTTTAAATTAAAAATATATAATGTGATAGACATCAACACACAAACAGCCATCAAATGCTTTCAATTAATTGACATCATTAGACCCTAAAGTAGCAGAAAATAACTGAATTCTCCATGACTCTAAATGACTACAAACAAATTTAAAAGGTGGATAATATATGCATTTTTCTCTAAGGGGAATTGCTGATTTTTAGTTTCATGTTTCTGCATAGGATTTGTAATAGGAGAAACAAAAGGTCATACCTTCTTAAAAGTAAAAAGAATAATCTAGAAATGGAGTTTTGCTTGCTAACTCATGGACTGAAGTCATCTGACTGAAGTCTTTAGGAAAGTGTTACTGAAATGCTAAGGGTTCTGTTGAGTTTCTATTGCTGGTCACATAGATAATCAATCACTGAGACAGTGAGGATTCCCAGGAAGAAGGCATTTTATTTGGGTGATAT
Source organism: Cephalopachus bancanus (assembly GCA_027257055.1). Lineage (NCBI taxonomy): Eukaryota > Metazoa > Chordata > Mammalia > Primates > Tarsiidae > Cephalopachus > Cephalopachus bancanus. Next base: position 7,186,513 of record JAPVLO010000068.1, on the reverse strand, counting down.
CAGACAAGAAGAACAGGAGATTATCTCAAATCCACCTCCTTGAAGGAGGAGTTTGTGTAGTAGGGCACGAATGTGCAAAACAAGAACTATGGAGGGAAAAACAAGAGTTGGTAAACAGGAACTGGGGAAAAGTAAGGAAGTGACATTTGTAAACAGGAATTAGAAAGGAGTAAGGAAGAGGAGTTGGCAAACAGGAAGAGTTTGGCTTATCATTGTCTGGATGTGGTGATCTGATGAGTTTCAGTTCCTTGATACTGTAGGCCTGAGACAGGTATTCATCTAAGACAAATGTAAGTTTCAAACTTTAAGGCCAGGAAGGCCACAGTTCAAACAGTGACCATTAGTTCTACGGGGAAGTTGGGCTGGTTTCAAAATGGTTGTGGAAAGTTCACGGGAGGTGTTAGTTTTGAAGGCGCTTTAAAACTGAAAGATAGGAAGAAGGAATACTATATGCAAATGAGTGTGCCAGCCAGGTGAGTCAGTTTCCTATAGAAAATACCTCCCACATGACCCACATTATCCTAAAGCTTAAGTCTAGGAGGTTTTCTCCAGTGCTGTGCAAAGTCAAAGTTAACTAGATTTTTAACCTTAGTACTTTCTGTGCATTAATTCCATTTCAAAATTTCCCTGGCAATTCAAAGCAAAACTTTGCATTCTAGAATACTACTTTCATGAAGACTGATTTAGAGATAGCAACAAAGGAAAAAAAGGCCTAATTTTTTTCTGCCTTCACAGAAGTAAGTACCACAGAACCTTATGAGAAGAATTTTGTAAGGAGTCTCTGGAGGCAGGGAGAGGTAGTGAACAAACACTGTCCTAGAAAAATCAGTCTCTACAAACAAAGGACAGAAAGTAAAACCAAACTCTATAAGTTAGCTGGGGTCAACCTTTCAGAAGGAAGGACTGAACACAAGCAACTGGGATATACACAGTTGATAACTCTCCTCTTCAGAATACCTTAAAAATTGTATTTCTATATCTCTGGCACGTCTTGTTTTGTTTCTTGCAATAGCTATCTAGTTGATCTGCAGATACTCACTCTTGCCTACTTGCAGATGATTCTCCACAAAAACAACAAGATAATCCTTTTAATTTGTGAGCGTAATCTCTTATTTCCTTGCCTAAAACATTTTTGTTTTTGCTTTTAGGTTAAAATTGTAAAATCATGGCATACAAAAGTCATGCCTAAATATTTGGCCTCAGCATAGAACTCTACCCTCTCCTGCAATTCTATACTCTATTTCTATTTATTCTTACTCCTATGCAATCACTGTTGAGTTTTTCAAGCATTCTAAGTTCCTATAGACCTGATTATATTGCTCTTTTTTGCCTTTTTATACCTCTGTCTGACACACAGAAGTGTTTTTATTTTCCCTTGGCAATCACGTTTTTTACTTTAACCTTGGATTACTGATCTTAATAGTACATATTTGTAGCTACCTTCTCTGAACTCCAGACGTACACAATATCCTCTTAGGGTTTGTGTGTGTGTGTGTATGTGTGTGTGTGTGTGTGTGTGTGTGTGTGTGTGTGTGTGTGTGTATACCATCTGAATTCAATTTTGCATCTTCAAGAGTCTGCATTTTAGCATTATCTTTTTTCTCTTATTATATATTTTTCTCTTCCTCAGCTGTTTTTCTTTCCTCCCTAATAATATCCTTTAGATTTACATAAATGCATGTAATAAACGAAGAGTTGAGACAAGTAATGGTTCAAAAAGTCTGAGAATAAATAAAATAAAATGAAAACAGTAAGAACTGACAAGTAAGCCAAGAGAGTAATTAAGATAAAAAAAGTAGAGGTACAGGAGAGAGAGAATAGAAAACTAAATGTCACCACAATACACCAATTATTTTTCAGAAATAAAAATTTTGAAAAAAATCATAGGTTAAAACCTCTTTATTTTCATGCGTAACATAGAACAAAATTATTAAAATAATATTAGTCATAACTTTACTACTCAAACACAATAGTTGCTTTAAGATTTTCATGACCCCTTATATTTATTTTCACAGACATATAATATTTTAAATACTTACAAAACCAAAGCAGAAGTTTATACTCAACATTAAAAAGTTCCAACCATGTATTTATAATGATCATTTTAGTAGGAAGACACTAAACTACGTTAATTAATGAACAACAATTTACTAGCTGTTCTCTGATACTTAACCCAATTTCTTTTTTTTTCCCTATTAAAAATAAATGTGCAGTAATGTATTGCTTAGTGGGCATATATTTTTCAGTCTTTAATATTTATTTATGTATTTATTTATTTATATTTTTATTTTTTTAAAATTTTTTTGAGTCGGAGTCTCACTCTGTCACCCAGACTGGAGTGCAGTGGCCGCTCCCGGCCACCGCAGCCTCGACCTGCTGGGCTCCGGCGATCCCTCTGCCTCAGCCCTCCAAGGAGCTGGAATTACAGGCATGCACTACCACGCCCGGCTAATTTTTTTTTTTTTTTTATTGTAGAGATGAGGTCTCGCTGCCCAGGCAGGTCTCGAACCCGCGGGCTCAGGCAATCCATCCACCTCAGCCTCCCAAAGGCGCGGGATTACAGGCTGAGCCACCGAGCCCGGCTTTATTTATTTATTTTTGAGTTGGAGTCTCACTCTGTCACCCAGACTGGAGTGCAGTGGCCGCCCCCAGTCACCACAGCCTCGACCTGCTGGGCTCCAGCGATCCTTCTGCCTCAGTCTTCCAAGTAACTGGAACTATAGGCATGCACTACCATGCCCAGCTTATTTTTTGATTTATTGTAGAGATGAGGTCTCGCCAAGTTGCCCAGGCGGGTCTCGAACCCTCAGGCTCAGGCAATCCACTCACCTCGGCCTCCCAAAGCACTGGGATTACAGGCTGAGTCACCGAGCCTGGCCTAATAGTTATTTAACTTCAGCTTTCGAGAGAAATGTTACTGAATACAAAGGTATAAAAATTATCATACATCTTAATACAAATTCCCCAAATGTTTCACATTACATTTTTGAAAACAATGTTTATAATTAGGAATAAACATAGCATATATGTAGCATGAGAGTACATCAAAGGTCAAGAAACAGGTATAAACAGGTATGAGTTTAGAATTAAAGTAAAGCAGAAAACTTGTCCTAAATACCTACACTCTGTATACCAACTGCATTCCTCTCGCTCTCCCTATCTCTTCCCTTCCTCCCTCCCTCTCTATCATTCCCTTTCCTTCTCTTTCACTCACCTCCCTTCCTTCTGCATTTCTTTTTCTTCTTTCCTTCCCTTCTTCCATTTTCCCTCCCTTCCCACTATTCTTTCTTTTTTTATTGTTATCTGCTATTATTGTTGACAGACTACAGAGGCATCCTAGTTTATTTGAAATTAGTTTTCCAAAAGACGAAATTGCTATTTGAGAAGATAACATTCAAAATGATTCCTGTGAATCAGATAGTCTATTGTGAGACAGACTGAATTATGCATCAAGTTGCCACAGGTTGAATATTACTATTTCAACAACAATTTTTTCTTTAGTGCTTTCTCCTCTTTCTTGTTTATTTATCCCTTCCTTCCTGTTAGTCTCATTTGTTTTTGTTAACTCATTCTTGTTTTTTTTTTTTCCAGTTACCTTCCTAAAGGTGTACACTTAAAATAGGGATAATATATTCTAATTGTCTTGCTGCTTAATTATAAGGAAGAATGTCATCAGTATAGCAAACTCATTCTGTATTTCAGGAGAACACATTAACTTTTAGCAGAAGTATTCTTGCCAAAGACCTTGTATTGCTAGTGATTTAATTTTCCTTAAGTCTAATTGTCTTTCCCTGTTCATTATGTAATGGAGCTTCTGAAAACAATGGCAATATCTGTTCATTTTGCCTTGAGCTAGCATGACTTTTTTATTTTTTTATTTTTTTTTTAACATTGCTAAGAAAAGTTAATGGACAATTCAACAGCAATTTTGTTGTAGCAAATGTAAAGATAAAGAAATACATGAAGAATATAAAGCTTAGAAAATAATGGACAAATGATTACAATATATATGTAATTCCCAGAGTCAAAAGCAGAGACAATGTAGACTTAGAAAGACATTAAGTTCCAACTTTAAAATATTTGTAAAATATACATGTGTGTGTGTATATATGTCTATTTTAACTGACCAACTGAAAAACTGATCAACTGAAAAAATTTTGAGATTATGAGACTAAGTAAAAGGGTGACCAAAATGACTTTTTAAAAATGTTGAACATTAGTCTCACTCTGCTAAATTAAGTAATAATGTGCACAATTTGAGAATCTTGTAGAAGAAAACGGATAGATACGAATAGAGTGAAAAATATCATGCTGCAGATTTTTCTACAAAATATAAAGCATCATAAATACTGATTGCAGGCTCAATGCAAATATCATAATAGAAACTTATAAACCATACACCTAGGTTCATTTTTTTCCAGATCCCTTCACTCAAATCCTAACCCCACCCCCTACTCACTCAGCTTCTCAAACTGATCCCTGCTTTTCATTATGCCTCGCTCCCCATTGTAGCATCTATTGTGTAAAATACGACTCTCTCTCTGTTTTGGTCAAGGTCAACCAGAGAAACAGGACAGTAGGATGTGTGTGTGTGTGTGTGTGTGTGTGTGTGTGTGTGTGTGTGTGTGTGTGTATGAAGACAGTCATTGCAAGGAATTTTCTTACATGCTTGTGGGAGCTGATAAAGCAAGTCTGTAATTCATAGGATATGCCATAGTTTGGATTTTTAGGCAGAAGCTGAAGTTGCTGTCTACAGTTGGAATTTTTTCTTCAGGAAAACTTTACTTCTGCCATAAGGGTCTTCAATGTATTGAAACAGGCTCACTCAGACTAATGAGGATATTCTCCTTTACTTAAATTCACCTGACTGTGGAATTTAATTACATCCATAAAATTACTTCACTACAACACCTACATTAATGTTTGATTGAATAACTGAAGACAGTAGGCAAGCAAGTGGAAATATTAAAGTGATCATCACAATCCACTCCTCGTCAGTCTGGCACACATATACATCTTCTTAAACTAAACTCAGTTTCTAACCAAGGATAATACTAAAGTCATACTTTCACAAAACATTATGCAACTATCTTGCGTAAGTTAGAAAATCAACTTACCATTTTTCCAGAAAAGTCCAGGATTAAAGGTCATAGTTCTCTTTTGATATCCTTCATATTAAATACTATAAGGTTAATTACTGTTAATAAATCTTATCTTAGATGGTAAAGGAATAAGAGATGGAAATAAACAAAACCTGATATATATGTGTGTATACATACAGTGTATATAATCCACAAACACAGGTTTATATAAATATATTCATAATAATGATAATATATAATAAACGAATATATAAAACAAATACGCAAATTTAGATCATATAGTCTCTTGGAGAACATTGATTCAGCTCTGCAAGTTATTTATATTGCTGAACTTTACTAGCTATAAAGTACATTTCTTGATCTGAAGTGATGTTGTGTGGAATACAATTAGTCCTCATTTAGCATACTTGATAATTTCTTGGAAACTGAGATTTAAGTGAAACAAAGCAAAGCAAAACTATTTTTTTCCTTTATTAGCATTATAATGAAATGACCTCGAACTAAGAACTAAATGATGTTGGTTGAGGATAAGCTTTAATTTACTCTACTTAAAGTTGCAGTTTGGGACTTACCTTAGCCTAATAGTAGATAAAGCATTCCATAAGTTCCCGAGTGATGGTTTGGCAGAAATATTGAGTGCAGGAAACACAAATCCATACCCAGAGTATCTATTACAGTAAAAACAGAGCATTTCCCTTCAGTAATGGAAGTTGTCCAATGTCATCAATCTGCCACTATGTAGCTGGCTTACCATTTTAGATTTCCAGTTTATTCTAGGACACCTAGTTTTATTCTCTGTTTCTGAAAAAGTGGACAAAGATAAGTGACTGTAGTCAAGTTGGCCTTAATGTGTGAAAGTTCATGTATTGCTAGGCCTGTGTATGCACTCCATCTTGGCCATCATGGTCAATTCTTCATTGTTACTGATCTGTGACAAGAATGACTAGGGAAAGAGGATGACTTATATTCATACAATGGGTAATTGTATCTACTAGATTATTAAAATATTCTGCTGATTTCACCATTTCATGAACATTCATATGGAACACAGACATTTTCACATTCTTTGCCCATTCAGAAGCATCTAGCTACATGCCTCATCCCCAGACTTCCTTGTCACCAACTTTTCGATCATTTTCCTTCCAAGCCCTGACCATACAGTCAAACCATTAACTACAGCCCATGAATTGTTAGACTTATACTTCTTATTTATCTTTCCAGGTCAATTGAATAACCAGGTGTACTACTCAAAGTTCTGCTAACTGAATAATTTCCTTCATGTTTGTCCTTCAAGAATGTCTCAAATGTGGTTTCAGTGTTGCAGTTGTTCACTGTCAGGTATCTTGAATATCATGCAGAACTGTCTCTAAAACAGATCAAGTTTTCTCTTTTTAAGTTAAATTCTCTGTCCACAGAGAATTTTTCATGAGATTATCGGTTTGAACTTTAAAGAGTGAAAGTTTTGTAGCTAGAGTGGGGATTCTGGGCATGTGGGCTGCTTCCTCATACAATTTACTTGTTCCTTGAGGGCCTACTCAGACATGACATCATATATATATCACTTTCATTTGATGATGGAGTGCTGCTTTGCATGTCCACATTTTTGTTTTAAAAGTGTCAGACAACACCCAGTTGATAATTGCTGAGTCCAAAAAGAAATCTTCTTCTATGCCACCATGGTCACTTTATTAACAAGCTTAATGAACATTGATGGAAATGGCTGGGCAAAGACAATTTTATCCACTTTGTTAATAAAATCTTCTGTTGAGGTCATCATTTTGTGAGCATTCACATAAGGAATCTCAGGTCATTTGGAACTTTGGGGCCCAAAAATAAGCATTCAGTGTGTCTACTAAGGCCTGATAGTAAACCAAAATATGTTCCTCAAAGTAAGAGTAGTGATCTGTAGGGGATGGCAGTTCCTTGCTCTAAAAACCTAACAATGATGTTAAATTAACCTGTAGGGGACTGCCAGAAACACTAAACTTTTAGTATCACTATATATATTGGATTAAATGGGCCAAGAGATTGAGTAGCTTGCATGACAGTCCAGACTTGTTGAAGAGCTTTTTTTTATTTTGGGATCCACTCACAATTAGCAGCTCTTTTGTTCACTTGGTAAACTGGTCGCAGCAGCATACCCCAAATTAAGAAACTGTTGCCTTCTTTTCTAAAGAGGCACATTAGGTATTGCACTTATTTTTGTTGTTGGAGATACCAGATGTAGCTACTTATTATTCATCTTGAAAAGGATATTTCAACATGTCCCACGTTACTGGATTCCTAAAATTATAACTAAGGTGGCAGGTTCCTGAATTGTGTTGATTTATTTTCTATACTCTAACACACAGATGTCTCACTCATATATCAAGCATAGTTGCTACTTCCTGCCTCCTAGCTCCAATCAACATTATATCAATATAATGGCCTAGCATGATATCTTGTGGAAGGGAAAAGGCACTCAAGCTACCTGTGGACTAAATTATGATCCAGGGCTGGGGAGTTGATAGCTGTTCAAGATATGACAGTGAAGTTGTATTGCTGAAGCTTTTCAGCCAAAAGCAGTGCTTCTGGTGGTCCTTACTCTTAGGTAGTTGGAAAAGAGCATTTGCTGGATCGACTGAATACCAATTTTAGCAAATGTATTAATTTGGTCGAACAATGAAACCACATGTTGGTAAACAGCTGCAATTGGAGTTACCAACTGTTTAAATTTATGATAATCCACCCTCATGCTCTAAGATCCATCTGTTTTCTGCACAGGGCAAATAGGCCAGTTGAATGGGGATGTAATGGGAACCATCACACCTGAATCCTTCAAGTCTTTGATGGTGGCACTAACCTCTGAATCTCTGGACTTTCTCAAGGAATAACATATTGTATTTGGTTTACCATTTTCTTAGGTAGGAGCAGTTCTAGTGGCTTCCACTTGACCTTCATACATAATAGATGTTACTTTCTCATTGGAGAATAAATGAGAAAACTCTGCCAGGTCCTGAGTATATCATTTATGATTACGCATTCCAGAACTGGGGAAATAACCACAGAATGTGTTTGGTAGCCAACTGGACCCACAATGAGATGGACCTGAGCTAAAACTGATCATTTTTAGTGATCATTTTACTTCCTCAAGCTTCTACTCTGACTGGTGGACCATGATGATATTTTGTGTCTCCAGGAACTAATTTCAATTCAAAGGCAGTATCTAGTTATCCAAAAACAGTTTTATTATTTCCCTTTCCCTATTGCAATCACCCTGATAAATGGTCATAAATCCTTTGAGGAAAACTGGGAGAAATATTCACATCATACATCTTTGACACTATAGCAGTGTTTTTTCTCAAGAGGGATTCTGAGTCTGTATAAACTGGCTCAAGTCTGGGAAATGATTAAGGGGCTATCACTGTATTTCAGTGATTCAAATTAGACTTCTGTGTACTTGACATAGAACATTTTGCTTCTCAGATCAAGTAAAAATTCAGTAGACTGACTTTCCATTTCATTTTAAGGTAACCATATTCAACTAATCATTGTAATTTATACTCAACTAACCACTGTAATATCATTTTGCAAGTTAGATTATTTTTTAATCTCTCAGAAAATCAGATTATTATTTCTTTTACTTCACCATCTATTATGACAACAAGACTTTATCTTTGCTGGCTCAGTGACACCATTTGGCCTGTGCTATTCTAAGATGATATTATTCCCAACTGCATTGTAGGGATCCCACTGTAATATATATGATCTACTGAGCTTTTTATGAATTTGGGGGCTCTCTTCACAAGTCTATTTCTTATAGTTGTTGTTAGAAGTGTGTCCATCTGGGATGAGTGACCAGTTCTTACTTGATAAATTGACTCAAACATTCTAATCTTCATAAGGCTTTGAACACTCTTTTCCTAGTATCCCAATACAATTCTGGTCTAGAGAAACTTAGAGATTCAGCACTAAAACCAAAAATCTCTGCTTAGTGTGTCCATATTGATTTGACCTAATCAAATTTTGTTAGTTTAATCATGATCTAATAGATTTCAGATAGATTCCCACACGTATCCTCCAGATTTCTGTATGTATAGCTTTTTTAAAAATTTCAATTTTTTGGTATGTATTACACAACTTCCTGTGTTATTATTTTTATGATATCTTTTGGGGTTTGCTTAAATGTGTCTAGTTATAAGTCTAGAAGCAAATATAAGTGGTTGAGAGAGGTCTGAGGAGAATCAGCAGTGGCTTACAAGTCAATTTTCTCTTTCAAGTCAATTTCCATCCATATTATCCAAGACAATCTCCCTTGCTTAAAGTCAACAGGCTATGTTTTAATCACATCTACAAAATATTTTCACAGCAATGCCTACATAACATTTGTTTAAATAATTGGAAACCATAGGTTCCAGTTATTTTTACATTGACACCTAAAACTGATGATTATGATCCGCTTCCTCTTAACGTATTCATAGAGTCAGATACTTCAATCTCAGCCACTCAGAGTTCTTCTACAAATGCTGAAAATGTGACCACGAGATAACGTTCCTAACTGTTGAAGATACAACATACCAAGTTTGGGTGCTAACAATATGCTTTGTGGTTCAGAACAGCATATCATGACAAAATGCAGATGAAAGCAGACTATATAAGTGCGCAGAAAGGAACACATGTATGGATTATAAAGTGCTGCCTGTTGGTGTAGTTGTTTCTTGTTGTCCCTGAGGACCAAGCATATTCACAGTCTTGGAGTCCTTGACAAATCCAGTATCCCTGCAATACATTCTCCTTTAGTTTAAGTTTATTTAAATTAGGTTTCTGTCATTTCCAATAAAAATATTCTAACTCAAACAATGATTTTGGGGAAAAATGTACTGTAGAAAAATGCAAAGCAATGAAGTAAAATGCAAAATAAGACATTTTGACACAAAGTAAATAAGGTACGCAGTGTGGTGTAAAGTCCAAACTTTGCAGTCAGATATAAATGCTTCAAATCATGCCAGCAATGTGAACTTCCATTCATTAATCAAAAATTTTAACTGGTCATCCAACACTGTTTTTGGCATGGTACACATTGACTGTACAATCCTTACTCAGGTAGAGCTTAAAAGCTGACAAATATTTTATATTCACTATCTTCAGGACCCTGTGTGGAGACCAATGCTTGGTGTTAAGTGTCTTAATCAAAACTCCAGCCAGTTAGTAGTTATACCACCTTCTTTGACATAGTGAGAACATGAAATAAGATGTCCATTGCAAACTGCTTAACACACAGTGAGTACTTATTAAATGTTAGCAATACATTGCCTCATTTCTAATATTAGGGAGTTGTCAAAGTTATTTCTAAAGCCACATTCTGCTTATACAATCACAACTCCAGATGAAGAATAAAAAGTTACATGATTATGGTGGGGAATGGCAGATGCCTATTTTTGTCCTCCTTTTCTTTCTTAGTGAAAGATTTTTAATTTTTTTTGCTAAATACATTATATTTTTCAGGTTTCTCTTGCAGGTTTTTATGGCCATATATTTAATTCTGGAGATATAAGTAAAAGTGATAATTGGTTCTGCTGGGAAATTTCACCAATGAAATGTGGGACAAGTGTTCTCTCACAGGCCTTCTTTTGCTTTTCTCTCCTTCCTACACTTCCTATCTGGAAATTCTATATCATATGGAGCTGCAGTAGCCATGTTGTAAACTTGTGGGTGAAAACGACATGTTTTGGATGACAGAACATAATGAAAATAAGAAGCCTTGGTCCCAGTTGATTGCACAGAGCTACCAAGCCAACCTTCAATAGCTGACCTCTAGAATTCTCTTATGTGAAAGAAGAACCCATGTAATGTGTGATAGTTTGTGGCTTGGTGTCTATATTCGTAGCAAAAAGTAATTTGTAACAGATACTGTAATTATTAGGAAATAACCAATTAAAGTTAGTATAAATTGACAAAGAAAGATGTTGCAAGTCATAATGAAATAAGAAGAATTAAAGTTATGAATAGTTATCACTATTCCTGTTCTTCTCAATATTTTGCTCTCTGTCGATTTTGCTCCAAACTGGAAAAAAATGAATTTGTATTAAAAGAAGGGGACCTGAATTAAGGTGATATCATATATATTTTTAGGGACAAATATAAAGTGTTTGCTAAAAACAATTGGAAGCCTGTAATTCCAGGACTTTGGGAGGCCGAGGAGAATGGTATGCCTGAGTCTGCGGGCTGGAGACCAGCCTGGGCAACTTGGCAAGACCTTGTCTCTATGATGAATCCAAAATTAGCTGGATGTGGTAGCTTGTGCCTGTAAGTTCCAGCTACTTGAAAGGAGCCCAGGTTGACGCTGGGGTAGTGGTGAGTGTGCCCACTGCACTCCAGTCTGGGTGACGGAGTGAGACTCCAACTCAAAAAAAAAAACGACAAAAAAACCCCAAAAAACTGAAAGAGATCAACAAGACTAAAGAATGTATGTCAATCAGAGAAAAGAAGCTACTTTCTTCTAAAGGTTAAAGCATTTAAACCCTGAGATCTGGAAATACCCTGCCAGTATGAGTAGACTTCCTTGGCATTTATCTTGTCATTTAAAATCTTCACAGCATGCAATATATTGGGCTTAGTCTTCTGACTCTATAGGGGATTGGAAAGCACAGTGAAACGACTTGAGAGGAAGAAAGAAAGAAAAAGAAAAATAGATAGCAGGGAGACAAGTCCTCCACGGTGGCACACAATCAGAAGAGTTTGGGGCATGTCTGTAAAAATGTGTGTTTGTGTGTGAATCAGTTTACTATGACATAAAAATAGTTTGTGACAGAATCAGCTTTGCTTTAAATAGATGATAGTACACATTACCTACATTTGTATTAATAGAGAGCATCCTTCTCTTTGGTAACTATTTTTGCAAATATTGAGCTGTGAGAATTTATTTCCTTCCACCTACCTTTCTGCCACTGCTGCCTCTTTATCCTTCTGTATCTTCTTTTCCCCTTCCCTCTCTTTTTTTTTGGTCCCCTTTCTCTTCTTCCTCACCACCCCTCCCCACATACACCTTCTGGTGAGCTAGTGTAAGTTTGAAATTTCTTCCCAAATTATTGTCCTTGAATATTTTTGCTAAATTTGCAAAAATGGACATCTTGAAAAATGAATCCATAAAGCTATGTCAGCTAAAATAATTTGTACAGGTAAAATTTGAAAGTCAGGTAAACAATATCTCTTAATAAGAGCATAATTATATACATCAAGGGACACACAGCATCCATATCCAAACTTAACTGAAATTTCAAAGGTGCAATTGCCTCTTTCTATTCTTTCCCACACACCTTAGATTTTTTTCACGGTTTAAACTTTGTCGCGGATAATGTGCCTATAGGGTGGCTTTTGTTCTCTCGTATATTGCTTCATTAGCCTACCTTCTTCATGAACTTTTCCCTGAGAATCCAACAATAAGCTGTCTCCCCATTTTCTAAAGGTTAATCAATGCCAGTACAGCTTGACTCTCCCACCTACTTAGAGATAATTATTACTTAGATATTTAAAAAGGCAAGTCAGACTGTCTGGATGTATTCCTCAGTTCTAGGACCTTAGTCAAATTGTTCAAACTTCCAAAGATTTGGCTTATTTATTTGCAAAATGAGGATAATAACATTACCACCCTCTTATGTCTTTTGTGAGGATTAGAAGACAATACATGGATGGAACATAGCCCAGTGCCTGGCACTAAGCAAACTTTCAGTAAATGCCAATTACTATTTAAGTCATGTTAATAGTCATGTGAAGACTCTCAAGCCAAATTAGACTGCAAACTTCTTAAAGGCAAAAAACATATGTTCTCTCAATATGTAACACCCTTAAGATTTATCATATTACCTTATATAGAATGAGCATTCACTATATAACTGTGGATTGATATATGGTCAACATGTATTACTTTATTAAAATATGGTTATTGAAAATCGACTTTGTGTCAGGCATTGTTCTACAAAAAGGAAATATGATGGCACACAATACAAGAAGTGTAGAAGCCTTTTAAATTATGCACAAGTGTGCATGCGTGTGCACGCACACACACACACACACACACACACACACACACACACACACACACAACTCCAAAAAGAAAACAAATAATTTCTTATCTTTGAATTCAGAGTTATCATGTCTGCTTCAATTTTGGCAAACACAGTCTCTCCAAAAGTACTGCTTGCAATCTACAGAATCTCAAAATAAATAATCTATCTTGTTAGAATTACAAATAGCTTGGACTAAAATACATCTGTCCTTCTTGAGAACAATATTCCCAAATATCAGTGCCCAATTAACTCTGTTGGATGCTGGGATTCTTAAGACTGCAATGCAACGGTCATAAGCCTGAAGATTTGTTCACATAGCAGTAGTTCCATGCAGCACAAAAGAGTTCTTGTGAGCAATCTAGGAGCTATTTTTCTAGGGCCAAGTTAATTAATTTGGCCACATGAACAGTGTCTCCTCACTGCACAGCAGACAGAATAATTCATGTAAAATATATGTTAAGTTTGACCTTTTCCCTGTTCAAAAACATCCAATAGCTTTCCATCACAGTTCTAGTAAATCAGAATCTTTGCCAGGGTCCCTACCAGCCTGTTCTCTTTTCCTTCAAATATGCCCTTCACAAGGGAAAGGGCATTGTTTTGTTTATTTCTCCATTCCCAGTTCCTGAAATACTGCCTGGCAAAATGTATGTAGGGATCTTAATTCATATTTGTTAAATAATAGACAAATGAACGAAAGAACTGTCTAAGAATTATTTTTTGTAAAGTGAGAGAGACTCCTCAGGGTGGCTTACATATATGACATTGGTTGACATTAATTAACGTCATGGTTTCAGGGACACTATGCATTGAATGTAATAGCAATGGACTTTCAAGAGATGTGCACTTACCAGAAGGGGTGGATACAACTAGTCATTATAGAGTGTTATATATCCCTTATGGTGAAAGCACTTGAGGGTGTTCCCAGGAAAACAGAGCTTCGTGGAATGTACTCACTTCTGCCAGAAAGCATAGTCTGGCAGAAAAACTCTGCATATGTATCATGGCTGGCTTCTGGAAGGTGATATAGACTAACTGTGATTGTACCTGAGGCTACAGGTATACATTTTCTTCCATCACAAAGAGCAGAGTTTTTCTCCTCACTGCATAAAGAAATATAATGTCACACAAGATGATCCGTGTGTTTGTTCATCTCTCCAGTGACACAAAAAGTATAGTGATCTACAGTTCAGGACTAAAAATACCCCGGTTTAAATATAAGAATAGACTGTGTGATCTTACATGGTTGCAGTATGTTGCTCATAATTATTTTGCTGTTGTTTTACTCATTTTTAAGAAACTAAAATAATCTGTTACGATCAGAAACATGCTTGGCACATCAAAACTCGATGTTAGGTAAAAATATTTGTTTCCTTATATTATTTTACATAGCATTAAAAGGGTCTAGATCATTGTCACCTATGATTTTTACTAATACATATATATATATATATATGTATGCCTTTACATACATAGAGTCCATTGTTTTCTGTTGCATCTTTTGCTTCTTTTTTAAAGCAATTACTTATAAAAATATATCTTAGTAAGATAATTAGGTTTTTATTTTTTATATTTTGTTGTGTGAGGAAATACAGATAAAGATGATTAATTAATTTTCAAGTTTAGAAGTATGGAACAGAAAGACTGGTATGGAAAGAGTCTTATTGTTAAACATTGTTTTTGCTATTCCAGCTCCGCTCCGTATGTGCCTGTGTTTTCCTCTTTTGTACATTGGGAAGCAAGGTTTATGCAATACAGTAGGTTCTCAATTTTTCTCCTGTGTCATAATCTGACATCCTATATTCTTCTTCACCTAAACTAGCTGAATCAATTCAGTTGTGACAGATCCTGGTTTATTTCAGCAACAATAATTTACCTGTCTTCTTGGACAGATGTTGCTGTAAATTCAGGAGATTGACAGGAACAAATACTAGCACATTTGGAAATTACACTTTAGTTTTAACTAAGACATATCAAATGGACATTATGTGAAATAAATCTGTTGGGGTGTTGCTCAAAGAAAACATGGACAACCTCAACAAAATCTTGTCTTACCTATTAAATAATTTTATTAGGAATATATATATATGTATATATATGCATTTGTTTTTTCTTTTTTTATTATTTTATATTTTATTTTAAAGATGTAGGGTACAAGTCAGGATTAGGTATACAAATATACCCAATCCTTCAGTACTTTGCTGAAATAATGTTTTCTTTTTTCTGTCTTTGGTATTTTTATTTCAATAATTTTGAGGCATACAAATAGTTTATGGTCTGGGTCACCACCCACCACCCACTCTCCACCTGCCCACCTGTGCACAAAATACCCACCACACACCACCCCCACCTCTGCACAAATTACCCAATAGGTGATTTTCTTTTTTTTTGGTGCCTCCACTCCTTCCATCCCTCTCCCTCTGAGTCCCCAGTATCCATTATACTATTCTCTGTGTCTTGGCATATACCTTAGTTTAGCTCCCACTTATAAGTAAGAACATGCGGTGTTTGATTTTCTGTTCAGTTTGTTTACATAGGATGATGTTCTCCAACTCCATCCTTTTTGCTGCAAAAAACTTTCTTTCATTACAGTATAGAATAGTTACAGTTTGGGCCTCCTTTTGGTGTAAATATATATTTTTTATGATTCACATATATAAATAAATATATGAGAAATCATAGGAATAGAAGCTTTATATATTTAAGAATATAAAAAATATACTAAAAAATTCTAAGAATTTCAAAGAATTAACATATTAAAATATTTTAAATTAACAACATGCAAAATATATAATTTTTAACTTTATTTAATAAATAAAATGGAAACATATATAATTATCAGATACTAAATATAAGATATTGTGATGAGATTTTTATATTACACATACTAATTATATATACTACTTGTAATATTCCTTATATATGTATGTATTAATTATATATTATTGTATATCCTACATATTATCATGTATAATAATAATATAACATTATACTCATATATAAAGTATAAAGAGGTAAGAGGTCTGAAGGAAATTATGGAACTAACATTTTAAGAAGTATGGGTATAGATTCTTAAGGATACATTTTCTCAAAAGCCAACATATTAAAAGCATAGTGAAAGAAGTCTCGGTATGAAGTCATTTGGAAACACAGTTAACCTTTAGTATCTGATCAAGCTTCTGTGACTACGTGGGAGTTCCTTATTCATTACCCTACAGCTCAATGACACCTTCCCTTCCCACGCACACATATAGACATGCCCTTTTCATGTCATATGGTGTAGGTTTCAAGAATATTTTCTTTTTTAATATTGTATTTTAAAACATTCTACCCTTGCTAACCTACACGTTATCTAACACTTGATCTCTCACTCACCCACAACACATATCATTATGACTATTGCTTTGTTTAGACTATTTTCACTGCACAGGTGGGAGGGTTATTATTTAGTAGCATTAAAAACTTTGTGCATAGCTGCATGTGTGTACTCTATTTCCTCCTACTCTTTCAGGCTAAGCCATGATATCCTTGCTAGACAAAGAAGTCAGAGCAGAATTGTAATGAGAAATTAAATAATTTGATTATTGGATTTAATCATTCAAAGAGAATAAGATGCCTTGAGGAGATTTCAGGGTGCATTGACTTGTGCAACCAGGAACTAGAAATGAATGTAGATGTCTCAGCAGAGACTAGCATAAACAATGACAAAGCCTGGAATAAATTGCGTCATCTAAGTTGGATCTAAGGATGGTGATATCTTAAATGAAACTTATCAGGAATTAGAACTAGAGACAATGATCTCAATGTTAGCAGTTTACTTTGGAAGTAAAAAGAAGATTTGCGGAGGAGTAAAAAAATGAAACCAGAAAGGAAAAAGAAAGTACCTTATAAAGTGAGTATTATAAAGTCAGCAATTTGAACTTAACTCCGCTGGGGAAAACTAGCAGGAGATTGGAGACACCTGATTCCAAATTAACTCTCCTCAGCAGCAAGAAAGAAGGATATTTATAAACCAACTCCCATCTGTCATTGATTCTGAGCTGCTTCTATGATGTGTCTTCAAGTTCCAAGCACTCCCAGTGTATTATAGTGATGGCAAAGTGGATGCAAAGTAGCAAAGCTGTCTCTGGCAGCAAGAACAACCATGAGCAGTAACAACAGTTGTTCGTCAAAACAATGACACTGCTGAAGTGATAAGGATGAGAGGTAAGAATGGGGCATCGACACCACCGGGTTCACTGCACAGATACACGGATACTTCATATTACATTCAATTCATCCTGTCATTGATTTTTCCAGGGTGGTAACTACTCACAATTCACATCTAGAAAGAAAAGAAAAGGAGAAAGAGAAAAAGAAAGAAAGGAAGGGAGAGAAAGAGAAAAGGGGGGGGGAGGAGGGAGGCAGGAAGGAAGGAAGGAAGAAAGGAGGAGGCAAGAGAGGGAGAAAGAAAGGAAGGGGAAAGAAAAGAGGAAAATGTGTAAGGGGGGGAATGGAGAAAGGGAGGGAAAGTAAATTTTAAAAAAAGAAAGACGAAAGGGAGGAAGGGAAAAAAGGAAAGAAGGAAGGCGGGAAAAAACTGATTTACAACCAGTTATAACAATCTGCAACAGACTGAGCAACAGTCCCCATTGATACACTTTTTTTCCTGAAGTTGTAACTATTTATTCCCAATCTTCCTCCTCTACTATACTTTCTTGATTCCCTTTGGCCAGCACTTCAGCTGCTTGTTGCTTGCCGCTAATCACCATCTCGTCTGACTTTGAGCACTACAACTGCCCACTTACAATTACCACTAAGCAGCTGGGTGTGGTGACTCAGGCCTGCAATCCCAGCACTTTGGGAGGGAGAGGTGAGAGGATTGCCTGAGTCCATGTGTTCAAGACCAGCCTGAACAACTTGGCGAGACCTCATCTCTACAATAGATCAAAAAATTAGCTGAGCATGATGGCACATACCTATAGTTCCAACTACTTGGAAAGCCGAGATGGAAAGATTGCCTAAGCCCAGCAGGTTGAGGCTGTGGTGGCTGTGAGCACGCAATTGCACTCCAGCCTGGGTGACAGAGTGAGACTCTGACACACAAAAAAAGCAAAAAAAAAAAAAAAAACAAAAAACAAAAAACCCCAGAAAACAATTACCACTAAGCATAGAAGTGTCAGTAGTTGCCCCAATGAATTCTCTGAATTTCAGGTATAATTCTTGCTCCCATTAAAGAGCAAAAACCTATCTCCTCATAAAAATTAGGATCATTATTGCCAGTATAGTGACTAACTTTTTCTTCATATATTAGAAATTCATCTAGCAGCCATAATATTTTATCTCTAGTTACTATCTCATTTTGTCTCCTATGAGAACTATCCTCCTTGGGAACTAGGAATTCTATTCCAGCAAATACTAACAAGGTGAATACGAATTACATATTGCCCAGGTAGGTCACAAGGAGTTATGGCCATAGGGAGCCACAGATACGTGCTTTTCCTGAGTCCTGGACATGTGTGTTATACCTGTAAGGAACAGATCAACATGAAGTAAGAAACTTGAAGTACATCAGTCGAAACTGCAGGTTACCTTCCCCAAACTGGTACATTATTTGGGGCTAACAGGTTCTAAGATATTACCATTGAAGTTGGCCAATTCTTGCACCTCTTTGTCAATGGAATGTTTTCCTTTATGAAAGACAATGTTATAAGCAATCATATGATGATAACTTACGAACTCTATAAACCTTTGGATATTAGCATTATACTAAAGACTACAAGCACAAAGACAACGGCAAACACAGAAAATGTGTAAATCTCACTCAAAATGAATTCATAACCCCAATAAGGACAATATTTAACACAATTAAGTTGTCATTGAGTATTTGAAACAATAAGCAGAGATTAAAGCTAGTAAAGAAGACAATGAGAGAAAGTCCTTCCCACCGGAACATGCAAAATTCCATCCCTGATGACGATGGCTGTAACATTATGAATGAATTTTTCAGTCACGGGATAGCTGATGAGAGTGACTGGCTGATGAGAGTGACCCTACTACTGATGGTTTGTAGGGTCTTCTAGCTGTGAAAAACAGAGGAGACCCTACAATTCCCTGATGGGCATTTATGTGAGTTAAAACATCGTTACAGTCTTGGTTCACTTCTCTAGTTTCCTTGTCAGGTTACTCATACATTGTCACTAGCATTCCAGTAGTATTCTTTCCTGGCTTCTGACCAACCAGCCAAGATTGTCATAGCTTAGGAATTACCTCAAGCTACTCTTCTCTATAGCAATTTGATGTACAGGTGTACTGCTCAGAGGTCTGTTAGGAAGTTTTCTCTTATGTGGTCTTGCAGGGCCACCCTAAGGGATGATTTGAGCAGCAGTAGGTAACTTGTGTACACTGAGCTATCTCAGGACCAAATATGTTTGCATTACTTCATTTATACAATGAATTAGTGCTTTTTTTTCCCCAAACAAGCCTTATGACCAAACTGGTCTGCTATACCTAGTACCAAGCTCATGGTGAGCAACATTAACTACAATTACTTGTCATCTCATGCTTAGGCATTCAGTCTATATTAGGGTCTAGTAGCATATGAGGAGGTTCTTTTCAGGAGGAATAGTTTTCTGTTGATGACAGCATGAACCTTCTTCTCCAAACTCATGATAACAATAGTCCAATTGTTTAGAAGAATCGGTCTTATAAGACACACACACAAAAGCATTCCTATCTGCCATGGATACCTCTAGCAACATGTGTTCTCCCAGGTCATATGATCTATTTGACAGGGCTACAGATATTAAAGTTTGAGCCTGTTACAATACCTTTCTTCCTCGATAGCCCATAGGAACAGACAATTTTTCAAGACACTAAGAAATAGTTTGGAGTCACCCTTCTCTGTGTAGCATGTATAGTCCTCAGAATCCAAAGAAATATGCTAAGTACTATAGATATTTATTTGTAGCAGCAGATCCAAGGTACAATGACTTGTTCTTTTTCTTGGAAGCAGGGATATGATAGACTATCAATATTAAATTCTGCAAATCTCTGAAGATGGTACTAACTTCTGTCATCTACCAGAATATAATATTGCCTTTGATTTATTATCTAGACCCTAGGGGAGGAATGTGGTATTAGGGCATTCACTTGGATTTCCATTTTCTCCTTATTCCACAGATCTTGGTATACATGTGAAGATTCTTCTACTCTAATTATAGCCATCTCAGTCATATACCAAAGTACCAGGAAAATAAAAAGTGATACAGACTTAGACTGAATTGTCATTTATTTCCAAGGTCCCATATACTTTCATGGTAATGGAAGAAACTATTAATGTTTAAACAGAGTGAAAAGAGATTCATTATAAATCCTTAATTCAGAGAATCTGGTATGCTCAGTTTGATTTAAATGTCTGATTTGTGGCCACAAAAATTCACTACCTTATACATACAAGATGTCTGTCAATGTTAAGCAGCTGATTGTAGGTAAATGAAGATGGGATAGGAAATTCACAGAAAGAAACTTGACAAATAACCTCCAAATTAGCCATGATAGCCTAAAACCACTGGAGAATCTGTTGTACACACACATACACACACACACACACACACACACACACACACACACACACACACACACCGTCACTATATTAAATGATTGGGACTCATTTAAAACAAACAATGACAATTACTTTCAAGAGTGGAAGTGAATTTAGGTCAATACAGAAATAATAAAATTATATTATAAATGGTTACATTACTATGAATGACACATTTTAAATAAATTTAGCCTGACATTTTTATCTGTAAATGAGAAACCTACATAGAATATTGTAATCTTTCATGTGGAAGTCCTCCATGATCTTACACATGGTCAGAATTTATATTCCTCAGAATAGGGATTGTAGATCTAGTGCTATTAACTGTCTCCTGCAGAATTATAATAAAAAGATTGGAGCAATTTAAATGCAATGTGAAAGGACAATATCATTTGGAAACATGAAAAACATATCTGGATAAGAGGACTTTACTGGGGAAGATCCTAGTTAGGAAATTCACACACACACACATTCAACACAATGAAAAGCTGTTTTCTTGTTCTAAAAATGTGTAAGTCACTCTTTCTATATAAGAAACACAAAACGTAAGACATTCACCCAGTTAAACCATAAGAGTAATAACAACAACAGCACAAGCCCAAGAAGCTAGAGAACTAATTTAGGGATTTACCAGTATTACTGAGTTATGAGATCTTCTGGCATCTGTAAGCTACTTCACCTTGGAAAATTAATTTCATGCTTGCCTACTCTTGTAAAACTCCTGACTGAAGGGTTTCATCGAGGTTTGGAATGGTCAAATAAATGTCAAAGCTGTGATTGAAGAAAACCAAAGAAAAACCTGCCAACAACATAGCAATGATCTTTCTCTTTTTGTCTTCTTTTATTTTAGGTTTTCAAAAATAACCTACATATGCTAAACTAGGGAATTTAGAATTATAATATGAGAGTGATAGTAATTAATAGAGATGTGTTTCTAGATCATCCATCAAAGAAAGATTTGATGCCCAGCAGCAGAAGTGCAATCAACAGTCTCTAGCTATGAGCTTCTCCAGGTCTAACACAGCTGCAGAGAGCAGCTTTGCATGAGGAGTTGGTGTGGGACTGTGGAAAGGAGGAAGGGCAGCTTCCATCCACTGAATTAAAATACAAATTGGGTTATAAAGGCCCAGTCATTTCTGCCCAACATCAGGCAACTTTGTTGGTCAACACTCACTTCAGGTCTTTGTACTTGGTTGGTTAAGGCTTTGTCAGAACTACACCATTTGACTTTTCTCCCTGTTCAATCCTTTTTCTCCCTCATTCTTTTACAGATGTCTTGTCTTAGTAAATATTTCATACTCGAAATATATCTCAAACCCATCTGTTTCTGGAAAATCCAACATGCAACACAAATATCACCACACATCCAATTCTAAAGGTTCCCCTAGACCCACATTGGGCTGTAACTGAACATTTGACTATGGGCTCCATCTCTTCTCTGATGATATGTGTAAACTACTTTGAGAAAAGAGGATAAAAAGTGCACAGTTTTGCAAACACTAAAAGTGTAAAACATTAAACTTCTTGAAAGACTTGGTTTTGTACACAATAGTCACATTCAAGTTATGTCTCGTTCAGTTTCTCTTTCCAAATTTCCACATCTGCTCTCAATCAGGTATTCTGCCTCAAGAACTTCTGTGGGCACTTTGAGAATAAAATGTTGTTTGGGAGATGCATTTTCTACATTTTTTCCTGGGCACCAAAAGATCAGAGTGCCGTTACTAGCATAACGTCACCACTTAAGTAATTCTACCTGAGGTTAACCCCTATACTCTTTTACAATTTCTTCTTCATATCCTTTTGATGGTTTGTTATTTTCATATTCAGGGTGAGTTATAAAATTCACTTTGGCTGAATTCAACAGAGGTAATTTTTATAACTTTTTCTGTCTTGGTCAGAGGTAAGAACAAATTCCAAAGGGCTTCCTATTTTAGCAAAAGTTCTGCCCCTATGTGATTTCTTAGATTTATTTTAAGTGGACACCTCTCACCTGGATGTCATAGAGTTTATGATTTTCTAGGAACTCCTCTGGGGAAATCTATTTCCACTTCACATTGAACACATGAAATTTCTAACTAAAGAAAGCAATGTACTCTATCTTTATTTATAACAGCTCATTCTACCGAATGCACTGAGAACCTCCTGTATTGAGTCGTCTCCCCATAGCTTTCAACTATTGAATCCCATATTGAACTTCTGATCATCCAGCACTTCCGGCCATTCGACCAATGTCTCTAACTGCCATGAATGCCTATCTAAGAGTTACCATTGTGTGTTTACTATGCAATCCACTTTGCTAAGTATTCTACCAATAGTATCATTTCAGAATGATTTAGTCATTTATGTACATATTATATACATACATATGATACAAATTTAAAATAGAACTCTGTACCCCAGTTGGCTAGTCCAACAGTATGTACTCATTGTTCATTTCTTTAGCCAATGTATGCTCATATTTCAAGAGCAATTTAGTGTTTTCACTTAAAATGATTTTGCTATGTCCTCATTTTTCCAGATGAGAAAATCAAATTTCTCAAAGGTTAAAAATATTCCTGAGATTACACAGGTAGTAGTTAAAAAATTCACTATTTGAATGAGGTTTCTCTGACTCCAGTAAAACATGCTGTTGACCACCTCGTTGTACTTTCTGCCTTAATGTAGTTGAATAAATGCAGTCCCAGAATCCCTTGTTACAACAGTGAGGGCCAATGCTAGCTCATATGATCCTTTGTTCTAATTTTTAAAAATATCTCTTCCCTAAGACAGCTCCACATACCAAAACATTGTCAGAATATATTAATTTTGTTGTAACAAAACACAACTCTGTTAGCTGTCAAAAATTGTACCCATAAATATCCAAATCAATGATGCCTGTGTTGTAAATATCTCTCCCTGACGTTATATAACACACAACTGGCACAACCTTACATCACAGCCCTGGTGATGCACACAAAGTTTTAATTTTTAGCCAGAGCATTCAGTCAATACATTTGAAAGTTTCCAAAGAATAGTCAGAGTGAACATATTTCAACAAAAGGATAGGACTAATTTTCAATGAAGTTATTGACCTTTCTAAAAGGAGATGAGCTTGCAAGACAATTCCTGGCAACAAAATATGTGTAAAACATGGTGCCAGCTGGTAAAGAAAATTCAGAGATATATAGGCAGCTTCAGAACTATGTGAAGAAGGAATCCTTTTCTACTAATGAGTAACCAGAGGCAAATATTTTGCAGCACATATTGGAGGGAAGATTATACTCTTAAGAGAATAATTTCTGAAGATGCAAAACCCAAAGTGAATTTTGAGCAAAAAAGATGCAGAAACCCAGAATTTTTAAAAAGAATAATAAGAATACTCATATAAGGAAATGACAACACAGATCTCTTTAGCATTGTATAAGAACACAAGATAAACAAAACAGAAACAAAGCAAGAGGAATGTGATGGACCAGAACAGCAACAAAACAACAACAAAACTCTTTAGTCAAATTATTTTCATGAGCATTTGTATATTATAATTCAATGTTAATGGAAATTCTCATCAAATATTTAGTTTTAATGCTTACTGACATATCAGAGAAATACATACATACTTTTTAATTCCTGTTATGGGTTTACAATTTAAAATTAATCTTTTTATTTATTTTGTTCACAAAATATACATTTGAATAAATCTTTGAGTTATTATTACAGAAGACAGATATATGCCTGGATGGACTCCACTTGACTACTACAGGTGCCTTGATTCTGGAACCAAAGATATGCAGTTCAGGTAAGATGAGCAGTGTCCTACGATCAATTCTTATTTATAACGGGGTATACTCTACCTTGAGTGAGTTGCATGCTGTACATAATTCAAATACACAAGTGCGTTTTTCTCTTCTGACTTAGGACACATCTTAGAGCATGGGGTCATTAGTAACAACTGATGAATATCTATCAGCTTCTAACAAGCCCTTAAAGCCACATGGAAAGCAAAATGCATATGGAATCAAGTAAATAAGACTCTGAAACCAGAATGGAAAATCCCATCAATGGCCCATTCATGTTATTCATCTCTGAGTAGATAGAAAAGTCCTGGTCTCAATCCCATAACCCATCCCCAGGTTAAAAATGGCGAACAGAGATTATTGGATTATCATTTCCTCATGCTGTGCATGCTATTAAAAATATTTTTTTCAGCTGGGCGTGGTGGCTCAGCCTGTAATCCCAGCACTTTGGGAGGCTGAGGCGAGAGGATTACCTCAGTTCAGGGGTTTGAGACGAGCCTGGGCCACTTGGTGAGACCTCAACTCTACAATAAATAACACACAAAAACTAGTTGGGCATGGTGGCATGTATCTGTAGTTCCAGTTACTTGGAAGGCTGAGGCGGAAGGATCACCTGAGTCCAGCAGTTCAAAGCTGAGGAGGCTGTGAGTGTGCCACTGCACTCCAGCCTGGGTGACAAAGAGTGAGATTCTAACTCAAAAAAAGATATGTATTTTTTCTTCTCTAATGACAACGTATTACATGTTTATTATAGAAAACAGAGATTAACACCAATAAGGAAACGAAACTTTCCCTAAACTTTACTACCAAGAAACAGTTAACATTTTGCATTATAAGGCATATCCTTTTTAATATAATAGTTAATAGCATGGTTAAATTTATTCCACTAGAAGTTAAACCTTGTAGAAAGACATTTAATGTTTATCATGAAAATCTCCCACTTGATGTATCAATATTTTCTGTCTACTGTCCTCATATCGATCATTTATACATTAAAACAACATGTACCATGTGGAAAGGACCATATGGAGTTATGGCCACCCCTCATTCTAGATCTTTATTGATCAAGTACTCAATGTGTTTCAAATCATGAATTTTTGTAGAAATATAAGTGTGATGTGTATAATAGTCCCACATGTATAATCAGGGGCGTTGATGAATTCTTGGGTATATTTGTATGTATGAGGGAGGGACAGAGGTGAGCAGGATCTGATACCCACATACAAGAAGACTTATTCCAGGAAAACAAACACACTAACGTCTCATGGGAATGTAAAATTTCTAAAAGACAGTTTGATCATACGCAGAAAAGAAACTTTGAAGAAAATAATACACTTTGACTCAGCTATTTACTTTTAGGAAACAAAAAGATATGCAAAAATATTTTATTTATCATAATATATTTATAATTACTTTTAGATATTATTTAAATAATTAACAATAAAAAATTTATCAGAAAATAAGTATACAATATATTTAAAGTTTGGGTATGATGTAATCATAAAAAATAATATTGCAGAAATATATGAAAAAGCATTTAAAAGTGTTCATGCCATAGTTTGACAATAAGAAGGTTATACAACATGCCATTATTCTACTTTCTAATAAGAATAAGAACACATATTTATAATGGTTTGTGAAAAGAATTCAGTTATGAAATAAAAAAGTTAACTTACACAAATATTGTATCTATGTCCATCAAAACAAACTATATTAACATATATAATAAAGTATTAATTTATGAGTGATATACTTTAACCTGCTATCCAGCATATAGATATGGAGGAAATTTCTTCAGTACTGATACCAGCAGACAGAACACAGGGTCAAGTATAACAAAGTTCTTATCTTTTGTGAGCAAACAAAAGTCTAAAATGAATCTATAAAGGGGGAAAAACACAGTATCACATGGAAATTATAAAATATATTTTGGAATAAAAAAAAGTTGATGGCATTATGCCAAGTCTAGAAAATTGAGAATAAGAAAGTTGATGGCATTGTGCCAAGTCTAAAAATTTTTTTTTACAGGTATCAGAAATGAATTTCTTACAAGATACTAACTTATGAGAAAACACAGATTCTATGAAAATAGGCTGATATGCACTATCTGTTTATCTATCTACTCATTTATCTATTTTTACAGGGACTGGTTCTTTATTTGAAAAAGACACTTGTGAATATGAGGCATCAAAGCAAGTACACTATTGGTTTCTCTTTCTCCCAATTGACCCCAAAGGAGAGTACATTTTAAGTCCATATGCTGCAGGATGTACACCTAACAGACTTCATAGAAACCTTACCAAGCCGGGCTGGGTGGCTCAGCCTGTAATCCTGCGCCTTTGGGAGGCTGAGGTGAGTGGATTGCCTGAGCCCACGGGTTCGAAATCTGCCTGGGCAAATTGGTGAGACATCATTTCTACAATAAATCAGAATGAGCCGGGCGTGGTAGCGCACGCCTGTAGTTCCAGCTACTTGGAAGACTGAGGCGGAAGGATCGCCGGAGCCCAGCAAATTGAGGCTGCGGTGGCCAGGAGAGGCCACTGCACTCCAGTCTGGGTGACAGACTCCATCTCAAAAAAAAAAAAAAAAAAAAAAAGAAAGAAAGAAACCTTACCAAAAAGCAGGAACTGGATAGAAAAGAAACTTCAAAATCAGCACACTGCTAGACCACAAACTGTAGGTCCTCATAGCCAGATGGGGTGGCCAGGGCACCCCAAACCCAAAAAAAGCAAAGTTTTAAAATAACATAAAATTTAAAAAGCTTTGTACATAAGCTATTTAAGCTTTCTCCAGGACTAGCTGATACAAAGCACAATGAGATGGCACTTTTAGAAACTGCAGCTTCAGCCCCCCAAAATGGTAATGAGATGTTTCATATTGCTAAGTCAGTGGCAAAGTCATAATTTCCTTTCAAATATGCAGGAAAGTAATGAAGTGGTCACTTCAACATAAGGGGGTACATGATCTATTCTGTGACCAGCTGGAAAGGCAGTAGACATAGGTCAAAAATTTGGTCTCAGAGGTCTCACCATCTTAATTTGGTCACTTCCAATGAAAAAAATAAAAATAAAGTTGTCCAAAGATACCTTAAAGCTAAACATTTGAGCAGCACATTTTTGTTGTTGTTATTTTGGCTAACTCCTCCTAGAATCACCTTTCTGGTTTGGCTGGTACTTTGTACAGAGCAATTACGTTTCCCATAGTGGAATCTCCCTGAATTCTGTTCGATTCTCAATAAGGCAGGTCCATACTTTTTTCCCGTCTTCATGGAAAGGGCAATATGTATTAAGCAAAAAAAGTCATCTTCTCAGAGTAAAAAAGGGATTAAATTGCTGCTTCAGAGCTGTGGAATTATTTGGAATGTTTTCACCAATGGTTGCTACAAAACAACAAAATGGTAATTATAACTTGTGTACATCACAACATGCTTTTAAAGACGTTTGCTTTGTGCTCACATTCTCTTAAATGTTGTTCCCAAAGGTGCTCAGTCTCCAGCCCAGTTGGAATCTCTGGGAAGAGACAAAGACAGCTTGGCAAAAAGACCCACAGTGGCGTGAAGGGGACAGCAAAAGGAGAAAGCAGCCTCCCAGTTAAAGATCAGCCCTCGGGTTAAAAGTCAGCTTCAGGCAAGCTGGCCTCGGGTGGAGTCGGGGTCAGAGGGAGGAGCAGCGGCAGGGTGGGCCTGGGGTTCTTTCCATCTCATTCAGGTCAAGCAGAGTCTGGTCCAGCGTCCTTTGTGTTCAGAGATGCTCCTCTTTCGTGCATTTCAGTTTGTCTTCCAAATCATTGATTGCCTTTCCCAGCTTGGGTACCGAGCTCTCAGCAAACTCAGCACGGACCTCTGCCTCCTTGAGTTTATCAGTAAGCATCTTGATCTCTTCCTCATATTTGTCTTCTTTTTGAGAGTACATGTTATCAGCAGCACTCAGACACTTCAGGTTCTGGCCTAACAGTCTGATCTGTTCATCCATCTCTGTGCAACCAGACTCCGCCGGCACGGCTCACTCTTCTGCGCGTTCCAAGACTCCTTCAATCACCACCAACTTTCGAGCCGCCTCTTCGTATTTCCTATCTGCCTCTTCTGCCACGTGCTTAGCTTCTTTGAGTTGGATTTCCTGGGGTTCCATCTTTTCTTCATCTTTTTTTTTTTTTTTTTGAGTTGGAGTCTCACTCTGTCGCCCTGACTGGAGTGCAGTGGCCGCTCCGGCCACCGCAGCCTCGACCTGCTGGGCTCCGGCGATCCTTCCGCCTCAGCCTTCCGAGTAGCCGGAATTACAGGCATGCGCTACCACGCCCAGCTGATTTTTTGATTTATTGTATAGATGAGGTCTCGCTGCCCAGGCGGGTCTCGAACCCGCGGGCTCAGGCAATCCGCTCACCTCAGCCTCCCAAAGGCGCGGGATTACAGGCTGAGCCACCGAGCCCGGCTTTTCTTCATCTTTTAAGGCCTGGTTTTCAATAACCTTCATACCTCTCTCGCTCTCAGCAGCTTTTTCTGCTTCTTCCAGTTTTTGCAGGGCAGTGGCCAGGCGTTCCTGAGCACGGTCCAGCTCCTCTTCAACTAGCTGTATCCTACAGTTCAAGGAGGCCACCTCAACCTTGGCCTGTTCCAGGGTCTTCCATTTCCCACTTCAGGCGATCGACTCTTTCTTCCACATAGTTGGCCTGCTGCAGCAGAACCTGGATCGTGGACTTCGCCGCCCTGATGGTGGTCGTTCCAGCCATGTGCCCACTGGTTCAGCTGCTGCCTGAGCTCCATTCTTGCCTCCTTTGCTCGGTGCTGCAGCAGCTTGATATACACTTTTAAATGGAAGATATGAAAAAGAAAGAGGGATAGAATAGGAGGAGACCATAATAAAGCTGAACTAATCATAGAAAGGTATTAATTATCTAACATGAAGGATATACTTAAGAAGTTCTCAGCCGGGCTCGGTGGCTCAGCCTGTAATCCCGCGCCTTTGGGAAGCTGAGGTGAGTGGAATGCCTGAGCCCGCGGGTTCAAGACCCGCCTGGGCAACTTGGCGAGACCTCATCTCTACAATAAATCAAAAATGAGCCGGGCGTGGTAGCGCATGTCTGTAGTTCTGGCTACGTGGAAGGCTGAGGCGGAAGGATCGCCTGAGCCCAGCCAGTTCGAGGCTGCGGTGACCGGGAGCGGCCAGTGCACTACAGTCTGGGCTACAGAGTGAGACTCCAACTCAAAAAAAAAAAAAAAAAAAAAAAGTTCTCTGTAGATGGAAAGGAAAAGCACACAAAAAAGAATGATACACAAGAAAATAATAAATACAGATAAAAGTGATGGGGAATCAATTTTAGAGTTATAGATATTCCTGGGTCAGACATAAGCAAAGATAGAAAAGAACAAAAGCAACAAGCAAAGAGACATACATAGAAATGTAATTAATACTTTTGCAGACTAAAAAAAGTAAACTGATTATGTAAATTTTTAGCTACCACAATCTAGATAATAACAATAAGAAATTATCCACAGCTGGGCTCGGTGGCTCAGCCTGTAATCCCGTGCCTTTGGGAGGCTGAGGTGAGTGGATTGCCTGAGCCCGCGGGTTCGAGACCCGCCTGGGCAGCGAGACCTCATCTCTACAAGAAATCAAAAAATCAGCCGGGTGTGGTAGCGCATGCCTGTAATTCCAGCTACTTGGAAGGCTGGGGTGGAAGGATCGCCGAAGCCCAGCAGGCGAGGCTGCAGTGGCCAGGAGCGGCCACTGCACTCCAGTCTGGGCGACAGAGTGAGACTCCAACTCAAAAAAAAATAAAGAAAGAAAGAAATTATCCACACCTAAAATACACTCAAAAGATTTTTCTTTTAACTTAAAAAAGCAGTAACACACATCACAAAATTCAAGCAAGATGAAATAATTATAGTAAAAAGTTGTCTCCTCAGCCTAGACTCCCAGTTCCCATGTCACCTAGAAGCATTCAACTTGATCAGTTTTCAGATATTCAGAATTCTAGATAAGTTCTATGCATTGTGACGTATGTTATATTGTCTTATATAAATGAAACAATAACATAACACTCTTCAGCACCTTGATTATTTTCTTGTAAAAATACATCTTGGGAACTGCTTTATGGCAACAAATATAGATCCATCTTATCATAAAAATTCCTTCCTGACATCCCATTGCATTGGTGTATCATATTAACTTAAACAGCTTTGAAGCCGTCTCTACTATTTTTTTCATACAAACTGTTCTGAAATTGACATACATTCTTTGTCATGTCTTGGGTGGAGGTGTATATCTATATCTATATCTATATCTATATATATATATATAGAGAGAGAGAGAGAGAGAGAGAGAGACATGTACATTTTATTTTTCACACATGTCAAATTTCTCTTCTTAGAGTCAAACAAAATTAATATTCTCATGAAGTATTTATGTAAACATACTAATTCACCCTACACATGATTAATTTTTTCATCTTTGACAATTTGAATGGTGGGAAAGCAATTTTAACAATTTCAAAATATGTTTATTCACTCACTGCTAATTGGCTGCAGTTGAAGGAATTGTTTATATTAGATTTCTATTGCTGCCCCAAATTATTACATATTTGGTGTTCAAACCATGCACATTTATTATCTCATAGTTCTGTCTGTCAGAAGTCTCATTTGATTGATCTCAGTCCTCTGCTTATGTTCTCAAAGTTTGAGAGGCATATCTACTTTACTGGAAGTTCTGGAAAAGAATCATCTTCCAAGCTCATCAAGGTGGTTGGTTTAATTCAGTCCTTTGTGGTTGTATGACTGCAGTCCCCTTGTTCCTCCTAGCACTTAGCTAGAAATTGCATTTTCTTTTCCCTTCTGTCACATCTCTCTGACTTCAATCAGGAGACTTTTTTTTTTTGCTTTGAAGAGTTCATGTGATTAGACTAAGCCCAATTTAATAATCAAGAACACGTTCTTGGTCTTAAGGTTCATAACCTTAACCGCAGCTGTAAACTTCCTTTTTTTCATGTAACATCACATACACATATGTGTTACAAGAATTAGGATATTGATTAGGTAAAATAAATTATGACTACCACACTACATTCTTCTTGGAAATTCTCTAAACCTACTACATAAAAGAATGCATGTTCTTCAATCAGGAGACATTTCTTTGTCTAACCTCATATTTCACCTACGAAATGCTAGATGACAGGGAAAAATGGTATTCTTACAATTTTTTCAATGGGAAATAATTATAACCATGAATTATACATTGAATATTAAGCTTTCAAGTATAAAATCAATGTAAATATCGTCACAAGAATACACAGATCATGAAAAATGCCACCCTAAAATTAAAAATTATAACGTATTCCAAAGATTAGTCTATAAGATAAAGTTATGAACTCAAGAAATGGAAAATTCGTGTTAGGTAAGTAGCATACAATGTGTGTGTATATGTTTGAAATTTTATGGTACTTTTAGGTATGTATCTTAAAGCAACAATAATGTTAAAAAATTCATTGAGAGATAGGATCATGGTAGTATAAAACATTAGAATAGAGTTCAGAAGTATATTAGACATTGTGGTAAGCAACATAACGTCCCCCACTCCAAAGATGTCCACATCCTAATCGCCAGATCCAGTGAATACCTTAAGTTTCATGGAAGAGGGGAATTAAAGTTGCAAGCAGTGTAAGGCTGCTAATCAGCTGACCCTAACATAGAGAAAGTATCCTGAATTTGCTCCAGGTGACCTTTATATACTCACACGAGTTTTTAGAAGTGGAAGGAGATAGAAATGTATATCAGAATAATATAATATGAGAAATACTTAACCCACTGCTGTTGGATTTGCAGATAAGGATTTGAGGCAAGGAATGCAGGCAGACTTGTGAAGGAGTAATAGGCAAGAAAACACGCTCTCCTCAGGAGCCTCCAGAAAGGAGTACATTCCTGCCAGCATCTTCACTGTACTTTAGTAACATGTACTTTTGACTCTCAGTATTGTAACGTAATAAATATGTGTTGTGTTAAGTCACTAAGTTTGTGGAAATTTGTTACAGCAGCAACAGAAAACTCATACAGATGTCAATTAAAGTACATTTAAGATTTTTAATGGTGTGGAAAATTTTTTTTATAATGTTAAACTAAAATCCCAGAATTCAATTCAAGAAAACATATACAGTTTAAGTAATAAATATGATATATTGTGTCCAAATTCACTCAAGTATTGTAAACC
This sequence comes from Cephalopachus bancanus, assembly GCA_027257055.1. NCBI lineage: Eukaryota > Metazoa > Chordata > Mammalia > Primates > Tarsiidae > Cephalopachus > Cephalopachus bancanus. The sequence goes on along the minus strand of JAPVLO010000068.1, from coordinate 7,153,819 downwards.
CTTGTTCTCTGTATACATTAATACTTCATAGCAGTTAAGCACATGACATTTGCAATTATACTTTCATTTTAATCTTATCTCTGTTACCTATTAGCTATTGTGGCATGGGAAAACTATAGAAAGACTGATTCTTGGTTTTACAATCTGTTAAATGGAGCTAATTATTTCTGTTTTTAGGATTTTTGCAGGTTTTGGTGATATGATATATAACACCTACTACATGGCACATTGCACACACTGAACAAATGATTAGTTGGCTGTAAAACCACTACTTATAACTTTTATACCACTCTTTTCATGGGGTCAATAAAACAGTTATGTTAAACACTCTTCCCACTTAAAGCATTAAAATCATTTTAAAGGGTGTATTCAAATGAAAAGTTTTAGCAATTCAAAAGCATATCTAATTGGCATATCATCAGGAAGATTACCAGAGAAGATTGAAAGCGTTAAAGCAGGTATTAGGGGATCATCATCGTGCAAGCAGGTATCTTGCTCATTAAGAATCTTTTTCTTATATTTTAAACACCACTCCACTACCTACTTTTGTTAAATCAATTTCCAGCCTTCAACTCTATAACAGTATTATCCTCTGTTCTTCCAATGACTTTCATATCAATGGCAAGAGAGTTTTAATGGCAAAGCAATAGAGTTATGTTTTGGGGAAAGTGGGAGGAAAAATCCCTGGAAGAAAAATCACTTGGAAGCTAACAACTGTCCACACATAGTGCAATGTCATACAATACAAAACAGACTATGTGAGTTGGATATAACATAATACTTGTACATTATCTAGTTGAACAGTCTTATTTTATGCAGAAAGATAATGAGTTTCAATGTCTTAAATAACTTGCTGAAGATTACACTGCTTCAGATTCTAAGAATAAATCCTAGATATTCCTTCTCCTAAAAATGTATACTTTATGTTTCAGTGTTTATACATCATTTTATAACAAAATCCCTTCCTTATGTTTTTATTCTTACTGTTGAGCATTTTATTGAAAGCAAAAAAAAGACCTGCTCAGTCTTTTTAGAGTAGAAGTGGTTGCTGATATTTTGCCTGTGAGGAAGAATTCTAACCCAAGGTACAGTAAGAGACATGCTGCTGTTGTCAACAGAGAAGGTAGTGCAGCAAGAGGTGAAAAGACTGAGCAATACGTACGATCATTTATAGCAGAGTTCGCCCAGGTGTTTCTCTCGATCCCAACCCACTCCCTCCCACACTTCGTGAAGAACAGGTGTGACCCCTGGAACACCAGACAATCAGCAGGGGTAAGCGAAAGGTTAGACAGAGTTGAAAAGCAGCAGAAAATGTGAAAAATAAGCATATTTAATAAATAACATCTGTCTTCAAGAAGGGTTTTAAATATTTACCCTTGACATTATACCTTCAGTTCTGAAAGGAAGAAAGACTGACTCGTTTTAATCTAGAAATTAGCAACATAAATGAACATAGATTATAAAAGAGAAATTTCAAAGGTCATAGATCTTATTATAAACAGATTATTTTTAAATTTACATATAAATATTATTTTTAAAATCACAAAGTTGGAGGAATGAAATACATTACCTTGTCACTTAGACCAGTCTCATCTATTCTAGTTCTTTCATTCTCAATTTGGGGGGATTTTCTCCTTAGAAATTTTCACTGGAAGTTCATAAGCTGGTTTTGACAGTGAATAATGAGCAAATTGCCAGATTTAGTCCATGCTGACATTTCTGTTCTCTATTTGATGATTGTTGACCTGGTTAGGTGCACTTATAAAAGAAGGTTTAAAATTTTTAAAAGTTGGAGACTTGAAAGTAAACTATTTCAAAACCTGTCATTGTTATAGCCTTAATAATGTTTATTTTGATGTATTAGCTATTTGTAATATATTTGTTCACCTTCTTTAAAAAAAAGGTGAACAAATATATTAATACAAGCACACACTCTAATTTTAGCTATCTTTCCCAAAGCATTGCCAGTTGATTAACTCTAGATAGGTTATATGCAGCACAGGCAAAAGCAGTATAGCATAAACATGCTATATGATCTTTAAAATATAAATAAGCAATGAGAGTCTATTTCTTCTAACATTAAATATATTTCACACCTCTGTTACATTTACTCATTAGCTAGTTTCTAAGTGCTTGAGTGGTTTTATCACTAATGTTTTTTTTTATTTTAGTAAATTAGACATATATTTTCTTCAGCATTAAATTAGATAACTGGAGTTCTTTTTCTGGATAAAGAATTCATGATTTTAAAGAAAAGTTTTCTCCAACATTCCTAAATCAATGACTTGCACATGTCCAGGTCAGTCATTTTCTTGAGTATCTTAAATATAATTAAAGTAAATGAATATAAAAGTATTGCTTAAGAGTTTCTTTTCTTTTCTTTTTTTTTGAGTTGGAGTCTCACTCTGTCACCCAGACTGGAGTGCAGTGGCCGCTCCCGGCCACCGCAGCCTCGACCCGCTGGGCTCTGGCGATCCTTCCGTTTCAGCCTTCCAAGTGGCCAGAATTACAGGTGCGTGCCACCACGCCTGGCTGATTTTTTGATTTATTGTAGAGATGAGGTCTCTCTGCCCAGGCAGGTCTCGAACCTGCGGGTTCAGGCAATCCACTCACCTCAGCCTCACAAAGGCGCAGGATTACAGGCTGAGCCACGGAGCCCGGCTAAGAGTTTATTTTCTAATAAGACAGGGTACTGTTGATAGTTACCTAAGAGTAATGTATCATGGCTAGGTTTTAAGAGTTTTTCATCTCTTGAGTTGTGTAGTTACATACTACCTTATTGGTATATGCCATTGGAGATAAAAAGAAAAAAAAACTGAGGGAAAAGTTAAAACTAGAAGAGTAGAAGTTAAAAATTAAGAAGTGGGAGTATAGAAAGATTTTAAATAAGAAATATTGATTGTGAAAACTTAAAAGATGCTTTCATAGTAGAAACAGCAGAACATATACCAGCAACGTAAGTCTTCTGACATTTTCCTTCCTTACATTGACAGAATAGGAAAAAGTGGTGAGAAATATATGTGACATTGGTATATATGAACACATGAACAAATGTATAACTTTGATAGACTATACCCAAAAGATAAGTAAGCAATGTTGAATAAATTAAGGCTTTATTTTATTTGAAACAGGTAATCATTTTAGCCAAAAGCTAAATTGACTGATTAACATTCCTTCTCTCTTCAGAGAGTAACAGTTATTAGATAAAGTCAATCTGGATGTTCTATGTTTAAATATCAGTAATAGAATTATATGATACTTTATGGTTTGACTTGTTTCCCCTTAAAATTTATATGATGAAGTTCTTACCCTCAGTACCTCAAAATATAAACTTATTTGGAAATAGGGTCATCATATATGTAATAAGTCAAGACGAGGTTTTAGTGAAGTGCAGTGAGCCATTAATTCAATATGACTGATAGGCTTATGAAAATGGTAAATGTGAGAGACAGACATGCACACAAGAATACTATGAGTACACGATGACAGTTCAGGATGATGTGTCTAAAAGCTCAGGGATATTAAAGACTTCCAACAAACATTCAGAAGTTTGGAAAGAAACAGATTACAAATTCTCATTTTATCTCTCAGAAGCAACCAAGGCTGAAAACACATTGATCTCAGAATTCTAGCCTCCAGAACTGTGAGATGGTGTTTTGTTGCTTAAGTTACCAGTTTGTGGTACATTGTTATAACAGCTCTAGCAAACTCATACACGATGTATATGCTTTCTTATATTAGCATGGATGCCTGGAAAGATGGTATATAAGCACATCTTATGTGAAGAGGATGAAGACATCTCTGGGATGACCTTGCACCTAGAGATGGTAATTAGATATGTATATTGCAACTTGTTGAGTAGAAATAAGCAATAGAAGGAAATAAGCAATAGAAGGAAAGTCACATCAAAAGACAATATTTTTTCCCTAATGAAATACTTAGAATTTTGCAACAACAATAGATGCATTGTTTTATTTTGTTTTGGCGTGCAGCTCATATATAGTTATATATTCATTATTTAATCAACATGTAGTAAAATTTATATAATTAAACACTGAGATACAATAGGCAGCAGTTTAATGGAAAATGGCAGCCACTGGCTGAGTTTCTGTGAAAGTAGTGAAAACTATTGTAGGAATGCAAATAATGTTACACACACATGTACATATTTAAAAACCTATTATCCTTAAAAAATCCATTATCTCCATCAAATTAGCATTCTGTTTTTGTATCTAACCTTCATTTTTCTGAATAAAAATAAATGACCCTTTTCTCTACTGCATATAAATTATGTTAAGTTCTAGGTCATTTGGAGTAGGAATGTCAATTAACTTAGGTCAGCAGCACTGAATTACTGGCAGTGGGAAAACAACAAAAACAAGTACAAAAACACCAAAGAGGATGAGAAAAGTAGCAGTTAAGGCTTATATGAAAATGCTGAATATAACATAAAGGATGCTTCTGCAAGAAGTCTAAGAGAAGCAAAGTCAAAACAAAGCATTGCAATGTAAGAATAGCAATTCGAACTAGCTGACAACATTCATTTAACAAACATTTGATGAGTGTTTGCTGTGTGCCTGGCATTATGCTAGACACTGGGAATACAAGGACAAAAGACCAAAACTGCCATATCTTCAGAGCATAAAAGACAGAAAACAAATGTGCTGCCAAATGTAGATGATGATTTCAGGTTCTTACAAGCCCTTTAAAGAAAACCAAAAAAATGATAGCTGCTTTAGCTAAGGTCAAAAAGAAGGTCTATTTTAGGGGATTTTCGAACTGACTTGTACAGGAAGGTAAGGAGCTATTATAGTTAAGGGAGCATTGTTCCTAATTGAGAAAGAAATAAAAAAGAACAAAGAAAAAAGTTGCCATTCAAGAGAGGTTTTTACTTTCTGTGAATGTCTGTACTGAAAACTCAAACTGCTTCTCCTAACTTAAGATAGCATTCATTTGAGTTGGGCAAAACTTTTAACAATTATTATATGAGATACAAAATATGATTTTAAAATGCTGGACTGTAGACCACACATTTAGTGATTTTTATCACAATTTGTTCTAGACCATGAAGTACATTACATGTCACATAGGTCCACATTGATGTAGGTCTTCATTAAAATTAATTAATTAAAATGTATATCATGTTTAATAAATACAATTTACAATGTCTTACATAATTTACTTTTAAAATATTATGCAGGCCAATCTTTTCAAGACCTGCAGCTTAAACCTGAACAATGCTTATGATTTTTCATATTCTATTTATACTTTGGATACATTATTATTTATACTTTGCAAATGAGGAAATTAAGGCAGAGGAAGATTATACAAATTATTCTAGGGCACAGAGCTTGTAGGTGGAAAAGTCAAGATTCAAAATCTGAAGGGCTGACATCAGAAATCATGTATTTAATACTCCTCTAGACTGCATTGTTTGAACTTTTTGGTTAGTTTATTTTATATTTAACCAAATACAAAAAGTTCATATAGAACTTGTAAAGATCAAAATTTTGTTGAATGAATGTTGTCCGCCTGACATGTTATGTTTTGACTGTATTTTTTTTATCAGCAAGGTCAAAACTTTTAACTTGAATAGTCATCTATTTTCCAGCCATTTCATGTTCTCATCTCCCAAACCAAAGGCAATAATTCTTGTATTTATACAAGTTTTAATAAATGCAAATCCTTCTAGACAGAGTGTAAATTCACCTTATAGGCAAATCAGGCATACAATGGACTTGGGCTTTTGAAGAAAATGTTGAAGACAAAAAATTGCAAAGAAAACAATAGAGGATTTTGAAAGGGGGCTTTATTTAATGCAGCTAGAAATACAGAAAATAATAGCATCATTCTAGAGGCATTCCTTATTCACTTTTGTGTATCTCATTTCATGATTTTCAAATTCATTTCCCAAGCTGTTCTTCATAATAATTTCCCCACACCATTAATTAATACACAAAAAGAGACTTATTTAAGGACAGTACCTCATGAATTTCTGTGTAGATGTTAAACCTTTACATTGAATAAGACTTGAAGATGTGCACCATGAGATCTTTTTCTAAAAAGCTTTGGTGATTGTTGAAAAGCTAGCTACAAAAATGAACTATAATAAACTGTAATAGAAGATAAAAATAAACTTGGCACTTTTTTTTTGCATTATATAGATAACTGTTAAAGTGTAACATAACAATTGTCCGCAGGGAAAACATCCCCTCACATATCCTTTCACTGGAAGTTAAAAGATCATACTCTTCAGCAATTTTTAGCGATCTCCTCACTGAAGGTGGAAGTTCTCTGAATTTAAATGTGTTTCTTCATCAGTGATGAGTTAACATGTGGAAAGGGAAAATGTTATCAGTGTCTTAGCTTTTTGAATTTATAATTGCATCACTTAAATTTAGTTTGTTTAAAATAAAATGATGAATAGCCAAATTTTTAGGCTAAACAAGTGTATAAATTCAAACTTTTAAGCAAATTATGTCAAAAATACTAAAATATGATTATAATTCAGCCACATTTACTGATTGCAATAAAATACATAAAATATTATAATAAATGCAATATGAAAATAGTAGAAATATTTCATATTGTAAAAACCTAAAGCTCCTTTATTAGGTGATTTCTACTTCAATCTATTCTTTGATGTACCAACCTAAGCTCCAGATAATTTCTCCCTTATATGAATAGTTTTCTGTTGGCACATACTTTTTGAATAGAAATTTATGCTACATTCGTTCTAAAAACCATTTTGTTACTTGCAGAGAAAAGACAATTGTTATGCTGTATTTGTTTGCATTAATACTGGGAAGATAAAAAAATACCACTGAAAGAAGTCACATTTGAAATGTGCTTTTTATAGTCTTTGCCTAAATAGCTTTTAAAATAAACTTTCTGGATTCACAAACTGGTAAACACTATTTCTGATGCCTTGGGTTCTAACTAACTCAGATAACTAGCTTAAGTTATCTGAGGCAAATCAAAAAACTTCTCTAGCCTTAATAGTTTAAATTTTCAAAACAAAAATTCACATCTACTAAATATGGATCCATAACAAAATATCAGCACTTTATCTTAAAACATGAGTGAACCAATAGTTTAATCTTCAAAATAAAAAATCAAATTGACTGCACATCAATCTATGAAAAAAGAGTGATATATTCCATAGTACTTTATTCAACTAGAAACCTATGAGTGAGTTACTATTTTGGTATACTACCAAGGCAAAGAAAGTAAAGATATTGTTTCTTTGGTTCTGGTTCAGCCCATTGCGGGGGAAGTGGCAATGAATAAATACGTAAAGAATGTTTCCCTAAAATCTCTGAGTTTGGGACCACATGCATATACATGACTGGCTCTCCTTTGGAAAATGTAACACTTGCACTGGTTAATGTGACATTCATCTTAAATCCCTGTGGATCCCAACTTGTTTCTTACATTGCATCTCTCCAGACTACACAGCACTGTTGTGTTTCTGTGAGAATTAAAGCACATGAGTTACAGTATCATTAGCAATGTCCTACAGAGGGAAAGCATATGGCTAGATTGGTGACACCTAGCAGTATTTATATGTTGCTCACTTAACAAGAAAAAAAAAAGAAGAAAAGGAAAGTCATGTCTTCAAATGTAAGAAGATCTGATTTTCATGATTGCAGGTCAGACACAATGAGGCATATCATCAGAAATTAAAAATAATTAAATAATGCTGGAATCCCACATTACAGGTAAAAAAAGAATATTAAATCTACAATTTTTTTCCTCAGCAATGGAGACATCAGTTGCAAAAGCAATCCAAGGCATCCTAAATATTGGTGAAGGGAGTATTGTAGATCATCTTACATACAATGATTAGCTGAAGGATAAGTCATTTAAACAAAAAGAAAAACAGACTGCTTTTCTATTATGCTGTCACCACGGAACCCTTAGTATATGTATTCACCTGTGAGAATATGCAAAACTGGATATACCTAGAGAGAAATAAAAGTCCTATTCCTAACCCCAATCTGTTTCTTATATTTATATAAGGAAATGTGTATACCACATTGTCTTTTATAAAGGCCAGAAAAATACAAGGTAGATGGTTACAATTTCCTATCTAGTCATTTCATCCTACAGATAGAGTATGATATAAGGAAAATTTCTGAAATTAGTTTATAAAAGTGAATTTTCTCTGTTGGTTTAATAATATTTAGCTAGTGATCCTATGAACCTTAATGAAAAACAGAATTCATTGTCTAGACTTCTTATCTCATTTACCTATTTCTCTTAAGTTTTCTGTTTCCTTTTATTTTTCATCACTAATACTACCATTAGCCACAAAAATTTATATTGTAAACTGTAAATTTTGATGAATAAATTTAAAAAATTTAAATGATAATTTTAAAAAGACCAGTATTCAAAAAATCAGTAAATGTGTTCCCAGAACACTACTTTTTTCCTTGCAAAAGGGAATAATATTGCCTGAGCCCATGGGTTCAAGACCAGCCTGGGCAACTCTGTGAGACCTCGACTCTACAATAAATGAAAAATTAGCTGGACGTGGTAGTGCATGCCTGTAGTTCCAGATACTTGGAAGGCTGAAGTTGAAGAAATGCTGGAGCCCAATGGGTCAATGCTGGGGTGGCCATGAAAGTGACACTACACTACAGCTTGGGAGACAGAGTGAGACTCCAGCTCAAAAACAAAAACAGAAACAAAAACAAAAAAAGAGAGAGGGAAATAGACAAAATGAACAAAGCCTAATAGTGAAGCTATTTTAGCACACTACTTAGCAAATCTCTGCATTTCTATAGCTTAACAAAATAGAAGCTATTTCTTACTCATATTAAAGTTGAATGTGGTCATTTCTGATCAACAAAGAAAGGGGAGAGTGACTGTGTTACCAAAAAAAGCCAAAGGCACAGTTGACAGAAACACTAAAAATTACCATTCAATTGACGGAATGAGAGTGATACTAGATAGTGTTGTGTGAGATTGTTTAGCAAGACCTGAATATTATACACATTACTTCTGCCAAAATTCCGTTGACTGAAACTCCACAACATGATCTTCCCTAGCTGCAAGGGATCCTGGAAGATGCAATCAATTAATAAGTATATGCTCAGGATAGTGAGTAGATAGATTTTAAGTGGAACAATTAACCATTTCTTTCACACTCTGTTCTAATCAATAAAACTTCACTTTCTGCCTAATTCAAATTCATATACTATATTCTCTCCCTGTTCCAAAGGGAAAACCTAACACCTTTCTCAGGGACTGCTTGTATCTCACAGTTCAGCATCTCAGTTGGAACATATTATTCAGGTCAGATTTAGTATTACATGGTCTGAAAATTTATGAACTAAAACCGAATGACCTGTCCCTTACCCATTTCCCACAGTGTGCAAAGGTAAACTAAGGACAGCATAATCTTGGTAAAAATATCCTATACTAAAACAAGAATGGGAGACATACAGCAGGCACTAGTCCTTGGCAGTGATGGACTCCTGCTAAGTCCCTGTCCCAGGAATCAAGTCATTTCTTTGATAAGGCTCAGGATCTCTGGCATTCTCCCTAGGCACTGGATTCCAGACTTTAGGAATTTCTTCATGTCATGATATTTTCCATGATTAATTCTGAATTGGGCACTGAGGAATATATACTGCATAGAAATGGATACTTCCTTCTATTGCAAAGATGTAGGGCTCCAGGGAGGTTTTAAAACTGCAATGCATTTAGATGAGGTTTTTTTTAGAATTAGCAATATTGTTCTCTAAAGAGCTTAGTAGACATCTGATCTGTTTACTACCAGTCATTTACATGTGAGTAAATACACCAAAGTTATCTCCTAGTTATAATTTTTAATCCTAGCTTTTTTTTTTGTTATCCTCCTTCAGATTGAAATGATTAGCGTGGATGGGGAAAAAAGTTTCCTAATTTAATTTCTGCCAAAAGACCAAACCTCTTTATTTAAAAAAGAAATTATATTGGATCTTTATTATGCACATTCCTTTTGTAGTACTATCTCATACTATTCAGGGTCTAGAAGCTATTAGCTTTCCCAAATTTATGTGGCCACAAATCTCTCACCATTGTTTCTTCCAACTTCAGTTCCAAATGAATCAAGTCTTGTCTTCTCTCTCTTTGTTTTTATAATACTTTGTTAAAACACCAAGCAAAATTCTACAAACATAAATCCTCTCATCTTTTCCAACTACTTTCCTAAGGTTACAGACTTAAGGAGAACATGGTTTGTCTTCAGAATTATTGTAGGTAGTAATAGTTTCCTCAGATATTTAGCCATAACATAATACATGTCTTCAACTTTTCAGCCTTTAGTTGCTAATCCCTATACATCTGCAACATGATTGCCAAGCTAATAATAGCGCTCCCCTTATTTCACTACTTATTTATAAATTAAATAGGTTAAAGCTATCTGCCAGCATTTTAGGTTAAATGCCAACATTGTAGAGTCATAACAGACTATGAGTGTATTTTATAGTCATATACCATTTCAATGCCAAAGTACCTGCTTTTAGATTGAGCGATTTTTCTCCATGCAATGAGTAATTTTTTCCAGCTCCATTTTGTGGCTACAGTTCCCCTTGGGCCTCTTTCTTCAAACTATGCAGCTAACAGAAAGAAAACAAGAGCACAAATGAGGTACACATAATTCTTTACTTTCTTGGACAGGAGTAATACTCATCACTTCTCATGGCATTATTTGCTAAGGACTGGTAATAAGGCCACACATACAGGAAAGGGAAAAGTGGGCTAAATACCAGAATCCCTGACTATGTCTTTTCTAGGGAAAGGGATATAATTATGGGGAACAATTACTTTCTCCATTGTTATGAGCTGTATTATGTTAACAAAAATTCATATTTTGAATTCATAACCTTGAATAACTTAGAATGTGACTGGATTTTGAGATAAGGTCTTTAAAGGGGTATTTAAGGTACAATGATGTCATTAAGGGGAGTTTTAAGGACATATGATTGGTGTCCTCATTAGAAGAATAGATGAAGAAATTTAGATATCAACAGACACTGACTCAAACGGAAGAACAAGTGAAGATGCAGAAGGCAGTCATCTACATCAAGCCAAGGAGAGAGGCCTGGGACAATTTCTTCTCATAATTTATCGTGAAGAACCAACTCTACCCAAACCTTGATCTCAGACATCTAGTTTTCAGAACCATGAGAGAATAAATTTTTCTTGTTTAAGGCACTTTCCTGTGGTGATTTTTTATGGCAACTCTAGCAAATTAATACACTATTACATACAAGAGACAAGAAAATAATCAAAAAAAGCATGTGTCAATTATAATAAGAGAAAGTTGAGTTCCTATGCTGCAGGAAATTATTACTATTAAATTTAAAAATTTTTCTCATTTTTTCTGACTATAAATATATATGTGTATGTACGTATATTTTGAATTTTAAAGCATAATATATTAATTCTTACCCTGGCAAGAAAGATTACTTGTACTCTCAAATAACTAGTATCAGAATAAAAAGAGTCATCATATATAGTAGCTCAAAGAAGCCTACTCCATAAAAACTTAATGATTCCCAAATCACTTTTAAGGTATGTCTCTCTCTAAACAGATGAAACTTTCCTTGTCTCAAAACCCTATACTGAGCTCAATCAACTGCTGTTTTATAGAGAAATGACAATTTCCTCAAAGTTTATGTCAAACATAGTCCAGCCAGAAAACACTTAAAAAATTTGTCACGGAGGAAATTACTACATTAACTTGGTGGTAGAGAATCTGAGAACTACACAAAAGCTGATCAGATAATTTAGAACTGAAAAACAAGAAGACATTACCAACTTTGCCTCTTCTTGCGAGTCAAAAGGAAATAATGGTGCTTCTGTTTCCTATGAGCCAGATCAATGGAAAGAAACAAGAAACACAGCAGTTTCATCTGCTGATGTGAATGGTAATTGAAATTATGGAACAGAAACAAAGACTGTCTTAAAAATTAGACAACGTAGAAAGAAAAGGGAGAACACCCTGGATTTCAATATTTTGCTGATACCTTACAGCCAAAACTCATTTGGAACTTGAGTCTGGGAAATAAAATAAAGTCAATAGTTACAAACTGTCTCATGCCCATTGGAATAAATAGATCAAGGGAGAGAGAAGCATACATCTAGCGAAAAATAAAAAAGCAAAACACAAACAGACAAACAGAACCTTACTTTTTTTACTCTTTGGTATTAATTATTACCATTTCACTCATATTAAACAATATTAAGCTTTATTTGACGTATCTGTCATATACGGGGACATATCCACCTGCCTGCCTTCCTGCCTCCTTTTCCCCTACTCATCCTTGTACTGTTCCTCCTTCTCCTTATCCCCTTTCTCTTTCTCATTCTCTCTCTGTCTTTCTTTCTTTATCTCTGTCTCCTCGATAATGAGAGCCATAAAACTTTATTAGCAATGTCAACAATCTCAAGTTAAAATCGCTAGGTTTTAGTGAATCTTTCACACAGGCTCAGATGTGACACCTTTTGTTTTTAAAATCTATGAATTTATAAAGTTAATCATTTATAAAACTATTCATCTAAAATAATAAAAAGGAGAAAAAGGAAATACTTGACATTGGAGATATATATATATATATATATAAATTATTGTGTAGATGCCATAGTTTTTATTTCTCTAACTGGTCATGAAGCCATCTTAGATATTTATTAATGAAAAAAAAAATTCATCCTAACCAGCAAGGAAAGTTCACTTCCTACATTTTTTTTTCTAGCTTAATAGGACCATTGTAAGAACTATTTCTTTCATGGGAGCCAATAAATCTGAAACAGTAGAGTCCAAGGTTGACTGGGTTGGAAGCAAAAATTCTAAAAGTGGTTTATTAGAATTAGGGAGAGAACCAAACAAAAATGTCAGAGTGGAAATATCTAGTAATTGTTGCCCTGTAGAAAAATCATCTTGAGCAACTAACCACATACAAAAATACCTTCCCAAGAGCCAAGAAAGCTAGGTAACAGATCACAGTACCTGGTTATAGCACAATAATAACAAAAAGATGCATTAAAGCAGGTAGAGAGCTCAGCTTTACATTACTTGCACAAACCTTCCTCCAACCATAGGCAGCTTGATGTGGCAGGAAATATCACACACTTGGGGAAAACAAAGAGAAGCAAAGCATAGAATCTTGCCTTAGACTCTAACATTTGGCCCACCACAGTAAAATCCAGTATTAGGCCATCACTGATGGCCCCATATTCAAAACCAGTCCCAATAGACTGAACCTCTAGATCTGCCCTAGTGCAGAAGAGAACATGCAGCCCCAGGTTTCAGGCTTTCTTGGTAAACTCAGTCTCCATCCCACACCGTTGCTGACCTAATGGGCTTTGGGCCTGACAGTCCTGAGCAGTAGGCAGTCCTCAGTGTTCCCTGGTTTCAAGTGCTCCAATACCCTGCCTGACTTAACAGACTCCAGGTTTCTTCCCTGAGCTTCTAGTCTGTCTTAGAAAAAGCCAATTTGTGAAGGCAGAAATAATTAACTACTTATTAAAATACACAACTATTGATATATGACCATGAAAGTCAAGAACAATCAGAGAAAAGTGACAACATAAACAAACAAAATAAGGTACAGGCGAGTGACCTTGAAGACACAGACATAATCTAGCACGAGAAAGAATCTGTGAACTTTAAAGGATGTTTGAAAATATATAGTCAGGGAAGAAAAAAATAATAAAAATGAGTAAGAAATCTCACAGGGTTTATGATACAGCATCAAAGAGCAAATTTCAGAGTCATGGCAGTTGAAGAAGAACAGGTAAGAGGGTAGAAGGCTCAATTTAACAAAAAATAAAAGCAGAAAACTTTCCAAATCTGGGGAAATGTATAAATGTTCTTTAATCAGATTCAATCCAGTAAGACTGCCTCCCAAAATTATATAAGCAAACTGTCATAAATCAAAGACAAAGAGAAGATCCTGAAAGAAGCAAGAGAAAAGAAGTAAATAAATTAGAAGTGAATTCTAATATAACTAGCAGCAAATTTCTCAGCAGAAACTTTATAGTCAAGACAAGAGCAGAATAATATATTCACAGCGCTGAAGGAAAATGCCAATCAATAACACTATGTCTAGCATAACTGTCCTTCAAAAATGAAGATACAACTATTTTTACATACAAGCAAAAGGTGAGAGAGATTATCACCACCAGACTCATCTTACAAGGAATATGAAAGTGAGTTATTCAACCTAAAGGAAAACAAAAACATCTGAAAGTATAAAACTCACTGGAAAAAAGTACGGAGACAGTCAAATTTAGAATTATCTAATACTATAATTATGGTATGTAAATTACTTATATCTTTAGTGTGAAGATTAGAAGACAAAACTATTACAAACAATATTCTCTATGGCAAATTTTAAGGGCTATTAAAGAGTGTAAATTGTGACATCAAAAATTCAAAATGTAGCTGGGCTCGGTGGCTCAGCCTGTAATCCCGCACCTTTGGGAGGCTGAGGTGAGTGGATTGCCTGAGCCTGCGGGTTCGAGACCTGCCTGGGCAGGTGAGACCTCATCTCTACAATAAAATCAAAAAATTAGCCAGGTGTGGTAGCGCGCGCCTGTAATTCCAGCTACTCGGAAGGCTGAGGCGGAAGGATCGCTGGAGCCCAGCAGGCCGAGGCTGCTGTGGCCGGGAGTGGCCACTGCACTACAGTCTGGGCGACAGAGTGAGACTGCAACTCAAAAAAAAAAAAAAAAAAAATTCAAAATGTGATTAGGAAAGTAAAGTAAAATGTAGCATTCTTTTTTTTCAATCAAAGTTAAGTCAATATCAGTGTAACATTACCTGTTATAACCACAAAATGGTTCTTGCAAGACTCATGGTAACTAAAAAGCAAAAACCTCCTATAGATACACAAAAAATAAAAATCAAGACATCAAAATATTCCACTAGATAAAATCACATAGCCACAAAAAAAGAGTAGCATAAAAGAAAAAAAAATCAAAACAACTCACAACATTTAGTTAATAAATGGCAGTAGTAAATTTTTATTTATCAATAGTAACCTTAAATATAAATAGATTAAATTATCCAATCAAAAGTCAATGAAAAGCTGAATGAATACAAAAAAAAATTTGACTGTATGCTACCTTAAAAAGACTCACTTCACCTCTAAGGATACATACAGATTGAAAGTGAAGAGATAGTAAAAGCTATTCCATACAAAATAGAGCAGAAATAGCTAGTTTAGCCGGGCTCGGTGGCTCAGCCTGTAATCCCACGCTTTGGGAGGCTGAGTGGATTGCCTGAACCCATGGGTTCGAGACCCGCCTGGGCAACTTGGCGAGACCTCATCTCTACAATAAATAAAAAATCAGCTGGGCATGGTAGTGCGCGCCTGTAGTTCCAGCTACTCGTAAGGCTGAGGCAGAAGGATCGCCGGAGCCCAGCAGGTTGAGGCTGCGGTGGCCGGGAGCGGCCACTGCACTCCAGTCTGGGCGATTGAGTGAGACTCCAGCTCAAAAAAAAAAAAAAAAAGAAATAGCTAGTTTATATCAGATTCAAAACACTTTAAATCAAAAACTGTAAAAAAGGTTAAAAAAAATCATCACATAAAAATAAAGAGATCCATTCAGTAAGAGAGTGCAGTAATTGTAAATACATATAAACTCAACATCAGAACACCTAAAAACATAAGAATATATTAATTGATCTGAAGAGGGAGATAAACTGAAATGCAATAATAATACATGACTGTAACACCCCACTTTCAGCAATGGACAGATGATACAGACAGGAAAACAATAAGGAAACATTGGACTTCAACTACACTCTAGTTGCAGCGAACCTAACAGATGTACACAAAACATTCTATCCTGCAGCTGCCAAATACACATTCTTCTCTGGTGTATGTAGAACATTCTCCAAGATAAATCATGTGTTAGGCCACAAAATGAGTCTTAAGAAATTTTTAGAAACTGAAATAATATCAGGTATTTTTTCCTGACCACAATGGTACAAAGCTATAAATCAATAAAAGCAAGAACTTTAGATATTCAAAAATACATGGACAACAAATAATAAACTCTTGAGCAATGGGTCAATAAAGAAACTAAAATAAAAACATATAAATTTTATTGAGACAACTGGAAACATAACTAAACCTATGAGATACTCTAATTCAGATCCAAATGGGATGTTTATAGTAATAAATGCCTACATCAATAAAGAAAAAAGATCCCAAAGAAACAACCTAACATTGTGCCTTAAGGAGTTAGAAAAACAAGAACAAACTAAATTCAAAGTTATTAAAAGCAAGAAAGTAATAAAGATCTCAACATAAACAAATAAATGAGAATAGCAAAACACTAAAAAAATTAGTAAAGCTAAGAATTAGTCTTTGAAAAGATAAACCTAATTGAAAATAGTTTAGGTGACCTAAGAAAAACACTTTGAAAAATTTTTTAAAAGGAGACATTATAGCTGACATAACAGAAATACAAAGACACATACAAGATTACTATTTCAAATAATTGGACAACCTATAATAAATAAATTCCTAGGAGAATATAAACTACCAGGACTAAATTATGAAGAAATAGAAAATTTTAACCGACCAATAACGAGTAGAAGATTGAGTCAGTAATAAAAAGTATCCGATCAAAGAAAAGTCCAGGAATTGATGGCTTCACTGCTAAATTCTATCAAATATTTAAAGGACAGTTCTTCTAAAGGTCTGCCACAAAATTGAAGATAAGGGAATACATCCAAAATTATTTTATAAGACCAATATCTCCCTGATACCAAAGCCAGACAAAGACACTTCAAAAAACTACTGTTCAATGTTGCTGATGAACATAGATGCAACAATCCTAAACAAAATACTAGCAAAATGAACTTAGCACCACATTTAAAAGAGCATATGTAAAGAAATAAATATATTGCATCTCATTAACATAATGAAAGACAAAAAATATATAATCATTTTAACAGATGCAATTGAGACAGGAGATAGCTAGAGAAAGGCTAGGCAAACAGGGAGTCCTCTGGTAACAATGTAGTGAACTCCCGGCAGGTCCTTCAGTGTTGGTAAATAAGCTCCCTGTGAGCCCCTCAAGCTAGAGCTAAAGTCTTCACTGCTGGGATCGAAAAGCAACCAATCAGCTCACCATTAGGCCCTACCTTCCTGCTGATAGGTCCTTAACACTGACCAATCAAAACAGCAACAGCTCACAGCTGTTAGGAGTCAATTGGCTTGGACTTAGGGCTGTATTAAGTACCTGGTTTCAGCCCCAGACTGGCAACCCCTTTGGGTCCCCTCCCATACTGGAATTTGTCTGTCCTTTCAATAAATTTTGCTTACTTGGTTTCCGGTCATCCGTGTCTCTCATTCTTCCTGGGCATGAGGCAAGAACCTCAATCCTGAAGAGCTGCAACCTGAAGAGCTGCAGAAGAACGCTGGAGTTGGAAAGCCATGCTTCCCAGAGGCTGACTTGCCAGGTGATGGAGCTGGTGAACCAGGAGAGCTGCTGGAAGAAGGCAAGATTCTGAAGTTGAGACACCCAAGGGGCTTGGCTTGCCGATCCGTTAGAGCCAACACTCTCAGGGCTTGACTTGCCATCCTTTCCCCACCCCCCCAATCGCAACACTTAGGGCTTGGCTTGCCAGCCCATTAGAGCTGACACTTTCAGGGCTAGGCTTACCAGCTCCTTGACGACTATGGAGCTTGACTGGCCCATTGAACTGACACTCTTGAAGCCCAGGCTGACTTGAAAATCCGAATCACAAGGAAAGCATTTGAAAATTTCAATACTCTTTAACTTCTCAACAAAGTACATATAAAATAAATGTAACTCAACACAATAAAGATTGTATATGACAAATCCACAGATGATACCATACTCAATTAGAAAAAAATGAAGGCTTTTCCCTTAAGATGAAGAATGAGACAAAGATGTATATTCTCACATGTTTATTCAGTATAGTACTGGAGGTTCTAGTCAGAGCAATTAATCAAGAGAAATAAATAAAAGGCACGCAAAA
This sequence comes from Cephalopachus bancanus, assembly GCA_027257055.1. NCBI lineage: Eukaryota > Metazoa > Chordata > Mammalia > Primates > Tarsiidae > Cephalopachus > Cephalopachus bancanus. Next base: position 7,135,806 of record JAPVLO010000068.1, on the reverse strand, counting down.
TGAAAAGAAAGAAGTTAAATTATTCCTTTTTGCAGACAAGATGATCAAATAAATAAAAACCTTAAGAGTTCACCAAAAAACTGTTAGAAAACGAATTCAATAAAACCATAGGATATAAAATTAGTATATACAATTAGTTTCCATGCACTAACCATAGATTATCTAAAAAGTAAATTACAAAAATTCAATTTATAATAACTAAAAAAATACTTAGGAATAAATTTAACTAAGGAGGCAAACAATTTCTACACTAAAAACTATAAAGAATTGATAAAATAATTGAAGAAGACATAAATAAATTAGAACATATTCATTGTTCATAGACTGGAAAAATTAATACTGTTAAAATGTTCATACTAACCAAAGCACTCCACAGATGCATTGCAATCTCTCAAAATAGCAATGATGTTTTTTAAAAAATCAGTATTTATGGAAGTACAAATTACCTTGAATTGCTAAAGGAATGTGAGCAAAAGGAACTAAGCTGAAGGCATTACACTACTTGGCTTCAAAATATACTTCAAAGCTATAGTAACCAAAACAGCATAGTACTGGCACAAAAATAGGCATGCATGCAAATTGAACAGAATAGCCAGTCAAGAAATAAATTTACACACTTTAAGTCAACTGACTTTTTATAAAGAAGTCAAGAACACATAATGAGGAAAAATCATCTCTTTAATTAATGGTTTTGGAAAAACTAGATATTCACATGCAATACAATGAAATTAGACCCTTGTCTCATTTCCAAAATTTACTCAAAATAGATTAAAACCTTAAATGTACCACCTGAAAAGATAAAACTACTGGGAAAAAAATGGAAAAACCTCCATGGCATTGGCTGAACAGTAACTTTTTGAATATAACCCCAAAGCAAAGGCAATAAAAGCAAATACAGACAAAAGGAATTACATCAATCTAAAAAACTCTGCACAGAAAAAGAAAAAAAAATCAATTGAGTGAAAAGACTACCTACTTAATGGGTGAAAATATTTGCAGCTATACATCTGATAAGGGGTTCATATTCAAAATATCTGAGGAATTCAAACAAATCAATAACAATAAAATGAATAACCTAATTTTAAAATGATTAAAAAGCTTTAAAAATATATTCTATTATTGAAAGAAGACATAAAAATGAACGACAGGTATATGAAAAACTACTAATCATCAAGGTAATGCAAATCAAAACTACAATGATATGTATATATTCAGTGGAATACTTTGTAGCCATAAAAAATAGGAAAATATTGTTATTTTTGACAACATGAATGAACCTGGAAAACATTCTGTTAAATAAAATAAACCAGGAGCAGAAAGACAAATACTGCACGATCTCACTTATTTGTGGAATCTAAAGAAGTTGATCTCATGGAAGTAAAAAATAAAATGGTAGTTACCAGAGGGTGGGGTATTTGGGGGTGGAGTGGGGAGATGTTGGTCAAAGGAAAAAACATTTTAGTTAGACAGGAGGAATATGTTCAGAAGAACATATTTTGTAACATGGTAATTATAGTTAATATGATAGTTTGTAGTACATGGAGGGCTTTCTAAAAGACTACTTCTCCAAACCCTGAGTTTCTGAAGTAGTAGTTTCTGACTCTCAAGTTTATCACAGCATTATTCACAATAACTAAGATATGAAATCAACCTAAATTTTCATGCATAGATGGATAGATAAAGAATATGTGTTATATATGCATAGTGGAATACTACACAGCCATAAAAAGTAAATCTTCTTTTTGGCTGCATAATATTCTTTGCAGCAAATTTGGATAGATTTAGAGTCTATCATACTCAGTGATCAATCACAGAAACAAAGAATAGAGTACCATATGTTCTCACTCATAAGTGAACCTTGAACAATTATGATAATACTCTAAGAAAGGGATTAGCAATAGTGGGAAACTTCCAGGGGAGGTGGGGGACACACCTCATCAAAAAGGGTACTTTCATAATGAACATTAGTATGCCTAACCCTGAATTGTACCCCACATCTTTAAAATAAGAAATTTAAAAATTTTAAAAAAGAAAATCTCGTTATTTTTTGACAATATGAATGAATCTGGAGAAGATTATTTTACATGAAATTAACCAGGTATAGAAAAACATATTGCATGATCTCATTTAATATGTTCTATGTAATATGCTCTGAAAATTTTCATTTCTAGTATGTTTCCTGGTGATTCTGATATTGTGGGACAAGGGACCCTATTTTGGTAACTACTGCTTAAGAAATTCAAATCTGCCTTTAGTCCATGGGACTTTAGGCCTATAATTTTTTTTTAGTTTGCAAGCTAGAAGAAAGAGCCTGGCTTTTGATTTACAATTTCCAAGAAGGAAATAATTTAAATCTGCTTTCTATTCAATATTACTTTATTAGACTGTCCATTTGTTGTATTCCTGAGGATCCAGCATTCAATTAGTCACACCCCAAATCCTTGTGTGTTAAACCATGCAACTTACTACTTGGTGGATAGTGTTCCAGTTTGATAAGCCATAGAATAGAAGCCCTAGTTGATTTTGAGTAAACTGTTTCTATGAGGGCCGACCTAAAAAAAAACCAAAAAACAGAATTTATTTATTAAAAATAGTGTATTAGACCCGCCTGGGCAGCGAGACCTCATCTCTACAATAAATCAAAAATCAGCCGGGCGTGGTAGCACGTGCCTGTAATTCGGAAGGCTGAGGTGGAAGGACTGCCAGAGACCAGTGGGTCAAGGCTGCAGTGACCGGGAGTGGCCACTGCACTCCAGTCTGGGCGACGGAGTGAAACTCCAACTCAAAAAAAAAAAAAAAAAAAGTGTATTCTTGCATACTTAAACTTCCGTCACCTTCAAAGTATTCTCTGTTCGATGTAATACATCTGTAGAGAAGATTTTCTACTGCTGAAACCAGTTTTTGAACTCATCAGTTTTGATGCCTTTTAGTGCTTCTGCCATTTTTTGTTTCACCTTTTCCACATTGGCAAAACAATTCCCTTTGAGGACTTTTTTTTATCCATGGAACCAAAAAGAGTCACTCAGGGTGAGATTGGTTGAATAGGGAGGGTGTGACACGGGAGTCATGCTGTTTTTGCTCCAAAACTGCAAAAACTCAGTGCAGTATGGGCAGGTGCATTGTTATGGTGGAAGAACTAGTCACCTGTTTGCCACAAAAAAATTCACTGAAGCTGAATGCAACCTCCCACAACAGCTATAGATGGTACACTGATTCTGATGGGTTCCCAGAATACTTACATAGAGAGTGAAGCCTATACTGCAAAAGGGTATACACTTCAAAAGATAATTCTGGGGTTTTGGGATACCCGTATGTGTCCATAAAATGATGCTAAATACAATAATGTATATCTGTAGGAAATATCCCCAGCTATATCTAATGTGCATTGCTTCATAATCTTAATAAAACAAAGAATATTCTCATGCTTTTTTTTATTTGTTCTTACTACATAAGTATCAATTTAGCCCTTGAGCTCAAACCTTGGGTATTCAGCAGTACATAGAAGTTAAAACATACATTTTTATTAAAAACTAATCCAGACTAGGCAATAATCTAGGCAAACTGCAATGATTACTAGAAAATATGCTGTTTTGTCAGGCCAGTGTTGTTTTAAACAATTATGCACCTTATTATTAATTTTATGAAATAAAAGATAGTCAAACAGGTAAAACTATGGTATATTACAGATTGAGGAGGGTTAAAATAAATTAAGTCAAACTGAAATTAAACATATTTTTATAAATATCATAAATATATATTTCTGGAAATAAACAGGATGAATACATAATTGTTGGTCATAAAAACTCATTTGTGCTGAAGACATGTGACATTTTCTTCTCAACAATAATTCCACATAAGATATATTTAAAATTTCTGAAGAGAGGTACTTTGTATATGAAATGGTGGTCATTTTCAGAATTTTGAAAAAGGAACTTCTGTTTATCATGTTTTCATGAAAGTCGTAACATAATTATTTATAAAATTACTCATTGACATCAACTGAAACTTCTAAAATTCTCTGTGGTTCAAAACTGAATTAGTTAAGATTGAGTTGTCAACAAAACTTCAAACAAAAAACCTTAAAAAAGCTACTAAAAAAAAATTGTCCTTCTTTATTTGTCTTCATAATAAACCTTCAAACCCTAAAAAGGCATAACAGCCTGGGGGCTGTTTGACAGATATGTAGACCAGTTGCTAGAGGGAGGTACAACTTCAAAATAAGTTCTTGAAAAACAATACTTTTAAATGCACAAGTAAGTCTACTCTTAGAAGACCCCAGTCATAGGAATCCTTCCTGTAATAAAACTTAAAGCTAAAACTGAAAGTAACCAAATGTAAATCTAATGAAATTCATTTGGTAATGAAATGGAATGGAGCATATTAGACTATCTAAATTGCAGTTTGCTTCTTTGCAATTATTCCTGCAATCATTACCTAAACCTAGGTAACCTAATATTTCCAAAAAACTAGCTACTCATTATATGTAATATTTCAAAACACAAAATCCATATTGCCTAAAGTTCAAAGTGTTAAACCTTGACTTTCCAGTTATCTCTATTTCTTCCACTACTTAAATCAATTTATAGAAGACAATTTTAGTGTCTGGAACTAACTTGTATATTCCCCTTCTTATTTCTAGTAGTTTATATAATCATTTGTGTCATCTCATCATTGTTATAATTTGGATGACAGTATTGACTCTTCATTGTATTGATTCTACTTTTATCTGCAAACACGATTTCGCTTGTTATCATAAAACACCAACATTCTTTTAGGAGACTACCCTCACTCCATCATTCTTGTTCTATTGGAGGCCTTAAAGTAACATTAACTGGTCATTTAGTTGGACAAGAAGACATAATGAGCCAGCTGAGTTGAAAAACTGTGATTTTTCTTTTTCAGTTGAAATTCTTTTTAGAGATGAAGCTAGGATGCTTTGTGTCTGGGATCTGCCTGCTGCCTGCAACTAGGAGTCCACAAAGGCCACCTGAAATAATGAAGATAACATACAGAAATAAAGACTATAGATGGAGAGAAAAATCACCTTGATATTTTTTTGAATGAATGATTCCAGTTGTCCCCAAGTCTCATGAGCATTTGTCCTTTCTGAAGTTTTTCCTAAGTTAGTCTTTTTGTGTTGCATTTTTCGCAACCAGTGAAAAAGGTACATACTATAAAAAAGGTACAGTGGGGATGAGGTTTTTATTTAGCACTGTTTTAGTTTTCTGTTGTTGTTACAAAGTGTCATAAATTCAGTGACTTAAAACAACACAATTATCTCACATTTTGGGAGGTCAGAAGTCTGAAATGGGACTCACCTGAATAAATACAAGGTGTTGGAAGTGCCATGGTCTTTTCTGAAGGCTCTAGGGAAAATTTGTTTTCTTGCCTTTTCCAATTACCAGAAACTGCTCACATTTCTTGGCTTGTTGCCCTATTACATCCTCAAAGTGAACAATGGCTGGTTGAGTCTTTCTCACAAAGCATCACTCTGACTCTTTAGCCTTCCTCTTCTACTTTTAAGAACCCTTGCAATTAAGCTAGACTCACACAGCTAATCCAACATAATCTCTCCATCTCAAGGTCACTTGATCATTAACCTTAATTCCAGCTGCTGCCTTAATTCCTTTTTGCCAGGTAATACAACACTTTCACAGGTTCCAGGGATAGGATCGGAACTTCTTTTTTGGAGGGCATTATTCTACCTGCCATAAGCACAAAACTTCCAAAACTAGAGGGAATGTAATATAAAATACGATTTACATATTTATAACTTAAGTTCAGACAATATGTTTCCTCAATATATATTTAAGATAAATCAGAAAAATATATAATGCAGTCATAAAATAATTGAGTGTTAATATTAATGACTAATGTTAAAAAATAAAAGGCTCAGGTGCATTTTCTTTTTTACATTTCTATACATGTTTGCTAGTGATAATTTGTTTTCTCATAAATACATAATACGGAAAGCATGTTGAATAAAATCCTTATTTAAAATGTTAGGCCTGAAAGAAATGCTGGATATTTTCTATATCTGCCACTCGTGCAATGCTTGATTCCCTTTAAGGACATCTGTATTATTCTATGTTGAATTCTTCTAGTGATGGAAACCTCATTATCAAAGAGTTTAATAGATAACCAAATAATAGGGTATTCCAGAATGCCTTCATGACTCTGCTCCTGATGGCTCTGCGTGGTTTGTAACCTTTGCTGACAGACAGGGAAAGGGGGACTTGCATTTGATGCCTATATCCAATTTCCCTCAGACACTGCTGACTGGAGTCCTGGAAGCCAGTGAGAAACATGGTCTCACAAAAGTCTGTGGAATCACCAGCTCTAGTCCCGTAATTTTTTTGCTTTGGCTCAAGAGGAGAATGCAGTGATGTTTGGGGTAGGTGTTCTTTCTTTGCAGTACAAGCAACTTGGGTTAACAAGATTGTGTCTTACTGTCAGGTATAAGCACTGTCTTACTCTTTTGTACCGTTTGAAACAACATACCTTTAAAATGCATATTTTAAAAGAAGGTCAAGGTTATATTACCTCTAGTGATTCATTGTGTTTCTGAGCCAGAACTGGCACAAAGAAAATGCCTACTCTTTCAAAATGCTCATAATTGCAAACACACTCATTAAGTAAGGTGTTAAGAGATGGCACATAATCTTTCATTATATTTAATTCATAGGAAGGACAAAAAGGAAAGGTTTTGTTATGTTTAAAATGACATTTTTGTGTCATTTATATTATATAATCCAACATTGGCTGGGTTCTAGAATATTTATAAATGCATTTCTATCAGGAATCCCAAAGTCTATAAAAAACTCTCAGACTGAAACAACTGCTTTTGATATGCTACAACATAAAATAAAAAATAATATTACTGCTATTTCAGGCAATATTGTTAAAATGTGTCTTTCATGACCTCAGTGAAACAAATATAGCTAATCCTGTTACTGATATTTAAAAGATAATACCAGGGCATATGCCTTTACTTAGTAGCCTCTAGTTCTTAATATGTCATTTAAATAAAATAAATTTTCCGATGCAAATAATAGATTTACAGTCTAGACTATACTTGGTGATTTTCAAAGCATCTCTTTCTCTCCTTTCACTTGTTTGCCTGTAGATTTATATATTTGTTGATTGTCTTTATTTGCATATGAAATTGTGCTTGAACACAAGCAGACACATACACAAACTCCTACCTCAATAACACTTATTTTTAAAAACACATGTGATTACTTTAAAGTGGGTTTCTTAAACTTGGCACTATTGGTGCTTGGTTAGTCTGAAGGCTGTCTTGTGTATGGTAGGATGTTTAGTAGCATTCCAGGCCTCTATCCACTAGACAGAAATGGTAAACTTGGCCAGTTATAACAACCAAAATGTCTCTAGACATTGTCAAATGTCTCCTGGAGAGCAAAAACAGCCACTGATCTAAAAGTGGTATCCACTGTTGGTGGGAACGTAAGCTGGTTCAACCCTTGTGAAAAGCAGTTTGGAGATTTCACAAAGAACTGAAAATAGATTTACCATTTGACCAAGCAATATAACTACTGTATACTCAAAGGAGCATAAATTGTTCTACCTGCACTCATATGTAAATAGATTTACCATTTGACCAAGCAATATAACTACTGTATACTCAAAGGAGCATAAATTGTTCTACCTGCACTCATATGTTTATTGCATCACTATTAACAATAAGAAAAACATGGAACCAACCTAGGTGCTCATAACAATGGATTGGTTAAAGAAAATGTGGTGCATATACACCATGGAATACTATTCAGCCATAAAAATATTCTTTGCAGTAACATGGATACAGCTGGATGCCATGATTCTAAGTGAATTAACACAGAAATAAAAAAAACCAAATACCACATGTTCTCGCTTATAAGTAGAAGCTAAATACTGAATACACATGGGCACAAGGATGGGCACAACAGACTCTCGGGAAATCTAAAGGAGGGAACAAAAAAGGGGAATGAGGGTTGAAAATCTAACTATTGGGTACCATGCTCACCACCTGGGTAACAGTTTAAATAGAAGCCCAAACCTCACCATTACACAATATATCTATGTAACAAAGCAGCACATGTATCCCTTGAATATAAAATAAAATTTTAAAAATATTTTGTCATAAGAAAAATTATAAACTTTGTGGTAAAGATAAAAATACCATCAACCTTATAACTCCTCATACTTTAATTACACAAAATCTTTGCTAATGTTTTCATTAATGATCTGCTATCCTTTTTGTTTCTGGTTATGCATTTTGTTTTTACTGAATTAAGCAGCATGACTGAATCACAGATCACTTCATTCCTGTTTTAATCCCTAATTATCAAGTATTCAATAATTATGATATTCAAATAGCCATCCTCTTTCTTATACCTCTAGAAAAATATGCACGCATTATTTTTTTTTCCTTTAAGTATACTGCATATTTACTATGGGCCAGGAAATATAAGTGGTTTACATGCATTATTACACTTAAGCCTCTCTATATTACTGTTTGTAAGGGCCTTTTATTTCTATTCACTTGGAATGCAACTGCAGCCCTGAAATGAATTATCTTTGATAAGGTTTCAAGGCTCTGATGCCAGGACAGAGGATTGTATCAAGAATGGTGCTGTTTAAAAGTTGGCTACATCTTTGCTTTGAATTTGACAGATTGTACACCCGTGTTCCTTCCAAAAACAGTGAGCTCCCTGAATACAGGAATGATGGATCTTCTTAATCAGCTCTGTGGTCTCCCCTTTCTTGCCACCCCAGCAGCTTACATGCAGACCCTCCTTAACAGAACTCATTACCGCTAGCCTAGAATTACTTTACCTCTTTCGGTCTCCAGACCCCAGAAATAATATATATTTTTTCACGTCTGCCTTCTCACTTTCCCACACTACAGTTAAAAGACAGAAATCATTGGATTTTGACAGCACAGCTTGGTTAAGTTGTAATTTTAATTTTGTGGTGCTCCCTACTGTTGGCCTTTTACTTTCATGCTCAAATTCTTGCTGTTTTTAATAAACTCACCTTGGTCTGCTGCTCATTTAATCAGCACATATGGAAAACACCAGGAATCTTATTTTTAAATATCTACTCCTCTTGAAGAAAATTTAAATAACCTTGCTGAACTCATCAGCTGGAAGCATTGAGACCCTTGGGGAAAATGTGCAGTAAGGTGAGTGTGATAATGCTGAAGAGATAAAAGAAAGACAAAGAAACACATGTGGTACAGGAGTGATCTGTATCGGATCCTGCTGCTTCAAAGTTCTGAATAAAAATTAAGCAAAAAATATCTTGCTAGGAAGGGAAAGGTATAAATCAATGTATGGGGTACAACAAAATAATATCTCACTGAAAGTAACTTGAACAATGAAAACACGTGTGATCTCTTGTCATAAACTTTTCAGAGATAAGCAAAAGCTGGACTGGTTTACAGGCCAAAAGATAGTCCCAAGAACCATGACTCATTGATTTTTTTTTTCTTTTGGTGCCATCATTGTGTTGGCCATACTTCCTTCCATGACTTCAAGATAGTGGCAGCAATTCCAAACACCACAAAATCTAGACATCATAAAACTCAAAAAATAACATCCAAAACTATTAAAGGAAGGCCTCACAGAATATCACCTTTTCATCATGAAGATAAATCTTTTCCAGAAACCCTGGAAGATTTCCCCCTTTATCTCATTGGTCAGAAATGGGCCAGAGTCACAACTGCAAAGCAAACACTGGCAAAAACAAGGGTGACTACCATAATTGCTTTACATAATTGATTTGTCTGTGATTCAATTCCAGCACCTAACTTCCCAGAGAACATTATTACCTTATAGCTAACGAAATTAAGATCCTGATTTCAAAGCAGAAAAGGGAGAAATGGTTTTTGGCAGTTAATGAATATTATTTGCCACATTTAATACGTGTAATTAAACTTTAGATGTTTATACATTTGCAAGTTTTAAACTATAACTTGGACCTGCAAACAGTACCTCAAATTTGCCCTATTTTTTAATACGGCCTGGACAGAGTTTTGTGATAACAGACCATGAAGTACATTATCTTTGAATAATAAAATGATTGCTTTCTCAGTCCCCAGATTATTAAAAATACAGATTACGATTAGTGAAAAATTAAATTCTTGGAAATTTTTTAATTATAATCAGGAAGTGTATTTTTCTGTCCCATCTCAAATTAGACTGAATTGAAGTGTGGAGGAGTGAACCTAGGCATTAGCATTTTTAGCATTAGCTTCCCAGATGATGAAGAAGGCAACCAGGTTTGGAAAACACAGAAAAGGTGGTTACCAGATACTTTGGATCTGAGAATCACAATATCTGTGGTAGAAAATGAGACAATTTTCTATGGCCACCTATTTAAACACTCCCAGCCTTAAGCCACTGGAGACTGAACTTTTTCTCCTTCTGCATTTTTCCTTTTCCTTCACCTCTCTTCAATATTTCCTCACACCACTGACCTCTCACAATCCCTGCTGGTTCTCTGATCCTATTGCTTGTATTATCACTATCTGACTCTCATGTTGATCTGCCTATGCTAGCTTCTTTTTTTTTTTTTTTTTTTTTGAGTTGCAGTCTCACTCTGTCGCCCAGACTGGAGTGCAGTGGCCGCTCCTGGCCACCGCAGCCTCGACCTACTGGGCTCAGGCGATCCTTCTGCCTCAGCCTTCCGAGTAGCTGGAACTACAGGCACGCGTTACCATGCCCGGCTGATTTTTTGATTTATTGTAGAGATGAGGTCTCGCCAAGTTGCCCAGGCGGGTCTCGAACCCGCGGGCTCAAGCAATCCACTCACCTCAGCCTCCCAAAGGCGCGGGATTGCAGGCTGAGCCACCGAGCCCGGCATATGCTAGCTTCTTAATAACATCTCTTTTATCTTGAAAGAAAGCAAAGTCACTGTCACTACTGGCATCCATAGTACCCTATGCATGGGGGGATAAATCCAAAACAGATTGTTGATATGTATGGATTGACTTTCTCCTGTGATCTGGTTCTTCAATGATTAATACTCAAGACAGATAATTGAATAGATTGAAAGTTAGCTTTTTTATGAATCAGAATTTTTGAAATTCTTAATTGCTTATATAAGATTTTATTGAAAGTAAGATTGAAGTGCATATTTTATTTGATTCCAAAATGTGCATGTTCTACACTCTTAAGAAACAGAATATTTTAAAGCATATAAATAGTTCTCATCCTTTACATAGTAACTGTCTAAGCCACATAGGCAGCATCATATGTTTACCATGATTGGGACTATTGAGAGCTAGGTTTAAATCTCAGCTGTTTACCATCTGCTTAACCAAGGTCAAGTTAATTAACCCCTTTTTCTATTTGTTTTGACAGGTGTGAATGGGTACATCATCTTTTTCTTAAGCTTATTATGAATATTAAAAAAGATAATAGTTTCTATATTAGCACTATAAACATTATCTAATTACTTTTATGTTTAGAAACAGAGAGTAGTTCATATGAAACTATAGATTTAAACTATTATTATTTGATATAGTAATATTAGCTGCTTTAAAAAAACTAAATGTGCCTCTCAAATACAATTAAACATCATCAATCTCAAGTTTACAACATAAAAAATAGTTTTAATATCTTATACTAATTATGTGTGCTATTTGCTATTAAATGCTGGAATTTATAAGTAGAGAATTGTCAAGGTTATTTTCTCCCAGCAATCAGATTCCTGATATACTTGCAATCATATGCATATGATGCCTAGCTTTTGTTCATTAACCTATATAATAAAACCTACTCAGGGTTTAGCACAAGCATGAAAAACTAATAGGCATCTTAACTCATAACGAATATAATTCTTGCAAAACAAAATATAGTTCACAATCTAGCCTAACTCCTCAACTTTATACAATGAGTATATCCATATCTATAGCAGTTAATTATAAATTACTTCATAATTATGAATATTGTGATTACCATGAATGGATATTTTTAATAAATGCAAATCAGGATAACGTGCAGAATATTATTTAAATAAACAGAGTAAAAAAGTGTGATAAACTTTTGAATAGATTGTATCACAATTACTACTTACCCTAATTTTATCTAATTTTGTCCTAAGAATAAGTTGTTTTCTCTTTTCTACAGTAAAGCCAAGTAATGGAGTTTTCATAGTCCAACAAACAAAAGCTTAAATATTTCTATTATAATAAATTTTTCTTAGGTAGACATTACCTTTAGACAAAAGTATATTCATGGCTTCACTTCTGTATTTTGGCAAATGTATACTACTTTTTTTTACAATATAAGCAAAATATATATGCTTTCTTTTGTAAAAAAGAGATTCTGTTTAGCCCTGTGACATCTAAGAATGAGGGAAGTAGGAGATTTGGATTTGAGTACTGATGTATGTGAGTTTTTGGAGGTAGAAAGATGAGACTTCAAACCCAACCACTCTGCTGTCTTTCCTCACAGTAACAGCAGCACAAAATCCTCTCAACTGTGGACTCTGTTATATACTGAATGTTTGTGTCCTACTAAAATTTGTTTGCTGAAGCTCTAATTTATAATGTGACCTCTTTAGAAGGTGTCTAGGTTTCAATGAGGTCATGAGACTAGAACGCCAACAATGGGATTAAAGCCCTTGCAGAAAGAGGAAGAGACAAGAGAGCTTTTCTCTCACCATGTGAGGATACAGCAAGAAGATTGCTATCTGTATGCTGGAAAAAGGACCCTTACTAAGAACTGAATCTGCCACCACCTTGATCTTGGAGTTTCCATCTCCAGGACTGTGAAAAATAAATATCTGTTCTTTAAGCTTCACAGTCTATGGAATTTTATCTTAGTCCAGGCTAAACAGGATAGGCTTATACAAGTATTCAGTGCATTTTTCCTTCTTACTTTTAGAAGAGGAAGGAAAAATACAAGTTGTCCTTCTCTAACCAGAATAACTATTCTTAGTCTTTCTGAAGCAAGGATCATTTGAGTATCCTGCCTCTGTCTGTGAGGATTAATAACACTCTCTTTAGTTTCTCTGACTTGAAGATGGAGTGAAAAGCCCTAGTCTTCTGATTATAGTTCTGGGAAGGCCTCAAGGCACCGTGATTGACAAACTGGCTAAGTCTCTAAACTCTAGCCTTTCTAAATTGATGAAGAGAAGCCTTTCCAAACACCCAGAGAGAAGCGTGTCTTACTACTCGCCAATAGCTTCTCATCAGAGATAGTCCTTCTATCTCAATCACAATTACTCAGGAGTCTGGGAGTCCTTGTTTCACCATCTCTCTCACTGACACTTACTGACACTCATTTATGCCAAATTTCTGGGTTATTTTAGGTCCTTATAAATATATCTCTTGGATTGGGAAGTTGATAAGTGGAATTCAGCTTCCAAAGACTATTTTGATCATTTATAACAAAGCATGCTGCAGTTTATTTTCTGCAGCACACTGGCTGTACTCTGGAATTTAAGCCAACAGTATCTCATTAGGCAAAGAGACTGTTTTCTTTCAGGATGCACTCTAATACACAGTCTCAGATTTTTCTGGTGTTGAACCCTAAAAAATGATCTTATTTACCATCATCAGCATCCTTGCCTGGCGAACCTGTGAAATCTGTATTAATTGTTGCAGTTCTATCCAGCTTGGGTACTTTCGTGATTTTACACATTGTGTCCACACATTTTAAAAAGAACCCACTCAATCAAAAACATCTTGTAAATTTCTGAGAATCATGGAACATCACTAGATAAACCTAAACATAATATTTCCACTGATAAACAAAGGACTTTAAGAGCACAGAAATCTGTTCAACATTTGTAAATAGCTTTACGTCCTGGAGTCTCGACTCTGAAAGTCTGTGCACAAGTGACTGCGACTGTGAGATAATACTGTATAAACCTAGCTAGGCTTCATGGTCCATATAAAACACTAAAGTCCACAGAAAATTTTGACTGTTTCCTTTTAGTTGTGATAATCCTTGATAACCCACTCCCCACAAAAATGCTCTAAACTAAAGAGCAAACTTGAAGAATTTGCCTTGAAAAACTTGGAAAAAAAATATTTTTCACCCTTTTGGAAATCTGTAGTGTCTCTGGAAAAAAAAATCTCTCTTAACTATGACTTGCTATCAGGATTATTTGCTGCTGATAATATATATCCTTACAAGAATTGTACACTTCAACTGTTTTAGTTTCCATGGGTCTACCTACAACAAAGGTCTTTGTTTTTTACATTGCCCACCACATGAATTACACTATATACCTAATATCATTGAGCAAATTTTCAATAAGTTTTGGAAGACCTGGTACAGAGTTAACAGATCAAAATTTCATCGACAACTACAGAAGGAACTAGAAGTCTCTTCAGAATAATGGAAATCACCAATGCTGTGGCCTTTCAATTCACTACCTCTGATGGGCTCATAAATGGAATCTTTTCTATTATGCCCAGCCTACAAAGACAACTATGAAGTCAAAATGTAAAACTAGAATATGCAGAAAAGAATTATATTCTGTTCCATTAAGGAACTTTAAAAAATGTTTTAAAAAGCTCTTTTCTAAAGATATTGTCTCCTAAAAGAGAGATCCTGTTCTCCTTTAGAGAAAAATGAGGTAACTTATCTCTCATTCCGATGGGAGACTAACCTGGGTGGAAGTTAAATGCAACTTAGTTAAGATTTAGTTTCATTCTAATTTATTTCCCTTTATTAACTTGTGTTTCTGCAAGACTTTCAATTGAGAACCTGAAGTTCTCCAAAATGATTATTCTAAATGATTATTCCAAATGATTATTCCAAATGATTATTCCAAAATAATGAGGAAAATTAATTTCAGCTCTTCAGAGACTTTAGGATTAATTACTTAGCTTTTGGCCCCACCAACTTCAACATTTGCAAGTGCCATGAGAGAGAAGTTGGCCCTACATGAACTTTGGCTCATCATTCCCATTCTGTGCAAATGTTAAAATGTTAACATCTCTGTGGTACTCCTCTATCATTCGGGAAGTTCAAGTTTAAAGTCTAAATCTTTAGTTGAAAGGATCCCAGGTAGAAAAGTGTCAAGATGCTATAAATCCTCATTGTCAATTAGATCTTCCCTCTATGACTTTCAATTTATGTCTGTTATATCTTCAAGTCTTGGTCCTTGGACGTTCTTTGTTTTCTAAATCCCTTGAGACTCTAGAAGATTATGCTACTTTGAAGAAACTTTCAACTCTGCTCCTAAATTCTTACACAGTAAGACTTCAACAAATATCTTTTAGAAAAATCCTCAGTTGTTTCAGGATAGCCAAATCTCCAGTTTTGTTAATTTGGCCCTGAACAACCATTAAAACAATTGCTAGCCCCTTTTTCTGTCAGTAGGGTGCTCTGTCTAGGTCAAACCTCAACCTTAATCTTTAGCCTATAACCTTCAACCATAACACAAAATCCCCTGGGGGAAGGGGAGTGTTTTCAATTCTTAACTCACTTGAGAAGTATTCTCTCTCTCAAATTTTAGTCAACATAACCTTCTTTGCATCCACAGTTAAATGACAATTTTAATTATTTTGTATTTTATCTAGCTTTTCCAGTTGTGTTTAGTGAGAGTGTCAGTGTGCCATAACCTACAACCTCTCTCTATTCAAATGCAGAAATCTTACCAAAGAGTTAAATTGGACAGCCACTGGATTTGTGCTAGTCTTACTCTGTCTCTCTGTAGTGTTTGACACTATCTGGAAATCGGCCTGGCTCTAGTGATGCCTCTATATTTTCAACTTTTTTTCTTATTCTTCTAACGGATTCTCTATTTCTATCTATCCAATAAAAATTGCTACTCCTCACCTCCTCCAATTATGCCTATATACATTTACCCTTGGGACTTCATTTTGTGCCATGACTTCAAAGTCTTGTCAAATGATGCTAAATCTGCATATTCCATCCACATATTTCTTCTTGAGTATCTCTATGTTACTGACAATGTGAATTCCTGAATTCAACTCATCTTTGATCTTAACTTTAATCTACTTCCTGAATCCGCTACCTCAGTGAATGCTAATCCCAGAATAGTACCTTATTCCACCTCTTGTTTTTAGCTTTTAGTTACATACAGTCAGTCCAACTCAAAATCGTTCATTTTTTGATTCACTTGATACATAGCTATTAATGAGGAATCTAAGTGTATTAAATGGTACCTCAATTGTTTTTTTTGTTGTTGTTTGTTTGTTTGTTTGTTTGTTTTTTTGAGTTGGAGTCTCATTCTGTCACCCAGACTGGAGTGCAGTGGCCGCTCCCGGCCACCGCAGCCTCGACCCGCTGGGCTCTGGCGATCCTTCCGCCTCAGCCTTCCAAGTGGCTGGAACTACAGGCGTGTGCTACCACGCCCGACTAATTTTTGGTTTATTGTAGAGATGAGGTCTCGCCAAGTTGCCAGGCCAGTCTCGAACCTGTGGACTCAGGCAATCCACTCAACTCAGCCTCCCAAAGCGCGGGGTTACAGGCTGAGCCACCGAGTTCGGCTGGTACCTCAATTAATCAAAATATAACTTCATAGAAGTATGTTCCCTTTATAAGGATAAGGAACATAGATTGTAGCAACTGTTACTTTTCATTTTGATGTCTATATCTCTATATGATTCAGGCCACAGGATTCCCAGGAATTTACCCCTGTGTTTATGTGGGCTATATTTCCTGCTCCTCTCATACATGTCATATCAAGAAATCCAAGTTACCTACAACTTTCCTAAACACATTGCTAAAAATATATGTCCTAAGGACATACATATTTAATTATTTTAGAAAAGGGAAAGTGTTAAGAATTTTGCAAACTAACACTAATTATACAGTAGGAGAGTGGTCACAATAATAAAGCAGTATGAAAACATATGTAAAAACTTCTGGTAGTTCCTATTCTCTGAAAAATATATATATTTTTTAAGTACCAATAGATTCAAACCTAGGATCAGCTAATATCAGTGGTTGATTAAATTTGGGTCACCAAATGAAATGTGCATCAATATTACTTTTATTAATATGGAATATCCTGCAAGTGCATATTAGACTTTTCCACTGACAAAAGTTTTTTAAAAAGAAGATGTGATAGATATAATCTCATATCTTTGAATTTTTTTTGAAGAACAAATTATAATATCTCCAGGGATGCAGTATTTAATTTTTATTTATTATTTCTGTAAAAAGTTAGAGGTCTAAACTATTCCATCTAGAACATTTAATTAGAACAATCCTTTTGCTATAGGGTGGATGCTAATATGGGATTTGGGCACTTGAATTTCAGTGTAATGTTAGGAGCTGATACTTAATCATAGTGTTTTAAAAATTCTACTGCTTCCAGTGTGAGGCGAATTCTATTAGAACATCTCTTATCAATTGGCACACAAAGCTTTTACACAAATTGGCAGTTCGAAGTGGTAAGTTAGGTAGGTCTCATAGAAACTGTTAGCTCAGAGTCAGTATTTAAGTCTTTGAAAGGTTTGGTTATTTTTCCTCCATTTTTCACCAACATATATTGAATACTGCCATCATGATTGTTTAGGAAAAAGAAGGTTTGAAGTCAGTCTGAGTCAGACTCTTCAGTCAGAGTCAGGTGGTTGAATCATCCTGCATGAATTTGAATTCAGAATCCACTACTCGTGCAATATGATGTCCAAGTAAAAAACAAAGCTCTCTAAGTCTACTTTACTATGTCTATGTCATATGATAATAATACTACTTGACCAGTGAATTTTTTCACTAATTAAAATCCTCTATCTTTATATTTAAAACACTGACAGAGTAAAAACGCAATACGTGCTAGCAATAATAATAAAAGTCAGTAATCAAATCAACATGTGACATTGAGACTGTTAAAGATTTACCCACAATTACGTGTTCCATTGACATTAGTTGCTTACATAAAAAGTAAACCTTTTTTTTTTTTTTTTTGCTAATTTCTTTGTCTTTACATCTTTTTAAAATAAATAATCAAGCAGTTTCGTTTTCTACTTTTGTAAATAGTTTTGGGGAAAAATTGAGTAGCAATTATTTTAAACATGTTTATTGTAAATGAAAGACTATGTTTAGTTCAGTTCTTCTGGGTCAGTGATCTAGCTATTTCTTTCTCACCTAAATTTAGCTTTTTCAACCCAATGTTTCTCCTATCAGTCTCCCATTCCCCAAGTGTAATTTTGTTTTTTTATTAGAGGCACTGTTAATGGTTTCACTTGATCCCAACACTATATTTATCTTGGATTTTGCTCTACCTCTCAAATGCAGTGGGCTAATTTTAGCACTCTACTGAAGGGTTGAAATGTGTTATTTTTAAATTTACCCTTTAAGCAAGCTTTCGTGAATAATAGAATTTAGTATTTCTTCCATATTATCTGATTGTAATTACAATTAAGTGCTATATTCTCTTTTAAAAATTCTTTACATTTAAAAACCTGTTATGTAAAGTTTCTAAAAAGTGATGTAACTATAGACCATTTCAAGTAATTAATTGAAATCTTCTTGAAATGGCCTAGTTAGATAAAGTGTTTTTGACCTAATATAGTCATCCTAGCTAATCTTCACTCCTGAAGGGTAAGCTTAAATTAATAACATTTTTATCTGAAAAAATAAATCTGTAAGATTGAAAGTTTATGAAAATTTTGAAGACATTATCAACTGCATGATTTAGTTTTGCTATATTATTAGTTTTTAAAAAAGTAATACCAATACAATTTTATCTTTTGTAAAAATTATTACCATATACAGACATTGTCATATCATATATTGACATTTTGATCTAAATATGGTTTAAATAGTCTGTCAAATACTATATAAACATATGGGATTGTATGAGCCATGCACCTTTATATCTACAGAGAAATCACTCTCCTCTTATTTTTTTCTTCTTTCATTCCTTTGATCAAGTTCACATATATCTGAACTTCTAATTGGATAATTTTTTTAACTGTCACCACATCTGAGAGGAGCAGGTGAAACGACGTGCCAGAACCAGTCAATTGAAATGCAAGTGAAGGGGGATACTGAGAATATGAATGTGAGTCATTAGAAAGCCTCAATTTAGGCAATTATTCATTACTAGGTATCTGCAAAAATAATATAATTAAAATAAAAATTACCATAATTTTCAAAATAATGCTGTGCCAAATGTGTATAATTGCATTATATTTGGCAGCACTGATACTACAATTTGGTGAGAAAGCAATGAGCTACTTTACATCATATAAACATATGCACAAATGTATAGACACACAAACATAAACAAATGTATCAAATGATCCGTACCACAGTTTGACATTTAAAAAGTAGTTCAAAAGTTAGACCAGCCCAGGCATCTTGGCGAGACCTCATCTCTACAATAAAAATTAAAAATTTGCCGGGCTTGGTAGCACGCATCAGTAGTTCTGGCTGCTTGGAAGACTGAGGCAGAAGGCTCGCCGGAGACCAGCAGGTCGACGCTGGAGTGGCCCTGGTGTCCCATTGCACTCTAGCCTGGGCGACAGAGTGAGATTCCAACTAAAAAAAAAAAGAATATAGAATAATAGATTTCTCCTCTTAAAATTGCTTAAAATTTCTTTAAAAAACCACAAATAGACAAACATAAAAGTGAATATTATACATATAACTACATTAAATGGAATATATATATACATATCTAAAGTCATCCTACAAATAGGAGAAAATATTTTCAATATGGAAGACTTCTAGATATGAAGCTAAAATATATATATGTTTTTCTACATATTAGAAAGTAAAATACCCAATATGCATTTGACAGTGAATTTGAAAAAAAGAATTAATAACAATTATTAAAATGTTGCTGAACCTTACTAGAAACAAGAGAAATCTAAATTAAAGACACAAACAAGTACTATATCACACTCATTAATATTCTTTTTATACAAATCGTTATGAAGTTCAAATTTTACATTATATCTCCTTTGTTATATCACTCAATTTATGCTCCCCTTATCATCTAGAAACCACCTGGATGAAAACATTTTTGACCTGATATAGCCATCCCAGGTCATCTTTAATCCTGAAGGATGATCTTTTTAAATATTATTTTTATCTAGAAAAAAGTTAGTACGTTATAAATTTTATGAAACTTTTTCAATATTTATTATCAGCCCCATTAATAAGTCTTTATTGGGCAGTCATCTATGAACACTCAATAAGAATGTATATTCTGTGGTGGTTGTACAGGTTGTACTATAAAAATTTCTTAGGCCAAGTGGATTGATAGTATTCAACTCTTTTATGTCCTTATTCATTTATTCCTGTTCTTGTTGTTCCATAAATTACTGAGAATGAAATGTCTAAATCTTCATCTGTGATTGTGATTTTTATACTTATTCAGATTTGTCAGTTTTATCTCAATATTTTTAAAGTTCAGATTTTATGTATGTATATACTTAGAACTGTTAAATTTTCCTGGTGAGTTTATATCATTATAAAATGTCCTCTTTGTCTCATAATACATGTGTGTCTAATGTGACTACTTAGTCACACCAATTTTCTTCTGCTACACTTGGCACAATATATGTTTTTCTTTATTTACTTTTTGCCTATATTTTTATTTCTCACTTGAAGATAGAAGAAAATTGGGTCTTACTCTTGTCTGAAAACTTTTGATTTTTTTAGAGTTTCTAGTATGTTTGCATTTAATGTAATCATTATATGAACGCTTTTTATCTTCTTTTTGCTACATTTCTTTTTAAATTCCTTTTCCTCTATCTAATTTTTCTTGGAAGTATTTAAATATCTTTAGCATTCCACTCAAAGTATTATATCAATTTTCTTAAACAAAACATTTTGTATTTTTGCTTTAGCAATTGTTTTGTGAGTTGTAACATTTATGCTTAAATTACTATAGTCCACTATAGTTATAATCTTATGTAAATCTATAGCCACATGAAAATTCACAACACGGTATTATTATTTTTGTGTTAATCAGAGTTAGTTGTGTTTCAAAGAGATTGCTTATAGTTCCTTCCATGGTTCAGAACTGCAATCTTACAATTTTACATTATAGTATTTCATCCTATAGAATTTTGTTTGCAATTTCTTGTGGTGTAGATATGTTGATGAAAATTATCAGCTTTTGCTGATCTGAAAATACATTTATTTCACACTATAATTTTTAACTTACCATAGAATATTGCATTGGCATTTTAAAATTATTTTAAAGATATTATTCTACCGCCTTTTGACATTCATTCATTGTGATGAGTATCAATTATATCATTGTTTCTTCGGTGTAAAAAGAAAATAACTTTGTGTATCTGCACAATTAGTAATTTCTGAAAGATTTTGCTAAATATTAGATCCTGGCGTAAAGGTAAGCACTAGAAGATCATTTACAATTGAATATACAATGAGAACTCAAGTAAGGTTTACAAAACTCTAAAAACGTGGGTTTACGTTTCAAAGTAGGATGATACTTAGGGCCATAAAAACTATTTCTAAATTATAATACTGGAGACACTAATATTTTCTGGCCCTTTGAAAAATTGTTGACATTCATAAAATGTTAGATTGAGAACCCATGATTATGTTCATCCAGTTTTCATGGAGCAAACATTTTTCTCCTTTTTCTTCTATAAAAATATCAAGATTCACTTTTTCTTTATTTATCACCTATATAACAGGCTTTTATATTCAGCGTGAAAGCTGGTGTGTATTGTTTTTCCTTATGCATAAGAATTGGTGTATGGAGAGTCAGAACAATTATTATTATGTAGGTAATAATTAGTAAAAAACACATACAGAAGAAAATTAAGCTGATTATTAAAAACTAATAATTTTCATTGTCCCTTGTTTGCTGGATGGAATTAGAGTTTATAATACCGAGTGATCTCTCACAGAAACAAATAACTGAGTATCACATGTTCTCACCCATAGGTAGACCTTGAACAACTACCATATTACTATAAGAAAAGGATTAAAAGTGGCGGGAAACTGCGGGGAGGGGGGGTGGGGAGGTGGGGAGGTTGGATTGACAATAGTTGATATCTGCCTGGGGAAGGGGGGCACACTTCATCGATAAGGGTAACTGCATGGTGAATATTTGTACACCTAGCCCTGAAATGTACCCCACAATTTTAAATAAAAATTAAAAAGAGGGAAAAAAAGATTTTAAACTTATCTTATTTTTAATTAATTAGGGTATGATGTATCTAACTGTGATTTTCTTTGTATGATTAGCAAAAAAAAGTATAAAAACTTGCATTGGCAGGTAAACTGACAATTTTTATCAAATTCAAAAAAGTCTGGCATACTGTTTTAGATGTTTTGACTGGCACTATCATTGTCATTTTTTTTCCGCAGTTCAAATTGCATAAAAGTTAAAATAATTTGTTTCCTTACAGTCCTTTCCCCATATTTTCAGATTTCTTTTACAGATTTCTAGCCGGGCTCGGTGGCTCAGCCTGTAATCCTGCGCCTTTGGGAGGCTGAGGTGAGTGGATTGCCTGAGCCCGCGGGTTCGAGACCCGCCTGGGCAGGCGAGACCTCATCTCTACAATAAATCAAAAAATCAGCTGGGCGTGGTAGCGGACGCCTGTAATTCTGGCTACTCGGAAGGCTGAGGAGGAAGGATCACTGGAGCCCAGCAGGTCGAGGCTGCGGTGGCTGGGAGCGGTCACTGCACTCCAGTCTGGGCGACAGAGTGAGACTCCAACTCAAAAAAAAAAAAAAAAAAAAAAAAAAAGATTTCTAGGTAGGGTAGTTTTTATTGGCCTAACTTTTAACTAAATGATCCTTTTTTATGCATCTTTTAAGATTGTGGCAATTTCAAGGTTAACCAGCAATTATTTTTGTTGTGTATATTACATTTTTTCTTCTGTAGGATGCCTAATTGTCCTTTTTATCATTTCAGTTTTTATACTGAAATATATCCACTGTTCATGCATTATGTCATCTTTTATTTTTAAATCTTTGAACATAATTATAATAGCATACACACACATGTACACACACAGAGTTCCTGATTTACAATGGTTCAACATAATATTTTTTGACATTAAAATGGTGTCAAAAGTGATATCATTCCATATGCTTCTCAACATATGATGGGGTTACTTTGGGATAATCCCATCATAAGTTGAATATATTGTGAATAGGAAAGATGTTGTTTTCCTTTCCTTTTGTTGTTCTTGTTATTGCTAATTTCAATGGCTGGTTTATCTCGTAGTTTGTATCTATGGATTGATATCCTCTTTTAAATTTTCTTACTTCCTTTTATACTTGTAATTTTTTTATTTATTTTTATTTTTTTTTGAGTTTGAGTCTCACTTTGTTGCCCAGGCTGGAGTGCAGTGGCACTCATTGTCACTACCGCCTACACCTGCTGGGCTCAGGAGATCCTTCCACCTCAGCCTTCCAAATAGTTGTAACTACAGGCATGTACCACCATGCCTGGCTAATTTTTTGACTTATTGAAGAGATGAGGTCTTGCCATGCTGCCCAGGCTGGTCTCAAACCTGCGGTCTCAGGCAATCCTCTCACCTCAGCCTCTCAAAGTGCTGGAGTTATAGGCGTGAGTCACTGTGCCTGACCTCACATCTTGTAATTTTTAATTTCATTTTGGTAGTATCCTGATAGTAACATCATTTTTTTTCTGGTAGGCATTTAAATAATTACTATGGGAATATTTTTGTTCTGTAAGATTTGTTTCTATTCTTTGTTATGGTAGTTCTAGTTTAGTGTTGAAACTAGTTCTATGATATAATTATTTCTCTAAAGCAGGAGTTGACAAACTTATGGTAAATATTTTAGGCTTCACAGGTCATATATTTCTCAATCATAGCTATCCAACTCTGCTGTTTTAGCATGAAAACAGTCTCAGATACTATGCAAATAAATCAGCATTACTGTTCAAAAAATTATAATAATAATTATTATTTTATAAAAGACAAGTGGCTGGCTGAATTTGACCTATGGGTCATAGTTTATCAGCATCTAACCTAGGATGTAATAATCATTTCCCTTCTTGCATGCTTCTGGTTCAAATTGTATGTTGAACCATTGTAAATCAGGAACTGAGTGTGTGTGTATGTGTGTGTATTCTATTATAATTGTATTCCAAGATTTAAATGCCTAAGATGTATTCAGTTTCTTTAATCTGCCTTGGTCAGACTACAGTGTCTTCCAGAGGGGTCAAAACTATAGTATCATCCTTCAGCTTTCAGCACAGTATTAGATTATGTTTTAGGTCCTTCAGAGTTTCATACTGTGCCTACATGGCCAAACCTTTTATTTCTTCCTTCTGCCTGATTGCTCTGGTTAAGACTTCCAGTACTATGTTAAATAGAAGTGGTGAGGGGGTACTTCCTTGTCTTTTTCCAGTTCTTTGGGAGAATGCTTCCAACTTTTACTCATTCAGTATGATGTTGGCTACGGGTTTGTCAAGATAGCTCTTGTTATTTTTAGTGTGTTCCTTCAATGCCTGATAGATGGTTGAGTTTTTTTTTTTTTCATGAAGGGATATTAGTTTTGATCAAGTGCTTTTTCTGTATCTGTTGAGATGATCATGTTGCTTTTAATTTTTTAATTTTATGTGACGGATCACATTTATTGATTTGCATATATTGAAGTAATATTTCATTCTTGGAATAAAGTTCATCTGATCATGGCAAATGATATTTTTGATGTGCTGTTGGATGCAGTCTACTAGTATTTTGTGGAAAATTTTTCCATCTATGTTTATCAGAAATATTAACTTGTAATTTTCTTTCCTTGTTATATCTTTGACAGATTCTGGTATCAGGATAATATTGGCTTCAGAAAATGAGTTTGGAAGGCATTTCCCTTCTTTGATTCTGTGGAATAGTTTCAATAGAATTGATATCAACTCTTTATTCTACATCTGGTAGAATTTGGCTGTGAATCTGTCTGGTCCAGGTATTTTGCTGGTTAATAGACAATTTTTTTTTTTTTTTTTTTTACTTCTGATTCAGTTTTGAATTCATTATTGGTCTGTTCAGGGATTTAATTTGTTCCTGTTTCACTCTTGAAAGTATGCATTTCTAAGAATGTATCCAATCTCTTAGATTCTCCAGTTTAAACCCACACATATATATACTCACAATAGCCTCCAAGAATCTTTTGCTTTTCTGTGGAATTGGTTTCATTGTCATTTTTGTTTCTGATTGTACTTTTTTTTTTTCTCTTTTTTGTGTTGTTCTGGCCATCAGTCTATCAAACAACTTGTTTGTCCTTTCAAAGAACCAACTTTTAATTTTCTTGATCTTTTGTATGGTTTTCTTAGTTTTACTTTTATTTAGTTCTGATCTGATTTTTGGTAATTTTTCTTTCTCTGTTAGCTCTGAGCTTAGAAATTATAGCAAAATTGCTCTTACATTTATTCATACATTTACCGTTTTTACTGCTTTTCATCACTTTATGCAAATCAAGTTTCTTTCTTTGTAATTTTTCTTCAGCCTGAATAAGTTATTTTAATATTCCTTAGAGTAGTAAATGTTTTCTAGAATTTATTTTTTCTTATTAATATTTTGAGATTTGATTTACCTCAAACTGTCTTTTTTTAGATTTTCATTTTTAATGATATTTACAATCACTATTTTATATTCCCAGTATGCTAGTTTCAGCATCTCATCTCTGAGTTTGTCTCAATTATTGTTTTTTTGTTCTTGTTTTGGTTTATATTTTATTTCTTTGATTTAATATTGTTGATAGTCTAGATTTTGCTGCATTCCTTTTGAGTGTGCTGGATTTTTTGTTTTTGTTGTGCTTTTTCCCTGGTCATAAATTTACTGGTGGATCAGCTTGTTTCATTTTAGACTTGTTTTTAAGTAAAAATTGTCCAGTTCCTGAACAGTCTTCATTGTAGAGCTAGAATGGCCCACAAGGTATATGAATTTTTAGAGTCTTAGTTGTGTACAGCAGTACCCCTATCTGCTTGGTTGAAACTTGAAGATTTCTCAGTAAGCACAAGCTACAGAATATCTCTTGAGTGCACAGTTCCCTAATCTCATGGAGATTCACCCTAATTACTTAATGTGGTAAATAACTGCACAACAGCTGCAGAAAGTTGTGTTGATTTCCTCTAGTAAAGGAAATAAAATTGTGGTGTACTTATTTCGCAATCATCACCTAATTAAAGTTTTGATAATTTGTCATTATCCATGACCTATCTATTTTTGCACTGGTCGGATGGGTGATTTAAATTGAGGATGTAGAGAAACCATCAAATAC
The DNA here is from genome assembly GCA_027257055.1 of Cephalopachus bancanus. Lineage (NCBI taxonomy): Eukaryota > Metazoa > Chordata > Mammalia > Primates > Tarsiidae > Cephalopachus > Cephalopachus bancanus. The sequence continues at coordinate 7,109,623 of JAPVLO010000068.1, read as the reverse complement.
GCATGTTTAAACTACTTCTCGGTAGCATGAATTCCTACAATTTCTACATGAATTTGTTACTTTTCTGTGTTTACTATCTTGATGTAACTTGAGAGAGATAGTTCCATGAATTTTGCTTGTTTCTTCCTTAAATGCCATTCCTGTTGCACATAAAGAGACCTTTGTAGGTAAACTGTGGATCAATCTATGCATTATTTCTACTACACATACTTTGACAAGATACATATTTTAAAAATTTATCCATTGTTTCAGTGTACCCAGTGTAAGACAGAATAAGGTCAATATTGTTTGTGAATAGATCTACATAAATACTCATTTTTTTCTAGTTGACCATGGTGAAATTTTGTATCACCAGGAATTACTTTCAGTTCAGAATGAACATTTAACAACTCCCAGGATACTTGGATAAATCCTTCTTCTCAGTGAATTTTTATTTCAGTAATTGAATGCAGAGCTTCCTGAGGAAGTATTTCAGGAAAGATTAATGGTATAACTCTGTTGATTTTGCAATGGCGTTTCTCTATGTAACCTGGTCTCTTCCTCAGTCCACTTTAGGTTTATAAATAAAATTAAATCTAAAAACTGGTTAAGGGTCATTGATTCCAGACTGTAGTGATTCAGAATAGGATTTTTCCCAGCATATATATCATATATATGCATATTTTTTTCAGAACATATATATATATATATGCCAATATATATCAAGCACTTCTAACCATCTATTTCATTTCTAAGAATTTATCACCAGGGATCCCTATAAAGCAAAGCTCTCCAGTCATTATTCTGTTCCTATGTCATATTATGTTAACTGTACCGATCTTGTTTCAGAAAATTGTACATTACAATTTGGCTTCTACTTCTTTTGTGAGACTTTTATTTCTTTTGACATCAAGCAATCTATTTCTATTTCAACATCCCCATTACTATTCCCGAGCCACAGAGAACTGGCACTATAATAATGCTGCATTCCTCTCACCAATGCATTAGTTAATTCATTGGTGAAAGCACTTTTGACAGTATTTTTAGATAGCGGCTAAGTGGGTTTTACATAATAGATATATTGCAACATTGGCCTTTCTGAGTCACCAAAACTTCCTTTATTGTATGCCAGGGATAAGTTGATATCTCAAACTCATTAACTGTAGGCCATCATGAAGTCCAGATTCAATTTCTCTCTAGAATATTATTAAAACTATTTTCCTGGGCTTCAGTCAAAATGTTAAAATTCCAATCCCTAGTAAGTACTTTCACATTAATAGAGTAATCCTATTGAGTCTTATATTTCTCCTCCTTGACATAACACCTTTAGTATCTCATCCCATGTTTACTTCCTGGTGAGATAGTCTGGTGAAAGTTGTCGTTTTTTAGTGTATAGTTATCATCTCAGTGTATATTAGTAGTACTTTCTACATGGGTTATGTTGGGTATCCAACTTAATTAATAGAAACAGAAAAGACAGGGTCATAGGATGACTTGGTAGCATATATCTTGAGTAGAGTCAGCATCATCACTGCCCTAGGTGTAATATTTAAAAGAGATGAAGTAAAAAAAGCAATTTACTGCACACATGTTTAGAGGAGCTTCCTCCCCTAGTAATAGCATTTCAGTTTGGTTTGTGGTTACAGTCTCTCCATTTTGTTAGTGTTAACTCAAATGTTCCCATCCCATTCTTCAGTGTCTCACTCATCTCCACTAATGTGCTTCCATACCACAGAATACCAGAGAAGCTAAGCATTTAGCTTGTACTGAATCTAAGAAACCCTCAGACTAATTCTACATGCACATTTTTATTATCTACATGTCCACATTCTAGCTGCAAGTGAAGAAAGTAGAGTGTGAAGAATCTTTTACTTAATAGCTTAATCCTCAGGCACAGAAATGTAACCTGTCACTTTTGTATATGTGCCATGTGAGAACTTGGTCACATGACAAAACCTTATAGCAAAGGAACTACGGAAATGTAGTCTAGATTGCGTGTAGAAGTGCCACTCTGTCGTTATTCTGGAAGATGGAAATAACTGTTGCCCACTGCCAAATATGTGTTGAAATTTTTGTAGAATAAAATTTTAAAGAAAATGTATGATTTTAAAATATATTAAAATTATGAAAATAATAAATACCAAAATCAAGAAAATGGTTTAAAATATGTGGGGAGGAGGAAGAGGAAAACAGAGATGAATACAGATGCTGCTTTGAGTTTCTGATTGCTTTTGTAACAAATTTAGAGACTTAGAACAACAAACATTTATTCTCTTAAAGTTCTGGAGGTCACCAGTCTAAACACGGTGTTAGCAGTACTGTGTTCCCTCTAGCAGCTAAAGGAGAAAGTCAGTTTCATTGTCTTTCTATGTTCTAAATGCCGCCTGCATTTCTTGGCTTATGTGCCGTCCTTCACCTTCAAAGTACATCACTCTAGCATCTGCTTCCATTGTTCCAACTTCTGCATTTAATCTCCTTAACTCTTTAAGAGAACACTTGTGATTATATTGTGCCCACCTGGGTAATCTGAAATAATTGTCTCATCTCAAGCTCTTTAACTTAATTACTTCAGCAAAATACTTTTTATAAGGTAACACATTCATAGGTTCTAATAATTAGTATGTGAATATCTTGGGAAGGTTAATTTTTTTCAGGTGTATTATTATTTATTTTGATTTGTTAATATGCTTTCAATACATTGTAACTTGTATCTTTAAAAGAAAATCAGACCAGGTAAATCAATGAATACCATTTATGGCAATGTGCCCCCCCCAAAAAATGGCACCATAACTTTGATTAAATTCTTCAGCTTCCAAGAACATATCATATATCCCTTTCTGCACATGTATAAAATGACAGCAATAGATTGGAAATTATTTTAATGCCCATCATTTGGTTGATGAGTTATTTAACCCATACTATTATAAATCATATGGCTACAAAATAAAATAAGAAATATTCATATATCTATATGTTCATCTTTATGCATAGTTAAGTGAAGAAAACAATACAACAATAATGTATTTGGTTTACTACCATTTATAATAAAACCAGAAGACAGCAGTTTCTATATATTTTCGTCAGGCATATATTTGATTATATGTTTATAAATTTCTCCAGAGAGAAAAAATTCTAATGGTATTGTTGGCCTTTAGTGAAGAAAACTGAATGGCTGAAGAACAAAGATATGTAAAGAGATTTCTTTTGTAACTTTTGAATATTTTGCATTTTGAATAATAATAGTACATACATATATTACAAATTTAAAGAAAAGAACAATTTGATATAATTCAATGATATCTTATTGAGCATGACCTCATTTAGAGTTCTTTGGTTTAATATTATTTATGTAACAAATACTTAAACAGCACTTGCTCTGTGCCAAATACTGTTCTAAGCCTTTTGGCTTCTTTCAGTCCTGGTGATTGGCAGTCTACCAGAATCACACAGTCTAGAGGTGGGCATTTATCCAAAGTAATTGATGCTGAGAATCTGAAAATAAGAACTTTTACTACTAGCAGCTAGTAAGTATGAGGTATAGTGCTTTACTTTAAAGGATTACAAAAGTGATTAAAGCCTATTTTTATCTCAAAGTTCTCACAATCTAATTTATTTCTGAAATAAATATTTATAACTTGAATTAGTAAAGATTAATCTGTTCTTTTACTTGGACTAACTACTGAGAATGTGGCCTTTATCCATCGACAGTAAATTAATTATATTAAATTTGTATGGTTTTATGAACTCTGAAAGCAACTAGTAGGTCTGATATTATGTGCAATTATTATTGCATATGATTATTGAAGATAATTCTTGACAAGTTTCTTGTGTTTCTACATGCTTTGTGAAGAAGAATGGATAGCTTGGCCTGGACTACTTTTTCAAGGAGATTTAAATAGAAAACTGCCTTGGAAGCTGGAGATAGTCTCTCTTTATGGGGAGGAAGACAGATGTGTTTTCTAACCAGAATGCTAAACATATGTCTTTTCAGAGCAAAGGATGAACAATGTTGACAATTACCCCCTTATGAGATTGAAGTTTCCTATGCTTAGGGTTCCTTACCTGTGACACAAACCCACTTTGTGTGCAGTAATCCACTTGAATCCTCCTCTGAATTTCCCATCAGGGAAACTGGAGAACAAGGGCACAGATGCAAACATGGAAGTTCACACTGCTGGTTGTGACATCGCCCTTCTGCCAGCATATATGAAATTCTGGTCAAGCATATCTGACCCAGGTGTCAACAGTCTTCTGCCAGCATATATGAAACTCTGGTCAAGTAACTTGTCAGGTTGCATTAAGGTCAAAACTCAGATCCTCCAAAAGTTATGTTAGTTGTTTTCAAAGAACTACTGTTTTGGTAAGAGTCCTTCTAGTTTCAGAACATGGTCTCCTATTATGACAAATAATTACACATTCTATTTATTTTTCTAAGAAAGGGTATAGGAATATCTTAAAACTTATTGCATATAGTCATAAAAATACTGAAGATGTTCATACATACACACAGATACCTATTACTTTAAAAATTATATGAATAATTTATTTATATAAAATAGTCAATATGTGTTTTGACAAATTGCACATGTGGATATCTTTCACACTCTCAAGTAACTGAATTTACCGAATTTGAGAAAAAATTATGAGTTTCAGCTAAGAAGCATATTTGCTTTCCAACCCTTTATTTAGAAAAATTGTAATGCTAAGTCTATTTATTCACAACATAAATTCTTATTCATAAATTAATGAATAAAAATAAAATTATTAAGTTAGTTTGCTTATTTTGATTTTATAAGCTAAAGACATTTATTATAAACATGTATGGGGAAAATCTGCAGCTTGGGAGCATCAGTATTTTTAAAAATTTTTTTTAGGTTTTAAGAAGTAATTCATTCTTCACAATGGAACTTAGTTTTGTGTTAAGGAGTTGCAATGTTTCATTTCCAAAATTTTCACTTTTAAGGAAGTAGTCTGAGAAAAAAATCCCAAAAGAAAAGTACTGTAAGTATAATGTTATATAACAAAAATGATTGGTAATAGTACAGAGTTATATGAAATCTGTATACTTTATAATTACATGATTAAAAATCTATCCATATTTTAATACCTGATCCTATTAACTACTGTTATTATTGGATTATGAGTGATTTTATATTGTTTGTATTTATAAAAGCAAAGCAGAAGTATATCCTCTTCTGTAAGTTTAAAATGCCATATATAATTATATATAATTAAAAAAAAATTGAAGACAGCAATTTTGTTAATTTGTTTTCTTGTTATTATAAATAGGCAAAGAGAAAATGATTATATCCTGAAGCTTCCTACTACTATCCAAGAATAATAGACTTAAATAGAATAAAATGATTTTACAATTATATGAAAAAATAAAATTTAACTGATGGAGATTATATGATTCTGTCTCTATCTTGTTCAAATGTAATCTGAGTAAACCTCTGCTGTAAAAAATAGGAGTACCATACAGTCCAAATTTTTTTTTACCTTCATCAGAATGGGTGTTAAGAAAAACTTGTCCACTTTCATGCAGATAATACAATCAAAAAGAAAATAATTCCATGTCCTGAAGCTCATCAATTTTTTTTTAATCAATATTTTTTATTTTGATATTGTGGGGTATCAAATTGGATGCCAGTTAAGGGTTAGGTATACAAATACGTTTCGTTCAGGCATCCTTATTGATAAGGGGTGTCTCCCCGTCCCCAGACAGATATTGACTACCGTTAATCCCACCTCCCTTCCTCCCCCATAGTTTCCCATCACTGTCAGTCCTTTTCTTATAGTATTACATGGATATTCAAGTTCCGCTATATGAGTGAAAACATGCGATACTCAGATCTTTGTTCTGTGAGAGGTCACTCAGTATTATTGACTCTAGTTCCATCCAGGTTGCTGCAAAGTTCATGATTTTGTTCTTTTTTATGGCTGCATAGTATTCCATCGTGTATATGTACCACATTTTTTTAATCCAGTCCTCTTTTGATGGACAGTACGGTTGATTCCAGGTTCTTGCTATTGTGAACAATGCTGTGATAAACATAAGTGTGCAGGTATCTTTTTGATAGAGTGATTTGAGTTCTTCAGGGTATATTCCCAGTAGGGGGATTGCGGGGTCATATGGGAGGTCGATATTTAGAGTTTTTAGGAGTCGGCACACTGTTTTCCATAGAGGTTGCACTAGTTTACACTCCCACCAACAGTGTAGGAGTGTTCCCTTTTCACCACACCCTCTCCAGCAACCGTTATTTTTTGAGTTATTAATAATTGCCATTCTGACTGGAGTTAGGTGGTATCTTAGTGTGGTTTTGATTTGCATTTCCTTGATGATTAGTGAGGTTGAACATTTCTTCATGTGACTGTTGACTTCTCGGATGTCTTCCTTTGAGAAGTGTCTGTTCATATCTTTTGCCCACTTTATAATGAGGTTGTTTGTTTTTTTCTTTTCAGCACATTTGAGTTCCTTATAGATCCAAGATGTTAAGCCTTTGTTGGACCTGGAGTTGGCAAATACTTTTTCCCAGTCTGTAGACTGTCTCCCTGCTCTCCTGATGGTTTCTTTGGCTTTGCAGAAGCTTGTCCATTTAATGAGGTCCCACTTGTCTTTCTTATCTCTTATGGCCTGTAGGTTTTGGGTTTTGTTCAGAAATTGGATGCCAGTTCCAATTTCCATAAGGGTATGTCCTGCATTTTCTAAGGTTCTTATGGTTTGAGGTTTTACATTTAGGTCTCTGATTCATTTAGAGTTAATTTTTGTATATGGGGACAGATAGGGTCTTGTTTGAGTCTTCTGCATGTGGTCAGCCAGTTTTCCCAGCACCATTTACTAAATAGGTTCTCCTCTTCCCAGTGGTAGGTGGTGGAGGCTTTGTCGAGGATTAGTTGATTGAGAAATTGAGGTTTAGCTTCTGGAATCTCAATTCTATTCCATTGGTCTATATGCCTGTTTTTGTACCAATACCAAGCTGTTTTGATTATTGTAGCTTTATAGTAAAGTTTGAAGTCTGGTAATGTGATACCACCTGCTTTTTTTTTTTTTTCCTGAGGATTGTTTTGGCTATTTTTGATCATTTGTGTTTCCATATGAATTCCTGTATTGTTTTTTCTAAGTCTGAGAAGAATGTTCCTGGTAATTTAATGGGTATTGCATTAAATCTCTAGATTGCCTTAGGTAGGATGGACATCTTCACAATGTTGATTCTTCCACCCATGAGCACGGGATATTTTTCCACTTGTTTGTGTCATCTTTGATTTCTTTGAAAGTGCGTCAATTTTAATGAAAAAGACACAGTGTATATACTTTTATTTTGTATAATCGGAAGCAAAAATATAATATGTTGAGTCTTAAAATTTCACAGTTAAAACCTACAAGAATAGAACTGATGAGAAAAGACTGCCATTAAAATTTGAACACAGCTTTTTTTCCCTTTATGCTGTAAGTAGCACATTCTAATTAACCATAAACAATTTCTTTGCTTTAGTACTAAAAAGTCACCTGCACATGCGTGTTTATTGCCACACGATTCATAATAGAAAAACATGGAACCAACCCTGTTGCCCATCAAAAATGGACTCGATAAAGAATATGTGGTACATATACACAGTGTATTATTACATAGTACTAAAGGAGAAAACAAAAAACAAAACAAAACAAAACATGGCCTTAGCAGTAACTTGAAGGGAGCTGGAGACTATCTTACTGAGTTATCACAGAAACAAATAATTAAATACCATGTGTTCTGACTCATAAATGGGCCGGGTGGAATTAGCAGTCTCTGACCACTGCTAGGGGAGGGAGGGAACAGAAGAGAGGGCAGGAGACAACACAATGGGAACCTGAAACACTGTCAGGGGGATTAAGGGTCAAGCAGAGGTTCAAACTTCCCCTGCCTGCAGTACTTAAGTAGCAAATCCTCACTTGTACCTCACGACTCTAAAGTAAATTGTCAGAATGAACTTCTTAGTTAGCCAAGTGTACACAAATACCCACTCATGAACCATAAATTTACCATTAATGGAAGTTTAAATGCTCATGTTGAAAATAAAACTTACTAAGCTAGTTTGCTTCTAATCTAAAGAGAGATCTGTCCTTTGGTGACGGTGGTGGTGGTGGTGGTTCAAATTTGATGAATTGTGATGCTTCAACAATGTCTGAGGGTAAAACAAAACAAAAAAACAGCAACAACAAAACGGAAGTAACACACTCTAAACTTCTAGGCTTGTTTAACTTGCTTCAGAATCCAAATGAAAAGAGGTTTTCTAGATAACCGCACTGAAACCAAAACATCTCTTGTATGTGGTGATAGGTAGTTTTAGGAGTCAGATAGCACTCTAGTATGACACTGGATATTACTTGAGAACCACCAGAATCTGGGAAAGAGTGACTTCTTTGGGTGACTTCAAGAGCAAGAGAAATTATGAGAGAACTAAAGAAAATAAAATATAGTAGAAAAAATGGTAGACAATACTTCCTAAGTTGAACACATATCTGGAGTTGTTTGCCAACCTGTCTCCACAGAGTCAAATTTAAAGATTTTATATAAAATCAAGGGGTAAAGGCTTGGATAATCAATGTTAGTTTTTTTAAAAAGTCATTTTTAAATTTTAACATGTGTACAAATTACTTCAAAGTTATGTAAAAGTAGAAAGGATAATATTATGAACCCAAATACTCAATGTTGAACTACGAGCATTTTCTATACCTTTCTATTTTTTGTTTCTTCCTGAAGTGTTTCAAAGCAACTTTCTCTACTTCTTCGTATTTCACAAATGTCAAAAGTGACTATGAGATTTGGATTTAACTGGTCTCTTCTGAGACACAGACAGCGGTACATTTTAAAACTGTTTCTCAGACAGTTCTAATGATTACCTCTATGAGATAAGTGCTCATCCATTGTTTACAGATGAGTAATCTGAGTGTCAGAGAAATATATTAATTTGTCCAAGATCACATTTCTGGAAATAGAACACATGGACACATATAGTATTATGAATGTTGGCAATAGTATTTTAGCAAATAATATTTTGAATTATATATTGATGTGGATTTTTCAGATTAGCCTGGGCTTCAATAGTGTCAGTTCAATGAGTTGGCCAGTCAAGCCCCAGAGAGGGTCATCAATGGGCTGGTAAGCCTAGTCTCAGAAGTGTCAGCTCTAAAGAACTGGCAAATCAAGCCCCGAGAGTGTTGCAATCCAGTGGGCTGTCAAGCCTAGCCCCTGGGGTGTTGATTCTAATAGGCTGGCAAACCAAGCCCTGAGAGTATTGCTGGTTTTGTGGGCTGGCAAGCCTAGCCCCTGAGGTGTCTCAGTTTTGGAACTTTGCCTTCTGGCAGCTCTCCTGGTTCAGTCAGCTCCAATGATTTTCTGCAGCTCTTCAGGTTGCAGCTCTTCAGGGTTGAGGCTCTTGTCTGAAGAATGAGGGAAACAGACGGTCAGAAAGTGAGAAAGCAGGATTTATTGGGAGGACAGAGAAGCTCCCACGGTGGGAGGAAATCCAAGGGGGTTGCCCATTGGGGGCCAAAAAACCTGGTGCTTCTATAGCCCTAAGTCCAAGCCGATTGGCTAGCACTAGCTGTAAGCCGTAGTTGTTCTGATTGGTCAGTATTAAGGTAGGGACCTAATGGTGAGCTGATTGGTTGGTTTTCCATCCCAGCAGTCAGTACCTAAGCTCTAGCTTGAGAGGCTCCCAGGGAGCTTGTTTACCAATGCTGAGCCTGAGAGACCTGCCAGGAGTTCACTACATTGTTACCTGTCTGTCTGCCTAACCTTCTCTAGCTATCTCCTGTCTCAATATTACCAGTGATTTGGCCAAAAGTATGTATTTTTTCAAATAGTAAATCAATAAACAAAACAATATGATCTGTATGTTTTACTAATCCAAATTGCAATTATTAGTTTTACTTCATCTTAATGTGTATTTACTTTGTGGATATAAAAATTTGTATAGTTGATATTAGATGAGTAGTTTATAAAAGAATTGAGTAAAAAATACTAGGGTATTGTGATTTTCTATGCAAAAAATATATTCTTAGAAATATATATTTGGACATTTATTATTTCATAATATATGATATAAACAACATTAACAAATGTATATTCTTAAAATATCTTCCTTTGGTTTTCTAACAACAGCAAACTCAGTGTTGATCAAAGCTGCACCAATAACTCAAAATGGTTAAAAATCAAAACTGGTAACTGACCAAAAATGAACATATCTTTGACAAAGGATAAGAGAAGATATCTTTGGTTAATATATTGACCATAGAGAATAATTTCACTAACACAAAGACTCTTTTCCCTCTTTTTTTTGAATTGGAGTTTCACTCTTGTTTCCCAGGCTAGAAAAGTGTAGTGGCAAATTCACGGCCACCTCAGCCTCAACCTGCTAGGCTTAGGCGATCCTCCTACCTCAGCCTTCCAAGTAGCTCGAACTACTTCCAAGTAGCTCGAACAGGAATGATGGTAGAGTTAAGTAATGGCTCGAGGATTTTAGAGGAAAGCATAGCAGGTAGGATTCCCACTGTAAATGGACATCTGACATGAGGAGATACCATACCGTACAAAAAATGCTGTCCTCACAATCACTGTGAGGTTATTTGTCAATGTGAGTATCCCAAAAGAGACTTTCTTTAATGTCTTGTATCCCTGTAAAAGTACTTTGGTAACATATATCGTTGCTGATTTTTTTCTTTGACTCAGTGATTTTAAAATGAGCTAGTACTGTAGTCAACTGAATATAATTTGCTAACTAAGCACATTTATAAATGTCTGTTATTAACAAATCACAACAATAACACATAACCACACCTGGCTAGTTTTTGTAATTTATGGTAGAGACGAGGTCTCACCAACTTGCCCAGACTGGTCTCGAAACCCCAGGCTCAGGTAATCCTCTGGCCTTTGCCTTCCAAAGTGCAGGTATTACAGGCTGAGCCACCACGACCGGTCAACTCTTTTTTATAACTAAGAAGTCTAAAGGTTTGTTTGAGTTATAGGATAGCATGAGGAATTGGTCTTTTCAGGAAAAAAAAAAATCAGTAAAAGCTAATTTGAGGCTTTCAAATTATAATTTAAAAAATGTTTATTTTGCATACAATTGCTTGGTTCTACATAAATTCCAATTTTTTTCATATTGCTTTAAAGTTTTGTTCTGTTTTTAGGGTTTTTTTAATTTTTGTGATTTGTTAATAACAGACATTTATAAATGTGCTTAGTTAGCAAATTATATTCAGTTGACTACAGTACTAGCTCATTTTAAAATCACTGGGTCAAAGAAAAAAATCAGCAATGATATATGTTATCAAAGTACTTTTACAGGGATACAAGACATTAAAGCAAGTCTCTTTTGGGATACTCACTTTAACAAATAACCTCACAGTGATTGTGAGGAAAGCGTGTTTTTTGTACAGTTTCTCCTTATGTCAGATGTCCATTTACAGTGGGAATCCTACCTGCTATGTTTTCCTCTAGAATCCTCGACCCATTACTGAACTCTACCATCATTCCTGTTGTTACTTAGAACAAAGCATACCATGGATTAAGGAAACTCAAAATCTCTATTTCACAATATATTAGAAATAAGCTGAAGAAATGCAAAACAATAACATATTAAAATAAAAATAGAGATAGTTGATTTTTAAATTAAACCTTAATATTACAGTTGCAATATTTACAAGGACAGTAATAGCTGTTTTGTATCATTAGAAAGATAAAAAACAATCATTTCTGGCTGACCTTCTGTTAACAAAACACTCAGATTTCTACTCAGAGTCCTACTCAGCAAGTTCGTCTGCACATTGATTTAGTGTTCTTAAGAGCTCTGTGACTAGACTATTGCTCACTGCAAGACTCCCTAATTTGTTTCAAATTATCACAATTAAGGAAGAAGTTTTAAAGCTTCATCATCAAACAAAAGCTACATTTGGTTTCATTTTGTTTTGACATTTTAAAATTAGATAGTTTTAGGTTATTTATTTTCCTTTGCAAAAGTCAAATTGCAGTAATTGGTTGACAATTACAAAACTATTTTTAAGACTTTATTCTAATCTTGGTTCATCAGAGCATTGCAATTTTATCACAAAATTCACTCAGGAATTAAAATTGATATTTTTAGCTTTCATTTGACATTAAAGCAATTTAACATTTTATTACATTTCTAAATAGAAATATCTGATAATAGAAAAATATTGTTTTAAATTGAATATTATGAATTAAAATATTAAATCACATAAATATATAAATATGTTTTAAAAGCATGACATAGCTACTCCCATGATGGATATCATGACCTCAATAAATAATATTTAAAACAGATTTTAAATAATTATAAAATGGAATGTCATGGTAAACCAATGCATGTTTATTAATTTCTATCGAACAATATTTGATCAGTGACTTACTTGTAGAAATTGTTGTTAAAAAGGTAATCAGAGTTGTACACAAAGGATAGTCAACATTATGTTCCAAATTGCTCACAAAAATTTTATTTAAACACAAAATGAAGAAATTACCTATATGTCCCAAATCAGTTAAATACAGTTAAGTAAACTATGTTGCAGCAGCAAAAGAATAATTATACAAACAATAACAATCCTGACAGATGAATATTTTACAGTATATAAAATTGCTCATGTATTTTTTTAAAGATTTAATTTTTAATTATAGATACATAATAGTTTCATGTTATATGAGGCACATATGATATTTTGATACAAGCATAAATGTGTAATGATCAAATTGGGAAAATTAGGATATCCATTATCGTTTATCATTTTTTTGGCTTAAGAACATGCTGGGTCTATATCCAAGAAAAGAAACAAGGTATTGATGATATATCTGCACTCCTGTTAGTGTAACACAATTCACAATAGTCAAGTTATGGAATCAAGCTGAGTGTCCATCAACAGAAGAATGGATAAAGAAAATGTGGTACATATAAATAATAGGATATTATTCAGTCATAAAAAATGAAATTCTATCATTTGAAACAACATGGATGAAACTAGAGGACATTATGTTATGTGAAATAAAGCAGTTAGAATGAAATCACTCGTATATTTTTATCTTTTATTAAATTTTATTTTATTATAGAGATATAACTTACGAGAAAAGATTAACTACACAAATAGGCTGCACACAGGTGAAGTTTGGACTTCCAATTGGTCCTCACTTCCCCTGGCATAGGACCAGGTACCCTTTGTGTTGTGCTGCTCCCCGCACCCCAGTTGTGCCCAGCAACTGCCTATCCCTCCCTTGTGCTAATGAAATCAGTCATTTAAGAGGAAGTGGCATTTAGTTTAATAGTTAAAAATACTATTAAATAATAATATATATGTTTATTGTAAAAATAGTAATAAACATAAAAATTATGAACAATTGCATCATGCAAATAATAGCTTTTTGTTATTCATTATTTTTATTTTAAAAGAAAGCATAATAATTGTACATATTTATGAGGTACAAATACGTATACATGCTTTGATACAAGTATACATCATATAATTATCAAACCAGTGTAATCAATACATCCATCAACCCAAATATTTATTATTTTTATGTGGTGGCAATATTCAAAAGTCCTCTCTTCTAGCTATTTTGTGATATGCAATACTTTATTTTGTAACAATAAAAATTTTTTAAAGAAGTCATGATAAAAATTGCTCGATGATGTTTATGAACATGCTTATAAAGCAAAGAAAGCAACAGAAAGTTTCAGTCAAGAAAAAAGAAGGTAAAAAGTATCAAATCAAAATCGTAGACATGAAAAATTAAGTAATGAAAATAAAAATCTCAGATGATGGTCTCAGCAGTAGAATGGATTATATAAACAGGAAAGAATCAGTAAACTGGAAATCAGAATAATATAAATAATGTAATCAAGACGGGGAAAAATTAGACCCAGGACTCTAAGACACTATAACAAAAGTTCTTAACATTGTGCCATTGGAATTCTAGATAGAGTAGATAAAATACATGAGTCTGAAAAATATTTGAAGAAATGGCGATGAAAATGTCTCAAATTCAGCATGAGACAAAATTACAATTTCAAGAAACTTAGAGAACCTGAAACCATGACAAGACATGATAATTGCATATTATCAAACCAAAAACAAATGAATAATCTTTAAAGTAGGCAGGTAGTAAGGACATCTTATCTATATAGCAAATTTTTTGAATGATGGCATATTTCTCATTAGAAAACATCAAGGCCAGAAATGATTGATATAATGTATTTCAAATACTGAAAGAAAAGAACTGTCAACTCAGAATCCTAAATCCAGAAAAATAATATTTTTCATAAATAAGAAGAAAATTGAGAAATTCTCATATGAAGGATAACAAAACATTTGTTGCCTGCAGACCTGCATCACTGGAATGGCTAAAAGGCATTTTGAAAACAGAGAAGCAACACAAAAAGAATCTTAGAATATTAAAAAAGAAGAAATAAGATAATAAGAAAAATATAATTAAATTCAATAAGCTTTTCTTCTGAAGTTTTCTGAATTATATCTGACATTTGAAGCCAAAATTATAACTCTGATGTATTTCCTAAAGTATGTAGAGAAAAAATTGCTCTGAAAATTATATTATAAATTTGTAAGGTAACTGGAAATCAAGTATGATAAGGTTTCTATACTTAATTTGAACTGAAAAAACCTAATACCACTAGACTATGATAGGGTATGTATCTACAATGTAATATCTTGAGAAATCATAAAAACTATGCAAATATATACACTAAAAACAACTCAAATTAATTAAAGTGAGATTCCAAAGTAGGTTCAAGTAATCAACACAGAGGAAGGAAAAGTAAAATAGATACAAAACAAATAACCAAGCCGGGAGGCTCACACCTGTAATCCCAGAACTTTGTGAGGCAAAGACAAGAGGATTGCCTGAGCCTGTGGGTTCGAGACCAGCCTGGGAAACAAGGTAAGACCTCATTTCTACAATAAATAAAAAAAATTCGCTGGGCATGGTGGCACACACCTATAGTTCCAGCTATTTGGAAGACTGAGGTGGAAGGATAGTGTGAGTCCAGCAGGTGGAGGTTGCTGTGGCCATGAGCAGTATGTCACTGCACTCCAGCCTGGGTGACAGAATAAGACTCTGACACAAAAAATAAAAATAAAAAATAACTATATTTCAACTATAAAAACATAAGCAGGTTGAAAGTAAAGAAAATGGAAAAATGTATATAATGAACATTTGTATAAGAGAACAAGTGTGACTGTATTAATTTTAGATAAAGTAGGCTTCATAGCAAAGAAAATTACCAAACACAGAGACATTACATAATGATGAAAAGGGCAATCCACTAAGTCACGGTCATCAAAATTGGTATGCACTAAAAATCAAAACAACAAACTGTGAAAAGCATAAGTAGACAAAACTGGAAAGAGAATAGCTATTTTGTGATATGCAATACTTTATTTTTTAACTACAAAATTTTCTTAAAGAAGTCATGATAAAAATGGTTCAATGATGTTTATGAACATGCTTATAAAGAAAACAACAGGAATTCTCAGCAAGGAATATAGAAAGTTTTAATCAAGAATAAAAAGAAGATAAAAAGAATCAAATAAAAATTGTAGATTTGAAAAATTAAGTAATGAAAATAAAAAGAGACTTCTACAAACCTCCCAACAGTTGGTAAAACAACTATAGAGAACATAAGAACAGATGTAGATGAACTAAACAACATCATCAAGCAACAGTATCTAATGAACATAATTTGTTCAATAAAAGAAGAAAATATCTTTTACAAGGGGTTACCACAGAAGATAAATCAAGGTTGGTGTGTTGGACCAGAAAACAAAACTAATAATTTTAAAGATTGAAATATTATAAGGTGTTGTTTCTGAATCCAATGGAATTATACTAGAAATCTGTAACATGAAGATAGCAGGAGAATATGAAACACTTTGAAGTTACACACCACATTTTAAAATAATTTTAACTCAAACAGAAATCACAAGAAAATGTTTTAAAAAGTGATAAGAGTGAAAATATAAGTTGTTACAAAGTCTATAATTTTGTTTTTCTTTATGGCTGCATAAAATTCCATCATATATATGTATTTTCTTTACCCAGTCCACTTTTGATGGGCAATATGGTTGGTTCCATGTTTTTGCTATTGTGAATAATGCTGCAATAAACATGCATGTGAAAGTATCTTTTTCATAGAGTGATTTGAGTTCCTCTGGGTATATTTCCAGAAAGGGGATTGCTGGGTTGTGTGGAAGGTCGATTTTTAGATCTTTTAGAAATTGTCACGCTATTTTCCACAGAGGCTGTCCTAGTTTACATTCCCACCAACAGTGTAGAAGTGTTCCCTTTTCCCCACATTCTCTTCAGCACTTGTCGTTTTTTGAATTATTAATGTGGACATACTGACTGATATATTTAGAGTCTATAATACTCAGTGATTTATCACAGAAGCAAAGATCTGAGTACTACATGTACTCACTCATAAACAGACCCAGAACATTTATCATAATACTATAAAAAGGGGCTTGGCAGTAGTGGGACACTGACAGGGGAGAGAGGGGTGACATATAACATCAATAAGGATACCCAAATTTTACCTGCATCAAGACCACTTATGAACCTGACCCTGAATTTTACCTTTAAAATAAAAGTAATAATAATAATAAAAGGAAACTTGAAAAACAAAACAAAAGGTGAAAATATAGCATGTTGAAGTTTGTGTGACACAGCTAAGGCAGAGCTGAAAAAAGGACTAAGTGCATATATGCATATTGTACAGAAAGCAAAGTATTAAATTAATATTTTGAATTGCTTTCTAGATAACCTAGAAAAATAACAAAATAAATTTAAAGCAAGCAGAAAGGACATAATAAAGAACAGACCTAATTTAATTAAAAACAGAAAAAAGATACAAAAATTAAACAAAGAAGTAATTTCTTTGAAAAAAGTGAATAAAATTAACAAATTTCTAGCAAAAAAATATAACTATCAAAAATGAAACAGAATATCACTACATACTCGAAAGACACTGCTCAAATAATGAGAACACTAATAGCAACATTAAACACACAAATTTGACTTAGATTAAAAGGACAAATTCCTCACAAAATCAAAACTACTATAGGTCACCCAGAATAAATACTTTGTATAGTCCTGTAACTATTAATGGAATTGAATTTGAGGGCTGAACAAAAATATCTATACCAAAATAATTTAACTGGAGCTATCAAATATTCAAATAAAAGTTAATCCTAATTCTATATAATTTTTTTCATAAAAAAGAAATATTTTTCCAATGAATTTTAAAACTTTTGTATTATCCTGGTACAAAAACTGGAAAAAATATATTACCACAGAAGAAAACTATACATCAATAACCCTCATGCATATAAATGCAAAAGTCCTCAACAAAATACCAGCAAATACAATTCAGCAATATATCAAAATAACTAAACACCCATTCTGGACAAGACAGAAAAAATAGAACTAAAGAATCAATTTCTCAACTGGAAAAATAGCATCTTCCAAAACCAACCAACCAAACAATAAATACTATGGCTAATATTGCAGTAATGGTGAAAGACCGCCCCCCCAAAGATTGAGAACAAGGCTAATATTTAACTCACACCCTGATATTTAAAATAATGCTGGAAGGCAAGAAATGAAATCAAAAGACACATAAGTCAGGAAGGAACACAACTATTTATAGATATCATGATTGTCTTTACAGAAAATCTTAAGGAATCTAAGTAAAAACTAACGAAGAAACAAAAACTTACTAGAATTCATAAGTGAGTTGATCAAGGTCACAGGATACAAGATACATATTTAACAATTCGATTGTATTTCTTTGTACTATTAATAAATATGTAGACAATAAATTTAGAAATATAATTTACAGTCACTCAAAAATAATTAAATAACTATATGTAAATTTAGCACACATAAATAGGGCTTGTACAATACTGATAAAATACTGATAAAAACTGTGCAATACTGATAAAATAAGTGAAAAACATTTAAATAACTGGAGAGGTATACTGTGCTCATGGACTGGAAGATTTAACATAGTAAAGATATAAATTATCTCCAAATTTATATACATTTAACACAATTTCTAGCAAAATCTCAGAAAAAAATTTGTATATGTAGTGATTATCATTCCACAATTTATATGCAAATGAAATAAATTTGAATAGTTAAAACCACTTTGAAATAGCAGACTAAAGTGGAAGAAATCAGTCTTTTCAGTCTCAAAATCTATTGTAAAGTTATACTAATTAAGACTGTGTGGTATTAGTGGAGGTATTGTGGTATTCATTGATAGATCAATGAAATTCAGTAAATATCAGAAATGGGTCCACTCAAATATACCCAGCTGATTTTTGCATAATATTCAAAAACAATTAAATGGAAGAAAGCCCTTTCGATGAATCCTGCTAGAGCAACTGAATCGTCTGTAGGCAAAAACAAAACAAAACAAACAAAGGAAAATGGCCTAAGTTTCCTGTCTTACACATAATTGAGGTCAAATGAATCATGTGCATAAGTGTAAGATGTACGACTATAAAGTTTAAGAAGAAAACCAAGAGAAAAATCTTCAAAGTGTAGCGATGGAAAACATTAAAATCAGTTACATTGAAAAAAATCTTGTAAAGGGATCTATTAAGATAAAAAGGCAAGCTATAGAGAAAGGAAGATTTATGGTAATCTAAAATCTTGTATATGAATGCTTACAGCAGCTTTGCTCATAATATCCTTATACTGAAAAACACCCAGATGTTCTGCAACAGGTGACTGGTTAATCTGTATCATGGAATACCACTCAACAACATATAGAATGTAGATCACAACTTGGATGAATCTCTAGAGAATTGTACTGAGTAAAAAAAAGGCAGTTCCAAAGATTAGACACGTTATGATTCTATTAAACATAACAGTCTTGAAATGAAAAAATCATACTCATGGAGAACAATTTAAGGGTGGCCAGAGGAGTGGGAGAGCTGTGAAGTGGATCTCCCTGTGTTGTTTTCTGCAATTGTATGTAAATATGTGAATCTTTTTAGTAGCCTTTCAGAAGGGGGAAGATAATAGATATGCTAAATTTACTGTTATTTACCAAAATCCTAGCATGTTTACTTTTTCAAAATCCACAGAATTTTTTCTAGCTTTTAGAAAAGTATATGCCATGTTGCACAGATTTTTTTCTAATGCTTAGAAAAAAATGCAAAATTTGTATCTGAAAAATATTATAATCAAATCTGTAGGGAGCATTTAAAAAAATTCCCAAAGTGATGCTTTGGATACAAATCTTTAGTTAAGCCTGCCAACTTTGGCCAGTTAAAGTGGGAATGTTCTAAATTCAACTTCTTCTGTGTGCCTTCAATCCAAATTGAATAAGTCCCAAGCTTCTTAGCAATTGAGGATAACATTTTTCATGCTTTGATTTTTAAGAATTGTTGTACACATTTAAATTTAAGTGCCACAATGTCATAGAAAATTACAGTGACTAACACATCCAACTCCTTTTTTATTCTTAATGATATGGCATACAAACACATTTTTAGGAAAAATTTGAGAAATTGATAAAAATACATTTTTTTCCAATACTGGAAGACTAGAAAATTGTCTTTATTATATAAAATGAGAGAATTTTTAAAAAATGCATTTATTCTAAACTACAGATATTAACAAAAATTATACAGAACTTCATTTTTGACTCATATATTAAATCTCCTACTTATTATTTGCTCTTTGTTTAGGCTCCAAGACCATATGCCCAATTATTTATGTAATATTTGCTCAGTAATGAATACTTTCTCAAGTACTCTTTTATTCAATTCTGAACTGAAACATTTAGAAGACTTATAGTGCTTCAGTAACTTTAAATCATTCCCTATTACACAAGGCAATTTGAAACTACTGAAGCATTTTCTAAGAGTTTCTCTTTCAAAGTGTTCAATGTTTAGGGATTATAAAGAATTATTCAACTTTATTGCAATACTTTAGATTTATTAGTATCGTTTTAAAAGAAGAAGGGATAAAATATCATATAAATCTATCAACTAAAACAGTACAAAATATATTTAATCAATATAATGGCCATATAGAGACATATGCTGGATGAGAGAGGAACAAAGAAATGGAGAGCAACAACCATAAAAAATTCTGAGGTCAGGAATTCATAGACTATACAGTAAGAAATTTGGGATTAATAAACTAATGATAGCTTTAAAAAATCTATATAATCCAGATTTAAATAAAATATATATAAATAATCGAGATAAAGACAACTGTTAGGCCATCTATGAAATGTTTATGGTTAATGCTAATTGAAGAATACATATCAAAATTAAAAAACCTGGTAGGATTCTGCGAAGGCTCCCAATGTTCTCAACGTCCTCGTATTCATGACATTGTATAATTCCCTATCTTTGAGTGTGGGCTGGACCCCGTGACACACTTATCAGTAATAAAAAATGGCAAAAGTGACATTATTTCTGAGATTTTGTTAAAAATAAAAGACTTTGGCTTTTATATTATTTGCTCTCGCTTGCTTGCTCTGCTGAAACAAGTTTTCGTATTTTCATTTTACATTTTAGTAATTTAAACTATATTTTAAAAAGAATTATTAAGGATGAAGTATTTCAAATAAAAATGTTAAATTAAAGGGGGAAACTTAATACAGCTATAAGATATTAAAACATAATGAGAGAGGAGACAGTTGGAAAACCAAATAGGCAGAGAGGTAGGGCGGTTTCCCCATAGTAAATTTCCTGCAAGACTCTCGGACTACTGCAAAAACATTCCCTGGAATTCAAAAACATACCAGGATACCTCTAGCTGATTGGTGCTAAGTGCCAATCAATCAGCTCACTACTGGGTATCTACCTCTAGCTGATTGGGTCTTAGTACTAAACAATCAACACAGCTGGTGCCAACCAACCAGTTCACTGCTAATACTAGCCAATCAGTTCACTCCTAAACCTATATAAAGCCTTGGTTTTGGGTCCAGATGGGTAACCTTCTCTCAGGCCTGTCTTCTGTTATTTTTGAGTCTCACTCTGTCGCCCAGGCTGGAGTGCAGTGGCACACTCAAGGCCACCCCAGCGACCTGTTGGACTCAGGCTATCCTTCTGCCTCAGCCTTCCAGTAGCCAGAACTACAGGCATAGGCTACCACGCCTGGCTATTTTTTGATTTATTGCAGCCAGGAGGTCTCACCAAGTTGCCCAGGTGGGTCTCGAACCCACGGGCACAGGCAATTCACTCACCTCGGCCTCCCAAAGCGCGGGATTACAGGCTGAGCCACAGAGTCCGCCCCCCTCCCTTTTTTTTTGAGTTGGAGTCTCCCTCTGTTGTCCAGACTGGAGTACAGTGGCACACTCAAGGCCACTCCAGCGACCTGCTGGGATCCAGCGATCCTTCTGCCTCAGTCTTCCAAGTAGCTGGAACTACAGGCGCGCTACCACACCCGGTTAATTAATTAATTAGTTAATTAATTAATTATATTTATTTTTTATTGCAGAGATGAGGTCTTGCCAAGTTGCCCAGGCTGGTGTCGAACCGTGGGCTCAGGCAATCCACTCACCTCGGTCTCCCAAAGTGCTGGGATTACAGGCTGAGCCACCAAGTCCGGCCCATTCTTTCTTCTTAATAAACCCTTGCTTTCTCACCCTCCAGTTCTCTGCCTCCCTCCTTTTTTTGAGGGTGAGACCAGACCGCTGCTGAAGACCGCAGGACTTGAAGATCATTGGACTTGAAGAGCTGTGCAAATTGGAGGTTGGCTTGTCAGCTGGTACCAGCAGAGCAGGCGGAGCTGAAAGTAAAACTGAGAATGGATCTTCCAGTGGAGTGGAGCTGTAAGTGAAACCGACTACAAAGCAAAACTGACAACCAAGCAGACCAAGCTATAACACGCCTGGCTTGCTGGCCTATGGAGTCGTGGGAGCTGCAGCACTCTCAGGGGGCCCCGTGGCTGCAGGCATCCCTGAGATGGGGTGCTATTGCTTTCCCCATCCAGACACCATCACTTCCCGGCCATCGCGTGGATGCCGGGCTGAGAGTACAGCTCTAGGAACCGCAATGTCCAGCTCACCGGCCAAAAGGATAAAAAAGCATATCAATAATAAAACAACATCACGAATACCCAGGCCCTAGAAATGCTATGGATGCGTTTTACAGGATTTTGAGGAACATGTAAGCCCTATCTTACACTAGTAGAAAAAGAGTGAACGTTGATTAAAGATAAAATTAATTGTACAACGTTGATTAAGATAAAATTAATTGCATGACTAGACAGATTGCA
This sequence comes from Cephalopachus bancanus, assembly GCA_027257055.1. NCBI lineage: Eukaryota > Metazoa > Chordata > Mammalia > Primates > Tarsiidae > Cephalopachus > Cephalopachus bancanus. Next base: position 7,087,334 of record JAPVLO010000068.1, on the reverse strand, counting down.
AGTAGAGATAGTATACACCACTGAAAATGTCTGCAATAGTGAATTTAGTTTATGTTTTTATTTCTCACAAGATCATACTTCTTTCTCCATTTTATTCTTTCCTGATATTTTTACATAAAGTAGACTTCAAACGTTTATATTAAATTCTGCAAAAGATAGATTAAAATTATTACTGAAAAGTAACATGAAAATTAGATAAATTTTGAAAAATTAATTTTGTAAAGAAGTATCAAGAATATTTTTATATTAATTAAATAATAATTTTAAAGATGTATATTAGAACAGGAGTCCTCAACCCCCAGGCCAAGCACTGCTAGTGGTCTGTGGCCGGCCCTGGCCTGTTAGGAACTGGGCTGCATAGCAGGAAGTGAGTCACAGGTAGGCGGAGCTCAGCCTCCTGTGAGATCAGTGTCAACATAAGTTTCTCATAGGAGTGGGAACCTTGTTGTCAACTGCACACATGGGCGATCTGTGTTGGCTCCTTATGAGAATCAAATGTTTGATGATCCCCGCCCCCCCAGCCCCCACCTTCCTCTAGCCGCCTCATACATGGAAAAATTGTCTTCCACTAAACCAGTCTTTGATGCCAAAAAGGTTGGGTACCGCTGTATTGGGAAACCACATTTTGGAATAAAACATTCATTTTCAAAGCTGGGCACGATGACTGACATCTATAATCTCAGCATTTTGGGAGGTTGAGGCTGGAGAATTGCTTGTATCTAAATGTTGCCTGGGCCACAGTGAGACATCATCTCTGCAAAAATACATACATAAAAATACATCTCTGCAAAATACATATATACATCCATACCTGAGCATGGTGGCACATGCTTGTAGTCCCAGCTACTTAGGAGGCTGAGGTGGGAGGATCTTGAGTGCAAGAATTCAAGGCTGTGTGAGTCATGATCAGGCAATTTCACTCCGTTCTGGGCAACAGAGTGAAACTCTGACTCAAATAAGACAAAAAAACTTTCAGATGGAGAAATCAATTTATGAATTAAAACAAATGAATGCACTTGCCCTTGGAAATAACTTGTATAAAGAGATGAGTATATTATTTGCGATATTGAAGCACATTTGGATACGCTGTTAAGTGTATTTGAACTATTTTATAATGGCACAAGATCATAAATGAAAAATCAATTATGTTTTCTCTAGCATTTGAAGTTACTGTATTATATGTCGATAAATGAAATAAGCCTGGAGTGGATCTAAAACCCAACATTAGCCTTAGCTAAATAATCTGTCAATTTTTTTTTTCAGGGATAATGTAGTTGAACTCATCTCAATTATATCCTGTGAGAGGATATCATAGAATTTGTGATTAACTTTCTGTGGGTGATAAAGTCATGATATGCATATATTTTATTTTTATGTGGCATACAAAGGTAAATTGTATTGGTGCATATTGTTGTATGATTGATGTTTAGTATTTCTACTGCTGCTACTTAGATTTTTTAATAAGAAATTGTGTAGGCATAATCTTAGAGAACTTATCAATATTATATATGGATAAATGAAATATGTTATTTACAATGATTCATTTATTGTAGATGTGTTAGATGTCTCTGTTTTTTGAAACATTTTGGAAGTTAGGAGGTATATCTTTGGAATAAGAATACATAATCAAAAACTTGGGGGGAATAAATATGTGAACAATATTTTATTTTATCTACTTTTTATTTTTTATTTTTTGAGTTGGAGTCTCACTTTGTCATCCAGACTGGAGTGCAGTGGCCACTCCCAGCCACCGCAGCCTCAACCTGCTGGGCTCCGATGATCCTTATGCCTCAGCCTTCCAAGTAGCTGGAACTACAGGTGCACGCTACCATGTCCAGCTAATTTTTTGATTTATTGTAGAGATGCGGTCTCGCCAAGTTGCCCAGGCGGGTCTCGAACCCGTGGGCTGAGGCAATCCACTCACCTCAGCCTCCCAAAGCACGGGATTTTAGGCTGAGCCACCAAGCCCGGCTGTGAACAATATTTTAAATACATTTAATATCCATTCAATAGTTATTTATTTAGGAAGTTATGTGTATAATGCATGATACCACACATGGGAAAATCAATAGTTGAAATAAAAATCAAGCAAAGGAAAAAGTCACTACCTTTATTCTAGTGGAAGAAGATGAACACAAGTTTTGCATACACACACACACACACACACACACACACACACACACACTACACATAAATATGCATATCCACATATATTACATATACTATAAATATGCATATGTATGTATGTACATATATATATGCACACACACAAAAGTGACATATCAACCAAGTAATAAAGAAAATATATGACTTGTCAGAAAAAATAAATCTTAAAAAAAGTTCATGTGCTATTGGCATAGGAGATACATTTTTAAATATCGAGGCAAAAAATCAAATAATGCAAAGACAAGGGCAAGAATAGCAAGGGAGTAGCTGCCATTGGCTCATACTAGATATCTGTAGGAGTGAACTTTGGAGAAAAGATCTGCAGAAGGAGTGGGCTTTTGAGAAAAGATCAGAAATTCACAGTTGCCTACTATGTTTGTGATTCCTAGTAGATACCTAGAAATGTTGAGTAGAATGTTGTGTGTAGAAATCGAGTTCGTGGAGAGATCTGGTGGGTAGTAAAACTTTGAGAGATACAAAATAACAACAGTGCTGAGTTTTGATGATATTAATTCAGTCCTAGGTCTAAATAAAATCTTAAGGAAGTGGGTATAATTAGAGAAGTAAAGGTATTAAGACTATTATATGGAGAAAACCATGAGCGTATTGTGCCATCAGTCAAATGAAGAATATGCAGGAAAATGGAGTGGTCATCAGAGCAAATACATCAGAGCAGAGAGGTCAGGGAAAATAAGGACTGAGAATTAATCATGTGCTATATCTCCCTTTCATGATTGTTGTCTTGAAGTTCATGTGATTTAATGATATAAATCTATGAATTAAAATTGTGTATTTGTATTCATTTAGAGTGACAGAAGAAACTACAACAGATTATAGACTGCTTCAGAAAGTTCGCATATATCACAAATATTGCTAAATCCAGAGAAAAGGAATGCAGTCTTTTCACTAACACAAATCTATAATATATATTTTTTCTGTATTTTTTGGCTACATGTTCACTTCTTTATACAGCAAGGAATTTCTAGTATTGTTTTTGAAGAGAAAGTAAAGAGGATGACTTTTTTCCCCTTACTTCGTTGGTCTTGATTTTTATTAGTTATAGACCATTTAGAAAAATTTCCCTCTGAATTTTGAGTGTAAAATTTGCATATTTCACCTAGGCATGGTGGCTCACTCTTGTAATTCCTGCACTTTGGGAGGCCAAGGTGGGAGGATTGCTTGAGCTCAGGAATTTGAGACCAGCTTAGGCGATATAGTAAGACATTTCCACTACAAAATAAATTTTTAAAAAATCAGCCAGGTGTGGTGTGTATGACTGTCATCCCAGTTATTTGGGTAATATACTACTGGACTGTATAGAAAAAATTTATATTATTCGGCGTTTTTTTTTTTCTTTCTAATTTTATGAAGGAAAAAAGTCATCTGAATTATTTTTCTGCTAAATATTTTAATGGAAAATAAACTGAAACTAAAATAGGCTTACTACACTTTTGAAGCAAGACTGAAGAGTAAAAATGAGAGAAACAATAAGTCTATATGAATTTTTGATGATGTCTTTGATCTGCTTAATAAATCAGTCTTAAAGTAGCCCTACCTTGAGTGGCTTAGACGAATCAATAGATATTACAAGGATGCACAATTACCTCAAGATCAGTCATTTTTAGTACACTCAGATTTCTGTTATATATGGATAAAGGGGGGTAATAATTTCATTAAAAACAGATCCTTTATGAGCAATAAGAAGATGCTTTTAGTAAAACGTCTTTAAATATTATCTGCTTAAAAGCTTATAGTCTTCTTTCTTTGCTCTAGAAAACATTTCCTCTAAATACAATCTGAAGTTACTTAGCTCTTTAGATAATATTTGAACTCTCCTTGTGAGGAATATTCTGTTTTGTTTGTGATTAATTTATATCCCATTCGCAATATACCTAAATACTTAAAGTACTAAATCAGTTTACCTCCACATCTTCATATTCTGCATATTATTCAATTGTTTTGTGTTCATGTCAGTTTAAGGACTATAACATAGCTTTATAAATTTGGAAAGTGTCAAACCTTAGAGAGTTTGGTCGTTCACTGAATTGAGCAAATTTGAATCAACACTCTAGAAATACCAAAAATGAGGCTAAAAATTTGTAACACTTACCACTATTTTACTTGAAGAAAGTAGTGAAAGGAAGCTATATCGGACACTTTTTGTGCTCTTCTTCATGTCTTTTCAGCTCAGCATGTACTGAAGACATCGCAATGGCAATCGGCATTGTTTTCATGGACCATTGACTGCACCACCCCCACGGTGTACCATATATGTCTCACTTTCATTCAGTCCCAGATCTTTGCCAACATCACATTGTGCAAATAAACCCCGTTGTCCACAGTGCCGAGCAACGCAATCATGAACACTTACATTACGCTCCTATTCTCATTTGCTGTCATTGTTTTTATGAATGCCTTTATTTGTATGACAGTTTGATTTTCACAGCAAAATTGAGTGGAAAGTATAGATAATTCCCATATCCCTGACCCTACACATGCGCTGCCTCCCCCACAATTAACGCCTCTCAGCCAACGGTACATTTCTTACAATCAATTAACCTACATTGTTCATTGGTAAGTATTGCTTAGAATTCATAATTTACATTAGGGTTCGGTTTTGGTTTTGTGTGTTTTGACAAATTATGAAGGGAGACTCAAAAAAACATGGAATTTTTTTTTGGAAGGTAGGTCCCTTGTAATACAGGCTTCCTCTACTAGGTAAGTGTCCTAGAAACCCATCAGCATCAGTGTACCAGCAAGCATTCTAGTGAGAGATTGAATTCAGCTTCAGTGATTTTTTTTTTTTTTAAAGATACTTTCAGGGCATTTGTTTGTTTCATAATGGGTGATTTACAAGTGCACCTGCCCACCACACTGAATGTTCAGCAGTTTTGGACCAAAGATGGCATGACCCTGTACCCTACCCTTCCTATTTAGCTGAGCTAATTTTTTTAGTTTCCCCAGATGAAAAAAATCTTCAGAGGGAAACGTCTAGCTGATGTGAAAGAGGTGAAACAAAAAACAGCAGAAGCACTAAAAGGCATCTAAATTTATGAGTTCAAAAATTGTTTCAAGCTATGAAAAAAGTGTCTCGATAAACGTATGCATCAAACATCAAACAAAGAGTACTTTGAAGGTGATTGAAGTTTAAACATGTATGAAAAAGCACACAATTTTTTTATAAATCAATTCTGATTTTTAGGTTCCTCCTTGTATAACGATATATGTCTATCTTTATAGTATCATACTGAATAGTTTCTCTACCTTAAAAGTCCTCTGTGCTCCAACTATTCATCCCGCTCTCCCTGCTAACTCCTGTCAATCATCAATTTTTTTTTCCTGTTTCTTTAGCTTTATCTTTTCCAGAATGTCATATATTTGGATGGAATCATAAAATATGTAGCCTTTTCAGATAGGCTTCTTTGGCTTTGTACTATATACATAAGTTTTCTCTATGTCTTTTCTTGACTTGATGGTTCATTTATTTTTAGTTTTGAATAATATTCCAATGTATGACTGTACCATCACTTATTTATCAACTTACCTACTAAAGAATGTCTTGGTTGCTTCCTAGTTAGGGTAATTATGAATAAAGCTGCTGTTCATATCTGTGTATATGTTTTTGTGTGCCCATAAGATTTCAACTTGTTTGGATATCATCCAAACAAGGTTTTTTGTTTCTTTGTTTGTTTATTTTCCTTTCGGTCACTAACTTTTTATACCTGGCATTAATTCCTAAAATAAATCACTTACATTCAAACTTTTTATTAGTCTTTGTTTTCTGGGAGTCCATTGACTAAAACAGCTGATACCAGAAGTAGCTCTTGAAAGCAGACCCCCAAGATGGGATTCTTCAACTGTTATCACATGCTAGTTAGATAACTGTACAGCTTATTGCTGATGATAAGTAGGGTAGTGGTCAGCCCTGACACGCAAGAATATCAGAATTACAGTTGTCCTGTATATGCGGAAATGGATTCCCTTGTGTAAATCCAAATCAATACATAGGCAAGTCCCACAGTCGGCCCTCAGGAATTTATGAACATGAAAAGTCAGTCATTCCTATAAAATTTTGCATCCCTCAGATATTGTATTTTAAAACTGCATTTGGTTGAAAAAGATCAGTGTATTGGTGACCCTGCATAATTCAAACTCATGTTGTTCAAAGGTACAATATACTACCATTCCCTGGTGATACATTGGGATGAGTTCCAAGAAGAAAGTGAAATGTATGCTATAAGTTCATTGTTACTAATAATGCACACTGACTGTGAATTGGAAAGAGATTCAAGTAGAAAATGAAACAGTTTATGTAGCTGTGGTGGAACCCATATGAGGGAGCTAATAATTTCAAGGATTGTGAGCTAATTGGCTCTTGCTAAAGAATCTAAAAACCATAAAATAAAATGACAAAATCAGGTGAGCTGTCAATTTAATTTAATTATAAGGATTTAATTATAAGGTAGTAACCACAAAGGTGCAGAATGCACAGTGCTGACATGTCTCATATGTCTAAATCAGGGCTGTGAATGAAAAATGCTAGGATACTGTGGCAAGGGTAAGAATGTTTGGGTGGATTTCCCTGAGAACCTTGAACTTTCAGATTCCCCTGAAACCACTAAACTAACAACAACAACAAAAATGCCATTAATATTTTCTTAGTCATTTTTGACCTCAAATATTACTCTAGCAATCAGCATACAGCAACTGGAATACTAGTTTATTTCACCTAAAATGGACTGCTTGTCTGTCCAGAAGCCCTCCTGAGACCTTAGAGTTGGATTCCTGTGCGAAACACTGGGCCCTTGATCATTCACAAATTCAAAATTTTGAGAGGTTTCACACTTAAGCAGCTCTTGATCAATAGGATAAGGGGTCCTCTCAAAAATGCTCCACTCTTCTGGATTTTAGGGAGACTATTTTGAATTTCATTCTACATAACTTCTTAAAGGATCCCAAATAGATTGAGCCCTGATTACCCACATAGTTGAAACAGTTTGATGCACTCTTGTATTGACTCATTCCTATCTAACATTTTTTAGTCTTCCCTTCCTCGTTTCTGGGATCATTTTCCAAAATAAAATTGTATGCAGTCTTAGCTCATGCTCTGAATTTCTGGGAAAAGCCAAGAATAGACATAGGCCAAACATGAGACACACCTTTAAATTTTTTTGAGTATATTAAAAGTAAGAATCTATTCACTAGTCAAAGAGAATAATAACTCTAATTTTTATAACCCCCCAAATGGCTGACTCTCTATTGTACCATGATTTTCTTCATTTGGTTTTTAAAATACCAAATTTCAAGCAGTTGTTCCAGCATCTGCTGTCTTACTTAGTTACTAAAGCTTCTAGATAACTACTATAACTGTTTGCTCAATGACCACTTTTGGGAGCTGTCTCTAATAAAGATGATCTTGGCCTTATCAACCTGTGTTACAAATTGTTGCTGTAAATTAGGACTGTCAAAAAATACTAAATATCTTATTTAATAATATATAAGCCAGGCTCAGTGGCTCAGCCTGTAATCTCAGCACTTTGGGAGGCCGAGGCGAATGGATTGGCTGAGCCCGCGGGTTCGAGACCAGCCCAGGCAAATTGGCTAGATCTCGTCTCTACAAAAAAATCAAAAAAGTTACCGGGTGTGGTAGCACGCACCTGTAGTTCTGGCTACTTGGAAGGCTGAGGCGGAAGGATTACCGGAGCCCAATAGGTTGATGCTGGGGTGGCCATAAGTGTGCCATGGCATTCCAGCCTGGGCGATGGAATGAGACTCCAACTCAAAAAAAAAAAAGAATATGTGTGTGTGTGTGTGTGTGTGGTGTGTGTGTGTGTGTGTGTAACAGGTCAGTTTTTTTAAACAAAAAAACTAAATACATTGAAAATGACTTAGAAAACAGTAATAACAATTAATTTAAAAACTGAAAATAGAACATGATAGAAAAGAATGGCAGCATTTTCACATTTCCAAAACAACAAAAATTAGTTAACATGTATTTTTTCTGAGTATATCATTCAGCTATAAAATTATTATAATCCACTGCTTATAAAAATGTGATTGCAAGTTGGGTGATTTTATTAGTTTTTACTGAGAAATAAAATGCTGTCCTGTTATATAGTTAATAATGAAAGACATGTGTTCTCAAATTTTGGTTTTTAATTTGAATGAATATTTAAACTAAATTTTTGGGATAAAATTAGTCATCTGACAAAAATGAAGTTCAGCAGAAACAATAATCTAAAAACCATCTTAAATTTATGATGTCTTAACATAATATATTATCAAAGCTAGGCAATTAATGCTAAATCTTTAATATTTATAAAATTGAAAATGTGAAGTAAATAAACCAATTATATATCAAAAACCACATAATATTATAAATTCTTAGTACAATGTAAGGATGAACTTATGGAATAAAAATCTAATAATAGTATATTAATCTAATTGCATGGTAATATCTCCAACTTTATTATGCAGCATTTTTTGGACTCAATTTACAAATGAAACAAATGAATTATTTTCAAACTTTAAAAACAAACTATTGAACCAGTATCATTTGGCAGATGCATTTGTATAATCATTAAAATATGGGACTATTTTAAAATGAAGAAAATTAGCAACACTCAAATAATCCAGCATATTTATTAAGGGAATTTTGTCATATATATAGCTATTTTATGTCATATATGTCAAAATAAGATAATCCAGGAAAGTTGGAGCAAATTTTAAAATATCCTGAACTAGCAAATATAAAAAGAACTCTATAGTTGTCTATAGAGGGCATTATCATTTACATAATGTGGCACTGAGTCAATGGCATGAAACATTTTACTGTCTCAGATAATGTGAAGAAGTAAGGTAGAGGAAGAGTAACGAGAACAACAGAAAAAAAAAGCATCTATAAAATAAATTACGCATTGATCATGGGAGTTTCAATTACTGGGAAAATGTCTCACATAATAACCTTGTAGTCAAGAAACTAGAATGCACAGTTTTAGGAAGACTGCTAGATGATTTTCTCTTGGTGATAGCTCAACTGAAGAAAAGATGTCATTGTCAAATTTCTGAAGTCTGATAATCACTGAACTTTAAAATGTTTTCAGTTTTTATTAATGTGTACAATATGTTATTTTTAATAAAATATATAAACATAGCCTCAATTTCTTTGTCTTTTCACACCTAGAAGTCTTCGGGTGTTATGGTTTTACAAATTAAAGATAACCTTATTTATTAAACTCAACAATCTTAAATATTATGAACCATGCCTTTTAATATTTTTTCTCTAAATTAATCTCTTGTGCACAATTATCTTCCAGCTGAGTATGATGATCATAATTCAAATATATATTTTGAAACATACACTTATGTAGATTATTTGTTTACTTTATATATTATTCAATAACAAATTTAACATAACATTTCAAGAAAAAATGCTACTTAATGTAATTTAAATTTTGAAACAAAAATAACTAAAATTTTACTAATGCTAAATCCAAAACTAAATGTTTGGCATGCATTAATTGATTATAAGAAATTAAAAATCATTCAAATAGCCACAGCTTACCACATTATTCAGATAAAGACCAAGGTTTTATAAGAGGAACCTCATTTACTTATATATTAATATATATTTTATTTCATTTTCAGTGGATAAAATATAAAGTTTCAATGTCCATAAACTTTTCATTCAAAATATAATAACAAATTTGGGATAGCTTAGCATTGGAAGCAAATATAAATGACAAAGATAATAATACGATAACTAAATTTTAAATATTAGAATTATCTGATATAGCAACTTTTTATTATATATGTAAGAACATTTTTACAATTCTTTATATATAAAGTAAAATAAAATAAACCAGACAAGCAGTCAATTTATTGAAATGCAAATTTCTGCTTTAAGTAAATTCTCTGGTCATCTCAATATACTGCCTAGTCTGAAAAAACAAAACAAAACATGAAAACCCAAAATATGTGTAAATAAATTATATTCACCACTCATTTATTTTATACAAATGGAACTATATTTTGAAAAATGATTTTATATTATGTGTAGACTACACATAAATTATATTATTGAACTCTATGAGACACATGCACTAGCATTCTTTTTTGAACACAGGCAATTTGGGTAGAAATCAAAATTGTAGATTACTCAGTATGACTTTCTATTGATATTAGTCTGTCTAATGCTGCTATATCTGAGACTGGGTAATTTATACAGTGAAGAGGAGAAGGGAAACCATTGTGTGCAGAAATCACATGGCCAGGGAGAAAGAAAGAGAGGGAGGTACCAGGTTCTCTGTAACAAACAGCTCTTGGGAAAACAAATGAACTGGAATCTCATTGCCCCCTACCAAGGAGAATGTTAATTTGTTCATGAGAGACTTGCCCCCATGATTCAGACACCTTATTATGCTCTGCCTCTAACTTTGGGGATCAAATCTCAACATAAGATTTAGAAGGGTCAAACAAACCAAACCATGGCAACTCAATATAAAAATAATTTTTAAAAATGTGAAAAGCATAAACCAGGATTTAATATCTAACCAATTTTTAAAGGTAAGAAGGAAAACAAGTCTTATAGAAAGCAAATAAGTTTTATACATAAAAGTATGTATTTAAATTTAGTGCCCATTATATGTCAGCTACAGTGTTGATAAAGTTAATAAAAATTTCTACCAGTAGGTAATATATCTGTGTAATTAACATGCACTTGTACCCCTTAAATCTAAACTCAAAAAAAGAATATGTAGAATTTGCCTAAGGAATAAAACTTGTACTAGGTTATATATTGAATACTTGGTACCTGTGCAAGTATCAAGTATTATTGAGCAATGAAGTGTGGCCCATACGAATTGAAATCAGCTGCTGGTGCAAAATACACACCTAACTGCAAAGCCTTAATTCAAATTAAAATAATGCAAAATATATTATTAATCATTTCTATATTGATTACAAAATTAAAATGATACAATTTTGTGCATACAGGATTAAATAAAATGTATCAAACTTTTTAAAAAATGTTTTAACTGGTATTCCATCAGGCATCCGAATTGCAGTAAATCAAAATACAAAACTTTGAAAATGATTAGAGTCAGAATGTCTATCTGGTGAAAAATGCTAAAAAAAAAAAAAAAAAAAAAAAACACTTAATTCTCATCAAAAAAGAAAATAAATGGGTAAGCAAATAAGAATAAGCAAGGCAAATAAGAAACTGACAGAAGATGTTGTGTTTGGCTGCCCCAGATCTTTTAATAATGACATTGATAACAGTGAGGATGGTGATGATGCGAAAGATGCTGAATCTTCTGGACCCTGATGCTAGAGATGAAGCTAATAAGAGTGATAGTTAAATGGAGTGCTGACTATTGCCTTGTCATGCAATAAAGGGCTTCCAATAGTAAGTAAAATATAAGTGAATCAAGAACAGTGTATTAACTTAAATGTTAAGAACTTAAAAAGGTTTTCTTGTATCTTAAGAAAAACAAATGGAACTACTAAAAATGTGAAGAGTCTGCTATGAAATTCTATTAGAGAATAAAAAAATATCCGCTATGATAATTATAAGAGGAAGGTACAGATAGTGGAATGTATGTGTTATGAGGATTTACAGAAATCTGTATTGGTTAATTGTCATCCAGAATAATTATACAAATCTAACTATTAAACACTTACTACAGTTGCTTTGATAACAAATTATTCATAGTTATGACTGACTGCCACTGAAGGAGGTTCAGATTGTTCATTTTCTTTTCAAATATAGTGCTCAGAAGAAAATATTTTTCAAATGTAGTCTTGTCATCACACTAGAGTTATTAGTCCAATTTTTCAAGATATTGCTCTACCACAAAAAATTGCCTAAATTCATGTTCACATTTCATTGTTGACTCATAATCAAAATAAATGACAACTATTCTCTGGAGTTACTTAATAAAATTCCTTCAAATTTTAACCTGTGATTTATTGTTCTATCTTGCCATCCACCATGCCCGTAATAAAGTTACTTTTTTCTTGTCTATAATCCTAAAGAAATTTGAAGAGACATATTTTTATAATACATTACAGATCATTATGATTCATTAGCATTCCCACCCAGCTAGATTGTGATCATTTTTACTAATACCATGTAGACAGTTCACGGTTTATTTTTACTGAGCAACTGAATGCGCATTTAAGTATTAGATATTTGGTCAAATACAATGTTGAGAGTAAAATATGTTCAATTTTTAAGAAAAATACTGAAGTTTAAAAAATATCCAGGCCAGGTGTGGTGGCTCTTCCAGAACTTTGTGAGACTGAGGTGAGAGGATTGCTGATTCCAGGAGTGAGACCTAGCAACATAGTGAGAACTTTTCCCTACAAAAAAATCAGCCAGGAATAGTGGCAGACTATGAGTCTGTAGTCTCAGCTACCTGGGAGGATGAAGTGGAAGAATCACCTGAGATCAGAAAGTGGAGGCTGTGGTGAGCCATTATTCTGCCACTGTGTTCCAGCCTGGGTGACAGAATGAGATCCTGATGCAAAACAAACGAAATTCAGTTATATGAGACAATACTAAAAACTCTTATAAAGAGATCTTTTTAACTAATATTTTTCAGGAACACTAGAATTTATAAATGTTAACCTACTGACATCTTTTTGGGATTATTTTTATAAAACTGGGAATCTTTTATATTTTTTCATATTAATTGAATTAAGAAGTTGTATGTTGTAAATGTATCTATGCACATTTGAACATAATTTTGGTCATAAAGAAATTATACTTAGAAGTACTTCATGTTAATTAAACTTTTGTCTATGTCAATATCACCATTTATAATACGATAGTTTATTATTTATTTTAAGCATTATATAAAATACAGGAGGCAATGTTTGACCTTTTAGAAGATTAATTGCAGTATACCTGTACTTCCTGTACCTTTAATATATTAATTTGACTAATTTCGGGATCTGAATTTAAACTCAGATCCCGAAATTTCATTACGTAAAGTTATTTTGGGATTATTAATTTTCATTACACATGACCAACTAAATTTTTCTTGAACTTAATAAAGTTTTGAAAAATTTCATAAAATTCATGTATATTAAATACAAAAAATGTTAAACAAAAAATGTTTATCACTTAATATCTAAATATTTAACATTTTAAAATATAGTTAAAAATGATGTTAATAATTCTGTAACTACTATTTTCAGTAGTATTCCCAAAAAATATATATATTTTAACCACAACTGAATCAAGCACATTATCTTATCCTAAGAATTCAAAAAAGTGTGAAAACTTCATGATTGAAAGTTTTTCACTTAAATCTGTATTTTCAAATATTTGCCTGCTGGAGTGAAATGATTGACAGATACAGTAATGCCCTGTGAGTTTTCCTGTAGGAGACATTTCAACAGGAAAGATGATTACATAAGAAAAACACCTTCCTGGTTGCTCAGTGTTTATGACTTCCAGATTTTTCTCTCTGGATAGTATAATTACCTGGAGGGAAAGGATTTCTACATAATACTTCTGAAAGAGAAAAGTTTTCAATTTTTAAAGGATAAGTTTAGTCCTGGTGCCTCTTTTACTCAATACTCACACCGTAAGCAAAGACTTGTAGTCAAAAAGAAAAGACTTCATCAAATAAGTTACTCTTTCTTAACACTATTAAAAAAGCAATCTTATTAATGGTTTCAGCAAAACATGTGTGTCTTGTATGTTTGAATAAATATAAAATTACTGGAGAAATTGCTTGTAAATAATACTGAGGATGAACTAATCAATATTTGATGTTGTCATATACATTTCCCCCGTTAGGTTATAAACAATTTTTAAAAGCACATAAAACTGGTTGGGCTTGGTGGCTCAGCCTGTAATCCCAGCACTTTGGGAGGCCGAGGTGAGTGGATTACCTGAGCCCATGGGTTCGAGACCCACCAGGGCAACTTGGCAAGACCTTGTCTCTACAATAATTCAAAAATTAGCTGGGTGTGGTAGCGCATGCCTTTAATTCCAGCTACTTGGAAGGCTGAGGCAAAAGGAAGACCGGAGCCCAGCAGGTCGAGGCTGCAGTGGCTGGGAGCGTGCCATCGCATTCCAGTCTGGGTGACAGAGTGAGACACCAACTCAAAAAAAAAAAAAACCCATAAAAGCTTGCAACATGACTTATAATAAAAGAAATAGAAAAAAAATCATAAATAAGGAGTAGATTAAAGAAATAAAAATATGTTTGTTATTGGGCTAATATAGTAATAGCATTTTAAAGCTAATTTTCTAGGAAAATTAAAAATTGAGAGATCCTTAAAATAAAAATTTTAAGACATTGTTATGTAACACAATTCATCACTCTCAACTATTTCAACAAATAGTTGTTGAGATGCTTTCCAAAAATTCAAATAGAGACATTTCAGACAAATGTCAACTGAGGTTTTGCACTAACAAATCCTAACTAGAAGAAATGTTAAAGAATATGACTGTGTTGAGTACATAGTTGCTCTAGGGTGGATAGTCTGTTTTGCGTCAATTAGTGACAATCAAAACTGGTAATTGTTTCTGGATAACTATAACAAATATTTATTGCACACAAACTTGCACTATTTAACATGCTAAACACTAGACACTTGTGGTTATTGAGCACATATAATATATATATACACACACATATATATACACACAAAAAACATAGATATTTTACTGTGCTCTTTGTGTTTTACTGTATTAGTTTTCTAAGGCTTCCATCACAAAGTGCCACAAACTAGGTGGCCAAAAAGAAAAAAAAATAGAAATATATTATCTCACAGTTCTGGAAGACAGCAGTATATCCCTTGGATGGCCCTAGGGAAGCATCTACCCTTTCTTTTTCCTAATTTGTGATGATTGTCAGCAGTCCTTGGCTTGAAGCTTGCTGTAACTCGTCTATTTTTTCCACCATCTTTATATGGCTCTCTTTCCTGTGCATGTGACTCTGTCTCTGTGTCTGCTTATAAGAACACCAGAAATTTTAAATTTAGAGCTGACCCTAATCCAGTATGACCTCATGTCAACTTAACTAATTACATCTCCAACGAACCTATATTCAAGTATAACTTAATCACAGCTACTTATTATTTTTGTTTTTTCAATAAATTTTGATTCAGATAAATTTTTTTGATAAAGGTCTCAATGCTCATAAAATATGGCCTTTACTTTGATAAATTTACCATCTTGTTTAGACTTGCAATCTTAAAGATGTAATTTATCAGCAAGGAGAATGGTTCCTTTAATTTATTAACTCATTTTATCATTAACTTAACTGATCTAACAAAATTTATCAACATTAGGGTTAGGGTTAGGGTTAAAGGCCTTAATGCCCATGAAACATGGCACTTACTTTGGTAAATTTGTCATCATTTACTAAATTTATTAACAATTACTTAAAATATTGCTAATTATAATTATGAGAGACTAGTCCATAATCATAGAATAAGAGCAAATATGCTTAGAGAACAAGAACTCTCCTTTCTCTATCTCTCTCCATCTCAGCAAGCCAGAGAAACCTGACAGGTATCAGTAGTCATCTTCTCTAACCACCATACTTTAAAACATTGATTGGTACTCACTCAATTTTACTTTGAAAAAAAGAAAAAAGTTCAGCTTTATTATCCACAAAAGGAAAGTACTAATATATGTGTACTTCACTAATCAGTGTCTCATAATATAATGTGTATAAGAAAATGACTTATATTTCAAAATATAATGCAATATTTTAAATAAAACACTAGGAGAAAGAAGACTGAAATTACATTATAAAAATAAATGTTACATAAGCATAATCCCTAGCAGACTTTTTTCAAATGTGTGAGCATCAACAAAGACATCCCCTTGCTGTTGTCACAAACAGAAGACATGTTATTGCCTGCAAAGCATCTGCTTTTCAAAGCACATTAAATATTTTTTACAAAGCATATTAAATATCTATGACAGGAAATTATGTTTAATGCATTTTGCCTCTTGACACTAGCTTGTAACCCATATATAGATATTTTACTGTGTTCTTTGTGTTTTTAAAAGTTGTACCTTTTTCCATTTCAAATAATGTTAGAGTCTGAATTTGCATCTTCATACAGTATTTTTATATTCAGTATAAGATTTTCAGATTTTATTTGGAGACTGTGATTATTAATTTTTGTGTCAACTTGACTGGAACAAAGAGTGCCAGATTATACATTATTACTGGGGGTATCTGTGAGGGTGTTTCTGAATGAAAGTAGTATTTGAGTCAGTGGACTCAGTAAAGCAGATTACCCTCCCCAGCGAAGGACAGTATCATCAAATCTGTTGAGGGTTTGAATAGAACAAAAGGTAGAGAAAGAGAAAGAGATTCCCTTTCTTCCACCTTACTGTTTGAGGTAAGCACTGGTCTTTGTATGTCTTTGACCTGAGATACAGGATTGGTTTCCCTGGTTCTCAGGCTTTCGGATTCATACAAAACTGTGCCATCAGCTATCCGTAGTCTCCAGCTTACAATTGGCAGATCGTGGAACTTCTCAGTCTTCATAATTATTTGAATCAATTGATCACAGTAAATACTTTTATATAGATGCTTCTCTTATTAATTCTGTTTTTTTTTCCTGGAGATCCCTAACTAAAGTAGAAAGAGACTTAAAAGGACAATACAGTATACGGTACAAATCCCATAAACACCCAATATATATAAATGAAATCTCAATCATATCTGCTCTACCCATGTGAAATGGAGCACAAAAAGGTAAGATATATAATTATTTATTATCTTGCTCTCTTAAAATTTTCTAGAAGAATTCATTGAAATTATTGGAATGGTCTACTATTTTCTTTACATATTTTTTTTATTTTAAAGATGTGTGGTACAATTCAGAATTAGGTATACAAGTGGACATCGTACAAGAAAAGTTTGGTGCTCCCAAACAAGGCCCCCACTTTGCCTTGTTTGAAATCCGGTACCCTTATTGATGTTGTGTTCCCCCACCCCGGTAATGTCTCACTACTGCCAAGTCCTTTCTTATAGTAATATGGCAAATGTTCAGGGTTCACTTATGAGTGAGAACATGTGGTACTCATGTCTTTGTTTCTGTGATAGATCACTGAGTATGATAGATCCTAAATCTATACAAGTTGCTGCGAAGTCCATATGTTTTTTTCCTTCTTTATGGCTGCATGATATTCCAATGTGTATATGTACCACATTTCTTTTATCCAGTCCAATTTCTATGAGCAGCATGATTAGCTCCATGTTTTTGCTATTGTAAATAGTGCTGCAATAAACATGCATGTGTCAGTATCTTTTTTGTAGAATGATTTGAGTTCCTCCAGGTATATTTACAGAAGGGGATTTTTGGGTCATATGGGAGGTCAATTTCTAGTTTTTTTAGAAATTGCCATACTGTTTTCCATAGAAGTTAACTAGTTTGCATTCCCAACAGCAATGTAGAAGCATTCTCTTTTCTCTACATCCTTACCAGAATCCATTGTTGTTTGATTTATTATTGGTGGCTGTTCTTACTAGAGTTAGGTGGTATCTCAATCGTGGTTTTGATTTGCATTTCTCTGATGATGGTGAGACCAAACACTTTTTCATGTGTCTGTTGGCTACCTGTATATCTTCTTTTGAGAAATGTCTATTCATGTCTTTTGCCCACTTTTTAATGGGGCTATTTATTTTTTTTTCTTTTGGCACATTTGAATTTCTTATAGATCCTAGATGTTAGGCCTCTGCCAGATATATAGTTGTCATATATTTTTTCCCATTCTGTGGGCTGTCTTTTTTTTTTTTTTGCTTTTCAGAAGATTTTTAGTTTAATGAGGTCCCACTTGTGTATCTTATGGCATGGATATCTGTATTTTTGATTAGGAATTGGTTGCCTACTTCAATTTCTGTTAGAGTATCTCCTGGAAATGTCTACTATTTTCAAAGAAATGAAGCCATTCATTGTGGCTCAAGCAGCTATATGTGTGCTTACACATATGGGTACACATATAAACACAAATGCTTTCACACATGCACACACACATTATGTTAGCATTTTATTATAGAGAAACACAGTGGTTTTAGCAAATTCAGGAACACAAACACAGCTTACTTAATTTAATACATTTTTTTTTTTTTGAGTTGGAGTCTCACTCTGTCGCCCAGACTGGAGTGCAGTGGCCACTCCCGGCCACCGCAGCCTCGACCTGCTGGGCTCCGGCGATCCTTCCGCCTCAGCCTTCCGAGTAGCTGGAATTACAGGCATGCACTACCACTCCCGGCTGATTTTTTGATTTATTGTAGAGATGAGGTCTCGCTGCCCAGGCGGGTCTCGAACCCGCGGGCTCAGGCAATCCACTCACCTCAGCCTCCCAAAGGCGCGGGATTATAGGCTGAGCCACCGAGCCAGGCTTAATACATATTTTACCTAGACATATTAAGCATTACTTTCACCCAAACTAATTTCGTTTTTTTTTTTTTTTCTGAGTTGGATTCTCACTCTGTCGCCCAGACTGAAGTGCAGTGGCCGCTGCCGGCCACCACAACCTCGGCCTGCTGGGCTGCGGCGATCCTTCTGCCTCAGCCTTCCAAGTAGCCGGAATTACAGGCATGCACCACCACGCCCGGCTGATTTTTTTATTTATTGTAGAGATGAGGTCTCGCTGCCCAGGCGGGTCTCGAACCCGCAGGCTCAGGCAATTCACTCACCTCAGCCTCCCAAAGGCGCGGGATTACAGGTGAGCCACCGAGCCAGACTAATTTCTTTATAATAGAAGCAGATACGACAGAGCTAGCCTTTGAGACTCATTATTTATGATAGGAGCTCTGAATAGACTTTACTTATAGATTTTCTGTATTTTAAAATTTACCATTAAGTTATGGAATAAATATTTGAGGATAAATTTACTTGTTAAGTATACATACTCTTTTTGGAAGGATCATGAGTACAGCTGCGCTGGGTTACCAATAACTAAGTGAATTCAAAGATTATCTAAATAATACATGGCAATCTCTCTTTCTCGCTCTCTCTTTCATCCCCGAATGCTTTTTTGAATTCTGGTAAGACAAAGTGACGTATAATGTCCTTACAGTGTATCCCTTTTAGTCCTAAGTACAACATGTGTTAGACATTAGTCATATTCATCATGTGTATCCACTGATAACTGATATTTGGAGTGGAACAATTTAGACAAGCAAATAACTCATGTGCTATGGAGGTGGGTTCAAATCTATAAATATCAGTCTCAAAACCCTGAGTCAATGTTCTTAATTAAGTTACTAAGATATCTCAAACACCAGTCATTCACCCATCTTATACACGTTAGTGTAATAAATACTAGTAAAAAGTAATTAAAGTAATTACTAACTTGTTTCTTAACATGATTGAATAATTAGTAAAGAATGACTCTCTTGCTGTTTACAGTTATAAAATTTGACAAACATATGTGGCAATTGTTTTATGTACTTCGTGATAAACAACACAAAAATGTAATTCTTGAAATGGAAAAATACATGAAAGTGACTCACGTTTTTTCCCTTGCCTCTGCCTGAGGAAATTCTTCTTTCCTCAGCACACTGAAGTAGAGTCAAAGCAGAACATCCAGCTGTCAGTAGCCCGAGGAAGTAGATTTCAAAGACAAGATTTTAGGGGAAGGTTCCTAAAGAAAAAAGAGCTAGGTAGAGTAGGTGACCAACAATTTTTGTGGTGGAGGTTTGTTATGGTTCTTCAGATGAAGTGGAACACACACAAGCGGATTCTAATTGTTGCATGACTGAGAACTGAATGTAGATAGTTATTCAGGGCTAGAAAGCATCGGAATCCTAGGTCTGCTAGAAACAACTGACCTCATTGAGTTATAGACATTCATTTGACTAACTTAGACATTAATTACACATCCTGGAAGAAAATACATGCCCTAGAACTGAAGCCAGAAGTTAAACATTACCATTCTTTTAAAAATTGCAAATACATGAAACAGTATTGAATTTTAAGAAAAACTTCCAGTTATTTATTTGACAATTTTAAGAAAATTCATTGAGTGTAGACAACATTGTTCAAGACTCCTAATATCACTACAACATGTAATCTTGCACATTAGGCATACAACTAAAAATTGGCAGGCATGTAACTGTGAACACTTCAAAAAAGTAACAGAATCAAAGATGACTTAAATGTTGCATTTGTAGATAAGTACACCATGAAAATAAAATAGCAATCAATAAAATAAATGTATCTAGAATATCATCTAATATATTTATCAAACTATATTGAATAATCAATGAGTCAGAACAGAAACTGCAAAAGGACTTAAAATATGTTTTAATGAAATGGTATAACTACATATCAAAATATGACACTTGCAGTTAAAGCAATTATTGGACAAAAACGCATAGTTACAAGTGACTGTTAAAAATGAAGACAGAGGAGGAGAAGAAAAAGAGGAAAGAAAATTTTAACCAAGTCGGGTAAATTGAAGAAAATGATAAAAATAAGAGTTCAAAAATGCAGAAAAACTAAGACAATAGAAAAAGTTAATAAAAGATAATGCAGGTTTGTTGAAAAGATTCGTACATTCTTTTTTTTTTAAGTTGAGAAAGCAGGATTTATTGAGAGGACAGAAAAACTCCCACAGTGGGAGGGGACCTGAGGTGTTGCTCGGTACATCCTTACATATATAAAAAATATGATTTACTAATATCAGTAATAATATTGGAGATAATTCTTTAGATTTTACAGGTATTGGCTGGGCACGGTGGCTCAAGCCTGTAATCCTAGCGCTTTGGGAGGCCAAGGCAAGAGGATTGCCTGAGTCCAAGGGTTCGAGACCAACCTGGGCAATTTGGCAAGACTTCGACTCTAAAACAAATCAAAAAATTAGCCCGGTGTGGTGGTGTGTACCTGTAGTTCTAGCTACTTGGAAGGCTGAAGTGGAAGGATCACCTGAGTCCAGCAGGATGAGGCTCCGGTGGCCGTGAGTGTGCCACTGCACTCCAGCCTGGGTGACAGAGTGAGACTCCAACTAAAAAAAAAAAAAATCTTAAAAAAAGATTTTACAGGTATTAAAGGTATAAGATGTTACTATGAAAAATGTAATGCCAACATATTGGATAAATGAAATAAAATGTACAATTGCTTTAAAAAATAACCATGATAGTAAAAAAAGATACATAAAATGAGGTATGCATCATACAATCTACTAGAGTAACATTATACCTATAATACCTGTAAAATCTAAATTTTAAACATAAAAAGCTCTGTCTAAAATGTGAGTTTTAAAAAGCATTTAATTTCACTGGTTTGCACTCACATATTTAAGAAGGCAATACTTTAAATATTATGATATATTTTGAATATAAAATTTGTTCATTTTTCAATTAATCAAGTAAATTACATTTTTTGTTTGTCTTTTTAATTTTTATTTATTTGCTTATTTTTTGCTTTATTAATAAATGTTTTATTCTTTTTTTGAAAGGCTTTCTATACATTTCTGAAGTTACTTCTTAATTTGAACAAAGTTGCACAATATGTCTCATGTTTAATGGTTTTTGTTAGAACATATATAAGACAAGTTTTCTTACTACTTTGTCATTTTTTATCCTTTTTTCTCTTTTAATTTTTATTTAAAATTGTGTGTACAATTCAGGGCTAGGTATACAAATGTTACCCTTATCGATGAGGTGTGCCCACCCCTCTTTCCCAGGCAGATACCAACTACTGCCAATCCCACCCCCAACCCCCCTCCCTGCAGTTTCCCGCCACTTTCAATCCTTTTCTTATGGCAATATGGTAGTTGTTCAAGGTCCACTTATGAATAAGAACATGTGATACTCAGGTCTTTGTTTCTGTGAGAGGTCACTCAGTATTATAGACTCTAATTCCATCCAGGTTGCTGTGAAGTTCATGATTTTGTTTTTCTTTATGGCTTTGTAGTATTCCATTGTGTATATGTACTACATTTTTTTTTATCCAGTCTTCTTTTGATGGACAGCATGATTGTTCCATGTTCTTGCTATTGTGAACAATGATGTGATAAACATATGTGTTCAAGTTATCTTTTTTATAGAGTGATTTGAACTGTCTTTTTAAAACTTTTGTTTGTTTGCTTGTTTTTTGCTTTTTTTATTTTAAAAGATGTGGGGTACAATTCAGGATTAAGTACAAAAGTGGCCATCGTACAGGTGAAGTTTGGGTCTCCCATTGATCCTTACATCTTCCGATTTGGGATCAGGTACCTTTATTGAGGTTCTGTGCCTCCCTCCTCCCCTTGCAGTTTCCTACTACTGCCACTCCCTTCTTGTAGTATTATGAAAAATGTTCAGGATTCACTTATGAATGAAAACATGTTGTACTCAGTTCTTTGTTTCTTTGGTAGATTTCTGAGTATGATAGACTCGAAATCCATCCAAATTGTTGTGAAGTCCATTATTTTGTCCTTTATGACTTATAATATTCCATTGTGTGTATGCACCACATTTCTTTTACCCAGTTCACTTTATATGGGCAGCACGGTTGGTTTCATGTTTTTGCTATTGTGAATAGTGCTGTAATAAACATGCGTCTGCAGGTATGTTTTTTGTAGAATGGTTTGAATTCTTCTGGGTATATTTCCAGAAGGGGGATTGCTGGGCCATAGGGAAGGTCAATTTCTAGTTCTTTTAGAAATTGCCACACTATTTTCCATAGAGTTTGAATTAGTTTGCACTCCTACCAACAGTATAGAAGCATTCTCTTTTTTTCACATCCTTGCCAACATCTGTTGTTGTTTGTGTTATTAATGGTGGCCATCCTGACTGGAATTAGGTGGTATTTCAGTGTGGTTTTGACTTGCATTTCTCTGATGATTAGTGAAGCTGAGCACTTTTTCATGTGTCTGTTGGTTGTTTGTATATCTTATTTTGAGAAGTGTCTATTCTTATCATTTGCCCATTTTTTTAATGGGGCTGTTTGTTTTTATTTTCCTTTCGGCACAATTGAGTTTCTTGTAGATCCTGGATGTTAGCCTTTCTCAGATAAACAGTTGGCAAATATTTTTTCTCATTCTGTGGGCTGTCTCCCAACTCTCTTGATGGTTGCTTTTGCTTTTCAGAAGTTTTTCAGTTTGATGAGTTTCCATTTGTCTATCTTTCTCTTACAATATGGGTATTTGGAGTTTTGATTAAGAGTTGGTTGCCTATTCCATTTTCTGTAAGGGTTTCCTTTTGCATTTCCTAGGATTCTTATAGTTTTAGGTTTTACATTTAAGTCTTTGATCCTTTTAGAGTTGATTTTTGAGTACAACACTGCATTTCAATTGGTTATGAAGTATTATCCTTCTATTAAAGATTTTTAAATATATGTTTTTAAATATATTGTTCTGTCTTTACTTTTAAGTTCTTTTTCATTGTATTATTAGGGTTAATACTGGCCTGAAAAAATGAGTCCTCAAAGCTCAAGTATGAACTACTTTCTTCCATTGGAACAAATAATTTGAGTGAAGGAGAAATTCAATATATTGAGGTAAAATATGTCTTAAATGGACTAAGTAGTGTTTGAATTCCTGGATTTTCTAAAAGCATAGTGTTTCTCTACAATCAAATTTTAAATTTGTGTGTGTGTGTGTGCACAAAAAGTTTCTCAAAAAGCACCGATGTCATTGTTAAATAGCAATGTAATAATTATATGGAGTTACACTAAAGAGCAGGTTTGTACATTTATTAGTTTTTCATGAAACTGATATTAGAGACAATTAAAAATATGGCTTAAAAATAGCTTGATTTTATAAATAAAAATAGCTCAGAATCTCAGTTACATACATATTCATTGATTTGCTATATACATTAAGCTTATCCAAAGCAAAATTTTAAACTCAAATCTCATATGACATTAAGCAAATACAAAGGAGATCATTCCTGTATATTGTAGCCTTGTAAGGACAAGGACTATTGTGTTTTTCATGCTGTGTATTTTATCAACTTAATTTTTAAAATATCTGCTATATAAAAATTACACAATTAGTTATCAGATTTAATAGATGGAGATTCTTCTCAATTTCAATCTTTGCTTTCTGTGTGGTAGCAGTTTTCTAACATCTTATAAGTGAGTTATTATAAAAATGTAGCTTTTACAGTTTTAAATAGACTCCTAAAAATTCTATTCTTCACAGTTGATGCTAGTCATTGCAGCAAAGTCACAACAATCTGTAGCAATTGCTAAAATCAAAGGCAATGGCAAATATATATTATTTTATATATTCCAAGCATATTTTTACTATGTATAGAACTAAAATGAGCAAGTATGGAGTGAGAATTTAATTTTCTGCATGAGTAAGAAGGATTTTAAATAATAATTTTTATGATTTTGTTATTTGATTAGATTAACATAAAACGTCAGAAAATCTTGAATACATAGTAACTGCAAATTATTTAGATATAGAGCATTTATTTTATTCTAATCATTGATTAGCTTTAAAATCTTATTTTGCATGTGGATGTCATATAGTTGTAAAGTGTCATATAAAATAATAAGATATAAATAGAACATGATATGCATGCACACACATATTATATATGTATATATATAATATATATACACACACATATTATATATATATATACATTTCTAAACATAAATACATCTGTACATACAATTATATATATGCATACATAATATACAGATACAAAACAAATATATAAATGAATATATACATATTTATATACACATATATGGATGATAGACAGATATAGGTACTTATGATGTTTTATTTCTACCACATTCCATCACATCCCAAGACTTGTTGATTTTATGTTTTATGCCCCCCTATACACACTCATATGCCAGTAAATAGATACAAAAATATAGATATGTAAGTTTTCACATGTTTACATATCTGTGTCTATATCTTTATATCTATATCATCTATATTTATATCTATCTCTATCTCTACCTCTATCTCTATCTATCTATATCTATTCCCTACCTCTACCCACTAAGAACTAGAAGCAGTGAAACTCAGTACCAAAGTTCACAGCTTCCATATCTTGATTTCAAAATACAAAGTTCCAGTTAAACAAACCAGGGCTTTTTGGAGAACTGATTGATTCTAATACTGGGAGGCCAAAGTAGAAGCAACAACAGAATAGAAACATAGCATCAGATTATAATCCAAAGAAACAAATAAATATCTATGAGTCCATGCTGTTGTAAACAAATAACAGAATAAATAAAACAATAGGAATATGAGGCATTTCTTTCTTACAGAATAATTTCAATTAATAAAAGTAGAATGGATAAAATAAATAAAAAGTTACCATTACAAATGTCACATTAATAAATAGCTGTCATATTCACCAAAGGATGATAACCTAGTCAGCAGAACTTTTATCAGAAATATAATACTTGAATAATAATATTCCTCTCTATCTTTGTAATTATAAATTAAAAAATAAAAAACATTTTTTCAAAATCTAATATATTTGTAATTACTAATGAAAAAATAAATACTTTTCTGTAAAGAATACTAGCAGATATCATCTTAACTAAGTAATCAAGAACAATATAACAATAATACACATCACATTAGGTACTTTTCTGATAGAAGAAGATTGCCTTTCTTGTATTTTTCATTAATAAATTTTTCAATTAAATAATAAGTGAAAAGTAATACAAAACAAAGTGGAGAAAATTGCAACAAAATGATTTATTAATTCTTTCTAGAAATGGCAATGTCCTAAAAACCAAATACTGAGAAATTTTCACAGATTGAAAGAGACTAAAAAAACATGGTACCTCAGTGGGGAATATAGGTGAAGGGTTTGGTTCATAAATCTCTCTAGCAATTTTACAATACTGCACTGATATAAAATTATCTCAAATAAAAAGTTAAAAGATTAAGCTAAATATAAAAATTACATTTAAATAGTCTTTAAATAACATTTTAAATGCTATAATTTGCATAATAATACAATTACAATACATTAGAAAATTGATGAAAATATTGGAATATTTAATTTTTATTTTGGGGAATAAACTACAATTTTAATTTTTTTTTATTTTTATGGATTTGAAGAGTACAACTGCAGATTTCTTACATGCATTTATTGTTGAGTGATGTAGTCTGAGTTTTAGGGTATTTATGACCCAAATAATAAACATTGTGCCAAATAAGTAATTTTTTTAACCCTCACTTCCCACTCAGCATGTCATCTTTTGAAGTCTCCAATATCTATGATTTCACTCCATAAATCCATTTTTACCCATTGTTTACTTCCCACTTATTAGTGAGAACAAGCAATTTTTGACTTTCTGTTTCTGAGTCATTTCACTTAAAATAATGGCCTCAAGTTCAATTCATTTTGCTGCAAATGATGTGATTTTATTCTTATTTATGACTGAGTATTTTTCCATTATATATAAATATATATATACACATACATAATTTTATATCTATATCTATATCTATCTATCTATCTATTTATCTATCTATACGGAGGAAGGAAAAAAATTGGTCAGGCAGATAATTAGGGTGGGTCCCTAGTAAAACTTCCTCAAACCAAGAGTAGTCTGGTGCCTGAGGACCAAGCTGCAAGTTCCAGACAAAATTCATGAACCAGAATAACAATTCCCAACCCCTTTTGGCACTCTCTCACCCGATCGTCCCTTGTCTTATCTTCCTGATTGGTCCTTTACACTATCATACTTTTTTCTGTTTGGTATATTTTCAGGCCTACCCGCCAACCAGTCAGCATTCACTTCCTCATTTCAAGCCCATTAAAAACCCCTGAACTCAGCCCCATCACCAGCAACCCACTTTTGGGTCCCCTCTCACTGCTAAAATCTTTCTTGTTGCTTAATAAATTCTGACTTACTCACTCTTTGGCATCCACACTCCTTATTCTTCTTGGTTGTGAGGCAAGAACCTGGAACTCACCAGATTAAAAGAACTGTACTTGCCAAACTAAAAGATCTGTACTTGCCAAACTAAAAGAGCCACCACAGAACTTGTTGAACTAAAAAGCTGGAATACATATTATATATATTATATTATACTATAATATTAATTACAATGCAATTAATATACTTTACAACAATAGTGGGATTGTTGGATCAAATGGTAACTCTATTTGTAGCTTTCTGAGAAATCTCCATACTGTTTTCTATAAAGGTTGTACTAATTTACATTCTCGTTAAAAGTGTATATGTGTTCTTTTTTCTCTGCATCCTCACCAGCATCTGTGGTTCTATGGCTTTTTAAATAATAGATATTCTGACTGATGTGAAATGATATCTCATTTTGGTTTTAATTTGCATTTCTCTGATGATTTGCAGTGTTGAATATTTTTTCATATGTTTGTTCATTGCTTATATGTCTTCTATGAAAAATATTTGATCATGTCTTTTGCTCACATTTTAATGGGGTTATTTGTTTTCTTGCTGAGTTGTTTGAGTTCCTTGCAGATACTGAAAATAAGCTCTTTGTCAGTTGCATCAATTACAAAACATTTTTTTTTACTATTCTGTAATTTGTCTGTTTATTCAGTTGATCATTTATTTTGCTGTGCAGACTCTTTTTTAGTTTAATTAAATCCCATTTGTGTGTTTTTGTTGTACTTGATTTTGAGATCTAGGTCATAAATTCATTGCCTGAAACAATGTCCAGAAAAGTGTTATCCTAGGTTTTCTTCTAGGATTTTTGTAGCTTCAGGTCTTATGTTAGTCTTTAATTCATCTTCAGTTAATTTTTGTATATAGTTAGTGTTAAGGGTCCAGTTTTATTCTTTTGCATATGATAGCCAGTTTTCCAGCATCATTGATTGAATAGGGTATCCTTTCATATGTGTATTTTTTGTTTAAGTTGGTAAAGATCAGTGGTTGTAGGCATGGCTTTCTTTCTGGGTTTTCTATTATCTTTCCTAGATCTGTGTGTCTACTTTTATACCAATACTATGCTATTTTGGTCATTATAGTCTTGCAGTACAATTTTAGGTCAGGAAATGTGAGAATGACCCCTTTAACCAATCCAATACAACACAGTATTGGAAGTCCCAGCTAGACAAATCAGGCATGAGAAAGAAAGAAAGGGGATCCAAACTGAAAAAGAGGAAGTTAAATTATCTCTATTTGCTTATGATGTGATCTTACACCTAGAAAACCCTAGACTCCTTCAAAAGACTCAAAGATGTTATAAATAATTCAGTAAAGTTGTAGGATGTAAAAATTAATGGACAAAAATTAGTAGCATTTCTATACTCCAATAAAAATCAAGTTGAAAAGCTACTTAAGAACCCAATCTCATTTATGATAACCATAGTAAGTAAAATACCTAGGTATACATTTAAACAAGAAAGTTATAAAACTGATGAAAAAAATTGTAGGTGACATAAACAAATGGAAAAATATCCCATGTTCATGGATTGGAAAAAATTAATGTAGTTAAAATGTTGTACTTCCCAAGCAGTCTACATATTCAAGGCAATGGCTATCAAATTATCAATGTCATTTTTCACAGAATTAGAAAAAACATTCTAAAATTCATGCAAAATCAAAACAGAGCTCAATGAGCTAAAGCAATCATAAGCAAAAAGGACTATCTTATAATTCTTAATATTATGTCAGGAAAACAAGAATAAATACTCAATTCAAGAGAAATTATTTGCCTATATTACATCATATTGCTTTTAAATGAGTAAATGCTTTCATTGGCTGTTTATTATCTTTCTCCCTGCACCCATCTAAAATATACTTTGCACATTCATGAAAAAAATGAGCTTGTAACCAAGACAGGGTCAAAATGCTTATCCTATGTTTCTAACTAAAATTAAACCAAATTAAATTATTTCATTGAAATAAATGGTTCTGGAAAATATCTATTTTTTTCCCTCTCAATTTTGTAGGATCAAAGGATGTGAATCAAAATCAGCTTATGGAAGTACTCTGCAACCTCATTAACTTCCTGGCATGAGTGTAATTGTCATGCAAACATAAGCAAATTCTACATCCCAGGATGCAAATTAATGGTAGATGCCAGCACTACCTCTAACTGCTCTGAAAACTTTATTGTTGGAGGGAGAAGTGGAATGGTGGGTATTGTAGGTCAACACATTTCTCCTTTTTTCTCCTTTGTCTTTAAGTTACCATAGCATTGAAATTTTTTTTTTTGTAATTAACTACTCTGTCTTAATGTCACTCCTAACATATTAAGCTCAGTTCAACATGCCAAAAACTTGCCCATAAAAGTCTCAATTTTGCCTACTTTCCTAGGATTATAGTGCTCCTTTTACTCTCAAAAGTATCTTAGTAAGATGGATAAATTAAGCAATCACGATCTTCATAGATTATACAAAATATGAAATTATCTGGAATTACAGAATCTTAAAATTTCAAGGGCATTTATAAAAGTTAGAACATATTTTGAAAGTTATGTGTCTGGTGCAATATCATGCTTTGGACAGTGATGGCATTCCAGATACTTAAAGTTGTTCCAAATCACTCTACTGTGGTGACTTTCCAAGATCATTTCAGATATGCCAAGTTGTTAGGCTTTGATTTAATTTCTAAATATACAGGAGGAGGCCATATTTTTTAGCTATGATACAGCTTCCAGTAACCAATGACTAGCCAAATTTCAGGCTGTGATGCCATTTCTAAATACTTTTAAGCATGCCAAAATTTTAGACTCTGATTTAATTCTCAAATAGTTAAGAATATTCCACATTGTTGGACTATGAAGTCATTGCCAGAGCAGTTTATTTCTTGGGAGAGAAAAAGCTCATGTGAACATATCACTTTAAAGTTTATGATTTACATAATAATTTATATACTTGCCTTTTTCCCCAAGAATTCTTTATTATGTTTTGTATTTATAATTATTCAGAATATATATATATAGAGAGAGAGAATTTTTTATTTTATTTTATATATATTATATATATATTTTATATATATAAATTATTTTTTATATATATATGCACATTTCAAACAATTTTAAAGCTTATAGTTTCAATAATATGATGATCTATTTACCTATTTAATCAGGTCGATTGTGAAAAAAATTTAAATTCTAGCATTTCAAAATTACTATGTTTCTACCACTTACTAAATTAGCTCTCCCTTGTGATTTTCTTATTTAAATTCATAGTGCTATCACATTATCAAGTACCCAGCACAAAATATTACCTACTTCTCACCCTATAGCTCTAGCACATTTCAAACGTCGGCAAATTTCTTGGATTCTACTGCCATATTAACTATAAAATCAAGTCTGAATTTATGTTCCCACCATAATCATTATGAACCACATTTGCATCAATTCTGCAGAATTTCACAAGAAATTTTCAAAAGGCATGTGAATATCAGTCAGCACACCTAAAAAAATGCTCAATTTTAAAAATTTCTTCTTCTGTTAGGAATTTCTCAGGAGCCAAACTGGATTGTTCATTGACAAAAGATAATGATAATGATGACAATGTTTATTAGCTAACATTAGTTTAATGTATGCTACATTCTTTGTTCTACTTTTAGTAGTATTATTCCTGTGTATAAAAAAGAAATGTAACAACCATCTGAAAACTCAAAAGCTAAGTTAAAAAAAAAATCCATTAGATAGCTGACACAAATATAAATTATATTAAATTGACACAGATAAAGTTATGCATTTATATATAAAATCAAAGTAATATAGAACTCCTTAAGCCCAAATAATTAAGGGAAAACAAAAAAATTCTCAATATAAAAGACCAGAGGAACAGACTAGATATGAGTAACATCATAAGCAGCTATATTTTGATGTGTTTAATTAAGAATACATCTATTATATATATATACCCTAATTACATTTACACATGTTGCATACCAATAAAGATGTAGTTTTGCAGCATTATTCGCAATAGCAAAAACATGGAACCCACCGTGGTGTCCATCAAAAATGGACTGGATAAAGAAAATGTGGTACATTTACATGATGGAATATTATGCAGCCATAAAGAAAAACAAAATTATGAACTTTGCAGCAACCTGGATGAAACTAGAGTCTATAATACTCAGTGATTTATCACAGAAACAGAGATCTGAGTACCACATGTACTCACTCATAAGTGGACCTTGAACATTTAACATAATACCATAAGAAAGGGATTGGCAATAGTGGGACACTGCCGGGGAGGGGGGCACATAACATCAATAAAGGGCACCCACATTTTACCTGTATGATGACCATGTATGTACCTAACTCTTATTTGTATCCCACATTTTAAAAATAAAATAATTTTTTAAAAAGATGCAATTTGATGGTAAGCTTTCTGCAAAAAAAAAGCATAAAGCAATTTTGACTAACCTACTTTGATTACTCTTTTTGTAGTTCAACTCTTCCTTACCACTCTCAATTCTTCCACCTCATGCCATTTGATCTGTTGTGTACTCTATTTGTTACTTTCTGAGGGGAATGTTCATTTCATTAATATTCTTATTTCATTAAAAGGGGTGTTGAAGTATTTGCTACTATAATTTTTATCAATTTACCCAAAATTTAAAAACCGTGAAAATTAATTTGTAACGTTTTGTTTATCTAAATTTGTAATTGCAGTTTAGAGCTCAAGCTTAATGCAATTTTTAAAATGGAGAATATTGGCCAGGCTCAGTGGCTCAGCCTGTAATTCTGCACTTTGGGAGGCCGAGGTGTGTGGATAACTTGAGCCCGCGGGATCGAGACCCGTCTGGGCAACTTGGCGAGACCTCATCTCTACAATAAATAAAAAAAGTAGTCGGGCGTGGTAGCGCATGCCTGTAATTCTGGCTACTTGGAAGGCTGAGGCGGAAGGATCGCCGGAGCCCAGCAAGTCGAGGCTGCGGTGGCCGGGAGCGGCCACTGCACTCCATCCAGTCTGGGCGACAGAGTGAGACTCCAACTCAAAAAAATAAATAAATAAAAATGAGAATATTTTAAATAATTATCTTAAAATAAGTTTTCCACTGGTTTGGGTTTTTTGTTGATTGAATGTATCTTATTAGAATTGTTTTTACATTTTCTCTAAATATATTGTCAGTTTGTGATAGTTCTCAACTTGTTTTGACAAATCTCTGTTGATGCTTTTATGTTTTCCATCTATTAATATTTAATTATATGGCAGTAATCTAAGGCTAGTCTGATTTCAGTACTGTTATGGTCTGAATGTCTGGTTCACCCCAAAGTTTATATGCAGAAATTCTTGCCCCCAAGGTGATGGTATTACCATCTGTGAGAAAGTGGGCCCTGACTAGACATGGAATCACCATCATTGTGTACATCCAGCATCAAAAATTATGAAAAATAAATCACTGTTTATAAGCAGCCCAGTTTATGATAGTTTGTTATAACAGTCCCAGGACAAGCACCTTCATAGTAAACTTTATTTTTACGTTGGAATTTTTTTAACATTTAAAATTAATCATTTTAAGACAATGTATCCCTTTTTTTTTTTTTTTTTTTTGAGTTGGAGTCTCACTCTGTCACCCAGACTGGAGTGCAGCGGCCATTCCCGGCCACTGCAGCCTCGACCTGCTGGGCTCCGGCGATCCTTCCGCTTCAGCCTTCCGAGTAGCCGAAATTACAGGCATGCGCTACCACGCCCGGCTGATTTTTTTGATTTATTGTAGAGATGAGGTCTCACCAAGTTGCCCAGGCGGGTCTCGAACCCGCGGGCTCAGGCAATCCACTCACCTCAGCCTCCCAAAGAGCGGGATGACATCCTGAGCCACGGAGCCCAGCTGTTTTTCTTTAATTTCTATTCTGACCCTTGACAGAGAAATAAGATTTTGTGTGGCTCATTTTTCTTTTGTTTCTATTATATCTTGGTTATTGCATACGTACTATTTGTAATGGCTCCCTCATTAGAAATAATTATGAATAAATATTTTTACTTATATTATCTTCATTTTAAATTGTTTTGAGCACCAATCTCCTTTTCCTTTCTTAGTATATATGGAGAAATTATTTTATACTCCTTTACAAAATACAGTTTAGATCTTAAAAAATCTTTTAGCGATGTATTTTCATATTTGAATATATTAATTTCTCCCACTAAAATGTTAGCCACTTTACCCCCCCCTTGACTTACTCATATTAATTTACTGGTATACTTTGGATTGTTGTCCCCTCCAAATTGCATGTAGGAATGTGATCCTCAATTTTGAAAGTGAGACTGGTAGGAGAGAAAAATATCATGGGGGTAGATTCCTCACAAATAGTTCAGTGTTTTTACAGAAAGTGTGAGTTCTTTTACAATCAGTTCACAAGAAAGTGATTGTTAAACTATCCCGGCACCTTCTTCATTCTCTCTTGCTTCTGCTTTCACCATGTAACAAACCTGAACACCCTTTACCTTCCACCAGGATAAGTGTCCTGAGGCCTCATCAGAAACAGATGCTGGCTCCATGCTTCTTGTACAATTGGCAAAGCTGTGAGCCAAGTAAGACCTTTTTTAAAAATAAATTACCTAGCCTAAAGTATTTCTTTATAACAAGGCAAAATGGACTAAACATTTACCAAAGCATGCCTTTAGACTATTTACTTATCAACTCAATTGACTGTCTAGTCTGATATTTGTTCTATCACTTCTATAGTTTTTCAACTGTCCAAAGTCCACAATGGATCCTATTTTAAAATCCTTCTACATTTTTGCTTCTACCTCCGATAATACATATCTTTCAAATAAATGCTCCAATTTTTCCACAGATTTAATGTTTTTCTCATATTGAAGAGTATTTTCAAAGTATCACTCCTTTAAAAAAATGTTTTTACCATTTCAAAAGAAGATTCTATGTGGGCATTGGTAAAATTCATATATAGATACTTTGTGAAAAGTTAAATTGAATGTCTGATCAGGACAAAAATATTATCTTTTTATCCCCTATCATCTAGAGGGCAATTATAGAGAGAGTGGGAATTCTTGAGAGGAAAAACGTCTTTAAAATTGTTTTTTCTCATGGTGTTTTTAAGGTGCTACATTGGCAAATTTTTTTTTTTTTTTTTGCTATCTTTCATTTGAGTCTGGCTTCTGTTCCAGATACTTGGTATCTGTTCCAGATACTTGTTAGTGTGTTGCTGCCAACTCTGGCAGAGAGAATCGTGCTCTTCTATTTCTTTTTGTTGGCTATAGTCCCTAAGTGAGCCAAGTAGTCTCTCTTTTTCATGATCCTTTATCTCTGATAACTAACGGCTATATGTGTCAATGTAAGTCTACAGAAGCCTCATGATGGTACTCACATCATTACTTGGAATTCCCAAAGGAATACATTTTTTTTTCAGTTGGAGTCTCCATTGTTGCCCAGGCTGGAATGCAGTGGCATGCTCATGGCCACAGCAGCCTCGACCTACTGGGCTTAGGTGATCCTTCTGCCTCAATCTTCCAAGTAGCTGGAAACTACAGATGCACGCCATCACGCCCAGCTAATTTTTTTGATTTATTGTAGAGATGAGGTCTCACCAAGGTGCCCAGGCTGGTCTTGAACACCTGGACTCGGACAATCCTCTCGCCTTGGCCTCCCTAGGTGCTGGGATTACAAACTGAGCCACTGCGCCTGACCTAGAATACAATTATTATATGACTTTTTTTTTTTAAACCTTTCCAAAGTGGACTCCATATCTTCAGTAATACTTCTCCCCCCCCAAAAAAAAGTTTAAATTCATCTTTTAAGACTGTCTTCAATCTAGAGCAATGAAAACCAAATCTTTCAGATCTTCCTTGAGGTTTACAGCTTCTGGATAATTTAATTTCTCTGATTAACATTCATGTGTTTTTACCCTTATGTTATATTGGGTGTGCTGGTTTTTAAGACACAGTCTTGCTTCAGGATGCTGTAAAAGAGTACCACAGATCAGGTAGTTTAAAAGCAATAAAAGTGGAATTAATAATATCTTCCTTTTTTTTTTTTGAGACAGTGTCTCACTCTGTCACTTAGGCTGGAGTGCAGTGGTGTGATTTCAGCTCACTGTAGCCATGACGTTCTGGGCTCATGTGATCCTTCTACCTTGGCCTCTGAAAGTGCTGAGATTATAGGTGTGAGCTACCATGCCTGACAAGTGGAATTAATAAGATTCTATTTCAGATTGGGATATGTTGTAAAGAAAATCTTTTGCTTTGAAGAAAATCAGAGAAATGGCTAACTAACTGAAATAGAAAGAAGAGTCATTGAAGACTTTTAAAGTTAGATGGGAGACCACGTTTGCATATGATAATGTATTGTCGTTGATGGTGATAGTTAATAGAGGGAGAAAATTTATATGTGATGATGCCAAAGAGATAATGGATAACTGCTGAAACAAAGTCCATGAGAATGAGGAGGTGGGTAATAGTCAAAGCAGAATTATTGGTGGGAGAAATATGTGTATTGTAATAGAGAAATGTAAAGAATATGAGTACAGATATAGGTAGGTTGGTAGAGATTGATAGAGCATCAGTGATACATGTATTTAGTAATAGGTTATCAAGAGAAAGCACGCAAAAACCAAGCTTTCTATATCCAAATTCCAACTTTCACGAGCTGAGTTCATTCAGTCATTCAACTTTTACTGAACATCTACTCTTTGATAATTGATCATTTAGCTGCTGAGGTAAAACAGAGTTGAGCAGAACAGAGTAAACTTCATCTTTCATGTATTTTATACCATATTCTCATTAATCATGGAAGAGATGTCATGCAAGATATCATGCAAGGAATATCATGCAAGAAATAGCAAAGGACACATTGTCATTGTTGGGTAATCATGAAAAGCCCTCTGAGAATATCATATTTGAACAACTTGAATAAAGTGAAGGAGCAAACCATGAAAATATATGGAAGAATAACCTTCTTGGCAGAAGAAGCAATAGATAAATCAAATAACCCTGACTTGAAAAAAATGCCATGCTCCAGAAATAACAACAAAAACAAAAACAAAAAGATTGCTATTATGATAAAAGACTGTGTTAAAGATTAAATTCTGTAACATATGCAAAGTACTTAGCAAACATCTGAGGCATCATAAACATCCAGGAAATGATAAGTAAGTTTACATCACTAATTTATCAACTACCACAGATGTTCCCCTATGACTAGAAAACTAAGGCATATGCAGTAGAATGTTGGCTTTCTTTAAATTGTACCTATTTAGAGGCTTTATCATTATTACAAGAATGTTGTCACTGCTCAAAACACTCTTATCCTTGGAGTTACACTCAAAATTAGCTTATTAATTACAAATATGCATATGCTATGCACACTTTTCCTCTTTGTCTAAAGTTTAGCCTGGAAGTTAACTCCTGGAAAATATTTTGTTTATCTTCCTTCTCAAAATGAAAAGCGCCATCATTTTTGCATCTCTTAGAAATATTTTTTTAAAGAATTTACTACATGTCTATATTTATTTTTTGGCCATATGCCTGTGACATTCATTCCTTCAGCAATGAGTTATTGTGCATTTAACATATGTTAGGCATTTTTTAGGTGTAAGAGATAGCAATGAGTGGGACAAAGTCTTTGAACTCATCAGGTTTTACCCCAGTTTGCAAGTACTTAAACTAGAATATGTTTTACATAAGGAACTATGTAAAACAAATATCTCAAAAGGATAAATGCTACAAGTAATAATGACAAACTGGTATACTGTGCAAAATGCTATTCTAAAGAAAACATCAACCAATTTAATTTTCATGAAATAAATAAAACAGAATAATATGGTAAAAATTGACTTGAGATGGACATCTATATGGCAACACAATTAAGTAATCACACTTAAACTGTTGGCAAAAATTCATTTGTAGTTGCATGAGAGTATGAATGAATTTTGTAAAAGGAAAGACTGGGAGGGAGGAAGAAAAGAATAAAGAAAAGAGTAAATAGGAAGAAAATAGATGATGTATTATAATGTTAATGAAATGTGCATATCCTGCCTTGTAATTAAAGGGACATCAAAAAGCCTAGAAAACTGTTTTGATCATGTTTTGTGGGAAAAGAATGCTTAGCTACTCCTTAAAACAGAATAGACAGAGATTTGTAAAAATTGTTTATCTTTTATTCCTTAGCAAAAAAAACAAAGCAGGAGGTATCACACTTCCAGACTTCAAACTTAACTATAAGACTATAGTAATCAAAACAGTCTAGTATTGGTACAAAAACAGGCATAGATCAATGGAACAGGATAGAGATTCCAGAAGCAAAATCTCAATTTCTCAACCAACTCATCTTTGCAAAGCTCCCAACAACAACCACTGGGGAAAGAGAACCTATTCAGTAAATGGTGCAGGGAAAACTGGGTGATCACATGCAGAAGATTGAAACAATTCCTCTACCTATCACCTTACACAAAAATTAACTCTAAATGGATCAAAGACCTAAACATAAAACCTCAAACTCTAAGAATCTTAGAAAATGAAGGAGACACTCTTATGAAATTGGAACTGGCAACCAATTCCTAATCAGAATCCTAAGTGTCCATACCATAAAAAATAAGATAGACAAGTGGGATCTCATCAAACTGACAAGCTTCTGGAAAGCAAAAGAAATCGTCAAAAGAGCAGGGGGACAGCACACAGAATGGGAAAAAAACATTTGCCAACTGTATATTTAACAAAGGCCTAACATCTAGGATCTACAAGGAACTCAAATGTGCTGAAAGGAAAAAAAAACAAACAGCCCCATTAAAAAGTGGACAACAGACATGAATAGACACTTCTCAAAAGAAGATATACAGGCTGCCCACAGACACATTAAAAAGTGCTCAGCCTCACTTATCATCAGAGAAATGCAAATCAAAACCCCACTGAGATATCACGTAACCCCAATAAGAATGGCCATCATTAATAAAATAAACAACAGATGCTGGCGAAGGATGCAGAGAAAAAGGAACACTCTACACTGCTGGGGGAATGCAAACTAGTGCAACCTCTCTGGCAGACAGTGTGGCGACTTCTGAAAGAACTAGAAGTTGACCTTCTATATACCCAGCAATTCCCCTATTGGGAAAATACCCAGAGGAACTCAAATCATTCTACAAAAAAGATAGCTGAACACGAATGTTTGCTGCAGCTCTATTCACAGCAAAAGCATGGAACCAACCATGTTGCTCATCAAAGCTGGACTGGATTAAAAAAATATGGTATGTACACAATGGAATATTATGCAGCCATAGAGAAGGACAAACATATGGACCATTCAACAACTTGGGTGGATTTAGAGTTGATTAAACTCAGTGCTCTATCACAGAAACAAAGAACAGAGTACCATATGTTCTCACATATAAGTGGATCTTGAACAACTATCATAATACTATAAGAAAGGTATTGGCAGTAGTGGAAAACTGCCAGGGGAGGGGAGTAAGATTGGCAGTAGAGGGTAACTGCTATGGGAGGTAGGGGCACATCTCATCAACAAGGGTACCTGTACACCTAACCCTGAACTGTACCCTGCATTTTTAAAATACAAGAAATTTTTAACAAATGTTTTCTTTTATTGCCAGAAAATTGAGTTAAAAAGTCATAATAAGGCTGGAAGTGTTTTTTTATTATTTTATTTTTTGATAAATTATAATCATATAAAATTTTGGCATGCACATTAATGTTATGATGAATGTATACAGTGTGGAATGAGAGAATCATGCTCTTTAGCGTATCTATTACCTTAAATACCTGCCATTTATTCCTTTTATCTAACTACAACTTTTGTATCCTTTGACCTATATCTCTCCTTCTACCTTAACATTCAGCCTCTGGTAATGACCATTAGGCTCTCTGCTTACGAGTTTGATGTCACCTAATTATCAGTTACAGAATCATGTATGTACGTTTCAGTAATGCTTGCTTAAATGTCTGTTAGAACATCACATGAGATAGGTTATTTTTGCTATTAAGTATCTGGTCTTGTTTTGTTTAGAAATTATATATAAAAGCTTTTGAACCATAAAATTCAGAAACATCTCAACTAAAATTCTCCCCTCAAAATTCTTTCCTGTTTGCAGAATATTTGATGGCTATACTCAGGGAAAAGTTGATAGAAGCTTAGTTTTTGGTTTATGACATCATTTTAAAGGTTTTTCTTTCTCTGAACCAAATCTGAACTCAGATTTTGATTGAATTTAATTGCTTGGGGGTATAATATTTGCAGAAGCAAAATCTCTAGATTCTGCTAGCTGTATGCTGTATGTCTTACTTTAAATTTCTCTGGAAGTCGGGCTCAGTGGTTCAGCCTGTAATCCCGCGCTTTGGGAAGCTGAGGTGAGTGGATTGCCTAAGCCCGCGGGTTCGAGACCCGCCTGGGCAACTTGGCGAGACCTCATCTCTACAATAAATAAAAAATTAGCCGGCGTGGTAGCGTGTGCTGTAGTTCCAGCTACTGGAAGGCTGAGGCGGAAGAATCGCCGGAGCCCAGGAGGTCGAGGCTGCTGTGGTTGGGAGCGGCCACTGCACTCCAGTCTGGGCGACAGAGTGAGACTCCAACTCAAAAAAAAAAAAAAAAATCTCTGGGATTTCAAAAGTTTAATAACTTCTAGGGAATGGCTCATGTTAATCTATAGCAAATTCTCCAACAATTTCAGATTCTCCAAATTCAGTAGGACATTAAGTATTTTCAAGAGTCCCTTGTCATCTCTCTTTCCATTTTCCTTAAAATACATTTCAAATTTTTATCACTCTCATATAACCCACTATCTCACCATCTGATTCTCGGAATACCCAATCTCTTATTTCATGTGGATAATAGAATTTATCAGGCAGGATCGATCTGAACTTTCTGCTTCTGTCTACTGTCAATCATATCCTTGTAAACATTGTCTCTTCCTACATGCTCACACACACACACACACACACACACACACACACACACACACAATCTCCAGTTGCTTTATTTCATTCTCTGTTACAGTCAATACCTGTGTGCTGAAAGAACTCTATTTTCCAGCTATATCCATTATCTAGTTCTGGGTAAACATCTACTTCAAAACATAAGGCTTAACACAACACCCAGTTGTTTAACTCATGAATTTGTAGGTCAGCAATTTGGGTTGGTTTCAGATGGGCAGTTGTTCTCACCTGGTTCTTATTGCTCATGCACTTCTTACTAGCTACAGAGAATATCTGGGACTGATGGACTTATAATGTCTCGAACTGAGATTGCTGGAGTGGATGAAGTCTCTCTCATATGTTATCCTCTAGCTGGCTTGCCTAGGCTTGTTCACATGACACCAGAGTTTCACAAACAGTTCCACAAGCCTAATGCAGGAACAATTTTCAAGTATTTTCTTGCTTTATGTTGGCTAGTGTCACCTTGGCCAAAGCAAAGTGTAAAGCCACCTATAATTAAGGGGTAGGAAAGATTCCATTTTTCAATGAGAATAGTTACAAAGTCACATTGCATTTCAAGATTATAGATATAGGGAAAGGGGAAATGGCATACTAATTTGTCACAATAATTCACAAAATTTTAGTCAAGTTAATTTTAGTCAAGGTAACCAAACAAGCATAATACACGGGATTTCACTCACATATAGAGGCAGGCTTTGAACATACATTGGTTGGAACTCGCAACTGATTCCTGAT
The DNA here is from genome assembly GCA_027257055.1 of Cephalopachus bancanus. NCBI lineage: Eukaryota > Metazoa > Chordata > Mammalia > Primates > Tarsiidae > Cephalopachus > Cephalopachus bancanus. The sequence continues at coordinate 7,046,673 of JAPVLO010000068.1, read as the reverse complement.
CAGAACCCTAAGTGCCCATACCGTAAGAAATAAGACAGACAAGTGGGACCTCATCAAACTGACCATTTTCTGCAAAGCAAAAGAAACCATCAAAAGAGCGAGGAGAGACCATAGAATGGGAAAAAAAAATATTTGCCAACTTGATATTTGACAAAGGCCTAGGATCTTCAAGGAAGTCACATGTGTATATTTAGTTTTAAAACATAAATTATAGATTCTTTGCCTTATACTGAACATTTATCATAAAAATTATCATTGGGTTTCTTACTCTTTAGAAATTAAAAACTATATCTGACTCTCCTTGGTTCCTAGTAGAGTGCTGGGCACAATGTTGACACTTAGAGTATTTACCGATTATTAGGCAATGAGTGCAGTCTTGCTCTTTTATAATTCAATCATATAACATATGACCATATGGTTATATTATGTTTAGAAGGGCTATAGTTTCTTTTGCATCATATATTTTAACAATGTTGCTGGTCATTTGGGACTAACTTGGAATACCTTGGGATAATGGCTCTTCTCCCAAAGATGGTATCATTCTAGAAAATCAAAAGCAATGATATAAGTAAAGCATAGAGCACAATGTCTGGTATAAATTAAAATCTATATTAGAATGCTGTGGTTACTTTCTACCACTGAGACAACTTAAAATAATATTTCAGAGGTTCTGAACAAAGTTCTTTCAAAAAATTCGGTACCAGAAAACTTTCCTTTCCTTATCAGTCCCTTAATTTTATATAATGTGTTTTCTCTACATGCATGTTTGAAAGTATTATAGGAAGGTAAGGAGTCTAATTCCCCCCCAAAAGTGAAAATATTGAAATTTTATTTGGGTTACTACAGCATAGAATGCATATATTCTTTTCTTGAAACAGGCACATTTGGGGACAGTTGAACATTTTCAGGTTTCTTGTACTGAGTCAGTTTCATTATTAGTCATTTCAGTTATTTTTTCCATATTTTCTACACAAAAAATAAAATAATCCTCATATATTTTTAAAGACCTTTTCCTTCCTCTTGGAATCCCTGAATATCATCAAAGCCAATGATCTTTAAATTTTTATAGAGTCACACAGTTTGGTGAATCTGAATGTCTAATTCTGAAAGACATTGGTTTGGTTGCTAAAAATGCAAATGTCAGTGCTTTCACCATCTACTTCTGAAGTCCAAATCTGCATGAACAAGATTTTGGATTGCTGTACTTAACATTTCTCAGAAATTCTTTTGGCCATTAAACTTGGATGTTGTGCTATACATAGCTGGACCACTCACCTTTCACAGTACTTGAATCATGGTCAGTCTGGAAGTGCTGTACTGAGCAGACTGTGCTCCAAGTTCAGTTTTCTGTTTACAAACAGCACTGACTATTGTCAGTGAACCACCTTGCTCATGTAATCCTATTTTTGCCTGTCCTAATTCCATTCATCCTATTTTCAAAGCTGGCCAAGACATCACTAAGTTAGGAAGAGTGGTTTGGTAAAGGAGAAAGTATCATGGTACTAAGGCTCATAAAATTGTCTTTCTGGAACATTTCTGGAGAGAGAACGTAAGATATGCATAGGGTGATGCTACCTAGAATGTTTACTGTCTCTTCAGTCCTCTTTGTCTAATTTACTGAGGTCTGGATATTTCTGTCAGGAAAAAGAGATGGTAGGGTAACTGACACTATCACTGGTAGCTCAGAATGATCATTAGTCAGTTAATGTATGAAATATTGAATTTTACAGGGGAAATATGCTTTGAAGGTGTTAATAAATAATGTAAGAGTGTGTGAATTGCATTTGATGTTATTAAAATCAATCTTATTCTTCTTATAGGACAAAAGTCATTAAAATTCTAAAATGTTACATATACTAGTGAAATGCAAATTACATTATTTTGAAACTACATTGCAGAAGGTCTGAAAGATTTTAGATTCACCAGCTATTACTGTTTCTAAGATTCCAGCTTAACTTTGTTTAAAAATTGTGTGATGGGGCAAGAATAAATAATTTTATTGAATAACATGTTATGCATATTGTGAGATCTTAGACACTGCACCAGGATATCTGAAAAAATAAATCATACCATTGTCTTGCACTTTGGGGAAGCCCTGAAAAAAAAAAAAACTATAAGTAAAAAGTGGCAAATTAATGTATATTATATGTTAGAATGAGGTATCAAAATTATCATGAGTTTCTTTTAAAATATAGGATAAATATTTCATTAAATTATATGACTATGAAATTCTATTCCTAGAAATAATTCAGTCTCAGGTTTTTTAGGGTATAACTCAATGAAGAAAAATGAAATTATTAACATTTGCTTGTAAGGTTACCACAGAGACATATTATCAACCTAAGGCCATGTAGTTTTAATGACAATAATTTACTTATATTTAGTACTCCCTAGAATGGTCAGTTTGTAAGAACTATGATAAAGAGTCCAAAGAATTTTGGGGTTTTTTACAGAAAATTACTTTGTATTTCTACTTTATACTGATTATACTTGTCTCAAGATTAAGTTTTTAGTACATAATTGCTTTAGCTTAATATTATTATGTGACTGAAAACTTATACTTAAGTCAAAGGTATTATATTTTCATGTTCTTCCCTCCTCTGATTTTAAAAGTATAAGGAAAGGCAGGAAAAAAGTCTCTTAAATTATTCCTAATTATCATTCTTGTATAATCTACAACATAAAACACTGACAAAAGAGTTACCTTTTAAAATAATCTAGCCTTTCAGTAAATGCACAACTTTTCTAGTTAAACTTGCATTCTCAACATAAGAGAACTCTTTTCTAATGATTCAACTACTTGCTTATTAGTGTTTCTTAAAATTTTGCTCTGAAAAATTCTCATAAATTCAGTAGAACATTATATTTAGCAGCAAGCATCAAATAACCAGCATTCTGAATTTTATTTAGCTCAAAAATAGGTGAAATTCAAAGAACTAATGAAATTAGATTTCAAGTATATGATGAATAGAAATGGATTATGACAAATTTACCTTATAATCAACATGTTATTTATGCTGCTAAATTTGTAGTAATGCAACTTAGAAAATAAATACAAGTACAGTCTTTTCACACATATTATAGAAATAATATGTACACAATATAGTGTTACAAAAACTTAAATACCCATTTCTTTAACAAAGAAATGAGGACCTTATACATTATGTTAATTTAAATTCATTTTTATATCAGCTTATTAAATAACTCATTCGCTCTTTTTTTTTTCAAAACTGTTTCTCGAGCACCTCCATGTATTCAGAATTTGAAATACATTGACGATGTCCATATGATGATTTATATTACACATTCTTCCTGCATTCAAAAAGTTGCACTGTAGCTGAACAGACTCTTGGTAAAGTAGCCTGAGCTTAATGACAAATTCTAACAATTTTTGTCATTTTACCAGTAATAGTGGGTAAAACTCGTGATTATTGATACTTACTAATATTGACTAATATTCAACAGAACTATGTCCACTGTATTATTATGTGTTCTCCTTTATAGCTGTTTTCTAGCACAAGTTATAGGTAATCTTAATCAGTGCCTCCAAAACTTTAAAACACATAAGAATCACCCAGGGATCTTGTTAAAATGTGAGTTATGATTCAGTAAGCCAGAAGTGGGCCCAAGGTTCTAAATTTCTGACAAGCTCCTAGCCATGCTCATGCCACATGGTTCGAGAGTCACATTCTAAGTAGCAACGGTATATATGACCTCTGCGGATTTCTGCTAAGAGCAAGGAAGTCACCTCACTGTATTTTAGAGCACACTTTGATATTGACTAAAATCAGTGTCTCTAAAAAAATTTGTAGCCAAATAAACATTTTCTTCTAAAGTAACTTCATAAAGTTGAAGACAAATCTTCAAGTCTTTTGTTTGCTCTTTTCCTTCTTTAAAATAAAAAAAAAATACACTTTTGCGATGAGATTTTGATTATTGGTAGAAACATGCCATGTTCTTGGGAAGTAATAAAAAAGTCAAGATATTGATATACTTTAATATTTCAATATTTAATGTATCTGAAATCAAAATAACACTTAACATCACTTTTGAAGCATATATAATTTATTTTCAAAAGATTCAGAAATCACAAACAAGAATAACAAATCCTCAAAATAAAAAAAATGAAGAAAATAAGATGTCTATTTGAAATGTCTAAAATTTGAGAAGATAAATCAGTTTTATCATCCATTCATTTGTATATCTGATCACAATAAAATAATGCAAATATAGTACAGTAAAGGCTAAATTTAGTTTGGTAATATTTATAGCATCATAATTAATGAATATTTTCCTTACTTTAGTTCTTATTATCAATTATTATTAAATAACAGATTAAATAATTAAATGGATCAAAATAAAGTCATACAAAAATTAAGAAAATTTGGGAGATTACTTGATTCCAGATTTGGGAAGAAACAGAAGAAATTACAAAGGCAAGTAATTAATTTTGGAATTTTTAAATCTAGTTCTTATTACTAATGAATAGAAATCCAATTGCTGTTTGCATGTTGATCTTGCATCCTTTTACTTTGCTGAGCAGTTTTTGGTCGACTTTATGTGTATTATTTAGGATTTTGTGCATACAAAGTGACTTACCCTTTGAAAGGACTGTTTTAACTATTTATATGCAATCTAGTTGGTGTTTATTTTCTTTTACTTTTGTGATAATGCTAGCTAATGCTTCAAGTATAATGCCGAATAGAAATGGTAAGAGCCAAGATATTTGCCATTTCCTAATCTCATGAAATAACATAAGTCTTTTACCACTAAGATTGCTACTGTCACTTCTTATTGTAAATTTTCTTTATTTCATTGAGGAGTTATCTTTTGTTTGTTGTTTGCTTAGCATTTTTTATAATGAATGTGTTGACTTTCTAAAAAGTTTTTTTAATACATCTATTGTGATGATCCCAATTTTTTATTTTTATTTTATTACTGCAAAATAAAGGATCTGCACTTGAAAACTGGAAATAAATGAAAACTAGAATCTTCAAAGAAGAATTATTGCCACCAGAAATTATAAAATGTGGATAAATACCATTACATTTCCTTTTTGCTGATTTTAAAATTGTTTATTTAAATATTTGTCTAAATAAATATTTAAGGCAATAACATACCTAAAATTATATATTCTGTGTTTTAGTATTTACAAAACATATATACAAATAAATATGATAACTTAAGCACAAAAGAAAGAGGAGTGTATGAGAAGTGTATATATGATATATTATTTACTTAAGCAGGGATTATTATGCCATACTTGAAGATAGACTGTGATGATTAATGTTAGTATTATAATCTCTGCAGATGCCATTAAAAAAAATCTAAAAATTAATTAATAACTATGATATTAGATATACTAAATTACTAAAATAAGTACTTAATTTGAACAAAATTCTTAAGGAAATTTAAAAAAATAAAGTAACAAAAATAGGAGGGGACTAGAATACAGCAAAGAGCAGACTGTGGACTAAAATACTGCCATATCAATTTCTGTAAAATAAAAATGCATTAAATACTCTGGTGAAAGGTAGTGTCACTCCCTAATAGAAAGCTGACTTATTCACAAGAGACACATTTTATATGTAATAAATGGGTTGGAAGTAGATGGATTGGAAAGATCTATACCAAACAAACATAATGTTCAGAACAAGTAGGTAGAATAATATTATGACCTCAATAGATTCTAAGATAAATAGCATTACCAGTGATAAAGAGAAATATTATATAATAATGAGTCAATAACTGTCCTATGTTGTGATGCTACTAATAACAGAGCTTCAAACATTTTAAGCAAAATTGACGAATCTAAATACATAAATAGAAAACTAAAAGATAATTATATCTATTAAATTATTTTAATTATTGTATATCTATTCTTATATCTACTTAAGCATGAAATTTATATTGAGAAATATATTTATAAAGAATATTCCAAGCTGGGCTCGGTGGCTCAGCCTGTAATCCCGCGCCTTGGGAGGGGTTGAGGTGAGTGAATTGCCTGAGCCTGTGGGTTTGAGACCCGCCTGGGCAACTTGGCGAGACCTCATCTCTACAATAAATCAAAAAGTCAGGCGGGCGTGGTAGCACACGCCTGTAGTTCCAGCTACTCGGAAGGCTGAGGCGGAAGGATCACTGGAGCCCAGCAGGTCGAGGCTGCGGTGGCCGGGAGCAGCCACTGCACTCCAGTCTGGGCGACAGAGTGAGACTCCAACTCAAAACAAACAAACAAACAAACAAAAGCAATTTATTTTATGAGACCACCATTACTTTGATTCTGAAATCAGACAAGGCAATAAAATTATTGCTCTATTTTTCAGCTGATTTATTACTTTATTAATTGATATATTTTATGAGTAAATGCAAACATCTCTAGCAAAATATCAAACAATCTAATCCAGTAATATATAAAAATGTATTACATTGCAAACATAAAAATTAATTTCAGAAATGTAAAACTGTTTTAACATTTGACTAAGAATCCATTTGATTTACTATATATAAAGAAGAAAGGTAAAACTTATGTGATCATCTCAATAGATGCAGAAAAAATTTGACCTCTTAAAAAAATATCTCAGTGGAACATAAATTAAGAAAAAATGTTGATAGACATTTCTCTATCAAAATTAGTAATTTTTATTCAGTGAAGAGCATCAAAAGCAAACATTTATGAAAATAGTCTTCAATTTCTAAGACTGACTACAGAATAGATCATGAATTCCTAAGAATCAACAAAAAAATGAATAAAAATACAGAAGAAAATGAGTTGAAGCACAAATATACAATTCACTGAAGCAGAAAAAAGAGATTTTCAAAACAATCTAGTAATAATAAATTCAAGTTAAAAATATAGTATATACCTAAGTATATCAAAAGAGAAATTGAGATAGAGAAGGACAGTTAGTACTTTCATGGGCTGGTGATTACAAATGGTCTAGGAAATCTCATGCACTTTTGATGAGAGAATAATCACAAGCAGCATTTATTTGAAAGGACTTTGTAAAATTAAGTGTATGTATGCTCACTCCTGGCATTGTTGCATATCTCATAAAATTCCTCATGAACAAATATAAAGAAAATACCTGAAGAGGTTATCAGAAATATTTTGTAATTTTTGCATCTATTTATTGAATAATTTATATGATTTGAAGAAAACTAAAGCATCAATCATTAGCAAGAGTATAAAATGTACTAGATATAAATTTTGAAATAATAAGTCTTCAGAAGCAGTAAAAATGTGTGACAATATAAACAGAAGGTAAAAGTCCTCTGTTGCATGAAAAACATAAAGTAACAAAATGCTACTCTAGATTTGTAAATTGGGACAAATACAAGCACAAAAAAATCATAAGGAAAACAAAAGTATATGCACATTTAAGGATTTACACTAAACAGGTAGGTGTGAGGCCTTAAGAGTGAAGAATAGTAGGAATGAGGATCAAATTGAAGGGCATTAAAAAAAATTACCCACTGAATTAGAAAAGAGCCCCAATTAATAATTGTTATTAATTGAACTGATTAACAAAATATTTATTTGCTTAAAAAATAAATAAGGTAATCTGTAAACTTACCTCTCTAGGCACATGTAAACTGCAAAATATTAATATATTGCAATAAACAGAAGTCAAAGAATGAGTAACATAATGTGACCCCTTCTCCATGGAATCTCACCTTCTCTAAGAGAATAACTTAAACATTATGTGTGACCTGTGACATGATTGACATGTACATTGAATTAAAGAGTCAGTGACAATTTCTATGCGAAAGACAAGTACTTACCACTTATAATAATCTATGGTAAAAGTATTTTATCAGTAATAAATCATTGAATTCAAAGTCATTCAGGAGCATGTCACTTACATATATTTTTGTATTTTTGAGAGTTTCTGTTGGTGATGATATTTTGTTTTATTCCTCTGTTGTATGAGAAAATATTTGATATGATTCTACCTTTTGAAATTCATTCATGCTTAATTTATGGTCAAGTGTGTGGTTGATCTTAGAGTGTGCTCCATGTGCTGATGAGAAGAAGGTATAGTCTGTGTCTGTTGGGTATAGTGTTCTATAGGTGTCTATTAGATCTAATTGGTCAAGTGCCAAGTTTAAGTCTCAGATTTATTTGTTAGTTTTCTTACTCAATGATCTAAAACTTTTAGCAATAAAATCTCTGACTATAATTTCATGACTGTATATATCCTCTCTGAGATTAATTAAAAATTGTTTTACGCCGGGCTCGACCTGCAATCCCGCACCTTTGGGAGGCTGAGGTGAGTGGATTGCCTGAGCCCGCGGGTTCGAGACCCGCCTGGGCAGCGAGACCTCATCTCTACAAAAAAAAAAAAAAATCAGCCGGGTGTGGTAGCGCATGCCTGTAATTCCAGCTACTTGGAAGGCTGAGGAGGAAGGATTGCCGGAGCCCAGCAGGTCGAGGTTGCGGTGGCCGGAAGTGGCCACTGCACTCCAGTCTGGGCGACAGAGTGAGACTCCAACTCAAAAAAAAAAAAAAAATTGTTTTACAAGTCTAGGTACACCTATGTTAGATGCATATACAGTCAAGATAGACATTTCTTGTTGATAAATTGATCTCTTTATCATTGTGTAGTGCACTTCACTGTCCTTTTTAATTTGTATTGGTTTAAAGTCTGTTTTATCTGATATAAGAATGGCTATTCTTGTTCTTTTTTGTTTTCCATTTTTGTGGAAGATATTTCTCTAGCCCTTTACTTTGAGCTTGTTGGGGTCATTTGAAGTGAGAAGAGTTTCCTGATGGCAGCAGAAGGATGGATCACATTTCTTTATCAAATTTGTCACCTTGTGCTTTTTGAGTGACCTATTCAGTCCTTTAATATTTAAGTTAATTATTGATATGTGGGATTTGTTCCTTTCATACTTCGTTAAGAAGTTACTTTGTGTCCTAGTTTTTATGGTTGTTTTGTATGGTCTGTAAACTTTGTGCTTACCTATGCTTTTGTGAAGGGTAGAACAATTCCATCATTTCTGTGTTTAGAATTTCCTTGAGCATCTCCTGAAGAGCTGGTCTGGAGGTGGCATATTATCTTAGGTGCTGCATATCTGAGAAGGACTTTAATTCTCCTTCACTAATAAAGTTTAGTTTGATGAGTAGGACATTCTTTGCTAGAATTGTTTTTCTTTAAGAATGTTAAAAATGGGTCCCTGGGCCCTTCAGCTTCTAAGGTTTCTGCTGAGAGGTCTGCTGCTTTGATCAGTCTCCCTTGGTAAGTAGTCTGTCCCTTCTCTCTAGCTGCCTTTAGAAATTTTTCTTTCATGCCCACCTTAGAAATCAAGAAAGAAATCAAAAGTTTCCTAGAAACAAATGAAAATGAAGATACAACATACCTAAGCATCTAGATACCATGAAAGCAGTGGGTGATAGGGAAGTTTATAGCATTGCATGCACACATCAAGAAAAAGAGAGTTCTCAAAGTAAATAGTCTAATGTCACTTCTAAGACAGTGGAAAGAAAAGAACAATCCAATCCCCAAACCAGTAGAAAGATGGAAATTATTAAAATAAAGTCAAAACCAATTAAAATAGAGATTAAAACAAAACAAAACAAAACACGCAAAGGACCAAATCAAAAAGCTCATTATTTGAAAGAGTAAGTAAGATTGACAGACCCATGGCAGAATTAATATAATGAGAGAAAAAGGGAGAGAGAGAATGAGAATGAATTCAAATAAATGAAATCAGAAACAAATAAGGTGATGTTACAGCTGATCCTGAAAACATATAAAGAAATATGTGAATAACTAGAAAAAGTAGTCGAAATTGATTCATTCCTGACAACGCAACCTATCAAGATTGAGATAGAAAGAAATTGAAATTCTAAGCAGACTGATAACAAGCAAATAAACTGATTAAGTAATAAGAAAACTTCGACCAAATCTACAGTAATCAAGACATCATGGTACTGGCACAAAAATAGACGCATAGACTAATGGAACAGGATAGAGAACTGGGAAGTAAAACCACAGATCTGCAGCCCACTCATCTTTGAAAAAGCTGACAAAAACAGATATTGGGGAAAGGAAATCCTTGTTAGCAAGTAGTGCTGGGAAAACTGGCTAACCACATGCAGAAGATTGAAACTGAATCCCTAGTTGCCATTATACAAAAAAATAAAATGACTTAAATTTAAAACCTCAAGTTATAAGAATCTTAGAAGAAAACCTATGGAACATGTCCTCCGAACACTGACTTAGGCAATGAATTCATGGTCAAGTTCTCAAAAACAAATGGAGCAAAAACTAAAATTGACAGCTGTGATGTTATCAAACTAAAAAGCTTCTGCATAGCAAAGAAATCATCAAGAGAATAAAAAGACAGCACACAGCTTCTTCCCAGCACCATTTGGGGGAAAAAAAATTGCAAACTGTGCATTCCGCAAAGGCCTAACATCCAGAATCTACAAGAAAATTGAATGAATTGATAGGAAAACAAAGAAACAAAAACAACTCTATTAACTAGTGGGCAAAGTACATGAAGAGACATTTCTCAAAGGAAGACATAGAAGCTGCCAACATACATATTAAAAAGGTTCGGTATCATTAATAATCAGAGAAATGCAAATAAAACTATAGTGAGATACGATCTCACACCAATCATGATGGCTAGTATTAAATGTCAAAAAACAACAAGTGTTGGTGAGGCTGCAGAGAGAAGGGAATGCCCATATATTCTTGGTAGGGATGTCAGCTAGTTCAATCTTTATGGAAAGTAGGCTGGAGATTTCTCAATAAACTAAAAATATAGCTACCATTTGACCCAGCAATCCCATTTCTGGGAATATACCTAAAGGAACAAAAATTGCTGTATCCAAAAGACACTTCCAGTCATGTGCTTATTGCAGCACTATACACAATAGCAAAAATATTGAACCAACACTGAGGCCCATCAAAGGTGGATATATATATATATATATGTTGTGTATACACATTACATATATATATACACATTATTTTGTTTATCACATATATACATGCATACTTTTAACATATTGATTTTCTAAAATTTATTAAAAAACACTTTACTCCACCATCTTCTCTACTATACTCCCTTTCAAGCACCGAGATAAAACAATATTCATCAAGAAATAGGCTTCATTTAATAATGCTAATAATTAACAAAGGTAAGTATATTTGTCTTTAACCCCAGTTTTATTCCCATGGAAATGATGAAGTCACCATGTGGAAGGCAGAAGAAGTTCATTTGCCTTTACTGGGTTATGTAACTCACCAAGTTACATATGTGATCATATTCACTTTCTAAAGGTGAAAACACTGAATAAGTTATATTGCAACATATATGATGGAATACTATGTAGACATAAAGAAGAACAAAATCATGAACTTTGCAGCAATATGGATGTGACTGGAGACCACCATTCTAAATAAATTATCACAGAAACAAAAAACTGAATACTGCATGTTCTCACTCATAAGTAGCCACTAGACAGTGGACAAGGAAAGGAACCACAGACATTGAACATTGCTAAAGAAGGGAGTATGGAAGGAGAATAAGGGTTACAAAACCACCCACTAGGTACCATGCCCACTACTGAGCAAGGGAGCAGGGGCTCATCAAACAATATAATTTATTTATGCACAAATCCTCACATGTGCTCCATGTTCATAAAAATAAATTTAAAATAATATTTTATTATTATAGACAAGAATAAATATAATGTGTTAATATTTTGTTTTCAAACCCTACAAAAGGTTTTCTTGAGTGTTTCCTTAATGCACTGACTCCTTTTTAAATACTCTCACTCATGGATGCTAATGACATGATAGCATTAAAAGGTTGAGTTATATAGAGAATAAAAAATATTTTACACGTTTACAGTGGTAATAGATTGAAGGGCTCAACACACCTTTTTTTATTACCAAAATCTTGATTATGGCTAAGCAAAATTAAATAAATAATATAAAAGATAAACACATGATTTTGTTGTACAAATTTATATGTGTGTGTGTATATATATATATATATATTATACACACATCTATACATATATATTTGAATAGCATGAAGCAACATTAAATAATATAAGAATTCAGAATATTTTAGTGTATCTCCAAAGTTCCAAGTTACTAGCTTGTGACTTCCATATTGATGAACTGTAATCATGAATAAATTTAAACATGAATAATAATGATGATATCTTTCTTCCTCAGAGAAAGAACAGGAGAGAAGAGATTTCTATGGACATTAGTTGAGCATCTGGATTCACATATATTGATGCAAAAATGACTCCATGAACTTTTTGTTTATATGATTGAATAATTTTTTCCCTTCAATCATTTTCTTGGTTGTGACTTAAAACTGAGATTGCAGAGCAACACCTAAACCATTCCTTTATATTATAAGCAACAAATACATAAATATTCAACATATTCACTGGTAGAAGTACATTTTATTGAATAACAAAGTTGTGGAAAAAAGTTTTTAAGAACAAAAAAAAACTTATTAACTATCTGCCTACTCTTTACATATTGATTTTCTAAAATTTATTTAAAAATACTTTACTCCACCATCTTTTCCACTGTACTCCCTTTCAAGCAGTGAGACAAAACAATATTCATCAGGAGACAGGCTTCATTTAATATAGAAAAATGCCAATAATTAACAAAGGTAAGTATATTTGTCTTTAACCCCAGTTTTATTTCCATGGAAATTATGAAGTCCCTATCTGGAAGACAGCAGAAGTTCATGTGCCTTTAATGGGTTATTAACTCGCAAAGTTACACATGCAATCAAATTCACTTTCTATAGATAAAAACACTGAATCAGTGATGTTGCAAATAGGAAATGGATTCTCTCTCTGCTGTCAAATTAATTCTCTCATGTGTCCTTTTTATAAAATTGGAAAGCAGTGTAGGTAGCGACCTAGACTTTTGACATTCTCAGGTATTTAAGTGTGTAGACAAATTAGAACTTCATGTTCAAATGTAGCTCAAAATTTGTCCCTCAGACCAAGTTTAAACTGAATTGTAACTTGATAGCCTGAGCACCTGGGTGGTATAAGGAGATACTGTCTATTTTTTTCTTAATTTCTACTCACCTTCTTTTTGGACTTCCCAGTATCAGTGAGCTTGATAATGGTAAATAAGATGGAATGAAGAAAAAGGGGACAGAGGAATTTTTACTTAATGCTCTGTGTAATTTTCCTTTAGTGGCTCAGTGACTTTTGGCATTTCTAGTTTCGGAATGCTAGTTCTCTCATGGGTTGCATTTGCAACTTTATAGCGTACTCTCTGTCCGATTCAAGCTTTCTTCATAGCACTATTTTCTGATATTTGCTGTGCAAACTCAGGCTGAATTGTGACAACTGCTTATCTCTTTCCCCTAGTGGTACATTACCAGTCGTTTCCTGCTCCACAAAAATCTGTCAATGAAGTTTTTCCAAGACAATTTAGCCCCAGATACCTTCTACAATGTCCCGGTGTATACTCTCATCCTGCATATAAAGAAATTCAGTTTGTAAACTATTTACTACTCTCTTCTAACCCTGTTATTATAGCTAGACCATAACCTTTACACTTCTCTGAGAAGTTGATAGTCATTTCTCTGTCCTACAAATTCCAGGAAGACTTTCTGGTGCTCCTTATCAGAATATAGAGGAACAACTATAAGTGTTTCATCTGGGAAGTATGATATAAGTTTATATTTATTCAAGAACTTCTCTGTTCACTTTATGTATTCCTCATTCAATTCCGGGGGAACAGTATATATCACCTTCATCACAAACATAGGATAAAGACATGCCCTTGAACTTCAGTAAATTATAATCAGAGTCTCTTCTTTGATTAATCTAGAGCTACTTCATCTATAGCCTAGACAGAAATATGGCTAGTATTTTCAGTTGTATCAATTAGAAATATATTGGTCTACAAAGTAATAAAATTGCTGACCAACAGGGATTTTAAAGGTAGCTGTTTATTTGTCTACTTACATTTATTTCCTAATTGTGCAGGAAGTCTGAAGCAAAGCGTGTAGGAAAGTTACCAATGAGTACTTTATAAAACTCTTATAAAAATGCTTTAGTTAAGTTGAACTAAAATAATATATTAAATAATAATAAGGTTTAATGACCTGGAAAGTCTTGCAGAAAAACTATTTTCCAAGTTACTTTGTTCAATATATGTTTGTTTGAGGTACGTTATAAGAATTGAAGGCTACATGATAGTCCGATGTGGACAACCTAGGTATACTGAAAAAAATATATGCATGCAATTTTATAGAAATATAAAATAATAAAAATATAGACTGTAAAAATTTTAAAGACCATATGAAATTAGAAGTTTTTCTGGATATCTTTGATTAGTTAATTTTTCTCCAAAAGCTAACTGTGAGGAAAGAAAAATAAAATTTCCCTACATCATAAAAACTGAAAAATAAGACACATTTTAAAAAAAGAGAGATTCAAAGTAAAATTGTCAAAGGACACCAAGTTGATAGTGCATCCAACTGGATTGTTTCTTATGCCTGGGTCCTATTACAATACATATATTTTGTTGATTTCTTTTTGATAGAGGCAATTCTTGGCTTCTATTTGTACGTATATTTTGAAAAATAAAGCTGCATCATCATGTGGTATCCATAACAATTTTCCACAAAAACTGCATTTCTTTTTCCAATGGTAAAATGCAATATATATTCCAATGGCAATATATGTCACAATACAGAATTGTGTGAAAAGGGCTGGGCTCGGTGGCTCAGCCTATAATCCCAGCACTATGGGAGGCCAAGGGGAGTGGATTGTCTGAGCCTGCAGATTTGAGACCATCCCAGACAACTTGGCGAGACCTCATCTCTACTATAAATCAAAATATTAGCCAGGTGTATTAGCGCAAACCTGTAGTTCTGGCTACTTGGAAGGCTGAGGTGAAGGATCACTAGAGCACAGCAGGTAGACGCTGGGGTGGCCGTGAGCATGCCACTGCACTCCAGCCTGGATGATGGTGTGAGACTCCAACTCAAAATAACAAAACAAAACAAACAAACAAAAGATGTGTGAAATGCATACAAACCTAGGGTATTTTATATTTAAATGATTGCTTCGCTGGTACTATTACTGCCTTTTCTCAATGTTTCCTTAGTTATGACACAAAATATTTTAAAATCCAAGTTATGATCCCTTTCATCAAAGATAGCATATGTGGGAAAAAAAGTATAGTGGAGAGTTAAATAATACAGAGGAACACAAAGCAGCAGATTCTGTGACAGAGCTCGGTACACAGATTCGCCTTTACTTATTTGGAGGGCCCTTGGGATCAACACTTGGAGAAGGAAGAAGAAAGAAGTCAGGAAGAGGAAAGAAGTCAGCAGAGAGAGTAGGTGAGTTGCAATGAAGGCCCAACAATAGTCTCTTCTAATTCCATGGGAATGTCCTGATTTGAGATGGCATGACTAGGGATTTCCACCCCTAAACAAGAAGAGGCATGTTCTTGGGCAAAAACACACATTTTGAGGGAGATTAAGCCCTGAAGTGAAGACTCTTTGCTGGTAGTCTTCCCAGCAGCTATGCCAACAAGTTTTTTGAAGAAAGTTCTTAGTAGTGTATTTCAGGAAGTGACAATATTTATTATTTTATTGAGTTGGGCAGCACATTATTTTCTTCTGCTTCCCACATTTTTAAAAATTAAGGTCGTTAAATAAAGATTTTTTCTTACAGTCTTAGTTTGTGCTACTTCAATAGAATACCATCAGCTAGGCAATTTATGAAGGACGGAAGTGCATTTTCACACTTCTGGAGATTGGGAAGTCCAAGATCAAGACACCTGCCTTTGATGTCTGGTGAGTGCGTTCTTCCTGTGTTCTTACATGACAGGAAGCAGAAGGGTAAGAGAGCAAGTTACCTAAATGCTGCTGTATAAACATTCGTTTTAATCTCCTTAACAAGGAAGGAGACCTAATACTTTGTATGGGTCCCATCACATGGCAATACTGGAATTTTGGACACTGTCAAACCTTTGCATTTGCTAAATTGAGGATGGTGTTAAGGGAAATCAACAAAGGACTTGAAACCCCTGGCATCATTAACAGTTGGAAGACTAATTTGTGACTAAACAGAAGAGATGAGAAGGTTTTGACTGAAATCAGAAAAGGTCTGTCACCTTGAGTGTGAGAATACTAATACATCACAGTCACTTGTCAAGGAGGAAACTGTGGACGGGGATAAACTGACTTATCATCACTTCCTCCTTCCCTCCACTGGCCTCCTTCCTAGTGCTTCCAATTGACTGAAATCAACAAAGAAATTATCTTCTTCAATCTCAGATTCTCTGGGCAAATAATAAACATGAATCTGGCCTACCATCATACTACTCTGAACATACCTGATCTCATCTGACCTCAGAAACTAAGTTGGTTGGGCCTGATTAGTACTTGTATGGGAGGCCAGGAATCTGGAAAAGAAGACGGAGAATATCCAGCACACATCTCTTTTCTGTGAAATCCAAGATTCAGAATAGATTTCAGAACCCAATCTTTGTGTCCACAATAAGCACCGAGAATTGAAACATAAATAGGGTGGTCAATAAATATAGGATTCATTAATCTTTAATAATTTACTGGATAGCATGTCTTGCTTTTTATTTTCTTACATTTTATAAAATTTAGTGAACCAGAGAATTTTCTCAAATATTCTAAGAATGTTTTCAGCACTACAGGAAAAGATACTTCCAAAGGTTCCCTCTGGCACAGCAGGAAACAAACAAAACAAAAAACAAACATGCTTTTGAATATCACCTCACCAACCAGTTTCCTAACTAAATATCATTTTTCCTTCAAAGAAAAGAATATAAAATAGAGAATTTATCAGATATATGAAAGAACAACTTTCTCAGGTTTCAAGTAATAAAATATAATGCATAGAAAAGGAATGCATAATGTTCCAATGTCACATTTCTATAAGTGAAACATAGCCAACCTAAAAGAGGAAAAACAATAGATTGCATTAAATTTAGCAATAAGTCTAAATGCAAATAATAAAATATATGAAGAAAAAGCCTGAGAACGTAATAGATGACTAATCACTTATACTATGCTAAGATATACATGTAATAATATATCTAATTACATGTGATATATAGTTTTTTATTATACATATTAAACTTCATTTAAACCTCCAAACCATATTTAAGTTGAATTGTCATTATTATGTCTGCTTTAGAGGTGAGATTTAAAGTACTGAGAGATTAAGTAAATTGGAATATTCTCATATTTATTTAAGCTGGAATCCAAATGCAAGTCTGGCTGAACAAATAAAATTCACATTATGTAAAATTATATAGAGAGAACCAATAATTGTATAAAATGATAAAATTATATATATTTATATACACATATACAATCAATAATTAGAAATATGTTCATTCTAATTGTCACAAATATTCAAATTGCATTACTACAGAACCTTTTCTTCTGTCATCACATACCTGGTATATTTTGTTAAGAACATAACAAAAATATTTTTTGTTTGAGTGGCTAGGACAGGAACTCAAATTGTCTGGGTAATTTTCTCACTCTGTCATATTTGACTCTATATTCTGAGATTTTTTAATGTGCCACAATTTTGAACTATCCTGCAGTTTTAAGTGGTCAATGTTAAATTTCAACATTTGAAGTTTAATTTTGTATAAACTGTAAACTACTCTCACTAGTTAATTTAGAAATATAAACAAATAAATAAATTCTAGTCCTTTGAATATTTGGCTTAAAAAAAAAAGCTATACCACCAAGAATAGCACATATCTTA
Source organism: Cephalopachus bancanus (assembly GCA_027257055.1). Lineage (NCBI taxonomy): Eukaryota > Metazoa > Chordata > Mammalia > Primates > Tarsiidae > Cephalopachus > Cephalopachus bancanus. The sequence continues at coordinate 7,028,888 of JAPVLO010000068.1, read as the reverse complement.
CTGCCTACTTGAAAGGACAAACATGTGTTGGGAGCCTTGGAGGCCTGCCTGATTGACAAAGTCCAGGTGCGCTGAGGACCCCCGGCCGCAAAGCGAGTCCGGGCAGCTGAGGCCCTTCTGTCTTCCATCTTTGCTGTTGGTACAGCTGAAGAAATTCTGTGCAGTCGTGGAAGAAGAAAATGGCATGTTTATGCAAAGTACTCACAGCTAACCTGAGAATGTCATGGTTCATTTTTCCATTTCCCACTATGCCATTTGGCTTTTTCTAACATATGCAAGGGTTAAACTCTGAAGCACATCAAGAATGCTTTCTTTCACTTGGTTATAAGTTACTAGATATTGCTTGAGTAAAAAATGATATAAGTATATTCACTCCTTATTTGATTTAGGATTATGTAGTTTAGTGTTTAGACATAAGGTTTTTTAGACGCACAAGTTTATAGTGAATTCATTATAAGTTCTAACACGTATATAGGAGTTATGTAGGTGATTTATAACTGTTTTCACTGACTTAGGATAAAGATTATCTTTAAGGTTTTTACTTAATTCAATAGTTAAAACTCTAAGTTAACGTTTATAGAGTAGGTTTTCACTGCACTCATAATATACTAATCAGACACTTTTATGATAACTTAGTTAAAGACAGAAAGCAACCTTGGGGGACTGGGAAACACTACTAAAAGCTTCTTTTGAGTTTTCTTTAGAAATAAACACCACAGGATAAGAGAAAAGTAACGAAGACACCTGGACAAGAAAGGCAATTAGAAAGCTCTGAAGGTCATAAAGCCCCAGGAGAAATACTGCTACATGAAGAACTTTGCACTTGGAAACTTTCTGGAGACAGTTCAAGGACTGTAATTCGGGACTTTGGACTGAAACTATTTGGCTTTATGAATAAGACTCGTTGTCTGAAAGTTTATAGGGTTCTTGGCTTGTTTGTCGCTTCTAGACCGCTAGATGGTGGTAACTTTTAAAGCATATGTACATGAAGGAATTTTCTTTGTTTTGCCCCTTTACGAACTAACATTAAGTTGTCATCTGTTCAGGAAGCAGGTGTCTGAGTATAATGCTTTTGTCTTTCGCCTATCCATCTCTCCTTCAGAAAAACCCACGACCTTGCGGGGCTGTACTCCCACAAATATGTATCTGAAGATTTTCAGATATTATTTTCTTTTTGAATGCTTTATCTCAATTTGATAATCCAAATATTATAGCTAATCTATATATATATCATCAGTGTGTTTACAAAATATCTCTAAGAAGGTTTTTTCATATTTGATTTTTGTCAGGCTTGAATGTACAATGTGATGCACAAAATTCATTTATCCTTTTAACTTTGTTATGACACATGTATTGTCTAGAAGATGACAGAAAAATAGGCATGACATCTGCCTTTAATGTCTAAAAAAGAGAGAGAGAGATTTGTCAAATCTCACAAGTAAACGTAAAATATTAACTGTGCTAATTGTTATAATGGTATGGTGCTATGAGGTCATTTAATATTGGAAGTTGATTAACAAAATTGATGAAGTCAATGAAGATTCCTTTACTGGTGACTTTGTTGAAATCATTTTTTATTCTCTAAATTCAATTTAACTTCTTCTCCAATCATATAAACAGATTGGTAGGAATTCAGTTTGCTAGGACTGAAAGCTCTGGCTCCTTAAATTTACTCTTCAGTTTACAGAAACTCCTGGTTCATTTCTCTGTGACTTTTTGCTACTGCCTGGAGCAATTCACTGGGATCTTGCTTCTGTTCAGATCCTAACTCTTATGTTCCCTGTCTTGACTGAAACTTGTCCTTCTTGAAGGAAGTCATTGCAAATTCTAATGATTTTGATCACTCCTCCTTTAATCATCATGATGTACAGTCACTTCCTTATTTAATTCTTAGTGGTTTTTGTTTGTTGTTTTTTAAAAAAGCAAGTTAATTCTACTTTTAGGACAAGGAGTGCCCAGTGGCCATTCATAAACCAAGCTTTTCCTTTGCAATAGAGGGAGGGGTAGTTTAATGGACTAAAGTCAGTTTCACTCCTAATTTCGTTCACCCTTTCCTTCTATAAATAATTACTTGAGAGTAAAAAATAAAGAGGTATTTCAATGAATTATCATGCCACACTCATATAATATTAATTATAAGTATATATTTAAGTGCTTAATGTGTTATAATTGAACTACAACAATCAAAATACACCTGGCTACAAATGAATAAAGGACAAGAATCTCTGTTCAGTTAGAACTTACATTTGGGTGATAAATATATTTTTACCTATTTAGAAGCTTACTAAATGCAGAAACATTTTTCTCACACTATTTATTAGAAATAATAAGTAGCATCATGGTTAAATATTTTCAAGTACGTCTCTTAAAAGTCAAAGACTTGTCTGCAACAGAATTAGAACTCAGCTTTTTTTTTTGAGTTGGGGTCTCACTCTGTCACCCAGACTGGAGTGCAGTGGCTGCTCCTGGCCACCGCAGCCTCAACCTGCTGGGCTCCGGCGATCCTTCCGCCTCAGCCTTCCGAGTAGCCGGAATTACAGTCAGGCGCTACCACGCCTGGCTGATTTTTTTATTTATTGTAGAGATGAGGTCTTGCCGCCCAGGTGGGTCTCGAACCCACAGGCTCAGGCAATCCACTCACCTCAACTTCCCAAAGGCACGGGATTACAGGTTGAGCCACCGAGCCCGGCTAGAACTCAGCTTTTGTTTAAGTAAATTAAAATTTAATTTATTTAACGTTTAATTGACTTTTCTCTTTGTTGGCTTCCCTTTGTTATCCAAGCTATTAATTGCCTGCCTCTCCTATTTAGGTGTTTCCAAATAGCCTTCTCTTTTAAATGTTTTGTTTTGGATTTTAATTGGTTTCTTAATTCCCATCTACTTTCAGAAGAATAGGTTTTAGTTACATGTGTATTCGTGGAAGGACAGAGGAAGCTTGCTATAAAATATACTCAAATTCAATTTAAAAAATCCATATTATTTCTGATCTATTTTAGACTTTGATTTTTTTCAACTACACATATCTTCATTTTCGTATTAATACAAATTTCTTTCTCATTTTTATTTTTTATTTTTGATTATATTGATAATTATTTATTATCTTATCTGAAAAGATGTAAATTTATGAAATACTTCCCATTCATTACCTAGGCTCTCTTTCCACATGCGTTACCATAAAAGTTAGTCTGTTGAAAAACAGTCAAATAATATGGGCAAGAACAGTGAAGGAGTATAATTCCTATGAGCATGAACGTGAAATATCAAGTAATCAATTTGATTTTGATGTGAAGTAGATCTGTTATTTGAGTTGATTGCGTGTACCATAGAACTAAAGAGAGTTTGAAATTTATGAGGCACTAACCTACCTGTAAGAACCTAGATGATTCCAGACGAATCTTACCCAAATACAGCCAAAGGTGAAATTTATGATACATTATTAAATTTTTTTCTCTTTATTTTATTTTAAAGATGTGGAGTACAAATCAGGAAAATGAAATTATTAAGACCAGCACTTTTTAGACATAGTCTCTATTTCCCCAGTAATAACATTTACTAATTTATAATAACTTATTTGCTTGTCTGTATCTCCTATCAAACATGAGCTCTATAAGGACAAAACACATATTTTATTTTTGTTTTGAACACCAAAATGTGTGTAGATTTTCATTAAACTTTGATAAATCAAGAGATAATATGAAGACTGCCTAATCTCCACTGGATATAAGCAAATACAAATGTCATTTTTAGGTAAGTTGTAGTAATAATAAACGTTGACTTAGAGTAATTTTATAATAAGATAAATCAAAATCTCTTCATAGCATACTTGCTGAATGGTTTCTGGGTTATACAAATTCTATGGCGTAGTGTGGACACATCTGGTGGCAAGGCAAGACTATGGTTTGTCTTTGCCTTTACCTGAAGAGATTTGAACTGCAGAAGAGAAAGATATCTTCAAAATATGGCATACATAACAAAGTGAATATAGACTGAACACACTTCCTTTCTTATCTCAACACAAAGAATTCACAATGACTCTGTACCTGGCTTCTGTTAGAGAAACACCTATCCCAGTAGTGCCAGTTTCAAGAGCTCGAAACCAAATGCAGCTCTTGTTCTGTCAGTGTAAGGAAAGACTCAAAAAAAGTAATAGGAATCAAAGGGCCTGTTTCTGCGGATCTGATCCTGCTTTGGGCAAGATAACAGGGAGAATGCTGACATTTGTGATGAAAGTCTTGTGAACAAAGGCTTTCATGAATGTGATTTATGGTAGCTGAGACTGTTATGGTGCCTGACCTCATTCAGTCACACAACTGAGATTGGAAAGTCTTATTTTTGTCCTAAAGTTTTTGGAGACAAAAGAAAAAAAAAGTTTGAGAAAGCAAATATAAAGCTATTAACGATTATAAAGAGTTTCTTTAGTTAAGAGATGAGTGGGGATTTCGTTTAAAAATATTCGAATTATAAAAAATGTGAGGAAAAAATACACTCCTTTTTTGTCATTCAGTCATTTTCTCACTAAGTTCTTTAGGGAGCCAGCCTGACTGAAGAAAAGAATCATTTTGCTCTGTCTTCTCCCACATGGTAACTGATCATTGCATCTGCAAGAAGAGGCCTATGGTTGTTCACTTGTGACAGCGATAGGGTAAAGAAGTGGAAAATAAAGAAGCGGGGAGGAAACAGACTTGTACAGCTCTTCAGTTTCTTCGTAGGAAGCCTATTTTTGACACATTTTTCAAGCTATACCCTGCTGGTAAGTGTTTATCAAAAGGAAATGATTAAATTTATTGATTATATATATATATATTATATATATATATATATATATATATATAATCCCATCTGCCTTTTTTTGAGTATTTCTTTCACATTAGAGGACTCAGAAGAACTATTCACAGGTTCCCTAAAGTCTTAGTATAAAGACAAGGGAAATGGGAAGTTTAACACTCCATATTAACTTGCAGTCTGAACCAGAGATCTGGACACGATGCAAAGTACCAAATGATAACATTTACACTTGTGTTTCTAATATCAGGACAAAAGACCACGGGCATTGGAAACATCAGTTTACCTTTCAGACAAAAACAAAAAATGTGATCTTTAAAATGACTTGAGAAGGACATTGAGGTACCAGCAAAACTTGAATAAAGTAGTAGGGTGTAGTGGCTCATATCTGTAATCCCAGCATTTGGGGAGGCTGAGGTGGGAGGTTTGGTTGAGGAGGAGTTCCAGAAGGGGAGGTTTAGACTTCTGATGGACACTTCCCTATTGGTTAATGGTTGGTTTTGTATTCCTTATTTTCCCTTCTTCCCTCCCAATATTTTAAAGTACACCCATACTTACACATAATGTCAACCTTGTGAGAATTCACTTTCATAAAGTCAAATTTACACAGAAATTTATAGAACAAATGAAAACTCTTCAAAATGTCTCTATGCAATTTGTACCTTCGCTATTGAAAATAATGCAAAAATAAAATATATAGCTGACAAATAAAAATAGTGATAAAAAATCTTACAAAAAGAAAAAAGTATAAAAAAATTTGACATGACAAAAGTATAATAAAGGGATGAATGATGGTCAATCGCATGGAAATGCTTTATAAGAGTTGGCTGACTTTCACCATCAGTAACTATATTTTGAAGACTTGCATAATAATAAGTAACGGCTTTCTTTTCTCTTTTAGGACAAAACTATTTTCAGAGAATATGTTCACTTTCATTTGCTACATGGAACTGATCATTTTTTAAATTCTGTGATTTCATGGGCAGCATAGCAAAATCATATCTCTATTTTTAAAAAATGAACAAAGTGACCATTTTTCTTAATTGTATTTTTATCTGTTAAGCACTGTTAAAATGTTTTAGTTCATGACTTGCATGCACCATCACTAAGATATTTATAAAAATTATCAATGTCAAATTAACACATAATACATCTTTAAGAGCCAATATTACCTGAAAAAACCAATATGGAAATAATTTGGCAATAATTTATTGATATAAGACTAAAATATATGTTACTATATTTATTATTTATTATTGTGGTTTGTAACATATGAACACAGACTAATTTGGTGACAAGAGTAACCTAATAAATTACTTTCTCATCACTGTATTATACCTTGCATTTTCCTTGACATTCAGTATAAATTTATGAATGAGCTTCTTTTAAAACAACTTGTCCCCTTACAGATAAGAAAAGCCTTTAAAAATGTTTATACCATATTTACTATAAAATAAAATTATAGAGTAATATCAAACACAATTTAATATAGAGAATAATGGGCATGGATATGTTATATATAATGATAATGATATATAATATATAATGATATATAATATATAATATATATTATGATATATATGTTACATATAATGATAATCTACAATATTGTTTTCTATTTGGTATAAAATATTGGACATTCAAAATTGCCTTACTTTATATATATCTTATTTTGTACAATTTTAACGTTTTTTTACATTCCAAATTTTTTCTCAATAGAAATGGGAAAAATATTTACCTGATTAATGGTCTAGTCTTAAAAAATGAAGTCATCTCAATATGTCACATTTGAATTACTAAAGTATATTTATTATTTTCTCTTTGTTGCCCCTCCTCCAGCATTAAGGCATCATCAGAATCCCTGTTCCCTGTGGTGCATTGTGCAGCACCATTTACTCAAGAGATAGAATTTTATACCTCCTAATTATGTCTTCTCTTCATATTTAAAGATTTGCTTATTCACTGTAATGCATTCAAGATGAAAACAGAGTTAATACTAGTCTATTTGGTGTAATCCAGATCAATTTTACTTTCATGTTTATATTGAGATAATAGAGATCTCTGGTACACAACTAGCAAACCAGTTAAGCAAAATATGATCTGATCCTCACTGAATCCTTCCAGAAAGTACATTAATGAGAAAATCATGAAAGTCACAATCCCAAAAGCCATAACCCTGAGTGTTGAAATTTAGAAATATAAAACTCCCCAAAATATCAATCTGGCCAATGGAATTTTAAAATTAAAAATAAAGTGTTTATATTTTTAAAGGAGATTTATTAGAGAAACATACAAAAACATGACAGAACACTTCATTTTCACAATAAAATAAGCAATAATAACATGCATGTTATTATAAACATAAGCATTCAGGTATACTAATGACTGTTGAATGGGTATAACAGTTATGAGCAGACAAACTGTGTTCATTTAAGAAGTCAAAAATATAAATATATAAACACATAACACTATGGTAATTGTGAGCACCCAACTTTACCATCGTAGTTACCTGAAGTATTGTGATGAACAATCTAAGTCTTTTTTGATTTTTAGAGACACGGTCTCACTCTGTTGCCCAGGATAGAGCGTAGTGGTGTAAACATAGCTTACAGTAACTTCAAACTCATGGACTCAGGCTATCAGGGAAAAGCCACCACATCTGGCTAATTTTTACTTTTTTTTTTTTGTAGAGACAAAATCTCACTATGTTTCCCAGTCTAGTCTAAAACTTCTGGCCTCAAGTGATCCTCCTCTCTGGGACTCCCAACACGCTGTGATTACAGGCATGAGTCACTACAGCTGGCAGCTATTCTACATCATTTGATTAAATGAATAAAAACCATGATGGGTGACTATCACATAACACAATCTCTCAAAGAGCTCAGATCTCAAGATATTTATTTTTTACAAATGTGAAAGTATAGAAATAATATTTAAACATATATTGAAAAATTTCAACATTTTGTTCTATTTTTACATTTTAGAATTATGAAGTACATATGAGAATTTGTTACATAGGTATATTGCGTGAAGGGGAGGTTTAGACTTCTGAAGAACACTCCACTAGTAGTGAGCATGGTAACCAATGGGTGGCTTTGTATTCCTTATTACCCCTTCTTCCCTCCCAATATTTTAAAGTACACACAGACTTACACATAAGGTCAACCTTGTGAAAATGCACTTTCATAGAGTCAAATTTGCACAGAAATGTGTAAAACAAATGAGAATTCTTTAAAAGTCTCTATACAATTTGTACCTTCGGTATTGAAAATAACGCGAAAATAAAATACATAGCTGACCAATAAAAATAGTGATAAAAACTTATCAAAAGAAAAAAGTATAAAAAAATTTGACATGACAAAAGTATATTACGGGAATGAATTATGGTCAATTGCAAGGAGATGCTTTATAAGAGTTGGCTGACTTTCACCATCAGTAGTAACTATAGTTTGAAACCTTGCATCATAATTTCCGTTTTTTTTCTTTTAGGAAACATTTATTTTCAGAGAATATGTTCACTTCCATTTGCTACATGGAGCTGGTCATTTAAAAATTCTGTGATATCATGTACACTGACATGAACTTTCCCTATTAAATTTTCCCATTTTTTATACTATGCTTCTTCCATGTTGTCTGGAGTACACAGAAATTCATTCTGCATTCACTCATACACTGGCCACAAATTCAGAGGGAATGGTACTCTTGATAGAACAGCAACACAATTGCGTCTTCTTATCCTACCAAGTAGATATTAGGATTTCACTGACTTCTTAAAGCAAATTTGACTTTAATTTATTAAAAGCTCTTGGAATGCCATCAGCTGGAAGGAATGCCAATGCAGGCGAATGACACATTTTAAAACTGAAGTTTTCATCATTACTGCACTGTGTGGCAAATCCATGCATCTGAATTTTCTGCCCAATGCAAGTAGGGAAGATAACAAGGTAAAAGATCTGCCTAACATGATGAAACTAACAGGATATAAATATCCTACATATCTAACCCCTTTCCCAGAATTTCGCTTTCAGGATATGAATTTTCAGGTTTGTAATATTTTCAGATTGTGATTTTCAGGATTTTAGTCATTTGGAATTTTGTTATTTTAGTATTTACACTCTGGGAATTTTTTGTGTTTAGGGATTTCAACATTTAGGCTTATTCAAGAGTGTACCTTTGAGATTATGATCCACATTAATATAGCTATTAGAGAGTCTGTATTGCAATAAGGGTCTTTGATCTCATTCATTTACTCCTCTCTCTCTCTCTCTCTCTCTCTCTCTCTCTTCTCTCTCTCTCTCTCTCTCTCTCTCTCTGTCTGTCTCTTTCTACAAGCCATTATCTTTAGAACAAACTTCTTGTGTTAACAAATCAGGCTGCTGAGGTTGATTTCATACACTCATTTCAGACTCCTTTGCTGCTAGGAAGCAGGCATGGTTTACAGACTTTGTCAAGTACACATGTAGATAAAAGACTTCAGTAAAAAAATAATACCATGGGAAATAAGCACCTAATCTAACCTGGGTACTCATTTTACAGCAAAATCGAGCATTCAGCTCATATTTATATATTCAACTAGTCTTATCATGTCTACCAAACCCTCAAAGTTCAAAACCTATGTGAAATAAGCTAGAGAACTTGAAGTAAATATTCTGCCTTAATAAAAAGTCTATCGTGATAGTTTTTAAAGAATTAGAATACATAAATATGGTAGGGGTAGAAGGATAAATTGAACTTCTTATTACAACTCCCTATTCATTCATAGATTTTTATTTTTATTTTTATTTATTTATTTTTTTTTGAGTTGGAGTCTCACTCTGTCGCCCAGACTGGAGTGCAGTGGCCGTTCCCGGCCACCACAGCCTCGACCTGCTGGACTCCAGCGATCCTTCCGTCTCAGTCTTCCGAGTAGCCAGAATTACAGGCATGTGCTACCACATGCGGCTGATTTTTTGATTTATTGTAGAGATGAGGTCTTGCTGCCCAGGCGGGTCTCAAACCCACAGGCTCAGGCAATCCACTCACCTCAGCCTCCCAAAGGCGCGGGATTACAGGCTGAACCACCGAGCCTGGCTCATTCATAGATTGTTAAGGCAAACTGAACTCTATTCTTTATCAGTCTTTGGACTCAGAGAAGACATGTTTACACCAGAGATCATTTAACCGGATTATAAAATTGCAACTTGATGTTTTTCATATCATTGGACAAATAGGGAAAAAAAGACAAAGAAAAAATAGGTGTGTAGTATATTAGTTGTATGATAATACTAATTACCACCAAAGTATGGAAAAATATTGCAGATGAAAAGCAAGCTTGGAAAATGTATATTCACTTTAGTGGCAGACACACAGACACACACACACACTTGGAAGTAAGTCTACTAGGGCTTATATTTCTAAAGCATGAAGGACTAGGTCACATTATCAGTCATAGAATCCACATTAAAATATTTGGAAAATTAAATATATGTATATTTTAAAAAATGAAAAAAAAAGAAGAAATGGCTAGAGATAAATGATCAGATAAACCACAGATTTTGTTTATGAAATCAGTACAGTTGTGCTCCATTTACCATATTACTTTTAAGCACACACAACTGTTATACATGCACATTACATACATGAATATTATATATACATGGTTTTCTATGTAAAAGAAATCCAAATTGTAAGTAAGCATGTTTCTTCTGATATTAGTGTTAAGGAATTCATTATCTTTGGTATCGCTATGCAACATGTCAGGTATATCTTCAAGCAATGAACATTTATTTAATAACGTTCATCTTTATATTTTGTGTTGCCATATTAGAATGCACCTATTCATGTTCTATCTTTTAATGCTGAGACAAAAGCTGTAGAGACTTTCTGTATTTAGATGTTTCTTGCATCTAGTTTCATCAATTAGGGCTTTTTATTCTCAATTTAGTGGCCATTATTAATGTATTTTGTAAAATTTAAGACTTTTAAAATTTGTTAAATATATAATCTAGCTTTAGATTAAATAAAATATACTTAAAAATAGACCTGTCCATTTATGTTTGAAATCCTTCTAACTCACCAATGCTCATTTTCATGTTTGAAGTTTTTCATTAAGAAATTAACCAGAATACAATGTGAAATGCAGCATTTTTTTTAATAATCACAGGATTACTGTTCTTTTTTTTTATTGTGTAACAGTTTTATAAGGCTTCAGAGATGATACATCCAAAACAAACAAAAATGAAGGTAAAACAAACACACAAAATTGTTCACATAATTGAACAAGGGAACACACATTCACATTTTTGAAAAATTGCAACTCTGTACTCATATGTACAGAACTTACTGTATCCTATGCAGATAATACCAAAAAATCATGGTTGTAACATTTTTTTTTCATTAATCAGTATTTTTATTATGGTTTTGTGGGGTACAGTTAAGGGTTAGGTGTACAATTACGTTTCATTCAGACACCCTGTTGATAAGAGGTGTTTCCCCATCCCCAGACAGATATTTCCTACTGTTAATCCCATCCCCCTCCCCCCCATAGTTTCCCAGTACCGTCAGTCATTTTCTTATAGTATTACATTGGATGTTCAAGGTCCATTATATGAGTGAGAACATGTGATATTCGGATCTTTGTTTCTGTGAGAGGTCACTCAGTATTATAGACTCTAGTTCCATCCAGGTTGCAGCGAAATTCATGATTTTGTTCTTTTTTATGGCTGCGTAGTATTCCATCGTGTATATGTACCACATTTTTTTATCCAGTCCCCTTTTGATGGGCAGCATGGTTGTTTCCAGGTTCTTGCTATTGTGAACAATGCTGCGATAAACATACGTGTGCAGGTATCTTTTTTATAGAGTGATTTGTGTTCTTCAGGGTATATTCCTAGTAGGGGGATTGCAGGGTCATATGGAAGGTCAATTTTTAGAGCTTTTAGGAATCGCCACACTGCTTTCCACAGAGGTTGCACTAGTTTACACTCCCACCAACAGTGTAGAAGTGTTCCCTTTTCGCCACACCCTCTCCAGCAGCTGTTATTTTTTGAGTTGTTGATAATTGCCATTCTGACTGGAGTTAGGTGGTATCTCAGTGTGGTTTTGATTTGCATCTCCCTGATGATTACTGAGGTTGAACATTTCTTCATGTGTTTGTTGGCTGCTTGGATGTCCTCTTTTGTGAAGTGTCTGTTCATATCTTTTGCCCATTTTATAATGGGGTTGTTTGTTTGTTTGTTTGTTTCAGCATGTTTTAGTTCCTTGTAGATCCAGGATGTTAAGCCTTTGTCAGACCTGGTGTTGGCAAATACTTTTTCCCAGTCTGTAGGCTGTCTCCCTGCTCTCTTGATGGTTTCTTTAGCTTTGCAGAAGCTTGTCAGTTTAATAAGGTCCCATTTGTCTATCTTCTCTCTTAAGTCCTGTGGGTTTCGGGTTTTGTATAGGAATTGGATGCCAGTTCCGATTTCCATGAGAATATTTCCTTCCTTTTCTAAGGTTCTTATGGTTTGAGATTTTACATTTAGGTCTCTGATCCATTTGGAGTTAACCTTAGTGCATGGGGATAGATAGCAGTCCTGTGTCAATCTTCTGCATGTGGTCAGCCAGTTTTCCCAGCACCATTTACTGAATAGGTTTTCCTCTCCCCATTGGTAGGTGGTGGGGGCTTTGTCGAAGATGAGTTGGTTGAGAAATTGAGGTTTTGCTTCTGGAATCTCAATTCTGTTCCATTGATCTATATGCCTGTTCCTGTACCAATACCAAGCTGTTTTGATGATTGTAGCTTTATAGTAAAGTTTGAAGTCTGGTATTGTGATACCACCTGCTTTGTTTTTTTTGCTGAGGATTGTTCTGGCTATTCTTGGACGTTTGTGTTTCCATATGAATTCCTGTGTTGTTTTTTCTAGATCTGAGAAGAATGTTGTTGGTAATTTAATGGGTATTGCATTGAATTTGTAGATTGCCTTAGGTAAGATGGACATCTTCACAATGTTGATTCTTCCGATCCATGAGTATGGGATATTTTTCCACTTGTTCATGTCAACTTTGATTTCTTTAAGCAGTGTTTTGTAATTTTCATTGTAAAGGTCTTTCATGTCTCTGGTTAGGAAGATGCCAAGGTTTTTCATTTTTTTTGTGGCTATTGTGAATGGAACTGTGTTTTTTATTTGGGTTTCTGTTTGTTTATTATTGGTGTAGAGAAATGCAATTGTCTTTTGGACATTTATTTTGTATACTGAGACTTTGCCAAAGGCTTTAATCAATGTAAGGAGGGCCTTGACAGATTCTCTTGGGTTTTCAAGGTACACCATCATATCATATGCATAGAGAGATAACTTGACTTCATCTTTTCCTATTTGAATACCTCTGATTGCCTCCTCTTCTCTGATTGCTTTAGCCAGGACTTCCAATACTATGTTGAACAGGAGGGGAGAGAGTGGGTATCCTTGTCTAGTTCCAGTTTTCAGGGGAATTGGTTCCAATTTTTGTCCATTTGGGAGTATGCTGGCTGTGGGTTTCTCGTAGATGGCTTTATTATTTTGAGGTATGTTCCCCGTGTGCCTAGATGTTCAAGGGTTTTTATCAAGAAGTGGTGCTGGATTTTATCAAAAGCTTTTTCTGCATCTAGTGATATGATCATGTGGTTTTTGTTTTGACATCTGTTGATGTATTTAATTACATTTATGGTTTTGCGAATGTTGAACCAGCCTTGCATGCCAGGAATGAAGCCTACTTGGTCATGGTGGATGATTTTTGAGATGTATTGCTGAATCCGGTTTGCTAGGATCTTGTTGAGAATTTTAGCATCTATGTTCATCAAAGATATTGGCCTGTAGTTCTCTTTCTTTGTTGGATCTTTACCTGGCTTGGGTATCAATGTGATGTTGGCTTTGTAAAATGATTTGGGGAGAGTTCCATCTTTTTCAATTGCCTGGAATACCTTCAATAGGATTGGTATCAGCTCCTCCTTGAATGTCTTGTAGAATTCTGCTGGGAAGCCATCTGGACCAGGGCTTTTTTTTGTAGGAAGTTTTCTTATTATGTAGTCGATTTCCTTGATTGTTATTGGTTTATTTAGGGTCTCAATTTCTTCTTGTTCCAACCTAGGTAGGTTGTGTGATGTCAGAAAGTCCTCCATTTCCTTATGGTTTTCAAGTTTGTTTCCATACAAGTGTACGTAGTAGTCTCTAATGATCTTTTGTATTTCTTCAGGGTCAGATGTGACTTCATCTTTTGTGTTTCTGATTATGCTGATTTGTTTTTTTTCTCGTTTTTTCTTGGTCAGTATAGCTAGGGGACCATTAATCTTGTTTACCCTTTCGAAGAACCAGCTTTTTGTTTCATTGATTTTTTTGTATTATCTTTTTGTCTTCTATGTCCTGGATTTGGGCTTTTATTTTGGTGATCTGGATTCTTCTGCTGAAATTAGGGTTTTTGTGGTCTTGCTTTTCCAGCTTCTTTAGGTGGCTTGTTAGGTTGTGAATTTCTGTTCCTTCCATTTTCTTCATGTGTGTTTATAGGGAAATAAATTCCCCTCTTACTACAGCTTTCAGGGCATCCCAGAGATTCTGGTAAGAAGTTTCTTCATTTTCATTTGTTTCCAGGTATCTTTTGATCCCTGTTTTGATTTCGTCAGTGACCCAGGAGTTGTTTAGCATCATGCTGTTTAGTATCCATGTCTTTGTGGGTTATGGGGGGACTTTGTTGGTGTCAATGTTTATTTTTATTCCACTGTGGTCTGAGAAGGTGTTTGGTAGAACTTCGGTCCTTTTAAATTTGCATATGCTTGATTTATGGCCGAGTATGTGGTTGATCTTAGAATATGTTCCATGTGGTGATGAGTAGAATGTGTATTCTGTGGTCTTTGGATGGAGTGTTCTGTAGGTATCAATTAAGTCCATTTGGTCCAAAGTCACTTTGAGGTTCTGGATCTCCTTGCTGATTTTTTGTCCTGATGATCTGCCTAGGTTTGTGAGTGGGGTTAAAGTCCCCAGTTATGATAGTGGTAGAGTCAATATCTTTCTTTAGTTTTCCAAGAAGTTGCTTTATGAAAGTTGGCGCACCTATGTTGGGTGCATATATGTTTAGGATAGATATTTCTTGTTGATGGATTGAGCCTTTTATCAGTATGTAGTGGCCTTCTGTATCTTTTTAATTTTTAATAGCTTGAAGGGTATTTTGTCTGAAATTAAGATCGCTACTCCTCCTTTCTTTTGTATTCCGTTCGCCTGAAAGTTTGTTTCCCATCCTCTTACTTTGAGTCTGTGGGTGTCCTTTCTAGTGAGGTGAGTCTCTTGAAGGCAATAGATTGTTGCCTGATGATATTTTATCCATTTTGCCATTCTATGTCTTTTCAGTGGTGCATTTAGTCCATTCACATTTAGGCTAATAATTGAAATGCAAGAGTTGATCCCTGTCATAAGGTTCTTACAGAGCTGATCCTGTTTATTTGTTGTCTTTCTTTGGGTTTTGGAGTTGGTTCATGTGTGTTTTTAATCTTTTGCCTGTACTCTTGTGAAGAATGCTGTTGTTCTTTTTTATTTTTCTTCTGTGTGCAGTACTTTCTTAAGTGTTTCTTGTAGAGGTGGTCTGGTGGTAGCGTAGGTTCTTAGGGATTGGATATCTGGAAAAGATTTCAATTCTCCCTCACTAATGAAGCTTAGTTTGGCTGGGTAGGTTATTCTCGGTTGAAATTGTTTCTCTTTTAGAACTTTGAAGATAGGGCTCCAGGCTCTTCTGGCCTGAAGGGTTTCTGTGGATAAATCTGCTGCTATTCGAATTGGTTTTCCCTGGTAGGTAGTCTGGCCTTTTTCTCTTGCTGCCTTTAGGATTTTTCCTTTCATAGCTACTTTGTTTAGGCGAATTATTATGTGTCTGGGAGTTGGTCTTCTCGTTTGTTGTCTTGCAGGGTTTCTCTGAATCTCTTGTGTTTGAATTTTTTCATCCTTAATGAGATGAGGGAAGTTTTCTTGAATGATTTCATGAAATGTTTGTTCCAGCGTGGCTTCTGTTTCTCTTTCTGCCTCAGGAAGCCCAATTATTCTTAGGTTTGGTCTCTTGAAGTGATCATTCATCTCTTGCAGGTTTTGTTCTGTCTTTTTGAGCGTCTTTTCTATGCTTTTGACAGTTTAGGTTAGTTCTGTGGTTTGGTCTTCGAGCTCTGAGATTCTTTCTTCGGCTTGGCTGATTCTGCTTTCCATGCTTATTAGTCTGTTGTTCATTTCCATCACAGTATTCTTTACTGCTGTCATTTCTGATAACAACTCCTTCCTATTTTCCTCTTGTCTCTCCTCAATTTTTTTAATTCTCTCCATTAATGTCTTGATGTCTGGGTTTGTTGCATGTAACCAGTCATTCTGGGGACTCTTCATTGTCTGTGTTCCAGAATCTATTTTCTCAGTGTCTGATTTCCCAGGGATCTGTGTAGGACCTATATTCCTCTTTTGATTTTTCTTCATTTGTGCGGTTTTTTCTCCCACTCTACTTTTTCCTTCCCTCACATCACCGTCTTCTTTAATTCTGTTATTCAGGGGTAAAGGGATTGGTTTTACTTATGTTTGTTCAATCTCCTATTCTTTATGTACGTCTTCTTACTTTGTTCAATTCTGAAGTTGCACTGCAGGTTGGAGGTGGTCCTTTTTGCAGTTTTGAGATGTATTTAAGGGGAGAGCTGTGATTCAAAATCTGTCTGCAGGTCCTGGTATTCGCTGACAGGTATGTGGATAATTTGGAACCCACTTCCCATTGTCCTGGAATCTGTCCATGCAGTGGGGCTGTAGGTTTACTCCCTGAAATAAAATGTGGTTAGCAGAGGGGAGAGTATGGAGCAGATAGTGGGTTGAAAGGGGAGTGGAGAGATAGAGGAGTAAGGGGGAAAACAAATGAGTGTGCCAACAAATAGAGAGAGAGGCCTATACTGAAACAGATAAAAATGATAGACCACAGCTACAGTCGAACCAACTCTCATACAAACAAAAATAAAACATATAGTGATGCTAATATACAAGCTAACCAACCACCTTGTTAGTGTGCTGTTCCTCTATACAAAGATATGGTTTACAGAGAGAAGAAAAGAGAAGAAAAGGAAAAGGAAAAAAGAAAAAGGGAACAATACAGTATGAATAGAATTAAGTCATTAAACTGACTTTGAGACCTTTCGTTTAAGTCCAATGCCCTTTCAGGTCTGATTTCTAGTTTTCTTTTCAAGCTGGTAAATGAGTTTACAGTTAGAGTCAATTGCCCCTGATCTGCTGTGAAGGACAGTTCAGATCAACCTTCCTTCAGCAGTTTGGTCTATGTCTTTATCAAGCTTGTTTCTCCCGTTTCGGTGTTGTTACCTTGAATCACCAGCAGGTGGTGCTATCTCATCTGCTCGCCCCAGAGGGGGTGGGGCCGGACAGGAACAAGATGGCTGCCTGCCTCAGAGCAGGCAACAGGAGCCCCATGCCAGGCGGGCAGGACAGTCTCAGATGCAGGATAGGTGGCAGCGATCCCAGAAGATCTTCCCTGAAGCAGTTCATTGTGGATCTCCTCGGCCCACGTGGTGCGATATGCTACCCCTCCCAGAGGCTGCGGCGTTGGTGGCGTTGGCGACAGCAGCGGCAGCGGTGGTGGGGGGAGGGGTGGCCGCGGACAGCCATGGCTGCGGCGGCAGGACCATTTGGAATGCAGTCAAAACTGTTCAGTCATTCCGATGTCAGTGGCCGAGCTCTGTCTGTAGAGCAGGCTGTGATGCTGGGGTCCCCAGCCCCCTGGGGCGAGAGTCAGAGACCCACTGCAGATCTCCCTTGCAGAGGGCTTCAGACGCCGGGTTGCCCTGTCGCCATCTTACCCCGCCTCTCGATTACTGTTTTTTTAATGAACCAGAAATTCTTTTATCTTTATACCAAAATAATCCATCAAGTTAAGAACAGGGATGAAACTATTCCAGTATTCTCTATTTGTATTTCTCTTACATTTAATAGTAGAAAAATATACTCATTATTTTATTACTGAGAGTTCACTGGTAATGTCGCAAGCATAGAACAGATCATCTCTGCTTGTGCCTGTATCCCTCGTACTGATACAGGAATTTAACTGAGTCTAGAGCCAGTTTTTTACCCGTCAGCTTGTTAAGCTGCATATGTCTGAATTGTACTGCTTGGATAGTTTTGAACGTTCATGCTGTAAACCCTTAAGGCGGGGATTATTTTCATGGGAAACTGCACAGTACAGTATGTTTTACCAGCACATAATAATTAATAGTATCAGAATTCCCAAATGGAAGCCAACTTGACTTTTGCGCATCACATATAAGGAATCAAATATACCACAATGCATTTTTCATTCATCATCTCTTTGAGAAAAGCTATTTAACTCACATTTCATTATCTGATGGAAATCCTGGAGAGGCACAGAACTTTGTTATTAATTGAATACAGATTAACCTTTATTTTTAAATTGCCTCAGAGGAGACTATTGTGTCAAATAATCCGTATAGAAAAGGAAAAGAGAGCTAATTACTGACTGATAAATACATTCTTATTCTCAGCACACTATGTGTGAGTCCAGAGTTCTTGAAATATAGCCAATGATGACACATTTTCAAATCTAGGAAATATGACAAAATGACATTACTTGCAAATCTGAAAAAAAAATGTGTTCAGCCTTAATGCAGCATGTGCTATGTCAATGCCACTATGTCTTAGTGTAGCTTTGCAATGAGTTCATTGCAAAGCAAGTGAAAGTAGGTATTTATTAACCTCTTCTTGGAAATGACTTTTAGAAATACTCTTAATTATGGAATGTATAGTTATCGATTTCAAATAATTCAATTCTGGTGTATAGATAAAGAGGGACAGGAGAATCTCATTTACAAGAGACAGAGTAACCTGAAAGCCTAGTCACCATTGTGTTGGTTGTTTTATTTCATTTATGTGTGTCTAAGGCCCTTTTCCTCATTTAAGCTAATTCTGAATTTTCAATGAGGTACAATGCAAAGTTCTCCACAGGAAGAGATTTGCTTTTTTTCTCTGAACTTTTATGCTGAAGTTGTGATTCTTCTATTCTTTTTTAAATAGCTAGCATCTGTTCATACTTACTCTTTCACTGTCCTTGTTGCGGATGGTTAGGAGAATGAAACTAAGGTGGTACAAGAGAATATCTTCCTTCCTTTCTTAATAACCAGTATTCAAAACTAAAATTTCTGAAATTATAATAAAATATTGATAAATAGGCATTATTAAATGCTAAATTTTCATAGCTTGATTAAATTTATCTTCTTTAGTATCTTCACATAATGCTATTTTTAAATCTCTTAGATTCACATCAATTGTCCCAGGGATTGAGGCAAGACTAAGGAAATTAACTAGCAAACCTAAGAAGTGTCTTCACAAATCGATCCTATGTATGGTTGATAATTATTTTCCTGTAATTGTATTAGTCTAATCAATACAGCACTATTGATTGCGGGATAACTAATTAGTTAAAGTAGCTACCTGTATAGTTTAGACTTCTATCCCCCTTGAGACCAACTTCTATGTCAACATTATATGGCCATATTTTGTAACCTTATGTAGAAGAAGGAATGGATGAAATGAGTGTATGATTTTTTTAAAAGAAAAATCCCAATCTGCCCATATATCTTAATCGTATTTTTGAAAAAATATGGTTGTCTCAGTTCATGTTTTTAGTGTGCTTTTACAATTATAATATTAATATATGATTTATATACCTTACACAATGCTAGTGATATTAGAAACGTATTAAAATGTTCAAAATTGAGTTGTATAAAGATGACACTGGTTTAAAATTTAGTTTTAGAAGCAAGAAGGGGAAATTATGTTCACTTTTATAATCTTTGCAGAAAAATTTCAAAATTTTATGTTTATTTGAGCTGCATAAAACATAGTGTTTGGATCAATGCAGATTGATCTTTTATTCCATATAGTCAGATTGTTTCTCAGTATCTTCTGCCATGGACATACAATTTTTTTCTTAAAAACCACATCTGGTTCTTTTTCCACTCATGCCTTAACAGAATTGGAATAGATTCTCTGAATCTAATGCTTTCACTCAATATCATCCCAGCACATTCCAGTGTTTTATAACCAGAGACAGGGACCGTGCCAACTAAGTTGCAACCACTGACTCAAACCAGTTGAAGGGATAAATTTAAAAAGATAAAAGAAGCACATCAAGTTGGATCTAAATGTACAAAACAGATGCCATTAAAATATTTTAACTTAGTAAAATATTTTGCATATTATCTTTATTTTAAGTGTCAGGTTATCTTAGCATTAAATAGGTATTATGGGAAAACAAATCCAAGATGTGTATTATTTTGTGGAAACTTCAACTTAGTTGTAGCCTTCACTTATTCTTATAGAATTATATTTTTTACCTGAGAAATATATTAGCATATATAAACAACACTGCCATCAGAAAACTAACCATCTGATTGACGACTTGTAGCATTCATAAAAATGAGCTATGAAGCAGCATATAAAAAATAAGCTACATGCTTATAGTAATATAGTGGGAATGAAGAAAATTTTTGAAGGATATAGATTATAAGAATGATCTTATTTTCATAGAGTCAAACAGTCATTCATCTCCAAACTACATCACATTTATAGATGGAAAAGGTGAGTAATTGCCTCAACACTGGCGAGCTGCAAAACTGCCTTAATGATTGGGATACAAAATAAGGAATGAGAGATGTGGAATTTGACAGGTGTCTGATTTAGATTCAAACACTAAAGCCAAACATTTTAGAAGTCAGAAGAAATTGGTGCAGTGAAAAATATTAATCAAGACCTAGTTTTCACCACTGTTAAATTCAAATTATTTTTTTCACCTTTGGAAAGTTCTTAACTTTGCTTGAAATTTCTTAAGATTTTGTGTAATGTAACAAATTCACACTAAAAACACGCTTTTTATACTTATATGACATCTATACCTTTCTTCCTCTTGCATTTAATAGGAAACAATTATGTTTGGTATAATTTTTTCAAGAAAAGTGTACTGCTCCCCTAAACCCAAGATAAGCCATTTCTAAATTAAGTCGAGTGTTCATATTTATCAATTATTGCTTTAAGAATAAACATATAACCTAACTCTAGTCTTAAGTGTCATGAAGACTTTAAATTTGAAGGATTTTGCACTCAAGAGATATTAAAATTTCTAGTCTTTCCTTTTGCCTTGAATTTGATACTGACATGAGTCTTGATACTGTAACTTCTTTGATTATGAGACAACAAGCTGAAGACAAAAGGCAATTAGACAATTATGGAAAAGCAAAATGAAATAAAGCTGAGGTGAGTGGATTGCCTGAGCCCGCAGGTTCGAGACCTGCCTGGGCAGCAAGACCTCATCTCTACAATAAATCAAAAAATTCAGCCGGGCGTGGTAGCGCATGCCTGTAATTCTGGCTACTTGGAAGGCTGAGGCGGAAGGATCGCCGGAGCCCAGCAGGTCGAGGCTGCAGTGGCTGGGAGTGGTCACTGCACTCTAGTTTGGGCTACAGAGTGAGACTCCAACTCAAAATAAATAAATAAATAAATAAATAAATAACACATGGATCATTAATGTTTTCTCTGAGAGACAGAATGTAATCTGGAATTGTCTATCTCCAGACTTACCACTGAGATGATTGCAAAACCTAGAGGACTACATAAAAATGCTTAAGCCAGCCTGGCTCCGTGGCTCAGCCTGTAATCCCTCTCCTTGGGAGGCTGAAGTGAGTGGATTGCTTGAACCCGCGGGTTCGAGACCCGCCTGGGCAACTTAGTAAGACCTCATCTCTACAATAAATCAAAAAATTAGCCGGGCGTGATAGCACGCGCCTGTAGTTCCAGCTATTTGGAAGGCTGAGACAGAAGGATCGCAGGGCCCAGCAGGTTGAGGCTGCGGTGGCCAGACCGGGAGCGGCCACTGCACTCCAGTCTGGGTGACAGAGTGAGACT
The DNA here is from genome assembly GCA_027257055.1 of Cephalopachus bancanus. Classification (NCBI taxonomy): domain Eukaryota; kingdom Metazoa; phylum Chordata; class Mammalia; order Primates; family Tarsiidae; genus Cephalopachus; species Cephalopachus bancanus. The sequence goes on along the minus strand of JAPVLO010000068.1, from coordinate 7,007,184 downwards.
CCAACTCAAAAAAAAAAAAGGGGCTGGGCTCCCGCGATGCTTCCGCCTCAGCCTTCCGAGTAGCCGGAATTACAGGCACGCGCTACCACGCCCGGCTGATTTTTTGATTTATTGTAGAGATGAGGTCTCGCTGCCCAGGCGGGTCTCCAACCCGCGGGCTCAGGCAATCCACTCACCTCAGCCTCCCAAAGGTGCGGGATTACAGGCTGAGCCACCCAGCCCGACCGGTAGACATAATTCTGCTATAACATTATTAAGTGAGAGAAAATATAGGTAGAAAAAGCTGAAATCAGGGTGATTCTATTTACGATGATAAGAAAAAGATAAATTTAAAAAGTAGGTTAAAAAGGATACTAGGAGTGTGGGAGGTGGGGAAAGACGGCAGCAGAGCCAGTCGGACTATGCGAGTTCCTGTGTGAGTGAGTGAGCGTGTGGAAAATGTTGTGTATGTGCTGGTGAGCGAGTGGGTGTTTGAGTGGCTGACTGAGCGAGGGCTAGGGAGTTGGTGGCCAGGGCTCTACTGGTGCAGCAACTGATGCACAGCGTCTGGGCTTGGACTCTGGTGATTCCCAGGACGCAGAAGCCAAGCACCAATTTCTCTTAGTTCCCCCCCGCCCCCCTTTTTTTTAAACCAACAAACCTCCCTGGCAAGAAAAAGCTGGGAGAGACTGTGTAAGTGGGGCTCGTGAGCGGGTGGCCAGGCCCCTTGTGCAACAGCAGGTGCTGCAGCTTCTCTACTTCATCTCTGACTCTTCCCCGGTTGCAGAAGTGGGGGACCATTGTTTTTTCAAAATGGATAGGAGTTTTCCTTCGGAAAAGCGGCAGGGAGACACTATTGCCCCAGGTACTCCATCACCATTGAAACAGGAGAGAGACTGCTCCTGGCTTTGCCTCATCACTTCAGCACCTTGCAGGGCGCTGGAAGAGGCTGCAGAGGAAGTCCAGAGGCAAGTTCCCATGGAAGAGGACAAGAGAGGAGCCCCACCACCATATTGAAGGCGGGGCAGGAAAGTGCCCCAACTTACTCATCACAGACCAACAGATCTGATCTCTGTGACTGGCGGATCAACTACTCAGGGCTTGATCGTCATACCAAAGGGAATATCCTGAGAGCACAAGCTTCAGAGGGACCTGACAAGTGCTCAGTTCCAGGCGCCCCACCCCCTACATTGATCCAGCTGTGGGACAAAGGGTGTGGCCAGAAAAGAAGTAGGAAGAACTCCAAAGAGATCAGGGGTGAGTCCAGGGCTGACCCAAACCCCCTCCTTCCGAACAATCCTCTGAATGCCAGATCCACATTGAGAGGAACAAATCCAGGCAGAGCCTGGATGTCAATCACAATAAGGGAGCTCCATTCCAGGAAAGACCTGGCTGTGGCACCCCAGTGAGAGAACATACTTGGGGAAGAGACAGTCCCGTACCTCCCCACCAGAGATCTCCCTGACCATACGAGAGTGGAAGAGGAGGCCTGCAGCCCTACCCACCTCCACTGTCACTCCTCCTTCCCTGCTTCCTTCCCTGAGGAGAGAGTGAAAGAGGTGGCTCTGCAGGAGAGACCTGATTAGAGGAACAATTACAGAGCCTGCCACAAGAGGGCAGGGTTTTCTGTTTGTTTTTGTGTTTTTGTTTTTCCAATTTTCAATTTTTATTTAATTAAAATTTTTTTTGACTGTTTGCTTGTTAGTTCATCTATTTTAAAAATATTTTTCCTTTGTGCATAAATGTGTATGTGAAGGTTTGATCTGCATCCCCCCCGAAAAAACATTTTTTTTTTTTCAAATATTTCTTGCTCAGCCTGTAATCCCAGCACTTTGGGAGGCCAAGGCGAGTGGATTGCCTGAGCCTGCGGGTTCGAGACCCACCCCAGAAACTTGGTGAGACATCATCTCTACAATAAATAAAAAAATTAGCTGGGTGTGGTAGCACATGGCTGTAGTTCTGGCTACTTGGGAGACTGAGTTGGAAGGATCGCCGGAGCCCAGCAAATGGAGGCTGCGGTGGCTGGGAGCGTGCCACTGCACTCCATTCTGGGCGACAGAGTGAGACTCCAACTTAAAAAAAAATTATTTTCTTTTTCTGTTTCTTCTTTTGTTGTTTTCTGTTTTTGTGTGTATGTGAAGGATTGAGTGTTCATCTTATGATTTTTTGTGGTTGCTGGTTTTTGTTCTTCTGGATCTTTTTTATATTCCTTTAAGTCAATAGATGTGTGAGGGTTCAACCCGAATCCCTCCCCCCTTTTTTTCCCCTTTGGTCTTTCTGTTTTTCTTCTCTATTCACTTTGTGCTAGGCATGTGTGTGTGTGCTTAGTTTTCTTGGAGGTCTTTTTGTTGCTGACTGTTTTGTTTCACTTTGTTGTTATTCCAGTTTGTTTTGGAATGTGTGTGTGTATGTGCTCAATTGCTTTTGCATTGGTTTCTGCTTTGCATCGCTATATAGAGAGGTAGTAGGAAGTGGATCTCAGGGAACACATACTGCAATAAGTGAACATTTTAATTTGCAAGTGGTATCTGATTCCTAGTGCCCCATCCCCCACTTTATTCAAATTTCAAAAACTACAAGAGACAGCAAATCATCCCATCCACCATCCTATTTCAAAATATAACAAATCTAGAGCCTGGATCAAGAAAGACTAGAGGTCTGAGCAAACATCAGAAGGGAAAACCTCTCCCACTGGCACTGAATAACAGAACTAAGGAGAAAAACAAGAGATCTGTCACAAATTAGGAAAAGCCAAAGGAAGACCACAGGAAATGTCAAGTGTACCAAAGACAAAACTCCTGAAAAATCAGACCTTGGTGCCTAAACAATGGAAGTCACCAAAGACTCCCCAGAATACAACAGGGATTAGGGAATGGTTGGAAAGAGTGACTAGGACTCAAGAAAGACAATATGCAATATTGAAAGAACTTGTAACAGAGATTTTGGCAATATAAAAAGTCATCCAGTAAATAAATAACAAAATGACAAGCATGGAAAGCAGAATTATCTAACTGAGCAAAGAATCTCAGAACTTGAAATCCAGAACATGGAATTAACCCCATCTGTAAAAAACATAGAAAGAAGACTCAGAAAGAAAGAACAAAGACTACAAGAGATGTGCGATTATATCAAGAGGCCGAACCTACACCTAATTGGTATCCCAGAAGAAAAAAAAGGAAATGGAGAACAACTTGGAGCAAGTATTCCAGGAAGTAATCCAAGAAAATTTACGCCATCTCACCAGAAATGTGACTAGCCAATCATAAGAGATACAGAGGACCCCCAAAATGCATCAAATGAGAAAATCAATGCCTAGACACATAGTAATCTGCCTACACAAAGTAGGCACAAAAGAAAAAAATCCTAAAGGTAGCAAGAGAGAAAGGTCAGGCTACCTACTGGGGAAAACCAATATGAATAGCAGCAGACCTATCAGCAGAAACAGTACAAGCAAGAAGGGACTGGAGCCCTATATTCAAAGTCCTCAAAGATAAACAATTTAAACCAAGAATTTCTTATCCAGCCAAGCTCAGTTTCTTCAGTGATGGAGAATTAAAATCCTTCCCAGACATCCAATCCCTAAGAGATTATGCAGCTTCCAGACCAGCTCTATAGGAGACACTTAAAAGGGTATTAAGCACAGAAGAAAGAAGCAAAAGATTGATCACACACTTCACAAGAGAACAGCAGAGAACAGAATCAGCAAAGAATACAGTGCAACAATAAACTTGAAAACACACACATATATTAACTCCAAAGCCAAAAGAAAACAAGCAAAGAAAAAACTTTATAAGAACCTCATGACAGGGATAAACAATCATATTTCAACAATCAACCTGAATGTGAATGGACTAAATGCATCACTGAAAAGACACAGAATGGTGGACTGGATAAGAAATTATGACCCAATTATTTGTTGCTTCCAGGAGACTCATCTCACTTCAATTGACAGACTTAAAGTTAAAGGTTGGAAAATGAGTTTTCAGGCAAACAGATCACAAAAGAAGGCAGGAGTTGCAATCTTAATATCAGACAAAACAACTTTTAAGCTATTAAAATTTTAAAAAGATGCAAAAGGACATTACATAATGATAAAAGGTTCAATTCATCAACAAGAAATATCTATCCTACACATATATGTACCCAACACAGGAGCACCAGCATTTATAAAACAACTATTAAGTAAACTAAAAAAAGATATTGACGCTAACACTATTATAGCAGGGGACTTGAATACCCCACTGACAGTCCTAGATAGATTAATGAGGCAAAAATCAATAAGGAGATCCAGACACTAAACTTGACACTCAATCAAATGGATTTAATAGATACCTGCAGATTATTCCACCCAACAACCATAGAATATGCATTCTACTCATCACCACATGGAACATACTCCAATATTGATCACATCCTTGGCCGTAAATCAAGCATAAACAAATCCCATAAAGTTGAAATCTTGCCATGCACATTCTCAGACCATAATGGAATACAAATAAATATCAACACCACCAACATTTCCCCAAAACCCACAAAGACATGGACACTAAATAGCATGATGCTAAATAACTACTGGGTAAACACTGAAATCAAAGTAGAAATTAAAAGATTCTAGGAAACAAATGAAAATGAAGAAACATCTTACCAAAACCTCTGGGATGCCCTGAAAGAGGTTCTCAGAGAGGAATTTATATCTCTATGTGCACACATCAAGAAAATGGAAAGATCAGAAGTTGAGAGCCTAACAAATCACCTAAAGGAGCTGGAAAGAGAAGACCACCAAAACTCCAACTTTAGCAGAAGAATCCAAATCACAAAAATAAGAGCACAAATACAGGACATAGAAGACAAAAATATCATGGAAAACATCAACAAAACAAAAAGCTGGGTCTTTGAAAGAATTAGCAAGATTGATGGTCCCCTAGCCAGAATGACCAAGAAAAAGAGAGAAAAAGTCCAAATAAACACAATCAGAAATATAAAAAGATCAAATCACAACTAACCCCAAAGAAATACAAAAGATTATCAGAGATTACTATGCACACCTATATGGAAACAAACTTGATAACCTACATGAAGTGGAGGACTTTCTGACATTACACAACCTCTCCAGGTTAAAAAAAAGAAGACACTGAGACACTAAATGGACAATAACAACCCAGGAAATTGACTCTGTCATACAAAAACTACCTACCAAAAAAAGTGCTGAACTGGATGACTTTCCAGCAGAATCTACAAAATGTACAAGGAGGAGCTGAAGCCAATCCTACTGAAAGTATTCCAGGCAATTGAGAATGATGAAATTCTCCCCAAATTATTTTACGAAGCTAACATCACACTGATACCCAAACTGGGTAAAGATCCAACAAAAAAAGAGAATTACAGGCCAATATCCCTTATGAACATAGATGCAAAAATTCTCAACAAGATTCTAGCAAATCAGATGTAAAAACTCATCTCAAAAATCATCCACCATGACCAAATAGGCTTCATCCCCAGGATGCAGGGCTGATTCAACATCTGCAAGACCATAAATGTCATAAAATATATCAACAGATGCAAAAACAAGAACCATATGATTATCTCATTAGATGCAGAAAAAGCTTTTGATAAAATCCAGCATCCCTTCTTGATAAAAACCCTCAAACTCCTAGGTATAGAAAGAACATACCTCAAAATAGTAAGTGCCATCTACAATAAACCCACAGCTAACATATTGCTAAATGGACAGAAGTTGGAAACATTTCCCCTGAAAACTGGAACAAGAAAAGGCTACCCACTCTCACCCCTTGTTCAATATTGTGTTGGAAGTCCTAGCTTGGGCAATTAGACAAAAGAAGAAAATCAGGGGTATCCACGTAGGAAAAGAGGAAGTCAAGTTATCTCTCTTTACTGATGATATGATCCCATACCTTGAAAATCCAAGATAATCTGTCAAAAACCTGCTTGCACTGGTAAAAAACTTTGACAAAGTCTCAGGGTACAAAATAAATGTGCAAAGGCAGTTGCATTCCTCTACACCAACAGCAAGCAGACAGAGAACCAAATAAAAAGCCAAAATTCCATTCACAGTAGTCACAAAATATAAAATAAAATGTAATACCTCAGCATCTTCCTAACTAGAGAAGTGAAAGACCTTTGAAATGAGAACTACAAAATGCTGCTTAAAGAAATCCAAGAAGACACAAACAAATGGAAAAATATCCCATGCTCATGGATGAGAAGAATCACCATTGTTAAAATGTTCATCCTACCAAAGGTAATCTACAGATTCAATGCAATACCCATTAAACTGCCAACATCATTATTCTCAGACTTGGAAATGACAATACAGAAATTCATATGGAATTTGAATAGCCAAAACAATCCTTAGCAAAAAAAAAAAACAAAGCAGGAGGTATCACACTTCCAGACTTCAAATTTTACTGTAAGGCTACTGTAATCAAACAGCCTGGTATTGATACAAGAACAGGCACATAGACCAATGGAACAGGATAGAGATTCCAGAAGCAAAACCTCAATTCCGCGACCAACTCATCTTTGACAAAGCCTCCAACAACAACCACTGGGGTGAGGAGAACCTATTCAGTAAATGGTGCTGGAAAAACTGGAAGAAGAAGATTGAAACAGGACCCCTACCTATCACCATACACAAAAATTAACTCTAAATGGATCAAAGACCTAAATGTAAAACCTCAAACTCTAAGAATCTTAGAAAGCGCAGGAGACACCCTTATGGAAATTGGAACTGGGAACCAGTTCCTATTCAGAATCCTGAAGGCCAATACCTTAAGAAATAAGATAGACAAGTGGGACCTCATCAAACTAACGAGCTTCTGCAAAGCAAAAGTGAAAGTAAAAAGGAAACATCAAGACAGCAGGGATTGCAGAGTCATAAGGAAGGTCAATATTTAGAGCTTTCAGGAATCGCCACACTGCTTTCCACAGAGGTTGCACTAGCTTACACTCCCCACCAACAGTGTAGAAGTGTTCCCTTTTCACCACAGCCTCTCCAGCAGCTGTTATTTTTTGAGTTGTTGATAATTGCCATTCTGACTGGAGTTAGGTGATATCTCAGTGTGGTTTTGATTTGCATCTCCCTGATGATTAGTGAGGTTGAGCATTTCTTCATGTGTTTGTTGGCTGCTCGAATGTCTTCTTTTGGGAATATACCCTGAAGAACACAAATCACTCTATAAAAAAGACACCTGTACACGTATGTTTATCGCAGCATTATTCACAATAGCAAGAACCTGGAAACAACCATGCTGCCCATCAAAAGAGGACTGGATTAAAAAAATGTGGTACATATACACGATGGAATACTACGCAGCCATGAAAAAGAACAAAATCATGGATTTCGCAGCTACCTGGATGGAACTAGAGTCTATAATACTGAGTGACCTCTCACAGAAACAAAGATCAGAATATCACATGTTTTCACTCATATAATGGACCTTGAACATCCAATGTAATACTATAAGAAAATGACTGATGGTACTGGGAAATTATGGGGGGGGATGGGATTAACAGTAGCTAATATCTATCTGGGACTGGAAAACGCCTCTTATCAATAGGGTGCCTGAATGAAACGTAATTGTACACCTAACCCTTAACTGTACCCTACAAAACGATAATAAAAACAATGATTATAAAAAAATTAAAAAAAAAAGCAAAAAGTTAAAAAAAAAAAAAAAGACAGCAGGGAGACAACCCACAGAATGGGAAAAAATATTTGCCAACTGTATATCTGACAAAGGCCTAACATCTAGGATCTACAAAGAACTCAAACACACCAAAAGGAAAAAAAAACCAAATAGCCCCTTTAAAAAGTGGGCAAAAGACTTGAATAGACACTTCTTAGAAGAAAATATTTGGGCAGCCAACAGACACATGAAAAAGTGCTCAGCCTCACTCATCATCAGAGAAGTGCAAAACAAAATCACATTGAGATACCAACTAATCCCGGTAAGAATGGCCATCATTAATAAAACAAACAACAGATGCTGGTGAGGATGTGGAGAAAAAGGAACATTTCTACACTGCTGGTGGGAATGCAAACTAGTGCAACCTCTTTGGAAGACAGTGTGGTGATTTCTGAAAGAACTAGAAATTGACCTTCCATATGACCCAGAAATTCCCCCACTGGGAATATACCCTGAGGAACTCAAATCATTCTACAAAAAAGATACCTGCACACGTATGTTTGTTGCAGCTCTATTCACAATAGCAGAAACATGGAACCAACCATGTTGCCCCTTGAAGCTTGACTGGATAAAGAAAATGTGATACATATAGACAATGGAATATTATGCAGCCATAGAGAAGGACAAATATATGGACTTCACAGCAACTTGGATGGATTTGGAGTCGATCATACTCAGTGATCTATCACAGAAACAAAGAACAGAGTACCATATGTTCTCATTTATAAGTGGAACTTGAACAATTATAATACTATAAGAAAGCATTTGGCAGTAATGGGAAACTGTCAGGGAGGGGTGTGGGATTGGCAGTTGAGGGAAACTGCTGCGGGAGGGAGGGGCATACCTCATTAACAAGGGTATCTGCATAATCAATGTTTGTATACCTAACCCTGAATTTTACCCCACATCTTTTTAATAAAAAATAATAACAAAAAAGAAAAAAAAAGAGTAGAAATATCAGCTATACTAGCATATGTCAATGGATAATTGACTAAAGAAAATGTGATATATATGTACAATGGAATACTATTCAGCCATATTAAAGGATGAAATTATGTCTTTTTCAGCAATATGGAATCAAAGGACATTATTTTGAGTAAAATAACTCAGAAATGGAAAGTCAAATATCACAAGTTCTTACTTCTAAGGGAAAGCTAAAAAAGATGTGCACACATGGACATAAAAATGGAATAATAGACACTAATGATTTGTAAGGGTAAGAGGTTGAAAATGGGAGTGAGGGATAAGAAATTTAGTGGACACAATGTAGTACACTATTTGGGTGATGACTGTACTAAAAGCCCATCCATCAACACTATGTAATATATATATGTAACAAATGGCACTTGTACCCTGTGAATCTATAAAAATAAAAGATAATTTTAAAAAAATTTAAAATGAATATCATTTATATACTATAAAATGTAGGCTTTTAAAGTATACATTAAGTGTTTTTTCTTAGGATATTTACAAATTTTGCCACCATCACCAACAACTGACTCCAGAATATTTCCATCACACTAAAAAAAGACACCATACCCATTAGCAGTTATTGTCACTACCCCCCTTCCTGAACCCTAGCAACAACCAATCTATATCTTGTTTCTATAGATTTCTTTATCCTTAGTATTTTTTATTAAAAAAAATCATACACCATGGTCATTTGTAACTGGCTTCTTTCATTTAACGTTTTCAAAGTTGAGCTGTGTTGTTGAATGTACTTTCTTCCCTTTCATATCAGAGTAGTATTTCTTTATGTGGATATACTGCATTTTGTTTTTCTCATTTTTTATAATATACACATGTATATATAAACACATACAATTTTTGTGATATATGTACATTTTTGTTGCATTAATTATTTTGTAAAATACAATTCAGTGGTGCTAATCACAGCCTCACAATGTTGTGTTACCATTATCACTATTTCCAAATTTTTTCCATGATGCCAAACATAAACTCTACTTATTTAAGGTATAACTTTCCATTACTACATTCCAATCACCTGTCTGTATAAATTTGCTTATTTTCTGAATATTTTATGTAAGAGGAATCATAATTTATTTTTATGTATCTGGATTATTTCACTTAGCTTAATATTTTCAAAGTTTATCATGTACCATGTTTTGTAACATCATTCATTTTGGGGCTAAATAATATTCCAATGTATGCATAAATCACATTTTGTTTATATATTTATCATCTTAAGTACATATACACTGTTCTCATTGTGATGGCTCTCTCTATCATTGATGGCTGATAATGACCACATTTTTCTCAGTTAATTGGTTATTTGCATATCTTCTGTGGAGAAATGTATTTTTCTAATCTCTTATCCATTTAAAAAAATTGAGTTATTTATTCTTTTGTTGCGGAGTTTTAAGCATTCCTTATTTGTTCTGGATTTCTGGATATAGTCTCTTATCAGATATAAAATTTACAAATACTTAATTTCTTGAGTTCTTTTTAAATTTTCTAAAGTGTTCTTTAAAGCACAAGCGTTTAATTGTGACAAATTCCGTTGTGTCTATTTTCTTTCTTTTGCTATTTGTGCTGCTGAATTCATCAACTAAACCAGTTCACCATTTTTGTTGTTTTCTAAGAGATGTTTATTTCTAGCTCTTACATTTAGGCCTGTGATCAATTTAGAACTAATTTTGTATATCTTGTAACGCCCAGATTCACCTTTATTCTTTTGCATGTTTTTCCAATTGTACTAGCCCTATTTGCTGAAAAACCTATTTTTATGCCATTGACTTCTTTTGGAACACTTGTTAAAATCACTTGACCATAGATATTTAAGTTTATTTCTCAACTCAAATCCCGTTCATCAACATGACTTTCCCTATGACTTAACCCACTGCCCTGGTTCCTGTAACTTGAATTAAATTTTTAAATTTTTAAATGTGAGATCTATAACGTATTCTTTCTCTTCAAGATTGTGTTGCTGTTTCTAGGTTACTTTGCATCTCCACAAGAATTTTAAGGTTAAATTGTTGATTTCTACAAAGAAAGTTGCTGAAATTTTGATAATCATAGCAGTATCTGTGGGTTAATTTGAAGAGTCTTGACATTTTAAAATATTAAAATTGTTCCATGAACATGAGGTATATTTCCACTAATTTAGACATTCTTGAATTTCTTTCAATGATGTCTTGTAATTTTCAGTGTACATGTCTTGCCATTACTTTGTTAATTTTATTCTAAATTATTTTATTCATGTTTATGGTATTGTAAATAAAAGTCTAAAAATTTTATTTTAAGATTGTTTATTGCTGGTATATAGACTTACAATTGATTTTTATTTATTGGTTTTCGATCCTATAACCTTATTGTACTCATTTATTTATTGTAATGATGTGTGTGTATGTGTGTGTGTGTGTGTGTGTGTGTGTGTGTGTGTGTGTGTGTGTGTATTGATTTGTAAGAATCTCAATATACAGGGTTATGTCAACTGCAAACAAGGAAAGTTTTATTCAGCCTTTCCAATTTGAATGTCATTTATTTCTATTTCTTACCTAATTGTTTGGATAGCACAATATTGAATAAAATGGTGTGAGTGGACATTTTTGTCTTGTTTTTACTTTGTGATAAAAGCTTTTACTTTTTTAGTTCTTTTATTTGGTGGGTGTTCACCATCACTTCTGAATGCTATTATTTTTATTCTGATGCTCAAAAGTTTTTAAAAATGTGTCAAAGAAAAATATCTTGTGTTTTGCATGTCTGAAAGTATATTTTGTATTGCTCTCAATTTTAATTGATAATATAAATTGATATGATGTTAGATATTAAAATCAATATTTTTGGAATATCTGGTGTTTTCTATAACCCTTTATTGCTGAGAAAATATCCACTACCAGTCGATTTTTATTTGTAAAATAGCTGTTATAAATGTCTAGAAGTCTTTAGAAATAGAAAAATATGTTCAAAATGTATTATTTCCAGAAATGAGAGCGGGTACATATTTTTAAACTTAATAAGTGCAATAAGTTCCCAGAATGAATAATAAAAATGACAAATATAAGACTATAATCAACAATATCGCATATACATATATATGAGAGAATACTTATGCATATAATATATGCATGTGTTTTTATCCTATCATATATATGTTCATATGTTTATATATATTATTCTGTCGTATCATACACATATTTGTATATATCTATGTTTAAAGAGACAGGTAAAGATACAAAAGGGAGAGAAAAGAAACTGACAGATATATGAGAAACGTATATAAAGATACAAACTACACTGTTAACCTTAGCTTAAATCATTTTAGGACTATAATGTCATGTGAGTTGACCTGAGAGGATAGGGATAGGTGGTGAGCATATTAAAAGAAAATAAATATTTACGTAAGGAATAAGATTAGAGACATGGTCAGGAGCCTAATCAAACAGTATTTTAGGCCAAGATAAGACTCTAAGTGCTATAAAAATTCACTGAAGGCTGTCAACATGAGAATGACACATTTGGATGAGATCTTAGAATAGATTACACTAGGAGTACAGAGGAGTTGGTAACAAATGCAGAGAGAACAGAAAGGATAGCACATGTGAGAGATTATGACTTGGGTTGACATTTTGGGGGCAAAAATAAAAAAAGAGTGGCTGTATTTTATATAGAGGAGAGTGAATAGACAGGGCCTAGGATATGTTGAAGTAGGGAAGAAATGAAGGTGGTAATAGAACAGCATGAGACACTGGAAATAGGGTGGATACAAAAATAATGACTCACACATTTGCAGCATGTGAAATAGGGTAGGGGATGTGGAAAGCTAATTGCAAATGAAAAGATAATGACACCATGTATATGAGTTATCAGTTCGAGATCCAAATTTATGACAGTTAAAAGTCAAATTTGGGGTTAGGTATAATGGGTTAATTATTTCCTGAAAATAGTAGCATCTAAGTTGAGATGCAAAGGATGTATTTTCTAGCCTAACATTCTTGACTTCTGTGTAAACAGCACTCTCTGATTTTTTAGGCTTATCTCCCAATCTTTCTGATCTTTTGTTCTATCAATATTGATTTATTTATTCTTCTTTCAAAGTTTCTGCTGTGTGCTATATCCACTCATGTTTATTATGTCACTATAATGAAAATATTAATAAAGCATGCAATTAGATTGATATTAGTAATTCATTCATACATTTGTTATTAATCTCCTATTTATAAAACAGAATGGAATGATTGTATTTTCTATATAAGACAACAATGTGCCCTATCTGATACACAATATGCAAATACATGATTTGTCAATGCTTTAGGTTGTAAAATGAGACTAGAAAACATCAGTTTGGCTTGGTGTGATGACTCATACTTGTAATCCCAGGACTGAGGGAGGCTGGGGTGGGAGAATTTCTTGAGTCCATGAGTTCGAGACCAGACTAGGTAACATAGTGAGATCTCACCTCTACAAAAAAAGAATTGAAGAGAAATCTAGTTGGACATGGTGATGCATGTATGAGTCCCAACTAATCGTGAGGCTGAGGCAGGAGGATTGTTTGAGCTCAGGAATTTGAGAGTTCGAGGCTGCAATGAACCATGATTGTGCACTGCACTCCAGCCTGGGCAACAGAGTGAAACCCCAGCTCAAACAAACAAACAAACAAATAAGTAAATAAATAGATCCTATCATAAATTTGTGTTTAGAATGTTATGAGTATATTGGTAAAGACATTTTAATAGTTACCTTGCAGAATTCACCAGTCATATTCTGTTTCTTTATCATAATTTATGCAAGTAGAAGGTGGCTGTTTAAACTATTGACAGTACCATCAATTGGATACATATTTTTTCTATAAATTCTACTACATTATTTCATAGTTTCTCTACATTGTCATTTGATTTATTTGACATATTAAATATGTTTATTTCAAAGTTATTGTTAGATAACTCAAATATCTGAAACAAAGTATTTAAATATTTTGCAACTACTTGTATTGTTTATTGTTCTACTTTGTTTTTAGTTATTTTTGGTGCATTTACAAGCTTTTTTTTTCCTTATTCAATCCCAGATACACATGCTTAACTATAGAAAAATATTCAAGCCATTGGATAGTATTTTCTGGTCCTGAAAGGAATTTATTTTTCCTCTGCTAAGCAGAAGAGACAGAACTCCTTAAACCAATTAGGCTAGAAATTATTTAATTTAGGTTTTAGGCTTGGCACTGGCTGTTAAATTTTCTGTCCACTCTTACTTCTAACTTGTGCCACTGAAGAACTCAAGGTGCTCTCCTTTGCCTTTTCTCCTGGTATCTACTTATTAAGTAACACCTGTTACTACCTCAAGGGGAGGCGTACGAATGCATGAAGGATAGAAAATAATAAAACAATAACACCATGAGCAGTAGTCCCAATGTTAACCCAGTGAATGGTGTGAGGATGTCAAGGTCATCAAGAAAAGCACAAATCATACAGACACTAGATGAAATGACACTTTATTCACATAGAGAATAAACAGAGGAAGACCACCTTCAACAATGAGCTTTAATTCCTGGTGACTGGTAGATATCACCCTATAGCTAAAGCAGGGAGATGGTCCATATTCACCCATCTTGTGCTAAAAGTATAGTATCCTGTTTCCTTTTTTTTTTTTAAACCAAGGTTAGTTATAGCAGTGAACTTGACCAATGCCAAAAGACAAACACCTTTAAGCTGAAAAAAAGTATACCCCAAACCTGAAACAGGTGAACATATTCCCAAACAAGGCAATATGATCAGCACAAGCTGTGAGGGCTCATTATATCCAGGTAAGTAAATGGTCCAAATTAGAGGTTCACTCATGCAACCATGCAAGAGTTTGCAGGCTCACATGACTACCTTTTTCACCACCACTAATGAAAAGTTTTTCTTTTTAGCATCAATAGCCGGTCAGCTCACAATTACCACTTTTGAGGTGACAAATGCCCTGAAGTGAAAAATAGCGTCCAATAAAAGGCCCACATCTGTAAACATTCCTCCTTTCTAACCTCTTACCACACAAGTCCTGTTGTTACCAGTATTCCTAGAAAATTGTATTTACTAGATCTTATTTTATATTTTATTATTTAATTTTGCTATTCTTTTCAGTAGAAAGACTATTCTGTAGTTCATAGTTTCTCAAATCAGAAAACTATGTCTATAGATTGTAAAGTTAAACATTACAAATAATTTTTGCTAAATTATATTTATTATATTTCACAGTCTTAACCTAATTTGGGAGATTAGGAAGTTTCAGAGTTCTTAAGAATGGATTTAGCTTTGATCAGATGGGTTATACTACAATCACACATACAGAAAGTCTACAAATTTGTTAAAAAAACGTCGTTGATGAAGAACCCCACTCTAGTAGGGATAAAGGGGCTGAAATTATTCAAATTGTAAAAAAATCTCTTGGCCTTCAATTTATTGTGCATATAAATCAATGTCAGAAGGAAATTTATCTTTCTGTGCAGGTGGTTTTCAAAAGCAATCAGTAGCCGGGTTCGGTGGCTCAGCCTGCAATCCCGCGCCTTTGGGAGGCTGAGGTGAGTGGATTGCCTGAGCCCGCGGGTTCAAGACCCGCCTGGGCAGCGAGACCTCATCTCTACAATAAATCAAAAAATCAGCCGGGCATGGTAGCGCATGCCTGTAATTCCGGCTACTCGGAAGGCTGAGGCGGAAGGATCGCCGGAGCCCAGCAGGTCGAGGCTGCGGTGGCCGGGAGCGGCCACTGCACTCCAGTCTGGGCGACAGAGTGAGACTCCAACTAAAAAAAAAAAAAAAAAAAAAAACCAACCAAACAAACAAACAAAAGCAACCAGTGAGGTCAATGAACAAACAATAATATCCCAGAGTCCTATAAATCAATGGACTGAATGGAGACTTCCAGGAAGTTGAAACTGATCTGTTCTTATAATATGTTTTACTCTTATGATAAATTCACCTGGCAATATATGAACAGATAAAATTTAGGATTTCTATAGATCCACGGTGGTTGTCATGCCTCTCATTTCCGTCTCCTCATGATAAGTGGGAATATCATGTCTAGCCCGACTTTTTATTTTATCTTGGGTATGTTGGGAGTCCAGTGATTTTTCTTTTTAATTCTTTATTCTCCGGATCAATAAATGATGACAGCCAGGCTTGGAGGCTCAGCCTGTAATCCCGCGCCTTTGGGAGGCTGAGGTGAGTGGATTGCCTGAGCCCGCGGGTTTGAGACCCGCCTGGGCAGCAAGACCTCATCTCTACAATAAATCAAAAAATCAGCCGAGCGTGGTAGCGCATACTTGTAATTCCGGCTACGTGGAAGGCTGAGGCGGAAGGATTGCCGGGGCCCAGCAGGTCGAGGCTGCGGTGGCCGGGAGCGGCCACTGCACTCCAGTCTGGGCGACAGAGTGAGACTCCAACTCAAATAAAATAAAATAAAATAAAATAAATAAATAAATGATGACTCTGAACAATTGTATCTGGATCTAATGTAGATTATAAAATTATGAATTATGATTCTGACATCATGATTAAATGTATCTTTGAGTATATTTTGCATGTATGAGGTACATGTATTATTGGAACCAAGGGGAAGAGCATGGGGAATTGGTTTCAAAAATTATTTATTCCTATATTTCATTGCAATGTGTCTTTATGGTTCCATTAATCGGTATCTATTTCTCATTGCTTCAATCTGGATTGGCCTTGTGATTTGCTTTGACCAATATGATGAATCAGAAGTGCTGATCAGTGAGTCTTGTCTGTTTCGGCCTCAAAAGGTCTTGCACATTTTATTCTGTTCTCCAGGACGTATATCATTCCATGAGAACAAGACCACCTGGCTAATAGCTAGCCAACTTCCACATATGGAGTGATGTCATCCTAGATCAGCCAGACCTCAGTATTTTTGCCAGCTTCACCCTAATGCATGAGAGAGCCCATCTGATGCCAAAAGAACCATTATAACCACTTGGTTTAGTGGTAGACTCATTAACAATAATAGATACTTATTTTTAGAGCCACCAATTCTTCTGGTGGTTTGTTGGACAGCAATAACTACTTAATATCCCTCTTTCTATGATTTTCCTCAAAGTTTTAAAATGCAGTTACTTTAAATATTTGAAGTATATAACATCTAAGCTTATTTATTAAAAATATCATTGTCTTATGCTCATCCTTTTTGAATATTTCTGTCAGATTAAAAGTGAATTCAATATGATTTTTATCAGATGCAACGCTTGAAAAATTATGTGTTCCAATATTATTTTTTCCCCACATTTTATTATTTACAAGTTCTTAAACTTTGGGACATGATCTCAGCATGGCATTATGTGAAACATTATCATTAGTACCTATTTTGTTTTGCATTAAATGTTCTTATATACTTCACAAACTTTAAAAAATCTTATATTCATCAGTCATATTTTTGTATCATATATGGAACTTTTGATTAAAATTCTACTTCTTAGTCAATAACAGACGTGATTACTTAAATTTCATCTTTTTTGTGACCATCTGTTGCTTTCTGCTCTTTTTTAGCAGTTAATTTTATACATAACATAATCTGCATTTGAAGATTTTATTACAAGTTTTTGATGAATCACTTCAGTTTATCCCATTGACTTCTTCCTGAAACACAAGCATATACAATTCAATCTCATGTAGCAAACCCTGACTCATGAAAAGTAAATAGTAAATGAATAAATGCATGCTGAAGCTATTATAAAAGTATACAGCTACAATCTTATTTATTTTTGTGTCATATCTATTTTTCTACAATGATTTCCAAAAGTTCTGGCTGAATTTCTCACCAAGGTTTTACTTATTATGACATAATCTAATAAATTAGTTGTAGAGAACTCCTCCCATATCCACAGTTTTACTTTCTGCAATTTCAGTTACCCATGGGCAACTGTATCCTGAAATCATTAAATGGAAAATTCCGGAAATAAACTATATATGACTTTTTAATTAAGCACCATTCTGAGTAGCATAATAAAATTACATATCATCTCTGTCTTTCCCACCAGGTTGTATATCATCTCCTTACCCAGCATCAACAGGGTGTTTATACTGCCTGGCTGCTAGTCACTTAATGGCCACATCAGTTATCAGATCCTCCTTCTAGGTATTGCTGTGCTTGCGTTCAAGTAACATTTATTTTTCTTAGTAGTGCCCTCAAAGCACAAGAGTAGTGATGCTGGTGTGTTATTATAATTGCTCTATTTTATTATTATTGACTGCTAATCTCCAATCATACCTAATTTACAAGTTAAACTTTATCACATGTATGAATGCAAAGGAAAATACATAGTATGTATAGGGTTCAAATCTATCCACTGGGAGTTTTTAAATGATCCTCCGTGAATAGGATCCTCCGTGAAAAGGTGTACTGTATTATGCTACTTGCAACATACAAGATTACTGATCTAGTGGATTCTACAAATGCTGAGAGAAAAGTTGGCAATAATCCTCCACCTCCAGTACTTCAACCAAAGCAGTAGAGTTCAACTTAAAAGTCATTCTCTCTCTCTCTCTTCTCACCCCCCTACACGAATACAAGCAATGCACACATCTATTTAATATTTGATGTTTAATGTGCCCAGAGTAAAAGCATTTTATCTTGGTAAATGGACATTCAAAGAAAGACCATGATAACCTTTATTTTGCCCAATTTTGAGATATCTTTAAACATGCAGATAAGTTCTAGGCAATAGTACATTAGCAAAAGTTTTAAATGTGAAATCCATACTGGGCTCTTCAATTGTGGAGCATGACACCTGGCCTTGCCAACTGCCATCCTTTCCCTTACTTACTCAACTCTGGTCACACACCAGCTTCTCCATTGTTCCCTCAGTATGCCAGGTGCATTACCACCTTAGGGCTATTTCACTGCCTGTTACTTCTATCTAGAGCTATCTTGCTCCCTAAATCCATAGTACAAGTATCACCCTGCTTTCTAGTCATTGTTCAAATATTATATTCTCTATGAAGAGTATCAACTCACAGACTTCAACATTTATTTAATTTAAATGGCTACTGCATTACAGAGAAATAATTAAGATTAATTTTGCAATTTTCCAGTTGGAAGACAGTGAAGCCTTAACTCAATGAAGTGATAGTCATGGTGGATACAAAGGGACATATCAGAGAGATGTTAAAGATGCCTACAGCTTAGATTTTAGTGACAAATTGGATTCAGAGAGCTGAACAAGATGAAAGTCTCTGGATTCACACCGTTACTTTCAGTTTTGGTTATTCAGTTGATGGCATTAACAAGAAAGGTACTACTTTTAGAGGAAGATAATTCAAGTGGGAAAATTGCTATTACCAACGTTTAACCTGTTAAAATAACATTTGACTGTACATGTGTATACTTTATGCAATTTATATTTTGTTTATTTAAATATGTATTTTTTACTTAACTATTCTTAACTTTTTATTATTTGTACCATTATTCATGCGATTCATGTTCTTAGTATATGTATCTAAACACTGATAATTCAGTACTAAAATTTAAGTAAGAATAAATTGAATCCTACATGTAACATAGAGGAAAAATATAATTACATTAAAATAATAAAATTTGAATGCATAATTATTTTCATATGCTAAATTTATTATATAATATTACTGTACCACATTTTTACAATGTACAACACATTAGTATAATTTTCTTAGAAATTGTATCCTTTTATTATTCAGTTTCCCAACTGAAAATAGTTGGTACATTCAAATTAGTATATAACTCAAAGGATGTATTATAAAATAAAGTATTTAGAAAATTATGAATAGGCCATAGAGGAAACACATGGGATAATGCATTAGCACAGGCCTATTAGTAACAAGGTTTGCAATTCTTGCAAAGAAAGGGAGCAAGTTGTTACCAATCCCCCCAAAATGTTGTTACCAAACCCCAAAAAGTTGCTACAAAACCCCAAATTGGAGAGTCATGAAGAAAGCTCTGACCTTCAGATGAAGATGCAGCCCATCCAAGGCATTTTCACTAAAGAAAGATAAGAGAGCATTCTGTCTTTACTCCCTCAATCTAGTCTCTTAACAGGTTTACCTTTAATCAAACTGGAAGCCATGGGTGAGGAAAACTATTAATGTAGCTTATGTAGGTCATTTTCTCAGATCAGTAAGCCAAAAGAAGGATATAGTGGATATGAAAAAGCAAACAAAAGATGGGTAGTACAATCCTTTTATTAGTTTGGTAAGTATTTTCCAGTATAAATAGATTAAGAAAGTTTTTACCAAGCTACTAAAATTGTTGATTATATGTATACTGCAAAAGTATACATAAATAACATTTTTCAAATTTTCTGTTATTCTCAAATGCAAACATCAATCAATGGATTTTTTTAATAATATGAATAATATAGTGCATGTTTTGTATTAAAATGTTCTGAATAAAATTTAATTATATTTTCAAGATAAAACCAATTCATTTTCTTAGTTACAAACTCAGTATCGAAGTCTTGTAAAACTATTACAGGCCTATATTTTACTTCAATTCACTAAGAACATAGCCACTGGGGAGTAGCTAACTTGCACCTCTCTTTTGAACAGAACAGTAAGAACAAACCCAGCCATCAGGAAACTCAGACAACTTAAGCAGTTTTGAATGAAGGAAGCAGGCAGCATCCCACAGAGGTCTCACGTAACATATAGGGACCAAGGAGGAGAGAGTCCGGGTGGCTGACATTGGAGCTGGGGAAGAAACATTCCGTCTGGGGGTTCCAGGTTCACATAGGATCTGTAGACTTGCCTTGTCTGCGGGTGAGTCCTTCTGGTACTCTCTGGGAAATTTCCCCTTCTCCCAGCCACATGTGCTTTCCTTGATGATGATGCTGGCAGCTGACTCCCAGGCCAGAAAAGTTTGCCTGCCAATGACACTCACTCAGTGACCACCACCAGTGTCTGCTGGCCAGCACAGCCCCCGCCCAAACTAAGATAGTTGAACTACCAGTCATTAGCCATTCCCCCTAAGAACTAGAACAAGACATGGATGCCTACTCTTACCCTTCCTATTCAGAAAAAAATAGTACTGGACGTCCTAGCCAGATCAATCAGCTGGGATAAGGAAATCAGGGTTATCCAAATAGGAAAAAAGAAAGCTATCTTTCTTTGTGATACCTAGAATAATATCATTCTATACCTATACTGTCAAAACCCTAAACAACCTTAGTAAATCCTCAGGATACAAAATCAATGTGCAAAAAAAGAGTTGAATTTGTATATATCAACAACAAACAGGCTGAGATTCAAATAGAAAACACAATCCCATTCATTATAGCTACAAAAAAAGATAGAAAGAAAAAAGAAAGAAACAAACAACAACCAACTTTGGCAAATACCTAACCAAAGAAGTAAAAGACCTTTACAATGAGAACTACAAAACTGTTCAAAAAAAATCAAGAATGATACAAACAATGGAAAAACATTTCATGCTCATGAATAGGAAGGATCAATATTGTCAAGATGTCAATCCTATTCAAGGCAATCTATAGATTCAATGCAATACTTATTAAATTGCCAACATCATTTTTCACAGATCTAGAAAACATAATACAGAAATTCATATGAAAGCCAAAAAGAGCATGAAAAGTCAAAGCAATCTTCAACAAACGGAATAAAGCTGGAGGTATCACACTTCCAGACTCTAAACTATATTACAAGGCTACGGTAACCAAGAAGACATGGTATTAATACAGGAATAGGCATAGAGACAAACAGAATAGGACAGAGAATCTGAAAATAAAAACAGAGCTCCTTAAATAGTTCATCTTCTACAAAGTCATCAATAACAAACATTGGGGAACGGAAACCATATTTAGCAAATGGTTCTGAGAATACTGGCTAGTTACATGCAGAAGAATGAAACTGGACCCCTACCTATTATGATACACAAAAATCAACTCAAATAGCTCAATGTCTTAAATGTACAACCTCAAACTATAGGAACCATAGAAGAAAATGTAGGAACACTCCTCTAGACATAAGAGTAAGCAATGAATTCAAGATCAAGTCCTCAAAAGCAATTGAAACAAAAGCTAAGATAGGTGGGACCTTATCAAACTGAAAAGTTTTTGCATAGAAAAGAAGTCATCAGGAGAGTAAGAGACAATTCATGGAATGGGAAAAAAATATTTATACACTATGCATCTGACATACGCCTAACATCCAGGATCTATAATGAACTCAAATTGAAAGGAAAAAAAAACATATTAAAAAGTGAGTAAAGGACATAAACAGACACTACCCAAAATATGACAAACATGCAGCCAACAGACACATGAAAACATGCTTAGCTACACTAATCATCATTTAAATGTAAATCAAAACTACAATGAGATACTACCTAACACTGGTAAGGATGGCTATCAATAATAAGTCAAAAAACAACAGGTGGTGGTATGGCTGCAGAGAAAAAGGGATGCCTCTACATTGTTGATGAGAATGTAAGCTAATTCAGCCTCTATGAAAAGCAGTGTGGCAACTTCCCAAAGAACTGGAAATTGAGCCTCCATACAATCCAGCAATCCTTTTCCTGGGAATAGACCCAGAAGAAAATAAATTTCTCTACCAATAAGACACCTGCATACACATGTTAATTGAAGCACTATTCACAATATCAAAGACATGAAACCAACCCAGATGCCCATCAAGAGTGAACTGGATAAAGAAAACATGATAAATATATACAATAAAAGATACACAGCCATACACAAGAACAAAATTATGGCCTTTGCAGCAACTTGGATGCAGCTGGGGACCATCATACTAAGTGAAATGTCACGGAATCAAAGAACTGAATACCTCAGGTTCT
Source organism: Cephalopachus bancanus (assembly GCA_027257055.1). Lineage (NCBI taxonomy): Eukaryota > Metazoa > Chordata > Mammalia > Primates > Tarsiidae > Cephalopachus > Cephalopachus bancanus. Next base: position 6,984,709 of record JAPVLO010000068.1, on the reverse strand, counting down.
CACTCATAAGTGGTCCCTGAATACTAGTTACATTAATACAAGGGTGGGATTGGCAATGACTGGGCACTGCAACACAATAGGTAGCTAGTTCACTATCAGGGGGAGAGTGGGCTAGCTAGAAGCTCAAACTTCACCTGCATGTATCTACTTATGTAGTAAATCCTCACTTGTACCCACAACTCTAATTTTTTTTTAACTTTAAAGTTTTTATTTTAAAGATGTAGAGTACAATCCAGGGTTAGATATACAAATATTCATTATGCAGACACCCTTGTTGATGAGGTGTGCCTTCTTTCCCAGGCAGATACCCACTACTACCAATCCCATTTCCCACCCCGCTCCCAGCTTTTTCCTGCTACTGCCAATCCTTTTCTTATAGTATTACGATAATTGTTCAAGATCTGCTTATGAGTGAGAACATGTGATACTCAATTATTTGTTTCTTGAAAGATTACTCAGTATTATAGACTCTAAATCCATCCAGGCTGCTATGAAGTTCATGATTTTGTTCTTCTTTATGACTGCATAATATTCCACCATGTATATGTACATTTTTTAATCCAGTCCTCTTTTTATGGGCAGTACAGTTGGTTTCGTGTTTTTGCTATTGTAAATAATGCTGCGATAAACATACGTATGCACATGTCTTTTTTATAGAGTGATTTGAGTTATTCGGGGTATATTCCCAGTATGGGGATTGTGGGGTCATATGGAAGGTTAATTTTTAAATCTTGTAGGAATCACCACACTGTTTTCCACAGAGGTTGTACTAGTTTACACTCCCACCAGCAGTGTAGACGTGTTCTCTTTTTACCGTATCCTCTCCAGCATCTGTTGTTTTTTGAGTTATTGATGATAGCCATCCTGATAGGAGTTAGGTGATATCTGAGTGTAATTTTAATCTGCATTTCTCTGATGACTAGTAAGACTGAGCACTTTTTCTGTATATGTTGGCTGCTTGTATGTCTTCTTTTGAAAAGTGTCTATTCATATCTTTTGCCAACTTTGTAATGGGGCTGTTTTTTCTTTTCAGCATGTTTGAGTTCCTTGTAGATCCTAGATGGCAGGCCTTTGTCGGTCATGCAGTTGGCAAATATTTTCTCAGTCTGTGGGCTGTCTCCCCACTCTCTTGATGGTTTCTTTAGCTTTGCAGAAGCTTGTCAGTTTGATGAGGTCACACTTGTCTATCTTGTCTTGATGGCATGGGCACTTGTGGTTTTTATCAGGAATTGGTTGCCAGTTCCAATTTCCATCAGGGTGTCTCCTGCATTTTCTAAGTTTCTTATAGTTTAAGGTTTTACATTTAGGCCTTTGATCCATTTGGAGTTGATTTTTGTGTATGGTGATAGGTAGGGGTACTGTTTCAATCTTCTGTATGTGGTCAGACAGTTTTCCCAGAACCATTTACTGAATAGGCTCTCCTTTCCCCAGTTGGTGATGGAGGCTTTGTTGAAGATGAGTTGGTTAAGTAATTGAGGTTTTGTTTCTGGAAACTCTATCCTGTTCCATTGGTCTATATGCCTGTTTTTGTATCAATACCAGGCTGTTTAGATTATTGTAGCTTTATAATAGAGTTTAACATCTGAGAGTGTGATACTTCCTGCTTTGGTTTTTTTTTTTTTTTTTGAGAATTGTTTTGGAAATTCGTGGTCATTTTTGTTTCCACATGAATTCCTGTATTGTCATTTGTAGATCTGAGAAGAATGCTGCTGGTAACTTAATAGGTATTGTGTTAAGTCTATAGATTGCCTTGAGTAGGATGGCCATCTTGACAATGTTGATTCTTCTAATTCATGAACATGAAAAATTTTTCCATTTGTTTGAGTCATCTATGATTTCTTTGAACATTGTTTTATAGTTTTCATTGTAAGGATCTTTCACATCTCTGGTTAGGAAGATGCCAAGCTGCTTGATGTTTTTTTTCTGGCTATTGTGTGTTGGATTGTGCTTTTGGGGGGGGTTTGTTTGTTTATTGTTGGTGTATATAAATGAGACTGTTTTTTGCACACTGATTTTATTCCCTGAGACTTTGCCAAAATCCTTTATCAATGAAATGAGATTTTTGACAGATTCTCTTGGTATTTTGAGGTATAATCATGTTGTCTGCAAAGAGAGATAACTTGACTTCCTCTTTTCCTTATGGGTACCCCTGATCACCTTTTCTTCTCTGATTGCTCTAGCTAGGATTTCCAAAACTATGTTGAAAATGTGGGGTGAGAGTAGGTATCTTTGTCTTGTTCTGGTTTTCAGGGGAAATGTTTCCAATTTCTGTCTGTTTAGCAGTATGCTGGCTATGGGTTTCTTATAGATGGCTCTCACTGTTTTGAGGTATGTTCCATCTATGACTAGATGTTTGAGGGTGTTTTTGAAGAAAGGATGCTGGATTTTATAAAAAGCCTTTGCCACGCCCAATGATATAAACATGCAGGTTTTTGTTCTCACATCTGTTTATGTATTTAATTACATTTATGGTCTTATGAATGTTGACCCAGCCCTACATCCTGGGGATGAATCTTACTTGGTTGTGATGGATGATTTTTGAAATGTGATGTTAATATGGTTTGCTAGGATAGTACTGAGAATTTTAGCATCAATGTTCAACAAGGATATTGGTCAATAATTCTCTTTCTTTGTTGGATCATTACTTGGTTTGTGTATCAATGTGATGTTAGCTTATAAAATGTTTTGGGGAGAGTTCCATCTTTTGCAATTGCCTGGAATACTTCCAGTAGGATTGGTACCAGTTCCTCCTTGTATGTTTTGTAGAATGCTGCTGGAAAGTGTTTGACCCAGGACTTTTTTTGTAGGTAGTTTTCTTATGACACAATTTCCTTGATTGTTATTTGTCTATTTAGAATCTCAGTTTCTTCTTGTTTCAACTTGGGACAGTTGTGGGATGTCAGAAAATTCTCCATTTCCTTTAGGTCTTCAAGTTTTTTTATATAAGTGTACACAGTATTCTCTGATAATCTTTTGGCATTTCTTCGGGCTCAGTTGTGACTTGATATTTTGCACTTCTGATTGTGTTTATTTGGACTTTTTTCTCTTTTTCTTGGTAAGTCTAGCTAGGGGACCATTAATCTTGTTTATCCTTTCAAAGAATCAGCTTTTTATTTCATTGATTCTTTGTATTATCTTTTTGTCTTCTATGTCCTTAATTTGGGCTTTTATTTTAGTGATCTGGATTCTTCCGCTGAAGTTAGAGTTTTGGTGTTCTTGCTTTTCCAGCTCTCTTAGGTAATCTGTTAAACTGTTAACTTGTGATATTTTCAACTTTCATGTGTGTTTGCAGAGATATAAATTCTTCTCTTAGTACTGATTTCATGGAACCCCAGAGGTTTTGGTAAGATGTTTCTCCATTTTCATTTTTTTCCAGGTATCTTTTAATCTCTGCTTTGATATCCATGTTGACCCAGGAGTTGTTTAGCACCATACTGTTTAGTGTCCATGTCTTTATGGGTTTTTGAGGATTTGTTGGTGTCGATATTTATTTTTATTTCACTGTGGTCTGAGAAGGTGCATGGCAGGATTTCAATCATGTGAAATCTGTTTATGCTTTATTTATGACCAAGGATGTTGTTTATCTTAGAGTACATTTCATGTGGTGTTGAGTAGAATGCATATAGTCTGTGGTCGTTGGATGGAGTGTTCTGTAGGTATTAATTAAGTCAATCTGGTCAAGCGTCACATTGAGATTTTGGATCTCCTTGTTAATTTTTTTCTTGATGTTCTGTCTAGATTTGTGAGTGAATTATTTAAGTCCCCAGGTATGATAGTGTTAGAGTCAATATCTTTTTTAGGTTTACCTGGAAGTGCTTTATGAAAGTTAGTGCTCTTATTTTGAGTGCATATATGTTTAGGATGGACATTTCTTATTGATGGATTGAACCTTTTATCATTATGTAGTGAACTTCTGTACTTGTTTTTAATTTTTAATAGCTTAAAGAGTATTTTGTCTGACATTAAGATTGCCACTTCTGTCTTCTTTTGTCCTCCGTTTGCCTGAAATTTTGTTTGCATCCTCTTACTTTGAGTTTGTGAGTGTCCTTTCTGGTGAGATGAGTCTTTTGGAGACAATATTTTGTTGCCTCATGATATTTTATCTATTTTACCATTCTGTGTCTTTTCAGTGGTGCATTTAGTCCACGTTCAGGTTAATTATTAAAATGTGAGAATTTATTCCTGTCATGAGGTCCTTATAGAGTTTATTGTTTTTGTTGCTATTTGTTTTCTTTCTTTTGGTTTTTTGGTTGATTCATGCTTTTAAAAAATCTTTTTTCTGCATTCTTGTGAAGGATTTTCTCATTCTTTTTTTCCTTTCTTCTGTGTTTAATACTTTCTTAAATGTTTCTTGTAGAGTTGGTCTGGAGGCAATGTAAGTTCTTAGGGATTGAATGTCTAGGAAAGATTTTAATTCTCCTTCACTGATGAAGCTTAGCTTAGCAGGGTAGGTAATTCTTGGTTGAAATTGTTTATCTTTGAGAATTTTTGAAGATTGGACTCTAAGATCTCCTTGCCTGAAGTGTTTCTGTAGATAAAAATCTGCTACTATTCTAATTGATCTTCCCCTGTAGGCAGTCTGACCTTTTTCTCTTGCTGCCTTTAGAATTTTTTCTTTAATACCTATTTTGTGTAGTGTTATTACTATGTGTTATTACTATGGTCTACTCACTTGTCATCTTGCAGAGGTTCTCTGAATCTCTTGTTTGAATGGTTGTGTCACTGATGAGATGAGGGGAGTTTTCTTGGATAATTTTATGGAATGTTTGTTCCAGGGTGGTCTCTGTCTCTCTGCCTCAGGAAGTTCAATTAATCTTAGGTTTGGCCTCTTGAAATTATCACTCATCTCTTAAAGGGTTTGCTATGCCTTTTTAAGCTTCTTTTCTATATAATTGAAAGTTTGTGTTAATCCCATATTTTGGTCCTCAAGTTGAGATTCTTTCTTCTGTTTTGCTAATTCTGTTTTCCATGCTTTTCAGTTTGTGATTTATTTCATTCACTATAATTTTTATTGCTGTTATCTCACTTATCAACTCCTTCATTCTTTCTTCTTGTATCCCCTCAATTCTATGCATTGTATTAATATCTTGATATCTGGGTTGTGGTTTGAGACCAGTCGTTCTGGGGGCTCTTCATTGTTTGCATTCTGATGTATTCTCAGTGGTGGACCTCCCAGGGGTCTGTGTGAGACCCATATTCTTCTTTTGGTTTGTCTTCCTTTGTGTGGATTTTCCTCCTTCCTTTTCTTTTTTCCTCTTCTTTAATTCTGTTGGTCAGCCTCCTAATCCTATTTATGTGGATCACCTGGTTTTGTTCAATTCTGAAGTTGGACTGTGGGTGGGTGGCTGTACTTTTTGAAGTTTTGTAATTTAATTGGTAGAGGAACAGTGATTCAAAGTTCATTTGCAGATTCCAGTATCTGCTGACAGATGTGTGGGTCCCTGGAATCCCCTTCCGATTGCCTTATGCAATGGGAATCTTTCCATGCAGTGAGGATATAGGTTTGCCCCTGAAAGCAAAGTAGGCAAGAAAAAGGAAAAGAATGAAAAAAGGAAGGAGGGGAATGAGAGGAAGGTGGAGAGAGAGAAGAATAAGATGTAAAACAAACAGGCTTACCAACTAACAAATGAAAAGAGACACAAACAAAGACTGAGAAGATAAAAACAAAACAAAACAAAACATACACACAATCATGCAAATATGGAGACTGGCTATAATTCCTCTACTGATTAGTCTCCCTCAAAAATACTAGTACACAAATAGAAAGTCTAAAAATAACAGCAATAAAATAACAGAAACAAAGCAAGTATGAAAACATAATCAAAAACAAAAAAAGAAAAAAGAAAACTAAAATTAAAACAATTAAAGAAAAATGAGCAAGCAAACAAACAAACAAAAATACTCGTTGTGGGGTTGTTCCTGTAAGTTCAAATTCCTTTCAACTCTGCTCTCCAGCCCCTCCCCTCTGCTCTCAGTGTGGCTGATAGGGTTGCTCTCAGTGTGGGTCAGATGCCCCAGGCCTAAGGTGGGAGGAGGGTGGATCAGATCTGGACTCACATGGCTTGCTGCCTGTCAAGTCTCCTAATCAGATGTGAAATGTCTGTGTCTGATCCAGCATTGGGGAGGGCCTTCTGTCTTTCAGAGTTTGATGTGATTACCTCTAGGTCTCAAGTGGGAGTCTAGCAGGTTCTGGGCAGGGTAATGCACATATCTGCCTGAGCCCAAGACAGAGAAAATGGCTCCAGTTGACGTTTCCTCACCAGTGGTGGAGCTCCTCGCCAGTACTCCCCAATCTTCTCTCCCCAGGGATCCGTGACTCCAGTCACTTTGCTGTCACAGGTGATAGTGTGTGCTGGGCGCCAGATGATGAGATGGCCCTTTTTCGGCAGGTTTTTCTCAGGAGAGTCCCAAGAGCACCAGATGATCCTGTGTGCTGGTGGCTTTGATCTCAGGGTTAAGGGGGGGTTGCACTTACCTCCAGAGGAGACCCCAGGTGCATGGACCCAAGTCTCCCTCAGATGGACTTTCATTCACCCATTGGCACACATCCATTCATGCAGGGTGTCTTTATGGACACTTGATTTGTGGAGACTCTCACAGTCCAACCTGTCCCATTGGCATCTTGCCAGAAAATCCAACTCTAAAATTAAAAAATCTTAAAATATAAAGTTACTGGTCATGCTTGGTGGCTCAGCCTGTAATCCCAGAACTTTGGGAGGCTGAGGCAAGTGGATTATCTGAGTCTGCAGGTTCGAGAGCAGCCCAGACAAATTGGCGAAACCTCATTTCGACAATAATTTAAAAATTTGCCAGGCATGGTAGCGCCCACCTGTAGCTCTGGCCACTTGGAAGGCTGAGGCAGAAATAGCACTGGATCCCAGCAGGTTGATGCTGGGGTGGTCATGAGTGTGCCACTGCACTCCAGCCTAGGCTACAGAGTGTGACTCCAACTCAAAATAAATAAAATAAATAAAAAGACTGTATATTAAATAGAGAAAAAAATAGCTTATCAAAATACCACCAAAGACAAATAATTTTTTTTTTACTGAAATGTAGTCTAAAATTTTAAATATTTAGTTCATGTGAGAAAAATTTAATAAAGTTAATTTATTATCAGTCAAAAAATATATTGCAATATAAAAATTTTATATGGTAAAAATCTCAACTATTAAATATTATTGAATAATAAATTATTAATAAAATTGCATTATTATGAAAATTACAGCACCTCTCATTAATGAGAGAGAGAGCCAATTTAAATGCACATATATACATATTTTTTGAGTTTTGGTAGACTTTTCTAGATTTTTGTGGTTTGTGTGTGTGATAGATGAGTTACTTATTTTACAATTATGTTTCCTCATTGATTGCATGATTTGAATTTCCCTTTCCCAAAATAATGGTAGTCTATATTTTGCAACTCTTGAAATTGTAATTGACAAATAGAATAAAATATTTGCTTTTACTTAACCCCAAATTCGAAATCATATATTCAAACATGGCAAAATATACATTCACATTACTAAATCTCTGACTTTCATTATTCGTTGTAGAATATTTGAATAACCCATCATTCCCATTTTCACATCTTAGGATGTCTCTTGCTTTGAAATCACACAGCATAATTTCTACATTGTCTAATTTCATGTCTTTTACTTCCCATGACTTGATTTCATATTCATAAAATTACATGTTTTATTGCCAAAATAGATAAATTATTGTACCACTGTTTTTTCTTTCCAAATGTTTTGAGAAACTTGCTTGCTAGCCTGGAGGAGTAGGAGGTGGGAGAGGAGAAAGAGACCCAGAAAAAGACAGAAAGAGAGAGACAGAGATAATCTGCATTTCTCCACTATTTTGAGCCGAATCATAATTCTTTAGTGCTGCAGAAGGATTTCGATAAGAAAACAACTTTTATTTTTAATCCATAATTCTTTGCGGGTGCTCACCAGCTCCATTTCTAGCCTACAAAGTTATTTTCTTCTGAAATTTTGGATATATCCAATTTGAAACCCAGTTCAGAAACTGTGCTTGTTCTTCACTCTTAAGAGATTAACAGGGAGAAAAATAAATATAAACAAACCAAAAAAGAAAAAAAAGAAAAACCCCAAAAATTGTCAGTTAAGATTTCTTTTTTTAAAATAAAATCTTACAAACTACATCATCCTCTTCTCTCCCTTAATAATCTCTTAGTGAGCAGAGATTGTCCTATTAAAGTAAATGGCTTCCACTCTCCTCATATTCTCTGTGATTCCATTGATGCTGCTTATTTCTTCTTTTTTTCTGTCTCTCTGGTACCAAATTTATTTTCATCCCATCTAAACATATTTGCCTAAATCCTTATTTAAAAACAAACAAACAAAAAAAGCCTCATTTTAAATAAAAATAACCCAATGGAAGAGTTCTTATAGCTATTCAATTCCCTTTATATCTTATTCCCTTTCAACTACCTGTGAGTTCTTCTTTTCTCTTATAGTCAAAACTTTGAAAATAATATAGTTATTCTTAGCAAGATCAAAAACATAGCTACTTTTTAAAAGTCACTAAAGTATTTGAGTTTGCTTGCTACTCTAGAAGAACCTACCCTACCCTTTCTTGTACAGAGATTGATTTCTGGGAACAGAATGGTGTCATAACAACAACAACAACAAAGAGAAAATGCATGACATTGGCTTAAATACCAGCATATAGATCTCAAGGAAGCTGTTTTTAAAGGATGGATTGAAGGTAATCCACATTAGTGGTAGTGAAACATAAACTTTTGGCTGAGATATCTCAGAATGCAAATCAAGTACTTAATGAACTCTTAAAGGAGAAAAGAGTGATATCATGCTTTAGATGCTAAAGGCTGTGTTTAATAAGACAATTAAAATAAGACATGATCTCAGAAAATAAATGGGCTGAATTTCAGTTGGGAATGAAAAATAATTTTAAAAAATCCAGAGTTTTGAGGTTTGAGCCATTTTGCAACCTCAAAACCAAAATGCAAAAATGTTTAAATGCAATTAAATTTCTGCCTCACTAGCAAGAACTAAAGGATTTTGACTTTGCAACACCATATACATGTTCTTACTCATAAGGCTCTGTCCTGAACAATTATCAAAATACTATAAGGAAGGAATTGCCAGCAGTGGTAAACTACCAGAGGAGTGGGGGATACATTTCATCAATAAGGGTAACTGATCCAAAACCATGTAAGTGGGGACCAAAGTGAAGTCCAAACTTTACCTGTACAATGACCATTTGTATACTTAATACTGAATTGTACTCCAAGTCTTTAAAATAAAGAAAAATTAAAGAAATGTATACATATTCAAAGCTTACCTATTTTTAACTGGTTTTTGTGAAACTGGGGTGTAACATAATATTACTTTTTTAAAATTCAAATTGGCTTATTCAAAGAAGTTGTATGGATGCATTTAGAAAAAAGAAATTCTGAATAATTTAAACTTTCTACTACAGAATGTTCTGTAAATGCTTTACAAAAATTTAATGAGCTTATTTTTTACAGACAACCTTAAAAAGTACGATATTAGTTACCTTATTTCTTAGAAGACTAATTTGTTAAAGATGCATTCAAATCTAAAATTGTTGTGTCTTATAATGTAAAAAGTCATGTATTTTGGTGAATTATTTTGAAATTCTAGAATTCTGAAGAAGTCTGCTGTCTTTTATTATTTTTATAAATATTACTCATCCATAGTTTTATTAGCATATAAATTGAACTGGAATTTAGTCAGATTAGGACCAAAATTTGAACTGTGTTCTTCCAAGAGTAGATCTCATTTTGTTGTACAACATGCCTCAAGAATGTGTGATTATAGGCAACATGTCTTTAAAGAAGATGGGCATCTTTAATTGAGGGTACAGTGGGCATTGTGATAGAAGAATGCAAGTCAATCATTTTATCTACTATATGCATACTGTTGTATGTATTGAAATGTTTAACAATGTTTAACAATTTGAAATAAAAGTGACATATTAAACTTTATATAGTCAAAGATAAGACTGCCATATGCATTCACCTATGGAAACATAGCCGTATTCAATCAATATAATGATCCATGCCATAGAGAGTTCTTCCCCCTTTTTTTATTTTTTTGAGTTGGAATCTTACTCTGTCACCCAGGCTGGAGTGTAGTGTCACACTCACAGCCACCGCAGCTTCGACCTACTGTGCTCAAGCAATCCTTCAGCCTCAGTCTTCCAAGTAGCTAGAACTACAGTTGTGCGTCACCACACCTGGCTAATTTTTCAATTTATTGTAGAGACGAGTTCTCGCCAAGTTGCCCGGGCTGGTATTGAACACCTGGTCTCAGGCAATCCTCTCATCCCCACCTCCCAAAGTGCTGAGATTACAGATATGAGTCACCACACCCGGTTGCCCTGTGTTCTTTTATAATCACACTCTCCCACTTTTCTTTCACTCTTTTTCATTCCCAGTTAACTACTGATCTGCTTTCTGTTTTGATAGATTCATTCACATTTTCTAGAAGTCAATATAAATGGAATAATACAGTATGCTACAGAGTGCTGACTTTGTTCAGCAATAGTATTTTGTGATACATCTGTGTTGTATCATTAGTTCATTTCTTTTTTTTCAGAAAAATGTTTCATTTTAAGGATATAAAATGTTCATTCATTTCCATAGGGAGATCTTTTTTCTTTTTAAATTTATTGTTACATAAAATAATATTGCATTTGAAAAACAATAGATTCTTACTGAAAAATATGGCATTTAATCTAAATTTGTAAAATGTATGATAGACTATTGTGAGATTAGTCCTATAATTAACAATTATTTTTTATGATTTCCATATTTCTGATGCACATAATATGCTGAAAATACAAAGTAAAAAGAATTAACATACAATGGGAAGCATATACAATAAAAAATTAATAACATTATAAAGTGTCAAGAGTGAGATAAATAGCCTTTTAAAAACCTGTATTTGCCGGGCTCGGTGGCTCAGCCTGCAATCCGCGCCTTTGGGAGGCTGAAGTGAGTGGATTGCCTGAGCCCGCGGGTCCGAGACCCGCCTGGGCAGCGAGACCTCAGCTCTACAATAAAATAAAAAAATCAGCTGGGCTTGGTAGCGCATGCCTGTAATTCCGGCTACTCGGAAGGCTGAGGCAGAAGGATCGCGGGAGCCCAGCAGGTCGAGGCTGCAGTGGCCGGACTGGGAGCAGTCACTGCACTGCAGTCCGGGCGACAGAGTGAGACTCCAACTCAAAAAAAAAAAAAAAAAATTGTGTTCTTTTGACAATCTTTTTTACAAGCGCATATTATCAGTGAACTTTATATAATATGTAATGTAATTATGTAAGATCAGTGAAAGATTATGATTGCTAACAAGTAAGTTATTTAAGAGATTATAAATACATGATATTAATAAAAATAAATGATTTATGCCAGTTTTCCAGATGCAGTGGCTCACACCAGTAAACCTAGCACTTTGGGAAGCTTAGTGGGAGCATTATTTGAACTCAGGAGTTCCAGACCAATTTGAACAACATAGTGAGCCCTCATTTCTACAAAAAATAATTTTAAAAAACTCAGATGTGGTGGCATGTGCCTGTAGTCCCAGACATTTGGAAGACTGAGGCAAAAGGATTACCTCAACCCTGGAGGTCAAGGATTGCTTGAACCCTGGATGTTGAGGCTACACACATGCTTCTGCACTCCAGCAATCTAGGTGACAGATTGAGACTCTAATTCAAAACCAATAAGAGTCATATGAGTGAATGCACATTTTAATGGCATAAATTATTATGTCAAAAAGAATTTATTAATTGTATTATTCAGCATATTTTCCTTTCTTTTCTTTTTTTTTTTTTTTTTTTGAGGAAGCAGGATGTATTGAGAGGACAGAAAAGCTCCCACAGTGGCAGGGTATCCAAGGGGGCTGCCCACATGTTTTCTTTTGAAAAATGTTTACTAGGTATTGCAAGTCTATTGAAGAAGATAATATGTAATTTACAAGAAGAAAAACAATATGAATCTGCAAAATGTTATAAGTACAATGGAAGGCAATGACATGGTCAAGAAAGCTTTATGTATCTCTACCTGAAGAAATCTGGAAATTTTCACAGAAGATTAGAGTGGAAATTAACCAGATTTGAAAGGAGATAAGAGGTTCTCTTGAATTTGAATTGCCTTGAAGTTTGCAAATTATTTTCTGTGTCTGATGGACAGTGACATGAAATATGTCTTGGTAAATAGAACTTAGAAGCCTCTTCTTTTCATGTTAGAGACTTGTCTCCAGGCTATGAATAGGTATATTTCAATATGATTCAATTTTATTTACTTGTTCACACTCATAACCCAAGCCTTTTTATACAGAGTTCAAATTGGTGAAGTTGAATAATATTTGTCTTTCTCTTTTCCTCTAATGGATATTTGGGATTGACATTATCATACTTCTAAGAATATAAGCAATAGTTACTGTTGTGCACTACACAATTCTCTTCTCAGGAATAAGGCAGTCATTTCTCCCTGCTCTCTGTAAATTTTGATGTTAACTGTTCACACCAACTTCTCTTAACTAAAAATAAACCAACAAACTAGCAACATGAACAACAACAACAACAACAAAAACTGCCTGATGAAGGTTTCTCCCTTCCAGGGGTGTAGTCCTCTCAGATAGCTTATCAAGTTGGTGGTAGAAAAGGCTAAACCCTTGAGTCAAAATGTAAATTTTCTGAAGGGCTATTACAAATTCTGAATTACCTTTTTCTTTGATCCAGTACTTGCTACAACTGCATTAAAGCCCTTCTCCTTCATCTCGGTCTCTTTTCGTTGTTCACGTTCATGTTCATTCCTTTACAAGTGTTTTTCTTAGAGCCTTCTTTAATAATCTTCATGTAAATGGTTCTCATCTCAGTTTTCTTTTTTGAGGTTTGTGCCATCTAAGAATGTTTTGCTGAAACATTATGCACTACAGTGTCTTTTTATTATTCATAATTCAGTTCAATTATTTCATTTATTTTTTGAAATAAGTTTTTATAAAGGCATAAAAATTAAAAAAACCCCAAAATGTAATATATTAAAAGTGGAGTGTTCTAGAAAGTAATACAGTATGCACTGATATAAGTACTATTATTTAAGAATTCTTAAAAATTGATAAAGTTCAACAGTGATGAATCCAGACACTACTTCTTTTAAAGGAGGTTGGCAGAGGAACCAAAGAAGTTATCACTTGAGTGAAATGTTCCTTCTAATAAAATGGCTAGTGAAAAATTGCTTTATTTTTCTGTTAATGTATTTTAGAGCAATTTTAATTTTCTCTCAAAGTACAGAGTTTCTCTGAATTCAAACAATGATCTAGATTCAAATTCTGATCTATTACTCAATAATTCAATAGCCATTAACAATCTGATCAAATTATTTGAACTCCATTATTTTAAACCTATAGCTATCATTACTAACCAAGAAAACATTTGATTAATTAAAATATTTAATTTATGTAAAACAGATGAACAGTGTTTAGCACTTAGTAGGCACTGGAGTAATGGTAACCTGCATTTTAAATGATTTTTGCACATTCAAAACACTTTAAATTTTGTATACCATAAGATATTAAAAAAATAATTATTGGAGAAAAATCAAGTAAAATATAAATACAGAAAAGTAAAATGAAAGAAAGGAAGAGGAGTTAAAATTAAAAATAGAAAAGCTATTTCAGAGCATTGCAGTATAGTTGATAAAAATATGCAAGCCATCAAAAACTATTTTTCAATGGTATATCTCTGGAAAAAATAAAACAAACAAACAATCAAAAACACTGACATTGTTTTCTTTGGCTTTCTCTATTTTATCCCATAAAGAGAAAGTTTATTTTATAAAAGAGAGCTTCTGACCATCAAATGAGTAATCAAAGAGAAATACATATTCCTAGACTTGACAAAGTTCCTTTAAAGGTGAAGGAAATGATTTCTACTGGTCATAAGATAGTTGGAAAATGACTGTAATACTTTTATATCACCATACACATAATTTAATTACATTTTTCATATAATTATGAGAATCAATTTTTAATTCACTCTACAGAGATTTTCTTTTTAATGAGAGCTTTGAACGTCTTTAAATATTAGACTTTTCCTACAGAATTGACAATTCCTATTGATATGAAATTATAGATGACATTTAAGTCTATGTGGGATTTTGTACACTATCAGCAGTTTTATAAGCGTGAGAGTAATTTGTTTCAATAATATTTCTCTAATCTATCACTTCACAGATAACATTAGATAAATTATGGTAAAATTTTTGTCTTACAGTAACTCGACAGAAAAAAATGCATTACTTTTTCTCTGACTCGGAAATATGCAGTTGAAAGGAAATAAGTGGGTGACATTGTTCAGATTTTCTTGAATAACATTTATTGCCTACTCTTTCATCATTAGATCTTTATTACAAATCATTATTATAACTTACTTTGTCCATAAGTAGAAAGTGATGATATTCTTTACAGATAAAAGCATAAGGATTGTTGGTAACTTTCTGTTTTAACCTTTGCAGGCTCTTAGTAAGAAGTCAACCTTTTCATAATTTCTACTTTTGATTTCCCTTTTTCTTACTTTCTTCTTTGTAGTGACTTGTCATCATTAATTGTATTCAAGTTTGGTTGGATGAGTTCCTTAAAAATGATGGTGCATCTGAATTGTATACTCCAAATATTCACTTTTCAGCAAGATGTAATAAAAAGAGTGCTAGATTGGAAAACTAGTCTAACAGATCCTCATGGTATGCATTCTTCTTCTCTGCAATCAGTAATAAACACAACTTGTTCAGCTAAATATATAAAGATAAAATATGTATAAAGATAAAATACCATATTATTAGGAAAGTTATTCTGAATCGTTGAAATTGGATGTATGCTGTTGAGATATTAAATATATATTCTCAATATAATAGAAACACAAATTTTTTATACCAGTTATATAGCAATGCTTAGCTCTAATGACTTATTAATAAAGACAAAAGAAATAAGCATTAATGAGACCTCCAAGATAAAATGTCAAAGTCGTATATTAAAGAAGTCTAAGTATATAATATCACTTTATACTTTTAAGCAAACATCTTCTCGGTTTTTAACTGACATGTGAAAAGAAAATAAACATTTTTTATGTCTTTTAAGGAAAACTATTGAAAAACAAATTAAAATTTTATTATTGCTATCGTTTTTTAGTTCAGGTGTAAAAAATATAGGGATTTGTATTGCTACCTCCTGCCATCATTTTGTCTTTTTGTTTTTGTTTGGATAAATTCTAGGACCATGCTCTCAAGATTATTTACCCTGATTATTCACCCTACTGGATCTAATCTTTTCTTAAGTCCATTGAAAGAATACTTACCTCTGATACTATCCTTTTTCAATTTTGGAATTTACTTATTCTGCATATGTCATCTTTCTGCTGAAATTCATCATTTGTTTGTGAACTTATTTTTTATTTCATTTAAAAAGTATTAATTAGAGTTATATTTAGTTTCCTATTTGACAATTCCAATAGCTGGGTCACCTTTTTGTTTCTTTTGTTGACTTTTTTCTTTGTTATACATGGCTAATATTTACTCGAGTGTGTGTGTGTGTGTGTGTGTGTGTGTGTGTGTGTGTGTGTGTCTTATAATTTTTGATTAAATTCCAAACATTTATTTAAAAGCGTAGTAGAGGTTTTGTTGTTTTATCCAACAAAGGGCATACTATTTCATCTGTCAGGCAGGTTGTAAGAGAAACTCAGTAAATGTGATGATTAGTTAAATTGAGTATGAGATTTGTTGCAATATGGAATTTGATTATTTTCAGTTTATGATTGTCTTCAAATATTTTGAGAGTGAGATGAAGGTTTTTTTCTTCAGAAACAGTCTACTGAATTATTTAAACTTTATTGCCAATTTCCCAGTTTTCTGAACCATGTGAGTGTTCTTTCTGCTTTACAGTCTGTCTGAGAGCTTTTTCCATCACTAGGGAACTATATTTGCTCTCCAATTCAAATCTTACTTATACATACTCTGTAGAACTATCTTCACTCTTGCCCCTCTTTTCCTTACTTTCAGAGGCCTGTCGCAGTATACTCAGTGACTACCTGGGAAGTCTTGACTTTCTACTCTCTCAGACTATCTGCAGCCTTCTTTAAGGAAGGGACCTCATGCTTCAGGGGTCGTTTTTCAGATCTTTTTCTCGTCCCTCAGCCTCTTGTATACCAACCTATGCACTTGTTGAAAGTCTAGAGGAAGCGTTGGTAAGTGGTTTCAAATTAATTCTAGGAATCCTCAGAGGTTTTATTCCATTAATACATTTTGTCTTTTAAAAAACATTTATTTAATAAGAAAAACTTGCATTATTTATTGTGTACCACATGATAATTTGAAATATACAAACACAGTATGCTATTAAGCTGATCAACATATGCATTACCTGATACACTTTTTTTGTGACGAGAACACTTGAAATCTACTCTCTCAGTGATTTTCAAGAGTACAATACATTGCTATAAACTATAGTTACTACTGTTAAATCGATCTTCTGAAAATTTTTTCTAGCTGAAATTTTGTATCCTTTGTTCAACATTTCTTCGGTTCTCCTGACTCCAGCCCCTAGTAACCAAAATTCCACTCTCTAATTCTGTGAGATCTTTTTTTAGATTCTGCATACAAATGGAATAATAAATGTGTCTTTCTGTGACAGGTTTATTTCACTTAATGATTTTCTGCAGGCTCATCCATATTGTTACAAATGATTGGATTTTCTTTTTTGGCTGAATAGTATTCCATTGTGTATACACCCAGCTTATTTATTCATTTAACTGATGACTTAATCCATATCTTGACTATTGTGAATAGTGCTGCAATGAACATAGGATTCCAGATATTTCTTGGACATACTGATTTCATTTCCTTTGGCCATAGATATACTCAGTAATGGGACTGTTGGATCTAATAAAGGGTTGTAGGATCTTTACTGACACTGTATCAAGCGTGAGCATTTTCTCTTATGAGAAATGTGTGCCTTGATATAATTTGGTGCTTTCGTTTCTTTTTCCATTTTCATCTTTCTGTAGCTTAAAAAAACACTATGATTTTGTAGCTAATTTCTATTCTTCCTATTATTAAGGTTGAAGTAATAGTGCCTTATAAAATTATGCATTTTAAATGAAAGTAAAATTTCTACTACCTGTCATTTTTATTTTTCCTTTTTGTAAATTAAAATTATTTGTGAAAAATCTAAATAGATAATATTTTTTCAATTAACATATATACCAAAGTAAAATTGTACTATAACAACTTACATTTATTAATTACACATCTGTTTACTGATTTCTATTTCCTCAGTCTAAACTGTGAGGTTTTTTGTTTTCTTTCTATTTGACTAAGAATTATGTTTCTTTTCTACTTCAAGGTAACTCTCGCAGTGTTAATCATATAGCAGTGTTCCAACCTATTTGGCATCCTGGCCAATTTCATGGAGGACAATTTTTCCATAGACAATGGGCTGGGAAACTGAGGGATGGGAGGATGTGAAACTGAGGAATGTGCAGTCAAATATCACTGCTAATGTTAATCTGTATTTTTGCTGTCACTCCTCAGCAGTAGTATCACTGCTCAGCTTCATCTCAGATCACTGGACAGTAAATTCTCATAAGAAAGGTGCAACCTTTCGCATGTATAGTTCACAATAGGGATCACACTCTTATGAGAATCTAATTCTGCTGTTGACCTGACAGGAAGCAGAACTCAAGCCATAATGTGAGTGATGAAGAGTGGCTATAAATACAGACGAAGTTTTACTCATTTGTTCATCACACGTTTCCTGCTGTGCATCCCAATTCTTAAAAGGTAATGAATCAGTATTGGTTCATGGGTCAAAGAATTGGGAACTCCTGGAATATAGTACAGAATGAGTAAATATTTTTTGATGCATAAATTATATTCTAAAACATACTAAAAAATGCACTTGTAACTTGCTAACATTGTAATAATACTCAGTGTTCAAATGTGACTCCTATTATTAAAAGCTTAATTTATTGTTTTAATCATTTTCCACATGATTACCTTTCTTTATTCATCTAGCTATAGATAATATGATAGTGCACATGGCTATTTTATCTCTTTTTATCTGTATATCTTATTACAGATACAATTTTGAAATTATCTATAGGACTTAAAAGATATGAGGTTTAAGGATTATGCTTGAAGTAACTTCTGTATTTTTTCTTAAATTTAATTGTAGCAATTAATAGCAGGAAGTGCTCTCTAATATGAATATGAGCTATAATTCAATTTTCTAGGCTAGGGACAACAGACATCTTTTTGTTGTTGTTGTCTTTTTTTTTCTTTTTTTCTTTTTTTTGAGTTGGAGTCTCACTCTGTCACCCAGACTGGAGTGCAGTGGCCGCTCCCGGCCACCGCAGCCTCGGCCTGCTGGGCTCCGGCGATCCTTCCGCCTCAGCCTTCCACATTTCTTTCCTAAACTAAGGAAAAAGAAATTTTCTTTTAATTTACCTAAATGGTTTTGGAGAGTCATAGTATGGAATTTTCCAGAAAATAGAGTACAGTGGACTAATGTCAATTTTATTTTATTAACCAACTAGACATGTCTTATTCTTCTATTGATGAAAAGTAAAAACTTTTAGAAATTGCTATTTTAATTTAATATCCCCAACATCTCTATTTGTGGATAGACCACACCACTTTGAGAATATAATGGAAAAAGAAGCATGTATTAGGTAAAAAACGGTTATTTGTCTTACAAATTGTTATTTGTTTTGTTATTCATTTTACTATCAAATTTGAAATAAATCTTAGATTATCTACATTGAATAAAATGCATACAATGCCCCCATAGAATCATGTTCCTCAGCTTAAACCTGAAGATCTTTATCAGATTGTTTACAGACGTCTAATTTACACAGTTACCCAGAAATCACTGTATAATTAATATTTGTTAACTTTTACAAATGACAGCACAGTTTACATTTCAATGAAATAAGAAATAAAACAGTCATCATCTTTTTTAAATTTCAGAAATGCATTTTTAGAGAGTTAAAAATCTCTCATGGAAGAAACACTTTTATTCTTAAATTTTGTTCTACTGGAAACTCAAGTGATAATGCTGTCAACTTCAAAAGTAAGTTTGAACTTCATACAATTTTAAATGAATATTACACTCACTTTAAAGTCATTTTAAAAGAAGTATATAGATAATTACTGCAAACTATAACCCAATTGATTTTTGAAACTTTTTTTTCATTGTACACTTATCTGCCAACTTTGTTATGTGGTCATTTATCATCTAATTCTGATTTTTGAGACAAATATGATTTATTATTCTAGTTGATTCAACATTTCACTACATTATCACTTTTTCTTGAAAACATGTTTTAAGAATAAAATTTGATGTTCTTGATTACCTATTTTTGAGAATAGTCTACATGAGGAAATTATTTTGTCTGATTTTTCCTCATGAATTTTTTCATAAAGATATAAAATGGCAAGTATTACTAATAAAATAGCATCTTATTTATTTATTGTTAATTACCAATTAATTTGTTCTTGCAAAAGTTTTTAAGTTTCTCCAAGACAAAGACTATTGACTATTGATACTGCAAATATTGCAATCAACTATAAATGGAGAAACAGAGTATTTTATTTTAAATATCCTGATAATTAAGATACACAATTTTTTAATGATTAAACTAACTAGATTTTAAAAGTCATGAGAAACTATGGTTAGGAAGAAAAGTATAATAATATCAATACATTTTTTAGCATTGAAAATTTTAAATATAGAGCAACAAACTAATAAAATCACGTACTGTGAATAAAAGCAAAACATTTTATTGAATTACCTATAAGAGCAATAATAAGGAAACTTGAATTGTACCCCAAAAGAAGATAGATATATCATTAAAATTTATATTTGCATTGTGAGAGTGACATCATTGAAAATGGAAAAGTAGGAAGTTCCAGGAATCAATTTCTGAAATTATTTAAAAAAGAAAGAAAAAAAAAAACAAAAAACTATTGACTTGGAAAGTCTGTCCACACCAAGTAATACAGAATTCTGAAGTCTAGTTGAAGACTTACAGTATTGAGGCGAGAACTGACGAAGTAAAAGGATAGTACATTTTGGTAAACTTTGGCATAGTGCATAGCTGCTACCACCCTCCCTCCTCAATTCCCACAATACACAGATGTAGAAATGATGGACAACACTCCTGTCGTGGTTTGTTGGTGCCAGGATGGACAATAAGAACCTTGCCTCGAAGAAGCGGGGGTATGTGTAATCGTCTGCCTGGTTCTTCACTGGGGGATCACTGCATGAGCTAACCACTGCTTCTGTTTCCTTGGGCTGGGGTAACTTTCAGGGCAGCGTCTGCAGGGAAAACTTAAAGAGATAGAACATTTTTTCCTCTCTTTTTTCTTCTGGATTCGGGCATTCAAAGAAACCTTTGTCAGGTCACTGTCTGACCACAGAAACACAGAGCAGAGACTTCAGGGGCCACTCAACCGAGGGTATCTTCTTTGCAAAATTAGTTCAGAAATGTCACTAAACAAAGGACACTGCATCCTGCCAACTAATAAGCAACATCAGCAATCTCTTGGGAAGAAGAATAATCTAAAAGAAAAAATGGAAAGTTCTATCATATACGTAGACAAGTTAAAAGAACATGTAGTTCTATCTTTTATCATGTTTCCTATTACTGACTTTTTCAAAGAGCAGTGAAATAAAACATGTACTTTCTTTTAAAAAGTATTAAGTATTATACTATCTTATTTGAATATAATTGGAAGACTCAGCTTGCTCTGTATTTGTCCAATTGTTTATGCTTGCTTTTCTGTTGCTAACTAGAATATACTATAGTATAGTACCAAGTGACTTAAACATACCTTATACTTTTGTCCCTATCACATATAAATTATAATAAATATTTATGCCTAAGATTGTTATTGAAAATTAAATGTGCAGTTTTCCATTTGTGCCAGGAAATATGTATATGTCAGTCTCATTAATATGAGACTCTATACCTATGACATTTACTGCCCTCATTTAGTAACTTTGAACTGATTTTCTAGAAGAAGAAAATAAAGTCAAAATTAAAAAAATGAAAACGAAAGAAATATTTGACTTCAATTTATTAAAGAAACATGGTTTCTCAGAACAGTTGCTTTGAAGGAAGATACATCATTTTGTCTAACAATATCTAAGATTTTAAAACAACTGACCAGAAAATATCCTGTTCCAAAGAGGAAATAAAATGTCTGGGGGACTTGGTTAAAAATTTCTGCTATCACAGACCTATGAAATTTAAAAAAAAAAAAAGGAAAGAAAAGAAAAAAAGATGAAACTTGGTGCTACAGAGTTGCTCTTAGTAACTGCCTAAAGCAATGATTCTCAAGATCTATTTTGTAGCAGCTTGGGTGTTCCAGGGACCATGTTAGAAAATCTGTGAGATAAAAGTTAATTTTAAAATATTCTATTTCCACTGTTTTGACATTTATAATGACTTTGTAAAAACAATGATGAACACAAATGCTAAGACGCAAGTACAAATAAGATGGTGGCATCAAATTATATCAGAAATAATTATATTCTTTATTACCACACATTTTCAGTAAGCAAAATTCTGCATTCCCTTAAAAACACTTGAGAAAATTATTAATTTTACTAAATCATAACCCTTGATTACATCTTTTAACTTATTTCTGAGAAAGAGAAACCCATATGAAGTAATTCTGCTGTATACTACAGTAAGATGTTTTCTCCTTTATTATTATTTGAGTTATGAGTTAAACTAATCACTTTCGCATGAAAAATTATTTTGATTTAACATCTCTTACAGAGATGTGGGCCCAACATTACCCCTTTTAACATTCCAAAATCAAGATGGTAGCATATAACTCAAAGTCTTGTTATAGGATATTAGGGACATGACTACATAACTTAAATGAATTTCGGAAAAAATTACTTATGAAAGTAAAATAAAGAAAGTTACATTTTCTCTACATTCTGTAATAAGTGGAAATTTATTAGAGTGAAAGTCAAGTTTCTTTGTGAACTTGAATCTGTCAGTCTCGCTGTATGCTTTTAATATCACACTTTATATTCTTAATATGCTTTTTTTTGTTGTTTTGCTTTGTTTTGAATTTGAAATATTTAGGTTGATGTAATCCCATTAGTCTATTTGTGCTTTTGTTGCTTGCAATTTAGGGGTCATGTCCAAAAATGTATTGCCCACACCAAAGTAATGAAATTTCTCCCTGCTGAGGAAGAAGGATCGCCTGAGCACAGCAGGTTGAGGCTGCAGTGACGGTGACCATGCCACTGTACTCTAGCCTAGACAACAAAGTGAGACTCCGACTCAAAAGAAAAAAAAAAGAAAAGAAAAAAGAAATTTCCCCCTATATTTTCTAGTAGTTTCATTTTTTGAATCTTACATTTAAATATTTAATCTATTCTGAGTTGATTTTTTAATATGATGTAAGGATTTAACTGTATACTCCTGCATGTGGATACACATGTTGGCAAACACCATTTATTTTAGAAGCTTCACTTTTCCAATTCCAATTTGACAAAGGTTCTTGGTAACTTTGTTAAAAATCAATTTGTTGTGAATGCATGGATTTATTTCTGGGTTCTTTCTCTATTCTGTTCTATTAGTTTAATGTATCTGCTTTTAGGCAAATATGCATTACTATCGCTTTATAGTATATTGTGAAGTCGGATAATGTAATGCATCTATCTTTCTTCTTTGTGTTAAAGATTGCTTTAGCTATTTGGGATTTTTTATGTTTTTATACAGATATTAGTTTGCTTTTTTTCTATTTCTGTAATGAATGCTTTCTGCATTTTGATAAGAAATGCATTGTAGATCACCTTGGGTAGTATGAACATCTTAATTTTAATATTCTTAGCCTATGAAAATGAGATTTCTTTTATTTGTCTTCAGTTTCATTTATCAATGTTTCAAAAATTTCAATGTAGAGATCTTGCACATTCCTAATTAATTTTATTCCTAATTATTATAACTTTTTGTAATTATTGTAAATTGGATTGCTTTCTTGCTTTCTTTTTCAGATAGTTTGCTGTTAGTATATAGAGATGCTACTAATTGTTCATTAATTTTGTATACTGCAACTTTACTGAATTTTTTTTTATTAGTTCTAGCAGTTTGTTGGATAAAACTTTAGTGTTTTTTATGTATAAGATTATGTTGTTTGTAAACAAGGCCAATGTAACTTCTTTCCCAATTTGGATGTCTTTTATTTATTTATCTTGTCTAATTGCTCTGTCTAAAACTTCCAGTGGTAAGTTAAATGGAAGTAGTGAGAATTGGCATTTTAAACTTGTTCTGGCTCTTAGAAAAACGTTTTCAAATTTTCTCAGTGGTATGATAAGTATGATTATAATGTTAGGTGTAGATTTGTTAAATATGGCATTTATCATAGAGTTATAATCCTTTTATACTTAAGAGCTTTAAATCATGAAACAATGTTGAATTTTGTCAAATGTTTTTCCTGCATTTATTGACATAATATGTTTGTTGTCTTTTATTAATTCAATGTAATTCATTACATGTATTGATTTGCATGTTAAACCATCCTTACATTCTTGGGATATATCCTACATGATCATGGTGAATGAATTTATAATTTGCCATAGAATTTGGTTTGCTTGCATTTTGTTGAGTATTTTTGCATCTATTATCATCAGAGATATATGCATGTTGTTTTTCTTTGTGTTTTGTTATTTTTTTATTTTTTGTAGTATCTTTTTCTGACTTTGTGTCAGGGGTTAATACTAGCCTTGCAAAAGAAGTTTGAAAGGTTTTTCTTTTCTGGGAATTTTGTTGAAGTGTTTGAAAATGATTATTTTTAGCTCTTTCATAAATATTTGGTAGAATTCAGAAATTTCATTGTCTTGGAGGGCAAAGTCAACATGCATATAATACATACACACAAAGTGCACAATCTGTTAGTAAAAAGGTTTAGTTGAAGAAAACAGAAAATATTGTCAGATGTGTGTATGCATTTGTGTGCTGTGATACCATTGTGAGTGAGTGAGTGTGCGTGTGTGTGTGTGTGTGAGATTGGTGTGTATTCAGTACATGTGTATGTGTGTTTGGCTTCAGGTATACTTGTGTGTGTGTATGTGTGTGTGTGTGTGTGTGTGTGTGTGTGTGTGTGTGTGTGTGTGTGTTATTTTATGCATTCTGGTTAGGAAAGCCCCTAATGACATTTTTAGGGAGACTTATAGCAAGGGAGGAAGATAAATATAAAGGTAGATGTGAGAAGAACAACAAAAATGGGGAATAGAATATATGCAAATGCTTCAGATGCTGAGACATGTTGGTTGTTTCATGGGTGAATAAGGAGGCCAGAGTAAGTAGAAGTGGGGAGGAATAAGAAAGTAATTCAGAGACACTGTGAGGTGGTGGCCATGTTCTTTAAGTTGATGGTGCATGGAAACCATTGGAAGTTTTTGCATTGGAAAAAGGATATGACTTGATTCACATTTAAAAATGTTATTGTAATTGCTCATGTCAAATATGAGAATATCTTAGCTTGGGATGTTTTCACTGAACTCAGAGAAAGTGGAAAAAATTTGAGTATACTATCTTCTTTACTATTAGACTGTTCCTTTAACATCATTGCTACCATAATATCTCATGAAAATCATGGCAATCTTTAGGCAGCAACATCAGGGGAAAGAGACAATTAATAATGACTTTTGTCAGCCGGGCTCAGTGGCTCAGCTTGTAATCCCGCGCCTTTGGGAGGCTGAGGTGAGTGGATTGCCTGAGCGCGCGGGTTCGAGACCCGCCTGGGCAGCAAGACCTCATCTCTACAATAAATCAAAAAATCAGCCGGGCATGGTAGCGCATGCCTGTAATTCCAGCTACTTGGAAGGCTGAGGTGGAAGGATCACCGGAGCCCAGCAGGCAAGGCTGCGGTGGCTGGGAGCGGCCACTGCACTCCAGTCTGGGCGACAGAGTGAGACTCCAACTCAAAAAAAAAAAAAAATAATGACTTTTGTCAATCAAAAATATTTAGAAAGACATTTTTTGGTTTACAGTTAGAATAAAATATATTATGTTCTCACTCTTAGGTGGAACCTGAATACTAGTCACACTAGCACAAGGTTGGCAAGAGCAGACACTGGGCACTGCTAGAAAAAGGAGGGAGGACAAGAAAAGAGGAGCACGTGGTAATATACTGGGTACATTGTCAGCTACCAAGGTCTACCAAGAAGTCCAAGTTTCATTTACATGAAGCCCACTTAAGTAGCAAATTCTCACTTGTATCCAACTACTCTAAAATAAAAATATAAAGTATGTATAATAATTCAAATTTAATGGGAAAAATAGACATAAAAAGTTATAAATAACAAAAGATATTATATACCTTTACACTAATGGAAGAGAAAATTCACCTTAATTAAACAATTGTAGCTTTATAATATCAATGAATCTTCTTTCAGAAAGGAACTTTTCACCGAATAACACTGACATATTTTTATCACTCTTAACATTTGAGAAAGTGTATCCATGCATCTTATTTAAATCTCACAATGCTGCAAGGCAGATAGGCTAAATATTATTGTCATCATGCTGCTAATGGGAAACCTGACAGCAAGACACATTATTTATAGGCCATTATTTGCTAAGCATAGCCCTGGGTAATATTGAATACTATGATTAAAAAAAGCAACATGGTTCCTACCTTCCAGTGAGATCATCACAAGAACCATCAACACAAGCATAACTGCTTTTCAGGAGTATAGGGTAACTGGGAAAGGGTTCTTAAAGAATCAGTTACGTAGTAAATGAATTTCAGTTGAAGTGAGAAAGATTAAAATTAAGAGACAAAAAGGCTTCCAGCTAAAGCAATAACTTAAGTAAAAAAGTCTTGAAATGTGGAACTGCAGAATGTATTCTATGAATAAGGAAATTCGTACAATGTGATAGAGCTAAAGAGGCTTAATTATAAACATTACGCTGACACTCTTCAGATGTATGGAATACAAATGGTAGTTTTAGAACAGTGAAATAACAAGGTCATATTTATAATTTAGAAAGGTCATTCTGATAGGTAAGTTGTAAATTTGATAATTTGATTGGAATAGCAAAAGAATAGAGATTTGGAAATAAATAATATTTTTTGCAATAATCTAGTGAAGACATGAGAACGCTAATATAAACATTAGTACTGAGAATTTGAAGGTGGTAAATAATACTGAAAGACAATACATAAGCAAAGAGAGACATCTTCCTAAATTATTGGAAAAAAAGGATCAAAGTCAATTTTGATTAGAACAGGATTGAGGAAAGAAAGCGGTTGAGTAGGAAGTCAGCTATGTAATTGGAGGAGAAAATATTGTTTTTGTTTTGTTTTTCTTTAATGAAGGCTTGAGCTTCTACCTTTGTTCATCAGAATACCATGGAGTTATTAATTAGAGAAGAAATATGATTTGCCTATGGTTTAAACTACTTTGGATAGCTATTACGTTGAGAAGTGGCCATTAAAATAAAAGCAGAAGCAGAGAGACATACTTATTGTGGTAATTCATGTGTGAGAGGATAATGGTTAAAACTGCTATAGTACTGATGGAGAGGGTTTAAAGTGACTGGATTCAAGATATATTTTAAATGTAGAGGCACTATTTTATTAAATATTTGACATAAGATTAAAGTGAAGATTTAAAAACAAATCCAAGTGTCTTTGATTCATTTGGAACATAGAGTTATCAAAAATATATTGGGATAAAATTGAGTGTGGAAAAGAGTTTGAACAGGTGAGGGCTAAGATTACAGTTTTGGGCATGCCAAATTAAAAATGTTTATTATGTATTCAAGTGGGGATCTCTAGTAGACAATTGTATATCTAAATATGTAGTAAGGAAATAATTTTGGGAAAAATATAAATTTGGCACATAGAGTTTTACAATCATTAGATAGAATGAGATCATAAAAATATCAGAATAAATAGAGAAAAGGATGATAGACAGAAATTCGACCACTGTGGATGAAACATACAAGGAGATTAAAAAAGAGCTGTTCATGAGGTAGGAGAAAATCAAGCAAATATAGGATCTTGGATGTCAAGTAAATGATATGGTTTAAGCAAATATTAACTGTGTCAAAGGGAGACGAACTATCAAATTATATAAAGAATAAATAGTATACATTCAATTTAGCAATAGAGTGATTATTGTTAATCTTGATGAAATCGGGTCAGTAGATTGCTGGAGATAAAGAGACCCGATAGAGCTTTGCATAATAAAATATCGACAAGGTACAGTTAGAATAAGGAAACAGCTTGAAATTTCAACAATGCAAGGTATGAAAAATAGGGTTTTTTTTTTTTTTGGTGTATTACTTGGCATTAAGAGAAGTTGTGACTGTTCCAAAGGTTGTTTATTCTTCTAAAGAAGTAGTAGTTGTACAAGTCATTTCTAGAACTTTATGAGCAAGGGTTAAGGAAAGTGTCTAGTCATTTCAAGAAATTAAAAAGCACAGGTATTGCATTTCTCAATTATTTAATCCGTGTGAAGCACTTATGTAGCTGATGGACAGTAGGACATCACCTCCTTCCAAAAGTGCTTGCAGAACCTGGCATTAGCCATCTGTCCCAAACTCCATGTTTGTCCCAATATTCTCCTAAGAAATAATAGCATATATGTTTATTCTGTCTTTCAAATTGCATATATGTCCTTGATTGTCAGACACTAGACAAAAATTTTTTTTTTTCTGAAAAGCTTCAGTGTAGTATATATGCAAGACTTCTAACTCTTATGATATAGTAGAGAATATGGAATGGAAAAATAGTGCAGATACTGATACCATGGATATTAGCCTACAATGAGGAAATAATAGAAATCCTCACACTTTGTGTGCTAATTTGTAATTTGTATTTTTACAAATTTTATTATATGTTATATGCTTAAAATGAAGGTTTTCATAAAATCAAGCTATATAAAATTTGTTAGTTCACTAAAATTTTCTGTTTCTTGCATTATATGGTATATATTATATATCTCTTGCATTACAATATATGGTTAATGTATTAATTTACTTAGAGTTTAAAAGTTCAAAATTACAAGTTATAATTTCCAAAGAAATATTTGAAGTAAGAGAAAATACACAAGTAAAAAATTAATAGAAATACATGGAATTTTAAAAATTCATTATTCTTAATTGCTCTGCTAGTTCAAAGACATTATAATAAGTCAAAAAAAATGGAAGCAATCATCAGCAGCATACCTACACTACAATATATTCTAAAATAAATTTTTGTGACTGGAAGAAAATTATACCAGTTCACAGATCAGTCGATAAGAATGAATAAGGAGCAAAAGGTATTGTGACTGTAGCTAAATATAAATAGCCATATGCATAAATGTATTTTGTTTTACAAATTTATTTAACATTTTAGACTTATTTGAAGAAAGTTCAGAGTTTATAATTATGCGAAAATATGTATTAAAGTAATGCCGTGACCGGGCTTGGTGACTCAGCTTGTAATCCCAGCACTTTGGGAGGCCTAGGTGAATGGATTGCCTGAGCCCCTGGGTTCGAGACTAGCCCAGGCAATTTGGTGAACCCTCGTCTATACGATAAAATAAAAATTGCCCGGCGTGGTAGTACATGCCTGTAGTTCCAGCTACTCGGAAGGCTGAGGCGGAAGATTTGCTGGATCCCAGAAGGTCGACGCTGGAGTGGCCGCAAGTTTGTGTGCCACTGCACTCCAGTCTGGGTGGAGTGAGACTCCAACTCAAAAAATAAAAAAATGAAAAAGTAATGCCACAAAGAGGAAGAAAAATACAATACATGACTGTGAAATTTCTATATATCAATATTAATTTCAAGTAGATTGTGATAAATTAACAATATGTATTGTAATCCCCAGAGTAACTACTAAAGCATATATAAAATTATATAGCTAAAAGTCCAATAACTAAATTAAAATTTATAAGAAAAATATTTATTAGCATAAATGAAAGACAGTAAAGAAGAAATTAAGAAACCAAAACCAGATGGGATTTTTTAAAAAAAATCACACTAGTCGATTCTCCAAACAACCACACCAATTAATATTTTAAATGAGCTAAATTATCCCACAAAAGGAAAAATTGTTAGACTACTTAAGAAAAGA
The DNA here is from genome assembly GCA_027257055.1 of Cephalopachus bancanus. Taxonomy (NCBI): domain Eukaryota; kingdom Metazoa; phylum Chordata; class Mammalia; order Primates; family Tarsiidae; genus Cephalopachus; species Cephalopachus bancanus. Next base: position 6,955,554 of record JAPVLO010000068.1, on the reverse strand, counting down.
ATGACCCAACTATATGGTGTTTATAAAAATATGCTTAAAATAGAATGACACAATAGATAAATATAATAGATTATAAAAGATATACCATAAGACAAAACATGACAAACTGGCTATAATATTATCAGATCAAGAATAAATAAACAAAAACCAAACATTTAACACAAATAAAAATACTTGATAATGATAAGTGCTTTATATATTAGGAAGATATAACTATTGTAAACATGTTTGTGTTCAATGAGAGATTTTAAATATATCAAGCAAAAACTAACGGTACTAAAAGGGGATGTAGACAAATCTAAATCATAGTTAGTAACATTAATGTCCTCCACTCAGTAACTGATGCAGTAACTTACCAAAAACTTCAGTAGGGATATAGAAAATCTAAATAATACTATCAATCACCTTATCTAATTAACATTTATGAAAAACCATGCCCAACAACTGGAGACTCATCAAAATGCACAGTCTTTTCATATGCACACAGCACTGCCACTAATATAAAATATATGCCAGTTGTCAAAATGGAAAGAAGTGGAAACTGTAGCCAAAATAATTAATTTCAAAATGAATAAAAATAAAACATTTAAAGGAAGATCTACATATCTTCTAAATATAATGCTCTAAAGAAGAATATCAGCAAAAATTGAACAAATTGAATCAACGATGAAGAAAGCAATCCATATCAAGTTGTGAGAGGATATTAAATTGATGCTTAGATGAAAATTTATGATTTCAAATGTTTATTTATAATAGAAGAAAAGTTTAAAAATCCACAATCTATGTCTCTGTAGCAGGAAGTGAAAAAATAAAGAATACATTAATCACAAAATGAAGTGTAGACATTAATTACATAAAAACACACAATAGAAAACAAATCAAAAAACCAAATCTGTATTTTAAAAAGGTGAGAAAAAGAAAAAAAATTACTTATTTTGAAAAAGAAACTTTTTAGAAATATGAAGAATGAAAGAAAAAACGTGAGTCTGACAAGAAATGGATAATAATATCAAAAGACCAAACAAAAGAAAACTCTCTTTGCAATAATATTTTTAAAAGGTCTAAATTTAACTAAAAATTGTAGTAACAGCACCAACGTGTATAATACATTATTGAAGATATTCAAATTCTGAATGAATTGAGAAATACAGGTTAGCAAATTTGCACTTTAAGATTTCACTATCTCCTATAAATCAATGCTAACTACGACTTTATTGGCATAAGTTCTGACCTTAAAGTTAGTAACCACAGTAACACATCTAAAATAGACCAAAACTTACATTATCAATTGATTTTTAACAAAAATGACGAGATAAATTAATGGAAAAATAGTCTCTTCAACACGTGATTCTGGAACACTTGGGTATTTATGAAAAATAAATTATCTTTACTTCACACAATACACAAAAGTGAACTCAAAATATAAAATAGACCTTAATGTAAGAAGTGAAAATGCAAGATTTCAAGAAGGAAACAAAACCTTTTGGAACATTGAGAAAGTCTATGATTTCTGAAACACAAAAAACACAAAACTAAAAAAAAAAATCCTTGCATACAATAAAAGTACACAAAAGAAGTTACATAAATATCCATGCAAAGATGAACAAATGCAAAGATCATTATTGCTCATCAGATATTTGCAAATTAAAACCACAAAGAAAAAGCAATTATACATACATTGAATAAGTTGCAATAAAAAATAAAGACTATTCATGTCAAGCATTTGTGAGAATGTAGAGGAATTTAAATTCTCATGGATAAAAAGGGTGGAGATGCAATATGGAACATCCACTCTGGAAAACAACTTGAATAATATATACATAATGTACACATATACATATATATATTTACCATACAAATTATCAGTTAGCACATAAATATATTCCTCCTCCCAAAGGGAAACATGATTATATATGTGCATACACACACACACAAATATATATAAAAATGTTCACACCAGCATTAAAACAGATATACATATATATATATATATATATATATAAAATGTTAAAATGTATCTAATTTTACATTTATGCTGTTGGATCTATCTTACACAAATTTTATTATAATCAAGTTGTTGAAAAATGAAGTGAAGACAAAATTAAAAATTGACGTAATTTTCTAGTTAAAATACAATGATTTTTACACTGGATAAACTAGAAATTCCTGAAACAACACCAAAACTTAAAACATATGAACAAAAACAAAATAAAAATTATTTATGAGAAATAATAGGTGAAAACAGATATAATAGAATGATAGTCATGGCGTATAAAATAAAGTTGTTATATGAATATAAAGCATAGTAGACTGTCGTTAGAGCTATTATTATCAAGAAATATTGTGAATGCTAGAAGGATAGCTCAAAAATAAAACATAATGATACTATGTAAAAAAGATATAACAATTTCACATAGATGAACAGAAAATCAATAAATCACAAATATACTACAAATATAGAAAATTTGTAAAATTGTATAGACTATGATTAGAAAAATTAAGCTAAATATTATTTATGAAAGAACGAAAAATAAACCTTTACCACAACTGACTGCAAACTGGAACAAAATAAAATCAAAAGAATTTCATAGTCTTAAAAACATGCAAGGTGTTTTCTTTTCACAGAGTAAAATTAAGTTATAAGAAAATAAAAAGTATATATCAATAAATACTGGAAAATATCTTATAATTTGAAATGAATTAATACATTTTATTTTATTTATTTTTCTTTATTTGATTATAAAAATGTGAGGTACAGTCAGGATTAGGTACATAAATAATGCATGTGCGGGTGAAGTCTGGGCCTCCAACTGGTCCTCAATTCCACTTTGTGTTTGTTATATGTCATCCCCTTTCCCCCTTCTCCTGGCAGTGTCCTGTAACTGCTGATCCCTCCCTAATGCTATTGTGATTAAAATTGAGGTCCCACTTATGAGTGAGAACATGTGGTATTTGGTTCTTTGTTTCTGTTGTAGATCACTAAGAATTATTGTCTCCAACTCCATTCAATTTGTTGGGAAGCCCATGACAATTAATACATTTTAAACAACCCATGGTTCAATAAAAATAAAAACTTGAAAATCATTTAAAATAAATTATCATAAAAACGATAATAAAAAACAGATATAGGATTTCAGTAATGCACATTGCATCATTTTTAAAGATCTGCTGTACAACATTGCATCTGTTAATAGTTAATAGTATTGTGCTGTACTCTTAAAATAAGAATGTATATATCATTGTGTACTTACCACAGCAAAGTAAAATAAAAAAAATTAGAAGACATGATGACAAAAACTATGCCAATATATTTTAAAATTTAGATGAAAAAGACAAATTATTTTAAAAATGAAACAAAAATTATTGCAACATAAAAGAAAAATACGAATAATTCTAAATCTATTAAAGCAGTTGAAGCATGTAATATAATTACTCTAAAAAGAGAACTGCAGACAAAATGTTCTCAACATTGAATCCACTGAAATATTAAAACAATAGTGATTATAATTCAATTTTAGACATAACTCTTTGAAAATAAAAATACAAGACAATTTCCTATTATGTAATACAACAAATTTGCATTAAAGTGAAGATCTGAAAAGATTATACATATATGTGTGTGTGCATGTATGTATACATGCATGTTATATGATGCAATAAATATGATATACGACATAATATGTAATCTTTTTATATAGCATCAGTTTATTTCTGCTTTCTTTAACTCCTTGTCTATGCTTACTCAACAAAATTATGAGAGAAAATTACTGGGCAGAGAGTGCCACGCATTCACTGGTGTTCCCTGAAAATTAAATATCAAATATGACATATTAGCTTTTTCAATGATTTAAGTTTGACCAGTTTTTGTGATCTTAGCATTAAAAAAAATTTTTTTTTAACTTTTTTTTTTTAGACTTGCCTTTTTGTTTGTCCAGTTACAAAGGCTTGTGAAGGATGGATTGGATGAGGAAAGGTGAAACTTTCAGAAAAGGAATTAAGTTTCAGCTACATACATTTTGATGATCTGTTGCACTGTATAGTGACTATGGCTAATAACTATGTATTATATATTTCAAAACAGCTAAAAAAGATTTTAAATGTTATCTCCACAAAGAAATGACACATATACATATTTGAGGTAATGGAAATGTTAATTAGCCTGATTTGATCATTCTATAATGTATCTGTGTATCAAAACATCACACTGTACCCCATAGAGAGATACAATTATTTGTCAGTTAAAAGAAAATAAAATTAAATGATTAAAATAATAAAATATGTACATATATAAATATAAACTCTTCCCATCGCTTGCTTACCTAGAAAGCATTAATTATCTGGAATTTATTTTTTTCATATTTTCATTTTTTCTTGTATCCACTATTCTTCACCAGTGTTAAAATAAAATATATATTTTATTTTCAATCCAATGATTTATTGTTATTCCAGAGGGACAGTAAGTCTTTTGCATTCTTCCATATACTAGTCAAAGATGATCTGCTGAAATTCATTTTCTAATCATCGAAATTTACTTTTCTTTAGATTATTAAAGAAAAATTAACTAGTATCAAAAGAAAATTTGCCAGGTGTTCATTGAATTTCTTTATCAAATTTAATCAAATAAGAGGACTACAATTAATTATAAGTTTTTATAAATTTACAAATTGGGAAGAATACACAAATGATGTATAAAAATATTTCTTGCTTTATGTCCTAATAAAAAGAATATGAAAGAGTTCATTTCAAATTAGCTGGGTGTGGTGGAGCACACCTGTTGTTTCAGCTACTTCAGAGGCTGAGGTAGAAGGATTGCCTGAACCCAAGGATGTCAAGGCCATGGGAACCCATAATCATGCTACTGCACTCCAGACTGGGTGGCAGAGTGAGACTTGGACTAAAAAAAATAATTAGATTGTGTGTGTGTGTGTTTGTGTGTGTGTGTGTGTGTGTGTGTGTGTGTGTGTGTGTGTGTTTCCTACAGCTTGTTTGGAAGTGGCAGAATTTTTAAAAACATTAAAAAAATAACTTCAGAATATAAAGACAGCAATTATTATTTGTTGGGCTGACTCTGGAGTATATTTATGTTTTTTTCTTTAAAAAAATGCAAGTATCAACTAAAATAGCTAACATTTTTTTAAAAAATGAAATCAATGCTTTATTAGAGTATATAGTTCAGTCACAAGATGCTGTGCGATTATAATCATGGTGAGGGAAGTTTTAAAATGTGAACAGTGTGCTGTCCTTGGTCCAAGGGAATCTGCCTAGCTGTAAAGTGAAAATGGGATGTGGGAATTGAGCTTTGTTGCCAGCCTTTCCGGAGTTCTCTGGAGTCTCTTCTTTAGGGGCAATACAATTAATTTCCACCTGCAGAGAGAGGCCTTCAACCTACGGTGTTAACCTAGGCAGCAGGAGATCTAGGTTCTCATCTCTTGTTCTTGCCAGTATAAAATGTGTAAAGCTCTACTTAATCATGAATGTCTTTTTTGTCCTTTACTATAAAAAAGCGAAGAGAACTTGTCTCACTAGTCTCAAAATGCTGTTCCAAGGAGAAATTGAAGCATATTTAATTGCTAGAAGTACTTACACACTTAAAAAATACATGATATTAGTGAGCAATTTCAGTTGTCCAGATGTGTTTTATAACTTTCCGCCTCATATTTTTCCTTCAAATGTTTATCAAATGAATCATATGGGCTTGAAGGCATGACCTCTTAGGAAGCTAAGAGAGGTAGCAAAGTAAGTTATTTTACTGGTAGATATCATCTTCTGGGCAAAGATGTAGGTGCATATTTTGTTCTGAAGTCACCACTTTTATCATGTTCTTTCAAATTAAAATGCCATCAGGACAGAGCAGGGAAAATTTAACTTATTATTTAAGATCACTCAGGTTGGGTGTGGTGGCTCATGCCTGTAATCCCAATACTTTGGAAAGTGGAGGAGAGAGGATTGCCTGCGTTAAAGGGTTGGAGACCCATTTGGGCAACTTGGCAAGACCTTATCTCTATAATAAATAAAAAATTAGCTGGACATGGTGATGTGCACCTGTGATTCCAACTACTTGGAAGACTAAGGAGGAAGTATCCCCTGAGCCTAGTAAGTTGAGGCTGCGGTGGCCATGAGCATGCCACTGCAATCCAGCCTGGGCGATAGAGTGAGACTCTAACTCAAATAATAATAATAATAATAATAATAATAATAATAATAATAAATTCAGGGAGGAATCCTAACCTAATACCCTAATACTTTCTGCAGTATCTCCAAATGCATAGCAGTATGAGATAGCCATTTTATTAAAAACTGAAACTGACAGTTACTGGTCATATAATTTCAACTGAAAGACGTGTTTTGATATTCCAAAACTATACTTCTGGGAAGTGTTCATTACCTATTTCATTCGGGTTTTTTTTAACTTTATTTTATTATAAAGATGTGGGGTACAAGTCACTAATTTTAGATTTCTATCCTGGACATTTATGGTACTTAAGTCTCTTGTTTTCTTGTTTTGTGATTTAAAATCTTTTGTGTACACACATAGCACATACATATGACACACACACTGTTTTTGTAAATATACAATAAGGAATCAGGGGATATTTTAATTTTAATTTTAAGTGTTGTTTAAAATTATTAAATAGCTGTTATGTACCAGAATCTTAGAAACATTTTCAAATCCTAAATTTCAGGATTATTAGTGTCACATTCTTTGAATAAGGAAGTCAAAACCTGTAAAGATGTTGTGCCTTGAAAATTTAGAAGCTATATTATATCAGAGGCAGGATTTCAGATGGGTCTACTTCCAAACCCCATTTGACTTAAATTTCACTGTAGTTCGTCCATTTGCTTCTCAGTTTAAGTTATTATATGTGTTTATGGTTGCTTCTGTCCAATTTGGATACTTGCTAGGATATACATAGTAAATATTTTAATGGGTGCTCAAGGAATTTTGTAGAGTGATGACTTTTCATGTTATGTTTTTCCAAGCATCCTGGAGGTAATAAAAAATAAACCCAACTGAAATCCAAACTGTAGATTTTCATGTAAATGTGCATACTTAAGCCACCCCTTTCCTATGCTGACTTCCAGTAGGAAGAACTCTTAAATCAAGGGTTGAATATTGTAGAAAATAAAAACACTAACTTATTTAAACAGAATTTTTTTGAGATGATTCCCAAATGATTGGTTTCCATCTGAATTCTAACCTTAAAGTGTTTCACTAGTACTAGACAACATTTAGGATTACAGGAAAGTGCACAGCCATTGATTCTTTCCAGCAGGTTTCCCTGCATGATATGAGTTGGATGATTAAAAACATCTTTCCACTGACAAAACAGATGGGAATTGTAGCAGATGGAGATTGTAAAGATATGCCAAAAAGAGAGATACAACAGGCAATTTCCAAGCAAATTCACAGTATAGAACTTTACCTTGGTGCATTTCTAAGTTCCACAAGGGCAGAGATTAGTGTGTTTTGTTCACGATCCTAATCTGTGTTCCTTAAATAGCGTCTGGAATAAATGCATTACTGACTTTATTGAGTTCAGAGTTAACCACTGAGAATTGTTCTATTTTATTAACCAAGTTCAGTTCTATTTTGTTAAAAAAAGAGAGTCAATAACTGACACAAGGACCAGGATACACATGTCTTTAGTCACAATAAATTATCTCTATCTAAGTAGACTTGTATGAGACTCCAATTACTTTGCACTTTGTGTGTGTGGTAATCATAGTCAGGTAAGTTAAATCAATTAAATATTTAATAGTTTTTGGCTAAAATAATTTTTATTCCACAGCAAACGTTAATTATTGACTGAAATACTGAACATCTAACAGGTACAGTGTTTTCTCTCTTTGAGCAGATTTAAAATATATTCACTGGTGATTCTCTTCTTTTATAAATCCACTTTACAACAACACTACCAATTTTTTTTTCTAGTAGACTAAGTGTTCCTTTAGAAATGATAATAAATTTTGTCAGTTTTCCATGGCGAAGTGTGCTTAATTGAATTTATTAAGTAGTTGATATATTATTTATTATTTAATTCAATTTTCTATTGTACAAAACTATGATTATTCTCTTATTTTCCACACAATATGATTTTTTTAAAAAATGAAAAACTTTAAGCAGAAAATGGACAATGCCTACATATCAGAAATCAATTCTGATACTTTCTCATAAAGTACATATTCCAAATTTCAGAGAAATGAAAACAGTTCTTCACAAAGACATGTATATGCTTATAATTATGGGGGAAAAAAGGCTCAAAATGAAAGCACTTTCAAATACAGTAGAGTATTTAATGGGGTTCTTTTAATGGAATGCAATTATAGTATTACTCAGCTTTGCTATAATAGTGAAGAATCCTACAATTATTGTGGCTTAAAATAAGTATTTAATTACCACTCCCTCAGTAAGTAGTTGTATGTTGGCTGCAACTTTGCGCCAGGCAGAGGCTGCACTTCAGGCTAAGAATGTTACAGGCTGCAGCTTTGCTCCATTTTGGGTATAACTGACATATTTATTGGTTTCAGAACATAGAAAAAAAAAAGCAGCACCTTATCATATATGAACATCTGCAGTAAAGTGGAAGAGTAAGAGCTTGGGTAAACTTATAATATTTATAGTGTGTGCTCAGACTTTGTGTAACTGTATTTGTTCACGTTGACCAAAACTGGTCAAATATCCAGTCTAAAGTCAGTGGAACAGAGACTTATACTTTACCTCTAGGATGGTATGAGTAATGAAGAATAATCTACCACAGACATGTTGTCATACACACATTAAAATACTTTAAATATAAATAAAACGTACAAAGTAGAATTATTCACAAGCTATATAGGGAATTATTAACAAATTTCTTTGCCAGTAATTTTTCTCTTACTGCTTCCAGTTTTGCATGAATAGGAGATAGACTCAGTTATTTTGAATAAAATGCTTAGAAGGAATGCTTTTGATTTATTGATAGTGAATATTTAAAAACAAAACAAAATAGATATTCTCTTTCTGTGTAACAGTAGAAAGGCAGTTGGTTAGAGTCAAGAGTGCAAGAGAGTCAGATGTATTCCACACGCTGATCTAGAGGAATAAAGAAAGTCATGACTTTTCTTTACCTTTCTATTAAAATATCAAAATACCTAATTCACAATATTCCCAATGCTATGCTATAAAACTATTACATTTTATAAATTTTATTGACTTACAAAATAATTACCAAACTACAAAAGCAACATCAAAAATTCACTTATAAAGCCAATCTCTGAATTTAACATTTATTTCAATCTGAGAAATTTTAGGATGTGTCTATTATAATTACAAGTGGAGATACATGTAAAGAAAGTTTTTCTTGTATGCTTAATTATTTTTTCTTTTATTCATAAATAATCATTATGGAGGTCATATCTCCTCAATTCCTGCCTTATGAAGGTTTAACTTTGTAAATTTCACTTGTTAGGCAAAATCACTGCATTTTGTGGATGTACTATGATTTAACCAACCAGTTCCCACTAATATAATTTAAATTAATTAATACCTATTGCTATTATAAATATAGCTTCAGTGAATTGTTTTATGCCTTCATTTGCACAAAGTTTTTGGTATAATTTCCAAGAAGTGGAATTGCTAGGTCAGATTAAAAATCTGCAAGATATTGTTAAATTTGCTTCCATTAGGAGAGCATTTTGCATTCTTATTAGCAGTGAGTGAACTTACCTCTTCAAGGTCCTCTGAAGAACATGGAGTCACATTTTTAGATTCTTATATATCTAATAAGTGAAAAATAATATTCTAGAGTTTTCATTTTTTTCTTAGAAGCCATTTTGAGAAGCTTTTCATATATTTTAGAGTCATTTACAGGTTTTTTTTCTATGATCTTTATACACGTATACAGCGCTGCTGGGCTTTTTCCCTCCATTTTTATAAGCTCTTTAGATATAAAGGATACCAATCCTCTGTGGGATATAAACATAGACATCTTTCGTTATAAGAATCTGTGTTAGATCTGAGGCATAGCTCTTAGGACTGAAAAATAGTTTAACTTTTTCAGTTAGATGCAGTCCCAGACTTATCTACTAACATTTTGCCTCTGTGATTGTAAATAACCATACATTGCTGGTATTTCTGCCATGTGCATCTTCCAACTCAATGCTGAGTTTCTACATCTTTTAGCTTCCCACTTTCCTGTGAACAGCTCTCAAGTCACTCTCCACCTACTATTTCCTCCTCAGGCCCCCACTAAGGCCTGAATTGTGTCTTTTTTTTTTTTTTTTTTCCTGAGAATGGCAGCAGCAGTTCTAAAATACCATGGACATTTCCTTTTTCCATGTACCTGCAACTGTTTTCATTCTCTCCTATGGGACTTGCGTCTTTCCTGTTCATTTGTGTTTTGCTTTTGCTTAGAGTGTTTTTCTGCAGATTTTTTAATTTACTAATTTATTATTTTATGACATCTGCACTGTGAATCACAGCTGAAAAGATCTTTCTGTCCTCAGGTTAAGAAAATATTCACACATTTTTTTCTGGTGTATGTAGAATGTCACTGAAACATTAAATTTTTGATCCAGTTTTAGTTTTAATCAATGTATTTTGATGCACTTAAAAATTAATTTATTAATTTTTTAAGTAAAATATTTCTTATTTTTCTCAGCTTTTTGACAGTTCTAATATCACATTCTAGTCAATTAGGGCATCCCATCTCTGTGATCACGCTTTTTTTAATTGTTTTGGTTGTTACCTTTTTCTTCAAAACAACAAGTACTTCATTAGTGTTTTAGGTTATTTTGAAATGCTAGATTATACTTTTTCTCAACTATGTGATGCAAATGCTGATTTTCTTATGCTCATTTTTAAAAATCCCATTTTTGCTTATAGGCAGAGTTTGTTTTCTATTTGATAGTCATTTTTGCATTTGAAACATTTTCCTATACTATTATTGATGGATTCCTGGTGACAGATTGATCAGGGTGACTCTCCAAGCTTCCCAGGTTAAAGTTTTCTTTTTTGTTTCTGCAAAGAACTGAAAAAAAATATAACCCGTTTGGTTTCTCAAAGATCTTTTGAAATAATCTCACACCATCAGTTTTGTCTTTCCCATATCTCACAAACTTTACAAGATATGGCTTCATTTATAAAAGTTCTATTTACTGAAACTGCTCAAATCTGCTATTTCTGAAGGATAACCATCTTATCAGTTCTCAACTATTCTCTCTCTGCTTCTCTAGAGATTTAGCTCTATTGCTATTGATTTTAATGTCAATGATCATCTTCTGGTGGGTTCTTCTGGAGGTCGATATGGTAAAAACTTACAGTAATATGCACTGATAACATGAATTACAATATAATGTGATGAGAAATTAGCTCTTGCCTCTGTGTAATCCTCTTCTAAATTGGAGGTGCACTAACACTTGATTTACACTCAGGTGAGACAGAAGATGGACATGGAGAAGGAAGCATCAATGGGATATAGATAATTATCCTAGTCATAAAAAGCAGGAGGTGAAAGGTGTGTAGTCACAGTCTCAGTAATTTTTTTTGTTTGTTTTTTTTCACTATTTAGGTATACAAAATGGGTATCCACTACCTGGGAAGATTTCTGAAATCATTAATATTCTGGAATTTCTCTCATTAATATTTAAGCCAGAATAGAACATTTCCACTACATGATTCCAGAAGCCAACTACACCAGACTGGAATTGCATTGCTTGGTCAGGCTTTATAACACCCAACCAGCCACTGTGTAGTCTCACCTTAGTCATTTTCTTCATCTCACAGAAATGAAAGTGAATATTATATGTGATTTAATATTTTGCATTCCATTGGGCAGGGTATTACTGTATCTTTAGTGATATTTGAACTTCTGACTTTTAGGTTTCTTACATAGATTCCTGTCCACTCCCCTGTCACATTCTCATGTATCTCCCCATGGTCTCTGCTTCTTTGCAACATTTGACTACAATTTGTTGGTTGTATATATTTTTTTCTTGATGCTAGTTTTCTTGAAAATGCAAGTTGCTAATTTATTGTTGCTTTGATTATTGTTCTCCTTAATATTTTATATGATTACCTGCATTCCCACTAGTACTGGAACTATGCTCAGACATTTGCAAATGATACTTTAAAATATAATTTTTATCTCTGAAATTAAAATGCTTGAGTCCCATAAAATACAATTTAAGATTCACTAGTAGAATCTCATAAGATTCAATAGTAGAAGCAATTCACCTAAATAATTTTTATTCATTTTACATTCTTCCTTTCCAGAGAATGGTAATTTAAAAAATCTATTTCTCCAAAGTTCACCACCAAAATAGATAGTAAAAATTTTATATACCCTGGTTTCAAGAAAGCATAAAGAAAATCAAATCACATTTGACCTTGAACTAACGAAGCTGAACACACATAAACCACTTAGCACAAAATATTCAATATAGTTTCATTTATGCTCTGTACAGAAAGTTATGAAGGTTTCTAATAAAGATAGACTTGGCAATGTTCACAAATAATAGTATTTTGTCTTTGAAGAAAGATGTAATTATTTTATAAAGTGTTACATTGATCTCAAGCACTTTTTCAATGCTGGACATGCTTGGATTGAAGAATAAGATCAGATCAAATATTTTTTGTTCTGCTTTCACTCATGCTTGTTTCTTCTCAAATTAAACCCAATTTTAGTTGTCAGGATCCTATCTATTAGTGCCTCATCTACTGTGACCATTTCCATCTTGATATGCAGAGGTCATTTGTATGATATTTGGCTCCATTGATTCTAAAGTTATAAAACTCAACACCACATGGACTCTTTACAGTCCATGATAAAAAGGAAGTCTGAGTCTCCTGATGTGTGGCAGAGGGCAGATAAAGAAAAAGAAGCAATGTGACATCCTATGGAATAATCTTTGGTAGAAAAATAGCATTATTTTCTCAGTTTTATAAATATATACATGAAAATAAATGTTATATATATGCTTACGGTATACAAGGTCGTGTGTTCATATTTGTATACATTGTAAAATGCTTAAATCAAATGAATTAACATATGCATCACCTAGCCTACCATTTTTTGTGGAAAGAATGTTTAAGATCTAATTTATTAGCAAATTTCAAGTATTCAACACATTAACACATTATTGTTAGCTGCACAGTATGTCTCCAAGACTAATTCATGTTGTCCAATTGAAACTGTATAACCTTTAGCCAACAGGGAGGCAGTACTGTTGAATGAATACTGATGGGGAAAGGAGAGAAGGATTGAGAAAAACCGGAAAGTAACAAAATGAAGGAAAAGTGAAAATCAAGTTAAATTAAAATGGAAAAGGTACTATGAAGCTAATCTTGTTGTAACAAACAACAAAACATCACTAGCAGGAGAAGAATGTGTCAACAAAATCTTCAAAGCAAACCTGGGGAAAATTCAGGTGAATTACCTTAGTGGTCCTATGTCATGCCTATTAGCCACTCAGTCCATTTAGTGCATTCTTCTCGTGCTTGGGAATGCTATTCTCTTATGAGACTTAAATACCTAAATTAGAATCCAGAAACCACACTTGTCAGTTTGGCTGTTTTTCTGATGTGTCAACTTGAGAGGGCTACACTCCCCAGTTATTCAATCAAGTACTAATCTAGGTGTTACTGTGAAAGTATTTTATCTATGTGATAAAATTTCATTATATGTTGAATTTAAGTAAGAGAGATTATCCTAGATAATCTGTGCAGCCAAATCAGTTGTGAGGTCTTAAGCAAAGATCTCAATCTTAACCCCCAAAAGAAGAAATTCTACCTGTGCAGTAGCTTGTACTTTAGAGTTTCAACTTTCTCCTCCTGACTGCTTGCTTCATAGATTTTGGACTTGCCTAGCCAGCCCCCGTAATCAGGTAAGCCAAATTCTTGCACTATATCTCTTAATGTCTATCTCTTGGTTCTATTCTCTGGTTGAACTCTGAATGATAACAAATTTTGTTAGCTAAAAGCAGAATGCTGCTGTAACAAGTACCTAAAAAATGTGGAAGTGGTCTTAGTATTGGGCCATGGACAAAGGCTGAAAAAATTTTGAGGAGTATGATAGAAAAAGCTTATACTGTTTTGAACAGACTGTTAGTACATATGTGAGTCTTAATGACTCTGCTACTGAGCACTCAGAGGAAGTTTAAAGCATAGAAAGGAAAGCTTAAAGCACCTAAGAGAATATCTAAATAATTGAGAACAGATTGCAACTAGAAATATGGAGGATAAAGGTGCTGATGTGGAGGGCTCAGAAAGAAATATGAACCATGTTATTGAAAGAAATCCTTGTGATAAAGTGGCAGAAATCTTAGCGGAGTTGTATCTTGTAGTTATGTGGAAATGAGAACGTGTAAGTGTTGCAGCTGAATATAAAGTTGACAGGATTCTCAAAGTTGAGAGTATGGACTGGTTGGTCTACTCTTGGCTCTTTATAGTAAAATGTGCAATGAAAAATAGAAATTGAGAGATTGTAAACAAAAATGAACCAGAACTATGAACTGAAAGTTCTCAGCCTATTCTGATGGAAAAAAATTGTTAAAAGTGATAAACCTACTTTCAGAAAATTGCACTCTAAATATAAAAAAATACAGCATTTGAGACTGATAATGGGAACTTATTATTACCTCAGAAAGATCAAAAGATCAGAGTATTCAGTCACACAAAAGGCTCTTTGAAAAGATTAAATGTGTTACTCACAGATGTATGTTATCTAAACAAAATTAAAAGTGAGTTTATATAGAAATGACTTGTGGAGAAACATCTCATCTAATAACCTGCATCCATGTGTACACACATACTGTAATGTAACAAAACATGGTTTAGCATGACATGATATATATGAGAGACTCACAAAATTCCTCATAATGTTGTACCATCAGAAACATGTCTAGTTTCAATTAATGAGGGCCATGGGAGGGCAGAATATAAACAGGATTTGGACTTTCAAAAATCTACATGCAAGGAACAGGCCGAATAAAATTACTCAGGTGCAAACACATAGTACCATTTATGGAAAAGGAAGAATGACCCAGAGGAGAGATCTAAGAATTAAAAGGGATTATTTCTAGGTTTTGAAACCATATTAAACTTTCTCTGCTAAATTTTAAAAATTCTTTTGGGCTGGTGACTATTTTCCTTTCTTTTTATCTCATTTTGAACAAGAATGACTGTAACTGTTATTCGATGCTTATCCCATAATTTCATTTTGCTAGCGAGTAACTTGTTTTTTGAGAGTTTACAGATTCACAATGAAGAGGAATCATCTACAATGGGGTTTACCTCCGGAATCTCACCTAGCCCCAGTTAAATAGACATAGGATGCTTTTTGTTGTTGTTGTTATTTCTGTTTTTTCAATTTTGAGCTGATGGAGGTAGCAAAATAAGGACTTGGTCCAATTTGCTGGCATTGAAAATAGTAAGCCGGGCTCGGTGGCTCAGCCTGTAATCCCGCGCCTTTGGGAGGCTGAGGTGAGTGGATTGCCTGAGCCCGCGGGTTCGAGACCCGCCTGGGCAGCGAGACCTCATCTCTACAATAAATCAAAAAATCAGCCGGGCGTGGTAGCGCATGCCTGTAATTCCAGCTACTCGAAGGCTGAGGCGAAGGATCGCTGGAGCCCAGCAGGTCGAGGCTGCGGTGGCCGGGAGCGGCCACTGCACTCCAGTCTGGGCGACAGAGTGAGACTCCAACTCAAAAAAAAAAAAAAAAAAGAAAATAGTAGAAGATGGGCACAAGCCAAGAAAAGTGAGTGACTTCCAGAACCTGTAAAAGGCAAAAAAAAAAAAAAAAAAAAAGCTTTCTCTCCAAGAGTTTTGAGGAAAGACATCTAGGTTTTCTCCCAGTAAAACTTATTTTGGATTTCTCACCTTCACAATTTAAGATAATAAATTAATGTTATTTTAAACCACTAAGTTTTGGGTACGTTTTTAGAGTAGCCATAGGCAATCAGTACCTACAGTCTGGCCTGCAGATAAGGATCAAGTGCAAGATGTATACTCAATCAAATAGGTAAATTTTATTAACACCTCAGTTTGAAGGCAAGCAAGATAAGCAAGATGAATAGGAAAGCAGCGCGAGAATTCATTTTCTGGTGAAGTTAAAGTGGAAAGAAGCTTTGACCTTCAGAAGCAGAGGTGGTGAAGAGAATGGTTACAAGTACAGCCCCAGCATTTAGAGGAAGAACATCTGTGCCAAGTGGCAGGACAATGTGGACCTTGTAAAACAATCTTCTGATGAAGTTTGGGCATTGGTCTTGAATACAGAACCTTTAGATCCTCAAAACCCAACTTACTGTTTTTCTTAGAGATTCCCTGACCTATCTTTAAAAGTCCTTTAAAAATCTGCTTTTTGAACTAGCTAATGTGTGCTCTGTTTTTTTCCAATTAAGAGTTCTGACTTATACACAATTTATCTAGACAGAAGCTTCACTGGATTTTTGAGAAAGAAAGCATATTTTAGAATTAATGTGGAAATAAGTGCTATAGAATTGAAGAAACAGGGTAGAGAGCACTTTGTTTAATAATCTGTGCCCTTCTGTTATTAACTCCTGAGACAAGGAGAATGCCAAATCAGTGTTGCAGTGAATGAACTGGGACCTTTATTTCCTCTCTGGGCAAATGAAATGCTAATTATCTTGGTGTTTTAAATTCAAGCAGCTTATTCTTTTATTCGCATATGGGAACTCAGGCAAGTATAAGCTCATGTAGGGAAATATTCTATAGTTTATAAAAAAGGACACATATTTAATGTCTCCTTTTACAAGAGTATAGGATGAAAAGATTTCTATAAAATTATACAAAAAATTCTTTTCCCATAAATATATTCATTCAATAATTTTTTAATATTTGTTAACATATGTACTGCGAACCTATTCTTTGCTTGAAAATGATGATATAGCATGAGTAAGACATAAGCTCTGACTTTTGAGAAGTGTAAACATAAAAGAAAAGTCAGTTATAATGAAATTAGCACGGAATGTATGGTGATACGTAGTATCCAAGAATAAACTAGACATGCATGGTTAAATATACCTCAGAAAAATGGAAAGTCTTTGAAGCAAAGGTGATATTTGAGATTAGCATTATTGAATAAAGAAGAGAGGAGAAAATTAGAATAAGATGTACTCTTGGTAGAAAAATTGACATGTGAAAAACCAAGTAAATATAGCAACTTATGAAATACCCATAAATGATGAGCGGTCCAATACAGATGAAGTAAAGGTTATATGTTTATGTGTATGTATATGATTGTGTGTGTGTGTGTGTGTGTGTGTGTGTGTGTGTGTGTGTGTGTGTGTATGTGTAGGGATTGAATTTATGGGAAACATTAAATAGGCCTGTTCGAAAATATTATGAAATAAATTGCATCTCACACACTGGCATTTTGACTTGGAAACATTTAATCATACATATAAAAAGATTGTGTTTACTGGCAATGTGGAGAACATATTGAAGAGAAGACAGAATGAAGCCAGGAAGAATAAGACCACAATGTATTTAGCCTTAGTTAGAAATGATAAGTTACTAAAGCTAGAAGGCAACAAAGAAAAGCTCAAATTTATGGCACTTTAATGGTGAGATGGGGAAAGGTACTGTGGGAATGAGTACTCGTGAAGTCTTACTGGAAGATAGTGCACTTAGCCAGTGGAACTTCTCATGACATTTTCATTAATATCCAAATAAAATTACTCAATTCCTCATTTTATTTGTCTGCAGTAAGTCCTACTCCCTGAAAAAAATTGTGAGGATATTTAAAGATAGTTTTCATGTATTGTGTATCATTTTTCACCTCTCCTGATGGTATGAATTTCAGGTTTCTCTTCAGTCACCATCAGCCATATCTACAAATTCCCATGCTGGTACAGCTTTCTGTACTCCATTAAACCAAAATTTGAATTTATTTTATCCATTTATTTAGCGAGGTTAAACAAAGTAGATATCCATTTGAGGTTGCTAACAAACAACTGAAATTTTTTCCATATCATAAAATAATCATTATTTAAAACAATGTCCTCAATGCTCCCTAAATTTAAAAGTCACACATGGTACAGTAAATCTGCCATTGTGAACATTTCCAACTCAGAACTACATCTCAATTCCCATTTCTAATCTTCTCCCATTCCTGTGACCACCAAACTGTCTCTGTGTTTTTTTCAAGAAAATTTTTCTTAAAATTCCTTAAAATTAGATGTTTTGGAGATGTATTTTTTAAAATTAAAGCAGTGATTTTAAAATATAATCTTTTACATCTCAGTCTGAATAAAATTTGTATCTGACAACTTATGCGTGCTACCGCAGGAATGATGAGTAGTAACTCGAACTTTGTCTGTGACAAATATGAGTGTTCAATAAACTTAATACTCTTAGAAGAAAAAAAAAGGATAGGGTAGATATAAATCACTAAATCTATTTTTGGTTACCAGAAAGTGTTTCTGAATATTTTGTAACATTTTGTTTCTCTTGATAGGGCCAAGAATTCAGAGACATTTAAATCAAGCTGCACTAAACAGGAAGGAAGGAAACAAATCATAATTAAGCAAATTCTGGAATACTAAATTTGTTTTGTTAGATGGGCTACTGTTTGGTGATAACCAGTTGTAAGTTAAAAATACAAGTAATGAGATAAAAAAGGAAGGTCTGGTTGTATATTTGGAATCACTGATATATATATATATATATATATATATATATATATATAAATTTGAAGCTAGGAGACCTGGCAAGTTATCGGGTCTAAAACAGGTACAGTGTGGAATCTGAAAAGACAAGATTTGAACTTTAAAGGCTTTGAAATTTCAAGATGAATTGAAAATAACTAGAAAATTAAAGATGCCTGAAATAAGAATTGATAGATATGGGCTAAAACAAAAAGTAAATTCTATGTAGAAGTTACTTTTCAAGACTGACTCAATGTAATGCTATAAAAAAACAAAAACAAAAACAAAAACAAAACCTTAGTATAGGATCAGTAGAAGTGTAATTGTGGTTAACAATTAGGAGCCATTGATGGTCTTAGCCAGAATGCAATGTGGACAGAAGTGAAAAGGTAAGGTAACATGAGATAATGTTGGAGACTCTTCAAGAAATATTACTGGATAGGAGACAATTAGAGAAGATTCCATTAAAGAATCTTTATGAAGGAGTGTTGATTACCCTGAGATTCGTCTCTTTGGCTCACATATTTACCAAGATTATATCTCTTCAAATTTGTCAATTTAATAAACTTGAATTATTTTCTACTTGAGAACCTCAATAAATAAACAAAAGAAATGGTTAACTGAAAAAAATTGAACACATAATGTAAAATAAAAATTGTGAGTTAAAGATTGCATGTAAATCAATTAGTAAGTAGGAAATACATATATTATACACAAACATGCAAACCTCACTACTTTTATCACTACATTAAAGTAAAAGGTTTATCAGAAAGTTTTATAATAGGTAGTTATTTGTACCTGGTTTTTAAACTAAATGTAGAAAATTATCAGATTATCTGTGTGTAACCAGCTCATCAAAGTTCTGAGTTGAAGTGCAGGCAAATATCAGTTATAGATTACAGTTAAAAAATAAGTTAATATACTGCTACTTAGATTTATAAAAATAGAAGAATTTGGTAGTTCCCTTTTTCAAAATAAATCTGATATGTTATTATTCCATTTAAAACAATTCAAGTATTTCTATGTGCTGAACCAAGGTGCTTTGCTTTACTGTGACATTTAAAAAGCTAAACACGTATTTCAACTTGTTTAAACACATTTTTTGAGAGAAGTGGTCAATGTTTGGGTTTATTCCTGATTCATATGCTTCCTGCATTGCGTGTGAATAAGTAAAGTTCTACTACTCACTGCTTCATACTAATAAAATTCCTTAGATTTTTTAAAGTAAATCAATCTTGGCTTGCATTTGTATGCACTACACTACCTGTGATAGAAAAATTGAATTATGGAAAACAATTATATTTTATTTATTTCCTTTTAAAATTTAGCATGAGGCTGACTTAAACATGTTTGTAGGTTCAGAATAATGTTCCAAATGGAGAGAGAATAATGTAATGGGCATGAAAATAAAGTGAAATTTTTTAGGAAGGAGGCAAGTGTATGAATTAAAAGACATCAACATTGAAAATATTGTCTACTACTTGAACAACTGTCATAAGGCATGGGAAGGAGAGTTTACCTAAGAATGCACAAATTCTTTCTTAATTTTGGATTTCATATAATTGAAGAAAAATAAAATAGTGTGTTCTGGTCATTTTCTCCCAAATACAAACACTGAAGAAATAAATAAGCTTTATGTTTATAAGAGTCAGTATCTTTTAAAATCTGTATCCAGTGCCAATTTTAAGATATCAAGAAAGGCCCATCACTTATAGAGAAAATCAATATGTTATCAAAACTCTTGGCAGCCTCATAATTGCATTTCTACGCATGTTTTAAATGCATCTTAATTTACAAGTAAAAACCATGTATTGTATATTGCAAAATTATAAAAGCTACATCGCCTTTTTCTATGAATAAAAATCAGATACATCAATGGATTTTTATCTTGAAGAAAATATTTCCTTTTCACTAGTTTCTCCTTTCCTTGTCAGACTAAATTTTTCTTTTTTAAAAATTTATTTTAAAGATGTGGGGTACAATTTAGGGTTAGGTATACAAGTGGTCGTGATACAGGTCAAGTTTGGGTCCCTCTTTGGTCACCACTTCACCTGGTTTGAGATAAAGTATACTTATTAATGTTATGTGCCCCACCCCTGGCAGTTTTCCACAACTGCCAATCTCTTTCTTATAGTATTATGATAAATTTTCAGGGTTTGTCTATGAGTGACAACATGTGGTACTCAGTTCTTTGCTTCTGTGATAGGTTATTAAGTATTATAGACTCTTAATCCATTCAAAATTCTGGCATGGTCATAATTTTGTCTTTTTTTATGGCTGCATAATATTCCATTATGTATGTGGATATTTTTTTTTATCCAGTCCACTTTTGATGGGCAGCACAGTTGGTTCCACGTTTTTTGCTATTTTGAACAATGCTGCAATACACATTATGTGCAGGTATCTTTTTATAGAATTATTTGAGTTCCTTTGGGTATATTCCCAGAAGGGGGATTGCTGGGTTGTATGGAAGGTCGATTTTTAGATCTTTTAGGAATTGCCACACTGTTTTCCACAGAGACTGCACTAGCTTACACTCCTACCACCAGTGGAGAAGCATTCCCTTTTCCCTGCATCCTCTCCAGTATATGGATTTTTTTTTTTAGTTATCAACGTTGGTGATCCTGACTGGAGGTAGGTGGTATCTCAGTGTGGTTTTAATTTGCATTTCTTTGATGATTAAAGAGGCTGAGAATTTTTACATGTATCGTTGACTGCTTATATGTCTTCTTTTGAGAAGTGTCTATTCATATCTGTTGTCCACTTTTTAATAGGATTCTGTGTTTTTTGTTGTTGTTTTGTTTTCTTTTTGGTACATTTGAGTTCTTAGGATCTTAGGCCTTTGTCATGTGTACAGTTGGCAATTTTTTTTCCCCATTCTGTGGCTTGTCTCCCCACTCTCTTGATGGTTTCCTTTGCTTTGCAGAAGCTTTTCAGTTTATTGAGGTCCCACTTGTCTATCTTATCTCTTATGGCATGGGCATTTTTGGTTTTGATAAGCAATTGATTGCTTATTCTTATTTCCATAAGGGTGTCACCTGTGTTTTCCAAGACTCTTATTGTTCGAGGTTTTACATTTAGGTATTTGATCCATTTAGAGTTGATTTTTGTGAATGATGATAGGTAGGAAACATAATTCAATCTTCTGCATGTGGTCAACCAGTTCTCCCAGCACCATTTACTGAATAGATTTTCCTTTTCTCAGTGGTTGTCTGTGGAGGCCTTGTCAAAGAATACTTGGTAGAGAAATTGAGGTCTTGCTTCTGGAATCTCTGTCTTATTCCATTGATCCTTATGCCTGTTCTTGTACCAATACCAGGCTGTTTTGATTATTGTAGTATTAAAATAAAGTTTAAGCCAGGCGCGGTGGCTCAGTCTGTAATCCTGCGCCTTGGGAAGCTGAGGTGAATGGATTGCCTGAGCCCGCGGGTTCGAGACCCACCTGGGCAATTTGGCAAGACCTCATCTCTATAATAAATCAAAAAATTAGCTGGGCGTGGTAGCGCGCGCCTGTAGTTCCAGCTACTTGGAAGGCTGAGGTGGAAGGATCGCCAGAGCCCAGCAGGTCGAGGCTGCAGTGGCGGGGAACGGCCACTGCACTCCTGAGCAACAGAGTGAGACTCCAACTCAAATAAATAAATAAATAGATAGATAGATAAATAAATAAAGTTTAAAGTCTGGAAATGTGATACCTCCCACTTTATTGTTTTGTTTTTTTCTGAGGATTGTTTTGACTATTTCTGGTCATTTATATTTCGATATGAATTTCTGTATTGCTGTTTACAGGTCTGAGAAGAATGATGTTGGTAAGTTAATGAATATTGCATTGAATCTGTAGATTGTCTTTGGTAGAATGGATATCTCAACAATGTTAATTATTTCAATTCTTTCAATTTTTTTATTTGTTTGTGTCTTTGATTTCTTTGAGCAGTGTTTTGTAGTTTTTGTTATAAAGGTCTTTCACTCTTCTGGTTAGAAAAATTTCTTTTTGTTGTTGTTGTTGTTGCTATTGTGAATGAAATTTAGCATTTTATTTGGTTCTCTGCCTGGTTTTTGTTGGTGTATAAGAATGTGACTGTCTTTTGCTCACTAATTTTGTACTCTGAGACTTTGCCAAAGTCCTTTATCAGTGCAAGGAGGATTTCGACAGATTCTCTTGGGTTTTCAAGGTATAGGATTATATTATCAGCAAAGAGGAATAAAAACTTCTCCTTTTCCTTTTTGGATATCCCTGATTTCCTTCTCTTGTTTGATTGCTGCAGCTAGGATTCCAACAATATGTTGAACAAGAGAGGTGAGAGTGGGCAGACTTGTCTTGTTCTGGTTTTCAGGGGAAATGTTTCCAATTTCTGTCTGTTTAGCAGTATGCTGGATGTGGCTTTATCATAGATGACTTTTACTATTTTGAGATATGTTCTCTCTATGCCTAGGTGATCAGGGATTTTTAATCAAGACGGGATGCTGAATTTATTGAAAGCTTTTTCTTCATCTAGTAATATAATCATGTGGATTTTGTTTTTGCATCTGTTGATGTATTTAGTTACATATATGGTATTGCAGATGTTGAACCAGTCCTGCACGGGAATGAAGCCTACAAGGTCATGGTGGATGATTTTTGAGATGTGTGGTTGGATCCAATTTGTTAGAATCTTGTTGGGAATTTTTACATCTATGTTTATCAAGGATATTGGTCTGTGTCTTTTTTTAATTCTTTTATGAATCTTTACCCAGTTTGGATATCAGTGTGATGTTAGCTTCATAAAAATGATTTGGAAAGAGTTCCGTTTTTCTCATTTGCCTGGAACACTTTGTGTGTGTGTGTGTGTGTGTGTGTGTGTGTGTGTGTGTGTGTGTGTTGGAGTCTTACTCTGTCACCCAGACTGGAGTGCAGTGGCCGCTCCCAGCCACTGCAGCCTCCACCTGCTGGACTCTGGCAATCCTTCCGTCTCAGCCTTCCAAGTAGTTGGAACTACAGGCACGTGCTACCACGCCTGGCTAATTTTTTTTTATTGTAGAGATGAGGTCTCGTCAAGTTGCCCAGGCGGGTCTTGAACCCACGGACCCAGGCAATCCACTCACCTCCGCCTCCCAAAGCGCTGGGATTACAGATTGAGCCACCAAGCCTGACTTGCCTGGAATACTTTCAATAGGATTGGTATCAGTTCCTCCTTGTATGTTTTATAGAATACCACTGAAATGCTGTCTGGTCTAGGGCTTTTTGTTTTGTAGGCAATTTTCTTATGATGAAGTCAGTTTTGTGGGTGGTTATTAGTTTAATTAGTATCTAAATTTCTTCTTGTTTCAACCTTGGGTGGCTGTGTGACATCAGAAAGTCTTCCATTTCATTTAGGTTATTTCTGCAGATAAGTCTGGAATGATTCTGATAGGTCTTCACCAGTAGGTAGTATGGTCGTTTTTCCTTTGCTGCCTTTAGGATTTTTTCTTTTTCTTTTTCTCTTTTAAAGTTGTGGGGTACAATTCAGGGTTAGGTATACAAATATTCATCATGCATGTGCCCTGGTTGACAAGGTGTGCCCCTCTCCCCCAACAGATTTCCATTACTGCCAATTCCACACCCCTCCTACCTTGGCAGCTTCCTACTACTTACAATTCCTTTCTTATAGTATTATAATAATTGTTCAAATCCTGCTGAGTGAGAATATGCACTACTCAGTTCTTTGTTTCTATGATAGATAACTCAGTATTATAAATTCCAAGTCCATCCAAGTTGCTGCAAAGTTCATAACTTTTTCTTTATGACTGTGTAATATTCCATTGTGAATATGTACCACTTTTTTTTTTTTTTTAATCTAATCCTCTTTTGATGGGCAACATGGTTGGTTCCATGTTTTTGCTATTGTGAATAATGCTGCTATAAACATGCATGTGCAGGTATCTTTTTCACAGAGTGATTTGAGTTCCTAAGGATATATTCTCAGCAGGGTGATTGTGGGGTCATATGGAAGGCTGATTTTAGATCTTTTAGGAATCACCAAACTGTTTTCCATAGAGGTTGTACTAGCTTACACTCCTACCAACAGTGTAGAAATTTTCCCTTTTCCCTGCATCCTCTCTGGCATCTGCTTTTCTTTTATACTTACTTTGTGGAGGCAAATTATTATGTGTCTAGGGGTTGGTTGTCTCATAAGATGTCTTGCAGGGGTTCATTGAATCTCTTGTGCATGAGTACTCATCTCTCTGCCCAGATGAATAAAATTTTTTTGAATGACCTCATGGAAAGTTTGTTTCAAGGTGTTTTTCATTTCTCTTTCTACTTCAGGTATTCCCATCAGACATAGGTTTGACTTCTTGATAAAATTGCACATCTCTTAGAAAGTTTTTTCTTTTTTCTAAGTTTTTTTCCCCTTTATTTTTTAGTAGAACGGGTTAATTCCATATTTTCTTCTTCCAGCTCTGAGATTCTTTCATCTGCTTGGTCAATTCTGCTTCCCATTCTTATCAGTTTGTTATTTATTTCTTGAATGGAATTCTTTATTTCTGTTATTCCTAAGTACATTTTCTTGAGTCTGTCCCAATTTGTTGCAATTTTATGTAGTTTTAATACTTACATTTCTTGATTTTTATGTGTTCTATCCAACAATTCTCTGATCTCTGTAAGTACCTTGTGGGTACTGTCATTCTCAGAGATAGCCACTGTTTGTGCTTCAGTAGCTGTTCTTTCTGTCACTGACTCTTTGTTAGAGCTCTGAGGGTTACTTGTGGTTTTTTTGTGTTTTTTTTTTTCTTCATTTGAGAAGTTCTCTTATCTTTTTCTTTAATTTCATTGCTCAGTGGGAAGTGGAGAAGCAATCACTTCTGATATTTACTCTACCTTCTGTTCTTCTCTGAGTTGAGGATCCAGGTTTGTTCAATTATGAAATAGGGCTGGGGGAGGGGCATAGTTCTGTCTGTTTACAGTTTTGAGCACTGACTAAGTGGTAGTGGGAGAGACCACAAAGATTCAGAACCTTATTGATGGGACATTATACTTGCTATCTGGCGAATGGGCCAGTCGGGACTTGCTTTCCATCTCCACAAAATATGTCCTGTCAATGGATTGCTTGTGTAGCCCCTGAATCCAAGACAGGGTATAGAGTGAAAGGAGAAGGAAGAAGGAGAGAATACAGGGAAAGCAAATGAAGATGAGAAAAAAAAAACGCAGAGAAAGAACAAAGAGACAGAAATAGGAGGAAAGAAATGAGAAAAACAATTAAATAACAAAGCAAACAAGTGAGACAAACCAACCAGAATCCAAAAATTCCATTGATACAGGGTTCTCTGCTTTAGTATATATCTGTGGGGGAGAAATGCCTCTTGTGACTGGTTCTGCTACTGGAGGTCTGTTACTGCAGCTTCCCTCTTTGCTATTGAAACTTAAGATGTTAGAATCTTCACTCCCTTCTTCCTGCAATTGATAGCTGATGCACACACACAGGGGTTCAGGAGGGAGATGGGATAACTTGACTCAGCGTCTCCCAGGCTCTCTCCCCCTTCCTTCCCTCACAGCATGGTCACAGCTCCAAGGGCATCCAGTTCACAGCAGGGGAATGGGGTCTCTGGGATCCTCCTGACCTCTTTCACTCATTACTAGAGGTGAGGAAGGGGTAAGTGGGTATCAGCTAGGCAGTCACCAGCCTCCTTCTCAGATAGATCTTCTGTATGTGTCTATCACCCAGTAGCTGACTCAGGATGGGAGGGGTGAATCTTCTGGGGCTCCACATCTGCTGTTACCCACAAGGGCTTGTGCACTTGAGGCATTGCTCTCTTAGTTCATAAGGAGTAGCCCAGAGCATTGCAATGATCACCTCTGGTCTTAAGATTCAGTTCTGCTTAATTTCTCTACAGGCTCCTGTTCCTGCCACAATGGGGTTGGGACAAATAGTTCCCTCCTCATCAAGTACCATGGTCTCTGGATCTCCAGTCCCAGTGGCAGAGGCAGAGCCTTGCAGCCTAGCCTGGTTCTGGAGGCAGTGACAGCAAGTCCAAGTTAGGGGAAGCTTCCCTCCACTGCTTCTTTCAAACTCTGACTCTGGTTCCCTCACTGTGCTTCCTCTATGGCCTTGACTATTAATGTCCAACCAGGTGCTACAGTGGTGAGGACAGCAGTCACTCTGGCTGTTTCTTCCCAGCTTTGTTGATTTTTAAAAATGGCTCTTGCTGGGCATGATGGCTCAAGCTTGTAACCCAGTACTTTGAGAGGCTGAGGTTAGAGGATTTCCCGAGTTCAAGGGTTCAAGACCAGCCTGGGCAACTTGGTGAGACCTCATCTCTACAATAAATCAAAAAATTATCTGAGTGTAGTGGTGTGTGTTTGTTGGGAGGATGAAGTGGAAGGATTGCCTGAGTCTAGTAGGTTGAGGTTGTGGTGGCCATGAGCCTGCCACTGCACTCCAGTCCGGGCAACAGAGTGAGACTCTGACTCAAAAAGAAACAAAAATAAAAAATAAAAATGACTCTCCGCTTCTGTGATTTGGGAAGTGCTAGGGTTCAAGCAGAGTGGCTGGCACCAGTCTCTTCATCAGGAGAGCATTAGTCACTTGCTCCAGAGTCTAAGATCAGTCATTCACACACCCAATTACACACAGACACACAAGCATATTTGTCCATACACTCACTCACCCAACACAGGGACTTGTGCATCTAACTGACTTGTGAGACTAAACTTTTCTTACCTGTGAAAAATACTTGAGTGTATTTATTAATGGAAAAGATCAAAATCATTAATGTAGCATTTATGATATCAATTTATTCTCAAGTAAATTCCACATTTGATAATAGCCTACCAACTGACTTTCAATAATTCTATGCACTTTACCCTTTCTTCAGATATTTGCCTGATATAAAACATTTTATGATTAAACACAACTTTCATCAAATCCTAATTTAAGCAAAAGTAAATCTAAACATATTATGCTGTTTAAGATTTTTAAATTGATAATATTCCAAGCCGGGCTCAGTGGTTCAGCCTGTAATCCCACGCCTTTGGGAGGCTGAGGTGAGTGGATTGCCTGAGCCCGTGGGTTCACGACCCACCTGGGCAACTTGGTGAGACCTTATCTCTACAATAAATAAAAAACTAGCTGGGTGTGGTAGTGCACGCCTGTAGTTCCAGCTACTTGGAAGGCTGAGGTGGAAGGATCGCCAGAGCCCAGCAGGTCGAGGCTGTGGTGGCCGGGAGCGGCCACTGCACTCCAGTCTGAGTGACAGAGTGAGACTCCAACTCAAAAAAAAGAGATAATATTCCACTTTAAATCTCTATTTTAATTTTGTTTATTATTTTTTACTCAAGGGTTTTAATTCTATTTTCCTAATACTCAGAGAACGTACTCAAGTTTTTGATAATAGCCATCCCACATATATTCATTGATTTAAAAGAAGAGTTCATTCAAAAGAATGAAAAACCAATTTAAAACCATAACTTTAAAGCAGTTATAAAATTATCAGAGCATATGTAACATATACTATATTTACAATACAAATAAATGTACTCCCAGCACTGGGAGGCCGAGGCAAGTGGCTTGAGACCCGCCCAGGCAACTTGGAGACCTGTCTCTACAATAAATCAATTATAAGTATTATTTTATATTGCATAGATATATAGAAAATAAAAAATTAGTAAACACAAAATTTGACAATTTTTTAATGCATATTTTGTTATTTTTGGCCAGAGGTTGTATTTATATACAGCTGTAAGACTGGAATAAAACATAAGTTAAAGTCAGAAATATACAGAGATTATTGGTGAGGCAGTATCTGAGTAACTGAACATTCCAGCTTATGTTAAATTGATTCCTTCTTAGTTACAATCAATCTTATGAAGTTAAATCAGAAAAGATAGTCTAAACTGGACTTCTTAGGTTTTATATTTATAAGAGTAATGGGGCAAATCTTGGAAGTATCTATTTATAGGATGTTATAAAGTATAATGAGGATTATTAAATGTTACAAATTTAATTTTTATTTTGGTAATGAACTGCAATATGCATGTAAAAATTTTGTTGCATTTTGGTGTTCTAAACTCTAAAACATGCCTATCAAAAATGTATGGAGGTTATCTATCCAAAAGTATTTCCTAGAGCCCAATAAGGTCTACCTTGACAGGTTGTCACTCAGAAATATCTTGAAGCTCATAACTTAGAATCACAGCTGATAGAATATTTTGTCACTGGCTATTTTCATTGTGTGTGTCATGTACTAAAGTATGTGTGTATGCGTTATATATAAATTCTGTCTCATGTGATGATTATTCTTCATTTCCTTCCTAGGAATTTCAGGTTTATTTTCTGTATGTCTTCTAGGCAGGAAATTATATTCATAGGTTATATTGTACATACATATTTATATATGTATGTACTATATAATATGTATAAATATTTTAGGAGACTACTTTCTTAGGAAAAACATGCATGTAACACTAGCCTTATTGTTTCCTAAAAAGTTTAGGGAACATATATTAATAATCTTATAAGGAATGTAAAAAATGTTTATAATATTTTGAGAAAGTAAAATGACAACATAACCTTGGCAATATAGTATTCAAAAGGAAGTAAACAGAACTTTTAAAAATAATCATATTTTCTCACTATCTAGTTGATATATTCATTATTATTATTATATAACTATTATAAACCAAAATTATAAATATATATTGCTAATTTATGTTCTGAAATAATTAAACATTTTGTAAACCAAAGAAATAGGGGAGTGTTTCAAAATTTCAAAACTTTTTATAAAGAATAAAGAATAGACCGGGCTCAGCCTGTAATCCCAGCACTGGGAGGCCGAGGCGAGTGGCTTGCCTGAGCCCGCGGGTTCGAAACCCGTCCGGGCAACTTGGAGAGCTGTCTCTACAATAAATCAAAAATTAGCCGGGCGTGGTAGTGCGCACCTGTAGTTCCAGTTACTTGGAAAGTTGCGGAGGGAGGATCGCTGGAGCCCAGCACGTCAAGGCTGCGGTGGCCAGGAGTGTGCCACTGCACTCCAGCTTGGGTGCCAGAGTGAGACTCCAAATTAAAAAAAAAGAAAGGAATAAGTAGCAAAAATATTATTAGAAATTATTGTTGCTATCATGATTCTATAAATTCATTCACAGTAGTTTTTAAGTAACTAGATCTATAAAGTTTATAATTGTAATTAGAGAACTTGACAACTTTGATGCAGGAAGCTTTTTGTCAGAAACAGATATACTGACAGAAAGTTTTAAAAATAAGGCAGACATTTTCTGAAGGAATGTCCTTTTCCCAAAGCAAACAAGCAGGAGTCAGATGATTTCTTAATACTACTGTCTGAATCTTATTTGTATTTATCTTTTGTAAATAAAAGCAGGCTTACTTATGAAAGATATTGTGAAGTGAAAACTAAAAGATACTTATGAACCTCATCCTTATAGTCACATAGAAAATATTTAAATAGGCAGAAATTATATGTATAGGAGCCTACAAAAATAGAAATCATCCATATACAAAAGTTTTATATACATAACATATACTATTTTAGGAAATTGTACTATCTTAAGTTAACTTTATTCACCAGTGTGTTTATATTAAGACATCTTTAAAGTAACATTACTTGATTGGTACACTCGCAGAATTATTATTTTCTAAATTCTTCTACATTGAAGGAACTTATCAAGGATGGGGCTTCAATAGAGAAATGTTATTCTGAGGCAACATAAACTGTATCCCCCTTTTTTGTATTATAAATCTTATATTTTGTGGAAAAATTATGCATAGAAGAAAAAATAAATATAAGGGAAGTTTGATTCTCTATATAAAGGCATAAGACATTCAAGTCAGAAGAATGATGAATCAACTTTGGATTTGGTTTATTTTTCTTTATCTAGTATCTTGAAGTGTAATGTTAAAAAATACTCAAAGTTTGTGATTGAAGACTTGAGAGATAAAGCCTCACTGATGATATGCTAAACCTGGAAAAATAATGTATCACAATTTGTAGGGAAATGTATAATACATTTATGTGTACATATGTCATATAATTATATATGTAATTTTAATTTTAATTTTTAGTAGAGATGAGGTCTTACTATGTTTCCCAGGTTATATATGCAATTTTAATATGTAATTTTTGTGTAGCAATAGGTTAGGATAGTTTTGTCTTTTTAAAGAATTTCTTTTCTTTTTAAAATCACAAGAAAAATGGAGGAAAAAAGTCAAATATAAATTTTTATTTAGATAAGTGTGATATTAATCTGTTGACATATTAGAAAGAAATTATGAGTAGAATAAAAAACACCATAGCAATCCAGTGATTTCAGTTATTGTCTTGTTTCTCTAAAACAAGCATTCCCCATATTAGACTAGAGACATCTTTGTGACATTGCCTTCTTTACAAATTCAACATTATTAAGAATTTAATTTCAGTGAGAAAACAATTCACAAACCTGTTAGGAAAATATAATTATATCTAGACCCGTTTATAGATGATATTCATCTCAGAATCTATGTGCTGTTATTTTAAAAATTGTCATTTTTTATCATTCAAAAGTGAGCAATGCTTGCAATAACATTACTAAATTCATAATTGGTATGCAGAAAAAAGACATGCAGAGAGCATTTGCTACAAGGTCAGCTGAGTCAAAGAGAGAAGCATATTATGGAAAAGTTAAATGTATTAAAGAATTGACATGTCTTAGTAATGAGGAATGATTTTATTAATCTCCCCATTACAATAAGCAGAAAGTTCAGTCAAATATTCTACATCAATTGTTTTGGGATTTTCTAGAAAATGCAATCTTTTCTTCCCCTCACTTTATTTATGAGTTTAATTTTAAAGTCATCTGGGAGAAAGAATAAAGAGCATAATGTCTGTCCTCTTGTTTGTTAATAAGAAAATGGTTAATGGAAGATTATTTTGGTCACCCTTGGACTAAAGATATCATAGCACTAGAATATAAATTCTACTATAATTCAAGTATAAAGCAAAAACCTGCTTGAGATCTCTAAAAGAAGGTATATAATTACTAGAGGTTAAATTATGAAGCCACTGTGTCAAGATAAAGTTGTTGTAATCAGTTACCAATATAATTTTTAGTTATCAAAATGTAGCATACATCTTTGGGAAAACTTTATATAATTACAAGTGAAGACTTGTTTTAAACACATATTTGACAAACAGAAGGATTGAGATTGAGAGTCATTGCAACAAACCTAAATAATTTAATCATCACCATTAAAAGATCCTTGATGAGACCTCAGGAATAGAAAAGCGTGGAATCTATAGGTTTTAGTGAAGCAAATGTTCATACCATGGAGCAGAGGTCCTCAAACTTTTAAAACAGGGGGCCAGTTTACTGTCCCTCAAACCGTTGGAGGGGCAGACTATAGTTTAAAAAAAAAAACTATGAACAAATTCCTTTTTTTTTTTAAACTATAGTCCGCCACTCCAACGGTTTGAAGGACAGTGAACTGGCCCCCTGTTTTAAAGGTTTGAGGACCCCTGCCATGGAGTTAGCGTTAGAGTATGTCATGAACTCACATTCCGCCTAACTCCTAACTAATAAGGTAGAAAAGTTTCAAAACGACTGCGTTATTCAGTGGGACTCCATTTATGTGATGTCAAACATATTATATCAATACATAGTGAATACATAAATAGATATCAATTCAAAAAATATTTTAAATATGCCTAATACCAACTTATTTTTGTAATCTGTCCCTATGTAATTAAAAAAATAATTTGTGTCACTTTTAGTAAAAAAAATTATCTGGCTAATTTTTCTCCTCTATCTAATTAAGTCACCTTTACACACTAAATTGGATAGTACTACAGTATACTTATAGAGATAAAATTAAGTGTTTTACTCTTTTATTTGAGGGACACCATAAACTAACCTCGGTTCAAAAATCCAATATTATTGTTTCTTCTCCTTCGCAGAACACAATGTTCTAAATAAGTTTACTAACTTTATAGTTCATTAAAATATTCGTTGTTTTTCTGACTTGTTCAACTTTGCTTATATTCCTTCTTCATAATTAAATGCTTATTTGCAACACTTTCATGTATTCAAAACAAATTCTGCATATTGTTTAAAAGCATGATCATATACCACCCCTCTTTGATCTTCTTGATTTTTCCTAATGAGAACATTTTTACCTTCTCTAAACTATGCAAGAAAGGAGAAATTAGCAGGGCAATAAGGTGTCATCACTTCAAACCAACTGGTTTAATGACAAGAAGCCTCAAATTACACAATTAATTTGTTGAATTCACGAAAGTCCAGGAATTGACCTTAGAAGTTCAGAAACATAAACTTGCAACATCTCAGAGCTAACTGGATTCAGGCACTCTCCCATACTAACAAAGCTTATAAAAATGAATTAAAAAATCAGTGTTACAGTTTAATTTGTTGTTTGAAAATATAGTTGTTGTGTAGGCTCAGTAATTGTGGAAGTTTGTGTCTGCCCCCTTTCCATAGGCCATGACATGAAAGGGCAAATCATCTGAAGGGTGCTTGGTGAGCATGGAATCAAAGTAAATTAAATTACTATTTGAATAGCCAGCAATAGGAAGTTCTAATAGGTTGCCACATTCTTTATAGCAAGGGAAATATGTGTCAGGTGGATTGGATACCCAAGCAGTCTGACAACCTAAGCTCCTCACAGTACTTGGATTTGCCTGTCAATGTTTCTTTCTGTGGATTTCCTTCTTTTTTATGACAATTTTTATTTCTAATAAATATATTATTTAATTAGAATGTTTAAAACATTTTTCCATAATCTTCTTCTGCAAATCATTTGCATTCAAATTACCTGAGTGGTTTGTTAAAAATGTAGATTTCTAGACTCCTCTTTGAGCTTGTTAGAATCTTTGATTGTGGTGCTTGGAAATTGTTTAAACAAACCACTCCAATTTAACCAATGTCTACAAAAGAAGTAAAAACATAAAATAAAATTATAAAATTACTACTTGCCCTTGAACATTATTACGTATATGTCGTATGTCACCCCAAATTATAAGCTACATAAACATAAAGAATACTTTCTTATATCTTCTTATTTCTAATTGCTATAAAAGTAGGCTGAATTTATTATTTGTTTATTAAATGTTTGCTGACTTGAAAGAAATTGAACCCTCAATTTATTAAAGGCTTATTGTGCATACATTTTAAATTTATCAAATTGTCTTTTCTTTGGATATGACTATGCATGAGAAGAAATAAAGTTCATTTAGCATAAGCTGGTCAAAACAATCAATCAAAAACAAAATTTAAGAAAACTCCCACCATAGAAAGGAAAACTTCAAAAAGTATCCTTTAAATTCTTACATTGCTTCTTCTTAATTTTTATTGTTTCACCTGTATTTTCTTTACTTTTTTCTTTTTATCTAGTCAAAGATTTCAGCTGTCTTTTACTAAGCACATCCTTCAATTTGTCTTCTAAACCCAAATTCACTCTTTATTGTTTACTCAGTCATAAACATAATAGTTGTCATCTTTAGAAAAGTCTAGAAAATTACATTATATATAATTATTATATAAAAAGTGACATTTAAAATCACTGGGGAAATTTACAACTGTTTATGGACAGCAGCTTAGAAAAAAGCCCAACTTTATAGTTACACCACAGTCGATTCAAATGTATCAATATCTTAATTTTAATTCACTGACAGAAAAATCTAGAAGAAATTATGCATATTAAAGTAGGTAAAATACTTTCAAGTGTGATATTAAAACATGGAAACTATAATAAAATTTGATATTGAATATGTAAAATTGTAAAAATGTTGCATAATTGACAAAAGGTTAAATTTCTTAATATGTAAAATGTTCTTATAGATCATTAAGCTGACAACAATACTAATTAAAATGGTATAAGAAAGTTACATGAACACCATAAAACTTTAAAATGTCAAATGAAAATAAAGAATACAAAATTTATTTGTTAATATAAGAATGCACATTTTAAAAAGTGATCATTTTAAAATTAGTTAATTGCAAAAAGTTTGAATTTTGAAAATACCTATGTCGGTGAAGGTGTGGAGAATTAGACACTTATTCTGCTGGTAAAACATTTGGAAGGCAAGTTAGCAACAGGGGATTGAAATTTTTTAATTCACATACCCTCTTGAATGAAAATTCACTTTCATGCAAGCATATAACATCACAAAAGGCAGGATATGTAGAAAAATAACAATTATGTTCCATTCGTATAACAACTAAATGTTCAGAATTGGCAATTATAAAATGATAGAAAGTAGTTAAATGATTGCCTTTGACTGGGGTATAGAGGAGAAAGAAAAGATGAGGGAATGAAAAAATGGAGAATACTATGGTTATGGAGGGGTATTTTTTATCATCAAAATGTTTTAAAATTGATTGTTGTTGGATGCACAACTTTGAGAAAACTAAAAAGCATCTGACTGTATAATTTAAATTAGTTCACTATATGATATGCAAATTTTTTTCTCAAAAGATGTGAAAAAAAGAAGACTACCCTATTACTGCTATTCCAATTTTATAGGTGGGAAAATTAAATCATAAAATGATTGGGTAACTTGCCCGAGGTCTGGTATCTTGATGGAGATCTTTGAATTTGAACACAGGCATTTTTAACTCTAGCTTCATTATACAGCAGTGATCCTCTGAAAGAGAATGTGGACCATAGTTGCTTTCTATGGTGTTACTACTTTTAATCATTAAAAAAAAACTTAATGGTTATTAAACTAACTTTATTTACCTACTTGCAGATTTATTTTTCACTTCCAAAAGCAGAAGAATGCTAAGAATCATATAATGGAAAAGAAAATTTGTCTTTTCTGTCTCCTTCATGTCCTACCGCCAGGATTAGCTATTCAGATTAAAAACTCTTTTTTCACATGTTGTTCTTCCAGGATTTACTTAGTATTTTAAAACTTTGTGTAAATGCTACTAAATCTTGATTCATCTTTCATTCATTATTAAAATATGTAGCTACTTATATCTTTCATTTGCCTTCCCTTGCACCCATCTTATAATATGGTCATATCAGAGTTTTTGGTTAAATTAATAGTGATTTCAATGGAATATTACGCAGCCATAAAGAAGGACAAACATATGGACTTTGCAGCAACTTGAATGGATTTAGAGTCAATAATGTTCAGTGATCTATCAGAAACAAAGAACAGAGTACCATATGTTCTCACTCATAAGTGGACCTTGAACAATTATAATACTATAAGAAAGGATTGGCAGTTGAGGGGGGTAGGATTGGCAGTTGAGGAAAACTGCTAGGGGAGGGAGGGGCACACCTCATCAGCAAGGGTACCTGCATGATCAATGTTTGTATATCTAACCCTGAATTGTAACATATCTTTATAGTAATAATAACAAATTAATTAATTAATAGTGATTTTATTAGTACTGTGTAAATGATTTTACTTTTTCAAAGTGATTTTACTCACGTTACCATCCAAAATCTCATTTTCGCTGTACTTAATATTCATTTTTAAAATAAATTTAGTTTTTTTAACTATACTGGTTTCATAGAGTCTCTAAGTCTTCCCTTACTGATCAAGGATGATGAAAATTATCTCTCAGATCTTAAAATAACTTTTTTTTTTTGAGTTGGAGTCTCACTCTGTCACCCAAACTGGAGTGCAGTGGCATGCTCCTGGCCACAGCAGCCTCAACCTGCTGGGCTCCGGTGATCCTTTCGCCTCAGCCTTCCAAGTAGTCGGAACTACAGGCATGCGCTACCACGCCTGGCTAATTGTTTTGATTTATTGTAGGGACGAGGTCTCGCCAAGTTGCCTGGATGAGTCTTGAACCCGTGGGCTCAGGTAATCCACTGACCTCAGCCTCTCAAAGTGCTAGGATTACAGGCTGAGCCACTGAGCCTGACCAAAATAACTTTATTTTAACTTTATATTTGATTATTTGTGTCTAGAATTCAAATGTAAAAGTTATTTTTTTCTCAAATTGACAGTACTGGATCCATTATCTTCTAAATTCCCATAATGTTATTTGAAATCCCCATATTCTACATAATTACCTATTGTTCCTTTATAAGTTTTGTTTTTCTCAGTAGATTTGATTTATAGAGGGAAAGAGACTTGATCAGTTTATTTTACTGCTGAACCTTCAATTTGTAAAATTATCCTGGCATGGAGCTGGATATTCAATAAGAATGTATTAAGTTCAATCAATGAAAAATGATGTGATATATTGATGGGGAGAAAAAGAATGCTGCAGAACCAGAGTCAGGCAAGTCATTATTAGCCAGGTGAGCCATGCTCTCTGGCCATCAGTGTCACTATTCCCTTAGGGTGAGCATAAAGTTTCCCATTTACAATAAGTAGAAGTCCCTGAGACTTTATAGATTTCTTTTATCTTTCTCAGAAGTACACGCATGTGGTCCAATTTATTACCTCTCTGTGATGTCTATAAATAAGAGAGAAGTGAACTTACTTTTCAATTTTCCCCAATTTTCATTTAGTGCTTGAACTTTTTAACTATGTATAAACATTATTTTATGGTAAACAAGCATACATTACAAAAATATGTGTGTCGAACTATTTAACCATGTATATGCATTATTTTATGATAAATAAGCATAAAATTACAAAAATAATTGTCTTTTTTATATTTTCATGTTAAGTTTCCTTTCTTAAATAAATTATTCATTCAATCCTACATATATCTGAATAACACTTGTAGAAAAAGATGTGATTATCCAAGGCACTTAGTGAAAATATTGTAATTTAAACTATGTATACAAAATAATCAGAATCTTTTTGACTGCTTTAGCCTATTTGGAAGAAGTTTGGCATTTATTTCTTAATAAAGAATATTACCTTGAAATAGTCAATTCAAAGTCTTAAATTAATTTGTTATGTTTGCCTGAAGTTTATAAAATAACAATATCACTTCTAATATTCAGTGATTAAACATAATAGACAATAATTGTTGATTGATATGCCATAGAAACAAGTTTCTTGATTTGACCTGTTTTTCTATTTAGTTATATTCTATTTAACAAGTTGTTCTATAAACTACATATCTTACTTCTCCTTAAATGATGTGTGATTGTAAATATAACCATACACTGAAGGGAAACATGAATTTTTAGTTTATTGTATGTTAACAGTACCACACTATCTAAATTATAAAGTAATGACAAAATTGTTTGTAACAAATAAACTGTAAAAATAAGTATTTTGAGAGAATAATCTAAAAAACTAAGCCTGATTCCTTCTAAACAGTGACCAAAAGTCTGAAATAAATTCTTCTTCAATGTAAAATTACTGAGTGAAATATCAGATTAAGGAATATTAAGGTCTGTTCAATAGTGAATTCAATGATCCCCACTGAAACCTTCAGCACTGGCTTAACTTGGAAATAAATTTAATGTTTCAGCATTTTCTATAATCATAATGCCACATGAAGCTTTGAATTTGAAGAGCTATACATTACCAACTAGAGTATCTTTTAACTGTAATGGAATGCTTATAAATTTAAATAGTGCACTCATTAACTTCAGCATTCAAGTTTCTCCTTGCTAAGGATGATGTTAAAGTTCTTTTTACCCTTCACTTACCACAACTTGGATTATGCTTTTTGAAAAGGGTTAATCTAATTTTCATTAAGTTTATTTAATTAAACTTCAGCCCATTTTTAATAATTGAATATTAAATGGAAGTCAGAGTTGCAGGGTACCAAATCATTTTTGTAACATGTAGTTCTTAATTGGAAATGATATAATGTTCCTAAAATGAATTATTGTTATAGCGAGACTTCAAATGCTGCATGAAATACATTTAGATCAGATACCAAGGGAACTTTTTCAATTCGGAAGACAAAACGATATGGTTCCTGAAAAAATAATTGGTGTTATTAGAATAGGTTTTAGTGATTTAAAATTTCCTTCTTTCTAGAAACAAAAAGAGACAGATGAGATGTTTGAATGACTAGAACTATTAAAAAATTAGAAAATGATACTAACTTAATGTATCTAATTGATACATATAGTTGAGATATGTTACTAAGAATTTTAAAACAAAATATGTTCTAATGTTTAAGAATGGCAACAATTATTAAACAGACGAGCTTTTCTTCTTCTTCTTTTTTTTTTTTTTTTTTGAGTTGGAGTCTCACTCTGTCACCCAGACTGGAGTGCAGTGGCACGCTTCCAGCCATCGCAGCCTCGACCTCATGGTCTCCGGCGATCCTTCTGCCTCAGCCTTCCAAGTAGCCAAGTAGCCAGAACTACACGTCTGGCTATTTTTTTTTTTTTTTATTGTAGAGACGAGGTCTCGCCAAGTTGCTTGGGTGGGTCTTGAACCCTCAGGCTCAGGCAATCCACTCACCTCGGCCTCCCAAAGTGCTAAGATTACAGGCTGAGCCACCAAGCCCCATCTAGATCAGATTTTCAACAAATACCTTTCAGCTCAGTTTCTTAAGTTCATATACAGTAAACCATCCTACAAATAAATATTGACTGTTTCATCTTAGTTCCTCTGTATGATAAAGTCAAACAACTGGTATCTCAATAGCTAGAGAATTACATCACTGCAGTTGTTCTTCAAATCTGTTGTATATTCTAATTCAGTTCATATTGGGTAAGTCCTATGACTCTGAATTTGAACATTATCTAGCTAGTTATGCAGGTCTTCAAACACATTTTTAAGAATTGTTTTTAAATTGAACGAATTTTGAGTTTCTTGATATACCCTTATTTAACAAAAAGTGGATACATGTATGGTCATACAACTATTTATTCTCCCTGAAAACAAACACATAATTACAAAGTTGTTCTTTACTCAAAAATAATCTGTGTTGTAATAAGTCACCTGATAGCTAAAACTTTTGTACTTAAAAAAAATAAATACAACTCATTAAATATGCTAGAAATATAAAACATATATAATTTGAGTATTCCATGTGATTACAGTTAATTGTAGTTAATCTGAGTATTCCATATGATTTTAGATAGTCTCTATAAATAGTATTAAATATGAACTGTTTTTATTATTTATGCTGATACTTTTTATATTTATAATACATATTGGTCATTTTAAAAGAAAAATGGAAAACTTTTATGAGTACTGGTAGCCCAATAAATAAATCTATGGTTTTAAAAAATAAGTTTATACTATAATCATCAAATAAAATAATCATAAAATTTAATGTTCAACTAATTTCTATTAATGATAGTCAGAATAATAAAATTGAGTTTGATTCTTCACATTAATACTTTTATCTGAATTTTGCAGGTATCTATGAAAAATAATTTATATTACATTTGGGAAAGAATTATTATTTTTAGAATAATCTTTATTATTTAATATGATGACAATTACCATTTCAATAAATTTTTATGTACAAATAATATGCAATAGTTTCATAATAGTTCTTTATTATGGTGCATATCTACTCAAATTTTGGTATTTATAAAGTATTTTACATAGTTGCAATGGTATACTGCATGGCATTTCTGAGAATTATGCTATTATTTTAATACTTGTGATCATTCTAAAACATCAAGATTTTGGGCTTAATTGAATATGTTTAGTTTCATAAGATTTTATTCAATATTGAATGCAATCTTTAATTTATGCATTAAAGTGATATTTTGAGAGGTTAAGTGACTTGTGAAGAAAAAAAGAACTAGGTCAAATCAAGAATAAAGATAAAATTTAAGTACTGGATTCCCAGAAAGTCCATTATTCTTTCCTTACACAATTTCTTTTTCTTAAAGAGATATTATGCCAATCAATTAAAACCTGATTGTTAATACAGCAGCTAGAATGATATATTTTAAATGTTGATGTGAATTTTAAAAACTGAAAAACATAACTCACATTGATACATACATGCACTAGAACTTCAACATACTATAATTTGGAATCAGTGTAATTGTTATAAATAAAATTTACTATGTCCTTTGAAAAATTAATTTCTCCTACTTTCTCTGAATGTAGTTGAAGGTTTCTATTGTCATGTAATTAAGAATTACTGACTAAAGATACTGAAGACTGTCCCCCCCACCTTTCTTATCAAGGTAATCTGAGAAATAAATGAGAAAGTGAGCCTGAACAGAATAACAGGACTTCTGATCCAGGTTTCAATCACTCTACGCAGTACCATAAATATTCTTGCTGCAGAAATCATATTTGGAATCTTATAAAATATAAGCAAAAAAGGATACCTAATTTTTTGAGAGGTACATTTCAAAAAATGACAAATATGCAATGCCACCATAATAAGTTAAATCATCAAAATTGACAACAAAAGAATTATTTTAATAAAATGCTTGTAAAATATATAAAAAGTCACTTGTTTTTATTTTTAATCAACAAATAAAATTTGAATATATTTATGACATACAGTGTGATGTTACAATACATGTATGCATTATGGAGTACACAAATCAGAGAATTAGCCTATTTATCACCTCACATACATATTTCTTTGTAGTGAGAACATTTAAAATTTATTCTTTTTGCAACTAGAGGCACTATGCTGTGAAGGAAATCACCAGAACTTAGCTTTGGTCCCCCTTTTAGCCATAGAAACTTTGCAGGCTGGAAGTTGGCTTTTTAACATATTCATGTATGTTTTCAGCCTTTGCTTATTGCACATGATTATTTCTCAAATACATATCACTCAAAGACCAATTTCCTTCAAGAATAAGTAAGGAGTTGTAGATGGAAAATGAAGAAATGTTGGTCAAAGTGTACAAAATTTTAAGATAGTATCCATCTTTCATATTAAAATAAATGTTTGTATAACTCTGAATTTGTTGAAATATAAAACTTTACCAATTAAATTTGAGCACTATATACAGTTTATAATTAAATAGAGTAATTGTATTAATTTAGATTAAAAATGAATATTTTTATCTTTTTAAATAGTCTTTAATGATTGAAAAATGCATAGGAAAGAAGGTACATGTCATTAATTATTTATGATAAAGAACTATTCCCAACATTTTCAGTGTGATCCTCTCTAGATATTACAAATATTTTATTTTTCATGTTGTGATGTAATCTTTTTCTTCATATACCATGCTCCAGCTCAAATAGACCTGGATGGAAAAGTAGTTGCTTGTGCCAAACTGACATAAAAATGGTAGCCAGTCAATCATTCAACCATCTGGGCCCAACACAGTCCTGACTGAGTTTTTGTACCTTGAACCAAAGGAGACCAGCTCAAATATTATAATTAACAGTGGGAAGAGAAGCTTGTGTTCCCATGTTGCTTTCTATTCTGGGCTATTGGCCATCAACCTAAAGCACTGGCTGCTTCTTCAGCTCATTTTAAATTCAGAACTTCCAGCTTTTCAGATAATAGAGTTTAGCTTAAGAGAATTATATCTCTAGTATATTTACTGTATTGTTCAATTACAGTCTCCAAACCTGGCTGTACTTGGTGTTATTTTCTTTTAAGAGGTAAATCTGTAAATTTGGCAGCCGTTTGGAAATACTTAATATAGTGAAGATATTCTGGAGACGTAGCCTCAGATATTCCAGAACAGGTACTGACTGGAAAGCAGTCAGGTCCATCCCTTCCATCTGTGCATAGCACAATCCTCCTATGGATTCACTCCTCAATTTTATTTTTAATGTGACTTCAGCATGTGGCATGTCCAATTTTTATATTGATCAGGATATTTACTGATACCTTCCCACACAAACCTGGTCACATTTATTTTGTGTTTAGCTTTCTTGGGGGAAGAAAAATAATTTTAAAATAAAATATATTATGAATATTTTATTGACTCCAATATTGTGGAAGCTGAGAGACTCTCATAGAACATTGAGCCTACATTATACATACATATGTGAATTTTTTGTGTTTCATGTTTATTTTTAAAAAGAGAGCTTCATAGACCACTGGTATTTGAATTTAAATAGTATAACGTCCAAATATCAGCAACCAAGTGAAATTACTGACTTCTAAAGAATTAATAATAATTTTAAGTTACTGTATTGTGTTTAAGAAGTTACATAGTAATAAATGAATAATTTGCTTTTAAATTTGCATATCTGTATCAGATTCAATATTTATCAAAATGATGCAAAGAAATATTTAAGTAAAATACACTTTTCTTAAATTATGAGAGACTTAATCCATAGCTGTTACCAGGATAGACACCGGAAGTAGTCTGCCCAGGTTTAAAACTCAGGTTGATTCTTCACAACTTTTGTGTCTTGGGCAGGTCTCATCTTTATGCCCAATTTCCTTTTCTGCAAAAGTTAGAATGATAAGAATATGCATCTAGGGATTTATTATAAGAATTAAATGCATCTTATGCAAAACCATCAGAATAGATTTTATTAGTACACAGACTGTAAATAGCAGTCACTATTCACTTAAATCTATGAAGTGAAATGCCGCCACATCATTGAAATGTTAAAGAACAGGGGTCGGGCTCAGTAGCTCAGCCTGTAATCCCAGTGCTTTGGGAGGCCGAGGTGAGTGGATTGCCTGAGCCCGCGGGTTCAAGACCCGCCTGGGCAACTTGGCGAGACCTCATCTCTACAATAAATCAAAAATTCTTCGCCGGGCGTGGTAGCGCGCGCCTGTAGTTCCAGCTCCTTGGAAGGCTGAGGCGGAAGGATCACCGGAGCCCAGCAGGTCGAGGCTGCGGTGGCCGGGAGCGGCCATTGCACTCCGGTCTGGGCGACAGAGTGGGACTCCAACTCAAAAAAAAAAAAAAAAAAAAAAGAAAGAAAGAAATGCTAGAGAATAATGTGAAACGTGAAACTAATGATATATGAAAGTAAAACATTACCCAAAGAAGTAATGATGTGTGTGATGCTGAAGGAGGGAAGAAGAGTTTGGTTAAACTGGAAAGATATTTCTTAGAAATGCTGTAGGTCATGATTCTATCTTAAAAGTGAAGTAACACCCGTGTAAAAGTCAGGTTTCTTCAGAGAAACAGAACCAATAGACCAATATGACATACACACACACACATACACACACACACAATATCACACACACACACACACACACACACACACACACACACACACACACACACTCACTCACACACACATTCTATTACATCACTTTTCTCTCTCCATTTCAAGATACGCAGTCAGTAAGGAGAGTGCTGATATTATATAGTTCCAACCTGAGTCCTAGGGCCTGACAACCAGAAGGCTGATTATATACGTATACAATCT
Organism: Cephalopachus bancanus; assembly: GCA_027257055.1. Taxonomy (NCBI): domain Eukaryota; kingdom Metazoa; phylum Chordata; class Mammalia; order Primates; family Tarsiidae; genus Cephalopachus; species Cephalopachus bancanus. Next base: position 6,911,781 of record JAPVLO010000068.1, on the reverse strand, counting down.
GAATCTGAAGGCAGAAGATCAATGTTCTAGATCAAAGACAGGCAGAAAGACAAATTTGTTTTTAATTCAGTTTATATTCCATTGAAGCTTTCAATGGATTAAATGAGGCCCACCTCTACTGAGAGGAGAAATCTGTTGTACTCAGTCTATCAATTCGTATGTTAATCTCATACAGAAACACCCTCACAGACATACCTAGATGTAACGTTGAAATGTTCAGCCTGCAATCCCAGCACTTTGGGAGGCTGAGCTGAGTGGATTGCCTGAGCCCGCGGGTTCGAGACCCACCTGGGCAACTTGACGAGACCTCATCTCTACAATGAATCAAAAATGAGCCGGGCGTGGTAGCGCACGCCTGTAATTCCGGCTACTCGGAAGGCTGAGGCGGAGGGATCGCTGGAGCCCAGCAGGTCGAGGCTGAGGTGGCCGGGAGCGGCCACTGCACTCCAGTCTGGACGACAGAGTGAGACTCCAACTCAAAAAATAAAAATAAAATAAAAAAGAAATGTCTAGCCACCTGTTGCCCTGTCAAGTTAACACACACAATTAACCATTACAACTAGTTTGCTTCAACACACTTGGTGCCTCCAACAGAAAGGACCAAATAGAAGCCCAAGTTTCACCTATGTGCAAACTACTTATGTAGTAAGCCCCCACTTGCACCCCGCAACTCTAAAATAAAAATATTAAAAATAAGAAATAACAATTTGTCTCTAAAATACTAGTTGGTATCAAGATATAACAAAATATTATTTTAAATGCAATTTGTCTCTTTTGAACATATGTTTTAACCAAAGGTAAAGGTACTTTTTCCTATGCTTTACATTGGAGTATTTTTATCTGTGGAACTACTTTGGTGAATTAATCTATATGTGCACTCCAACCACATATTTCTAAATTTCAAGGTATTTAAAAATATGTAGGTTCATTGTCTTCCTTTTTTTAAATTTTATTTTTTATCTTTTTAGAAACAGAATCTTGCTTTGTTGCCCAACCTAGGGAGCTATCAAACTCATTCTAACTTCATATTCCAGAGCTAAAACAATTCCCCCACTTCAGTCTTTTCAATAGCTAGGAAACAGACCCTTGCCTCTACATAAGCTACTTAAAAACAAAATTGAAGAGATAGTATCTTGCTATGTTGCCTAGACTGGTCTTCAACTCCTGGTCTCAAACCAATCCCCTCTTTAAGAGCCTTCCAAAGTGCTGGGATTACAGACATGAACCACCATGCTTATTTTCTTCTCATTTTTAAATATGTAAGCATGACAACAATAATTTTAACGACTATCGTGTTGAGAAATAAATGTTAATATGTTAGCTCACATTAAAATAATTTCTCAACATTATGGCCATTATCTCTTTAACTAATGCTGCTAATATTGACGATTATTTATAATTTTTTAATTCTTTATTTTAATATTAACTGAAGTCAGAGCTCTTTTGACATTTGCTAAATGTGTGCCTCTTCTAGCTTACTGTTACCAGTGTAAAATAAAACAAGTCATTTTTCCATGGGGATATCCAATTTATGCTATTAAGCATTTTTAATTGAGAAAGGCACTTTAGTTGTTTCTTGGGTATATCACTCCAATAACTGCAGGAAAATGAACTTGAAGTTGTGCCAATATCTTACTGGTATAATTTTTAAAAGCTAACACTTTTGAGTAATAGGCACATGGCCAGAAAACTAAACTTAATTAAAGCTTTGCCAATTAAAACAAGTCCTGAGTTGATCTATAAAGTCAGATAATACAAGATTTACAAATCCGAACGATGTCAAGCAGGTGTTAAATCCTGACTTAGTATTGACCAAAGTTAAGAAAGGTAGTTATTATTTTTGTGTGTGTGTGATTGTGTGAAAATGTCTATCTTATTAAGACAATATATTTTCTATTATGTAATTTTTGTTAATTAGATGGTTATCCTTGATGTCGATTTTATAAATTAAAGATAAAAACTTGGGGTATAGTTATAGATATTTTACCTATATATAAAGCATAAATTTTAAAAAATGTGGTGCATATTCAGAGGGGAAATTGGCAAGGCTTGTTTAATATTTTAAATTTAAAGGTATAAAAATCTCTCTGTATATTCTGTGTGTACTTCTTAGTAAACTAAACCAAAATTTATTTTAATTTTGTTAATGGAAAAAGCAAACTGCAAAATATTTTAAAGTGTTTTATTTTGAGCCAATATCAGTGACTGCAAGCCAGGAAAATGCAAATCTTGAGTAAGTGGTCTCAAGGTGATTGGGTTAGAGTTTAATTTCACATATTTATAGGAGACAGGAATTGCAGACAAAGATATAAATTAGTATATGGAAGGTATACATGGGTTCAGCCCCAAAATTCAGAATATCTTATAGATTACAGGTGAATTCAAAGATTATTTTATCTGCAATTAGTTATAGGAATAAAGCTTGGTCTACAATTTGGAATGAGCAAAGAGGAATGTTTTAAGTTAAGATAATTTCAGATGGTAAGATATTATTTAGCAGGATTGATGGCCTGCAGGTACGATTTAACTCTTGCCTTGAATGGTCTTAAGCCTTCTTTATAATATAGTATCATACTGCAACAATGACTTTGTTTTGTCAGACTTATTATTTCTACTTTAACATTAATGCTGACCAATCATTGTGCTTAAACTCCAAAAGACATGAAATGTAACTAGACATATCCAACTTCCCTTCATATCACAGCCAAAAGTTCAGCCTTTAAGGTTTTTCTGGGGTCCTCTTGGCAAAGATCGGTCTTTTTAATAGGTGAGGAACGGAGGTAATTACTGTGCATTTGTTGCATAATTAAATTCAATACAATCTTTAAAACTTTTTCTTAGACTGTGATCTGAAAATGAGAATAATAAGTAATTCTTGGCATGTAATAGTATTAAAATAATATTTGTATATTTTTGGAACCCTACTGGCAGAATAAAAGAAAACATAATTTTGGAAAGCAAGAGATGCAGATCTGGCCATAGTCAACATTTCATTATGGAAGAAAACAATAGAGGAAATAAAAATAATAAACAATTAGGATTCAATAGACATCTGTTGACCAATCTGAATTAGGACAGGCTATAAACAAAGTAAATCATACATTTGAATATGTGTCAAATTTTGATTCTAGTAGTCTTTAAGTCTTTAGAGTTTTAAAATCACTATCTGAAATTTTTCATTTTAAAATGCAAGCTTTTCACAAAATTGTAAATACAAGTTTTTGTGCTAAAATATTAGCCATTTATCTAAATTTGTATATTATTAATTTTATAAGAAACTGATACAATCAGAAATTATTTGCAAATCATGATAAAATGAGAAATAAGGAAATATGATTTTTTACTAATATTTCAATTCTAAGCATACATCTCTAAATCTTCAAAGGTCTAAGATATATTTTCATGTAGTTGATTGCTTTAATTTATGAATTATTTAAAAAACTATTTATAAGAGAAGAAAAATGATGGCAGTGGAGCCAGTTGGACTCTGTGAGTCCCTATGTGAGTGAGTGTATTAACAAATTTTCATGCGTGTCTGTATGTAAGTGGGCATGTGAGTGGTTGACTGAGTGAGAACTAAGGAGCAAACAGCCAGGACCTTTCTGGTGAAGATGCCAGCAGCTACACTGCTTGGATTCGGTGCTTCCTGGGATCTAGAAGCTGATCACCATTTTCTAAAATCAACAAACATTTTCCTGGGGAGAAACCTCCAGGAGCCAAGGTCATTGCCAGACTGCTTGACTACTGCAGTGCTAATCTGGACACTGGCAGTGAGGGCTGTGGAGAGTGTGGCAAGGGAGCCAGAGAAAGAGTCTCACTGGAGAAGACAAAACAAGCTCTCCACCACCATCTTAAAAATTGGGCAAGGAAGTGCTCTGTCTTGCTCAACAGAGAGTCACAGGCCTGCTCTTTGTGACCAGTGGGTTAACTACTCAGGGATTGAATGTGACTCAGAGGGAATATCCTGAAAGCACAAACTTTAGAGGGACAAGATGAGTGCAGAGTCTCAGGGGACCCACCCCTTACCCTGATCCAGCTGTGGGACAAAGGGTGGGACCAGAAAAAGACAAGGAAGACTCCTCAAGAGATCAGCAGTGAGTTCTTAGTTAACCCAACCAGCTTCTCCCAAGAAATCCTCTGAATATCAGACCTACATAGCTGAGGCACAACTGAGACGGATGAACCCAGGTGGAACCTAAATGGTGACCATGCTAGGAAAACTCTACTCTGGAAGAAAGTTGGATGGGGCACCTGCCACCAGCACCTGGGAGAAAACAATTCCACACCTCCCCACCAGAAGGGATCCCACTGAATTTATGAGAGTGCCAGGGGAGAACTGTCACCTCACTCACTCTCACACTCCCTCATTCCTACCAGACTATATGCTAGAGAGATTGTGAATGAGCCCTGAATCCTCAGTACCATAGTAGATGGCAGGCAGGCATACCAGTGAGTAGCTGAGAGAAATTATTGCAGAACCTACCAGTCACAAAAAGGCAGTTAGTGCCAGAAATTGATTTTTAATTTTTTAAATTTTTTTTTCTTTTTTGTTCTTTTGCTTTGGAAGAGAGAGAGAGAGAGAGAGAGAGAGAGAGAGAGAGAGAGAATGTGTGTGTGTCTGTGTGTGAATGTGTTTGTGAGGGTTTGGTTTGCATTCTCCTCTTTTTTTCTTCTTCTTTCTCTTTCATTTTTTATTTTGCGTGAATGTTTACTTTTCATGGTTTTTGCTTTTTGTGTGTGTGTGTTTTTTCTGTTTTCTGTTGCCTTTGGCTTTGGTTTGTTTCTTGCTTTCATTTTGTCTTTTTTGTATTTTTGTTCTTGTTTTCACTTTTGTTTTTCTGTGATTCATTTTATTTTTTATTATGTCTGCTCTATTTTATTCTACTTTTCTCTGCTATTATCATTACTGTTACTTTATATGTGACTCAAGGGGAACATACATGTGCCCACTTCATCCTCATATAGAGTGGTGGTGGGAGCTGGGTCTCAAGAGGCCCAAACATCAGTCAATGGACATTGTAACTTGCAAGTAGTTTCTGAATCTAGGCCTCTTATCCTCTACCTTATTCAACTCTCAAAACTATAAGAAACAGCAAAGGTTTCCACCCCCAAGACAGAAAAAATTCAGAGATTCTGAGTAAGGTGGAATAGAGGGCTTAACAAAAAACAGAAGCGAAAGCCCTGCCAACTATCACTGAATAATGGAAATAAAGAGAGCAGAAAGAGATCTGCCACAATAAGGAAAAATCACCAAATAACACAGGTAATTCCCAATGTACCAAAAACACAACACACAAAAAATTCAGACTTCAGAGTCCAAAAATAGACATCACCCATGATTGACCCCAGAATGCAAGAGGTTAGGGAATGGATGGAAAGAGTGAATAAGATTCAAGAAAGACAAGATGCAACACTGAAAGAACTTGTAACAGAGATTTGGGGCATAAAATCTTTCATCCAGGAAATAAATAACATGGAAAGCAGAATCAACCAAGCAGAATAAAGAATCTCAGAGCTTGAAGAATAAAACATGGAATTAACCTGATCTGTTAAAAATATAGAAAGAAAGAACAAAACCTCCAAGAGATGTGCAATTATATTAAGAGATTGAACTTAAGTCTAATTCATACCCCAGAAAAATAAAGGGAAATGAAGAACACCTTGAGAACAAATAGTCCAGGACATTATCCAAGAAAACTTTTCCTATCTCACCAAAGATGCGACCACCTAAACACAAGAGATTCAGAGAACGCCCACAAGGCATCAAATGAGAAGGCCAACCCCTAGACACATAGAAATTTGCCTACACAAAGTAGATATAAAAGAAAAAAATCTTAAGGAAAGTGAAAGAGATAGATCACACTATCTACTGGAGAAGACAATCAGAATAGCAGCAGATTTATTAGCAGAACCACTACAAGCTAGAAGAGACTCCAATCCAATTTTCAAAGTCCTCAAAGATAAACAATTTCAACCAAAAATTTCCTACCCAGTCAAGGTCAGCATCATCAGCAATAGAGAATTAAAATATTTTCCAGACACCAAACCCATAAAAGATTATGCTGCTTCCATACCTGCTCTACAGGAGAAGCTCAATAAAGTATTAAGTACAGAAGTAAAAAAAAGAAAGAACAGCCATGCACTTTCCACAAATTCAGGAAATTTGAATCAACACAATATACCTTACAAACTTAAAATTGAAAACACATACATATACCAACCAAAAATTTACAAAACAAACAAAGAAACAAAACAATAGCCTTATAAGAACCTTATGTGAGGAACGTACCCTCACTTTTCAATAATCAAGTTTAAAGTCAGCGGATTAAATGCACCACTGAAAATACATAGATTGGCAAACTAGATTAAAAAAAACTCCATATGATCCAACAATATGCTGCTTCCGGGAAAAACATCTTGCTACAAAAGATGCCCAAAAACTCTAAGTTAAAGGATGGAAAACATACTTTCAGGCAAATGGATCATAAGAGAGGCAGGAGTTGCAATTTTGATGTCAGACAAAACAACTTTCAAGCTATCAAAAATTTAAAAAGATATGGAAGAACATTACCAAATGATAAAAAGCACAATTCATAAACAAGAAATATTCATCCTAAATATATACGCCCTCAACACGGGAGCACCTGGATTTATAAAACAACTACTAAGCAAACCAAAAAAGGATATTGACTCTAACACTGTCATTACTGTGGAGTTAAATATCCCACTAACAATCCTAGATTGATCATTGTGGAAAAAAATCAACAAGGAGAACTGGAACCTCAAACTGATGCTTGCTCAAATGGACTTAATAGATACCTACAGAACACTCCACTAACAACCACAGAATATATATTCTACTTGTCACCACATGGAATGTACTCCAAGATCAGCCACATCCTCAGTAATAAATCAAGCATAAAAAAATTCCATAAAATTGAAATACTACCACATACCTTCTCAGGCAACAGTGGAATAAAAATAAATAACACCATCAACAAAATCCCCCAAACACACAAAGACATGGACACTAAACAGCATTATGCTGAACAACACTTGGGTCAACATAGATTCAAAACAGAAATCAAAATATTCTTGGAAAGAAATGAAAATGAAGAAACCATCTTACCAAACCCTCTGGGATGCCATGAAAACAGTACTAAGTGGGGAATTTATATCTCTATGAACACACATCAAGAAAATACAAAGATCACAAGTTAGCCTAAGAAGTCACCAAAGGGAGCAGGAAAGGCAAAACTATCAAAATCCTAACTTCAGCAGAAGAATCCAGATCACCAAAGTAAAAACCCAAATACAGAACATATAAGATCAAAAGATAATTCAAATTTTAAGTTAAACAAAAAGTTGGTTCTTTGAAAGGATAAACAAAAGAGATGGACCCCTAGCCAGACTGACCAAGAAAAAAGAGATAAAAAGCACAAATAAACATATAAGAAGTACAAAAGATCAAGTCACAACTGACCCCAAAGAAATACAAAAAATTATCAGACATTGCTATGTATACCTGCATGGAAATAAATTTGAAAACCTAAATGGGATGGAGGACTTTCTGACATCACACAACCTCCTCAGGTTTAAACAAGACCAATAACAATTCAGGAAATTGACTCCACCAAAAGAAAACTACCTACAAAAAAAAAAAAAAAAGAGCCCTTGATCAAATGGTTTTTCATTATAATTCTAAAAAATCTACAAGGAAGAGATCATACCAAACCTATTGAAGGTATTTCTGGCAATTGAAAAAAATGAAACTCTTCCCAAAACATTTTATGAACCTAACATTATGCTATTACCCAAACTGGGCAAGACCCAACCAAAAAAAAGAACAACAGACCAATATCCCTGATGAATACAGGTGCAAAAATTCTCCACAAGATTCTAGCAAATCAGATTTAACAACACATCTCAAAGATTATTCACAACATCAAAGTAAGCTTCATCCCTGGGAGCCAGGACTGCTTCAATATCTGCAACACCATAAATGTAATTAAATACATCAACAGATACAAAAACAAGAACCACATGATTATATCATTGGACACAGAAAAGACTTTCAACAGAATCCAACATCCATTCTTGATAAAAATACTTGAACACCTAAGTATAAAGGGAACATATCTCAAAATATTAAAAGCCATCTATGATAAACCCACAGCCAACATGTTACTAAATGGACAGAAATTTGAAGCATTTCCACTGACAAATGGAAGAATATAAGGTTATCCACTCTCACCTCTCCTGTTCAACATAGTGTTGGAAATCCTAGCCAGAGCAATCAAACTAGAGAAGAATATTAGGGATATCAAATTAGGAAAATAGGAAGTTAAACTCTTCCTCTCTGTGGAGAATATGATTCCCTGAAAAATCCAAGGGAATCTGTCAATAACCTCCTGCACTGGTAAAGGACTTTGGCAAAGTCTCAGCATATAAAATCATTGTGCAAAACAGTCATATTTTTGTACATCAACAACAAACAGGCAGAGAACCAAATAACAAGTAAAATTCCATTTACAATAGCCACACACAAAAAATAAATTTCTGGCATCTTCCTAACCAGAGAAGTAAACAAACTTTACAATGAAAACTACAAAACAATGTTCAAAGAAATTAAAAAAAAAAAAAACCAAACAAATGGAAAAATATTCCATGTTCATGGATTGGAAGAATCAACATTGTTAAGATATCCATCCTACCCAAGGCAATCTACGGATTCAATGCAGTACCCTCTAAATTACCATCATCATTCTTTTCAAACCTGGAAACAACACTACAGAAATTCATATGGAAACAAAAACAAACATGAATAGCCAAAACGATCCTCAGCAAAAGAAACAAAATGGAAGGTATCACACTCCCAGACTTTAAACAATATTATAAGGCTACAATAATCAGAACAACCTGGTACTGGTAAAAGAACAGGTATATGGACCAATGGAACAGAATAGAGATTCTGGAAGTAAAAATCTCTATTTCTCAACCAACTCAACTTGGACAAAGCCTCCACCCACAACCACTGGGGAGAGGAAAATTTATTCAGTAAGCAGTGCTGGGAAAACTGACTGACCACATGCAGAAGAATGAAACAGGTCCCCTACATATCACCATACATAACGATCAACTCCAAATGAATCCTCAAACTATAAGAATCAGAGAAAATGCAGGCAGCACCCTTACAGAAATTGGAATAGGCAACTAATTCCTGATCAAAACCCCAGATGCCCATGCCGTAAAAGATGAGATAGACAAGTGGGAGTTTATTAAATTGAAAAGCTTCTGCAAAGCAAAAGAAACCATCAAGAGAATAGAAAGACACTCCTCAGAATGGTAAAAGATATGTGCCAACGGTATGTCTGACAAAGGCCTAACATCCAGGATCTACAAGGAACTAAAACATGTAGAAAGCAAAAAAACAAACAGCCCCATTAAAAAATGGGCAAAACCAGACTGGGCATGGTGGCTCATGCCTATAATCCCAGCACTTTGGGAGGCCAAGGTGAGAGGATTGTCTGAGCCCATGGGTTTGAAACCAGCCTTGGCAACTTGGCAGGACCTCATCTCTACATTAACTCAAAAAATCAGTCAGTCATGGTGGTGCATGCCTGTAGTTCTAGCTACTTGGAAGGCTGAAGAGGAAGGATCATCTGGGTCCAGCAGTTTGAGATTGCACTCCAGTCTGGGTGACGGAGTGAGACTTCAATTCAAAAAGGCGGGGGGAGGGGCGGTGCACAAACTATATTAATAGAAACTTCTCAAAAGAAGATATATGAGAAGCCAACAAACACATTAAAAAAATGCTCATCTACACTCACTAATCATCAGAGAAATGCAAATCAAAACCACATTGAGATACCACCTAACTCTAGTGAGAATGGCCGCCATTAATAAAACAAAAAACAACAGATACCGGTGAGGATGTGGAGAAAAGGGAACACTTCTACACTGTTGATGGGAGTGCAAACTAATTCAACCGCTATTGAAAACAGTGAGATGACTTCTAAAAAAACTAGAAATTGACCTTCCATGTGATCCAACAATCTGTCTTCTGGGAATATAACCAGAGATATTCAAATCATTATCCAAAAAAAAGGAAAAAAAATACTTGTGCACTCATGTTTATTGCAGCACTATTCACAATAGTAAAAACATGGAACCAACCATGCTGCCCACAAAACTGGATTGGATAAAAAAATTTTTTGATACATATAAACAATGGAATATTATGCAGCCATAATGAAGGACAAAATTATGAACTTCACAACAACTTGGATGGATTTGGAATCTATCATACTCAGTGATCTATCACAGAAACAAAGAACTGAGTACTTCATGTTATCACTCATAAGTGGACCCTGAACACCTATCATAATACTACAAAAAAGGGATTGGCAGTAGTGGAACACTGCCAGGGCAGAGGGGTGCATAATATCAGTAAGGGTGTCAAATCACAATTCAGGCAAAGTAAGGTCTAATGGAGGCCAAAAACTTCACCTGTAACTAAATCACTTGTGTAGGCAATCCTGACTTGTACACTACAACTTTAAAATAAAATACAATTAAAAAAATCATTTATAAGAAAACTTTTTCTGATAAAAAGAGTGTATGATTTTGAATAAAGCACGTTTTAACTTTAATTGCTTTTGAAATATTTTTCTTATGATTATTGGCTCAGTATTATAATACTGTAGTTACTTTTTGATGTGGTCTTTGCATACTTTTTCCATATGAATATTAATATTTTTAATTATTTTGAGTGAATGAAATATTTTTCTTTTTAAGCATATTACTCTTAGCTTTTATTCCTTTTTTGTTCTTAGGTTAATGTCCTCAATTTAGAAACTATTAGCATTTTAATTAATTTTCCTCCTAAGCATATATATTTATGTGGTTTTGTAATAGTTTTTGTAATAAAGATTAGCATAATGTGCTTGATTATTATATAATTTTTTTTCAAATATTTATTCATTTTACTACTATCTGACAAATCATATATCCACTCCTTGTTAATAATTTTTACTTTTTAAATTATCAACTTTTAATAAAGTATAATTCACCTACAAAACTGAATTTCTTTGAGTGTAAAATTCTATGCATTTTGTCTAATTTATATATGCTTGAAATTTCTACCACAATCAAGATATAAAGCATTTCCATCATCTTTAAAAGTTTTTTGGTACCCTAGGAACTGATTCAAATCTATTTCTTTATGTAAAAATAATATTTAGGAGGTCATTGCATGTTTTATTTCCTTTCTATCAGTAGTTTATATCGTTTTACCAAAGAGTAATATGCTCGTATATGGATACACCAAATTCTGTATACCCATTTACTATCTATTTTGGATTATTTTCAAGTTTTGATTCTTGTAAATAAAGCTAATCTGAATGTTATTTTAAATGTCTTTGTGTAGAAATATGTTTTAATTTTTTCTGGATAAATACCTGGCAGGACATTATGTTAAGTACAATACTCCAGACACAGAAAGACACATACTTTGTAATTTCACTTATATGTGAAATTTTAAGAAGCTGAACTCAGAATTAGAGAGTAGAAAGGTGGTTTCCAGAAGTTAGAACAATGGTGGTGATGGGGAGATTTGGAAAAGTCTTTTTCAAAAGATAAATTCTGTTCCACAGGAGGAATAACTTCAAGAGATCTATTTTATGGTTTGATCACCTTAGCTACTAACAATATATTATATTCTTTAAAAGTGCTAAAACAAGATTTATAGTATTATCACCACAAAGATGACAACTATGTGAGGTAATGTATGTATTTGTTAGCTCAATATAGACATTATAAAGTGTATATATGTATTTCAAAATATCATGTTTACCTGATAAATGTACACAATTTTGTCAATTAAAAAATAAAATAAAACATCGCAAAACTGACTGTAAGTTGTTTTGCAACAGATGTATATTGCAAAAGTTTGCTACCTTTCTTTCAAATTCAGATAAAAAATACATGAAAATTTTGTCTTTGAAAGAATGAAAAAGGAATAAATGATTAGAATGATAAACGTGATAGACAAAAATTCCAATACTCAAGAAAGTGAATGAAAAATCCTAAGTAGCCTTTAATAAACTATTAGAGGCAGGGCTCAGTGGCTCAGTCTGTAATTCCGCGCTTTGGGAGGCTGAGGTGAGTGAATTGCCTGAGCCCGCGCGTTCGAGACCCGCCTGGGCAACTTGACGAGACCTCATCTCTACAATAAATCAAAAATTAGCTGGACCTGGTAGCGCGCGCCTGTAGTTCCAGCTATGTGGAAGGCTGAGGCGGAAGGATCACCGGAGCCCAGCAGGTCGAGGATGCGGTGACCGGGAGTGGCCACTGCACTCCAGTCTGGGCGACAGAGTAAGACTCCAACTGAAAAAAATAAATAAATAAAATAAAATAAAAATAAAAATAACAAACGATTAGAAATCTGGACTTTTAGAACATTGTCTGAAAATACTAAGAAAGAAGTTAAGAAAATATGCTATTGAAAAATGAAGGAAGAAATTCTTTTGTAACAGAAAATTTACAAATGCTTTTTTGTTTAGAAACATGGAAAGATACATATATGCTTAATGAACTGGGTGTTTAGTTAAGATTTCTAAACTAGGTATTAAAGATATCATTTGATTTCTTCATTTTGCTTATACTAAAATATGAGAGAAAAGAGATATATAGTTGAAAGACTTTTAAAAATGAACCGGGACTTGATACTCAGCCTTGCCAACAGGCAGATGATGCTAGCATTAACAAATTGTTTCTGAGCAAAGTTCAAATCCAGGACATTGTCAGGAAAAAGAGCTCTAGATTTAAGCTAAGAAGGTTATTCTACAGCTTTTTGTTTATTTCTCAGAAACACCAAAGGTTTTACTTCTAAATAACATTGTTACAAAAAATAAAAAGATTTTTAGATGTCTTTAAAAGATATTTTAAAGATGTCTCAAAGACACTCAATCTAATAATAAGGCATTTAGTAATATTATTGGTGGTCTCCTTCAACCATTTCAGGAGCAGCCCAAAGTAAAGAAAAACTTATCTCAAAGATATTTGTATATGTCTTTTGCCTAATGGAGTCAACTTCAGTGAGATTTATAGGTGGCCTATAAAGTGTTTGAAAGCATTATATTAGTAAATTGACTGCTGATTTAGCCTGAAAGCAATAGAAACCCTATAAAATGAAAGAGATCATTGATCTTCAGAAATTTTACTGGCTGAAAACAGCCTAAAAAAAAAAAAAAAGACTTAACTCCAAACATTTACTACATTTTATAGAAAACGATTATTCCTAAGGTAGAACAGAGAGAGCTGAACCATACAGAATCATTACTAGGCCTTAGGTTCTTGCTAAGGAATTTATAACACTTGCCTGGCTAGATTGCTGTAGACCTATTACTCCGTTTTAGATTTCAATTTTCTATCTTTTGGAAAAGGAGTATCTATATTGATTATCCTATGTCTGTATTAACATTGGATTTTAGTTATGAGTGATAACTTGTATTTTAGTTGTGAGCAGATAACTTGTATTTTTGGTTTCATGATCTGCAAACTGATAATACCTGTATTTGAAGAAATAAAACATAAGAAATATGCCCAGGGAGAGACTCATACACATCCACTTCTGAATCTGATTTAGATGTTGGGAATCTCAACTTTAAACTGATGATGTAATTGAATAAGATGTTTGGATCTATGATAAAAAGGGAGTGTATTTAGTGTGTGGGGACACCTGAATCACTTTGGACCAGAAGATAGACTGTGGGTAAACAAAGTTTATTGACTTCCACTGGTCTCTGCCTCCTGTTAGGTATTTTTATACTACTCTTCTCTTGATTGTAGGCTGGATCTAGTGACTCACTTAAAATAAACAGAATAGGATAAAATAATAATAAGATATCACTTATTAGAGTAGGTTACAAGATGACTCTTTCTCTCTCTCTCTTTTTCTGCACTACCTTTGTGAGAAAAAGCTTCCGCACTAGGTAACTCTATGGAGAAACCTCTGTATCAAGATACTGATGTCTCTAGCTAATAATGTGTAAAGACTTAAGACTTGTCAAAAGCTAACTAACATCTTAGAAACATATTTTCACGATATTGTTAAATAAATCTTTTGTCTCTTTATTTTATTAAATTTTACTCTTACTAATTTTTTTATATTCTTTTGTGATTCCTTTCTTTTTTTTTGGTCTAATTTTGAAGGTCACTGATTTGAGACCTTTCTTGTTCTAGTAAAAGCATTTAAGATTTAAAAAATTTCCTGTAGGGCAACCTCCTCAATACCCCTCCCACTGTGGGAAATTTTCTGTACTTTTAATAAATCCTGCTTTCAAAAAAAAAATCCTGTAAACATGCTTTAAGTTTCTTCCCCTAAATATTAAACATATTTATTTACATTATCATTAAAAGTTAAAATAAAATATTTCTTTTTCCTCAATATTTGTTCTAACTTGGTTAATGAAGACTAGGAAAAAATGGTCAGAAATACAGTTATTGGGTGTATTGTGCAAGAAATATCAATAAAGTCAATGTGGCTGGCTGAGAATGTTCAGATTCTAAAAGTAGTTACTGATTTTTACCTAGTTTCTCTATGAAATGATTAGAGAGGGATAGGGTGTTATTTATACTGTGACTGTGGAATTCTTTATTTCTCCTATTCAAAGCTCTCAAATTTTGCATAATGTATTATTTAATAGATACTCAACTGTGATTTTAATCCTTCTCAAGAACTGAACATGTTCCCATTATATACAGTACCAATATTTCTCTGACATTACTTTTTTCAAGATTTTTTTAGTAGTGTATTAATTTGCTACTTCAAATTTTTTATGTTCAATGGTTTATGTTACATTTTCATTTACTTTTAACCTAATGGGGTGTTCATATTTATAGTACTGCCACGTAAACAGAAGAGAATCTGGTCATGCTTTCTGATTTAGACAATTCTGCATTTAAGTCAGTGTTCAGTTAGCATGTTATATAATTATCTATATGGTTGGATTTTAATTTTACCATTTTATTTTCATGTTCTCTTTGTTGTATTTTGTCTCTTTTGTTTTTCCCTTTTTTTCTGCCTTCTTTTAATTTCTTTAATGTTTTAGAATTTTTTTTTAGTAGCTGGTCTAGATCAGAATATGTATCCTTACATTTTCTCAGTATACTTATTAGTAAATATAACCAAACAACATTTTACCTCTTGGTATTTTCCAACAGATTACTGGAACTCTCTTATTCTATTGTTTCAATTCTCTCTCTCTCTTTCTCCCTTTCTCTCATAGTTCAGATAACATCTACATATGTATATGTTCTATGTTCACTGATGTTTTTCATTTTTATTTACAATGAACTGTGTTTCAGATATATACTTTTTTTTTTTTTTTTTTGAGTTGGAGTCTCACTCTGTCGCCCAGACTGGAGTGCAGTGGCCGCTCCCGGCCACCGCAGCCTCGACCTGCTGGGCTCCGGCGATCCTTCCGCCTCAGCCTTCCGAGTAGCTGGAACTACAGGCGCGCGCTCCCACGCCCGGCTGATTTTTTGATTTATTGTAGAGATGAGGTCTCGCTGCCCAGGCGGGTCTCGAACCCGCGGGCTCAGGCAATCCACTCACCTCAGCCTCCCAATGGCGCGGGATTACAGGCTGAGCCACCGAGCCCAGCAGATATATACTTTTGATTTAAACATTTCATTTTTGTCTATTTTATAGTTTCTATTATTTCTCTGCTGAGACATATATTCATAATCATTATGAAAATAATATACTTTAACTGACTAAACATATTTATAATATCTATTTTAAGTTCCCTTTCTTAAAATTCTAACATTTAAGTTCATTTTTGTTTAGATTTTGCTTTTTTCTGAAAATTCCAACATTAAATTTATTTATTGTTTATACTTTGTTTATCATTATTTTCATTGAAAATGAATATTATAAAATGCGGTCTCTATTCTTTTACATTCCTCTAATTAATATTGCTATTTTTTCCATCAATGCACTGACTTTCTTTTGAAAATAAATTTGATTGTGCATTTTGAAGGTAAACATGACGTTAGAAAATACATATATAGAGAAAAATGGTTTCTCTAGTGGGACAAATGAACATATTTATTATCTCATATAGTTACTCATTCCTTGCCTCCCATGGCAAGAGAAGGTATACTCTACTAATTTAGCAAAAATTATGAACCAAATGCATTATTATTTATTATCGTCTTCATGTTATACATTGATTCTTAGATTTGCTCATTCTACATAGTTGCTGCTGTCTATCCTTTGGCTAACATCTCTTTCTTTCCTCACTTTCACACTGACCCTGTTAACTACTGTTTTATTCTTTATTTCAAAGAGCAACATCTGAGATGTTATTTTAGTTCATTTTCTTTTCCTCCCTCTTTCCTGAGCTATGGTGTCTGTACCCTGCTTCACACATGCATTATTTACACATGAGCCAAAAACTTGTAGCATTTATAAATAGTACTGAGTCTCCTTTCTTAGGTATTCATCTTTTGGGGCATTACCTCTGACTTCCCAGGAGCTATTGCCAGCCCAGAATCTGTTCGTCTTAGGCAAGAAAAAACAGCACATTTTCTTTTCTTTTTTTTTTTTTTTTTTGAGTTGGAGTCTCACTCTGTCGCCCAGACTGGAGTGCAGTGGCCGCTCCCGCCACCGCAGCCTCGACCTGCTGGGCTCCGGCGATCCTTCCGCCTCAGCCTTCCAAGTAGCTGGAATTACGGGCATGCGCTACCACGACCGGCTGATTTTTTGATTTATTGTAGAGATGAAGTCTCGCTGCCCAGGCAGGTCTCGAACCTGTGGGCTCAGGCAATCCACTCACCTCAGCCTCCCAAAGACACGGGATTACAGGCTGAGCCACCGAGCCTGGCTACATTTTCTACTGATTCTTTGATCACATTATCCTGGCTGCAAAGACAAGAAATTCATTTCATGCTTGTTCATTCTTTCAGATTTTGGGTATCCTCCAAAATCTATCTTTGCTTATTCCTCTGAGCTGTTACATAGTAAGGCAACTGCTTTAATATTTGGTCAAGTATTCTTTTTCATATTCTGGCAAATTGTGCTCCCAACTCTAAGTAGAAATATCAACTTTAAAATCTATTGATTTTGTTTCTTAATAAAAATAGTCTAATATATATTATCTTAGCTTTCAATGATAGCTTCTTGAATTTTTTTTATCTATTAGTATTTGTACAAACACTGCAGAGCTTAAATTATGGAAAGCATAAAATTGATTTAATACCTAGTAAGACAATTCCTTTTTTTCTTCCGCTTTTCTTCTCATTATCATTATCTGTAGTGAGAAAGACTTTAGTTGTTTTCCCAAATATTCATTGTGACCTAGTACTTGGTAACAAAGTCCTAAACAATGCAATGGTATGTGTGTGTATGTGTGTGTGTGTGTGTGTGTGTGTGTGTGTGTGTGTGTGTGTGTGTGTGTATACAGTGATATCTTAATCTTAAAACAATGTATATGTATTTTTTACACATTGAGTTACTACAATGACATAAAAAATGATAAGAACATATTAAAGAAGACATGTAATGTAAAAAACATATTTAAGTTTATAAATTTATAGTTTTCAGTTTTTGTTGATACTTTATAAGGGATGGTTTTCTGTCATTATTAATGTTGATCTCAAAAATATTTATTCACAAAATATACCTAATATAATTCTATTTATTGGTCAAATGAAAGAGTTGAAAATTTCATAAAATTTTCAAGTTAAACTTTATGACAGAGGAAACATTTACATTAATGCAACTGTATGCACTCTTGACACTTAAAAACATCCCAAGATGACTTCAATACTGCATGAAATTTGCACACTGCTGTAAGTACTATAAAATAATGCCTAAAGGAATAGCCTACTCACTGGTGAAATAGGTCAAGCCATTACTCATATTTAGTTAAATATGAATAGTTCAATAAAAAAATAGTCCAGTAATTTTATTCAAGATAAGGTGAGCACCATTTTTTCCCCCCTTTAAACTTTTTTGTTAAAAACTAAAACACAAATACTCAGGGTCAAGCTCACCAAAATCACTGTCTTCCACCTCTACATCTGGTGCCACTGGAAAGTCTTCAGAGGCCATAACCCACATGAAGCTGCCATCTCCTGTGTCAAAATGTTTTATTCTGGAATACCTCCTGAAATACCTACCTAAAGCTGTTTTACAGTTAAAAATTTTTTATACATAAAAGAGTACACTCTAAAATAATAAAAATAGAATAGTATAGTATATATATACAAACCAATAACATAATCACTTATTACCAATATCAAGTATTATGTATACATAACATTAGGTATATAATTGTATATAACTGGAGGAATAATAGGGTTGTTTGTACCAGTATCACAACAAACAAATGTCAAGTGTGTGCTATGACATTATGATGCATATGACATCACTAGCTGACATAACTTTTTTAGCTTCATTATAGTCTTATGGGATCATTGTTATTTTCACAGTCATTAATTAAAACATTGTTATGCAGTGCATGACTCAATTTAAATGCTAAATTGATTATAAGAAAATCTATCTTGATGTAATATATGAAGGATAATATTTTCTTTTCTTTTTTTTTTTTTTTTTTTGAGTTGGAGTCTCACTCTGTCACCCAGACTGGAGTGCAGTGGCCGCTCCCAGCCACCGCAGCCTCGACCTGCTGGGCTCCGGTGATCCCTCCGCCTCAGCCTTCCGAGTAGCCGGAATTACAGGCGCGCGCTACCACGACCGGCTGATTTTTTGATTTATTGTAGAGATGAGGTCTCGCTGCCCAGGCGGGTCTCGAACCCGCGGGCTCAGGCAATCCACTCACCTCAGCCTCCCAAAGGCGCGGGATTACAGGCTGAGCCACCGAGCCCGGCGAGGATAATATTTTCATCTGCTTTGTGTTGACATAAGAGAGTGCTACAGATTGTATAATTTGGAATAAACAGAAATTTGTTGATTCACAGTTCTGGAGGCTGGGAATGCTAATGTCAAGATGCCAACACCTTGTGAGAGTCTTCCTGCTGTGTCATTCTGTGGTCGAATACAAAAGGTCAACAAAATACAGCCTACTTCTAGAAAGTTAATTTTAAAGGGCATTAAAGGTATAGAAGAGGAAAAAAATTCTCAAAGCCTAATAACTTCTTAAAGACACCACTTACCAATACTATTACATTGGCAATTAAGTTTCAAAATGTCTTTTGAATAAGGAGGCAATCAAATCCTACCAGAGATAATAAAAAACTTAAACATACAGATATAAATATAAAATAGTAGAATTTTGCTTTTTTCTCAACCATGAGTGATTTCAGTACTTAAATCTAAAGTAACTATTTTTTGTTACTAAGTTTATACACACAAAAATGACTAGAGATATGCACACTGTATAGGAAAATAGGTAACATCTTTCATGCATTATTTATACTATAATGTGTACAGTATACCCTGTTTGTATACTTGAATATAAACATATACTTTTAAAAGATTAGTTAAAAGGAGATAGTATTAATGCCTATAGTTTTAACCGTTTACATAATCAATGGCTTGTTACTGCTGATAATGTTTGATTGAGAGAATTAAAGTTGCATGGTGCTAAAATTCAATAATTTAAATTTACATCAAATTTATTTGATAGCTAAACAACTGAAAAAAATAACAATGCACATTTCATTTCCTTTGTGTTACATACTGATTCATGATCTGTGATATCTCACAAATGATAATTTACATGATGCCATATACATATGTTTACATATATTAAAGAAAGGAGAAATAAGAAATAAGAAACATCACATCTTTAAATATTAATATTTTGAAAAAAACCTATCCATTGCCATTTTATTTTTAAAATCCCATTATTTTTTATGACTTCCTATATGAAATACCATGATAATTGAAAATATTCAGAAAAAACTTCAAGTTCTATCTTCAATTTCTCACAGGCATTGCATATAATTTTAGTGAGCTTTAACATAGCTAATTTCTGAACTGTTGGCTGTAAATAGCTGTATGCATGAATTTGTTTTATTTATTTAAAATTTTTTTTTAAAGATGTGGGGTAAAATTCAGGGTCAGGTATACAAACGTTGATTATGCAGGTACCCGTGTTGATGAGGTGTGCCCCTGTCTCCCCTAGCAGTTTCTTTCATTGGTCAATACCATCCCGCATCCCCTGGCAGTTTCCCACTAGTGCCAGTCCCTATCTTATAGTATTATGATAATTGTTCAAGATCCACCTGTGAATGAAAACATATGGTACTCTGTTCTTTGTTTCTGTGATAGATCATTGAGTATGATCAACTCTAAATCCATTCAAGTTGCTGTGAAGTCCATATGTTTGTCCTTCTTTATGGCTGCATAATATTCCACGGTTTACCACATTTTTAAAATGTACCACATTTTTTTAAAACAGTCCAACTTTGATGGGCAGCATGGTTGGTTCCATGTTTTTGCTATTGTGAGTAAAGTTGCAACAAACATGCATGTGCAGGTATCTTTTCTGTAGAATGATTTGAGTTCCTCTGGGCAAATTCCCAATAGGGGAATGGCTGGACCATATGGAAGGTCAATTTCTAGTTCTTTTAGAAACCACCAGTTTTCCAAAGAGGTTGCACTAATTTGCATTCCCACCAACAGTGTAAAAGTCTTTCTTTTTCTCCACATCCTCTCTAGCATCTGTTGTTGTTTGTTTTATTAACGATGGCCATTCATACTGGGGTTAGGTGGTATCTCAATGTGGTTTTGTCTTGCGTTTCTCTGATGATGAATGAGGCTGAGCACTTTTTCATGTGTCTATTGGCTGCCCGTATATCTTCTTTTGAGAAGTGTCTATTCATGTCTTTCGCCTGCTTTTTAATGAGGCTGTTTGTTTTTTTTCCTTTCGGCAAGCTTGAGTTCCTTGTAGATCCTAAAAGTTGGGCCTTTGTCAGATATACAGTTGGAAAATATTTTTCCCCATTCTGTGGGCAGTCTAGCTGCTCTCTTGATGGTTTCTTTTGTTTTGCAGAAGCTCATCAGTTTGATGAGGTCCCACTTTTCTATCTTGTTTTCTGGTATGGGCACTTAAGGCTCTGATCAGGAATTGGTTGCCGGTTCCAATTTCCATAAGGGTGTCTCCTGCATTTTCTAAGATTCTTACGGTTTGAGGTTTTACGTTTAGGTCTTTGATTCATTTAGAGTTAATTTTTGTGTATGGTGACAGGTAGGGGTCCTATATGCATGATTTTAAATTTCTTTAAAAGGTGAGAAATAATTTTTTTAATCACTAGAGTAATACAACTAAATGAAAGAATATCTTTCTTAATTGCTTTAAAATTTGAGTTAATTGCTTATTTTTAATTCAGGAATTAATCTTTTAATCTAAGATCAATGTGGGTTAAAATGAGATATTTGATTAGATGTCAGATCTTGCTATTCATGTTTTTAAGTTGGCAAAATAGAACAATTGAACAATTTAATACCACTTTCATGATATTCAGTAAACTGAATAACATGGAAAAAGACATTGCTGAGTGAAGGACTCAATATTTAAGAAACCTTGATGTGCAAGTAGCAGAATCTTTAACAGATTTTTTTTCCGAAGGTTTGTACTTCGCTAGTGTGACAAAAAGATGATAGTAGACAACTGCTAGTTTTATTCTAAATGGTTAGAGAACCGTGCCTCTGTGAGTAGCTGGTTTTTCTCTATAGTCAGAAATGGACTGTGCAACTACAGCAATCTTAAATAGTACATATTTATTCCATATTTAACACTGAGAAAGAGATCTCAGGGAGAGTAGAAGTACTTTGACATTCTGTTCTATTTTCAGAAAATACAAGTTTTTCAAGAGTTCCTGTAGATATTCACTTATATTTTACTAGCAAGAAACTTTTATCAAGGTCACACTCTTATAGCAGGATTTAGACTTTCTGAGACCAAAGAATATCTTCACAATACTTCAATAAATTTCAGTCCTATTAGCATTGATAAAAGAGAGCAACCATTTGGGGCCTGGACCTAGAGAATGACCTCCTATATTAATGGGTGTCATGTATGCATGTAGTCACAAATGTATTTATAGACAGTGTTAAAAGTGCACACATCTTCAGTGATGTTTGTGCTGTTAGCTAAACCTAGATAAGAAATACTGGATCAGATAATGAGTGAAATATTGAAAAAATAAGTGAAAATATTAATGAACATTTTTGAATATTCAGAAACTTAGCCCTCCAAATGGAAGACTTTCAACTACTCTAAATCTATGAATATTTACTATACTTTGTACTTACTCATTTCCTCAGTGTAGAGACAGCCATGGGGCAAAAAATTTTAAAATGACAACATCTTAGGACCTCAAATAATTATACTACTAATTTTTTATTAACTGTGTAACCTCAAAGGGGTTAATATCCTTCAATGCTAAAACAAAACCAAATATTTTCTAGTATTTAAAATGTTTGTGTATTCTTTGCTAAGTTTGGCTACATAATTAAACTGATAATCAACTTTATTTCCCAAGTAAGTGAATTTTACTAGTTTGACTTATTTTAATGTATTATCTACTCTTATTTAACACTATTGACAGTCTATAATAATTCTTTTATACTTTAATTAGCTGACAGTCTGTAATCATCCATTTCATGCTTGTCTTTTGACTCAGGTCACAGTTATCTTTGTTCAGAAATATTTGGTGTTGGATTACCATAAATTTAATTTTTAAACAGTCAAAATTCTGTTATTTTTAAGTTTGACTCCTGCATGCCAAACATGTCTATTTAGAAAAAAGTAAGATAATGAAAGAGGAAGAAGAAAAAATAGAGTTAAAAAAAAAAAAAAAAGCAACGTGGACACCAATGCTCAGGAAGTCAAAATTCAAAAAAAAAAAAAAACACCCAAAACTCATCTTAACCTCAAAGGGGTTAATATCCTTCAATGCTAAAACAAAACCAAATATTTTCTAGTATTTAAAATGTTTATGTATTTTAACAAGATACTAGAATCCTTAGCCTTGTTTCCAAAAGCAAAAGAAGAAAATAAGAGGAAAAAAGTGTCTTTTTTCTCATAATAGATCTATTTCATGCTCCTTTTAATCTGTTTACATCTACCCAGACAACATTGCTTTTCAATATACACTGTCTTAGATGCTTCTGGGTTTTTTTTCTTAAGTTATCAATAGAAAGAAAAAAAACATGTTCTAACTGGATTCAGTAAAATAAAGCATTGGATAGATGTATGATTGGGTGTAAGAGTAACAGAATGGAAAGGAGAGACAGAGAGAAGAGAAATAATATAATGTAACTTTATCAAGTAATATGTTGAAACCAATTTAATTTTAAGGACCCCTAATGATGTTGTAAGTTGCATACAATCTAATATCATATAGTACAGAAATTGATAGTTAAAAAATAAATGGAAGACTAGCATAGCATGAAGCATTTTTTAAAATGACGCTGCCCCTCACAGGCTAAAATACTGAGTTTCAAATTTTGGAAAATTTTCTCTACTACTTTCAACTCTAGAGAAAAGCACCTTTACTTGTTATATAATCTTTCTCCTCTTCTTCATGACAATATTGAAAAGAAGTTACTGGGAAATAATGGATACAATTAAAGTCAAGAAAAACAAAGACAATCTATTCTGGTTATCATATCATTGCATGGAATCTAAGTATATCTTCTCTGGGTTGTTATATTTACCAGCTTCCTAGAATAAACAGTCATTAGCAGCATTATTTAACATCTAGTATGCAAGAGTAAAGTTCAATTACTCTTTTGAAAAATACTCACCAAGGAAGTTGTGCTTTCTCCTCTCCACTCACAATATCAAGAAAAATATTATGTCTAAAGGACAAAACATGTAAAAGATTAGCTCTAAAAAAAATTTAATTGATTCAGAAAAGGTGAGAATTTAAGAAGTCTTAACTTTTAGTATTTAAATGGGGAAAATTTAATGAGTCAGAAAAGTTGGAGTTTTAAGAAACATTCTTACCATGTCAAAGTGAATTGAAGGTCTGAAAACTGCTGTGTACAAATGACTAATACTAAAAACAAATGACGTGATATCTCCATGAGAATATCTTACAGGAAAAAGGTGATAATTGAGGGATAGGAAGAAGAAAGAAAGAGAGAATTATCCAGCTTGGAATTTCAAGAACACAATAAAAAATTTAAAAACTTGACATAAATGATTTAAATTACAGGGAAGTTGGTAGTAATGGAATCAAAAATATACCATCAAAATCAATCAATATATAAAACAAAAGTATGAAGTGAAAAGAGATATTAGCTTAAAGTAAAATATACTGATGAACAAACAAAAGGTTATTATAAAATTTATAAAATAATAAGAAATAACTAGAAAGAGTAAAGATCTGACAATACTCACATATGGTTGAAAATAACATGACCAATATAAATAAATATTTTCAGATAAAAAATTACAGCAGTTAGAGAAAAGCTAATATTTATGGAGAACAGAAGATATAAAATAAATATCACTAATAGTTTGAACTATGACTGCATTACCAACACATGGCACAGACCAATCAAAGTGGCTCTTGCCTATAATCCCAGCAATTTGGGAGGCCAAGGTAGGAGGATTGCTTGAGTCCAGGAGTTTGAGACCAACCTGGGCAACACAGGAAATACCCAGAAAATACCAAAAAATTAGCTGGGAATAGGCATGGTGGCATGTGCCTATTGTCCTAGATTCTTGAGAAACTGAGGAGGAAGAATTCGTGATTGTGCCACTATAGTCTAGTCTGGGTGAAAGAGTGAATATTCAACTCAAATTTAAAAAAAGAAAAGTAAGATGTCCACCATGATTTAGAACAGATTTCAAATGAAATTCTACCTGCAAAACACAGAAAGTTCTAAGAAATTATGCTGGATTATTCTCACAACAAAAATATATAGTCAGTCAAGTAATTTAATTTACAAGATTGAGAAATACATCTTAATTCATCTGGGTATAACAAGTATATAAAATCAAGAGGAAATAGTAGACTGCCTAAAAATTAGCTATTGACAGAAGATGTTAAAAAATGTGTATAAAGTGCTGGAAATATTGTAGTCCAAAAAAATTATACATAACCAAAATGAAATTGGAGTATGAAACCACAAATCCTAATCTGAGTTATAAAAAAAATTACAAACTTCATGAATTCTTATTTAAAAATAAATTTATAATGCTATCTAGCTAGCTAAAAGTTGAATAAAAATTTTAAAAACTTAGGAAGAGAGAAGACATTGTAAAAGATATTGTGGAGAGAAATGAATATGTAATCCTCAAACTAATATTAAAAGATAATTTGAACTAGTGTTACACAATAGAATGTGAATGTGAATAACAAAAGCTCACAATATAAAAATAAAAATGAATTTATTGTTAACTGAAACAGGTATTTATGAAATAGTTATAAATTTGTATTTTATAGAAGGGAAGTAAATTATACTCTATAGTTGTCATATTTAAAGTAAGCACAATGGCTTTTATACTATATAGTCACTTTACTAATCTTAGAAGAATATGCATCTTTATTTCTTACTACATTTCAGGCATTTTATTTGAATTGTTTTTAATAGTTTTACTTAGTTGACATTTGGTTTTGGCTAAATAGACAAAATATTTTAGATAAAAACAATAAAAAATCCTTTAAACTAAATTACTTTAGTTGAAAAGTAACTTTACATGGAACATTAAGAAAATGTATATATTTTATAGAATATAACATGCTTAGTGTAACTATTTTTGCTATTTTCCCTTGTCTGTTATTCAAAAAATATTCATAATTTAATTATAAAAAGATATCAAAATATAAACTTTTATCATTTTATTTTGCTATTAACTAGATAACTCACTTGGGTGATATGTCTCCTATAACAGTATACAATACTTCAAACTGTGTGCAGCTTCTTTTCCAAGCTTCTTTCCCAAGTATCATTATTATTTTACTTTTGATTGTACTTCTTATGATATGCTATTAAATTTACCCTTTACTTATCATTAAAATATACTAGTAAATTTCTTTAAAGCATTTCATACTTTCATGTACTCAGACCTCATCGTATAAGATTTAAAATCTTTATTCTTTTATTTTATCAATAAATATTTGAAAACTATTTTATACTAAACCCTGAGAATACAAAAATGACTCTTGACATTAAGTTGCAAAAGTCTAACCGATGACTATATTTAAAAATTGCAGTATAATATGGTAGCTAGGAATATATGCGAAATGGTGTTCAAAAAGGGGATGTAGTGGTTAATCTGCTGAAGATCAAAGACATCTTTGCTCATATGTTAATTCTTATCTGTATTCAGAAGAGGTATAAGAAAATAGAGTCCAATTAATAGACAGATACGGAAAGCATGACTCACATGGCTATATAATGGAATGCACACAGTTCAGAATTACTAGAAGTGAGTGTCAGAATGATGACAGCTGGGCAAGGCCAGATGATAAAACTCTAGTACAATATAATAAAGAGCAAAGTGTTTATTGAGTGGGCCCTGATGAGCAAAACTTATATTTAACCAGGGTGATGTCATGGGAAGACTTTTATAAAACTCTGTGGCGAATTCCTTCAAGAAAAAAGGTAATGGTGATAGATATAGGAGGTCACTCCAATAACCCAAGTGAGTTACAATAAGGGTATGAATTAATGGTATTATAAGAAAGGAAATAATTGAGAACCTACCAGGAGTCAAGACTAAAAAATGCAAGGGGGAATAATTGTTTTCTAGTTTGTGCAGGTTGATAAAATCAGTGAGTCAACATAGGAAGCTATGTAATTTATTCATGAAAGCACTATTAAATATGAAATTTCACAGTTTGACAAAAGAAAATGAGACCAAAGAAGTAACATGTAAGTATTTGACGTAAGACCATTTAGAACAGATATAAAATCTGAATTCCTGAGAAAGCATAAACTAAGAAATGACTGCAACATATGCAATAATCTAGAAAAGAAATACTGTGAGAAAAAAGGAACAAAACTTAAATATTGGCACTGTAAAATTTTATGAGACAAAAAAGAAGCAAGGTCACTGTAAATGTTTGTATGGGATGGGTCATTAATAATGAAGAAACTGTTGGGGATAATTTTGAAATAATAAGAAGAAACAGTAGTAAGGAAGTAAAATTCAATAATGTCAACTATTAAGCCAAGTTTAGGTAAGATAAGATTGGTAATGTATTCACTCATTTGAACTTAACAGTTCATTAGAGACCTTTAGCAGAGTAATTGTTTTGGGTTTTGGGGCAGAAGGAATATTGTTATGAGTTGAGAAGTGAATATTTCATTAACGAGCACACACAGCAAGTATAGAATGCTTAGGAGAATGCCTCTGAAAGAAAATCAAAAGAAATTTTGATTGCTAAAGGATGATATGGTGTGTGTCAAGGAAATTGTTTTTATTTAAAAATGGGTTCCACTTAAACTCATTTAAGGAACGGAAGAAAGATATCTAACAATTATGCTAAAATTTATTTTAAAAAGTAGATTAATATGAAAAGTGAGGAAAGTGTCTACATACTTTGTTAAAATAAGTAAAAATATTAGCAGCATTTTTACAGTTTAAGGATAATTAAATAATTTTATGTCACATAATACAATTTAACTTCAGTTTTTAATAACATAAGGTACATAAACTTGATTAATTCAACAAGGACATATTTTTTTGGCATATGAGAGAGTGTATAGTAGCAATATCTTACTGTATCTGTAATTGTGGCAATATGCCACAGGGTGTATCTCATGGAGAGCAACTTGCTGCTGAATTTGCTTTGTTGAGCTCTCCATGAGTTGGACTACTTTAGTGAGCACTTAAATGCCATATGGTTTCATAATGTAGACAAGAACAACTTCTTGATGTCTTTAATCTCTACACATCTAAGGAATCATAATATTATATAAAGTGAATAAATTAAGCCAGACTCGGTGGCTCAGCCTGTAATCCTGTGCCTTTGGGAGGCTGAGGTGAGTGGATTGCCTGAGTCCGCGGGTTCGAGACCCGCCTGGGCAGCGAGACCTCATCTCTACAATAACTCAAAAAAAAAATCAGCCGGGCACATGCCTGTATTTCCGGCTACTTGGAAGGCTGAGGCGGAATGATCGCCGGAGCCCAGCAGGCGAGGCTGCGGTGGCCGGGAGCGGCCACTGCACTCCAGTCTGGGTGACAGAGTGAGACTCCAACTCAAAAAAAAAAAAAAGTGAATACATTAGGTGCTTTATTTCAGTTGGGTGTTTAGAATACTTCATATAAGGGCAAATATCCTCTTTTATTCATAATTCCACTCACAATATAATGCAAATATTGAGTCATAGATAGTGGCTTTATATTGGTTATCTGAGTATAAAATTATAAAGAATTGTACCCTGAAAAACTAAAGTGAAATTTCTCCTTTTATTTTAATTTCATAGGGAAGTGGTATGATCCTAAAATTAAAATACCTTTTATTTATTTATGATATATTTACCAATTATTGGGAAATTTATTTATTTTATTCACAAGACTTTGTGTAATGATTAGTTCAGTACTAATTTGCATAGTAATCTCCAATTGAATATATGGAATTATTTTTAAACAATGTTTATCATTATAATTCTGACACTAATTTGCTATGCAAACATGTTATATATTTTAAAAATTGAGTGGTCAAGAAAATTGAAGAAAAATACAAAAATAAAACAGGAAAATTTCTGAATCATTTAAAATTCATAATAGGTGACATGTACTATCAGTGCTTTTATATATATAAGTATATATGTATATATATATGTATATATACATACATACATATATATACATATATATGTATATATACATACATATATATACATATATACATACACACATATATATACATATATATACATAATATATACATATACATATATACATATATATATATATATATATATAAAACTCTATTCCATCACAGACTAAGAATAAAATGCAATGTGGTATAGCAAGGCAAATTGCAAATGAAATGACATAAAAAACTGTTAGATTTTAGACCCCAAAGTATATAAAGGTAAAAAATTATTTTAATCGTAATGAATTTGAGTGCAATGGAAGCTGCTGCCAGGTAAGTACAACACTAAATAAAGATGAGCTAAGGAACAAGACATTGGCACAAATTTTATCACACAAAGACTATACATGAGTCAAACACCAAATGTAAAGAAATTTTATAAATTCCTATATTTAACAACAAATAGCTTTTGTGCAAACAATTATATTCTGAAATGAGGGACTCAAAGAGAAGTTTTCATTTTCATAAATCACCAAGATATCACATTCCCAATCAGATAATTTCACATGCTTACTACAAAGGGAGTTATCAGCTTGTCCTTATAAAGCATTGTCTTCTCCTTTAGAAAAAGCAAAAACGAAAATGTAAGACATTCATTTTCTACACACTCCATCTCATATTGATTCTTCTATTCTATGAATTCATATTTGGTTCATGTTCATTAAAAACTTAATCATATATGATTATTCAGAATTTTTTCTCTGTTTTATGTTCTTGATCCTTGTTTTTTTTTTAATAATTTCTCAAGGAGCCATTTTAAAATATCTTATTCCAGGAAATACAGTAATTAGGTGAAAGGGAGAACACCTTGGACCATATATTCTAGGAGGTTATCCAAGGAAACTTTCCCCATCTCACCAGAGATGTGATCCTACAAACACAAGAGATACAGAGAATTCCTGCAAAACATCAAATGAGAAGACCAATCCCTAGACACAGAAATTCACCTACAAAAGTAGGTACAAAAGAAAAAATCTTAAAGGCAGTTAGAAAGATGAGACTACCTATGGGGGAAAACCGATCAGATTAGCAGCAGACTTATTGGCAGAAACACTATAAGCTAAAAGGGAATGGAATCCAATATTCAAAGTCCTCAAAGATAAACCAAGTCCTCAAAGATAAACCAAGAACTCGAATTTCAAGCAAGAACTTCCTACCCAGTCAAGCTCAACTTCATCAGGAATGAAGAATTAAAATCCTTTCCAGACATCTAATCCCTAAAAGATTATGCAGCTTTCAGACAGCTCAATAGGAGATGCTTAACAATGTATTAAACTCAGAAGAAAGGAAAAAACATATCACCACACACTTCCCAAGAGAACAGGAGATCACAGAGGCAACAGATAACACATTGTGACTGCAAATTGAAAACACACAAATATAATAATCAAAAGTTAAAAAAAAGCAAACAAAAAATTTTATAAGAACCTCATGACGAGGATAAACAATCACATTTATATAATCAGCCTGAACATGAATAGACTAAATGCACCACTGAAATGACACGGAATGGCAAACTGAAAAAAAAAAAAAATGACCCAACAATTTGCTGCCTCCAGGAAACTCATCTCACCACAAGAAAGGCACACAGAATTAAAGTTAGAGGATGGAAATAAATTTCCAGGCAAATGAATAACAAAAGAAGGCAGACGTCATGATCTTAATATCAGACAAAATAACTTTTAAGCTATCAAAAATTTAAAAAGATACTAAAGGACACAATATAA
Organism: Cephalopachus bancanus; assembly: GCA_027257055.1. NCBI lineage: Eukaryota > Metazoa > Chordata > Mammalia > Primates > Tarsiidae > Cephalopachus > Cephalopachus bancanus. Next base: position 6,881,233 of record JAPVLO010000068.1, on the reverse strand, counting down.
TGCTGATAAAACATTGAATCCATCAAAAAGAAATATCCATCCAAAATATATATGCACCCAACACAGGAGCACCAGTGTTTATAAAGCAACAACTAAGTAAACTAAAAAAAAAAAAAAAAAAAAAATTGGCTCTAACACTGTTATAGCTGAGGAGTTAAATACCCCATTAACAACACAACATAGATCATCAAGGCAAAAAATAAATAAAGAGATCTGGAACCTCAACTGAACACTTGACCAAATGGACTTAATAGATACCTACAGAACACTTCATCCAACAACCATAGAATATGCATTCTACTCACCACAACATCAAACACACTGCAAAAATGATCACATTATTATTCGTAAATCAAGCATAAACAAATTTCGTAACATCAAAATGCTGCCATATACCTTCTCAGACCTAGTGAAATAAAAATAATATCAACATAAACAAAATTTCCCCAAAACCCAGAAAGATATGGACAGTAAACAGTATGAAACTGAACTATTACTAGGTCAACACAGAAATCCAAACAGAAATTAAGAGTTTCCTGTAAACAAATAAAACTGAAGAAACATCTTACTAAAATCTCTGGGATGACATGAAGACAGTTCTAAGAGGGGAATATATATCTCTACGAACACACTTCAAGAAAATGGAAAGATCAAATGTTAGTAACTAACAAATGACCTAAGGGAGCTAGAAAGACAAGACCACCAAACCCTAACTTAGCAGAAGACTCTAGATCACCAAAGTAAGAGCCCAAATTTGGAACATAGAAGACAAAAATATCATAGAAAAAATCAACAAAACAAAAAGCAGTTTCTTTGAAAGAATAAACAAGACTGATGAAACCCTAGCCAGAATGACAAAGAAAAAGAGAGGAAAAGGCCAAATAAACACAATCAGAAATGCAAACGATCAAATCACAACTGATCCCAAAGAAATACAAAAGATAATCAGAGACTACTATACACACCTATAGAAACTAACATTACAACCTAAATGAAATAGAGGACATTTGACATTACACAGCATCCCAAGGTTGAAACAAGAAGACATTGAGACACTAAATAGACCAATAGCAACCCAGGAACTCAACTCCATCATAAGAAAACTGCCTACAAAAAAAAAAACCCTGAACCAGATAACTTTCCAGGGGAATTCTATAAAACATACAAGGAGGAGTTGATACCAATCCTATTGAAAGTATTCCAGGCAATTGAGAAGACAGACTTCTCCCCAAATCATTTTATGAAGCTAACATCATACTGATACCCAAACCAGGTAAAGATCCAACAAAAAAAAGAAACTACAGGCCAGTATCCATAATGAACATAGATGTAAAAATTCTCAACAAGATTCTAGCCAATTAGATCCAACAATACATCTCAAAAATTATCTACCAAGACTAAGTAGGTTTCATCCCTAGAATACAGAGCTGGTTCAACATCCACAAGACCATAAGTGTAATTAAATTCATCAACAGATGTAAAAACAAGAACCACATAATTATATCATTAGATGCAGAAAAAACTTTTGATAAAATTCAGCATCCCTTCTTAATAAAACGCTCAAAAATAAAACAAACATACTTTAAAATAGTAAGTATTATTTATAATAAGCCCGCAGCCCACATATTGCTAAATGGACAGAAACTGGGAATATTTTACCTGAAAACTGGAACAAAGCAAGACTGCCCATTCTCACTCCTCCTGTTCAACATTGTGGTGGAAGTCCTAGCTAGAGCAATTAGACAAGAGAAGGAAATCAGGGGCACTCAAATAGGAAAGAGGAAGTTAAGTCATCTCTCTTTGTTGATGATATGATCATATACCTCAAAAAATCCAAGAGAATCTGTCAAAAACATTCTTGCACTGATAAGGGACTTTGGCAAAGTCTCAGGATAAGGAATCAACATGCAAAAGACAGTTGCATTCTTATACACTAACAAACAGAGAACAGAGTAAGATACACAACTCCTTTCACAATAGTCACAAAAAAAGAAAGAAATGCCTCAACAGCTTCCTAACCAGAGAAGTGAAATAATTTTACAATGAAAACTATAAAATACTGCTCAGAGAAATCCAAGAAGACACAAACAAATGGAACAATATTCCATGCTCGTGGATAGAAAAAAAATCAACACTGTTAAGATGTCCATCCTTCCAAAACCAATCTACATATTCAATGCAATATGCATTAAATTGCCAACATCATTCTTCTCAGACCTGGAAACGACAATACAGAAATTCATGTGGAGACTTTAACGACCTCTAATAGCCAAAACAATCCTTAGCAAAGAAACGAAGTGGGAGGTATTATACTTCCAGATGTCAAACTTTATTATTAAGCTACAATAATCAAAAGAACCTGGTATTGGTACAAGAACAGGTATATGGACCAGTGGAACAGGACAGAGATTTCAGAAGCGAAACTTCAATTTCTCAACCAATTCATCTTTGACAAAACCTCCAACAACAGTCCCTGAGGAGAGAAGAACTTATTCAGTAAATGGTGCTGGGAAAACTGACTGACCACATGCAGAAGATTGAAACAGGACCCCTACTTAACACCATACACAAAAGTCAACTCTATATCAAAGATCTAAACATAAAACCTCAAACTACAAGAATCTTAGAAAAGACAGGAGACACCCTTACAGAAATTGGAGTAGGCAACCAACGCTTGATCAAAACCACAGATGTTCATACCATAAGAGATAAGACAGACAATTGGGACCTCATTAAACTGAAAAGCTTCTGCAAAGCAAAAGAAACCACCAAGAGTGTGGGGAGACAGTCTGTCGGGGACCAGCCCTGATGGAGGGAAGGGTTAGGACCGCAACGGATATTCCAGATGGCGAGAAGAGACCACTCAGAGGCGATTTCTTCTGGGAACAGTCTGGTCAAGACTGAAGCCAAATTTTATTCGGACACCTTCCAACTTATATACCATTTTTCATACCCTCCAGCAGTGTGATAATCACTTGTTGGGGGCGTGCAAACTCCATGATGTATATTGCGATTTACAAACTATGCATCACAAGATTATCACGAGACTTGCAAGCTCCAAGCAGGCGTGCCTTACAAATCTCACATCAAGGTCACAGGTGCACAAATACAGTTCGTTTAAAAGTGTCTTCCATAGTGTTCAACAAATCATTCATATTATACTCTTTGTTCTAAACCCTGATTAATACAAAAACTTTCTTAGTTAACTCTAGGTTCAATCCAAGTTCACTGACTCCCAATATTTTTTAACGACTGATATTATCAACTTAACACTATACTATAATCTATTAGTTTACCTAAATGACTTAATTTTTATTTATTCCATTAACCTATTACGATTCAACATAGTGGCCTGTAATTCTATAACAATTAATTCAAAACTTATTCCTTACCATGACTTATATGAGTTTCGTGATCTAGTGTTTGGACTTTAATACTATGCTATATCTCATTAAGCTAATACCTTATCATTAAATCTTATAATTATCATTGACGTATGATTTTAGAATCATAACACTATAATTCTCATTCTATTCTAATAAAACTATGACTTTAACCCTAAACTTAAATCTTTTTTCCTAGTACATTAATACATGGCTACGTGTAAAATTTCCTATTGTCATATTAGAAGCAAAAACTACAGTGTTGGGAAAGTTTCAGTATACTAATCAAATGATCTTAAAATTGGCCTACAGGAACAGGAACTAAAGTCATAATCTGAAAAAGGGAAACTTAAAAAGCTTAAACAAAACCTAAAAGTTTTCTATGAATGCTTATTACTGTTTAAATCTTTCCGATGGAAATCATATCGTTTTAAATGAATGTTTTATCCGAACAAGTCTATTCTAAAAATCAAATAGTGTCTGTCACACTCTTGGATAATGGACTGCACGGTTACTATGGAAATGGCCACGGACTGAAGCAAGCAGTTTCGGCATGTAACGAAACTAGAAAAACGTCCTGAAGAAAAACACCCTGCCCGGCTAAAAGGCGGGGCAATAAAACTATTATAATTTAGTTTCTAATCTTAATCCTAGGAGGAACTACCTTTGGGAACAAGAGCTGAAGAAAAACGCCCTGCTCGGCTAAAAGGTGGGGCAATAAAACTATTATGATAATTTAGTTTCTAATCCTAATCCTAGGAGGAACTGCCTTTGGGAACAAGAGCTGACTCACCAGCCTACCAGGAATAGAAGTTAAAGAATATCTAGAAAGAAGTAAGATTTAGAAAGGACAAGGTCATTCTGCTGTATAACCTTTCATCAGGCGTATAGAGATTTTATTTATAAGTTTTACTGCCATGTATGCACGCTGGTCACCAATCACACGCCAACATTATAGGTATAACTGATATCCTATGTCAGAGGCGATCCTCCAGATGGGCCTTCACAGGCATCAGCCATGTAGCCACAGATGTTGGCTCCCAACAACAGTCCACAGAATGAGAAAAAATATTTGCCAACTATATATCTGACAAAGGTCTAACATCCAGGATCTTACAAGGAACTCAAACATACCAAAAGGAAAAAAAAAAACAAAAAACAAACAGCCCCATTAAAAAGTGGTCACGAGGCCGGGCATGGTGGCTCAAATCTGTAATCCCAGCACTTTGGGAGGCAGAGGTGAGAGGATTGCCTGAGCTCAGGGGTTCAAGACCAGCCTGTGCAATTATCGCTACAATAAATCAAAAAATAAGCCAGGCGTGATAGTGTGTGCCTGTAGTTCCAGCTATTTGAAAGACTGAGGTGGAAGAATCATCTGAGTCCAGCAGATCAAGGCTGTGGTGGCCAGGAGCATGCCACTGCATTCCAGCCTGGGCAACAGAGTGAGACTTCAACCTTAAAAAAAATAAAGTGATCAAAAGATATGAATAGTCATTTTTCAAAAGAAGACCGGCCAACAGACACATGAAAAAGTTCTCAGTCTCACTAATCATCAGAAAAATGCAAATCAAAACCATACTGAGATACCACCTAACCCAAGTAAGAATGGCCATCATTAAAACAAACAACAGATGCTAGCAAGGATGCAAAGAAAAGGGAACTCTTCTACACGGCTAGTAAGAGTGCAAGCTAATTTGACCTCTATGGAGAAAAGTGTGGTGATTCCTAAAAGAACTAGGAATTAGCCTTCCATATTACCCAGCAATTCCTTTCTGGAAATATACCCGGAGGATCTCAAGTTATTCTACAAAAACGGTACCTGCACATGCATGTTTATTGCAGAACTATTCACAATAGCAAAAAATATGGAACCAACCAAACTGCCCATCAAAACTGTACTGGATTTAAAAAAAATGTAATACGTATACATAATGGAATATAATATAGCCATATAAAAGGACAAGCATATGAACTTCATAGCAGCCGGATGGACTTAGAGTCAATAATACTCAGTGATCTATCACAGAAACAAAGAACAGATCGCGGGCTCCGGCGATCCTTCCGCCTCAGCCTTCCAAGTAGCTGGAACTACAGGCGCGCACTAACGCACCCGGCTAATTTTTTGATTTATTGTGGAGATGAGATCTCACCAAATTGCCCAGGCGGGTCTCGAACCAGCGGGCTCAGGCAATCCACTCACCTCAACCTCCCAAGCACGGGCTTACAGACTGAGCCACCGAGCCCAGCTGGTGCACTGCATTTCTAAATATTGTGTAAGACAACTGTCTAAAGACACAAAAGATGGAACAGACATCAGTAAATCTAAAACCTATCAAGGAAAACTTTTCAAAGAAATTTTTCAAAGAATGAGATAACACCAGGTGAGTAAGAAATGCGTGGTAGGAACAAAATGGAATGAAAGATTACAAGGTGAAAAAAATGAAAAAAAAAAAAGATTGCAAGTTACTTTTTGTGTGTGTGATTCTGTTTGTAATGCACCATTACCCAGCACTTTATAAGACAATGGTAAATGCAAAAGTAAAATTGATTAGCTTTTTGGATTCTTTGATTCCTTTATTACAATTCTCCTGGCAGAAAGCTAAGTACATTGGTTATGGTTATTTTTGCTACCATTTTGGAATAAATTAGTGTAAATGGTAATGCATAATAATATAGTTTATATTAACCATAGTCTGCACTAACTTTAGCTTTTCTTTGAGCTCGATGACTGGATTTTCAATGAGAAAAATCAAGGTGTGCAACAAGTCTTATGCTTTTATTATCAGACATAATCTAAAGGGTCGTACATGTATGTCTCCTAGAGGAAAATATATGGCTTCATTAGATATGGTGTCACATTAGTAAAAACTGTTGAAAGAGTGGAATGTTCACTGCTATAGTTTCTGCATTATAAAATATGAAAGAATTGATGAGGATTTTAAAACATAGGAAAGTTATAACTATACCTTAACTAGATATGTTTATTAAGAATCTTTCTCTAAATTCTCCCTTTATCTCCAAGGTCCATATCCCTCTACACACACATGTGCTCACACAAACACCAGTAAGTATGAAATTGAATGAATCTCATTTACAGCCAAATCATAATATTCCACATCAAATGCAAGATTTATCATCCCAATACAAGAGCAAACTATAAGCAAAAATCCCCATAGGCTTTATTAGCAGAATTTATGTCTGAGTCTACCCCTTTACTCTTTTCTCTCTCCATGGAGCTTCTTTGATGGGATATTTCATTTACATAATCAAAAATTCCTATGGCTCAGTCCTATGATCAGAACAGCTCTGTGGGAATGGGCTAAAAGAACAGAACATATGTACAGAAACAAATAACAGTGTAAAACAAGTTTAAATTCACCTCAAATCTGTCTTTAACACTAATCAGAAGGAAACACACACACACACACACACACACACACACACACACACACACAAACAATCACTTTTTTTTCTCTTTCAGGCCATGAGCAGATTTCTCCCCGTAACATTTCTCATTTGATCCACAGAGAAATTCAGGTTTGATATTACCTCTTTCTATTTTGTATTTGAGAAAATTAACTTCAAATCTGTTATACAAACTGATCATGGCCCTACATTAAATAAGTCACCTAGCTGGGTGGTGACACCTAATTTGTCCATATTCCATACTCCATTTACTCCTCCAAGACTTTGCATAAAATCAATTTTGTTATGATGTATTATTTTCACATAGAGCAAAGGGAGGCTTAGAGATTTACAAAGCATCACTAAATTTTTAATGAGAAAAAATATGAATATATTACAATCAAGAATACTTTGTAACTTTATGGCATGCTTCCTATTTATTAGCTTACAGACCAAAGTGCCAACTTATGAATGTCAGTAGTGCCTCCATATGAAAAAGTGCACTCTTTTGCCAATAAAGCATTGTAAGAAGGAGTGCTTAGTATTAGATTTATTGAAGAATCAAATAACTCCCCTTTACTCTTTACTTTCTCTACAGTCAGAACCACCTTGAAAATGAGCACCTGAGCTGTATGGAACATAAATACAAGGAAAAAACAAGCAAAATGGGATCCAATGTCCTAACTGTGCATATTATCTTCATATGTCCCAGTCGGGCAACTTGCCGGGCACAGACCTTGCTTCAGCACAGAAAGTCCGATGTAATAATATAAATTTTGGTTTTCCTTTCACTGAAGTACTAGAGAATATTATAATAGTAAAGAAGATATATTTGATTTGGTTAAGTTTTTCATGTATGTATACTGAGTAAAAGAGGACTATTGGTCTTTAAAATTTCGCTTTGCTAGCGTGAAAGGACACTTGGACTGAGTGAGTTTGTGTCGTGTTGTTGATTTAATGCCAGAGGAGTTGAGATTGATTTCAGCTCATTCTTTGCCTTTATCTTAACCAGCGGCAATGCTCTTTGAAAACCCCAGAATGTGTCTAAAGTTGCTGTGAGTTCTAAGCTTTATTCTGTTAACCTTTAATGAAATCAATGAATCATAAACTTCTGAAATTATTGTCACAAAGAAACCATTGTGTAACTAAAGCTGTTATGGATCCATGCATTATTCTTGTTGGCAAAAAGAAATATAATTTTGTTTTTGTATATCCCTAGCATCTGAATATTTAATAGACACCCAGGAAGCCATCTGGGTCTAAAATGTGTCCTGAAATACTAATTATTTTTTTTCCTAGGGGCTCATCTTTTTAAAATTTTAAAAATAATTATCTGAAAATACATTTCATCAAGACATACTTTGAAAAGATTGATGTTTGATTTAATCTTACTTATGAAACAACCAGAACAAAAATTAATCCACTTTTGATACTAGAAATGGATTATTAAATGTAAGTTAAAAAATACTGTTAGGTAGAATTTTAGTAAATATACCAGTAACAGAATTAATTAAGTTATCTTTTGGGGGCTGATTATTTAATGTTGAGATCACTTTACATTGGCTTCTCTGTTCTGCTGCCTTGAATGGTACTTTTCTTGCTTAAAATTAAACCCTATATATTTTAGTTTTTAAACAACGCAGTTTAAGCCTGGTTCAGTGGCTCAGCCTGTAATCCTGCACTTTAGGAGGCTGAGGTGAGTGAATTGTCTGAGCCCACGGGTTTGAGACCCACCTGGGCAATTTGGCGAGATCTCATCTCCACAATAAATCAAAAATTAGCCGGGTGTGGTAGCACGCACCTGTAGTTCCAGCTACTTGGAAGGCTGAGGCGGAAGGATCGCCGGAGCCCAGCAGGTCGAGGCCGCGGTACCCAGGAGCAGCCACTGCACTCCAGTCTGGGTGACAGAGTGAGACTCCAACTCAAAAAAAATAAAATAATAAAATAAAATTTTAAAAAATAAATAAAATAAACAATGCAGTTTAAAATTAAGCTTTTTGAAAAATGTATACATAAGGATAATTATATCATTTTTCTTGATTTGGGGAGATTTTTCTTTGGACAAATATTATTTGAAAAATTACAATGCATTGAAATCACCTTAGATTTGTAATTTTTTCTAATGTAATTTCCCTTCTCACATTTCTTTAAAAGCATGGAGGATAAGTAACAAAATTAGTTACTCAGTTCAATGTTTCTTTCTCTCCAAGCTCCGACACCTATAGCTCCCAATAAACTCATTCAGAATTTAATTCCTCTTTATTTTTATAGAGGAAATGAGGTGAGTAGAGTGACATTGGCTATGATAGAAATAAGAATTGTTTTAACATCTTAATTTCTGATCTTTACAAATAATCTTCATTCAAATTATGAATATTTATCTTTAAATATTTTTACATTTTAATTATGATTTTTCTCTGACAGCTGCCATGGTAGTTAACTTGGTTACAACCGTAGGTAAGAACAAGAGGGCAGAAGAAATAAAAACACTTTTTGCTGCTAAAATCACAATGGGATACTAGTTCAATAGCAAAACATAATCCTACACTTCATTACATTATATTAGTATTTAATCACACTTAGACAAAAGTTTCACCTTTTTCGACTTTATCACTCAGAGTTCAATCAGGAAGCAGAGACAATAAGAGTAAAAAAGAGATTGTTATAAAAATTAAAACTTTCATAACAAGAAGTGAAATTGTGAAAGTAAAATAGCTTCTATGATGAATGAAAGCCCATTGTGCAGTAGTATTATACAGAATGGGCTACAAATAGGGGTATTGGATGATAAAGTTCTTATGTCAGCAATATTTAAATGAATATTGGTAGGAAATAAAGGTTTGAGTAACAACTTAGATGCCTACAAAATATGCTTGCCTTCTGTTTTCTTTTTTACAGATAACTTACTCAGCAGTAGGAAGGAAACAAAGTCCCTGTAGAGAAAGGTTTTTTTGGGGTGTGTGTGTGTGTGTGTGTGTGTGTGTTTGTGTGTGTTTGTGTGTGTGTGTGTGTGTGTGTGTTTTCCTCAGTTTTGTTCCTCACCAAGATTCTTCTCACAGTTCCCATGAAAGATACATGGACATGTATCTTGCACAAAACATAATAAGATGTGATTTTGTGTCAGGTCTACAAGTCAGCCTGAAGAATGCAGGTTAAAAGAACATGATTTTTGGTTTTTTTTTGTTTTGTTTTCTTCTGTTTGATTGTTTTTGAGGATGAGGTGAATGTGAGGCATCAAGGTAGCTGATTTTAACACATTTAACTATTCTATTGAACTTATTGGTGAAAGTTTTCACCAATGTAATATTGTGAACTTGCTTTAAAAATTGAGATCATTTTTTACAATGTATCTTTTCATTTTTTTTAACACTGAATTTTTTTAGGTCAGAGAGAATGATGGACATCATTCTTTTAATTATAGATAACACTGTTTCCTGGACCCAGGAAATGACTAGGATATCAAAAGCATCTTCAGTACAAAGTTCAACATGTCTGTTTGCTTCTTCCTGTACATTTTTAAAGCTGATTTCTGAGTTCCTAGAATAAAATAAAGATATGTCAAGGCAACAGAATCCTGTCAAGCAAACTGAAATAAGCTTCAGATGACCTCACTGAGCTAATACTTCTAAAACTCATTTATATGTAAATGATAAAACTATTTTACTTATGTTTTTACTTTTTAGTTAGATTTCCAATTTGAAATATAAAATTTACATATAGTATGATATTTCTAATCACTTTTTACTTTTACTTTTCTAGTAGAAAGTAAGAAATTTAAACTAAATCTGTTTCCTGAAACCCGAAAAAAATACTTCCTAAGGAACATTTATAGAACACCATTACAAAAGTACCATAAATAATGACAGAAGTTCAGTCTAGCCCAATTTTAATTTAAAGTAAATATTCAATAGATATATTGCATAGTTGAAGTTTTTCTATATACTCTTGCTAATTAGTATGCACAATTAAGCCATGGGTTGGTCTTCCAACTATTTTTCCTTAGTCTTATTATGCAACTCCTTCCAACTCCATGACATTAATTCATAATTATGATGAGAGTATTATTGCCATCTTTATGTATCACAGAATGGCAAAAATCAGAGATATAATGTGGTTATACAAGCAAGAAAGTAAGTATAGTATAGTGATATTCACCATATGAGAAACATATACTTCCAAATCTGTATTTATTCAAGAAGAATAAATACAAAATACATTTGGTTGAAAGTATTGAGGAATCTATAGATTGAGAGAGTAGTTGGTCAATGAAAGGCAGACTAGCCAACTCATGAGATGGTAAAGTGTACCAAATACTATGAGCCAGTCAAAACAGCAAGGGTTTGATGAACTAATATCTAGAGGAAAAAATATGCACAAAAGTAAGATGTCTATTATTCACCTGTCTTATTTGTCAATCATTTATATATGTGTAGTCTTCCTAGGAACAAGGCCTAAGAAACTTATAAGAAAATGTTGTAGAGTTTTTGGAATTCTCACATTTTGGGAGAAAGAGAACTATAGTTCAGGAAACTCTAAGAAGAAAAGGCAGTGGTAAACACCATAATCCTCTGTGGAGATTCTTAAAGGTTTACCTCTTATTAATGGAGGCCAATCAGAAAAAGCATTGGGATTTAAAAAAAGTAAAACACATTGAGGACTCAGTCTCTGACAGAATCAAGAAGACAATCATGCTGATATATATGCCCATTAAAGTATAGGTTTCAACTTACCTTAAAAAATATCTCTCAGTGTCTCTATAATTTCTCATAGAAAATATCTGGGGTATTCCACTAAAAAAATTACCCAAGTAGGCAATATAAACAGTACTATAATCTCCAAATCTTGGAGCTGTCAGATGTGGACTTTAAAATACCTATGGTAAATATTTTCAGAAAATTTAGAAAAAGTATAAACATTCAACCAGAGAACAGTAAGCTATATGTAAAAAATAAATAAAACCTTCAAAACTGTAGTATTAAAAGTAAAGTAGTTGAAATTAATGATAAAAATATTTTACACAGCTGAAATATTAGTTGACTAGAAAATAGATCAGCAGACTGAGCAAAGCGGTTATAAACAGACAAAAAACTATAAAAGATATAAAAATCATACAGCAAAGATCTAATATTTATATGATTGAAGTTCCATAATAGAAGAGATAAATAGAATGGGAAAGAAGTATTTGAAGAAGTAATAACTAAAAATTTTCCAAGACTGATGAAATATCTTGTCAGAGATATAAAAATCACTATGACCTCACCACAAGAAAAATAAACAAAATCTCAGTTAGACATTACAATATAATATGAAAAATGAAAGCCAAAATAAAATGCCATGTGGTGCCAAAAGGAAACACACATTGTCAACAAAAGAATCAATATTTAGACTAACATTTAAATTCCAACAGTAATTATAGAACTCAGAATATAATGGAAGATATTCAGGTTATGGAAACATTTAACTGTCCATTCAGAGTGCTATAGATACCGAATGTATTGCTTAAGACTGAAAATTAACAAAATACTGGGAAGAATTAAGAATATAAAAAGAATAAATATGTGATATGTAGCATATCTATTACTAATTCTACAGATATTTTTAAAACCGTAATATTATGAACTACTATATATCAATAAATTTGAAAACTTTTAAGTGTAAAAAGCTAGTAGAACAAATTATGACATACGTCACAAGGAGAAACCAAAATCTGATTGTATATGGACATTAAATAGGTATCTCTGTGTTTCTAGAATTCATTTTCCACCTTCTGTTATATTGTCTTAAGAATTGTTAGGGTAGTAGTATGTCCTTTCTACTTCTGAGGTCCAGTTATGTTAATATCACCAATGTAATGAACCAGAGTGATATTCTATAAAAGGAAAATGTACCTGTGGACTAGATTGCTTCAAAAAACCGGAGGGGATAATGCTAGCCTTGCCAGTTGAAAGGGAACCGTTTCTAGTGGTCTCTTCAAAAAGGTACAGAGAAAATGTATTCCTCAGATAAATAACCAAGTGTTTTGAGATATATTGATTTACTCTAGCAGTGAAAATACGATTGGAAGAGTAACTGTGATTGGAGTCACCACCTGATTAAGTTTTAAAAATCCACTGTCATCTTCTAAATCAAGCTGTCTTCTGCAAAGTGCAAATAGGTAAGTTGAATTAGAATAGTATGGAAATTTCCACTATTTCCTTTTACAAATTCTTAATGGTGGCACTAGTCCCTGTAATCCCTTCAGAAAAATGATTATGGTTTACTTGTTTTCTGAGTAGATGCAGCTCTTGTGGCTTCCACTTAGCCTTTCCTGTCAGCACTACAGTGAGAAAAGAAAAATACATAGGACAAAATTTAAGGCGATACTTGCTCTCAGCGTTATGCATATGCCTACCTACATTTTGTGTCCTAGGCTCCATTCTTAACTTGCCCTAAACCTGGACCTGCTTGCGCTAGTCCTGGTCCTGTGTAAAGCCTTTATTCCATAGTTCAGATTTTAAAAATGTGTGAATTCTGTCAGTTGTCAAACATGTCTATTGCAAGTAGGTATTTCGCAATTTTAGAAATAATCACAGGGAAATTTATAATTCAACTATGAGGCCCTCCTGAGTCAAACTCTATGGATCAACTGATCTCCATAAGGCTCTGCTCTCTCGTGTGGACCAGTAATCATTTGGATCACCAGAACTGCCATCAGCTCAAAACCAGCATTCAGTAATCCTCAGAAAGCTGATTATTTTCCTTTCCTCAGAGTGCCAAAGAGGAATTACACCATGGAAAATGTTGAGAACATATTTTTGAAATACCCGGAGGAAGATATAAGTAGGTGATGGTATGGAAGTTTCCTTCCTCTGAACGTCACAACTTCCCCTTCAATGAAGAGGACCTGTGAACTGACTTATGTCTCAAAATTAATTGAAGTCTGTGACTTTCTTCTGTACTTATTCAAGTAATACTTCTCATCTCTAGATCTGGAGATTTTCTGCTTATATAGACCAGTAAAATTCATGGAGACGAGTCGACTGTAGTTCCAGAAATACTGTGATCAACTCACTAACACCAAAGATCTCTGAGTCAGGAACTTATTTTACTATTTTGAATCCTCCATCCATTAAGGTAATCATGCTCACCTTATCTTTGGTAGTTGTGGCGAAAATTGTCCTTTCTCACCCAGTGATCCCACCATCTTAATGAATAATACTAATTATAAATAGCAATAGTTACTAACTTCACCAAAATGTGAATGTCAGATTAAAGCTTTAAAGTTGATAGCCTCAGGCCACAGATCCTTTATTATAGTCACTGCATAAGTCATAATTTGTCTACAAAAACTAATTCAGAAGAAATAATGCATTCTTTCATTTCCATTATTTAAGCAAAGACGTACCAATCTGGATTAATTTGGAAAAGTTTGGTGAATCTTGCTGAAAAATCGAAATTGAAAATCCTTTTGGAAACACCTTTTTTTAAAAATGTTGTTTTAGAGTTCAGAAATAAACACATATGTATATAATCCACTGAATTCTGAGAAAAGTGTTATGATCATTGAATGGAAAAAAATTAGTCTTTTAAACAACTAGATAGCCACATACAAAAGAATAAAGTTGACCTTACCTTACACCGTATATAACACAAAATGGATTTAAAAAAAAAACTAAACTAAACATATTCTAAGATCTAAAGTCTGAGAAGAAAATATATTTTTTTAAGTTTTTTATTTTGGGGATGTGGGGTACCTTTCAGGGTTGGGTATACAGGTGTTCCTTGTGCAGTTGCCCTTGTTGATGAGGTGTGCCCTCCCCACCCTGGCAGTTTCAAGTGGGTAAATCTCCATGATCTCGGATTTGGCAGTAGATTTTCTTTTCTTTTATTTTTTTGCAGTAGATTCTTAGATTTGATACCCAAAGCACAGGCAATAATATAAAAAATCTAAATTGCACTTCATCAAAATTAAAAATTTTGTGCTTCAAAGAACACTGTAAAGAAAGTGAAAAGCATCTAAAAATAGATAATTTTTGTAAATTAAAAAATAAATTAATGTTTTTACCTTAAATAACACAACTAGAACAAACAAACTACTCTGCTGACTTCTAGTGATCCTGAATGTCTTAATTTTAACTACAAAAAACAGTTATATTTACATTATAATAATAACTTTTTGTATTTTATTTTATTTTTAGAAAAGGATGATATTTAAATTGTACTGCCCAGGCACGCATGCTTAAAACCATACGCATGCATATGGTATACAGAAAATGACCACTTTGAATGCAATTTAGGCACACAAACCTGAATACTTTTACATAGTTAAATTATGGAAACAGAAAATGCCAGCAGCTAAAATTTTAATAAGACATATGGAAATTAATTCCTTAGAGTAAAATTTTCTAGGAAAGCTGTTTTCCTGCCAACTTTTTTATGATTTATTTTGTCAGCATTTTGTTAAATCAACAAATTTATTAAAATGCATTATTAGAATAACTCAAATCAATCTCTATAGCTACTGAGACTCTTAATAAAGTTTGCCATTCAAATGTAAAATATTATTTTTTTCTGAAATTCTGTAAAAACATTATACTACCTCTGTTTACACTGTAAGAACATTTAGTTTGTAAATTTAAATATATGCACTAAATATATTATGCATAATATGGGATGAAAATTCATTATTGAGAATATTCACTGTAAATTAATTTAATAATTTTCGTGGCAGTTATTTATCACCAAAATTGTCAGAACATTGACACTCTATAAGCAAAACTTTCATATGAATTCAAATGTACCCACGCAGGCAACTCATGTGTTCACAAAGTTAAGTGGCACATAGGTTTCAATCCCTTAACATCTCCTTAATACAATAGAGACATGAGTCCTATGCCAAACTGTCTTTTAATTCTATTCATATTTATAGAAAGAAAAGGAAAATAAAGTAACAGAAATGAAAGAAAAAGAAAAGGGAAGATGAGGAGAGGAAATGAAGGAAATGAAAAAAAGAAGAGAAGAGAAAATAAAGAAAAGAGGGAAGGAGGAAACAAAGAAAATTGTGTTTACATTTACAATAACTCTTTAAGATCTGACACTGACTCAGTTTTCTCAGATTGTATGAGATTCTCTTGAAGTACAGAGGTATGCCCAATTTTCTTTCCAGTACTTCAAATTACAGTAACAACAACAAATTCAACCTATGAATAAAACCTCTGACAATTTACATCGGAATTGAAATCCAAAAACCAATATAAATTCTAAAATAAAGCACTTGGAAACCACTTAAGAAAAAAAATTGAGTCATTTTATTTCTTCATTAAGTGACAATACATTGTAACATGGTTGTTAATGAAATACATATGTATCCACAAATCCACATATTTAACCATCAACTTGCTTCCTCAGTGAAAGACAATATATCCTAGTAAAAATGTAATGCAAATAAAACAACTAAGTTATGATACAAATCCAAACACTTTGTATATTTAAAATTGTTGAAATAAACCAAAACAAAAACAAGATAATAGATCTTATACCACATGTATAAACATGCACCCATGGATGGGCATGCACACACACACACACACACACACACACACACACACACACACCTGCAGTATCTCTAACGACATTTAGCTGATAATTTCACCTCAAAAGTCTTCTTAATCCACTGTTGTAAAAATCAGTTGTCTGTTATGTTGTTGTTTGGGGGGGTTTTTTGGTGAAATTCTTGTGCATTGTATAAAAATCGTTATACTTAATCAAATATACCATTCTAATTCTACAGGTTTCAAAATAATTTTCTAATTTACTATCAGAAATGGTGTGGTTGTTTCAAAAGAACATGAGATTAGAAAATAGTGAACATAAGATAAAAGCCTGTTTCTCAATTTGTCAGTTGCATCATACTTAACAAGTCATTTTGCCTGTCAGAACTTCAATTTCTCCATATATAAAATCAGTGTGAAATATTTGTTTTCTTTATTTTATTTTAAAGATATGGGCTACCGGTGAGGATTAGGTACACAAATGGCTTAAGTACAGGTGAAGTTTGGGCTTCCCACTGGACCTCGCTTCCCCAGTTTAGGTTTAGGATCAGGTACTCCTAGTGATGTTATGTGGTTCCCCCCCCACCCTCCCTTCCCCCGCAGGTCTCCATGCTGCTAATCTCTTTCTTTCTTTTTCTTTCTTTCTTTTTTGAGTTGGAGTCTCACTCTGTCGCCCAGACTGGAGTGCAGTGGCCGCTCCCGGCCACCGCAGCCTCGACCTGCTGGGCTCCGGCGATCCTTCGGCCTCAGTCTTCCGAGTAGCTGGAATTACAGGCATGCGCTACCGCTCGGCTGATTTTTTGATTTATTGTAGAGTTGAGGTCTCGCTGCCCAGGCGGGTCTCGAACCCGCGGGCTCAGGCAATCCACTCACCTCAGCCTCCCAAAGGCGTGGGATTACAGGCTGAGCCACCGAGCCGGACTTAATCTCTTTCCTGTAGTATTATGATAAATATTCTGGGTCCACTTATAAGTGAGAACATGTGGTATTCAGTTCTTTGTTTCTGTGATAGATCACTGTGTATGATGAACTCTAAATCCATCCAAGTGCTGAGAAGTTCATATACATAATGAAATAAGGAAGGAGTAAAATATTTTTAAAGTCTTAACCTCAGAGGGTTGCCGTGAAACTCAATTACTAATTTTCAAAATTCTAAATTAATTTCTGGGCCCATATATCAGTATATCAGTGACTGGAGCACTTTCAAGTGTTTTTCTGGGACAGCCTTCCTATCTAATCGTGTATACTATAATCACTATTATTTCCCTGTTCCATTATTCTCTTCTTTCTTATGAAATCTTCACTGGTTACTCAGAACTACTGTGTCTTTTCTTTCTGCTTTTCCTTATCACCTATTTGGATAATAGGTTTACACTTGATTTCATTTTCTTGAGTATTATGTTCAGCATATATATGTATGTATATATGTGCTGGGATTACAGCTTGAACCACAACACCGGACTGGAATATATATATATATTCACCTTTTAAAATAATTTGGACTATATTTTTTTTTTTTTTTTTTTTTTTTGAGTCAGAGTCTCACTGTGTCGTCCAGGTGGAGTGCAGTGGCATGCTCATGGCCAACTCACCCTCAACCTGCTGGGCTCAGGTGAGCCTTCTGTTTCAGCCTTCCAAGTAGCTGGAACTACAGGAATGTGCCACCATGCCTGGCTAATTTTTTAATTCATTATAGAGATAAGGTTTCACTATGTTGCCCAGGCTGGTCCCAAACCTTTGGTTTAGTCAATCCTCTCGTCTCGGCCTCCCAAAGTGCTGGGATTACAGCTTGAACCACCATGCTGGGCTGGACTATATCTTATACTTATTGTCTATTCCTTGTAGCACAAAGATTTGCTGGGAACCCACTTACAATAAATGAAGACAGAATTTAATTCAACAGTAAGTTTTCAGTAGTTTACACAAGTTAAATCTGACACAAGCTTACATCAAATGTTATTTCATGTATTTAGTACTAGTTAAAAGTTATTCTATGTACTACTTATACTAACAATGTTATACCATGCACATTTTTGTTAAAGTCTGTCAGGAGACAATTCTTTATGAGGGTCTCACATTTCTCCCTTTTTTTTTTTTAACAGATGTATTATTTGCCTTTTTCTGCAAATATTTATTTAGTGAAAATATTTGAAAACCAAAATAAGGTCTTTTTTTTGGAGGAAAGCATGTTTACTGTCTATCATATATAATACATATATTTTTTAAATGAGGTTTTCTGATTAGGTTTCCACTTTGTCACACAATTCTCTGCTTGCCTGGTCTTCTTCATATTACCCTGTGGAAGAATAATAGTGGAAGAACAATAATGGGACCTTTGTTTCTATCCCAGGAGTCTTTTGTATGACCTTTGTTTCTATCCCAGGAGTCTTTTGTATCCTACCAGTATCCACAAAATTGTGAAAGCCTGTCCTGTTAGCTTGCAATAGGGTGAACTATCTAATATTCCCGTCTTTTAAAAGTATACATTCTTAAGCCACTATTTAGTAAGAAAAACCATAAATTCAATCAGATAATCTTGAAATGGTATGAGACTCATAGACCTCAGTTTTGGAACTGTTTTATATCATAATGAAAAACTTAAAACTTAGAAATTTGCTACTTCTCAAGTTCAATGTATATTAGTAGAAAAGCAAAGACCAAATCCTATGGTTTATAATTTTTATAGAATGACATATTCCCCAACTCTTATAGAATTATATCTGTTAATACACATTTCAACTTGAATACAACCTTAGAAGTTAGCTTCTTTCACCTTTTCAGGATGAGTTTTTATAAGTACTGTATTAACTTCAACCAACTAATGCTGTATAACAAGTGATCTTATCTCAGTGGCTTAAAACTTTTTTTTTTTTTGCACAACCTTCACAACTGCAGTGAAGCAGTTATGACTCTAATGTGTTTCTGGCCTTAGGTATGAATTGACTTGGTTAAGATTTCTAGGATTCAACTTGGTTCCACAGGTCTGAAATTAACCCAAATGTTCTTGACCAGGATGGACTTTATGTATTGTTTTATTTTTACTTATAAATCCAAGCTAAAAGGGATTTCAACAAATGATACATGCTGTAATAACAGAGAAAGATTGAACAAGAAATGTCCAAAATAAACTATTCTATATTTATATTGTATGTTGTATTTATATCTTCTATTTGAAAATGGTAAAGGTCACATCTGCTTATATACTATTGTCCAACACAGTTCATATAGTCAAGCCCAAAAGTCACTGAGACTGACAAGCATAGAAAAAGTGGGGAGAAACCAATCATTGCAAAAATATATGCAGCTAAGACTTCAAGTCTGATTTTAAAATGCTTATTCCCATATATACATATATAATGTGTACATATATTATATATATAAGTATAATAAATACATGTAATATTTTTACATAAATTATGCATACAACATATATAATAGTCCACCTATATCTGCTGACCACAGTTGTATAGATTGTATATATGGTTATTATCTAAATATCATTGTTATCTATGTACAATTTTGTTATCTACATGTAATTTTTCTTTTTCAAAAGATCATGTTTTCTCCTGAATTTTTTATTCTGTGTCCTAATTATAAAACTGAGAAAATGGTTCTATAATGCTCTAAAACTAATTTCTAAAAGAAACTTTTGCTAAATGTTTTTAACCATCAATTTATTGACATATAACTTATAAACAGAGAAATGCATCAATTTTAGGTGTATGTGTTGATGAGGTTTGGCAATAAAAAATGCTGGGAAATCTAAAATATTAGAAATTCATGTGAGTCAATTGCAAGCATGTGTCTTTCATGTTTCTACATGCTTTGTGAGTGGACAGTGGCTTTTTTTTGTTCTAGACTATTTTTTTCAAAGATAATTATATAACAAATGGTGTTTGTATACGGTCTGGTATAATAAGGGTAATGACCCTCTGAGCCAATAGCAAATTGATTAACTACCTATTATAAAAAGAATAATTTTACCAGAGCACATGATTCTAGTTCTTTAATTCAGCTATTCTATATGGAGGTATCAGATGGTCTTCTTTGCCTTACCATGTTGCTCTATGGTACGTCAAATGGTTACAAATACTGATATTCTTCGCTACTGCTATTATTGTAATCAAGAAACTGTCTGTTTTCTCTGACCCAAGTTTTTCACATTTTCTGCTTTTATCCAGGAAAATGTGGCAGATTAACTTGTTAATGTGAAAGCAGGGTGAACTCTTATATACATCACTGTTCTCGACAACTGCAGGTGCCTCTGAAGTTCATGGCTATTCTTCTTAACTAGTCACTAAAAGTGTCAATGCAATAATAGTGATCTTAGTATGCCCTTTAAAACATACACTGCCGATTTCTAAGATACTGACCTCTCCTCACAGTCATGAATTATTTGTCTTTCCTCATGTTTATTCTCAGTAGATAAGCTCACCATCTATTTTTAAAAAATATAAACCACTCAGAAAGATTCATTTTGCTTTCCACCACTAAATCTATGAGGCAATCTTTTCTCCCTTTCTTATTTTTTTTCTGTTATGATCTAATGAAAGAAATGCTTCATTTCCTATGTCCTTCAGTTCTTCTCCTTTCTCAAAAGCATTTACACATTTAAAAAAAAATGTTCTAGCATTTAAAAACACAGAACAAGTTCTAAAAATGATTAATGAAAATTAACAACAATTATCTTACTGTTTTCCATTCTAGTCACAATCTTTACCTATACAATTTTCCTTCACACACATATTTATTGGAAATAGTAGGTTAATTTGCTTTCTAGATTTTATTATCCTTCATCAATTCTCCAATACACCCTAATCATTCCAACAAAATAGGTAAGAATTACCTACTTAAAAAGAAGGATATATAATATCTAGACAGAGAAATACTTAAGGCAATTATATTATAAAAGTGAGAATAGTAAAGAAATTATAAATATTCATATATACTTTGAGCATAACTAAATTAAAATATATAAGATATTTATAAAAGTCCAAATATTTGAAAATTAAGTAAACTTTTTCAAAGGAGCCTATGGGTTATATAATAAATGTCATGGACTATTTACTGATAATAATAATGCCGTCTAACAGAAGTTATGCTCCATTTGAGCCTTCGGGGGAAAAATCTATGGCTATAAAAATTCATATAATATGGGAAAAGGAGTTTACAATCAATTATCTAAACTTCATCTTTAAAATAGAATAAGAGGAATAAATAAAACTAGTAGCAAGCAATAGGAAGAAACAATAAAATAAGACAGAATAAACTGAGAAACATTTCAGAATCTCAACTAAGCAAAAAATTATCTGAGAAAAAAAGAAAGAATACACAAATTTACACTAGCAGAAATAAAAAAGAAAATATTACTACCTATGTTACAGGCATTTAAAGAAAATAAGTGAAACTTATAAGGAATAATTATATCTATGGCAACAAATTTGAAATGGTGAATTTCTATGAAATTACAATTCACAAAACAACACTTTAAAAATTAATATAATAAAAAATGAAAAATCTGAATAGTTTTTATCTGTTCAATAATATAAATTCTTAATTACCAATTTCTACACAAATTAAACTACTGACTCAGGAGTTTTATCATTGAGGAATACAATCCAATATTTAATTAAGAAGATTGTTTAGATTTCAATATTTTCAAAAAGTTGATGGATTGTCAAGAAATAAATCAAAAAAAAAGATGCTATTAAAATGTGAATATTTTAATGAAGACAATAGAAAAAATAAAGGCAAATATACCTTTTTCTAAGAAATGTTTGAGTGGACAAGAAACAAATACTGATCATTGCCTTGCTGGACTCTGGTGTGGTCATGTGCTCTTTGAGCTATGGATGTCACCACACTTCCTGGCTTTGGTCCCCTCCCCTACCTTGGGGAGGTGAATCTTCTCTCTCCCTTCTCTTTCTCTCTCTAATTTACTTTTAAATAAACTTTTCTTTCTTTGCAAAAAAAAAGAAACAAACAAACAAATACTGCTCCTGTCCAACCATGTTGTTGAAAATATATCCTTATCCCACTTGTATAAGAGTCATAACAAATCAAAAAAGATTAAAGAAAAAGTAATGTTTAAGTAATGTGATATTGAAGAGTAAATAACATAAATTGCTACAAACAAAATTAATTTTTAAAGTAACTTTATTGTTTATACTTATGCCAGACAATGATGCTTTCAATTTTAGTTAACACAATTTAGCCATAATAGTGAAGCAGAGTAACTAGGTATGAGAGAAAGTATTCAGCAAAATCAAATGTTATGTTTCATAGCAATAGTTTATTCAAACTTATAAAAGATTGGTCTTTATTGTACATAAAATTATCACTTAGTATATTTGAACTTTAATTTTTTTCATTTTGATTTTTTTGGAGGGGTATTTGGTGATTAAAATTAAATATGATATGAAATGTAAAGCAATTTACCAATTTACATATTATTTAGTAGGTTATAAAAATGTATATTAAGTAGGTACATCTAGGAGCTTTTTCAATTTAAAAATTAATGTTGTATACAAATTCTAAATCACATTCTTAGGATGTTTTACTTCTCAAATAGGTTGTAGTTTTCTACTTGCACTATGATTTTGTATTTTGTTTTTTCTTTACATCTCATTTTATCCAAACACTTTCTCTGTTTATATTTACTTTCCATTAGCAGTTATATCACTTAAGCAAATGCAATTCAGATATTCATTAACATTGCAGTTACACCCACAAAACCTTTCTTATTATCTCTATAAAATATTACCTCAGATAAAAAATATTTTTAATATACTTGCAAAGAACAAGGTACTTCTCACAGTTCCACACCCATGGAATGCTTACATTTTGTGTTTCTGTAGGTTTTTTGTGATTTGAAACAAAGTGTACTTTTAGTCTTTACGCATACTAATTTAATTTGTGACTTACCAAGAAAAAGAAATATGGAATTCAATATTTTCAAAAAGTATTTTTTAGACATACTGAATTGGAGTTCTAACTACCATATAATGGAAAAAAAAGCATTCTTTACATTGGAAATAGGAATTACAATTTCTCAACTTTTACATTTCATCATACTATCATCTATTTGTAATATTTAATTGTTGATTTTTTTTTCACAAAACCGTTGCTGCTTCATCGGCAGTTCTGCAATATACTTCTGGGTCCCTATTCAAACATTCTGCTAATTGCTCACAACAAACACTCCAGAATCTTTTTCACTCGCCTCTTGAAAACTCACTCACTAAGGCATACATGGATTTACCACCTTCCTTCACTGCTTTCTATGAATGTTATTATTATTGGGAGGAACTCTCTGAAGTGTGTGTAGAACTATTCTTTGTATGGAGGTGACGTTAGAATAACATAACAGCATCTCTTGTAGGTTAATAGGAAGATAATTTAAAATTGATATAACCCAGAGCAGATATCCAAAACTGAGAAAGAGACTGTTCCTGAAAGTACCTTCCAAGGATATGAAGTCAGAAGAAAGTAAGTTACAGAAACTCTACCAATATTTTCAGATTAATAAAAAAAAATTCTTCAGTATACCACTGAAATCAAAGGAAATTGTAGATATGGTAATGATCACAGTGATATTTTATACACTTTCTTTTTGTCTACTTCAAACATTTAATTTCATTGATTTTTGAAAATATATTCTGAAGGCTATTTAATGTAATATTCATAATAAAGCAGGTATTTTGGAAATTACACCATAATACATGTGAAAAACATTATTACCATTTTGATCTTGTATGAAAATCTTTAAACTATTCATATTTGAATACATCCTTTCTAACGTGGTTATAATATTTAAATCCACCAGAATTTGTACATGATATAAAGTGCTGAATATTGGTGGATATTTAATAACTTCAGATCTTAGAAGAAGAGATTTGTACAGCGAATACCTTTAAAAAAATGAGTTTCAGCCGGGCTCGGTGGCTCAGCCTGTAATCCTGTGCCTTTGAGAGGCTGAGGTGAGTGGATTGCCTGAGCCCGCGGGTTCAAGACCCGCCTGGGCAGGCGAGACCTCATCTCTACAATAAATCAAAAAATCAGCCGGGCGTGGTAGCGCATGCCTATAATTCTGGCTACTTGGAAGGCTGAGGCGGAAGGATCGCTGGAGCCCAGCAGGTCGAGGCTGCGGTGGCTGGGAGCAGCCACTGCACTCCATTCTGGGGGACAGAGTGAGACTCCAACTCAAAAAAAAAAAAAAAAGAAAATGAATTTCCTCTCCTTCATTCCTCTGAACTACTGCCAGGGAATCCTGTGACTAAAATAAATGAAGATCCAGGAGCCACTGAAAAGCTTTCAGTTCATATTTCTTAGAACCCTGAAACAGAAAACAGAATGGATTGGTGCAGAATGGATCTGGGGAGATAATAGGAAGATATTCAATACAGTGTATTTCATAAATTTCCAGGGTCCTCTCTTGTATTATTTTTTAGATTAAAAGTTTGTGTTCCTAACTCAAAGGATGTACCAAGCTTCAACCCCAACCCTATAAATGTATGATGATGTCAGCTCAGCAATATCTCTACCTGAAAATAAATGTTAGTCACAAACAATGGCATTTATATAAGATTGTGGAGAAAGTCAAGGATGCAGACAGTAAGTCGATAACATAGAATATAGTTCCCACATTGTTTTTATCCCCAATATTGGTCAAAATTACTAATCATTTCTGCCTTTTACCTCATATATTTCATTTTCCCACTGGTATCTTCTCACACTTTGACTGTAACATCTAATTTACCTTATCACGTGACCCAAATATTTATTCATAAAGCATCAAATCTCTTCTGGTCTTGTTTCTCCTGGATTTCTGAAGTTCTCCTTTGACTAATACTATTGGACAAGATAATGACATGAGACGCCCAAGTTAATCTTTGTTTGCAACTATTGTCTTCCATACCAAAATCATCCATTTTTCCCCATAAGCAGACACCTTTGCATTATAATATTGTTGCTCCCTCTATGAACAAATTAAGTCTTTTTCTTTATCCCATGAATATAGGCTAGCTGTTGGATTTGCTTTGGCAATCAAACATTGTGGCATTGTATGAGGTTTGAATCTATACCTCAAGATATTCTGCATGTTTTGCCCTCCTTCAAGTAATTTTGTTGAGTCGACATTGCAAGGCACTAAATCCCTGAATATCTAAGTTTCAGGTTTTATAACTAATCAGAAAATGTTTGCATTAGTCAAATATATGAGTTAAAGACAGGTGTAGTGGAAATTAGGTGCCATGAATCTGAAAAGACTTTAGTTGGTATTGATCTCTGCAATCCCTCCACAAATGTGGCATGGCTTTGGCTGAGGGCAACAAAGACTCCAATGCAGGAATTCCATTTGGACATTTTTTTAAACATAATACCCCCCCATTACAAGGATCAGGAAATCAAAATGATGATTCTGCTATGTATCAAATATTTAAGTTCTAAATGTTTGTTTCAAAATTGAGGACATAATTTAAGAAGGAAGTCATGGACCCACTGAACCTAGTTAGATTCACACCAAGCATACTTTTATTAGATAATTGCAACAAAACTTTACTCTGAGTGAAAAATTAGAATAGCTTTTAGGGTGACCAAAACTCAACTCACATTTGACACCTGTATTTAACAACACCTAAATGGTTACTAGAATAGCCATTACAGTGGTCAAACTAGTTTGCTGCTCAGCAGATCTCACCAGACATAGAATTATTCTTGCTACATATATCAAGCAGTACTTTTGAAAACTAAAATTCCGCTTAATTTTATAGGAACTCTGAGATCATTTAGCTATTATCACATACCCTTCAGCTTAAAAATGCCTAACTAAATTTATATTACTGTAGGTTAGTTATGGCAATTGCACTCATGCTCCCTATTGTCAATCAACCTCTGCATACCTAGATCCTATTATTCCCATGCCATCAGGCTACCTGTGTTCAATGTATTATCACCTTCAGTCATCTGTGATATACAAAGCTCTTCAATAACTAGGAAACCATCTTTCAAAAAAGCTGTTCTTAATGTTTGGTCACAGAAGGCACTGCTAGTAGATATTCTTAGGAGCAGCTGAGCACTATGCCCATAATTAGATAGACTAACATTCCTATATTCCTAACTCTTCAGACTCCATTATCTCCAATATACAATGAAATTATAGCAATTTCATGCTATTGATATCATTTTTGAGTATAATTTTTAATTGAATGGCTAGCAGATTGCTATTGTTCCCTGTTCATTCAATCACTATTTTAATGCTCAAATGCTGAGTTCCCTCTTTTCAATATATTTGACCAAATTGAGGCATTAGTATGACTTCTCAGTGTATCACACTAAAATTACTTCCACAAATACTTCCCAATCTTTTAAGGGTTTCAATGTTGTGGCAATTTTCTCATGGTTCAGGACTTGTACTTCTCCATCAGAGATTTTTTTTATTTGACTCTTATTAAGGACTTGAAGACAATGAAAGGTGGTGTGGTTGCATCTAAGTATAATCGACTTCAGATTGGGAGGAAACTGCCCAAATGTAGCCTTGAAGTAGTTGTACTATATTCAGAGATCACATTCCTCGGTAAGTGTAGGGGATAAAAGAAATTCAAGAAAATCTGGAGTTTCAAAGTACTTAAATTTACCTATGTCCTTCTCCTATTTTTCATCTATTTTCTTAAAGTTCCATTTCCGGCCCCACCAGAGTAAAGTAAGTCCTTTAGCACAAAACATCTAGAGTAATAGTGAATTCAATTAATGCTGCAACTCTGAAGGTTTACTGACCTGATTCTCATATTAAAGATCTTGTCTTATTACTACCGAAAGCTAGAGAACCCTTCAAAGCTTTGTTTTCCATGCGTGTTTTGAATTGTATATTGATAACCCCTTTCTCTGTGTCTGGTCTCTAGAACTGTATAAAAAAGGTGTTTTTACTATCTTGATAATTACTCTAGTTGTCATAGTAACAATAATACCACAATCACTTGCCCTCTGAAATTTCTACCGTCTACCTATAATTCATCCTATATTATTGCTCGTGATAGTATTAACAATTATTAGACTCCTTATACGATAGATTAATCCTCAGCTCCCAGAATCTGGCTTAAATATGGTTGGCTTTGAATACTTGAGCCAATCAACCCTGGAATCCCATTATGAGGTCATATTTTCTGGGGTTTTTATAATATCAAGCATTAGCAGGGCTCGGTGGCCCAGCCTATAATCCCGCGCCTTTGGGAGGCTAAGGTGAGTGAATTGCCTGAGCCCGTGGGTTCGAGACCCGCCGGGCAGTGAGACTTCATCTCTACAATAAATCAAAAAATCAGCCGAGCGTGGTAGCGCGTGCCTGTAATTCTGGCTACTCGGAAGGCTGAGGAGGAAGGATCGCTGGAGCCCAGCAGGTCGAGGCTGCGGTGGCCAGGAGCGGCCACTGCACTCCAGTCTGGGCGACAGAGTGAGACTCCAACTCAAAAAAAAATAAAAAATAAAAAATAATATCAAGTATTATCAACTATAGTCAGATCTGGATAAATATAGTAAATCAAATTAGGATGATTACAAAGGACTAATTTATGAAGGCGTAGGTGGAATGAAAGTAACCACAATACTTAGTACAGGAACCCTACAGAAGCAGTGCGTGATCACTGCTTGCAAGTCTGAAGGAACAAGGGAAGGTGAGGTTACTAGAATTCATAACAAGTCAGTAAAATGAAGTAAGCTATGTTAAGAGGAATAGTGATCTTCTTTCCATGAGATACAACAAATCCAAGTGAACATTACAAGAGGGGAATTAAGAAAATAAATATTTGGTACCCAGAAGGCAGACAGAGGACACGGGAGCCCATGGATATAAATAATCATAATAGTCTTCTTCTGAGGCAGAAAACAAAAAAGGGAAAGGTGGATAATGAAACCAGAAAGGATAGAAGGCATTTAGGATGCCTTTATAACACTTTTATTAAAAATAAACATAATCAGAGCTGCCTATAGAATGACTGAGGTCTTAGGGGAAAATTTAAAGAACTGCAGTTAGTTGTATTTGAAATAACAAGGAAAGATCAGTATTTATTAGTATTTTTTCCTAGTTTCTATGAGATATCATTACAAACACATATGTACACACATATACAGATAAACACATATGTACACACATATACAGATACACACACAGATACCCAAGCGTCACACACATAAGTAAAAAATAAACACATATGTTTGTATACATACACATATACATATACAAATATGATAAAATATATATGTTCCAGGATTAGGGCCGGGAGAGGTCACATAATATGCTCTATTCAGGGTGCCAACATAATTATAACACTTAAGATAAGGTCATATTGTTTCTCTAAACCTATTTCCACAACTCATTAATTGGTATTGTTAATAAGCAAAAATGTTCAGAAGCAGAAAGCTGACTAAAAATGTCTTCTTTTGAGACTGACACCAGAAATTTGGGAATGTAGAAAATATTTAAGAGCATTTGCATTTTGCTTTTAGAGCTTGAAGGCCACTTCCCCATGGAGTATCATATTCCTCTTACTCTCTCTCAGGACTCTAAGCATTTTCAGTTATGGGATTCTGTTACACACTGCTGGTTTGTTGGGACAGACAAATATGTAAAAGCTGACAATGTTTTAAAATCATTGTACTCTATTCTATAGGCTTATAAGTCCAGAATTACATTTTCAGACAGATAGATCCTTATGCATTAAAAATATTTAATGGATATCCATAAGCTATTTTTTAACTCTTGTTTAGAGTTAAAAAAATAATTAGGCTGTCTCAAGGCAGTAACATAACACATATTTATTCAAATAATTTTTTAAAGTAACTTGAAATATTCAGTTTTAGACACTCTTCTTGGCAGTGATGATATAATAGTTACCAAACCAATCAAAATCCCTGCTTTCATGAAGCAAATAGGCACCTATATTCTGTTGAAATGTGAAAAAATCTGCTATCAATAGCTCCAAATACTATGTCAGCTGTGATAACTTACATGAAGAAGGTAAACAAATTAGTGAGTAATGGATAGTAATGGAGAGAAAGTGTCAGTGGCACAATTGGAAATCAAACTTCTACTCAAAAAGTATACAGAAATTACAGGAGCAATATTTGATAATAGCAAATAGTAATAGTAAATAATTAGAAAATTACAGTAAAATATTATTTTTAAATAACCCACTTCTACACTCAAAAATTTACATTTTAGTGTTTATATTTTAATTTTTAACGTCTCTATATTATATATTTAGATAAGTATATGCATTTTTCCTTAATCTTTATCTTTTTAAGATGATTTGGACTTGTTATGTCACATGAACATGTCACCATTCCTTTCAAGGTAGTTTACACACACACACACACATACACACACAGAGAAGCACACACATATGGGTAGATTAGATAGATGGTCATTCATTCATTTATATTTGCAATAGAGATACATACATTGTTAACACGTGGTTTATAGACATCAGAATATGAGCAAAAAATACAGAAGCAGCAATACAAAAACTTTTTCCTCTAGTCATTACTTTCAAAATCAAACTGGAATAACTACCTTTTAATTAATACTGACTCATCTGGTGAACCTTTTATTGCTTTTCTGGATGCTTTCCTTTGTAGCCCTGAATTTTCTGTGGGTCACCCAGTATCCTCAGAACACTATATTTATCTAAACGGCAACAAGAAAATATTGAATACGCACTTACACTTAGTCTCTTGATTGAGGTAATAATTTAATAGCAGCAAACGCTTACTGAGCATTTATCTGTGTGAAGCACTCTAGGTGTTATATTTTATGAGCATTATTTCTTTCAGTACTAAAATAGTTCATCTTGATAGTTTAAAAAAAAATGAGACTCAGAAAGTTAAGTAACAACTTACTAACTTAATTTTGCTTCTAGAGCCTGTGGTCAAATCTCTATTCCATCCTATATGTTTAACATTATGGTCCTAAGGAAGCAAATAAATCTACATATTTATTTATATTTATTATTCTACTACTAATTCATTTTCATACCATGAGACGACACACTACATGACAGGAGAAAGATGAAAGGTTGTAATTTGACTACTCTATTCACAAAACCTTGAACAGCATTTGATACATATCACTGGCCTATTTGAATCACACTTATTTATTAAAATTGACCCTCTAGTACACATTGCAGAGTTAAGACAGTGTAAAAAATGCAAAGTTGTGTTCAGATTGAGAATTAGTTTGTGTGTGTGTATGCACGCATAGGTAAGTAATGCACAATTGCACTCAGAAGACCTGAGTTGAAGCTACGACCCTCATCATATTCAAATTATATGACCTCAGTTGAACAGTAATGCTTTTCAAACTTAGCAATAAAATAATTGCAGTAAAGCACTTAAGAGTGTAGTTGAGAAAAGCGTATGGGCTAATGGGGGGGAAGGTCATTGATAAAATGCAAGTTAATCTATAATTATTTGCTCTAATTATTATTGTATCTGTGTTGTTTTAAAATTTAAAATAAATGTAGCCAGGGAATCATCCCAAAGGTGACAGAAAATGCATTTCTTAGAAACAAAGAACCTTTGAAAGAAGAGTGAGAAGAGATATTCTGTAGGGAGTTTACAGCAGTACTAGAAGGTAACATCTGTCTAATATTCAGAAGAGTCATACAGCCTGGCAAAGAATAGCAAAATGAATGAGTGTGCTAATTAGCACTAATTAACCTGTTTGGGTGGAAAATTTGGTTTCATTCAGCGGATCTACCACATGCTGATATCAGACTGAATTTTAACACTAAGTATGACTCTCGCTAATTTAATTGATCAAAGTTTGAATCTCTAGGCATTTATTTGGTCACATTTACATAGATTCAAAAACTAACTACAGTTCTAACAATTTTCAGGGAAAAAGGTTTTATTGCTGTTGTAGTTATTGTTAATGCACATTTTAAAGACATTGTATTTTCACGATTTATAGAGAATACTAAAAAGTGCAATTTGAATAATTTCAGTAAAAATGTCAATTGTTAGTAATTCCATCTTCACAAATATAAATTGTATTAGCAATGTAATATATGTGTTCAAGTATATTAAATCTTGTATATTTAATACAATGCAACTTTGTTATAAAATTAATGGTCTACTTTATGAGTTTTTATAAAAAATACACTAAATGGAAATTTAAAATTACTTATAAATCAATATCTTAATATAAAATGTAAATTAAGAGCATGTCTCACTTCATTTGGGCAGTTATAATAAAATAACTTAGAATAGGTAAAACATACATAATAGAAATATATTTCTCAGAGTCCTGGAGGTAAGAAGTCCAAGATGAAGGCACTGGTAGATTAGGTGTCGGGTGAAACCTTGCTGTCTGCTTCATAAATGGTGCCTTGTTACTGTGTCCTCATTTGATAGAAGAACAAAAAAGATCCTGTCAACCCTTTTATGAGGGCACAATCTTCGTGATATCATCACCTCTTAAAGTGATAACTCTTAATGTTATTGCACTGGGAATTAAGTCTCAATATAAATTTTGGAGAGGTGCAAACATTCAAACCATAACAGAACACCTACTGGTAAACATAAGAAGTTGTTATGTCTTTTCTCAAGTTTTTCTAAATTTATGCCAAACTTTATAAATTGGTTTAAACCCAGCAGTCAACCATAGCTCAAGTTTTAATCTTCTGCAAACATGTGTTAATATTATCATACACCTCATGGGTGACAGAGTAAAAAAATATTATATATATAGTGTAGTTTCTGGTTCAATCTTTATTCTGCAAGAATGGGAGAATTTAAACTCTGTTTAGAGTTTTCATCTCTTGTTACTCTTCGGGATTAAGAACGTGTATATGGAGGCACGAATAGTCTTTGCTTAGAAGAACATAAATTATGCTTTTTCCTTTTATCCTTTGTGTTTAGAATATTTCCTCATATTTTAACAGAAACAGGGTGAATAGAAAACATTCTGTACCAACATGTCAATCTGTGATAATGGAAAACATTTATTTTTGTTAATCTTGCTGCCGTCTTAGGATGGTATCAAGAAATTTGGTTTCATATTCTCTCTTTCTGTGGTATTTTCAGATTTGTATTCTTATAAAAAAAGTCGCATAAGCTGTAGGAGACAGCTTATTGTAATTGAGAAGAAAAGTTAATGTAAGAAAACTTGCTAAAATGATCTCTGTTAGAAGCAGTGCTCTTACTCATAAGAGGGCTTTAAACATGGCACATGTGAGCACAGTGGTGAAAACAATACATGCTGGGCACTGCTAGAGGAACGAGGGAGGGAAGAGTGATAAGGGGAACACAACCAGCAACTGGATACCATGTCCACTACCAGAGGAAGAAAGGGCTCCTTAGAAGTCCAAACCTCAACTGCATGAAATGTGCTTATGTAGCAAATCCAAATCCCCGCATGTATCCTTCAACCAAATAAACAAGCAAATTCATAAATAAGAGACTGAGTTCCCTCACTCTAAAATAGAGACCTTAGGAATAGCGGGAAGTATGCCTTTTCCCTCCCCTCCCCTATTCTCCCCTCCTCTCCCCTCCCCTCCCTTCCCTTTCCTTCCCTTCCCTCCTTTATTTGAGGTTCAGATTATTTACTCTGACATAATGGTAGATTTAGCCAGCTAATTGAGGATTGTTGCCACTACCCCATAAATTTACTTTATGTTGGAAAAAACTCCCTCTGTCTTTGAGAAGATGAAACTGAAATATTGTGAAAAGCCAAAAGAGTATGGCTGTTTTCTGATTACAGTTATATGAGGGGGAACTCCCCCCCCCGCAAAAAACCAGAATTATCTTTTGGAGGGCAAGCCGCTTGTAGTACACTTGGAATTTATTCTTCTGGATCAGTCAATCAAAGTTTTTATCTGGAAGTTTTGAGAAGGTTGCGTAATGATTTGTGGAAGAAAAGTCCCAAGTTTGTAGCAAACAGGTAACTGGTTCTTCCACAACGACAATGCACCTGCCTATACCATATTGAGTGTTCAGAAGTTTTTGACTGAAAAGAGTCATGACCCCTGTGCCCCACACTCACTATTCAACTGATGTCACCCCAAGAGACTTGTTTTTTGTTTTCCCAGACGGAAAAAAAAATCCTCAAAGAGAAATGTTTTGCCAATGTGAAGGGGGTGAAACAAACACAGCAGAAGCACTAAAAGTCATTAAATTGACCAGTTCCAAAAACTATTTTGAGGAGTGAAAAAAGCATTTCAATAGGTGTGTTGCATCAAACAGAGAGTACTTTGCAGGTGATTGAAGTTTAAATATGTAAGAATGAATTCAAAATAATTTTATAAATAAATCCCAGGGTTTGGGGGAGAGGTCTCACCTTGTAAGTTGTCTATTTGTTGCACTCTGATTCAAAAATCAAGAAGATTAAACAAACAAAAAAATGACTAGGAAGGGGAAAAAAAGCTTCTCTGATATTTCTGGACCAACACCTTTTCAGAGGGAAAGCACTAACAGGAATGTTAAATAATTAATATTTCCCATATTTGCAATTCTTATACTATAAAACAACATTGATTTTTGTTTTATTTAATGAATAAATACTTTAAATGCAGTTATTAGCAATTAATATGTTCTAGAATTCTATAATATTTGACAATATTAAGTCTAAATGTTAATTATTTTTTATAACCAAGATATAATGGTCCCCACTTTTGGTTTTTATCTTATTATAATCATTTATTACAGCATTTTGAGTAAATACTTCTATTTTTGCAGATAAATTTTCCCCCTTTCTATAAACTTCCATTTAATTTCAAATTTACATATATTTGGTTAGAAGGCATAGCTGATTAAGATACAAAAATCAGAAAAAAATGTTTTAATGAATCCCCCAGCTATCATTCATTACCCTTAGGGTTCATAGAGTTATTTAAAGATACAATCTGATAAAGTTATAACTTTGTGTGCCAAACTGCCAAATAATAAATAATAGTGCCCCTACATTTTCTGTGAGTACTGCGATGAAGTCAAGATTATTTTTGTTTTTCAAAACAAAATGGAATACTACACAGCAATGAGAATGAATTATCTTCAATATGAATGAATTTCAACAACATAAAATTAAGTTTAAAAAGTCACACATAAAATGCATGCATTGCAATTCCATTTACATAAAGTACAAAAATCTTGTTAAAATCTGGGACAATGACTATTCTTGACAGCTAGTGGCCAAGGATACATGAGAGGGCCTGTTGGATATTTTAGAATCATTTCTGGTCTGAGTACTGTTTACATGAATCTGTTAATTAGTGAAAATGAATCTACTTTAAGTGTTTAATTGATGCACTTTAAAACACACATTTTATTTTATTTTATTTTTTTAAACATTTTTTATTTTAAAATTGTGGGGTACAGTTAAGGGTTAGGTATACAAATATGCATCGTTCAGGCATCTTTGTTGATAAGGGTGTCTCCCTGTCCCCAGGCAGATATTGACTATTGACTACCATTAATCCCACCTTCCTTCCCCTCCCTGCACCCCCCATAGTTTCCCACCACTGTCAATCCTTTTCTTATAGTATTATGATAGATGTTCAAAGTCCACTATATGAGTGAGAACATGTGATACTCAGATCTTTGTTTCTGTGAGAGATCACTCAGTATTATAGACTCTAGTTCCATCCAGGTTGCTGTGAAATTCATGATTTTGTTCTTTT
Organism: Cephalopachus bancanus; assembly: GCA_027257055.1. NCBI lineage: Eukaryota > Metazoa > Chordata > Mammalia > Primates > Tarsiidae > Cephalopachus > Cephalopachus bancanus. The sequence continues at coordinate 6,846,250 of JAPVLO010000068.1, read as the reverse complement.
TTATGGTTGCATAGTATTCCATTGTGTATATGTACCACATTTTTTAATCCAGTCCTCTTTTAATAGACAGCATGGTTGGTTCCAGGTTCTGGCTATTGTGAACAATGCTGCAATAAACATACATGTGTAGGTATATTTTTGATAGAGTGATTTGAGTTCTTTAGGATATATTACCAGTAGAGGGATTGCGGGATCATATGGGAGGTCGATTTTTAGAGCTTTTAGGAATCGCCACACTGCTTTCCACAGAGGTTGCACTAGTTTATACTCCCACCCACAGTGTAGCAGTGTTCCCTTTTCACCACATCCTCTCCAGCATCTGTTATTTTTTGAGTTATTGATAATTGCCATTCTGACTGGAGTTAGGTGGTATCTCAGTGTAGTTTTAATTTGCATCTCCTTGATGATTAGTGAGGTTGAACATTTCTTCATGTATCTGTTGACTACTTGGATGTCTTCTTTTGAGAAGTGTCTGTTCATATCTTTTGCCCACTTTATAATGGGATGTAAGAGGTGATGCATTGTGTGGGACCTGTGTGAAGGCTTATATATTAAGTGGGATGAATTATGTGAAATGTAATGGAACTATAACCTCATATAAAGCATGCTGAAACTGTGTGCTGTGACCTCTCCCCTAAAACTTAGTAATTCTTGGAAACCCTGGAAAGAACGCCCGACTTGGAAGCCCCAAGTGGCTATGTTAGATAGGTTAACAAGTTTTTTCTGCTTCTGTAACCCCCGCTGGCAGTGTGTGACTGTTGTGCGATAAGCCCCTTTCAAATTCTGGCAGACTTTTCTGTGTTCGAATTGTGATGGGCAAGCCCCTCTTCTGGCAGACTTTGTGTCATTCAAATTTGAATTATAACAGCTTTGTGGATTAGGCGGGCGTCTGTCTATTTAAGAAAGGCCCTGCCGCAGTATGAGGCCCTCACCTAGAGACTTGTGAGTCTGGTGGGTGACCCTGACCAGTTGAACCTGGCTAATAAACCTGTCTCTTGGTAAATTGTGTTTCAGTGCCATGAATCAAATGTTCGGACCCCACATCAGGGGTTGTTTGTTTTTTTTTTCTTTTCAGCAAGTTTGAGTTCCTTGTAGATCCAAAATGTTAGGCCTTTGTCAGACATGCAGTTGGCAAATATTTTTTCCCAGTCTGTGGGCTATCTCCCTGCTCTCTTGATGGTTTCTTTGGCTTGGTTCAACATTCGCAAGACAATAAATGTAATTAAATACATCAACAGACGTCAGAACAAAAACCATATGATTATCTCATTAGATGTAGAAAAAGCTTTTGATAAAATCCAGCACCCCTTCTTGATAAAAACCCTCGAACATCTAGGCATATATGGAACATACCTCAAAATAGTAAAAGCCATCTATGAGAAACCCACAGCTAGCACACTCCTAAACAGACAAAAATTGGAAACATTTCCCCTGAAAACTGGAACAAGACAAGGATGCCCACTATTTCCCTTCCTGCTCAATATAGTATTGGAAGTCCTGGCTAGAGCAATCAGAAAAGAGAAGGTGATCAGGGGTATCCAAATTGAAAAGAGGAAGTCAAGTTATCTTTCTTTGCAGATGATATGATTGTGTGCCTTGAAAACCCAAGAGAATCTGTTACAAGCCTCCTTGCACTGATAAAGGATTTTGGCGAAGTCTCAGGGTATAAAATAAATGTGCAAAAGACAATCGCATTTCTTTACACCAATAATAAACAAACAGAAGCCCAAATCAAAAGCACAATCCCATTCACAATAGCCACAACAAAATGAAATACCTTGGCATGTTCCTAACCAGAAATGTGAAAGAACTTTACAATGAAAACTACAAAACACTGCTCAAAGAAATCAAAGATGACACAAACAAGTGGAAAAAGATCCCATGCTCATAGATTGGAAGAATCAACATTGTGAAGATGTCCATCTTACCTAAGGTAATCTACAGATTTAATGCAATAGCCATCAAATTACCAGCAACTTTCTTCTCAGACCTAGAAAAAACAATACAGGAATTCATATGGAAACACAAATGACCAAGAATAGCCAGAACCGATCCTCAGCCAAAAAAAACAAAGCAGGAGGTATCAAATTACCAGACTTCAAACTTTACTATAAAGCTATAGTCATCAAAACAGCTTGGTTTTGATATAGGAACAGGCATGTAGACCAATGGAATAGCATTGAGATTCCAGAAGCAAGACCTCAATTTCTCAACCAACTCATCTTCGACAAACCTCCACCATCTACCACTGGGGAGAAGAGAACCTATTCAGTAAATGGTGCTGGGAAAATTGGCTGACCACATGCAGAAGATTCAAACAAGATCCCTATCTATCCCCATACACACAAATTAACTCTAAATGGATCAGAGACCTGAATGTAAAACCTCAAACCATAAGAACCTTAGAAAACACCAGACACACCCTTATAGAAATTGGAACTGGCATCCAATTCCTGAACAAAACCTGAAACGCACGGGCCATAAGAGATTAGATAGACAAGTGGGACCTCATTAAACTAATACATACATTTTATACAATCGTCATTCAATTTTACACATTAACATTGTACAAGTGCGAAGCCCACATTATCTCTTCCATTAACCCTTAACCCTTGTATTGAACACCTAATAGTAATATATCATCTACACATTTTCTTTTGATTAGTGTTAACCTTGAATATTTTTAAATCTTTTTATTTTTACCATTTTTTATATTGGTATTTAAACTCATCTCTTATAAGTACATTGATTTAAGAAAAAAAAAATTCCAGCATGACTATTTTAGACTTTTACTTTAATGCAGTCCATTGATATTCAACATATTTTTTTATTTGACTTTTGGTTTGGATCTACTGATTTAATATTTGTGTTCTCATTGAATAACTTGTTTCCTGCTCTTTCTTATTCTCTTTTTCCTTCTTTTGAACTAAAATTTTTCATTATCAACTTCTTTATTATTATTTTTATTTTTATTATAAAGTTTTGGGGTACAATTCAGGGTTAGGCATACAAATGTTGATTATGCAGGTACCCTTGTTGATAAGGTATGCCCCTCTCTCCCCTAGCAGTTTCCCTCAACTGCCAATCCCATCCCCCTAGACAGTTTCCCACTACTGTCAATCCCTTTTTTATAGTATTATAATTGTTCGAGGTCTGCTAATGAGAGAGAACATATGGTACTCTGTTCTTTGTTTCTGTTACTTGCCTTAAATGAGTATGTGAGTGACAATGCATAGAGACTGTTTGTATTTGGAAGAGAGATTTGGATGCACAACTTTTCTGAGCAAAATGGACAACTGCAACCCCTCTAGTGATTTTTGTCCTCCTTAAGCTATATTTTAAATCTGGTTGCAAGCACTTCTTCTTGATTTTTATTTATTTTTTGTTTTCAACTTATGTTTCTCTGCAAATATTTGTATTGTGCTAAGTAACTTTTGGGTTACTTTGCCTTTGTTTCTGTATTGATATTAATTTGATTTCTAATGCCTTTGTGTCCTCTCACCTAATATCTGATTGGTTGTAGTTCTGATTCAAGTTCCTTTTTTACTTCCTTTATTTTTCATATTTATTCAGTGTTTTACAATACTTGGTTATAGTCATGTCACTTTAATGAGCACAATTTTCCGAGTTAATACCTCGAGAGATGTTACTCTATTCTCTACTCTATTTTCTGTTTTAATACTAACTCTGAGATTTGACCTCAATAATATCATCTTATCTATTTTTATGTGAAATTAAGTTTTCTAAACTTGAAAATGAGGCAGTGTTCAGAAGAGCTTTAACAACTTCACAGAACTGTCTTTTATTGTTTCTAAGCCATGTTCAAATATATGACAGCTTTTGTTTTTTTCATGGAATTTCCTGGTGTAATATTTGCCGCCCCTTTGAACTAAAGCCCTCCTTTTTTTTTTTTTTTTTCTAACTCTGTTGTCTCTTTCTGACTCAATTTGATTGATTGCACTTCCAGAAGAATCTTGCCAATATTTGGTGAATCCCTGATAGGGGATGAATGTTCATCAGGACTAGATAGTTAGCCATTTCAGGCTGCCATACCATAGGTCCCTTGCAGGTAACCACTATTAAAAAAGGTAAAACCCATCCTGTTTCAGCTGCTGTTTTCCAACATAATTTCTTTATAAATACCTGTTGGTTTTTCAAAATTCTTTTCTCAGGTCTAGCCACTGCTGTTTTCTCCTGTGCAATGTTGAAACCAGGGCATACATAAATTGTGAAGCCTGATAAAAAAATGAAAATGTGGGATCCTTATTAAAAAATAATTAAGAATTAAAGATAGTGACCTTTGCTTTGTTAAATTCTGGTGTGTACACGTAGCTCTTTGAGCTATGGCCGCCATGTTTCCTAGCTTTGGGTCCCTCCCCTGTTGGGAGGTGAATCTCTTCTCTCTCTCTCTCTCTCTCTCTCTTTCTAACTTGCTTTCTAAATAAACTATATTTTCCAATCTAAAAAAAAAAAAGAATTAAAGATAGTAATGGCAGAAAATTCAAAAAACTCTAGAGCAAGTATCAGGTAACGTGTTCAGGAAGCAATCTCTTTCTGATGACATGTAGCTCTTGTGTCTCTTGGTGGTTTGTCTTTACACACTTATATTTTGTCTTTTATAGAAATATTATCATTCAATTTTAAGTTGTGCTCACGAAATTTAGTTTTGCTATGTAGTTATTATATCTTTTTCAATGTAAAATTTATCGTGGATTGAAAAACTATGTTCATGCCACTGTTGTCATCTTCTCAAGCACTGTTTATAAAAAAAATCAATCAATCAATCAAAGAACCCTACTAAAATGATTTATTGAGTACTAAAATCTATTTAGTTTAAAAGTAAATTTATCTATATAATTTAAATGATCATGCTGGAATGTTTTTTATATAATAATGTATACATTTTAATTTATTTTTGAATTTTAAGAATTATTATTGCATCTAATAATGGAAGTAATTTAGTTTAGACTAACACACTCTATACTGTAATTGCACCTTAATGTTTCAAATCTTTAGCACAGAAGATCAATTTTTCAGTTGCATAACAAAATAGAATCTTATTTTTTGCTAAGATAATAGCTGAATGCAATTGGTTTGTTCAGTAGAATAAGTGTTTCCAAGTCAATGGAAACACTGAGGGACGTGGACTAATACAGGATTGGCATTATCCAGTGTGTGTCTCACAAGATTGATCTGGAAGGCTATGAAGTCAGAACAGAAAATAATATAAAAACTGAGTATAAAAGTAGGTGTTTAATTATTTAGTGACACATTATTTCTGTTATATTTTATTAGCTGTCATTCATCCAAGTGGCCAAAACCAAGATGGTTTAGGAACTTTTATCCAGTTGCATGCCAAAGAAAAAAATGACATAGACTTTATGAACAGAAGTTCAAAACATAATGTGTCCAGGGCTGCCAGAACACATTGCTGCAAATAGAGTGACTTAAAAAATATAAATTTATTATCTCACAATTCTGGAGACTGGAAGTTTGAAATCAAGGTATCTTTGGGCCCATGCTCATTCCACGGGGTCTAGAACAAAAAGTCTTCCTTACCATTTTTATTTTATTTTATTTTTCTTTTAAAGATGTGGGGTATAATTCAGGGTTGGGTATACAAATAGCCATTGTGTAGACAAAGTTTGGGCCTCATGTTGGTCCCCACTTCACCTGGTTTGAGATCAGGTACCCTTATTGCTGAGGTGTGCCCCTCTTCCTCCCCTCAGTTTCCCACTACTGCCAATCCCTTTCTTATGTATTATGATAATTGTTCAGGCTCTGCTTATTATTGAGATTATGTGATACTCAGTTCTTTGTTTCTGTGATAGATCACTCAGTATCATAGACACTAAGTCCATCTAAGTTGCTGCAAAATTCATAATTTTTTCTTCTTTATGACTGAGTAATTTTCCATCACGTATATGTACCACATTTTTTTATCCAGTCTTCTCTCAATGGACAGCACAGTTAATTTCATATTTTTGCTATCGTGAATAATTCTGCAATGAACGTGTGTGCAAGTATCTTTTTCAAAGAGTGATTTGAATTCCTCCAGGTATATTCTCAGAAGGGGGATTGCGGGATCGAATGGAAGGTTGATTTTTAGATCTTTTAGGAATCACCAAATGATTTTTCACAGAGGTTGAACTAGTTTACACTCCCACCAACAGCGTAGTAGTGTTCTCTTTTCCCCGCATCCTCTCCAGCATCTGTTATTTCTTGAGTGATTGATGATGGCCATGCTGACTGGAGCTAGGTGGTATCTCAGTGTAGTTTTAATCTACATTTCTTTGATAATTAGTGAGGATGAGCATTTTTTCATGTATCTGTTGGCTGCTTGTGTGTCTTTTGAGAAGTGTCTACTCATATCTTTTGTCCACTTTCTAATAGGGCTTTTTTGGGGCACATTTCAGTTCCTTGTAAATCCTGGATGTTAGGCATTTGTCAGATATATAGTTGTCAAATATTTATTTCAATTTTGTGGGCTGTCTACCTGCTCTCTTGATGGTTTATTTTGATTTGCAGAAGCAATTCAGTTTGATTAGGTCTCACTAGTCTATCTTATCTCTTATGACATGGGCACTTGGGGTTTTAATCAGAAATTGGTTGCCAGTTCCAATTTCCATAAGGGTGTTCCCTGCATTTTTTTTTTTTATAGCTTGAGGTTTTATGTTTAGGTCTTTGATCCATTTAGAGTTGATTGTTGTGTATGGTGATTGGTAGGGTTCTCATTTTATTCTTCTGCATGCGGTCAGCTAGTTTCCCCAGCATTATTCACTGAATAAGTTCTCCTCTCCCCAGAGGTTGTTAGTGAACACTTTGTTGAAGATGAGTTGGTTGAGAAACTGAGGTTTTGCTTCTGGGATCTCTATTCAGTTCCATTGGTCTATATGCCTATTCTTGTACCAATACTAGGCTGTTTGGATTATTGTAGCCGAATAATAAAGTTTAAAGTCTGTTAGTGTGATACCCACCTCTTTGTTTCTTTTGCTGAGGATTGTTTTTGCTATTCATTGTAATTTATGTTTCCGTGTGAATTTCTGTATTGTCATTTCCACATCTGAGAAGAATGATGCTGGTAATTTAATGGGTATTAAACCTATAGTTTTCCTTGGGAAGGATGGGCATCTTAACAATGTTGATTTTTCCAATCTGTGAAAAGGGCATATTTTTCCATTTGTTTGTGTCACTTTTAACTTTGAGCAGTGTTTTGTAGTTTTCATTGTAAAGGTCTTTCACTTCTCTGGCTAGGAAGATGCCAAGGTATTTCATTTCATTTGTTTGTGTGGCTATTGTGAATGAAATTGTGCTTTTTATTTGGGTTTCTGTTTGCTTATTGTTGGTGTATAGAAATTCCACTGTCTTTTGCACATTTATTTTATATCCTGGGACTGCCAAAAGTCCTTTATCAGAGCAAGGAGATTTTTGACAGATTCTCTTGGGTTTAGAATCTGTTGTGTGCTAAGAGGGATAACATAGCTTCCTCTTTTCCTATTTGGATACTCCTGATTTTCTTTTCTTGTCTGATTGCTCTAGCTAGAATTTCCAATACTATGTTGAACAGGAGGAGTGAGACTTGTCTTGCTCTGGTTTTCAGGGAAAATGGTTCCAATTTCTGTCTGTTTAACAATATGTTGGCTGTGGGTTTATGATAGATGACTCTTACTGTTTTGAGGTATGTTCCACCTATACTTAGGTGTTCAAGAGTTTTTATCCAGAAGGTATGCTGGGTTTATCGAAAGCCTTTTCTGTGTCTAATGATATAATAATGTGGTTCTTGTTTTTACATCTCTTGATATATTTAATTATGTTTATGATCTTGAGGATGTTGAACCAGTCCTTCATCCTGAGAGTGAAGCCTGCTTAGTCATGGTGAATGATTTCTGAGATGTGTTGTTGGATCCGTTTGCTAGAATCTTGTTGAGAATTTTTGCATCTATGTTCATCAAAGATATTGGTCTAGAGTTCTCTTTCTTTGCTGAATCTTTACCCGGTTTGGGTATCAGTGTGATGTTAGCTTCAGACATTGATTTGAGAAGAGTTCCATCTTTCTCAATTGCCAGAAATACTTTCAATAGGAGTGGTATCAACTCCTCCTTGTACGTTTTGTAGAATTCTGTTGGAAATCCTTCAGATCCAGGTTATTTATTTTTTATTTTTTATTTTTTTTTTGGTAGGTAGTCTTCTTATGACAATGTCAATTTCCTGGGTTGTTATAGATCTATTTGGGGTCTCAATTTTTTCTTATCTCAACCTGTGAAGATTGTGTGATATCAGAAAGTCCTCCATTTAGTTTAGGTTTTCGAGTTTGTTTCCATAAAAGTGTACATAATAATCTCCTATAATATTTTGTATTTCTCTGTATTTTCTTTTGCATTTCTGACTGTGTTTATTTGGACCTTTCCTCTCTTTTACTTGGTCAATCTGGCTAGATGTCCGTCAATCTTGTTTATCCTTTAAAAAAAACAGGTTTTCGTTTTGTTGAATTTTTTTTCCTATTATATCTTTGTCTTCTATGTGCCATACTTGGGCTTTTATTTTATTGATCCGGATTCTTCTGCTGAAGTTAGAGTTTCGGTGATCTTGTGCGTCCAATTCCTTTAGGTGTTTGTTAGGCTGTTAACTTGTGATCTTTCCATTTTATTCAGGTGTGTTCATAGATATATGAATTCCCCTCTTAGTACTGCTTTTATGACATCCCACAGTTTGTCAAGAAGTTTCTTCATTTTCATTTGTTTCCAGTAGTCATTTAATTCATGTTTTGATTTCCTTGACCCAGAAGTTGTTCAGCATTTTGCTGTTTTGTGCCAATGTCTTTGTGGGTTTTGGGAAATTTTGCTGGTGTTAATATTTTTGTTTATTCCACTGTGGTCTGAAATGGTGCATGCATGGCGGTATTTCAATCTTATATGTGTTAATGGTTGATTTATGACTGAGGATGTAGTTTACCTTAGAGTACATTTCATGTGGTGATGAGCAAGATGTATTTTCCATGGTAGTTGGGTGGAGTGTTTGATAAGTATCTATTAAGTCCATTTGGTCATGGGTCAAATTTAGGCTCCAGATCTCCTGTTAATTTTTTGCCTTGATGATCTGTCTAGAGCTGTTAGTGGTCTATCTAAGTCCCCAGTTATGATAGTGTAAGAGTTAGTATCTTCTTTTATCTTATCTAGAAGCTGCTTTATAAATGTTGGTGCTCCTATGTTAGATATATATATGCTTATGATGGATATTTCTTATTGATTGATTCAAACTTTTATTATTATGTAGTGACCTTCAATATCATTTTTAGTTTTTGATAACTTAAATAATATTATGTGTGATATAAAGGTTACAAATCCTGCTTTTTGTTGTATTCTGTTTGCCTGAAAATTTGTTTTCCATTCTCTTACATTGAGTCTTTGAGTGTATTTTCCAGTGAGTTGAGTATCTTGGAGACAGCATATTGCTGCATCTTTTTTTTTTTTAATCCAGTTTGCCATTCTATATCTTTTCATTGATGCATATAGTCCATTCACATTCAGGCTAATTATTGAGATGTGAGTGTTATCCCCTTCATGAGATTCTTATAGAATTTGTTGTTCATTTGTTGATTTGTTTGTTGACTTTCTTTTCATTTTTAGGTTGATTTATGTGTGTTTTCAGTCATTTTCCTGCATTCTTGGGAAGGGCATGGTCATCCTTTTTCTTTCTTTCTTTCTTTCTTTCTTTCTTTCTTTCTTTCTCTCTTCTGTGTTTAATTCTTTCTAAAGTGTTTCATGTAGTGCTGATCTGGAGGTGGTGTAAACTCTTAGGGACTGAATGTCTGGGAAAGATTTTAATTCTCCATTGCTGATAAAGCTTAGCTTAGCTGGGTAGGAAATTCTTGGTTGAAATTGCTTATCTTTGAGAACTTTGAATATTGAACTCCAGTCTCTTCTTGCCTGCAATGTTTTTATAGATAAGTCTGCTGCTAATTGTCATTTCTAATTCTAATTGTTTTTTCCAGGTAAGTAGTCTGATCTTTCTCTCTTGCTGCCTTTAAGATTTCTTTCTTTTATATCTACTTTGTGTATGTGAATTACTATGTGTTAATCTTCTCATTTGATGTCTTATAGGGGTTTCTGAATCTCTTGTATTTGAATGTTCACATCTCTGATTAAATGAGGAAAGTTTTCTTGGATAATTTCATGGAGTGTTTGTTCCATGGTGGTCTCTGTCCCTCTATCTGCCTCAGGGATTCCAATTAATCTTAGGTTTGACCTCTTGATATAATCACACATCTCTTGGGGGAATTGTTTTATCTTTTTGGTTTATTTCCATTTTTTTTTTAGCAGTTTGTGTTTGTACCATATTTTGGTCATCAAGCTCTGTGGTCCTTTCTTCTGCTTGGTTAATTCTGCTTTCCATGCTTATCAGTTTTTGGTTTTTTTTTTTGAGTTGGAGTCTCACTCTGTCGCTCAGACTGGAGTGCAGTGGCCGCTCCCAGCCACCGCAGCCTTGACCTGCTGGGCTCTGGCGATCCTTCCACCTCAGCCTTCCAAGTAGCTGGAACTACAGGCGCACGCTACCACGCCCGGCTGATTTTTTGATTTATTGTAGAGATGAGGTCTCGCTGCCCAGGTGGGTCTCGAACCCGCGGGTTCAGGCAATCCACTCACCTCAGCCTCCCAAAGGCACGGGATTATAGGCTGAGCCACCGAGCCCAGCTGCTTATCAGTTTTTTTTAAACTGTATTTTTTACTGATGTCATCTTAGTTATCAACTCCATTCTTTTCTCTTGTCTCTCCTCATTTCTATTTATTCTCTCTATTAGTATCTTGATATCTGAGTTTGGGCTTTAGATCAGTTGTTCTGGGGGCTCTTCATGGTTTGAGTTCCAGAGTTTCTATTCTCAGTTGCTGTCTTCCCAGGGGTCTGTATGGGACCTGTACTCTTCCATTGATTCTTCATTTGTGAAGGTTTTCCTCCCTCTTTATTCTCCCTTCACTAATTCTGTTGTTCAGTGATGAGAGGAGAGCTTTCACTTCTGTTTGCTCAATACCCTATGTAAATCTTCTGGATTTGTTCATTTTTGAAGGCTGACTGGAGTTGGTGTTCTGTGCTTTTTGCAGTTTTGAAATTTAATTCAATGGGGAACTGTTGTTCAGAAGTTATCTGTAGATCACAGTATCTGCTGACAGTTGTATGGACACCTGGAATCCACTTCCCACTGCCTTACAATCTGTCCACATGATAGGGGTGTATGTTTGCTCCCTGAAAGCAAATGGGATAATAAAAAGTAAAAGAATGGAAAAAAGAAGGAGAGAGATGAAAGGAAGGTGAAGAGAGAGAATAGGGAAAACAGGCACACCAACTAATGAATAAACACACAAACAAACAAAAACAGATAGAACAAAAAATAATACAATTGTACAAACAAAAACCCCTATTGATGTACTCAATCTCAAACATATGCACATGCAAACAGAAAATCTAAAAATCAACAATAAAATAACAAAAACTAAGCAAGTACAAAAACGTAAACTAAAACAGAAATACAGAAAAAAAAGTTTCCTCTGTGGCCATTTCTGGAACTTCAGCTTCTTTTCCAAGTACTGCGGGGCCGCATTTGTCTGCACTGTGTTAGGGAATGGCTCTAGTCTCCAACCTCCCCTCTACTTTCAGTGCAGGCTGCTCAGGTTGCTTTCTGCATGGGTCAGACACCCCACAGACTATTGCTGTTGCTGTTGCTATCAAGTCTCTCACTCATGTCAGATGTGTCTGTGCCTGGACCACCATGGGGGCGGGCTGTCTGTCTCTCTATGTCTGATGGTCAATCCCAGAGGGGTGGGAGATAGTCCTTATGTCTCAGGTTTGATGCTGAACAGAGCTGGGTGGGTCAATGCCAGTCACTGCCCAGTCACGAAACAGAGAAAATGGCGGCAGTCAGCATTTCCTCACTGGTAGCAGGGTTCAATTACAGATTTCCTTGTTTCATCTTCTCCATGGTTCCTGCTGCTAGTGCCCAGCCTGCTGCCACAGGTTGTGGCATTGGCTAGCTGCCAAGTGCTGAGAAGCGGCTACTCTGCTACCTCCTCCCAAGAGGTCCCCAAGAATAGCAGATGACCTTGCATGCTGGGGGCATGAATCTCAGGGCAGTGGTGGGTTGTAGTCACCTCCAGAAAAGAGCCCTGGTGATTGAACCCAAGTCTCCCCTCAGATGGCCTTTCATTTACCCACCAGCACATATATGCTCACATAGACAATCTTTATGGCCACTTGCTTTTGCAGATATTTTCACACTCTGACCAATTCCATCACCATCTTTCCCATCTCCCTGATTCTTGGTCTTTAAAAATACCCAGAAGCAAAGCGCCTTGCCTTTTCTAGTTCTGGTGGTTGCCTAAACTTCTTGGTTTGTGATAGTATAAACATGCCTCTGTCTTCACATTGACTTTTCTGTGAAATTTTGTCTCTGTATCCTCAATTGCTCTCTTTATAAGAATATTAGTCATTAAAATCAGAGCCCACCCTAATCCAGAAGGATTTCATCTTCACATATCTGTAGAGTCCCTTTTTCCAAATAAGGTCTCAATCACAGAAATTGGATATTAGGAACTCTACATTATCCTTTGGGGACTGACAACTAAATCCACACCAGCCAGACATCCTCTACCACATTCAGGTGTGACTTCAAGATTTCTTTTTCTCATGAGTAACATAAACACTCTTCAATTTAAAAAGAGAAACCAAAGGACATGATTTCATTTTTTTCTATTGCTATTAGTCTTCCATGGTGTATCTACATCACATTTTCATTATCCACTGGTCAGTTGATGGGCATTAAGTTTGATTCCACATCTTTGCAATTGCGAATTTTCCTGTGATTAACATGCAGATGAAAGTGTCTTTTTTATATCACAACTACTGATCCTTTGGGTAGACACCTAGTATTGGAATTGCTGGGCCAAATGGTAGATCTACTTTTAGTTCTTCAAGTAGTCTCTATATACTGTTTTCTATAGAGGTTGTACTAATTTACACTTCCATCAACTGTGTATAAGTATTTCCTTTTCTCTGCATTCATACAAGTATCTTTTTTTTTTTAATAGTGGTCATTTGACTTGTAAAAGACGGTATGGCATTGTGGATTTAATTTACATTGACCTGATTATAAATAGTGCTGAGAAAATTGGATAATAAAACTGGAAAAGTAAAACTTTTCTCTCTCCCCATATAAAAAAATTAACTAAAGATGCATTAAAGAATTAAATGTCAGACCTGAAACCATAAAAATACTAGAAGAAAACCTAGGAAAAACTCCTATGGACATAAGTCTTGACAAGTAATGTATGGCTAAAACCCCAAAAGCAAATGCAACTAAAACAAAAATAAATAAGTGGGACTTAATTAAACTAGAAATTTTCTGCAGAGCAAAATAAATAATCCACATAGCAAACAGGCATTCTACACAATGGTAAAAGATAGCTGCAAATTATACATCTACAAAGGATTAACATCCAGAATCTATAAAGAACTCAAACAAATTAGCAAGAAAAAAAAAACAACAAACACATTAAAAAGCAAACGACATGAACAGACATCTCTTAAAAGAAGATATACAAATGACCAAAACATATGAAAAAATGCTCAACCTCACTCATAATCAGGGAAATGCAAATTAAAACTAAAACGAGATACCACCTTACACTTTGCAACAACATGGAGCTGGAGATCATCATCCCAAGTAAACTAACTCAGGAGCGAAACCAAACCCTGCATTCCCTCACTCATATGTTAGAGCTAAATGGTCACAACAATGGAAATAATAGACAATGGATACATAAATAAGGTGGGAGGAGGGAGGTGAGTTAGGGTTCAGAAACTACCTTTGGGGCACAGTGATCAGTATCTGGGGAATGGGACCCTGAGACTCAATCATCACCAGTACACAATATGTCCATGTAATGAATACACATGTGTACAGCCTGAATCTAAAATAAAAATAATAAAAAATAGAAACCAAATATATTATTTGAATAATAACCTAAAACGTTCCTAGCTGTGAATATTATCTTCAATATACTAGAATTCCAATTTTAACTTTCTATAAAGAGCATATTGTCACATGTTGCAATCTAATGATGTCTAAAGAGAATGTGATAAGTTCTTTTCCTGTCCATTAATGTCCTGCCAAGAGAATATGAATATTTCAAAAGTTGAAAATTAAAAGAGAAATCAATAGAAGCAGTACATTTTTGCTGATAAAATAATGATATCACCATAGTACATCTTGAAGTCTGGCATCACACTTCTGGGTTGAATTGTCAGTGTTGGAAAAAGAAAATTATTATTATATTTTCTTTAACTGACAATGTCCAAGGATTGAGCTGAATATTTGAGGAATGGTCTTACTAAAATTGATTCCTCTTGGCAGCTTCTCACCAGGTAATAACTTTTCTTTGTCTGGAAATAAACCATTAATGACATGACAGCATACTTATAGTATGTAGCTTTTACTTACCCTCCAAATTAACTGGGTTATCCTCTTGCCTTTACTGTCTAAATAGAATAAAATGTATCCTGTTTTATTTTTTTTTGCTAGTTGTAGAGCAATTACCACATGAAAAATAGAACAGAACAGCAGTCATTTATATGGGTTTAGGTGAAGACTTTCCAAGTTTTCCGTAGACACAGTAACACTTAAAGAAATCCATTTCTAAAATTTTGTGCTCAATATGTTTTATATATTATACATTTTGTCTTAAAATAGATGTGCTAGAGAATAAATTTGTGTTTAAGGATGTACATTGCTTATTTTCCCACTTCTCCTTTTGCAAATAAGCCCCTGCTATTTTCCAAAACAAAAATTATTAACAATTCAGAGTCTCACTGAAGTACACTGTACCTGGTGGGGAGAAAACAAAGTACATTTTTATACTTATTGTTATGTTTAAAAAGTCATAATATTAATTGACTAGATAAACACATCTGCTTGCACTTTCTGTTTTCAAAAATCCTGAAGGATATAATAACATTGTAAAAAGATGAATTTTCGGGGGGCACACCTCAACAAGAGTACCCACAATGCATATTTGTATACCTAACCCATAACTGTACCCCATAATTTTAAAATAAAAAAATATGTATTTTAAAAAGATAAATACTTTTAAAGATATAATTTACTGTGATTTTTCCTCAGAATTTGAAAGGCGTTCAAAGAAACAAGGGTCATTGTTATAAGAAAACATCTGCCATTCTTATGACCTTATTTATTTAAAGAAAGGTTTTATTAAAACTAAAAATGAAGAATTAAATTCATATTGAAAACTGTCTCATTTCAAAACTTGAAGACTTACAGCAAGAATCTAAAATTTACAAAATGTAGACATAAAAATATAATAAAGCTGAAAGTTCCACCTAATGAAGGTATGTGTTGCAAGTGAGAAACAGAATTTTCCAGTATTTAAAATGCTGATTTGACAATCTGCACCAAAATAATCTGGTCTAAATTTTTCAGCGGTAAAATTTAGGTAATACTAATATTAATGGACACCAGTGAAAACAGTGGAGTAGAAAACTCTGTCTCTCCATCAAAGTAATTTAAAAAACTAGCAAAAAAACACAAACAAGTTTTTAGAGCTCTAGAAACTAAACAATAGTGTGCAGTTGGCATAGAAGCACTTATAAAAAAAAAACAGTTGATTTTTGTGAAAGAAAGTAAAAACCAGCAAGTTTTGTGGTATTTTAACTTAACTATTCTCCCATTTTCCACTTCCCAGATGAGTAGCAGCCTTGGAATTAACCTTCTGCTCTTTTACCAACAGCATCAGAGGGAATGTAATGGGCCTCCTTTACAAAGAATTGTAATTTTTGTTTTTATCCTTCTGGTGACTACATGGAAGGCTGTAAAATCGTTGTCTTACCACAGTGGAACATGCCCATTGCCCAGTCTACCCAGGGGTAAATTGAAGAAAACATCTATAGGCAAATATTTTAGTCAATGCTATCTGACGTCAAAAGTTACAGTTGAGGCAAATGACAGACTAAACAAAGTTTAGGAGAAAAGGCTGAGAATGAAGTGGTCTGGGGACTCAAGGCTTTAAAAAGATCTGACATATTCCTGGGAATTTTATGTCCAGGCACACACCCAGACATGTACACATGCTCAGGACAGACAAGGGAAAGCTCTAATCTCAAACTTCTGTAAGGTTGTGTGAAGGTAGGAACTGAAAATTAAGTAAAGCTGTAAAATACCTGTCTTCATGTTGAAGGTATGCCCAGCCCACACAGACAGCCATGCTGCAGAGACTGAAAGATTTTGCCGTTTCAGACACTTTGGAAATTTCTGTCCAATCATTAGATGACCAAACAGAAGCAAGATAGTACCTATAACCACATGCAACAAAGAATGCTTCCCAGGTCTGTAGGTAGTGTGATAACATACTGAAATGTGCAGTAAAAAATAAACTGTCAACTAATAATTCTATATCTGGCTAACACTAATCCCCAAAAATGTAGAAGATAATCTTCCCCTTTTTGGATAAAGGTGGAACCTGTGAATATGATGAGATAGTACTATTACTCTGGTGATTAGTTTACCATGTAATACAGTTGACTTTAACAAAGGAACATTATCAGGCTGTGCCTACTCTAATCACATGAACATTTTAAGAGTAAAAGCTTTTGTCCACCTGGCTGCAGAAGGGATACCAAAGAGATTCAAAACCTGAGTGTGATTTTATGCAAGGCAGGTTTTCCATTGCTGAGATGGAGAAGATCCCATGACTTGGATCTGAGAACAGCTTCTAGAAGTCTCTTGTTTCCTGGCCTACGACTAGCAACAACACAAGTATCACAGTCCTACAAAAACAAGGAATTGAATTCTCCCCAAATCCCAAATGAGCTTAGAAATGGAACTTTCCAATGTACACTCTCCAAACAATGACACAGCTAGCAATATCTTGATTTCAGCATTATGAAATCCAGTTAAAATATGCCAGATTCCTGACACAAAGAATATGTAAAATAAGAAATTTGTGTCATTTTTGCTGTGCTATGTATGTGGTATTTGTTGCATCCTGAAGGAAAAATAACATACCTCTGTCACTGAAAGACACATTACCACTGAACTCCATTAGGTGATTGCAATTGATGGAGCTATTAGCATATGCTCCTCATATGATGCTATGATCTAAGCATGGACAGAAGACCCTCTTTGGTTAATCAATGTTGGAACTATCCAGAACATTTTTACAATGTTTTCTCTTTTTCATTTATTTATCTTTAGGAATAACTTTTTAAATAATGTATTTAAGTTTGTAAATAGGTCATTCAGTTGTTTTGAATTGGTTCCAGGGGCCTAATTCACAGATACTCAAGTCCCTTATATAAAATGGGTTAACATTAACATATCTTACACACATCCTCTCCTGCCCTTTAAATCATTTATAGATTACTTATAATACCTAGTTATATTGTATTATGTAGGGAATGATGATTTAAAAAAACAAAAATCTGAATGTATTTAGTACAGATGCAACCATTCATTTGTTTTTCTTTTCTGAATTTTTTTTTAATCTGTGGTTGGTTGAATCCATAGATGTAGAACCCAAAATATAGAGGACTGATTGTGTACATACTTAGGTCAGAAATCAAAATGTGTAACAAGACATATAGTACAATCATTTTTGCCATCATCTGTATTGTTTTAGTCTGTCTCCTCTTCACATAGCCAATGCCTTTGGTTTCTTAATAGTCTTCTAGAGTTATTTTTAAAATGCATATTTGTGAAAAAGACTGTTAATTATTATCAATATTAATTTTCTCTTTTTAAAAAAATAACACCAGAATTTGGGGGGAGAGGCACATGACTACAAGGAATAAAATCTGTACTTTTCAGGCTACCTTACAGCTAAATGTGTCTTCATAGAATATAAACCAAAGGATTTCAAGAATAGGTAGATTCATAGAGACAGAGAATACATTAGTGGTTGCCAGAGGAAAAGATGAGAGGGAAATTGGTAGTGCAGAAATTATTTTTGGAGTAATGAAATTATTCTAGAGTTACATAGTGGTGGTGTGTGTACAAGAATGTGAATGTGCTAAAATAAACAACACTGAATTGTATATTTTTAAATGTTTAAAATGATGAATAGTGTTTAAATTTTTAAATAAAAAATTAAAACTCATATTAACTTCCTTACCAATGTCTTAAACCCATATAAAATGTGGATATAAAGGAAATACACACAAATCACTAATCATAAGAGAATAATTAATGTTCAAAAAAACATATCTTTAACCATTGCAGATCAAATAACTTGGATTTTCTGTAATTTGGAAATATTTATGATAGATATTTTTTTCTTCTTGTAATTCAGGAACTTAAGAAAGTTTACAGAAATTCTGGGAAAAATACAGGACATTTGATGTCATCAGATTCTGCAGTTATTGAAAATGAATTGTCTGCTACCTTTCACGTATCAAAAAATATTTAGGACATTGGAATTCATCAATAAATAGACAAGATCATTGACTTTAATGATTTCATATTATAAAGAAAACAAAAAATGATAATAATACAAAACAATTAAATATAATGCAGGATGGAATAAGCCAATAATTGCTATGAAATAAAAAGGGAATATAAAATAAATTTATGGATATTGGAAAAACTGGTTTGGTAGAAAAAAATAGGCATAAGAGACATGAAATTTTGAACTCTTCTTTGTTTCTGGGTGGCATACTGACTCAAATAAGCTCAAAGGTGTTCTCCTTTGGTACATCTTATTTTCTTTTTCCCCTTGCTCAAGGACATTAATACCAACATCTAAGTCCTAGTAAATCATGTTTGAAATATTGATGTCAGTATAGATTCTTCATTATGTCTCTGCATCCAAGTATACACTATACCCTCCCTATACTGTACGTAAATACCTCGTTCCTCGTTGACACTATTACCTTGTTCAGATAACTGAAGTTTTGCAAGAACAAAACCTATGTGTTCCTGCCTCCAGTCTTCCTGCTTTTGTTTCTTAGTCTATTTTGTAGTCAGGATGAATAAAATGACAACTTTGATCTGTCTCACTCTCTCTGCAGTTTAAAAGCATCCTGTGGCTCTAAATCGCTTAGAGCAAGTTCTAAGTGACTTCACAAGGCACCTGTTACTGTCCTTCATTTCTTGTCATAACACACTTCAAACTCTCTCTCTTCATTTACCTCTTGCTACTACGGCATCAAATCCTCTACTTTAATCTGTAAAAGTCTTTTTGTCTTTTTTGATATCAGGAAACATTTTTTATACTGAGAATGACTTCGTTTTTTATATTTTTGTTGTACTAATGGTAACAAAGACCATTCATTCATCTGGAAGAGTACATGAAATACAAATTATAGTTTTAAACATTATTAAGACTCATACATTTATGTAATCCCCTCCTAGTTTGGGATACTAAATGTAAATCAAATCACAGAAGTTTTCTGTGTCACAAACTTTCAACTCTCTCACACAGGTAAAAACCAACTTGAAGTTTTCAATAGTTTGGATATATACATACAGCCTAATGTTACTTATTGTGGAATATTGTATAAATAAAGTCACAGTGTTTGCATTATTTTTCAAAATGCCATTCTCACCCAATTATATGCTTGTGAGGACCACCTGTGTTTTTGCATGGAGCTATCGTTTAGTTATAGATTTAATCACTATGAATATGTCATATGTATCTATCCATTTTAATCTTGATAAGCAAATGAGTTATCTCTGTTTTTTGCTTACTATGAGTTATGTTGATATCAACTTTTTGATTAAATATATTCTAGAATCCTAGACATGTTTGCATATCATTCTCTAGGTTATATACCTTGGAGTGGAATTTCTGGACCATAAAGTTTGTGAATAAGGGTTTGTGTACAAGGATTTTCTAAAGTGAATGAACAAGTTTGTATTGCAGCCCACAATGAATAAAAGATATTATTGTTTTATGCATTTCTACCAGAGTTGTTGCTAGCAGTCATTGTAATTTAGCACAGTTTTGTGAATTTGTGATAGCATTACATTGTGGTCTTTTTTTTTTTTTTTGAGTTGGAGCCTTACTCAATGGCGCAGGTTGGAGTGCAGTGGCACGCTCATGGTCACCCCAATGTCCACCTGCTGGGTTCCGGCAATCTTTCCACGTCAGCCTTCCAAGAAGTCAGAACTACAGACGTATGCCACCATGCCTGGCTAACTTTTGTGATTTATTGTAGAGACAAGATCTGGCCAAGTTTCCCAGGCTGGTCTTGAACCCTCTGGCTCAGTCAATCCTCTCGCCTCCCAAAGTGCTGGGATAATGGGCTGAGCCACCGAACCCGGTCACATTGTGGGGTTTTTTTTTAACTGCTTTATTGAGATATAATTCACATATTATATAATAAAAGCAGTAAATATAGTGATAGACAAATCCCTTTGATATTCTGATTTCCTTTGTCTAAATACTTAGTAATAGGAATGCTGGATCAAATACTCGTTCTATTTTTTCATTTTCCATTGTGGCTGTACTATTTTACATTCCCACCAACAGTGAATAAGAGTTCCCTTTTCTCTGAATCCTCAGAAGTATGCTATATTTTTATCTTTTTAAAATATTGTTCATTCTAACCTGAGTGAGATGATAAACTTATTGTGACTTTGATGTGAAATTTCTTAGTGATTGAAACTGTTGAGCATTTTTCTTGTATAACTGTTGGTCATTTGAGTGTCTTTTTTGGAGGAATGTTTATTCATGTCCTTTGCCTACATTTTAGTGGAATCATTTATTTTTACTTTTTTGCTGTTGTGTTGTTTGGATTCCTTATATATTCTGGATATTAATTTATTTCCTGATGACTAGATTACAAATATTTTCTCCATTCTACATGTTGTCTCTTTACCCTATGAACTGTTCCTTTGTTGTTCAGAAGCTTTTTAAATGTAATCTCATTTGTGTGTGCATAAATATATATGTAAATATATATATTTACAGACAGGGTCTTCTCCCAAGTATCTAGGACTACAAGTATGTGCCACCATTCACACCAGGCTAAATTTTTATTTTGTTTTTTGTTGACTGGGGGGGTCCTGCTATGTACCCAGACTGCACTTGAATTTATGACCTCGAATGACCCTTCTGTCTTGGCCTATCAAAAAGTTAAGATCATAAGTGTACATTACCACACCCAACCCCATTTGTCTATATTTTTTATTTTTTGCCTATGCTTTTGAAGACTTAGTGGCAAAATATTTGCTTAGACCAATGTCTTGAAGCATTTAACCTATGTTTTCTTACAAGAGGTTTAAAATTTCAGGTCTCAACTTTGATCCTTTAATTTATTTGGGGTCCATTTTTAAAAAATTTAATTTGTATTTATTTTAATTATTTTATTCATAATCAATATTTTTTATTATGGTTTTGTGGGGTACAGTTAATGGTTAGGTGTACAAGTATGTTTCATTCAGGCACCCTGTTGATAAGAGGTGTTTCCCCATCCCCAGAGAGATATTTGCTACTGTTAATCCCATCTCCCTCCCCCTCCATAGTTTCCCAGTACCGTCAGTCATTTTCTTATAGTATTACATTGGATGTTCAAGGTCCATTGTATGAGTGAGAACATGTGATACTTGGATCTTTGTTTCTGTGAGAGGTCACTCAGTATTATAGACTCTAGTTCCATCCAGGTTGCTGCAAAATTCATGATTTTGTTCTTTTTTATGACTGCATAGTATTCCATCGTGTACATGTACCACTTTTTTTTAATCCAGTGTTCTTTTGATGGGCAGCATGGTTGTTTCCAGGTTCTTGCTATTGTGAACAATACTGCGATAAACATATGTGTGCAGGTATCTTTTTTATAGAGTGATTTGAGTTCTTCAGGGTATATTCCCAGTAGGGGGATTGCGGGGTCATATGGGAGGTTGTAATTTAGAGCTTTTAGGAATCGCCACACTGCTTTCCACAGAGGTTGCACTAGTTTACACTCCCACCAACAGTGTAGAAGTGTTCCCTTTTCACCACACCCTCTCCAGCAGCTGTTATTTTTTGAGTTGTTGATAATTGTCATTCTGACTGGAGTTAGGTGGTATCTCAGTGTGGTTTTGATTTGCATCTCCCTGATGATTACTGAGGTTGAACATTTCTTCATGTGTTTGTTGGCTGCTTGGATGTCCTCTTTTGTGAAGTCTCTGTTCATATCTTTTGCCCTTTTTATAATGGGGTTGTTTGTTTGTTTGTTTTTTTCAGCACGTTTTAGATCCTTGTAGATCCAGGATGTTAAGCCTTTGTCAGACCTGGTGTTGGCAAATACTTTTTCCCAGTCTGTAGGCTGTCTCCCTGCTCTCTTGATGGTTTCTTTGGCCTTGCAGAAGCTTGTAAGGCAATCTACAAATTCAATGCAATACCCATCAAATTACCAGCAACATTCTTCCCCGACCTAGAAAAAACAACACAGGAATTCATGTGGAAACACAAACATCCAAGAATAGCCAGAACAATCCTCAGCAAAAAAACAAAGCAGGTGGTATCACATTACCAGACTTCAAATTTTACTATAAAGCTACAATCATCAAAACAGCTTGGTATTAGTATAGGAACAGGCATATAGATCAATGGAATAGAATTGGGATTCCAGAAGCAAAACCTCAATTTCTCAACCAACTCATCTTTGACAAGGCCTCCACCACCTACCACTGGGGAGAGGAGAACCTATTCAGTAAATGGTGCTGGGGAAACTGGCTGACCATCTGCAGAAGATTGAAACAGGACCCCTATCTATCCCCATGCACAAAAGTTAACTCCAAATGGATCAGAGACCTAAATGTAAAACCTCGAACCTTAAGAACCTTAGAAAATGAAGGAAATACCCTCATGTAAATTGGAACTGGCATCCAATTCCTGACCAAAACCCAAAACCCACAGGTCATAAGAGAGAAGATAGACAAGTGGGACCTTATTAAACTGAGTCCATTTTTTAAAAGAGTAAAAGTATAAGTCTAATTTTATTTTTCTGCATATGGATATCCAGTTTTCTCAGTATCACTTATTGAAGAGAGTGTCTTTTCTCCAGTGTATGTTCTTCTTGGTATCATTGTCAAAAATCAGTTGGTTGACTCAGGTATGGTGACTCATATCTATAATTCTGACATTTTGAGAGGCTGAGGTGGGAGAACTGCTTGAAGTCAGGAGTTCAAGACCACCAAGGTAACATAGCCAAATCCCCATCTCTAAAAAAAAAAAAAATTGAATTAGCTGGACATGGTGGTGTGTGCTTGCATTTCTACCTGTTAGGAAAGCTGAGGCAGGAGGATCACTTGAGCCCAGGAATTAGAGGCTGCACTGAGCCGTGATCATTCCATGACACTCCAGCCTGGGTGACAGATTGAGACGCTGTCTTAAATTAAAAAAAAAAAAAAAAAAAAGACCAGTTGACTGTAAATATGTGAGCTTATTTTGAGGTTCTTTATTCTGTTCCATTAACAGAATGTGTCTAGTTTTATATCGCTATCATGCTGATTTAGTTACTATAGCTTTGTAATACAGTTTAAAGTCCAGTTGTGCAGTGTCTTCTATTTTCTTTTTGTTCAGAATGTCTTTAGTGATTTGGCATCTTTTATGGATCCATATAAATTTTAGGGTTACTTTTCCAATTTCTGAGAAAAATAACATTGGTATTCTAATAAGGATTGTATTAAATCTGTAAATTACTTCATGTAATTTGATGATTTTTTTATTCTTACCAATATTATTTCTTTTAATTTGTGAGCACAGACTCTCTTTCCACTTTTTGTGTCTTTTTCAGTTTTTTTCATCAGTATTTTATAGTTTATTGTAGATGTCTTTCGCTACCTTTGGTAAACTTATATCTAAGTATTTTATTATTTTGTAGCAACTGTATTGGTATTGCTTCATGATTTCTCTTACAGATAGTTATTATGCATAGAAATGTTACTGATCTTTGTATGTTCGTTTTGTATCTTGCAACTTTGGTGAATTCATTTATTCTGATAGCTTTCTGGTGGACTGTAGGTTTTTCTAAATAAAAGATTATCTCATGTGCCGATTGAGACAATTTTGTGTTTTCAAATATAAAAACCTTTTATTTCTTTCTCTGGCCTAATTGCTGTAGCTAGGACTTTTGTTATAATGTTGAATAGGATTGATGAAAGTGGACATCCTTATCTTATTTCAATTCTTAAAGCAAAGGTTTTCAACTTTTCTCCATTTAATATGATGTAAACTGTGAATTTGTCATATATAGCGTTTATTATTTTGACGTGTGTTTCTTCTGTGCTTAATTTCTTGAACATTTTTATCTTTAAGGGATATTGAATTTTATCAAATGCTTTTTTGCATCTATTGAGATAATCATATAGTTTGTTTTTCATTCTGTTGTTGTAATGCCTCATGTTATTGATTTGTGTATGCTGAACCATCTCTGTATCCCTTAATACATTCCACTTGAATGGTTATTATTTTATTGATTTACTATTGAATTTGGTTTGCCAGTATTTTGTTGAACATTTTTACATCTATGTTTACTGTGGATATTATCCTGTAGTTCTCACTTTCTTCCTTTCCCTCTTTCTTTCCTTCTTTCTTTTTATGTCTTTGTCTAATTTTGATATTGTATTACTGCTGACCTCATATCAAGAGTTAGGGAAATTTCCTTATCCTTTAATTTTTAAAATAGTTTAAGAAGTTTTGGTGTTAATTCTGTTTTTTAAATTTATTATAATCCAGCAGTAAATTCATCATCTCTGAATTTCCTGTGTTGGGATACTTTTTGTTGCTCATCTAATCTCATTACTTACATTTATCTGTTCAGGTTCGATCTGGAAACTGTGTATATGAACATGAATTTATCCATTTTCTCTTGGTTTTCTAATTTTTTAGTAGATAATAGTCTCTAGTGATTCTTTGTAACTCTGTGATATTAGATGCAATGTCTACATTTTTGCTCATGATTTTATTTGTTTGAATTTTTTTACTTTTCTTCTTGGTTAGTTTGTTTATTAATTTTTTAATGCTTAACAAATCAACTTTTTGTTATGTTGATTCTTTCAATTCATTTTTAGTCTCTATTTTGTACAGTTCTGCTGTGACATTATTTCTTTCCTTCTGCTAAGTTTACGCTTGGCTGTTTCTTGTTTTTCTAGTTCCTAGAGGTGCATCATTAGGTTGTTTATTTGAAATGTTTCTACCTTTTTGATATAGGTGTTTATTGCTATAAACTTCTCTCTTATCACTGTTTTTGTCATCCCCATTGACTGTGGTATGTTGTGTTTCCATTTTCATTTGTTTTAATATTCTTTAAAACTTCTTTTAGAATTTTTTTTTATTTTAAAGATGAGGTTACAATTCAGGGTAAGGTATACAAATGTTCATTATGCAGGTACCCTTGTTGATGATGTGTGCACTCCCCGTCCGACAGATTTCCACTACTGCGAATTCCATCCCCTCTCTCCCCTGGTAGTTTCCCATTACTGCCAATCCCTTTTTTATAGTATTATGATATTTTTTCAAGGTCTGCTTATGAATGAGAATATATGGTACTCAGCTCTTTGTTTCCGTGATAGATCACTCAGTATTATAGACTCTAAGTTCCTCCAAGTTGCTGCAAAATTCATAATATTGTTCTTCTTTATGGCTGTGTAATATTCCATCATGTATATGTACCACATCTTTTTTTATCCAGTCTTCTTTTGATGGGCAGCATGGTTGGTTTCATGTTTTTGCTATTTATTCATAGACATTATTTTATTATTTTCTAATACAACATACACACTTAAAAATAGAAGACTCTACACAAAACAGGTTAGATATTAAATAATAATTTTACTTGAATTAATTCTACTTCTTTATAAAATTTATTTCTTTATTATAGAGTTGTGGGATACAAATGAAGAGTTACTACATGATTAGGCAGCATGTAGGTGAATTTGGGCTACTTTATCAATTTTTTCATTGACCCAATGAATTTTCCGGAGCATATTGTTTTATTTCCACATGTTTTTAAAATTTCCAAAGTTCTCTTGTAATGGTTTCTAGTTTTATTTTACTGAGACCTGAAAAGACATTTGCTGTGGTTCTATTTTTTTTTTAATTGTTGAGATTTTATGTTTAGATTGTATATCCAATGTTGAAAGGAGGGTGTTGAAATTACCAAATATAAATATTTTGGGCTCTACTTCTCTCTATAGCCTTCATATTTACACTATATATCCGGGTGCTTATGCATTGAGTGGCTATATAATCATGATTGTTATATTCTCTTGATGAATTAGACATTTTATCAACATGCAATGACCTTCTCGGTTTCATTATTATTATTTTGTTACTTATACTCTATTTTGTCTGATGTAAATATAACAACTCCTGCACATTTTTGTTTGTGTAAATTTTTTTTTCATTTTTTACTTTCAGTTCATCAGTGTCTCTACAAGAGAAGTACATTTTTTGTAGGCAGCATAGAGTGCGGTCTTGTTTTATAATTCTATTTTTTAATTCTCTTTCAGCAAGTCTATACTTTTAAATTAGGAAATTAAAGATGTTTACATTAAAGGATATTAAAATTTTCAAAATTATATATAATTTTAATAACAAACTTTAATGTAAGCAGCTTTAGTTTCCTAATTAAAAGGCATAGACAGGCTGAAAGGAACTTTAAAAAAAATAGAAATGTAAAAAAACCCAACCATGTTATCCATCAACACTAGACTGGATTAAAAAAATGTGGTACATATACATGATGGAATATTATGCAGCCATAAATAAAGAAGGACAAACATATGGGCTTCATAGCAACTTGGATGGATTTAGAGCCTATCCTTCTCAGTGACCTATCACAGAAACAAAGAACAGAGTACCATATGTTCTCACTCATAAGTGGACCCTGAAGATATACCATAATACTATAAGGAAGGGACTTTGGCAGTAGTGGGAAACTGCAAAGGGGGGGGCGCATAATATCAGTAAGAGTACTTGATCTCAAACCAGGCAAAATGGAGAGGGTTGTACAATGTCAACTTATATACCTAATCCTGTACAGCGCACCATGTCTTTAAAATAAAATATTTAAAAGACAACAAAATAAAATTTTCAAAATTATTTCCTGCCATAAAGAAGGACACACATATAGACTTCACAGTAACTTGATGAATTTAGTCTATAATACTCAGTGATCTATATAGAAACATAGAACAGAGTACCATATGTTTTCACTCATAAGTGCATCCTGAGTATTTACCATAATTCTATAAGAAACGGACACTACCAGGGTAGGAGGAGGGGCACACAACATAAATAAGGGTACCTAATCTCAAACCAGGCAAAGAGGATCAAAGGGAGGCCCAAAGTTTACCTGTACAGTGTCCACTTGTATACTAATCCTGAGTTATACCCCACATCTTTAAAGTTAAAAAAAAATATATATATGTATATATATATATATTATATATATATATATATATATATATATATATATATATTTTTTTTTTTGGAGTTGGAGTCTCACTCTGTCGCCCAGACTGGAGTGCAGTGGCCGCTCCTGGCCACTGGATGGATTTAGAGCCTATCCCGACCTGCTGGGCTCCGGCGATCCTTCCACCTCAGCCTTCCAAGTAGCTGAAACTACAGGCACACACTACCATGCCCGGCAAATTTTGTTGATTTATTGTAGAGATGAGGTCTCGCCAAGTTGCCCAGGCGGGTCTCGAACCTGCAGGCTCAGGCAATCCACTCACCTCGGCCTCCCAAAGCTCAGGATTACGGGCTGAGCTACCGAGCCCAGCTAGTAAAATATTTTTTAAAATAAGTAAAATAAAATAAAATATTCAAAATTATTTCCTGATTGCTTTGCTATCCTTTATTTCTTTCTTCCTATTTTATTGCTTACCATTACAATTTGGTCATTTTCATAGTGATACTATTTGACTCTTTTCTTTTTCTTATTTGGTATATGTTCCACCAGTGAGTTTCATGCTTATGTGAGTTTTCATGATGGTATATATAGTCTTTTTGCTTTCAGATACAGAACTTCCTAAAGCATTTCTTGTAAGGATAGTCTAGTGGTGATGGATATACTCAGATCTTGCTTGTCTGGGGAAGACATTATTTCTCCTTCATTTTCAAATGATGGCTTTGCTGATGATAGTATTAATTTCAGGCATTTCTTTTTCTTTCATCACTCTGAATATTTTATACCATTCTCTTGAAGTTCATATGGTTACTACTAAAAAAATCACTTTGATGAAGATTCTAATATTTGTGACTTTATGCATTTATTTTGAGGTTTTTATAATTCCCTTTTTTGTCTTTGACTTTTGACAGTTTGACTAAAATGAGCTTTGGAGAAGACCTTTTTAGGTTGCATTTAACTGAAAATTTTTGAGCTTCCTATAGTTACATGACTGTATCTCCTGTAAAACATAAGCATCTTAAGCTATTATTTCATAAAATAGATTTTCTGTGACTTTGCCCATCTCTCCTCTTTCTGAAATTTCCAGATTTTAAATATTTGGTTGTTAAATGGTATCCCACGTATCACCTAGACTTTCTTTATTTTATTTTTTTTTCTTTTTGCCTAACTGGTTTACTCCAAAAGACCTCTCTCAAGTTCAGAAATTATTTCCTCTGCTTGATTTATTCTATTGTTGAAACTGTAAATTACATTTCTATTCTATCCATTGAAATTTTTAGTTTCAAGATTTCTATCTCATTTTTTAAAAAATAATATCTCTTTGTTAAATTTGTCATTCAGATTATATGTTTTTCTAATTTCTTTATATTGTTTATTTCTGTTTTATTATAACTCACTAATTTTCTTTGATATCGCTAATTTGAATTTTCCAAATATTTCGTAGATATTCTTTTCTTTGGCATCCATTACTAGAGAATTATTTTGTGCCCATGGAGCTGACATGCTTTCTTGCTTTTTTATGTTTCTTGTGTCATTACATTAATACCTGCACATCTAGTATAACAGTTGCTTCTTCCATATTTATGAATTGGCTGTAATAGAAAAAAACTATTTCCTAAAGATGTATGTATCCTGTTGGTTGAGCATGGTACTTTGGCTTGATTTGGGGTGGGCATAGTACTATATTATCTGTGTGAACATCAGCTGTGATCAATATTTCAATATTATTGGTGTCTGTGGGTTCCATCAGTGGATTAGGCTAAAGTTGTTAGTGGAGGCTGAGGCAAGGCTTTGCTGGGTTAGAGATGCCAGGCTGGCTGGTTCTTGAGCACTAGTGGGGTGACAGTTGGACATGCCAGTCTTAGGTTCACTGAACAACATACACAAGTACCAGCACTAATAGCTCTGGATGGTGCATGCAGGTGCCAGTAGCAAGTTGGTTAGGCCCATTTTTATTGCTCTGGGGGGTCACACATATATGCCAGTGGCCGTAGCCAGGGCAGGCCCATCTTCAGGACCCTGAACGGCACACACAGGTGGTAGAGGAAGGCAGACTGGGCCTGTTCTTAGTCCACTAGAAGGTGTACACAAAGGCTGGCATCTGCAGGTCATGTGGGTCACTACCCAGGTGTCTGGATAACACATTCAGGTCCTGGGCCTCCACTCAAGCTCTTTGATGGTGCACACAGATGTCGGTGGTGCCAGGCAGTGAGGTGGTGGGGTAGGTTGATCCTGTTTTCAAATGACCCTGTTTTTTGCAGTCTTCAAGTATCCTCAGGCCCCTGGATGATACATTTGGCACTGCCAGTAGTGGCAAAGGGAAGGGTACACCTGTCTGTAAGCTTCAGGACACTACATGGGTGGTCCAGTCCCCAAGTCTCCCAAGGCTTCTGCAAGCGCATGGCATCCTAGCCACTTGAGGGAGTGGAGTTGATGTCAGTAGCAGCAGCCCTAGGCAGGCAGCTATCAAGATCTGTGTGGAGGGCCTATGTTCCAGCTCCCTTTGTCCTGAGTTCGGCCTCCCAGGTGCACTGCTCTGCCCATTCCCTTTAGTGTGGAATACTGCCTGGGGCATGATGCTGGGGACCTGGCAGTGCCACTGCATCCAGCTGGTGTCATGATGCTGCAACCCTCTGGGTAAATATGAGGGGAAGTCATCAGGGATTCAGGTAGGTGAAGATGCAGAGGTTGATGGGCCTTAGGGAAAGATGTTGTCTGTTGGGGACTGAGCCCTCAAAATGGTGCTGTGCTACAGCTGGTTATGTTTTGGGGAGCATATACGATTTAGTATGAACTCCTCTGAAAAAATGCTTCCATGTGGAATCCAGGCAGCACCCTATACCAGCCTCCGTGCCTACAAGGGGCAGGGGGTTTCTTGCAGGGTTAGAACTGCAGGAGTCCACGGTGGCAATGTACATCACTGGAAATCACTTGCTTACCTTTTCTCAGCAATGAGGCGTTCCTCTTGGCTCCAAACCAATCCCAGCCAGGTTGGTTATTTTGTTTTTTCCTCCCTCTGTTTATCACTTCCCTGCTGAATTCCAGTGGTCTCTCTTAGAAGCTTTATTTGAAGTGTGGCTATCTACCAACTATTTTGGTCCTTCTTTGTGGAGGAGGCAAGTGCCAGGCATCTATAGTCAGACATCTTAAATGTCCTTTATCCTTCCTGATTAGGTATTTTGAAGTCAAAGCCTTTTTTAATCTTGATGAAGCCCAATTTAATCAGTTTTTCTTCTGTTTCTTCTGCTTTTGATGTTATATCTTCTCTTCAGGAGAAATGTGTAAAAATAGACTAGGTGTGACCTATAAAATAATTAACAGACTGGAACATGTTTTAGATATTTTATATTTTATTACTACTTAAAGTATGCAATAGATTTTAATAATGTAACAAAAGCATATTTTCTTTTTCATCTTTGCTGTGTCATTTTATAATGCCCATGAAGCTATAATAACCATGAATATCACATTCTTTTCAAGCAGTCAGGATAGTGCAGTGGTTGAAAACGTATCATCTAAAAGCATTCTAAGTTTTAAAATTTCATTATGTTGCTTCTTCTTTGTATGAGATCTTGGGCACAGTACTTAACTTGAGTATCAGTTTCTCCATATCTGCTCAATGAATCATCATTATCATTATAATAATCACTACCACTACCATCACTTATCTCCTAAGAAATTAATAAAATAAGCTGGGTGCGGCGGTTTATGTCTGTAATCCCAGAACTTTGAGTGGCTGATTCAAGAAAATTACTTGAGCCCAGGAGTTCACAGCTGGCCTAGACAACATAGTGAGAACTTGTTTCTCAAAAAAAAAAAAAAAAAGAAAAGAAAAGAAAAGAAAAGAAAAAAATTAGTTGGATAGTGTAGTGTATGCCTGTAATCCTGCTACTCAAGAGGCTGAGGTGGATTGCCCAAGCTCAGGAGAACAGGGTTACAATGAGCTGTGATTGTATTATAGCATTCCAGTCTGGGTAACACAGCAAGTCCCCAACTTAAAAAATAAAAAATAAAAGAAGAAAAAGAAATTAACAAAACATCAAGTAATAGCACAGGTGACTATCTAATTTTTAAAATTTATATTTTAGATAAAGGGTCAACTTTTCAGTAAGATCATTCATCTTGACTTTCCTTCCATATAATAATAAATGACCCAAATATATGAAGTAACAGGTTTATATATATATATATATATATATATATATATATATATATATATATATATTCCACAGAAGTATGTTGGACAAAGTACCAAGATAAAATTATTGTTAAAAAATTTTTTTTTTTTTCTAAAGATATGGCGTACAATTCTATATTACGTATGCAAGTGGGTATCTTACAGGTAAAGTTAGGACCTCCCTTTTATCCCCACTTTGCCTGGTTTCAGACAAGGTACTCTTATTGATGTAGTGTACCTCCTCTCCCTGGCAGTATCCCACTACTGCCAATCCTTTCTTAAAGTATTATGGTAAATGTTCAGGGTTCACTTATGAGTGAGAACATGTGATAGTCTGTTCTTTGCTACTGAGATAGATCACTGAGTATTACTGACTCTAAATCCACCTAAGTTACAGTGAAGTCCATACGTTTGTCCTTCTTTATAACTGCATACTATTCCATTGTGTA
The DNA here is from genome assembly GCA_027257055.1 of Cephalopachus bancanus. Lineage (NCBI taxonomy): Eukaryota > Metazoa > Chordata > Mammalia > Primates > Tarsiidae > Cephalopachus > Cephalopachus bancanus. The sequence goes on along the minus strand of JAPVLO010000068.1, from coordinate 6,814,228 downwards.
TATATATCACTTTTTAAAATCCAGTCCAGTTTCAATGGGCAGCACAGTTGGTTCCATGCTTTTGCTATTGTGAATAGTGCTGCGATAAACATGCATGTGCAGTTATCTTTTTTGTAGAATGATTTGGGTTCCTCTGGGTATATTTCCAGTAGGGCGGTTGCTGGGTCATAGAGATGGTCAATGTCTAGTTCTTTTAGAAATTGCCACACTGTTTTCCAAAGAGGTTGCACTAGTTTACATTCCCACCTGCAGTATAGAAGCAGAAGCGTTCCTTTCTTTTCTGCACCCTGACCAGCATCTGTTGTTTATTTTATTAATGACGGTCATTCCTACTGGGGTTAGGAGATATGTTGATGTAGTTTTTGGTTTTGGTATGCATTTCTCTGATGATTAGTGAGGCTGAGCACTTTTTCATGTGTCTGTTGGTTGCCTTTATAACTTCTTTTAAAAAGTGTCTATTTATGGCTTTTGACCACTTTTTAATGGGGCTGCTTGTTTTTTTTCCGTCTGGCATGTTTGAGTTCCTTGCAGATCTTGGATGTTAGGCTTTTGTCAGATATTCAACTGGCAAATTTTTTTCCCCAAAATTGTGGGTTGCCTCCCTGACTCCCTTGATGGTTTCTCTTACTTTGCAGGAGCTTTTCAGTTTGATGAGGTCCCACTTGTCTATCTTACCTCTTTTGACATGGGCACTTGGGGTTTTGGTCAGAAATTGGTTGCCCAGTTCTCATTACCATCGGTTATCTTCTGCATTTTCTAAGGTTCTTATATTTGAGGTTTTACATTTAGGTATTTGATTCATTTAGAGTTGATTTTTGTGTATGATGATAGGTAGGGGTCATGTTACAATCTTCTGCATGCGATCTGCCTATTTTCTCAACACCATTTACTGAATAGGTTTACCTCTTCCCAGTGGTTGCTTTTGGAGGCGTTGTCAAAGATGAGCTGGTTGAAAAATTGAGGTTTTGCTTCTGGAATCTCTATCCTCTTCCATTGGTCTATATGCCTATACTTGTACCAATACCTGACTCTTGACTTTTTTCTCCTTACAGTAAAGTTTAAAGTCTGGAAATGTGATATCTCCTGCTTTATTTCTTTGGCTAAGGAATTTTTTGACTATTTGTGGTCATTTATATTTCCATACGAATTTCTGTATTGTCAGTTCCAGGTCTGAGAAGAATGATATTGGTAACTTTATGAGTACTGCATTGAATCTGTAGATTCCCTTTGGTAGGATGGACATCTTAACAATGTTGATTCCTCCTACTCATCAGTATGGAATACTTTTTTCCATTTGTTTGTGTCTTCTTGAATTTCTTTGAGCAGTGTTTTGTAGTTTTCATTGCAAAGTTCTTTCTCTGGTTAGGAAGATACCGAGGTATTTCCTTTTTTTTTTTTTTTTTTTGTGGCTATTGTGAAAGAGACTTTGCTTTTTATTTGGTTCTCTGCCTGCTTGTTATTGGTGCATTAGAATGCAACTGTTTTGCATGTTTATTTTGTACCCTGACACTTCGCCAAAGTCCTTCATCAGTGAAAGAAGGTTTTTAACAGATTATCTCTCGTTTTTGAGGTATAATTTCACATTGTCAGCAAAGAGGGACAACTTAACTTCCTTTTTTCCTATTTGGATACCCCTAATTTCCTTTTCTTGTCTAATTGCTTTAGTTAGAGCTTCCAACACAATGTTGAAGAAGAAGGGTGAGAGTGGGCAACCTTGTTGATCTGGTTTTCAGAGGAAATGTTTCTGGTTTCTGTCTGTTTAAGCAATATGCTGACTGGGGATTTATCATATATAGTACTTATTATCTTGAGGTGTGTTCCTTTTATGCCTAGGTATTTGAAGATTTTTACCAAGAAGTGATGCTGGATTTTATCAAAAGCTTTTTCTGCATCTAATGATATAATCATGTGGTTCTTGTTTTTACATCTGCTGATGTATTTAATTACATTTAAGGTCTTGCAGATGGTGAACCAGTTCTGCATTCTGGGGATGAAGCCTACTAAGTCATGGTGGATGATTTTTGAGATGTGCTGTTGGATCTAATTTTCTAAAATCTTGTTGAGAATTTTTGCATCTAAGTTCATTAGGGATATCGGACTGTAGTTTACTTTTTTTGTTGGATCTTTACTTTGCTTGGGTATTGGTGTGATCTGGGGAGAATTCAGTCTTTTTCAATTGCTTGAAAAACTTTCAATAGGATTGGTATCAGTTCTTCCTCGTAGGTTTTGTAGAATTCAGCTGGGAAGCCATCTGGTCCAGTGCTTTTTTGTGTAGGTAGTTTTCTTATGACAGAGTCAATTTCCTGGGTTGTTATTGGTTTATTTAGTGTCTCAATGTCTTGTTTTAACCTTGGAAAGTTGTGTGATGTCAGAGAGTCCTCCATTTCATTTAGGTTATAAATTTTGTTTCCTTTTAGGTATGCATAGTAACCTTTGATAATATTTTGTATTTCTTCAGGTCAGTTGTGATTTGATCTTTTGCATTTGTGATTGTGTTTATTTGGGCTTTTTCTCTCTTTTTCTTAGTCATTCTGCCTAGGGGGTCATCCATCTTATCCTTTCAAAGAACCAGCTTTCTGTTTTGTTGATTTTTTTTCTATGCTATTTTTAGTCTTCTATGTCCTGTATTTGGGCTTTACTTTGGTGATCTGGATTCTTCTGCTAAAGTTAGGGTTTTGTTGGTTTCATCATTCCAACTCCCTTAGGTGATTTGTTAGGCAGTTAACCGGTTCTTTTCATTTTCTTGAAGTGTGTTCATTGAGATATAAATTTCCCTCTTAGAAAGGATGCTTTTATGGTATACTAGAGGTTTTGGTAGGATGTTTCTTCATTTTCATTTGTTTCCAGGAAACTTTTAATTTCTTGTTTAATTTCTTCTTTAATTAAAATCTTTTAATTTCTTGTTTAAATTAAGAAATATTTTTTATTTGGTTCTCTGGATAGACATTCAATATCATGTCCATGTCTTTGTGGGTTTTGGGGAATTTTGTTGGTGTTAATATTTATTTTTATTCCACTCTAGTCTCAGAAGATGCATAGCAGTATTTTGATCTTATGAAATATTTTGAGTTTCATTTATGGCCAAAGATGTGATCAATCTTGGAGTACATTTCATGTGGTGATGAGTAGAACGTATATTCTGTGGTTGTTGGGTGAAATGTTCTGTGGGTATCTCTTAAGTCCATTTGGGCAATTTGAGGTTCCAGATCTCTTGGTTGAATTTTTGCCTTGATGTTCTACTTTGAGTCATTAGTGGGTATTTAAGTCCCCAGCAATAATAGCGTTACACTCAGTATCTTTGTTTAGTTTACTTAGTAGTTGGGTTATAAATGTTGGTGCTCCTGTGTTGAATGCGTATAGGTTTAGGATGAATATTTCTTGTTGATGGAAAGAATCTTTTATCATTATGTAGTGCACTTCCATATTCTTTAAAATTTTTGATAGCTTAAAAGTTGCTCTGTCTAATATTAGATAATGACATCTGCCTTTTTTTGTGATTCATTCTCCTGAGAACTTGTTTTCAATTCCCTAACTTTGTGTCTGTGTGCCTCTCTTGTGGTGAGATGAGTTTCCTGGATGCAGAAAATTATTGGGTCATGTTTTTTCTTTTTTTTTTTTTAATCTAGTTTTTCATTCTGTGTCTTTTCAGTGGTAATTATTGAAATGTGATTGTTTATCCCCATGAGTTTCTTATAAAGTTTTTTCTTTGTTTTCTTTTAGCTTTCGGGTTGATGTATGTGTGTGTTTTCAAGTTTGCAGTCATGATGTATTCTGTGTTTATTCTGTGTTCTGCTGTTCTCTTGGGAAGTGTGTGGTCATTCTTTTTCTTTTTTTTCTTTTGTGCTTAATATCTTCTTAAGCACCTCCTGTAGACCTGGTCTGGAGGCTGCATAATATCTTGGGGATTGGATGTCTGAGAATTGGACGTCTGGGAAGTATTTTAATACTTCATCACTGAAGAATCTGAGCTTGACAGGAAAGAAATTCTTGGTTGAGAGTGTGTATCTTTGGAGACTTTGAATATTGAAATGCAGTCACTTCCAGCTTGTAACATTTCTGAAGATAGGTCTGCTGCTATCCTGATTGGCTTTTCTTGGTATGTGACTTGACCTTTCTCTCTTGTTGCCTTAGGTTATTTTTTCTTTTGTGCCTACTTTGCTTAGGCAAATTACTATGTATCTAGGGGTTGGTCTTCTCATTTGATTTCTTGTGTGGGTACTCTATCTCTTGTGTTTGGAATGTCACATCTCTGGTGAGATGGGGAATGTTTTCTTGGATAATCTCCTGGAATACTTATTACAACGTGTTCTCCATTTCACTTTCTTTTTCTGAGATACCAGTCAGGTATAGGTTCAGCTTCTTGATATAATCACACACCTCTTGAAAGCTTTGTTCTTTATTTCTAAGTTTTCTTTTTATGTTTTTTACAGATTGGGGTAATCCCATGTTTTTGTTTCAAGGTCTAAAACTCTTTCTTCTGCTTGATTAATTCTGCTTTCCATGCTTGTCATCTTGTTATTTATTTCCTGGATGAAATTTTTCACGGTCAACACCTCCATTACAAGTTCTTTCAGTGTTACATCTTATCTATCTATTCCCTAACCTAAGTTGTATTCTGGGGCCAGTTGTTGGTGACTTCCATTGTTTGAACTTTGAAGTCTGATTTTTTGGGCATTTTCTCTTTGTTATACTGGAAATTACCTGTATTCCTCCATAGATTTTCCTTATTTGTGACAGATCACTTTATTTTCTTTTTAGTTCCATTATTTGGTGGCAGTGGGAGAGGCTTTCACTTCTAATGTTTGCTTTGCTCTCTATATTTCCCTGATCAAGTTTCTGAATTTGTTCTATTTTGAAACAGGGCTGTGGGTGGTAAGCTTTGCTGTCTCTTGTAGTTTTGAGGGTCGAATAAGGTGGAGGAAGGGGAACTAGGATTCTGAAACTACTTGTAAATCACAGTATTCACTGATTGTGGTATGGGTTCCCTGAGAACCACTCTCCACCACCACTCTATATGATGATGCAATAGATACATTGTGGACCCCTGAATCCAACATACAGTAACAGCAATGAGGAAAATAGAGGAAAGCATAATGAAATAAGGACAAAAACTTTCCAAAAAATAAAAAAAATCACAGAACAAGAGCAGAAAGCAAAGCAACAAACAATAACACACACACGCACCAAAACAAACTAGAATAACAACAAAGAAAAACAAACAAAAAACAACAAAAAACAGGAAATCCAAACACACACACACACACACACACACACACACACACACACACACACACCTCAAAATGAAAGGTGAAGAAAAAGAGACACAAAAAAGAAAAGAAAGGAATTCAAATCAAACCCTTACACATGTATTCACACGTACATTGAGCTAAACAAATAGAACAAAAAAGTAAAGACAAACCAAAAAAATTGAAAGATACTCAATCCTTCACATACACACATAAACAGAAAACAAAAAATGAAATAAAAAAAAATAAATAAGCAAGGAGAAAAAAGGGTGGGGGGGATGCAGACCGAACCCTCATATACACATTCATGCACAAAAGAAAAATAAAAAACAATGAAAAAACAAACAAAAAGTCCTGGCCTCTTGTGGCAGGTTCTGTAATTGTTCCTCTCAGCTGCCCCTCTGCTGTTCCCTGAAAAGCTTTAGCTTCATTCACCATCCCCCCAGTGTCTGGCCCAGGAAAGGAGGAGGAGAAATGCAGATGGATGGGGCTTAAGTCCTCCACTTCCATTCTGGTATGGTCAGGGGGATCCCCTCCTGAGGGGGAAGAGGTGGGGAACTGACTCTTCCCCAGGTACTGGAGGGAGGCATCCCAGCCAGGCTTATCCTAGAGTAGAGTCCTACTACTACGACTGGCTTCCAGGCTCCGCCTGGGTTCATCCCTCTCAGTTGTGCCCTAACCATGTGTGTCTGATGTTCAGAGGATTGCTAGGGAGGAGGTTGGGTCAGGCCCAGACTCACCACTGATCTCTTTGGAGGTGTTCCTCATCCTTTTCTGGTCACATCCTTTGTCCTGTGGCTGAATCAGTACAGGGCTTGGGGCACCTGAGATTCAGTGCTTGTCCTTGTCACTCTGGAGTTTGTGCTTTCAGGATATTCTCTCTGGGTCACAATCAATCTCTGAATAGCTAATCCACCAGTAACAGATCTTGGGTTGGGTCTGTCACTTCATGGTGAGTTAGCTGCAGCACTTTCCTGCCCTGTTTTCAAAATGGTGGCAGGATGCCTCTTTTGTCTTCTCCAGTGGGGCTGTGCCTTTGGGCTCCCTTGCTGCATTCCCTCTGCAGCCCTTGTGGCCATTGTCCAGCCAAGTGCTGCAGTGGTGAGACAGAGACTGGAGCCAGCAGTCTCTCCCAGCAGCTTCTTCCTGGGAAAGGTTTTGTTGATTTTTTTTTAAAATGGCACTCGATTTTGCACCCCAGTAAGTGCTAGGGACTAAGCAGAGCAGCTGTGGCACCAGTCACTTAACCAGGAGAGCCCTGGTCACTTGCTCCCGAGTCCCTACTTAATCAGCCATTCACACGCTCAGTTACTCACTGACAGACATGTACACAAAATTTTCAACACACTTGCACTGGGACTCATACTCGTTGGCTCCGTTCCCATCTTTCTGAGAATTTCCAAGATAAAATTATTTAAGTTATTCAATTTCAATGGAAGTTATTTATTCCTGAGTATACTTAAAGTAATATGAATTCAAAATCTGAGTTTATTTTCTTCAGAAAAATCTGGAGCATTTAATGTTTGTGTAAAGAGTTATTATTTCTAGTTTGAAGACATGTGTTCCCTATTCTATAAAGAAATGTGTTTAAAAGCATGACACTGTATTACCAGCTATTATGATAATATTGATTTAATTATATTTGATATTATAAATATTCAATCTTATAAAGTTCAACTTTTTTTTAGAAAATATATGAACACTGTCATGTCTCCTTTTATTAAAGGTAAAAGTATACAACATAGAACTGGAAAAGAGGATATAACTTTAGGTAGCATCTTAAGCAAATATGTAGGAAGTTTTTTGTTTTGGAAATTTATGAACACTTAAGAAACTTTTCCTTTGAGTATTGGGAAAACATTAATTATTTAATATCAATTAAGTATTTATTTAATTAATTAAATTAATTATTTAATATTAATTTTACTTGAATACTTTCATGAGGCACCACTATGCATCTATTACAATGACTAAATTGTGAAAGCTGACAAGTCTTCTTAATGCTTATGATTTAGAGCAACAGGAAATTTTGTTCACAGCTTGTGGAAATGTAAAATGGTACATCTACTTTAGACAACAGTTTAGTAGTTCTGACACAATTAAGAAGTCCTAGCATACAGTTTAGTAATCACACTCTTAGCTATTTACTTGCTCGTGTAGAAACATTTTTACATGAAAACCTGAGTGTAAATGCTTATTGCAGCTTTCTTCATAATCCCTCAGAATTGTATGCAAACAAGTTGTTCTTCAAAGGTGAATATATAATCCATGATACATCCATACAATGAAATATTCAGCAACAAAAAGAAATGAGGTATGAAGTTATAAAATGCCTACATGCATACACATTGGTAAGTGAAAGAAATCATCTGAAACAGCTTAATATTTTGACTTCAGTTACACAGCATTATGGAAGTGACAAAACTTTAAATATGGTAAACACATTGATTTTGCTATGGTTTATGTTGGGTATTCAATAAAGGGTCTTTGAGTGGGTGAAAATAGTGGATTTTTAGGGTGATTAAATAATTTCATGTGATATTGTAATTGTGATAATTATACTATGCATTTTGTTAAAACATATTGAATTTTATGGCACAAAAGTGAATTTTAAGGTATATATATTTTAAATAATTCGGAAGATCAGGGATTCCCAGGATAAAATGCAAACTAACAAAAATATCTAACTGTATTACAAAGTCTGAAGCAATCTTCCTGAGGATTGGGGATGGGTAGAACTGATGGCCTAATTAATGTTGGAAATGGATACAACAAAACTAAAAGCCAATAAAACTGTACAGATTATTGTGTTATAGTTGATAATGTTGTTTCCCACAGGAGTACGGTTGACAATGCTAATACTGCTTTACACGTATAAAATTTGGTAGATTGTGAATGGTGAGAGCCGATTTCTCATTTTTGTAGTCCAAGATTGTAGGTCAGCAGTGGATGAGAAATAACCCATTTTGTCATGGATTAGATTTGAGGAATGTCAGTATGAACTCATGTTCTCCTTAATCTAGATATAAATAATTGCACACAGAAATATTTCTAGATATGCATATTTACACAGGTTAATATGTGCATATTTATTTTTCTGCCAGTTAAAGAGTCATTTTTTAAATGCCATGAATTAATAATTAGGATACCTAGCACCAAGAACTTGGTTTTGAATACCGTTTTCCAGTAAAAGAAAATAAGATTCTTTTGAGAAATGACTAAATATATTTGAAGAAATATATAAGTGATACTGTCTGATGAATCTAGGGAAGGAGAAGGAACTCTACAGGATTCACCTGTAGTATCTTATGGTGGTATTTGTTAATGAAGTACTCAACACACACACACACACACACACACACACACACACACACACACATTGGTGATATGTCAAAAGGACACAAGAGCCAGTTAAAAAGTTTTCAAAACCAAAGCTGGAACAAACTGAGCAGTAAAATAAATAATTCATCAGTGGGTTATAACACTAAGTATAAAATAACTAACCATGAATTAATACAGATATAAATAAATGTTGGAATAAATATAAGAAAATGGGGAAAATAGACAAATATCCTGTGCAGAAAAATTTCAAAGGATTTATGTAGATTCTCCTCCTTCAAGGAAGTGGGGCATAAATTTCTCCTTCTTAAGAATGGCTTGTCACCATGACATACTTCCCAAGAGTGCAGGATGGAAAGAAGAATAAAAGAGTGGCTTTATAGTAGAGATTCCTGACAACTAACTCAATCAAGTAATCAAGTTTCAAGTGTACAATTATGTCATGTTGATATATTTACCATTGATGTTATCTGATGAGAATGACACTTTTCCTCTATAGAATTCCTGTCCTCCAAAAATGATAACCACAGCATAATCAGGAAAAGAAATCACACAAATTCCAATGAGTGGACATTACAAATTGTTCGTCAAAGCTGTCAAGTTAAAATCAAGAACATATAAGAAACTGTCACAACCAAGAACAGTCTAAAAAGATATGGCAACTACAGGTATGTGTGTGTATTTGTATTTATAAGTGTGAATATATACATGTATAACTATTGTATTGTGTATGTAGTGGTTGTTCTAGAGTAACATATTCTTTTATTTGCAGTTAATAACTGCATGTGTATTTGTGCACTTAGGCAATATTAAAACATCACAGAAATTTTAAAGAATAAAAAGAATTCCTCACAATACATGGATTTTTGGTTTTATCTGAATTCACACATTGCTTCCATTTCTTTTGTCAGTAACCACTTTTCTGGCAATTTAAAAGCACATCTTTGCCTACATAGTGTGAAAACTTGAATTATGTGACAATACTTCAACTTTCTATTTAAATTCTGCTTTCCAATATGTTCAAAAATGTTTGAAATGTGTAATTTATCTCCATCACATTATTATTAAGTCAACAAAAAGGAAAACCAATAAGAAGCATAATATTACTTGCATATTTCTTTTTTTAAAAAAGTTTTCTTTCTCTTTCTTGTCTCTGTTATTCCAAAGTGACAGTGATAGAAATAATGGAAGAAAGGATGGAGGGAGGGAAGGCGATAGTGAAGGAAGAGAAGAAAAAGGAAGGAAAGAAGGAGGGAGGGAAGGATGGAAGTATGGAAGGAAGGAAGAATAAAAATATCTTTCTTATTCATATTTTCCAAATATATCATCCCATTTAGTCTGCTGCATGATTATGGAAATATTTCAATATATTCTTTATGTTTGATGTAAAAAAATTTAGATCTTGACATATAGGAGATATGCATGAAACATTTGACAGATTTTTTTTTTTTTTACTATCAGTGTTAATGAGTTACATGGTGCCAACTTATTATTCTTTTTTTATTTTTTGAGTTGGAGTCTCATTCTGTTGCCCAGACTGGAGTGCAGTGGCATGCTCCCGGCCACCACAGCCTCGAGCTGCTGGGCTCGAGCGATCCTTCTGCCTCAGCCTTCCAAGTAGCAGGAACAACAGGCGTGCACTATCATGGCTGGCTAATTTTTTATTTTTTTGTAGAGATGAGGTCTCACCCAGTTGCCCGGGTGGGTCTTGAACTTGCGGGCTCAGGCAATCCACTCGCCTCAGTCTCCCAAAGTGCTAGGATTACAGGCAGAGCCACTGAACTCAGCCTATATTATTATTTTATTATTAATTATTATTTATATATATACAAATATTGCTTAATTTTAAAGACATTACAATGCTAATCATGTAAGCAAAACAAAACAAATAAATCACAAACTCATTATCTTCATGTTAGAGTTCTAAGGACAATTCCTAGAAAATTAAAGAATATATCCTCAGTATCTTGCTTTTTTACTGTTGGGATTCCTGAAGTTCCTGCCACTAATTTTAAGAGTTATAAATTCTCTTCACCCTTATGGAAATTGGAACTGGCAACCAATTCCTGATCAAAACCCCAAGTGCCCATACCATAAGAGATAAGATAGACGAGTGGGACCTCATTAAACTGACAAGTTCTGCAAAGCAAAACAAACCATCAAGAGAGCAGGAAGACAGTTCACAGAATAGGAAAAATATATTTGCCAACTGTGTATCTAACAAAGGTCTGACATCTAGGATCTACAAGGAACTCAAATGCACCAAAGGAAAAAAAAAAAACAAACAGCCCCATTATAAAGTGGGCAAAAGACATGAACAGACATTTCTCAAAAGAAGATATACACCTGTATATCTTCAACGGACACATGAAAAAGTGCTCAGACTCACTAATCATCAGAGAAATGCAAATCAAAACCACATTGAGATACCACCTAATCCCAGTAAGAATGGCCATCATTAATAAAACAACAACAGATGCTGGTGAGGCTGCGGAGAAAAAGGAAAGCTTCTACACTGCTGGTGGGAATGCAAACTAGTGCAACCTCTTTGGAAGACAGTTTGGCAATTTCTGAAATAACTAGACATTGGCCTTCCATGTATGACCCAGCAATCCCCCTACTGGAATATATCTGGAGGAACTCAAGTCATTCTACCATAAAGATACCTGCACACGCATGTTTGTTGCAACTCTATTCACAATAACAAAACATGGAACCAATCATACTGCCCAACGAAGCTGGACCGGATAAAAAATGTGGTATATGTACACAATGGAATAGTATGCAGCCATAAAGAAGGACAGACATATGAACTTTGCAGCAACTTGGATGGATTTAGAGTCGCTCATACTCCGTTATCTATCACAGAAACAAAGAACAGAGTACCATATGTTCTCACTCATAAGCGAACCTTGAACAATTGTCATAATACTATAAGAAAGGGATTGGAAGTTAAGGAAAACTGCCAGGGGAGGTAGGGGCACACCTCATCAACAAGGGTACCTGCATAATGAACATTTCTATATCTAAACTGAATTGTACTCCATATCTTTAAAATAAAAAAAAACCCTGAGTTATAAAATCTCTTGTCTTTAAATATACCTGTGATATTTTCACAGACAGAAGTAAAACAAATGTTACTGACTGTTTTGTTTGTGTGTGTGAACTGTCAAGGACCAGCAATAACTGTCAACAATTAATTCACATTATTTTAATCTTATCTCTGTATGACTAATTGCTTTTAAATCATTGAACACATTTATGCCCCTTACTCATCATTAAAACAGACAATTTTATAATAGAAAAAAATTACCTCTCCTTTTACATCTTAAATAAAATTCTAGTATGTTTCAGAAAATGTCTTAAATGCTATAGGTGGAAAGAGCAAGAGCTCAAACTGATTTTTAAAACATAAATAATAAAATTATTTTTTAATAAAATTATGTGACCATATCACAGATGTTCTACAAAGTCATATAGTTTATGTCCTTACTCATGTAAGAATGTAAGTTTCTGGACTGCCAGTCTAATGTTCCATCTACTATATTAAACTGTCATTGATTATTTTCACTGATATACCGATATCAAATTTTTTAATATCACCTATTCTGATTGTATGTTCTTAAGTGGGAAAAACAAACAAACAAGCATGTGGATAATCTGTCTGTACAGCCAAATGTTTAGTTATGTGTCTCTGTAGGACATGACAATTAAGTCTTATAGTATTTTGAGGATAATAAATATCTAAAATCAAATTCAGATCTTATGACTTAATTTATATTGATGAAATTTGGAAATTTAATAAAATAATTGTTTGAATTAGCATGCATAAACTTTCAATGTAACAAATTATAAAATTATTTCCATGCTTTAAATAATATATATTTGTGTCTTTGTCATCATTTATGTGACCAGAATCCAAGGACTTTGCATTGGTGTATCCCTCTCTGTCATTTACCTGTGATTTATTCCTTCTATCTCTTCTACAGAAGTTATGGCCTCTCTTATATATGCTGCTTTTCTTAATTGTCGATATGGATTTTATTTTACTTATCTACAGTTCACTAAAAGTCTTTTTTCTGTAATATTAATATGAAAGGTTAACTGCAATGATTATTTTTAACCATGAAATTTGTAAACCTATTTCTATATGTAGGTTTTACACTGGTTCCACAAAGTGATATTTATAAAAGATGGCCTTTATTTCACTCAAATGTACCTTCAACCTAGAATAAATACCTTAATATTGGTTTATTGTTTAGAAAAAGAGGAGTTTGAAATAAGGTTTAAAATTCTGAGGTATATAAATAAAAGGTTAAAGAGGGTTTTCAAGGTTTCGATATATTTTTAAGTGCATTTTAAACACAAAATCTTTATACAAAGAGGATAGTTTCTGCAGTTATTTTTTTTCCAATAAACAGGAAATGTGATACTTCAATGGAAAATAAAAAATGAAATTGATACTTTTTCTTCTGTACCATGGTCATATTTTTTCTTCTGTTTTTATTCTAGGAATATTGCACAGAAATACTGAATGGTAAATATTGTTTGATTTAACTCTTGAGGGAAAAAATAAGCTACAAGTGCAAATGAAACAGCATATATAAAAATAATTTCAAAATATATACATTATATAAGACCTTAAAAATTTTTTGAAGTAATTATATATTTTCTAAATGTTTAGGTAGAATTGAAAACCTAAAGTCACCAAAGAATTCATCTTTAAGCATCAAATATACAGCATTCTAAGACCACATATCATATCATATATCAATATTCACATTAGAACTCACGTATTACTCAAAGAAATGATAAATATTCAATTTTACTGTGGCTAGCACCATGGGTAGTTCCAAATATACTAGAATATTTTCTGAAGTCATATCCTAATATTTTAAATCTTATCATTTTAGTATTAAATTGCTTATTGCTACTCTATCATCAAGGGTCAATGAATATATGTGTTAAAATTAGTTTAAATATTATTAATAAGATATTCACTGACAGCAATCAAGTCCTCAATTTTTTTTTTTTTTTTTTTTTGAGTTGGAGTCTCACTCTGTCGCCCAGACTGGAATGCAGTGGCCACTCCTGGCCACCGCAGCCTCGACCTGCTGGGCCACTGCAGCCTCAAACTGCTGGGTTCCAGCGATCCTTCCGCCTCAGCCTTCCAAGTAGCCGGAATTACAGGCGTTGGCTACCACGCCCGGCTGATTTTTTGATTTATTGTAGAGATGAGGTTTCGCCTGCCCAGGCGAGTCTCAAACCCACCGGCTGAGGTAATCCACTCACCTCAGCCTTCCAAAGGTGCGGGATTACAGGCTGAGCCACCGAACCCAGCTGTCCTCAATACTTTATAAGTTGCGTTATCTAGCACTATTGGACATGTGGTTTCTGTTAATTGCATGGTTCCAAAAGCAGCTTTGATTTGTCAAATGGAGATTGATTGATGATGACGTATCATTGATGGTTCTAAAGTCTAAAAAACTATGCCACTTTCATGTTAACCGTTCTGGCTGTAACCTTGCATTGGTTTAATATTTGAATAATTTAAATATTTAAATGGCTAGTTTTAGTGCAGATTTGAAATTAGTACTTACAAAATGAATGAAATTAAGGTAAAAATAAATTAAAACAAAAAATCCATTTTTTCACAGTTTAATATTGTACAAAGAAAAACCCATCTTATTAGACAGTAACATTTAAAACGTTGTGAAAGTAACAGTTACATATAAATGATAAAATGAATGTTTTTCTTTTTTGCAGTAGTATACTTATGGTGCTTTGCCTTCTTACTATGTCATGAAACAATAAAATAAATGTTAGTTCAGAGTATAATAATGAACTTCTTGTAACAGACGTAGCCTCTATTTTAGTTTATCCTTTATTATAAGAAAAGTACGCTTATATTTCTTTAATTTATGTATTATATTAAAAGCTTCACATTTTATTATGGAAACTATTCTATACTTATATTTTCATGTAAGGAGCTAGAAGTATTACAAATGTATAATTACATTATCTGTATTAAATATTAATTAGATAAATGGAGATCAAAACGATTATTTCCATTTCAGGGCTGATGTAGAAGCATAAGTTCAACCAGTTATTTGAGAATGTCTTATCCATTAACTGTTTGACAATCAGTGCCTGTTTATTGTATACCATATATTTAAAGATGTAACACAGTATATTGAAACCAGAAAATCTTATTGTCTGTACGCTTTACTTTAGTTTTGTTGTGATTTAATATTATTATATTTCTTTCTTCACGAATTTTAGTTTAAATTAATCAAATTATCTCTATTATTGAACATGTATTGACCTTTTTAAAATTCACTGTCAAGTCCACTTTATCAAATAAATCTAACAATCAATTTGCAACTAGTTTTTCACTGTTCACTTTTTGTAAAATTTAACACAATTAGTGTTTGCACTAAAAATTAGCATTTTTGGAAACTAAGACACAATACATCAGTAATCAAAACTAAAATATTTAAATATGTACTCTAAAAATGTAAATTAGAGGTGTCAAGTTACTGTGGTTTGAATGTACCTCCTAAACTCCATGCCCTGGAAATGTAACTACCATTGCAAGAATATTTAAGAGATGAGAGCCTAATAAGAGGTGATTAGATCATGAAGGTGAAGTTCTCATGAATAAAGTAATGCTGTTGTCACAAGAGTGGATTATATATTGCGAGAGTGGTTGTTGAAAGCGAGTGTGACCCCTGGCGTCTCTCTGTCTCACATGGTCATTTCTACCTTCTGTCTTTCTGCCATTGCAGGATTCTCACCAAATGCCATGCTCTTGAACTTCTCCACTTCAGAATCATGAGCCAAATATTTTTTTTTCCTTTATAAATTGCCCAGTCTGTGGTATTCTGCTAAAGTAACAGAAAACAAACTAAGACATGGTTATTTCATTTCTCATTAAATATAAATATTTACTTGAGTAGGCTTTGGGATCATAAAAGTTTCCTCTATTAATCACTCCAAAAATATACTATGAATCAAGTTTCCAAACAGCCAAATATTATTTCTGAGAACTTGTAACACCTTACAGAAGACAATAACAAATTATGAAGTATATGACATTTTTAAAAAGGAGAGAGCACAACATAGAACAAATTAACTTCCCCCTTCAGCCTTTACTCTTTTATATCATCAAAAAGGGAATCAATATTGAAGTTTAACTCATCTCTTATGGGAAGACCCATTTTAATAGCATTTAGCTATTTTTTAATGTTTACATAATGAAATATACATTATTGTATTTGGTTTTCATAAATACTTACATATGATTATTTGGCCAAATATACCTAAAAGTATACAGGTATTTTGGCCATAAACAGTGGTTTGATATAAAAACATATAATATATCAATATATACTACCATGAATATGATATCACATTTCAGATAGAACTGTGCATAAAAAAGAGCACTAATATAAACTGAGAAGAATTAGAAAATATGTTAATTGTATTAAATTTGAAAATATTCATAAATAAAAAATTTTAGTCTACAAAGGAAAATATGTGTAAACATGACATGATACAATATTTGTCAAATTTAAGAGAACAACAATATTTGAAATTTTATTCTACTGTTTCACAAGATTCTTTAC
Source organism: Cephalopachus bancanus (assembly GCA_027257055.1). NCBI lineage: Eukaryota > Metazoa > Chordata > Mammalia > Primates > Tarsiidae > Cephalopachus > Cephalopachus bancanus. The sequence goes on along the minus strand of JAPVLO010000068.1, from coordinate 6,798,015 downwards.
CAAAAAAAAAAAAGAAAGAGTACCAGAATAAATTTCAAAACTGTAAAATATTTTTCTGTGCTATCTGGACTAGAAACAAAGTAGAGGACAATGTGTCATTCTGGAACAGTTCTGTCAAAGGAGTAGTGAAAAAAAAAAAAGGTGAAAATAGCTAATGCCAGTGCCAGTCAAGTTTAATCTTATGCAAGCAGAATTTAATCGGATCAACACATTGTATTTCAAAGTCATCTGTCAGGTAAAATCCTTTCAATTAATATTAAACGGAAATATTGAAACAGATTCCTTGTAATGGCAGTTAGATATTTACAGTCATGTTTAGCTTTTAATATGCATATATAGTTTCATAAAATATAAATATATTTATAAATCATTTATTTTGAAAAAACTTGTGAAAGTTTGGTAAATACACACACATCAGTACCAAAGACAAATAAGTTCTGACTTTTATAAGACCAGGATCAGATTTTAAATTCTTCTGTCCAGTTGCAACAATAATACTTTTTTTTGCATTGCCAAAAAACATAAGAGATAAGTAGAAAAGAAAATATGAGAGGTACACAAAAAAGGGACTTGGTAATTTTATATGGAATTTCCCCCCCACTTTCCAAAAAAAAAAGAAAAAAATGCACACACACATTTATCTATCTTACAGAAAAATCTGGAAATGTAAAATATCTCCTCATTGGTGATGGTATGTCATAACCTGATAATTTACTATTTGAAGAAATCTTCCATTTATTTTTATCTCCACTCTCATCTAAAATACATAATGAAGTCTTCATGTAACATTTTGAGCTTCATTCTCTTAAATCTTGAACAAAGATAAAAACTATCCTATGGTAGTACGTTAGCTTAGCTATCTACATTTCTCACATGTTGAGTCATTTCAATCTGTCACTTATCCCACTGTAAGAATCTCCTGTATGGAAAATACATTAATATAACATTTCACTGTATGTATATTTGGATGTGTAAATGATTCATTTATTTATTAAAATTACCAAACAAAGCAATGGTATTACACTTTTATTGGTTTTATTACATACATTTTGGTTCTAGGATACTTTTTAAAATGATATCTGTCCAAGTAATTCTCTATTATATACATATCTTAAAATCTCTGACCTAGAAACTGTAGATAAGACACTCAAAGGATAAATCCCTTGTGCACACATTATTCAAAGATAAATTCAATCAGGAGGAAATATTTTTCATTTATGAAATCCTCCAGCTCTTCATGCGTGTCATTCTGAAATAGCGAAGTCTTGAAATGGCTGGAAAAGAGGTACTTGAAGATTTAATATAAAGAACTGGCATTTTGCATAAGAAGCAAATTTATGTAACATGTAGCATCAAGATGAGAATGAGAGTGGTTTTCTAGAAAGGCTAAAAAAGATGCTTCGATCTGCCATCACCCTTTATCAGGAAGACTGCTCAGTAACTAGGTCAATTCTGAGGTCAGTTGGGGATTTTCCAGTATCCACAGATTTTTTTAATATCTGCTATAAAAACTTTTACTCTGTTCTCATGTATATTCCTTAATTTCTAAGATATTTCTAACAAGTATCGAAGATTAATAAATAAAACTTAGAAATGTAATTCTTGTGACGTGTTAAAGCAACATACTTTCTAAGACCATAACTCATGATGACTGATTATAAATTATTCTGTTTCATAAAGGTTAATCTTCCTTGGTCAGAACTGAAGGCACAATATTAAGTAACAATTTTAGAGAAAGAATACTTAGAAACTGATAAAATCTAAATTCTAAAATGCAAATCTGAAAGAAATCTTGAAGATATCTATTTTATTTATTTTACAAATAAATAAAGATTGGGACTTGCTTAGTGTCTCACAATTAAAACTCGGACTTTGTTATACCACTGCCCTTATTCTTTCTTCTTACGTAGCCTAACTGGTGAAATGCGAATTTTATATGATAACTGTGGAGTTTGCTTTTTTGTTTTTTGTTTTTTTACTGTGGTTTTATCTGGGGGAAATGAAAAACAAACTATGCTAACAGAAATATGAATATCATCACTCAACAAACACACCTTAAATTTTTCTCAAGAATGTGGGTAAAACAAATTTTCAGAACTTCTTATGATAAAATAATATGGTACTTCAAGAAAATAAATTTATAAAGCACGTTAGCAACATTTCTAAGTAGCTCAATTTAAGTAAATAAATTAAGAAGCATGTTACTGTGAAACATTAATTGAAACAGTTCTACTATAATTGTTAGAAACTTTAAAAGTAAAAAGTAATCTATAGTTCTGCCAATTTTTTTCTATTATCTTCCACTTCTCTGAAAATCAGTGTCTCAAAGAGTTGTATAAGAGATTAGAAAATGCATGCCCAATGTTATAGAAACTCAGTGATTTTGGGTCTCCACTGGAATGATAACCCAAGAGATTGCAGAATAAATGTAGGGTATTTCAATTCTAGTTGTCATTTGAGGGTTTATTCACAAACTTAGATTACTCCATATTTCAATTCTTTGTTTTTCCTTATTATGGGAGAAAGAAATCAAGAACAACATCTTGCTGTATTGTATTCCCAAGTGAAACTCAGATAAAAAGCCACTTATACCAAAAATAGGAATGCATTTGCAGAAGCTATCAACTAAGATAAAATGCTGATATTTTCTAGAAAATTGAATTGGATCAAACATATTTATCCCATGACTCCATAGATGTAATTGAATATGTAAACTCATCCATAATCGATATACTCCATAATGCTATCAATACCAAGTGAGTAATACAGGCAATATTTAGTTGTTAATGTACAGTAATGTCTATATGTCCCAAGCCCTTAATAGCATAATAAATGTTAAAATTTCCATCCTGGGAGTGTTTTGGACTTAATTTATAAACCCTTCAATATATCAGTCTAGTATTTGACCATCAGTGATTTATACAAAATTAAAATCCTAACACCAAAGTATTTATAGATTTATTTTTAAGCTAGTATAGTCGAATCTGGAAGACAAATAAAATAACTCAATAAGTTTTAATGATTGTGGGGCTTTCCCACTCAGGGCTAAATTCAAGTTTAATAGACATTAATTGCACTCTTGGAGAGTAAATGCCAATATTATGTATAAATCTGAGAGTGACAATCTTGAGAATACCTACAACTTCATTACAGTATCCTGCATAAAACGTCTGAAAAGTAGAATAGACATGAAATGGCAACTTGCTTAAGCAAAACCTGACTATTTTGTTATTTATTCTCTGAAAAAAAATTGTGACGTGAACGAGGTGGCAGTGACTGAAGCACAGAAAAATAAACTCATAAAATCCCATGTTAGCCACAGATTGATGACACAATTAAAAGAAGGGATTTCCTGGCTCATTTACTCAATAACTATGATCTCTGGAATAGTAATGCTCCTTCTCTAGAGAAGAATGTGTCAAGATATTATAACTTGATGGTGTTGACTGCTGTTAACATGGGTGAGTTTTGTTATGTTAACATGGGCCTAAGCAGTTTTAATCTCTGCAACAACTCTGTGAGTAGATAACATTATAATCACCATTATACTATTGGATGAGAAAACTAAGCAGTGAAATAACCTAAGGTGACATAAGTAAGAAGTGTCAGAGTTAGGATTTGAGTTCACTGTGACTTGCATCAAGCCAATGATCCTTAGCCATCATGTATTTTTTCTCTGTGACCGTCTCTCTTGTTTTGAATCACTCCACTCTCTTCACTCATTTTAAATTAATGTTTATCTAGTATTTTTGATCTTGGTTTGACTTCAAATGAAGATTTACCAATAGAGCTATATTTATAATTCCAATTTAAATGTTTTGATTCTTGTGATATTTGCATTTATTTAATTTGTAATTCAGATATAAGGAATAAATACTATTATTAATTGACTGCACCAGCGCCTTAAATTGGAGCACACAAATTTTCTGGTTATCTGAAAAATAAGTCATCAAGCAATTAATCTTTTTATAGACTAGAAATAAAATAAAGGGAAATAAAAATATTGTAATTGACCATGGTGCCACCACATTTCTCTCTCTCTCTCTCTTTCTCTCTGTCAACTTCCTTAATCAGATATCAATTAGATAAGTCATATATTTTCCTCTCCTTCAATGGAGGTATGATGTATTTTTAAATGTTAAATCTCTAATTATTTGATTGACGTCCTTTAGGTAAAAAAGACCTAATATTTTCTTGCTCCAGTCTCACGTTTCTATCTTTATTCTAGTAGTATGCTCTCTTTGTGAATTAAAATGGCAACTGTTCTATGGAAAGCTTGGTTTACTTTTATTATTCACTCTAGAATATGTGCATCAAAAAAAAAAACTATGTACAGGTTCTTGCACAAATATTGTGTTTTTCTTATCTTTCCACATTTCCTGGAGTCTAACATGCCAAAGTCAGTATAAAACTAAAAAATATTTAATAGCCTGGGCAAGGATAAAATAAATGTCTGAGGCTTTCTTAGCTAGAGAACTGGAAAAACTATTAAAGAGTTCAGTTGTGGCACCACAGAAATATAAAGGAATTAAATGACTGAAAAATGAAATTAAATGAAGGATAGATCATATTTAATAATTTAGAAGAGGTTAGGAAAATTCCCAAGAAAGGGAATTTCACTCTACTGAAGATCTCTTAAAAGCAGCAACCATGTTGATGAAATCGCATTGAAGGAAAAGTCCTCATGACTATTGAAGAGCCATTTGATGAAAAGATGAAGATAAACAAGATAGTAAACTATTTTTTTAAAACACATTCTTTTGTGGACCCTGCAATGTTTTAAAATCTTCAGTAAATTCCTAAATTCAAAGACAAGTTTGCATATCACTGCAGTACTATGTATTAGGAAAAGGAAGCTGCAATTTTTGACAAGGCTTATTAATGGCACAAAAAAATCAGTTAATTCTTGGTAATTGGATTTGTTTCTAAGAATATCTCATGAATATTCAAAAAAGGAATATTAGTAATGTAGTAAATAAAAGTTCTAAAAATGAGTCGATTTTATGAAAAAAAGATCTAGAAATATCATAGAGTGAGACACAGGTTTAGGATAGTGAGAATTGTTTTGAGTCTACTGGTATATCTATAAAGAACATTTTATAATTCTTTTTCATTCAACCGTAGAAGAGAGCTTTGACTTGATTTTTCTCATAATTAACATTTTTTATTATTTTTATAGATGATCATATATCCTATAGCATGGATATTGTAGTATGAAGAGCACTGTCCAGAATTTCTCACTGTGTGTGTGGTTTTTTTTTCCTTTCCTTCCCCTTCTTGCCACTACCTGTGCTAAGATTCTTCCAAAGGCTCAGGTTTTTGCATTGTCATGAGCTTGTATTTCCACTTTGAACTATTTAATAATGCTGTGATTTTACAAAAGAAATAATGAACTTGTGTAAAATATTTGATTAGCAGATATTTTCTATTTTCAAACTATAATGTTGTAGGAAAAAAGAAATGGAAGACAGTAGGCTTGCTTTAAAAAATGTGTCCTCTTGCTTTCTATCAATTTCACCTTTTTCCAATTTATAATTGCTATTTATAAGAAAGTTTGTAAGGAAACGAGGTAATTAATTCAGATCAGCTCTATATTTAGTGATGAATTTGATAAAAAAAATATATGTCCAGTTTCCTTGCAATAAGAAGACCTCCACAGAATGGCTTATTAGAGTAGTTTATGTATTCTCTTCTATTTTTGTTCTCTTTATTGCATGCTGCTGGCAAGAAAAGATCAAAAGAATCCTTTTTAAAAATTTATTTTGGAAGGTCAATCAACCATTACTTCTGCACCCTCTCTTTTTCCATATAATAGCATTAACTTTGTTTTTTTTTTTTTTTTTTGAGTTGGAGTCTAACTTTGTAACTATCATGACTGTCAGCTAGACAGCTACTGCTAGTCAAAGAGTAAGATGCATTGATATATTTGTGTATTATGGCTATTTGATTAGTTCCTTTTCTTCTGACACTGGTGGGTTTTTTAAATAATCATTTATTCTAAAGACAGTGGTAAATCATCAAAAGAATCTTATTTTTATAAAGAAATAATTAAAGGCCTGCAAGAAAATCCTACCATCTTGTAAATTATTTTGAGATTAAGTGACTAAGTAAACCTGAAAATGAACCTATTTAAAAATAAAAGGACTACATAACTTTTGCACAATTAGTTATCATCATTGTCAAGAAAAGCATACTATAGTTAAAAAAAATAAAGATAGTATTTTGATATCACCATGCTTTTCACAGGAAACACAGGTGGGTGTAAATAGAAATCTCTTCCCTTCAGTTACAAGTTGCTCATGCACCTACAAAAGTAAAGACAGCTCTTCTTTTTCCCTCTTGGACACTGAAAGGAAAATGAACTTTTTTGGAGCAAGGAAAAACTCAGCGCTTAAAACAGGAGTCTTCTGAAATATAACTGCAAGTCAGGAAGATTAAGTAGCAATTCGATATTGTGCAATATTTAACAAAATCTCTTTATTCTTTTTGTTTCCCCTGTCCCACAATCACGTAAAAATAAGCCAGTTGTTGAATATAAAGTCTGTGCTACTACCAGAATCTAGTTCATAAAATCTGAGAAATCTTTTTTTTTAAGATTAGGGCATACAATATTATTTCTTAGTCACACCTTCGCTTTTTCCAGAGTGTAGAAAAAGCTGATAATTTATTAATTTATGGAGAAGTGATTCCTTTCAATTGTGCTTACATGTTTGCCTACATATTTAAGTTATTGAGTTCATTCGTCTGTCATGAGCCAGCAGTCATGCAATAATGCTGAAATCAGTATTTGAAAAATATAAACTACATAAAATTCAGGTTTGGTTAATCCCCAGGAGTAGGTAGGCTTATTCAAGACAAACAGTAATACATTCAGGATTCTTGTTTCAATTTCTAGATCACCAATTAGTAATTAAAATAATAAAATAACAACAGCAATAATAAAAGAGATATAAAGAGCCAATATAAAACATGGAAAAGAATAATAAATTATTTAGTTAATCAAAATGAAGGAAAAGGAGGAACATAAAGAGATAGGATATATAAATTAGAAGATGGTACACTAAAACCCAGTCAGATTAATAATTATACTAGGAATTACATAAATATTTAAATTAAAATACAGATATTATATTGATTAGGTACTTTAAAAACTAAATTATAAATGTAAAATGTTTTCAACAAATTAAATGCAGATGTAAAAGTGAAGATAAAAGTAAAATACTGAGAAAAGATGTGTCATGAAAATGCTAATCATAAGAAAGTTGAAGTGGTAATACTTATATTACTAATAGTATAATTAATGGCAAGTTATGAAAGATACAGTAAAATGTTTCATAATAAAAAGTTTGTCTTCTATAAGTCACAAAAAAGTATGTATTATCAATATGTATGTATCTAAAAATGGAGGTTAAAAAACTTAAAGCAAATCGTAACAGACTTAAATTATAAAAATGCAAATCTACAATTACACTGAAAATCATAACAATCTTAGTAACTGATGTAACACATCTACAAATTGTGTCCTAGTGAGTAATTGATAGATTTACAAACAATTTGTGTCTATCATATATACTTATATATCATAAATATCATACACACACACACACACACACACACACACACACACACACTGTGTGTGTATATATACACACAAGAATATAAAAGATTTTAATATTATGAAACAACCAAGCCAGGCATAGTGGGGTGCCCCTGTAGTTTTAGCTACTTGGAAGGCTGAGGCAGAAAGATCATCTGAAGCTAGTAGGTCAAGGCTGTGGCCATGAGCTTGCCATTGCACTTCAGCCTGGGCCACAGAGTGAGACTCTCACACACACACACACACACACACACACACACACACACACACACGAAACAAAACAAAAAAAACACAAGTAATATTATCTAACAACTTGACTTTATTCACACTTATGGACCACAATCTTCAACAACTGCAACCTACATATTCTTTAAAGCGTACACCAAATATATAACAACATTTAGCACAGATTTTACCATTAAAAAGTGACAATGCACTTCAAAATATTGATATCATACATATCTGTTTTCAGACCACCACAGAATTAAAGTAGAAAATGGTAACATGAATGTATGTAAAAATAGGTAGCTTGAACTAAGCTTCAGTTTAGTATTTTTCTACCGTCATTTTCCTATCTATCTGCCTGCCATCTGGAAAAGATAGGTAGCCTCAATTAAGCCTCCTAGTCTAAAACATATGTTCAAAGCTCATTTCCAAAATATTCACTCTCCACTGGGCAGAGCTGTTGCTTCCCTAAGGCTAAACAAAGTTTCATTTTTCATTTAGTGATTAGCTTTGTGTGCACAGCACTTTTATGTTAGAAAACTTGAAGTAGAGAAGGGCTTAAAGAAAACTACTCAAAAGCAATTCCAAGATCTTATTACAAAACTAAGAAACCTGAAAATTTAAAAAATAATCTAAGGTTTTGTTGCATCTGGGAAAGAATGCTAAATGATAATGTTGGTAACACTATTTTCAGAGACAGGATCTGTCTCTGTTGCTTAGGTAGGAGTGCAATAGCTCACTACAGCCTCAAACTCCTAAACTCAAGTGATTTTCCTGCCTCAGACTCCCAAAGTGTTGAGATTACAGATATAAGCCACTGTGCTGGGCCCTGGTAATTTTTATAATATTAATTTTGTACCTGCAGTTTTTCTTCATCCTTGGTCCTTATATAAGTTAGTAAATAGTTGTGCGATAATTTCAAAGTGCATATAGCTGTATATACATTTATACAGCTGTATATACATTTATTATTGGATAATAAGACATTATTTCTGACTGTAATTTTACTATCTAATATTCTTTGTGTTATGCTATTAAAAATCTCTAAGTACTTCTACTGATAGATAAAATATTTTCTTATAAATTTCAGAGATAAATGTCAATTAGATTTTTTCATAACTGGCAGAAATATGGTATTCTATTATAAATTAAGAAAAAATTTTGAATATATTTATTTAACTTTTAATCAATTTCAAAAGCTATTAAACTACATTGTAAGGAGTATCAGGAAAACATTTTTAAAAAATCAGAAAACACAGTGGATTGTCCTATGTATTTTATTTTCTCTTATGCATTTTATTTTCTCTTATGCATTTTACCTGAAAATAATACTCAGGTTCACTCTAGGTTAAAAATAAAATATTTGTTAATTATAAAACAGATTGTTTTGCTATATGAAGAGCTACTTACCTTCCCATACTTTATAATTTAGTAATTTTTTTTGCAAAGTGGTTTGTATTTTGGGCAAGCTATCAGGATAAAGATAAGTGGTACGATTGCAAGATATAGTTATTAAAATATTTTTTATGAAATTATTATTTTTGAAAGATTTTTGAATAACATTTTTAATGAAATCTATGACCGGAGAAGAAAATTGTTGATTGTTTATACAGTTATTTTTATGTTTCTCCATGTTGAAATTGTTGACTATGGCTATATTGGCTTGATTATCTTAAGTAGTCCCATCACTACATTTAGCTATAGTATTTTCTAGAAAATATATTGGCTAATTCAACAGCTCAAAAATAACGAAATCTCCAGTAAACATTGTGCTTTTTAGAATAATTACCTTGAACTCAATATCCAAATAAAAATGTCCTCTAATTCAGGGGTCTCCAACCTCCCGGCCACAGACCAATACTGGTCCACGGCCTGTTTGAAACCTGGTTTCACAGTAGTAGGTAAGCTGCGGTCAGAGCTTCATCCTATGTCAGATCATTGGTGGCATTAAATTTTCATAGGAATACAAACCCTGTTGTGAACTGTGGTGTGAGGGATATGGGTTGAGTACTCATTATGAGAATCTAATGCCTGATGATTCCCTTCCCTTCCCCCATCCACGGAAAAATTGTCTTCCATGAAACTGGTTCCTGATGCCAAAAACGTTGGGGACTGCTGCTCTAATTTACATGAAATCCTATGCTTAATTATAACAGAGAGATAAAAAATTACTTTCATGGAAGAGAATAGCAGTGCCTGAGGATGCCAGTCAGTTGACCATCCTCAACTGTGTGGCATCCAATTGTACACAATTATAGACAGACATAAACCAAAGCTAATGTGAGTTACAACCCTGTAACTAGTTTAACTGAAGAGAGAGCTTAGAATTTGTTTTATTTAATTTGAGCATGTTCTCTTAAGCCTCTTATTGACTGAGTATAATTACTCATTTTTAAAACATATTTGTTTTTTTGTTTGTTTTTTTTTTTGAGTTGGAGTCTCACTCTGTCACCCAGTCTGGAGTGCAATGGCCGCTCCCGGCCACCACAGCCTCGACCTGCTGGGCTCCGGCAATCCTTCTGCCTCAGCCTTCCAAGTATCTGGAACTACTGGCACACGCTACCACGCCCAGTTAATTTTTTTGATTTATTGTAGAGATGAGGTCACGCCAAGTTGTCCAGGTGGGTCTCGAACCCGCGGGCTCAGACAATCCACTCACCCCAGACTCCCAAAGCATGGGATTACAGGCTGAGCCACCGAGCCCAGCTCATATTTGATTTTAAAGCACACATTTGCTTTTAATGTGCTTTATGTTTCAAGATATACATTTTACATTAAAGATAAATGTAACTTACAAATAGAATATTATATAAAATGGTTGTTGCTGAAAAATTATTTGCAAGAGGAAATACAGGCAATAGGAAGATGGGAAAGTTATCACATTTATCTTGTGTAAACAAAAAGATGTAAATAAATTTTTGGGGAGAAATTGTTACAAATCAACAAGATAGGAAAAGGCAAAGTGGTGCGGGGAGGGATAGTGTGAAAGAATGAGACTGTGAGGAAGAAAATAGGCAGTTTGGGGAACTTTTAATTGCTTTAACCAAGTAAGTGTGGACTGCCGAGATCCTAGTGCTATTTTTATAAGATAGAGTTAGAGGCTGCCATCTATAGATCAAGGCTGCCATCTATCACTTCTTATTGTCTTGGCAATAAAAATTCCACTTGGTAGTAATAAAATGAAAACAATGCCATCTTATATAGAAGGAATATGACTTATCTTCTTCAGTGCGTTTATTAGAACCTGTGGGTCAAGAGAGATCTTCTGAGTTGTGCTACTTGATACTCCTCCTTGCATGGTCAAGGCTTTAGTCAGTGTAAATAATCCATCATGTAGTTGTATGGCCAGATTTTCTCACTTAGACTTCTTGTTTGTCTCTTTATAACTAAAACCTTATTGTCTTAGTCTGTTTTTGTCACTATAATGAAATATTCAATACTAGATAACTTATAAACAATGGAAAGGTTTTTCTTATGGTTCTGAAGGCTGCAAAGTTCAAGATCAAGGCATTGGCAAGTTAAGCCTCTAGAAGCCTAGCCTCTTGCTGCTTCTTTATGTGGCAGAAGGAATGGAAGGACAAAAAGGTGGGAGAGGTTGACTGCTCCCTCAAACCTCTTTTGTAAGAAAACTAAAATTCCATTAATGAGTGTAGAGCTGTCTTTAAGGGCCTACCTCTTAATACTACCACATTGGTAATGACGTTTCAGATATGTACTATGACTGACACATTTGGATCACAGCACTTAGGTATCAGAAATGAACAGTTGGATAAACATGGACGTCCCTTTCTGAATATTCTCTATGGATTCATGGTCATCTGAATAGCCTTTAACTCAAAAGGTCTTCCTCCTTTTATCTTTACTTTAAAACGTTAGGGCTACTCACAGAGGAAGACTAAATAGAAAGTAAAACAACTTTAGAGCAGTGCGCAAACGTGAATATCCAGGATCTGTGGAGCTAGAAAACCAACTCATGCAGATGTGGATATAGATGTATTCTGTCAGAGCCCAGTCTGATCTCCTGGGGTGTAGTTTTATTTGATTCTGTACCTAGTTTATTAAAGGGGTGTTTTAGAAAAAGTATAAACATTTTTCTCTCGAGGATGTATAGGAAACAGTTGCTCATTTAGTGAAGACAAGGTTTTTATCAACGGAGAAAACTAAGTCTCAAAAGTGTGGGTATTATAAAAATTGCTTCTTACCCAAGATATAACCATTATGATATCCATGTTGATAAGGATGAGAAAATAGAAATGGAGGTAATATTGGAAAGATATGACGATGGTGCAGTCAGAGATTAATAGGAAAAAGCCATTTTTAAAAACTTGTCTCTCTAGCATCTAGAAAAGATACAATAAAATAAGAGACTCTTAACATGTACTTGAACTGAAGAGAATAATAGGACAAAAAAACTATTCTTTGTTTCTTCTCTATTTTTCCCTAATTGTGTAGTTTACTAAATTAACTTATGATGTGTTTAATTTGCATAATTTTTCTGATTGTAGCATTATAATAAATCAGCTTAACTGAACACTTTTTGCTTATTTTATTTAATGATATTTTTACTAGTCACTAATCATTATCCTCAACCCTCCTTTTATACAAAATATTGTTTCTATGTCAATATTCATCTTATGTTAAGAATATTGATATTAAGATGTGGATATCAGTATTAAGAATATTATATTACTAAATACTAGTATGCCTAGTAGAGGTATATTTTATGTTTTTAAAAGTTTTTTATTTAATTATAGCATAAACATTATGTTATAAATATCTTGCATAGTTCAAATAATTTTTATAACACTAAGCACTCATGTGTACCTACTTCTATTCACTCTACACTTGTTGACTTCTCCCATTTCAGTCAATACCCACACTCAATACTAACTATATTGTATTTTATTTTTATAAATATAATAATTCCAGTATTTCCTTTTAGTTTGAAGTTATTCAGACAATATTATGCTGTGAGATTTATATGTACCTTTTTATACTCTTGAATAATCTATAATTGTAAAAATAAATCTGCTATTGTTTTATTCTATTCTACATTTGATATACATTTAAATCATGTCCAGATTGAGGCTTTATAAATATTGCTATGAACATTTTTGCATTCCTTTACATGTCTTTTAGTGCACATATTTATGTATTTCTCATATATATATGTTATTTTGTGAACAACGGGTTATATATATGGTGACTTTTAATAGTTATTGCCTAAAGAGTTTCCAAAGTGCTTTTAGCAATTATATTCCCAGAATTTTTAAACCAGTAATCCAGCTATTTCATATATTTTTCAACTCACTATTCAGAGTTACGTTTTAATTTTTAGTCATTCTGGTGAGTTTCTATTGATAATCAATCTTCAAACATTTTATATATATCATATATTGTATATCATATATCATAAATATAATATAAAAACAGTTTATAGTTTCTTGATTAGATATTGAGATTTGTCTTTGAGACAGATTTTCCCCCCCAGGGCATGCTATTTGCTGAGGAAGTAATCATGAAAAGCAATTATCTTTTTTATTATAAAAGTATGAAATATGGAGAAAGAAAAATTTAGTGCTTCAGAATATTTATAAAGCCTCAAACTGGAAACAATTCAAATTTATATCAAATGTAGAATAGAATTTTTAAAAAACTGATGTTTATTCCTACAATTAATTGTTTTTAAATACTCTACTTTGTAATGTGATTTGAAAAATTAAAAACATACTCTGGAAAATAGAAGAACCTCTTCTAACAAAAAAAATCTACCTTTTGTATATAGATAGAAAGATAGATATTAATATATACATATATATTATGCATATGGGGGAAGATTATTCCCCCAAAAAACAGAATATTTTTTGGAGACTGGGGCCCTTGTAGTACAAACTTCCTCCATCAGGTAAATGTTCTAGGAACACATGGGCATCAGTGTATCAGCTAGTGTTGTCATGAGAGGCTCTGTTCAGCTTCAGTGAATTTTTTTTTTGGAAAGTCTTTTTTAGACTTTTGCCCATTTCATGATAGGTGATTTGTGAGTGCACTCAGGATGAAAAAAATCCTCAAAGGGAAATGTGGAAGAGGTTGGGGGAAAAAACAGAAAGGGAGAAGCACTACAGGGAATCAAAATTGATGAGTTCGAAAACTGTTTTGCACAGTGGAAAAAGTGTTTCAATAGGTTGATTGCATCAAATGGAAAGTAATTTGAAGATGACTAAAGTTTAAACATGTAAGAATGAATACACAATTTTTTTTTAATATTAAATTCTGATTTTTGGAAGGGTCCCTCGTGTATGTGTGTGTGTGTGTTTTATGTTGTTTGCTTGTTTTTTGCTTAGTGTTTACTCTAGGGTTTATCATGTATAATTTAATTTTATAATAACTTAATTCCAGTGAGACAGGAAAACACTTTTATATGACTTTATAGACCCTTTTTAGAATATTGTTATTATTACATATATTTTACAAATCCAATACATAATGTTTTAATTCAAATTTTTATATCAGCATTTTTACTAAATACAGGTTTCTTTTTATTACAAAAAAGTCAAATATTTATAGTGTTTGTAGTATTGATTTTCTTATTTACCTTTGGAGCTTTTAAAAAATTTATTCCTATAAATTTGAGTTACTATCTTATGTCATTTACCTTTGCTTTAACCTGCAGTCTTTTTGTCACTATTGGCCCAACAATAAAATTTTATGCATATTGTTTACAAAATTACATACAATTTTAACTCAGTTATTATGAAATATGAAATTGTACTGTCATTTTATTGCATAGTTCCTTCACTAGTTCCCTTTGTTGGTGCATGAATGTGAATTTGAATTTCTGGGTTTACTTGTTTCCAACCTGAAGACCTTTCATTAATATTTCATGAAAGACTGGTCTGATAGCAACACATTTTCTAGGTTTTAATTTAACTAGGCATAAATATCTTATTTTTCTCTTATTTTTGAAAGTTAGTTTTGATGGATATTGAATATCTGGTTGACAGTTTTTATTTCAGCACTTTGAGTATGCTGCCTCTTTGCTTTTTATTTTTGATAAAATGTCAGTTGTTATTTTTTATTGAAGTTTTCTTGTAAGTAATGTGTCATTTTTCTTTTGCTACTTTCACATTTTCTTCTTAGTATGCTGTGTGGATTTTTGTTGTTTGTAACATACTTAAAATTTGTTAAGATTTTTGTTAGGGTAGGCTAATTTATTTCTTCAAATTTGATTAGTTTAGAGTCATTATTTCTTCACATATATATATATTTTTCTTTGTCTCTTATTTCCTTTTAGAACTCTTATGACAAGCATAATAGGATATTACTGTTGCCACACTACTCTTTTGTCTACTTTTTCTCTCTATAGTTATAATTTTTAAATTTCCATCAATTTTCCTTCAAGTTTGCTTATTTTACTTTATCGGTCCAAACCTACTATTACACCTATCATCCTTCTAGAGAAATTTTTTTTTAGTTATTGTACTTTTTAAATATAGAATTTAAAAACCTGTGAAACCTGATGTTGCTGTTCTGAAGGAAGAATATTGGGTATGCACATGGTCACCCTTGGATGACAATGGTTGCAGCAGGGTTCTCTTTGACTCTTTCTTAATCTGACCACATTCATCTGTCAAGCTAAACTAACCAATGTCTAATCATTCTATTATTTTAAACATTGCTTGAGATTTAAATTGCTCCACAGACTGATCTTTTTAAATTTTAGACTCCTTGTAGTAATACCCTTTTTTTTTTTTTTTTTTTGAGTTGGAGTCTCACTCTGTCGCCCAGACTGGAGTGCAGTGGCCGCTCCCAACCACCGCAGCCGCCACCCGCTGGGCTCTGGCGATCCTTCCGCCTCAGCCTTCCGGAATTACAGGCGTACGTTACCACGCCCGGCTAATTTAGTAATACCTTTTTAAGGGCAGTGTTTAAGAGTTGATCTGACCCTAGGCGAACTCTTCTCAGATGTCTCTTTTCCTGGTTTTATCTGAAAAATTAACTGGTCTCTGGTTAACATTTATCTATAATAAAGCTTCCAGGTTCCTCTTAATTATTTTTTTATGACAATCTTCATTACTTTTGCGAGCACTCTTAAACCCAAGCTTCCCAACCCTCTTTTGCAAGTAAAGTCAATTCTTTTGAAAAGATCTTTAGACTTCCATTTTCTGATCTTTAGCTCCACTGAGGCAAAATATGAGACCATTGCTGTGGACCTGGTGGTGGAGACAACGACACTTTTGTATTTTATAAACTGGAGCTCAGACAGTTGTCCAAGGCAGTAACTTCTGTTCTTCTTGGTTTTTCTTTCCTTGCACAGGTTTGATTTATGATGGTGACAGGGTGAGTCAGATGCGGCTCTAGTATTCTCAGTGTGCCATTTCATAAATAGGGATTAGACAGAAGAAGGGGATCACTTACTCTTGACTGCACTAACTCAGAACTTAGTTTTTGCCACAGGTACTTCAAGGCAAGACAAAAAATGTAGATACTCTTCTCCTCCCAGGAGGATACTCAACTGGGAGATGGTAGGAAGAGAAAGTCCTGTGTCCTTGGTTATATCAGTATGGAATAGATTTCCATCATATTGTGCCAGAAGCAGGGAGGAAGAGAGAGGAGGATGATTCAGATGTCACTGATTCTCACAATTCTTATCACATTTTAGTCGATTTTTTTGAATAAATATTTTTGCATTTGCTGTACAACTTTATTACCATTTCACTTATTACCATTCCATAGTCAATTTAAAAAAAAAAAAATTTAAATTAGTTTCACTGGGAAGCAGGTCTGTAGAGCTCCTCACAGACTGCTATTCTGTTAAAAATTTTTAAAAATTGAAAGACTAGACTCATACTTCATAATACCCAAATACTTTTATTATCATCAAATATTTAAATCTGTCTCTCTAGGAATCTTTCTTTTAATTTGTTACTAGAAGAGGCAGGACAACAAGTGAGAAATGATTTTCTTCTTCCATCAAAGAAATGTCAAAAAATGTAGAACAGTTTTACCTTACAAAACATTTCTGACTAGATGAATTTATACATGATATGTTATTAAAGAGTATGTTAATTGGACTTTGGGAAAATTCAAATTATGTTTTCTGACTTTATGCATGCTACTAACCAGAAAGTACCTGTTGGCTATATTGAGAGATTTTCATTGAAAGAAAACTTATATCTTACTTTCACACATCCTAAAAAGTTTGCAATTAAAAAAAAAAAGAAAGAAACAAGATAAACTATGGACTATACAAAGTAAATAATTTCAAAATTTCAGAGATGTTGGTAAGAAAGAAAAACCTACAATGGCCTCTGCATATTTAAATGAAGGGGAGTCGCATGCCTTTCACTTTAATTCAAAAGTTAAAAGTAATTAAATGTAGTGAACAAGACATGTTGAGAGCTGAGACAGACTGAAAGTAGGCTGTGCTAAACAATTAGTCAAGTTGTAAGTGCACAGGAAAAGTTATTGAATGTAATTAAAGTGTTACTCCTGTGAACACATGAATAATAAAAAATGAAACAACCTTAATGCTGATATGAAGATAGTTTGAATGGTGTAGATAAAATATCAAACAAGCTGCAACATTCCCTTAAGCCACAACCTCATCCAGCATAAGACTCTGTCTTCAATTCTTTGAAGACTGAGAAAGGAGAAGAAGTTAGGCAAGAAAAATTTGAATTTAGAAGTAATTTGCTCATTAAGTTTAAAGAAAGAAGACATCTCCATAACATTAAAGTACAAGGTACGGCATCACGTACCAACAGTACTGAACACTGAAGGAATTTGTTCAGGATGCCTAACTGAGATACTTAATGAAAGTGGTAACACTAAGCAAAATTTTTCATTATAGGCAAAATAGCCTTATAGTGGAGGAAGATATCATTCAGGACCTTCATAATAAGAAAGAAGTCAATGCCTGACTTCAAAGCTTCAGAAACTATCTTACTCTCTTGTTAGAGTCTAATGCAACTGGTGACTTGAAGTTAAAGTCAATGTTCATTTACCATTTCAAAAACACTAGGGCTTTTAAGAATTATGCTAATATACTTTGTGCTCTGTATCTGGAAGGAATAGCCTGGATGACAGACAGCACATTTATCTTGCACACAGTTTACTAAATATTTTAAGTCTACTTTGAGATCTGCTCAAATTAAGATTCCTTTCACAATGTTATCGCTAATTGACAACGTATCTGGTCATGAAAAAGCTCCAATCAAGATGTACAAGGAGATTAATGCTGTTTTCATGTCTGTTCACATGCCATTCATTCTGTAGCCCATGGATCAAGGAGTACTTCTGATGTTAAAATCTTACTATTTAAGAAAGATATTTTTTTAAAAGACTATTGTTGCCAGGATTTCTCTGATGGATCGGGCAAAGTAAATTGAAAACCTTCTGGAAAGGATTCACCATTCTAAGGACCATTAAGAGCATGAATAATTCATGGGAGTAAACTGAAATATTAACATTAACAGGAGTTTGAAAGTTTATTTTAACTCACATGGATAACTTTGAGGTGTTCAGACTTCAGTGGAGGAAATCACTGCAGATGTGATGGAAAGAGCAGGAGAATTAGAAATTAGAGCCTGAAAATGTGACTGAATTGCTGCAATGTAATTAAAAAAAATTGATGAGAAGTTTCTTCTTAAGGATAAGTGAAGAAAGTAACTTCTTGAGATGGAATTCACTCGTGGTTAAATGCTGTGAATATTGCTGAATGTCAAAAAAGGATTTAGACTGCTACGTAAACTTGGTTGATATAACAGTGACATTGTTTGTGAGGATTGACTCCAATTTTAGAAGAAGTGTTACTGTTGGTAAAATGCTATCAAATAACACTGCATGGCACAGAGAAATATTTCATGAAATAAGTCAATGCAAGGATCTTCATTATTGCCTTATTTTAAGAAGCCACAGTCATCTCAAACTTCAGCAACCAACATCTTTATCAGCCAGCAGTCATCAACATGGAGGCAAGACCTCCACCAAGAAAAAAAGTCTAGGACTCATTGAAGTCTCAGTTAATCGTGATCGTTAGCATTTTTCAGTCATAAAGATTTTTGTTTGTTTGTTTGTTTTTAACTAAACCATCTCCACATTGTATCTATTCACTCATAAGTTGATGGACACTCGGGTGGTTTCTGCTTCTTGGCTGTTTACTATTATTATTTTTTTTTTAAATTTTTATTTTTTAGTGTAAGTCTCACTCTGTCGCCCACGCTGGAGTGCAGTGGCACACTCACAGCCACCACAGCCTCCACCTGCTGGGCTCAGGTGATCCTTCCTCCTCAGCTTTCCAAGTAGCTGAAACCCCAATGCATGCCACAACACCTGGCTAATTTTTTGGTTTATTGTAGAGACATGTCTTGCCAAGTTGCCCAGATTGGTCTCTGTCCTGTGGTTCTTTTTTTTCCAATCCATCCTTTGCATTCTATAACTCATTTTGCAAATAGTATGTCTCTCTGCTTGATCAAAATCTTTGAATGAATTATTTTAAGGTCAAATTCCACATAACTGGGGAGGGCTTATTTCCTCGCTGACTATTCCACTGCAGTCTAGTGGTTCCAGAGGGTACTGGGATTTGCAGGCAGCATGTGGCCAGGTCTGGGTCCAGGACTTGCAGCTTCTGCCTAGCTCAAAGGCTGACATGGGGCAATTACAGCCAAGAATAAGATTATAGGCCCAAAGTACAGTGTACAAACATGAATAGTAGATAAAGAAATATTGTTTTGTTTTTTTTTTCTTATAAAGTTAACAGACCCAGTTCAAAGTCCTAGAATAAAATTTTTAAGTTACCTCTCTTATCCAGGTTGCATAAACAATGTCATGACAATGCTTTGACGGTTTCCTTCTGATCAAGCTGCTTTAAAAAAAAAAAAAAAAAAAGAAGACATGAAATCTTTATTTACATGGATCGATCCAGCTTGAATCTTTGCTTTGTGACCCTCCTTCTGAAAACAAAGGCTCAGAAGGATTCTCATTAATAGGAAGGAGGCAGTTCTCTCTAGGCAATACACACCACAAACTGCTTAAGAATAAATGAAGTCCACTTTCAAATGAAATAATTCTACCCCACTTGAAACATAATCAACTGATTTTGAAAAACCATAAGGACATATTAGAAACAATTCATTGTATTTCTGAAGCCACATAGTGTTATTTATAAAAGCGTATATTTTAAGCTGTCATGTTCATGCAGAAATAAGAAATCTGGATCATCTGACCACTGACACAAGTGGTCACACCACAGTCCATCATTAATTATGCCTAGAGTACTCTTACATGCCCATTTGTGTTTTATCGTTAGTATCACTTGGAACATCTAAGGCTTTTTTCAGCTTCCTTCAAAGGCAATTTGGCAGTCTCCTTTCTTTCTGAAAGTGTTTTACTTACTTCCAAATAAATAAATAGATAAATAAATAAATGAAAAAGTGTGGTGTTAGACTCATTAGTCTAAACTGGAAACTGTTTGAATGGGTGGATCCATCTGCCACCTGTCTCGTCGGTGAACGTGAGGTGGTTTGACCCCATGGAGCCTCCAGAGTCAGATGACATGCTAACTTGCTTTACAGGGAGGTGAACAGGAATACAAAATCACTTGCCCAGGCCCTGAACCACTTTTGCCCACCCCCCCACCCCAACTCATAGCCTTGATTTTCTTTGGTCACAGAACCATGCTATTAACTAGCCAATAGGAAGACTAAAATCTCAATAGTTTTAAGCTCTAAGAAAGCAAAGTCAACCAGTCCAGGCATTTAATTCATTGGCAATTCTTGTCCAAAATAAGTTTGCTCTACTGCTGATATGAGTAGAAATTGTTATTGTCACTTTGGAAAACAATTTGGTAGTATAAAAAGGAACAGACCCTGAGGACCAGCACTGCTAGATCCTATAGTAGTACCATATTTTTGTTAAGGAATCTCTATATTGTTTTTCATAATGGCTGCATTAATTTACATTTACACAAGCAGTGGATAAGAGCTCCTTTTTCTCCACATCCTTGATAGTATTTGTCATTTTTTGTTTCCAAAGTTTAATTATTGTAAATGGTGCTTCTATTAATATTTTATGATAAGTTTTGATAAATATATGAATGCATTTATATCAGGGTGGGCAATTGTGTCACATTACATGCATAACTAGATAGCTATACAGATTTGCACACAAAACGTTCTAATTTATACTCCTACCAGCAGCGAAAAGCTGAAGAGGACATTTCCATTTGCATCCACTGACCCTTTACCTTCTCTACTTTGTTATTTCTTCTTAACTTCAGTAAACTAATGTAAGATATTAGTACTTTATTTTCTCAAAGTAGTAATCTTATAAAAATTTCTGCAGGTTTGGAATAAATATCATTTTTCTTCTCTCTAAAGCACTTATTTTAACATTTCTTGCAAGGCAGACTTACTGGCAACAAATTTTCTCAATTGTTGTGTGTCTTAAAGTTTTTACTTTTCCTTTCTTTTTACACAAATTTCACACCATACGCCCCATGTAAGACACACATTTCATGCAAAGTGCAACAGTGACAGATATAGCTTAGATATTATGAGATAATCTCAGTCAACGTGCAAGAGTGGGGGAAACTTATCATACAGCATGCACCTAGTTGCAAAAACAGTCACATACAATGTAAAAGAGTTAAACACACATTTCACATGACATGCTGTAAGTTAGAGACACATTTCACACAATGTGCAACAGTGATGGACATACCTCATTCACAAATGCAACAATTTTTTTAGACATAATGCTATTGCAAGCCTAATAGACTATAACATAGTGTAAAACAAATTTTTAATGTCCTGGGAAACCAAAAAAAAAAAAATAGTGTGACTAGTATAGTGATATTTGCTTTATTACAGTGATCTGGAACAGAACTTGCAAGATCTCTGAGGTATGCTTATATTTTTCCATTCCCCTTCTTTTTTGTTTTTAATTTCAAGAAGGTAACATTGGGAAAATCAAACTAAAGCAGTTTCTGTATTATGTATGCTTATATTTTATATTATAATCTTCAGGAACATCATACAGATAAATCTCAAAGACTATATATTTTACCTAAAGAAGATAATTGCTTTTTCAAAAAGATAATTGCTTTTTTTGAATAAGAATTCTAAGGCCTAGTTTATTTCTAACAATGAAGATATTCACTAAGCATTCTGAGACAAGAAAGATAAATTACAGGAAAATCAGTAAAAATTAGAGTGTTTATATTATCAGTATAGAAGACATAATTGCAACATAAAAAAAATTTGAAAAGAAATTCAAATAAGAGTTTTTCTCCAAATTAGATGAATGGATGAGATTGCTCTATGCCCAGCAGACTTATCTTCACGACTGTTTCATGATCATCACATGATGATTAGTTTGAGACTCTTGTGTTTCTATACAAAATTTTGTTACCCATCCACATGGTATTTTTTTTTAAGTACATTATTTGCTTACTTTATTTTGACTAACAAAAATGTAAATCACCCAAGTTCTTTGCATACTTGTTGAGCATGAAGCAATTGACTTTGAATTTGGGAGAAAATATGCCACCTGTTTGACACAAATTCTGTTAGTTTGTATAAGAGTCTTTCTGTTTTTCTTTCGTTAATGTCTACAACATAAATTTCTATAAATAGTTGTTCTTTAGGTAATAAAATAATATAAGTGGGTAAATTTTTTAATTTTTATCATACTTTCAAATAAAAGATTTTTATTACAAAATTGTAATATATTGAAGGAAGAAAAAAATAATAGCGTAAAAGGAGGGCCACTGGTGCTACCTGACTGCAATAGTAACTAACTGGATTATTTAATTTAGTAAAATGTATCACAGTTAATAAGATTGAATATAGATCTATTTTTGTATTATTTTTCTTCTATTTATTCAGTCTACTTTTTATTCTGTTCCTTTTCATTTATCTTTTTGAATTCTTTGTCTAAGAATTTCATTTCATTTTTAATTTTTGTTTTTGGTTATATAAACATAAATTTTTGTGTTGTTTTTGGGATTTGATATGCATTCATAACTTTTTACAGTCTACTTAACATTAATATTGTGTCACTTTACATAAAACATGGACTATTTTTAACCATATAAATCTATTTCCATCTTCTGTGGCCTTAAAAAATGTAGTAGATAAGTCTGTTGCTGGTTTCAAATATCTTCTCTCACTTTATAACTTATCTTTTCATTTTAATAAAAGCATTGTCTTTATTTCAATATGTCATATATTTTAATGTTTTTATATGTAATATTTTTGTGTCCTAGTTAAGATTCATTCTTAACACAAATGTAATTGTTACATGCTCATATTATGCATATAATCATGTTATATTTTTTCTTTCACATATAGACTTATAATCTGCTTATTGTCCTTGACTTTGTCATGAAAAAATAAAAATAAAAAATAAATAGATAATGTTTTCTGTATAAATATCAAATTCTTTATTGAACTTTTACTGAACCAGATATTTTACTTGGAACAAATGTCATTAGCTCTGTTCTGCAAGTTTGGTTTGTTTTAAATAATGTAAACATATGTACTTGACTTTGCTTTAGGACATTAGTCTGTTTCATTTACTTATTTTTTTAACTTTGTGTCAATACCAATTATCTGAACTTATTTAATACATATCTTAAAATCAAGCAGAGTATGTTCAATCACTGTGTACTTTTTCAAGATTGCCTTAGTTATATTTGGCACAATATATATCCATATTTATTTTAGAATCAATTTGTACATATTTACAAAAAAATCACTTGCTGGAATTTTAAGTGGAGTTGCATCATATTTGTATAACAATTTGGGGAAAATTTCAACTTTACAATATTAATGTTAAATCAATGAACCAAGTGCATACTTACATTTAACCAGGTATTCAATAACTCCTCCCAATAGCTGCTTCATCTTTTACTTTGTGGAGACCTTACCCAGTTTTTTAGTCATGTGGTAATTATGATGTTACTCTAAATATTATAGGTTTAAACTTCATTTCTGGATTGTTCATAGTTGCTTTATAAAAATAAATTTGAATTTAAAAAGTGACCTTGTATCTAAGTTTTTTTTTAAAAAATTATCAGTTTAATTATAAGTTTACAAAGTTTCTTTAATTAACAATGAACAAATATAAAGCGCTATTGATTCAACCACCCATGTCAGATGTATTTTTCTTTATCCCTGTGCTATCATTCCAGTTGAAACTCTCATGTCACCTTATCAGCTGTACAAGCCTCTCCATTGATATCCTACATTCTCTCTGATTTTCTCTAGTCTGTCTGTGACATAGCAAACAGGCTTTCTTTTTTCAAATTCAAATTCGAGCACTATATTTTCATGTTTAAAATGTCTAATAGCATCTACTACTTTTTACAGCTGATTATATTTTCTTTCTGGATTTGTTCCTGTGAAACCTCACACTCGGCATGGGTTATGATGACTTTGCCTTCCCTGGCATACCAGTAGGATTGAAGTACAATTAACAGGATGCCCAGTTAAATGTGAATTTGAGACAAACAGCAAATATTTTTATGTATTATTTTATAACTTATGATTATATTTTTAAAGTATTTGGGTTTTTTTTGTCTCAAATTAAAGTGCTACTATGCATTTCCCCCCTAAACATGGCAGCCTTAACCCCAAATAATCTTATGAAGAACAACAATAAATCAGATGGACTTGTATGCTTGGAGGCAATTATTGGTTCAGGAATGGATCTGTGCCCTAAGATGAGACTAGATTCACCCTAGACATTTTCCTAGCTATGTCTTTATCCAAATGTATTCATTTTTCCCTATGATTTCTATCTGTAGGAGAGTATAAACCTTGACTCATCTGTGGACATCTTTGTTTTGTGAAATAAAATAAAACAGGAAAAGTTGATCTAAGAAATGGAAATAGAGAGGGGGAAAAAAGAGAGATCGAGATAGAGACAGTGGGAAAAATTACTGATGGCTTCTGTGAGTCCCCAAATTAAGCTATGGAAATAAACAAAGGCCGACATAGTGATTACAAGCAAAGGCTGTTTATTCTGAAATTGCTATAGCAAGAGAGTCAGAACCTTCATTTGCATTTTGGCAGAGACGCAAATGTAAGCAGAAAAGTTAGGAAGTTTTAAAGTTGAAAATAAAAGGGAAAGCTTCAGCTATGCCCAAATTGTACACTGTTAACATGTGAAATGTAGCAGGTTAACTAACAGCAGGAATATTATTGGTTAGGTTATTGATTAGGAGTGCATACTTGGCTTTCTCTGGTTGGTCCCAGGTTGTAACAGGGGTTAGAGTTTGACTCCTTGGACTGGCAGTAGAGGTAGCAATATGGTTTTCTGAAAATCTGATTTATAGCAGGCTGGCTTCCTGGGTTGGTGATTTTGAATAAAGGTTGCTTTCCTGGGCAGGTTGGATAAATGTTGTGGATCAGTGTTCTGTTTTTTATATATGATCTAGCTATTATTGCTTTGTATATTTAGTCTCTCACAGTCAGGTATAAATCATAGATTGTTCAGTAATGTAAATGAATAAATTATCCTTTTGTTTAATCTAGTTTGAGGTATGTTTAAGTCAGCTGCCTGAAGAACTTTGACTAATGTAGAATCTCCTCCATCCTCCCTAACCCTGGTATTGTTCTTAGCATAAAAAGGCAAATTATCAACACAGCCTGCGATTCCTTAAATAATTAGCCTCCAACTCTATAGTCTATTTTAGCATCACTCTATCAGCAATTCACAGGCATTCAATTGCCATATTGACTTTCTTTCAATTCCTATAATGAATGAAGTATTTTCCTCCCTCAGGGAATTTGCTTTTCAACTTTCCAGGATTGTTGTACACACACTCTCTTCCTTTACCCAATGCATCACTATCATTTGTAAGTTAACTTTTTCATTCTCTTGCACTTTCAAGTAAATTAACTGTTCTTCAAGGAATTTTTTGTTGACCTTTAAGACAACTTTATATTCCTGCTATACACTGTTTTATAAACTTGAACTTCTCTGATAAACACCACACCACACTTGAAATCAATATATAAACTGTTTAATTTATTAATAGATATCTATCCAACCTTTTAGGGGTGAGGCATCTTGACATTATGCTGACTACTATTTCTTACAAATAATTTACCCAAAGATGATGATCAATATCTATTCATGAATAAATAACTGAAAATTTTCCAGACATTTTCTTGAAGTGTGTTGATTCAATTATATGTCTCAAAATGTTTGGCTATGTACTGGACATCAGCACCTATAAGCATAATTGTCAGATTATCACTTATAGTGTCAGAAAATATCAGACATATTTTATTGACATAATTACTTATCAGACTGACAATGTGGAGGGCTTTGTTGGAAATATGAAAGGATATTTAACTGAGAACTGAATTATCTTCTGACTCTGTCTTCTCTGTAATGTGTATATGGTATTAATCTATAATCAGTTACCACAACTACTCCTATGTGTATGCTAGTATAACAAACCTCATATTCTGTTTTTCACACACACACACACACACACACACACACACACACACACACACACACACTCATATACATACATATTTATTCAACTTTAAACAGAAATGCCTTTTCAGATTACCAAATATGCCTGGAACACCCTGGTTCTTTTCTATTGCATTTTTGTATTACTTTATTTCATATTTTATGTTAGACAGTTTTATTTTACTAACTGTTATACATTTCTCTAGCTTATCAACAAAATTCAATAATTCAGTACTGTGACATTATACTGAAAGGGGAAAACACAAGGGGAAAGAGAGGATGGAAGGATGGAAGAAAGAAAGGAAGGGAGAGAGAAAAAAGATAATAACAAAGAGAATAACCTAGTGTTTTCTAACAAATTATGTTGAATTATAATTTACATTGAAGCAGAGAATGTATCCGATTATACATGTGGAAAAATATAATATAGACCCTGCTGATGTAATATCTTGTCTGCTATTTAGTTCTGTAGTATGAGACTTAAATTCTGTCTTATGTGCTATTATATTTATAATTCATAAACATAGTAGTTTTCATTTATATAAGTTTTTAAAAGTTGGTGCTAAAAGAATAAAAAGAACATTTTATACTTTCTTTTTTATAATGGAGAAAATCTATTTACTTGAAGTAGAACATGAACTGATCTTGACTCATAAGAAGTGACGCTATGTCAAGTGGCAAAACTGTTAGTGCTTATTGAATTTCTTAGTTGTTATCGTTAGTCATACTTAAAGTAGTCATAAGTTAATTGAAATGGAGAACAATTACTAGCAACAATTGTAATTTATATGAAGCCATAGAATTCTCTTGACAAATTCCCTTTGAGGAGTAAAAAAAAAAAAAAAGTACTTGACATTTTGCCACAGAAAAGTTAATTGCTCTCTAGTTCCAATTAGAATGATACATAATTTGAATTGCATTGCTTAATGTGTTTTTCTAAAAAATAAATAAATAAGTAAAAGACATATAACCTAAAGTGACCATGATTTAGTAGCTAATTGCCACAATACATATTAAGAGCAATAAAACTAGAAATTTTCTGCCTGGTGATGACTATAGATGTCATTAAGGGTAAGTTATTAATTTCTTTGCATGGCAAAGTTCAAAAACACCATGTGTTCTAATGTTGACTAATATTAGCTTTGGGGGAAGTTTCCTCATTAAAGGCTCAGACAGGGAGGCTTATTTAGCAGCAGCAATCAAAGTGAAAGCTCTAAAAAAGAAGAGAAAAAATCATACAGAATACAAAAATAAAATGAAATTTTATTATATTTAATGTTGATCTATTCTTTAACAGTTCCTGACTTAGCTTATTACAACATATATTGAAAGAGTAACAAAAAACTATTAAGAAAAGGCTAATAAAAGATCAGAAAGAAAATCAGTGGAGATGTGGAAAAAGGAAGACTTGACCCGGACATAAAAAATAACAGAAAACAAAATATGGTAAAGTTTTTTGAATGAAACCAGCAAACAGAAGAAAATAATACCATACTGACCCTGAGCAAGTTATGAAATTAATTACATAAAGAAAGCTTATTAAACTAATCTTTTATGCTCAAGAAAAAAATACTTTATCAAAACTAAAATAACAATTTATCAAAATGAATGATACTGATTTTAATATGGAAAATATATTTCTAGACATGTTTTCAAATTTTCTTCTCTCATAAATAGTTCAAAGCCAATATTAAGTAAAATAGCTAATGGAATAGAAAGGTGAGGTAGAGATTGGGGGAAAAGTGACCACAAATGAAGCCTTTGGACTAAAACTGTGAAAAGAGATAGCACAGATGACACTAAGGATCTGACGTGCTCATTCACTCAGAACCTGAAGGGGCAGAGTGTGACAGTGTTAGGCAAGAAGCTCCCATCTCCCCAACTCACTACTGAAGGAAGTGGCATGACTTTTTCTCCAATCCATGGCAAAGAGTGTTGACGCTGGATCTGCAAAGAAGCTAGGCAGAGTGGTTCAAAGAGCTACCTCTGAGAATGAGTCAGTCACCTTCTATCGGAGACCATGTATGAGGGAAGTTGAAACAAGAAGTATTGGGTAAAGCTAGATAGGCATGGAGTAGATTGAGATCAGGACAACCCACCCTTAACAGAAACCAGAGGTAGTATTGGCAAAAGGGAAGAGTGAATAAGAACGAGAGCTCTTGGTGGACAAGAAGACACATTTGTATAGTGAGAGAACACAGACTACTGGCTGTTCACTCTTCCCCACTCACTCTCCCCTGCAGACCATCAACTTGTATGTAATGAAAACTTGAAAGGCTTATAATACCAAATAAAAGTGGGGCCTTCCCTAAGTCATTCTGTCCAGAGCAGTGGGAGAGATTTGTCATGGCTTTCTGTGTTGAATTAAAAGCAGAGTTCAATTCTACTTTTTATGATAGTTTAATTTGCTTATTTTTAGTAAATTTCAAATAATTTTATCTCTAACAGATTATGCAATTCACTGGAGAAAAATAATTTGTTATACATGTATAATTTTTATGCTTTATAAAAAGTAGAATATTACTCCAAAAATATTTTAATATTAAAAGATTATGTGCTTAAAATGTTAAATGTTCCAATAATATGAAGTTGTCTTCAGATGAATTACTCCTTGAGTAAATTATTATTAAGGTGATCGCAGCTTTAAGAGGAAAACAACTTTGCAATTCATTTTTCTTTGACAAAAAAATGAAAATATTTTTGGCCTGTATGTTTATATTTTTTTTTAGGAAATGAACATATACAAAGTATGCGAACACTGCCTTGGTGAATTTATTAGTTCAATAACATCCGAGCAATGGTATGTAGAACATAATCAATCTCCAAAGTTATTGATAGTAACTTTGTCTTCTGCAAATCATATTCAAAGATCACAGTACAGACACAATCCTACTTCAATTTTTTTTGTGTTACATACTTTATTTTGTAAGCTTTTGTTTAAATAAGTAAAGTTTAACTATATTCAGATTAATTAACAAACATTATCTTTTTAAAATAAGCTTAACTTTCTGTTAGGAAATACAGGATGAACATTTCTAGTGGATGAATTTAGTTTAACCCTCAAAAAGAAGATATCATAATATTGACAATGACAAATTATTCTTAATATTAAACATAGAGGTAGGTAAAGAAAGAAGTATGCAGGCCAGGCTCGGTGGCTCAGCCTGTAGTTCCAGCGCTTTGGGAGGCCGAGGTGAGTGGATTGCCTGAGCCCGCGGGTTCGAGACCTGCCTGGGCAACTTGGCGAGACCTCATCTCTACAATAAATTAGCCGGGCATGGTAGTGCGCGCCTGTAGTTCCAGCTACTTGGAAGACTGAGGCGGAAGGCTCGCCGGAGCCCAGCAGATCAAGGCTGCGGTGGCTGGGAGCGGCCACTGCACTCCAGTCTGGATAACAAAGTGAGACTCCAACTCAAAAAAAAAAAAAGAAAAGAAAAGAAACAAATATACAAAATAAATAACTTTCCTGCCTACTGCATACATATTTTTCATAAGATGCTTGAATTGTTATTTCATTGAGATTATTTTCAAAACAAAATACTTCTTTTATTCATTTTTATTTTAAAGATGTGGAGTATAATTCAGGGTTAGGTATACAAATGATCATTGAACAGGCAAAGTTTGGTCTTCACTTTGGTCCCCACTTTGCCTGGTTTGAGATCAGGTACCCTTACTGATGAAGTGGCCCCCCGCCCCACCAGTTTCCCACTACAGCCAATTCCTTTCTTATAGTATTATGATAATTGTTCAGGGTCCACTTATGAGTGAGAACATGTGGTACTCAGTTCTTTGCTTCTATGATAGATCACTCAGTATTATAGAACCTAAAGTCCATCCAAGTTGCTCTGAAGTTCATAACTTTGCCCCTCTTCATAGCTGTGTAATAAATATTCCACCATGTATATGTACCACTTTTTAAAAATTCAGTCTATTTTAATGGGCAGTATAGCTTGTGTTTCTGCTACTGTAAATGATGCTGCAATAAAATATGCATGTGCAGGTATCGTTTTTATAAAGTGATTTGAGTTCCTCTGGGTATATTCACAGAGTGGGGATTACTGGGTTGTATGAAAGGTCAATTTTTAGATCTTTTAGGAATTGCCACACTGTTTTCCACAGAAGTTTTAGTAGTTTACAATCCCACCAACAATCTAGAAGTATTCCTTTTTCTCCACATCCTCTCTAGCAGCTGTTGCTTTTTGAGTTATTGATGAATGAAGATGGCCATCCCGACTGGACTTAGGTGGTATCTCAGTGTGGTTGACCTCTGCTGCCTCCTCCTGAGAGATTCCCAGGAATGACTAACAATTCTGCACACGAGGGGCTCCAATCTCAAGGCAATGGTGGGTTGCAGCCACCTCCAGAGGGGATCCCTGGGTGCCTGATCCTGAGTCTCCCCTCTGACAGACTTTAACTTCCCCAGCTGTACTCACCCACTCATGCAGATTGTCTTTATGGACACTTGCCCTTGCAGAGACTTCCACACTCTCATCAGGTCTACCAACATCTTGCCCCTGCATCAAGAAAATACTTCTAAGTACATAATTTATTTTAATTGTCTTCTATTTAAGGATAAATATTTATTCAAAATGTTCATGACTTTGTCTTATCTATACCTCTCTATTAACTCTAGTAATTCTAATAAAATTGGTAGGTTGAAGCAAATGAACAAACACACAAGATAAAATATGAGGAAACCTACCACTTTTTTTTTCCATTTTAGAGTAGTAGTCAGATTCTGAATTAACCATAAATGATAACACAGACTTACTGAAAGAGAAAACAACATATAGTACATGCAATTTTAAGTTGAAAAAACACACTCAACATTAACTTTGTTCAGTATGACCCTCCAAAGCAAATCAGAAAAACAATTATAGGTGTTAATCTGTATTAAAGAAATGATTATTAAAAAGTGTTTTTTGTTTATTGATAAACATTTTGCACTGAGTATAATAATATGTTAGCTATAAATATGAAGATTGGCATAGAGCATAAGATTTACTATTTAAGATATAAATATATGTCCCATAATCTAGCAAATTATTGCTTATAGGTTAAAGAGTTAATTTTCAAATCATAAAGTTACTATATCTAATTTATTAGATAAGAAAGAAGAACAGAAAAGATGGGAAAATACCAGGATACATCTTAAAAAATAAGTGTTTTTGATATGGAAGGTGTGTGTGCATTCGTGAAAAATATAGTGAGAGAATGAGTGAGAGGGAGGGAGCGAGAGAAACAGAAAGAAATGAAGAGAACTGGTTTATACTATGTGGGTCTGTTTTGTTTTAATATGAGTTTTGGTGAAAGTATTTTCAAAACCCATGATTTAAAAGTGACTTAAAAGAGTAATTAAAGAAATTTTTCTGGGATTGTTTTTCAGAAATAAGAATTTGTTTGCATATGTTACATTCTTCTCTGCAGATGTTTTATGTTTTAAAAAGTGACAATTTTGTGCCCCTATTGTTGAAGAGGTCAACTTCTTTGAAATAAGCAGAAAATCTTGGTGACCTCTTTTGGCCTCTTACTGTTGTGCTTCTATGATTCTAACTCCATCTTTACATTAGAAAAGTAATGAATATTCAGATAATTAAATACTTAAAATTAGATCCTTTTGGCAGAGAAGTAAAAAAAATTGACCTTTATTTTTCAGCATAAAATGGTAAGAAACAGCTGGAAAAATATTAACATTAAAAGGAGAAATTTTACATACATTTTGATCCCAATGGTTCTATATTAGTTCTATATTAGTCAAATGTCATCAAAGTATAAACACCAAGCATGACATCCTCAGTGAAGAGCAGAGAGTTTTGCTACTTAAAATGGTTTAATTCTTCCACAGGTACATGGCTCTGAATTTTTTCTTTTGTTTAGAACTTATAATAATTTAGTGTAAATGTAGGTAACTTACTGTGAGTATATAACTGTAATATGCCTTTATTTTTCCCAAGAAGCTAAAAGTATAATCTCCCATTGTCTAGTTCAGAATCTGTACTTTGAGAAACTTATCAATATATTAGCCCTTTTCCTGGAAAATCATTAATGTCTTACAGTCTTAAATATTATTATAGTCTTGTAATGTTAAAATATTTTATGATGTTTAAAAGAACAAGATAATTCCATTAAAATAAACTGCAAACAATATGGCCAAATAGAAAAACATATTTTGTAATGATACAAATTCTTAGTAAAAGTAATTAATTAAATGCTAGAAAACAAGAAAGATACAGGGCATAGTAGAATATAAAGAATATACAAGGCCATAAAAGCATATACTCACTAAAATCCTAGTTAGACCACTATGCTTGGATACATAGCAGCTATAAAAACCTTCAGAACTCTGACAAAGAAATCAAGTAATGCTTAGCACAATAAGAAAGAAACAAAGCAAATGTCTCTTCTGGTGAATAACAGTTTTGTAAGAAAGCTTTTTCCATTAAGGCCTAGATCTACATATTGAGTAGTGAGAATTTTAAAAGCCATGTTTTGCAGTTAGAAAAATCTATGTTCAAATGAGGATAGAAATACATTAATTGTTATCTTACAAGGGAGCTCAGTTGAATAATATACCTTGAAAGTCCATAGCAGAGATAAAGCAACACTTTGAAACTGAAATATATTCCTATACTTTTTTCATTGCTGATTATTATTATTATTATTATTATTGGCATTTTACCCCTCAATAATTAAATATATTATACAAATTCCACCTGGATTCTGGTTTGTCAGTGTTACTTTTTTTTTTTTTGAGTTGGAGTCTCACTCTGTCGCCCAGACTGGAGTGCAGTGGCCGCTTCTGGCCACCGCAGCCTCGACCTGCTGGGCTCCGGCGATCCTTCCGCCTCAGCCTTCCAAGTAGCCGGAATTACAGGCATGCACTACCACGCCCGGCTGATTTTTTTATTTATTGTAGAGATGAGGTCTCGCTGCCCAGGCGGGTCTCGAACCCGCGGGCTCAGGCAATCCACTCACCTCAGCCTCCCAAAGGCGCGGGATTACAGGCTGAGCCACCGAGCCCGGCTTGTGTTACTTTTTTTTTTTTGAAAACTTCCCAAGGCCTGAAAATATTATTAATAATAAACCAGATACAATTAGAATATTGTCCTTTTATGTTTACTTTGTTTAAAAAAGAAACAAATTAAAAATTAGAAATTGCTAGTTGGAAATTGAATTAAAAACATCCATCAAAAAAAAAAAAGAAAGAAAAGAAAATTCTGAAGAGTGAAACTGTTTTTATAAGGTTTATCCCAAGATTCCAATTTTTATTAAACTTAACCACTATAGATTCTGCTCTGGGAGTTGATCTTTATGTGCAATATGGGAAATATTTTTAAAAAATGACTGGAAACCTAGACAGTTAAATGAAACGATGTTTTTTTCCTTGAAAGTTATAGAAAAATTTCTTTTTTTTTCCAGTCTATGAAGATATTTAGATCCCCTTTTCTTTATTCATTTATTTTTGCCTCCCAACATGTGGTTTCACAGTATGCTTGTTAGTGTAGAAAGATGTCTTTGATACACTCATTCAGGGATATGAGGGGAGAGTCTTTAATTAAGAACCAAATATAAACAGTCTGTCTGTCAATATTTGAGGTGCACTATTCAGAAGAGCTCATAATTAGGTCCCTAGGGAACATGAAGCATTATGCCTTTCTTTTCCAAAAAACATTATACTCACCTAATTTTTTTCTGTCCATTTTCAATATTTGTATTACTTTCCACAATGTAGCATTGGACTTCGAACATTTTCAATCCTTTCTAAATGTTTGCCTTTTGTCTTTTCTTTCTTCATAGTAAGTATCCCACTGTAAACAGATGTACAAACCTCTCCAATTAGTAAATGAATAGGTACCATCTAGTTTCCTGGACTAAAGATAAAACTGAAAAGCCTCAGCGTAAAATATACATTTTCCTTCTTGGTAATATATAATATGGTTTAACGACACATTTTTAAAAAGACTTATCAACATAGTCTGAAATGAATAATGTCTTTTTAAAAGTAGTTTATATTAGTTCAAAATCTAAAGCAAAATTCAAGATGAAATTTTCATTTAAACTGTATATATTTTTCCCCTGAGGTTCTTTTTTTTTTTTTTTTAATTGTATGTGTGTCACTGCCAATATAATGCTTAAAACTGTTATCGCTTCTGGGAATAACAGCATAAACGCTGATGACCTGGAATGCCTTTAAGCCATTACACTAAGCCAGCAATTGCTAGTTCAGCAGAGCTTTCAAAATATGTTTCTGTTACACTTCTGTATACATCACATACTTGTGGATATTGGATGGTTGACCCTTCTGTAACTAATACATTACTGTCCTGAAGATATTAAATTGAAGTTATAAAAAATTATGCCTACCCCACACATGAAAAACAAGAAATAAGCCAGTTACCTTTTGCTCATTTCCCACATCTATGTCCTCAAATATCTATTCCTCAAATTATTCCTCAAATATCTAACACATTGTATCATGAGAATTATTTTTGTGAGCTATAAATAAAGTTGACTTCAGAAAACTTCTAGCTATCCTCCTGCCTTGGCCTCCCAGTAACTAGGACCACAAGCACATGCCACCACACACGATTAACTTTATTTACTTATTTTTATAGACAAGGTCTTGTTATGCTGTCCAAGGTGGATTCAAACTTCTGTTCTCTAGCAATCCTCCTGTCTTGGCTTCCCAAAGCACTGAATTATGGACATGAGCCACTGCACCTGACTTTGCTTCTTATGTTTTAGTTAAGAAATCCATGACTTTTCCTCATTTACAGCCTTTTTGAACTCTACAATATTCCTCCCAACATAACAATTTTCACTTTAAGCTAAGGATTTTCTTTTTTGTTTTTCTCTGTTGGCTAACTGTTCTCTCAGACTTTTTTCTGACTCTATTCTTCCCACAAAATTATTTTCATTCTATGTATAAATGTGTCCTATTGTCATTGTATTACTACATCTCACGTCAATGCCCACATTTCCATAATGCTGATTTTCAGTTCAAAGCATCTTACAATCTAATATTTATCATCATCTTTAGAAAATCTCTTAAATTCTAATTCTGCATTCCCAAATCTCTTGTGAAAATCTGTGTGATTTTATTCAATAGGATCATACTCTCTTGTCATATGGAAAGAAATCATACAGTCACTTATATCTTATTTGTTTTACTCTGTGTAAATTATTAACCACATTTGACTGAATCTACCTTTTTAGACAATTCCTACTTTTTTTATTCTGTGTTCACACTGCTACCATCCTCAGTCAAATGACCAGTTTATTTTATTTTTCTCTCATGTGTTTGTCTTCTATAGGTATATATCACACTTTTCTTCAAGGTATATTAACAAAGATCAGTTAACTTCTTTTCACTTCCTAAATAATGGACACATTTATCTTCTGCTTCACCTCTGGAACTGAGTGAAAGATTATCCAGAAGCACATGGTTATGTGAGGAAGAAGTAGATTCCTGAAAGTAAATCAAATTTTGTTATATAAAAAAGTAAGCAAAAAATAAATTCCTAGTAGGCACTGAACAATGGATAATATTGCTGTCCTAGTGCCTGTCACAGTTATTGGGAAATGAAATTTAACTAAATATAATAAACTAAAACCAAAAATAACTGGCTAACATTTTCTGACTTGTAAGCTCTCTGGGTAATGAGTATGGTCTTTAATAATGACATTGAAGAAACACATGCTTGAGATATTTTATGAACTTGTAATTTTTTTAAATAGCAAATCATACAAAATGTGTGAAATTTTTTGTCTTTAAAAGCTTCCACTTTAGCCGGGCTCAGTGACTCAGCCTGTAATCCGGGCCTTTGGGAGGCTGAGGTGAGTCGATTGCCTGAGCCCGCGGGTTCGAGACCTGCCTGGGCAGCGAGACCTCATCTCTACAATAAATCAAAAAATCAGCCGGGCGTGGTGGTGCATGCCTGTAATTCTGGCTATTTGGAAGGCTGAAGCAGAAGGATCGCTGGAGGCCAGCAGGTCGAGGCTGCGGTGGCCGGGAGCGGCCACTGCACTTCAGTCTGGGCGACAGAGTGAGATTCCAACTCAAAAAAAAAAAAAAAAAGCTTCCACTTCTATTTTGTGATTCTTGAAAAGTAGTATAGCTGAGCAAATGTGAATAGTGTATTATTTTACTCTGGATTCCCCTTATGCATACGCTACTTGACACAAGTTTAACTCTTCCTTTAACTCTTTCTACAGGGATTGCTTGGCGCTGTCATCCCAGTAGATTCTGATTATTGCTGGTCATTTAAATACTTTTTACTGGGGTTTACAATGAGTACTCTATTATAGCAAAGCATCCAGTCATAAAAAACTAAAGGAATAATGTATATTGCTAAAGGAGTAATGTATATTACTAGTTGAGGTATATGTCAGCACTGTCTTTTATTAAATTATGTATATTTAAAAGTTGTAGGTTACAAGTAAGGAGTAAGGATTTGCTACAAAAGTAGGTTGCAAGCATGTGAAATCTGGGCTTCTACCTGACCCTTTCTCCCATTAATAGTAGATCAGACACGCTGTGAGTTGCTATGTACCATCATTTCTCCTCCCTCTCTCCTTCCTCTAGCAACTCCCAGCATCTATCAATCCCACTCTTGTGCTAGTGTGACTGGTGTTCAGGATTCATTTAGGAGTAAGACCAGGTGGTATTCAGTTCTTTGTTACTGTGATTGTCCACTTAGTATCATGGTCTCCAACTGCTTTCAAGTTGCTGTGAAGGCCATGATTTTGTTCTTTATGGCTGTATAGTATTCCATCAAGTATATTCAATATAACACATTTTCTTTATCCAGTCTTCTTTCGATAGGCATCTGGGTTGGCTCCATTTTTTGCTACTGTGAATAGTACCACAATAAACATACATGTGCCAGTAGGTGTCTTTTTTGGTAGAGTGATGTTCCTCTGAAAATATTCCCAGAAGAGGGATTGCAGGATTGTATGGAAGTTCAATAATTAGTTCTATTAGAAATCACCACACTGTTTTCCACAGAGGTCGAAACTAGCTTATATTCTCACCAACCATGTAAAAGTGTTTCCTTTTCTTTGCAGCTGTGCCAGCATCTCTTGTTTTTTGACTTATTAATGACAGTCATCCTTACCAGTATTAAATGGTATCTCATTGTAGTTTTAATTTGCATTTCTCTGATGGTGATTGAGGCTGAGAATTTTTCATATGTTTGTTGGCTGCTTGTAGGTCTTTCTTTGAGAAGTGTCTGTGCATGTCCTTTGCTGACCTTTTTTTTCCCTTCAGTTTGTTGAGTTTCCTATAGATAATGGATGTTAGGCCTTTGACAGATGCATAACTCGCAAATATGTTTTTTTCCCATTCTGTAAGTTGTCTATACTCTCTTGATGGTTTCTTTTGCCTGAGAAAAAGCATTTCAGTTTGATAGGGTCCCACCTGTCTATCTTAGCTTTTGTTGCAACTGCTTCTGAAGTCTTAGTCATGGGTTCATTGTCATCTCCAATGTCCAGAAGGTGTTCTCTAGATTTTCTTCTAAGATTTTTATAGTATGAGGTTTTACATTTAAGTCCTTGATCCATTTTGAATGGATTTGCATATATTGTGATAGGTAGAGATTTAGTTTCATTCTTTAGCATGTGGCTAGCCAGTTTTCTCAGCACTACTTGCTAAATATGACTTCCCTTGGCATTTTCACTCCTGTTTTCATCATGGCCATATCATTACTTTGTCATTATTGTCATTACAAAAGCACCTTTTCCCCCATACTCCTCTGCAGTAAGTAGTGTTTTTAGTAAATCTTGGATATCACTTAAGTTTTCCAGCTAGTAATTTGTTTATTTCCTCATATTGTAACTTCCATAAAGGAACTTTTGGTAGGACTTGCCTACATATCTCAGATAAATATATGAGGATAGCTTTTAATTATTGTTTTTCTTTTGGATTTACTTCTGTGTAAGTTAGAACGTTTCACCTTAATTTTAATATATATCAGGCCATGTTTCAGTCTTAAGCTATATAATGACAATTAATTTTATCATCCTGTATATAGCTCTTGCCAAGCAAATTTATACAAGAGGGGACAAAAAGAAATTGGAATTATCTTTTGGGTAGTAGGCTCTTGCTAGAACAGGCAACCCCTGCCAGGCAAGTCTTCTAGGAATCTATCGACATCAGTGTACCAGTCAGCACTGTTGTGAGAGGCTGCGTTCTCAAGAAACATCCTGAGTTGTGGCAAACAGATGACTGGTTCTTTACATGACAGTACACCTGCCCACACTGCACTGAATTTTCAGCACTTTTGGACCAAAAACAGTATGACCCCAGTGTTCCACCCTTCCTATTCACCTGATCTTTCCCTGAGTGACTTTCTTGTTGTTTTCTTGGATGAAAAAATCCTCAAAGGGGAACGTGTTGCTGATGTGGAGGAGATGAAACAAAAAACAGCAGAAACGCTAAAAGCCATCAAAATTGATGAGTTCAAAGATTGCTTTGAGCAGTGAAAAAGTTGTTGAAATGGGTGCATCACATAAAATGGAGATTACTTTGAAGGTGACTGATGATCCGACATATAATAAGTATACAATTCTTCAGAAGTGTTTTATTGAGGTCCCCCCTCATATTTACTTACAAACTTACTTAGAAAAAGAAAAAGAAATCTCATATATATATATATATGAAACAGAGAGAGAGAGAAAGGGCTAAGTGCAAGGTCCTGGTCTTTATTTTGACAATAAACTCAATGAGGGAAGAAATCAAGTTAAGGCCTATGCGTTGCTCCATGTTGTCTAAGAATGACCTTTGCCATTACTGAGGTCATAACACAATGCATGAGACCAATACTAATTAAAAACAAATATAAAAATGTGCTTGTCTGAGAAGCTCATAATGCAATTAATCCTATTTTAGGAATAATTTACTCAGTCAAAGAGAATAGGAAAATCTTCCCTGAAAATCTGAGCCTGCATATCAGACAGTGAGGATGTATAATTTTAATCTAGATGAAAGAAAAGATAATATTAAGCAATTGAGAGATGTGTTAGATATTGGGAGACTGAAAGGGTGCAAATGAACATGACAAGCAATCGAGGGAGATGTCTATCTGACAAATGACAGTAGCTTGGACTAGCAGAGGATGGTTTGGAGAATTTTGAGGAGTGGATGGATTTTAATGATCATTTTGGAGCTAGATGGCAGAGATTTTATGCCTCACAAAAATACTGATAGGAAAGCACTCTTTACTCTCCTTAACTCAGTCCTTTGGAAACTGGTAAATCAATATCCCTTCTCTGGTCATTATTTTTCCTTACTCATCTCCATATCAATCAACTGATTTAAAGGTTTGTGTTTTACTGTGAAATGTTTACTTCTTGATACTTTAATGTTTTTCTTAAAGCCTAAAGAGATTTATTCTTGGTAATTGTTCAACATTCATTGAACTGAATTTAATGTTATTTTATTTTTTAATCAAAAAGACTGCCTAACTTTACTATTGTCCAAAGAATTGGAAAGAAACAAGGAAATTATCTGTGCATCTAGAGTACATGCCACAAATATAGGTAACAAGGAATTTGGGTTATGAGCATATGTTTTGATAACAGTATAGTCAATCCCCTAAACCCTATCAGGTCTTAGAAACAACACAATAACATTCAACAAATCATGTAGACATTACATGGCTTGACTACCTTTTACCAGCTGGCACTATTTGTTGCCTAGTATATTCAAATCATATTAAATCGCAAGATATTTTCTTATTTTACATATATTTCATTCAAAAGTTTCTTGGATTATTTTAGAAAGAATGCCTTTATAGTTCTTTTTTTTTTTTTTTTTTGAGTTGGAGTCTCACACTGTCGCCCAGACTGGAGCACAGTGGCCGCTCCCGGTCACCGCTGCCTCGACCTGCTGGACTCCAGAGATCCTTCTGCCTTATCCTTCCAAGTAGCTGGAACTACAGGCATGCACTACCATGCCTGGCTGATTTTTGATTTATTGTAGAGATGAGGTCTCGCCAAGTTGCCCAGGCGGGTCTTGAGGGCTCAGGCAATCCACTGACTTCAGTCTCCCAATGGTGCGGGATTACAGGCTGACCCACCGAGCCCGGCTATAGTTCAAGTACTAAATGAAGTTTCAAAATGTTCACATTACTAAAGGATATGTTAAAGGTAGTACTAAACCCACATTGTAAAGTTAATGAATTTGTATATGAAGGCACTCAAGACTAAAATTTTGATGAGAAAGACCTTGACAACTTAAAATATTGTCCAAACCGTGACACTCTTGTTTCTTATACTTATGTAAAAAGTCATTAAAAGCTAGAATAAATATTACTATTTATGTTTTGCCAAACCATATCTAAGAAAAATGATAAATGTTTGTTTTTTAAAAGTACAAATTTCAACCATACATTTAGACAGTTTCTTGAAGTCTTGCATTTTAATGATAGTTTAAATGTACTGCTGCCTGATACCAAAAGAGAAGCTGACATACTAACTGGCATTTTCTTACTCAAGGATTGCAAAATTCACAGAAATTATGGAATCCAGCTGGTCTCCGTGGCTCAGCCTGTAATCCTGCGCCTTTGGGAGGCTGAGGTGAGTGGATTGCCTGAACCCGCCGGTTCGAGACCCACCTGGGCAGCGAGACCTAATCTCTACAATAAATCAAAAAATCAGCCAGGCGTGGTAGCGCGTGCCTGTAATTCGGCTACTTGGAAGGTTGAGGTGGAAGGATCGCCGGAGCCCAGCAGGTCGAGGCTGCGGTGGCCGGGAGCGGCCACTGCACTCCAGTCTGGGTGACAGAGTAAGACTCCAACTCAAAAAAGAAGGAAAAAAAAAAATTCAACCCCAACATTTTAACTGATTTTTTCTTTTCTTTTTTGAGTCGGAGTCTCACTCTGTCGCCCAGACTGGAGTGCAGTGGCCGCTCCCAGCCACCGCAGCCTCCACCTGCTGGGCTCCAGCGATCCTTCCGCCTCAGCCTTCCGAGTAGCCGGAATTACAGGCGCGCGCTACCACGCCTGGCTGAGTTTTTGATTTATTGTAGGATGAGGTCTCGCTGCCCAGGCGGGTCTTGAACCCGTGGGCTCAGGCAATCCACTCACCTCAGCCTCCCAAAGGTGCGGGATTACAGGCTGAGCCACCGAGTCTGGCTTTTTCCTTTTATTTTTAAATGAATGCTATAATATAACAGGTTCTTGTAGAATCCACAATCTCAAAAATATCTTTGCCATTTTTTCTAAGTTGAAGCATCTAAAATTTACTGGATTATGTTCTCTTCTGTCAATTTCTAGTTGCAAGCACTCAAGTCGCTTATAAAGAAAGCAGCCATGAGGGTCAAGAGATGGTGGTCATTTCCCAGAAATTGAATTCATACTAGCCTGAAGATATATTCTCGTATTGCCAATTACTAGCTGTTTAAAGTTGGGAAAACTTTTTTTTTTCCTAGCACTTCAGTATTCTGTTCTCTAAAATGCAGAAAATATTTAGCTTGAAGTGTTGTTGTGAGGATTAGAGGTAATTTATTTTAATGCACTTAGCAAACTTCTTGGCTATAAGAAAGTACTCAATACATGCTTGACATATATATTTAATTTGCTTTCTTAAGAAACTCTTCCACCTTGGAAATCACTCACAGTTTTATTGCCATTTTGGGGAAAATTTAATAATATATGTATATGATGGAAGAATCCATATTAGTAGCTGTCTTCATTTTAAGCACAACTAATTGCAAAAGATCATGAATAATATTGCTAGTCAGAAAACAGTATGTTAATGCTCTTGTATGTATGCCATAGTGGCAGAATGTTATTTAGTATTCAGTGTTGGGATGACAGCTGTGGGGATTACTGAAAAAAAAATTTTGAAGTTAGTGTTTCCATTTATGGCAAGTTAATTCTTCCCAAGGCTTAGGTATCTTCAAAATATCATTTTAAGGATGCATTCATTATTTTGAATGCAAGAGCAAGTGTACTTTATGTTTATACTTTTTATGTTTTAAATAAAGTGTTATATACTTCATTTTCTATCTTTAAAAACATTTTGAACATTTGATTAAGAAAAATACAAAACATATAAAATAATAAATTTAAAAAATGGAAAGATGAATATTATAAACTATCGTAATTAATTATTATTCAGCTTCAAAATTTGTTCACCTTGATTGGAATAATAGATTTTCTTGCTTGTCACATTCAGTGCAAAAAGAACTTTTTATGCTTAAAGCGTTTAATTTTCAAAATAAAGTGGCCAACTTCCTTCTTTGTCTTTGAATTTTGGAAATCATCCAAACAAAAAACAAAGAAACCTTAGATTTTATAAGTTAAACTAATGTACAATGTTCTGTTTGAAATGTAAGCTAATAGCATTTTTTTTGCCTCTCAGAGGAAGGACATGTTTTATCATGATCATTTGATGTACTTTGACATGCATTTTGAAATAATGATTTATGTTTAAGTCAATATACTTACTAAAATCATCAGACATTTCCAGGTAATATTTTTAATTATA
Source organism: Cephalopachus bancanus (assembly GCA_027257055.1). Classification (NCBI taxonomy): domain Eukaryota; kingdom Metazoa; phylum Chordata; class Mammalia; order Primates; family Tarsiidae; genus Cephalopachus; species Cephalopachus bancanus. Next base: position 6,755,210 of record JAPVLO010000068.1, on the reverse strand, counting down.
TAAAGCTGTGACTAGTTTTTTCTTCTGTTAGTTGTTACATTGAACTTTATTTCAGTATTTAGTATTTTAAGAAAGTTGAAATTTCAGAATCTATTTGGCATATTTATTTTAAGCTTATATATTTAGAGAAAAGGAAAAGATGATTTTAATTAAAGAATTTGTAACGCATTATTTGTCCTATTACTCCTTTACTTGATCCAATTTCAATATTTGTATATTTAGCATTTTTGTAAGTGCTCTTAAACAATTCCTATTGACATATACAATTCTTCACACTAAATTATATGGTCCTTAACTTTATCTCTCTTGGTAGAATTTCTAATCATAGTGACTAGATATTGTGGACATAGTAAGTGATTTAATAACTGTCATCTTCTCACTGGCTAATTTCATAAGCCTTATAGGCATATTTTGGGTTTTTTTTTACTTTTTTATTTGCTTTAATTTATAAATTATCATTATTAAAATATAACTTGCATAACATGATGCACCCATTTTAATTGTAGTCTCCTATGTGCTTTGAAAATATTTTTAATAAATAACATTTACTTATCATAACAATGAAGATATAGAATACTTTCATCATGAAAAGAAGCTCACACTGTAGTTAATCACCCATAGCTACAGTCCCAAGCAACCAAGGATTTGTTTTCTGCAACTTTATCATAATTCTGAGTATTCTAAAAGTTAATGTAAATGGAATAAAGTAGTGAATGCTACTTTAAATAAGAATTCTTTGATTAAGCACAATGCTATTAAGATTAATTTAGGTTGTTAAATGCGTCTATAATTCATTTTCATAATTCCTAAATTTGTTCCATATTTTAAATATATGAAAAGGTGTTTTCATTAATTGAAGGACATATGCTTTGTCTTTTTGTCAGCTTGGGGCTGTTATTCATTATAAACACTTGCATTTGATACATAAAGACCCTATTTTGGTATTTTCTTCGGTATGTCCTGAGTTTAAGAATTTTTTTTCTCATTTTTAACAGCGTGATTACTTTTTAAAATTGTTTTCAATGACACAAAATACTTGTACATATGGGATATAATATGGTGTTTCGATCAAATCAGTGAATATTTAGTATATTTATCACTTATACATTTATCATTTGTGTGATGAGAATATTCCAAATTTTCTCTTCCAGCTATTTTGAAACATGCAGTATGTTATGTTGGTCATAATAGCCCTACTGTACGACAGAATACCAGAAGATATTCCTCCTATTTACCTGTGAATTTGTACTGTTGGCAATCTCTTCCTCTCTCTTTCTCCCCCTTCTCCTTCCCAGCCTCTGGTAACTACTCTTCTACTCTCTACTTTTATGAATTCAACTTCTCTGAAGTCTTCATATGAGTGAGATCATGTGGTATTTGTCTTTGTGTCTAGCTTATTTCACTTAGCATAATATCCTTGAGGTTCATTCATGTTGTTACAAATGACAGAATTTCATTCTTTCTTTTTTTTTAATAGCTGAGGAGTATTCCATTATGTAAATATACCACATTTTCTTATCCATCTGTTGATAAGAACTTAAGTTGATCTTATATATTGGCTATTGTGAACAGTGCTATAATGAACAGGAAAGTCCAGATATCTCTTTGTCATATTTGATATCATATCTTTTGGCTATATATCCAGTAGTAATTGGTGGATTATATGGTAATTCTATTTTTAATTTTTTGAGAAACTTCTATGCTGTTTTCTGTAATGACAATACTAATTTACATTTCCACTAACAATGTATAATAGTTTCCCTTTCTCCCCATTTGTGCCAAAATTTGATATGAGCAGTTTTGAGAGCACCTTTTAAAGAACAATTTTTAATTTTAAGAATGTTCATGGACCATCTTGAATAATTTCTCATGCAGACTGAGAGGACATATTGATAGCACACACACAAACACACACACACACACACATACAAAAATATACCCACATATGTATGTGGAAAAAATCTTGTTTCTGGATATATAGAGAATCATTATAACTAAATTATAAACGGTGGATAACACATGATGGCACCTTTTATTTTCTTAGCTCTTTCAAAGAGCAGAGATTTATTTTTACATATGCTTATAGCATCATGAATCTTTGCTTATTTTAAGATAACTAAATTTTTCTCCTATGTCATGTTCTGGAAGGTATGCCATTTTAGCATTTACACTTTACAGATTTATACAGATTTCCAATTAACTTTTGTATATTATTTGTAATAACAATTGATATTCATATTGTTATTACATATAATATACAAAAAGGCTGAAGTAAGTTCTACCAATATTTGTTGAAAACACTTAGTCATTTGTCAATTATCAATTAAGCATACATTGTGGGTCTATTCTTTCTAAACCATTTAGCCTATTATGATGATCTATGTCTGTCCTTATACCAAAGACATACTACCTTGAGTACTAGAACCTCATTGTAAGTCTCGAAACTGAGTAATGTAATTACTCCAATATTTCCCTAAAGAAAACCTTTTGACTAATCTAGTTGCTGGTATTATAAATATATACATATATTTTAGAATCACTTTGTCAATTTTTACAAAATCTGCCCATGTTGGAAGAAATACAATTGACATCTTAAGAAATATTGAATACTGGAGAATGCCTTCGAAAATGATGGCATGAGAAGTTGTATAAAAATTCTCCAAAGAAGCAACCATCACTATATGTGAATACTACAATAAAAACAAAATCTGTGAAATTATCATCCACAGGAAATGACAAAACATTTATTCAAGAAAATATACTAAGCTGAGTAAGAGCAGCCAGAGTCTGTGTCACTTGAGCCAAAACCTGTTCCCTTTAGTCACAGTTCAATATGATGAACTTTCACTCTGGGTCAATGCAGACAAGAACAAGGACCTCACTTTCTATACAGGTCTCATCCCAAGGCTAGAATATTTCTTTGAAAGAGAAAGGCCACCAGTATTTTTCTTCTTTCAGCTATGCATTTCCTGGTAGACCAGGAGAAAACAGCTGAGTGTTTTAGGACTTACTTTTACTACCAATCTCCTAGTTTAAAATAAAAGCTCTAACTCAGGCATGGTAGACAAATAATGCTAAAGTGCCAATTTCCTTCTTACCTTCTCATTTGTAGGTTGAAGGTCTCTTGCTGAAATAAAAAAGTCAAGAAATTTATGACTCCAATCCAGAATTCTGCTTAGAAAACAGAACTGTCACTCCAAAACAGGTGTGTCACTGACTTCAGGCCCAGCTTTGGAATAGAGGCAAAGAGATTTTTCCTGGAGTTGGGGGGCAGGCTTAAAAACCTTGAGCCCCAATGTTCTCACTAAGGAAATGGTATTCATTTGAAAAAGACCATGGGGAAACTAAGAACTAAAGATGTTGTAGAAAGCAATAAATCTTTGGTTGATAAGTAATAAAAATGAGGTCAACAGACACATGAGAGTAACAAAACTAAGCCAGAATTATCTAGAAGCTTAATAGAGACATCCAGAAAAGAGACAGTTGAGAAGAACCCTCCTGGGGTTGGAAAAGGGATCAAGAACAGAATAGGCTTAGTATTTATGTATGCAAACGAACTTGGATTTATTTGGATCATATTGTGAACCTATTTATGCCCACAGAATATCATCATCAGCATCATTAGCATCATCATTAAAAGCAATAGAACAACCAGCTGAAAATTATTAAATTAGTTGTAGCTAACCACTGGTTGTAATAACTAGCTTTACAGAGGACAGACAGTTTTACAGAGATATCTGACAAAGAAACAGCCAAAAGGGTCCTGCTGAAACCACTGACATCTAGGGTAATTGTGTACATGCAAATGGCTTTGTTTTCTGAGGAAGAACATCAGAAGCTATCTATTTTGGAGTAATCACTGAAATAGTTCATCCAAGTAGTTACTTGAAAGTAAAAATAATAACCAAAAATAATATGAAGACTTGGAGAGAGGAGGGACAGTATGCAAAGTACAACAAAGTAATATCTAAAAGGTCCATCTGTCAAAAAATGTAATACAATAAAAAATAATGCAATAAAACAAAACAAAAAAGAATCATATAAAAGAAAAAAGAAACAGGCAATAATAACTGTTGTATTTAAGGTCTAAGAGTCAAATTTAATAAATGCATAGGTATTTCAGAAAAGCTATCATATTTAAGTTAAAATAATCAAAAGGAGTCATACTTAAGGAAGTAAAGAAAGGTATAAGGGCAACATATAGCTAAATAAAGTTTTTCAATGAAGAGTTAGAAACAATTAAACAAATGAAATAAATTGAAATTCCATATTGAGAAAAATTTAAAATAGTAAAAAATTTAACAAATTACTAGAAAGCACTGCTAGTAGAATGAACTGGTAGAAGAGAGAATCAGCAAAAGTTAAGATAGATAAATAGAAACTACACAATTTTAAGAATAAAGAGAAAAACAAACCAAGAAGTATTAATCAAGTCACAGCAAAATGTAGAACTTTACTAAACACACTACTAATAAGTGTTCCTTGGCATTCCATTAAAAAAAGAAAAAACAAGCAAAAATAATAGAAAAAAAATTCAAAGATGTAAGACTGAAAATGTTATGTCTGATGAAAAACTTAGTTTATACACCTAAGAAATTAAATAATCTCCAAGTAAGGCAGAAAGATCCACACACAGATGCATCATAGAAAAAAAAAATCAAAAAGAAAGGAAAAAAAAAATCTTGAAAGCATAAAGTCAAAAATGACTGATCATATAAAAAATAACCCAATAAAATTTTCAATTGACTTCTCATGAGAAATAATAGGGCTAGTCGGGCATGATAGCTAACATACCAGCCCTACCAGCTGCTTGGAAGGCTGAGGCAGAAGGATCACTGGAGTCTAGCAGGTTGATGCTGGGGTGGCAGTGAGTGTGTCACTGAACTCCAGTCTGGGCAACAGAGTGAGACTCCAACTCAAAAAATAATAATAATAATAATAATGGAACTAAAATGCTGTGAGTTGACATACACAAAGTAAAAAGGAAGAAAAAACTGTCTACCCCAAATCTTATATTCAGAAAAATTATATTTTAAAAGTGAAGGCTATATAAAGACACAAGATTTTCTTACCAGCTGATCTTGCCTTACAAAAAATACTAAACAACATTCTTTAGAGTGCATTAAATGAACCAAGACTGATCAATTACATATAAAAGAAAAACGTAACAGAGCACTGATAAAAGTAATTGTGCAATTATAAAATACAATAAAAATGGGTGGTTTTTATAAGCTTAATGAATTTTAAAAGCAATCGTATATGTTTACCTCTGCTTTCTAAAGATGGAAAACAAAGGCTAGATGATAGGACATCTATGGTTTATTGAATATTTTAAGCCCACTGTTGAAATCTACTTTCAGAAAAGAATATTGCTTTCAAAATGTTACTGTTCTCTGACAAGATACCAGATTGTAGAAGAGTTCTGATGGAGAGGTACAAAGAGATTATTTTTGTTTTTATGACTGCTGATACAACATTTTTTCTGCAGCACATGAATAAGGGAGTCATTCCAAATTTCACATCTAATTTTTTTTGTTGTTGTTGTTGGAGTCTCACTCTGTCGCCCAGACTGGAGTGCAGTGGCCACTCCCGGCCACCGCAGCCTCGACCTGCAATCCTTCATCCTCAGCCTTCCAAGTAGCCGGAATTACAGGCACGCACTACCATGCCCGGCTGATTTTTTGATTTATTGTAGAGATGAGGTCTCGCTGCCCAGGCGGGTCTTGAACCCGTGGGCTCAGGCAATCCACTCACCTCAGCCTCCCAAAGGCGCAGGATTATAGGCTGAGCCACCGAGCCTGGCCACATCTAATTTTAAAAATACATTTTGTGAGGCTATAGATGCCATAGATAGTGATTCCTCTTGTAGATCTGGGCAAACTAAATTGAAAATCTTTGGAAATGATTGACCATTCTAGGTGCCATTAAGAACATTCATAATTTATGAGAGGAGGTCAAAATATCAATATTAATAAGAGTTTGAAAGAAGTTTAATCCTGTCCTCATAGATGACTCTGAGGGGTTCAAGACTTTCGTGGAGGATTCATTGCAGATGTGGTAGGAATAGTAAGAGAACAGGAATTAGGACTGGAAATTACTGAATTGCTGCTCTCTCATGATAAAATCTGAATGAATGAGGAATTGCTTCTTATGGATGGATGGAATCTATTCAAGAGAATTCCATCCATGGTGAAGATGCTGTGATTATTTTTTAAATGATATTAAAAGATTTAGAATATTAACTAAACTTAGTTGAAGAGCAATGGAAAAATTGGAGAGGATTCATTCCAGTTTTGAAAGAAGTTCTATTGTGAGTAGAATGCTATTAAGCAACACTGAATTCTTTAATTAAAAAAAAGAATCAAACAATGCAGCAAATGCTATTGTGACTTATTTCAAGAAATTACCACGACTCCAACCTTTATCAACCATTGTCCTGATTAGTGAGCAACCATCAACATCCAAGTAAGAAACTTCACTAGTAACAAGTTCACAACTTGCTGAAGTCTCAGATAATCACTGACTTTTTTAATGATACAATATTTTAATTAACATATGTGCTGTTGCACACTTAATAGGCTAAAGTGTAGTATAAACCTAACTTTTATATGCACTGGGGAACTAAAAAGGTTGTATGAGTAGCTTTATTGTGATATTTGTTTTATTGTGATAGTCTGCAGCCAAATGTGCAATATTTCTAAGGTATGACTGAAGGTGGAAACTTCAATACTCCAATTTTGATAATGGGTGAAACAATTAAGCAAAAGATTCAAAAATAAATATGTGTTTAAAAAACACGATAAAGTCCCTAAACCTAAAAGCAACAGAATACACATTCAATCAATAGCAACAGAATACACATTCTTCTCAAGCACACATTAAACAGGTTCTGGAATAGACCATTTAAAAAACCACAATAAATTAAAAATATATAATTATGCAAAGTATGTTTTCCAACAACAATAGCACTAAATTAGAAATCAATATCATAAAGAAATATGGGAAGTTCAAATATGTAGAAATTAAACAACACACTTACAAAATTTGTCAAGGAAGAAACCATAAAGAAAAGTAGAAAACACTCTGCGATAAATGAAATGAAAATTCAACATACCAAGACATATGAGACACCGCTAAGCAGTATTTAAAGGAAAATATGTGACTTCAAACATCTATATTAAAGAAAAAATTACAAATCCATATCATAAACTAGCAACTTAAAAAACTATTAATATAAAAGAGTAAATTAAAGCCAAAACAAAGATAAGAAAGAGAAAAAAATTAGAGCAAAGCTTAATAAAATAGAGTGAAGGCATAAAAAGCAGAGAACAGAAAAATCAAGTACACCAAAAGTTGATTTGATTGAGAAAACAAAAATAACTGATGATATTTTAACTACATTAGTCAAATAAAAATAAATAAGATTCAAATTTCTAAACTAGAGAATGAAAGAAGAGTCATCATAAAAAGACTGTAAAAAATACTATCAACAACTATGTGCCCTAAAATATACTTATTCTCAACTACATACCCCAGAATTTAAAGTGATGGTTCAAAATACTAAAACTGGCTCAAGAAGAATTAGACATTTAAATAGACATAACAATAAACATATTAAATATAGAACTTAAAAACAAAAGACCTGACTCATTTAGCTTCTCTAGTGAATTTTATTTAAAAAGTGAAGAATTGATAAAATTTTATAATAAATCCTTCCAAAATACAGATGCAGTGGGAATCCTTTCTAATACATTCTACGAGTCCAGTATTAGCCAGATAACTATGAAAGATGAGACAGTTAGGGATTGGGTAAGCAGATAGAAAGAGAGGGTCTTGAGAAGAAGCAGCACCTGCAAGAATGTCCCTGTACCACCCCTGCTATGTAACTAGCAATTGAAAATGTGGTTAACATGGTTAAGAACATTCTCTTATGCCAAAATGTTTGCTCAGAAGGGACTTTTGCAACTCAGTCGCAGGTGCAACAGCTCAATTAGATGTCCTTAACTTGACCCAAGCTCATTATAATGTCATTAACCTGATATTTGCATTGTGATTTTGCCTCCCTCCTAGTGGGCTTTTCTGTGGTACTTATGGGTAATAATTAAAATGGAGCCACTTTGGACAGGATCACACATGTGCAGTAAAAGCTGGAACCAGGAGGCAGACAGAAAAAAATAAGGGGATGGATAACATGCTAATGAGAAGAATGTCCCTAGAAAGGAGACAGAAAAACCCACAACACTCCCCAACTTCGGTAACCAATTTTTAGGTCCCCTCTCACTTCTGAGAGCTTTTCTTGCCTTTTAATAAACTCAATCACACGCACTCTTCTGAGTCCACGTCCTCATTCTTCTTGGTACTGAGACAAGAACTTGGAGGTCTAAGCTGACAACACAGTTGAAAGTTTCTGCATCATTTCTTAGAGGATCATCAGGATCAACCTCTAAGGATCCGATTATCCTCTAAGGATCATCAGGATCATCCTCTAGGATCATCAGAAAGATGAGTAAAAGTGAAACTCTCTCTCTTTACTTTCATTTCGAGGCTTCTCCTCCTCAGAATAGCTCTCTCTCACTCAAAACAAAAACCGACCTCTGACAGTCTGTTAAGAGCGAATAGCAAGGCTGCTGGTCTACAAGACGTGGAAGACAGGCTTGCTGGAGAGGACTTGGTCAGTCCCTCATCACCCTCGGGTGTTGGCCCTGTTCCTATCTAGTTTCCCTTCATGAATGACTAGTCTGTTGCATGGGACTGGACTGATGTTTGGGAGTAATTGAAGGTCTCTGGCCAAAGCTACTCCTTGGTGTTATCCAAAGGCTTCCAGGCTAACTGCAGTCCCTAACAGTCTGTTAGGACATCAGCAAAGGATTTCTGATCTTTCTTAACACATTTTATTTCTTTCAAAATTGCCGTGACTGATATCCCTTCTTTGTATTCTGTGGTATGGATATTTTTACAAATTGAAGAGATACTTTTATTAAATGAGTGCCCAGCTTGAGAGATGTGACATAGAGCAATGTTGTTTTTGCCTTTTTCTGAAAACTGGGGGAAGCAAAGAGTTAGAAAGTTGGATCTCATTATGTACCAGGCACTCTGAGACTAGAATGGGAAGTTATTTTCCCCCTAGTATCTCTCCTCATTACATGTTTTTGTTTGTTTGTTTGTTTTTTCATGTCAGGAATCACCATGATATTGCTAATGTACCAGTCTAAGAGACCTATCAGGATGTCAAGGGTTAAGCCAATACAAGTTTTTTCCCTTTTGGTGTTTTATCAGCTTTATGCCCAAAAGATCAGGTAGCCCATTTGTTTACCCTGTTAAAACCTAAATCTCAATTGTTCTGCCCCATCTGTCAGTAGAAGAACAGTTCATATGACAGGGAAAATGCCATAAAAATGTTCCACCAATTAGCAATGGTGATTTGTCAAAGACCATTGGAGGGAGATTCAGTGGACCCACACATTTTTCTCAGGCACCTTTTATGCTCCCAACTTGAACGGACATATAGAAAAAGAGGGCTTTGCTTGCAAGTCAACTATTCCCATTTTTTGTGGGTGCTGTCATTTGGCCTAAAATAAAGATGAGATATTCAGAGACCCACATGGCACCTACATACACACCTCTTCATTTAGAAACCCTTGCTCAAATTCAAGTACTCTGATACATCTTCCACACTTCAATTTAGAAAAGTGCATACAGGGAAACTAAGCTAAGATCCAGGAGATACAAATGCAGTCAAGGGTGAAGGGCTGGGGTACTATTCAGGTAACACAACTACTCCTGACAACCTGGTCACTTCTGCCACACATGGATGGAGGTCATGCTTGCATCCATGAGCAAGTGCAGACAGAGAAGTGAGAGGACACTCTCATTCTTTTAATCCTTATTTATTCATGTCTGTTGGAGAAAGGAAAAGCTGAGGGATATCTTTCTTCCTCTCTCTCCTTCCTTTCAGATGGGAACAATCTATCTGAAATATGTAATCCTCTTGAGTGCATCCCGAAACACTGGGACTTTTGTTCCTCTAATCCTGAAGAAAGAACACCTTAAATTCTTTTGCACACAGGCATGGCTGGATTATAAACTACAGGATGGGGAATCCTGAGCTCCAGAGGGAAGTAAGAATTACAATGCAATCCTGGAATTAGATCTGTTTTGTAGACTTGAGGGTAAATGGTCTGAAGTCCCCTACATGCAAGCTTTCTTTGCTCTGCAAGAAAATTTAGTTCTTTGCCAATGTAGATCGACTCAGTCCTTCTGGCAGTCCTATCCAAAGATGGTCCAAAAGGACAGGGGATTCCAACCCTAGAGACACTGCTGAGGAAAGTAATGATCCTGAGGCCATCACACTTGGCCCCTCTTGCCCCCTTATTCATATCTTTCCCATACTTCACGCCTAACACCTCTAAAAATCCACATTCTAGATGAGTTCCTGCTTTATGCATGCTCCTGCAAGCGACGCCTGATTAATGTGGTCCTAGTAAGGTACTGGTTCTCTTTTACCTATGGGACACGAGACAAATTAAAGAATATCTTGGTAAATTCTCAGATGACCCAGACAGATATATAGATCCTTTCCAAAACTTAATCCAAGTATATGTGTGCTTTCCCGAAAGAATATTATGTTAGTCTTAAGTCAAACTTTAACAAACAGGAAAAACAAACAGCCCAGCAGGCAGCAGAGAAGTTTAGAGATGAGCTTTGTATCTCATAAGGTCCCAAAGAAGGAGAGGAGACATATCTTATTGAAAAACTAGCAGTACTGTTGGAAGACCCTGAATGGGACCCCAGTGGTGACCTGGGAAAATGAGGAGAAAAAACTTTCAGTTGTGCATATTAGAGGATTTGAGAAGGATTAGGACAAAACTTTTCAATTGCTCTAAGCTATCTGTATAGACCAGAGAGCAGATGAGAATCCTTCTGCATTTCTGGAAAGGCTAAGAGAGGCTTTAATCAAGCACATCCCCTTTGCTCTCGAGTCAATTGAAGGATAACTAATCCTGAAAAATAAGTCTATTGCTCAATCAGCCCCCCAAATCAGGAGGAAGCTGCAGAAACAGACCATAGACCCAGATAGTATAATACCTTGGGGAATCTCCTGAAGGTGCCACCTCAGTCTTCTACAACAGGAAAAAAGAGGAAACATAGGAAAAAGGCTGAGCTTCTAGTGACTGCTTTACAGACCTGTAAACCCCAGTATCCCAGGGTGCACCTGGTAATTGCTATGGATGCAGTAAGCCAGGGCACTTTAAGAAAGACTGCCCCGCCAGCAGGAGAATTCCTAAGCCACCTTGACCTTTTCAAATCTAAAAGGGAGACCACTGGAAGGTGGGCTGTCCCTGGAGGTGTAAGCCATTGGGTCCACAGCCAATCTTGCAAATGGTCTAGCAGGACTGTTGGGTCCTGGGACTTTCCTCTCTGGCTCCAATGGCTCAGACCACTATTACCATCTAGGAGTCTGGGATGATTCTGGAGGTTGAAGGGAGAAAAATAAATGTCCTCCTGCATACTGGAGAAGTAATTTCTATTCTCCTCTCCAATTCAGGTCTCCTCTCCTCTCCTCCCTTAACGCAACTGTAAGGGACTTCTCAGGACAGTCTTTAACCTGATACTTTTCCTAATCCCTTAGATGTAGCTGGGGAGATCTCTTATTTACTCATGGCTTTCTAATTTTACCTCAAAGACTCAACCTTATTTAGATAGAGATATTTTAGCACATATGGGAGACATCATCCTCATGGCATGTAGACAACTTCTCTGCCTTCCACTGGTGGAAACAATTCAGAAGTTTGGGCAACTCAGAGAAAGTTTGGTCAGGCTACAATAACCACAGCCATCTACATCCATCTTAGGAATTCTACTTCCTTCCCCAACTAAAAACACTATCTCTAAAATCAGAAGCTGGGAAAAGATTAGAAGTCATCATTACCAATCTGAAGAGACAGAGCCTCCTTAAACCTTGCATCAGACCTTGTTACACTCAAATATTAGGAGTACAAAAACCCAACAGGGAATGGAGACAAGTTCAGGACCTCTGCCTCATTAATGAGGCTGTAGTTCCAATTCATCTGGTAGTTCCCAATCCCTATCCCTATTTATACAAATAGCTGAAGGAGCCAAATAGTTCATGGTCCTGAACCTAAAGAATGCTTTGTTTTGTATTTCATTGCACCCTGATTCTCAATACCTGTTTGCATTTGAAGATCCTTCTAATCAAGCCACCCAATTAACCTTGGCAGTTCCACCTGTTTGGGCAGGCATTATTACAAGACCTCTCTGAGTTCTCCCACCCTCAAGTCAAAGTTCTGTAATATGTAGATGATATCCTTCTGTGTGCCCCAGCTGAGGAAATCTCTCAGGAAGGTAGTAAAACTCTTCTTAATTTTCTGACTGACAGAGAATAAAAAGTTTCAAAATTGAAGGCTCAACTCTGTCAAATCTCAGTGAGATACCTAGGCCTTGTCTTATCAGAAGGAACCAGGACACCAGACGAGGAAAGAATCAAGCCGCCGGGCTCGGTGGCTCAAACTGTAATCACGCGCCTTTGGGAGGCTGAGGTGAATGGATTGCCTGAGTCCGCGGGTTCGAGACCCACCTGGGCAGCAAGACCTCATCTCTACATTAAATTAAAAAAAAAATCAGCTGGGCATGGCAGCGCATGCCTGTAATTCTGGCTACTCGGAAGGCTGAGGCGGAAGGATCGCTGGAGCCCAGCAGGCGAGGCTGCGGTGGCTGGGAGCAGCCACTGCACTCTAGTCTGGGCGACCGAGTGAGACTCCAACTCAAAAAAAAAAAAAAAAAAAAAAGAATCAAGCCTATCACCTACCTCCTTTTCTCTCTTCTGAAATCCCTCCTCTTCTTAAACAATTGAGGAGATGCCCAGGCAACAGGATTCTACAGGTTATGGATACCTGGGTATGGGGAAATAGCCTGCCCCTTATATCATTTGGTGAAGGAAATCCAAGCAGCTGGGACTCATACCCCCATCTGGGAACTGAAGGCTAAAAAGACCTTTACCGATTAAAACAAGCCTTGCTTGAGCCCTCAATCTTCCCATAAGAAAGACATAATCTTTATGTATCAGAAAGAAGAGGAATGACTCTGGGATTTCTAACCCAGACCCAAGGGCCGGCCCAAAAACCTATAGGATACTTAAGTAAAAAAAAAAAAAACTTGATTTGTTTGCTGAAAGATGGCCAGCCTGCCTCTGAGTGGTGGCAGCAGTAGCTTTGCTGGTACCAGAAACTACTAAACTAACAATGGGCAAAGATCTACTGTTTATACACCACACAATGGGGCAGGACTGGTTCTACCAAAGGGAGCCTCTGGCTAACTGATAGTCATCTCCTCAAATATCAGGCTTTATTATTAGAAGAATCTGCAGTCCAGTTAAAAACATATTTCTCTCTGAACCCAGAGAGGTTGGGGAACCCGAACATTATTGTGAGCAGGTGGTAATACAAACTTATGTAGTCAGAGAAGATTTAAAGGAAACCTACTTAGAAACCCCACACTGGAGTCTTTTTACCAATGGGAGTTCTTTTGTAGAGCAGGGAATCTGCAAAGTAGGATATGCAGTTACTCTCATGGCATTGTTGAGAGTGCACCTCTTTCCTCTAACACAAGTGCTCAACTAGCTGAAGTAATCGCCCTTACAAGAGTACTTGAATTAAAGAAAAAAACAGTTAACGTGTATAATGAATCTAAATATGCTTTCTTAGTTCTTCACGCCTACGCCACTATTTAGAAACATAGACATTTTCTCACACTAATGGATCTCCAATTAAACAGCGTCAGTAGATTGACAGACTATTGTCCTTAGTATTCCTTCCTTGGGAAGTGGTGATAATACACAGTAAAGGCCATTAGAAGGGAACAGATGAAATATCTGAAGAAAATAGACTATTAGGTCAAGCAGCCAGATCAGCTTCAAGAAGATTACGATTTTTGATACACTTGGGACCCCACTAATTTGCAAAGGGCCCATAAGAGAAACAAACCCCCAATATTCCCCTGCAAAGATAGAATGAGCTACTTCACAGAGCTATGCCTTTCAATCCTCATGATGGTTGCAATCAGAGGACAACAAATTCCATTTGCCAACCTCTTGCCAATGGAAGGTTCTTAAAATCCTCCATCAAACTTTTCACCTTGAAAGGGACAAAACCTTCCAAATAACCTAAAGACTGTTTTCAGGGGGAAAAACGTCTGCAAAAGACAATTAAGCAAGTTGTTAATGTTTGTGAAATTTGCCTTAAAAACCATCCCCTCAAAAGATAAATTATTCCCTCTAAAACACAAAGAGTGGAAAGACACCCAGGAGAGGATTGGAGGATAGACTTTACACATACGCCTAAAACAAGAGGCATCCAATATCTTTTAGTATGGGTAGATACCTTTACTAACAGGGTAGAAGCATTCTCATGCCAAATAGAGAAAACCTTCAAAGTGCTAAAAGTATTGCTTAAGAAATAATTCCTCACTTTGGACTTTCTAAATACCTCCAGAGTGACAATGCCCCCTCATTCAAAGCAGCTGTCACACAAGGAATCTCAAAGGCATTGGATATGTGGTATCATCTTCATTGTGCCTGGAGGCCACAGTTCTCAGGAAAGGTAGAAAAGATGAATGATCTCATCAAAAGACATCTCAAAAAGCTGTCACAAGACACATGTCCCCTGGACCACTCTTCTACCCATTACCCTACTGTATATCAGAAGCACTCCATCAAAACTGGGGCTAAGCCTTTTTGAAATGTTATATGAGAGGTCTTTCTTAATCAATGATCTTTTGCTAGACCAAGAAACCTAACTTAACATGTTACTTCCTTGACTCATTTCCAACCAGAGGTAAAACGCCTATCAGAAATACAACACTGAGAACTAGGGCCAACCCTGTTCAAGAGCCTTCATCAGTACCAAGTCTTCTGGTACTGATGAAGGCTCTTCTCTCCTTCTTTAGACCTGGATTGGGAAGGATGCTACACTGTCCTTCTCTCCATCCCTTCAACAATGAAGGTTGCTGGAAGAGACTCATGAATTCACTGCACAAGAGTGAAACCTTGGAATCCTGAAGAAGTCTCCTCTACCAACTCAGAGGAACCTTTCAGTTATCAATGTGAGGAAATTGGAGATCTAAAACTAAAGATCACAAAAGATAAATGCTTATAATTAATTTACATGACTTTCTTCTATTTTCTCATCCCATCTAAATCCGCCCCCCACCACTCAACAAAAAATATTGCAGCTCTTTTTTGAGGCATATCTACAAGGAGTCTTTGACATAGAGTTCAATTTTTTAACTTAATAAACTCACTAGAAGAGGTCAAACATTAGTTAGGATCAGACCTTCCATCAATCTATTCAGAGCTAGAACTCACACTCTCAGATTCATCATACTGAAAATCCAAGTTACAACTCTTTAATTTTGACTTCCTTACGATATGGAATATTTCCTTATTATACTGTTACCCATGTTTGCTGTTTTGGTGTTTATCTTAATCTGTATTGGTAAGTGTTGTCAAGGACCCTCCAAACTTCAATACCCATACGGTTGTCATCTTCCTTAAATAGTTATCTTTCTTATAAGATTCAGCAACTATAACAACAATATTAATTAAAACTAATATTTGTTGCTTTTCTTTATACATTATGAATTACTTTTTATAGGAGTTTTTATTACTATAAGTAGAATAGGAAATGGAAATTTCTTAACTTAGCTATCCCAGGCTATAGCAAAAGAACAAAATCTTAGTAACTGCTGGATATGCCATGAATCTCCTGAAATAATGACTTCCTACCTGTATAAATTTAAACTTATAACAACCTGTGAACTTTACCATTCCTGCAAGCATGCACCCCAGATTCCAAGGTAGCAATAGTGCTTCTGATGTCTTTTCATTTTAATCCCTTTCATTTATACAGTTTATAAAAAATCAACTGGGGGTACAAGACCTCAAGATGACATATACACCCCCTCTGGAAAGTGGTAAATTACAACTATGATAAAGAATTTAACTTTACTATAACTACATGCACCACTGGGACTACATACTGTACCTCCAGCACATTTACCAAAAATGATTCAATAAGCCAGATGCAATTAAAAGATACCACTTTCCCCAATGTTTCTGACCTTTTTCTGAAAACATAATAGTAATTCCAGAAATCCAACCATTTAGGCTACTAGTCTGACACAAAGATAAAGGATCTACTCATCTCAATGAAGGAAATTTCCCCAATATTATCAACATCCTGTATTTCCTCATGGAAACAATCCACATGGATCAACACGGGTCATGTGGCAGGATCTTTTACTTATTTTTGTTACCCTTCCCAAGCTTTTGTTTATCTAATATTTAATGGAACTAGAGGTTTTAAAACTTGTCAAGGCAGAGATATTAGGACAGTTAGTGCCTATATCCATTATATATGGGCAGATTCAATTGATGGCATCTTAACCAACCACTTTGCTTTACAAAAAGCAAAAGCATGGGCTAGTGCTTCTTGGAGCACTTTAGGAGCTGGATCATCTGTTTCATACAGTTCACTGAATAAAACCTACAAAAATGGGCAAACTTACTAAACAGCACCACTATTACTTGCACATCCCGAGGACTATGGTTCATTTGTGGAAACCCACAACAAATTTTATGAGCCTTAAAATGCATAGACAGCACAGCCGTTTGGGAAATGTGCTCACTAGGATGGATGTTAACCCCTGAGAGTTATCTCCCAATACATCAGGGATCTGCTTCCCATAATCCCCTCCTTTCAAGAGCATACCAGAAAAAACAGGAAGCAGGTTTTATTGTCTTGGGGGGTAATAATAGCAGTTACATCAATAGGCGACCTAGTGGGAGGAAGACTATAATGACTATGCAATCCAGAATGCATCAAGTTTAATTGTACAAAATGCCGAAGATACAAGTCAAGGTCTTAAGGTCCTCCAAACCTCATTAAATTAACTGACCGATCAAGTAATAGACCATCAAATAGTCTTAGAAGAGAAAGGTAAGTATGTGCTATAGTGAATACTTCTTGTTTTTTGTTCATGCCTCAAGAGAAGTTGCATTTAGAGTTAATCAGCTGTTTCATAGAGCTAAATTGCTGAAGAATGTTAAGACTAACTTAGCTGAAGAGATATGGAACACCATTAAAGGATACCTCCCTTCAGTGACATGGTTCCTCCCTTTATTAGGGCCCTTGATAATAACTTTTCAAGCACAGCTTTTTGGACACTGTATATTAATCCTTCTTGTAAAATTTGCTTCTTCTCATCTAGAGTTCATCAAAGTTCAAATGGTGATGCAGATGGAACCCTGCATGAAAGAACCTTTCTTCCAAAGGCCCATTAGACCATTCTCTGGAGGACCCCTGACTGCCACATAAACAGTAACCCTTCATAACTTTAAGAAGCCAAAGCAGTCATCACCCCTCCTCTCTAAGGTCAGTTAGAGATACCACTCCAGAGGGGGGAATGAGGGAGGAGAGAGTTAGAAGCTGACTAGGCCAATCGATAGAAAGGAAGGTCTAGAGAAGAAGTGACACATGCAGGAATGCCCCTGCACTGCCCCTGCTATGTAACTAACAATTGAAAATGTGGTTAATGCAGTTAAGAACATCCTCCCATGCCAGGATGTTTGTTCAAATGGGACTTTTGCAACTCAGAAGCAGGTGCAACAACTCAATTAGATGTCCTTACCTTGACCAAATATATAGGATGCCTCTGCTTTTACCATTGCTAGACAAAATTGTACTGAAGATACTGGCCAGGGAAATTCAGTAAGTACATAAATCAAAAGACACCTAGTTTAAAAAGTAGTAAAATAACTGTGTTTGCAGATGACATCATCTTGCATATTGAAAATGCTGAGAAATCCACTAAAATACAGCTAGAACTAATATATGAGTTTTGTAAGGATTCATAATGTATGATCAATATAAATAAGCCAATTGTATTGAGCTATACATAATGAACTCTCTGAAAAAATTAAAAATTTCATTTTTAATAGCATGGCAAAGAATAAAACAACTAGAGATACAGTTAACCAAAGAAGTGCAAAACTATACTCTGAAAAATATAAAATGTTATGAAAAGAAATTAAAAACATATGAGCCATCAGATTTATGTAAATTAAAACCACAATGAGATACCATCTCACACTCACTAAGATGATTATCATCAGAAGAAAAGATAATAACTGTTGCTGAGGAAGTAGAGAAATTGAAACACGTATACACTATTGGTGGGAAAACCTGATGATACAGCCACTTTGCGGGGGAGGGAATGGGTAATAGCTCAAAAGACTCAACATGATGTTATTACTCCATCCTCTTTGGGTTTGATTAATTTTCAGTAGCAGCTCATAGAACTCAGGGAAACAGGTATAAAACATGTATAGAAGATATCACAAAGGATACAGATGAAGAGACTCATAGGCTGAGGCATGGGAGGGTTCTGAGCTCAGGAACTTCTGTTTCTCTAAACTTGTGGCATGCCACCCCCCAGGCACTTGGATTAGTTCTTCTTCACCATCCTTTTAGCCTTCCTGTGTCCAGCTCTCCAGAAACTTTCTGAACTCAGTCTTTTTTTAATGGAAACTCCATGGCATTAGCATTCTCCCCCTCCCCCCCAATTATAGGATCAGGACACTCCCTGGAAAGGGGCTTAAGACACAATTTCAAAGAAGGAAGATTAGATTCCTGCCTTGGGGCAGGTGAAAGGAGGACAAGAGAAGGTTGAAGAGAGGTTTGTTTCTAAGGCCTGGCCCTGAGGCCTGAGTGTTCAATACTGTAACAAGACTCCACCAAGGACTAAGGAGATTATGAACCAGGAACTGTGGGGGGAAATCGTTATCTATAGCAAAACACCACAATCTCTCCAAAGCCTTTGATACCAACATTCTCTGTGTTTTGTTTGTTTGTTTGTTTGTTTTGTTTTATGATTGACCTATAATAGTTATAAATAATTATGGAGTAATTGTGATATTTTGATACATGCATTCATTGTGTAATGATCAAATCAAGGTATTTAGCATATACATAACCCTAAATATTTATCACCTCTTTGTAATGAAAGCATTAAAACAAACAAAAAAAACCCTCTCTTCTAGGTATTTTGAAATATACAATACCATGCAATTCTGAGAAACAATATTGCTAACTCCAATCAGTCAACTATGCAATAGAACACCAGAATTTATTTCTCATAATCTAATTGTAACTTTGCACCTGTTGACCATTATATTCTCTTCCACCATACCCTTCTCGGGGTGGCTTGGATAGTGATATTAGCTGGGATCTGGGATTAGCCTTTCCCAAAAGCTGAGGTATTATATTAGATGTAATGGGCTATATTAGTTGACCTCTGGCAGGAAGGTGGCAAGAGAAAGCTAGCGTCAATGGTGACTGTGGGCTTTCTGATTGACTTGTGCTCCCCCACACGAAGTACCCTGCTGGTCTATCACTGTGCCAGGCCTGTGGGGATTACCCACGATTTTTGTCTGTCTTGAGCCTTTGAGCTTTGAGGAGGAGGGAGTCACTCAAGTTTCCTACCTTTGTGCATTATTGGCTACCCTTGTGGGTATCGGGTAGGAGGTCCTGGCCACTGGGGTAAAGTTGCTGAGTCATGTAGAGGTCACACAAATGAGTTTACATGGAGAATGAAAGGTTGCTAATAGTAATGAATCCAACCGAGTTCTCCAACCTTCACCTCAGGATGCCTGCAGAAAATTACGTTTTAGAGTCTATGTATGAATGACATCACGCAGTATTTGTTATTCTGTGCCAGGCTTATTTCACTTAACATAATGTGCTCCTGGTTTATTCATGCTGCTGCAAATGCCAGGATTTCATTCATTTTTATGGCTGGATAGGATTTCATTGTGTACACATACCAACTTTTCTTTATTCATTCTTCAGTTAAAGATGCTGAAGTTGAGTCCATATCTTGGCTATTGTGCATAGTCTTACAATAAACATAATTGTGAAAATATCTCTTCCACATGTCGATTTTATTTTCTTTGGTTATGCACCAGTAGTAGAACTGTTGGATCATATAGTCACTTCTATTTTTAATTTTTTGAGCAATCTTTATACTGTTTTTGACAATAGCTATAGTAATTTACATTTTTTTTACAATCAGTGAGTGATTAGTGAGTCCCAATTTACCATATCCTCTCTAACACATCTTATTTTTTTTCATAGTAGCAGCTTTGATTTGCATTAATCTGATGATAAGTGATGTTGAACTTCATATGTGTGTGTATACATATGTATAAGATATATATGTATACATATATATATATATAGTATATGTATCTTTTGACCATTTGTATATCTTTTTGAGAAAAGTCTATTTGAGTCTTTTGCCTATTTTAAAAATTGAGCTATTTTCTATGTTGTCATGGTTGAGTTATTTTGTTACTTATATATTTGGAATATTAACCAATATCTTATGTATAATTTGCAAATATTTTCTCCCATCCTGTAGGCTGTATTTTTTCTCTGTTGATTATTTCATTTTCTTTGCAGATGTTCTTTAGTATGATATAATCTTGCCTGTCTGTATTTGCTTTTGTTTCCCCTACTTTTGAAGTTATATTCAAAATAATCTTTGACTAGACCACCTTCATAGAGCATTTCCATGTTTTTGGATAATAGTTTTATAGTTTTGAGACTTATATTTAAATCTTTGCTTTTTTATTTTTGTATATGGTGAGAAACATGGGTCACATTTCATGCATGTGGACATTTAATTTTTTCCAGTACCATTTATTGAAGAGGCTGCTTTTCCCCATTGTGTGTATTTGAAAACCTTGTCTAAAAATCAGTTGTCTGTTAATATGTATTTCGGGATTCTCTATTATGTTCCATTGGTCTTTTTTGTTTTTAATATCTTTATACTAGTTTTGGTTATGGTAACTTTGTAGTACATTTTAAAGTCAGGGGGTTTAATGCCCCCAGCTTTGTTCTTATTGCTCAGGATTGTTTGATTTATTTGGGAACTTTTCTAGTTCCATATGGATTTTAGTAAGTTTGTTTGTTGTTGTTTTGTTTTGTTTTCTATTTCTATGAAGAATGTCATGGATATTTTGATAGGTGCTGCATTATATCTGGAGCTTACTTTGTTGAAAATTTTTGATATGAGTGGAATCATACAGTATTTATAGAGGTTATTCCATGTTGTATTATATGGCACACCTTTCTTTCTATTTAAATTGAATAATATTTCCTTGTATTTATATACCTATTTTTAATCCATTCATTCATACGTGGACATTTAGGTTGTTTCCATATCTTTATTGGGAATAAGGCTGCAATAAACATGTGAGTACAGATATCTAAGATTCTGATTCTGATTTCTATTCATTTGTACTAATACTCCGAAGTGAGATGAATTCGTTCTATTTTTAATTTTTTAGGAATCTCCATACTATTTTTCTTTTCTTTGACCTCTGAACTTTTCTTTTCTTTTTTTTTTTTTTTTTTTGAGTTGGGGTCTCACTCTGTCGCCCAGACTGGAGTGCAGTGGCCACTCCTGGCCACCGCAGCCTCGACCTGCTGGGTTCCAGCGATCCTTCCGCCTCAGCCTTCTGAGTAGCCGGAATTACAGGCATGCGCCACCACGCCCGGCTGATTTTTTGATTTATTGTAGAGATGAGGTCTCGCTGCCCAGGCGAGTCTCGAACCCACGGGCTCAGGCAATCCACTCACCTCAGCCTCCCAAAGGCGCGGGATTACAGGCTGAGCCACCGAGCCCAGCTTGACCTCTGAACTTTTCATTAGCTTCCTGCTTCCAGGAAGGGCACCCTGCTCCCGCCCCCTCAACGCCTCATAACTTTGGTGTCATTGGTCTCAGACACCAATTTGCCATCCACTCTCCTGCTGGTGGTAGTCTTTTGGATGGTCTGGATGGAGCTGCTGTGGTCCAGGCCATCACTGAGACTGAAGTCCTCTCTGTCTTCTAGCAGGCGGTGGTAGGTGGCTACTCAGCCTCCAGCTTGACTTTAATGTTCAGCAGGGACTCATACTCCTGGGCCTGGCACCGGCCCTCTGTCCGGGTCTGTGCCAGCTCAGACTCCAGGTGCAGCAAGGTGCCATTGAACTGCTTTATCTGCGTGGCATAGCGGACCTCTATCTCTCTCAAGCTGTCCTCCAAGCTGGACCCCAGGTCAATCTCCAGGACTTCACTGTACGTTTCAGCTCTGTGAGTGTCATCTCGGCAGCTCCAATTTCCGCGGACTGCGCAGTGTCCGCTGTGGTGCTCTCCTCGATCTGCTGGTACCAGTATTTGTCCAGCTCCTCTCGATTCTTCTGAGCCAGTTCATCATACTGGGCCCCGAAGTCTGCCATGATTTTCCTGAGGTCCTGAGATTTGGGGGCAGCTACCTCTATGGTCAACCCAGAGGTGGCAATCTGGGCCTGTAGGCCTTTTACTTCTCCTCATGGTTCTTCTTCATGAAGATCCACTCCTCCTTGAGAGCCTCGATCTCTGTCTCCAGCTGCAGCCGGGTGACACTGGTGTCATCAATGACCTTGCGGAGCCCATGGATGTCGCTCTCCAAGGACTGGTGCATGGCCAGCTCTGTCTCATACTTGACTCTAAAATCATCAGCAGCAAGATGGGGATTGTCAATCTACAGAACGATGCAGGCATCGTCCACAGAAGTTGCAAAGATCTGAGCCCTCAGGTCCTCGATGGTCTTAAAGTAATGTCCCCAGTCCCTGACCTGGGGTTCCTTCTTCTCCAGCCTCCAGTTCTCGGTTTCCAGGCTCCTCGCTCTCTCCAGGTAGGAGGCCAGGTCGTCGTTCAGCTCTTGTATGGTCTCCTTCTCGATTTGGATGCCCCCCAGACTCCCGGTCATCCCGTGGTCAGGCTCCTGGACCCCAAGCCCTCCCGGAAACTGGTGGAGTGGGACACCGAGATCCAGGAGCCCGAGTCGCTGGTGCCTGCATAGACGCTGGCTATGCTGCTGGTGGTCCAGAGGCTGGGTGGTTGGTTGGAGCCCAGGGACCGGTAGTTGGTGGAGTAGTAGGTGGTGGAGCAAATGGTGAAGATCATGGTGGCAGCAGAGGAGAGCCAGACAGTAGAACTCACGTCCATACTATTTTTCATTGGGGCTGCACCATTTTACATGTCAACCAACAATATACAAAGGTTTCAATTTTGTCATATCCTCACATTTTTGTTTAATGATAGCTCCAATAGGTGTGAAATAATATCGCGTGTGATTTACATTTCCCAAATGATTAGTGAGATTGAGCATGTTTTTATATGTCTTTGGCATTTTTTTTTTGGTCTCCCCATGAAACATTTCTATTTAAAGTCCTTTATCCACTTTTAAAAAATTGTTTTTGTCTTTGTTGTTTTGCTATTGAATTAGAGCAACTTCTTACATATTTTGGATATTAGCCGCTTACCAAATATATGCTTGAAAATATTTTTTACCATTCTGTAGGTTGTCTTTTTACTGTTCTGTTTCCTTTGCTGTGCAGAAGCTTTTGGGTTTGATGTAATCACACTTGCTTACTTTTTACTTTTGTTTCCTGTGCTTTTAATTTCTCATCAAATTAATAGTGGCCCAGACCAATGTCAAACAGTAGTTTCCCTATACTTTTTAAAAAAGTTTCATAACTTCAGATTTTGTGTTTAAATATTTATTTCATTTTGAGTTTTTTTTTTAGCATGGTGGAAGCTCATTTTTCCCAAGATTATTTTGTCTACATAGAGTCCATTTTGGTTCCACATATATTTCAGGATTAAAAAGCATGTCTGTAAATAGTGTCATTGGGATTTTGATAAAGATTGCCTTGAATCTTAAGATCGCTTTAGGAAGTTTGAACATCTTAACAATATTAAATCTCCTAATGTATAAAGACACGCTATCTTTCCATTTATGAGTGTCTTTAGTTTCTTTAATCAATGTTTTATGTTTTAAAGTTGACAGTATACACATCTTCCCCTTTTTTAGTGAAGTTTAATTCCAGGTATCTTATTCTTTTGGTACATTTCAGTGGGACTTTAAAAAAAAATCTTTCTGGATAGTTTGTTGTTGACATATAGAAATATAACTGATTTTTGTATGTTGATTTGGTATTCTGCAGCTTTAGCAAATTTGTTTATTAGAGTTAACAAAAAAATTAAAAAGTGCAAATTAGACAGAAGGAAGTAAAATTATGGCTGCATGAGATGACACCGTCTTATATTTAGGAAACCCTAAATGCTCGACTGAATAGCTACAACTTTAACACTAATTGAGTACAACCATTCAAGTGTGACCTTTCCAGGTCACTCCTGAAATCGCCCAGTGTTAGGAAAATCTCTCCATGCTGACTGATGAGAACGTGCTTGTCTTGTCCTGTGTGCTATGTGAGATTAATTTTTTAGTTTATAACTGACTTGTTCTTCCTTCTATTGTTGTTTTTGACTGGCCTTCTAAAATTAAACCTTGCATAAGTTCAGTTTAGTATTAGCCAGAGATTCAAGGTGTCCTCAATGCCTCAGTGTAGATTTCTCAAGCTCTTTGAGTAGCTTCCTCCTTTTTTTTTTTTTTTTTTTTTTTTTGAGTTGGAGTCTCACTCCCTCACCCAGACTGGAGTGCAGTGGCTGCTCCCGGCCACCGCAGCCTCGACCTGCTGGGCTCCGGCGATCCTTCCGCCTCAGCCTTCCGAGTAGCTGGAACTACAGGTGCACGCTACCACGCCCAGCTACTTTTTGATTTATTGTAGAGATGAGGTCTCACCAAGTTGCCCTGGCAGGTCTTGAACCCACGGGCTCTGGCAGTCCACTTACCTCGGCCACCCAAAGCACTGGGATTACAGGCTGAGCCACTGAGCCCGGCCAGCTTTCTCCTACAGAGTATTCTACCTTCCATTTCCAGTCACTTTAGACTCTAATTCTGACTTCTGTATCTACTCAATAAAACTGCCCTGCTCTTCTCAGTTTCCCATTGTAGATTGTACTGCGATCTGAAGGGTGCCTCCAAAAAGAAAGCCAGAGTGATTGTAGCACTTACTCTGTTTGAGATTCCCCTTACTGATGGCCGTACATACATGTCCTTTTTTCCAATGTATAAAAATAGTTATTTCATGTATTTTGTCCAGTTTTGTTGTTATTTTTCTATATGGTGGGATAATTTGATTATTTTATAATGACTGGAAACAAAATATTTTTCATATCCAAATTTGGCTGCCTAAAGACTCTCATATATTTGCCCAGACATTATATTTCCATGCTTATGTGTGCACATGCACATTCATACACACATGCATGATGCCCACTCATTGATATCTTGTACAAGAAAATCAATAAGTAATGAGAATTCTTAGTTCTCAATCTAACTACTACTGTATTTTCTCAGTGAAGTTAGTCAACTGGTTATGATCCTATCAACAAGTTTTACTATCAATCTGGAACATTTTTCTAATGACATTGATTTTCAAACAAAGCCATCTGCATTTCCATCAATCAAGTTGTATATTTTACCAGAATTACTTTGTTATTAAATTTCAATAATAACAAAGCTTAGCATGGTAAATCTATGGATTTAAAACTAATTTTCAAATATTGACATGTTCTATAAAATATTAATTAATAAACAACTATTATCCATTCTAAAATATTTATATTTAGTAAGTTTAGGCTAGCAATAATTTTGGCTATAATATATAAATTTTATGTATGCATTTCTGTATATGTCTACAGTGAAATAGAATACTAACTTCATTTGCAATGCAACTGGCTATACTCAGTTTATCATCTCCATGTTATAGTTATTTAGTAAGATTAATTCTTTTGAGATTTTTAAAATAAAATATAACTAGTTAAAATATATACAAGAAAATTAAATAGAATCTCTAGCAGGGAAATCACTGGCAGGAGTATGGGTCTCCCATTTTCCGTTATATTCTAGGAAGTGCATAGCAATCTAGTAGAAGTAGATATCAGATTCCTGAAAACAGTTCTGACATTTGGACCAAGTGGTTTTTAAGATGCATGACTAGATGACTACCAGTCCCTCTCCTGATTTCATCGGAGGCTGGAATCCAAAAGCAGTACAAAGGACACCAGTAGGCTGTGGTTGGTTCCATTACCTCCTTCCTGGATAAGGTAACATAACTCCTTGAATGGTAGGCTTGGATGGCAATGGTCCAAATTTTGTAATTGCTGTTGAACTGTGTCAGTGGCATGATCTGAAGATCAGTGGTCATGGCTGAGGGAGCCCTAGCCCTGCTTGTAATGTAATTCTGGAAAGAAAACCTAAATTTTTTATTGTCTCTTTTATGACATGTTGATAGGTGAGCTGATTCTTTAACTCAAACATCTACCAGGTTTAAATCTTTTATGGTTTTCATAAGTTGTGTAGAAGATCAACTACCTGATTTCTGGTCTTGAAACAGTATTCTCTTGCCTGACAACATTGATTTAAAAATCTTCTTTAATGCCAACTATTTGCAACTTTTCATACTTGTACATTTACTTAACATGTTTATGTTGCAGTGTATTAATAGGTTAAAATTAAAAATATTTTTGTATTTACTTTTATTGTGGCATAAACAATCTATATGTTGCTATAGTGTGTGCACAGTATACAATTTAAAAGTAATTTTAATACTTAAAATTTTGTAATAATAAATATATAATTTTAAATTTTTTATATTACGGAAAATGTCATAATATGACCACTTTGTTTATCAAATCATTGTTTTAAATAAAATATGCAGTCACAAGAAGAGAAAAATAATAAATTTTGAAATTAGACAAATACAAGTTTAAATTCTGGCTTATTTATTGAGTAGCTACCTCAGCATGGGAAATTTTCTCTACTGTGAGATGCAGATCCTTTAAGATTTAAGAATATCATGCAACCTGTACGATGACCACTTATATACCTAACTCTGAATTGTACCTCAGATCTTTAAAATAAGAAAAAAGAATATCATGCAAATTCACAACTTGAACTCTTTCAGTGGTAGGTAGTATATTCATATTATCTAATCATTTAATAACCTAAGGAATTAAGTAATATGCACTATAATCTTATAAGATAATTTTATACTAATGGAAATTATATTTAAATAGGAATAAAATATTTAAGTTTCTTTGAGCGTATCTATGAATCGTTCTACAAAGAAGTTGCAACAATTTTCAATAGTACTTACTAGGATAATTTTTCAAATTATTTTCTTTTTATGTTTTCATTTGATGTTACTACTTATTTTTAAAGTGGTTTAATTTCAAAGTTGTTAAATTTTAATTTTCCGCATATGTTTAATTGAAGTCCCTGAGAAAATGAACAAAAACAACATAATAGACAACATAAAATGACTATTATTTAAATAGACAAACCAATAATTATTTTCTAGAATTGAAAAAAGCTTGTAATCTGCATAACAAAAGAGCTTATGTATGTGCAGTCAGTTCTGCTATAAGACATATACATTCCTAAAACTGTTACTTGATGCAAAGTTGTGCCAAAAAAAGAAAAAAAAAAAAAAAACTCAGTGTGGGAAAAAATGGTGTGAGCAGCATAGGATTAAAAAAAAATCATCAGTGACAAGTAAAAATAAAAATAGAAAACAAGTAGTATAGTTTTGCATATGTTAAACCTTAAAAAATACATATATACCACAATAAATATGGTACTTTACCTTGAATAATACCTGAAGTTTGCATGTGTATGTGAGTGTGAGTATTGCAATGGTTGCTGCTTCTGAGTTTTTGTGAAGTGGTGGGGAACATGGAAAGAGAGACACTAGAGATAGTAAGAATAAAGGAATATTATATTAAATGAAAGAAGGAACTTCCAGCAGGATGGCGATGGGACAGGTCGGAGTGTGAGTCTCCACAAAAGTCAGTGTCCATAAAGATTCTGCGTGAGTAGGCGTGTGCCAGTGGGTGAGTGAAAGCGGTCTGAGGGGAGACTTGTGTTCATGCACCCGGGGCTCTCTTCCAGAGGTGACTGCAACCCCCTACCACACTAAGATTGGAGCCACCAGCGCACAGGATGCTCTGCTGCTCTCAAGACTCTCCTGGGAAAAGCCTGCGGAATACAGCTGATTCTCATCACCTGGCGCCTGGTGGGCCCACCACAACCTGCCAACAGCAAAGCGGCTGGAACCTCCAATCAGAGCGGTGGAGAGAGAAGATCCGGGAGGGCTGGAGAGAGGAGCTTCATCACCAGCGAGGAAACGCCAACCGGAGCATTTTCTCTGTCCCAGGACGGACCAGGCAGAGACCTATATTGCCCTGTTCGGCTCCACCCACCTCCGACTTGGGTACAAGAGGTAATCTCATCAAACTCAGAGAGAAAGATGCCCCTGCCCCACGATAAATCGGACACAGACATGTCAGATCTGAGTGGGAGACGTGACAGCGAGTCCAGATCTGATCCAACCACCTCCCACAGTTTTCTCTGGGGCAATGACCCATGCTAAGAGCAACCCTCTCAGCCTGTACTGAGAACAGAATGGAGGGACTGGAGATCAGAGCTGAAAGGAAGTTGGACTTACAGGAAAGACCTCAAAACCAGTTTTTGTTTGTTTGTCTGTTGTTTGCTTTGATCCAGTCTCAGAAATCTACAAGTATTTCTAATATAGAGAAGCAGTTTTCTTTAATAAGGTATGAGGGGAAGCCAGCAGAGGTAAGTAGAATCTTCGAATAGAAATATGGACAAACAAGAGAAAATGACCAGTGGTGTTAACACAAAAAAGAATTTGTCTTCAGTCGATTTGTAGAAGCTGATAAAGGGGGCATATTTCACTTTTTTGTGTACTTGCTCAGTTTAGGGGCAAGAAAAATACAGATGATTGCTAAAGTGAAAAGTACAGCCAGAGTTTCATCAAGACAAAGCAGTGGTAAGAAATAGCCGATTGTGAAAATCTGATCAATGTCCCATTGAAAAATTTGAGGATGCAGGTGACACAATGGAAAATTGTGTTGGAGTGATTCCCAAAGGAAAAGAGAGAGAGAGTGTGTGTGTGGGATGTGACTTAGAAGAGGAAGGGATACGTTTTGCAAGAAACAAGGTCAGTTCATCTTCAAAAACAGAAAAAAGTAAGATTTTATTTTCCCCATTAAATTTGGTCTTGATTCTTTCTTGCTGAGATCTATATTTAATTATCTATGCTTTGTTATGAGAGCTAGTATTAAGTATTTTTTTCATAGGGCTGAAATAATTTTTGCCCTTATTTTTCAAAGTATATTTTAATATTCTTCCCACTTTAAAAAATTTTTAATTCGAATGATGTGGGGTACAATTCAGGGTTAGGAATGCAAATGGTCATTATGCAGGAACCTTTGTTGGTGAGGTGTTCTCCCCCCTCCCCTGGCAGTTTCCCTCAACTGCCAATTCCACCCCACCCTCCCCTGGCAGTTTCCCGCTACTGCCAATCCCTTTCTTATAGTATTATGATAATTGTTCAAAGTCCACTTATGAGTGAGAACATATGGTACTCTGTTCTTTGTTTCTGTGATAGATCACTGAGTATGATAGACTCTAATAAATCCATCCAAGTTGCCGCAAAGTCCATATGTTTGTTCTTCTTTATGGCTGCATAATATTCCATTGTATATATGTACCACATTTTTTTCCAGTCCAGTTTTGATGGGTAACACGGTTAGCTCCATGTTTTTGCTATTGTAAATAGTGCTGCAATAAACATGTGTGTGTATGTATCTTTATGTAGAATGATTTGAGATCCTCTGGGTATATTTGCAGTAGGGGGATTGCTGGGTCATATTCTTCTCTTTTTTTATTCGGATGTATTATTTAGTCAAATTCTTGGTTACAAAAGTACTCCCTTGGGTTTTTTACTCTCAAATGAAGAAATGGCATCTTTATCATGTTCATACTTCCTGTACATATAGGAAAGGCAAATAAAGATGATTTAAATTTCAGTAAATCTACATATTCAGATCTTCTTTTAAATGTCCTGGTGGACTATAATAGTTGACTTCTGATATTAGTAATATCTCACGTTTTTAAGTTTCATGACTTTCTCTTTAAGAATACTAATATGTCAGACTGAGTAATGTGGCTTACATCAATAATTCCAGTACTTTGGAAGGCCAAGGCAGGAGGATCACTTGAGGTCAGGAGTGGATGACTAATAAGTTACATGTGTCAACATCACAGAATGTCTAAAAATGTGTTATATAGCTCAAAGTCTGTTATCCCATTAGTTTAGATTAAAGCTTGTAAATGAATAAAAAATAGCTTCTATTAAAATACTATTCCAACTTTAATAAAATCTGTAATACTTATTTGCTTCTCTAGTACTAGTAAAATATAATAGCTAATACAGCTATTTTATTAGACTCGATCATCTCACTTAGTAATTGGTTGATTTCTTTTTCCAGAAAAATCTTCATTTTTGCCATTTTGGGATAGATTTGACAACCATAGTCTCCCTATTTTTTGGTCCAAATTGGCAGGTAATTCACAAGTAATTGTACAATTTTTCAATATTATGGTCAAAGTAATTGGTCCAAAGGTATGCCTCTCCTGAGATTATTTTATCTGAAGCTAGTGAGGGTATCTTATGCCTGGAATAACAAAATTGTGCATAAGGAACTCAATGACTGTGCAATAGTATATTAATTTTCATATGGAGAATATGATGCAATAGGAATTGTTTTAGTTAATGTGGCCATATTTTTCTTTACAGAGTTGTTTTATTTTGTTTGAATTTTGTCATTTCAAATTGATAATTGCTGTTATATCAATATTTTGTAACACATTGTTCTTTCTATTCACGGAACTCTACTTGGACTCTAATCAAAGTCTTGGTATAGTCATTTATCTTGTTTGAAACAAATGAATAAATGGAATAAGAATAATATATGTACCATAATGGCTACATTATAGCTAGCTAAAGTTGATCAGAATCACCTTGCTTCACCAAATTACTTAAAGTTTTCAGGATAGCAAAATTTTGGAATAATCCCTTGGATAGCTAGCTAATTTAATATGACATTTCCTCTAAATATTTTATTGGATTTGTCTTCCTGTTACTCAGGTACTTATGCTTGAAACCTACTATTTGTCTTTCATTTATCTGAAACTCAAAATACAAATTATCAAATGTTAATTAATCCTTTAATGGCATCTTTATTAAAGAAAGTTCTGCACTTGAGTTGATTATTTAATAAAGATATTCAAAGCTAGAAATTGCTAAATCATTTAAAACAGCCTCTCTGTAACATGATATTAATAGGTATATTCATGAAGAAAAGAGCCAATCTCACTTGCAACTTAGTCACATTAACATAATGTGGCAATTAAAAAAGCCTACACCAGGTTATTTCAGTTTTTATAGCAGTAACACAATGTCAATAATCAGTCCCTTGTCCTCAGTGTTGTTTGACTTTAGGATAATATAGCATGGTAAATATCCTTCTTTGTGATTCTAGCACATACATGTATTTTGATATATTAATCATATTCTAAAAAACAAGGAAGTTAGTTTTATTCTAGATGATAGCACATTTTTAGACAAATACACTCATTATTCCTATGTCTCCTCTTCTAGGCAGCTTCTGGAAGACATCTTTATACAAGTCCATGTATCATTAACAGATGAATTTAACAGCAAAATTGAGTTATCTCTTTATACATGAAAACATTTTTTCATATTCTATGTAATGTAATAATTGAATGACTGAGGAGTATTCAGAATTAATATGAAAGGTGTGATAATATTTAAACCTCAAGTACAAAACTCAATGACTAACTATATATACATTCAATTTCTGAGTACTAAACAGGGAGAAAGTTTCCTAGACACTGCCTGGAAGATTAAGCTTGTAAGAGTAAAATGTTTCATACTCTTAATTGTTAAAGAAGCAAAGACAGATGAATTGAAAATCCTAATAATAGAACTCACAGTCTCTATCTTCCTAAAGGTCTCTAAAATACCATTTATTTTTATATGATTAATTATTGTTTTATAATGGCTTTTATGGTCGTTGTGTAAATGTACTCAATAAACTGTAATTATATTTTTTTACATACTTGCTGAGAACAAGATTTAATCTCATTTTCCACAAAAGTACTAAAGCACGATCTTTTGTGTGGTTATAAAGATGAGAGTTTTAGATGTTTCCATTTATCATGTTCTATATATTGAGAGTCCAATCTCCTAAAGTTATAAGACAATTTTAAGATTATACATTTTTAACTATGCTTCTGTTGGATTTGTAATGATATTGGAGTTGTGTTTCTCTTTTTACAAAATAAATAATCACATATGTTCTCCTTAATCACATATGTTCTAGTTCTGACTTTTTGTTAGATAATTCAGGAGGTAAATTAAAAATTAATTGATCTGTTTGACCCATTACCATGACAGGAAGTAACAGAGATTTTAAAAAATATGCAGGCCTGTCCTAGTGGCACACACTTATAATCCCAGCACTTTGGGGCTGAGATTAGAGAATTGGTTGAAACCAGGAGTTCGAGACTAGCCTGGGCAACATAGTAAGTCCTCATCTCTATAAAAGAAATTTTAAAAATTAGCCAAACATGGTAGCACATTCCTGTAGTCCCACTACTTGGGAGGCTGAGGTGGCAGCCTCACCTGAGACCAGGAGGCTGGGCTGTGTTGAGTAGTGATCATGCCAGTGCACTCCAGCTTGGGCAACAGGATGAGACCTCAAAATCAGAAAAAATATTGCAGAATGAATGGTATTCAAAATTATAATAGATATCCATGATAATTATTTTTCTTACTATAGATATGTAGTATATATAATCCATAAAGAGAAATTCTAAAATATAAAATAATAAATCTTATAACATTCTAATTTCAGTGAGGAAAAGGAAAGATTGCTTACAACAGCAATTTTGTTATAAGACTGTTTCAGCTAGGCTTAAATCAATTTTAACTGTTTGTCTCCTAATACCATAAATTAGACAGTATGCTTTGTTATTTCTAACAGAATAATTATATATATATACACACATAAATGTGTGTATATATATATATTTGTGTATATATATATATACACATAAATATATACACACATAAATTTTGTTTCTACTGCAGTAATTATTTCATGGTATATAATTAATCTTTGCACTATAATGATTAAGGTGAATAATTTTTATTTCCTAAATCCACCTTTAGTTCACATTCATCTTGCTTTCTTTAGTTAATTAATTAATTTTTTTTACTAGAAAAGATTTTCCTGCTTACAGAGATTTTCCAAAATCTATCTAATCTAAATGAGCTTATCAGATAAAGAGCCCAATGTCTTGTGGTATGTATGACATCAATTTGATTACCATATAACCACAGTATTTTTAGCACAATAGTTTAGTTGTGTATCAATTTATTTTATAATTCTTATAAATATTGATTAGACTTATTTACATTTATAATTTTGAAGAAGTGATCAACTTTCTGGGAGCCTAAAGAGAATACTGAATCAATTCCATTTTTGGTGGTCAGTTGAGTTTATTCCATGTTTTTGCTTTTGTGAATCGTGTGTCAACAAACACGCATGTGCTGGTGTCTTTTTTGTAGAATGATTTGTGTTCCTCCAGGTATATTCCCAGGAGAGAGATTTCTGGATCATATGGAACGTAAATTTTTAGTTCTTATAGGAATTGCCACACTGCTTTCTATAGTGGATTGGATGAAGAAAATTTGGTACATATATATGATGGAGTATCATGTAACCATAAAGAAGAAAGAAATCATGAACTTTGCAGCAAATTGGATGGAGTTGAAAACCATTATACCAAGTGAACTATCACAAAAACAAAGAACTGAATACTGCATATTCTCACTTATAAGTGAGCTTTGAACACTAGTCACATTATTACAAGGGAGGGATTGGCAGTTACTGGGCACTGCTGGGGAGGGAGGGAGGAAGGGAAGGGGGTGGGAGGTATGTAACAACACAAAGCATACTTGATTCATTTCCGGGGGGAGTGAGGGCAAGTTAGAAGACCAAATTTCACCTGCATGCAGCATACTTGTGTAGTTAATTCTCATTGGTACCCCATATCCCTAAAATAAAATAAAATTTAAAAAAATAAATAAATAAGA
Source organism: Cephalopachus bancanus (assembly GCA_027257055.1). Taxonomy (NCBI): domain Eukaryota; kingdom Metazoa; phylum Chordata; class Mammalia; order Primates; family Tarsiidae; genus Cephalopachus; species Cephalopachus bancanus. Next base: position 6,721,152 of record JAPVLO010000068.1, on the reverse strand, counting down.
TAATTCTGAAACAACTCTAACTTATAACAAACTGAAAAATATTTGTGTCATTTTGCCTCAAGATTTCTCACTCTATCTTATAAAAGATACTGTCATATTTTGCATTTTGTAGTTTGTGTTACCAACACAATAAGTAAATTGAATGCATTATTTTCAAACTGCACATGTACCACACTCTTATTATTTTTATGCCAGATTCACAGTCTGTTGATTCTCCAATCTCCTCTTATGCTTGAAAACCTCTTAGCAATATAATCTAATTATGCCTATTATTCTAGAGATACAGATGGATTGCCTTTAGCATGCTCACTTTTATGTGAAGATCAAAGAAGCTCTTATAGAAGGATGTGGCATATGAAAGACATCTTCGAAATGTTGGTTTTTTTCCTCCAGAAAACCAGATTGTAAGAGGAAGACTATATGTATAATATATATTATTATATATACATACTCTATTATATATAACCATTATTATATATATTATAATCTATATATGCAACTTTCAACCTCATCGACAACAATTACATGTTTAATAATTATTGAGAATTTAATTGCCTGCAAAGTACACACTGAATTACTTACATATATTAACTCAAGCATGCAATTCTATGATGTAGGCACTATTATTGTGATTGTATAATTAAGATAACTGAGTGACATAGAAGATACATTATTCGCCTGCTTTCACACAGCTAAGAGGTAAGGAACCAGAATTCTAATTCAAGTGTGAACCAGAGACTGCTCTATCAAGTAAAACATATTTTAAGTTTGTATCCTTCTTTTAAGTTAGTCAGTTTAAAAAATTATCATTGTACTATTTGCAATGAAGTATTTGTAATAGTCCCCTAGTTCTACGAGACATAAAGTAATGAGGAGCTCTCAGCTTCACCTATCCTCATCTGAGCTCTTTTCCCAGAGTTGAGCACTTTCAACTCTTCATGCTGTTTTCTCTAATATTTACCTTTATATGATTGGTTACTGCAGTATGAAGCTGCAATTGCTTGAGTGTTCAATGTGCTGTATATCAATTAACTCTCCATTCTTTTTCTTCAGGTGAACTTCATTATATTTTCCCACTTTACACCAATTTCATCTGCATATTATTTATATTGTTTTTAAAAGTCCAAGAATAACTGAGGCATTGAATGAGATAATACTGTTTAGAACCAAGAGATGTAATTAAAATTATACTTTTAACCTGTAAAAATACAAACCATAGACATGAGTTCATTTAGAATCTGATAACGTCAAGGCAGTTGAAGGGATGGAGACACTAAACCTATATTACTGTCTAGATATCTTAGTAATATATAATAACAGTATTATTCTTTCTTTGCATACAGTAAAATAATACTGAATATATTAATCTGTAGAACTGGAAATATGCTTTTATCATATGCTCTAATCACTGACCTATGAGAAGTCTCCTATATTTTGGACGTAAAAGAATTTTCTCCCATTTTCAAGAAATTGAAATGCCTGTTCTCCACATTTTATCTACTTAAGCAGTTGAAAAGTATTTCATAGACCTCTAAGTAAACCTTTTGTAAAGTTTTGATAAATTATACGTGTTTTTATTTTTATTTTGAACATTAAAAATAACTCCCATTATGTAATTAATAAAAATAGAAATATCTGTGCACTTTTCATGATTGCTTTATCAGCACTTATGAAATGATACATATTATCTATTTTTGTTGATGAGCTGAATAATACTTTGCCATCTTCAAAATATGGTCTCCAAAATTGTTCTCTGAGTGACAAAATGAGAATTGTATGGTTGGTTTTCTCATGAACAGACTGGAAAGTGACACACATTACTTCTGCCCAGATCCCATTGCCCACACCTTTTAGGACTAAAGGAAAGATAAAACTAATTGGAGAGAAGCTAACTGGCTCTCTTAGTGGTTTAAACTGCTACTTTTGTGGGGATTAGGGTAACTCTTTATATCTATCTATGGGACATGATTGTACTGGGGCATATCCTATCACAATATACGCTTTTTTCTTTTGTATTTTTTTCCTTCAAGTGTTTTGATCCTTTTGTTGTGCAGGAAATTTTTTTTTCCTACTACTTAGTAAAGTTTCAATCATTTTCTTTATATTATACATTTATATACTTTTAAAATGATGCTTATTAGAGATCATTACAGTCTCCATCCCTTATGTTTTGTCAATAATATTACTTTTTGGGTTTTATTTTTGCCATTCTATATGATAATACTTTTACTTGTCAACTATAAGTAACATTTTTTGCCACTCAGTTGCTACAAAGCAGAAAATTGTAAAACTTATAGTTTCCAAGTTGTTTTCTTTTTCTTCAATGCAATATTTTTTTGAGTTTTATTTTCTAAAAAGGCTTAAATTTTTACATTTCTGCTCAATAACTTTAATTCCTACAGTATTATTCTTAAGTATATTTGGTTAAACATATAAAGTGCTCAAAACAAGTATTTTTGTTATGGTATTCCAGTCGTCACTTGATTGTGTGAATTATATCTGAAGTAATTTCTTCAAAGAGTTGATATGAACAACATTCTTGAAGTTATCTGTGGCAACAGAAATATAAACTGTAAGCTATTTTCTTTTAGCATATTTAAAGATATCATTTTATTGCTTAATAATTTCCATTATGTGATAGTTTGGAAAATTAATCCCAATTTCTTACTTGCTTCTTGTGTAGAATTATACTTCCATGAGGTTTTGCAAGTAACTTTACAATTCTCCCCAACTGAAGCAGACAGGATATATGTTCCCACTTATTTAATGCAGGGTGTACTTTATCCAATCAAATATTAACCAATAACACTAAAAGTAAGACTTTAAATGTTCTTGTATAATTTGGCTTGGACTTTGTGGTCCTGTGATCTGTCATAACAAGAAATTGCTTCTTGTAGCTGCTGCAACTTGAACAAGGCTCTAAAAAGAACACCTGACATGGATTTTACCTGACTGGATGTCTTTTGGCTGAACTTGTCCAGTTGGTAAGCCCTGCTGAGATCAGGGGAATTGCAACTGATTTATAAGACCCATAAAATGTAAAAATAAATAATTGTTCCAATAAAACAGATAAATTTTGACATTATTACATATCAATTTTTTAATGACTAATATGCATTGTTTCTTTTAAAAGGTGAGATGCTTATTTTACCTTCATTTAAGGAAATGTTTCTATTTATTTTTTATGACTACTAAGAATTTTTTCATTGTCTTTGTATTTAACCATTTCCTGTCATGTGTTCTAGGAGTTATTCCCTTTATATTTATCTTTACAAGGAAGAAGAGAATTCACACAGCTTGTTGGATCAGTAGAAGATTTTCACCAGTAATGAAAATTGACACCCATGATCTCTTTAGCTATTTTTCTTCCCAATTCTCTTCTCTCTAAAGAATTCAGTAGACATATATTAAGCACTTTTCATCGTTTCATATATTTTTACGATTTTTATTGTTCTCAATATAGTATAATTCTGTATGTAAATTGATTTTTTTCGACTTATAATTTATATCAATAATTCCCTATAAATTATTTTCTAATTTTTAATTTCATTTGTATAATGCTTAATTTTTGTTTCAAAAATCCTTCTTAATTTTAAAATAATCTCCTGTTCTTTGTTTATACTCTCTAGCATAGTTTTAGAAAGCATTTCCACCTGAGCATGGTGGTTCACGCCTGTAATCCCAATACTTTGGGAGGTGGAAGCAGGAAATTGCATGAGCCCAGGAGTTTGAGAACAGTTTGGGTAACATAGTGAGACCTTGTCTCGATGCATTTCAAATAATAATAGAAGATTTAAAAAGAGGAAACAAAATTTCAGTCACAGTTATTTTGATGTCCATGTCTAGTCACACAAATATCTGCATGTTCTGTGTTTTTTAGTTTTGTTATTCTTGTATTTTTCTTTTTGGTAAATCATTTATTTTATTTTTACTTACTTTTCTATGATTGTCAGACATTTGATATGAAAATATGTGGAGATAATTTCATGCTTATTTTATGTTATCTGTATGTGTCTGGAGATGGTGGTGGTGCTGTTATTGTTGTATCTTTGTTCCTCACCTCTCCTTTCCCCCTCTGTCCTTCTCCACTTTGTTGTTCTTCCTCATCTTCCTGTAGTCAACCTTCCTTTTCCCTTACTCTTTTTATTCTTTTCTCCTTCCCTTGCTTCTTGTGTGGCACTGTATTTTTTTCAACCAAAGACACACAACTCCACTAGTGATTTGAAGTAAAACTTCTCTTCAATCTTATTTAACAGTTTCACTGTTTCCATTTCATTTGGTTATTCTTCTCTTTTATATCTTCATGCTTCTCAATATCTTCCTTATTTGTATTTTTCCTGTTCATTTTACGATTGCATCTTTAAGGTTTTTTTTCTCTTTCTAATTCTACCAGTTATGGTTACTCATTTCTACTCACTTTTTATCTCTAATAAAAAATAAATAAATGAAAATTGATTTCTATAAATGTGTTCTACTTTGTGATTTTCCTTTAAAAAATTGTATGATTAACTGTTTTTTAATAAGTGGTAACTTATTTCAACAAAATTTAAATATTTTATGGCCATATTTCAACAGTCTGCTGTGTGTTCACAATTTCTGGGTATTAATTTTAAGATTTTTTTATAGTATCACTGTGTTTATATGTGCTATTTATTTTATTTTACTTTTTACTAATTAATTACTACAATAAATTATTTTCAGAGCAGCTATTTGAAGACCGTTTGAAATAATTAGGAAAAGGAACAGCCAGAGAAAAGTTGCCTTTTGGCATCTGTAACTTGACGACAAACTTTTTCTGACACTGATTTATTTGAGGTAACTTGTCTGGGTTATTACTTGTATAAACCTTCACCCTCTGTTCTCTGACCAAAGAAGGATCTAGGGAAATTCTGATAGAATTCACATTCATGTGACTTTTTGACTTATTTCAAAGAAAGAGGTTTTTCCAAAAAATTATTTCATAACAAGTTTTCACCTTCATAAAGTATATTTTGCTGGTCTGTCTGAAATGCATTACCTTTGGGCTCTTTTAACACTTTATCACATTTTCTTTACTTTTTCCTCCTGAAGTTCTACCTGATCTTTTCTCTTTCAAGTAATCTTTACCAAAATTTACAGACTTCAAATTACCTTTACCTTTTTTTTAGTTTTACTGAAAATGAAATCTGAAAAATTTCTTTTGTCTTTTCCCTTGTTGCTTTTGTAATGATAAAAAAATGGTGACTAAAATATGGTTTTCAAACCAGAAATCCTGCTAAGAATTTACTTTATGATTTCAGGAGTTCATTATAAAAGTTAAGCCACTTAATTCAATGTACAATACTAAAAATTTAATAGAAGTTTGAATAAGTTTTTGAAGTCAAAGGCAATATAATTCATTAAAATGTATATAATTTATTTAAATCTTTTGTCATCAAGATATAACATTTTTTCAATTTGCTTTTTTATTTTTAGGTTGCAAGCAAAAGACACACAGGTTCTTTTGCTTGAGGGACTTTTTATTTATGTGTAACAAATACACATATATTTGTTGTGTATGTGATATTTTGATATATTCATATAATGCAAGGGACCTATATTTTGAGACTACTAGGGAAAATAATGCAGTGAAGAAAACTATTCCTGCAGTGCAAACTTTGAACATTCTAGGTAGATGAAATTCTCTTTACTATGCCTCATCAATAATGTGCCATAATTGGAATGTAGTTTACTCATGCTTCTGCTTGTTTCCTCCATGATTCAACTGATTAATTCTCTACTTTTATTTTACCTAATAATGTCTGATTGCTAAGAATCTTGGCTACACTGTCTCACTTACTATTATCCTTCTTCCTGTCTGCTGCCTGAATCTCTTGTTCTCTGCCTCCCATAAACATTCTCCAAAACTTGCCCTTATCAATTATCTTATTCAAATGCAACCATTATCCTTTGAGAGACAAAGATAAGTCTTGTTGTCCTTTATTTACAGCGAACATAAACTCATAACCCTAGGATTTAGTGGCCTTAAGTCGAATTCTGGGTTTGTGAACATTGGCTTTATGACCATTAGTTCTTCACGATGGATACTGTTATGCCACCTACATTATAATGCAAATATCCTACAGTTTGCAAAAGTTAAAAGGTATTTTAAAAGAATGTGATTAATTTTCATGCTTTTATAATAAGACTGTATAATCACATAGAGTAAATCAGATGAACAAATACAAGAAGTATCATTTTCTTTAACTTCTCAAAGAGTTCTTAATAAACTGAGGAATAAGAAGCTTTTAATCTTAACAAGTAAAAGTATTATCTTAGCTAAACCTCAAACATTTTATCTGCCACCAAAGGTTGGAAAGAAAGATGACCATACTTGGATTGAATTGTCTTTGTCTTGACTTATTTCAAATCAGGTGACAAGCAGTTCAGAGAAGTATGACAAGGGTATATAAAAATTGAGTGAATAAAGTGCATGGTTTTCTTCCTAGGTATTTTTTTCTATTTTAATAATCAGTGCAGTCTATAGTGAGAAAACCCAAGGTGGAAGGACTGATACTAGAAACACACTGCTTATTCTGCCATTAAGCTGGAGTGAGAGCATACAGACCCTTATGGATCCACCTATGGTTATGCAAATCCAATGCTACAGAACAGTTGTGCTATTTTGAATTTGATTTCTTATGCATTATCAAATACACAACAAGTATTTGAGCAGACTCAACATTAAGCATCCTCATCTCTGTCAAATCAAGAGAATCTCTTTAAAATAAATTCAATCTGTAATGAACAAATGAACAGATTTTTAGAAAATATGCTCCTTATATAATCTTTGTATGAAGAACCCTACTTGTTTTTTTCCTTTCTTCTGGTCCTTTCTAATTTTTGGCTGTGCTGATTGTTTTTCTTGCTTTTCTGAACTTTAAGCTATGTCTTGATAGAATCTGCTGGTGATAAAAACAGGTTCCATTCAGCCTCTGTATAAGTGCCTGTGTCGCCTGCTCTCTTAGCCAGAGTTCTTGATGATGAGATTCCGCTGTCTCTGGCCTCCACTGTCTGACCCCAGACTGTCTGTCTCTTCACTCATCTGATAACCTCCTGGGGGTGCTGTCCAAAAATGTTGGTCTCCAACACAATAACAGCATTATTTCTTGTTGTGTAGAAATCTCTTTTGATTAGCACCATTCTATTGCCTTTATGCAGGATGTTAAGGGAAAAGGAGCAAAGAGAACTAAACTTATCAGTGTTTTTAAAAGAGGTTTACTTTTCCTCTTCTTGTCTTCTAGTGATTCTGTCGTTCCCTTGCTCTCATCTTCTATCTAGAAGGGCTGGTGGTGTGTTGGCTTCTTGTAGAGGGTATGTTACTTATTTCTTGTTCTAGTTATTTTCTATCTTTTGCCTTCTATAAAACTCTATTATCTAAATAGTCCAAGTAGATTTGTAATTATGTGAAAAAAGCTGTTGATTTATCCAGCTTATCTATTGCTATACAACTGCCCACTTTAACATTTAGCAGGCTAAAACAAGAACTATTTATTATGAGTGATTCTGTAGGTTAATTGATCTCAGGTGGGAATTTTTTTTTTCTTCTCCATGTAATGTGTAATAAGGATGCAGTCATATCTGGAGGCTCAACTGTTCAGAAATGTTCAAGATGACTTTTGCACATAGCTGTCAGGTGATGCTAGCCATTAGCTTGGCACTCAGGGCTGTTGATCAGAGAGCCTTGTTGTTTTCCCTATGGTCTCTCCATATAGTTGAAACTTTTCTTAACTTTAAAGGTGGTTCCAAATATGCCAAAATGGAAGCTGCTGCTTTCTTAAAGTCTAGCCTCAGAGGTCAAGAAGCATCATTTTTGCCACATTCTGTCAAACTATGTTATAGAACCAGTCCAGATTCAAAGACAGAGAAAATATAGTCCATCTCTTGATGGTAGAAGTGTTTTGTTTTCATCTTTAACTCTCAAACCTCCTTAATAAAATCTATCTGCAAAAAGTACTGACTCGCTCTGGACCATCCTCAAATTTAATCTGGCTGTCAACACTGTCAACATTTAACAGTAAATTTGTAGTTCTAATCCTTTTTGAAGAAGCTCTAACTTTTTCATTCAGTGTGTTTGTATCAAGATTTAGAAGTCATAAAACATGTCTGTTTAATCTTCAAACATATTATTTAATCAGAAATAATTTAATTAAAATCAGAATTACACTTTTGGGACAAGGAAGCTGACACTACTAAAATTAGATTAGAGAAATACAGTTATTCTAGGACTTCCTAAAACTGGCAATTTCCTATTATTATGAAAGGTTGTCTGTGATGAAGTTCCACTGACAACCAGGCATAATAATTTGGAATGTTCCTACTAATTTCACACTCAATAGGAAATTTTGTAAGCAAGAAGATCCAACATGTTTCCCATCTGTCCTTTGGAAACATTCGGGGAAGTTCTCTTTTGTAAAGTACAAATCATTGGAAGGACAAAAGTAGAAATGAAGGATAATAATTTAATTTAAAAATCATAATTGAGACTATTCTAATCCTAATCTTTTAAAATAATAAAGTTTTGTATTTGTTTTATTAAGTAGAAATAAATGTTAGGAGGTATCAATGATTATTAATTAATATAGGTTTATAAGATATAAATCTCGTGAAAATAAAAGTAATGTTCACTACTGTACTCTAAATATTAAAGCCACTTTGGCTGCTATAAACCTTAGTATTACTTACTATACCACTGCTATGATTTTAGATTTACATAAACATTAACTGATTTGGAAAATTCTTTTTTTTATTTTTAAATTATGGGGTACTATTCAGGGTTAGATATACAAATATTCATTGTGCAGGTACTCTCGGTGATGAGGTGTGCCCCCCCTTCCCCAGGCAGATTTTAGCTACTGTCAATTCCACCTCCCTACCCCGCCCCCCCGCAGTTTCCCGCCACTGTCAATCCCTTTCCTATATAGTATTACGGTAGTTGTTCAAGGTCCATTTATGAAAGAGAACATGTGATACTCAGATCTTTGCTTCTATGAAAGATCACTCAGCCGGGCTCGGTGGCTCAGCCTGTAATCCCGCACCTTTGGGAGGCTGAGGTTAGTGGATTGCCTGAGCCCGCGGGTTCGAGATCCGCCTGGGCAGGCAAGACCTCATCTCTACAATAAATCAAAAAAATTAGCCAGGCGTGGTAGTGCGCACCTGTAATTTTGGCTACTCGGAAGGCTGAGGCGGAAGGATCACCAGAGACCAGCAGATTGAGGCTGCGGTGGCCGGGAACGGCCGCTGCACTCCAGTCTGAGCGACAGAGTAAGACTCCAACTCAAAAAAAAAAAAAAAAAAGAAAGAAAGATCACTCAATATTATAAACTCTAATTCCATCCAGGTTGCTGCAAAGTTCATGATTTTGTTCCTCTTCATGGCTGCATAATATTCCATTGTGTATATGTACCGCATTTTTTTATCTAGTTCTCTTTTGATGGGCAGCACGGTTGGTTCCATGTTCTTGCTACTGTGAACAATGCTGTGATAAACATACATGTGCAGGTATCTTTTTTATAGAGTGCTTTGAGTTCTTCTGGGTATATTCCCAGTAGGGGGATTGCAGGTTCATATGGAAGGTTGATTTTTAGAACATTTAGGAATCACCACTGTTTTCCACAGAGGTTATACTAGTTTACATTCCCACCAACAGTGTAGAAGTGCTCCCTTTTTGCTACATCAAATTAACTTTCTTGGTTCCTATAAATTATATAATTTTTAAAATTTCTTGTAAACAGAATTATATGGTATATAACATTCAAAGATTGACTTTTTCATCCAGAATTGTCTTTGAAGAGTCATTCATGTTGTTTAAATTAATAGTCCCTTTACCATTGCTGAGGCATATCTCATGTTATAAATGTTCAACAGTTTGTTTAGCCATTCACCTGTTGAAAGACATCAGGGCTGAATTCAGTTTTTGGCTTTTATGAATACATCTGCTATGGACATTTTTGTGCAGATTTTTATATGAACATAAGTTTTTTATTTCTTTAGAACAAACACCGGAAAGTACAATTTGCTGTGTCATATGGTAGTTGCATGCTTATCTTTTTAAAGAAAATGCTAAACTTGTTTCTGCAATCAGTTTTTTTAAATTAAATTTTATTTTAAAAAATTGGATGTGGCAGCTGATTTTTTTTTTTTTGGTATGATAATAATTGATTTTGTAGATAAATGTAATGAGAATTCTTTAAAACCATTGAATTTATTTAATGTCTTTGCCATTGCATTAACTTTTGGCATAAAATATTTTGCTAAGAAATCTTAAATAATTATGCTATACAAAAAAGTTTTTATACAATAAGCAAAATGGATTCTTGAAGCTCAATGACCTTTATCATTACTTTTTTGTTTAATGACTTGAATTAAAAAGAAACAAAAAAGTAATTTCTGTAATAATCAAGTTGACCCTGAGCAGTGAATAGGGGTGATATAATTTAGCAAGATGCAAGATGTAATTGTATATCAAATTATATATTAAAGCCTTAGTTATAATTAGAGTTCGTTCAAAAAAATAAATAATGGTGAAATCAATTCTTACAAAAATCTTATAGGCTCTATACAGCAAAAGGCACAACCAGAAAAATATTAAAAACATAAATGTAAGTATAAAAGCATTATTCTTATTAAATAAAATGCATTAGAAAAATATGACTCAATCTGAAATAATTATATTATTTGCAGTTTACTTAAATGTATTTCCAATTTTTATTGTATGTTTTCCCAAACTATAATGTCAATGTAGCTAAATTATTTGAAATTAAAATAAGTGCCTATAAATAAATAAATAGTGGGCAAGTGACACAGTGATATGTAGTCATATATAGCATTCTTGCAAAAAGTGCTAAAATAAAGCCGGGCTCGGTGGCTCAGCCTGTAATCCCACGCCTTTGGAAGGCTGAGCTGAGTGGATTGCCTGAGCCCGCGGGTTCGAGACCTGCCTGGGCAGCAAGACCTCATCTCTACAATAAATCAAAAAATCAGCCAGGCGTGGTAGCGCATACCTGTAATTCCGGCTAAAAAATCGGAAGGCTGAGGCGGTAGGATCGCCGGAGCCCAGCAGGTCGAGCCTGCGGTGGCCGGGAGCAGCCACTGCACTCCAGTCTGGGCGACAGAGTGAGACTCCAACTCAAAAAAAAAAAAAAAAGTGCTAAAATATTTGTGGGAAATATAATATAGAAATATCTAGCTGAGAAGTTGCTGTATGTTTCATGTAATAGCTTTAGAATATAATTTCAAGAAATCCAAAATAATGGTACATATTTAAATTAGCTAAATTCTATTAGCTTTCACAAATACACACACATACACATAGATAGATTGATTTTAAAGGTTGAAGACAGTTTTATTTTGCTAACTAAAACTATTTATATATACATACACACACATATATATACACAAATACATACACACATAAACACCCTTACATGTACATTCTGTCTAATTTTTGGCTATGAATAATAGTCTGTTCTCTTATATAGATAGAAGTCTGGTGTTTCTGTAAAAAAAAAAACATTCGTTACAAAGAGTATCAAATAAAAAAGACAGCATAGTATTTGTCATTAGTTCCCTACACCCTAATTTCCAATAGGGCAGCACAGTGAGAACCGGTGGTCCTCTTGCACTTATAGTGGATTTATATGTGAAAGAGGAACTTCAACACTATAAGATTCAGAGCTGATATAGGGGCTGTTGGCCTGTCACCCTCTCTGGAAATATATAAAAACCATATCTTTACTTTGATAATGTAAACAAATTCTCTCGGGAAGTGTAGGAGAAGGTACCTAGTTTCTTATAGTCATGAAGTGCAAGCAAATGGTGTTAAAGAATGTGTGGGGAGATGTTTTCTATTTTTATTACAGCTTGTCAACTTCCTTTGCCCAGAATGCATAGAATATTCAGGAACACCAAGAAACCCAAGGAGAATTTTCTCCTCAAATATCCACTTCTTGGTTTGACATTGTTCTGTCTCTTGGAAATAAAATATTTACGAGAAATATAAAATTGGCATATTTTTCTAAGTATTTTCTGCCTTGTCCTCCACTTTAATATAATTTAACTTGGCTTGTACCAATCTAATCAGCATGTTTTGTGCAACATTTATTTAAGACTAGTGACAAACTTATTATTAAACTCAACATGTCAAAGGTCCTGGACATAGCAAGATGAAGAAATACCTTGCACTATAAGGGTCAACTTTGGAAAGCCAGGTAGCTTTTCCCATAAGTTTCTGTGATAATTTGCTTGTGGTCTTAACCTAGTCACAGCAGGATAGAAACGTTCCCTTTGTCCCAATTGTTGGAAAGCTAGAATTTTGTTATCATTCATAATACCTCTGTCCATTAAGTTGAAGGTGGTTTGAATGTTTTCCGGGGTCAGAAAGGTATTATTGATCATTTTGGCTAAAGTCACAAAAACATTTTATACTTTGTAACTGAATGGTCCCCATAGTATTTAAAACTGCCTACATAATACACATAAATAAAGCTAGTATCCTTCTGGGATTTCCCTCAGTAATGTAGTAACTTCTTTTTTGAGGGGTCTCTGTGGATGTCTGAAGGTTACATAATCTATTTGTGTTGTTTCTTTAAAGGATCAAATATTACTTACATGCCCTAATATGCAAGTCATAGTGCTTCTTGTGAGGGAAACAAGTAAATACCTGGTTCTCACACAAGAAGGGAAATCCTAAGGACACACATGATGCTTCTGGAAATATTGTTTTTAAGTGTTTTTCCCCTCCACCCAAATGGAATATATTTATCAATCAGTATACATAATGAACAGTGTATCTCACTTACCTCTAATAAGTCTTAAGCTGGCTAGTAAGTTTTGGGTTCTCAATTTATTCAATTTATTCTTTATAATTGAGTCTGATTCTTGTTTTCGTCTAACAGAAATCCATTCAGTGTGTTCTACTGGTTCAGGAAACCAATGCATTGGACCCCACAGAATAACTGAGAATGAATGTAGGAAAAATATAATGATGTTTTGCGGTGGGAACACTTGTTTTGTTGCCAGAGGTATGTATTTAGACTGAAACACTCAGTGGAGAGTTTATGTGTAGGTCCTTGTAACAGTTTGGGAGAGCAGCACAATTATGTTCTTTGAGGTGAAGGTTCCAGACTTACTTTTTTTTATCAATATTTTTTCTTATGATGTTGTGGGGTACAGTTAAGGGTTAGGTATACAATTACGTTTCATTCAGGCATCCTGTTGATAAGAGGTGTTTCCCTGTCCCCAGACAGATATTTGCTGCTGTTAATCCCATCTCCTCCCCCACCCACAGTTTTCCAGTACCGTCAGTCATTTTCTTATAGTATTACATTGGATGTTTAAGGTCTATTATGTGAGTGAGAACATGTGATACTCAGATCTTTGTTTCTGTGAGAGGATCACACAGTATTATAGACTCTAGTTCCATCCAGGTTGCTGCAAAATTCATGATTTTGTTCTTTGTTATGGCTGCATAGTATTCCATCGTGTATATGTACCACATTTTTTAATCCAGTCCTCTTTTGATGGGCAGCATGGTTGTTTCCAGGTTCTTGCTATTGTGAACAATGCTGTGATAAACATACGTGTGCAGGTATCTTTTTTATAGAGTGATTTGAGTTCTTCAGGATATATTCCCAGTAGGGGGATTGCGGGGTCATATGGGAGATTTTTAGAGCTTTTAGGAATCTCTACACTGCTTTCCACAGAGGTTGCACTAGTTTACACTCCCACCAACAGTGTAGAAGTGTTCCCTTTTCGCCACACCCTCTCCAGCAGCTGTTATTTTTTGAGTTGTTGATAATTGCCATTCTGACTGGAGTTAAGTGGTATCTCAGTGTGGTTTTGATTTGCATCTCCCTGATGATTAGTGAGGTTGAACATTTCTTCATGTGTCTGTTGGCTGCTCAGATGTCTTCCTTTGTGAAGTGTCTGTTCATATCTTTTGCCCATTGTATAATGGGGTTGCTTTTTTTCTTTTCAGCACATTTGAGTTCCTTGTAGATCCAGGATGTTAAGCCTTTGTCAGACCTGGTGTTGGCAAATACTTTTTCCCAGTCTGTAGGCTGTCTCTCTGCTCTCTTGATGGTTTCTTTGGCTTTGCAGAAAGAAAACTGATTTGTCAGTTTAATAAGGTCCCACTTGTCTATCTTCTCTCTTATGACCTGTGGACTTTGGATTTTGTTCAGGAATTGGATGCCAGTTCCGATTTCCATGAGGGTATTTCCTTCATTTTCTAAGGTTCTTATGGTTTGAGGGTTTACATTTAGGTCTCTGATTCATTTGGAGTTAACCTTTGTGCATGGGGATAAATTACAAATCACTGCTCAAAGAAATCAAAGATGACACAAACAAGTGGAAAAATATCCCATGCTCATGGATTGGAAGAATCAACATTGTGAAGATGTCCATCTTACCCTAAGGCAATCTACAAATTCAATGCAATACCCATCAAATTACCAACAACATTCTTCTCAGACCTAGAAAAAACAACACAGGAATTCATATGGAAACATAAATGTTCAAGAATAGCCAGAACAATCCTCAGCAAAAAAAAACAAAGCAGGTGGTATCACATTACCAGACTTCAAACTTTACTATAAAGCTACAATCATCAAAACAGCTTGGTATTGGTATAGGAACAGGCATATAGATCAATGGAATAGAATTGAGATTCCAGAAGCAAAACCTCAATTTCTCAACCAACTCATCTTCGACAAAGCCTCCACCACCTACCACTGGGGAGAGGAGAACCTATTCAGTAAATGGTGCTGGGAAAACTGGCTGACCACATGCAGAAGATTGAAACAGACTTACTTTTAAAAAAGAAAAATTCTTAATGTACTCCTTTCTATAATCTAAGGAAGGAAGTACTCCCTAAGGTGCAGAGGAGTTTTCTTTCCTTGCACAAATGTTGATGGTGTCATTTCAGTAACTATAACTGCTTCTGTTTTCCAATCATCCCATACTTTTACCGAGGCCTTTTATCCAGAATGGTTGGATACAAAAGGGCCACAAATATTTTTATAGGCTTTAACTAGAATTAAGTTTAAGTACCCCTATGCTTTATTTCTGTAAGGCTACCAAATAGTTGGACTTAGATTTGCTACTAAGATGATGATTGGAAAATGATGCTCAGGAACAATTGGGACTAAATTCTGAATTTTTAAATAGGTTATTTTTCAAGCATATTTGTATATGATCTTTATTATTATTCAGTAGAAAAATTTAAAAAAGAGAATCTCTTTCAGGCAGCAGTTTCATTTAATATCTAATCTGCCATAATTTACTATGTGTGTACCAGGAAAATGTAAGAGAAGTAAAAGCAGAAATAATCTTGGGTCAAATTTGGAAGAAGCATTTCAATGCTCAATAGTATCAGATAAGCCGGGCTCGGTGGCTCAGCCTGTAATCCTGCGCCTTTGGGAGGCTGAGGTGAGTGGATTGCCTGAGCCCGCGGGTTCAAGACCTGCCTGGGCAGCAAGACCTCATCTCTACAATAAATCAAAAAAAATCAGCTGGGCGTGGTAGCGCATGCCTGTAATTCTGGCTACTCGGAAGGCTGAGGCGGAAGGATCGCCGGAGCCCAGCAGGTTGAGGCTGCGGTGGCCAGGAGCGGCCACTGAACTCCAGTCTGGGCGACAGAGTGAGACTCCAACTCAAAAAACAAACAAACAAACAAAAAAACAACAACAGTATCTGATGCCTGGATAGTAAAGAACATAGAAGATCCATTCAATGAATACCTTGGCATTCAGCCCAAAATATTAAGGTAAATTTGCTATAAAATAAGCTTTATTGTCAGACTTCAAAGAGTCTAGAAAGCTAAACTCATACATATTAATTTCAGGAGCTGCAATAGTGTAGCTACTGACATTTGTCTGGAGCAATATAGTAATTTCATAAAATAACTTAAAAAGGTGTCCATAGCAGCAAGGGATTCCTGAGAAGGGAACATTCTGATGTAAACAGTTTGTTCAAAATGGATGTGTATGTGGAAGAGGGCAACATTGTCTAGAATGTAGCCTCCTCCATCTTAATACAACCAGGCCAAATTGTTGGTAGGAATCACAAGTCTGTCATGTGGTGATGGTCCTTTCTTCAGTGTCCCATATATGATGATAGGGATATCTCCATGTTTAGTACAGTGATGAATCCATGCAGTGACTACAGCAATCTGGACAGCTCAAGTTGAATCAGCAGTCTGTCCCAGTTGGTCTCGTCAGAGAATAGACCCTTCTCATAGGCAGTTGCAACAGTGACCCAGGTGGTCCAATCAGCAACATGGTCCAAGGAGAGGGTGTCCTTGATTTGTAATAGACCTAGTGCCTTAATTCTGCCTACTGAGAATAACAATCACTGATAACTTACTCCACAGCATAACTATAGATGAGTCTGAAAGAGCTATAGCAGGCACCATCAGGTTTTGTTTCAGCTTAGCATGCTTAAACTAAGCACAGGTATTTAAGGGAACCTTCTGTATATTGAAGATCTTATTGAGCTGGTGGTTTTGCTCTAGAAAACGTATTGCCAGCAAAGCTTAAATCACAGGAATAGCTACAATTCTTTCTTGCAAGGTCACATTGCCCCTGAGGATTAGTTCACCCACATTCCCCAATTGCCAATGTCCATATGACAAATGTGTCTTTTGGGGTCTCTCTTGCTTTGCTAGTTATAAAGTCTTAATGATATCCACTCCTAAGTTGCCAGGCTTTATAAGTCAAGCATTCCATTTCTTTCTTTCTTTTTTTTATTTCAATAGCTTTAGAAAGTATAGAGAGGACAAATAGCTTTGGTTACATGGTTGCCTTCTGCAAAGAAGTTAGGCTTTGAGTGAACCCACTATCTCACACTTGGGCACTTTGTACCCGACCGGTGATATTTTATTCCTCCACCCTTTCCCACCCTCTCTTTTCTGAGGTTCCAATGTCCATAATTGCTTTCTACGTGACTTTGCAGATTTTTAGCTTAGCTTCCTCTTATAAGTGAGAACATGTAGTGTTTGGTTTTCTCTTCCTGAGTTAGTTGACTTAGGATGATGTTCTCCAATTGAGACAGGAGATAGCTAGAAAAGGGTTAGGCAGACAGACAGGCAGGTCCTCTGAAAACAATGTAGTGAGGTCCCACAGCCCTCTCAGGCTTAGCTTTGGTAAACAACTGCCTGCAAGCCTCTCAAGATAGAGCTAAGGTACTCACTGCTGGGATTGACAAGCAACCAATCAGAACAGCAACAACTCACAGCTGATGCTAGCCAATCGGCTTCGACTTAAGGCAATATAAGCATCAGGTGTTTGGCCCCAGATGGGCAACTCCTTTGGGCCCTTCCCACTTTTCTGTCCTCAATAAATCCTGCTTTCTCACTTTCCAGCTGTCCATGTCCCTCATTCTTCCTGGGCATGAGGCAAGAACCTCGACCCTGAAGAGCTGTAATCTGAAGACCTGCAGAAGATCATCAGAGTCAAAAAACCATGCACCCTAAAGTTTGACTTGCCAACTGACAGACCCAGCTGAACCGGGAGAGCTACCGGGTGAAGGCAAGACTCCGAAGCTGAGACACCCAGGGGGCTAGGCTTGCCAGCTCACCGAACCAGCAACACTCTCAGGGCTTGACTTGACAGCCCATTATTGCTGACACTTGCAGGGCTAGGCTTACTAGCCCCTCCGTGACCCTCTCCGGGGCTTGGTTGGCTGACCCAGTGAGCCTACACTCTCGAAGCCCAGGCTGAACTGAAAACTCCGCATCAGTTTTGGCGTTCAACGTGGGGCTCGACGGAAGGGTGAGTTAAAGTGGATCTACCACTTTCATTTCCGAGGATCCTCGTCCTCAGGAGTTTTTTGCTCTGTCTAAAGAACAAATTACCAGGACTCTGCTAGTCAGTTAAAAGTGAACAGCATGGCTGCCGGTCTACAATATGCAGAGGTCAGACTTGCTGGAGAGGACTTGATTAATCCCCCATCACTCTCAGGTGTTGGGAATGTTGACCCTGTTAAGATCCAGTTTCTTTTCACGGAAGCCTGGCTGTTGCGTGGAATTGGAAGAAGCTTGGGGGTAATTGAGGGCATCTGGCCAAGGCTACACCTTGGCATTATCTGAAGGCTTCCAGGCTGGCCCCTATTTCCAACAGCCTGGTAGGATGTTGGCGGAAGGCTTCTAGTTTCTCCTATCACATTTTCTTCTTTTCGGGATTGCTATTGGTACTGTCCCCACTTGGTGCTTGGTGACATGGGTGTTTTTGTAACGTAGAGAGCTGGCATTACTAGACAGTGTTGGCAACTGGTTTGACCCTTATTGGATAAAAGTTCAAAACAAACTGTGTTCATTGGTCCATGAAGCAAAAGGGCAGGGAACTTTGGTTTCGTTTTTTTCATGTTGGGAAGCATTGTAATTGGCAAGAATTAGAAACTGTTTTATATAAAGATTTTATGTCTTGTGAAGTTAAGTCTCTACATTTAAGGACTCTGGGTAGACAAATGTCGAATGAACGTGCAGACTTTATGTTGAAATGCTTGGCAGATGATGGGCTTAGGCTTTTCAGAAGATGTCAGGGACATCCTGTACTGATACGCTCATGTCTCTATATTTGTGGGCCTTGTGGGAAAGTAATCTGAATTGTAACCTGGCTCAAATCATGGACCTCCTGGCCAAAGAGGTTCATGGAAAGTCCCAGGTAAACCTTCCCCCACCCCACTTTGTCAGAATCCTGCTCCTAAATCCAATCATTCCAATGTCTTTTTGAAGACTTAGTCTGGTAAGGAGGAACTCTAGGTTTGAGGATTCCAGAGGCACAGTCGACAGCACATAGGACAGGTGTGTAGGTGAGTGTGACTATTCCTACTAACTGATAGCTACTGCTATACTTGGATGGAGGTCATGTTCACATCCAAGGGGGCACCATGAGCATAGAAGGACAGGAAAGTGAGGGGATGCTCTTCTTTCTTCAATCCCTATTCATCATGTGCGTTGGTTGGAGGAGGTAAAGCTTAGGTATGTCTTTCTTTTGCCTCTCTCTTATTCAGATGGGTTACGGGCCATCTGGCTATCTGCATGTGCACTCAAGAGTGCATTCTGGGACACAGAACTCCTTTGATCTCAGACTTTAAAAAAGCATCTTATATTCTTTTACACCCAAGTGTGGCTGAATTATAAGTTGCAGGATGGAGAAACCTGGCTCCAGGGGGAAGAATCAATCATAATTCAATCATGCAGTTAGGCAGTTTCTGTAGTGTTGGGGCAAATAGTACGAGGTCCCATATGTACAGACTTCGTATTACGAAAAAATCTGGACCTTTGTCAACACTGCAGGATTGACTCAACCCTCCTAGTGGTCATCTAAGGGATGGTCCCAGTGAACTGGGGTGGCCAAACCCAAAGGCACCACTGGGGAAGGCATCATCTCATGAGGCCACTCCCCCTGGTCCATCTTGCCCTCCTTATTCAGGTCCTCCTTGTACTTCAAACCGTTTCCACTCTAGAAACCCTCATTCTAGAACTTTGACATTACTTATGCCCCTACAAGAGATGCTTGACGAATATGGCCCTAGCAAGGTACAGGTACCCTTTTTCCCTATGAGACTTGAAACAGATCAAGGAAGATCTTAGAAGGTTCTCAGATGACCCTAACAAGTATATAGATACTCACCAGTATTTAACGCAAGTATTCAAGCTCTCCTGGAAGGATGTTATGTTGCTCTTAGGCCAGACCCTAGCGACCACTGAGAAACAAGCAGCCTTGCAAGTAGCAGAGAGGTTTGGAGATGAGCTTGTCATTTCACACTGTGTCAGAGAAGGGGAGAAGCCCTAAGCAATAGGCCAGTCAGCAGTGCCATTGAAAGACCCTAAATGGGACCCCAATAGTGATTAGGAAGAATGGAGGAGGAAACATTTCCTGATGTGCATAATGGAAAGCTTGAGAACTAAACCTCTAAATTGTTCCAAGTTAGCCATGATAGACCATGGGGTCAAAGAGAATCCCTCAGTTTTTCTGGAAAGGTTGAGAGAGACTTTTATTAAACACTCATCCCCAGACCCTGAATAAATTGAAGGACAACTAATCTTCAAAGACAAATTCATTACTCAGGCAGCTCCAGATATCAGAAGGAAGCTGCAGAAATCAGTCATAGGACCAGATAGTACTTTAAGAATCTCTTGAAAGTGGCAATCTCAGTCTTATAACAGGATCAGGAGGAAGCACAGGAAAAAGAGACAAGAAACAAGTCAAAGGCAAGAGCTCTAATAACTACCTTATAGGTGTAAACAACCCAGAATTCCCAAGGATTACCTGCTAACTGTTAAGGATGCAGCAAGCCAAAACATTAAAGAAGTAATAGAATGCTAACATGGAAGGCGGCAGAACCAGAGGAATAAAAAAGGCATCTCAATTGGTAGTCGCCTTTAGTGACAAAACTCCAACAGCCTATCAGAGATCTGGCAACAATGAACCTGCTAAGGAGATGGTGTCTGTGGCCACAGGTACAATTCGTGGGGGCACTGGAAACCTAAGAGACCTAAACCTCCATGATCTTGTCCACTGTGCAGGCAAGAAAGCCATTGGAAAGCAGGTACACTCTCTTCTGAAGTTAGGAGAGAATACCTAGCTCAGGAATGATGGCCACTGGGGAGGCCTGGAAAGCTACAGTGCCTGACATAGCTCACCACCATCACCCCAACCATCTCCAGGTATATATTAGGGCACTAGAACCCAAATTAATAACTGAATTAACACAGGTGCCAGCCATTTGGTCCTGGCCATCCATGTTGGAATATAGCCTTGTTGCAATTCTAGTTACTAGGGATAACTGTTCTGTGATAAACACCTAAACACAAATCTTTTTATATGGCAATCTCTGTTTCTGTGGGCAAATACCTAGTAATGGGATTGCTGGGTCAAATGGTAGATCTACTTTTAATTCTTTGAGAAATCTCCACACTGATCTTCATAGAGGTTGTACTAATTTGCAATCCTACCAAGAGTGCATCAGTACCATCTTTTTGTGTTTTAATAATGACCATTCTGACTGGTGCAAGGTAATATCTCACTGTAGTTTTAATTTTAATTTCCCTGATGATAAGTGATGTTAAACGTTTTTCATGTGCTTGTTGGCCATTTGTATATCTTCTTTTGAGTGATGTCTATGTCATTTTCCACTTTTTAATGGGGTTATTAGTTTTATCTTGATGATTTGTTTGAGTTCTTTGTCGATTCTTGATGATTCTTGGCATCCTTTGACAGATGTACAGTTTGTTAATATCTTCTCCCATTCTTTAGGTTGCCTATTTACTCTGTTGATTATTGATTTTTCTGTGCAGAAGCTTTTAGTTTAATTAAGTCCCACTTATTTATTTTTGTTTTTGTTACATTTGCTTTTGGGGTACATTCTTTGTGTAGACCAATGTCCAGAAGAGTTTTTCCTATGTTTTTTTTCTATAATTTTTGTGGCTCCAGGTCTGACATTTAAGTCTTTAATCCACCTTGAGTTAATTTTTGTATATGGTGAGAAATAGGAAACACATTTTCTTTTTCTGTATGTAGCTGTCCAATTTTCCCAACACTATTTGTTAAATAGGGTGTCCTTTCTCCAGTGCATGTTTTTGTCTGCTTTGTCAAAGATCAGTTAGATGTGTTTGGGTTTATTTCTGTATTCTGTTCCTGTGTACCTTGTATTTGTTCTTGTACCAGTATCATCTTTTTTTGGTTACTATTATAGCCTGGTTGTATAATTTGATGTCATGTAATTTAATGACCCCAGCTTTTTTGTTTGTTTGTTTGTTTGTTTTGCTTAAGATTGCTTTGGCTATTCTGGCTCTTTTTTCAGTTCAATATAAATTTTAGGATTTTTTTTTAAATTCTGTGACATATAAAGTTAGTAGTTTGATAGGGATTACACTGAATCTGAATTAGCACTCCATTTCAACAAAAGTTCAGTAGCAAGTTAAGAGCTGCTTTTTAAAGTAGAATATCCAGGAGCCATGTCAAAACCCTAAGTCCCAAAATTCCAAAGAAATGTTTATATAGCTTTATAGTAAAGTTTGAAGTCTGGTAATGTGATACCACCTGCTTTGTTTTTTTTGCTGAGGATTGTTCTGGCTATTCTTGGACGTTTGTGTTTCCATATGAATTCCTGTGTTGTCTTTTCTAGGTCTAAGAAGAATGTTGCTAGTAAATTGATGGGTATTGCATTGAATTTGTAGATTGCCTTAGGTAAGAGGGACATCTTCACAATGTTGATTCTTCCAATCCATGAGCATGGGATATTTTTCACTTGTTTGTGTTATCTTTGATTTCTTTGAGCAGTGTTTTGTAATTTTCATTGTAAAGATCTTTCACATCTCTGGTTAGGAAGATGCCAAGGTATTTCATTTTTTTATGGCTATTGTGAATAGAATTGTGTTTTTTATTTGGGTTTCTGTTTGTTTATTATTGGTATAGAGAAATGCGATTGTCTTTTGTACATTTATTTTGTATCCTGAGACTTTGCTAAAGGCCTTTATCAGTGTAAGGAGGTTTTTGACAGATTCTCTTGGGTTTTCAAGGAACACAATCATATCATCTGCAAAGAGAGATAACTTGACTTCCTCTTTTCCTGTTTGGATACCCTGATTGCCTCCTCTTCTCTGATTTTTAGAGACAGAACTCACACGTATGTTTATCGCAGCATTGTTCACAATAGCAAGAACCTGGAAACAACCATGCTGCCCATCAAAAGAAGACTGGATTAAAAAAATGTGATACATATACATGATGGAATACTACACAGCCATGAAAAAGAACAAAATCATGAATTTCGAAGCAACCTGGATGGAACTAGAGTTTATAATACTGAGTGACCTCTCACAGAAATAAAGATCCGAGTATCCCATGTTCTCACTCATATAATGTACCTTGAACATCCAATGTAATACTATAAGAAAATGACTGATGGTACTGGAAAACTATGGGGGGGAGGGGATGGGATCAACAGTAGCAAATATCTGTCTGGGGATGGGGAAACACCTCTTATCAACAGGATGCCTGAATGAAACGTAATTGTACACCTAACCCTTAACTGTACCCCACAAAACCATAATAAAAAATATTGATTATGAAAAAAAGAAAGAAATGTTTATGTAAAAGCTTTCTTCTTTGGTTGAAGATACAAATCATCAAAAATTATCATCAGTGAAAGAAACTTGTTTGATCTCTAATACTGAAACAATACAATCAAGTTCTAGGTTTTCTTTATGATAAAAGGACAAAGGTAGAGTGATTTTTTTCTTGACTGCCAGAGCATCAGTGACTTGAGGCAAATGCTATAAATAGAAATTCTCTTACTAGTGGAAAATGACAGGGAAATTTGTGCCAGTAACAGAGTTCTCTACCTGAGCTATTTCTCATTGGGATGATTCCTTCAGGAACTTATGAGATGAGAAATTAAAAGCATTAACCTTCATTTCTCCAAGACATTCAGATGTAGAAGCCAATATGAACCCAATATATTAAATCAGCCTAAAGAGCTCCAATTGCAAATAACTTTTTATTTTCATTCACAGCAAGTTTTGCCAAAGTCTACTAGTTGAATTAGCATATCAAGGGCTGTCATGACAGCTTCCAGGAGATTTCAGTTTTTTCTCTCATCTGGCGTTTGAAGGAATGCAAGCATGAAACCAGGGCAGTTAGACTCAGTGAGAGAAAATCAAGAATTTTAAAAAATTTATTTTGTTCTCCGTCTCCTTTCCCATGTATTTCTCAGCATCTCAGGTTGAGCATTGGAGGTGAATCTTAGGGTTAGAGGCTCTTCCTTTCTATTTCTTTACCTGCCAATAGCATTCTGCTATACTTGCACCCACGTCTTCATTCACTCACCCATTCCCAACAGAAGTTTGCAGAATAGTGACTTGTGCACCTATGTGCAATACAGCTATAAAAGTTTCCGTATCTCCCTCCATTTCATAGCATATTTGGATGGATAGGTAGAGCTTCTAGTTTCCCTTTGCTATAAGGCACCATCACTAATCCTTCAAGTGACTGACAAAAGAGTAGAGGAAAATAAAGGAATGCTGGGGAGTGCATAAAAGTATTTTCATGCTAGTACGTGAGTCAAGTTGGTGATGGTTTTTCATGGTGCAACTACCAAGGTTCTTGGCCCTCCTTAGGTCACACAAGAGCTCTGGAAGCTCATTATCTCTTTTTGCTTCTACCTGAAGAACAACAAATAAAATAATTTCTAATGTTTTCATCTTGCCAGAAGCTTTATACCAATTTTGGAGATTCCTCTGCCTTTTCTCCCTGTGACAACTGGGGCTGCTTGTTTGCTCATTTTAATTCTACTTGGAACTGGGCCTTCAATAATCTTTCCTTATTAATAAGGAGCAAAGAGGAAGACTATGTTTTAGCTAATTGTATATACAGTTCAGTCAGCCTATCTGGTATTGATTCTTATTGATTCTCAAGGACCTCAACTTCTTTTTCAACCATGTTACCAGTAGTGTATCATCCTTATCAAAGTTTTGCCTGAAACCATGAAGGATATGGGATTTTACCCTACTTACAACTAACTAGTTAACCTGCCAGTTTATATAATATAATGAAAGAACTACCATACCTCTGTATCAGAGAACCGACTATTTATTACTCTCCAACACACACACACACACACACACACACACACACACACACACACACACACACAAACACACACACACACACACACACACAAACACACAAACAAAACAAAACAGAAAACATCCTGAGTAGTATCATGCATTGTTTCACTATACCCCATTTTCAAACAGGGCAACAGAGGGCCTGTGCATGACATAAATAAAGTTCATGTGCATGACATAAATAAATTTCTTAATCATAATGCAGTCAGATATCCAGATCAGTTTTCATGCAAATTATCTTTTTAAAAAATTGTTTTAAAGATGTGAGGTATAAGTCAGGATTGGATGCATAAGTGGTTTATGTACAGGTGAACTTTGGGCCTTCCATTGGACCTCAATCTGCCTGGATTAGGATCAGGTACCTTTATTAATGTTATATGCCCCTTCCCTTCCTCCTCTGGATGTGTCCCACTACTATCAATATCTTTCTTGTAGTATTATGCTACATGTTCAGGGTCCACTTATGAGTGAGAACATGTGGTACTCAGTTCTTTGTTTCTGTGATAGATCACTGAGTATGATAGATTCTAGATCCATCCAAGTTACTGTGAAGTCCGTAACTTTGTTCCTCTTTCTGACTGCATAATTTTCCATCATACATATGTACCACAAGTTTTTTAAAAATTTAGTATAGTTTTGATGGGCAGCATGGTTGGTTCCACGTTTTTGCTATTGTTAATACTGCTACTGTAAACATATGCAGGTATCTTTTTTTTTTTTTGAATTGGAGTCTCACTCTGTCACCCAGACTGGAGTGCAGTAGCTGCTCCCGGCCACCGCAGCCTCGACCAGCTGGGCTCCGGCGATCCTTCCACCTCAGCCTTCCGATTAGCCGGAATTACAGGTGCGCGTTACCACGCCCGGGTGATTTTTTGATTATATTGTAGAGATGAGATCTCGCCTGCCCAGGCGGGTTTCGAACCTGCGTGGTATATTTTTTGTAGAATAATTTGAGTTCCTCCAGGTATATTCCCAGAATGGGGATTGCTGGGTCATATGAAAAGTTGCAAATTATCCTTTACAACTATTTATATTTTATTTTATCAAAGTCTTGTCAAGTTTATGCTCTCTCTTTAATTTTTAGTAAACTAAAAGACTTTCATACTTTCTTCCCCACAATGACAAATTTTTACAGTAATAAGTATTGCATAGAGCATATATAGTTCATACATGTCACATAGGTTATATTAGCATAAAATTAAGCATTTGACCTTTTAATTTGTCCCATACTTCTCTTTTCTGGTTCAAACTCATGACTCATTATACATATTTTATTAGACATCTTCTCTCAAATATTAATGAAATTATGTGAAAATGTCTTTATTTAGGATTTCATTTTCTTTAAAAAGTAACATTACTTGAATGGACTTAGATTCTATAATACTGAGTGATGTATTACAGAAACAAAGACCTGAGTACCACATGTACTCACTTACAAGCAGGCCTTGAACAATTATCATAATACTGTAAGAAAGAGATTGGCAGTAGTGGGAAACTGGCAGGGGAAGAGGGGGTGGGAATGGCAGTAGTGGGAAACTGCTGGGGGGGGCATACCTCATCAACAAGGGTCCCTGCTTAATGAACATTTGTATAACTAACCCTGAATTGTACTCCACATCTTTAAAATTAAAAAAGTAACATAACATTTAGTAAGTATAAAAATAATATAGAGAATAATAAAATGTAGGATGTCATACAGAAATCATAACATTTGTGAGTTAACTAAGCAGCTAAAGGCTAAATTGTAGGTAATATATTTGTGTCCAGCAAGAATACAAATTATAGTATATTTTAAGATTTGACCATAAGTGCTAAGGTTAATGAATGCTAATTTTGAAATTTTTGAGGGTGCGTATTTCAAAAATATTCATACAAAAATCTGAACATGTGTTCATTTGTTTAATCACAAATGATTCTTCAGTTCTTCTATGTGACTGACTCTGACAATAAAACAGACATCTGTCTTATCCTCGAGTTTTTGTTAAGTACTAAAATATTTTGGGAGGAAGACATTGAAACTTTTGCATAACTTACAGGAGAATTCAAACATAAAGGAAAAGAGAAACAGATGGAAATTCTAAAATCTGTATCACCATTAGTATCTAAACAGTAATTGATTTATCACGAACAGCAATTAGTTGTACAATAAAATGCATGACAGTCACAAGGCAGTGAGATTAACCATAAGGAAAAAAAGTGTGAAAATCCTCAGAAAATATATTCTACTTGAAGAAGGCTAAGTGAGTGGATGGTGCATTGAGTGTATCAAAGAGGACCTGCTTGTATTGAGACAGGAAAATGAACCAGAAAGAAAAAAGAGAATCCCGTCATCATCAGTCTCAACCACTGAAAAATTGAAGTAGCCCTGTAAGTTCCTGCCACTTAAATGATTCACTGTATAAAATACGGTATCCCTACAAATATTTTTATACAACTAAGTTAATCTACACTCTGAAAAAATAAGCATATACGATTTGGTATCGCTTTAGTAAAATGGAATATTTTATCTTATTTTTCTGGATAATCAATTGGATATGCAAAATACCACTTGATTTAAAAACAAAAGATTTTTTAAAAAGTTAAAGAACTGGAGTATGTTATGATATACTGGGACCAATGAAGCGTTCAATTGATTAGTACAATTTATAAATAATAAAGACATTTATAGACTTCTTATTTTAAATCATTTATTTAATGAAAATTTTGCTAAAAACTCTTCTGGCAAATTATTTCTTAAAATATTTCTGAATGTGCAGCATGGCAAGTTAAAGCAAAAAAGGAGTGTAACTAAAGATGTTTACTTGATGACAAAATGATTCTATAAACATAAACCCCCAATATTCTTTTTCCACAAAATTGATTTTTCTTTTGTTTTACAATGTAAGATCTGTTGGAAAGAAGAATTAGTTGTTGATTGATACAGCACTGGTTTTAAATAATGAATCAATAGAAAATTATTTTCCATTAAAGAGAGTATTAGAAGATACAATAATACTAATACTACGCTATTATTAATTCAGGATAAGCAACATTTTTTTTTAGGTTTGAAAACATGTCATCCAACTTTTCAATAGTATTTATTTAATGCTGAATACACTCAAAGTATGCAAAAGTTAATCTCGGTTATTTGTAATAAGTTGTAATAAAATAGTTCCTGATCAGTTGAAGAAAAGAGAGCTAAGTAGAGCCTTTATAACTTGCTCTTTTTAAAACAGTTCCCTTTGCTAATGAATGTGCACTTTAGTGCTCACCTCACATACTCACCTTGCTGTTTTAAGTTATTATATTTTGAGTTTTTAAAAAATACATGATTTTATTAGTTTTCATTATGTGTGATTTTCTATTCCATGATGTATTTAAAAATAATGGTTTCCAGGAGTGGTTACTCTCCTGATATCTAGATTACCCTTACAGATAACATGAGTCCACAGGTTTTACAATCTTCTTTAATGCCATGTATTCAACTGCCTAGATTTGCTTTATTTTATTATTATTACAGGAGACCACCAATCAATTTTGCAATAATTAGTGGATGTATTATTTTGAAATATTACAATTTTTAAAAACTCTTTGAAATTGATTAAACTCAATGAAATATTTAAAAATAACAATAATGATAGCATTAATTCAGAAGAGACAGATGAGACTGACAGTTTCCCTAATAAGATATCTCTGAGCTATAGAGTATTACAAGATATAAAAATAAAGAGTTATATCAAAAATTGTAATAAAAAGAAAATGAAATTATAGTGAAAATATATTTTTTCATGTTATTATACAGCTTTACTTTTCTGAAGCACCTACTCCACATTTGTTATCTGGCAAATTTCTACTCATTTTAAAGATGAAATTCATACATTGCTGAAACTATAATTTTTTTTCTGATTATACTCATGTAATCTTTCTATCTCTACTTTTTCATCCAACTCAAGACCTGTCACTTTTATCTTTGTATCTCAAGGTAACTTTTGCTGAATGAAAGCAAACATGTGTTAGTACAAGAATTAAATGAAATGACATGTGTTTTATTTAGAAGTACTTTGCTATGATACATTAAAATCTTCAATGAGCAGAACAAAATGTTGCTTTTAATATAATAATAGGATAAAATAATTGAATATGAAAAAACATAAACATGTAATAAAAACATAAATGACTGATATCAGAATACAATTGAATGCAAAATATCAATTGGATGGCTTCATTCTTTCTTACTGATGTAAACATAACCTTACAATATGACCTGGCAATCATGATTGGTATTTACCCAAAGAAGCCAAGAGTTTAAGTCCACAGAAAAATCTACACATGGATGCTTATAGAAACTTTATTCATAATTCACAAAACTTGAAAGCAACCAAGTTGCCCTTCTGTGTTTGAATGGATAAATACACTGTGGTATATTCAGGAAATTAAATACTATTCAGAATCACAAAAGAGCTATCAAGCTATAAAATGATATGGAGAAACTGTAACTTTTTACCCTTTACTAAGGCTGAAAAGACAGTGTGAAAAGGCTATCTACTGTATGATCCCAACTATATTATATTTTGAAAAAGGTAAAACTGGAGTAAAAAGACCAGGGTAAGGTGCAAGATAGCAACAGATCCAAGTCAGACTGTGAGAGTCTCTGTTGGGTGAGTGTACAAAAGAACTAACCTGAGCCCGTTTTTGTGTGCAAGTAGGTGAGTGGATGTCCTACTGAAGGGAGAAAAGGGATCGAGTGCCCAGGGATCCTTTGCAGAAATGGCTATAATTTGCTGCTGCTTTGAATCCGGCACCTGCTGCACACAGAAGGATCCACCATCCCTGGGAAAAGGTAAAAGAGATCTGCTGTCTCTTGACACCTGGCATCTGTCCCACACCATTATCTGTGACAACAGGCCAGGCACTGGCAGCAGGAACCGTGGAGAAAGCTTAGGGAGGAAATCTGGAGCTGAGCTCCACCAGAGAAGAAAACATGGACCGCTGGCATTTACTCTGTCCCAGGGCTAGGCAGAGACCACCTTTAACTTGACTTATTCTGAGAAGCTTGCATCCTGAGACCAAGGGGTGATCTCCACACCCCTCCAAAATCAACCATTGTTTACTCATAGAGGATACTCCAAATGCTTGATACTGGAGAGACAGATGCCCCACCCTCACACTGGAATAAACAGAGATGCATGCAATTGGAGTGGGAGACCTAGCAGCAAACAAGTTGGGAGCTTTTCCTTGGAAGAACTGATGGAGTAATTGCTGACCCCACAACTACCGCACTGGACTGAATGCAGGCAGTGAGTGCTGCAAAGGGAATGAAGCGAGGGAACCTGAGACAGAGTCCCAAGAAAGCAATGGGGAGAGGTCACTCCAAGCCTGGACTGGGCTCCAGAGCCTTGCTACCTGGTCCTGAGATCTGGAGACTGGTAACTGCTAAGGAGGGGGCTGTTGACCCCATTTGTGGAAGGAACAGCAGCCAGCAGAGAAACTGAGCAGACTCTCTAATACCTGGTCAGAGAAGTGCTCCAGGATGGCCTCTGTGGAACAGCAGAACTGCATTTTGAGACCAGGCACTGATCCCTGTGTTTCATTGTGACTGCTCTTTGTTTCAGAGAATATTGTCCCCAGTGCAAAAACCCTGGCAGGGAATGGCAGATGTGAATCCCCAGACAATCTACCCTCCATCCTGAGCTGCTGCTGGGCGATAGATTCAGGCAATGGAACTGAACAAGAAGGAGGCTGGTGAGTGTACAGTTGACTCCTCCCTGCTCCTAGTAACAAGCAAAAGAGATCGGGAAGGCAGGGCAGAGACAGGATACCCCATTCCCCCACCTGAACTGTATGTTCTGGGAGTTGTGATCAACCTGGGAAAGGAAGGAAGTGGGTGAGATCCTAAGAGATGCTGTGTCAGGTTATATCAGCCCCCTACCCTCACATGGGCATGCTATCAATTTCAGGCAACAGCAGACAAAGACTCAAACATCTTAAGTTCTAACAGCAAAGAGGGAACCTGCAGTAACAGACCTGCAGTTGCAGAACCCAAAAAAAGAGGGCACCCCCCCAAAGAGACATACTAAAGCTGAGAACTCTTTATCGACAGGATTTTTTTGGGGGGAGGGAAGTAGTCATTTGTTTGTTAGATTATTTCATTTGATTCCTTTGTTTGTTGGATATGTTCTCTTTTATCACCAGATAGCAAACATTATGTCCTGCCAATAGGTTCTAAAGCCTTGCAGCACTCCCATACCTTAGTAAGTGCTAAAAATTGTAAAGAAACAGCACAACTCCCACCCCAGTCCTATTTCATAATTGAACAAACTCAGAGCCCTAGCTCAAGGAAGGACAAAATGTAGAACAAATATCAGAAGTGATGGCTTCTCCATTTTCACTGAATAATTGAATTAAGAGAAAGATATGAGAACTACTACAAATGAAGAAAAAACAATGAAGAATTGATGGTAACCATCAGAGACTCAGTAAAGGGTCATTGCTAGAAAGAACAGATACTGGGACACAAACAATGGCTATCTCTAAGAACAACAGTACCCAGAAGGTACTTATGGAGATCAGAGAATTGTTGGATAGAATGAATAAAAATCAAGAAATGTCAGGGCTAAAACTGAGCTAGACAAACTCAAGAAAGGAACTTAGAAATAACAGAAATAAATTATTCCATGCAAGAAATCAATAGCAAACTGACAAACATGGGAAGCAGAATTGACTAAGCAGAAGAAAGAAACATAGAGCTGTAGACCCAAACAAGGAATAACTCAATCTATTATTAAAAATATGGGGGGGGGGGAGATGAAGAAAGAAGAAACTCTCTAAGAGATGTATGATTTTATCATGTAGCCATACCTACAACTGATCAGAATACCTGAAATAGAAAGAGAAGCAGAAAGCACCCTGGAACAAACATCCATGAGGTTTTTCAAGGAAACGTTCCTCATCTGGTCAGAGAGTGACTATATAAGCACAAGAGATTCAGCAAACTTCTACAAGTCATCTTATGAGAAGACCAATCCATAGACACATAGTAATTTGCCTTCGCAAAGTAGATATAAAAGAAAAAGTCCCAAAAGTAGCGAGAGAAAAGAGTCAGATCACCTACTGGGGGAGACCAATCCGGTTTTTTGAAGACTTATCTGCAGAAACACTACAGTCAGAGGAAATTGGATCCCAATCTATAATGTTCTTAAAAATAAACAATTTCAACCAAGAATTTCCTACCCAGCCAAGCTAAGCTTAATCAATGATGGAGAATTAAAATCCTTCCCAGACAACCAATCCCTAAGAGAATATGCTGCTTCCAGACCTTCTGTAGAGGAGATGCTTTAAAAGGTGCTATACACAGAAGAAAAAGAAACAAAAGAGAGACCATATACTTCACAAAATCACAAATATAGAAGTAACAGAACACATAGTATACCTGCAAAAATAAAAGCACATACATTGATGAACACAAAAGTTAAATGAATACACAACAGTCTTATAAGAGCATTATGACAAGGACAAACTCTCATATTTCAATTATCAGTCTGAACATGAATAGACTAAATGCACTACTAAAAAGACATAGAATGGCAAACTGGATTACAAAACTACAACAATGACAATACATGATCCAGTAATTTTCTGCATCCAGGAAACTCATCTCACCTCAAAGGATGTCTACAGGCTCAAAGTTAGAAGATGGAAAACAAATTTTCATGAATGGATCACAAAAGAAGGCAGGAGTCACAATCTTAATACAAGACAAAACAACCTTTATACATT
Organism: Cephalopachus bancanus; assembly: GCA_027257055.1. NCBI lineage: Eukaryota > Metazoa > Chordata > Mammalia > Primates > Tarsiidae > Cephalopachus > Cephalopachus bancanus. The sequence continues at coordinate 6,688,745 of JAPVLO010000068.1, read as the reverse complement.
CAAAAATTTTAAAAAGATATGGAAGGACACTACTACATAATAATAAAAGGTTTTCTCCATTAACAAGAAATCATCCTAAATATATATGCATCCAATGCAGGAGCACTAGCTTTTATAAAGCTGCTACTAAGTAAACTGAAAAAACATATAGACTCCAACAGTATCATAGCTGGGGGCTTAAATATCCCACTAACAACCCTAGAAAGATCATTAAAGCAAAAAATTAATAAAGGTATCTGGAACTTCAGCTTGATGCTTGACCAAATGAACTTAGTAGATACCGACAAAACATTCCACCCAACAACCACAGAATATATATCTTACTCATCATCACATGGAACTTACTCCAAGATCGACCACATCTTTGGCTGTAAATCAAGCATAAACAAATTTCACAGAATTGAAACACTGCCAAGCACCTTCTCAGAACACGGTGAAATGAAAATAAGTATCACCACCAGCAAAATTCTCCCCAAACCCACAAAGACAAAGACTCTAAACAGCATGATGCTGAACATCTCTTGGGTCAATACAGAAAGCAAAACAAATATTAAAAGATTCCTGGAAACAAATGAAAATTGGGAAACATCCTACCAAAACCTCTGGGATTCCATGAAAACAATACTAAGAAAGGAATTTATATCTCTAAGAACACACATCAAGAAAATAGAAAGAGAACAAGTTAACAACCTAAAAAATCAGCTAAGGGAGCTAGAAAGGCAAGACCACCAAAACTCTAACTTCAGCAGAAGAACCAAGATCACCAACGTAAAAGCCCAAATATGGGACATAGAAGACAAAAATACTATGGAAAAAAAATCAGTGGAACAAAAACTGGTTCTTTGAAAGAATAAACAAGGCTGATGGACCCTAGTCAGACGACCAAGAAAAAGAGAGAAAAAGCCCAAATAAACACAATCAGAAATGCAAACTATCAAGTCACAATTGACTTTCAAGAAATACAAAGCCGGGCTCGGTGACTCAGCCTGTAATCCCGCGCCTTTGGGAGGCTGAGGTGAGTGAATTGCCTGAGCCCGCGGGTTCGAGATCCGCCTGGGCAGTGAGACCTCATCTCTACAATAAATTAAAAAATCAGCTAGGAGTGGAAGCGCGCGCCTGTAATTACGGCTACTTGGAAGGCTGAGGCAGAAAGATCGCCGGAGCCCAGCAAGTCGAGGCTGCAGTGGCCAGGAGCGGCCACTGCACTCCAGTCTGGGCGACAGAGTGAGACTCCAACTCAAAAAAAAAAAAAAAGAAATTAGAATATGCAGCCAATTCCTGATCAAAACCCCAAATTCCGATGCGAAGGGAAATAAGATAGACAAGTGTGACTTCATCAAACTTAAAAACTTCTGCAGGCCAGTCTCGGTGGCTCAGCCTGTAATCCCAGTACTCTGGGAGGCCAAGGCGAGTGGATTGCCTGAGCCCACGGGTTTAAGACCCGCCCAGGCAAATTGGCGAGACTTTGTCTCTACAATAAATCAAAAACTAGCCGGGCATGGTAGCAGTGCCTGTAGTTCTGAATACTTGGAAGGCTGAGGCGGAAGAATTGCCTGAGCCCAGCAGGTTGAAACTGAACTCCAGTCTGGGTGACAGAGTGAAACTCCAGCTCATAAAAACAAAAACAAAAACAAACTTCTGCAAGGCAAAAGAAATCATTAAGAGATTGAGCAGACAGTCCACAGAATGGGAAAATATATTTGTCCACTTCATATCTGACAAAGGTCTAACATCCAGGATCTACAAGGAACTCAGAGGTTCTGAGAGTAAAAAAAAAAAAAAAAAAAAAAAGTCACAATAAAAACGTTGGCAAAAGCCGTGAATAGACACTTCTCAAAAGAAGACATACAAGTAGTCAAGAGACACATGAAAAAATACTCAGCCCCACTTATCAACAGAGAAATGCAAATCAAAACCACATTGAGATATCACCTAACTCCATTAAGAATGGCCATCATTAATAAAAGAAAAAACAGCAGATGCTGGTGAGGATGAGGACAAAAGAAAATGCTAAGTATTTATGTATCTTATTATATATAAGATAAGACATAATATATATTGGGTTCACTACTGTACTATCTACAGTTTCAGACTTCCACTGGGTGTCTTTGATTATACCACCTTCAGATAAGAGAGTACTATTGAACTCTGAAATACTATAATAGTAGATATATGTCATTATAAATATGTCCAAACACATAGAATGTACAACATAAAAACTGAATTCTAATGTAAAGTGTGAACTTCAGGTGATAATGGGCAACTTGGTGAGACCTCGTCTCCACAATAAATCATGCTGTGTTAATTTTTTGGCTGTGGTAGCCACTACTGAGTGTGTCATTGCACCTTAGCTTGGGTGAGAGAGTGAAACTGACTCAAAACAAAAACATAGGTTTACTAATTGTAAGCAATATACCACTTTGGTGTGGAATTCTGATAATTGGGACACTATGTAAGTGTGGTTATAAGGATTATATGGGAAAACTGTACCTTCCTCTCAGTTTTGCTGTAATCCTAAAACTGATTTAAAAAATAAAATCTATTTTTAAAAGAAGATGGAAACCTAATAAATTGACTTTTTAAGCCCAATAAAACAAACTTGGCATTTGAAATCAACATTTAAACATTATGGATTGTGTCATTTTCATTCCATTTAATAGGCTACATGAATTTTGGGCTTAGCACAAAATCATTTGCGTTATATAGAAAATACTTTGTGTGTGTGTATGGAATAAAAGAATAAGAATGGAATTTTTTTTGCTGATTGAGAAAAGTTATAACTTTTTAAAAAAGTGATTAAGGAACAATAAAAATAGATTTTTTTTCTGGGCTAGTTTTCTTTTTTCAATTTTATAAATTTTATCACTGATCATATGCCTCCATTGCTTTTGCAACCAGATCACTACCTCAACTCTAAAAATTTAATGTGGGCTGTGAATGTTTTTACTAATATATATAGCTTCTTTATTAAACACATAGTCTTTTAGCACATAACTATGTTTCTGGTTATTATTATTATTATTTTATATTGCATGTATCTTTCTGTGCCAGTGTACATCACTTTAGAGACCAAGTTAAGTATGTGAAGGTGAGTGTGGGAGTAATCTTTTTCTTTGCTACGATGTTCTGTCTGGAGCTCATATTGTAAAGTGTACAGTATAGAACATTCTTCCATGTAGTTATCCTTTATATTAACGTACATAGAAATACTTCCTTTTTGGTCCTTCTTCTAGGTTTATGATGCTGATTTTTCTTTTGTTACATATTTGATACATTTTCTGGGTTCTTGCTCATATTTAATACATTAAGAAACCATTTACCTTGCCAGATTTTCACTTAGTTTCATAGAAGAGCTCTAGATGAGTTTGCCAGTGATAAACCTGCTTAGTCATCCAATACAGACATCTGTATTCCTGGACCTGAACTAAGACTTATTTTTGGCTGTTCAGAAATGTTGCCAAAATGATGAGTAATTTGCTGTCTCATCCTTCTATGATTGTTTTCCCTTGGCAAATGCAAATTTCTATTCCTTTATACCATTGAAAAAGTGACCAGGAAATGATCTTAAAGTACAAGTGAAAGGATTAAATGAATGATGTCTTACATAGGGCCTATTTGCTGATGCTTCATTGATCACCTAATCACAAATATGTCTCATTAGTCCCTCACACAAGATACAACTTACAGTTTAAATCACTAAATTACCACAAACATACTTTTTACCCTATTGACCTAGTAGAACATCCTGTTAGCAAGGCAGAATGCTATCTCATTACCTAGACATTGCTGGGTCATTTTCTAAAGCAAACTACATAAAAAATAAAATTGCCTCAGCTTTCCAAGTGGCTGGAACTACAGGAGTGCACCACTAAATAAATAAATAAACAAATAAAATTGGCTGTTTCACTGAACCCATCTGTGACTGAGATAGTGACAATGTTCCTTAGATTAGTTGTACATATTGGACGAATTCAGAAAATGGCACCGGAAACTGGTCATTAGGTGGAGCTTCTGTGCTCATGTTTATTGATTTTCACAAAACTGTTGCCTCTGGGACTCCAGCAGAAGAAATCCCAGTCTCTATACATTGTTGTTAAGTTCTGACTTCCACCCAGTAGATAGCATCTTCATCTCCTTTCCACTTGCTAGTAACTGAGGAGTAGCTGTGAGATATGGTTTCCATTCAAAGAATGAGAAACTTGTGGTTATCTTGAGAAACAGTGGTAACTTCAGTAGAAGTGCCATGCTGAGATTTGGAAAACTTCATTGGAATCACCTGATTAGAAGACTGGGGCAAATAAATAAGAGAGATTTAACTTCTGAAACTTTACCTGAACTACTAGGAAGATAGAAATATCTAGACTCTGAACAACTGCACAGCTCTGAAAGATATATGAATATTGAGAAGGTGGTATGATTACAATCAATCAGACAGCAGGAGAGCTTCTTGACAATTAAGGGATGGATTTTCTTGTTTAATTGTATCACATTCTGCTATATTTCTTTAAGTTACAGATGATTGAAATAGTTTTGTTCACTAACATAGAGCAATAACTACTCTCAAATGGAGAGACCTGCAAGAAAGTTCTGAGAGACATTCTCAAAATTAAACAAATAACAGAATCATATTTGAACTTAGGGCCGTCTCGCTCTAAATCTTATGATTATTTTCTTACCTCATTTTTCAGACATATTTTCATGCTAATATATTCCCTGAAACAATTTTGATGTATAGATAGCACCAGATATTATACAACTCTATGAGATTCTAAGGCCAGTTTCATGGGAGAGATGGATTCAGAAATGGTTATTCCTCAAAGAAGTTATTATTGCTTCTCTTGCGGAAAACAAAAGTAGAAGTGTATTCAGTGTGCCTGTTGTAGTGTGAAAATAAACATAAATATTAAAGGAATAAAATATGAGTTATTTATATTCCTAGATATTATGGAAATGGGGTATTTTAATATTAAACAATTTGTCTCTGATCCCATCTCTGACATCCAAGCGAAAGCTTAGAGCCAAAGGAATGAAAAGAATTAGGGGGTAGGAGAATAGTGGATCCTTTTGATATAAAATTCTATTTTGAACCTCTTCTTAAATAAGTCACTGAAAATGACTCAACACCATTAGATCATGGAGTGGTGTAACTATACATTTATCTTGTTATCATTGCTGCATTTATACATACAGGAAGAAAAACTTTACATTAGACACTGAAACTGAGGGATGAAATAAAAGTAGAAAGTAATCCACAATTTCATTATTCCTGCTTGATATATTATCTCTCCCATTATAGTTAATTTGATAAACTACTGATTAAGAAGAGACACATCTATATCAAGAATTCCAGCTTCTGGCCAGGCTAGGTGACTCAGCCTGTAATCCCAGCACTTCGGGAGAATGAAGTGAGTGGATTGCCTGAGCCCACGGGTTCGAGACCTGCCTGGGCAACTTGATGAGACCTTATCTCTACAATAAATCAAAAAAATTAGCCGGGCGTGGTAGCGCGTGCCTGTAGTTCCAGTTACTTGGAAGGCTGAGGTGGAAGGATCGCTGGAGCCCAGCAAGTTGAGGCTGCAGTGGCCGGGAGCAGCTACTGCACTCCAGTCTGAGTGACAGAGTGAGACTTCAACTCAAATAAATAAATAAATAAATAAATAAATAAATAAAAATAAAAAAGAATTCCAGCTTCTGAGTCTATCCTGAATTTTGTAATGACTTTTATGCTTTTTCTCTTGAAAAGGGGGATTGCATATGTTTTTTGAATGGAGAAAAGAGAAGTCATGAATTGCATAATAGTGAAAATATTTGCTGCCCTATTTGCATCTAAGCCTTATTGAGATTAAATATGGTCATGTGAACTGAAGTAAAACTTGACAATTGCAAGTTTCTTTTCTATTGAACTTAGAAGTGATCAAATGACTTGCTTTGGTCAATTCGATATGAGCAGGCATAATGTGTGCTTTTTATGAGCCAACTTTGGTTTTGCCAAATTATTTTTCTTTGTAATAAAACAGTCCAGACCAAACTGAGACTTTTTATTTAAACTAATTCTCAGAACGAAACAACAAAACAGAAACACTCATACACGTATTTCTCATACACGTTACTGAATGAGAAATAAATATTTGTTTTATAAGTCACTAATAATGGAAAGTCATTTGTCATAGCAGAATTTATGCTGAATTAAGGAGGAATAAAAGATGCATAATGAAATGTATCAAATATATGAAAACAGTATAAAAGCTGATAACTGATATTTTTTAAAAGCCATGAAATCTCCAATAAAAAACATTTAATTGGTAAGCTAAAAATTATTTTTGGATATACACATTATACATAGAAAAAATTAAGTTGTGATAATTAGAAAGAAAATCCAACTTTGCAGCAAAAATTAGTAACATTGACTAAATGTATAAGTAAATGTAAATTTTTTTCTTCATTTTTATTTATGCAGTTTAATGAATCCATGAAGAACATAATACAGAGAAGAAAATTATTTTAAAATATTTTACTTAATTCAACCTGTAATGTGATTTCAAGTTGGTTAATGTATACATATGAATGTATTTAGTCCATGGTTAATTTAATAGAAGAGCTACAATGTGTACTACTTAGATAATGCCATTGCTTTAAAAAAGTTATATTCCAAAAATAACCTCATCAGTTTTATTACCATATATATTAAACCTTCAATAGAATGTGTTTCCAATAAAAATAATGACGATAATAATGGTAACAATAAATGTATATAAAAATTTCTAAGAACTTACAATATTGTAGCCAGTATTCTATGAGTCCCAAATGAAAAATTGCAATTAACCTTATTTAACAAAAAGGAAACTGGCTCAAGAAATCACACAGCTTCTAAAAGACAGTGTAGGTATTTGTACTTTAATTTTATTCCAGGTTAATATTTTCTGATTTCACACATGCACACAAACATATAGATAATCAATGTAATTTTAACTGTGTATATATATGCATATACATATATATGATACATTCATTGATATAGCTATCAATCTAATTTTATCCTTCTAAAGACAAGGATGTTTTCTTTGTGAGGGCTATTTATTTCCTGAATTCTCTATGAAATCGATTTTGAGCTAAAATTTTATATACTAATAATTTATTCAGGGGGTGCAGAACAGAGAATAATAGTGAAAAAGAGGGTAAGTAAAGCAGGAAAAAGAGCAGACGAAAATAAGAATGTTACAGAGTTGGACATGAGTTTGTAAGAATTCAAATATTTAGCCCTTATGGCTTTAGACACCTCCAGACAAGATGCATGACATTGTTTTGTACTAGGATAATCCATCCTGAGAGAAAGAAATATCAGATCATATGCCAGTTTTTCCCAACCTTTCTGTCAAAGTTCACTTTGGAGGCTTGTGTGTGGCAATCCTTGGTCAAGCCAGACCCTCCATGTGTTTAATCTGGTAAGAATAAAATGGAGGGGATGCTGGTGACAGCTAGCACATTATACTCATAAAAATAGTGTCAGCTATTATTAGGACTCTTTATGTCCAGAGTCAGGGCAAGTGGTGGAAGCCTGTATCACTTTTTATGACCTAGCACAGAAAATCACTTAATGTTATTGCTACCACATTCTATTCATCAAAGCAGGTACAAAGGCCCACCTAAGTCCAAAATGGAGAAGTGTGTGTGTGTGTGTGTGTGTGTGTGTGTGTGTGTGTTCCATTTTATCAGAGAACTATGGTAGGGACTGGGATAGAAATATTCTTGTGGCCAGTTGGAAAGTTAAAAATTGACTCCCACTGTCTTAATCCATTTTGTGATGCTATTACAGAATATCTAAGACTGATAAATTTATGAAGAAGAGATTTGTTTATTATATTTCCTGAGGTTGGAAAGTTCAAGATCTTTTATTTCAGCACAAAATGAGGTAAAGGCTCTCTTGCTGCATCATGCCATATGTAAGATGAAAGAGCAAGAGAGCACAAGTGAGCAAGAGGGAGTTAATTCACGTTTATAACAAGCCCACTGTCAGGATAACTAACACACTTTCAAGATAATGACATTAATCCATTCTTATGACCTAGTCATCTTATTAGGCCCACCTCCCAAAGATGTTGCACTGGTGATGAAGTTCCTACATATGATCTTTGGAGGACACATCCAAAGCAACCACTTTATCTTCTGGCAACAAAAAAATTACAACCCTCTTGTTCGCAAAACATATTCACCATTCTTCACAAATTCATTAAAGTGTTATCCTAGGACATCATTAGATTTAGCTTGGAGGTTTGAGGATCTTGTTATTTAAGTCAGGTCCAGATATGGATGAGTCTTCTTGGTCTAATGCTGTGGTTTCTCAACTCCTCAAGCACTGTCCTCAATCAGAAGATTTTGTCTAAGGAGACATATTTTTCTACACACACTCCCAATATACACTAGCAGAGTAGGCATAGGATATGTTATGTAGATACTGCATAACATAATGTAGAAATATAGATGAAACACCACATTTGGTGACCACAGTGATTCTGAAATTCAGTCAAGCACATGTTGTCAGTTATTTGAGCAGAGCACAGAGCTCTGGAGAATTACAGCATGGAAAACATTCTTGAAAATTCTTAATTCAACCATTTGAGCTTTTTTTATCATCTAAATTTTTATTTCTTTTTAATAAAAGTTATGTTTATGTTTGTAGTTCATTAGTGTCATCCTCTTTGTTGGCCACAAAAATGTGAGAGTCCTAAAGCCTCTGTACACTTTGTACAGTCTTGGTCCTTTAAGTGTGGCTAATACAATTCCTTTTGAAAGACAATTGAATTGTCTATGACTTCATATTGAGCCAGGTGTTAGCATTCTTTTTTTCTATAAAGGTCAGAAAGTTAAAATGTCTGCTTTTGGAGTCATATGGCTTCTGCCAGAATTACTCAACTCTGTGGTTGTAGTGCAAAAAGAGCTTTAGACAATATAAAAATGAACACGTGTGGTAGTGTGCAGATGAATCTTTACTCCTGAAAATATTCAGTGGCTTGGTCTATAGTTCTTAGTATTCTGATGCCTTCACTCCTTGCAAATCAATAAAATTAGACACAAGTCATTTCCACAGATAATCTTTGAAATGAGTCACTTCTTGTTTGCACCCTTCCAAGATGTTGTATCACTGTGCCCTTGAATACAAAAGAGTTCTATAATTTAAAGGAGAGAATTTGCAAGGTATAACCATGAGATTGTTAGTGGGCATTTTGTCTGTTTGGGACAGTCTTTTGTCTATGAGCTTTTGGCTAAAGATTTTAGAGTAATAAGCTTGACTTCATATTTATACCACCCAAATCAAGGGGAAAGAACAATGCTTGGATTTTATTTTGTTTAAAAGTAATTTCTTAATTTTAGCATCATTTGCCTCTTAAAAGGTAAGAAATGAGAAAGAATTTCCTTTTCTATTGTATCAATTTTTGTTTCCTTTATATTTAATAATTTTATTTTTAACTTACTTCATTTCTTGGTATGGTTGCCTCTGAAACCTAGTCAGTACATTTTGAGAAACTTGAGAATACACTGTGAAGCTGCAAGGTGTTTTGACTGACAGTCTCAACAAACGTCCCTACTGACAGCACCAACTCCTTGACCAAAAGTGGATAATTCCAGCCTCTGGCCTTTGAGGCCTCAAGCTTTTGCAGAATAGAGCAGAGAAAGTCATCCTTGCTGAATTATTTCCAACTTGCATATTCATGAGTAAGACAAGTGACTCTTTAAGTCATTATATTTTTGTATTTTTTTTATAGGAATAGATAAGTGGAACAATTTCCAACTTAAGATATCCCCTCAAAAAAATTAATATTGAAAAACACTGTAAGAAAACTCGAAGTCTTTTTAAATATAGATTCTTCAGAAAATTAATCATTACACAAAATGCTACATCTTCTTAAAAAATGTTCTTCATGTGTAAATTGGAATATTCTTTTATTAGCTGGCAGGAAACTATCCATGATTCACTCACGCAGCAATATGGTATCAACTGACTAGGAAATTTTAACAGTTTCTTGATTATAACATATTGAGCACAATCTTGGGAGTTAAACATTTTAAAGATAATTTTGTGCTTCATCAAGGATATGCTGTTAAATTTTCAGAACACTTTAGCTAATGGGTAATTTAGCTAACTTCCTATTTTTTATTGTTTAAACTTGTAAATCTATTAATTGTTATTTTGCGATTTTTTTCTAAATTGAAATAAACCCATATCCTCTTCAAGGAAATTTTGTTTCTCACAGAAGGAGTATGTTAAAGTAAAATCACCCCTCAACCTTTATTGAACTATATCAAGAAAACCATCCCCACTAATTTTTATTATACTGTTCTATTTGATTTATAAGATATTACACAAAGTAGAATTTACTTATCTTACTCAATTTAATTCAGTAACTAAAAAGAACAGAACCAAGAATGAATTACAAACAAGAATTATTGAAGACATTTAAAAAGCTTTCAGTATTTTCTAGGCACTGCTCTAAGCGTTTTATCTATATATGTAGAACATTTAGTCCTTACTAGTTGCTTATGAAATGGGTTCCTTTTGACTCCATCTTACAGATGAGAACACAGAACTATGAATATGTCACAAAATACATGCAAATCATTTGACTAATGAGTGGAAGAACCAAAATTCAGACCAAGGTTCTCTGATTTGCAGTCCATGATCTTAATCACATTATTCTGCATCAGTAATAATCTCTGTACTTGTCTATGTTATGGTTTATATGCTTTAAATCTTTCTCATTTATTTTAATTAGAAACACTATTCTGCTTTCTATAAGACTGACTTTTTGATATACCACATACAAGTAAGATCATAAGGTATTTGTCTTTCTGTGTCTGGCTCATCAAACTGAGAATAACGTTCCCCAGTTTCATCCACATTGTTGCAAAAGACAATTGTTAAAAATTTTCTTTCAAGACTCAATAATATTCCAATATGAGACACACACACACACACACACACACACACACACACACACACACACACACACATACATATTCTTTATTTACTTCATTGATGAACACACAGCTTGTTTCCATATCTTGGCTATTGTGAACAATGCTGCAATGAGCATGGCAGTGCAGATATAACTTTAATGTTCAAGGTAATGATATAATTTTCTTAGGATTGTTGCCCAAAGTGAAACAACTGATTCACCATTGTATTTTATTATATTTTAGAAGCATATAATTTGTCTGATTTTACTTGTGGAGAAAAATTCTGCCTCAAGATGAATCATACCTAGAATTTCACTCATGATATTTAGATTAAATTTTAGACTTTAGGCTTCAGAGTTGATGCTAAAATGAGTTAAAACTTTGGGGAATGTTAAGATGGAATAAGTCTATTTTGCATGTGAGAAGGACATAAATTTTGGTAAGGCCAAGAGGGACTAACCTCCAATGAGACTGTATTTGGCGATAAGGTTTTTAGAAGGTAATGAGATCAGTGAGGTCTTAAGATTGAGATCCTAATCTGAGTTGATCGGTGGCTATTTAAGAGGAGGAAGAATCTCTCTCTCTCTCTCTCTCTCTCTCTCTCTCTCTCTCTCTCTCTCTGAGTAGATTAATATATGTTAATAAAATATTTTGGAAATAATCAAGTCACTCAATTATGTGCATAATTTTTAAAGTGATGATGGTTAATACTTATATATTAACTTGTGGCATCATATTTCTTTCAGTGTACTTTTTAATAATAATTTTTCTTGCCTCCTTTTATTACATGCAATTTTTCTTTAGTTCTTTTGCCCCATGTTGTTACCATGAGAATTAAGTGAGCAAACACAAAGTCCATTTCACAAAATAGCTGTTAGCTGCAAATATTTCTTTTTCTAGTGATACATAATACATTGTCAATAGGAATTGCTTCTTTCTGGATATTTTCTCAGTGTCATCTTTGTAGGGAATTGTGTTTAAAAAATTTTAGGTGAGGGTTTATAACATAAGTAGGCTGCATGCAGGTGAAGTTTGGGCTTCTAGGTGGCTCCTACTTCCCCTGGTAGTGGACCAGGTATCTGTTGAGTTGTCACATGCTCCCCTCACTCCTCCCTCCCTCCTTATCCTAGCAGTGCCCTGTGACTACCATTCCCACCCTTGTGCTAATGGGACTAATGTTCAGGGCCCGCTTATGAATAAGAACATGCGGTATTCAGTTCTTTGTTTCTGTGATAGTTCATTTATTATGATGGTCTCCAACTGCATCCAAGTTGCTTCAAAAGCCATGATTTTATTCTTCTTTATGACTACATAATATTCCATTGTGCATATGCACCATATTTTCTTAATCCAGTAAACTTTTGGTGGGCATCTGGGTTGGTTCCATGTTTTTGCTATTGTGAATAGTGTGTCAAAAAACCATGTGTATGCAAGTGTCTTTTGGGCAGAGAAGAATTGCTTTATCAAATATTTTTTCCCTTTCTTCCTTTCTTTTTTTCTCTTCCTTCCTTCCTTCCTTCCTTCCTTCCTTCCTTCCTTCCTTCCTTCCTTCCTTCCTTCCTTCCTTCCTTCCTCTGAATCTATATCTCATTCTGTGGCCTAGTCTGGAGTGCAATCGCACAATCATGGCTCCCTGCAGCACTTCAGTCTCTTGTGTAACTGGAACTACAGGTGCAAGCCACCACACTCAGATATATTTTTTTTTGTAGAGATGAGGTCTTGCTATGTTGCCTAGGCTGGTCTCAAAACAATCCTCCTGCCTCAGCTTCCCAAAGTGTTGGGATTACATACTTGAGTCATCGTGCCTGGCCAAATATTTTTTTATTGTTAAAACTGTGGAGATGTTCATGTTTCTGACAAAAAAAGTAAAGATTATTTTCTGATTATTTTCTCTTGGCTCTATTGAGGTAGTACCGACAAATAAAAGTTGTATATATTTAAGATGTACAACTTGATGATTTGTTTGTTTTTCTTTATTTCAATAGCTTTAGGGGATACAAATAGTTTTGGGGTATATGAATGCATTGTATGGTGGCAAAGATGTCTGGGCTTTAAGTGTACCCGCCTGTGCACATTGTACCCAACAATTAATATTTTGTCCCTCCATCCCATCCCAGTCTTCCCCATTTGAGTCTCCAGGGTCCATTATACAGGGGCCTCCAGAGCCACAAACAGGCACCAGTCAGTGGCCTGTTAGGAATCGTACCGCACAACAGGAGGTAAGCGGTGGATGAGTGAACAAAGCTTCATCTGTATTTATAGCCATTCCCCATCACATGTATTACTGCTTGAGCTCTGTGTTCTGTCATATCACTGGCAACATTAGATTTTCATAGCTGTGCAAACCCTATTGCGAACTGTGCATGTAAGAAATCTAGATTGCCCTGCTCTTCATGAGAATCTAATACCTGATGATCTGAGGTGCAGCTAAGGCATGATGCTAGCTTTGGAGAGCTACTGCAAATACAGATTAATATTACCAGTGAGATTTGGCTACATATCCCCCTCCTTCAACCTGGTCTGCGGAAAAATTGTCTTCCATGAAACTCATCCTTGATGTCAAAAAATCTGGGGACAGCTGAGTTATACCATTCTCTATGCCTTTACAGATTCTTAGTTTAGCTCCCACTTACCAGTGAAAACATGCAGTGTCTGGTTTTCTGGTCTTGAATTAGTTCCCTTAGAATGATGTTCTCCAATTCTATCCAAATTGCTGCAGAATGCATTATTTCATTCTTTTTGATGACTGGATAGTATTCCACGGTGTGTGTGTGTGTGTGTGTGTGTGTGTGTGTGTGTGTGTGTGTGTGTGTGTATTTCTCACATGTTCATTATCCACTGATCAATTGATGGGCATTTAGATTGATTCCACATCTTTGCAATGTGAATTGTGCCATGATGAACTGATGGTTTTACACATGTATGCATTGTAAAATTATCACTACAATCAAGCTGAGCATATTCATAACTTGAAAATTACCTTTTTTCTCTTTTTTTTGATTTGAGGGCACTTAAAAATGTAACTTCTTAGCTAATTTGAAATAAACAATATAATATTCTTAAAACTACAGTCATATTGATATGTGTTAGATTCAAAAACATACTCATCTTGAGTAACTGAAACTGTACTCTGAGCAACAGTTTCTTATTTCTTCCTCCCCTCAGCTTTTGAAAATACTATTTTACTTTCTGATCCTATGAGTTTAATTTATAGATTGTGCATAAGTGAAACCATAAATATATGAATATTATTATATTTAATATACATTATGTGTGGATATAGTAAATAGATATATAGTAGATATATCACATTTTCTTTTTATTAAATCACAAAGTAACTATATTGCTATGGTCAAAACAAAAGTTTTTTCATTGACTTTCAAATTGAGACTAGGGAAAATATTTAAATATTGGAGAGGAATATTGAATTATAATAAATAAAAGGACTGTATCATGCATGACAATGGTTGCAAACTATTCCTGAACACTAGATGACTTTCCGTTTATTTGGACTTTTAAAAATTTGTTTGGTTAATGTTTTGTAGATTTTTATTTACAAGTCTTTCACATCCTTGTTTAGGTTCATTCCTAAGTATATTATTTTTGATACTATTGTAAATGGAATTTTTATCTTATTCTCTGTTTTGGATAGGTTGTTGTTACTGTTTAAAAATGCAACTAACTTTTGTACTTGATTTTGTTTTCTGAAATTTTACTGAATTTACTTATTAGTTTCAACAATTTTTGTCATCCTTAGAGTTTTCTACGTATACTACAAGCTTTTTATAAACAGATAATTTTACTTCCTTTCCAATCTGGATGCTTTAATTCTTTTTCTTTCCTAGTTGCTCTGCTTAAAACCTCCCATATTATATTAGACAGGAGAAACGAGAGTAGGCATACTTGCCTCGATCTGATCTTTCAGTTTTTTTACTACTCAGTATGATATTAGTTGTGAACTCTTCTAAAATGGCCTTTACTTTGGTGAGATAAATTCCTTCCATATTTAATTTGTTAAGAGTTTTTAATCAAGATGTTTTGGGCCTTTTTGCACAATTGAGAAAATTATGTATTTTTAATCCTTCATTCTAGCAATGTAATATACCACATTGCTTGATTCGCATATGTTGAAACACACTTGTATCCTAGGGATAAATTATACTTGGTCATGATGTATAATTCTTCTAATATAATGTTTTATTTGATTTGCTTCTATTTTGTTTAAGATTTTTTTCATTCATGTTCATCAAGAATTTTTTTTTTCTTGTTTCTCTTTTTGGTTTTTGTATCAGGGTAATGTTGACTTCATGGAATGAATTTGAGAGTTTTCTTTTGGGAATTTTTATTATTTAAATATTTTAAGAATAAGCAGTATTAATGCTCCTTTACATGTCTGATTGCATTCATTTCTGAAATCATCTAGTCATGGGTTTTATCTGTTGGGTGTTTTTGATTATTGTTTCAGTGCTCTTGCTATTGTCCTGTTAAGGCTTCTGTTGGGACCATGAACATGTGGAACTGGGGCCAAATCTACAGGACAAATGAGTATGCTTCCAGGTTTGGAGCTAAATCTTTGGTGATAGGCCTACCATCAGAACATGGGCTTACCTTCTCAAGAATCTTCCCTCTATCTTGAATGCGCCTGGATTGTGACAACCACTTATATAGGTCCAGAAATTTCCACAAGGCCATTTTTGTCTGTGGATGGCTGCCTGTTTGTTTATGTAGGTGAATAATAGTCTGAGGTTCCTATTTTGGCATCTTGCCAACTTGTTCCACATTGTTAAAGATTAGTGATTTTCAAGCTATTTACAAGGTGCATATAATGACTTGGAGTTCTTCCAATATGTCTTGTATGACAACAAGGATGCTAGAAAAATTCTAGATAATCAAGAATTTTCCAATTCAAAGTAGTTTTTAGAAACCCTAAGAAGAAACACTGTTGGAGAAATCAAGGCAAAGACCAAATGTGAGGGAATGCAAGAATGACAGATTAATATTTTTCCTGTGAATTTCAGAAAAACATTCAGGAGCAAAGTTATATTGAGAATGGCATTGATACATTAAAATAAATGTTCATGTTGAAAAAAACAACATTTCACCAAGAGCAAAGAAATAAATGTACAAAAGTGCACAGAATTTTTGGTGTGTGGCAAGGCATCTACACTGAATTAAATATGAATTGAATAAGAAAAAAAGAATAATTTATGGTAGAAATTTTTGTTTGAAGAGAAATAATGTCTTGTATTAGTTGTTATTATATTATTTATAAAACTCAGGTGGAAAACATTCAGAACTCAGAAGAACATTAAATAGTTGAAACTGTAGCTAGAATTCTTTCAGGATTTCCAGCTTCTCTTCTCTTCTTTCCTGTTTAAGTTTTCATATGTTGCAGGGAAGATATTTAAGAGTCATAGAAGAATTAATATGTAGCTTTGTGATTTAAACTCCAGAAAGTCTACTTCTATATTGTGAAGTGAAGTCCTTATGATCATTTTGGCAGACAAAATAATGTTACCCCAAAGATTACTATGCCCTGTGCCTTGAAGCCTACTTTTGTGTTACCTTACATGGCCAAATAACTTTGCATATGTAGTTAAGTATCTTTAAATGGGAAGACTGTCTTAGAAAATCTGAATGAGACTTATGTAATGAAAAGGGTCATTACAAAAGGTGAACAAGTCTTACCTTTATGTTTTTAATCCATCTTGAGTTAATTTTTGGTGCAAGGTAGGAATTCAGTTTTACTCTTCTGTATATAGCTATCCAGTTTTTCCAGCACCACTTATTGAATAAGTATCCTTTCTCCATTGTTTATTTTCAGCAACTTTGTCAAAGATCAGTTTGTTGTAGATAAATGACTTTATGTCTGGGCTCTCTCTTATGTTTCATTGATATGTCTATTCTTG
This sequence comes from Cephalopachus bancanus, assembly GCA_027257055.1. Taxonomy (NCBI): domain Eukaryota; kingdom Metazoa; phylum Chordata; class Mammalia; order Primates; family Tarsiidae; genus Cephalopachus; species Cephalopachus bancanus. Next base: position 6,671,883 of record JAPVLO010000068.1, on the reverse strand, counting down.
TACTAATACCATGATATTTTAGTATTTTAGTTACTAGAGCCTCGTAGTATAATTTGAAGTCAAGCAGAATGAAGCACTGTTCACAGCAGGAAAACCATGAAAGCAACCTAAGTATGCACCAACGATTAACTGGATAAATAAAATATGGTATATATACCCCATGGAATACGACGCAGCCATAATAAATAGTGAAATCATGGCCTTTGCAGCAACATGGATGGAGCAGGAGAACATTATCTTAAGTGAACTAACTCAGAAACAGAAAACCAAAACACCACATTTTCTTGCTAATATTCAGGAGCTAAATGACCACAAAGACAGAAATAGTAGACACAGGGGACACCACAAACAGGAGAGGCAAAGAGGTGGGATAGGGTTCAAAAATTATCTATTGAGTTAATGCTCACTATCTGGGGAATGGACCAATTGATACCCAATTCTCACCACTCCAAAATATGTCCATGTAGCAAACATGCCCTTGTATCCATTAAATCTAAAATAAAATAAAATAATATTTTTAAAAAGATAAAGAGATGGGCAGAGTTAGAAAAAAGATAATAGGACAATTGTGATAATGTTTCACCACTTGTTTTAAAGATGGGAGAACATAAAACAAGGAATACAGGTGACCTCTAGAAGTTGGAGAAAGAAAGATTACAGATTACCATCTAATGCCTCAAAGAAAAAGAAAAGCATCTTGCTAACACTGTTGATTTTTAAAATCAGATTTTTATAATTATAAGATATATCGCTCAGCCGGGCTTGGTGGCTCAGCCTGTAATCCCGCCCCTTTGGGAGGGTGAGGTGAGTGGATTGCCTGAGGCCGCGGGTTAACCCGCCTGGGCAGCGAGACCTCATCTCTACAATAAATCAAAAAAAAAAATCAGCCAGGCGTGGTAGCGCATGCCTGTAATTCCAGCTACTTGGAAGGCTGAGGCGGAAAGATCCAGAACCCAGCAGGTCGAGGCTGCAGTGGCCAGGAGGGGCCACTGCACTCCAGTCTGGGCGACAGAGTGAGACTCCAACTCAAAAAAAAAAAAAAAAAGATATATCACTCTAAATCATTGAATTTGTAATAATTTATTCTAGCAACAATTAGAAACTAATATAATTATTATTTTTAACAAGCCCACTCCTGACATATATAGACCATTCTATACACCATTCTAAGACTCACTAGACAGGAAACAAAAAAGTTCTCAAAAGAAAGAAAAGCTTTTCCCAGAGACTGGTCTCATTAGAAACAATGATAAGCATGCTAAACACTGGGTTTCCAATATAACAACAAATCCATGTACACAAATTTGGACAGATGAGGGAGCATTTACATTTTAAAAAATTGATCATTAATTCAAGAACAAATTATTGTTTGAGTAAAATCAAGTTGGCAACCAACGCTAGATATAGGCTGAAAAAGATCTTTCAGTATCACCAGGGCTCAAGAAGGCCTGAGGCTTGATTAGTGAGAGTCATAACCAGGAAAAAAGGCATTTGATCAAATATTTTTGAATTTTTACTCAGCCCTCTGGGCAGCTAATTGGTTGAATAAAATGTAATAAAGGGAAACACAGACATAACTTTTATATTTGTGGTTGCATTTGTAGTATAGGCTAGTAAGGATTTTGACATAGAAAGGATATTTAAAAGAGAACTAAGGCTTTTTTTTTTTTTTTCGTAATGTATTGGGTAAAGGTGTTATTTAATCAGACTCTCTACATGACAAATTTGAAGTGCCTAATGTTATAAAGATCTTTGTGTCTATTTGGAAATTGGAACTATTGAACCACGGAAGAGAGTTCTGTAGTTATAGATTTGGGAGGTTTTTTTGTTTTTTTGTTTTTTGGCAAACTATTGATTGCCTTTTAGTTCAAGATATTGTTTTATGTCTTATATCTTTATAGCTTTTGGATAAACAGATGGTGAAAGGGAATATGGCAACAGAAAAAGAAGATGTTGGGAAGGGATTATTGGGGCATACATAATTAGTGGGAAATAAGTATACGATGTAAGTTTGTTTCTAAGATTTAAAAATACATAAACAACAATAAAATGCACAGTGTAAGTCAAGTCAAAATATAATAATGGATTGATACAGAAATATAAACATCATTATTACACACTAATTAATTTAACCATTTAACTAGGAGACCTTATAATGTTTTGACTGACAATCTCTTATTGACCCAGCAAAGGACAAACAGTGATACATGTTCACACAAGGCACTTGACATTTATTATCACTTTACTTTAGCTGACGAAGTGTACGCTCAGTTTGTAAGACATCAGAGTTCAGAATCACTCAAATACATTTATTTGTACATTATTTTATTTTTTATTGGTCTTGCACATATATATCTTAAAGAATAAAGAAAACTCCATGTGTTTTTACATATTTTTAAGGGTGTAGGTGTAAGAACTGTGTATAATTGCATATAACAGCAAGCAGTTGCATTAATTCAAGATAATGTCTGTGATTCACTCACATTATCAGTTTCTATGTTTTTCAACAGAGAAAATTATAGACCTAGGGCCAGTTCGTGGTTATGCATTACTTCCTACACAATTATTAATGCAAAATTCCAGAATACGTATACTACAGATTTTATTAATGGATAGAATGAAATAACGGCATTTGATGTTATTTATGTGATAATGATTTATTGGATAAATTTTAAGTTTATGTTGGTAGGAACTACCACAAAGTCATGTGAATTTTAGTTGTGCTTTTATGTAAATATGAACTACCATAGCAGGAATCACATATTTTATTCTTCATATTCCCAGGGCCTAGACCTTAATCTCAGAGTTAGTAAGTATTTAATAAATGTTTGTTTAATTTATGCATTTACTCTAATTGGCAATTGGAAACACATAATTTTTTTAAAATTCCTTTTGTATTTCTTGAGAAAATGATCCAAATGATTTAATCTCCCTTTCTGCCTAAACAATCTCCCTTTATTTCCTTCTTTCTCAGATGATTGCCTTCTACATCACTGGAAATAGGTTATATGATGTGAATGTTGATATTTGAATCCCTAATCTCTAACTTAAAAATACTCCTACATCAATTAAATGTCCCTTCACATTCGTCAAGGTAAAAGGTTAGTTTAAACCTACTTCTCCAGTATTTTTTGTATTATTTTCACCCTTGTAGACATTGTCTATCTCTCCCCTTTAATAGTTCTATCAGTGTTGCACCAATCTTCCAGTATGTTCTCCTTTGGTTATGACTAACTAGCACACTGGTCTTTGTTTTCCAAACACCAAGCTCAGGGAATTTGCATGTACAGATTCCACAGCTGGAAACTTTTCCCCTGCAGCTAGTTCCCTGGCTGCCTCTTTTTCTAGCTTCCAGTTTCCAGTTTGTATCCCTGTTTTCTATGATTTGAATATATCCCCCCAAAAGCATGCATGTTTTGGAAACTCAATCCCCAGTGCAGCAGTGTTGGGAAATGAGAAATAATTAGAGGAGATTAGGCCATGAGGGCATAATCTTGGGAATGGGTTCCTTATGAAGAACAAGTTTGGTCCCTGTTTTCTCTCACCTTCTCTTGCCCCTTTGCCTTTTGCCATGAGATAATACAGCAAGAAGACTTTACAAAATGCTGACTCCTCAATCTTGGACTTCTCAGCCTTTAGAACTTTGGGTAATTTTTCCTTTCTTTAATAAATTACCTGCCTCTGGCATTCTTTTAGAGTAGCATAAATCAAACTAAGACAATGTTCCACAGAGATATTTTTTAACCACCCATATAAAAGAATTATATTTATTGTGTGGCTCTTTCTGTGTGCTTTATATCACACAGGACGGGGGATCCCTCCAAAATGAAATTTCTTATTAAAAATTGTGTATTTATTCTTACATGTTTAAACTCACGTTATCTTCAGTGAACTCTCGTTTGATGCAATACACCTTTGGAGATACCTTTTTCCGCTGCTCAAAACAGTTTTTGGACTTGCCAGTTGTGATGCTTTTTAGTGTTTCTTCTGTTTTCTTGTTTCACCTCTTTCCCTTTGGCAAAATGTTTCCCTTTGGTGACTTTTTCACCTGAGGGAACAAAATAAGGTCACTTAAGAAAAAATTGGGTGAAGAGGGAGGGTAGGACACAGAGGTCATGCCATTTTTGGTCAAAAACTGCTGAATACTCAACTGCTGAATATTTTGGTCAGGTGCATTGTCATGGTGGAAGAACTAGTCACTTGCTTGCCACAACTCAGAATGTATCTTCCACAAATCGTGATGCATCCCTCTCAAAACGTTCAGATTAAAAACATTAGTTGACCGTTTGATCTGGAGGAACAAATCCGAATGTACTACAAGGAGTCTGCCCTCCAAAAGATAAATCAGGAGTTTTTGGGGTCTCCCCTCATATTAATCTCTACACTATGGTGTTAGTTTGCAATTCACTATTTTATAAGACGCCCCCCACAACTGCCATGTAAATTCCATGAAACCACATATGTTGTTCATATGGCTTGCTACTGTATTCACAGTTTCTTCAATAGATCTGACTGATAGTGTTATATAGTAAATATTTCTGAAATGAATTTGTCTCAGGAAATTATCACCATCTTTGAACTTGCTACATATTCACATTTCTACTATATGTACTTAATGCATAGAATCATATAATTTTAAAGTAAGAAAATGTCTTAAAGATCATGTGTTGAAAAGTTCACTGATGTTTGGATAAAACCTTTTTATTACTTCATCAGTGGCATGCAAGTTCTTTCTGGTTAAATCATGTGAATTGGAACTTACAACTTTGTGGAAGCATTTCTCTTATCTCTATTCAAAACACCCTTTTAAATATCAATGGAAATCTATTCCTAAAACTCTGGTTTCAGACTTCTCCATATAGTGAAAAAAATCCAGTAAAATCTCTCTCAATATATTAATTTTGGCATCACTCTTGCAGCACAAGTCATCATAATAACCTCTTTTTACCCGGGTCCCTCAAATCTTGACGTTTTGAAAAATATTTTTTTCTTACCATTTCTCCTCTTAATAGTATTATTGTTGCAAATAACTGTATTTTTCTGGCAATATCATTCACTTCTGCCACTGGCCACTGTCTCTGAATGTCCTTTTGGCAGTGTTCAAAATTGTTAGGAAAATAACTCCAGAATTAATAGAACAATTAAAGAGGGAAGAGCCTGGAGTTAACTACTTTCATATTTGGCTACTTAGTAAAGCACATTTACTCTACTGATAACAGATGGGATTTAAATGATTATAATTGTCAGTGATTATAATCTACTTAGTATATACCCTCAACTCTGTCAATATCTTTATGAGAATCATAGAATTTAACCCATCTGAGAATCTGTCAACACAATCAATAAACTTTGGGAGCTCATATATTAGATATCAGAGTGAGATAAAAAGGAGTGAAAATTGTAAAGCAATATACTTTCCAAAGTTATGTTATTTGAAACAGTCTGTTGTATGTTTCAGAATAAGTTTTTGTTTTTTAAAGATGATCTTATAGCAACAAAGAAGGAAAAGGGATCAGAGAAAAATGTGCTGAGAAAGGTAGGAAAGAAGGTAAGATACTTAAAGAGGATTTTAAAGTATGTATGTATGTATTTATTTATTTATGTTTATTATAAAGGTGCTGGGTACAATTCAGGGTTAGGTGTACAAACGTTGATTATGCAGGTACCCTTGTTGATGAGGTATGCTACTCCCTCCCCTAGCAGTTTCCCTCAACTGTTAATCCCCCCCCCCCCCGATAGTTTCCCAATACTGCCAATCTCTTTCTTATAGTATTATAATTATTCAAGGTCTGCTTATGAGTGAGAGCATATGGTACTCCGTTCTTTGTTTCTGTGATAGATCACTATTATTTTTATAGCGTGATTTTTCTCTCTTTTGTTATCTCAAAAATATTTCAGATTTTGATGTATTTAGAGATGTTGGTAGATAATGATATACCTCAAAATGGCTCGGTATATAGCCTGGGCTCGGTGGCTCAGCCTGTAATCCCACGCTTTGGGAGGTCGAGGTGAGTGAATTGCCTGAGCCTGCAGGTTCGAGACCCGCCTGGGCAACTTGGCAAAACCTCAACTCTACAATAAATCAAAAATTAGTCGGATGTGGTAGCACGCGCCTGTAGTTCCAGCTACTTGCAAGGCTGAGGCGGAAGGACCGCCGGAGCCCAGCAGCTCGAGGCTGCGGTGGCCGGAAGTGGCCACTGCACTCCTGTCTGGGTGACTGAGTGAGACTCCAACTAAAAAAAAAAAAAAAAAAAAATTGGCTCGGTATTTTTCCAGTTACTCTTAAATTTTACATCTTATTCCCGAGCGACCACCTCAGTGCAAGCCAACATCATCACTTTCACCTTTTGCAATAAGTCTTTTTGCATCCAGCATCTCTGCTCCATCATATATACATATAATATTAGTATATTATAAACATATATTATATGCATACTTATATACATATACATACGTGTGTGTGTGGTGTGTGTGTGTTGTGTGTGTGTGTGTGTGTCTTAATCATCTTGAAGTGATACTAACATAATTTATTTCCCTGACTAAGCCATTGATACATGACCTCCCTTATTTTCTTAATGGTATGCCACTTCTAAGTCAGACACTGAAGACAATTTATGACACTGACTTGCCAATATTATTTCCTACTATCCCCTAACCATACAAAGATATGGTCTATGCGGCAGTCAAATGAAGCTAGTTACTACTACTTAGGTTGCAAATTTTTTCAGCACATGGGATACTGTTCAATTATTACTACTATCTTTCTCCTATGCAGTCTTCATTTCTATCTCAAGTACTATTTCTTTATTGACTAAGTATATATGAATTCTGTATTATGTTTTGAAAACATAACAGATATTTTGTGATGGTTATAATATATTTTTAAATGTTTTTGTTTATTTATAGATATATATCCTTTAGTAGGATATAAGCTACTTGGCAACAGTGGTAAACTAATGTAAGTTTATTTAAAATATTTATAAAGAGGTCAAGAGGAGTGAAAAACTATAAAACAAGTTTCAGTAACAAAACTTTATACAAAAGACTTCTCCCATCACACAGTTTCTTAACCATGTTCAGAGCTTATAAATGACTGTATGAATCAGTTGTAACATCAGACACATTGCCATGAGCAGAGTGAACATTAATATATGTGTATTCTTTTGAATAATTGTTGATTTTAATATACACATCCTAATTAAAAACTACTTTGAATTTCTGGCTTTTTCATTTGCATAGTTTCATGTTTTACCTTAGTTTAGCTTTTAAAAAATCTTTTGTTATTTCCATAAAATATTCATATTGTAGAATACTAGATAATTATCCAATAGGTATCCAGTAAAAATATATATATATATATATGGAATTAACTCTCCCATTCAGCACCTATGTTTAAGGAAATTGTTAAACTCAGAATATTTCAGTTTATTTTTTGTCTGATTTAGGCTTTAGACCTATTTTTTTCTCATTTGCAAATTGTATTCATGACATTTAAGAAGAGAACTTTTTTCAAATTACTGTATAGGATTTAGGTAAATGTATAAAGTTTTAAAAAATGGATTATGCCTAGAAGTATTCAGATAGCAAATACTTCTTTTTTTTAAATGGTAATTTGCTGGGTTGTGTGCAATTCTCATATTTTCAGTTGGTCTATTACTCTGCAGCCAAGTCATCTGTAATGTAACCTCATAGAGAGCTAAAAGGTAGGGAAAATGGCACTGAGGTGTGTACTAAAAGAAGCTGTTTCTCCTTTGGCAGGCAGTCTATAAAACGTTGCCAAGCACAGATGGTAAAGATGTTCCTGGCTTCTATTCACTATCTTGACAGTCCAAATGCAGTCAGAGATCACTGAAAAAGGGTAAATGCCACCCCTCCCAACTAAGGCAGCAAAACCTCTAGTCGCCTTCTAAATGCTTTCTTCAGAACATCAGGTTCTTGTCCATTTGATTTTCGTTAACTTGCTGACAGAATAAATTGCACAGAACTTTTTGAGTAGGATGGAAAGGAGGTGGGAGAATGATCTCAACACTCCTAGCAACAATTGTGTTGTAAAAATCACCATGGTATCTTGGCACATTCATATAGCTGAGGGAATTATTTATTTTGAATATATATTTTATTCATTTCTCTGTCCAGTCTTCAGCAGGATAGATTGAAAAATAAGATTTATAAATTAAGAAAGTACTTTCATTATACTAAAGAATAGCTCCCTAAACTGATTATTTTTTATTTTTCGGTGGCGAACTCACTCTGTCACCTAGGCTGGAGTGTGATAGCAGGATCATGGCTGACTACAACCTCGACCTCCTGGGCTCAGGAGATCCTTCTGTCTCAGTCTCCAGAGTAGCTGACACTACAGCGTATGCCACCACACTGGCTAATTTTTTTTTTCTTTTTCTTTCTTTCTTTCTTTCTTTCTTTCTTTCTTTCTTTCTTTCTTTCTTTCTTTCTTTCTTTCTTTCTTTCTTTCTTCTCTCTCTCTCTCTCTCTCTCTCTCTCTCTCTCTCTCTCTCTCCTCCTCCCTCCCTCCTCCCTCCCTCCCTCCCTCCTCCCTCCCTTCCTTCCTTCCTTCCTTTCTTTTTTTTTTTTTTTTTAGAGACAATGTCTTGCTATGTTGTCTAGGCTGCTTTCAAACTCCTGACCACAAGTAATTCTCCCGCCTTGGTCTCGGAAAGTGCTGGGATTACAGGTGGGAGTCGCCTCACCAGACCTCAAAAGAAAATATTCTTAACTGAAATGTTAAGTTGGCATTAAATTAGGAAACAAAAGGATGGCATTTAATTTACTTATTGGGGAAACTGAAAACAAAAGTTACTTTTCCTTAATTTTCAAAATAATAGCCACAATTTAATCTAAAATAATTTTATAAAGGAATAGACTACATGTAGTTCAAAAGGTTCCAGATAAGTTGTGTTAATTATAGTTTCTAAACCAAAATTATTTTAAATCAAATTATATAATCAAAGTGAAGCACATGGGATAGTATTAATATAAGATAGTCTATTTAGCTACTGAATTTTTTTTACAAACTCTATGTCAGTCTGAATTAAATTTTATTGAATTGCTTCTTGATACAAAACTCTTAATATTCTCAATATTTTATTTCGGTATGCAAACTTTTAACTTCAGTGGACAATATATAATACGCTTTCTCTGATGTTCCTTCTGACCAAGGAAATTTGGAGTAATTTTTGACCCAACAACTTGTATTATACTGTATATTCAAATTGATTGATGAGAACGCTGTCTCTATTGTCTCTTCACACCTTTACACATACTAAGCTATAAGTCTTTATATAAACATGCTTTGCATTTGTGTTATGAAAATCATTCTCTGCAAAAATCTACTACTACTTTCCCTTTAACAAATTGTGAATATACAAAATTATCTTCAGTGTCTACTAATTTGCTTGCCCAAAGACGCTATCACTGGATATATGTCGGGAGAGAAATTTGTGTATTATTATGATTTGAGAGTTTAAACACCTTATTTTTTAATATGAGAATTTCCTGGGGTATTTTAGATCATCTTGGATTATCACTTGAATTTTTATTCTATGTGCCAAATTCACAGTTACCTTTTATATATTACATTAGAAGTAAGATAAGAGTTTATAGTGCTTCATGTGTTCTCTATACCATAGATAGATCTCTCCCTTCAACATTCATATGAACCAGATAATAATCTCAAATCAATGTTATTTATAGAAAGTACAGAGGTACACATTGCATTAATAAATTAAAACAATGCAACTTATCAATAAATTACAATAATGTAACTCATGGAATCAATCATAAGTCCTTCTCTTTGAAAAAAAGTATGATATACTCATTATAAATATTACAGCCACCTTAAACTTTCAAATATTTTTTAAAATACTAGAACAATAGTTCTAAAACAATAGTTCACTAATATTTTGTAGAGTAATATTTTAAATTCAAACTACTGTGATTTTAAAGCCATCAACACCAATCTGTATCTAGCATAAATGATCTTGAAACCACATCATAAAATAACAAAGCAGAGGAACACTAATGTTGACAATTGAGCCCGATTAAACAAGGTATAGACACAGCTGTGTCCATAAATTTAGTGAAGACAAATATGAAAGAGAAATACAGTCTCATCAGTATATTTACAAAATTGTACTTAAATCCAAGCAGAAATTGCCCAGGTGAAACTCCTGTGTGTTTTTGATGATTCTGACCATATTGTTTCCATTGTATTCAATTAATCAATCCTTTGGCCACTCTTCTAAATATTTCTCAAAAATATGAACACTCATTTCAGCCAACACAATCTTCCTTCTTACCCATTTTACCTGATTTCTATCCTGTCTCTCTTTTATAGTCTTGGTAGTTCTCTTAGAATAAAATGCAAATACTCTAACATTTCCCATTGAACCACTTGAAACACAAATGCTTAATCATGCATTCTCATATAGTTATGAAAGCTAAATACTCTGGACTTTCTGAATATCTGTTACTTCTCACATGAGTCCATGAGTTGTCTCATCTCTGACCCTTTGTGGATGCTATTTCTTTCACAATCTTCACGTGAATAACTCAAATTCTTTCATTTAAAAGTCCACTTTCCTGTAGCATATTTTAATGTTTCATTGACTAGTTTTTGTAACTGTTTCCATGATACCATAGCCTTTATGTCCTTATTTAGTCTTTTTTTTTAAACTTTCTATGAGGCAAAATTAATATCTATCATAGTCACCACTATATTTCAGACATAATACAGCATGAACAAAACAAGGACTCAGTGCTATAGTTTGGTAAAATGTAAGAAATAAAAAATGATTAATCAACCAATTAATCAAGTTATAATAACAAAGCAGCAGAATGTATACAGTAAACATTTTTTATCAATTATAAATGCAAATTCACTGTCAATGGAGTAGTGAGTTTATGTCACAGAAGTATAAATGCAAAATCACTGTCAATGAAGTAGGGAGTTTTATATTATATATCATGTCCAAGCAAAGGTAGATTTCAAATTACATGATTTTTCTTGTCTACATCAATTTACTTGATATTTTACATCACTAAGAAGCAAACAAATTATTTCTTTCCAATGGTAAATGCCTAACTAGTTTTTAAAAATGTAGTATATTTAATTGATTATGATTATTTTCTTTTTAAGTTACCAGTTCTAATCATTTTATTTGGTTTTGTTGGTATTTTAGCTATTATTGCTTTTTCATATTGTCTAGTGATTCAATAATTGGAATGTGCTTTACATAGGGATATTATATCAATAGAAACACTTGAGAAAAAAATAGGTTATTGCTTGAATAAAGAAAGGGAAAGATGCGATGGACATAAACAAACATTAGTAAGCAGGAAAATACATAAAGTTTATTATAAGGTAAAAGCATAGCATTAAAAATGTTTGTTATTCTAATGTGTTTTAATGAATGTATTCCACAAATAAGCCACAATTGTCTGTGCAAAATGCTGTGACAGCAAAAATTTTATTTTTTAATTGACACATTGTAATGTACATGTTTCTGTGGTAAAATTTGATGTTTCAATTTATACATATGTTGTATAATAATCAAATCAGGGTGTTGAGCATATCCATCACCTCATACATTTATCCTTTTTTGTGTTGAGCACATTTAAGTTACTGTCTTCTATATTTTATAATGTACAGCACAATGCTTTACTGCTAACCACCATCCCCCTCTTGTTTAATAAAACACCAGAACTTATTTCTCCTATCTGATTGTAGCTTGATAGATATTGACCAATGTCTTCCTCCTCTGGCTTCTTCCCTTCCCAGATTCTAATAACCATTGTTCTAATATCTGTTTCTATGGTATCAACTCTACTTTTTTGTGTGTCATTTTTAATTTCACTTTTGAGTGAGCTTATGTGGTGTTTGTCTTTCTGTGTCTATCCTGTTATTCTTGTATGATGTTCTCTCAGTCCATTCATGTTGTCAGAAATGGTAGAATTTTATCCTTTTTTAATGACTGGATAGTATTGCATTGCATTTATATGCCATGTTTTCTTTATCCATTCATCCATTGTCAGATACTTAGATTGATGTTATAGTTTGACAATTATAAATAGTATTGCAATAAATACATGAGTGCAGAAATCTCTTTGACATACTTATTTCTTTGTCTTTGGATATATACTTAGTAGCTAGATTGTTGGATCATAGAGTTGTTCTACTTGTAATTTTTTGAGGAATCGCCATATTGTTTTCCATAATGGCTGTACTTATTTACAGTTCTTTTTTTTTTTTTTTTTTTTTTTTGAGTTGGAGTCTCACTCGGTCGCCCAGACTGGAGTGCAGTGGCCGCTCCGGCCACCGCAGCCTCGACCTGCTGGGCTCCGGCGATCCTTCCGCCTCAGCCTTCGAGTAGCCGGAATTACAGGCATGCACTACCACGCCAGACTGATTTTTTGATTTATTGTAGAGATGAGGTCTTGCTGCCCAGGGGTCTCGAACCCGCGGGCTCAGGCAATCTACTCACCTCAGCCTCCCAAAGGCGCGGGATTACAGGCTGAGCCACCGAGCCCGGCTTATTTACAGTTCTACCAACAGTGAGTTAATGTTCCCTTTTCTCCACATCTTTGCCAGCACTTGTTTTCTTTTGTCTTTTTGGTAATAGCCATTCTAACTGGAGTGAGATGATAACTCATGATGGCTTTGATTTGAGTTTCCCTAATTATTAGTAATATACCTTTTGACTATTTTGATGTCTTCTTTTGAAAAGTGTCTATTAAAGGCTATGGTCAATTTTTAAAATGGAGTTACTTGTTTTTCTGTCGTGTTGTTTAGGGTTTTCATATAATCTGGGTATTAATCCCTTGTTTGTTATATATCTTGAAAATGCTTTATTCCATTCTGCAGATTGCTTCTTCACTTTGTTAATTTGTTATGCTATCCAAAAGATTTTTCAGCTTGATATAGTACAATTTGTCTATGTTTTCTTTTATTTTCTGTGTTTTTGAGGTCTTACTTAAAAAAATTTTTGCTCAGCCCAATATCATAAAATGTTTACATTATGTTTTCTTGTAGTAATTTTATAATTTTGGACTTTACATGTAAGTTTTTAATCATTTACAGTCATAAAATTGTCATTAATAAATTTTAATTTCTGAAACAAAGTAAAATGCACATATTTATTCTGCATAATTTTCAGAAACATTCACTTTTTAAACATTCTTTTAATTGTACTTTTATTTTCAGTATCTTTTAAAACATAATTTATTTACCTAAAACAGCATATTTAAGGCAATATCATTGGCTTCCTGGAAAAGTAAATATGGATAGCTTTTAAAATTTTAAATAGTGGAATAATTTAGAATGTTTTTTGAAAAAAATATATTTTTTCAAATTTGTTATTGGATGAATTTACTCAAAATAATGTTATTTTTAATAAATTAGGCTGATACTGCCTCCATGACCACATCTAAAAACGTCAAGAATCAAATCATTGGGTTTGTGAAAGTTTTTATATGCACTTTAGATATGTATCTTCAAATAATATTTAATAGCATAGAAGGCACAATCTTCCATAACAATTACTTTTTTAATATCAATCTTTTGATTATGGTATAACAAAAGATTAAAAAGATCCACAAGTCTTATGTGAAAAGCTCAATGGATTATCAAAAAGTTAACACAGTTATTAACCACATATAAGTTTAAAGAAAGAATATCAAGACTATAAAAATCTAACCACATCTCCCACAAATAACTGCAATATTTAATTGTTTTTCTATAGACTCATTTTCATTCTTTCGGACTTTATGTAACTGGAATAATCTGGTATCTAATTTTCTTGCTTCTGGCATGTTTCATTCAACACTGTGTTGTTTCATGTAGCAATAGTCTATTTATTTTCAATTCTATATAAAATTATGTACATATAATGCAATGTATTTATCCAATTTGCTATTGATAATTTGACTAGTTTGCAGTCATAATAAGATTAAACATATCTACTTATGACTTTTAATGTATCCACATAAAAACATTACATGGATATACACTTATTAATGGAGAATTTTATGATGTTATGTAGACTCAAAGTAGATATATAGTTTTTTTTTTTTTTTTCCCAACAACAGAATGTGAACACTCCTATTATTTCATATTCTTGCCAAATTTTTTCTAGCCACTCTAGTTTTTCTTTTGTTATGGTAGATTTTCTTTTTTCTTTTTTTCTTTATTTTTTCCTCTTTTAATTTTTACTTAAAATTGTGGGGTACAATTCAGGGCTAGGTATACAAAATTCACCATGTAGTTACCCCTATTGATGAGGTGTGCCCCACCTTTCCCAGGCAGATATCGACTACTGTCAATCTCAACTCCCTACCCCTCGACCCCCCTCCCCTCAGTTTCCTGTCACTTTTTCTTTTTCTTTTTTTTTTTTTTTTTTTGAGTTGGAGTCTCACTCTGTCACCCAGACTAGAGTGCAGTGGCCGCTCCCGGCCACCACAGCCTCAACCTGCTGTGCTGCAGAGATCTTCCGCCTCAGCCATTCGAGTAGCCAGAATTACAGGCGCACACTACCACGCCTGGCTGATTTTTTGATTTATTGTAGAGATGAGGTCTCACCTGTCCAGGCGGTCTCGAACTCGTGGGCTCAGGCAATCCACTCACCCCAGCCTCCCAAAGGCGCGGGATTACAGGCTGAGCCACCGAGCCGGCTAATACTTTTCTTATAGTAATGTGGTAGTTGTTCAAGGTCCACTTATGAGTGAGAACATGTGATACTCAGCTCTTTGTTTCTGTGAGAGATCACTCAGTATTATAAACTCTAATTCCATCCAGGTAGCTGTGAAGTTCATGATTGTGTTCTTCTTTTATGGCTGTGTAGTATTCCATTGTGTATATGTACCATATTTTAAAAATCCAGTTCTCTTTTGATGGGCAGCACAATTGGTTCCATGTTCTTGCTATTGTGAATAATGCTGAGATAAACATACGTGTGCAAGTATCTTTTTTATAGAGTGACCTGAGTTCTTCCAGTTATATTCCCAGTAGGGGGATTGCAGGGTCATATGGAAGGTCGATTTTTAGAACTTTTAGGAATCGCCACACTGATTTCCACAGAGGCTGAACTAGTTTGCACTCCCACCAACAGGGTAGAAGTGTTCTCATTTCGCCACATCCTCTCCAGCGTCTGTAATTTTTTGTTATTGATGATGGCCATTCTAACTGGAGTTAGGTGGTATTTCAGTGTAGTTTTAATTTGCATCTCCTAGATAACTAGTGAGACTAAACACTGTTTCGTATATCTGTTGGCTGCTCTTATGTCTTCTTTTAAGAAGTATCTCCTCATATCTTTAGTCAACTTTGTAATAAGGTTTGTTTTTTTCCTTTTCTGCACATTTGAGTCCCTTGTAGATCCTTGATGTTAGGCCTTTGTCAGATATGGAATTGGCAAAATTCATATTCTTGCAACAATTTTTCTAGTCACTCTAGTTTTTCTTTTGTTATGGTAGATTTTCAATGTGTTTTTAATTTTATTTGTTTAATATGTGATATTATCATCACTATTTAATTTTTATTTTTCTGATGTCTCTGTTTTAGTCTTCTGCCCATTACATCCTTTAAAGCTCTTTTTGTTATTTATTTATATAGGTTCTTTGTGTCTGGGAATAAGCTCATTGCCACTTATAATAATTTTAATATCTTTGTACACTCTAGAGTTTACACTTATACTTCCTTGATTGATTCAGTGAACAAATCTAAGATAGCCCCTAATGATTATTCTGCTCCTGGTTTTCATGCCCTTGAAAGACTCTTCCCTCCTGTTAACTTGTTTCTAATAATAAGAAATAGGGAGTTATTCTAAATGGTAAAGAATTAAGATGGCATTCCTATGATTATGTTTAGTTATAAAAGATGTTGTTTCAGCAGTGTGAGATGAAACTTTTTTTTTATTAGCCTGATGAAGTGAGCAGAATGTTGAAGGAACCCACAATTCAAGGAGCTGCAGGTAGCCTTTACAATTTGAGGAAAGCCTCTAGAAAAAAACAAAAACAAAACAGAAAAAAGCTAGAGCCATCAGTCATGCAGCTAGAAGAAAATAAATTTTGATAATAATCTGAATGACCTTGTAAGTGGATTCATCAGACCTTGTGGTATGTCAGCAGCTCAGCTAATACAGATCTTGAGCAGAGCAGTTAGCCAAATCATGCCTGAACTTCTGACCCACAAATATGCATTATAAATAATACATATGCATTATATTAAGCCATTACATTTTTGATAATTTATCATACAACAATAGCAAACTAATAAAATAATATTTTTCAAATACTAGTAGCTTTTGTTTTTAATTCAAGCTGATATACCTGATATGATGTATTTTCTTTATTGTTCATGTTTTGTGCTTGGTTTGAGACATTGTTTGCTATTTCAAGATCCTGGATACTTTCTCCTATGCTATTTTCTAGAAGTTTTATTCTTTTGTCTTCTATTTTTGAATCTGCAATCTATTCAGAATTGGTTTAATGCATGGTAGATGGTAGCATTCATAGTTTACTGTTTCTATGTAGAGCCATTTATTTGATTGAACACCATTATTTTAAAAGACTGTATATTTGACACTGCTCTGCAGAGCTACCTTTTAAGTGCACAAAGATCCACTTTATCTGGGTTACATTTTGGAATCCTGAATCTACTATATTGATTGAATTTTCCATTGTTGGATTTATCACACTTGGATTAATTATAATAACTTTGTACTAATTATAAATTACTATATCATGAACTTTGTTCATTATAATTATTTTGACTATTCTTTATCTTTTAGTTCCACATAAATTTTAGAGTCAGTTTGTGAATTTTCATATCCATATACACATAATATCTACATTTATACATGATACAAATACAGTTCTTTTCAAAGAGTTATGTATCTATAGCAATAGGCAATGCATATTCACTTTTGATAACATATGAAAGTTTGCTCTTAGTATTATTTACTGTCATATCTGAAGATTTTCTGATAAAATAGAAACCTCAAACAAAAAATACACTGAAATAACAAATTGCATAGAATAAGAAAGAAAAATGAAATTTTAAAATATCATGTTTGTTCTATAAGCAGAGTATAAAGTAGAAAGTAGCTTCAAAATATCTATATGGCATAACTGACATTTCTGTATTGGATCAAAAGCATGATGAATTCAGTCACAGAATCTAATTGTTGACACTCCTAAGTAATACCAACGAAAGAAACACATGTCTTCTCTAATATTCACCAGTTTTTGTTCACAGTCATTGATTCTTCTGTCCCTTACCTCTAGCAATCTCTGCTTTAATATACCTTAGAGGTATTCTAAGACTCACCAAAGAGGGAAAGTAGGAGTTGGGAAAAAAATGTTATCAAGGGCACTGCCAGGGATTGGTGTCAATGATTTATTTTAATGAGTAGAGTGAGCAAGATGTGATCAATAATATTTTTGTTGATCAAACATTCTTCTATCTGGCAACACAATCCTATTTTGTTTGAAGTCAGACTGAAGAGATAATTAATTTGGTTAATATCCATGTGTTGTTATCTGTATGATACAGGAACAATAGCTAACATTCTTGTGTTAGACATAGAGTCTGTGCGTCTTTCGTCTTTCATCTGAGTGCATTCTGTAGCTACTTTGACCAATGGAATGTGGAAGAAGTTACAATATTGCCAGTTTCCAAGCCCAAAACTGACAATAATGGCAACTCATACTTTCCTACATGTTGAAATCCAAACTTTATATTCTGAGAAGTCCATGTTTTACAGTGAAGAGGCCCTTGAGTTTCTCAGCTGATGTCCTACCTGGTAGCCAATATAAACATGCCATCGATGTGAGCAAGCCACTTTCAAAGTCCAGCCTTTTGCCTTCAGTCAGCCACCCCAGCTAATGTCACAGGCGGCAGAATAAAGTGACTTGTAAAGTCTTTGTTGAATTTCTGACCCATTAAATTGCTGCTTTAAGTCACTAAGTCTTGGCATAAATTTAATACAGCAGTAAGTAACCAAAATAATCAATGATACAGAATTATCTAAATAAAGTGAAGGACATTCGTTCCTGCAAAGGAAGAGATTGCATTCTCTCTTGCAAAAGAAAAGAAATTTATGCAAGAGTTTGGAAAAATCAGAGAAAAACAGCAATTCTGGGATCATGTTATTTTATTACTCTAAGAAATACCTGCAGATATTTCATAGTCCACGCTATAAAATATTGATGATACTTATTATTGTGGAAAAATAAATAATAATTATAAATATATAATACAATAACTATTATAATATTAAGGGTAAGAATTGTAGAATATGTAGCCCTAGATTATAAGGAAAGACTACTAAAACTGTCTTATTTCTATAAATTCATTAATACTATAAGAAAGGATTGGCAGTAGTGGGAAACTGCCAGGGGAGTGGGAATGGGATTGGCAGTTGAGGGAAACTGCCAGGGGAGGGAGGGGTACACCTCATCAACAACATAATGAACATTTGTATATCTAACCTGAATTGCATTCCACATCTTTAAAATTAAGGGAAAAAAGTCATTCCAAAAAAAATTTAAAGAAAATATAAATGATAAAATGATGCATTAAACTGCTGCTCCTTTCATTGCTAAGATTAATTTTGATAGAATGGTGAAATAATAAACATTATCTTTGGAGGAATATGGGAAGTCAATTTCGGCAAATTCTCACACTTTTCCATAGTAAAACTATTTAGAAACTTGGTTGTTACTATAAAGAGGAAATATACTACTTGAGTGGGAGAAAAGTATAAGGTCACCTATCACTTAGTTACATTGTCTTTTAAATTTGAGAATAATAACAGGCTTTATAAGATGACCACATCCTTTCCCCTTGTTCAGAAGAGAACATTTATGCTCTTTGACATGTCTATCCTTAGTGGTAATTTTTCTCTCTCTGACTCTGAAAGAGTTACACCTAGATTCTTCCTTTTTTTTTTTTTTTTTCCCACAAACTTAGTTATCTAGCAACTCCATGCTATCAAAATGTTTTATTCTTTTATTATTCTTTTATACTAATTGCCATGTGTTTTCATATCTTTTCATTAAATGTCACATCTTAAGTCTAGGTTCATGAATATGGACATTTCCATGAATGATGAAGCATTTTCTTTTCCCTTATTTCATGTTGTGTCTCTAATATATCCTAATTTGATTTTGTCCACAGTTTGGTTATTCATTTGGCTTTTTTTTTTTTTTTTTTTTTGCTACCTAGGCAGACTATTTTTTTACATTGGAAGTTATTACTTTTGTCAACCTACAAAGTATAGAGTACAAATAACTAACTTTATTAAAGGAAATCTCAGATATTGTTTAATCGTTTTGAAGATGGTACATATCCCTTGCTGTTTTCAATGTTAGCAGCATTGCCTACAACATTTTAAGACTCTCATTTTAGAATGTTTTGTAATATAAAATGAAGATTTTAACAATATTTTAGTCGTATGGAAGAAAAACTAAAGAATAAAAGTAGCCAAACATGCCTAGTGATTATACAACAACAAAGCATATTTTTTAGGTGATTCTGCAGACAATTAAAAACAAACAGGATTTCATTTATATTTTATAGAAAAAAAGATTTACTTTATAGTGACTATAGTTTATTTTTTAAAATAAGAAAACTATATATTGTAGAATGGTATAAAAAAAAATCATTTTAAAGCCGGGCTCGGTGGCTCAGCCTGTAATCCCGTGCCTTTGGGAGGCTGAGGTGAGTGGATTGCCTGAGCCCGCGGGTTCGAGACCCGCCTGGGCAGCGAGACCTCATCTCTACAATAAATAAAAAAAAAATCAGCCAGGCGTGGTAGCGCACCTGTAATTCCGGCTACTTGGAAGGCTGAGGCGGAAGGATCGCTGGAGCCCAGCAGGTCGAGGCTGCGGTGGCCGGGAGCGGCCACTGCACTCCAGTCTGGGCGACAGAGTGAGACTCCAACTCAAAAAAAAGATCATTTTAAATGTATGCAATGAAAGCAAAATTGTTTATGTTCAAATGTATGCTTGCTGAAAGCTGACCAGAATAAAATAAATACTTATATTCTCCAACAGGATCAAAATGAATTACTGTCATTTTATTTTCCTCACCAGCTTTTTTCTATTAAAAGGCTTTATTTTTTTTTCAATTGATTTCAGATGGCCACAAAGTACATAGAAGCCTGATGTTTCTGAGGATTATCAAACCCCAAATGTGATCTAAAACTGCATTCTGAATAGCAGGTTTAGCTTAAGTGCAAGACTCAGATCTCTCATTTGAAAATCCCTTTGGCTCAACCTAAAGGTAGTGACTGTCATAAGAAACTAGATGTTTGAAAAATACATTAAAATTCTGCTTGCAGATATTCTCTTTAAAAAACTCTTAAATCCATATTTCACAAGAAATGTCCTATTGCTTCATGAATATTTTTAACATAGTAAAATCCTTTGCTTAACTATCTGTTTATTTGGAGATATGGGAAACTTACCTTTTAAAAAGCAAATTTTGGGATGTTTGAAGGTAATTAAACATGTTTCTAGTCAGGTTTAAGTACAAATAAAAATGATAATCAAGTATATGGTCTTAAACTGATTTTAGATATATGCGTGCCTACTTGTGAAAAAAATGTAGTTATATAAAATTCAATGTAGTATTTATGACTTTCATTTCTTTTTCAGTATTAAATCAGAAATATATTTCTGTAAACAAAATGCCCCATAATTTAAACATTTAGAAACCTAATTTATTATCACAATCATTGAAGAAGTAGTTTGGATGCTATTATCAAATCTAAAGAGTATGCCCTAGTTACCTGATACAATACTGAGTATATGAGCGTCTGGTAAAGTCCTGTTCCATAAATCCATCTATAAAATTAAATAAAGATCAATCAAAATTCAAACATTTTAATAATGGAATTGTTTTCTAACTGAGCATATAATCAATGGAAATTATTGTAAACTTAGGAAGATAGCATTAGGATATATAGGTAAATAACTATTTTAACATGAGATGTGATGATGTAGCATATTCTTCAAATCACTTTTTCTAACCTCCTATTTAATGTATATTTTCATTCATATATTCATTAGCTTATTCAATCAAGGTAATGCTGCCACTCATTATATAAATCTACATTGAACACACAAAATAAAGATATATGGGTAGGCATTTTTGTACCACCATTAAATAAAAATAGGGCTTATGTACTTGACATACTGATAGACTAATGTAATTGTTTGGCTGAGTTTTAGCTTGGAAATAGTTGTGAAATAGAGTTGCTAGTTATGTACAACATAGAATATGAGCAAAATTTATGGAACAAAGACCATAGTTATTTTTTTTAAATCACAAAAGAAATGACAATGAACCAGCATTTGTTCAAAGACTGCAGATTTGCCACACCCTCAGGCCCCCTGACCACCCCAAAGAATTAAAACGCATACATCAGGAAGAAGAATAACGTGAGCAAAGACACAGAGAAATTAACGGCATTATCTGATCAGTGATCTGAAAGTATCTTGATATGACAAGGAATAAGAACATACTTGAAGAAGTGTCAGGAAGTAATTGCATTTATTAAGAGTTTGTTATGAATTAGACTACTAGGTCTTTCACATGAATAACTTATTTAGTTTAATCCTCATAAAACGTTATTCTGAGATAGGTAGTGATGTTAGCAAGAAAGCTGGAGTTCCAGATAATTAGAAGAAAAAAGAAAAGGACGTGTCTACTTGAATGTGAAGATGTAAGATAAAACTGAAAGACAAAATCAGAGTGTTAAACTAGTGAACATTTATTTTAAAAAGGAGAATGAACATAGGGAGACATTTATTGTATGTCTAAGTAGTTTCAAGTAAGTTGAATGATTCAGGAAGAATTTGGATGTAAACCATTGAGTTTTAAAGAATGCTCTAGGAGATATATATATATGTCTTAGCATTTATATTATACTTGAGTCTGTGTCAATTTGATCATATATAGAGTGGAAAGAAAAATAAGCCAAATAGAAAAAAGTCAAAAAACAATTAAAGGCCAACAAGAGAAACTAAAAATGGTATAAAAAGAATATTTTAAAAAGTGATATTTTTTCAAAAAGAAAATGTGTTCAGTATTGCCTAATGTTATAAAGAGATTAAATAAGTTTACACTAAAAAGTGTGCCTTCAGGTTAACAATTAAATCTCAAGTGGTCTCATAACAGTATCAATAAAATAATTGAAGTAGAATGTAGATTTCTACTGAGGTAAGAGAACAATTGGGGTTATGGCCAAAAAAATTCATTAATTTTTCAAATTTATGTTCCCAAACCAAGGAAAACAAGGATGATGATGATGATGATGTTGATGATGATGTGTGTGGTTGTTTTGTTTCTTCTTCTGTAGCACATAATGGATATGAAGTCTCCTGCAGTGTCAAAATAGGTGTGTCCTTGTAAGATTTCTGACCAGGACAAGATATGCTGCATTACCTTTCTTTTGACACAATGCCTCACAATGCTCCAGATATGGACCACTGTACAGATCTCAGTATAAATAATGTAGCAGAGCTACAAACCTACAATGGTACTATAGGGTAAGCAAAAAGTACATTTTTTCCTTTAAACCATTAAGATTAAAGTGTTGCGCTAGTGCATAATGGGTCTAGTGTTCTCTGACTGACACAGATGTATATCTAAATATTTACAAAAATTTGTTTGAGGGGTCTTATGCTATAGACAATTTCACTATATAGCTAAAGAAATAATAAACTCTATATAACTGTCCTTTTTAGTATAAAAATTATTTTTATAGGAATGATTTATTTTAAAAGTAATAGAGTGTTGTTCCTGCCTTAATTTTAAAAGGTAAGAAATTATAAATCAATAATATTTTAAAAATAAAGTTTGAACAGATTAGCACAACATTAGTAAAAATAAATTCAGTGATCCAGAAAATAGGATAAATCACCGATGTAATATGGGGTTTATACTAATTTTCAAACACAATTTAACCTTTGAAAATCAATGAAGGATAAAAAAATATAATTTCAGTACATAGAGAAAAATTACAGTAAAAGCTCTTACAAGCCGGGCTAGGTGGCTCAGCCTGTAATCCCGCACCTTTTGGAGGCTGAGGTGAGTGGATTGCCTGAGCCCGTGGGTTCGAGACCTGCCTGGGCAGGCGAGACCTCATCTCTACAAAAAATTAGCCGTGCATGGTAGCACGCGCCTGTAATTCCGGCTACTTGGAAGGCTGAGGCGGAAGGATCGCCGGAGCCCAGCAGGCGAGGCTGCGGTGGCCGGGAGCGGCCACTGCACTCCAGTCTGGGCAACAGAGTGAGACTCCAACTCAAAAAAAAAAAAAAAAAGCTCTTACAAACCAGAATGCAACATTATAATTTTAGCAAATATCCTACAAATGCTGGATTATCAAAACTCGTCCCTCTTATTGTGAATAGACTTGGATGTTTGCTACTAGAACTCCTATTGAGCTCTTTACTGTAAGTCTGTTACAAAAAAGAACAAGACAAAAAATAAAGAATGAATATAATAATTTAGAAGAATATAGCAACAAATTGATTTTACAGATGACATGAGAGTATACTTTAAAAAATTAAATGAATGTGTACTTAATAAAGAGTTTTACCATGTGAATGAAGCAAAATATTTAATGTAGCTGAAATGTAATTTCTCCCTAGATTAGTCTGAACATTCAAGACAATATAATCCAAAATCCCAGCAGAGAAATATGAAAACTGATAAAGTGATTCTAAAACTTATATGAAAAACAAACAGCTAATATACCCAAGGTAATTTTAATACAGAAGGAAACGCTGTAGGTTGCTATATATGAAAACTTATTTTAATACCATATCAATTAACATTTAGGAAGTTAAATTATCCCTCTTTGCTGATAATATGATTCTATACCTTGAAAACCCAAGAGAACTTGTCAATAACTTCCTTGCACTGATAAAAAAAAGAGAGAGAGAAAAGAAGAAATACCTCAACATCTTCCTAATCAGAGAAGTGAGAGACCTTTACAACAAAAAATTATAAAACATTGCTCATAGAAATCAAAGACACAAACAAATGGAAAAATATCCCATGCTCATGGGTTGCAAGCATCAACATTGTTGAGGTGTCCATCCTACTTAAGGCATTCTACAGATTCAATACAATACCCATTAAATTACCAACATAATTCTTCTTAGACTTGGAAAAATGACAATACAGAAAGTAATATGGAAACATTAAAAACAACGAATAGTCAAAACAGCCTTTAGCAAAATAAACAATGCAGGAGGTAGCACTCTTCAAACTTTAAACTTTACTAAAAGGCTACAATAATCAAAACAGCCAGTACTGGTACAAGAACAGGCATATAGACCAATGGAACAGGATAGAGATTCCAGAAACAAAACATGAATTTCTCAATCAACTCATCTTCCACAAAGTCTCTACCAACAACCACTGTATAGAAGAGAACTTATTCAGTAAATACTGCTGGAAAAACTGGCTGACTACTTGGAGAATACTGAAACAGGACCCCCTACCTATCACCATACTTAAAAACCAATCTTAAATGGATTGAAGTTCTAAACGAATTCTTATAGATTCTCAAACTATAGGAATCTTGAAAAACATGGGAGGCACCCTTACGAAATTGGAATAAGCAACCAATTACTAATCAATACCCCAAATACCCATGCCATAAGAGAAAAGATAGACAAATGGGACCTCGTCAAACTGAAAAGCTTCTGCAAAGCAATAGAAACCATCAGGAGAGCAGAGAGAGAGATAGTTCACAGAATGGTAAAAAAATATTTGCCAACTGTATATCTGACAAAGGCCTAACATTCACGATCTACAAGGAACTCAAACGTGCTCAAAAGAAAAAAAAAAACAACAGTCCTACAAAAAAGTGGGAAAAGGGTATGAATAGACACTTTTTAAAAAGAAGGCTAACAAGCAGCCAACAGACACATTGAAAAATGTTCAGCTTCATTTATTGTCAAAGAAATGCACATTAAAACCACACCTAGCTACCACCTAACTCCAGTTAGGATGACCATCATCAATAACTAAAAAAACAATAGATGCAGAAGAGGATGCAGAGGGAAAAGGGAATGCTCCTACACTGTTGGTGAGAGTGTAAATTAATATAACCTCTGTGGAAAACAGGGTGACAATTCCCAAAAGATCTAGAAATTGACCTTCGTACAACCCAGCAATTCTTCTTGGAATATATCTGGAGGAACTAAATCATTCTTTGAAAAAGATAACTGCATACGTGTTTATTGCAGCATTATTCACAATAGCAAAATCATGGAATCAACGATGTTGTCCATCAAGAGTGGACTGGAAACTAGTCAGATATGGTGTCATATGTCTGTAGTTCCAGTTACTTGGAAGGCTGAGACAGAAGGCTTACCTAAGTCCAGCAAATCGAGGCTGCAGTGGTCATGAGTGTGCCACTGCACTCCAACCAGGGCTGCAAAAGTGAGACTCCAACTCAAAAACAACAAGAACAACAACAAAAAACTGTGGACTGGATTGAAAAAAAGTAGTACGTATACATGATGGAATATTATGCAGCCATACAAACGAACAAATATACAGACTTTGCAGCAACTTGGATGGATTTAGAGTCCATCATACTCAGTGATCTATCACAGAAACAAAGAACTGAATACGACATCTTCTTATTCATAAGCAGACTCTAAACACTTATTGTAATACTATCAGAACAGATTTGGCAGTAGTGGGAAACTGCCAGGGGAGGGAGGAAGAGGGCACATAGCATCCATAAGGGTACCTCAAAGTAGGTGAAGTGGGGACCAAAGGGAGGCCAAACTTTACCTATTTGATGACCACTTATTTACCTAATCCTGAATTGTACCTCACCTCTTTAAAATTAAGAAAATAATAATAAATTTTTTAAAAAAGATTTCATGTTTGTGTCAGAAGAACAAAGGGAACACAATAGAGTCCAAAAACAAGCCCATGCACACACAATCACTTGAATTGTGACAAAGGCAAATTTAAGTTGGATCGGGGGAAAAGTAACTTTTTTAAAAAAGGTTGTGGAACCGGACTCGGTGACTCAGCCTGTAATCCCGCACCTTTGGGAGGCTGAGGTGAGTGGATTGCCTGAGCCCGCGGGTTCGAGACCCGCCTGGGCAGCGAGACCTCATCTCTACAATAAATCAAAAAATCAGCCGGGCGTGGTAGCACATGCCTGTAATTCTGGCTACTCGAAAGGTTGGGCGGAAGGATCGCCGGGGCCCAGCAGGTCGAGGCTGCAGTGGCCGGGAGTGGCCACTGCACTCCAGTCTGGGCGACAGAGTGAGACTACAACTCAAAAAAAAAAAAAAAAAAAAGGTTGTGGAATAATTAGACCTCTATATAGAAATAAAATGATTCCAATTTCACACTGTGACATACGAAGTCTTTATGGATTGTGGATCTCAATGTGGAAGATGAGACAATATAAATTTTAGAGAAAAATGTAGGCGTTTATCTTTAATACATTTCCAAATATTTCTTAAGTGAAATACAAAGAACACTAATCATACAATGAAGTATTAAAACTTTTTGGCATATTACAATGACAAGTTTGTTTTGCAAAAGTCAGGATTAAGAGAGTGAAACATTGCTCCATACAATGATGGAAGATAACTACAATATCATATATGTGACATCAGACACACACATAAACACACACACACACACAACAGTAAAATGCAAAAATCAGCAAAAGACACACACACACACACACACACACACACACACACACACACACACACGACAGTACATGAAGACATCAGCGGAAGATAGGAATACTGTCTTCCAAGAACTATCCAAATGGCCATTAAACATCTGAAAGTATGCTCAAAGTAATTGTCAGATAAATATAAATTTAAACACATTGAAGTACTATCACTCCTTAACCCAGAATTAAAAATAAAGACTGGAAACATTTTGTGCTTACCAGTATGTGGAACTACTTTGTAATAACTTTCATAAAGTGCCAAGGGGAGTGAAGATTGGTAAAATAATTTTGGAAAATTGTTTGTATTAGATACTAATGCTGAATAAAGGTATTCTCTATAACCCAGTTTTTTTTTTTTTTTTTTTTTTATTATTAGCAGATAACCTACAGGAGTGTTTAAATATTCAACAAGTCATGTACAAGAATGTTCAGAGCAATTCTAATAAAATAGTAAAAAAAGTGAGAAATACTAAAATTCCCATCAGTATTAAATGGGAGCATACTAACTAAAGAATTATCCTATGTGAATGAAGTAAAACTGTTATATACATACATAACAAAATAATATTCAGCAATGTGAATGAATGGTTTAATCTATATCCAACATTATAGATAAATCTTCCAAATATAATGTTGAACAAAATAAGTCAGACAAAAATGAGTACATATATACAATTATCTTTTCATAAGATAGAAAAACAAGTAGGACTCATCCATAATGCCAGAAGTCAGCAAAGATCCCACTGAATGAGTTTTCAGTGACTGGGCCCCTAGAGGAGTAGGTGGGGTGCATACGTGGTCCCGGGAATGTTCTGTTTATTGATCTGGGAGTTGACTATACTGGTATGTTTAGTATCTGTAAATTTAGTGAATTAAACATGAATTATATGTGTAACTTTCTGTATGTTTGTTAGCTTTCAATACAAAGTTGAAAAAATGACAAAATAGAGACATACTGTGGTGAATCTCACATAAAGCTTTGATCCTAGATATTTGTCATTTTTTTTGTGTGTGACTAACCATCATAAAACTATGAAGCTAGTTAATAAAAGGAAGGAAAACAAATAATTTTTAAAAGTCTCTATAGTGAAGCAGAGGACGGCATCTATTGCCTTCAGATAAATTCACAACTTTATTTCATCTGTAGACATTTGACAGAATTTTGTTTAAATGAGAAAAGTTGACACATACTCTATAGTGCCATGTATCCAAGTGAGATATGCAATAAATGTGAATATAAATTAAGTTTCAGTCAAAGAGGTTAACATAGAAGACTAAAAGTATATAAAAATACAATGGTTCCTTGAAGATGCCACTCACATAATTAATATTCTTTTACTTTATTAAGTCTATTAAAAATATTACTTCACAGCCGGGCTCGGTGGCTCAGTCTGTAATCCCCTGCCTTTGGGAGGCTGAGGTGAGTGAATTGCCTGAGCCCGCGGGTTCGAGACCCGCCTGGGCAGGCAAGACCTCATCTCTACAATAAATCAAAAAAAAATTAGCCGGGCGTGGTAGCACACACCTGTAGTTCCAGCTACTTGGAAGGCTGAGGCAGAAGGATCGCTGGAGCCCAGCAGGTGGAGGCTGCGGTGGCCGGGAGCGGCCACTGCACTCCAGTCTGGGCGACAGAGTGAGACTCCAACTCAAAAAAAAAAAAAAAAAAAAAAAAAAAAAAATTACTTCACAATGTCAAAACAAATTTTGTATACAATGTTAGTTTAGTAATACTTCAGGTCCCAGCCATATTTCCTCACCTAAAATTGTATTATATTATAAGATAATTAAAAACTGATTTGTCATCATTATAATTAATACTATTATTTGCTAGTTAATTAAGTATATTGATATTTAGATAAAAACACAAAATGATAATAAGGAAATAATTTTGTCCATACAAATGAATGCCACAGAAAGCAATAACCTTGGTGCACTCAGCTGAAACTCTCTATTCTTTCATTTTTATTTTTCTGTTTTCACTATTCTTTATTATTTTATTCAAACAGCACCCCTTGCTTTACGCAATGAATCCCTGGATGCACGATGCTGACTGGAATTCTACAATTAGAACAATACATATATGGGAAATATTTTGTAGAATCTTATTTCTGCTTCAGTTACATCAAATGTTCTGTAGTGGCCTCTCCTCCCTTTCCGTTGAAAAAAAGTTCTCCTAAAACAATTTGTCAGAAAGCTACTTGTATGATGACATTGGTTTCTTTAGACACCATTACCTTTCTGCCGTTCTATGAGAATCTTCTGCAGTTTCACAGACAGAACTGCATTTTTGAGGGTGAGACCACCTATTCTAGATCTGCCCAACAAATCTTCAAAGAGTTTTTCTTTTTCTTTTTTTTTTCTGGCAATGTTCTACTGCAAGCTATTTATCAGAAGTTTGTTGACAGATTCAAATAGAGTAAGTATAGAAGCAAGCAGGATGAGTTTGTAAATACAAATTACTATATCTTTTCCTTTCTCCAAGTGATGAAAAGATAAGTCACATAGTTGTCCAATGTCAACATACCACAAGAATTGCAGATGGCATTTCCATTTCTCCCTTTGTCCCCACTGAAGAGGTGCCTTCCCCTTAACACTTATAGGTATTATAAGAGATGCGATTATTTTTTCCTTTATTACAGTTTTCTGAATTTCTTGTTGAACTCACATGTCTCTCTTTCATAGGTATCTTGACTTCTGCCAGCCTATTTTAACAGATGATATATACTTCTGTTTTTGCTATCATTATAGTATTTTTCAAATCTACATCAAATGGAAAAATGAAAGTAGTGAGAATTAATCAAGTGACTTAAAAAATGTGTGCTCTCTTGCCAGTAGCAGCATCTCCTATATTTTAAAAATTATATTTTTACATAGAACTGTCCAGGGATTTGCTGTTTACAGGTGGTCTATACTCTAAAATTATTGATTTTGCTTAATTTGGGAAATTACTATAAATTCTAAGCCAAACGTGTGTTGACAATGTTAACACTGAAAGAATTATATAAAGAAAGGAGTTGATACCATGATCTGCATTGTCTTTTACCTTTAAGCTGGAAAGCCTTGTTCAACTAACATGGAATTGTCACATCATGTTATCTTGTAAGGATAATTTTTTTTTTAAATATATCAAACCCTGTAAGTCAAGGAACAAGAACAAGAGAATGCCTTTGCACTTTTATAAGAGTTTGTAAGTACAAAGCAAAAATTGAAGGTATGGTTTTACTTAATCTGAACTCATGATTTTAAACTGAATTTGGCTTTGGCAAAATATCAGTATGAACGTTAAAAAGAGTTTGGAAAAAGTTGAAACACTTATGGATGACTTGGAGGGATTCGAGACTTCATTAGAGGAAGTAACTGCAGATGTGGTGGAAATAGCAAGAGAACTAGAATTAGAAATGGAGCTTGAAGATAAGATGGAATTTTTTATCTTATAATAAAATTTAAATGGATGAGATGTCGCTTTTTATGAATGAGCAAAAAAAGTAGTTTTGTGAGATACAATCTACTCCTGGTAAAGATGCTAGGGATATTGTTGAAATGACAGCAGAGGATTTAGAATACTACATACATTTACAAAGGTGTATCTTTTTCTTTTCTGTTGTTTTTGCTTTTGTTTGAGTTGGAGTCTCACTCTTGTCACCCAGACCGGAGTGCAGTGGCCGCTCCTGGCCACTGCAGCCTCCACCTTCTGGGCTCCGGCAATCCTTCCACCTCAGCCTTCTGAGTAGCTGGGACTACAGGCGCGTGCTACCACACCCGGCTAATTTTTTGATTTATTGCAGAGATGAGGTCTTGCCAAGTTGCCCAGGTGGGTCTTGAACGCGCGGGCTCAGGCACTCCACTCACCTCAGCCTCCCAAAGGCGCAGGATTACAGGCTGAGCCACCGAGCCCGGCTAGGTGTATTTTTTTCAAATACATATTTAATCAAAGAAAACTGTTAATGATGCATCTTAATAGCAGCATTTTTATCTTTACAAAAGAAAGGGGAAAAAAGAACAATACAAAAACTTAGTTGATAAGACAGTGATAAGGTTTGAAAGGATTTACTTTACTTTTGAAAGAAGTTCTACTGTGAGTAAAACTATCAAACACATTGCATGCCACAGAACAACCTTTTGTAATAGTAGGTGTGATTGATGCATCAATGTGGCAAATTTCATTGTTGTCTTATTTTACTTAAACTGCCTCACCCAGCCCAAACTTTAGCAACCACCACCCTGACTGGTCAACAGCAATCAACATCAAGGCAAGAGTTTCCACCATCAAAATATCATGACCCATTGAAGGCCCAGATGAATGTAGAATTTTCTAGCAATAAAGTA
Source organism: Cephalopachus bancanus (assembly GCA_027257055.1). NCBI lineage: Eukaryota > Metazoa > Chordata > Mammalia > Primates > Tarsiidae > Cephalopachus > Cephalopachus bancanus. The sequence goes on along the minus strand of JAPVLO010000068.1, from coordinate 6,640,813 downwards.
TTATTAAGTTGTTGCTATTTTAGACATAATTCTATCACACACTTAATTGACTACAGCATAGCGTAAATATAATTTTTATATGCACATGGGAAGCAAAAAAAAAATGACTCATTTTATTGCAATATTTATTGAGATGGGCTGGACCCAAATTAACAATATCCCCAAGGTTTGCCTGCCTATCTTCATCCAGTGAAGAAAATTCTTAAATCTTATGTATATATTACAGTATTCACTATTCTTTGCATCTCAATTATATATGACAGAAGATGCTAGTAATTTCTATATATTTTTAAAATTTGGTTTAGATTCAATGAATCAATTAAACAGTTTGATAGTACCTGATCACTTCATAATACCTAGTGTTAAAACATAAATATGTACTTTGGGAGGCCAAGGTGAGAGGACTGCCTGAGACCATGGATTCGAGAACAGTCTGAGCAACTTGGCGAGACCTCATCTCTACAAGAAGTCAAAAAATTAGCTGGGCATGGTAGTGCGCCTATAGTTCCGGTTACTTGTAAGCCTGAGGCGGAAGGATCACTCAAGCCCAGCAGGTCGAGGCTATACTCCAGCCTGGGTGATGGAGTGAGGCTATAACTCAAAAACCAACCAAACAAACAAAATACATGTTATACCAATTAAATTAATATCCCTTCTTTCTTCAGTTATTAGAGCTTTATAATTTCCATAGAAATCTTATATGTTGCTTAAATTTATATGTACATATTTCATATTTTTAATCTACATTGAGTCATTCTAAAATATGAATTGTTTGCTTCTATACTAACAAAACAGCTAAATTTTGTATATTAATTTCATATTCACTGATTTTGTCATACTCTATTATTAACTACAAATTTATAAAGATATTTATAAATTTTCTAAATATGAAGGCTTATCTTTTGACAACTAAAATTTTAATATAAAATATTTCTTTTTTCTTTATCGTATTGCAAATACAATGTACACATTTAAATAGAAATTTCCTACAGCATCTTTTTTTCTTAATTTAAAAGGAAAATCTATTATTTAAATATGATTTCTGCTGTAGGATTTGGAGATACATTCTACCCCATTAATTAAATGTCTATACCTAATTAAAATATTTTAAAATCATGGTTTGTGTAATTTTAAAGAAACTTTTTTTAGAAAATGATTTTTAAATTTCTAAATATAGTTACAATTCCTGTTTAAAGTGCATTTCTAAAATAAACAGCTCATTCATATAGACTACGATTTTACTTTTCTGAATTCTATTTGATTTATAATGAAATTGATCTATAATCATTCACACTTCTACAGTTTCCTCCATATTTTGATTCAAGGTTGTATAACATGAGTTGGGAAAAAGTCATTGTTTTTTATTCTTTATTCAATAATGAAATAATTTCAAAATTACAAATGTTTTTCTACTGTCAAAAAGTATTTTGTAATTTTGAAATTATTGTTTTATTTTTGTTTATGTAACTGGAAAAATCATTTGTGTATGGAGTGGGTATGGAGGAGATATTTTTTAAATTATTGCACAATTTATTTTTGATTAAATACTTGTAAAGTTTTTTTCCCCCTAGGTTAATTATACATTCTTAGATTTCTGTCCATGTCATGTAAGTTTCCAAATTTAGTAAATATATCATTAGTTATACTATTTGTCATATCGTCTTTTTATTTGATGCTTGTAATATCTGTAGTGATGTCCTATTTTATTGATTATATTTTTTATATGTGTCTTCTCAATTTTTAAATATCTGGAAGATGTTAGTCTGTTACTGTTCCTTAATTAGTCACTGATATTTTCTTTCACATTATTTAAAGTTTTCATATGTCTATTCAATAAGCCTTTATGTCAAACATTGTGTTGTTTAGCTTCTATTTACCTCCTCATTATAATCATGTTTTCCCTTAAAAAATTGATCTTTACACCAGACCTGAAAAGTTTCTTGAGGGAGACACTTGAAGCAGTATTTTAGGACTTTCCTTGCTTGCTTCCTTTTATTCAGGAGTCTCAGGCCAATGCCTCCTGCGTTCCAATATTTTTAAAGTGAATTTTCAGTTTTATTCCTATTTTAAAATGAAATGGAAAGTCTTCTATCAGTTATTCAAGCAAATTTAGAAGTATAGTTTTATACTTGCCTGTTTGGTTGTTTTGAAACTCTGCTATGCCACTTTTCATGGTTTCGAATACATTTAAAAATTTTTTTTTTCACCAAAAAACAGCAATGTACAATGAAGACTTAAAATCACTCAGGTTATTGATTATGTGAGATAAGTTTTAATTACTTGTATATATTTGAATTGACTGTGGCCTTATTAAAGTAAAACAAGTAGCAATGTACTGTCTCGCCAGGATGTGACTGAAATTATAGGATAATCACACAATCCATATTGCATTAAAAAATAGTCCTACAGGGAATATTTGCTTTGAGCCTGAGGTATTTCTTATTTTACCTCTCTAATTCCTATATAAGCCAAATCCTTATAATAGTTCTTAGTACTCTAATATTGAGTTTAATCCGCTATAAACATGAACCGAACAAATGTTATTTTTGGCATCACATCAGGCATTACCTTGCTGAAAATAATTCTTAAAAGACAGCATTCCATAGGCAAAAGAGATTGAAAGGAGAACAACTTATTTGGTTTTCTACAGGAGAAAAAGATTACATTGGACTTTAAGTCGGTCTTCATTCAAATGAATTGAACCATTATAACCACACTTATAAATCCTGAAAAAAGTCAAAGAAAGAAAAATCCTTATTTTATAGTTCATGCCAGAAAGTTAGCATTTCCCTAGCAGCAAATTTTTGTTATGCTCCACAACTTAAGATACTGTTAGGGAATTTTAAAAGGATTTTCCATGATAAATCCACATGACGAGAATTATGGAATATGGAAATAGCATATCCTGGAAAATACACAAGAAAATCATTTTGGGGTTTACAAAACCATATCATCAGAGCATAAACGAAGAGGCAAGTCACTACTAAAATTTAAATTGCTGAATTGATTTCGAGGTATGAAATAAAGGTTAATTTATCTTCTAAGATTATAGAATAAATGAGACTATAAATGATAATTGTATTTAATGCAATAAATGTATTCTAAAAATTGCACCTATATACTAATATCTCAATCAATTATATTGTTTATGAATGAAATGTTGAAAATACTTAAATTATTTTTTAGTTGGTTGTCACAAAACATGATCAGTTTATTAAATTTAAAATAAGTTGTTCTTTTTATTTTGGCACCACTTCTAATAATATTAAAAAAATTAAAAGATTCTCATAATGTGGCTAATTGGATCCTTAAAAAAATAAACCTCACAATGCAGTTGAATTCTATACAGATGCTCTTTGACTTATGATGGTGTTAGGTCTCAAACTCATGATAGATTGAAAGTATTATATGTAGAAAATGAATTTAATACACCTAAACCACCAAACATCGTGGCTTAATGGATACTGTAAACATGCTCAGAACACTTACATTAGCCTACATTTGGGCAAAATCATATGACAGTACAGTACATTGTAGAGTATTGGTTGTTCCTTCTTGTGATTAAACAGCTGGCAACAAAACTAGCTGTTGCTGCCCAGCACTGCAAAAATGTATCTTGCTCCATATCTCTAGCCTGGGAAAAGGTCAACACTTAAAATTCAAAGTATAATTTCTACTGATTTGTATAACTTTTACGCTATCATAAAGTTTCAACACCACTAGTCAAACAATTGTAAATTGGGGACTATCTGTATTTATAGTTAAGAAATTTGAAAATATATTTATGAATTAGTTAAATCTAAATTTTAACCGAGATTCTATCTACAGTTTTGCAACATTTTATTTATTCGCCTAATAAGATATGTCTGTCATGTGTAAAGAGGTTAGGTTACAACACTAACATTTATTTCATACCTCCTCCCCCTCAAATACTAGAGAGGATTCTTTGAGAAATTAGGGTTTACTCAAGTTCAGAGCATAGCAGTGCAAAAGCACAATAAATTGTATATGCCTTTGTCATCCTTAAGATTACAGAACAGTTAAATTATAAACAAATCCCGCTTTGTATAGAACAAATGTACATAAAATGAACATATAGACTTCAGTATGAATGAAAATTTGGCACTTTACATAAATAAATATTTATGTCTCTTGTCCAAGTGCTACCTTCCTTGGTAAATTTCACTTAACGGCATTGCACCAATACAATTTTCTTATAACTTTTTACCTTAACCTTTATCCTTCTTTAACCTGCACAATCTTCTGATAACATCATAACAAACTCCAAATTATTGCACTCATCTACACATGTAACAAAATAAAAGAAAAACCTGTATTAACTACCTCAAAGATTTTCCTCAAAATCATTTTCTACTATGCTACTCCTCCCTTTCACCACTTTAGGAAGACAGAAGCTTTTGCTATTTTGTATTAATTACAATGTAACTACCATATCAGTACAATTTTTTTTCTTTATGCCAGAAATGATCTCATGGTGAATTCTTATAAATTTATGTTGCCACTGTATCCATTTTGAATATAAGTTGAACTATCTCATGCCAGCAGCAGGGCTTTGTTACCCTTGATATAGTCTACAGATTTCAACCTTCTCCCAGTTCCTCAATGGGTTTGATATGGATATCTACCTTATATTACTGTCTCCTGGTGACCACCTCCCTCTGAGATAGCTAAATATAATCCACTTAACTTTTCCTACTGACCCCCACACCTCCATAGACTGCAGATACTCCACAGGACCACCTCTCAGTCACAGCTGTCCCCATGGAACACGTCTGCTTGCTCCAAATCCACCAATTACGACTCCTCACAGGAAACCTGCTTGGGTAATACCCTAGCTCTTGTAATCTAGGCTTTGACTCACGGGTCCTTCACTCTTTCTTGCGCCCCACTCACTGGTTGAGCACACATGAACCCCCTGCCCCCCCCTTCCTATTTGTCCTCTGAAGTGTGCTGTCTTCTTCTCTCTGGATCTGTAAGTAATACATTGCTTCCACTTTTTCATGTGTTTTGTTCAGTTGTCCTCCCTGTGTCTCACCGGGGAGGACACACTCCAACCTAACTTCTTTTCTTTTCAGGACTCTCCTAAAGAGTGACTATCTCAGCAGGAATAAACTAGATACAAGTCAGTATAAGTAATTATATTGTAAGAGGGACACATGATCATTATTCAGACACTTAAGCATTAGACTGTCAACAAAAATAAGGAAGTGTTTTGTGAAAGGCATACTCTAAACATCTAGGACCAAATCCCTAGAGTCTCATTAGGGCAGGGCTAGAGTTTATAGCCACTCTCTGGAAAGAGACTACAAGCGTAAATTAGAAAGAAAAATGATATAGCAATCTCCTCTTGCTTCCCATTTAAGTGTCGGTTCAAATGCCACTGCCTTCCTGGACTCTCTTTATAAACAGAGATGCATCATCCATCACTTGTACCCTGTCATATGTTTCTGAAATTATATTATGCTTACTTGTTTGTTTACTACCTATCACCACTCCCTTCTAGAATGTAAGCTACACAAAGGCAAAGATTTTTTATCAATGTTGTGCTTGGCACATAGAAGATATTTTAAAAAGGTGTAGAGTGAGTAAATGTATCAATGTAAAGTAAAGAGAATTCTTCCCTAGGTTATTTAAAACTAATTTTACCCAGAAACTTACAGCTAATGATTTAGGTAACTATAAGATAATGACTTATAAATGGTTTGTTTGGAAAAAAAAATTGGTAGAAATAAATAACAAACTAAAATTTGGAAAGATAAAAGTTCACTTATAATTCAGTGTTACCATCTTCATATTTTAAGTATGCATTAAAAATTATTTTCATTATATGTATTCAGGTGTTTTGTTTTTTTGTTTTACAAAGAGCTGTTTTAATGTGAGCTAAAGAATGGAGTGAAGCCACAATTTACACTTTCTTTCAAACCAAAACTATTCCTCTGGTAGCAGAAATTCTGATCAAGACCGTTTATACAGGTTAAAAAAAAAATGACAGAGCTATCTGCCCTGTAATGAGATAATGAAATGTTCAATGACTTGTGTTTTGTAAAATTATTTGATAAAATAAGCTTTCAGTAAGGGTATTACAGCATGCATACACAAGTCTGTCAGAATGCTGATAAATATAGGAAAATATAAGTATAAAAGTATATTCAAGAAAACATAAAACATATGACTAGTAATTAGTATTATTTATCTATAATTTCATTAATCGTAAGCTACATTAATGATGATCATGATGCATTGTCTGTTAAAGAAGCAAGTAACAGAACATCTTTAGTTTGACGTTAACCTTGTTACATTACACATGGCACATTGTTTTTGTCAGCCTTATCAGTTACTCTGTTAAAATTGATTTATTACATTAGTTTGCAACTGATCTAAAACTTCTGCTGACAACTTTTCACTCAATTCATCAGCTCTTTTTCTAAAAGATCAATTGCTTTATTATATTTTCTAGACCATTACTTGCAATTGAAGTTTCACAAGGGAATTACTTAGATCGTCATTACTAGTACTAAAAATCTGAGTTTAACAAACTTTCTTAAACCAGGATAATACTTAACATGATTTTTAGAGATGTAGTGACAACTGTTAGTATATAAGTCTTCCCTAATTATTTTATAATCATATACTTTCTTATTTCAATATTTGATTAAATATATTTTTGCTTGTTTTACTATTTTATATGAAATATAGCAAACTAAATACATTTTAACATACCTAATTCACAAGCATAAAAATATTGTTAAAGAAAGATAGAATAGCTCTTATAAAAATAGCCTAGAAGAAAGATAAAAAATTAGTTTATCATGCACAGTGTGCTCTAACGTTACCAAAATATGATAAGACATTTTTCTAATAGTGAGAATATTTTTTTTCTTTATTGCAAGAGTTTTATTTATACTACTCTGGTGTTATCTTAAAATACTAGCCTGTTGGCCATGCTATATTCTTGTATCTAATTTTCCTTTAATGATTTCTGAGTTAAGATTTCTGAAGCTTAGTTAAAAATTTGATTGCTTTTGAGCAAAGAACATTACGAATAGGTGAATAAATTTATGCTCTAAAATTTGAAAACCTATGTGAAAAATGAAACTTTTATTATAATATCGCCAAAATGTCAGAGTTCTTTTAAAAGAAGAACTATATAGACAACTAATAGATGTTTTATATATTTGCATTGTGCTTGAAGATCTAGTCAGTGCAGATAAACAGTGAGACAAATAAGTGTACGTACTGAAACTGAGAAAAACAAAGAAAAAATTATGAATCTTTGCAAAATAAAATTTTTACCATAAAAGCCCATGGAAAAATGGTAAAATATTTTTTAAATTATAAATGTCCATATATTGGCTAATAACATAATTTTTACATAAAAATAGTTTTTCCACACAAATAAATTAGAATAAACAAAGTGAGAGATTAAAAATGTGATGAAAATGTTTTACTAAAGGACAAAGTAAAGCTTTATGATATTTTGCTTTTGAAAAGGAAAGCTATATTCACCAGAATCTCATTACTGTTGTTAGAACATTGTTTTATGCATTGTTTTTGTATGCTAGTTTCAAGTATTTCAATATAAAACATTCATTAATTTTGATACAGCAATTCTACTTCTATGGATTTACCCTAAAATACAGTTGCAAAAATTTAAAATATCCAAAATAATTTATTAAAATATTTAATTAGTAAGAATTTGAAGACATCTTAAACATATAGTAAGAGAGCACTAGTTATGTAAATTATAATATATACAAACCATTCCCTTAGTTATTAAGTACCATATTATGATTACATAATCTTCAGAATAAGTATTTATGCATATACAAATATTATATCTAGAAAAACACATTTATCTCTGTTATGAAAAACTCTATATATGCACAAATGTACTATGTAAGTATGGGTATTTAGTGAGATTTAGAATAAAACCAAAAGTCATCAAAATGTCAAATGTGATTATCTCTGAATTTTGAATAATGACATATTTCATGTCTTTTATGTTTTAAATGGTGAATGCTTATTCATCTGTCATTTTTAAAAAGTCTGTTTTGTTCATTACAGTGTAAAATTAAAGTAGCATTATAAATGTATTTTTGTTTACATAATTGAGTATTATTTATCAGTTTATAAATGATAATCAGAACAATATAAAGCCATGTGCTTTTAGTATTGGTATCTAAAGTAGATGATGAATTAATTTAATTTAATTTTGTTTTTTAGAAACATTTTTTATTTATTTTTTATTTTTTTATTTTATTTTATATTATTATTATTTTTTTTGAGTTGGAGTCTCACTCTGTCACCCAGACTGGAGTGCAGTGGCTGCTCCCAGCCACCGCAGCCTCAACCTGCTGGCCTCCGGAGATCCTTCTGCCTCTGCCTTCCAAGTAACCGGAACTACAGGCGCACGCTACCACGCCTGGCTAATTTTTTTGATTTATTGTAGAGATGAGGTCTCACCAAGTTTCCCCAGTGGGTCTCGAACCCGCGGGCTCAGGCAATCCACTCACCTCAGTCGCCCAAAGGCATGGGATTACAGGCGGAGCCACCGAGCCTGGCTAATTTTAAAGTTATTACTAAGAATTTAAAAGTTTTTCTCCAGAAATTATATTTGCATTTGAATTACTTGTGTGAAACAGTGAGCTGTCAGCTCTTTATTTAAAAAAATATTTGCCAAACATCTTGATTCGGAAATAGGCATTCATTAAACCTGCGTATAGCTTTTGAAAAATAGACATACCTGTTTCAATATAGAATGATGTAGCAAGATGACATAAAAATATTTTCTATCATTTCTGCTCATGCTTTATTTTCTAATTATAAATTAAAGACTACTCACATGTTTACAGAAACAGAAAATTCCAATTATTATTCTACTATTTGAGGTTTTAACATAATCTCTGCCCTATAAAAATTATGCTTTGTTCTTCTCCTTCACATATAATATTTAAGTTTTGTATCATTCATTTAAATATTCAGTGAATATTCATTTGCACCATTAGCATATCAAATCCTAAACAAGGAACAATGGCATGTAAAAGAAAATGAGGACTGAAAATTGCTAACCAAATCCAATAATCACAATGAAATGTAATAGATATTTTAATACTATAATATACAAAGTATTATTTTACTCATAATGGATGGAGAGTTACTATCATATTAGTCCATAAGGAAATATAAATACGCCTTTAAAAATTGTGTTTATGCAAAAATTGAAAGGTACAATATAGCTACCAAATAATAAGAAATATCCAATGTAATTACTATATTAATTTACATGAAATTTTTGTAATTCCAGTGTTTTGAGAGATAACTAATTTTGAGGTGTAAATAGAAAGCTTAGTGAAAAAAAGTTTTATGTCTTTCAAGTTGTATCTCTCCAAACCTGTGACAAAGATTTGAAAACCGCCCTCTGGTGACGTCTGAGGACTTCCTCTGCACCATCTGTGCTTTTGAAATGTCAGCACTATAAGTATCCGATACTGAGAACAAGCTGCAAGGAGCTCACAGAAATAGGACTACTAACTTTTATCAGATTCAGCCCACTGCTTGCCATAGACAGCAACAGAAACAATCTGATGTCCTTTACTTGATGAAAATGGTCCTCACCAGATACTGTTAAAAATGCAGGGATACCTAAGAATTTATTGACACAATATTAAATAATTTTTGATAAGAAATTACATATGGTAAATGAAAATTGTATCATTACATTTTTGGCTGAACTACTATAAGGAACTCAATATAGCTGAATATATTTAGTGCTCATTAAACTTTGGAATATTTCCTTTCACAAAAGAATATAATGTGTCTGTACTTGAATAAAATAATATTCACAAATGGTTTAATGAACAAGATGATATTAATTACTTTTCATGGATTATTGATAAAAAGGTAAGAAAAATTAAGTAAAGAGAATATTCAGTCCTGTCTTAGATAAATCCTAATTTTATCTGCAATAAAATTAAATATATATATATATAAAATATATATATATTTGTGTTAGCCACATTGTAGGAATTTACAAAATAATAAGTGTAGTGGTATTTTATTACTATTGTCAATTTTAAAAGCTATGGACTTTAAAAAATATTTATTTTAATAATGAAAACATTTTCCTGCAATACTGTCATATGTCACTTAACAATAGGAATACCTTCTAAGCAGTGTTTCATTAGACAATTTTGGCATTGTGTGGACATAATAGTGAACTTGCATAAACCTTGATGGTAGAGCCTACTATACATCTAGGCTTTATGGTAGAGTCTATTCCTTGTAGGCTACAAACCCGTTCATTATGTACTATACTGAATGCTGTAATAAGTCATAAAAGTAACAGTGGCATTTGTGTATCTAAGTATATCTAAACATAGAAAAGGAATAACAAAACTACAATATTATAATCCCATGGGAACATTATTGTATATGTAGTCTGTAATTGGTCAAAATGTTGTTATGCAGTACATAACTGTATAGTGTTCTCCATTAACTAAATTTTTTCATCAAAAAGGAGATACAATGGAATATTATTTAACCATAAAAAGGAAATCCTGCCACGTGCTACAACATTAATGAAACTTGAGAGCATTATACTGCGTGAAATAAACCAGTCACAAAATACAACACTGCATCGTTCCACTTATAGAAGGAATTTTAAATGGTAAAACTTGTTGAAGCAGAAAGTAAAACAATGGTTGACAAGGGTTAGGTAGAGAGAGAAATTAGAACTTGTTGTTATTGGATTTAAGGTGTTAGTCATGCAAGTTGAAAATGTTACATAGATGTGTTATATAACACTGCACTTATAGCTAACAATATTGTACTGTACGTTTAAAATTTGTTAAAAGGGTAGATTTTAAGTTATGCATTTTTACCACAAATAAGGAGAAGTTATAATTTTGTGTTTGTATAGAGTTAACAATTGTTTCCAAATATCAACTTAAAGAGTTGTATAACATACCAATGGGTGCATAATCAAATTGTGAGTTACAAACTAGTCAGTTACAGTAGAAAGAGCAGCACTGTCTGCATAAATAATGAGTTTATGTTCTTTTTTCCCTTTAAACCTGTCAGCCATGACTAATAAGTCTTTTTTTGGTGCATTACCCAATTTCAGAATTTGTTGGTGTGTTCTTGGAACAATTTTTGCTATTTGTATAGCTTTTTAATATGAATCAAAATTATGTGGTGCATATGAAACCCCAAATGATGAGAATATTTTTTAGCTACTTCTTCTACAATGAGAATAATAATTATTTGTTTAAATTCAGAAAAATAAAATATATATATATACTTATGTATTTACATATATATGAATCTTTGCACTGGAAAATGGATAAACCAAGGATGTTGAAAAAACAATATTGATCATGCATAAAGATAATCTTACATTTATATTAACAAATTATAATTTAATCAAATGATATGTATTACTATAGCCACCAATCATGTAAAAATGAGGTTTCAAATAAGCATGATTTTCTAAAAGAAATTACATCGGTACATTGAAGTAAATGCTGTACAAGCAGTTATATAATTAATTTCACTTTAAATAATTTTTGTTATTTATAGTTAAAATTCAAACATTTTGGACTTATATATTACTAATATTTTGGTGCAAAATAGAGTTATTAACAAATATAATTTTTAGATTTAAACATTAGCTCACATTAAAGTTTGTGTCCAGAGAGTTTTTTAAAGTTTGCAGATTGATCCAAATTCAGAATTTGAAACAAATTTATTTATATATTCAATATCTTCATTTTTTATATGTCAAGGAGAAATATTTTATAAGAACTTCAAAAGTAATAACTTTCTGAAAAATTTTTAAATTTTTTTCTAATACATGAGAACAAATTATATATGCTTTTTAAATATGTTATAACAGTTCAATCTATATATATAGTTCCTGTAAATATGGATTTTCTATAATTTGTATAGAAATAATTTGGGCCACTTATTTTCTTTTTTAATAAACATATTTTTTATTATAAAATTGTGGGGTACAGTTAAGGGCTAAGTATACAAATGTGCATTATTCAGGCACCCTTGTTAATAAGGGGTGTCTCCCCACCCCCAGACAGATATTGACTACCGTTAGTCCCACCTCCCTTCCCCTCCCTCCCCTCCCCCCATAGTTTCCCACCACTGTCAGTCCTTTTCTTAAAGTATTATGATAGATGTTCAAGAATGACTTCATGAATTGTTTGTTCCAGTGTGACCCCTGACTCTCTCTCTGCCACAGGAAGGCCAATTACTCTTAGGTTGGGTCTCTTGAAGTAATCATTCATCTCTTGAAGGTTTTGTTCTGTCTTTTTAATCTTCTTTTCTATATTTTTGACACTTTGGGTTAGTTCTGTATTTTGTTCTTCAAGTTCTGAGATTCTTTCTTCTGCTTGGCTAATTCTGCTTTCCATGCTTATTAGTTTGTTATTTATTTCCATCACAGTATCCTTTACTGCTGTTATTTCTGTCATCATCTCCTTCCTATTTTCCTCTTGTCTCTCCCCAATTTTTTTAATTCTCTCTATTAATGTCTTGATGTTTGGGTTTGTTGCATGTGACCAGTCATTCTGGGGGCTCTTCATTGTTTGTGTTCCGAAGTCTGTTTTCTCAGCATCTGACCACCCAGGGGTCTGTGTGAGCCTTATATTCTTCTTTTGGTTTTTCTTCATTTGTGCAGAACTTTCCTCCCTACTTTTCCCTTCCCTCCACTTCCCTGTCTTCTTTAATTCTGTGATTCAGGGGTGAAGGAGTTGCATTTACTTCTGTTTGTTCAATCTCCTATTCTTCTTAATGTATTTCCTCTTCCTTTGTTCAGTTCTGGAGTTGGACTGTAGGTTAAGGGCAGTCCTTTTTGCAGTTTTGAGATTTAAGGGGGAAGCTGTGATTCAAAAATCTCTTTGCAGATCCCAGTATCTACCAACAGGTTTATGGATAGTCTGAAACCTACTTCCCACTGCCTTGGAGTCTGTCCATGCAGTGGGGTTGTAGGTTTACTCCCTAAAAGCAAAATGAGGTTAACAGAGGGAAGAGAATAGAGCAGGCAGTGATGGGGAGAGGGGGGTGGAGAGAAAGAGAAATGAGAGGGAAAACAGATGAGTGTACCAACTGACAAGTGAAAAGAGACACAAATATTGAAACAAATATAAAGAAAAACAATAACCATGACTGGAAACTAACCAAAAACCATATAAAAAACTAAAACATACAATGATGCTAACATACACGCTGGTCAATCTCCTTATTGGTGTGCTATTCCTCTATACAAAGATGGGGTTTGCAGAGAAATAAGAAAAAAGGAAAAAAGAAGGAAAAAAAGGGAAAAGGGATAGATTAAAGTCAGTAGACTAACAGAACCAACCAAGCACAGTCTGAGACTTTTCCTTTAAGTTCAGTGTCCTTTCAGCTCTGATTTCTAGTTGTTTGCAGGCTGGTAGAATTGTTCGCAGTTAGGGTCAGTTGCCCTTGGCCTGCTGTGAAGAACAGTTTAGATATGGGCTCCCTGCCCAGTCTATTACTGAGATCTGACCTTGTCTATTTATCAAGGGGGAAGAGCATCTGTCATTCCCGTTTTGATGTTGTTACCTTCAATCCCCAGCAGGTGGTGATATCTCACTGCTGTAGCTGCTGAAGCCTGCAGTTCAGGGGGGAGCGAGCTGGTATCTGCAACCGGTGGTGGCCACCTCCCCGTACATGGGGGTGGGGCTCCACAGGCCTGGCTCCGGGCAAGGGGTGTGGTGTGGAAGTAGCAGTGGCAGCAGCAGCCGGGCATCAGCGATCTCAGAAGATCCTGCTTGTGGGGGCTTCATGGTCCAACATCGTGGGTCACCTCAGGAATGGGCAGGCATGACCACAGCAGTGGAATTTGAGGCTACAGCAGCAGCCCAGACCACCATGATGTCTGAGTATTGACGGTGGTGGCGGTGGCGACTGAGATCCCTGTGAAGGTCAGGCTGCCAAAGATGGGAGCTGCAGCCCTTGGGAGAGAGCTAGGGTCTTTATGAGTGTTCTCTTTCACAGAGGGTCTCACAGACCATGTTGCCCCATCACCATCTTGCCAGAACTCAGGCCACTATTTTCATTTGCAGACTTAGTTTTCTCTCTTCCTGATGGGGTGACAACAAGTTAATTAATGTCTTGGTATACTCATTTACTGGCTCTTTTTTTGGTCACAAAACAATGCAGAAAGAAACATATCAATTTTTTTGCAATCTTATACTAATTGACACCATGGAAAAGGACTGTATAAAGTATGTTGTTGATGATAGTATACAGATGTAAATAAAATTTATTAATAAATGTAAAACAACGATTTAGCTACAAAACCATTAACAAGTTGACTTGGAAAATATTGTCATCACTAGTTTTACAGTACAAGAGGCTTCACCTTTTTCTTGCATTTAAAGTGCCTAGTCAGGTACCCATGAAGTAATTTAGGACAAAATATAATAATTATAGTCCTTAAAAAAAGTAAATAGTGTATACCATAGAGTCCCACATTCAGTGATAGAGTCAACTTCTAAGAGGAAAACCTCTAGAAGAACAATTATAAACTCTGGACAAAACATATAGCACAAATAATAATAATTAAAAAAAACTGCCTGAGGTTTACACAGAGTAAAAAAAAAGTCAAGTAAACATAAAAAGAAATTGAAACTTGGGAGAAGGCATAGGATAAATTACTAAATTTGGAGGTATGGCTTGAAGTGGTGTAAGGCAGTGTGATGTTTGGTGGTTGAAATACCAATAAAAAAATATTTTTCTTACTTGGAGAATTCGATGACAGAGCAAGGTCTGGTCAGGGAGTAGAAATCTAAGGTGAAAAAGATAGAAAGAGATGACCCCAATTTATCTCTTTAAACTTTTTCAAGTCACTGGCTAATATCTGAAATTCATATTCATAAAATTTACGTGGCCAAATTCAGGCTCAGCAAATTGAACTAAGATCCAAACTGTCAGATACCATAAGTTTCCTATTCATAACTGATCAATTTAATTTTCTACCTAACACAACTATTACCACTAACTAGAGGAACTTAACAAACTCTATAGACTACAAACATCACAATGTTCAGGATAAAATTCAAAAATATGTGACATGCAGAACCAGGGGAAACACAATCAACAAAGATAATCTATATGTTGGAAGTTTTAGGCAAGAACTTGAAAGCGACTAATATCTAACTACAATGATGTAAAGGTAAATATTCTCAAAATCAATGGAAAAATAAATATCAACAGAGAAATAGACAATATTTTTAAATGAGAGAAATAGAGAATTTTTAATTATAAAATATAATATTAGTAATAAAAACTTAACTGGAGAATTCCTAGTTTCAGCTCCAATATCTGATGGGGTTATAAGTTGTTCCTATCTCACAAGAAGTTGAAAAGCAGGGAAAGTTAAAATGCACAGATTTTTCTTCAATTCATTTAAAGAACTGAGGTCATGAGACTAATTGTTGCCCTTAAATCTAGAGAAAGAAACACCCAGAGAGACAGAGTATAGGCCAGATCTGACAACCTGGAACTAAAGGTGGCTCAGCCTGTAATCTCGCACTTTGGGAGGCTGAGTTGAGTAGATTGCCTGAGCCCGTGGGTTCAAGACCTGCCTGGGCAACTTGGCGAGACCTCATCTTTCCAATAAATCAAAAAATTAGCCGGGTGAGGCAGTGCATGCCTGTAGTTCCAGCTACTTGGAAGGCTGAGGCAGAAGGATGACCAGAGCCCAGCAGATCAAGACTGTGATGACTGGGAGCGTGCCACTGCACTCCAGCCTGGACCACGGAGTGAGCAACTCCAACTCAAAAATAAATAAATAAATAAATAATAAAGCCAATAGAGTCTAGAACTGGTAAAAACACCAAAATGGTAATGATAATATATTGATATAAATTATACAATTCTGGAGACTGTGAGTGAATGTAAGAGTGAGATACTTCTGGGCACTGCTTCTAATGGGAAAGCCACTATTTTATGGGCATCCTTTTTAAGAATCGCATCAAATTGTTTTTGTTTCCAGTCATATTAAGGTACAACTGACAAACACTTGTATAACTTTAAGGTGTACAAGGTGATGATTAGATATATGTATGATATAAAAGAATAATCCCACGTCTTAAACCTTTTTGTTATTATTTTTAAAATAATATATATAATCCATTCAACATATATCCTAATAAACTATGTAAAAATAAATAAATATAACTTTAAAAATTTTATTTCCAGGTAATTACCTTATTCAGTGTCATTTGTTGACCAATCTACATTTCTTCTTTATTCAATATTGTCAACACCTCAAATACAAAAAAGCTCCTTTGTATTGAGATCTGTGACTGAATTGTTTCTTTTTGACAGTGATCTCTTAATTATTTCTCTGTTATCACACAGTTTTAAGTTTTTGAGGCATTGCTATGTATGTCTAAATATCTGATAGGGCAAGCCTATTTTCATTTCCCTTTTTAAAGTATTACTGGATATATTATCTGATAAATTTTTCATATAAACTTAGAATCACCTCAGCTAATTTTCAGATCTTTTTTTCTGTTCTTCAGAAGTTTTAAACAGATATATATATAATATTATAAAAATATATATGTTTAAGCATATATATATATTTAAACATGTATATATATCTATACATCTATTAAGTATTTTTGGTACGATTCTGTTATTCATGGTGTTGCTGCTGTCATAACAATATTTTGATATCAATGCAGTCTATTAAATATTATATACTTAGATGAATTTCATGAACTGCTGAAATATCTTGTTTGAAAGAGTATCAATTTATACTATATGCACATTAAAATTATATTTTTCATTTTGATGTATGTATCTATATTTATTTATTTTTATTAAAAAGTCTATAATGTTAACTAATTATTTAGAGGAATTGCTGTTTTCTAAAATTTTTGAGGCTATGTAAATGGGTCAGTATCAAACATGATGATGGCTTTTGGGTAAAAATAGTAACATTTTATATTTTAAGAGTTTTTAGCTATTCATATCATAATAGGTTTTTTTAGAAAAAGATGTGATATATACTACATGCATGTTTGGTGTCTACACTGAAGACTACATATTTTTATTCTTATATCCATTGATGTGATTAATTATTTAATATAATGACTTCATTATAGTCATGCTCACATTGCTAGGATAAAGTCTACTGACTCATGATTAATTATCTATTAAAAATGCTAAACTGTTCTGTTTCCTAATGTTCTACTTAGAAGTTTTGCATATTCCCATATGAATGATATATGTTTATTGTCAGTATGATAGTCTCTTTACAGAAATAACTTAGAAAATTTTCTTTTTTCTTTCCAATTTAAAAACAAAACATTTTTACTCAACCAAGCATTGTGACTCATGCCCGTAATTCCACCACTTTGGGAGGTGGAGGCAGGAAGATCACTTGACTCCAGGTGTTTAAGACTAGCCTGGGCAACATAGCAAGACCTTGTCCCATAAATAATAATACATACATATTACAATTGAAAATATCTGGTCTATAAATACTTGGAATAACTTTGTAAAAATATTTGTACTAAGGGAGATCAAAAAAACCACAGAATTTATAAAAATTGTGTATTTATTCTTACATGTTTAAAACTTCAGTTATCTTCAAAATACTCTCCATTTGATGCAATACAACAGCTGAGATGCTTTTTACACTGCTCAAAAACGTTTTTGAACTCGTCAGTTCTGATCGTTTTTAGTGCTTCTGCTGTTTTTGTTCCACATCTTCAACATTGGCAAAAAAACTCTTTCCAATGATGACTTTCTTCATCCAGGGAAACAAACAAAAAAAGTTACTTGGAGGTTACTTGGAGCAAAATCGGGTCAAGAGTGAGGGTGGAGGCATGGGGGCATACCGTTTTTGGTCAAAAACTTCTGAACACTCAGCACAGTAGGCAGATGTACTCATAAATCATCCACCATAAAATGGGTAAATGTGTTGAAAGAATCCTTCCCAAAAAATTCACTAAAACTGAACCAGCCTCTCACAACCATGCTAGCTGTATACACTGATGCCAGTGGGTTCCTAGAACACTTTTACCTAGTGGGGGAAACCTGTACTATAAGGGTCCAACCCTCCAAAAGATAATTCCATGTTTTGGGGGAAATAGTCTCCTCCTTGTATATGCCAAATTTTAAAGGGCAAGAAATGTGCTTATAAGTACCTGTATTTATTTTGGGAAGTTGATCTGCTAGATATTTTATTGCTTCTGCATCAGTTTTGGTGAATTATATTTTTTTGTTAAGAAGGCCATTTCATCTAGCTATTAAAAATTGATTTAGGCCAAAATTAGTCTAATGAGTCTTCTGATTTACTCTAAATTTGTAGTTATTTCCTATAATCCATTCCTATTTGGGGTCTGGAAGCTACCAGTTGATGTCAAAAATGCACTACTACACTAACAGGAAAAGAGAGACCTTTACATTGGAATTGTTAAGTATTCAGCAAATTATTTCCCCCAGTTTCACACCAATAAGTACTTTGAAATCAAAATGAATAATCTTTTTATCATTGCTTTTTCCAGGTGCCACCTGTTTCTATGCAGTCCAATCTTTATAATGTTCTACGTATTTTTTATTGTTTCCTTCACATTTCCCCATTCTTAACCATCTTTCACTCTAATCTCTAAAATTTATGAATCATCTGTAACAAAATTCTCTGTATTACCAAATTTTTCTTTTCTCATAACATAATGGTATGCATACTGTCTCTTGAGAATGCTGAGTTTTCTAAGTGCCCTCACTATTTAGCTACTATTTTATCTCAGAAACCTCATGCTAGCCAGTAAGTGGAATTGATGCATTCCTTTTTTCTTGCCGTATTTAAACTTGTTTTTTCCCCTCCTTATTCCTAGTGTTAACCAACTTTGAATATTATGTGATCAAAATATAAGTGAACTCCCATTATGTTGTTAAGTACTTGACTCCAGAAATATTTCCTCTCATTTCACAGTGATTTTATTCTCTGGTTCCTTGTTGTCCTACAGATCCTTTCAATTCAATAAATTAAAACTAGTTAGAGTACAACTGATATTGTCAATAACAATATTTGAATAAGTTCAATTTTTTGAAGCAAACTTTCTGATTGCTGTGTCCTATCTTTTCCAGTCACTCCCTTTAGTTCGCACAATTCAATTATTTAGTGTCACAGATACTTCTAATGCCCTTGATATCCTCCTTACCCTCTCAATTATCCATAACTTCCATGTTCAGTCATTATGATAATTCTCTTGCTTACATTTTTAATACCCTGTCCTCTTTAAGTGCACAGTACTGACAGGGGCACATCACTCACATGATTGAATATAGAAGTCTTCTCTTGTGTCTCCCCATCAAGGCAAAAGCAGCTCAAATACTTTAAGTAGATCATTATTTTTTAATTTTATCCCAGAAAAGTGGGGGATTGAGAAGCGTAAAAATGCAAGAAATAAAAAAGTTAGGTGGATGTGTTCATAATCTTGTTATTACTTGGGTAACTGTAACTTGATCCTGAGATTATAAAAAGCAATATAGAGCATGCCTCAAATTATCCACCTGAGAGTTGAGAGAGTGGGCATCTATCCACCAACTTCCTTCCCTTAATAGTCATAAATGTTATCTTAGGGTATAAATACCTTCAATTTCCAATTTGTGCATGACTATCAGGCAGAGTTTTGCATGCATTGCAAGAGAAGCCTCAGTACAGAATGTACAATTAACATAGTATAGGAGAGATGAAAATGCTGCCATCAGATTATACACACATGAGGCTGGATGCCCAAAACAATTATTGAAGTAAAAGGTGGTACAAGAGGATATGATGCTGTGGAAGGAGGAAGTATTATACACTCGTGTGTTTGCCTTTTCAGAACTTTTCATTAGGTCAAGATCATTATGAAGCCCACAATAAATTGCGCAGACCCTAATATCTAAACTAGAATCAATACAAGATGATTAGTGGAAGAAGCTAATTTCACCTGTGGAAAATGAACCCAATAAAATAGTATTCATCACCTCTTTCCTTATCCAACAAGTCTAGATTTATTTCATTCTTGACCAGTACTTCAGCAAGTTTAGCATGCATGAAGCTCAACGCATATGAACATTTATTTGTTTGTTAGGTCACAGTTGTTGCAGATACCCATTTTTAATCATTACTGGATCTGGAATCACCAAGTGATACCTCAGTGAACAGCTGGGATTTTAAACTTAGTCTTTTCTAATTCTGTGTGTAGAAGCTTCAGGGGTTGTGATTACCTGGATTTTATAACTCAATCAGTATATTAACTTACATATTTTGCATCATGTCCAAAAACAGAATGATAGTCATATCTTCAAATTTAATAGATCTCCTCTCTGTTAAATGGAAGAACACACCCTTTCTCAAAAATTTGGACTTCAAATCCTGGAAAATTCTCTAAGAGTCAACAATTCCCTTCCATTGCTTGAGTCTTAGACACATGTATGGTATATCCTTACTGTGGCCATAATATCTCATGTCAATTATTGTTTAGTGTACATGCAACATGCTGAAGGAGAAAGTCCCAACCATTTCAAAGGGTGTTGTTTACAAACTAATATCAGAGTGATCACTTGTTGTTATCGCAATATATGCTAAGTCGATCTTGTGAGGGATCATATGCCAAAAAAGTAATGTAGTCTATGACACTTCAGTTGATGATATTGTTAGAACACTGTTATCAGAGAAGATGAATCTATATTCATAGAGAGGTGAATTCTAGTATTAATAAATTACTGGTTTTGAGTGAAAAAGTCAGAGATAATTAACACATGTCCAAGTTCCTGGCTTGTCTTCTTATGGCATATTATACTATATTGAGGGATAAATGTCAGTCACTGCTTCTGGAATCAGCACTGATAATAGCTAAGGTATCTTAGAAGATAATAGTTCTATGCTTTTGAACAAATGCATAGCCTTCATCCCTGTCACCATGACAATCCCATTTATGAACCTATTACAGCAGTACTAAGGTGATCAAACAGATTCTAGCTGGCATGTGTATAAAAATAATCTTTTTACTTGGCTTCTTAGTGTCTCCTTAAAAATAAATGATTTCTAAAAGGCCTTCCCATAAGACATGAAGAGCTGCACTCTCAGAGTTTACTCCCTCTCTGAATCTAATCCCATATGTTCATCTATATGGTTTTCCTCCAAACTTTGAATGAAAAATATGATATATTTCATTTCAAATTGCTGATCAACAAATCTAATCATCATCTCTTTCTTTATCGTCAAGGTATATTCATAGCTTTGGCCATTTGTTCTTCCATACAAAACAAAAGTCCAAGTGCATTATAAATATTGGAAGAATTTCCTTCCACTAATCTTCAAACCATCATTCAGTGGGATTGTAGCTAATGCCAACATGTTTTGCTAATGCATTGGTGTAGCAGGCCTTTGTTTGGAAATCTACACAGGTATAAGATCAAAGAAAGTCATTGGTTCAACACAGGAAGACCAGAAAGTGAGTACTGCCTGTCCATGTAATTTATGTCCTTATGCATTCTAGATCTCTTTTGACTAATTCTGAATGTTCCAGTTCAGTCAAATTATAAATTGCTGGTAAATCCATATGACCAATTGATTCACTGAATCAGGTAATATTCAAATATTGATAGTCAGCTCCAATCACAAAATCCATTAATGCCCTATAGTCAGCAGGCTCTGAGTTTATTCTAGGATGAATAGAAACATCAAAAGATGCTTTTCAAATTATGAGTAGCTTATTATGGAAGATATGATCTGTTATACAGTGATAATTTTATTGGATCCTACCAGAAACTTTACCAATATACTAATACTATGCTGTCTTTTTTCCCCTTTGTGTCATAAACTCCAATGCTAGAGCAGCTTTAACCACACTCTGAATCACCAAGGTATGTATCTCTTTCTTAGTGATCTGACATATAACATGCACAAATGTCTCTTTATATTGAGAGAATATTCTTCACTGCCCCATATAATTAGGTACCTAAAAATTCATAAATGGGATCGGTCCCTGAATCCTCATACAATTTATTATCATCAGGAGTACTTCTGTCTTACTGGTTTATTCATAACACTTATAATTATTTGCTTATTATATCCTGGGGGTGTCATCAGTAATATGTCTTTACATAAACTTTTATGAATGACAAGATGATTAAGTTTCTGGTGAAGCATATTATGGCAGAAATCAGGACAGCTGGCCTGAGATTGGATTTTGAATGTGGACAGCTCTACTTAACACACACACACACACACACACACACACACACACACACTGGTTTTGCTGTACTTACAATTACAAACTAGGAAAATCAACAACTACAAACTCAGTTGGTAGAAAAGGAGCTGAAATTTCAAGTTCATAGACTCGGAAAAAAAATGTGGGTTAGTTAGCAAGAACCCATTGTATTAATTGACAATGAGGGACTCTCATGCTGCTGAAGGAAAAAAAAAAGTGTTCACAATATTAAAGAAAAATAAATTTAATATTTAATCCACTAATCATCACTTGTGGTGAAAAAACAAGATCTGATTTTTCACATAGCACATCTTGGTTGTTAGTTGTGAGCTACCATCATTCTTGACAAAAAAATAGCTATTGTTACTGGTATATTTCCAAATGCAAAATTTGATTTTTTATAGGAAAATGTTCCAATTTAAGTTAATTACTAAGGGTATGGATGGACCTCTAAGCCCATTATTTCCATGTTGTATCATTCATAATTGTCTTTGACCAAACCAACTTG
The DNA here is from genome assembly GCA_027257055.1 of Cephalopachus bancanus. NCBI lineage: Eukaryota > Metazoa > Chordata > Mammalia > Primates > Tarsiidae > Cephalopachus > Cephalopachus bancanus. The sequence goes on along the minus strand of JAPVLO010000068.1, from coordinate 6,618,025 downwards.
AGGTGTTATTTTTCTTAGATCATAACTTGCCTAGGTGTAGGCAGTCTACAGCCATGGCACACATTAAGAGAAATGATTCAGGCACTAGTTACTTCTGGCTGAATTTTATGTCATTCTAGTGAGTGTCTTTCATCCTTATTGTAATCAGACGTCCACTTCTTTCCAGGCATTTCATGTGTTTCAAGCAGAAAGAAGTAAGAATGAGATAAAAATAAAAGATAAAAGTCACATGACAGCTGAGCCTACCCATTTATTTTTTTTTTCAGTAAACCTCTTTTAATATCTCACCAAACAGTGCTACTTGTCCTTTCCTACTTGCATGGGAATCCTTGGAACTTACTATTTTAAGTGATCTAAATATCACTACCTTGAATAATATTATTTTCATTGTAAAGAAAGATAGAATGCATAGGGAGCAAACAAAAAGCATTATCCGCACAGACACAAAACTGTCATGTATTTATATTTGATTCTTTAGTTCATTACTAGAGGAATACCAAGGTTACACAATATGATATGTACAACTAGACAAAAAAACCTGTAAAGTTTGGCGAGACAGTTCACAATATGATGTGCACAGCAAAACAAACAAACAAACAAACAAAATACATAAGAGGAACTATGTTCTGGTCTAACTATGATTAATTCACTGTTTTTTTTCTTAATATGCCTAATTCAAGCTTTTTCTTTAATTTTCTTACCTGCTTGTTCACTAGACAAGTATTAAATTCTATTTTCTATATAAAACTTAATTGAAGTAATATTAATGGAAATATATTAGCATCAATATAATTTATGAGATAGTCAAATTTATGCAAGGTACCAATAACTAAGTACTATGTGAATAAATAGTATACATATGCAGTGTATATATATGTATGTATAAGTATTTATTCACAAAATTACCTTTTTCTAATGATAGTCTTTTATTTTTCTGCTTAAACTAATGTTTTCTAAAATCTTAGTTTCTTTTGAATATTAGTATAATATGTGATTTTAATTATATTGTCATTATTACAAAACACACATTAGAAATACACTTTATATCTTTAGAAATAAACCAAGCATAACAGTCTTTGAGGTCCAAGATATTTATTACCTCTCCTTTACAAAATCTCAGTGCAAAATGACAAATGGGCTCCATGCAAAGAAAACATATACTTGAAATAAACTTTTTAATTGAATTACTTCATGTTTCCAAATAAACCACTTTATTTGAAATATGATCATAATTAAAGTAGCATTCAGTTCTTAATTTATCAGCAAACAGTTAAGTGAGAGAATAAGTAGCACTGTACTGACCATATTTAATTATTTTCGCTTAATGATACTTCTGTAATGGGACCCTGTGGACTCTATCCTTGTTATCTCTGCCAATTATTATATTGACTCAAAATGAATTATCTGATAGAGTGAGAACATTTTATTTAATTTTCTGGAGATAGTGGTGAGTTCAACAGCTAAAATTATGGAACTACCCCTTGACATATGTGATCTAAAGACAAGTTGGCCGTGACATCTATTATACTGCTTCAGCTGATCTAGCTGGCTAAATGCCACTTCTAGTTCTCACTCCATTTGTTTGTTTCCTAAAATGAAGCATTTAATTTGACATGATCACCTCAGCTAGAAGGAGATGTATTTCCCCACTTGGAATCTCCAAACCGCTTACCATTCTGAGCTCAAAGAACCTTGACTGTGACTTGTAGAACATTCTTCATGTCAAATTTGAAACAAATTTGAAACTACTCATTTAAATATATATGCTTCTTATTTCTTTTTACACTTCCTTGTGCAATCAAGTGGCCCCAAAATACAATATTTTAAGCTTCATAATGAATGCCTCGATTAGTATTTTTGTTCTCAAAGTATCATGTTGTGCTTTTCTACTTTAGCCTAATTGCAGATATATTAATTAGCTTCTAAAGCAAATGAGTGGAAACATTTCCCTGTTCAGATTGAATGTTATATTTTATGGACTTACCATTGCAATCCAAATCCATTTTTTTTTTTTTTTTGAGTTGGAGTCTCACTCTGTCTCCCAGACTGGAGTGCAGTGGCAGCTCCCTGCCACCGCAGCCTCGACCAGCTGGGCTCCGGTGATCCTTCCGCATCAGCCTTCCAGGTAGCCGGAATTAGAGGCATGCGCTACCACGCCCGGCTGATTTTTGGATTTATTGTAGAGATGAGGTCTCACTGCCCAGGCGGGTCTCGACCCCGCGGGCTCAGGCAATCCACTCACCTCAGCCTCCCAAAGGTGCGGGATTGCAGGCTGAGCCACCGAGCCCAGCCAAATCCGATTTCTTAAGCCAACCACCAGAATGACAGAATAAAGCTGCATGATGTTCAAAGGACACCATCGACCTAGAGTTTTATATGTGTGGTAGACCTTCCCTCACCCTCCTAGACATTCTGAACTTCAGTCTTTCTGATGTTAATGGAATCACATAAACCAGAAATTTCTTCAAAGCTCTGGGGTACAAACTCTGACACAAGGCAGGAATATTGTATGCTCATCAATAATGAGTGTAGTGTCTCTGCCTACTTCTAGTTATTGGAGATCGTTCATCATTTGCAGGGAAAATGTTTCTCCTTTTATCTCCACATGCCGGTCCTTATTCCTTCTACACTCTATGTTAAGCGAGCAGACTTGACCTTCTCTTTCAAGAAAAAAAAATCACAAATATTTGAAAATGCAGCCAAATTGTAGCTAAAAGCATTTTGAGAATTCTGTTTGCAGAATCACAAAAAAAAGTCTGTCTCATCTTTTATAGATACTACCTTTGGCTTCAAAATAGAATATTGGAAACAAGTTACAATTCATTTTTCAAGTGCAGGACCTTATTCTTCAGAGGTATGAAAATATTGTCTCACTTGAGAAACCCATAAAGTCTAATTTTTAAAAATTGTAATAAAAACCATCTCAATGTATGAAATGTATGTAGTTGAGTAGGATATTGTAAAATCATGCACAGTTTATTGTTAATTCATCAATTAAATTATATTTAAATTATTTTAATGTAAAATGTTTGTATTATAGATAGTTGTAATATATTCACATTCACCATATATCAAGAGAAATCAGACTTGGATATTTATGCATACATGAGATATTAAATTTTCTTTTGTTTTTTTTTGAGTTGGAGTCTCACTCTGTCGCCCAGACTGGAGTGCAGTGGCTGCTCCCAGTCACCGCAGCCTCGACCTGCTGGGCTCTGGCAATCCTTCCACCTCAGCCTTCCAAGTAACTGGAACTACAGGTGTGTGCTACCATGCCCGGCTAATTTTTTATTTCATTGTAGAAATGAAGTCTCACCAAGTTGCCTAGGCAGGTCTTGACCCCACGGACTCAGGCAATCCACCCATTTCAGCCTCCCAAGGTGCTGGGATTGCAGGTTTAGCCACCGAGCCCAGCTTAAATTATCTTTAATATGATGAAATGGCTAAAGCAAATATGGCATACACACCAGACAATGTCACTGATCACAACTGATGATTGAATTTTACAAAATGCAAGCTGTCACAGGAACAATATTATTTTGTGCAAAAAATATATTAAGCAAAATAAAATTAAAATCAATTATTTCAAAGTATACATATTTAGATAGTTGCAAGAGAATTAATAATTTCAAATAAAAAAATAGTAAAAGCAATGTCCACATTATAATGATATAAAATTATAGAGTAATTTTAATCTTTATTTTTAATATATTTTGTTACCATTACTAAAATATGTAAACTTTTTTGTGGTTAAAAGATAAAAGTCCAGAAATTACTGGTAGGTGATAGTATAAAAATGTTGTCCCTTTAGTTATAGTGAAGTGAGAAGCTAAACTATTGAACAAAAAGAAAGAGATTGCCATTTTGTCAACCAGTTAAACATGTGAATATATTGTATAGACTATGATTACTGAATAATCAAATTGTGCACATTTCTAGTAATATCTGTCAATTTGGGTGGTATACTGTGTTTTCTTAACACCTATTTTTGATTCTATTTAAGAGAAAGGCAACTGCAAAAGCAATACTTATACACATACCATATACATGTATATTCATATGACATACCTAGATATTAACATAGTCCTAGTCTAAATACTAAATACATAGTTCTAGTGATACAAAATAAACCAATTTCTTTTAATATTGCCTAATAGTTTTCTACTGTAGAATAATCACACTTGAATATTTTATTTTTGTACTCAAATCTGCATACATATTTTAAAACAATTTTCTAATAATTTTAGGGCTATAATTTTGATGTTCTCTAGTTAAATGAATTTTAATTAGTCAAACAAAGAATAATGTATCTAAGGATATAATATTTTCTTCTCCTATTGCAAATTATTGTTAATTGATGGCATTTAAATATTGATAGTGTCTTAATATTTCTGTAATATAATTGGAGAAAATATATTGAAGGCACCCATAACCTCCTAATCCATTTGTTGGGTAAATTCAGTAGTACTTTACCCATAAAAATATTTTTGAAGGCATTTAGTTTATTCTCTTGTTTTTCTCATTATAAATATCAGGAGAACAGTTATCTTAAATGTCTTGCTGAAAACATATTGCTTCCAAAACTTTGTTACATGCTAAGCATGTTTAAAAAAAAAAAAAAAAGCTTTTTTTGGATGTATAGTATAAAATAATATAGAGAATATATTATAGAAAAATAAAAATCTAATACATTAGATATATTGCTTTAAGTTTTTGAATATGGAAAAACTTGATATCAAATCTGAAAGTCATTGTTGCATATTAAAATAAATATGGAAGTTATTGGCTAACAGGTTATGAAAACAACACTTTATTAAGTTGTAAGTCAGATTGTAAGTTACTTCCTATGTGAACTTTGACATTGCATAACAATATACCATAAGTAATACTTGGCCTATTTAGAAGACAAAATTGGCCTGGGCACTTTGGGAGATTGAGGCAGGAGAAATGCTTGAGCCCAGGAGTTGTAGACAACCCCAACTTAGGCAACATAGAGAGACCACGTCTTTTTAGGGGAAAAAAAAAAAATAGCCTGGTTGTTGTGTACACCACTAGTCCCAGCTATTTCGGAGGCAGATGCAAAAGGATCATTTGATCCCAGGAGATTGAGGCTGCAGTGATTTGTAACTGTGCCACTGCATTCTAGCCTGGGCGACAGAATGAAACTTGGACTTAATGAAAAAAAGTAATAAAAAATTGAGGCTCTGAGATGTTAAGTAACTTGCCAAAACCTTACAATTAGATAAAGTCAGGATTTGAAACTGAAAATTGGCTGTCGAAGTGCATATTTCCCACAAAGAGAATTTTTCCAGATAGTGAATTTACAAGAGTGGTTCTGAAATGTCAGTGATTTTTTCAGGTACTCTTAAAATTCCCAATGACCCAAAAGAATGTAAAAAAAAAAAGCGTAGGGTAAAGTGTGAAAGAATTATTCTTTTTTTTTTTTTTTGAGTTGGAGTCTCACTCTGTCATCCAGACTGGAGTGCAGTGGCCGCTCCAGGCCACCACAGCCTCAACCTGCTGGGCTCCGGCAATCCTTCCGCCTCAGCCTTCCAAGTAGCCGGAATTACAGGCATGCGCTACCACGCCCAGCTGATTTTTTTATTTATTGTAGAGATGAGGTCTCGCTGCCCAGGCGGGTCTCGAACCCGCGGACTCAGGCAATCCACTCACCTCAGCCTCCCAAAGGCGCGGGATTACAGGCTGAGCCACCGAGCCAGGCGGAAAGAATTATTCTTAATGAAGCTATTCAATGAATAAAATGCAAGCCATTCATTTATGAAGGAGTTGGAGCATCTTTGACATATATTAGAAATTTAATAGCATTGTTATTTCTCTAAAACTAGATGATATGATTTGTTCCCATTAGTAGCATAGTGGTGTATACATCAGGGAAGTGATACAGAGAGTTGTCATGTTGAAAAATTAACACATAAATTATTCTCCAATAAGTCTGACTCTGAATATTAAATGTCCACCTCAGAAAAGCAAAATGTTCAAAATCTTATTTAACATTTGAATAAGTATAAACAACAAAGTTTATTCAGTTCTCCTTGATATCTAATCACCTTTTTCTACTATTTTCATACTAAATATTTTTCCAGCTTAATTTTTTTAGCATTATTGGCATTAATATTAGTTGTATACTTAATAATAAAAACTTTAATCATAAAATTTATGTTTTATTTACTTAGTAAGTAATTAAAAATTTGAAGATGCAAAAATGATGTTTTGATCTACCACTGGAGACAATTTCTACTGCTGGTAATATTGAATGTCCATTTGCTTCTGTAGAACACAGGTCCATTAGAATGTAATTTATTTATTTAAAAAAGATTAATTTGGAAAGCAATAGATTTAAAACTTCCTTCAATAGTATTTAAACTTCTATTGTCACCAATACAAAATTTGTTGGCAGTATGAAAAACCATTGTGGTTACTACTGCATTGACTTTTCTTTTAACTGATTTTACTGAAAAGTGGATTTCTTCATAAAATAATATAATGAGGAACAAAAACTTAAAAAGTTTAGAAATTATGTACCCTTTCCATATCAGAAATATATGGTAGGAAATATTTTGTACATTAGAAATTATATTTATTTTCTTATTAGCAAATATTCATAAATTGGGGTCATATTTTAATGAAATTATGAAAATATAAAATTAAGGAAAAGTATGGAGGTAATATTTTTCTTTAAACATGTACTATAAAGCATAATTATTTTATTTACTCTATGCAAAAAAATACTTGAGTTATGTATGTAGATGCAAAATCATTTATCAATTTACTTTCTCATTTGCTTTGCTTACCTACAATTTTAACTTCATATAATTTTCATCTTATAAATTATAAAAGTAATGTGAAGTTTGAGATGTATTATAGAAGGGTATACATAAAACAAATAATTTTCATGTTCTAATTCGAAAAATTTTATTTTCTGCCATCATTCTTGTCAGTACATCAATAATAAACCTAAAGGAAACAGATTAGAATATTTACTATAGGACATAGGTATGTGTTTTCACTAAGTCTGTTTTTGGTAGAGGAAAAAAGATTTTTTTCTTATCTGGTGAGATTTGAAGGGTGAGAAGGAAGAGAGAAAGAAAGAAAGCAATAGAGAGTGAATAAGAAATTTGAATGTGAGTCCGATTTTCCCTCCCCACAGTCTTTGACTCAAAGAGAGAACTTTGTATTACAACAGGCAAGTTAACATGAGGCCAAAGAAAGAAAGAGCTGATTTTTCTTTTCTTTCTGATTTTTCTTTGTAAGATGCAAAGAGCAGTTACCCAGAAGATTTCTGTATAATAATCTGGCTATTAGGTTGGTAGATATCAGATTGGTAGTTTGCAAATATTTTCCCTCATTCTATGGGTTTTTTTTTTTTTCATGTTGTGATTAATTCATTTGCTGTGCAGAGCTTTTTTAGCTTTATATATTCTAATTGTCCATTTTTGCTTTGGTTGCCTGTGCTATTGAGTTCCTACTCAAGAAAACTTTTTATAATATCTATGACCTGAAATATTTTCCCAATGTCTTTTTCTAGTAGTTTTATAGTTTGCGATTTTATATTTAAGTATTTAATCCATCTTGATTTTATTTTTGTTTATGGTGAGAGATAGGGGTCTAATGTACTTCTTTTGCATATGAATGTCCAGTTTTCCCAATATCATTTATTGATGAGGTTCTTTCCCCAGTGTATATTCTTGGTGTCTTTCTCAAAAATAAATTAATCTAGCAAGTTCAGTGTTGGATATATATCCAAAAGAAAGGAAATCAGTATACCAAAGAGATTTACACTTATATGTCTACTGCAGCACTGTTCACAATAGCCAAGGTATAGAATCAAGGTAAGTGCCTATTAACACATGAATGGATAAAGAAAATATGGTATATGTGCACAATGAAATATTCAGACTTCCAGGCAAGATGGCAATGAAACAGGTTGGATTGTGAGAGTCTCCAAAAAGGCAAGTGTCTATAAAGACTCTCTGTGTGAGGGGGTGTGTGCCAGTGGATAAGTGAAAGTCCTTCTGAGGGGAGACTCAGGTTCTCCTCTGGAGGTGACTGCCACCCCCCACCACCCTGAGATTCAAGATCCACACACACAGAATCATCTGCTGTTCTTGAGGCTCTCTTGAGAGGCAGTAGAGAACAACTTCCCCTAGCACTGGCACCCAATCTATGCTATTACCTGCGGCAGATTACTTGAAATGAGAAGACAGGTAGTGGAAATCTGGAATAAAGCTCCAATGCCAGTGATGGGACACCAACGGGCGCCATCTTTTCAGTTCCAGAACAGGCAGACACTTGCATTGCCTCACCCAGCTCTACCCAGCCTCCATCTTAGGACCCAGAGGCCATCCTCTCATCTGACTGGGGAAGACAGATGCTCCTCCCCCACACTAGAATAGGCATGGATTTGAGTGGGAGAGGACATCAGGAGCAGTAGTAGGGTAAGTCCCAATCTGATCCATCCTCCTCCCCCAGTAGTCCCTAGGGTAGCTGACCCATGTTGAGAGCAACCCTATCAGCCTGCACTGAGAGTGGGAGGGAAAGGGCAGGAGATCAGAGGTGCTTCCTAAGGCAGAGGCCTGAAAGGAGCCTGGACTCACAGAAACTGCTAAAGAGTGAGTTTGTTTGTTTGTTTGTTTATCTTGTTTTTTAATAGTTTTAACTTTTTTTCTTCTCTCTTTTTTTTTTGCATGTTTGTATTAGCTTTGTTTCTGTTATTTTGGTTTCTTTTTTAAGATGATCTGTTTATGTATGAGGATTTTTGAGGGAAAGTACACTAACGGGGGATTGTTTGTATGATTGTCTGTATGTTTTTGTCTTTTTTGTCTTTCTATTTATTCATTATTTGGAAGACCTGTCTGTTTTCTCTCTTCCTTGTTTCTCTCTCAACATCACTTTAGTCTTCCCTTTTCCATTCTTTTTCCTTTTCTTAACTCATTTTGCTTTCAGGGGGCAAACAGACACTCCCACTTCATGGACAGATTTTAAGGCAGTGGGAAGTGGGCCCCAGGGGTACCACACACTCATCAGTGGATACTGGGATCTGCAGGTAGCTTCTGAGTCACAGCTCTCTGCTCAAATAAATCTCAAAATTGCAAAAATACAGGCCCCCATCCCTATTTCAGCTTTAGAATTGAACAAAACCAGAGAATCTACAAAAAAAAGAATGGGAGATTGAACCAACAGAAATAAAAGCTATCCCCCATCATTGAACAACAGAATTATAGAAGAGGTAAAAAAGGGAGGGGGGACCTAAACAAATGAAGGAAAAAAAAAAATGGAAGAATATGAGTCTCACAGAGACCACTGGGACGTCAGCCATTGAGAATACAGACTCTGGAACTCAAACAAAGCCCCAAGAATGACTGGTCTCAAACCATAAACCCAGATATCAAGATATTAATAGAATAAATAAAAATGAGAAGAGACAAGAAAAAAGAATGAAGGAGTTGATAACTAAGATGACAGTAATAAAGAATACAGTGAATTAAATAAAAAAACAAAATGATAACCATGGAAAGCAGAATTAAGTAAGCAGAAGAAAGAATCTTAGAACTTGAGGACTAAAATATGGAACTAACCCAAACTGTAAAAAAAAAACCATAGAAAAGAAGCTTAAAAAGACAGAAACAAGCCTTTAAAAGATGAGTGATTATTTCAAGAAGCTGAATCTAAGATTAATTGGAACCTATAAGGCAGATAGACAGAGAACATCCTGGAGCATATAGTCCATGAAATTATCCAAGAAAACTTTCCTCATCTCATCACTGATGTTACCATTCAAACACAAGAGATTCTGAGAACCCATGCAGGACAACAAATGAGAAGACCAACTCCCAGACACAAAGTTATTCACCTACACAAAGTAGGTATAAAAGAAAAAATTCTAAAGTCAACAAGAGAGAAAAGTCAGACTAATTAATGGGGAAGAACAATTAGAATAGCAGCAGGCTTTCTACAGAAATACTTGAGGATAGAGAGCTTGGAGCTCAATCTTCAAAGTTCTCAGAGATAAACAATTTCAACCAAGAATTGCCTACCCAGTTAAGTTAAGTTGATTCAGTGATGGAAAATTAAAATCTTTCCCAGATAGTCAATCCCTAAGAGTTTATGCTGCCTCCAAACCAGCTCTACAAGAAACACTTAAGAAACTAGTAGATAAACCCTTTAGGTCCTCTGCCACTTGGGAGCTTTTCTGTCCTCTCAACACATCCTGCTTTAAAAAAGAGAGAGAGAGAGAGAGAGAGGAGAGAGAGAGAGAAAGCATTAAACACAGAAAAAAGGAAGAAAAAAGAACAATGCCCTTCACAAGAATGCAGGAAAAAGTTCAAAAACTCACGTGAATCAAGCCAAAAAACAAAGGAAAGACAACAAATATATAAACAAACAGCAGCAACAACAACAAACTCTACAAGAACCTCACAAAAGGGATAAACTCTCACATCTCAATAATTAGCCTGAATGTGAATGGATTAAATGCACAACTGAAATGACATAGAATGTCAAGTTGGATAAAATATCATGAGGCTACAATATACTATCTCCAAGAGACACGTCTTACCAAAAAGGACACTCACTGACTCAAAGTAAGAGTATGAAACAAATTTCAGGCAAATGGAACACAAAAGAAAGCAGGAGTTATAATCTTAATACAGATAAATACACTTTAAGCTATCACAAATTTTAAAAGATACAGAAAGTCACTACATAATGATAAAAGATTCAATTCATTAACAGGAATACCCATACTAAACATATATGCACCCAACATAGGAGCACTGACTTTCATAAAGTAACTTCTAGGTAAATTAAAAAAGAATATTGACTCTAATACTATCATAGCTGGAGACTTAAACACCCCACTAACAACCCTAGGCAGATCATCAAGAAAAAAGTCAACATGGAGATTTGGAAACTCAATGTGATGCTTGATCAAATGTACTTAATTGATACTTACAGAACACTCCATCCAACTGCCATGGAATATACCTTCTACTCATCACCACAATGAACATACTCTGAGATCAACCACATCCTTGGCCATAAATCAAGGTTGAAAACATCCCATAAGACTGAAATTTTGTCATGTACTTTCTCAGACCATGGTGAAATAAATATAAATATCAACAACAATAAAGTTCCCCCCAAACCCACAAAGAGATGGACACTAAACATCATGATGCTAAACAACTCCTGGGTCAACATGGAAATCAAAGCAGAGATTAAAAGATACCTGGAAAAAAATGAAAATGAATAAGCATCTTACCAAAATCTCTAGGATGCCATGAAATCAGTACTAAGAGAGGATTTCATATCTCCACAAACACACATGAAGAAAATGGAAAGATCGCAAGTTAATAGCCTAACAAATCACCTAAGGAAGCTGGAAAAGCATGGCCACTAAAACCCTAACTTCAGTAAAACTCTATTATCTCCAAAAGTAAAAGCCCAAATTTAGGACATAGATGACAAAAATATAATACGAAAAAAAAAATTATTGAAACCAAAAGATGGTTTTTGGAAAGGTTAAGCAAGATTGATAAATTCATAGCTAGACTGACCAAGAAAAGGAGAGAAAAAGTCCAAATAAACACAGTTAGTAATGCAAAAGTTGAAGTCACAGCTGACCCCAAAGAAATACAAAAGATTATCAAAGATTACTATGTACACCTGTTTGGAAACAAATTCAAAAATCTAAATGAAATGGATGACTTTTTTACTTCACACAAGCTCCCCAGGTTGAAACAAGAAGAAATTGAGACCCTAAATAGACCAATAACAACCCAGGAAACTATGTCATAAAAAAAACTACCTACAACACAAAGTCCTGGACCTGATGAATCTCCAGCAGAATTCTATAAGACATACAAGGAGGAGCTGATACTAAACCTATTGAAAGTATTCCAGACAATTGAGAAAGATGGAACTCTTTCCAATTCATTTTATAAAGCTAACATCACATTGATACCCAAACTGGTTAAAAAACAAACAAAGAAGGAGAACTACAGGCCAATACCCTTGATGAACATAGATATTAAAATTCTCAAAAAGATTCTAGCAAACCAGATCCAGCAACACATCTCAAAAATCATCCACCACAACAAGAAGGCTTCATCCGTGGAATGCAGGGCTGGTTCAACATTCTCAAGACCATAAATGTAATTGAATACATCAACAGATGTAATGACAAAACCCACATAATTGTATCATTAAAAATTGTATCATAAAAAAGCTTTATCAAAAATCTACAAACATCTAGGCATAGATGGAACATATCTCAAAATAGTAAGAGCCATCTATGAGAAACCCACAGCTCACATAGTACTAAACAGACAGAAATTGGAACCATTTCCCACTAAAAACCAGAGCAAGACAAGGATGCCTACTCTCATCCCTCCTATTCAACATAGTATTGAAAGTCCTAGCTATAGCAATTAGACAAGAGAAGGAGACAAGGGGTATCCAAATAGAAAAAGAGGAAGTTACATTATCCCTCTTTGCAGATGACATGATCCTTTACCTTGTCAAAAACCTCCCTGCACTGATAAAGGATTTTGACGAAGTCTCAGGGTATAAAATAAATGTTCAAAAGATAGTTGTGTTTCTATACATCAACAATAAACAAACAAAACCCCAAATAAAAATCACAATCCCATTCACAATAGCCACAAAAAATGAAATATCTTGGCATCTTCTTAACCAGAGACATGAAAGACCTTTACAACAAAAACACTGCTCAAAATAATCAAAGATGACAGAAACAAGTAGAAAAATTTTCCATGTTCATGAGTTGGAAGTATCAACATTGTTAAGATGTCCATTCTACCCAAGGCTATATATATATATATATATATATACTTTGAATATATATATATATATATTCAAAGTAAGTACTCAAAACAAAACAAAACTATATATATATGTATAGTTTTGTTTTGTTTTGAGTTGGAGTCTCAGTCCTTTGCCCAGGCTACAGTGCAGTGACATGCTTATTCCTTTGCCCAGACTGGAGCAGTGGCACACTCACAGCCACTCCAGCATTGACCCACTGGGCTCAGGTGACCCTTCCTCCTCAGTCTTCCAAGTAGCAGGAACTACAAGGGTGCACTACCATGCCTGGCTAATTTTTTAATTTATTGTAGAGATGAGGTTTCACCAAATTGTCCAGGCTGTTCTTGAAACCATGGGCTCAGACAATCCTCTCACCTCATTCTTTCAAAGTGCTGGGATTACAGGTTGAGTCACTTTGCCCAGCCCACATGCAGAAGATTAAAACAAAACCCCTAACTATCACCATACACAAAAGTCAACTCTAAATTGATTAAAGATCTAAATTTAAAGCCCCAAACTATAAGAACCTTAGAAAATGCAGGAGACACCTTTATGGAAATTGTAACCAACAACCAATTCCTGTTCAAAATCCCAAGTGCTTATACCATAAGAGATAAGATAGACAAATGGGATCTCATCAAACTGACAATCTTCTGCAAAGCCAAGGAACCATCAAGAGTGCAGGGAGACAGCCCACAGATTGGGAAAAATATTTTCCAACTGTATATCTGACAAAGGCCTAAATCTAGGATCTATAAGGAACCCAAACTCAAACATGCTGAAAAAAAAAAAAAAAAAAAAAAAAAGCTCCATTACAAAGTGAGCAAAATATATGAAGGCTGAGGTGAGAGAATTGTCTCAGTCCATGGTTTCAAAATATATGAATAGGCATTGCTCAAAAGAAGACATACAAGCAGGCAACAGATACATGAAAACAATGCTTAGCCTCACTAGTCATCAAAGAAATGCAAATTAAAACCATACTGAGAGACCACATAACTTCAGTCAGGATGGCCATCATCAATAACTCAAAAAACAACAGATGCTGCAGAGGATGCAGCAAAAAGGGAATACTTCTACAGTGTTGGTGAGAGTGTAAACTAGTACAACCTCTGTGGAAGACAGTTTAGCAATTCCTAAAATATCTAAAAAGACTCCACAATCACCCTTCTGGAAATAACCTGAAGGAACTCAAATCACTATATGACAAAGATACCTGCACATGCATGCTTATTGCAGAATTGTTCACAATAGCAAAACATAGAACAAACCATGCTTCCTACCAAAAGAGGCCTGGATAACAAAATGTGGTGCATATTACACAGTGGAATATTACGCAGCCATAAAGGACAAAATTATGAACTTCACAGCAACTTGGACGGACTTAGTGTCTATCCGAGTGATCTATCACAGAAACAAAGAACTGTGTATCACATGTTCACACTCATAAGAGGACCTTGAACAATTATCGTAATACTATAAGAAAAGAGTTGGCAGTTGTGGGAAATTGCTGAGAGAATACGGAAGGCAGGATTGTCAGTAGCGGGATTCTGCTGGGAGAGGTGGGGCACACCTCATCAATAAGAGTATCTGCATAATGAACATTTCTGTACTTAACCCTGAATTGTATCCCACAGTTTTAAAATTTAAAAAATTTAAAAATAAGCCAGGCTCGGTGGCTCAGCCTGTAATCCCGCGCCTTTGGGAGGCTGAGGTGAGTGGATTGCCTGAGCCCGTGGGTTCGAGACCCGCCTAGGCAGCGAGACCTCATCTCTACAATAAATCAAAAAATCAGCCAGGCATGGTAGCGCATGCCTGTAGTTCCAGCTACTCGGAAGGCTGAGGCGGAAGGATCGCCGGAGCCCAGCAGGTCGAGGCTGCGGTGGCCGGGAGCAGCCACTGCACTCCAGTCTGGGTGACAGAGTGAGACTCCAACTCAAAAAAAAAAAAAAATTTAAAAATAATTAATATTCAACCATAAAAAAATAATTGAAACTTGACATTTGCAAAAACATGAATCGGACTAGAGGACATTATGTTACATGAAATAAGTCAGGAAAAAAAAGATAAATATCACCTGTTCTTACATCCAGAAGTAAATAAATAAATAAATAAATAAATAAATAAAAAAATAAAAATCCATAGATGCAGAGAATAGAATGATGATTAAGAGGTTCAAAAGAATTGTGGGGAAGGAGAAATAAAAATAGGTTGGTTAATGGGTACAGAAATAGATCAAAGTTATAAGATATAATTTCTGGTAGCACAAGAGGGTGATGATGTTCAACAATAATTTATTGTGCACTTAAAAATAAGCAAGTAGAATTGAAATGTTCCTAACAGAAAGAATAAATGCTTACTGTGATAGATGCCCCAGTTACCCTGATTTGATCATTATACCTTGTGTGTTTGTATCAGTATGTTGCATGCACCCATAAACACATATAGTTAATATGTATCCATAAAATTATTTTTAATAATGATCATATAATTTTTGAATTGGATAGGGTGGAGCTACTTTATTTTTTCTGTCATTCATGTAAAGATGCTCTTGTCAAATCAAATTAATTATAGATTAAGTAAAAAAATTATACTTTCTATGCACAACAGCATTATAGTGTGAAATAAATTTTGCAACTCCATTGCATCATACTACTTATCACGCTTAAAGATAATGAATAACATTTTACTTTTAGAAATTTTGGACTAAATATGGAGAACCAAAAAGCATAACCTTTAAAGATATTTCAAAATAGATATTTTTTCCATTGATACGGATTTTTCAGGTCAGCCTGAGCTTCAAGAGTGTCAGCTCAATGGGTAGGCCCATCAAGCTCCAGAGAGGGTCATCAAGGGGCTGGTAAGCCTAGCCCCAGAAGTGTCAGCTCTAATGGGCGGGCAAGCCAAGCCCTGAGAGTGTTGCTGATTCAGTAGGCTGGAAAGCCTAGCTCATGGGGGGTGTCTCAGTATCAGAGTCTTGCCTTTTGCAGGCAACTCTTCTGGTTCAGTCAGCTCTGATGATCCTTTGAAGCTCTTCAAGTTGCATCTCTTCAGTTTGCAGCTCTTCAGGGTTGAGGTTGTCATTTCATGCCCAGGAAGAATGAGGGACACAGACAGAGAGTGAAAAAGCAGGATTTATTGAGAGGACAGAGAAGCTCTCACAGTAGGAGGGGAACTGAAGAGATTGCTTGTCTGGGACTGAAAACCTGTGCTTATAAAGCCCTAAGTCCAAGCCGATTGACTAGCACTAGCTGTGAGCTATAGCTGTTCTGATTGTGAGCTGTAGCTGTTCAGTATTACGGACCAATCGACAGGAGGTAGGGGCCTAATGGTGAGCTAATTGGTTGCTTTTTGATCCCAGCAATGAGTACTTAAGTTTTAGCTTGAGAGGTTTGCAGGGAGTTTGTTTACCAATGCTGACACATTTTAAAACAGATATTTCTTCCATTGTTTTTTTTTTTTTTTTGAGTTGGAGTCTGTTGCCTAGACTGGAGTGCAGTGGCCGCTTCCGGCCACCGCAGCCTTGACCTGCTGGGAACCAGCGATCCTTCCGCCTCAGCCTTCCCAGTAGCCGGAATTACAGGCATGCGCTACCACGCCCGGCTGATTTTTTTTTTTTTTTTTTGATTTATTGTAGAGATGAGGTCTCGCTGCCCAGGCGGGTCTCGAACCCGCGGGCTCAGGCCATCCACTCACCTCAGCCTCCCAAAGGCGCAGGATTACAGGCTGAGCCACCGAGCCCGGCTTCTTTCATTGTTGATGTGGGTGTTTCAGGTCAGACTGGGCTTTGAGAATGTCAGCTCAGTGGGTTGGCCAGTCAAGTCAACCCTAACCCTGCCGGGAGATCACTACATTGTTACCAGAGGACCGCCTGTCTGTCTGCCTAGCCTTTCTCTAGCTATCTCCTGTCTCATTATGAAATATGATATATGTTCCATTTATTTTCTTATTGTGTCCATTATATTGGCTTTATGGTTTTTGGAGCTAATATGTGTCTAACTTTTCACTACAAGAAAATAATATCTTACAGTTTTGGGTTACTAAATCAGTCATTGTGTAATAGGTTTATTTTCCAACCTTACTAAATATGGAAGATACTGATTTTTATATTAAATATGGTATATATTTATCATATATGTTCTTATTTAAGTCTGAAGAAAGTTTTAGATTTAGGTCTTTGATCTGTTTAGAGTTGGTATTTGTGTATGCTGAAAGGTAGGGGCCCTGTTTCAATCTTCTGCATGTGGTCCACCAGTTTTCCCAGCATCATTTACTGAATAGATACTTCTCTCCACAGTGATTGTTGGTGGAGGTTTTGTCAAAGTTGGGTTGGTTGAAAAATTGAGATTTTGCTTCTGGAATCTCTGTCCTGTTCCATTTGTCCATATGTCTGTTTTTCTACCAATATTTGTGATAATTTGTTTCCATATGAATTTCTGTATTGTCATTTCCAGGTCTGAGAAGAATGATGTTGTAATTTAATAGGTATTTTATTAAATCTGTAGATTGCCTTTGCTAGGATGGAAATCTTAACAATGTTGATTCTTCCTATCCATGAGCATGGAATATTTTTGCATTTGTATTTCCTTGAGCAGTTTTTCATAGTTTTCATTGTAAAGTCTTCCACTTCTCTAGTTAGGAACATGCAAAGGTATTTCTTTTTTTTGTTTTAATGTGGCTACTATGAATGTGACTCTGTTTTTTATTTTGTTCTCTGTCTATTTGCTGTTGTTGTATAAGAATGCAACTGTCTTTTGCACATTTATTTTGTACCCTGAGATGTTGCCAAAGTCCTTTTTCAAGGAAGTTTTTGACAGATTCTCTTGGCTTTTCAAGGTATAGTATCATATTGTCAGCAAAGAAGGATAACTTAACGTCTTTTTCTTTTTGGTTACACTTGATTGCCTTCTCTTTTCTAATTTCTCTAGCTAGTACTTCCAACACAATGTTGAACAGGATGAGAGTGGATAGTCTTGTCTTATTCCAGTTTTTAGGGGAAATGTTTCCAGTTTATGTCCATTTAGCAATAAGTTAGCTGTGGGTTTATCGTAGATGGTGCTTACCATTTTTAGATATGCTCCTTCTATGCCTAGGTGTTCAAGGGTTTTTATCAAGAAGGGTAAAACCTCAATCTATAAGAATCTTAGAAAATCCAGGAGACATCCTTACAGAAATTGGAGTAGGTAACCCATTCCTGATCAAAAACCCAGGTGTTCATGCCATAAGAAACGATATAAAGAAGTGGAACCTCATTAAATTGAAAACCTTCTGCAAAGCAAAAGAAACCATCAAGAGAGTGGGGAGACAGCCCACAGAAAGGGAAAAAAATATTTGCCAATCATATATCTGACAAAGGCCTAACATCCAGGATCTATAAGAAACTATAATGTGCCAAAAGGAAACAAAAACAAAAACAAATAAACAGCCCCATGTAAAAGTGGGCAAAAGACATGAATAGGTATTTCTCAAAAGAAGATAAATGGGCATCCAACAGACACATGAAAAAGTGCTGATCCTCACTAATCATTAGGGAATACAAATTAAAACCACATTAAGATATAACCTAATCCCAGGAAGACTGGCCATCATTAACAGAACATCAGCAACAGAACAGGTGCTGGTGAGGATGCAGCGAAAAGGGAATGCTTCTACACTGTTGGTGGGAATACAAACTAGTTCAATCTCTATGGAAAATGGTGTGGAGATTTCTAAAAGAAATAGGAATTAACATTCCATATGACCCAGCAATCCCCCAACTGAGAATATATCCAGAGGAATTTGAATAATTCTGCCCAAAAGATATCTGCACACACATGTTTATTGCAGCACTAGTCACAATAGCAGAAACGTGGAAACCACTGTGCTGCCCATCAAACTGGACTGGATTTTTAAAAATGTGATACACATACACAGTGGAATATTATGTAGCCATAAAGAAAAACAAACATATGACTTCACAGCAATTTGGATGGATTTAGGGTCTATAATATTCAGTGATTCATCACAGAAACAAAGAACAGATTACCACATGTTCTCACTCATAAGTGAATCCTGAACATTTACAATAACATTATAAGAAAAGGATTGGCAGTAGCAGGACACTACTGGCTTGGTGGAAGGGACCCAACATCAGTAAGGATGTGTGATCTCAAAACAGGCAATATGGGGACCAGAGGGAGGCCCAAACTTTACCTGCACAATGTACACTTGTATACCTAATCCTGAATTGCACCCCACATCTTTAAAATAAAATGTTAAATAAAGAAATTTGAAGAAAGTTGACACAATGAAGCTCAAATTATAGAGGAAACTTAATTCACAAACATGTTCCACAATTATTGTAAATAGTAAAATTTTATTCAAACACAGAGGGCAGTGAACCTCTTATCTAAATATGTGACAACTTGAGATACTTTTGCAGTTCTGTTAGAATTATACTTTTGGAATTATTAAACATGTACTCATATTGTGAGCTAGAATATTCTTTAATGTCAATTTCATCAAACACAAATATAGGAAGGTGACAAAGTCTTTTCACTTTCATGTTTAATTTTAACATTTTTGTAAGCAAACAAGAATAATTGAAGTCATTTATTAGAGTAAGATAAATGTTACAGTGCCTTGAAAAATGCCAGTTAGAAAAGTCAACATATGATTTTGTAAACTCTGTGTGTTCATGTGGAGTGTATATATATAAGTATATAAATATACATATATAAATACATAAAGAGTGAGAGTGCACATATATATAAATGCATGTATATGTATAAGCATATATACTCTTTTTAGCTGGTAAGATGATGTACCATTTATAATTTTAATCTAAGCCTGCAAAGAATGAAGAAAAATAATAAAATATATTTTTAACATTTTATCAAGGTGTATTTCAGAATTTCGTTAATCTTTTCAACACAGAGTCATTTTTAAATTATTATATTATTAGTGAATACTTTCTAGCCAACTATAATATGGCTATTAATTTATTACATGTCAAAGGCAAAGAATTTTTGGAGATAATTTTGTGCAAGTTAATTTTAAAATTTACCATCCAATATTACATATTTATGTGTCATAACTCACCTGCATAACATTTGTGTGTAACACAAACATTTTTAAATGACTTATTTATGAATTAAGTGCCAGTTAAAAGCTACTTAGACTGTTATGTATTATATTTAGACTACAGATTGCATCAAATTAGTTTATTAAACAGTGTTTTTTAATATTCTAAATGCAACACTGATACATTAGCTAAAATTATAACTAACTTATGCCTAATTTAAATCCAATACTCAATGATTATGTTTTGTTGAAATTCAAGGGAAATAGTACAAGTAATGATAATTTTAGATTAAATTGTATTTAAAAATCAACCAAGATTTACTTTGTTATCAATCATAGTGTTTTGTGTATATCATCAGCAGAATCCATTTCATCTCAGGTAGCCAAAAATATCTTGGTAAGATTCTATACATATATATATTCTATTTACTTTGAGTTTTCACAAACTTTCAATTCTTATCCCTTCTCAAATAAATAAATCTAATTTATTAGCAGTTTACTATAATAATTTCAAACATAACACATAATTATGCAGTATGCAATTGCTTGGAATTTTTGTAGATATCAACAATTTGGTTATAATCAAATCTAATATGTAGGTTAACTTCTAAATTTCACATATTTTCAAACACATAGTAAAAGGCAAAGAAACAACAGAAAAATTAACACGAAGTATGAACAAACACTTCACAAATAAAGGCTATCTAAATGACAACCATTGAAAAGTTGGGTAATATAATTAGTCATTAATCAACATACAAGTTAAATGCAAACATTTTATTACCACTTACCAAATAAGGATTTAAAAAACCAGACATCAAATTTTGGTGAATATATAATACAATGAAAACTCACAGTTTGTAGTGAGAATAGAATTCGGTAGAATCACTTTTGCAGAATGTTTGACAGTATGTAGAAAACAGGCATGGGCATGCTCTATGAGCTAGCATTCCACTTTTAAGTTTAGATTCCTCCAAAACAAAAATATATTTTTACTAAAACATGTGTTCTGTAATGCACATAGCAGCACAATTCAAAATAGCCTAAAATGCCCACTAGCACCAATAAAAAGACTAAATAATTTGTGGTATGATAATACAATGGAAAGCTACATAGCAAAAAAAATAAAGTATCTACAACTCCATAAAAAATATTAATTCATTTCACAAATACAATATGACTGAAAAAATCGAGACAGAAAAGAGTACTAACTGTATGCTTTCATTTATATTATATACAAAATTGACCAAAAATAATCTATTCTATGAGATGGATAAAGGTATTTTTTAAGGATTAAGTAACTGGAATAGGCACAAAAAGGTCACCAGGGGTGCTGAAAATATTGTTTCTTGATCAGGGTGCTTGTAATTTGGATATGTTATGTTTTATACAATAAGCTGTACATATATGCTATCTATGTTTTTATTTTACTTTATTTTTGTTAAGTTGCAGTCTCACTCTGTCCCTTAGGCTGGAGGGCAGTAACATGATCACTGCTTACCACACCTTCGATCTATGAGGCTCAGGTGGTCCTCTTGCCTCAGTCTCACAAGAAGCAGAGACTACTGGTGTGCACCATCATGCCTGGCTACTTTTTAATTTTTTTGTAGAGACAAAGTCTCACTATGTTTCCCAGACTGGTCTTGAACTCTTGGGCTCAAGCAGTCCTCCCACCTCGGCCTCACAGTGTTGGGATTACGGTCGTGGGCCACTGCTCTTGGCCTCATGTATGCTATCCATGTACTGTATTTATTATGAATACTTTACACATAAGGACTTTAAATAAACTTATATTTACATGGAAAAAATTACAATGCTTTAAAATGAAGCTGTTGGTTTTTATGCCCATAACTCGTATTTCTTTGAGGTATTCCATATACATGGGCTACATTATCTCTTAAGTAAAACATGGGGGTTCTGAAAGCCAATTCAGTAAATGTGGTTCACTTATATTCTCTGTCAATAAATTCCATTATTTTATTTTAAAGTTATTACCTGAAATACTCAAAGTACTATCAGGAATAAACTAAAGAAAGAAACAAAGAGTGAATTTTATCTGTGTATGATGAGAAGACATGAAAGTAAAATGGTATCTCACTCTAGTACAGAACACCTGAACAGATGGAGAGAGCTAATCCTGCATTTGTGATGGATATCAGAAATCACTCTCAGATGCATTATGAGCAAAACTTAGCTTTCTAAATGTCTGGTAAAAGCCAAAATTTTGCTAGAAGCCATGTAATTAATGGATTATTTTGCAGTGGTTTCCAACTTTCTAAAATTGTAAATAAATTGACAGAAGGAACTGTTTAACTCTGGCCAGTCAGGAAAAATACAAATAAAAGTGGAAATATCTCTTGGGCAAAGAGGTCTATTTGGTTAGATTCAGCGTCTAAAATTATGCTTTGGAGATGCATTCATATTCCTAAGATAGATGATTTTCTACTTGTGGGCTTTATCTAACCAACCCAGCCTTTTCTTCAGAGGACAAATGCGATGAAGTTCTTGCTTTAATGCACAATTTTTTATTTGTAAATTATTAAAGAAATCTGTGTTAGATAAAGTAAAGAGATTATTGTTTTGATTCATTCTAAATTTCTCTTACTTTTTGTATATTTATGTTTATGGAGGTTCTACTGAGTCCTTTCTTTCATGCTAAATTAACTAATGTTATTTCCTTATATCTCACCTTAAATTTATGAGGTTTTACATGATTTCTCAATGTCCTCCTTATGTATATCCTTTTTATTGGGAGCACTTTAGCCAAACATTATCTTTAAGATACTTCAGGTAAGTAAGTTTTGTTTACTGTAGAGTTTAACATGACTCGAAGCTAGACTCCGGGGTTGTAATTCTGGTCTCACCCTTACTTGCTGACTTATCTGGGTAAAGTATTGAACTCTCTGCTTTAGAGACTTCAGCTGTAAATGGGACTAGAGTGCGATGATTAGATAAGTCAATTCAGGAAAAATGCTTACAGCCGTAGAAAACATGTTAAATTATTAACAAATGCTAGATATAGTTATTATTTTTAAATTTCACATGTTTTTGTCTGTTTCTAAGTATTGTTTGCTACTTTTCTGACCTGTACTTTACAGCCAGTCACAGTGTTATGTTTCCTGCTCATTTCTGGCAGTAACTGCATATACTTTCCCTGGATTATTGCAATAATCTTTCAAATATTTGCCCTCTCTATGATCAGACAGTTGTCTAGTTATGTCAGATTAATGTTTATAGAACTATTTTCCAAAATATATTCCAGTAAATCTTGGTCTTTTGGGATTATCATGGAAGAAAAATATTATGTATTATAAGTTTTAAAAGCACCCTATTTATAAAGTCTTCTTGAAGAGCCATAAAAAATTTAGCAAAATGTATTTCCTGAGGAATATGGCAGTTAAACTTAATTTACAATTTCACAAGTGTATTTTAGCACAAATAGCTTTGTTTCAAGTAAAATAATACCACTTTTAACTACTGTGCTGAGGAGCATGTTATAATAACACTACAGGCATCCAATACTGAAATAAATATTTTATCTTGGGTGCATGGCAGGGGTTTATAACCTATTCATGGAATTTCAGGGCAATGAAGTTACTACAAATATTAATGAATACAAATGAGTGTCAAGTAGTGTCTGTGTAACTGAATAGATAATAGTTTGCATATCACATACATAGACTAATTTTCAAATGTTATATCTGCTTTTATGATTAGTAATATAATCATTGTAACATGTTTTTCAAAATGTAGCATTTTAATATATCAATATCAAAATATAATTAAAATCAGTGAGACTTTATAATATACTGTACTTCATTGTTAGTAACAAAAAGGGTGCAAATTTCATATAAGTAGAAAATAGCTAAATTTTGGAAATCAGCTAAGTATGAACTGGATCTCTGTTCTTTTCTAATCTACGATGAAGTGCACTGTCTATGTAATTGTGGAAAAACGATTTAACTTTTTTGAAACCTCAATTATGAGCATTAAGTTTGTTAGCACTGGTGAAAACTTCTACACAGATTATAGCATCAGGTACATAATAAAATGTTTTCTCTTTCTTTCATTTCACTTCTTCAGTGTTATTAATCAAGGTCTAGACTGTACTTTTTTCATATTTGAGTTAATATCATATGTAGTTCACCATATACTTTATAGTTCAGTATGTCTCAAATGAATATTTGTTTATGTACATTAATTGTAAAATTAGGATTTCAGAAAAGCAAAAAATTTATTAGCATTAAAAAAATCCTGCAAATTATCATGTTATTTAAATTGTATGTTTGTGGAATTTTAATTTTTATTAATTAAAGATGAATGCTTGTTCTATTTGCTGTAAGCAAGTATAAATATTTTTCTACTTAATGGGCATAGCCACTTATCACCCTCCAGCTGCTTTTGGAGTCCCAGCTGGCAAGAAATAGAATTTTTCATGTGCATTTGTCACAATTATTGAATACATGTGCAAATCTCACCTGAGCACTCACGCTATTCAAACTTCCAGACAATTAACATTATGTCCATATTCTTTGTAAGAATCTATCTTTATGGCTGGTCTAAGTCTGAGACAAATGAATTTGTCTATCTGTTTGAGAATATCAACTGGAAACAGTCAGCAGTCTTCTGAGCTGCTGACAACTTGTTGAGACTCAAAGCAAATCTCTGCCTCATAGGATAAACATATAATAAATCCCTTAAAAGCAGATTGTTTCAGGTAAGCTGATTTTCCTATTGCAGAATATGGGCTAAAAATTAAATATTTTTGTAAAGGTTTGTCTATTATCATTATTATCAATATAACTTTTTATGAAAAACATATAATGTCACATCTGAGTGTCAGATGTTAAGAATTCCTGATATTTATTTATTTATTTGCGTTGGAATCTCACTAGGTCACCCAGACTGGAGTGCAGTGGCATGCTCACAACCACCCCAGCAGTGACCTGCTGCGCTCCATCTACCCTTCTGCTTAGCCTTCCAAGTAGCCAAAACTACAGACGCATGCTACCATACCCACTATTTTTTTATTTTATTATAGAGACAAGGTATGGCCTAGTTGCCCAGGCTGATCTTGAACCCATGGCCTCAGGCAATCCACTCGCCTGAGCCTCCCAAAGTGCTGGAATTACAGGCTGAGCCATTGAGCCCTGCCAAGAATTACTGGTTGTTAAGCAATTCTCTCTGAATTTCTTAATCAGATTTAGAATCTCTTTGTTTACAATGTGACAGTTTAAATAATCTCGGGTAAAATCAAAGAGCCAGAGGCAGCAGCAGCACCTCACACATTGCACAAATGTCTGTACATTAAAAATGACTGCTATTTACAGTTGACTCTTGTGAAATTCAGTAATTTGTGTCAGGAACTATATCCCTGACACATTTAAGAGACAGAATATCTTTTCTAAAGTGATTCATAAAAAACAAACAAACAAACAAACAAACAAACAAAAAACTGATCTGATAGGTGTTGATCACTTCTGTATCCAAGACTGGCTTGGTTGCATTTCACTGGAGTGCAATCCACTAGACTTGGATTAAATATTTGCAGTCTACTTGAAAAGGATCATGTGGACATAGATTTTCTTAGACTATGTTTGAGAAGATAGGATTTACAGTGTGGAAAAGTATCAAATTGTAGAATGGGTATGCAAAGCATATTGGGCAGCTGTAAGTAACAAATTAGCATGTTAGAAAATAATACTATATAAGGATGGATTTGATTTTTAGGAATTCATGCTCTTTTAAAACAACAAAACATTCTTCAGATAACTGAGAATTTTACTTTAATCGTGTATCTATTTATTCAATTATCAAACATTGATCAACTATATTTTAATGGGTACTACTTCCATAAACATATATAAGGACCCATCTGACAGTATAGCATAAGGAGTCAATATATTATATTAAGTTTACAGAATAGGACAAGTCTATAATGGAAGCATGCACACAAAAAATTAAAGGAGAAATTTATTGTCTTCATGGAAATACCAGAAATAGCCCAGAAAATTAACCTTTGAGGACTTTAGAGCTTGTAACAATGAAAAATTAAGTGTTGTCAATCTGGACAAAGACAAAAGTATGTTTTTGTCACGAGAAACATCATGCAGTTGAAGTTAGAAAGCATTCAATTGTACCACAAGAACAGCATTCCTGGAATACACATTCATTTGAGCATGTTACATGATCTCAGGCTACAAACATAGTGATTTGTTCTTGAGCTGTAATTTATATGATGCAGATCAGTATGTCAAAAATTTTGAGATATTAAGAAAATTAAGGTCAACTCAATTACATTACATATGAGAATTATTAACCAAATAGTAATTGTGTTAATTGTTAGTATATTGATAAAATGTAATTTTAATGCATAGATAATTCAACAAGTATGTATACATTTCATTGATGTATTTCTAGACAAAGAATTTATTAAATTTAATCCTTTTCTTGTTTTTAAGGAAAATATATATGTACATATATTTTAGAGATTCTTTACCAAGTTGAAGAAGTTTTATTGACACAATTATGTAGAATTTTTCTCTCTGTATATGTATGTGTGTATGGATAAATGATAGGTAGGTAGATAGATTGATAGACAGACAGATAGACAGACAGAAATAATAGACACTACTTAAGCTGGTCTAGCAATAAAGCCAGTTAAGTCTCTGCTACTAATATGATTATAGTGGGGCTGTTTGCTCAAACAGAGACAGTGCAAAAGAAATTAAAAAAACATTTCTTTCTTTTAAAATAAAAAAAAATTATTTAAAAAGCTACAAAAATGGAGAATGAGTGGCTCCAAAGTAGAAAGAATACTTATGTAAAATAATATTTTATAAAGATTTTATGATGTCAAAAAAGCTAAGAACTCAATAATGGGGATGTGTGAAAAACTGATTAAAAGTTACTTATAACTTCAGCACAATAGATGGAATGAAATAGTAAGAGTAAAAGCCATGTTGCAATGAACTTTGTAATGAGCTAGAAATGAAAACAATAAATTTTCACAGATAATGGTTATTAATAAGTTTGATTAGATAAGGGTTAAGAAAGGATAAAGATAGATTTGATGTTTTCACTTTATGTTTTGTATGTTCTCAAATGATGGTGGTAAAAACAAACTTATCCAAAGAAATTGGGAAAATAGAGAAAAGGGAGATCAGTGATATTAAGGACTTTGGAACATCTAGAATGTTAATAACTGGATTTAGGCTCGGATGCAGGAGAATAGTTGTGCAATGATAAACCAATGTTTTAGAATAGATGTATATAGAGGTCAACTTTGTCATGCAAAGTTTATGCAGTTTATTTTGCTGTTTTCCAGATCTTTATGAAGTCAGATATACACGAGACCAGAGTAAGAGTGTAGGGAAGTTGAACATAGGCAGTGTGTAGAGTGTGTGTAGGGGGCAGTGTGGAAAGACAGAGACAGAGACAGAGACAGAGAGGGAGAGAGAGGGAGGAGAGAGCGGGAGAGAGTGAAGGAGAGAGAGAAAGAGACAGAGAAGCAGAGAGAGATACCGAGAGAGAAATCTGCAATATTCTAATTATTTTCTCAAACAAAACAGAGCTAATTGTAAGGAGAATGTTCAATCAATGTCTTCTATACCATTCTGATGGTAGAAACCTAATTGTGGTATATTGTACCAGAAACAAAAATCATAATCTTTATGACTTCCAATTTATATAGTGCAGTTTTTATCATTCCCTTGATTCTGAAAAATGTAAGATAGCAGAGAAAATGTTAATAATGTTTATTTCCTATCCCTAAAAACAGGACCAATGTCTGATCTATAGTAAGTGAGCAACCAATGTTATTGATTATAAATGTTTGTAATGTAGTCTTTTGTCGACTCATCAGCTACAGTTTTTTCCTCTAAACCAATCAGCATATGCCTTTTCAGATATTTTAAACACATATTTTCGTTAAGGAATTTAAAAAGTGGTAAACCTTTAATAACTGAGCTAAGTATTGTTGGGAGAGCAAATTCAAGATTCAGTGTCTGTTCTCAGATTTTTTTTCTTTTTTTCAATTCTTATCTCAACATTTCATCTGGTATAATTCATTTTGTGATTAATGTAGTTGAAGCCATTCCTCCATTAGATCATATTTAACTTTTTAACCTATTTGCACAGCACTTTCCTTTGTCAACTATTATATTTGCTTTTATTATAAATTCCATTAATTTTTTGACAAACATAAATTGCACAAGTATATACTTCATAAATATAATATGTGTTCATACCTCAATATAAATGTGTCCCTTGTTGAGTACAATTTCATAATATGTATGTAACACAGATTTCTTAACCATTAACCTTTTGAAGGACATCCATACTAAGTACAGCTCTTTACCATTACAAATGTAACTCTATGTATATAGTGGTTTTAAAAAATTTCTCCAAGAAAATTATGTAAGGGTGCAATTTCTGGATCCTACAGCAATTGTATGTTTAGTCTAATACGAAATTGCCAAATTATTTCTCAGAGTGACATTACCATTTTACATTTTCACTAGCAAAGTATGAGAGAACCAGCTTCTCCTTTCTTGTCCTGAATTTGGTGCTATCACTATTTTTGAAAAATTATTACTTTATTTTTAAATTGACAGATAAATTTTACATATAGCATAGTGTATATAATGTTTTATTTTAGTCATTCTGATGACTCTGTAATGATAGTTTATTGTGGTTCTGTTTTCCCATTATCTAATTGCAAACGATTTGTATATTTTTTACGTGCTTATTTTTTGTCAGTACGTCA
This sequence comes from Cephalopachus bancanus, assembly GCA_027257055.1. NCBI lineage: Eukaryota > Metazoa > Chordata > Mammalia > Primates > Tarsiidae > Cephalopachus > Cephalopachus bancanus. The sequence goes on along the minus strand of JAPVLO010000068.1, from coordinate 6,589,350 downwards.
TATTCATTGAAACATCTGTTCATGTGTTTCCTACATATCATAATAATCTGTTTAAATTGTGTGAGTTGAGAAAGTTCCTTATATATTCTAAATATCATTGTTTTTTGGACATGTAACTTACAACTATTTTCTCCAAGTCTGTAACTGATCTCTCAGTGACTTTACATGGGCATTCATAAAACAAATGATTTTTCTCTGTTTTATTTTAATTTTGACAAGGTACAAATTATCAAGGCTTTTATTTACGTATTGTGTTTTAAAGTTAAGTCTAGGGAACACTTCACCTATAGATAACTTTGGTCTCTTTTATTTTCTAATAATTTTCAGGTTTTATGTTTTATGTTTAAATCCATGATCTGTTTTTAATTATTTTTTTATATAAAGTGTGAGATTTGCATTGATCTTGCATTGTTTTTGTTATTATTGTGTAGCTACCAAATTGGTCTGAGGTCATCTGTTGAGAAGTCTATCCTTTTACTTCATTTCTTTTACATATTTCTCAAGAATCAATCTTGTTATGTTATATCTGATTCTGTTGGCCAGTATATTGTTGAGTGTTTTGCTTTTAGCATATAATTTTATGAGATCGATTAGTCTGCAGTTTTCATTTGTTATACTTTCATCTGTGTTTGACATTAGAATAATACAAAATGAATTGAAAAGTGTCCCATCTTCTTTGATTTAAAGGGAAAAATGTGTGAAGTTGATATTCATTCTTTAAATGGTTTATAGAATTCTTCAGTAAAACCATCTGTTTCCAGACACTTTTTTCCGATGGCGTTTACTTTTTTCCATAATGTTGTTGTAGCCTGACATTATTTTATTTTAAAATAATCTTTTAAAATTATTACAGTATAGATTTACAGAGCAATTGCACTTACACACATACAAGTACAGACATACCCCACAGTTTTTCCTATAATTAACATCATTATGGTATACTTTGCCAAAACTAATAAAGCAATACTTATACATATTAAATTCTGTAATTTATTAAATTCTTCATAGTTTTTGCCTGATGTCCATTTTCTGTTCTAGGATGACATACAGAATGCCAGACTACATTTACTCATACATTTACTCATGATGACTCCTTAAGTTTCTCTTGCCTTTACTGTTTTGCAGATTTTCCTTATTTGTGATGTGCTTGAAAGTATTGAGGAATTACTGGTTAGATATTTTGTAAAATGATTGTCATTTGGAATTTGTCTCATATTTATTCTCATGATTAAGCTATTGTTATTTGTTTGAGGGCACAATACAATTCTCACCACATCATGTCAAAAGCACATTCTATCACATTACATGTCACTTGTGGTAGACAGAATGGTGGAATTCAGACATGGCCACAACTTAATATCCTAAGATTGAATTTTCTAAATAGAAAAAAAAAAAAAAGACTTTGCAAATATGATCAAGAATTTTAAAATAGAAAAGTTTCTGTTGATTATTTATATGGATTTAATATAATCTCAAAGGTCTATGGAAAAATATATGTGAGAGTCAGAGAAGGAGATATGATGAAAGAAGCAGTGACTGAAGAATGTGAACACCACTAGAGCTTCCAGAAGAAATACAATACTGCAGCAACTTTGTTTTATCCTTGTAAGACTCATTTTGGAATTCTGACTTCCAGAAATGTAAAAGAATAAATTTGTGTTGTTTGATATAACAGCACAATGGCTTCAGTTGCCAAGAATGTACCTGCATCAAGTCCATTTGCAAAATCAATTACGAAGTACCAATATCCCTCAACCTCTTGTAATTATTGTATTATTAGAACTATGTCCAAGAGTGTTGAGGCTATAGCAAGTACAACTTCACTTAAACCTTGCTAGTCTGTTAGTCTTCATAAGACATTTATCATTTTCACAGACCACACAAGGGTTATTATACAGAGAATGTGTTGTTACTAGCACTTTAGTTTCTAGTGCATAGTGTTAGACAGGATTCTCTAGAGAAACAAAACCAATAGGGTAAGTAGGTAGGTAGATAGATGATAAATAATAGATAGATTAGAGACAGAGAGAGAGAGAGAGAGAGAGAGAGAGAGAGAGAAGGGATTTACCATGGAAAAAGGCTTATGTGACTATGGAGGCTAAGTCCCACAATAGACTGTCTGTAAACTGGAGAGCCAGCAAGTCAATGATGTTGTCCACTTTGCATTTCAAAGTTTTAGAACCAGGGAAGCTCCCATGTCTGTCTGAAGGAAGGAGAAAATAAAATGTTCCAACTCCAAAAGAAAGAGCAAATTTTCCCTCCTTCTCTCCTTCTGACTTTTTTTCTATCCAGGTCCTCAGTGGATTGAATGATACCTGCCCATAATGGTGAAGATAGATCTTCTTTAGTTCAGTACACTAATTCAAATACTAATCTTTTTCAAAAACACCCTCACAAATATATCCAGAAATAATGTTTTATCAGCTATTTGGGCATTTCTTAACCTAGTCAAGTTGACATATTAGAGTAATTATGCTGTATGTCATTAATTACAGTAGTTATATTTCATTGCCCGCTAGGTATTGTACATTGCTTTAAATGAACTATTTCTGTGGGCTCAGGCTGGTCTAATGGTGCCTCATTAGCATGTTCCACTAAAAACAGAGGATGCACTATATGCCTTCTGGTTTACAATATTAGGTAGGGAAAGCAATTCCCAGTCAGACATAATATCCATCCCAAAAATACATTCAGGAAGAAGAGATGTGACTACCTCATTCAAAGTGTGTTCAAAATTCTCAATTTTTATTCAAACTTATGTCCTAATCTCATCAACCATTGTGTCTTCATAGCCTCCCAATCTAATCTTAGCCCCCATTAAAACTTCACTAGCAGTTTTCTGAATAACAGTTCATTGGCTTTTCTGTCGTAGAGTCCCGGAAACATCTCTTCTCCACACCCCAACTCCAGCCTGTTTACCTACACATGCACATTGATGCTTGGGTACCTGGGCTGGATTGGGCAAGAAGACCTTAGCTTTTCCTTTAATCTTTACCTTAATTAATCTGCCTAATCCCAGGTAACTCTAGGTGTGTTTTTCATTATCATATTTATCTCCCAGCTTTAAAAATGTCTCAAAACTTGGATAAATAAAGCATATTTGTTTGCAGCCTTATAATGTTCTGGGACCAGCAGGGTGTCTTACTATTCTACCTGACTTTGAGTGGCATCAACAACTTCATTTCAATACCAATGATGTCTGCCACATTTATTCCATTTTTCAGTTGCTATCTAAAAACTTGTGCCCTAGCTGGGCATGGTGGCTCATACCTATAATCCCAGCACTTTGGGAGGTGGAGGCAAGAGGATTGCCTGAGCCCGTGGGTTCGAGACCAGCCTGAGCAACTTGGCGAAACCTCATCGCTACAACAAATCAAAAAAATTATCCTTTCCTGGTGGCCCGTATCTGTGGTTCCAGCTACTTGGAAGGTTGAGGTGAAAGGATCACCCGAGCCCAGCAGGTTGAGGCTGCAGTGGCCGTGAGCATACCACCGAACTCCAGTCTGGGTGACAGAGTATGACTCTGACTCAAAAAAAAAAAAAAAAAGACTTTGGCCCTGATGTGAGAAGTCCCTTGAATTTCCCCTCGATCTCTCCCTATTTTCTTGTTACGTACTATTGATAGCAGAACCTGAAAGACCCTACTGGAAAACTGAGAGAGCAAATCTAGTAAGTCTTCTTAGAGCCCTCAAGAATAAGATTGCTATTATTTTTTTTTTTATAAAAGAGAACCTGGAGAACTCCCTTTCCCCTTCTACTATATGAGGACAAAGAAGATATTCATCTGTGAACCAAGAAGCAGGCACTTGCCAGAAATAATTCTGTCAGTGCCTTGATCTTGGACTTCCCAGGCACCAGAATTGTAAGAAATAAGTGTTGCTTATAAACCACTAAGTCTAACATATTCTGTTATAGCAGTCCAAATGCAATAGGACAGTAAGGAATGAGCATATTCAGTGGACAATATGAGGAGAGTCTCCTCAAAAAAACTGGAATTATCTTTTGGAGGGTGGGCCTCCTGTAGTACACTTGGAATTTTTTTTCTCAGGATCAATATTCAATTAAAATTTTTATCTGGAAGTTTTGAGAAGGTTGGGTCACAGTTTATGAAATAAACATCTCAGTTGTGGGAAACAGGTTCTTCCACCATAGTGATGCACCTGCCCACACTGTGTTGAGTGTTCAGCAGTTTCTGACCAAAAATGGCATTACCCTCATGCCCTCCACACTCCTTATTCGTCCAATTTTGCCCTGATCATCTGTTTTTTTGTTTGTTTGTTTCCCCAGATGGAAAAATTCCTCAAATGGAAGATGTGAAACCAAAAACTGCAGAAACACTAAAAGGCATCAAAACTGTTGAGTCCAAAAACTGTTTTGAGAAGTGGAAAAAGTATCTCGATAGGTGTATTACATCAAATGCAAAGCATGTTGAAGGTGACTGAAGTTCATATATGTAGGAATAAATACAAAATTTTTATAAATCAGTTTCAGGTTTTTTTAGTTCCTCCTCATATACCAACCACTATAAAGTCAATCCCTCATCCTTGCATAGGAAATATGTCAACAGCATTATCTGCAATGTTCCACTTGATGCTTGCAGGGGAAGTGTGAAGCCCCTCTTCTCAGGGTAAACACACCTTACAGTGGCTTTTCTCCAGTTCATCACCGTGTCTGCTTCCTTGAGAATAACCTTGTTTTTGTCTGGCTCTTATATAGCTATGTGTAATTGTTTCGTAGTGAGCTGCAGGCACTGTGTCAAATCAAACATTTTCTTCCACTGTGTAGCATTTAAGACCAAAGATACTACACCCAAACTAGTCACTTTCAAAATTCATTTCAGTAAAATCTCATCAGAAAGCATATGATAATGATCTATAATGTAAGACAACTCCTTCACTCTGTATACCCTGGTATCAGTAGTTTCTTGTTTTATTTATTTCCTTCCTATACATGAGTCATATCCTTGGTGACCAGAGGCCACCAAAGATGCTTTTTGTGGTCATGGCCTAAATTTTCACTTCATAGGCAGCTTTTAGACTAATAGTTGAAGCTCAGACAAACAGAAATCTGAGCTTGTTTCAGCATCAAGTCTCAAGTCAGCACTAGCTTTCATTTTGGCTCTTACAGAAAACAATAATCATGGGACTGTATGTTTAGCATGTTTCTTATTATTTTATATTTTCTTAGGTATCTAATGAGCCAACTGCGTGAGAGGTGAATCTACCACCATTTTAAAATTCCATTAGCAACTTTTGCCTTTAGTAATTTACCATAGCACAGCAGTTGTTTTAGACCAAGGGTGGCTAAGTAGTGAAAAATCCCTTTGATTCAAGGATCAAAGTTCCTTATACCTTTACCCTTTCAGCCTTTTTTTTCTTAGTAGTAACTTGGATATAGCTGGAGACCATCATACTAAGTAAATTCCCACAGAAACAAATACTAAATACTCCATGTTCGCATTCATAAGTGGACTCCGATCACTCGTCACATGAGCACAAGGGTGGGATTGGCAGATACTGGACACAGCAAAGGAAAGGAGGAAAGGAGAAGGAAGGGGGCTCATGGAACACAATGGGTACCTGGTCTACTATCAGGGGAAAGAAGACCGGCTAGAAGCCCAAACTTCACCTGTATGCAACCTGTTTATAGAGAAAATCCTCACTTGCACCCCACACGTCTAAAAACAAGCAAACAAAACAAAAATGAAAACAATAACAAAAACAATAATGTGTGTCCTTGGGTCAAGGGCTATGTTAGCAAATCCCACTTCTCTCTTACCAACTAAAAGGAAAACCCATGATCTAATTTTCTGCAGACACCAACTGGATGCCCTACAACGTAAATCACTTCTGACACTATTCAGTTACCACAGACACCACAGGTTATGAACTCCGTTGCACAAGACTGAATTGCCCCCACTTCAGAAGCAGTCACAACTCTAGACCTCTCATATTTCCGACTGACTATAAATCAAAGATTCCCATGATTTCCTTCTTGGGTTCTATAATTTATTAGAATAGCTCACTGAACTCAAGGAATTATTTGTTTCTTATACAATGTATTATAAAGAATATGAATGAATAACCAAATGAAGAGGTATATAGGGCAAGATACAGAAGCTTCATTCTCTTGTTTTAGTTTTCACCAGCCTGGAAGCTAACCGAAACTCACAGTTTAGAAACTTTCATACAGGCTTTATCTTACAGGCATTATTTATGCTTAACTTAATCTTTAGTAACAGTAGATGGGGGTTGGAAAAAACTAAGATTTCCAAGCTTTTTATCATGCCTTGGTCTTTCAGTTGACCAGTCTCCATTGTGAAACTAACCCGTAGCTCACCAGGAGTAACCTCATTAAACAAGACACTTCTGGCACCTCAAATTCCAAGGGATTAGGAGCTCTGGGTAATGTTACCAGGGTTTTAGGAGCTTGTGCTAGAAACTGAGAGTAGAGACCAAATGCATGTTTTATGTATTATAATGTCACAATTCAGAAAAAAGATTGCCTTCTGTTGAGTAGTGAGACCCAAGATACCTAGTCTTTCTGCTTTATCTCCAATCCTGAGATCCCAAATCAGCTTGCCTTTTTCTTTCTTCATTTCAGAGTTCTTTTTTGGGTGTCTCTTGCACAATTTCCAGGGTCTATAGTTGTGTTTATGAGGAGAAGAAAAAGAAAAGCTGTCACCTAGTTAGAATCAGAGATTGCCTGAGTTGTATTTTTTTCCCTTTTAAGTAGAAAAAAAAATCTAGTTTTTACAAAAATCTACTAATGTTCTTGAAATGTATAATGTACCATCTGTACAACATACCATAATGCACTTCTTTTGGGAAAACTCATTCAATTTCTTATGAAAAAAATGTAAAAAATATTCACTGTCTACTAAATTATGAATCATATTTGGTATTTCAAATGCACAACTCTGAAGCTTGAAGCTGTTTTACAATATTGGTATTTCTTGCAACTTAAAAATTTATTTATCTAGTGACTAAAATTATATTATATAAGCCAAGTGAAAAACTATGATAAAAAAGACAGAACATATACATATGTGTGTATCTATCTACATATATATCCTACATTTATGTGTGTGTGTGTGTATATATATATATATATATATATATATATATATATATATATACTATGAAAGCAATTAGCCAATTAAGTAGATGAATAATTGTATTAGGCATAATTTAAGGAAAGACCCATTATTTATCTATCAGGAAGTTGGGCATTTAACATTGATTTTCACTCTATTAGGATGCTATACATTGAAGAAGGGGAAGGGTCATTAACACTCTCAATGAATATTGGGGCCAGTTTATACATTTCTTTTGTTTAAGCAGATCAGTTCTGGAAAACTCAAAAGCTGAGTCACACTACTAAGTGAAGCACATATACAAGAACACTCAGAATAATACCTGTGATATAAATAAAGGATTTGAGGTATCATCAAAAGTGAGATTGTATCCTTACTAAATAGTAAATTATGCCACATTGATATGTGGAATAGAAAAAAAATAGTTATTTATATACACAATTATTTTTGTACATGTGAAATATAAACTTAATGACAATTACTAAGAGATGGTACAGGTACTTATAACCTAAAATTTTGTTCAAGGCTCCAAATTACTTTTGGCTGATAACGAGATGATAAAGTAAAATTGAAATGGAGATGTTCACTTAATACTTAGAAAACCTCCTTTTATTTATTTGTCAACTGAACTTAGAAAATTAAATAAGAAAAAAAAATTATGTTGACAGAAAGCTCTTACCAGAAATGTCTTCTTTGTACATCTTGAGACTTATATTTAATATTCACTTATTAATTTTGATTTGAATATCTATGCTTAAAATATATTCAAATATTATGAGTAGATTGATTAATAAGTATAACCTACAAAATATATTTTTATTCCATGAAATAACACTTTATGGAGCTATTTAAATTTTGAAATGTAGTATTGAACATGAAATAAGGTTTTGATCTTTGTATCTAGAAATAACTATTTTTAGATAATTTCTTCCATGACCAAATAACTTGCAGGCATATATGTATAAAACTTTACAGTAACCATGTGAAGTTAGAAGGAAAAAGTTCAAAAGCATGATTCATCGAATTAATATCTTTGAATTGCCTGAAAAGTTATTTGTTAGATATTCTTTATATGTCATACATTCTTTAGCTAAATTGGATTTACTATGAAGCTAATGAAGTGAAAACTTTATGAACTCTCACTTGTATGAATACCTCTCTAGGCACATTTACATTTGTAAATGTGTGTGTGTGTGTGTGTGTGTGTGTGTGTGTGTGGTGTGTGTGTGTTTAATAGGCCTCCCAGATTGTAGGCACTTTAGTCTTGGCACTATCTCAATGCACATCTAATTCTCATTCCTTAACAGACATCGTTACTAAAATTTTGACAACTGAGCCCTCGGGATATGCAGACTCAGGAACTTTCTAATAATTTTCATGAAAAGTTGGAAACCAGTATTTAAAATTTTATTATCATCATTATTACTACTGTTATTATTATTGAGTCATGGTCTTAACCGGTTGCCCAGATAGTGGCATGATCACAATTCACTGCAGCCTCGACCTCCTGGGTTGGGGTGATCCCTTACCTTAGCCTCCTGAGTAGTTGGGGCTACAGGTGCACACCACCATGCCCAGCTAATTTATTTTTTTGTACAGATGAGGTGTCTCACTGCATCGCCTAGGCTGGTCATAAATTTCTGGGTTCAAGTGATCCTCCCACCTCAGATTGACAAAGTGCTTAGATTACAGGCATGAGACAGCATGCTCAGATTAACTTTTAGAATTTTGATTATAACAAAGGTAAAATAAAAGTTAACAATCCTTAATCCTATTTTTTTCCAAAGCACAACCTTACACTTTCTACAAGAGATTGCACTCTAATTGAGAAGAAATCCTTACTCATCATGCATAAAATAAGACTACAGACAACAAATGCACAGAAATTCAGGCAACCATGATATGAGTAAACACCGAAATATGAAGATACAGCCAGAGACAACATCTTGAAAGCAAAGAGCAAGCCTTCTGTGGACACCACATTTATTCACAGCAAAACCTTAGACTTCCCAGGTTACAGAACTATAAGAAAGGAATATCTATTTTTTGGAGTCTCACTCGGTCGCCCAGACTGGAGTGCAGTGGCTGCTCCCGGCCACCACAGCCTCGACCTGCTGGGCTCCGGAGATCCTTCTGCCTCAGCCTTCCAAGTAGCCGGAATTACAGGCATGTGCTACCACGCCCAGCTGATTTTTTGATTTATTGTAGAGATGAGGTCTCGCAAAGTTGCCCAGGCGGGTCTCAAACCCGCGGGCTCAGGCGATCCATTCACCTCAGCCTCCCAAAGGCGCGGGATTAAAGGCTGAGCCACCGACCCCGGCAGGAATGTCTATTATTAAGAAATGACCTAATCTAATGTATTTTGTTATAGCAGCACAAATGAACTGAGACACCTGGGAATTGTTAAAAAGAAAAAGTAAATATAAAGTATAATATAAACCAACTACTCGTGTAACGATACATATTTCTCTAATACTCTTGCTATTTGTTATACTTCAACTTTGACCAACATGTAAAGTTTGGTAAGAAAATTTTAAAAACAAAATATTTATTGAACTACCACATGATTCATTAATGCCACTACTGGGTATGTATCTGAAAGAATGAAATTAGTATGTCAAAGAGATATCTGAATGTTTGCGTTCACTTTAGCATTATTCATAGCAGCTAAGATATGGAATCAAACTGTGTTCACTGATAGATGGACGGAGAAAGAAAGTATCATTTATATATACAATGGAAAACTATTTGACCATAAAAGGAAGAGAATCTTGTCATTTGTTGAATGAACCTGAAGGACGTCATGCTAAGTAAAATAAGTCAGGGTTAGAAATATAAATACCAGAAATATCACTTATAAGTGGAATCTATAAAAGTCGAACTCATAGAAACAGAGAACAAAATAAAAGTTACCAAAAGCTGAGGGTGAGAGTGTTGGGGAGATATTGATCAAATAATGAAAAATGTTAGTTAAATAAATGGAGTAAATTCAAAATATCTATTGAACAACTTTGTAATTATCAATAAGAATATATCTGTCAGGGGAGGGGGTGGGATTGGCAGTTGAGGAAAACTGCTAGGGGAGGGAGGGGCAAACCTCATCAACAAGGGTATATGCATGATCAATGTTTATATACCTAACCCTGAATTGTACCCCACATCTCTATAATAAATTATCATAATAAATAAATAAATAATCCCCCAATAAAGAATATATTGTATAAATGAAAATCATTAAGAATGTCAATTTTAAGTGCTTTCACCACACAAAAAGTGAGGTTATGTTAACTAGCTTGATTGAGCCATTTCACAATGTTTAAGTTTATTAAAACATCGTGTTGTAAACCACAGATATATACCATTTATATTTGTTAATTACAAATATATTTTATATAAAAACTATTTAGTTAAAATATGTTTGACTATATTAAGGATAAAGTCACTTTTAGATTGAAAGATCCAATTACTACAGAAGAACATGAACTCCAGATGAGAAAAGAGTAATAGAAATTTTTTTACAACTTTTTTTTAGTTGTGATGCAGGAGGGTTGAAAGACAGTTTGATGGCATTGGGGATCAGCAGCATTGACAGAGTTTTCAAGATCTGTCAATCAGGGATGAGTGGACAGTGTTAAGATCTAAGGACCATGAAAATAAAGGAAGCAAAATACAGAAGTTTTATCTCAAGAGAAGGACAAAGTTTTCTGAAACACACAGATCACTAAAAGAAGCAGCAACAGATGAATAAAAAAGGTCTCATAATGGAAACAACAGTAACCTGGTAAGCTATTAATTTAGTAAATCATCAGATTACCCCAGTAGAAAGTTGTTTTTCTCCATAGGAGAATGTGTATGCTTAAAATTCAACAGATAAAATTCTTAAGAACAAATAACTTTTTTATGTGTAAAAGTTATGGGTTTTTGCATCCACTTTCCAAAAAAGTATTCTTTTCTCTTTTGTCACTTCACATCACTGAAAACAGTAGCTTCAAAAATAATTAAGTTACAAAAGAAAATAAATTTATCCACAGTTTAAAGCAAAAATACCTAAATTTTGAAACAAGATCAGTGTTGAAATGAATATACTTTTAATGTTCTATTATAGCTCTATTATCATACTGGAATCTACCTAGTATTTGAATAAATTTTTTCTCTCTTTACCGTTTCAATAAAAAGTATAGATATTTTAGAAATTTAATTTGAGTTCTATCAATCTGTATCAAGTAAAATTGACCACCGTCCTCATAAAATTTAGAGATTTACACAAGCTGAAAACATTGCCTCTTACAAAAATTCTTCCATGGAAGAATGTTAGAAAAATATATTTATTTATTTATGTATTTATTTATTTTTTGAGTTGGAGTCTCACTCTGTCGCCCAGACTGGAGTGCAGTGGCCGCTCCCGGCCACCGCAGCCTCGACCTGCTGGGGTTGGGTGATCCTTCCACCTCAGCATTCCAAGTAGCTGGAACTACAGGCAAGCGTTACCACACCCGGCTGATTTTTTGATTTATTGTAGAGATGAGATCTCGCTGCCCAGGTGGGTCTCGAACCCACGGGCTCAGGCAATCCCCTCACCTCAGTCTCCCAAAGCGCAGGATTACAGGCTGAGCCACTGAGCCCGGCTAGAAAAATACATTTTTAAAAATAACAAAATATGTTGAGAAAAAAACTTGTTTTCACTTAAGTGTAAGCTCTAAACACTGATAGATAAACTAAGATCTTCTATTTAAATCAATTTTGTTTGAATTTATCATAATAACTTAAAAATAAAAACATTTAAAATAATTTGAACATATAAAAAGTCTTTGAAATAACAATATTAGCACAAAATAACTCACAAAATTCATAGAACACAAAAGAACTCATAATAAATGCAGTGCTTAATTGGAGACTCTGAGTAATGCATATATTAGTATTTTAGTTCCTGCAGCTATTTTTAAAATTATTATTTTTACACATGAGACTAAAAATAGCACTGATGAATCACAATGTTTTCTATCAATCATTTATAGTTATGTAATTATTATTTTTGGAATCCTGACATGCCCCCTTATCTTAGAATTATCAGACAATATTTAGTCGTGCTTCCAGACATTCTTGAAAACCTTATGATGTTTGATTTAGTAGTGAAAACAAAACATAAATAATGCAGACTCCATATGTTATCAGAAAAGCAATTAGCATTTAAAAACTAACTAAAAACCTTCACAACAAAGAAAACAATAAACGGATTAAAAAGACAGTCTATAGAATGGAAGAAAATATTTGCAAACTATATGTCTGAGAAGGGGTTAATATCTAAAACTTATTTTTAAAAGCCCCTCATATAACACAATTGCAAAATAATAATAAGTATACTCCAATTAAGAGATGAGTTAAAGACTTTCATTGACATTTCTTGAAAGAATACATTTAAATGACCAACAGGTAGGAATATAAAGAAAATACTCAACATCACTAATTGAAAGGAATATGCAAATCAAAATCACGGTAAGATAATAACTTCACACTTGTTTGTATGACTATTATCAAAAAGACCTAAGCATAACAAATACTGGTGTAGATGTGATGAAAGAAGAACTCCTTTTACACAGTTAGTGGGAATGTAAATTAGTACAGCCATTATGGAAAACAGTATGAAGGTTTTCTAAAACTTTAAAAATAGAACTACCATACAGTCCAAGAATCTCACTGCTGGGTATATATCCAAAGGAAATAAAGTATGTATGTTGAAAAGATAACTGCACATCCATGTTCATCACAGCATTATTCCCAATAATCAAGATATGGAATCAACATACATGTCCATAAACAGATGACTAGATAAAGAAAATGGGGTGTATATACACAACAAAACACAATACTATTCAGCCATAAACAAGAATGAGGTCCTGTTATAATTGTGGCAACATGGATAAAACTGGAGGACATTATTTTATGTCAAATAAGCCAGATACAGAAAGGCAAATACTGCATGATCTCACTCTTGGAATTTTAAAAGGTTGATCTCATAGAAGTAGAGAATACAATATTGACTAGCACAGGATGGGTAAGCAGACAGGGGAGGTGTGATAGAGATTTGTTAGCAAGTTACAACATTATGGTTAGATAGGATGAATAAGTTCTGGTTTTCTATTTCACAGTACAGTGACTATGGTTAACAATTGTGTATCATGTATTTTATTTTTCTCTTTATTTTATTTTAAAGATGTGTGATACAACAGAATTAGGTACATAAGTGGTCTCCATACAAGTGAAGTTTGGACTTCCCACTTCCCGGGTTTAGGATCAAGTTCCTTTAGTGATGTTATGTGCCCTTGCCTCCATCAGTGTCCTGTTATTGTCAGTCCCTTTCTTGGAGTATTGTGATAAATGTTTAAGACCCACTTATGAGTGGTGGTATTTGGTTCTTTGCTTCTGTGATAGATCACTGAGGATGACAGATTCTAAATCCATCCAAGTTGCTGCAAAGTCCATAATTTTGTCCTTCTTTATCGTTGCATAATATTCCATCATCTGTATGTACCACTTTTTTTTTTTTTTAATCCAGTTCACTTTTGATGAGCAACACAGTTGGTTCAATGTTTTTGCTATTGTGAGTGGTGTGACAATAAATATGCATGCACAGGTATCTTTTTTGTAGAATGACTTGAGTTCTTCCAGGTATTTTCCCAGAAGGGAAATTACAGGGTCATATGGAAGGACAATTTCTAGAACTTTAAAAAATTACCACATTGTTTTCCATAGAGATTGTACTAGTTTACACTTCCATTGTAAAGTAGCTGAAAGAGAAGATCCTTGTCGCAAAGAAATGATAAATGTATGAGGTGATGGATATGCTAAATACCCTTAGTTGATTTTTATACAATGTATACTTGTATAAAAATATCATACTCTACCCATAACTATGTACATTTATTATGCATCTATAAAAATAAAATAATGCAATGGCAATAACAACATTTACCCAAATATTAATATGATACATTAGCAGAATGAATGACAAAAATTATGTGATCATTTCAATAGATACAGAAAAAACATTTGACAAAATATAATATCATTCTATCATTTAAAGAAACTTTCAACAAATTAATTATAGAAGAAATGTACTTCATCACATAAGGACTGTATGTGACAAATGCTCAGTGAAGAACGAATTCAATAGAGAAAAGATGAAAACTTTTCCTCTAGGATCTGAAATAGGGCAAAAATATTCACTCTCACTACTTCTATTAAATTTAATACTGGAGGTCCTAGTCCGAGTAATTAGATAAGAGAAGAAAATAAAAGACATCCAAGTTGGAAAGGAATTATGTAAATTATCTCTGTTACAGACAACATGATCTTATTATAGAAAATCCTACAGAAAAATCTTCCAAAAATGTGAGAACTAATAAAACAAATTAGTCAAGTTGCAGGAAACAAAATCAACATACAAACTTAGTAGTGTTTTTCTGTACTAACACCAAACTATTTGAATAATAAATCAAGAAAAACAATACTTCTTCAATAACTTCAAAAAATTAAATGTTTAGGAATAAATGTCCCAAAGATCAAAGATCTGTACACTTAAAACATTGATGAAAGATACAAATAAATGGAAAGATAATCCTTGTTCATGTATTAGGAGGATTAATATTATTAAAATCTTCTTACTACTCCAAGTGATCTATAGATGATCAAAGCAATTGCTATCAAAACAGCAATGACAATTTTCACAGAATTGTAAAAAAAAAAACAATCAATGCTAAAATTTGTATGACTCCACAAAAGACCCCAAATAGCCCCCAAAATTTTAAAAACAACAAAGCTGTAGGCATTACACTACCTGAATTCAAAATACATTACGGGTTATAGTAAACAAGGCAAAATGGAACCAGCATAAAAGCAGACACATAGACCAATAGAAAAGAATAAAGAGCCCAGAAATAATTCCACACATTTGCAGTCAACTTATTTTCAACAGAGGCATCAGCACTGCACAGCAGAGGAAGAGACAGTCTCTTCAATAAATAGCATTAGAAAAACTGGATATTCACATGCAGGAGAGTAAGATTAGACCCTCATAACAGACCACATGCAAAAATCAACTAAGAATGAATGAAACACAATGGATGATCTGAAACTATCAAACTATAGTACTAAAAGAAAACAGGGAAAAAGCTCCATGACATTGGTTGGGGCAATGATTTTAGGGGTGTATCCCCAAAAGTACAGGCAATAACAGCAAAAAAGATGAATGGAATTACATCAAACTCAAAAGCTTCTGTACTTAAAGAAAACAATCATCACAGTAAAAATACAACCTACAGAATGGAAAAAAACTGCAAACCATATATCTGATAGGGAATTAATATTCAAAATATATTAGCAAGGCAAATCAAGAAAACAAATATTCCAATTTTAAAATAGTCAAAAATAGTCAAAGGACTTGAATAGATATTTCTCAAAAGAAAATATACAAATAGCACACAAATATATGAGAAAATGCTCAATGTCACTGACTGGTAGGAAAATGCAAATTAAAACCAAAATGAAATGTTATCTCGCATCTGTTAGCATGGCTATTACCAAAAAGGCAAATGATAAGTGTTGGCAAGGATATGGAGAAAATGACCCCCTTTCACACTCTTGGTGGGAATGTAAATTAGTGCAACCATTAGGGAAAATGGTCTGGAGGGTCCTCAAAAAAAGTAAAAATAGGAATACCATATGATCTAGTAATTCCACTATCAAATGTACTTTTAGACTCAACGAAAATGAAATCAATATGTAAAGTGTTATCTGCACTTTCATGTTCTTCACAGGACTATACAGCCAAGACATGGAATCAACTCAAGTGTCTACTTCTGGGTGAATAAAAAAAAAATACAGAACATGTACACAATGAAATACTATGCAGCCATGGAAAAGAATAAAATTCTGCCATTTGTAACAACATGGGTGAAACTGGAGGACACTATGTTAAGTAAAATAAGCCAGGCACAGAAAACAAATCCCATGTGATCTCACTTATATGTGAAATCTTAAAAAAAGTTTATCTCGTAGAAGTATAGAGTAAAGTGGTGGTTACCATGGGCTGGGGTAAGTGAAGGGGCATTTAGGGGATGGGATGAAGAGTTGTTGCTTATGAGATACAGAATTTCAGTTAGACAGAAGTAAGTTCAACTGATGTATTGTACAACCTGGTGACTGTACGTTAATCCGATACTGGATTTTTAAACAATACTAAAAGGATGAATATAAAGTGTTGCCACCATACAAATAACTATGTGGGATAATGCAAATATTAATTAGCTAGATTTAGTCATTTCACAATGTATATACACTTCAAAACAATATGTTTTACATGACATATATGTGTTTAAATTGATTTGTCAATTTAAAAATACATAGTTTAGTTAAGATAGAACCCAAAGGCAGATAATATATGACATTATTGACAATAAGTAAGGAAATTTACCATGGGGATATGAAAAAAAAGAGTAAATTTCTAAGAAAAATACAATTAGTGCAAAATCCCTAAGCTATGCCAGGTAATTTTAGGAAAATATTTGCAGACTCGTGTGCAATTTTGTGCCTTGGATATAATAACTGCATATAAATTATTTCATATTAAATATAATCAAAATTATTTTCCTAAATGATATCCATAAATCATTAAATTTAGTTAAGCAAATGAAATTGTTTGCAAGCAACTTTTAATTTTTATTTAAATAATAATAACATGAAGGCTTCAATATACTATTAACACTATTTGAGAAAAAAAATCAGGTAATATTATCTAAGAACTACATATAAGTATTAATTTTCTTATGATATAAATTAGAAACTGTTAACCTCTACAATCTTCAGTAAAATATAAGAAAAATAAAGAATAGTTTAGTCTGGTCTTTCTTTGTTCTTTTCTTTTTTCTATGTCCTTTCTGTTTATATTATTTTCTTTTTTTCTTTTTGTGTTGGAGTCTCACTCTGTCACCCAGACTGGAGTGCAGTGGTGGCCGCTTCCACAGCCTCGACCTGCTGGGCTCTGATGATTCTTCTGCTTCAGCCTTCCAAGTAGCTGGAACTACAAGCGCGCGCTACCACGCCCGGCTAGTTTTTTGATTTATTGTAGAGATGAGGTCTCGGGGTCTCGAACCCATGGGCTCAGGCAATCCACTCACCTCAGCCTCCCAAAGGCGTGGGATTACAGACTGAGCCACCGAGCCCGGCTTATATTATTTTCTAGAATACTGATTACACCACTTAGTTTAGTCTAAGGCCTTATTGTTGAAGTGCTTTAAATTCAGATGAATATGAATTAGCTATATTATTGATTAATTTTTGTTATTAGATCAACCAAAACAATCCTTTGTTATGAGTTGTTATTACATACAGTGCTGTTTTATAATGAACATCATATATTTATTTATAATAACATATACTTAATTAACTAATTAATGTAATCCACAAATAACTTCTGGTCTCACTGAGATTTTCACATTGGCCAAGAAATTATTTTAAAATGGGAAAAATTTATAAATTATTTGTGTAAACATACACAGTATGTTCAGTCATGATAATAAAATTAGATAACCATAGAATAAATTTATATTATGCTTTAAATTGTTCTGAAGATGTCTATTCTACATCAAATAGTATACCAAGTAGTAGCATTTTATATTGGAATTTATATTAAAATGTAATAATTGCAATCAACTTTCAGTTGCTTTGAGTAAAATCTCTGCTTTCCTTTCATTTTTTGACACATTAATTGGCAAAAATCATCATCAACATTTGTCTGTTCTAATTAGATTTAGCTTATTTATGGGGATGGACTATTGTTTAAAGAAGCATGAGATCTAGTTCACAGATAATAGCTTATTTGCTATAATGACTACTGTTATTTTATTTGTCTTCAATTTACAATATGACTTTCTATATCTGTGCTTTTGTATTTTGTTTATCCTGTGCCACTGGGCTATACACTAGCCAATATATTATGATATCATTTGCATGGTCTTTTAAGATGCATTTTAATATTACCAGAAACTTAATTCTGGCAAACAAAAGTATCTCAATAAGTTACTATTGACAAAATACATTGAATGATACTGATTTCTACTTTTTGCCCCTTTTATCTACAATGTTCAACTTCTATATCTGTCTCCCTTTGGAGAATGCTCTATTTCTTTAGACTGTTTCCCAAAATTTGCAGAACAATCTAGACAGTGTCTTGTGTAAACATTCCCTTGGGACAATGCCATTTTGTCATTAGAATAAAAATGTCTTATAAATGTATCTATTAAAATACAAATCCTGCCACATGTATGTTTTCTTATGAAAAATCACATGCTAATGATGAATCCTTGAAACTCCTAAAATTATATAAAAATCATTATCCATCTCATTTTTTTCATTGTACACTCTTTGTCATTCCTCAAAAAATATGCACATCATTATAGTGAATGTCTTTTTATTATGGCATTGAGACATGAATTAAATGTAGTGAGTTCCTTTTTAATATAGCATTATAATAGATTTATTAGATGTTTTAAGTATATTTTAAGGCCACAATAAGTGTTCAGGCACACATTACATTAAAATTATAATACTTAGTGCTGAGAATGTATTAGTCATCTAATTTTTTAATCTTCATTTTATGAATACATTAACTGAGACAGATTGCTGAAGTGACTTAATAAATAGCAAATTAATAGTTAAAACTGAATCTAAAATAATATTAATTTTTTCTGATGTCTATTTACTTTTGAATTACATTTAATAAGACAGAAATGCATAATATGCTTATGGAACTTGGTGCAAAATTAAATGAACAAAGTTTTTTTTATCCTAGACTTTATTAACAATTTGTAAACCTGATTAAGTGGTTTTTAAACTGGATCTGTTTTAAAATGAAAGGAAAGAAAAAAAAAAGCAGGTTTCTGGCTTTCAAGAGTTTGCAAATTCATTCTGATGTAATGGTGAGTATGCAAAGAGTACATTTTAGATATTTTCAACATAACGATTTGACAGCTAATGATTCTTTCTTATGTGAACAATTCACTTTCCAGCAATTACAAAGTGTTAAGAAATTTGAAAGAAAGTACATTTTGTGTTTGTTCTTCACTGTAATGGTGCACTGTTCTTACCTCATCACAACTGTAAAAGGGATAGTCAGGGAATTAGTTAATTTTATACTTTTGCTTTCTGTAAGAATGGTTATACTCACCTTTTTTATAATACTATAGATCAAGTATTTAAATACATATTTATTATAACCTTTAAATAATTATCCATATCATCTTAACTCATTTCAACACAAAATGAATATGCTGTGGCTTATATAGTATGTTTTAAAACTCTTATGAGTTATATAAATAACCCTTACAGAGAAAAGTTATTTGTCCCCTTATATATAACATTCTAATAATTTACTTAGAAAAACAAAAACAGATTCATGTCATAAATTTATCTTCATTTAAGTCTTTCTGTTTTGTGGTGGGGGAGCTGAAATTAGTTTAAAAATTTTATTTTTTTTTTTATTTTAAGGATGTGGAATACAATTCAGTGTTAGGTATACAAATGTTCATTATGCAGGTACCCTTGTTGATGAGGTGTGCTTCTCCTCTCCTGGCAGTTTCTCACTAATAAACCTAAATTTTAATTATAGATTATATACATAAATAGAAAAATATTGATTTGGTAGAGGGCATGTTTATACACATAGTGATAAAACAACATATTCCTAAATTTGTATTAAATTGTAATTAACAATAAATGTTACTTCTAGAACTTAAAAAACAGAAAACCAAATTGCAAGTATACTTGAAAGTTAAAATTTCTGGATAGAAAAAATTATCAAATATTTATGAATGTATAAAGTTTCTATATTGGTGTATTTAAAATGTTTTCTTATTTTTTATGTTCTTTAAGTGTTGTATTTTTCTTTCATCTTAAAAAATTACTTAACAGATTGCTCTGTCATCTAATTACTTTCTGCCTCTGTTTTTTTCTTATCCTTTTAGCAGTGTTATTTATTTAAGTTTGTGATTTTTGTTGGATTTTTGTTGTGTTTGCTTTGTGAAAGTAGCAAACACTTACTTTTGAGGTTAGAAGATTGTAATATGTTGTACCCAAAACATTTAAAACTGTATTAGTACATATTTATTTTACATGTAAATTTGGAAATAGTTTCTCATTAGGTTGCTTAGAGAAAAATGAAGCAGCTTCAACTAATCTAATATTTAAAACTGGGAGGGCCTTTATTTTACTTCAGTTTCAATAATTTTTGCTCTTGGTTTATTAACATTGAAAAAATTTATATACATATATATACACACACACATATATATGTAGGTACATTTTATGTTTGCTTTATACTAGAAAATGCATTATTATGCTTAAAAGTACAGAAGGAAATTCATATTCAAAATCAGATTCATAAAAATACATGAACATATGCATCCATTAGTAAATTTAATCTGAAAGCTGGAGGAAAAGAGGTCTTTGGTGGCTTTGTTTAACATTAATTGTCTTGTAAAAATATTTTTTCAGATATATTTTGTTAATGTTTGACATAGACAACAATATGATTAGAAATCACTCAGTTTTGTTTTTTTTTTTAATACCAACAAAAGCCTTCTAAGGAAGAAGCTGCCAGGAGAGACTGCTGGCTCCAGGCTACTCTTTCATCACTGCAGTGGAAGAGAGCATAGTCTCCAGCCTCTGCCTAAACACTGCATTGCCTGGCCAGACACTGGCAGCAAGGGGCTGAGGAGGGAGTGCAGGGAACACAGCCAGGGAGCTCAGAGGCAGAGCCTCACTGCAGAAGACCAGAGAGGCACTCTGGCACTATCTTGAAAACTGGGCAGGAAATTTTTCCAGCTTGCTCACCATGGAGCAACAGATCTGATCTCTGTGCCTGGAAGGTTAGCTACTCAGGGGTTGATCATGACCCAGAGGGAATAACCTTAAAGAACAAACTCTGGAGGGACAGGATGAGTGCTGAGTCTCAAGCACCCTACTCCTTACCCAGATTCAACCTTGGGATACAGGGTATGGGCAGAAAAGAATGAGAAAAACCTCCAAAAAGATCAGAGGTGAATCTGGGGCTGATCCAATCCCCTCCTCCCCAGCAATCCTCTGAATATCAGACCCACATGACTGAGACATGACTGAGAGGGATGACTCAAGTGGAGCCAGGATGTCAGTCACAATAGGAGGACTCTACTCCAAACTAAGTTTGACTGAGGCTTCCTCTCATCCTGTCACTTCCGGAAGAAGAGACAACCCCACACCTTCCCACAGGAGAGGATTCCCCTGACCAGACGAGAGTGGGAAAGGAGGACTCATCCACTCCCATGCCCCATGCTCCTTCCCTAGGTCAGACACTGGGGAGATTGTAAATGAGGCTGAAGCTTTGCAGCAGACAGCAGAGATGCAGCTGAGAACAGTTATAGAATGCGCCACAAGAAGATAAGTTTTTTTTTAAGTATCTCTATGTTTGTTAGAAGTTTTATATTTTTCCTTTGTGCATGAATGTGTATGTGAGGGTTTTATCTACATCCCTTTTGTCTTTTTCTTTTTTAAATTTCTTCTGTAGATTTTTTTCTTTTCTGTTTATGTGTGTACATGATTAATTGAGTGTTCATCTTTCAGGGTTTTTTTTTGTTGTTGTTGGTTTGTATTTGCTTTAGGTTTTTTTTTAATTTTTTTGCTCTCATTTTTAGTAAAATGTGTGTGCGAAAAAATTTGTGAGGGCTCAATTTGAGTTCTTTTTTTTTTCTTTTCTCTTTTTTTCTTTCTCTTTTTCTTCTACCTTTATTATGTGTTGGGTGTGTATATGCATTTGGTTTTTCTGGGGGTTTTTTGTTGTTTATTTTGTTTTGCTTTGTTGTTATTCCAGTTTGTTTTGGTGTAGGTGTGTGTGTACATGTTCAAATATTTTTTTGCTTTAGTTTCTGCTTTGTTCTGTGTTTTTTTTTCATTTTGTTTTTATTTTTAATTTTTGTTTGTCTTATTTTATCCTACTTTTCTCTGTTCTCCTCAATCCTATTACTGTATCTTGGACTCAAAGGTATACACAATTACCCATTGCATCATCATATAGAGTAGTGGTGGGGACTGGTTCTCAGGAAACCCATACTACAATCAGTGAACATTATGATTTGCAAGTAGTTTCTGAGTCCTAGTGCCCCATCCTCCACCTAATTCAACTCTTAAAACTACAAGAGACAGGAAAGATACTGACCCACAACCCTGTTTCAAAATATAACAAATTCAGAGATCTGATTAGGGTAAAATAGAAGACTAAGCAAATATCAGAAGTGAAAACCTCTCCCATTGCCACTGAATAAAGAGAAAAGAAAGAGATCTGTCACAAATGAGGAAAAATCAATGGAAGAACACAGGTAATTTCCAGTGTAACAAAGAGAAAATGCCTGAACAATCAGACCTTAGAGCCCAAACAATAGAAGTCACAAACAATTGATTCCAAAATACAACAGGGATTAGCAAATGTATGGAAAGAGTGAATAAGACTCAATAAAGACAAGATGCAACACTGAAAGAACTTGTAACAGATTTTGACCATAAAAAATTTCATCCAGGAAATAAATAACAAGATGACAAACATGAAAAGTAGAATTAATCAAGCAGAAGAGTCTCAGATCTTGAAGACAAAAACATAGAATTAACCTGACCTGTACAAAATATAGAAAGAAAACTCACAAGGAGAGAACAAAGTTTACAAGGGATATGTGATTATATCACAAGGATGAACCTATGCCTGATTGGTATCCCAGAAGAAGAAAGGGAAATGGAAAACACCTTGGAGCAAGTATTCCAGGTTGTTCAAGAAAACTTTCCAGTCAGGCTCGGTGACTCAGACTGTAATCCTAGAACTTTGGGAGACCCAGGCGAGTGTATTGGCTGAGCCTGCAGGCTCAAGACACACCCAGGCAATGTGGCAAGACCTTGTCTCTACAAAAAATAAAAAATAGCTGGGTGTGATAGTGCACACCTGTAGTTCCAGCTACTTGGAAGGCTGAGGTGGAAGGATCCCTGGAGCCCAGCAGGTCAAAGCTGTGGTAGCTGGGAGCATGCCACTGCACTTCAGTCTGGGCAACAGAGTGAGACTCCAACTCAAAAAAAAAAAAAAAAAGAAAAAAGAAAAAGAAAAGAAAACTTTCCCCATTTCACCAGAGGTGTGACCATCGAAATACAACAGATACAGAGAATCTCTGCAAGACCTCAAATGAGAAGACCGACCCCTAGACACATAGTCAATCACCTACAAAAAGTACACAAAGTAGACAAAGAAAAAAATTCTAAAGGCAGCAAGAGAGAAAGGTCAGACTACCTACTGGGGAAAACCAATCAGAATAGCAGCAGACCTAGCAGCAGAAACACTACAAGTGAGAAGGGACTGGAGTCCAATATTCAAGGTCCTCAAAAATTGTTTAATTTCAACCAAGAATTTCCTACCCAGTCACATTCAGCTTCATCACCAATGGAGAATCAAAATCCTTCCCAGGTATCCAATCCCTAAGAGAATATAGAACTTCCAGATCACCTCTACAGGAAACACTTAAAAGGTGTTAAGCATAGAAGAAAGAAAGAAAGAAAGAAAGAAAGAAAGAAAGAAAGAAAGAAAGAAAGAAAGAAAGAAGGAAAGAAAGAAAAAAGAATGACCACATATTTCCCAAGAGAATAGCAGCAAACAGAATCAGCAAAGAATACACTGCAACAACAAACTTGAAAAACATACAACACATACATCAACCCAAAAGCTAAAAACAAACAAAGGTAAAATTTATAAGAACCTCATGAAGGGGATAAACAATCACATTTAAATAATCAGTCTGAACGTGAATGGAAAAAATGCACCACTAAAAAGACAAAGAATGGCAAACTGGATTTTAAAAAATGACCCAATTGTTTGTTGTATCCAGGAAACTCATCTCATCACAAAGGAGGCACATGGACTCAAGGTTAGAGGATGGAAAACGAGCTTACAGCAAATGGATAACAAAAGAAGGCAGGAATTGTGATCTTAATATTAGACAAAACAACCTTTGAGTCATCAAAAATTTCAAAAAATATGAAAGGACATTACATACTAATAAAGGTTCAATTCTTAAACATGAATATCTTCCTAAACATATATGCACCCAACACAGGAGCACCAGCATTTATATAGCAACTACTAAGTAAACAAAAAAAGATATTAACTCTAACACTACTGTAGCTGGGGACTTAAATATCCCACTAACAACACTTGATAGATCATCGAGGCAAAACATCAACAAAGAGATCCGGAACCTCAACTTGATGCTTGACCAAATGACTTAATAGATATGTACACAATAACCACCAGACAACCACAGAATATACATTCTACTCACTACCACATGGAATGTACTCCAACGTCAATCACATCTTTGGCCATAAATCAAGCCAAAGCAAATTTCATAAGATCAAAATACTGCCATGTACTTTCTCAGACCACAGAAAAATAAAAATAAGTATCAACACCAGCAAAAATCCCCAAATTCCTCAAATACATGGATAGTAAACAACATGATGCTAAATGACTACTGGGTCAACACCAAAATCAAAACAGAAATTAAGAGATTCCTGGAAACAATTGAAAGTGAAGAATCATCTTACCAAAACCTCTGGGATGCCATGAAAGCTGTTCTAACTGTGAACACACATAAAGAAAATGGAATGATCTAAAGTTAACAGCCTAACAAATCACCTATGTTGCACCTATGGGAACTGGAAAGACAAAACCACCAAAATCATAACTTTAGCAGAAGAATCCAGATCACCAAAGTAAAAGGCCAAATATGGGACATAGAAGACAAAAATATCACAGAAAAAAATCAACAAGATAGAAAGCTGGTTCTTTAAAAGAATAGGCAAGATTGATGAACCTCTAGCCAGAATGACCAAGAAAAATAAAGTACCCAAATAAACACAATCAGAAATGCAAAACATCAAATCATAACCAATGCTGAAGAAATATAAAAGATTATCAGAGATTACTATGCACATCTGTATGAAAACAAACATGATAACCTAAATGAAATAGAGGACTTTCTGACATCACACAACCTCCCAGGGTTGAAACAAGAAGTCAATGGGACAACAAATAGACCAAAAACAACCCAAGAAATTGACTACATCAAAGGCCCAGACTGGATGACTTTCCAGCAGAATTCTGCAAAACATTCAAGAAGGAATTGATATCAATCCTATTGAAAGTATTCCAAGAATTTGAGAAAGATGGAATTCTCTCTAAATAATTTTATGTGGCTAACATCACTGATACCCAAACAAGGTAAAGATTCAACAAAGAAGAGAACTACAGGCCAATATTCCTAATGAACACAGATGCAAAAATTCTCAGTAAGAGTCTAGCAAATCAGATTCAACAACACAGCTCCAAAATCATCCACCATGACCAAGTAGGCTTCATCCCCAGGATGCAGGGCTGATTCAACATCTGCAAGGCTATAAATGTAATTAAATATGTCAACAAATGTAAAAGCAAGAGCCATATGATTATATCATTAGATGCTGAAAAGTTTTTGATAAAATTGGGCATCACCTCTTGATTAAAAATCTCAAACACCTAGGCATAGAAGGAACATACCTCAAACTTGCAAGCACCATCTATAATAAACCTACAGCCAGCATATAGTTAAACAGAAACTAGAAATATTTTCACCAAAAATTGGAACAAGACAAGGCTGCCCACTTTCACCTCTCTTGTTCAACATTTTATTGGAAGTCTTAGTAATAGCAATTATTCAAGAGTAGAAAATCAGGTGTATCCAAATATGAAAGAGGTAATTAAATTATCCCTCTTTGCTAATGGTATGATCCTATGCTTCGAAAGTCCAATAGAATCTGTCAAAACCTGCTTTCACTGATAAAGGACTTTGACAAAATTTCAAGGTGCAAAATAAATGCTCAAAAGACAGTTGCATTCTCATACACCAATAACAAGCAGACAGAGAACCAAATAAACACAGTTCCATTCACAATAGACACACAAAAAAATAAAATACCTTGGCATCTTTCTAACCAGAGAAGTGAAAGACCTTTACAATGGGAAATACAAAACACTGCTCAAATAAATCCAAGAAGACAAACAAATGGAAAATATATGCTCTTGGATAGGAAGAATCAACATTGTTAAGGTGTCCATTCTATCAAAGACAATCTACAGATTCAATTCAGTACCCATTAAATTACCAACATCATTCTTGCCATACCTGGAAATGACAATACAGAAATTCATATGGAAACATAAACAACCAAGAATAGCCAAAACAATCCTTAGCAAAAATAAACAAAGCAAGAGATATCACACTTCCAGATTTCAAACTTTACTATACAACTACAGTAATCAAAACAGCTTAGTATTAGTACAAGAACAGACATATAGTCAAATGGAACAGGATAGAGATTCCAGATGCAAAGTCTCAATTTCCCAACCAAACTCATCCTCAACGAAGCCTCCATCAACAATCACTGAGGAGAGGAGAACCTATTCAGTAAATGGTGCTGGGAAAACTGACTGACCACACGCAGAAGATTGAAACAGTATCCCTACCTATAACCATACACAAACATCAATTCTAAATGGATCAAAGACCTAAATGTAAAACCTCAAACTAAGAACTTTAGAAAATGCGGAGACACCCTTATGGAAATTGAAACAGGCAACAAGTTCCTGATCAAAACCCCAAGTGCCCACGCCATAAGAGATAAGATAGACAAGTGGGACCTTACCAAACTGAAAACATTCTGCAGAGCAAAATAAACCATCAAGAGAGTGAGGAGACAACCCATAGAATGGGAAAAAATATTTTCCAACTGTATATCTGACAAAGACCTTAAATCCAGGATCTACAAGGAACTAAAATGTGCCGAAAGGAAGAGAAACACACAGTCCCATTAAAAAATGAGCAAAAGACATGAATAGACACTTCTCAAAAGAAGATATATGGGCAGTCAACAGACACATGAAAAACTGTTCAGACTCACTCATCATCAGAGAAATACAAATCAAAACCATACTAAGATACCATTAACCCCAATAAGAATGGACATCATTAAAAGACAATCAACACCAGATGCTGGCGAGGACAGGGAGAAAAAGGAAGGCTTCTACACTGTTAGTGGGAATGCAAACTAGTGCAACCTCTTTGGAAGACAATGTGGCGATGTCTGAAAGAACTAGGCATTCACCTTCCATATGACCAAGCAATCCTCCTACTGAGAATTTACCTGTAAGAACTCAAATCATTTTACAAAAAAGAAACTTGCGCAGGCATGTTTATTGCAGCACTATTCACAATAGCAAAAGCATAGAACCAACCATGCTGCCCATTGACTGGACTGTATTAAAAAAAGTGGTACATATACACAATGGAATATTATGCAGCCATAAGGAAGGACAAACATGCTGGGCTCGGTGGCTCAGCCTGTAATCCCGGGCTTTG
Organism: Cephalopachus bancanus; assembly: GCA_027257055.1. NCBI lineage: Eukaryota > Metazoa > Chordata > Mammalia > Primates > Tarsiidae > Cephalopachus > Cephalopachus bancanus. Next base: position 6,561,744 of record JAPVLO010000068.1, on the reverse strand, counting down.
GGAAGCTGAGGTTAGTGGATTGCCTGAACCCGCAGGTTCGAGACCTGCCTGGGCAACGTGGCGAGACCTCATCTCTACAATAAATCAAAAAATCAGCCGGGCATGGTAGTGCATGCCTGTAATTCCGGCTACTTGGAAGGCTGAGGCGGAAGGATCGCAGGAGCCCAGCAGGTCGAGGCTGCCATGGCCGGGAGCGGCCACTGCACTCCAGTCTGGGCGACAGAGTGAGACTCCAACTCAAAAAAAAATTAAAAAATAAAAAGGACAAACATAGGAACTTTACAGCAACTTGGATGAGTTTGGAGTCTATCATACTCATTGAACTGTCACAGAAAAAAATAACAGCGTACCACATGGTGTCACTCATATGCAGACTCTGAACCTTTACCCCAATACTATAAAAAAGGGGTTGGCAGTAGCAGGATATCGCTGGGGTGAGTGTTGTGGGGGGAACACAACAACAAATAGTGTACCTGATCTCAAACCAGGCAAAGTGGGGACCAAAGGGAGACCCAAACTTTACCTGTACAATGACCACTTGTATATTTAATCCTCAATTATATCCCACATCTTTAAAATTAAAAATTTTTAAAATAAAAAACAGTCACATTACTTCTGTATTTTTTCTACAAAATAATACACTATTTCTTAAATTGAATTTTTTTACAAATTGAGTAAAAGATTTGTTTTTATATAATTTCAGACATTTGCATTTTCAAGCAGATGAACAATGTGAGATATTAATTCATCAGAGTTCATTTTGCTTATGAAACTACCAAACAAATATGAATTGCCATATATGTTTTAAAGGAAATATAGCATGATAGAGCCCTTTCAAAGATCCAAAAGTAAAAGAAAATTTTTTCTTGCCATACTAGAATTTTCTTTATTTAATTACATAACTCAGCAAAAAATTTTATATGCTAGTGTCTTTCAACAATTTTGATTTTTACCATTGTCATTTAAGGAGAGAATAAAAGGAAATTCATGAGATAAATTAAATACTAAATAATATTCTTTTTTCAGGTGGGCTTGAATTTTGAAGCAAGTAAAACTATTGTATTATATGATGATTTTGGCCCACAAAAACAAATTTTTGCCCCTTGGTTGTAATATTGCTCTGTTAATAATCACAGGTATATTCGAAAACTGACTATTCCTCTTCACTGTTCTAATTTTCTCTTTTATATATAACGTAATTTGAAATTTTATGAAGTTTATTTATTTGCTTTATGTCTCCCCTTGTATAATGGCAAGAACTCTGAGATCACGGATTTTTGCATATTTTCAGTTTTGTTTTTGTTTTTTCATAGCGCTTGGGATATTGCTTAATCCACACATAGTTTGAACTCAATGAATATCAAATCAAATTTGTTACAAAAACTTGAGCAATTTAAGATTTACCTCAATTCGATTTAAAAACTAAAAGTTCTTAACTAAGGGCATTCTTAATCATCCATACTTAAAACTACTCAATAATAAGAAACACTGCATTGTCATACTGCCTTCTGGTAAACTGCAGTTCCTGAATTGTCTTTACTAGAAGATATATTCTTTATTTGATCAAAACAATTTCTCATCTAAGTACTGTATCCATTTGCTTTTTAACTGGATCATGGTTTATTTCAGTTCTGCTCTTGACTTCAAATAGAACACATTAAGTTTTTGTCTTTGTTACCAATACCCCTGACCATAAATTCAAATAGTCACATGAGCTGCATTTGACTCTTTAACATTTTTTTTTTTTAAAGCAGGATTCAATGAGAGGACAGAAAATCTCCCCACAGTGGAAGGGGACATGAAGGGGTTGCCCAACTCTTTAACTTTTAGACTACTTTCTAAACAATCACATGTAATTTTAAAAGTAAAATATTTTCACAATAATAACATTTTTAAAAATTACATAATGATAAATAAGAGAACAATGTATGTATAATAATATTTCAGTGGTCAATCAGTTTGGGTGTTCTGATGTAATTTCAAGAGTTCACAAAGTCATGTTTAAAATATCATATTAGGATTTAAAACACTATCATTAGGAACAATACTGAACTTGAATTTCAGTATTTTTAGTTAAACTTTTGTTCTTCAGTGAAAGCCTTTTGGTTTGAGGGTTGTTTATTATCAATCTTATATAACACTAAAGCATTAATTCTATCTGAAAACTGTAAAAAAAGTACATCAGAACATCATAGTTGAGAACTAAAAATTGAGATCACTTTATCAACATGATTTAATTTATTCCTTATACCCTTTGCCCAGGAAATATAAAACTGTCAACCTATACCTGACTAATTTTTGTTTTAAAAATATCTGAATATCTTGCAAAGTAGTCTACTCAGCTATACAAAAAGTTTCTTTATCACAATAATTTACTTTTCTTTTCTTTCTTTTTTTTTTTTTTTGAGTTGGAGTCTCACTCTGTCGCCCAGACTGGAGTGCAGTGGCCGCTCCCGGCCACCGCAGCCTTCATCTGCTGGGCTCCAGCGATCCTTCTGCCTCAGCCTTCCAAGTAGCTGGAACTACAGGCGTGCGCTACCACGCCCGGCTAGTTTTTTTTTTTTTTTTTTTTTTTTTTATTGTAGAGATGAGGTCTCGATGCCCAGGCAGGTCTCGAACCCGCGGGCTCAGGCAATCCACTCACCTCAGCCTCCCAAAGGCGCCGGATTACAGGCTGAACCACCGAGCCCGGCAATTCACTTTTCAACACTTATTTCAAGACCATCACCTCTCTCTCCACCAATCCTAAATTGCTGTTACAACTATGACTAACCTTACCTTGGAAGGTCCATGTTACCATTTAAACCTAAATTCCCAAGCCTATAAAAACATCCTTGATATTCCTTAAGATGCTGCTAAAACTGTCAAGGTAATGCTTTCTCTCACTTCGATGAGTTCTAGGGAAAACAATCTCGGTGCTGGCAAATGTTTCTATAACATTCATTTTTTGTGTGTGATTTTGGTTTTTGCTTTTTTTTTTTTTTTTTTACTCCAAGGACAACAGACTGCTCTAGAATAGTGAAATTCAAAGCACTGTTATAGTTGAATCTGAAGACTAAGCCAAGTGACAAAAATGAACGTGGGTTTGGGTAATGTGACTCTTTGGATGCTAGGACACACAACTTGCTCAAGAAATAGTAAAGCCTCGGAAATTATTGCTCCTACAGAGAAAGCCTGGCTAAGCTTTCTTCTCTTTGGTTCATTTGTCACTTTTATTCTATCTCAAGAATATTGAGTCTGGAGACTGCTTTCAGTGCTAGGCTTACTCTTTCCACAATTGGAAAAGCTCTTGGTCACTAGTTATGTGTTATTTTGCTAAATTCTCACTACACTAGTTTTTCCTTATCCATCAAATGACAAGGTGAAGGATATTGGTTTGGCTTTGAAGAGAAAGGTGAAAAACAACTGTTCAGCCATTCGTGGGGCCATAGCCTAGTGACAAGGAAAAAAAGTCTTGATCGTGTAATCTAGCTAACTTTATTTAGGCAATCTCATTGAGATTGGAAGTTAAGTTTTGATTTTAAAAAAAAGAAAAAAATGTTGGGCATCCTTTCATGTCTTCTTACTTCGTCTTCTTTATCTTTCTGATTTCTTCTATTATTTCTAAGTCTTCTAATTTTTTCAATAATGTAGGCATATCAAGAGAGTGATTGCAAATTCAGGATGCTTTAACAGATTCTCTCGTCCTACATTTCTTTGCATTTCTATCAATTGCAAGAAAAAAGTTGATCAATTCCTTATCTGAGGTAGATTAAAAATAAGCAATTTTGAATGTTCTGTTCACATAACATGTCTTATATGAACAAACTGGATTATTCTTAAAATAGAGCCTGCAAACTGTGTACATCAAACTTTAATAGTATTTTGAGATTTAAATAATGTGTCAAATAAGAGCATAAATTGACAAGATTAATTATAGTCATTATCCATAAAGGAAATAATTAGAAGAATAAGATAATTTCACCCTTAAAAAATATTTAGTAATGATAATTTCAGTGCTTAACACAAAAAAGTATACATGCCAATGGGTATTATGCTAAAAAATACTTAAATATTGATATAACAGGTGATTATGCTTGATTATATACAAATCTGAACATCAATCGATTTTTTCAATCAGTGGATACTGTAGATACTTTGTCTTATAAGAACATTCTGATTTTAAAGAAAAAGTAATCTTATTGTTCTAAATATTTATGACAACATATATCAGGGCTTTAGAAAATATATTTTGTTACATTTATATCACTATTATGCATATGAGACCTTTACATTAAATAAAAACTGAACATAATTTAAAGTGTTACTGCCTAGGGAAGTATAAGTAAACTTAATTACAAGAATGTTATTTTAGCTTTTGAAATATTTTGTGATTTTTTTGAATGCATATATTTAATTAGATACCAACACATAAAATAAAAAGATGACTTTAAGTCACTGGTATATATTATAATAGCAAATTCAAGGAAATGTACACTTCTTTAAAGCAATACATCTAATTTTCCACTGGTCTGTTTGCAACTTTATTTATACAACTTTGATTAGCCCACATTAATTTTTTAAGACCCAAGTAAATATCTGCTTGTATTCATGTAATTGGCATATTAGTTTAGAGTCGATTACAATACATTCTGTATTGTTATATTATACATATACAGGGGTCCTTTGGTATCCATGGAGTATTTGTTCCAGGTCACCTCCCCAAATCTATCAAAATCTGTGGATGTACAATTCTCAAAATCAACCCTGAGGAAACAGCATATTCCAAAAATCCACCCTCTGTATCTGTAGAGGGTCCCTGAATACTGTATTTTCAATCCCAGTTGGTTGAATCTACAAATGTGGAACTCGTGAATATGAAGAGCTGATTGTATAATTATACAATTATCTTTATTCAAAGACTATCTAGTTTTACTTAATATTTAAATGTATAATAATTGTACATACATATAGGCTATATATTTTGTTTATTTTAAAGGTAAAATTTTACTCTGTTGACCAGGCTGGGATGCAATGGCATGGTCATAAGTTACTGCAGCCTCAAATTCCTGAGCTTAAATAAGTGGTCCTCCTTCCTCAGTCTCCCAAGTAACTGGGACTAACAGGCATATATCACTGCACCTGGCTAATTATTTCATTTTTTGTAGAGATGAAGTCTTGCTTTATTGCCAAGGCAGATATCTAACTCCTAGCCTCAAGAGATCTTCCCACTTCAGCCTTTCAAAGGACTAGAATTGCAGGTGTGAGTCACTGTACCCAGCCATAAACATTATATGAAGATTACTCCTGTGCTTCATTGTTTTTCAAAATCTGCTCAGACTTAAATGGTCAAACTCACAAAAGAAAAGCGAATATTCATTGGTTTAGCCATTGTAGTAGCTTTTATTGTTTGTCACAGCTACAATCGTACTGTTTTAAATTCAGGAATAAACAGCACTACAAGTTTAAAATAATTTATATATCTGACGTCAATTTTGTGCCTTTAATTCATCTTAAATCCCCATTGATGCAGGCAATAAATAATAGAAAGCAATAAACTAGATTTTAAACTCAAAATAAAATTCAACATAGTGAGGAAAAGATCTAAGATCAATGAGTGTGCAAACATAATCCTGATTTGGTCTCAAACCTTCACTAGCATCATGTCTCCTCTAGGCTCAGCCTTAAAGATGCAAACTTGAATGGGTACCATCCTAAGGACCTGCTTTAAACTTCAGAGCTCCAGAGCTGTTAAAGTGATCTTCAGACTAGAAAATAAGTTCCTGGATTGTTTTGATCTATAGCAGTTCTCAGGCCATCTGCCAATCCTAACACTTTAGAAAACTTGAGATCATGTAGCTTTCTTCCTTTAAAATGGCATCCTCTTTGGGGGGGCGGGGCAGGAATCTGTACACAGGATGAATTCCTTCCTAGTATACAATGGAATTGAAGACTTTTCTAATAAGAGCTAAAGAAAGTTTAACTAAGTCATTTAATGCATTTGGGAGAGAAAAAATGTACACCTTTTGTCAGATACACAAGACTACACTGAAGCCTGGACCAAGGCTAGCTATTGTCTGTGCAAATTAGAAAAAGTGCCAGCACTGAGATGATGAGTTATAAAGGGTCTTCCGTTGAACATTATAATCCAATGAGAATATATCAGTACTCATTAGATATTTTTATTGCATTAAAATTATTCCTTTTTTCCTGTCAGAGAAAAAAAAAAAAAAACATGTTGCTTGACCAATAGAATTTAGGCTGGATTTACCTTGCCCTGGGTAAGACATCTAGCTAACATTGAGACAACTTTAAATTTAGTGTGCTATTTTTGAACCAAAACTATATTTACAGATACGCATTCACATCACATCTATCCAAATATGAATTCCCTACATGATACATTTAAGATATATGGTTATATCTTGTGGTTATATGGATATAAGGTAACTCTGAGCATTGTTTTGTAACTTTGAAAACTTGCAATGCAGATTACATTTCATTTACCCATCAAATATACTGTTAATTAGTCTTAAAGTTTGGAGTTATTTCCTCAAAATGTGATAAAAGATGAAGAAAATATTCAAAGTCATGATTTAATTGTCCTAATATAAAACAATACTACTGTTTTAAAAGTTATGAAAAAAATGGTAGTTATTTGTTTTAATCAAGGATGTGAGAAAGATGTGGTTTCCAGAAAAGTATATCTGAAAGAATCTTGTTTCTATTGAAGAAAAGAGTATGGGTCTGATATGCCCATTATAGTTTACCACGTGCATGAGACTCTTTGATTAGTAACTGGAGAAAGAAACCTAAGTCGTATTCTCAGTATCCATAGTAGCAGTAAATCTGATGCCAAGATTACAGCCTCACACGTTAAATTTGTCACAAAGTATTCTATTTGATATTGATTAGTATTGTCACACTCCACTGCCTTTGCTCATTTATTCCCCAACAGGTAGCTCATGGTGTGAATAAAACACAAATGATTGGTTCCAACCTTGTTGCCCATCGAAGCTGGATTGGATAAAAAAATGTGGTACATATACACAATAGAATATTATGCAGCCATAAAGAAGAGCAAATATATGGACTTTGCAGCAAATTGGATGGATTTGGAGTCTATCATACTCAGTGATTTCAGAAAAAAAAAAAAAAAACTGAGTTCCATATGTTCCCACTCATAAGGTGACCTTGAACAATTATAATGCTATAAGAAAGGGATTGGCAGTAGTGGGAAACTGTCAGGGGAAGTGGGGTGGGACTGGCAGTTGGGGAAAACTGCTAGGGGAGGAAGGGGCATACCTCATCAACAAGGGTACCTACATGTTCAATGTTTGTATACCTAACCCTGAACTGTACCCCACATCTTTATAATAAATAATTAAAGAAAAAAAAACACAAATGAATTTAAATTCTTCAGGGTCAAATTATCACTACCCACCTTTTCAGTGATTCTAGGAAGAACATATAATTTGTGGCAAATACAAATAAACAAAAGATGGATCCAAATAAATGTTTACTTTTATCACTAACAAACTAAGAATAGGCTAAGCTTGCATTGTTTTTATATGTTTTTGTACATCACCTTTAATTATTTTGTATGGAACATTTTTTGGTACATCATGAAATAAGAACCTTGACAGGATAGATTTAACTCTGTTTGGAGGAGGTCATTCTCATCGTATGATAGCACTATTTTGTTCCTACTCCTAAAATAGCTTATCTCTATACTTGTCATTGTACATCCTCTTCCTTATAAAGTACAACCTATGTTACTATGTATGTAAGTAAATAGAGAAACATTTAAGAGCATTATTGAATGTTAATTACACTTACTAAATATTTGCCATGTGTTGAACACTGTGTGAATTATGTTTCTTCTACCTGAGGCTTCTGAAAAAGTAAAAATTGTCCACCAGATCTAGAAAAAACACAGAGAGTACATTTTGAATGCTAATTTCTTTGCTAATTTTAACAAGTTTTACACTTTTATTTTCCTTTCATCATCATGCACTGGTCTATGCCATTTTATTTTAGTTTATTTTTGTCATAACAGGCATAATTCTGTAAGCCATTTTAATCAGTTGAAATAAAATCACACATAAATAAATAAAATTATGATTCTTTTTTATTTCCAGGCAACCCATTTGTATAGAAATTCCAAAGTCATAGAACCTTGAAATGAATTTAGGAAACAAAAAACATTTGCAGTAGAAAATAACTATTACTATAAAACCTTAATTAGCTAGAACCTATAATTAACTGGCATTCATTAAGGACTATTTGTATCCACACAAACGGTATATCCATAAGTAACCATGTGCATTTTGTTTAGGAGAGTGTTCTTGCAAGGTTATTTACTATGAAGAGAAACATGCACAAGAATATAAGCAATTGTAATGACATTCATATGTAATTGAGCACATAGTAAATGTACATAGAGAGACCAGGCAGTTAAACCATTTTGTTATAATGGAATGACATTTGCATTATGCAAAACACCAGATTTATTGTCTGCCAAAAGGGTTCCCTCCCCCGCCACACTTTCTTGTTTTGTCATTTTGTGACAAAATTACAGGATGGCAATGATGCCATGGCAACAAAAAGCTTAAAGGCTTTCTCAGGAAAACAGGGCATATTATTTTGTGATAACAAATATTTATTCCTATTTATGATCAAGTGAGATTGATGTGAAAATTTTTTTTCTAAAAGTGAAAAATATCTGAATTCCATAAAACTATTCAAAATATGTCAAACATTTATTAAATATTTAGTGGTATGTTAAGTGAATACTGTCAAATTTTAACAAAAATTAAATGATAGTTAATTCAACACTTTTTAGAAAGTTTCCTTATCTTTGTTTTTAGTAGGAATAACTGCAAAGTTTATTCACTTCATAACTGAATGTTATTTGTATGACTTTGGAGTCATATAAGCTTCAGTAAATTATTATTTGTAAGATTTTGTTGCTTTATCAGTATCTGATGATATTTAATCCTTTCCCATAAGGTTTTCAAAAATCCTGGCACTTTGCATTTTTCATGATTTAAAAAAAATAGTATATATAACAAATTATTTATACATTTTCATGTGTGATATAACTATATTTTTCAATTTAATTTTTTTTTTTTTTTTTTTTTGAGTCGGAGTCTCACTCTGTTGCCCAGACTGGAGTACAGTGGCCACCACAGCCTCGATCTGCTGGGCTCCGGCGATCCTTCCGCCTCAGCCTTCTAAGTAGCTGGAACTACAGGCGCGCGCTACTACGCCCGGCTAATTTTTTGATTTATTGTAGAGATGAGGTCTCGCTGCCCAGGCAGGTCTCGAACCCGCAGGCTCAGGCAATCCACTCACCTCAGCCTCCCAAAGGCGTGGGATTACAGGCTGAGCCACCGAGCCCAGCTAAATTTAATTTTTTATTTATAACTGACACAATAATTGCATATGTTTATGGGATACAATGTGATCTTTTAATGCATATATATAGTATAATAATCAAATCAGGATAATTACTGTATCCATACCTTAACTATTAATCTTTTTTGTTGACATTAAAATCTCCTCTAGCTATCTTGAAATATACAATGCATTGCTATTGGCTAACTGTCACCACTATGTAATAGACCACTAAAACGTCTTCCTAAGATGTTTTACACATGGAGCAATTTAGAATTCTAGTAGAAATATAGTACACAGAAGAAATATTTGACAATTTTATTTAATTAAAATTACTTTGAAATTGGTATGGATTAATTATGACATAGATCTACTCAAATAAATAAATATTCATATTGAAATAATTTGACAAAAGAAAAGGAACAGAGGAATAAAGAGGAATATACACAAACTCAGAAGAGAGGTAAAAAGTACATTTTATAAAATTTAATGTTATGAATTTAAATTTTCTCAATATAGCATTGACATGATAAAGATATTTGCAAAATGATTCCTTCAGAATAACCATATGTCAAGAATGTTGTAAAAGCATTCATGCATTAGAAAAAAAAATTATATAGAAAAAGTTAAAATACTCTTTTCCTTATGCTTCTTAAAAACTACTGTATTTAACAACTATTTATAAGATTCATATCTTGGTGACAACCATGTAGTAGTCAGAATAACACCCCCACCAAAGGTGTGTACATTCTAATTTTCAGAACCTATGAATATGTTGGTGACATAGGAAAGAAAAGTTAAGGTTAAAGATGGAATTAAGATTGCTAATCAGCTGGCCTTAAAATGGAAATTATTTAATTAACTTAGATTTTGTAGGTGAGCCTGATATAATCACAAAATTTCTAAAAAGTAGAAGAGTTATGCCAAAGAAGAGAAACAGAGAATGTGATGTAAAGATGGAAATGGAGTAAGAACGAGAAATATGGGAAAAACTTGTCTTTTAATTGTTGACTTTGAAGATAATGTGGGCCAGAAGCCAAACAATTCAGGCAGCTTCTAGAAGTTGGGAAAAAAAAAAAAAAGTTACTACCTAAGGGAGACTAAAGTTGCAGATGGAATCAGTAGACATTAAGCTTTTTATTCAATTGTGCTCGGTCTTCACAATGCCCTAATAAAGTATAGGTCAGAGAAACAAAGTAGAAAGATAAGAAAACAACGCAAAGGCCAGAGATAGAGAAGATGCTATGCTTGTTGGCTTTCGCTTTGGAGTGCATTCTGAGGAAAGTCTTGAGACCACAAAAAGTTCCAAGTCCCATGTAAAAAATAATAGAAATAAAATAAGTAATTTAAAATAACATTTGCACAGACACACAGACAAAAAAAGAAAAAAAGATAGTTAATATCAGATGGTTTAAAAAGAGTCGCTGTGGTCTTTAAATACATTTTGGTTCGTGTAGGCTTAATATCATTAAGACATGATGCTGCATGCATTGCGGTTTCTATGAAAACAGGCATGCCACTGATAATTAAAGTAAAATGATGCATAAAAAGAAATAGTATGCAATTAAAATTTTACAACTTTTTTTTGTCCGACCATTAGAAAAGTAAACACCAGACATTTAAGAATAACTGGCTAATTTGAGTTTTAAAAATATATCCTTTGAGAAAATTGTGTAATTTATAAACTGCTATCTGATCACAGTGAGGCGTACAATTTGCTAAAGAACTTTAGCATCACTCAATATTTTGTGTTGCTTTGAGAGAGGTTTTGGTAACGATTCCAACCCATCTCCCTGTATTCTGGTTGTGGAAATTCAACCCCAGTTTCTGCCTCTCATCTTTGATTGTCCATGAGAGAGAGCAGCTGGTTTGTTAGACTGGACAAAAACAAGTCTACAGTAGTTTCCTCTTATGGGGGGATAATATGTTCCAAGATTTCCAGTAGATGCCTGAAACCTCGAATAATACAGAACCTTATATAGTCCATGTTTTTTCCTATACATACATGACTATAATAAAGTTTAATTCATAAGGTAGGCACAATAAGAGATTTACACAATAACTAAAATTAAAATAGAATAAGTATAAAATATAGTATAATGAAATTTATGTGAATTTGGTCTTTCGCTCTCAACATATTTTATTATACTATAATCACACTTCTTCCTGTGATGGTGTGAGATGATGTCTACCCGATGAGATAAAGAGAGGTGAATAACATAAGCACTGTAACTTAGTGTTTGTCTACTATTGACCTTCTGAGTATATGTCAGAAAAAGAGTCATTTGCTTCTGGAACCTGAACCATTAAGACATAGGATGTTAATTGAATATCGGGAACAGCTGTGTTGATGATTAAGGGACAGGGAGTGTATACAGTGTGGATAAAGTTATGACTAACATTCTGGGTAGGACAGAGCAAAACAGTACAAGATTTCATTACACTATTCACAATGGTACACATCTCAAAACTTACAAATTATTTATTTCTAAAATTTTCCATTTAATACTTTTGGATATTGGTGTTCCACCAGTAAGGAGGTAATAGTGTAAATGCTTAAGTTAATATTTAAATGAATACCTTCGCCTGGCTTGGTGGCTCAGCCTGTAAACCCGCGCTTTGGGAGGCCGAGGTGAGTGGATTGCCTGAGCCCGCGGGTTCGAGACCCGCCTGGGCAACTTGATGAGACCTCGTCTCTACAATAAATCAAAAAAATTAGCCGGGCGTGGTAGCGGATGCCTGTAGTTCCAGTTACTTGGAAGGCTGAGGCGGAAGGATCGCCGGAGCCCGGCAGATCAAGGCTGCGGTGGCCGGGAGCGGCCACTGCACTCCAGTCTGGGCCACAGAGTGAGACTCCAACACAATAAATAAATTAAATAAATGCATACATACATACATACATAAATACCTTCATTTGTATGGGATAATTAGACATCATATGTAGGTATAAACAGAAACCCATAGACTTTATTTTTTAAATTTAAGTTTCTGTGTATTTCATTCTCCCCTTCAAAGTCAAATTAGGGGTTACTTCTCTTTTGCCAATATTGTGAAAATTGTGCATTTCATTTTTAGCCTCAGCATACAAAAGTCTCAGTATTAAAACTTGTTTTTTTCTTCAATCTATTCATATGTATTCCTCCCTTCTTTAATACATAGCTGTAAATTCATGTCACAGAGAAAACAATGTAACTTTTATCACAGATCAATTTAATGTAACTCAGCAATACTCTAGTACTAAATTTAAACAGAAATTCTATGTCAACATGTTTTCTCCAGCAATTAAATGGGAATGTGTTTTAGCTATTTTTTTTTTTTTTTTTTTTGAGTTGGAGTCTCACTCTGTCTCCCAGACTGGAGAGCAGTGGCCGCTCCAGGCCACCGCAGCCTCCACCTGCTGGGCTCCGCGATCCTTCCACCTCAGCCTTCCAAGTAGCTGGAATTACAGGCATGCGCTACCATGCCTGGCTGATTTTTTGATTTATTGTAGAGATGAGGTCTCGCTGCCCAGGCGGGTCTCGAACTCTCGGGCTCAGGCAATCCACTCACCTCAGCCTCCCAAGGCGCAGGATTACAGGCTGAGCCACTGAGTCCGACTGTTTAGTTATCTTAATGGATTAAAACTCCTTGATGGTGCAAACATATTTATTCTCTCTTTTAATTTGCAGAACTCATTGGAAATGTTACCTACTTTAATATTTGTTTCAGAATGGTTAGGAATTGGAATTGGCAACTGGATTTGCAGATAGCTAATGAGGGTTGACTGATGATATTATTAATATGTGTATATATATGTGTGTGTGTGTGTGTGTGTGTGTGTATATATATATATATATATATATATATTTTTTTTTTTTTTTTTTTTTTTTTTTTTTTTGAGTTGGAGTCTCACTCTGTCGCCCAGACTGGAGTGCAGTGGCCGCTCCCGGCCACCACGGTCTCCACCTGCTGGGCTACAGCGATCCTTCCGCCTCAAGCCTTCCAAGTAGCCGGAATTACAGGCATGCGCTACCATGCCCGGCTGTTTTTTGATTTATTGTAGAGATGAGGTCTCGCTGCCCAGGCGGGCTCAGGCAATCCACTCACCTCAGCCTCCCAAAGGCGTGGGATTACAGGCTGAGTCACTGAGCCCGGCTTATTAATATATTTTTATGGCTGTTTAAATGGGACTGCTAAATGTTACTCACGTGGAATAAGTTGACCTTAAGGCTCTTTTTATTATTTTATGACTCATGCCATAGATCAAGCTCTTCCAGGAACACAGAAATACATAGGAACCATCAAGAGTTATAAAAACATTCTTATCTTCCAAGTAAACACATTTGAGGATACCACAACTCATTCAATAAGTAATAATAAATAACTGTTAAACCACCTGCTGAAAATCCATGCAATATTTCATGCTTTATTTCTCATTGTTTTGCAGATAAACAGAGTCATTCTTAGTTTCTGCAATTTAGCTTATTCTTGAGTGAAATGGAATAATGAAGGAATATGGTAAATAGGTCTTATAGCTTTAAAATTTCATAAATTAACAACAATAATAATTTCCTATATTATTTAATATTTAGATTAATTTTATCATATAATTTTATTATTGGTAGCAGACTAGGATAAACCAACTTTTTTATGGTCCTACTGAGATTATCTGGTATACTTAATTGATTTGCAATACATAAATTTTTTGTATTTACTTTTTTTTACCCAAAGTTTTCTATCTATATTTATCATCTATTGAAACTGGTAAACATTCTATTTATCAATGACATATTTCTAGATTACGAGTATTTGTCATTTACCTGACAATGCTTTGATAAATTCTTCTTGAGTACCATATATTAGTAAAGTTTATGCAAACTTGCTCCAACCTTTCTGAGATTTACTATTCCAACACAAGATGATTCTTGGTTCAATATGCTAATAATTGTCAAGTTATATGCTTATGTTAAAATATATAACTATTTTTCTATTGTGAATAATGCTACAATAAACATAGATCTAAAAATGTGGTACATATACATGATGGAATATTACACAGCCATAAAGAAGAACAAAATTATGAACTTCACAGCAAATTGGATGGATTTAGAATCTATAATACCCAGTGATTTATCATAGAAACAAAAACTGAGTACCACATATTCTCACTCATACGTAGACCCTGAACATTTGTCATAATACTATAAGAAAGGGAAACTGCCATGAGAGGAAGGTGGGACACATAACATTAATAAGGGTACCTGATCACAAACCAGGTAAAGTGGGGACCAAAGGGAGGCCCAAACTTTACCTGTATGATGATCACATCTTTAAAATAAATAAAAATAAATTAAGCTTTCAAAAAGAGTGCCATCTCTCTGTATAGATTATTTTATTTTATTATTTTCCAGAATCATTTTTGAGCCCATATTTATTTTCTCTTTCTGCTGGTCTCTCTAGTAAGTATCCTGCTATCTCACCCTTGAGTTTAACAACTCCTGTTGCATTCTATCACAGCTTGCATTATTGTGCATGCAGTGCTTCAACCCTGCTCAACCACTAAAAATGACCCTTGGACCTGGAACCCTTCCTTACAAGAGATAAAGTATGTATACAACCTGTGCCTGACTTAGCGCCTTGCATGGGAATATCTTTTTCTGTTTCAGACTAAATGTGTGCTCTTTTCTCTGCTTCCGCATGTTACTAATGGTACTCGGGCACAACTCCAGGATCGTTATTTCAGATTCCACAGTGGAAGATGTCAGGGTCCTTCTATTGCAGCATGAGAGGGGTACATGTATACCAATTTCCATGTGCCAGTTCTGGGGGTGGGAAGAGGAGAGTTACCTGCTAGTCCTAGGAGTCTGATGCACACTATTACTGCTAATTTTGTGCTGTTTCTTCTCTATGTGAGGTAAGTATTGTTCCATACCATGATTGACTGTTGTGAATTATTATTATTCTTTTTTTTTTCTTGGTAACCTCAATGTCAAGATACAGTAAGAAGTGTTTGAATGCTCTTCCTGTGGTTTACATAGTAATGATCTTGTTATCCTCTATGTGGTTGAATTTTCCCCTGATATTTCTAACCATATATGCACAGTGTTCTGCTCTGCAGTGCTATACTTGTAGAAAACACTATGCAACCATGCATATGCTATGTATATATGTGCACTTTTTGCAAATATCAGACACAGTAGCAATAGTAAAGCCTTTACTAAAGTAACAGTAGTAAAGCCTTTAGTCCTTCGACTTTACTACTGTTACTTTAGTAAAGGCTTTCTGATGCTGTTCATCTTACCATATGAATATAATCCAGCCCACGAGCAAAAATTCCAAATTGATAGAATATGTTCTGACTTGGTAATACTGAATTGGAATAAACTGCAGGTTCTTGACACCACAGCAGCATTTTTCCTTAGGATGAGAAATAAGTGACTATCTGCTCAACGGTCGACTGAAATCCACACAAAGCCAGGCCACACTGTCACTCTGTTTGATTAACTTTAGTTAATCCTTCACCCAGAGGTGGGTCCTGACACTTGACTGTTTTACTGTGACAAACAAAACTGATTACCAAATAAAAAGAAGGAAAAGTCTTATATTTTCTAAAAATGTATAATCATTTCTGTATAAGAAGCTTAAAATATCATACTGTATTATTTCTTTCATACAATGATTATTAAAATCAGTATGAACTTTTGTCACTGTTACTCTAAATATGTACATTTTCTACTCTCAAAATGGAAACTACAGATTACAGTCTTAATATATTATTTAAGTAAATATAATTGAATGTTAATGTTAATGTTAATCAAATGTTAAACAATGTAAGACAATATTAACATTAGGCAAGATATATTTTTGTGAAGAAGAAAGCAACAACGGAAACAATTGACAATGTGTAACATCTCATTACAATTAAAACTCATAGAGTTTTCTATTTTTAAATATATTATCTCTTTATATGGGTGTATTTGTGTGTATATAAAACAGAAATTCAAATGTATAAATAATCATGCATATTCAAATACATAAATATATATTTACATCAATTTAAATATATATGCATATGTAGAGAAATAATATAGTTCTTACCAACCATTTTGTCAGATATTGTGTTTATCATGCAGTGTAGTCATTTGGTTATTCACTTTTAACTATACGTTTTATTTTCAAAATTTTTCATAGTGCTCTCCATCAAAAAAGACAAATGCATGTTTTTCAATGACTTAATAATTATCGTTTGGTGAAGTTAAATAACTTTGTTTTCAAAAATTTTGTGGACTAATTTTTCTAACTAATTTATGTTGAATAAATATGTTTTTCAATAAAAAACTAAAATCATAAAAATTCCAAGAAACTGTCCATGGTTCAAAATTTTAAAAGATAGTTGAAAAACAGAAATATATGCAGGGAAACTTATTTTATTGTTCTTTTTTTTTGTACTTCACAGATATTGTGCTTTTTACAAATGGAATGTTTGTGGCAACCCTGCATTGAACAAGCCTCTAAGTGCTGTTTTTCCAACAGCATAGGCATATTTCATGTCTCTGTGGCACATTTTATGAATTCTAGCAATGTTTCAAACTTTTTAATTTGTATTATATTTGCTATGGTGATCTGTAATCAGTGGTTTTTGATGTTATTGTGGTAATTGTTTGGGGCATCAGAAGCCACATTCATTTGTTACTGTGAATTTAATCAATAAATTTTGTGTGCTCTGACCGCTTTATTTACCAGTTATTCCCCTGTTTTTCACCCTCTCCAGAGGCAACCCTGTTTCCTGGGACACAAACAGATTGAAATTGGGTCAATTAATAGTCCTACAATGGCCTCTAAGTATTCCAGTGAAAACATGGAGGTCTCTCACATTAAATTAAAAACCAGAACTGATTAAACTTAATGAGGAAAGAATTTTGAAAACTAAGATAGGTTGAAAGCTAGGTCTCTTTTACTAAAAAATTGTCAATATTGTGGTACAAAGGAAAAGTTTTTTAAGGAATTTAAAATTTACTACTCTAGTAAACACACAAATGACAAGTAAGTGAAACAGCATTATTGTTGCGATGGAGAAGGTTTTAGTGGTCTGGAGACGTTAAATTAGCCACAATATTCCCATAAGCCAAAACCTAATCCAGAACAAGGACCCAACTTTCTTCAGTTGAGAAAGCTGAGAAAGGTGATGAAGCTACAGAAGATACATTTGAAGTAAGCAGATGTTGGTTCACGAGGTTTTAGAAAATAAGTCATTTTCATTATATAAAAATGCAAAGATTAAGCAGTGAATGCTGTTGACGAAACTGCAGCAAGTTATTCAGAAGATCTAGCTAAGATTTTTGTTGAAGGTAGGTAGATACACTAAACAATAGATTTTCAATGTAGATGAAGGAGCATTATATTTAAACAAAACAAATTTCAACTTGAATTTTTATAGCAAGGGTAAAGAAGTCAACATGTGGCTTCAAAGCTCCAAAAACAGACTGAGGCTCCTCCTTGGGTTTAATGCAGCTGTTGACCTTAAGTTAAAACCAATGTTCATGTACCATTACTGAAATCTTAGAGTCCTTAAGAATTGTCTAAATCGAGTCAGCCTGTATTCTATAAAGGAAACAACAAAGCCTAGATGACAGGACATCTGCTTACAGCAGGATTTACTGAATATTTTAAGCCTACAATTGAGATCTACTAATTGCCAAAAAAAAAATTCTTTTAAAAATATTACTACTTTTGACAATTTACTTTGTCACTCAATAATCCAGATAGAGAGATACCAAAATGGAGATATACATAATTTTTCTATCTGCTTCCGCAACATCCTTTCAGAAGCCCAAGGATCAAGGGGTAATTTCAACTGTCAAGTCTTTTTATTAAAAGAAAATTACAAGGCCACAACTGCCACACATAATAATACTTCTGATGAATCTGAGCAAGATATTGAAAAAATTCTAAAAAGAATTTATCATTCTAAATCCAATTAAAAGTATTTGTAATTCGTGGGAGTAGGTCAAAATAACAACACAAGCAATTTTGAAGAAGTTTATCAAACCCTCATGGATGACTTTAGGGAATTCAAGGCTTCAGTTAGAGGAAGTATTTGCAGATGTGGCAGAAACAACAAGAAAACTAGAATTAGAAATGGAGCCAGAAAATATGACTGAATTGCTGCAATCTCATTAAAAGTTGTAAATGGATTATAGAGTTACTCCTTAATAAAAGAGCAAAAAGAGTGGATTATTGAGATGGAATACTACTGGTGAAGATGTTATCATCGTTGTTGAAGTGACAATAAAGAATATAGGATCTGACATAAACTTAGTTGATGAGGCAGCAGTTTGAAGGATACACACACACACACACACACACACACACACGCACGCACACACACTCCATTATGTATAATAATTATATACAAGAGGAGCCCCCCCCCCACAAGAGCTCAGAATTCTCTTTTGCAGGGTGGGCTCCTTGTAGTATAGTTTTCCCATGCTAGATTAATATTCTAGAAACCCATCAGCAACAGGGTACCAGCTAATGTTGTTGTAAGAGACTGCATTGGGCTACAGTTAATTCCTCCCTCCCAAGATTATTTGAACTTGTTTGTCCATTTCATGATGGGTTATTTATACAATATGTGGTCGTTCAATGTACCTGCCCACATTACGCTCAGTGTTCAGCAGTTTTTGCCTCAAAACGGCATGACCTCCATGCCTCACCTTCCCAAATCACCCAATCTCACCCCAAGTGATTTTTGTTGTTTGTTTGTTTGTTTCCCCAGATGAAAAAAGTTCTCAAATGGAAATGTTTAGCCTATGTGGAAGTTGTTAAACAAAAATGACAGAAACACTAAGCACCAAAAGGCATCAAAATAGATACTTAGAAAACCATTTTGAGCAGTGGAAGAAAGCATCTCAGGTATATTGCATCAAATGGAGAGTACTTTGAAGGTGACTGAAGTTTAAACACCTTAGAATAAATACACTTTTTTTAAATAAAGAAATTCCAGTGTTATTGGGGTCCCCCTTGTATCATGTTTTACATATTGTATTATCATATTATTATTATAATTATTATACATATATGCTGCATAATATATCATTATTATAAGAGACATGGAGAATACAGCAAAATTATATACCATAGGACTTCCAGAAGGTACAAACAGAAAAGATTGGGAGAATAATAAAGTGACATTGACCAAGATTTTGCAGAATTTATTAAAAAAATAGACTTAGAATTTCAACAAATTCCTAAAGTAATAAAAAAACATAATTCCAAGACAAACAGAATGCCTTAAAGAAAGCTGTAAAGAGAAGTAATTCGTGTACTGAAAGTAGATGCTTCAACTAAACAATAAATATGAAGTAATGTATCTATGATGCTGGAAGAAAAATCTGCAACAGAAATCATTTTATTCACCTAAACGATGACTCCACACTGGGCTTAAAACAAAACAAAACAAGAACAGTTTTTAGGTAAAATGGAATGATAAAAGGGATAGCTTAAGCAAACATGCCCATAAAAAGAAAAAACGATAAAGTTAATATGTAAGAAAGAAATAAATTGAATCTAGATGAACATTTCCAAGTGCAAATAGCAGCAGTAAGAAAAGATACTGGCAGTTATATAGGCAAAATGAAACAAAAGTGAATGCCTACAACAATGAATGTAATAACATTATAAGTAAAAGCAGATCTAAAATACAAAATTAGATGGCAAGACAGGGGAATGTGAACAGAGTTAAGGCTTTTAAAAATTCTTAGTTTATTTGGGAGAAGGAAAGAGACAAAACTATATGCCTGGGGGAGCCAATATAAGGAAAGAAACTGACTGCTAAAATTCCACATCACAGAATTATCTTTATATACTGTTATAAAAATTAAATGAAAAATTTGATTGTAGCTGCAGTGCCAATTTTGATGAATGGTTTGAAGCATTTATAATGTTAAGATATGCAATATTTAATCTAATATCTAAGAAACTATAAAGCACTCTAAGATGTTTGGTGCCGTGAACAGCAGGCACCGAATCTTCTAAGGTATAAAAATTATACAATCATTGAAAGTGAAACAAATCCCCAGATTTATGCAAATTATTCTGTTATCACATATACATGTAAATATTAATATGCATTTAAATATAAAAAAGAATCTCTTTTGTTTGCTATTTAGAAGCCACATCTAGTATTTGTTTTCCCACTAGAACATGTTCTGTTTCTTCACTTGATATTTTGGTAAGAAGCATAATTTGCTCCTCATTTGATTAATTTGAATATCTTCCTATATTTTAATCTTTTTTCATGAAACATGATTTATGCAAATATATTTTGCTTAATGAAGATAAAATAAGTTCTTCTAAGTGTCTAAAACTGCAATGCCCAACAGTTTTCACAACATTGAATTGTTAATTAGTAAACTTTTGTCCCACATGTATAACAATATTTACCTATCATTTTAAACAAAAGACCTAGGTAGGAAATATCTATTGTAAAATGGCTTAAAAAGTTTAGTATCAAACAGACCTAGAGTTTCCAGTATCTCCAAATGCTTATCCCATTAACATCTGATTTTCCCAGAAGAGAAATAAAACAAGAACAATACTTTGTTCACACTGAAGAAGTATTCAAGACCTCATTTCTACAATAAATTAAAAAAAAAATCAGCCGGGCATGGTAGCACATGCCTGTAATTCCGGCTACTTGGAAGGCTGAGGCAGAAGGATTGCCGGAGCTCAGCAGATCGAGTCTGCGGTGGCCGGAAGCGGCCACTGCACTGCACTCCAGTCCGGACAACAGAGTGAGACTCCAACTCAAAAAAAAAAAAAAAAAAAAAAAAAAAAATTATGTTAAATCTGAAGCATTATCAGCATTTTACTTGCACAAACTACATTTTCCAACACCATATTATATTTTATGATTTCTTGAATATTTTTTGCTGCAAGACATAATTGATACCACTTTTTTGGGGAGGGGAGTTTAATATAAAATAATTAGTATGACAATGTTTTTATGATCTGAAAACTCTATTTCTTCAGACACATTTAAAATTTATACTAATGTGTGTGTGTGTGTGTGTGTGTGTGTGTGTGTGTGTGTGTGTGTGTGTGTGTGTGTATAAATGTTCTGCACATTTCCCCTAAAACATTTAAGGCCAATTTTTTTTTTGTTCATTTGTCTTCAATCTGAATCAAGTTTAATTTGATTGCTTTTATGAATACAAAACATTCTTAAATTTATATTTGTTTAGAGATGTTTTTAAAAATAAATATACCAATCTTTTTTGCTACACAGAATTATATAAAGTATGTTTTATGGTAAATAATTTAAGAAATTGGCTAAGTGTAAGTCATTATATTATGACAAGAAACAACAAAAAGAAAAATTTTGATGTGACTCACTAAGTTAGTATAAATATTTTTGAGTAATAAGATCAATCGGCTATTTGCAAATTTTAGGTCTTTAAAAATATTGAAAGAGTGCACGAGAATCCTGTAAGATTTTTGCCAAAATGAACTTAAATTTAGAAGAAATAAAAAACTTGACTTAATCACTTAAATAAAGAAAATATAATACTCGTGACAAACAGGAAAGGGAAGTCTACCATGTAAACATTGAGAAATAAGTCAAGAGCAAATAATCTTGAGATTTTACAATTCTAGGTTTAAAACCAGTGCTGCCACAGCTGCACTCCATCAATTTACTTTAACTCTTGCAAGAACCAGATTGACTAAAGCTTGAGAGCTTCCAGAAGGCCAGAATGATCATGCTGGGAATGTGAGGCCTCATCTGTATCTTCCAGATTCCTCCTGCCCACAGGCAAAAATACATTTTAGCTCATGCATTTTTGTGCAACAGCCTCAATGTACGGAACAGTCAGCAAAAGGATCATCCCTTTTTCCTAAAAAGGGTCGGAGGTTAAGTAGTTTAGGTTTTGTGGACATTTGTTATCTTTTGCCATACTAAACTATACAGATATAACATAAAAGCAAATATAGAAAATATGTGAATGAATGAGTGTGACTGTGCTCTGTCACTTATTTTATTTATAAACACTAAACATTGAAGCTTTACATTTTCTTTCACTGATTTTTTTTTTTTTTTTTTTGAGTTGGAGTCTCACTCTGTCGCCCAGACTGGAGTGCAGCGGCCGCTCCCGGCCACCGCAGCCTCGACCTGCTGGGCTCCGGCGATCCTTCCGCCTCAGCCTTCCAAGTAGCCGGAACTACAGGCATGCACTACCATGCCCGGCTGACTTTTTTATTTCTTGTAGAGATGAGGTCTCGCTGCCCAGGTGGGTCTCGAACCCGCGGGCTCAGGCAATCCACTCACCTCAGCCTCCCAAAGGCACGGGATTACAGGCTGAGCCACCGAGCCCGGCTGTGATTTGTTTTTAAAAGATTTATACATTTCATTGGCCAGCTGTATAAGAATAACTGAAGAATACAGTAGAGGAAATGCTTTTTTTCTTTAATTTGGAAGGAGATTGAGTTATTCTGACCACAAAATAGAAAATTAAACTGATATATTAGTTTAATTTCCATTTTGTGGTCAGAATATATATATATGGAACTTTTTCAATAAAACATGAGAATATTGAGAAAATTTCAAAATGGACCAATCAGTTCATCTCATGGGCTTGTCTCTAACAGCAACTGCTTAGGTTACAATAGTAGGCACAATGTCATTTTTGTTCTGTCCTTAAATGATTTTGACAACTACATATAACTTAAAACTTTCTAAAGCCATTAATGACTGTTATGCCTACCATTTTTGAAATTCAATTTTAAATTTATTTATAAATTTGCCCGAAATAACTTCTGATTAAAAAAATGGATTTCTGTTTACTATCCATTGCGTAACTTTTATTATATTTATCTTAATTATCCTATATTTAATTTT
Source organism: Cephalopachus bancanus (assembly GCA_027257055.1). NCBI lineage: Eukaryota > Metazoa > Chordata > Mammalia > Primates > Tarsiidae > Cephalopachus > Cephalopachus bancanus. The sequence goes on along the minus strand of JAPVLO010000068.1, from coordinate 6,538,490 downwards.
TAAATATATCTTCTCTCCCAAACATAAATGAGATTAGGCAAATATTTTCCTCATTGGTACTAATTCATGAGAGTTCTCATGGAAATTAAGTTCTTAAATTGTATCTGTTTATTCTGAGCATTAAGTACTGAAGTTTATAGTTAGTCTTCATAAGACAATTCATTCCTATCAACTACCAGTTAGTGTATAGACACAGCTACATAAAAGCTTTCATAAGAATCTGATATATTGCCGGGCTCGGTGGCTCAGCCTGTAATCCCGCGCCTTTGGGAGGCTGAGGTGAGTGGATTGCCTGAGCCCGCGGGTTCGAGACCCGCCTGGGCAGCGAGACCTCATCTCTACAATAAATCAAAAAATCAGCCGGGCGTGGTAGCGCATGCCTGTAATTCCGCTACTCGGAAGGCTGAGGAGGAAGGATCGCTTCCCAACTAAAAAGGTTAGGCTTTCTCATTGGACTTCAGGAGCGTTCCATGAAACTTAAAGTTTTGGGCGACAAAAAGTTGAGACTTCACCATCAACTACAAGATAAAAAAAAAAAAAGAATCTGATATATTTCTCAGCATACTCTTTGCCTTTTTGCCAAAGGCAGTAAGATTTTTGTCTAAAAGTTCTCTGTCTTTATATCTTTTCATGAGCTATACAATATTTAGACTTGTCATACAAGACTCTGAATTTTAGACTTAATGGTGAGATTCGATAGCTAAATAGTATTAGTTAGTTTGTGAATATTAAAAAGAATACAGTTCTCAATTTCACTTGTCTGTTTATATTTTAATTTTCTCCATCTTATTTTGCCATTTAACCATGCGTGAGGTAAATATATATAAGAAAAAATACTGTTTTAATGCATTATCACTGTCCAAACATAACGACTTTACTGAGAAATATAACCCATTTTGATTTTTAATATATTTTAAATGTTACTATCCAAATATAACCAGACATTTATTAGTTCTTGACAAATTATCAATAACTTACATTTATCTGTCTGGTAAAATATTTATAACATAAAATATTTTTATATTTTACAAAATAACTGTTTCTCAACTTTCCACTTTGCTTTAATTACTCCTTTGAGTATAAGAGCTTTCAAAGAACACATGTCTTAAAGTAAAGCAGATCAAAGGGTAATGGAACCACAAAGGCAGTTGAGATTAAGCTATATTACTATTACAGTTTCAATTGCACACATACCTTAAAAATGTAATGCAATGAAATTGAACGAAGACCAGTAGTTGAATACTCTAATCATAGCATTATGTTAAATTTTGTTCTTTGTGTCTTCCTCCAAAACAAACCCCATATCTACAAATCCTCTTTTATTTTCCATCTTGACATCCAGCATTATCATATGCCCACCATGTTCCCTCAACATAAGCAATTTTTCTTTTTCCATTTCTTCTTTCTACTTAATATACATTCTTATTTTTCTTATTTAGTTCCATCCACTATATGACACCCTACCTACATTCACATATGTTTACATGTTTAGGTATTGTCCAAGCCACACTAAATCTGAAAAAATTACACTATAACTTGCAATTCTTTACCCATAACCATACAATACCAAGAACTATCCTAGATCTCTCAGAGCAAGATACTGGTCAGGGAAAAAAAATCCTAAAAACCTTTAAAGTAAAGGATTTGGGGGATAGAAGAATTAGAACACATAATTTTTAAGAAATTAGGCCTGCTATAGGAGTGAAAAAGTGACCAAAGGACAGACATTTGTTAAGTCGGTAGGACTAAGTCCCAAGAGGACAGGTAATAATTAAAGGTTATATAAAAATAATTAGAATAAACAGCACTTAGGGTGTGTGTGTGTTTGTGTGTGTGATGATGTGATGAGAATTTAGCTTCAGAGTATATATTTAAGATGGAAAAAACACAGATCAGAAATTCCAGCACTAATATAGTTTTTTTCCATAAAATATATGTATTAAATAACATATTCTTCAGGTTAATTTATAATAACTGTAAGTAAATATGCGACTGTTCAGAATGCCTTAACTTTTTATATGTTTTGAAACTGATTCAAGATGTAGCTGACGGTATTAGTAAATGTCCTTCATTTGTTAAACTTACACAGAAACTTTCACATAAGGTATTTTTCGTTTCTTCTTTAGGTTCTACGTGAGAAACCTGAATTGCTGTAATATGCTAATATATATTACATAAAAATACTCAAAAAAGTTGTTCTTTTATATGGTCTGCAAACATTTTATCAACAAAACTTATGCTGGATTTTAGTTTTTGGAAATATTGTTTGAATATAGGCACTTAAGTAAATAAACACAAAATACAAAAATATATAATAAGAAGAAAGATAAATAATTGAGAGGGAAAGAAAAGAGAAAAAATAATCAGGACCTTGGAATCACAAGAGCAATGAAGACAATTTATCTCAGAACTGAAAAAAAGGATTGGAATTGACATTTGGAAGGGTACCAACATAAAAGCAAAGACTAGGCATAGCAAGAGAATGAGGTTGGAATGAGAATGAGGTTTTTGTGCCAGAAGGAAAGCAGATATTAGGTTCTGAGCCAGATTGGGCTGTGAGGGTGGTGGTATCCTTTACAGGATTGAGTTATGACTGGAAAGGGGAACAGAATGTGCCTGGCCAGGAGCAGACGCATTGGAATAAAACCGTAGCACATGAGCAAGAGGAATGTGTTCAGAACTGTCGGAGGTTGTGGTTATTTAATCATAACTTTGTTCCTTCTGGTGCCAGAAGACTGATGGAACTCGCTCCCACAGAGGTCAAACAAATGGTTTTCTCAACTCGGTTAGTCAATTATCCACCCTGTGAATAAAAGGTCAGGATGCTGACTAACTACAGTTTAAGACAAATGAGATGCATTAAATGTGCAATTGTGCGCAAGGTGCCTATGACCGAAACATTTTAGGAATTTTAGATACTGCTCTGCTAAGATCAGACTAACTTAATGGCCAGTGTTAAAAATCTCATTTTATAGCTTTATAATATAGCCTTGTTAGCAGCTATATAAGCTATTAAATTATAAACACTTTATAAGGAAAATATAGGTCATTAATTTTCATATAATAATAGAAATTGTCGCTAGCTTTTTGAGCCAGAAAGGTGTGAAATAAAATTCCAGGTCTGTTATTTACTATTTGAATTTAAAAGTTAATGTCTCAGAACCTCAATGCTCCACAACAAATATTTGATTATAATATAAATATATTTTATTATAATATATATCCATTACATACAGGGATATATTCCAATCTTCCCATGCAAGGAATAAATATTATGATCAAATACACACACACACACACACACACACACACACACACACACACACACACACACACGGGGTGGCCCCAAAATACAGAATTTGTTTGTAAAAAATTGAATATTTATTCTTACATGTTTAAACTTCAGTCACCATCCAAATACTCTCCGTTTGATACAATACACCTATCAGGATGCTTTTTCCACTTCTTAAAACAGTTTTTGAACTCATCAATTTTGATGGCTTTTGGTGCTTCTGCCATCTTTGGTTTCCCCTCTTCCACGTCGTAAAATGTTTCTCTTTGAGGACTTTTAACTGTGGAAACCAAAAAAAGTCATTTAGGGTGAGATTGGATGAACAAGGGGGGGTTCATACTGTTTTTTGGTTAAAAAATGCTGAAAACTTAGTACAGTGTGGGTAGGTGTGTTCGTAAATCATCTGTCATGACATGGGCAAATTCGTTGAAAGAATCTCCAAAAAAATTAACTGAAGCCTCTCACAGCCTCTCACAATGCCACAACGCTAGCCTCTCACAAGGCACATCAGGTACACTGATGCCAATGGGTTCCTTGAACACTTAAGATAATTGCTGTGTTGCTTGAGGTGTGTGTGTGTGTGTGTGTGTGTGTGTGTGTGTGTGTGTGTGTGTGTGTGTGTGCGGCGCGTGTATCTTCCTTAGCCCCTAGCTCAAGAAACTCACAATGTAACGAGACAGAATGACAAAATGTTTAGCAAGCCCAGAGGAAAGTAGGTAATCAGGACTAGAAGAGAGTAAGAACAGAACAAGCACATGATCTGCTTCACTGACTCTAATTACTATTTATTTCATTTTTATTTATTTTATTTCATTTTTTTTCACTTTATTTTATTTTTTGAGTTAAGTTCTGTCACCCAGGTTGGTGTACAATGTCACAATCATGGCTCACCACAGCCTCAACCTCTTGTGCTCAGGTGATTCTTCTGCCTCAGGATCCTGAGGAACTGGGACTGCAGGTACGTGCCATCACGTCCAGATATTTTTATTTTTATTTTTATTTTTTTGTAGAGACAGGCCTTACTATGTTGCCTAGACTGGTCTCAGACTCCTCCACTCAAGTGACCTTCCTGTCTCAGCCTCCCAAAGTAGTGGGATTACTAGTGTGAGCCACCACTCCTGGCCTTCTAATTAATATTTTCAATATATCACAAAATACCCTATCCATGTATGTTTCAAATAGTGCCCAGAAAATAGTTACTGGTTTAGCTTCTACCCATCTACTAATAAGACATCGATGATGATCTTCATATATTCATTCCACTTGATAATTATTGAATAAATTGATACCGTGTGCCAAACACTGTTACAAACGTTGGTGATACCTCAGTGAGCAATGTCAACAGTATACAAGCATTAAGAAACAGTAATTCATCTTGCTGTCAAATAGTTGAATATTTTGCCAGGCAAGTCCATTTTCTCCTTCCCTTAACTCTAAACCATAGTCAACTCTTTTTTACCATGCACTGAGATAGTGGTAGTTGAGACACGAGAGAGGCTGAACCATAAGGACATTACGCTCACATACCAATGGACTTCTCATCAAGTTCAGCAAACGAGAAGAGTTTAATGATATTCTAAATGCTGTTGATTAATGCATATATATTTCTATGGAAATATTTTTTTCTTTTCCAAGTCTATTTTTTGCAACTTGCCCATCCAAACAGATACTTCAAATTCAAAATATAGCAAACTGAACTTTCTTTCCAAGTGTGCTTTTTCTACTTTGTTTTACTATTCGGTAAAATCCCAAACCTTTAATACATGTGTATTTGATTCTTTGACTATTCCCATGAACCTGTTAATAAAGCTATACAGTATTTTTAATATCTAATTTTTTTTTACTAACAGTTTCTTAAAGATGTCACACTTACTGTCTTTGGATAGACACGTCATTTCGTCCCTGGAATATTGCTTTAGCACTCTGTGCCTAAATGTGGTCTCCAAAATACTAAATGTTTCTAATAAAACTCATGCATTTCAACTGTAAAAATCTTCAGCAACTTCACAATATTCTAGGATACGGTCTAAATGTCTTTCTTTTATACATAAAATTGTTTAATTTTCCTGCCTTGAAAATGAACACGTCATGCTCTGTCATCATATACAGATACCCATTCTTTTTTTTTTTTTTGAGTTGGAGTCTCACTCTGTCGCTCAGTCTGGAGTGCAGTGGCTGCTCCCGGCCACCACAGCCTCGACCTGCTGGGCTCCAGCGATCCTTCCACCTCAGCCTTCCAAGTAGCTGGAATTACAGGCATACGCTACCACCCCCGGCTGAATTTTTTTTTTTTTTTTTATTGTAGAGATGAGGTCTCGCTGCCCAGGCGGGTCTTGAACCTGGGGGCTCGAGCAATCCACTCACCTCAGCCTCTCAGGCTGAGCCACCGAGCCCGGCGTCGGATACCCATTCTTAACACACACACACACACACACACACACACACACACACACACACACACACACTCCTTATATTTTACCATAGTAATAATAATTATATTTGACTTTATGCATACACAACAGTGTTTTCATCTACCTGTTATTTTTATCACCCTTTCTCTTTTGTATGTAATGTTTTTTTAACCCATTCCCCTCAAACAACTATAAAAATAATTGGCCCAAGATCTGCATTTTATGAAACTGTTCTATGTCTCAGAGATATTTTCTAAATTCTTAATGTCCTCAAATGAATCCAGATATCTATAATTATATCTCTATCAGTTCCTGAAACATTATTGTTTTATTTTTCTATCTTCAATTTAAATCATAAGCCTCTTGAATAAAAGCACGATAATTCCTCCAGTAACCTGGCTGCTAAACCATAGATTCATTATCTTAGAAAATCAGACGTTCCATTCTGAAAGTGAAAAGTTTGATGGAATATAAAAATAGATAAGCAAGAGCAGTTATTAGAGTTTGCTTGTTTGTTCTTACAAGTTTGCCAGAGGAAGGGGGGCTGACATTCCAGCCGCACCAGCATCCAGAATAGCCGCATCAGCAGAAGTTCATGGAGATAACCTGAGGTACAATGGGTACTACCTACTATTCTGCAAACCTTTACAGTTGTTTCAGTTCATTTCCAAAATATTTTCTATTTCATTAGTCTTCAAATGCTTTTACTTACTTTTTTATATATTCACTCCATGTATTTTACTAATTCATTTAGCTAGAGGGTGTTTTACCTAGAAAAAAAAGGAAATAGACAGAAATTATTTTGTTTTTAGCACCAAAAATATACTCAATATTATTGAAGTTTAACTGATATTTGTGGACTGTGAAAAAGAAGGAATAAATTGTATGCTTTGAAAAATGAAAAAGGTAAGAAATGTTAACATTTATCGAATGTTCAACTTGTGTGCAACATTAATTGCAGAAATGAACATGTTTACTTGTAACTCCTGCGGAGAAAATTGAACCACAGAAAAGTTAGATTCTCAAAGTCACACTAGCAAGATATGCAGCTGGAATTTGTACTTAAAAATTTGTCTCCAGAATCTACACCCATTCTATTATCCTATCCTGGTTCTTCTGGCAGGATAAGAGTATGTTTATTGTTTGTGCTTGTTTGTTGATATCATTGTCAGTTTAAATAAAAATAAATGAGTCCCTGAAGTTATAGTATTGGAGTATATTTTTTTCAACAGTCTTTTGCCCAAACCAAAAGAAAATATTTAAAAATACAGATTTATCCAAATTCATCAAAGAAGTAAAAAATAATTTTGATAATTTTCCAGCAGCTTGGTTTGCTTGCTAATCAGCATGACCTGTAAATAAATTAATTGATATTAGCATAACATCTAATTGAATAATATACCTCTTTAAGTGTAAAATTTTAGACTCAATAAATCCCAGGTAAATGAGTATTGTACTTTGTAAATTTTATGTGATATAGTAGAAAAGTATAAAATTTAAGCATATTTTATCTAAATGAATACTTTATATATATATATATATATATATATATCATATGTTTACACAACCGTATCACCGTAAATGACGCTACATTTTATTTCAACATAAATTAGATTTTAAAATTTTGTGTCTTTATACAGGCAAAGTCTAAGTCAAAACAAGAATTAGCATGGCTTGGTAGAAGCAGAATACCAATGAAGAGCTATCTTTTGAATTTCTTTCTAAATGCTCTTATATTAAGTCTTTGTCAGAACTGGAAGGAACAGAGAGTTTCAGAGACTTGGACCCATGACAAAGACTTTTGAATTTTCATCATTTATTTCAGTTAACTACAAAATGTCAGAAATCAAAAATTTTCTCAGATTCTAACTCTTCACCCCAATTATGGCTTTAAGTATAAAGTGTGCAAATTTTAAATACAGAACTGAAAGTAAAAAGAAGTTGGTCAATTTCCAAAAAACTTGCCATCAATTGTATATATTAGAGAGAGCATTATCTCCTAAATATTGTTGTTCTACAATAACGCTTTCTTGATTTATCAAAAAGAAGCTACAAAAATTGTAATTTTGAAAACTAAAAGCCCAATACTTATTCTAGATATTGTTGCATATATATTTACAAGTATGCAATGTTCATTCACTTATTCACGTCAATTTTTTCATTACAAAAAATTAAGAAGAAGTACTATATCTTGAAGTCTGTGACCTATAAATAACTCAACAATCATACATATGGATATAATGTATGCATATATTACTTAAAACTTATACAGTATTGATTGTCAGTGGTCTACACTAAAGTCATAGGACAACCACTGACATAAATAATTTCCCAAATTAACCATTAAAATATTTATTGGGTACTTGACATGTGTGTTAGGTGCCAATACTTTTAAAATGTTTTTATCTTGGCTCATAGGAAGAGGTGGCATTCAATTCAGTAGGTTTCATTTCATTTTCTAAACCCTACTAGGAGAACAGAAAAGTGGAAAGAAATGAGGTATTGCATGGTAAATACACACACACACACACACACACACACACACACACACACACACACACACACACACAATAAGAGCAGCAATGAAATTAATGTTGAACTAATTAACAATTTGTATCATACAAAGAAATAATTTTTTATCATAATTATTAAGTTGTTTGAATTGCCTAATATTCTATATTTTTTAAATCATACTTTCCCACAAAATAGTTTTCTTCTTGTACACATTTTTCTTTTTTTTTTTTTTTGAGTTGGAGTCTCACTCTGTCGCCCAGACTGGAGTGCAGTGGCCGCTTCCGGCCACCGCAGCCTCGACCTGCTGGGCTCCGGCGATCCTTCAGCCTCAGCCTTCCGAGTAGCCGGAATTACAGACATGCGCTACCACGCCCGGCTGATTTTTTTATTTATTGTAGAGATGAGGTCTCGCTGCCCAGGCGGGCCTCGAACCCGCGGGCTCAGGCAATCCACTCACCTCAGCCTCCCAAAGGCGCGGGATGACAGGCTGAGCCACCGAGCCCGGCTCACGTTTTTCTTATAGTCCATTTTCTTTGGATTCCTGTTTTGATTTGTTCCTTTGATTTTGAGGCCTGCTGCTGAGTTTGCACTCTGAGATTTCAATTCCTTACCCTCCTGAGTTTGATCATCTATTTTCGTGTTTCCCACTTCTTTGATTAAAAAAATAAATTCTTGGAGCTTTAAGAAGTTCTTCCCAGAGGAATAACAAAATGGTGTTCATGCAAATTCCTGCATATTCAGAAATATATATTTATGTTACTCTATACTTGATTTATATTCCAGTAGACTTTAGAGGAAAAAGAATCCCAAAAATCATTTTTAAAAATACATAAAATACCAGCTGGAAAAGCCACATAACGTATCAAGTAAAAAATATAAGAAGTAAATCCAAATTGGGACTTGATATAGTGAATATTTTAAGCCTCAATATAAAGTTCTGAAGACTTCTAGACATAAAATAACAATTTGTTAAAAATTAAGAATAGGCCTTTTTAAGAGCAGTACTGGTTAAGTAAAATCAGTGGGCTACTATTTACCAAAATTTGAAGGTAAATAATTTATTACTTTACATGAAATAGTCACAATAACATCAACATATATTTGATCATAAAAGAACCTCAGTTTAATACAAAATTAACATCACATACTGTATTATCTATCTAGAATAAAATAAAATTAAAAGTCACTAGAAGATGGGAATATTAAAAAATATATTCTTTTGGAAAATAGTAGTAAATGTCTCACAAACTAAAGAAAAAAGAAATTATGGCTTACTTAGATCTAAATTAATGCAATATGTTGGAAACAAACAAATGAGAAGTTTTAATTTGGAAGACATTTTTCAGAAACGAGGATGTTTGAAAACTTTGATCTCAGTTTCTAATTTTAAAAGTTAGAAAACATTAACAGAATATATTTCTAAAAGTAAAAAAATTAAAAAAGTTATCCGCCAATGAGATAAATAAAAACTAAATAATTATATTTGTAAATTAATATAAATACAAATATGGGTAAATTAACTATCCTAAACCAAATGTGTATAAATCTTGTCAAATGAAAAACAATTAATCAAATATGGGTAAATTACAAATTGTAAATGGATCATCAAATATTATTTTCACATATATTTTTCTTTTAAATCAATTTTTTTTTTTTTTTTACTTTTCCCATGAGAAAATTTCATTTTTGGGGGAATATTCCAGAAGGAACACAAAATTTCTCTTATACCATGATCAGCATACTGTAAATCTTGCAAAATATTTTGCACTTTGTTAAGCCAACAAAATTAATATCAATGTGAAAAGCATTGGTCTTATTTCAAAGATTTAGATATTACAGTTAAATTTTTTATCTCTCTCTGTTGCGTGTGCGTACTAACCAAAACAACAAAAAATATCAGACAAATGGGACTTGGTAAAACTCTATTTGTAACTGGTTCCACACTTGGTTCAAATCTAAATGAAAAATTGTCTTGTTCTTTTTCAGTTTTCTAAATCAATTAATCAAATAGTGTCATTAGTAAAATTAATGTCAAAATTACTGTGAATTTCTTTGTTATGCATCAAATAATTTTTTGTGGATGTTCCTCTTACTGTATTTTTTCACTTGAGAAAAATAAGCACTGACGTTTTGCCAGAATTTCTACATATAATTTAGTAAACATTGAAATAATTATTTGCCAGAAATTATTTCACCCACTTATCAGAATGTTGTCTATATTAAATTGTGTTAAATACTTCACAAGCTACTTTCTGTTATTGCCAAGTAAAAAAAAAAGATAAAATTCAACTTAACTTGAAAATAAATTTCTAGAACAGGAGAAAATAAATTTCATTCCAGATTAAAAACATATATGCTAGAAATGGCTTTGTTATAGTGTAATGTAAGCATATTTAGATATTTTAGCCATTAATTCCCAGATTTGACTTGTTAAATCTCTAGGGAAAAAAGCTCTATATATTTTAGACTATATTATAGATTATATACATATATGTTTGTGTGTGTATATATATATACATATATACATACAAACATGTAGATACACATACATATAGTATTAATAAGTAATGTTTTCAGGATAAATCTAGCAAAAATCAATGCATGGATTAATGACACTGTCCTAGTATTCATCTATGTTATCGCTGGTTCTTCATTACTTAGAGCAAAATCTGAATTCACATGTGATTCTATTTGGCAATCAAAAATCTGTCTCAAAAATGATGTTTTAGCCGTTGCAATCCCATTTTCACAGGCATTAAGATATATCGTTTTTCCAACATTCTTAATTTTCAAAACATAATGAGAATCAGGCTGACTTTCTCTTAGTTGAATGCTTTTTTATTAAAAAAAAAATCCTACCCATAATTTTGAAATTCTTCATTCTCTTTAACTTAGTGTCAAATGTCAGCTAATAAAGCCTCCTGTGCCTCACGATCATGGATCGCATGGATCATGTGAGACACGTTGGAGGAGTATACAAGCACCCACTCTTGACAAATCAGGACCAGTTCTCAAGGTCTGACTCTTAAGATGTTGCTATGATTTACTTATTTCCAAATGTCTTCATTTTGCATGTAGTCTCTACTTAGCTTAGAAAACAATTCTATTTTCTTTTGATAGATTTATTATTTTCAAATCTTTCTTCAAGAAATAATGTACACTTCAAAGCAAGAAGGCTTTATGGTGTCACATGTATTTCTTCCCATCTAAAATTTTCTAAAATGGAAATACTGATAGTTATCTGCCATCAGTTACCATCTGTTTCTCTGAGTCATTGCAGTCTGGTTATCAATATAGACTTTGAGAAGTAAAAAATTGAGGCCTAAACTTGGCTACACAATAAACTGTGCCAGTTCTATAACTTCTATATGTCTCATTCTATTCATTTGTTTTTAGAACGTAATTACAAAATTCTATTGTAGCTGTTTGAGCATTATATTTATTTAAATGGTAATTATAAAATACACGTTCACCTACTGATAATAGTTTTGTAAAGCCATATCTATAAATGTTAACATCATTCAATTATTTGTATATTTTATGCAGCACAAAATTCTGCTGCATTACATCTTTGATAACACAATGTATCATTTGACTACATGTGTACAGTGATTAACATGACATCAGACCGGAGATAGGTACTGAATTTTTACTTAATATATAATATGCCCCATGGTGTGCTTTGACTTAAAAAATGCCTGTAATTGAACCAAATATAAACAAAATTGTATATGCTTGCATATTAAAATATTAAGGACAATAAACTCTAGGGGAATATTTTGCTATAGAAAATCAATTTAGTTATAAACATGAATGAGAAGACTTGATATACCTAGCACAATATATTTTTCAAATTAGCACTGTACATTTTAAAATAATACAATGATTTAAAATGACATACTGATATGTCATTAAAACTATTTGAGAGTACATTGATGATACATTTTTAAAATCTGAGTTTCATAGAATGAGTTAAAATGCACCTTTTCATTTCCCTTAACACCACTGAAATATTAAATTTTCAAAGTTTTTTATGAGTCATTTTTTACTTAAAGTCATCTGGAATGCTTTTATTTTCATCAATTTTATTTTGCTATGGCATAACACCCTGTGCCTGCTGGTGCTGTTTCTATAAGATCATCATTTTTTTCCTATGGGTTTTGCAGTATTTGCTTTTTCTTACTGCTATAACAAAATTGTCTAAAATGTATATATTATATATATTCATATTATTTTCTTTAAGTTCAATAGATTTAACGTTTTATTGTTCAAGTAATATCACACTGTTATTTTGAACTACTTTAGATTTTGTTACTTTTAAGTTAAAATTCATGTTATTAACTTATTTGAAGACACAGAAAATTATAGTACCTTTTATTTTGATTCCCTACATAGTTTATGTTGGATTTCTATAATATATTTATATTTGGATTTACAATAAGTTATGGTTGATAAAAAAATTACAATAATATAATTTGTCAAATCACTTCAATACTATAACATGAATAGCCAAATTTTATGAAACATCTATTACAATATCTTTTATTTTTACATCACACTAATACTGAATATACTTAAATTACATATAACATATATTACATATATATATTTATATTATACAGAAAAAGGTATTCCTATTAGTGCCAAACAACTTGCCTACTTCAATTTCTGTGATCTGTTTTTGTACCTTACAAAGTCATATAAAATTATTTTTCAAATATGGCAAAAGCTCTCATAAAGTAGAAGAATTGTCATAGTTCAAGTTTAATGGCTAGGAAAGTCCATGGCCCATGTAATGGGAAAAAACTACATTCACATGGAGTGTTCCCAAAATTAAAAGCTGTTTTTTCAGTTTTTATACTGCCCTTCCACCAAACATAACCTTCAGTAGTATTGTTAAAGAGAAGAGAGATTCTATTAGTTCATACATCTAATAAGTAAGTCTGAACCAATTTTACATTGGTTTATAGCATATATTTTCTACAGATAAATAATAGAGTTATGAGATCTATTTTCCATATGTTATAGTGCCAACACTGGCAAATAAGTTATATATTTATTAATAAATACTATTATTTTAAAGATTACTCTTGAATTAATACTGTAGTAAGCAAATTGTTAACATTTTTCTTTAAATCTGTATTGAAGACATTGAATTCACTGTGATTGCTGACCAAAATGATCATGTTGAATTAATATTCATTTTACTTTGTATTTCTTGTCCATTTACTCATTTAATAGATATTTATATAACTTATAAACATTCAAGTTCACACTAATATCTTAGAAATTGTGTTTACATGCAAATAGCTTAAGAATAAGATGCTGATTTCTTTTTAAGGTTGTATAATATTCTAAAATACTAATGATTAGCTAACATTTAAATATTTTCACATTAATTATTTATCTACAAACATGGGATATCTAATTTGACTACAAAAATTATTTATTACGGTTGAAACAATAAAATGCCCTCTACATTTTGAAACAAATATATACATTTAAATCTCTTTGAATAATCCTTAGTTTATGGTAACTTCGTTTTAGAAGAAAATACACAATCAGTAGATTCTCTCTTCTACAAATTTCAACATTCATTTTTAGCTAATTCTAAAGCTGTCATTATCCGTTGATATATGTCCATCTTTCCAGTGTTACATCCTCTAAATTTGGACCTTAATGTGTTTTAAATAATTAAATAGGTGTAATTCAACCTTCCATAATCTTCTGTATTCCTTGGTAATTTAATTTGACATTCCTTGATTAAGATTAATGCCATCTACTCTTACATAAACATGTATGTAGAATTAGACAGCAAAAGGTAGGAGCCCTAATTTTTGTCATGAGAGTCTACCATCAAGCAAATAGTACATATGACTTGAAGTATAGTCAATGATTATACCAGTCATGATTTACTTTTTAGAATGAACTTTGACTATAATCATCATCTTCTCAGAATTTTATTGACAGTAACACAATATCATCAATTTTCTACTCATTACACTTTGTCCTAAATAATTCTTTATAATTTGTATATTATTTCTCATTTAAGACATTCTTTGGGATGATCTATAATTTGTATGGTCATAATAATTAATAACAACGAATTCAGTATAATATGAATGCTTAATACATGTTTGATTAATGAAAAAATTTGAAAAGCCAAATTAATTACTTTGACAGTCAACATCTTTTAAGACTGATGTTAGGATTATAATATTTTAAAAATCACCCATTAATTGACCCAATTACCATTTAAAGTAAAGGTAGTAAAGACAGAAATAAAAGTAAAATTTACAGTTATTATGGATTGAATTTTGTGTCCCCGCAAATTCATATGTTGAAGCCCTAAATTCTAGTGCATAGGCATGTGACTGTGTTTAGAGATAAAGCCTTAATTAAGTTTAAACTTAAGTTAATTAAGTTTGAATTAGGTCATAGAGTGAAGCCTTAGTCCAATATTACTGGAGTCCTGGTATAAAGAGGATGAGACACCAGGGATGCACTTGCACAGAGTAAAGGCTATGTGAGGAAGTCATAAGAAGATAGCCATCTACAAGCCAAGGAGAGAGGCTTCCGAGAAGCCAAATCTGCTCAGATCTTGATCCTGACCTTTCAGCCTCCAGATCTGTGAGCAAATAAATTCCTTAAGTCACCCATCCCTTGGTGCTTAAGTCACCCAATTTGTGGTATTTGTGTAACAGCCCAGACATAGGACAACTACTGAAGCACAATATCTCCTATTCAGTTTGACTCATGTGAACAGGTATGTTATTTCTAGAGTTGAAATATGAGAAAGTTTATGTTGTCTAATTACTATCACATCGTGTCATTCTAAAATGGCACAACAAACATTTTCTAGTTTCATATTAGAATTACTACCGAGCCGGGCTCGGTGGCTCACCCTGTAATCCCGCGCCTTTGGGAGGCTGGGGTGAGTGGATTGCCTGAGCCCGAGGGTTCGAGACCCGCCTTTGCAGCGAGACCTCATCTCTACAATAAATCAAAAAATCAGCTGGGTGTTGGTAGTGCATGCCTGTAATTCCGGCTACTCGGAAGGCTGAGGCAGAAGGATCGCCGGAACCCAGCAGGTGGAGGCTGCGGTGGCCGGAAGCGGCTACTGCACTCCAGTCTGGATGACAGAGTGAGACTCCAACTCAAAAAAAAAAAAAAAAAAAAGAATTACTACCATGGTTTTTAATTAATGCAAGTGTAAAATGAAAAAAATAATAAACTCACTTTAAGTTGGGGCTTAAAAGATTACAAAATATGAGCAGTTTTAAAATAAAAACTAAATCAGGTACCATCTTAAACATGACAGGAAATATCTCATAATATCAGCAAGAATAAAACATATTTGACGCAGTAACTTCAATCATTAAAATCAAAAGACTTTGGCAGTTCAAGCTTAGGTATATCTTAGTAAAATATATATTCTTTTAAGAAATCAGACCCTGTTTTTTCTTTTGGTACATAGTTAATTTGTGAATTACTTTCAGGTCATCTAACATCGATTTAAATGTAGTTCTAGGTTTCATTCTGTTCTATCTTCTTGTGAATATCTGAGAAGTTTTATGTACTAAAATATCTGTATTTAAGATGTGCTGATAGATTATTAGTTTCCATTTCAGAGTTTTGTGTTTCAAGAAGTTGTGCTAGCAAAGCATTATAGTAAGTGATCTAGTGAAGAGGTAAGTGGATTAATAACAATCAGAACTGATATCTAGCTCTACATTTTTCACATTATAGCTTTATAATTTGGGGCAGTCATTTATTATATTTGAGGTCATTTATTCATCTAGAAAGTACTCTGTTCCCCAAACCACTTAATTGCATTAGATATACTGGACAGAGTATAATAGTCTATTTTTAAAATAGATAAAATTAAATTGATAGTTATTAAAATATTTTGAATGTTTTTAAAATTATTATTAATTATTTAAATTTAGTGCTAATTTTCCTATTACTTTTGCCATGTTTATTTTAACTGTTCCAAGATTATAAATTCTTTATCTGCTTCATATACTCTAAATGATAAGCTTAGCTGTTCAGAACACAGCTACCAAGGTAAAATGAGAGCATCATAATTAGTTCTATATCAGTAGATCTTTTCTGCACTCCAGCCTGGTTGACAGAGTGAGATCCTGTCTCCAAAAAAAAAATCTCTTAATCAGAATGACAAGGGTCATTGCAGCAGAAACTTTTCATGAGACTCTACAATGGCTGAAGCTATGACAACGACCTTTTTTTTCCTATTTATTGTGAGATATCAATGTTTGCAAAGAACAAGTAGCACATCTTTATTTTTAAAGTGTGGCACTACATAACCAACCCAGGACCTGCAAAGAGGAATGCCGAAGACTGGTTTTGTGAACCTTATTGAGATGATAGAATGAAGAAACAAAATATTTGAGCAAGATCATTCTTAAAGATTGTCACTATCCTCTATATCTCCTCTGTCACTATCCTCTATATATCTTCTTTCCCCACCTTACTTACTGTCAACCAAATGAGAAAACTTTCAGGGAAACATTGGAGAGTTTATGTGAGCCCTGCAGTTTTAGCAGGTGTGACCTTAATGTCTACAGGCAATTGGCTGACTGAAGTGACTCGTAAAGGCTTAGTGGGTAAAATTGAAAGTGCACTTTTACCTCTGGCTCGGCAAAAATGACAACTGTACAAAATAATATAATTATTTATATATTCTTGGATCTTATTCAAGCATCAGACAAGTGTGGATTTCTTATCCCCAACAGAAGTGAACCACTGGGGATACAGAAGTTGAATGAGCATTCGTAAGCTCTCAGCTCTTTAAGAGACTTTGCCCATATCAAGTTAAGTTGGGAGAGTATAATAAGATACATTTGAGAAAACCACAAAAGTCTTCTATGGCAGTAAGAATAATTGAAATTGCAACTCAGAAGGAATCATCACATGTGTCTGTGCACAAAGATATTTCTACACCTACCTCTCTGTTATTTTGTTCCATTTCTAGAGAGGTGAGAGTCAGCCTCATAAAGGCAGAGAAGTACATGAAGTTGGGAAAAAAACAAAAACAAAAATAAAATCTCTATTCTCTTCTAGTTTCTTTTCTACTAGACCACACTTCCGTGCAGGCTTTTTAGTTTAAGATAAGTGGGAAAAAGCTTTTTATTGGATATAATTCTGGCACTGGAGTGGTAATTGTAATTGCTTAAATGAGACTGTGATTGGGGCTCAAATTCCTGGAAATCATTCTGGTTTTTTAAGAGATACAATGAAAAAAAGATTTCTGTATTCCATCTACTATCAAGCAAGGAAAAAAAAAAAACTGGGTCAGAGAGTGGCTTTAAAGCAAAGTTGTATTCTTAATAGACCATTCACAGTTTTTTTTTTTAACAAATGCATAATAATAGTTCGACATGGTGTGTTGAATTATTTGTTTTTTCTTTAAAATGTCTTTTTTTGGGGGGGGTTGCTTGTTAATTTGTCTTCTGGCCTTCTGCAGAAAATAAAGAAGGTAAACTAAAGATAGAGATATGAAAGAAAAGTAAGGCGAAGTGCAGTACATTTTGCTTAGTTTGGTGGCAATCTTAAAATGGAAACGTGGGAATTTGGCAATGTTCTTTACATAATCTAAAAAGAACCTAGTGATTATCTGAAGAAACCACTGCTAGTGGAGTTCAGGGGAAAAAAAAGTATAATTAAATACTTTAGTAACTTTTCTTTACCATTTATCTAACCATTTTTATTGAAGCAAATATTAGAACACAAATAAATCAATTTTAAGAGTACAGATTAGTGAGTTTTTAACTAATTTAATTATAAATATGGACTATATGTAATATATATGTATAATATATATATCTCACACATATCATATACTCAAGTAACTACAGCCACAAGCAATATAGAGGACACATCTGTTACTGTTGATAATTATCTCTTCTACACTACCCATGAAAAAACTATCTTTGTGTCACTATAAAAAGATTTTCCTTTTTAGGTCTTTCATAAAAATGAAAGATTCAATATATATCCTCTTTTATTTGAATTTTGTCACATAATATAATTTTGAGAATTGTTCATATTATTTCATATACCTGTAGATTATTAGCTGTATCAATATTATTATTTTGTATGGCTACATCAAAATGTATTCAACCATTTGCCTGTCGATGTACATTTGATTGTTTCTAATCTTTGACTATTAAAAACAATGCCAAAATAAAATTCTTGCATGGATATTTGTAAGAGTATTTATTTTCATTTCCCGTATATAGATAACCAAGAGTTTAATTAATGAACTTAAGGCAAGTATGTGCATAAGTTTATAAAAAAGGGGCCAAAATATTTTGCAAAGTGGTCATATCATTTTGGAGTAAAAGAAGCAACACAGACTATTTCTAGCTATCCTACATGATTGTAAACATTTTTTCCCAGTCCTTTTGAATTTCAGCTACTCTAGCAATATATAGTAATATAGAATTGTGAATTAATTTACATTTCCCATATAACTAATTATAATGGTCAGCTTTCCAATCCTTACATGCCATTAACATATGTTCTTCGGTTAAAGATTTATACAAATTATTTCCCTATTTGTAATTGAGTCATTTTGTCTTCTCTTTATTTTTGTAAGAGTTCCCTGTATGTTTCAAATACAAGTTCAATTGCCAGATATTAGTATTGCACACCTTTTTTTCCCCAGTGTCTTCCATTTCATTTTTGGTTGTATTTACACACAAAAAAGAAGCTTCTAGTTTTGAGAAAGCAAATATATTATTTTTGCCAACTAACTGTGTGTTTTGCCTATCTCAGTATCACAATTTTTTCTGTTTTAATCTAGAAGTTTTATAGGTTCAGCTTTCACGTTTTAGATCTAAAAATATTTAAATTCATCTTATGTTTCTTGTGATGTGAAGTAACACAGTTTTGTTGTTGTTGTTGTTTCACTAGCATAAATATTAGACATTCTCCCCTTTGAATTACCATGGCAACATAGCTGACTATCATTATATATGTAGGATTCATCTGTGGACTCTATAACTATTAATCTACTAGTATATTCACAAGCTATGTCACAGTGTCTTAATTGCTGTAGTTTCATTGTAAGTTTTAAATCACATAATGTAAATTTCTCACTGTTTTCTTTATTTTCAAATTTGTTTTGGTTCCTGACATTCTTTTGCAATTTTATATACATTTTAGAATTAATTTGCATATTTCTAAAAATAATCTGATGAGATTTTACTTTGGGCTTTGTTGATTGCATTCAACAATTTGTTGAGAACTGACATCTTAACATTTTGTCTGCCAATGCATAAATAACTTAAATCATTCCAAATATTAATATTTTAAAATGCCTCATAGCTATGTTTTGTAGTTACCAGTTTAGACATCTTATATGCGTTTTGTTAAAACCTATTCCCAAATGAAATTTAAAAATACCTTAGGATGCTATTTTGAATGATATTCTTTAATTTAAATCCATTTCTCAGTTGTTTCTAACTGTTATTTTCTAGTATTAAGAAATATAAATAATTTATGTATGACTTTTGTATTCTCAACTAATCATTCTACTTGTTTTAGATTACTCACGATGTTCTTCATACACAATACTGCCATATGCAGATAAAGAGATAAAGTTGCTTTCAACTTTTTGGTCAGTTTGTATTGTACTCATTTGTTTACCTTGTTGCGCTAGAAAGAACCTCTAATACACTGCTAAATAGAAGAAGTAAGAAAGTGTAGCATTTTATTGACCCCGATTTTTCTTTTTTCCTCTCTCCCTCTTCCTTCCTTCTTCCTCTTTCCTTCCTTCTTTCCTTCCTTCCTTTTCTTTATTTTTTCTTCTCTCTCTCTATTTTTGGGTTCTCTTTCTCCTTTCTTTCTTTTTTCCTGTGCTCTTATATTTTTCATTGGATTGAGAAATTTCCCTTCTATTGATGGTTATGTGAAAATTTTTATCATAATCGAGTGGTAAATTGTTCAAATAATTTTTCTGTCCCTAATAATCCTTTGTCTTTTTTATTCTATTTACTTGTAGACCACATTGATCGAGTTTTTAATTCTGAAGTAATTAATTCCTTATCAAAATCAATCCCTTGTGGTTATAATGTTTTAAAATATGTTTTATTTAAATTATATTTTAAATATACTGCTATGTTCTCCTTGATATTATTTTGTTGACAATTTTGAGTCTATGTTCCTGGGACATAGCAATATATAGCTTTGTGTTGTTTTCCCCAAAATGTTATTGTCTGGTTTTGTTTTCATAGGAATGTTGCATACATAAAATGAGTGGTAATACCTTCCTCTGTTCTTTATTTCTAAAAGAATTGGTGTGGTATTTATATTATTTTGTCCTTAAATATTTGAAAAGAAGAGAAACCATTTGGGTGAAGACTTTTCTTTGTGGGAAAGTTTTTAAATACAAATTAATTTATTTAATATTTAGAGCCTATTGCAATATTTTATTTTTTAAGTCAATGTTGCAATTTGTATGTATCAAGAAATTTAGAGGATTGTATTGCATAAAATTCTTTATCTATTCTTGCTCTCCTAAGACATCTCTTTCATTTGTTTTAAGGTCATATGTATATTTATGATATTTATGATACTGGTCATATCACCTATATTTATGATATTGGTCATATGTATTCATGATATTTATGATATTGGTCATATGTATATTCTCTCTTTTGCTGCATGAATAAACTGGGTAGATTGTCATGAATACTATGGAACATTTTATATACCCAGGTTTTTATTCATTAATTATATCTTGTTTTCCTATTTTCTATTTTATTGTTGCTATTGTTATATCTATTATATCCTTATTCTTCAATGCTTTTTAATGTGCGTTTTTTTACCATGGTCTTGAGGTGGATATTAGATCATAAATTTTAGATCTTACTGGTTTCTAATATAAATCTTTAAAATTATATACTTCACTTTAAGTATTATTTAGCTAAATCTTCTAAATTTTAATGTTATATTTTTATTTTCTTTTTAAAATTTTCATTTATATTCTACTATTATCTGTGGGGTGTAAAATATTTAATTCAATCCTTCTGTGACCAAAGTATGTGACGAATAGGTTTTCGTTCTTTTAGTACTATTAAGACATATTTGAATATTCAGCATTGACCTGGAAAAATTAGTTTTCTACTGCTTAGGAGTGGTTAGATTAACTTAATTTTGTAAATTTAAATCATTTGTGTTTTTGAAAATGTTTTGTCTTCTTGTGCTAAGAATTACTGCAAATATTATTTTGAAATTATTTCTACTTTGTTTCTGTCAATTTTTCTTTATGCAGTTTGAAGCTGTGTTATGAGATGTATATGCATTTATGACACTTTGTCTCTTGAAGAACTGATCATTTTATAATTATAAATATCCTGCTTTGTCTCCTGTTTTTTTCTAGTTTATTTTATTTGATGAGAACACAGTCAGTCCAGAGTTTTTTATTAGTTTTTGTATAATATATAATTTTTCTATTTTATTTTTGTTATTTTCTTATTTTTTACTTGTTTATATCTTTATGTTTAAAATGTATTTCCTATAGTCAGCATGTAGCTGAAAAAATAATGCCTTTTAAACGTTGTGTTTAGACAATTTACTATATCAAATTATTAGATATAGTTGGATTGGTACATGCCACCTTGCTATTTGTCTTTGATCTCTCTAATGTGTTCATTGTTCTTTTTGTATTCTTCATCTACTTTGATTTGGGTGAACCTATTTTATTGTCTGAGGAAGAAAAGAAATAGAAAGTTGGATCCTAAGGTGGATAGGGATCTCTCAGGAACTAGGATAGGAAGATATTATTCCCCTAGCTTTTTTCTTCCATTGCATCTGGACTGCTTCTTTTATGTCAGGGACCAATATAGTTTTGCTAATGTGAAGGGGATGGACCAGCATAGCCCTTCATTTTCTCCTTTTGGGCAGAATTTTGTCGAGCCAAACCACCTCTCCCTGAAAAATATAAGGGTATATTTGATTGTTGAAGGCAAATTTGGATTCAAAGCTACACCTTAGCCTTTCAAGTTTTATTCACTTGCTTAAGAGACTTTTCAAATATAAGTTATTAAGGTCCCTCTTGGAATATTATCACCCTTATCCACTAAAACTCAGGTAGCCCATTTGCTCACTGCATTAAGACCTAAATTTCAATGGGACTATCCCATCTATAATTACAAAAATCATACATGGAACAGGGATACTACCATAAAAATGTCTTGCTGAATAATGGCTACTATACATCAAAGGTCATTGGGAGAAGATTCAGTAGATCCATATACCATCATTGAACACTTTTTATGCCCTCAATTTGAATGGTCACACAGAAAAAGAGGGTTCTATCTACAAATTAACCCTTCTCATTTTTGTGGGTGCTGACAACTAATCAACAATAAACTGATATTTCAAGGAAATGAAAGAAAGGGGATGCCTATACAAAGACTGGTGCATATATTACTCATATGGCTGGTCCAACTCATGCCCACCCTATGGTGCACATGCACAAACAAATGTGTATTCTTTCCTCTAGCACCCACACCACTCCCTCTAAGCGTTCTAACTCAAATTCAAGTATTCCAGTGCATCTTTCATATTTTCATATGGAAAGATCCAACAAGGCAATGAGGCCAACTATCTAGGTGGTTCAGAGGCAGTCTCAGTCAAGGGTGGGGGACTGGGTTTCTCCCAGGTAAGCACGAATAAGTTCTGTAGACACAGTCCTTCCCAAACACATGGAGTGAGGTCATACTTGCATCCATGCAGACATCATGAGTATCTGAGGACAGGGAATGTAGGAGGATGCCCTCTTTCTTTCAATCCCCTCATGTGTGTTGGTCAGAGAGAGGAAAAGTAAGAGATGCCTTTTTATTTTTTGCCTCTCTCTCATTTCAGGTGGGCAACAGGTCATCTGAATCAACATTTTGCACTCCTCTAGAGTGTATCCTGTCACACTAGGATTCCTTGTATCCTCAAATACTGAAGAAAACATGCCTTAAATTATTTTACACCCAGACAGGATGGGGAAACCTGGCCTCCAGGGGGAACTATCAATTATAATATAATCTTACAATTAAACCTTGTTTTGTAGATGTAAAGGCAAATGGTCTGAGGTTGCCTATTTATAGACTTTCACCATGGTTCAGCCAGCCTCCCCTGAGAGAGGAGGATAGAAAAAATATATATTAAAGTCTGTGTTCCTTTTTCTGATAAATATCTCAAATTAATCTAGACTGGGACTATCAGTCTCCCTCCCAAACAAAAGTAAAGGGATCACACGTTAATCCTGAAAAACAGTCTTTTGCCATTTTAATCTGCTTTTGCCAAACAAAACCTGCAAGTGTTCTAATAAGATCTTCCAACTTTACAAAATGCTGAAAAATCAGTGCTAGGTAACACCGGTGTTTGTTATGTCAGGCTCACTAAAGTTTTTTATAAAAATAAAATGATATCACCTTGCTGTGCCTAGATAGCTTTCCCCCCACCCATTAGAACAGGTAAAACCTTGAATGCTAGTTTCTATGTGAGCATACTTTACTAAGCCTAGTACTACTCCTGTGGGACAGATAAAATACTAGGTGCTCTTTCTCTGTAGCTTAATAACCTGGAACCTGATCCCTCTCACCTAATTATCCACACCTCACAAGTGAAACTGTAATTTAGCAATTTATAAAGAGTCTTAACGAATTTGCCTGTTTATAATTGAAACTAAATAAAGACAGATCATTTTACATTCATGTGGTCTGTTCACTGTAAAGGGTTTTATACCAAATCATTGCAAACAGAGAAATGAAGAAAATTTCATCGTCAGTTAAAAGAGAACCCTTAAAGTGTTCTTCTTAGTCAAGGCTTTAAAAAGAATGAAACAACAGGGGGCCAACATGAAGGGTTGCAGAACCAGGGGCCAAAAAAGGCATCTCAATTGCCGTCTCCATTAGTGACAAAACTCCAATGGCCCATTAGAAAACCGATAAGAATAAAACTGCTAAGGGGACAGTGTCGGTTGCCATAAGTACTCTCTGCGGAGTCACTAAAAGCCTAGTTTCCTTAAAGAGTCCTAAATCTCCAGGGCCTTGTCCACTGTACTGGCCAGAAAATCATTAAAAAGTGGGTATGCTTTCTTCTGGAAATGAGGGAACACCTAGCTCAGAAATGATGACCACTGAAGAGGCCTGGGAATCAGCTAAAGTGCCTGGCATAGCTTACCATCACCCCGACAATCCCCAAGTAAATATTAGGACACTGGAACCCAAATTACTTTCTTAATTAAAACAGGTGCCAGTTGTTTGGTCCTGGCCATCTCCATGTTGGAATACAGATAGCCTTAATTGAAGTTTCTAAAGACAAATCAAAATATAAATGTAGTTACATAGAAAGATGGAAAGAAAAAAGACAGAAAAAGCTTTTGAGGTACTAAAACCCTTACTTAATGAAATAATTCATTGTTCTGCACTTCCTAAATACCTCTAAAATTATGATGGCCCCTCATTCAAAACTGCTGTCACCCAGGGGGTCTCAAAGACATTAGAAATTCAATATTATTTTTATTGTGCCTGGAGACCACCATCTTCAGAAACAGTAAAAATAAAAAGAATGGTACTATTAAAAGTCATCTTAAAAAGCTGTCACAGGAAACTCATCTGCCCTGGTCTACCCTGTTATCCATGGCTGCATCAGGAATGTCCCAACAAAACTAGAGCTAAGTCCTTTTAAAATAATGTATGAATGGCGTTTCTTTACTAATGATCTCTTGCTAGACCAAGAAACTTCGGAGCTATTTTTTTTTAAATTACCCC
Source organism: Cephalopachus bancanus (assembly GCA_027257055.1). NCBI lineage: Eukaryota > Metazoa > Chordata > Mammalia > Primates > Tarsiidae > Cephalopachus > Cephalopachus bancanus. The sequence goes on along the minus strand of JAPVLO010000068.1, from coordinate 6,513,477 downwards.
ATTGGCTCAATTTCCACAAGAATTAAAAGAATTATTTTAAGTACAGCCCAGAGAACAAGGGTCATCCCTGTTTAGCTCAAGAAACTTAGCACTGGTGAAGGCTCTTCCTTTTCTCTCTTCCTCTTTAGACCTGGATTGGGAGGGACCATACATAGTCCTTCTCTCCATGCCTTCAGAAATAAAGGTTGCTGGAACAGATTCATGGATTTCTCACATGAGAGTAAAGCCTTAGAGTCCTGAGGACATCACTTCCACTAGTCCAGAGGGACCTAAATAGTACTGCTGTGAGGAAGTTGGGGGTCTCAAATTAAAAATTATAAAAAGATAGGTGACATCCTTTCTTTAATATGGGGAAGTTTTAAACATTCAAGAATACTCTTTTTATAAATCTGCTAGTAGTTGCTGTCATTATATTCATTTTATATTCATGATCCGTCCTCCTTCCCTAACCTAATAAACCCTATCTTCAGTGAATTCTTACATATTCTCCTCTCCAATCTTGCTTTTTGCTCCCCTACAATTCTCTTATCTCTATCAATAAACTACTCTCAATAATTACTGACCTTTGGCTACAGGGGGATCTATGTGATTTATCTCTTGACCATATCCGTTGGTACTTCTTTCTAACCTGTATTTTGCTATGGGAAGTATTACATCTACCTGAGGCATTACATCATAGAGTTTAACAACACTCAACATTGATACTTGCTTTCACAATAATAGCCTCTATATACATCACATTTTCATTTACCTTAATAGCTGGATTCTGATCATCAGTCTCACACACCAATTTGTAAACAACACAAACACATCTGATTGCTGGATTTGCATGTCAACCCAAACACAAGGCAACACAGCTATCTCACTAAATTGAACTGCCTGGACCCAAACTAACATGGATATACATCTCAAATTTCTAACAAATTTCAAACTAACATGGATATACATCTCAAATTTCTAACAAATTTCAAACTAACATGGATATACGTCTCAAATTTCTTTGGTAGAACCCATTACAGACTGGAAAGCTAAAAGAATTGTCCTGGGGACAAATTCCACAATTTACCAAGCATGCTACATGCCTTTATTTCCAAACATATCTCCCATAATGGCAACACATTAAAACCCCAAACCTCCAATCTGGCGACCCATTACATCTCAAACCACATTAACCACTTCAACGTCTTTTTGTATCCAGTGCTTTTTCTCCAATCCACCGCACTCATTCCCCTTGGGAATACTTCCTCCTAACCTTTGTAAATATATACTCACTCTTCATCCCTCCAAAGGTCATATGAACTGCTATCTCAGAGTCTGGACACATTCTCTCTGGTTTTCTGGCCCTCCATCCACAGTAAAAGACACCTATCCACAATCTTTTTATGTCAGTAGGCCACATCCTGTTTGCATAAACCATCACAAGGAGTCATGTGCTAAATTAACACAAGGGATGCAATACTTTAGTTCTGGGGTACCTTGGCACAAATATACCAGCATTCCCTTATGCGCTCATTTCTAAACTTCACACAACCCACGAGAGGTGATCTCAGCTATTTCTCTTTATCAGTATATCAACATACAAATATACAACCCCACATAATAATATATGCTTTCAGGCCTTCATTCAACCTACTCTTGCAGGTAGCTACTCCTTTTGGAAATTTAAACTTTACACCAGAAAAGAGGGAGAAGGATTAGTAACCACCATCTTCTATGAATTTTGTCTTTCTACTCCAGGAATGTTTTTCTTATGCTGCATATCTTCCTGTCTCTCCCTGCCTTCTAATTGGTGAGGCATCTGCATCCTAATATACCAAATACCAGATATCAGTATCCTACCTAATAATCAAACCCTCCAAGTCCCTTTATTACCTCCATCTCTTTGTCTTTAACCAGATCTAAAAGAGCAGTTCAATTCATACCCCTGTTAGCAGGAATAGGCATCTCAACTGCCATAGGCACAGGGGTGGCAGGCATTGCTACATTCAACACATATTCCCAACAAATATCTGCAGTCCTAACACCATAATAAATATATAAAATCTCTGTAACCAGTCTGCTAAAACAAACTCATTAACAGGGGAAGTACTTCAAAACAGGAGAGTGCTTGACCTATTAACTGCTAGGGAAGAGGGAACATGTCTATATTTTCACGGAGAGTGTTGCTTTTTTGTTCATGAATTAGGTTTATTTCAGGATTCAGCTCACAGACTTCAAGAGCAAGCAGCAGAACTCACACAGCAAGTCACTAATTCATGGTGGTTCAAATTAACACTCTTCCCTTCAATAACACGGCTATTACCTTTTTGGAGGCCCCTAATAACAATCTTTCTGGCATTGCTTTTTGAACCCTGTACATTAAACTTTCTTGTGCAATTTGTTTCTTCTCACCTAGAATCCATCAAATTCACATGGTGATGCAGATGGAATTCTGCATGACAGAATCTTTCTTCTGAGGTCCGTTAGACCACCCTCTGGAGGATCCCTGATTGTTGCATATACAACGCCTCCTCAAAGCTTGAAGAAGCCAGAGTGGTCATTGCCCCCTTCTCCTAAAGGCAGTTAGGAATACCATTCCAGAGGTGAGGAATGAGAGAAGAGATAGTCAGAAGTTGACTAGGCAGACAGAGAGGGAGGATCATGAGAAGACTTAACACCTGCAGGAATGCCCCCTGCACCACCCATTATATAATTGTTGACTGAAAATGTGGTTAAGAGAATCCTCTCAAACCAAGATGTACACTGAAAAGGACTTTTTGCTGCTTAAGTGCAGGTACAGTAACTTAACTACATGTCCTAACTTGACCTTGGCTTAATACAATATCAATAACGTAGAATTCGCATTGTGGTTTTACCCCAGTGAACTTTTCTGTGGTATTTATGGGTAATAGTCAAGATGGAGTGACCTTGGTCAAGGACCCACATGCACAATAAAAATTAGGTCTCAGGAAGGAGTGGATGAGATGTAACTAAGAGAAGCGCCCCCAGAAAAGATAAGATGAAAACTACAAACAAACTCCTAGCGCCAGTTACCCATTTCTGGCCCCCTCTGGTTTTCTGCAGAGCTTTGTAGATTAATAAACTTCTTCTTTCACTCATCCTTTTGGTGTCCGCATTTGTTAATCTTCTTGGTTGTGGGACAAGAACCCAAGGTCGCTGGTTTAAGCTGGCAGTGGAGTTCAAAACTCCTGCAACACTTTCAAGTAATATTATACCCCCTCATAGTTAATGTGAGACTCATCACTGCATATCACCATTTCCCATCTCTCAACATTTGTGACTCCTAAAGAACCCCTCCATTTACATAAATGCTTTAGAAGGGTTTATGATATTGATTATATGTTCTCAGTCACTGGAAAATATAATCTTTTCACCATTTTGTACTTATTAGTTTTGTTGCTGTTTTTGAAAAAGTTAGAACATTCTCTCTTCTTTGTTCATAGTTTAAATGTGCTGACTTATCAGTCTTTGTTAGGAACCAGTAAACACAGCCATCCAGATATTAATTTGCACAAACTAAATAAGAAGTTACCTACCATATACAAATTTTATAATTATTTATTTCTCTAAACTTCTTGAACCTTATATAGTACTACTTTTTCATAAAGTGTTACAAGATACTAAATGTGTAATGTGAAGTCAAACTATATTAGGGTTCCTTTTTTCAAGTTCTTTCCATTAATACTAAATGGCAAATTAATAAAGAATTTGAACAATGTCAACTAGCAGTCATGTACTTTAAAATATATGTGTGTGTGTGTGTATATATATATGTTCATAAGCTGATTTCATTATCAAATTTAGATGAAAATAATTTTATTGTTTTTGAAGGCTTTGATTCCTTCTGCCTGTTTACATTAGTTTGCTCAACAACCCAAAGTGCTTTGAATTTGCATGTGCATTGTGGTTTTACTCCCCCCCACCCGTGGACTTTTCTGTGGTACCTATGGATAATATTCAAGATAGGCTAATCTTGGCCATATACAATTCTGAAGATGTAAATATTTTTAGAATAAATTAGTATATTACAAATAAAATAATTTAAAGCTATTTCTATGGGAGTGTGCTAAAATTTACTATTTACTTAAACTCAAAATAGTAACAGCACAACATATTATAGAAGTGTTACACAAATTCTGTTATAATTCAAAGTGAAAGTAAAACCTTGGTTTATGAAATAGCTGAAATATGTTATTTTATTTTTAATACTGCAAAATAATGGTTCTATAAGGAAAAAGTATTTTCTGTGCTTTTCTATATCATTTTCTATATATTAGCTTTATTAATTATGAGTATAATGATTATAATATATAAATGTATCAATAATAAAATCTTAGAATAAGTTGAACAAATATATTATTATGAGAACTTCAAGTAATATAGCTCTGTGAAAACAAATAGTTTGAAGATGGTGATACATTTTTTGGAATTTCAAGATGGCCGCCTGGATGCAGCTGACTGGCACCTCTCTCACAGAGTAAACCAAGGAAGAGAGTTCCCACAATTGGAGAATTGGAGACCCCCAGTAGTCAGAGCAAGTGGAGATGGGGGATGCCCCCTTCAACCCACAGAGTACCACTGGGACACAGAGATCAGGGAAGAGAGAGAATGAGTAGCTGGCATTGGAGCCAGGAAGCCCCCTCCCTACTAAGCTTGCGTGGATAAAAGACTGCTGCCTCTGGATATAGAAAATGGTGAGTGCAGGAAATTAGGACTCAGTGCTTGCTACTACCACGTACTGGAAGGGCCCCTGAAGCCTCAAAAGGCCACATTCTCACACTGGAAATGACCTGTATACAGCATAATTGCATACTGCTAGAGCCCATGTGGAGCTGGGAACCCATTTGAACCATAAAAGCCTACACCCAAACCATCCCCAAGAACTTACTCCCTACAGGTGCAAGGTCAGCTCCCAGGTTGGGAAAGAACCCTGGAACAGCAATTCTCACTCACCCCAAGAGCAGGTTGTGTAGCTGCAGGCAACTCTGGTTTGGAAGAAGAGGCAGACGAGATCTTGTTGCTGAAAGAACTAGCTCAGGAAGTGGAGTTGTGAGGAGCTCCTGGTAATCCTTCTCTCTCCCTGCATGAATGCTTCTGGCAAACAAATGACCACAATTCCTGTAACACAGCCACAGTATCTAAGGGGCCAATTCTCCCTCCTGATCGCCACTGAGTACTCACAGCTGGGAATCACAATGCAGACCAACCAATTCTAGCCCAAGAAAAAATCATTACTGCAGAAAAAACTTTTGAGTTCTGAGTGTGGACAATCTCAGACAAGGGAAGGGGAGTCAGAGGCAGGGGAGGCCGCAGGAGTAGGGTTCTGGGGGCAGACTGTCATTACTGCAGCCCCTCTCTCCCTTTGTGAAATCTTTTGTAAAATGAAAAAGGCTCAGCCATTCTCACAGCATGGTTATAGCAGCTAGGAAACCCTTTCTCCACTGGGGTAGTCAATTGTACGCACAGTTGTGGGGGGAGGGAGGGCAAAGAGTGGCCCAGTCTGACCTATTTCTTCCTGACTAACTTTACTCTTTCTCCTCCCTTGAAATCCCAGGGACAGAGCATATTTGGGAGTTTCTATAACCTCATCCATTGCCTAGGTCTTTTGTGCACTTCTCTGGGAGAATAGAGACCAAGCAAAAAAACCCCACAACCACCACCACAGCTGGTTGTTTCCTTTAAGTACTACCTCCTATCAGGACACAAATTGACACAGCCCATTACACATCTGAGACAATTGTACAATTCCTGAGAAGAAAGTAAGAAAAAAAAACATACCACCACACATCTTCCAGGCCAGTTTATAGACTGAGACATCAGAGAGCCTCTCCACAGGGGCTTTAAGAGATATCAACGACCAACTCCCCTTAGGATTCAACCCCTGTTCCTTCCCACCAAAAGATACCTTGAAGTCACTGAAGCTAGACCCAGTAAAGCAGCAAGACTCACAGTATTTGTGACCTCATAGACTACCACCTCCAGGGAAAGAGAGAGTGCAACACAACAGAAAAACCCCCTGTGGGATTAAAAAGTAATAATAATAATAATAAATAAATCCCACAAGACGACATCCCATGAGTAGAAAACTTATCTAACTAAAAGACGATAACAAATAAATAAATAATAAAAGACAAGAGTTTGTTCCCAGAGGTGAGGAAGAACCAAAATAAATAAATAAATAAATAACTGGCAAGCCCCAAAGCTATAATGAGTCATCACCCACAAAAGGACCTCCCAGATCAAGCAATGGACCCCATCCAGAATGACTTGGTCCTGATGACAGGTAAATAATTCAGAATATGGATGACAGAAACAGTGAAGAAAACCACAAGAACATGGATTCACAGATCACTTAGGCAACTAAAACAGTGCAGGAAGTAAAAACTGAGCTGGCCCACAAAAAATGTTCAATCTTCACTCCTGGAAATCAAAGATTATTTTCTAGAATCTCAAAGAATAATGACAAACCCAAGCAGTAGAATCATCCAGGCAGATAAAAGAATCTCAAAGCTTGAGGATAAAAACATTGAACTAAGCCGGGCTCAGTGGCTCAGCCTGTAATCCCGCGCCTTTGGGAGGCTGAGGTGAGTGGATTGCCTGAGCCCGTGGGTTCGAGACCCGCCTGGGCAGTGAGACCTCATCTCTACAATAAATCAAAAAATCAGCCGGGCGTGGTAGCGCATGCCTGTAATTCCGGCTACTCGGAAGACTGAGGCGGAAGGATCACCGGAGCCCAGCAGGTGGAGGCTGCGGTGGCCGGGAGTGGCCACTGCACTCCAGTCTGGGCGACAGAGTGAGACTCCAACTCAAAAAAAAAAAAAAAATTGAACTAACCCAGTCCAACAAAAACAAGGATAAAAGATTCAAGAAGACAGAACAAAGCCTATGAGAGGTCTGGAATTTTGTAAAAAGACAAAATCTATGATTGATTTTCATTCTGAGAAAGAAGGGAAGCTGGAACAAGTCTTCTAAACGGTCATGCAAGAAAATATATCATATCTTGCTTGAGAGGCAACCATTCATATGCAAGAGATCTAGAGAATTTCTGCAATGTGAGAATACCATCCCTAAAACACATAATAATCTGTCTCCACAAGCTATGCATGAAAAATAAAATCCTAAAGGCAGCTAAAGAGAAAGGACAAACGACCTACTTGGAAAAATAAAATAAAATAAAAAACATCAAAATTGCAACAGAATTCTCACTCGAAACCCTATAAGCCAGAAGGGACTGAGGTTCTATCTTTAATGTTCTTAAAGAAAAGCAAGAATTTAATACCTCACCAAGCTAAACTTCATCTGAAGGATAATTAAAATCCTTTTCAGACATTCAATACCTGAGAGAATTTGCAGTCTCCAGACCAGCCCTTCAGGAGATGCTTAAGAAAGTTTTAAACACAGAAACAAAAGCACAGGAAAGCACAGAGTTAATTCACTATACAGATTAACCAAAAACCTAAAAAGCAAAGAAGCCTCTTAATAGGAATATGACATAAATAAAATCTCATATATTAATAATTAACTTAAACATGGGCTAATCATGATTCTCAAAATCAGAGTAGTAAATTGGAGAGAGAAATATAATCCAACCTTCTGCTGCCTTCAGGAAACCCATCTCATTGCAAAGGACACCCATAGACTCAAGATAAAGTATTGGAGAAAGATCTTCCAGGAAAAAGGTGAACAAAAAAGCATGAGTAGCTACTCTTACATCAGAAAAAAGCAGACCTTAAAGCAATATAAGCTAAAAGGTACACTAAAAGACATTACATAATGATAAAAATCCCAATGCACCAGCAAGAAGACATTCATTCAAGCAACAAACAAAAATATGAAAGAATAATCAGTCTCACTAATCGTTAGATAAATGAAAATAAAAATTACAATGAGATACCATCTCCCACTAGGAAAGATGACTATCATTAACCAGTCAAACACAACAGGTGTTGGGAAGACCACAGAGAAAAGTTAACACTTCTATACTATTGGTGGGAATGTAAACTAGCTCAACCTTTGTGAAAAACTGTGTGAACTTTTCTCAATGAACTAAAAATTGAACTACCATACAATTCTCCAATTCCATGTCTGGGACTATACCTAGAGGACCATAGATTACTATACCAAGCAGACACCTGCAAACGTATGTTCACTGAAGCACTATTCACAATAAAAAAAGCATGGAGCCTATCCAGATGCCCATCAAAAGTGGACTGGATAAAGAAAATGTACATGTACATGATGGAATATTATGCAGCCTTAAAGAAGAACAAAATCATGTCTTTGCAGAAACATGGATGTGCCTGGAGGCCATCATACTAGGTAAACTATCAGAAACATATAACTGAATATCACATGTTCTCACTTATAAGTGATCCTTGATCACTGGTCACATGAGCGCAAAAAAGAAAACAACAGATGAAGGGCACTGCTACAGGAGGGAGGGAACAAGGAGGGGTAAGAGGAACAAAAGTACACATTATGTACCAAATCCACTATCAGAGGTAGAAAGGGACCACTAGAAACCCAAGTCTCATCAACACACAATTGACTTAATAAATCCTCCCATGTACCATACAGCTCAACCCAACTCAATTAAAAAATAAAATAAGAATAAATAAACAAAATAAAAATGGTAGATGATAATTATTTTTTGGATCTTTAACTGTGGATACTTAGAAAATTCTAATAAAAGAAAATTTATTGACCAATATTTTTCTAAAATTATATTCCCCGGGAAAATAATATTTATCGACTAAACACAGTGACTCATACCTATACTGTTAGCTTGTTGGGAGGCCAAGGTAGGAGGATTGCTTGAGCTCAGGCGTTCAAAGCAAGTCTAGGCAACAAAGCAAGACCACATCTCTACAGATAATTTAAAAATTAGCCCAGTGTTGTGACGTATCCTTGCAGTCCCACTTACTTGAGGCTGAAGTGGGAAAATCACTTGAGCCCAGGAGTAAGAAGCCTCAGTGAGCTGTGATCATGCCACTGCACTCCAGCCTAGGCTACAGAGTGAACCTGACTTAAAATAAAGCTTTTTTTTAAATGAATAAATAAAAATGTATCTAGTAAAATTATTCAGTAGTTTAATTCAATAATTAAAACCCTGCTTGAAAAATAAACTTTCTGACAAAATAGTCAACTACGGTTTTAGAAAATCTTATTTAAAATTCAAATCTGAATCTGGCTAATTTAAAATTATTATTTTTTACTAATCTGAAATTTAGCACCCCATTTGATATATTTTAAAATGTTTCTTACATGAATACAATATTAAATATACATTAAGAATAAATTAGTTTATGAAATTATTAAGATTATTTTGTTTAATTATATCTCATTCTTTAAAAGAAAAGTCTGGTATTTTCTTGATGCTAACATCCATCAAAACAATTTATTTAATGATAGAATAAGAAATAACAAGCAATTCTATTTCACAACTGAGTGCATTTGTGCAATAGTCACTGTGTACCTCAGTCTCAACAAAAATAAGAACACATTTTTTTCCAATCATTGTTTTGTGTGGCATGCTACATTGACTTTATGGAATTGTGTATTTATTTCTAACTGCTGAAATGAAATGACAATTTAAATTTATATTTCTTTGATAGCTAATTCTAAAATAACATCTTTGATATAGACATGCAATATTTTCCAAATATTTTATTTCCAAATAAACACATGGCTTAAAGGAGTACACTGAGTTTGATTCATGGAAAAATTTGATGCCTTTTTGGTTTCAAAAATTGTTGGAGTCTTAAGCATTGCAGGTATCCAACACACATTTACTGATGTTAATTATTTAATTAATTTTATGTGTTTTTATGACTTTATGTCTGGTCAAAGAATAGATTGCAGAAATAAGTGGCAAGAACAACACATGGAAATAGCAAATATAATGTGTCCATATATGCTGGACTGTCCATCTCAGTCCATTTATTCTGTTATAACAAAATACCACAGATTAATTAATTTATAAATGATAGAAATTTATCTCACAGGTCTGAAGGGTAGAAAGTACAAGATCAAGGAAACAGCATGTTTAGTATCCATGAAGGCTATTATATCTACTTTCCAAGATACCATCTTATTGCTGCATCTTCCAGAGTCTGTGTCCTCACATGGCAGAGGAGGAGGAAGGATAAGAAAGGCAAACTCTCTTGAAGCCTCTTTTACAAAACTATTAATTCATTTTTGAGCGTGGAGTCCTCATACTTCTACAGTGAGGGTAAAGTTTCATTTTTTGTTGTTGCTGTTGTTGTTGTTGTTTTTAAAGATGTGGGGTAGCCGGGCTCGGTGGCTCAGCCTGTAATCCCACACCTTTGGGAGGCTGAGGTAAGTGGATTGCCTGAGCCCGCGGGTTTGAGACCCGCCTGGGCAACTTGGCGAGACCTCCTCTCTATAATAAATCAAAAAAACTGGCCGGGTGTGGTAGCATGTGCCTGTAGTTCCAGCCACTTGGAAGGCTGAGGCAGAAGGATCACCAGAGCCCAGCTGGTCAAGGCTGTGGTGGCTGGGAGCAGCCACTGCACTCCAATCTGGGTGACAGAGTGAGAATCCAACTAAAAAAAAAAAAAAAAGAAAAAAGAAAAAAAAAAGATGTGGAGTACAATTCAGGGTTAGGTATACAAATGTTCATTACACAGTTACCCTTGTTGATGAGATGTGCCCTTCCCTCACCTGGCAGTTTCTCTCAGCTGATATTCCCACCCCCCCACCCCCACCGGCAATTCCCCACTATTGCCAATCCCTTTCTTATAGTATTATCTAATTTTTCAAGGTCCACTTATGAGTGAGAACATATGGTACTCTGTTCTTTATTTCTGTGAGAGATCACTGAGTAGACAGACTCTAAATCCATCCAAGATCCAAGTTGCTACAAAGTTCGTATGTTTGTCTTTCTTTATGGCTGCATAATATTCCATTGTGCATATGTACCACATTTTTTTTTAATCCAGTCCAGCTTCTATGTGCAGCATGGTTGGTTTCATATTTTTTCTATTGTGAATAGAACTGCAACAAACATATGTGTGCAGCATCTTTTGGGTAGAATGATTTGAGTTCCTCTGGGTATATTCCCAATAAGGGGAGTGCTGGGTCACTTGGCAGGTCAATTTCTAGTTCTTTCAGAAATCACCACACTGTTTTCTAAATAGGTTGCACTAGTTTGCATTATCACCAGCAGTGTAGAAGCGTTCATTTTTCTCTGCAACCTTGCCAACATCTGCTCTTTTTGTTTTATTAACAATGACCATTCTTATTGGTGTTATGTGGTATCTCAGTGTGGTTTTGATTTGCATTTCTCTGATGATGAGTGAGGCTGAGCACTTTTTCATGTCACTGTTGGGTGCGTGTATATCTTCTTTTGAGAAGTGCCTATTCGTGTCTTTTGCTCACTTCTTAATGGGGCTTTTGTATTTTCTTTTTCCTTTTGGTGCATTTAAGTTCCTTGTAGATCCTAGATGTTAGACTTATGTCAAATATATTGAGACACTAAGTAGACCAATAACAACACAGGAAACTGACTCTCTCAAAAGAAAACTACATACAAAAAAAAAAAAAAAAAAAGCCCTGTACCAGATGGCTTTCCAGCAGAATTCTACAAAACACACAGGAAGGAGCTCCAACCAATCCTATTGAAAATATTCCAGGCAATTGAGAAAGAAGAAATTCTCCTAAAATCATTTTACGAAGCTAACATCAAACTGATACCCAAACTGGGTAAAGATTCAACAATAAAAGAAAACTATAGGCCAATATCCCTATAAACATAGATGCAAAAATCCTCAACAATATTCTAGCAAATCAGATCCAAAAACACATCTCAAAAATCATCCACCATGACCAAGTAGGCTTCATTCCCAAGATGCAGGACTGATTTAACATCTGCATGACCATAAATTTTATTAAATACTTTACCAGTTGTAAAAACAAGAACCACATGATTATATCATTAGATGCAGAAAAAACTTTTGATAAAATCCAGCATCCCTTCTTGATAAAAATCCTCAAACACCTAGATACAGAAGGAACATACCTCAAAATAGTAAGTGCCGTCTATGGTAAACCCACAGCTAACATATTGCTGAATGGATAGAAACTAGAAACATTTCCCCCTGAAAACTTGAACAAGACAAATTTGCTCATTCTCACCCCTCTTGTTCAACATTGTGTTGGAAGTCCTAGGTAGGGCAATTAGGCAAGAGAAGGAAATCAGGGGTATCCAAATAGGAATAGAGGAAGTCAGTTTATCCCTCTTTGTTGATGATATGATCTTATACCTCGAAAATTCAAAAGAATCTGTCAAAAACTTGCTTGCACTGATAATGGACTTTGTCAAAGTCTCAGGGACAAAATAAATGTGCAAAAGACGGTTGCATTCCTATATACCAACAACAAGCAGGCAGAGACCCAAATAAAAAGTACAATCCCATTCACAATAGCCACCAAAAACAAAAACAAAAAAACTTCAGCATCTTCGTAACCAGAGAAGTGAAAGACCTTTACAATGAGAATAACAAAACACTGCTCAAAGAAATTCAAGAAGATACAAACGGAAAAATATTCCATGCTCATGGATAGGAAGAATCAACATTGTTAAGATGTCTATCCTACCAAAGGTAATCTATAGATTCAACGCAATACCCATTAAGTTACCAACATCATTCTTCTCAGACCTGAAAATGACAATACAGAAATTCATATGGAAACATAAGTGACCACAAATAGCCAAAACAATCCTTATTAAAAGAAACAAAGCAGGAGGTATCACACTTTAAGACTTCAAACTTTACTCTAAGGCTACAGTAATCAAAACAACCTGGTATTGGTACAAGAACAGGCACATAGACCAATGGAACAGAATAGAGATTCCCAAGGCAAAGCCTCAAATTTCTCAACCAACTCATCTTTGATAAAGCCTCCACCAACAACCAATGGGGAGAGGAGAATCTATTCAGAAAATGGTGCTGACTGACCACATGCAGAAGATTGAAACAGGACCCCTACCTATCACCACACACAAAAATTAACTCTAAATGGATCAAAGACTTGAATATAAAACCTCAAACTATAAGAATCTTAGAAAATTCAGGAGACACCCTTATGAAAACTGGAACTGTGAACCAATTCCTATTTAGAACCCTAAAGGCCAATACCCTAAGAAATAAGATAGGCAAGTGGGACTGCATCAAATTAATGAGCTTCTGCAAAACAAAAGAAACCATCAAGAGAGCAGGGAGGCAGCCCACAGAATGGGAAAAAATATTTGCCAACTGTATATCTGACAAAGGACTAACATCAAGGATTTATAAGGAACTCAAACGCGCCAAAAGGAAAAAAAACAGCCCCTTTAAAAAGTGGGCAAAAGACTTGAATAGATACTTCTCAGAAGAAGATATATGGGCAGCCAACAGACACAGGAAAAAGTGCTCAGCCTCACTCATCAACAGAGAAATGCAAATCAAAACCACACTGAAATACCACCTAATCCCTGTAAGAATGGTCATCATTAATAAAACAAACAGGAACAGATACTGGTGAGGATGTGGAGAAAAAGGAATGCTTCTACACTGCTCATGGGAATGTAAACTGTGCAACCTCTTTGAAAGACAGTTTGGTGATTTCTGAAAGAACTAGAAATTGACCTGCCATATGAACCAACAATTCCCCTATTGGGAATATACCCAGAGGAACTCAAATCATTCTACAAAAAAAGATACCTGCACTTGTATGTTTGTTGCAGCTCTTTTGACAAGAGCAACAACATGGAACCAACCATGTTGTCCACTGAAGCTGGACTGGATAAACAAATGTGGTACAGATACACAATAGAATATTATGCAACCATAAAGAAGGTCAAATATATGGACTTTGCAGCAACTTGGATGGATTTGGAGTCGATCATGCTCAGTGATCTCTCACAGAAACAAAGAACAGAGTACAATATGTTCTCACTCATAAGCGGCCCTTGAACAATTATAATAATACAAGAAAGCATTTGGCAATAATGGGAAACTGTCGGGGAGTGGGGGTGGGATTGGCAGTTGAGGGAAACTGCTAGCGGAGGAAGGGGCATACCTCATCAACAAGGATACCTGCATAATCAATGTTTGTATACTTAACTCTGAATTGTAACCCACATCTTTATAATAAAAAAAAGAAAAGAAACATCTTTAAAAAAAAAAGAAAGAAAAAAGAAACCATCAAGCAAGCAGAGAAACAGCCCACAGAATGGAAGGATTAAGTTTCAGTGTAAATTTTGGAGAAAAAACATTCTAACCATATCACATACATACTTGACACTGTGCTTTTCACAAGTTTTAGCAGTTTAATATTTGTAAAAAAGAAACTACTTAGATCAATTAGTTTAACATGGTTTTAAAAAGCCATCTAGCCACAAAACTTCTTAGATTATCTGATACAACTTTTTGTATAATAGACCAGGAAGGTCTGGAGAAAAGTTCTGACATCTTAAAATAATGTCACTACTTTTTGAGATAATTTGAATTCAATTCAAAATTTTAGAACAGATGTCCTGCTGGGCTCGGTGGCTCAGCCTGTAATCCCGCGCTTTGGGAGGCTGAGGTGAGTGGATTGCCGGAGCCCGTGGGTTCAAGACCCACCTGGGCAATTTGGTGAAACCTCATCTCTACAATAAATAAAAAAACTAGCCGAGTGTGGCAGCGTGCGCCTGTAGTTCCAGCTACTTGGAAGACTGAGGTGAAAGGATCCCCGGAGCCCAGCAGGTCGAGGCTGCGGTGGCCGGGAGCGGCCACTGCACTCCAGTCTGGGTGACAGAGTGAGACTCCAACTCAAAATAAATAAATAAATAAATAAATAAAACAGGTGTCCTAAATTCAGATTATAGTTTTGACAACAGCTAATTTGTTGACTATGATGTGTAATTTAAGTTTTCTCACTTATGAACTAATTATAGACTATCACATAAGATGTTGGAAAGAACAAATAAATTGATAAATGTTAAAATATTAAGATGGTGCTTGAAAAATATTGTGCTAGCCTTTTCTTGCTTTCATTTTGGCAAATGCCAAAAAAAAAATATATGCATAAAATATTTTCAAATAATATATTTAACAAAATATTTATTTATTAATTGGTGTTCAACTTGTGGAAAACATTAAATTATAAGGTTGTATAAAAGATGTTTTTATATTTGATATCCAAATTGATACAATTTATAAAAATGTAAACACTAATTTATTGAGAAGCTCTTATAAACTATATATAGAGAGAGAGACACATAAAATCACAACTGAAATATTCAGGATTTGAAATAGTAGATATGCAAGGTAAAATATTAAAATATAATGAAGAAGGAAGAAAGGAGAATGTAGTTGAGTTTTGTATATTTTTTATAAAGTTTGAAAAGCAACCTTTTAACTGGATTATTTAATCCATTCAAAATTTAATGTTACCATTGATATAGTTGTATTTTTCTGTCTACATTGTTATTTTGTATAATTATACATCATTTACAAAATCTTATATGAAAATAGAAATCAAGCACATATTTATAAAATTTCCTATATCATCCTTCTTATTTACTACTTCTAGTTCTCTGTAATTGTTTCTGTGGATTCAGATATCTTTAGTATCATTCTTTATTCCAATACGATTTTGTTTCTACTTACCTCCTTTGTGCTGTTACTGTCAAATATATTAAATTTCTATATGAACAATGCAATATAATTATATACAAATTGTTTTTTATAATTTTTCTCAAATCAGAAGAAAAGGAAATAAGAAAATTATATACATATATATAAAAATGTGTTTTAAATTAATAATTATCTTGACTGGTGCTCATTGGTATAGATTTAAATTTCTAAGTTTGTTGCTTTCAGTCTGATGATTTATTTTAGTATTTTTTTAAAGGTGCAGCTGAAGCTTGTTGGTTTTTCAGCTGTTTACTGGTTTATTTGATTACTGACATGGCTGAATTATTTTCATGAAGTCTATTGTCCTTGTTAGTAAAGCCTCTAATGTTACTCCTCAATGGACGCTGTCTTGAACATGCACAGGGTCTCTTGTGCTATTAATGGTTTCAGATGAGCTCTATTTCACACTCTCTTTACTTCATCTCTATTAAGCTGTCTGCCTGTGTTGGCATCACACCTAGCCGTAGGCGTCACTGTCTGCAAGCTGATTATTGTTTGTGACTATTTCCTAGGACAGTAATTATTACACTATCATCTCAAATTCACTTGAGCTTATTTTGTAGGTCAGTCTTTTTTTTAAATCTATTTTTTAAAATAAGCTTTACTATGTGTATTTAAGATTTGTAACATGATGTTATGAAATATATATCAATCATAAAACAATTACTATAATCTGTAGATTGCCTTGGGTAGGATGGACATCTTAACAATGTTAATTCTTCCAATCCATGAGCATGAACTATTTTTCCATTTCATTGTGTCATCAACAAGGGTACTTGCATAATGAACATTTGTATACCTAACCCTGAATAGTACTCCACATGTTTAAAATTTAAAAATTTTAAAAAACAATTATAGATATCTGTGTTTCCATGTTCATTTCAGGGTTATTCATAATAGGCAAGATATAGAAACAATCTAAATGCCCATCAATGGATAAAGGAAATATGGAATATATAAATAATAAAGCAGTGCTCAGCATTATTTTCTTTAATTTTTTTTTTTTTTTGAGTTGAAGTCTCACTCTGTCACTCAGACTGGAGTGCAGTAGCATGCTCACGGCAGCCTCGACCTGCAGGGCTTGGGCAATTCTTCTGCCTCAGCCTTCTAAGTAGCTACAACTACAGACACATACCATCACGCCCAGCTAAATTTTTTTTGTGATTTATTGCAGAGACAAGGTTTCACCAGTTGCTCAGACTGGTCTCAAACCCCTGGGTTCAGGCAATCCTCTTGCCTCGGCCTCCCAAAGTGCTGGGATTACAGGTTGAGCCACCCACCGTGCCTGACCTTGTTCAGCCTTAAAAAAAAAAAAAAAGATTTTGTCATGATTTAACATGGATAGAACGGGAGGTCAGTCTTTGAAAGTTTGTTTGTTTTTGTTTGTTTTTTTGCTTTCTTTTCTTTTTTCTTCCTGACTGAAATTCGGGATCTTTTTTGCAGTGTTTAGCTAAAGAAAGGAATTGAGGCAAAATTAATATAGCTCAAGAGTTTATTGAAACCAAGGTTGAGAACTGCAGCCTGGGAAACACTGAGAAGTATTCCGGAGAACAAAAGAGAGACTAGTGCTTTATATTTATGTGTTTGTTCATTTGTTTGTTTTAGGACAAATAAGGAGAGGGGTAAATACAAAAGTTGCTTGTCAGGAATTCTCATTTGTTCACAGAAATAGCATTTATTTGTGATTGTCTATACAATGTTGAACTATAGGGTATGAGTTAAAGTGTGCATTGTATGGCATTTTGAGGTTAATTTATAGCTTTGGTGACGCTCAGTCTAGAGTCTATATAGTTGGCAGCTTCAAAATGATTACTTAGCTCAAGGTGGGAGAAGGAGGGAGGCAAGAGTGGTAGGGAGAAGGGGGAAGGACATGACTGCAGTCTTATTTCAATGACTTTCTGGACCAGGAAATTTAAAGGGGACTTATATTCTTCAAAATTTTTTTATTAATTTATCAGTTATTTCTTTACCTTGTTGTCTCTGGTAAACCAGCTGTCAAAGCTTAGGGCTCTGTCATGAAGCTAATAGACTCTCTTTAACTGTTTGCCATTAAAATCTTTCTTGTTTTTCAGAGAACACTTAGGCTTAAACTTCCATACACTATATTCAAAATAAAATCAGTTCTCTTGGTTTAAAAATGTAGGGTTCTCTGTTCTTGCAGCCCAATCTTCCACTTGGCAAAATTTCTGAGCCACTGCTTTGGAGCTAGGATTAGAATTATTTGTTTACTTTTCTCACAATAAAACACCTGGGATATAAGTGGGGTCCTAGAAAGAGAGGTTAGTTCCTTGTCTTCTGAATTCGGCCCTCCTGATGTATTAAATAGATGAGTTGTAGTGAAGGCCATTGAAAAAGTGTTCTCAGCTTCCTTCACTTGGGTAGAACTTCACGGGGCCAGGGTATAAAGAAAAGGGACCATTTGCTCTCAGGTGTACTTACCTGGAATTTAGCTTCAGCATCAAGGAGTTGGAGGTGATGAGTGATGCTATTTTGAAAGGAGAGGGAGAGGGGAGAGAGGGAGGGAGGAGGAAGGGGAAGAGAGAGGGAAGACTTTCCTCTTGGCCACAGCTGCACAGAGTGACTCTTCCCTCATGTTGAGCAAAGGTAAGGGGAGGAAGAGAGTAAGCCATGGCTTAAATCTAGTTACTTCTTATTCTTATTGAGTTTAGTAGATTTTTCTTGAATTAATGTTTCTTTATTTGTTTTATGCTCTTAGGGCAATTTCCAGTGATTTTTTTTAAAATTTAACTTTCTCCAGTTTTGGTGTTCTGTTGGAGAGTGATTTCATAGAACTCTCTATGGCACCAATTCAGATGTGTAAGCTTATGTTGTATTTAACTAATGTCACCCATCACACAGAAACACAACACAAGACACAAAAACCAGTAAAGAAGTGTAGACAATTCCAAACAAACTCACTTGAAAATAAGCTAAAACTAAACTTCCTTGTGACATACAAGATACATTACCTACATAAGTAACAACACAATTCTAAAAATTATTTCTGTGACAGACAATGGCAGTAGGAGTATGGATATTTTCTTTTAAGGTTTTATGCTTTCCATCTTCCTTTTACTTATGCTACACGCAGCACTTAAGCATCGTGTTGCCATAGTTACTGATATTAAAGCAAACATATAGAAGAGATTCAGAAATGGAACTCTGTTTAAGGTAAGAAAATATATTGTACTAAAAAAAAGTCACTACTGTGAAGGATACTTATATATAAAAAAATTTCCCTCTGGCATTGTATTATTTTTCTTCCCTGAGAAGATATAATGATTGAACTACGTAATGCCCTAAAAGGTTGTAGGATTTAAATAACTTTATTCTATTTTCTTGAAAGATTCATGTTGGAAACAGCACAATATTTATAAATACATTTTGTATTAAAGTAAGTGATGAGAACACAAGAACTATATTGCATGGTAATAGAGAGCTTATTTATCCAAAACACAAATTATAAAATATTATTTTTCTCATGAATATATAAAGATAAATTCTAATAAATATTTTCAGTAGCAATCACATTTATTTGTCAACTCAATGCTATCCAATTGACATTTCATCAAAGAAAAATAAAATTCAGTACATAAACAGCATCTTCAAAGCTAGATTACCGTATGTGACTCTGCACAGTATGGTATCCCATTTTGTAAGGTCATTTTGAACTAAATGAAAAGGTAATAGCTGACCTGATATGGGATTTGATGTTACTCTTAACAGTATGATGCCACCTATTATATTGCAATAGATGCATCTTTTAAAAGGTTTTAAATTACTTTCTTTGCTTTTATTTTTGTCAGAAGAGCATATAGAATACAAATGGCTTTTTTTAAACAATGTGAACATATCTTTAAAAATAGCCAATTCTACAGCAATAAGCTGTATCACAGAACACATTAAAGCATTGCAGCTGACATCATTCCACTCAATTTTTGTCATTTGAATTAACATTAAACATGAAATGTTTGAATTTATCAGTTTTTCTGCACTCCGGGATTTATCAATATCTTGACAGACATATAGATGCATAGGAAGATTAATACAGATAATGATATACAGATAGCATACATAGATATAAATAATATAGTTATAGAAACATACACACACACACACACACACACAACACACACACACACACAGTGGAATGGTGTCTGGTTTCAGAAACCAAAGATAATAACTTTCTTTATCTTGGATTTCACTCCTCTGTTTTCTGTAATGCATAACATTTATTATACAGCTTAAATACTCACTGGATAATTAATTTGTCAAAAGAAATTTGAGCAGTTTAACAAACTTAGGACCAAATATTATGAAATTTAAAAAGAACCCTGCTTTAAATTTATGGATTATCTAGAACTTGCAATGGTTTATTTTTTAATAATGCTCGATTTTAGATCTATCATACCTGCTTTTCTAAATTACATTATTATATATGTAATTGTTTATTATCAGCTCCATGATTCTTAGTAGAAATACAAAGACAGAATGCTTAAATTATTTCATAAGACATCCATGAACTTCTTCTGCCCCCCTTGCCATGGATATACAAACTTGGAAAACTTTGTCTGAGTATCCACAAAGAATCCTCTTCACTCAGGTACTTATACCAAAATCTGGGAGTGATTACTCATTCTTTCTCTCTTCCCTCACACACAATCAAGCACCACTTTTTAATAACATTCATAAAGTATTTTTCAAATTTATGTTATTCAGATAGAGTGTTGTGACACTAGTTTGAGCCAATGACTTCTCTGACTTTGCAATATCCTGAAAACATATCTGCCCCATTCTTTCATGTAACTTTTCATTTGATTCATCACTGACTATCAGGCAATTCCTTAAAAATATAATTCAGGTAAGAGTACACCCCTACTAAAAATTTTGCAATGACAGTTCCTTTACATTACAAAACCTTGCATTAAATGATGATAAATTTTATCTTCAAGCCTACTTCACTCAGTTTCCAGTCAGCTACTTCTTCCATTTCCCATCACCAACAGGCTTATTCACATTTCCAAAATTTCACATCCTCTTCTACCAGTCATGATTTCTTATCTTATTTCCATTGGCTAATTTTTCTTTATCTCTGTACCTTAAAATCACTTTCACAGAAAGTGCTTCTTACACTCCATAAAAGGGTAGGATTTTTGCTATACTTGCAATATAATAATAAAAATTCTAATATAAATTATTTTCATAAATTTAAAAAAATATGTCTCTTTATGAGATTTCAAGCTCCTTCAAGGCAAATGCAAACTCTGTCTTGTTATACTTAATCCCCAGCACCCAAGATGACCATCTAATAGCGAGAAAATACTCAATAATATTTGTGGAATAAATGAATCGATCAATCAATATCATATTATTGGGGGTAAGAATGAGATAATATGTCAAATCAAACTACAAAATGGTAACATGTATAGAGTTCCTCTAGCACCCCCTCAATTATATTTATCAAGAAAGAAAATAGACAACCTTCAGAATGGAAGAAGATATTTGCAAACTATACATCTGACAAAATATTGATGTCCAGAATTTTCAAGAAACTCAAACAAATCAACAAGAAAAAGAAAAATGAAATAGGCAAGTGACATGAATAGACATCTCTCCAAAGAAGACAGACAACTGGCTAAAAGCATATAAAAAATGCTCAGCGTAACTAATCATCAAGGAAATGCAAATTAAAATCACAATGAGATACCGCCTTACACCAGTAAGATTGGTCATTTTTTAAATTTATTTTTCATTTTTTTAAATGAGAAAGTAGGATTTATTGAGAAGACAGAAAAGCTCCCACAGTGGGAGGAGAGGCCATTATTTTAAACATCAGAAAACATCAGGTGTTATCATGAATGAGGTGAAAAGGAAACTCATATACTGTTGTTGTGAATGTAAATTAGTGCTATATTTATGAAAAATAGAATAAAGATGTCTCAAAGAACTAGAGTAGATCTGCCATTCCATTCAGAAGTCCCACTACTTTGTATCTACCCAAAGGGAGAGCGGTCATTATACAAAAAAAGACACCTACACCCACATGTTTATAGCAATACAATTCACAATTGCAAAGATGTGGAATCAACCTAAATAATCACCAACTGATCAGTGGATAAAAAAGATGTGATTTATAATGTGCATCATGTAATACTGTTCAACAATAAAAAAGGATGAGATAATGTTTGTTTTTGTTTTGTGTTGTTTGCAGCAACTTGGATGTAGTTGGAGGCCATTATCCTTAGTGAAATAACATAGAAAAAGAAAACAAAACACTGCATTTTTCTCACAGTAAATGAATATAAATTGGTGCAATGAATATTGGAGTCTCAGAAACAGGTTGGGAGAAAGGGTATGAGGGATAAAAAATTGTCATCTGGGTACAACATGCATGAGTGTGGGTGATAGGTACACTTAAAGCCCAGATTTCTTCACCACCATAAAATATATCCATGTAATCAAAAACTAGTTGTACCCCTAAAACTATTGAAATAAAAAATAAATTAAAATGGTCTTTTCACTCAATTCTACCTACTTTTCTGAAAGCAATGATGTTGAATATTAGTAACAGTGAACACAAAGTTCTCATTTGTTCATAAGACACAGATGAATTGATATTAACACAAACAACTGAAGCCAAGGCAAACATCCTCCCACTAACACCACACTCAATCTTAATTCATTCTGACAACCTCTGGAGGTTCTTGAATAAAGAAGCATGAGCAGTTTTGACAAATTAATTGGACGTTCAAAAACAGCAAATCAATTCAGTGGGCATTTTATTGAACACCTGAATTGGCAAAGCCCTGTGATAAAATGTATGAGGTACAAAGGTAAATAAAGTTCACACGCAACTGATTGTCAAGATGTCTATAGTGAAGTCCTCTGATTCCATCTCCAGGACTTCTCATAGTAGCTCTTTTTTCCTGTATGATGATTCTCTCAATACTTCCACAAATATTGGTATATTTGACTATGTCATTTTAAATATTCTTATGAAGTGTGACTATAGATAATGGAGAAACTAAAGTATAAAAGTAGAGTTCTTATATGTTTATAAAGTTTATAAGTTCTGCATTAGTTTTCTCAAGGAATAAAATGAAGAATGAATACTACTTATTCTTAAGAGCACATTTAGCACTATAATCCAAAGTTTTAGTGATGTTTATATTACCATTTAAGCCATGTAAGAATTTCTGACTATTTAACCATAACAAGTTTGTTCCTACAAGTGTGCCCAAAATTTAGAATTTAGAAAGTAGGAGTGTATAATATTTTGTAGTGGTCTATTCTGCTCCAAATTGCATGGCTTTGCATCAAACCTGAAATAGTGTGAACCTCGGAATTGTGTAAGGATCAGATGTGAATGACCTCATAAATAACAGTAACCAAGATTATATTTTTTATTTTGGAAGATATAGCACCCATCCTCTTACTTTTTATATTTTACTTTTTCTTTAGAATTCTAACCCAGACACTTCATTGTCCTGAATTATTTATGCCTAGTTTTCTGGTATGCTATTTTGTGGCTGCCTTTTGATGAAATAGATTTCAATTAGGTAGCTGAAGCAAGATCTTATCTTCTAGTCACAGAAAGTTTATTATCCTTATCACCAAATTTATGAAAAAAGCAAGATCTGATCTCCTTTAGTCACAGAAAGTTTATTATCCTCATCACAAAATTTATTAAACTATGCATGCAGTGTATATCTCATCCTTTCTGATTTTTTTTCTAGCATCAGTAGCATTATCACTTGGTAATTTTTGTTCAATTTTTTGCAGTTTGCTAATCTGTGATTATTATTCTTCTCTATAAACTTAAAAAGTGGTAGTATCTCCTATTTTTTACATTTTTTCTTTTTTTTTAGTATCTCCTATTTATAAAGTGGATACAGTCACTCCAGTAATACTATGCACTTCACATGCATATACTTGTTGAATATTCATGAGGAACTAATGTATTCAGTACAAATTCTATTTTTATTTTATAAGGAAACACAATAAGACTCAGAAATCAAGAAACCTGTCTACAATTATAGAACTAGAAAGTAATAATGGGTTAAAAATGAGACCATCTAATTTCAATGAAAGCAGTTTGAATTATTATGCCATAAGTACATTATAACTTTTGTTAAGTAAAAATGCTCCTCCTGAATGATTTACTCAATTACATATATGAAGTTACAGTAAATGCACATTTATATATATGAAACTATGGTGAATTGTTAACCTTATAAAAGTGATTTTCTTAAGAAGTGACCTGCTTAAATGATAAGGACAAAGCAAAAGGTAGTTATGAATTAAGAGAAGCTGGACAGAAATATTTTTATTCTTTCTGTCCACAACTTTTGTCCTAATTTCATACAGCACACTCTCTCAATTTTCATGGTCATTTTCATTTTTGAGTACTAACCATTCTCTTGACATGTTTGATTATCGGATGAATTTCTTCTGTAGACCTCCTCTGTTCATTATCCTATTTTTAAAAATTTGTTCTCAATTAAGGTCTAAGTTAGAAGATAAAATGATGACTAAAGAGTGTTAGTGTGTTGATGGAAGGCACAAGTTTGTGGGACTACACAAATATTTAACAAAATATGCATTATTTAAAGTAATGATAATTTAAAGCAAGTACATATAGTAGGTAATCAGTAAATTTTTAATGATTTATTAAAGTAAAATTTCAAAGATTGACAGTTGGAATTACAGATAAATTATTCACTGAGCCCCACCCTACTTCCCAATGCCTTCACCAATAATTTATACCACACAGTCAACTGCCTTTTTTAATATTGGGAGGTAATTCTTCATGGTGTCTCTCACATTTCAGCAACTCTTGCAAGTAAGAACACTGACAGTCTTTTTTTCCCCATTTCCTTCTTGATTTCTTTTAAAGGATGCTATATATTGATTAGCCTTGGGAATTGGAGTATTTGGGATTTTTTGTTTTGTTTTCCAGAGCTCAGGGCAGTCTGGTAAAGGTAACTTCTCCATCTGGGAAATAGATTTGGCATGTATATTTGTAGTTCATTATAAAAGACTGAGATTTCTTGGAATTTACCATCTGTGACACAAACTCGCTGGGTGTGCTGCATTCACCTCAGCACACCTGCAGTAGAAGATTTTTGTTGCTGTAGAGGGGTAGGAGTGGAGGAATTTATGTGATTTAAAGGTTTATTTCTCTTGCTGTCCATGAATAACAAACTTATCTACAATACGAGTGTCTTACATTTTCTATAACAAACACAATTGTGGCAGGTTAACTGGCTAGCTTGCAAGTAGAGTAGATGTTAGAGCCTTCACATTCTTGACATTGTCCTGTTTATTTTTTTATTTTTTTATTTTTTGAGTTGGAGTCTCACTCTGTCGCCCAGACCGGAGTGCCGTGACCGCTCCTGGCCACCGCAGCCTCGACCTGCTGGGCTCCCGCGATCCCTCCGCCTCAGCTTTCCAAGTAGCCGGAATTACAGGCGCGCGCTACCACGCCCAGCTGATATTTTGATTTATTGTAGAGATGAGGTCTCGCTGCCCAGGCGGGTCTCGAACCCGCGGGCTCAGGCAATCCACTCACCTCAGCCTCCCAAAGGCGCGGGATTACAGGCTGAGCCACCGAGCCCGGCTCTGTTTTATTTTCATATGAATTTCTGTACTGTCATTTCAGATCTGAGAAAAATAATGTTGATAATTTGGTGGGTTTTGCATTGAATCTGTAGATTGCCTTGGGTAGAATAGACATCTTGACAATATTGATTTTTCTATTCCATAAGCCTGAAATGTTTTTTCATTTGTTTGTGTCATTCTTGATTTCTTTGAGCAGCATTTGGAGTCTCTCATTGTAAAGGTCTTTTACTTCTCTGGTTGGGTGGATGTCAAGGTATTTCATTTTGTTTTGTGGCTACTGCGAATGAAATTGTACTTTTTATTTGGTACTCTATCTGCTTGTTGCTGGTGTATACAAATGCAACTGTCTGTTACTCATTGGTTTTGTACCCCGAGATTTTACCAAAGTCATTTATAAGTGCAAGGAGGCTTTTGACAAGTTCTCTAGGGTTTCAAGATATAGGATGATAATGACCACAAAGAGGGACAGTTTGATTTCCTCTTTTCCTATTGGATGACACTGATTGCCTTCTCTTGACTAATTTCTCTGACTAGGACTTCCAATATTATGTTTAACAGAAGAGGTGAGAGTGGGCATCTTTGCCTAGTTTCCATTCTCAGGAGGATGTTTAAATTGCTGCTCATGTTTAAGTTGAGCAAAATGTTGGCTGTAGAATTATCATAGATGGCTCTTACTATTTTGAGGACTATTCCTTATATGCCTAAGCTCAAGAGTTTTTATCAAGAAAGGAAGCTGAATTTTGTAAAATGAGTTTTCTGACTTTAATGATATAATAATGTAAGTATTGGTTTTACATCTGTTAATGTGCTGAATTACATTCATGGTCTTGTGAATGTCAAACCAGCCCTGCATCCCAGGAATGAAGCCCACTTGGTCATGGTTAATGATCTTTGAGACATGGTGTTGGATCTGATTTGCTAGAATCTTGTTCAGGACTTTTTTTATCTATGTTCATCAAGAAGATGTTCTGTAAGTATCTTTTCTTGTTGGGTCTTTGCCAGATTTGAGTATCAGTATGATGTTGTCTTCATAAAGTGAGTTGGGGAGCATTCCATCTTTCTCAATTGTCTGGAAAACTTGCATTAAGACTGGTATCAGCTCTTCTTAATATGCCTTGTAGAATTTAGCTGGGAAGCCATCAAGTTCAGGGCTTTTGTTGGTAGGTAGATTTCTTTTGACTAAGTTTATTTCCTGGATTGATATTGGTCTCTTTAGAGTTTCAATTTCTTATTGTTTCAACCTTGAAATGTTGTGTGATATCAGAAAATGCTTCATTTTTTTTAAGTTTTCTAGTTTATTTGTACACAGATTTTTAGACAAGTGACATCTCATCAAACCAAAAACTCTTGCACAGCAAAAGAAACCATCAAGAGAGTGGGAAGATAACCCACACAATAGGAAAAATAATTGGCTAGTTATGTATCTGACCTGACATCCATGACCTACAAGGAACTCAAATGAGTATAAAGAAAACAATGCTATTAAAAAGTGGGCAAAGGATGTGAGTAGACATTTTTCTTTTCTTTTCCTTTTTTTTTTTTTTTAGTTGGAGTCTCACTCTGTCACCCAGACTGGAGTGCAGTGGCCTCTCCCTGTCACTGCAGCTTCAACCTGCTGGGCTCCAGCGATCCTTCCGCCTCAGCCTTCCAAGTGACTGGAACTACAGGCGCATGCTACCATACCCGGCTAATTTTTTGATTTGTTGTAGAGATGAGAATAGACACTTTTCAAAAGAGGATACACAAGCAACCAACAGATACATGAAAAAATGTTCAACCATATTAATTATCAGAGAAATGCAAATCAAAACCACAATGAGATGCCACCTAAGTCCACTAAGGATGACCATCATCAATAAATCAAATAACAACAGATACTGGTAAGGGTGTGGAGAAAAGAGTACACATCTATACTGTTGGTGGGAGTGCAGGCTATTTCAACCTGTATGGACAGAAGAGTGGTGATTTCTAAAAGAACTAAAATTGAACTCTCATACAATTCAGCATACCTCTCCTGGGAATATACCCAGGGGAACATAAATCGTTCTACCCAAAAGATACCTGCACACACATGTTTATAGCTACACTATTCACAATAGCAAAAACATGAAACCAACCCTATAGCCCAACAAAAGGTGACTGGATAAAGAAAATGTGATACGTGTACACGATGGAGTATTTCACAGCTTGAAGAAGAACAAAATCATGGAATTCATAGCAAATTGGATGGATTTGGAGATCATCATATTTAGTGATCTATCACAAAGAATTGAATACCGAATGTTCTCACTCATAAGTGGGACCTAAACATTAATCATGCTAGCACAAGTGAGGAATCAGCAGTTGATAGACACTTCCAGGGGAGAGGGAGACACATAGCATCACACAGGGTACCTGATCTTAAACCAGGGGAAGTGAAAGCAAGTTCAAAGTACAAATATCACCTGTATGCAGCCTGCTTGTATAGCTAATCCTGACATGTACCCCAAATATCTGTAATAAAATTACAAAAACGAAAAGTTACACTTTAAAATATAATAAGTAATGGTAGAAAATTAATGGAGTTATTGATTTATATATTTTTAAAAATATTGCCAAATTTAAAGTGAGAAGTTGTAATTGTACAATTTATATATTTACAAGGGGGATCTCAAAACACTGGATTTATCTTTTTGGAGGGTGGAAACCTTGTATTACACTTGGAATTTGTTCCTCTGGATCAAAAGGTAAATAAAAAAAAAAATTATGGAAGTTTTGTGAAGATTGCTTCATGATTTGTGGAAGAAAAGTCCCAAGTTGTGGCAAACAGGTGGCCAGTTCTTCCACCATGATAAAAGCACCTGTTCACACCACGCTGAGGGTTCAGCAGATTTTGACCAAGAATGGCGAGATTCCCATGCTCTACTCTCCCTATTCAACTAATCTTACCCTAAGTAATATTCTATTGTTTCCTCAAATGAAAAAAGTCCTCAAAAGGAAATGTTTTGCCAATGTGGAAAAGGTGAAACCAAAAATGGCATAAGTGCTAAAGGGCATCAAAATTGATGATTTCAAAAACTGTTTTGAGCAGTGGAAAAAGTGTCTGGATAAATTAATTACATCAAATGGAGAGTACTTTAAAGGTGACTGAAGTTTAAATATGGAAGAATGAATACACCATTTTTATAAATGAATTCAATTTTGGGGATTCCTTCTTGTATTTTTATATTTTGAATGCAACAATATGTTAATATAATCTATTTTCATGATTTTTAAATGATCCTTTATATTTGAAAGTGTAACTTTAGGCATGTATTGATATATTTTAAAAAGTGGAACCAGCAACATAGTACAAGGGACAAATTAACCTCCATTTAGATACAATTTTGTTATTATTTCCACTGAAATAAAAGATAAGAAAAGGGGGGGGGCAATAATATTTCTCACTATTCATATTCCAAAAGCCCTCAATATCTCAGAGTTGGATTTATACAGAAAGATATTGAAAAGAAGCATAAATATCTGATTGTTTTCACATCTCTTTTTTGACAGTGCAATGTGCCACGTAAGTTAGTAAAAGAGATCAGGTATTGTGGCTCATGCCTGTAACTCCAGCACTTTGGGAGGCCAAGGTCGGGGGATCTCTTGAGGCCAGCAGTTTTAGATCATCCTGGGCAAATATCAAGAACCTGTCTCTGCCTGAGCCTGCGGGTTCGAGACCCGTCTGGGCAGCGAGACCTCATCTCTACAGTAAATCAAAAAATCAGCTGGGCGTGGTAGCGCATGCCTGTAATTCTGGCTACTTGGAAGGCTGAGGCGGAAGGATCGCCGGAGCCCAGCAGGTCGAGACTGCAGTGGCCAGGAGCGGCCATTGCACTACAGTCTGGGCGACAGAGTGAGACTCCAACTCAATAAAAAAAAAAAAAAAAAAAAAAAAAAGAACCTCTCTCTACAAAAATACAAACAAACAAAAAAAAATTTAATTAGCCAGGTGTGGTAGCTTGTACCTGTGGTTTTAGCTACTGGGGAGGCTGAGGAGAGAGGATCAGTTGATCCCAGGAGTTTGGGTTTAGAGTGAAATATGATCACCCCACCACACTTCGGCCTGGGTAATATAGTGTGACTGTCAGTAAAATATATATTTTTGAGATTGTAAAGAAGACAGTGGCAGAACCTCATTTTACCCCTGAATTTGGCATAATGTTGTAGAAAACCAATCAAGAATATGGAGTATTGATTTATTTTTTCTGCCAAGTAATAGGATTTGAAAACATGAGTGGAATATTGAAAGCTCAGAATCTGCTCTCAACAATGGTGGCCATACAACAGTCAGCTCATTAAACAAAATTTGACCTCTGATACATACGGTCACCTGGAGAGACCTAACTTAATAACTTGATCTATGGCCAGTTTTCTGAGATGGTTAGATATTGTTACAATCTCAATACATATTATATTTTAGAACTTCTTACTTCATTCCCTTTTTTTTCTGACCCCCCTTTTGTTATTTTTCAATTTATGTGTCTTTCCAACCTCTTGCATTTCTATGTCTTACTAAGCCATCAGTGATTTTTATTTCTTTTGCTTATCAGATTCAATGACACTGAAATTGTCATTGTAGTGAACAAGTATAATTTTCAGTTGAATATCTTACTAAAGGTTTAAAATGGCAAACTTAAAACTAACATTCAGATTTCTGGCATTCAAAGTTCATATGTTCAATATAATAGAGGATCTCTTAACATAATTTCAATATTCAGAAAGCTATAGTTCGAAAGCGTACGTGCAATTTTTTTTATTCTTTCAAAAATTATTTTTAAAAATTGGGCTGGGCCTGAGAATTAAGAACTAGATCATATAGAAAGGTGTGTCTCGTTTTAATAAACTTAAGGTTAAAATAAACCAAAATAAAATGAAAGAGCGTCAAGATGGGCATTTGCAGCAGATGGGCATTTAAAATCCATGTTAAAGACTTGACTTTTACTTGAAAACTACTAGATGACCTTAAAAGTCTTTTTTAAAAAGATGAGCAGATGTTTCCATTTAAAATATCATTCTTCACTGCTATGCCAAAATGAATATTCCTCCTGCAGCTGGTATAGTAATTTATTTGAAAATTGACAGCATTTCATACTGAGGTATAAACAGTAAAATCTAAAAGGATTATGAAATTATTTAAAATTAGATAAAATTTTAAAATCAGAGAATAAATTATAAAGTAGGAGAGGTTAAGAATGACTTCTAAATCTAAAATAACATCACGGGGAACTAACTTGATTAAGGTTTCATCACATGAAGGCAAATTTTTTGAGAAAATAATGAGTCCAATTTTGTTTATATTGACATTATAGCTTCCAAGAGGTAACAAAGGGAAGCAAAATGGTAATTTAAAATATAGATGAAAGAACAGTATATCAAAGAAATATCTGCACTCCCACGTTCATTGAAGCACTATTCACAATAGACAAGATGTTAAATCAACCTGTGGCTATCAAAAAATGAATGGATATAGAAAATGTGGTACATGTGCTTAATAGAATATTATTAATTTTTTAAAAGAATGCAATACTGGTTATTTGTAATGGCATGCATTAAACTGAATGAAAATAAACAAGGCACAGAGAGATAAGCATTGCATGTCCTCACTCATATGTGGGAGCTAACAAGTTCTCATGGAGCAGAATGATGTTTCCAGGGACTTGAAATGTAATGAGTTGGGTATAAGAAGTTGATCAATGGATACAAATATACAGTTAGCTAATAAGTAGTGTTCAGTAGCACAAGAGGGTGACTACAGTTTCAGTAATTTATTTTATATTTTAAAATATCTAGAGTAGTAGATTTTGAGTATTCCCAACACAGAAAAATGATGTGTTTAAGGTGATGGATATACCTATTACCCTGATTTGATCATTACATATTGTGTGTTTTTATTAAAATATATGCACCCCAGAAATATGTATCATTATTATGCATTCATAAAAATAAAAATATATAGCTGGGCTCGGTGGCTCAACCTGTAATCCCGTGCCTTTGGGAGGCTGAGGTGAGTGGATTGCCTGAGCCCACGGGTTCAAGACCCGCCTCGGCAACTTGGCGAGACCTCATCTCTACAATAAATTAAAAAGAAATAGCTGGGCGTGGTAGCGCATGCCTGTAGTTCCCACTACTTGGAAGGCTGAGGCGGAAGTATCGCTGGAGCCCAGCAGGTCGAGGCTGCAGTGGCTGGGAGCAGCCACTGCACTCCAGTCTGGGCAACAGAGTGAGACTCCAACTCAAAACAAAAAATTTTAAAAAATAAATTAAAATAAAAATAAAAAATAAAAAAATGTGTGAATTTAAATAGTCATGTGAGTTAGTTACTAGAATTTTATTTTATCAATCCACTAATGAAAAATGAATCCATTTGGATGAATGTGTTAAATCATTGCTTATATATTAGGTATTGATTGCTGTATACAAATTCTTCCAAAAATTATTACCCTAAAGTGTTTATATTTCTGTGGGTTAGGAATTTGAAAAGATTTAACTAATGCATTTATCCCTGAGTCTCTCACAAATGTGCACTTTTTCAGTTTTTCACAGGGAAATATTCATGTCCTACCATGCATGTGGTTATTAGCAGAATTCAGTTACTTACAGCCTGTTGAACTCAGTTCTTCATGAGATGTTGGTTGAAAGCAGCTCTCAGTTTCTTGACACATTTTTCTCTCCATATAACATCTCATGACAGAGCAACTTTCTTCATCAAGGTGATCAGAGAGAGCAAAAAAAAAAAAAAACCAGCAAGAGAGAAATAAGGAATGCAGGTAACATAAAAGTCACAGCCCACCAAAAGTTCATACCAGAGGTGACATCCCATTAATTCTATATTCAGTTCATTAGAAGAAAGTAACTAAGTTTAGCTATATGTAATAGAAGGAATTTATGCTAAGGCGTGACTACTAAGAGGCAGTGATCTTGGGAAGTGATGTCAGAAAGCTCCTACTTTAATGACAAGAAATGAGAAAGTGTAAAGGAGACTTAAGGCAAAACTGAGAAATAGATTTCATATTTTAGTTTTTAAAATATCTGGTACAGAGATAAAGAAACATTTAGGAGGATTTCAGTCATTGTGTAACTTCATATTCTATTTAAATTATCCCAAATACATGGAAATTGCCAATGCTTTTTGCTAGAACCTAAATTGAAGAATCCATATCTTGAATCCAGATATCACTTTAGCATTTAATGTTCAGCAGAAGTCTTTCTTTTTACTATATTTATCAATAAATATTACTCTACGATTACTAACAAAGAAATATCATATTTATAATAATTAATTTTGAACCACTAATTTTCTCTCTTACCCAGCTAAATAGTTGAATATAATTTGATGTTTTAAATTATTTTTACTTATTTATATATAGACACATTTAATATATTCTGAAAGCTCTCCGCAATCTGCTATTTCTGTTTCAACCCAAACTTGTACAGCTAATACTGATAAATTAAATCCAAAGAGATATAAATCAGAAGGCATTTCTAGATGACCAATACCCTGGATAAAAGATCTGCAATGGAATCACAGGCTATAAAACACAGTTAGAATTAGACTAACACTTAACAACAAGAACAATGTCTAATAAGTAAGATTAATTATTTGATTCATTTGGTGTTATGATTCATTATTTGATTGTGACATTTTGGCATTAAGGCTATAAGAGTTTGCCATAGCGTCATGTAATCATAAAAAGATTTGCCTAACTTAACATTAATTAGTTAATCAATTATTAAACAAATATGAAACAATTTAGTTCAATAGTTTAGCAGCTGATTGACTTTACAGAATTAGTGTGACTATAATTGAAAACTATCTTTTGTTTCCTTTTCAGATGATTCATTGTAGTGTATAGAAAAATAATCAATTCTTGTACCTTGATTTTGTGCCTTGAAACTTAATTCATTTATTAAGTCTAACAGTTTATATATTTTGCAACCAAAAACAATTTTTCTTCTTGCTTCCCAATTTGGTTGTCTTCTATTTCTTTTTCTTGCTTACATGCTCTAACTGGGGTTTGTAGTAATATTTGGAGCAGAAATGGCAATAGTGTATTATTTCCTTCTCTCTGATTTGGAGGAAAAGTTTCTGACTTTTAACATTCACTCTGATGTTAGCTGTGAGCCCCTGATATGTGGCCTTTATTACACTGAGGTAAATTCCTCTATATCTAGTTTCTTGAGAGCTTTTATCATGAACATGTGTCAAATTTCATCGAATTATTTTTCTGCATCTAGTGAAATGACTAGGTATTTTTTATTATTCATTCTATTAATGTACTGTATCACCTTAATTGATATATGTTTGCTGAACTATTCTTGCATTCCAGGGATAAGTTTCAATTAATCTTGGTGTATGATCCTTTTAACGTGTTGCTAAATTTGGTTTGCTAGTATTTTGTTGAAAATCTTTGCATTTATATTTATCATGGATATTGACCTGTACATTTTGGTTTTTTTGTTTGTTTTTCTTTTTTCTTGTAGTGTATTTCTTCTAGCTTAGGCACCAGGGTAATGCTGGCTTCACAAGATGAGTTTGAAAATGTTACCACCTCTTCACTCAGAATTGGTGTTAATTCTTCTTTAAATGTTTGTTAGAATTCACCTGTGACACCATCTAGTCCAAGGTTCTTCTTTGTTGGAAGATTTTAATTACTTATTTAACCTCCTTACTTATTTTTCATCTGTACAGAATCAAATTTAAAATTGATTCAGAAAAATAAGGTTTATAAAAATCAGTTTAATCCAGGAGGTAAAAGACTAGTAGGATGAAACTATAAAACATTAATTTTTTAACAAATGAAGTAACAAACAAAGCATCCCACATTTATGGTTCAGAAGAGGTAATCTTGTAAAAACATTAACAATTTCTAAAATTATTTACAGGTTCAATGCTATTCCTTCTAAAATTCAAATGTTGGAGAAAGGAGGAAGATGGCAGTGAAGCCAGTCAGACTACAAGAGTTCCAGTGTAGGTGAGTGAGTATATGGAAAATTTTGCATATGTGCCTGTGAATAAGTGGGTATGTGAGTAACTGACTGGGAACTTGGGAGCGAATGGCCAGGGCTTTTCCAGTGAAGCGACTTGCGTAGCAGCTGCCTTGCTTGGACCCTAGCTCTTCCTGGGGCACAGAAGTCAAGCACCATGTTTTCAAAATCAGCAAAGCCCTTCCTGGGAAGAAGCTGCTGAGAGGACTGCCAGCTCCAGGCACTGCCTCACCACAGTAGCACCTGGCCAGACAGTGGCAGCAAGTGTTGTGGAGAGATCACAGTGAGGGAGCCCAGAGAAAGATCCCTACTGGAGAAGATGAAACTGCACACTCCACCATCTTGAAAACTGGGCAGGAAAGTGCTCTGGCTTGCTCACCATGGAGCAACAGACTCAATCTCTTTGACTAGTGGATTAACTACTCATGGGCCGATCATGACCCAGATGGAGTATTCTGAAAGCACAAATTCCAGAGGGACAGGAAGAGTGGCTGAGTCTCAGTTGCCCCACCCCCTACCCTGATTCAGCCATGAGACAAAGGATGCTACCAGAAAATGACAAGGAAGGCCCCTGAAGAGA
Source organism: Cephalopachus bancanus (assembly GCA_027257055.1). Classification (NCBI taxonomy): domain Eukaryota; kingdom Metazoa; phylum Chordata; class Mammalia; order Primates; family Tarsiidae; genus Cephalopachus; species Cephalopachus bancanus. The sequence goes on along the minus strand of JAPVLO010000068.1, from coordinate 6,478,587 downwards.
TAAGTGGTGAATCCCAGGCTAATCCAACCCCCTCTTCCCCAGCAATCCTCTGAACATCAGACCCACATGCCTGGGCACAACTGAGAGGAATGAACCCAAGCAGAGCCTGGGCATCAACCATGATAGGAGGACTCTACTCCAGGAATAGTCTGACTGGGGCACTTCCCACCAGCACCTAGAGAAGAGACAATCCCACATCTCCCCACCAGAGAGAATCTCCCTGATCATATGATAATGGGAGGGGAGGACTGAAGCCCCACCCACCTCTACCTTTTTCAGTGTCCTCCTCCTTCCCCAAATGGACACTGGGCATATTGTGAATAAGATCACAGCTCCACAGAAGACAGCAGAAAGATTTACCTGTGAGCATCTGAGAGGAAAAATTACAGAACTTGCCACAAGAAGACAGGTTGTTTGTCTGTTTGTTTTGTTTTTTCTCTTTTTTGTGCATGAATGTGTATGAGAGAGTTCAATCCACATTCCCCTCACCTTCTTTTTTTTCACTTTTTTTTTGCTTCCTTCTTTTTTCTTTCTTTCTTCTTTTATTTTTTTGTTTTCTGTTTATGTGTATACATGAATGATTGAGTGTTCATTAATCAGGTTTTTTTTTTGTTTGCTTGTTCTTCACTTTTTAGTTTAATGTGTATGTGAGGGTTCAACTTAAATTTCTTTTTTTTCTTCTTTTGTTTTGTGTTGGACGTGTGTGTGTGTGTGTGTGTGTGTGTGTGTGTGTGTTTGGTTTTCCTGGGTTTTTTGTTTGCTTGTTTGTTTGCTGTTTGGGTTTTGGTTTTTGTGTGTGTATTTAATTGTTTTTTTTTACTTTGATTTCTGTTTTTGTTTTTCTGTGTTTTTTTTCTTATTTGTTTCTATCTTATTCCATTTTAATTTTCTCTGTTCTCCTCATTGCTGTTATTGTATCTTGTACTTAGGGGGTACACACACACACACACCCATCGCATCATTATATATGGTGGGGGAGGAGAGTGGGCCTCTGGGAGCCCATAACAAAATCAGTGAGCATTGTGATTTGCAAGTAGTTTCCAAATCCTAGCTCCCCATCCTCCATATTACTTGACTCTCAAAATTATAAGACACATCAAAGTTTCCTACTCACAGCCCTGTTTCAAAATAGAACCACTTCAGAGCCATGATCAGGGAAGAATAGAGAGCTGAGCAAATAGCAGAAGTGAAATTTTCTCCCACTGCCACTGAATAAAGGAACTAAAGATAAAATAAAGAGATCTATCACAAATGAGGAAAAATCAACAGAAGAACACAGGTAATTCCTAGTATAACAAAGAGAAAACATATGAAAAATCAGACCTCAGAGCACAAACAATGGATGTCACCAACAACTGGCCCTAGATACAACAGGGATTAGGAAATGGATGGAAAGAGTGAATAAGACTCAAGAAAGATAAGATGCAACACTGAAAGAACTTGTAGCAGAGACTATGGTCATAAAAATTTTATCCAGGAAATAGATAACAAGATAACAAGCATGGCAAGCAGAACTAATCAAGAAGAAAGAATCTCAGAACTTGAAGATAAAATCATGGAATTAATCCAATGTGTAAATATCACAGAAAGAAAACTCAGAAAGAAAGAAGAAAACTTTAAAAAAATGTGTCATTAGCCCAGAAGAAGAAAGAGAAAAGAGAACACCTTGGAGCAAATATTCCAGGAGATTATCCAAGAAGAATTTCCCCATCTCATCAGAGATGTGACCAGCCAAGCACAAGATACGCAGAGAACTTCTGCAAGACACTGCAAGAGAAGACCAACTCCTAGACACATAGTTATTCATCCACAAAAAGAAGGTACAAAAGAAAAATTCCTAAAAGTGAGAGAGAAAGGTAAGACTGCTTGCTGGGGAAAATCAATCAGAATAGCAGAAAACCTATTGGCAGAAGCACTACAAGCTACAAGGGACTAGAGTCCAATATTCAAAGTCCTCAAACATAAACAATTTCAACCAAGAATTTTCTACCCAGCCAAGTTAACCTTCATCAGCAATGGAGAATTAAAACATTTCCAGACATCCAAACCCTAAGAGATTATGCAGCTTCCAGATCAGCTCAACAGGGGATGCTTAAAAAGGTACTAAGACAGAAGAAGAAGAAGAAAAAAAAGAAAAGAAAAAGAAAAGAAAGAAAGACCACACACTTCCCAAGAGAACAGGAGAACGTAGAACAACAGAGAATACATTGTGACTGCAAACATGAAAATTCACACATATGTCAACCCAAAATAAAAAGAAAATAAAGAAAAAAGTTCATAAGCACATCATGACAAAGATAAATAATCACATTTCAATATTCAGCCTGAACGTAAATGGACTAAATGTACCACTGAAAAGACACAGAATGGCAAATCAGATTTTAAAAAAAAAACATGACCCAATAACTTGTTACATCCAGGAAATTTATTTCACCACAAGGGACACACACAGACTCAAAGTTAGAGAATGGAAAACAAATTTCCAAGTGAATGCATCACAAAAGAAGGCAGGAGTCATGATCTTAATATCAGACAAAACAACCTTCAAACTATCAAAAATTTTAAAAGATACAAAATGACACTAATGATAAAATGTTCAATCCATCAACAAGAAATAATCATTTTAAACATATATGCATCCAAAACAGGAGCACCAACATTTATAAAGTAACTAACAAGTAAACTAAAAAAAAAAAAAAAAAATGACTCTAACACTATTATAGCTGGGGACCTAAATATCTCTCTAAAAATCATACATAGAACATTGAAGCAAAAAATCAACAAAGAGATCCAGAACCTCAATTTGACACTTGACCAAATAGAATTAATGGACAGCTACAGACCACTTCACCCAACAAGCACAGAATAGACATTCTATTCTTCACCACATAGAATATATCCCAAGATCGATCATCTCCTCAGTCATAAATCACACATAAATAAATTTCATAATATCAAAATACTGCCAAGCACCTTCTCAAATCACATTTTGAGTGATTTGAATAATTTTTAAAAAATTAACACTAACAGAATTCCCCCCAAAATCACAAAGACATGGCTACTATACAGCATGATGCTGAACAATTACTGAGTGAACACAGAAATCAAAACAGAAATTAAAAGATTCCTGGAAACAAGTGAAAATTAGGAAGCATCTTACCAAAAGCTCTGGGATGCCATGGAAACAGTTCTAAGAGGGTAATTTATATCTCTATGAACATTTTCAAGAAAATGGAAAGATTACAAATTAACAGCTTAATAAATCAACTAATGGAGTTGGAAAGACAAGACCACCAAAAATCCAACTTTAGCAGAATAATCCAGGTAACTAAAGCAAAATACAGGACATAGTAGACAAAAAAATCACAGACATAGTAGACAAAAATATCATAGAAAAAAATCAACAATACAAATGGCTAGTTCTTTGAAAAAATAAATAAAATTGATGGAGCACTAGCCAGAATGATCAAGAAAAAGATAGAAAAAGCTCAAATAAACACAATTGGAAATGCAAAAGATCAAATCCCACTGACCTTGAAAAAACACAAAAGCTTATCAGAGACTACTATATACACCTGTATGGAAACAAACTTGATAACCTAAATGAAATGGAGTACTTTCTGACATCACACAACTTCCCAAAGTTGAAACAAAAATGCAATGTGAAACTAAATAGACCAATAACAACCCAGGAAATTGACTGCATCATTAGAAAACTACCTACAAGCCGGGCTCAGTGGCTCAGCCTGTAATCCTGTGCCTTTGGGAGGCTGAGGTGAGTGGATTGCCTGAGCCCACAGTTACGAGACCCACCTGGGCAGCGAGACCTCATCTCTACAATACATCAAAAAGTCAGCCGGGCGTGGTAGCGCATGCCTATAATTCCAGCTACTTGGAAGGCTGAGGCGGAAGGATCACTGGAGCCCAGCAGATCGAGGCTGCGGTGGCCAGGAGCGGCCACTGCACTCCAGTCTGGGCGACAGAGTGAGACTCCAACTCAAAAAAAAAAAAAAAAAAAAAAAGAAAAGAAAACTACCTACAAAAAAAAAAGCCCTGGACCAGACAACTTTCCAGTGGAATTCTACAAATCATACAAGGAGGAACTGATACCAACCCTACTGAAAGTATTCCAGGCAATTGAGAAAAATAGAAATCTCCCCAAACATTTATGAAACTAGCATCACACTGATACACAAATAGAGTAAATATCCAACAACAACTAAAAGGAACTACAGGCCAATATCCTTAATGAAAGTAGATGAAAAAATTTTCAACAAGATTCTAGCAAATCAGATCCAACAACATCTCAAAAATTAACCACCATGACCAAGTAGGTTTCATCCCTGGGATGCAGGGCTGGTTCAACATCAGAAAGACCATAAATTTGTTTAAATACATGAACAGATATTTAAAAAAAAACCACATGTTTATATCATTAGGTACAGAAAAAGTTTTTGATAAAATCTAACATCCTTTCTTGATTAGAAAGAAACCCTCAAACACCTAGGAATAGAAGGACACACCTCAAAATAGTAAGTATTATCTATGATAAAACTCACAGCCAACATATTGCTAAATGGACCGAAACTAGAAGTATTTCCCCCTGAATCCAGAACAAGACAAGGCTGCCCAATCTCACCCTTCCTGTTCAACACTGTGTTGAAAGTCCAAGCTAGGGCAATTAGACAAGAGAAGGTGATCAGCTGTATCCAAATAGGAAAAGAGGTGGTTAAGTTATCCCTCTTTACTGATGATATACTCCTATACCTTGATAATTCAAAGAATTTGTCAAAAACCTCCTTTCACTGATAAAGGACTTTGGCTAAGTCTTAGGATACAAAATAAAAATTCAAAAGACAGTCACATTCTTATACACCAATAGCAAGCAGGCAGAAAGACAAATAAAAAACACAATCCCGTTCAAAATAGCCACACACAGAAAAATGAATTACCTCGGCATCTTCCTAACCAGAGAAGTGGAAAAACCTTTACAACGAAAACTGCAAAACACTGCTTAAAGAAATCCAAGAAGATGCAAACAAATGGATAAATATTCCATGCTCATGGATAGGAAGAATCAGCATTGTTAAGATGTCCATCCTACTGAAGGTAATCTGCAAATTCAATGCAATACTCATTAAATTACCAACAACATTCTTCTCATATCTGGAAATTACAATACAGAAATTCATATGGAAACATAAATTGCCATGAATAGGCAAAACAATCCTTAGAAAAAGAAGCAAAATGGGAGGCATCATGCTTCCAGGCTTTAAATTTTACTATAAGTCTACAATAATCAAAATATTCTGGTATTGGTATATGCACAGGAATATGGACCAATGTAACAGGATAGAGATTTTGGAAGCAAAACCTCAATTTCTCAACCGACTCATCTTCATCAAAGCCTCTACCAAAAACCAATAGGGAGAGAGGAACCTATTCAGTAAATGGTGCTGGGAAACTGGTTGACCACACGCAGAAGGGTGAAACAGAACCCCTACCTATCACCATACATAAACATCAACTCCAATTGAATCAAAGACCTAAATGTAAAACCTCAAACTATAAGAATCTTAGAAAACACAGGAGATATTCTTATAGAAATCCCAGAGTAGGCAAGCAATTCCCGATCAAAACTCCAGCTAGTCCATGTTATAAGAGATAAGATAGATAAGTGGAACTTCTTTTAAATGAAAAGCTTCTCCAAAGCAAAATAAACCATCAAGAGAGCAAGGAAACAACCCACAGAATGGGAAAAAATATTTGTTGACTATATATCTGACAAAGGCCTAACATACAGGATATAGAAGGAACTCAAATGTGCCCAAAGGAAAAAGAAAATAAACATCCCCATTAAAAAGTGAGCTGCCAGAAGTCGCAACCTCTAGAGAGGCAAAATGGAGGTTACCCAAAAATGGGAAAAATGCTGGCTGGGAGCAGAGCCCCAGTAGCAAGCGGCCATGATGGAGGCAGAGCCCCATGGATCCTATTGAAGGACTCCTTTTGGTCTTAAAGGAATGCATGCCTAGGCTTGAAAAACACTTCCCTTGATAAATAAAACAATTAGCTAGAATGTGCAAGGATGTGGAATTAGCAGTAAACCTAGTATAGAAACATAAAAAAGGCTCAACAGCAAAAATTTCCCCCCTGAAGGGACAAGGGAATGTTTTACTACCCCCCTTCCCATGAAATTTTGCAGCCTTTAGCTAATAAAGGAAAAACAAGTACTTCCTCATATCCTTTATAAGTAACAACATTGACAGTTGTGCTTGATAAGGAAGTGAGAAACTGAGACAGAGTATCTCCAAAAACAGGTGTTTTCGGGAAAAACAAGTCACAGACATGCCTTTTGATTTAAGAAGCAATTAGAAAAAGGGTTAAAACTAAAGTAAGGATTAGAATTAAATAAATAACAGTTATAATTAAAAGATAAATGTTTATTATAGATGTAGGTATTAGTTAAATATAAGTAATAGAAGGAATAGGAAATAATTAAGTTTTAAGGTAAACTTAAAATTATACACACTTAACGTAGGTTTAAAATTAAATACATTTAGGATTAGAAGTAAGATTAATTTCATAAGTGTAGATTTAGACATAAGTTTTGTTTAGAAATATAAAGTGTAAAATAGGTGATAAGAAAATAGCAAGTAATATAGATAAGGCAATTAAAATTAAGAGAGTTAAATTTTTAAATTAATAGTAAAATTAATTAATATAGAGTATTAAGAATTCATAGTGGGTAAGATAAGTGTGGTTATATAAAAGAGAAAAACAAGTCAATATATTGCTGCTAAAAGTGTATTAAGAAAATGGATTAGTAAAGGAAAAGAAATAGAATAGCAAAGGGAAGAGATTCAGTTGGCCTAGAGGTCACAGGTTGTGGCTGATAAACTCTTGGCAGCTGGTGTTTTGTTACATAAATAATTCCACCGGTAGCAGGAGGGAACAAAATGAAACTTGTAAAGGTCAACTTCCCCATAAACAAAAGGAAAAAACATGATGTAAACATTTAATGTGTAACATGTGTTGCATTTTTGTGGGTACAGGGGTCAGTAAAAAAACTATATAAGCATGCAAAAATTGAATAAAAATTGGCAGAGTCCTGAACTCTACCCAAGAAGTTGACGCCTGTCGTTCTTCTTCACCGTTCCTGATTCTCCCCATTCAGACCCTGACTCTCTCCTGGAGCTGGACTCTGGCCGTGAGCTAAAGACCTGAATAGACACTTCTCAAAAGAACATATACAGGCAGTCAACAGACACAAGAAAAGTGCTCACTTTCACTAATCATCCGAGAAATGTGAATCAAAATCACATTGAGATACCACCTAACCCTAGAAGAATGGCCATCATTAATAAAACAAACAACAGATGCTGGCAAGGATGAAGAGAAAAAGGAATGGATCCTAACTGCTAGTGGGAATGTAAACTAGTTCTACCTCCATGGAAAACGGTGTTGCAGTTTCCAAAAGAACTAGAAATCAACCTTCCATATGACCCGGCAATCTCTCTACTGGGAATTACCCAGAGGAACATAAATCATTCTACGAAAAAGAAACTTGCACACACATGTTTATTGCAGCACTATTCACAATAGCAAAAGCATGGAACCAATCATGCTGCCCATCAAAACTGGACAGGATTTTAAAAAAAGGTACCGATACTCAATGGAATATTACACAGCCATAAAGAAGGACAAACGTGAACTTCACAGCAACTTGGGTGGATTTAGAGTCTATCACACACAGTGATCTATCAAAGAAACAAAGACTAGAGTACCACATGTTCTTACTCATAAACGGACCCTGAACATTTACCCTAATACTTTAAGAAATGGGTTGGCAGTAGTGAGACACTACTGGGGTGGAGGGGGAACACAAGGTCAATAAGGGTACCTGACCTCAAACCAGGCAATGTGGGGACCAAAGGGAGGCCCAATCTTTACCTGTATGATGTACCCTTGTATACCTAATCCTGAATTGTATTCATCTTTAAAATAAAATTAAAAAAATTTCAATTACTTTTTAGAGAAATACAAGTCCACAGTAATTTAAAAATAGGATATTTTCAGTAAGAAAGACATATAGAGTATTTAGAGTAATGAAACAGAGTAAAAGCCTAAAAATAGCTATTACTAATAATATTAGTGATAAGTATATCACTATATATAGTGATATACTTATATATCACTATATATAGGTGAAGATGTGGTGAAATTGGAAACTTTGGAAGCTATTGGAGGAAATGTAAATGATGCAGAAACTGTGAAAAACAGTATGGAGAGTTCTTAAAAAAAATACAAGTAGAACTATAACGTGATTCAGCAATCTCACTTCTGATTATATATCCCTCTGAAAATGACATGAGGATCTCAAAAAGATATCTGCAGTCCCATGATTATTGAGGTATCATTCACATTAGCCAAGATATTCAAACAGCCTAAATGTTTGACTCAACAGTGGGTGAATAGTAAAGAAATTGTGACATATACATAGCAAATAGAACATTGCTTAGTATTAAAGAAAGAAATTTCGTCATTTGTGACAACATGGAAACCTGAAGGGCAATATGCTAAGTGAAATAAGCCTTGCACAAAAGAATAAATACTACATAATTTCATTTTTATATAAGAGATCTAAAGTAGCCAAACTAATAGAAGCAGAGTGTAGAATGCTGTTGCCAGAGGTGAAGGCAGGGGGAAGGAGGAAATGGAATATTGTTCAATGGTTATAAAGCTTCAGTTATGCTAGATGAATAAATTCTAAACAGTTGTATATCGTAGTGTCTATGGTTCACAATATTTTATTTGGCATTCTAAAAACTTAAGAGGGCAGATCCCATGGTTGTGTTCTTACCACAAAACAAAAATTTAAACAAAAACATGTGACAAAGGGGCAAGAAATAACTACTGAAGGGCATGATTATATTTATTATGATGATTGTGTTGGTGGTCTCTTTGATGTATGCCTATGTCCAAAATGATCAAATTATATACATTATATTTGGGCAGTATAGTTTTTTTTTTGAGTTGAGTCTACTCTGTCGCCCAGACTGGAGTGCAGTGGCCGCTGGCCACCGCAGCCTCGACCTGCTGGGCTCCGGCGATCCTTCCGCTTCAGCCTTCCAAGTAGCTGGAATTACAGGCATGCACTACCACGTGATTTTTTGATTTATTGTAGAGATGAGGTCTCGCTGCCCAGGCGGGTCTCGAACCGCGCTCAGGCAATCCATCACTCAGCCTCCCAAAGGCGGATTACAGGCTGAGCCACCGAGCCCGGCTCACAGTATAGTTTTTATACACCAAATATATCTCAATAAAAATGATAAAGATTAAAAAAAATATTTATCAGAAAAATGTTGCTGATATGAAGAAACATTTATAAAATTAAATTGCTGTCCTTTTGTATCTGAGTTATGTACCAATAAAAAGTCCAGGGACAAATAGTTTAAAGACAATCATCATCACACTTGGTAGCTAAATATATTAAAAATGTAATAGTCATTTTAATAATTGTTTTCATAAAATTTTATATTATACTAGGCCAAATGATGAATATACAAATGACTCCACAATTTATGAGTTATATTTTTTCAGGGCTATATCTAACTGCATACTTGCAAAAGAGAAATATATCTTAAAGGATGTAAAATGTAAAATTATTAATTGCCATAAATAAGTGAAAAACTGGTTATAGTCAAATTTCTACTTGTTTTAGCATTTCATTCAACATTTTATGTCATAGATAAGAGAAGGTTGGTCAAATAAGATAACAAAAATAAATAAAACAAATTATGTAGTGGAATTATTTACTGGAAACATAACTATACATGATAATAAATCATAAAAAATACTTAAAAAATAGACCTAATAAGTCAATACAGAAACACAATTCAAATGTACAAATAAGAGCACTGTATGAGGTATCTTATACACAAATAGTTAAAAATAATTTCAATAACTATATTTGTAATTAGTCAAACATAGAAAATACTAGAAGAATAGAGAAGAATGCTAATGAAGCAAACTCTACAATTAAAGGAACTATGAAAACAGAAATTTTATTCTAACCTCAATTTCATTTTAGTCATTTTAAAATAGTCAAAACAATTTCAAGTGTGAGAAAATTTAGATGTGAGGAAATTTAGATGTGAATCAACTCAATAAGTCTCTTAATAGGGTTATTGCTGTAAGATGATTATTCTCTAGAACAACTAGCATATGATTTGGCATTAAAATTATTTCACTAATATTGAAGCAATATTATAAATTCAAAAAGACTCTCTTTTTAATTTAATCTAATTGTATTTTATTATAGAGATGTGGGGTACAAGTAAGTATAAACTATGCAAGTAGGCTGCTTGCAGGTAGTTTGGGTCTCTTACTGGCCTTCACTTCCCCTGGTTTGGGATGAGGTACCTTTGTGTTGTTAGGTGTTCCCCTTTCCTGACAGTACCCAGCAACTTTCAATCCCTCCCATGTGCCGATGTAATTAATGTTTAGGTACCACTTATGAGTGAAAACATTGGTATTCAGTTATTGATTTCTGTCATAGGACACTAAGTATGATGGTCTTCAACTCCATCCAAAATACTGCTAAGTCCATGATTTTGTTCATTTTTATGGCTGTGTAATACTCTACTGTATATATGTACCGCCTTTTATTTCTCCAGTCTACTTTAGATGGTCAGTAGACTTGCTTCCATGTTTTTTCTATTATGAATAATGCAGTTATGAACATGCAAGTATAGGTGTCTTTTTTGAAAGAATGATTTATGTTTTTCTGGCTATATTTCTAAGAGAGGGAATGCTGGATCATATGGAAGGTCAATTTTTAGTTCTTTTAGGAATTGCCACATTGCTTTCCATAGAGATTGAACTAGCTGACAGTTTCACCAAATGTAGTTTTCCCTTTTCTCCATACCCATGCCAGCATCTTTTTTTTTATTACAAATGTCTTGATTATGTGATCAAATACTTTTTGAAAAATGTAATAGACAGTCACTCTTGGATGCTTGAATATAATAAGCAAAGTATAAAGTTGTCTTTCATTACAAAGTGAAATTAAAATTAATTTTGAAATAATAGAATTAAGCATATTAAAAATAGTTTCAATATTTGCCGAGTCCCACTCCAGCGGGGTTCAGGGTCTCCTGAAAGAAGGAACGGCATGGGCATTGAAGGAAACACTTTGGACAACTGACTCTATTGCGAGCAGGGCAGATGCCGTTTATTGCCAGTTAACAGTGAGCTTATATACCCTTTTACAGGGAAGTAATTTTACAAAAAATTCTTAGAACTAAACACAATCAGTAACTTTAAGACGAAAAACAGAGCAAATAGTTCATGCATGATGTTCTCCAAAAGACCATTTCTATGCGCATTTTTCTACATATCAATGCCTTCTTGAAAGCATCACTAACTCGTGATCACTAAAGCAGTCTTCTCCTTTATTATTTAAAGCACTTAATCTAACTGTTATCCTTTTAAGCTTAACACACCTACTGCCTAAAGCTACTCTATAGTGATTACCAAGTTTCAAAAAGTCATCAAGTACTAAACTGCTATAGTAATGCAATCTTATATTTTTAATACTATATGCACTTAATCCAAATAGCAGGAAGTAATATAACATTTAAAATGGCCATTCAAGCGAGGCTCTATGGCTCTGCCTGTAATCCCGCGCCTTTGGGAGGCTGAGGTGAGTGGATTGCCTGAGCCCGTGGGTTCGAGACCCGCCTGGGCAGTGAGACCTCATCTCTACAATAAATCAAAAAATCAGCCGGGCGTGGTAGCACAAGCCTGTAATTCCGGCTACTTGGAAGGCTGAGGCAGAAGGATCGCCAGAGCCCAGCAGGTCAAGGCTGCGGTGGCCGGCAGCGGCCGCTGCACTCCAGTCTGGGCGACAGAGTGAGACTCTAACTCAAAAAAATAAAAAATAAAAATAATAAAATGGCCATTCAGATGTACATAAAATTCCACATTTAAAGCTCAAATAAGCATAATTAGTGCATTGGCATTCTCCTCAAAAATGATAAAAATCGCCAATCAGAAGGAACAAAATCTACCAAGTGATTTTCTACCCACACATGATAATTTAAGTGTTCATCTATAGTTCCCTGGCAAGGCCAATGATTCCCCTTACGTGCATTAAAGTGAGCACCTCCTGAACTATGGTAACTTTCCCAGCAACAATACTTAATCATGCGATTATGTGATCGAATACTAAGAGGATGGGGATATGGAAACTTAGGGGGGAACACATAAAAATGAAGGTAATTTTCTCGCAAATTCCCCTTTGTTTCTGTGCATGGGACGAGGAATGACCTGAGTGGGATTTTGTTTTCCATCTTCAGATTGTACAGAATTTTCTGGCTGCATCAACAACAAAAATAGAAGAAGCAAGGCTTTCAGCTGCCCACATTCGCTTTGGGACCCAGGGTCTTCAGTCCCCTGGACTTTGTCAGCAGGCAGGCCTCCATGGCTGGCTCCCAACAAATATTTGAATGGAAATGTTTTACTTATAAATAAAGAATAATAGAACAATACAAAACAGTCTATTAAAGGTGATTTTAATGTCCCTTCGAGATAATTCAGGCCCTACCATTTGCTTGTGTCCTTTCTTTGTCTAGAGGCATTGTCCAAAGTCTTAAGGCTTCTGCCCACTTGCACCACTAACTAGTACTACTGTTAGAAAATTAACACCTCCAAGACCATTCCTCACTAATGACTATTGAGAGTTTGTATGCATATACCACAAGTTCTTTGAAATAGAATAAACTATAAACGTGTTTTACACCACTTGCCAGAATTTATTTTTAAAATTAAATTTCGAATATCAATAAAGGTGACTGGATAGATGCTGCACCTATTAGTAACTGTAATTCCTCTCCTTACTAATTCCTCCACCTGCCTACTTATGTCTCCTGCCATGCTAATGACTTTTACTCATCTTCTTTTCTCTGAATCTGGAAGAAGCCAAATCAGGCACAAATAATAAAAGTATGTTTATTCTCAGTCACATAATTTCACTAAGGAGTCTATCTTAAACATCAACTAGCATGTCCAATTATAAACACCATGAGCAACAGAAGCTTTAAAAGCTACTAATAATCACTCCAAATTAATACAACCTGTCCTGTTTTTCTCCTGTTTATAACATTAAGTAAAAAACACAAAACCTCAAATTTTATTCTTGATCTAGTTCTCTTCTTTACCCCCATATATTTACTGAAAGTATAAAACTGTATTTCTTTTTTTTTTTTTGGGGGGTTGGAGTCTCACTCAGTCGCCCAGACTGGAGTGCAGTGGCCACTCCCGGCCACCGCAGCCTTGACCTCCTGGGCTCCGGCGATCCTTCCGCCTCAGCCTTCCAAGTAGCCGGAATTACAGGCATGTGCTACCACGCCCAGCTGATTTTTTGATTTATTGTAGAGATGAGGTCTCGCTGCCCAGGTGGGTCTCGAACCTGCAGGCTCAGGCAATCCACTCACTTCAGCCTCCCAAAGGTGCGGGATTACAGGCTGAGCCACCGAGCCCGGCTTAAAACTGTATTTCTTAAATGTTGTTACACATACAATTTATACCCCAGCAAGTAACTCTGAGTATCAACTACATCATAATTTCTCATCAGGAATCTCATCAAATTCCCTCAACTGGCTTATCTGATCTAGTCCTTTTTCTTCCAGTCTACTTTGCCTGGTATAAATCTTATTCAGATGCTGCTTAATTTAATAGCAAAATAGGATGTCAGTCTCTCATATTGCCTCTGTTACCCAAAACACTAGTTTCATACTAGATATTCCAGAAACTCAATATTGTTCATTTGCTTGAATGTGTCACCGTGTTGAAAATATGGGACGATGGGCTCAAGTTTTCTGTCTAAAATTCACTTGCCCTATTCTCCACTTTAGGTTAATTTGTACTCATGCATCGAAACTCAAATTATATTTGTTTATGTATCTGTTCAACACAATTACTTTATGTATTCCTTTTACATTGATAGATAAAATTTCATATATTTATTATGTGCAACATGCTCTTCTAAAGTATATATGTATACAACTTGAAATAACTAAAGCTAGATAATTAACAAATGCATTATCTCATGGTGACAATATTTTAGATCTCTCTTATAATACTTTTTAAAAAGAAAATGTATTTTAACTATAGTTACCATGTTTTACAACAGATCTCTGGAACTTATTTTTCTTATGTAAGTGAAATACTGTCTTCTTTGACCAACAACTCCCCACCTTACATACAACCACCTCAGCTTTGGTAATCACCATTATATTTTCTATTTACAAGAGTTTAAGTTTTTTACATTTCACATATAACTTAGATCATGCAATCTATATGTGGGGGATACACTCTAAAACAGTGATAAAAGTATAGTATAGCTCAAAAGACACTTCAAGAATGCACTTTTTTCTTTTTTTCTTCTTAATTTTAGAGATGTACAGTGCAATTCAGGGTTACGTATACAAATGCTCATTATGCAGGTACCCTTGTTGATTAGGTGTGCCCCTCCCTGTCTTGGGAGTTTTCCAAAACTGCAAACTGGAACGCTGCAATGGGGAGCCAAGTGAGGGTGCTGAGAGTCTTGGCAGGTATGGGTGGTACAGGTGGAAAATCCTAGGAGTTGACAGACTCCATCTCCAGGCTCTCCTTCAATGATTTCAGCACATCTTTGTGAGCTGGTTGCTTTGTGCACAAACCTCTACTGCTCAAAAAGGAAACTGATGACTACATTCTCTTTCTCATGATGGCAGATTAGAGACTTCCAAGCATGCCTCATATTTTAGAACAATCTGAAATAGTGTGGAAAGACTAACACAGTGATCCTTAATAAGAAAAATGGATATTTAGCAGAATGGCAAAGGATACCTCAAATCTCAGAGAGGGGAAGATAGGCAAATAGTTTCCCTGAAGTGCTTTATAGAGAAAAGTGAGTGTGATTCTGGAACATGGGTAGAAACTGAAAACTCCCCTTTGAGACATATGTTCCAATCAGACTTCTACTTAACACAGGTCATCAGAGAAAGTCCCATTTCTCTGGAACCCTGGAGCTATCTTGGGGGAAGCCAAAAGCTGGTGAGGGGGAAAACATCCAATAAAGTCAAAAGTGTTTTCCCAAATCCAGGTCAGGGAGAAAGACACCATTTTTTTTTTTAACCTGAGTCCATTGTCTCATCAACAGCGACCACTTCAAACATATCAGTTTCTGCCCAGAGACAAGGCCGCTCCCTCTGGAGTGTAGGAGGCCACCCCCGATCCCCCACATTAAGAGCAGGGAGAGGAACATGGAGATCATCCCATAGTTTGAAGCCAAAACTAGACTCACCCAGTCACAAGCAAGGAGCTGTGGAAGATTCCAAAAAGTCACATTTTTCCTTCCAGGATGAGAGACAGGCTGTCAGAGTCAGATCTGCAACCTGGAATTGGTATTTTTGTGTCACTGCATGGATCCTCACTCTGCCCCACCCCTCCAAGTTATTAAGGCAACTGGCCTCAGTAATTCTGAAAAACACCCAAAATAGCAGCCTAAATGACAGGAGCCTAGTAGGAGCCTCAACTCCCATGCTCCAGAATCTGTAACATGAACAAAAGAAGAGTTGTTGTAGCTATGGTTTCTAATGAACAAGAGGTCCTGTGGCCGATGTCAGTTTTGCAACCTATAATTCTACAGTGAGCATCGCTGTTAATTAGCCCAGCCTCCCTTTTAGGCTAGCTGGCATAGCATGCATCAGCAATACTAAGGAAAATGAGGGTCCCTACTCCTACACAACTGAGAAAGAAGTCTAAGTGGCAGGAGAAGAGCAGAAGGCAGCGAGTCACTCACACCCCTACTACAACAATACAACTACTATTACAACCAACACTTGGGAAATCCTATGTTCATAGACTATCTATAACAAAGGAACTCATGCAAATTAGTTGCCATAGCTTATCCAAACGAGAAAGAACCAAATAAACAGCTCTGAACATATGAAAAAAAAAAAACCTTGTTACTCCTCTGAAGGGGCACACTAAATCTTTAACAACAGAACCTAACCAAAATGAAATTCCTGAAATGTCAGATAACAAATTCAGAATATTTATTGTAAAGAAATGCAAAGAGATGCAAGATAAAGCTGATAACCAATGCAAAACAATTAGCAGAACAATTTATAAGATGAAAGGAGAGATTGACAACATTTTAAAAAAACTAACTAAAAACCTTTAATGATGCAGGTACAAAAGAGTACAAAACTATAACAGTAGGCTAGACCAAGTGGAAGAAAGAATCTCAGAGATGGAGACAAGTCCTTTGAGTTAACTGACTCAGAATATATTTTTTTAAATTAAGTACAATGAGCAAAGCCTATAAGAAATATGGGACTATGTAAAGTGGCCAAGCCTTCAAATCATAGGCATTTCAGAGGGAGAAGTTAAAGTAAAAAGTATGGAAAATATATTTGAGGAAATAATTGAAGAAATCTCTGGTTTTCAGAGAGACCATTCAGATACAAGAAGTCCAAAGAACTCCTGCAAGACAAATTGGAAAAAGAACATCACCAAAGCATAAGATTGTCAGATTTTTCAAAGTTAGTATAAAAAATATATATATATCCTAATAGCAGGAAGAGAGACACACCAAATCATGTATAAAGACAAGGGACATCAGACGAACAGCAGACTTATCAGCAAAAACTCTACAAGCCAGAGGAGAATGGGGTTTATTTTTAACTATCTTAAAGAAAAAAAAAAATGCCAGTCAAGAATCTCATGTCGCCAGGCTCAGTGGCTCAGCCTGTAATCCCGCGCCTTTGGGAGGCTGAGGTGAGTGGATTGCCTGAGCCCGCGGGTTCGAGACCCACCTGGGCAGGCGAGACCTCATCTCTATAATAAAATCAAAAAATTAGCCGGGCGTGGTAGCGCATGCTTGTAATTCTGGCTACTCGGAAGGCTGAGGCAGAAGGATTGCCGGGGCCCAGCAGGCGAGGCTGCGGTGGCCGGGAGCGGCCACTGCACTCCAGTCTGGGCAACCGAGTGAGACTCTGACTCAAAAAAAAAAAAAAAAAAAAAGAATCTCATATCAAGCTAAACAAAGTTTTATAAACAAAGGAAAAACAAAGTACTTTCTTACAACAAATGAACACTAAGAGAATTTGTTGCCACTAAACTGGCTCTATGTGAGATGCTCAAAGGAGTTCTATACTTGGAAACAAAACAACAACTCTCACTATCACAAAAGATCACATAAGTATAAAGCTCACGGAGTCTACAAAGAAAGTATCAATTAGAATCCCTAAACTGGCTAGTTTACACCATTATGTCAGGAATAAAACCTTACATATCAATATTAACACTGAGTATAAACTTGAAATACTCAGAGTGACTCACTGAAACACACACACCACACACACACACACACACACACACACACACACACGACCCAACCATATGCTACCAGCAAGAAACCCAGAGACAATCATAGACTCAAAAGGCAAAAAGCCAAAGATAGTCATAGAATTAAAGTAAATGGGTGGGAAAAAATATTTATCAAATGGATAGAAAACAAAAATGAGCAGGAGTAGCTATCCTGATATCCAAAAGCTCAGATGTTAAACCAAAAATAGAAAAAGAATGGCATTAAACAATAAAACAATTAAAAAAATAAAAAGAATGGCATTATATAATACTAACAGGTGCAATTCAACACAATTTATCTACCTAATAAAAGATATGCACCAAATACTGGAGCACCCAAATTCATGAAACAAGCATTACTTGACCTTAAAAATTATTGATAACAATACTTTAATAGTGAGTGACTTCAACATCCCACTGCCATCACTAGACAAATCATCAAAACAGAAAATGAGCAAAGAAACACTGAACTTAAGCTGATCTATACATCAAGTAGACATAACAGACGTCTACTGAACTTTGCACCCAAAATACAGTTTTCTTTGCAGAATATACATTCTTTGCAGAATGCACATTATTCTCATCTCTTCACAGAATATTCTCAAAAATAGACCAAATGCTTGACCATAAAGTAAGTCTCAATACATTTAAAAACATCAAAATGATGCCAAGCATCTTATCAGACTACAGTGGAATAAAATCAGAAATAAACACAAAGAGGGGATCCAAAAGTACATCACTACATGGAAACCAAACAACTCATTCTTTAATGACCATTAGGTAAACAATGAAATTAAAGAAAACATTTTTAAAAATTGTTAAAAAAATGAAAATAAGGTCACAATGTACAAAAACCTCTGTAACAGCAAAGCAGTTCTGAGAAGACAGCTTATAACATGAAATGTCTACGTCAAAAAGATACAGAGATCAAAAAATCAACAGCTTAATCTTGTACATCAAGGAACTAGAAAAATATAAACCTAAAGCTAGCAGAAGAAAAGAAATAACAATCAGAGCAGAACTAATTGAGATTAAGTCCAAAAAAGTGATATAAAGGATTAGTGAATCAAAAAATTTATTCTTGGCTGGGTGAAGTGGCTCAGTCTGTAATCTCAGCACTTGGGAGACTGAGACAAGAGGATTGCTTAAGGCCAGGTATTTGAGACCAGCCTGGGCCACTTGGTGAGACCTCATCTCTACAATAAATCACACATACAAAAAAACCTAGCCCGGCATGGTAGTGTGCATTGGTAGTTCCAGCTACTTGGAAGGCTGAGGCAGAAGAATCGCCTAAGCCCAGCAGGTTGAGGCTGCAGTGACTGTTAGCTTGCTGCTGTACTCCAGCCTGGGCGACAAGAGTGAGACTCCAACTCAAAAAAAAAAAAAAATTTTTTGTTCTGTGAAAGAATAAACAGAACTTACAGACCACTCACTAAGTCAATGAAGAAAAAAAGAACACTTAAATTCATTTAATCAGAAATGGCAGAGGTGACATAACAACAACAACAACAAAAAAAAACCAGAAACTACTATGACACTTCTGTGGCAACAAACTGGAAAACCTAGAGGAAGTGGATAAATTCCTAAAAACATACAACATCTCAAGAATAAACCAATAGATATCCTGAATAGACCTATAATAGGCAATTAAATTGAATCAGTAATAAAATATCTCCCAACAAAAATAGATATTTAAAAAAAAGCACTCCAGGGCCAGAAGGATTCATAGATGAAATTTATCAGACATATCAAAAAGAACTAATACCAATCCTACTGAAACTATTTTAGATAATTGAGGAGAAGGAACTCCTCTCTAATGCATTCTATCAAACCAGTATCACACTGATACCAAAACCAGGCAAGGACACAACAAAAAAAGAAAACTATAAGCCTATTTCCCTAATGAATATAGATGTAAACATTCTTAGCAAAACACCAGCCAACATAATTCAACAGCATAGCAAAATATATCCATCATGACTAAGTAGGTTTTACTCCAGGAATGCAAGGACAGTTTAATATCTGCAAATTAATAAATGTGATCCAAACCAAAATATGCCCATAAACAGAATATTAAATAAAAATCACATGATCATCTCAGTAGATGCAGAAAAGACATTTAACAACATTCAACATCCCTTCATGATTAAAAAACAAACAAACAAACAAACCCACAAACAAACAAACCCTCAACAAACTGTGCATTGAAGGGACTTTTCTCAAAATAATAAAAGCTATATGTGACAAAGTCACAAGCCAACATCATATTTAATCAGGAAAAGTTGAAAATATTCTCCCTTAAACAGGAACATGACAGTCATGTTTAGTCTCACCACTCTCATTCAACCTTTACTAGAAGTCCTAGCAAGAGCAATCAGGCAAGAGAAAGAAATAAAAGGTTTGTAAATCAAGGAGGAAGTCAAATGGCCCCTGTTCATGGGTGACATAATTGTATACCTACAAAACCCTAAGACTCCTTCAAGAAGTTTCTAGACCTGAAAAATATCTTTAGTAAAGTCTCAGGATACAAAATTAATGTATATAAATCAGTAGTGTTTCTATACATGAACAATGCTCAAGCTGAGAACCAAATCAAAAGCTCAATCCCACTTGCATTAACCTCAAAAAAAAAAAAAAGAAAAGAAAAAGAAAAAAACCTAGGAATACATATAACTAAGGAGGTGAAAGATTTCTACAAGAATGACTACAAAACATTGATGAAAGTGTTTACCGTCAGGATCCTGAAACTCCTATTATGGCGAACTACTGCAGGACTTGTTGCTGTGTGAGGTCTCTGAATCTTCCCTTATGCACGTCACACACACCATGTATCTTAAGCTTATCACAGATGCATGAAATTGTTAGGTATGTTGGACGCTCTATTGCATACTCACTCCTCCATTGTCATTGTACTTCCACAAACTTCTCGATTTCCAAATACCACTTCAAAATGATCTTGTGTTCCTCAAACGGCAACCAGGCTTCCACCATTGTTTTTTTTTTTTTTTACTGTCCTGTCAGTAGCATGGTGATTCTAGCATTCATTTTATTAATGCCATCTTTTAAATGAATGTCATACTACACATTGCTACCATAATTCAAGCCAACTTCAAAAAAGTAATACATAGATAACATCTCTTAAAATGTGTATATGCCTTTCTGGCATCCCCGGTATGCCTGTACTTGTATGTCCATTGAAATCTAAGTACACACAAATAATTGACTGGATAAAGAAAATGTGGTATATACACACAGTGGAATGCCATGCTGACATAAAAAGAATGAAAGCATGTTCTTTGCATCCATTTGAGTGGAACTAGAGATCATTTCCTTAGGTGAACTGGCTCAGAAACAGAAAACTAAACATCACATATTTTCACTTGTATGTGGGAGCTAAATGGCCACAAAAATGAAAATAATAGACATGGAGATACCAATAAAGACAGAGGTTGGGAGGGGAGTAGAATTCCGAAATTACCTGTTGTGTACAATTTTTCACTATCTGGGGAATGGGCCACCTGAGACCAAATTCCCACCACTGCACAATATGTTCATGTAACAGACATGCATGTGTAAGCCTGAGTCTAAAATCAAAATGGAAAAAAGGTATTGTATAATAAATATATAAAACCATGAACATAGTTATTAGCTATAATTTTCAATTATTATACACTGTATACAATTATATGTGATATACTTTTATAGTACTGGCAGTGTAATAGGTTTATTCACATCAGCATCACCACGAACCCCTGCATCCAGAGTTGCACTGCAATATTATGGCAACTTTGACATTACTAGACAATACAAATGTTTTAACTCTATTATAATCTTATGAGTTCACCATTGTATATGTGGTTCATTATTGATTTAAACATTGTTATGCAGTGCAAAGCTGTATATATTCATGTACATATATATATAGATATGTGTTATATATATATATATATATATACACACACACACACACTCATACACAGCTTATTGGCTATATTTTGTTTTTTGCTTGTTTTTTATTTTTTTTTCTTCTGAAGAATCCTGAATGACACAGACTTTGATACTGAGAGTGGTTCTAGAAAAAGAGAATCTTAAGCATGAACTTTCTAAATTGCTTCCAGCATTTCTACAAATTGTGTTTTAATCTGATAAGATTTGAAGAGATTAATGATTCTGTCTCCAATGGTAAAGCCCATGGTGTGGTGTGGCAATGGAAGTAAGCAAAATACTCCTAATTAAATACATATAAAAGGTAAGTTCCAGGTTACTATATATTTAATAACTTGCAGTACTTCTCATCAAACTAACAGGTATAATGAGATTGGTTAGTTGTTAATACTATTATGGGAAAAGCAGAGAAAAAATAAATAAATGCAGGTATTTAAATTCGTAGCTCTAGCTAACTTATAACACCTGAAAGAAGCCATTATCTCGTGTAGTCAGAGAGCTCTGGTCATTCAAAGTCATACAAATGATTAAATCAAATTTTACAAATAGATAAATTACATTCTAAACTAAATTTTCAGCATAAAATATATCTTCTGTTAAAGTGATAGCATTGAATGGACAAAAATAAGATCTTGAAAATTGAAATAGGGGCATGGGAAATTAATGATGAATCTGAAACATTGAACCATTAAATACTGCTGAGTGTGTTGCTAAGAGAAGCAGTCCTTTCAGCCCTGTTCAAGTGTGTTAGCCCTTGTTTTCCTGAAGAATCTGTAAATGGACTCTCCTAAGGTAGTTTCCTAGTGAAACATACTGTTTTTTCTCAGAATCTAACCTCATAAGCCCTCTTTATTTTTAAAGCTAGGACTAGATTCAAGTCCCAATTCACCAAAAGGTGAAACACAAAAAGTGATCCATGAGGAGGTACACACAATCCACAAGAACTACATGATATTTCTACTTTATATAGACAGAAATGTGTGAAGGTGTGAAAATGGCTATCAGTGGAAGTAAGTGTGTGGGATAACGATTAAAGGAACATAACAATGGATCAGGCCAAGTTTATTCATATGAATCCACTAGAGATTCTGGATTCAATGATGTAGTCAATTGGTTAGAATGGGCTCTAACACTATGATTTGTTGTCTGTAATACAGAAAAAAGTTATTTAATTTAATGTTTGATTGAAAGACTGCCTTGGTGCCCTGTTGAGAAAGTCATCCAAAGGCTTAGAGAACTTGAAATGTTTGTGTGAATTTATTATGTAAGACACACTCACCTACCCAAGGAGGATCCAGAGGATATACCTTTCATCATAATTGTGAAAATATATTTATGAGAGGAGTCTCAGTATCACTGAATAGTTCTGTGGTTTCTCTTCTGTGTAGCTCAGAAATTATAGTGAAAACTACTGGTACTGAAATGGGATCCTTAAATGTAAAAATGATAATTAGATATTGAGGTGACAGGAGCTAACTGATCACATTAATCACTAAAGATAAGGTCAGGGTGATTACTATAATGACCAACATAATCAAAACAGGAATCAGAATAATCTTACTTGTAGAGATTTATAACATTAACTAGTTAATCGTGGTGTTCCTAAAAGACAAATCTATTAAATTCTTACTTGTTCTTTATTTAGTGAAAAAAAGCTTTAGTTCTAGTTACCAAGAGTCTAACTCAAATGATTAAAATAGAAAGTCAGAGCCTCTTATTTAATTTTCTGACTTGAACCAGGTTATTGACTCAGAATCCCCTAAATGAAGAGGAGGCTAGGTCTCCTGAGGAAGAACCACACTATAAGACTCAAAATTTGTCCTGTTAATCTTTTTCCCAATCTTCCCCCAAAAAGCCCTATGGAATTTTACCCTATGCACTGAGGAAAAGCAAATAGTCAAATTTGGGGGAGGTCACCCAATGCTGGCTCTGAACTGACATTAATTTCAGGAGACCCCAAGTGTCACTATTGTCTACCAGTCAGAGTAGAGGTTTATGGGGCTCAAATGATCCGTGGAATCATAGTTTATGTCCACCTCACAACAGATCCAATGTGTTTCTAAGTCTATCCTTTTGTGATGTCCTCCATTCTGAAATGCATAACTGGAATAGACATCCACAATAATTAGCAGATTCCCTACACTGGTTCCCTGACTTTTGTAGTGAAGGCTGTTGTGGTTGGAAAGACTATGTGAGTTCACAAGAGCTGCCTGCACCTACAAAAATAGTAAACCATAAACAGTAACATATTTTTGGAGGAATTGTAGAGATTAGAACCATCTCAAGAAATTGAAAGATGCAGGGGTGGTGATTCCCATCACATTTCCATTCAAGTTACTTTTTTGGCCTGTGCAGAAAACACATGGATCTTGATGCATAATTATGAATTATCTTAAATTTAACCAGACATTGACTTCAACTGTGGCTAGTGTTCAATAGGGTTTCACTGCTTAAACAAAGTAACATATATCCTGGTAGCTGGTATATAGCTATTGATCTGGTAAGCACCTTTTTAAAGACCAGCAGAAATAGTTTTCTTTCAGCTGAGAAGGCTGGCAGCATACCTGTACTTTTTTTTACCTAGGAATTATGTAGCCCTATGAAATAATTTAGAGTACTGGTATCTAGATTGTCTTTGCTTTTCACAAGTTATTACACTAGTTCATTTCATGTATGATATTATGCTGCTGGGACTTAATGAGCAAAAGTAACAACTTCCTTAGGCTTATTAGTAAGACCTTTGTATATCAGAAGGTGAGAGATAAATCTGACAAAAATCCAGGAGCCTTCCTCCTTAGTGAATCTTCTGAGGGTGTAATGGTTTGTGACACACTGAGAGATATTATCGATGTGAAATACAAGTTGTTGAATCTGGCCACTTCTATGACCAAAATAGTGGCACAATGCTTAAAGTGCCTCTTTGAATGTTGGAAGCAAAATGTTGCTCATTTTGGTGTGCTTTTCTGCCCCATTTATCTAGTGACATGAAAAGTTTTGAGTTGGACATAGAACAAAAGAAAACTTTGCATAAAGTCCAGGTTGCTGTCCAAGCTGCTTTACCTCTTGGGAATGTTAGCCAAATGATCTAATGTTTCTTGAAGTGTCAGGGCCATACAGGGACATTGTTCTAAGCCATTTACAAGTTGCCGTAGCTGAATTGAAGCACAGAATATTTAAAGAAATTCCTGCCATCTTCTGCAGATAAGTATCCTTCCATTAATAAACAACTTTTGGCTTGCTACTGGGCCTTTGCACACACTAGATGTTTAATCATGGACCACCAATTTACCATACAAACTATGCTGCTCAGCACTAAGTGAATGTTTCCTGAATATCTAATCTATTGAACCAGGAAAGTGCAACAACATTACTTTGTCAAAAGTAAGCAGTATACAACCATGCTGCCCATTGAAGCTGGACTGGATAAAAAAATTTTTTAAAAGTGGTACATATACACAATGGAATATTATGCAGCCATAATGAAGGACAAGCATATGGATTTTGCAGCAACTTGGATGGCCTTAGAATTTATCATACTCAGTGATCTACCACAAAAACAAAGAACAGAGTACCATATGTTCTCACTCATAAGCATACCCTGAACAATTATCATAATACTGTAAGAAAGGGATTGGCAGTAGTGGAAAACTGCCAGGGGAGTGAGGGTAGGATTGGCAGTTGAGGGAAACTGCCAGGAGTGGGAGGGGTATACCTCATCAACAAGGGTACTTGCATAATGAACATTTGTATACCTATCCCTGAATTATACCACACATCTTTGAAATTTAAAAAGAGAGAGAGAAAACAAAACAAAACAAAACAAACAGAAGTAGTATATATGAGACCAGTCTTGAACAGTTCCTGAAGGCACAAGCAATTACATTTCTGCTATATTACTGCACACCAATAGTCTCATTTGTATTCCCTATCAGCAACTGACTGAGAAATTTTGGCTTGGTTTAAGAATGACTCTGCACAACATGTAGACACCATCTGAAATTAAAAAACTGTAGACCTACAAACTCTCTTGGGACATCCTTGAAGGGCAGTGGTGAAAGGAATTCCTCCGAGTAGTCAGAATTTTGAGCAGTATACCTTGTTGTTCATTTAGCTTAGATAGATAAATAATTGAATGTACATCTGTATACCAATCCATGGACTGTGGTCAATGATTTATATGAATGGTCAAGAACTTGAAAGGAACATGATTGGAATATTTGAGATAAGATATCTGGGAAAGAATTATGTGCACACACCACTTCAAATGGCAGTGAAAACATTTGTGATTCAGGTAAATGCTCCACAAAGGGTTTCCTTGGTAGAGGAGGACTTTAACAACCAAATGAGTTAGAATTATCTCAATTTCTGTGGATGCCAGTAAGTCTCTTCAGCCACCTCTTTCATATTCCAATGGTCTCATGAATAAAATGATCATTTTACTAGAGATGGAAGTTAGGTATGAGTTCAACAACATAGACTTTTATGACATGTGAGTGCAGAATCTGCTAGCAGCAAAAATTGAAACTGATTCTTGATATGACACCATTCCCTATGAAGGTTAGATTCCATTGATGGCAGGTTGATTACACTGGATGACTTCCATCCTAAAAGTGGCAGCATTTTATTCTTACTGGAATACACATTTGCTCTAGATATGAATTTTCTTTTCCTGTATGCAATGTTTTACAAAACTACCATTCATGTACTTACAGAATGACTTATCTGCCAGAGACCAGCTCCAGCCGGGTTCAGGGTACCCCAAAGGTGGAGACGGCGTCGGCAATTGGGGGGAAGAAGAAAGAAAGACAGAGAGAGAGGAAAAGAAAGAGACTGGACTCCAGTCTAGTGCAGAAGCGATGTGTGTTATTGGGAATTACAACGGGTCTTTTATACACAAAGTCAGATGTAGGAGGGGCGTCCCCCAACCACCAGAAACCTTAATCCATGAAAACTTAATCAATGATTGCCTTTAAAGCCTTTTCATATGATAATCTTAAAATCCCATAACAAAGGATAACCTAATCCATGACTGACATATTCTATAAACCTTTTTCATCCTAAGCTGATTGATTTATGCCAAGTTAAACAATTCTATAGAAGCTTAAGTATTTACTTTACAAACGAAAGTGGCCCATCCCAAAGTTCACAGTGGGCTACCTGCAAGTAACCCAGCCACATTCTTTCAAAAATGGCTGTCTTCTAAAACTATATTCTATAATTTACACCTTCAATAAATCCTAAGATCATCACCCAGAAACCTGTGACCGATACTAAGGCTCTTAGATGTGACACGAGTATGAATTATAAGTTGTGTGAAAGCCAAAACTGCAGTATGTGGCAGAATGGGAGCAATGAGCTTCTAAAGTTAGCTTGTGTTTGTCCCAGTCTCAGAGTTTTTATGTTTTGAGTTCACAGGAGCTTAATCTGGTTAATGCTGAGTAGAAAGGGGGAGGAAATGGGGTCAATAGCTTCCGAATGCATCCTAGTGGTCTTGGGATCAACGGCCCTTCCTGATCCCTAACGCTCAGTGGGCCTCTGTGGCCAGCTCCCAACATCTCCCCCTTTTTTTATTTTTTAGCACAAAACCATGAAACTCCGTATTGCTCTTCTTTAACACTCTGAAGATGATTGGGAGTAAACACAGCAACAAAAGAATCACTGCTCTGCAAATTCCCACATTGATGAGTATAGACATTAATGATTTTTGATTAGCAAATGATGCCTGAATGTCTTGATGTAATTTACTAAGGTCTATACTCAGTCTGAATGGTTCCAAATTCCAAGTTACTTTGCCCCAAGTATGGACAGATTTAAACTCAGAGTGACATGGGAGAGCCAATTTCATTTTTAAGGTCACAAGTTCTTGCCCTACTGCTATTAACCTTATTTTCTAGGTCTATGATTTCCTGAATAGCTATGGCAATAGAAATGTTTTTATACAACCGATCAGCAAACGTAGTTGTATGAACTTCCCTAGATAATGCTACAGCTCAAAAGTAGCTATTAAAGCTGTAACTCCTAAAATTAACAGTAGCCAAAAATCTTTTCTGTTTTTCTAAAAGAGCATTAGCCTCATACAATACCTGTAAGCCATATGCATCATACCAACAAGATGGTGATTATACAAGAATCATCAAATAAGATGGTTGCTCAAGAATAACAAAACCTTCGTTAAAAGGCATTAGTTAAGCAATTCGTTAAAAAATACACCCAGTACAAGACACCTTATAAACATTGCTATGATACTCAATTTTAACAACGTAGTACTTATTTCATACTAAAAACACGTAAGAGAACTGTAAGCATCCCTAATGTGGTACTGCTGAGTTTGTCCAACAGGCCTAGACAGGTTGACTGGTTGAAGGACTGTGAGGGCTCTCCACAAATGAGGTTGAATGGCTTGTCTGGTACCCATTCATTGGAATGCCTTCTAGTTGAAGCAAGCGTAGAGCCATTAAAACCCCAGTCACTAATATATAGTCTTTCACCAGGTACAGTATAGTCCACCTTAGAGTTATAAGCACAGTCTCTCTATTTCAGGAAGCCAGTATCTCGCTGGATGAGTGACCAGTCCTTTTCCATATCATTGAAGGGGCAAGCAGGTATGCTGAGAGGTGGTGTCCATTAAACACAATTGAACAGTTAGGGTCACAGCTGTGATTGAGCAAAGACATACTAGGATACAGGCCAACACCCACTTCCTGCATCTCTGCAGTACAGATGGTGAAAGAGTTGCAGATTACCTTGTCCTGGGTTTAGCATCTGATACAGTCACACTTAAAGCAGTATTGGTCCCTCAGCTGCTTCCGGCGCTCTCCACTGGTTATCTGCATATCCAGGTAGCAGATGGTGAGCTCTTCTCCCACCTCAATGTCTCAGACTGCACACAGAAAGTTTATCTTATGTTTTTGGTCCTGCATTCTTTTCTCCTCCCAGTTGTTAAAGACTTTAAAGGCTGTGTCCAATAGTTATAGTTGAGGGGTTTGTGGGTCCTTTTCAAATTTTTAGAGTTTGTGCCAGTGCTGACTGAGGGATAAAATACATCCAAAAGAACTTGTCCATCCAGTCTAGTCTGCTTATTAACACCTATTTTGTAGTTAGCTAACAGGATTCACTTATATGATTCCTTTAGTTCTGTCTGGGAAAGTTGAACTTGAGAGAAATCATAAGAAGACAACAAAGAAGAATTTTTAACATCCTTTTGTCTGAGCCACCCCCTTGAGAAGAGACATGTGGGGGGGGTGAGAAGTCTGGAGGTTGTGGTTAGGTGCCATGGCCTTTGGCACCCACTCCTTCTCCAAAGGTAAAAGAAAAAGACTGGAGGCTGGGGTCAGGTGCCATGACCTTTGGCACCTGCCCCTTCTCCAAAGGTAAAAGAAAAAGACTGAAAGTCAGAGCTAGGTACAACGGCTGTAGACGCCTGCCCTTCCTTCCCAGATAAAGGTGAAGGGACTCACAGAACAGATTACAAGAAACAAGAGTAGTAGGGAAGGCAGGAATTGGAGTTATAGGAGGAATAGGATAGAATAAAGGAAGTGAAAACCCTTATTTTGTTTACATTTTTCTCTAGTCTATTCCTTTGATTCAACAGGATTCATGCCACCCATCTCAGTCTTTGGGTTAGCGGGGGCATTTCGAATGAATCTATCAGGAATCCAAACAGAAGTTAATGCATCCTGCGGAAATATGCAAGCATAATCTCTCCCACTGGTTAGTAATATATCAGGCCCTCTCCATTGGCCTGTGAGAAGATCCTTCCATTTTACCATAGGTTTAACATTTCCTTCTGGTGAAACTCCAAATAATTTTACATGTAGGGTCTTGAAATGTCTCAATTGTAAAACATATTACAATGAAAACATTGTTTAAATGTACAAATACAAACTGGTACTTTATACAAGAATTCTCTATAAAATTTATCAATGTAAAAAATAATTTGCTTCGACTGAATGAATATAAGGCATGTCCAGTTTTTGTCATTTTGTAGAATTATTTTTGCTTTGTTGGAGACTTTTCTCTTCACCGGTCCTGATTTCTTCTTGATTCTCTGGACTGTTCAGAGTATCTGCTAGATTTTCCCATTGCCTCTAGGCACCATTCTTATACATAACTGCATTGCTTCTAGAGCCTGAATGTTTCCTATTCATTTCCCTTGACTTGGATCTATCTTTTCTTCTAAAATTTTTATTGTCCTTATTTCAGTGTCTGTGCTTCTCATTTTCTGAAAAAGGATTCCTTCTCTCTGCTCTCTTCTTTTTAGGATCACTATGCTTATTTTCCAAATCTATGTGCATTTCTTGGTCTCTGTCATTCACAACTCTACTGTAATTAATTCGTTCGGAAGGAACACCGCTATCTGATGTGTATTTTGTGATAGGATCTCTCCAATTTGAATCGCTTAAATTCTGATCTCTGTATTTTTCTGACCTTCTTTCTTTCTCAGTCCTTGTCTCCTTATGCCTCTGTTCTGGTTTTCTTTCTTTTTGCCTCCTGTCATGTGTTTGATTCCTGATCAACTTATCTACTTCTTTATTTCTGGTCTTCCCTTGTCCCTTTTTTCTTAAGTCTTTAGCTGAGGCAGAGCTATGACTACTGGTAGACGAAGACTCGTTCTTGTCACTGGAAGATTCTGAACTGCTATCACTGCTGTCAGAATCAGAGTCAGAGGAGTCAGACTCTGAAGAGGAGGATGCCAAAGAGGAAGGGATGGGGAAGATTTATTTTGCTCAACATCTGGTTTCTGTGCCACGATGACCTTTGGTGTATTTTTGAGATGCTCACGTAATTCATCCGTTAACCCTCCAAGACCTATAGAGGTAATCTCGGGGTAATAATCCTTCAAAGAATGGCTGTAGGGTTTCATCCTTTAATCTTACATTAAGTTTAGGAAGACCCATGTATTCACACAGTTCCTGAAAAAATATTTTGACAAAAATTCTACTGGATGATGTGGTGGTCTCTTCACTCAGTTTTATACATTCCAGAACACTCCATGGAAGTGAATCAGTGTATAAAAGGTGAGCAAACATCTTAGCAACATTTCTCAATTTGTTTGTTTCCAAGCGATGGATGGTATCATACTGTTCTTTGAATATACTTTCAAAGGATTCCATATATTCTTTTTTTAGCAAACAAAATCGCCCAGCTAACAAGTCAAAAAATTTCTCATATGTCCTTTGCTGGACACAGCAATCAAGTATCATGTTGCAGAGTTCTTTTGTTTGGCTTTCAGGAAACTCCATTTTCACCAATTTATGAGCACATTCTTCAAAATCTAAACTTGATTGAATAGCAAGATAAATTGTTTGACGAAATGAGACTAGATTAATTTCTGTTTTGTCATGAATAGTCACTTTTTGTCCTTCTTCATCTTCTTCTCCCTCTTCTTCTTCCTCCTCCTCCTCTTCACTACTTCCAGCATCTTGGTCTGTGTTTGAGTCACTGTCTCCATCAAGAATTTCCTTCTTAATAGCTTTGTACATCTCTTCATTCTCCATAAAATTAGTATCCATCTTGAAAACGTTAAGAACATCTTCAGGATTATAGTCATCCTCCAAAGGGAGCATATGAGTGAACTGATCATCTTCTTTCACAAAGTCAAGTCCTTCTAGAATAATGGGGTGGTCCTTGAATCCATCCTTCCATACAGCAAACATCACTTCAATCATATACTGGACTCCTTTGTCAATTTCAGACTCAAGCAGAATGTTTCGAAGGTGTTCAAATATAGCGTTAATTCCTCTTGGTGACACTTGTGTTAATTTGAGGCCACATTCCTTGAGGAAACCAATAGCAACTTCAACACTATTGTCTGTTGGTCTTTCCAGGAGCAAAGTGAGCATCTCTAAGCATAAAACTTCATGTGCCACATTTTGGTTAATAAGATGTGCCACAAATTTTGAAGCAGTCAGACAAAGTTGCTTATCATTTCTTTGATAGCCTTTTCAAAAATTAAGAATTAGCCTCTTGAGTATTAATTCTCCGATTTGTGGAAATTTTGAGTTGATAATTGTCACTAATGTTGCATAAACATGGGTGAAGATTGGAGAAGCACTCTGTGCTTGCAAAACAGATCTGGAAAGCAGTCCTCTTCCTCTAACTCTATTTTCTTGAAGAAGCTCTTAAATAATGATACTTATATTGGAAATGTTGACTTTGTTGATGAGGCCATTGATTGACTTCTTTAGGGCTTCCCAGCTCATCCTCTGGTATGCTAAACTGTTTTGATTTGTAATCTGTTCTTGCATCATCCTGAGCTTTGCAGGGGGAATATATGCTCCACCAGTATGAGTATGAAGAGGATCCAGCTCATCTTTTTTCTTCTTTGCAGTAGGTTCATCCTGAGCAGAGGAATTCTTGGGTACTGATGGTTCTGGGCTTCTTCTCCCAGGAGATGGGTATTTCTGGGACCTTTTCCGATCCATATCTCTTTCTCTTTCTCTGCGTTTTTCCCAGTCCCTACTTCGTGACTCCATGTTGCTATCATAAGAATGTCCTCTTCTGGAATGCTCATAATCTGACCTGCTGTAATCTAAATTGGGCACCACTTGCTGGCGACCAGCTCCAGCCGGGTTCAGGGTACCCCAAAGGTGGAGACAGCGTTGGTGATTGGGGGGGAAGAAGAAAGAGAGAGAGAGAGAGAGAGAGAGAGAGAGAGAGAGAGAGAGAAAGAGACTGGACTCCAGTCTAGTGCAGAAGTGATGTGTGTTATTGGGAATTACAACGGGTCTTTTATATACCAAGTCAGGTGTGGGAGGGGTGTCCCCCACCCACCAGAAACCTTAATCCATGAAAACTTAATCAATGATTGCCTTTAAAGCCTTTTCATATGATAATCTTAAAATCCCATAACAAAGGATGACCTAATCCATGACTAACATATTCTATAAACCTTTTTCATCCTAAGCTGATTGATTTATGCCAAGTTAAACAATTCTATAGAAGCTTAAGTATTTACTTTACAAACGAAAGTGGCCCATCCCAAAGTTCACAGTGGGCTACCTGCAAGTAACCCAGCCACATTCTTTCAAAAATGGCTGTCTTCTAAAACTATATTCTACAATTTACACCTTCAATAAATCCTAAGATCATCACCCAGAAGCCTGTGACCGATACTAAGGCTCTTAGATGTGACATGAGTTTGAATTAAAAGCCAAAACTGCAGTATGTGGCAGAATGGGAGCAATGAGCTTCTAAAGTTAGTTTGTGTTCGTCCCGGTCTCAGAGTTTTTATGTTTTGAGTTCACAGGAGCTTAATCTGGTTAATGCTGAGTAGAAAGGGGGAGGAAATGGGGTCAATAGCTTCCAAATGCATCCTAGTGGTCTCGGGGTCAACGGCCCTTCCTGATCCCTAACACTCAGTGGGCCTCCGTGGCCAGCTCCCAACACTTATCTACTATGTTTATGTCCTGTATAGCTTGCTTCTTTGAAGGAACTCACTGCACGCCAAACGAAATATGGCTATGAGCCCATGTTCATGGATTTCGATGGTCTTACCATGCCCCTAATCATCCTAAGAAGCTGACTTGAAAGAATAGTGGGATTATTTTTGAATAATCATTACTACAGCACCAAATTCAATGGCAATATCTTGAAGAGCTGAGTCAATATTTACCAAAGTTTCTACAAGCTTTAAATCAGCATACCATGTATGATGACGTTTCCCCTAAAGTCTGGATCCATGAGTTTAGAAATTAAGAGATGGAAATGGGAGTGGAGTCACTCACTATTTCCCCTAGTAATCTACTAGCAAAAGTTTTGTTTTCTGTTCCCATCACATTATGCTCAGTTAGTCCTTTTGAATGTCTTAGTTCTAAGTAAAGTATGCTTTCACAAGGAGACACAGCATTTATTTTACTGACCTGGGAGTTAAAACCACTGTCAGATACTTTGGATTTCTCATGTCTGTAAATCAACTGGCAAAAAAAGAGCTGGCTTCCTGGCATAAGTGATTGATCCTGATAACTAAGAGAAAATTGGACTGCTACTGCACAATAGAGGTAAAAAAGAGTATGCCTTGGATACAGGAGATTCTGTAGGGTACCTCTTGCCCAGTGATTAAAGTCAATGGTAAACTACAACAAGGACTATTAATTATCCAGACCCTTCAGGAAGAAGTATTTGGATCACCTCACCAGGTAAATAACCAGGAACAGCTTAGGTGTTTTTGAGAAAAATATTTGTTATGAAATAGATAGTGGAAGAATGTGGCACAGCTATAACCATGTTACCAGTTGCGCAAATAAGGATTGTAATTATTGTGATTTTATTTCTTACTTTTTTTATTAATATGTGTGTACATAAAATATTTTATTTTTCTCTCATATCTAATTCCTTATCATATAAAATAAAATGTATTAATAATAGTTAACTTTATATTGCATATTTAATTTACAGTATGTTAAGGAGAAAGGTAACATTATGTAGAAGTTTTGCATTCTCTTTTGGAAAAATTGTTTATGTATTTTCTATTGTATGCAGAATAGTTGTGCTATGTTAGGTAGAAATACTCATTGTTGCTGTCTTTATTTGGATATTTAACATGGTTTAAGAATATGTGTATGGATTCCAAGTTGACAAAGGGTGGACTATAATGGCAAATTTCATGTCAGCATGAGTACAACAATTATTTAATAAAACACCAATATAGGTATTTCTTAGAAGATATTTTGTAGACTAACATATAAAATCAGTTGACTTTAGTGAAAATTACTTTCCATAGTGTGTATGAGTCTTATATGATTAATTAAAAGTCTTAAGGATAAAATCTAAGGTTTTCCAGAAATTCTGCCCTCCTGACTGAAGCATCATCTTCTGCATGAGTTTTCAGCCTGTTGGTCTCCTTACAGATTTTCAACTTGACAGACTCAACTGACATGTAAGCTGTGGTCCAATTATTTTAAAATCAATCTCTCTCTCTCTCTCTCTCTCTCTCTCTCTCTCTCTCTCAATATACCCTAATGGTGATTCCCTTTCTCTTGGGAATCCTTGCTGATACAATGAGGTAAACACATATAATAATGCCTCAGAGAAAAGGCAATTTAAAAGCGAGCAAACATCCCTAAAATTGTGGTGGTGAGCATTATTGTTAATGGGAATGTTCAGATTCTATGTTATCTAGTCATCAATTTTTACAACATTGATTTTCTTTTATTTCTTACTATAAACATTATTCATGGGGCTTTTACTTTTAAACTTGTAGATGCACTATTGTCTAAACAAGTCCTGTGCTTGTTTGCATTACTGGCATTATTTCAGCCATTTGAAATCTCTTTTCAGAGTTTGGTACCTATCTATTAAAATGTTATATATACTTCAGGGTTTATGTCAGTTTCCTTCTTCTCTAGGATGGCATCTCCAGTCAGTCTAGTATTAGTGCTATATTAATAGCATTTTAGTATTTATTGTCAGGAGTACATCTAATCTCTTTTTAATTCAATTTGCCTTGGGTATTACTATTTGTACTTTCTGTCACTATCCATGTACTTAAAAATTCTTAGATGAAGTGGGAAAATATATAAATATAATGAAACACAGATATAAACTGTCTATAGCTAATGACTGCTATAACTGAAAGTACAGACAATTTTGCTACTCTTTAAGTAAACAAGTTCTCCTGTTTTCATCATTTGTTTGCTTTTTGCTCCAACCCATCTTATTTTGCTGGTACTATTTTGTCTGAAAGACATCTTCATTTTTAAATGTTCTTCCTTGTAGAACCTTTGCGATTTAAGTCACTTTTTTCATCTACATCTTCCCTGTAGGCAATCTCATCCAATTGCATGGAAATACAAATTTCTGTATCACAACTCCCTATAACTCAGATTTTTCCAGTGAACTCTAATAAAGCATTTAATAGAACTCTCAAAATTGCCATGGTCAAGCAGAAGCATTGATGCCTTCTACTAGTTATTTAAAATATGTTGCTATCTTTCATCTTTTCTATCTCCACCATTGGTGCCAACCTATATCCAGTTATCTTAGCAAAACCATAATACAAAATAAATTCTTTTTTTATACTTCTTTTCCCACATCATGTCAAGCTTGTATTGTTTATCTTATTTTCAAAATAAATTTCCCATCCATTGATTTCCTGTGGTCTCTAGTACTAACATACTAAGGTAAACTATTATCACCTTTTATTTAGGCTATTGAAATAGAAATTGGTCATATTAGTCCTCAACCTACAGTTCTATGATGTTTCAGAGTTATCCTTTCACAATACAAATCAAATAATATTATTCTCTTTTTTAAGTCATCAAATTGGCTCAAAATGCACTTGAAGAAAATTTGACCATCCTCACTAGATACCCCTCCCCAGTCTCTGAGTTTCTTACTCACTGATAAGTCTTTAAATTTGCATAACTCAAGATCCCTCTGTAACTATACTTTCTATTGCCATGTCTCAGCATCAGATTTGAAATAGATACAAAACCACTTTCTGCTGCTTTGTTTTCTTTATGAAAAACTACGACTATATTAAATAAAAGAACATTTATAAATTTACTGGATAGAAATATTGATGTATCTTCCCCACAAAACTTCAATATTCAAATATAAAATTCATAAGAGCAAGATTCTGTTTGTCTCATTGAATCCTTAGAAAGTAGCATAGATTTTGGTTTAAGTATCTATTTAATAAATGTGTATTTAAATAAATGAGTAAAACTAAAGTTACAAATTATGCATATAAGAAAAATATTGCTATATTCTACAAGTGTTTCATAATAGTTTCTGAAAATTATATCTATTTATTTTTTTAAATATGACATACTAAAATATTGTATGACTATTCATATTCACAAATTATGTTATGTAATTAATGCATGTGGATTCCTTGAGTTGTAGAAGATAATAAATTCTAGAAAGTAAATTATTTCTTCAAATCACAGCCTTCAGTATCTGCATTGGTAATTATATACATATTGTAATATGCACAAACTATATATATATAATTATATACATAGCTTCAATAACTATATACATATTATCATAGACACAAATTACAGAGATCAGCGATTTAAAATGATCTTTATTAGAGGAAAAATATTGCTTTCTCTATGTAAATAAGTATATTTAAGTAGTCCTTCTTTTGCTCTTTAGTATAATGTTAACAATATTGTGTCATAGGTTCAGGTGTCTATCTTCATATTTCTAATAGATTTTTGAAGTTTGATATTGCTTAAAGATGATAAAGTATAATATTTTTTAAAGGACTAGAGAGTTTTAGAAATAATTATGCTTATCTTTAAAGGGGCCTTTGATAACAAACAAGACAATAACAGAAACAATAAAAATTTAAAACACCAGAATCAACCAAATATCATGAACAATAAATATAGAAAATAATGCCTAACAGCAAATTCTTAAATTAAGATGTAATAAAAAGACCATCTTTCATTATCTGGTAATGGAGAAATTCAGAGCACTGGATTTTAGTAGCCACTGGGTATTAACCTGTGCAGAGTCAAGATGTAGAAAAATGATAGTTGTTTTTATTAATGTCTGTATTTATTGAATTAACACGTTAAGTGAATAAACAAGTTTGAAAGCTGTTGCTTCTCTTATTTTGACTAGGTCATCATGGATAGTAAACCGTTGTACTAGGTATAATATTGTTGTATGCATTCTAAAGACAACAATAGAAATTATGAACTGGGGACATGCAAAACTCTCACTCTCATTGTTATGTGTTTTCTGGTGAATGATGTAGCTTGTGGTGAGCAAAATCTTTTTTAAAAGAACTTTTAAAAAATTTAAAACTTTCGCTGGGCTCAGTGGCTCAGCCTGTAATCCCACGCCTTTGGGAGGCTAAGGTGAGTGGATTGCGTGAGCCCACGGGTTTGAGAACCGACTGGGCAGCGAGACCTCATCTCTACAATAAATCAAAAAATGAGCCAGACGTGGTAGTGCATGCTTGTAATTCCGGCTACTCAGAAGGCTGAGGCGGAAGGATCGCCGGAGCCCAGCAGGTCGAGGCTGCGGTGGCCGAGAGCGGCCACTGCACTCCAGTCTGGGCGACCGAGTGAGACTCCAACTCAAAAAAAAAAAAAAAAAATTAAAACTTTTCAAGTTTTTTCTAAAACCTTAAAGCCCATATATTTGACATGACATTGATTGTTGAAAAGAAAACATTCAATGCAAGATAAATATTTTTATTAAGACAATTAAAATATGCTTAAGATTTTGTTTAGGACTTGACACCAAAGCTAACATGTGAATTTCCCTCACATTTTCAGTTCAGAACCAAAGCAATTGAAGTAATACTCCCTTCTATTGCTTCAATTATTTCTGTGTATTAAACCTCCAAGATAAAGTGTAAAAACTTATATTCTAAGACAACACATAATGAATCCCTAGTGTCACCCAGAATGCTCATAAGACATGGATTACATACCTTAAAAATAAAAATTTACGTGACTAACCATTTTGTATTGAATTTTGAACTATTAAATAGTTGACTGGTGACACTATTATTAAATACAGCCTATCATATTTGGTGGGTATTGGTTAGAAAGAAAATTGTTTCAGATTTATTTAACCAGATGTATTCACTTTATTCACAAACAAGACAAACACATTCACTTTAGTATTAAGTGAAAGATTACACTAATAGTTTTATATACATATTCAAATATATGTGTATGTGCAGCAGTAGGGTGAAAATTTTTTTTTAATGGTAAGTTTACAATAATGATTCCATCACCGTAATTCTGCAAATATTACAAATGCTCTGATTTCAAGCTTGTCAAGTACAGCACATGAAAATAATTTGTTGATTGATGGAGTGATTTTGACCTCAGTATTTTTGTTAAATACAGTATATATTGATTTTACTATTAATACATTGCTTGTAGGAGAATTATTTGGGTAGACATTGACTCAATAAATCTCTTGTGATTATGAAGCTCTGTGTCTCTGAAGCACACAAAATTTTAGTGGAGCTCAATTGTAACATTAATAACCACAGATGGTTTATTTAAACTTCCATTAAGATACTGTGTTTAGTCTTAGCTTTGTTTTTCCTGTCCAAAGTAAGAAACTGAAAAAAAAAATGTGTCACTTAGGTAGACTTTTCTAGAGATGAAATTGAATTACATTCTCTCACTACACCAGTGAATGAAGCAATTTATTACTAAACGTTTATTATAATTTTTACTTAAAAATTAAACTTATCTGGAATAATCCATACTCAATAAATCTATATTGTGTAATTATTTATGCAGACAAAACTTAGATCTAATAGTTACTGCATGCTTACTAATGTGGTACATCATCAAAACTGAAACAGAAAGTGATGAAGAAAAAAATAAGCTAACTTAAAAATTGTATTGACTCCTCTTTGTCTAGAGTATTATGTTAAAAATAGTCCTACCATTTACAACCACATGGACAAAACTGGAGCACTTTATGTTAAGTGAAATAAGCCAGGAACAGAAAGACAAACATTGCAAGTTCTTACTTGTATATGGGAGCTATAAAACATTAATTAATCAACATGGAGAGTGGAATGATAGTTATCAGAGATTGTGAATTGTACAGGGGGGTGAGGATAAAGCAAAAATGATTAATAGGCACAAAAATACAGTTAGAATGAGGAAGATGTAATATTCGGTAGCAAAATAGGGTGATTATAGTTAACAACAATTTATTGTATATTTAAAAATAACTAAAAGAGAAAAATAATAATGTTTCTAACACAAAGAAATTATAAAGGCTTGAGGTAATGTGTTCCCCAACTACCCTTATTTGGCCCTTACACATTGCATGTCTGTATCAAAACATTACATGTACCTCATAAATATATATAACTATTATGTATCCATAATAATTATTTTTTAAAAAAATAAAAGCTAAAACATTCTTATTTTATATGCAACACTTTACTGAATGTAGACATTCAATAGAATTATAACTTTATTAATTCAGTATTTGGCTGGGCTTGGTGGTTCAGCCTGTAATTCCAGCACCTCGGGAGACTGAGGTGAGTGGATTGTCTGAGCCCACGAGTTCGAGACCTGCACGGCAACTTGACAAGACCTCACTCTACAAAACATCAAAACTTAACTGGGCATGGTAGCACGAGCCTGCAATTCCAGTTACTTTGAAGGCTGAGGTAGAAGGATCGCCAGAGCCCAGCAGGTCGACACTGGGATGGCAGTGAGCATGCCACTGCACTCCAGCCTGGGTGCTGGAGTAAGACTCCAACTCAAATAATAATAATAATTATCATCAGCCGGGCTCGGTGGCTCAGCCTGTAATCCCGCGCCTTTGGGAGGCTGAGGTGAGTGGATTGACTGAGCCCGCGGGTTCGAGACCCGCCTGGGCAACGAGACCTCATCTCTACAATAAATCAAAAAATCAGCCAGGCTTGGTAGTGCATGCCTGTAATTCCGGCTACTCGGAAGGCTGAGGCGGAAGGATCGCCGGAGCCCAGCAGGTCGAGGCTGCGGTGGCCGGGAGCGGCCACTGCACTCCAGTCTGGGCGACAGAGTGAGACTCCAATTAAAAAAAAAAAAAAAATTATCATCATCACCATCATCATCATCATCATCATCATCCAGTATTTTGGCAAGATCATTCACCTCTAAATGTGGTCTTCATATAGCATTGCAAAATGAGAGTTGTTAAAGTGTATACACTTGATCATTTAGTGAAGCCAGGGTATACTAGTTACTTCTTCTCTGTCAATAATCAGGTACAGTGGGATTCCTTATGCAAACCAATCAGCAATATTGAAGAGGATGACAACCAAACAGCAGCAACAACCAAACCCTTATTCTATCGACCATAAGAATTAAGTCAAAGGAAAAAGTTAGCAATTACCTCTAAAAGAAGAGTATTTTGTTGTTGTTGTTTTTGAAAGAGTAAATGATTCTTTGGTAATCTCTATTATCTGTGAGTATAGATATCTCCCCTTCCAAGACAGTTAGACTTAATGTGTAAAGGAAAGAAATGAGGGAAAATTTCTTGTATCTGTGTGTTTAAAATGTCTCAGTTAAATATTGAAAGTTGACACATGTTTTTATATTTCTGGTTGTGTTTATTTTAAGGGAATATGTAAGTGTAAAATTGAAGCAAAGGGTATGCATTTTAATACAAACATCATTTATTCAATGCTCAACTGATAAAGAGAAAATAAATGGTTTTACTTCTCAATATAGTTGAATTCAACAAGGAATCACTGATTTTCCTATTTGTGCAAAGTTTGGACCTTGTGCTATGGGAGGTAGAAAAATGAATAACCTGTAGTTCCCAGTTACAGCAAGCTCATAGTCAATAGAATCAAACAGGTTCATAAACTGGCATACAAAATATCAAGCAGTAATATTATAAGAAAGGAGCAATGCTCTTAAGTTTAAGCAGGCATCAGAATTATCAACAGGGATTATTAAAACATAGATTAATTGGCTCTACTTCAAGATGCTCTAATTTAGTAGGTGTAATGTGGTACTCAGATAATTCAAATTTCGAATGAGTTCTAAAGTTATGCTTATGCTGCTGGTTGTGAAATGACACTTAAAACAATTATTACTTTAAAGTGATGACAGAGAGAATTATTTATTTTGACTTGGTAAAGGAAGAATTCCCAAGAGACGTGAACTTACTGTTTGATAACTCATTAGAATTTGACAGGAAGATGAGATTTAGAGAATAATATAGGAAAAAAAGTCAATCAAAGATATGAATAAAACAGAATACTGTAATTATGCATAGATGGTGTAGTTGGAGTATGAATGAATTCATTTGATTAATAAAATAAGGAACTAAAATGATTTGCAATGAGTATTTACAGAAAGTTTATATTGGACCATCTTTTTTTTTTTTTTTTTGGTAAGTGAATAAAAACCAAGAATGCTTGGTTATAGCTGTTGAAAACAAAATACGTATATGAAAAACTAAAACTTCTAACAAGGCAGTGAACCACACCAGAATGGCTTAAATTATATTAAATAACAATGTCAAGTTCTGAAAATAATCAGCCGTAACTGAAACTTTTATTCATTTTGGGTGGTTATGTAAAATATCACACCATTTTTCAAAAACTCTTTGTCAGGTCTTTATAACATTAAATTCAGTCTGTGGCTGAGTTTTATTACTGGATATGTTGCCTAGGGCAATAAAAAAGAGTCAACAAAAAGACAAATGCATGAATGCTCAAAGAGGCTAGTCATATTAGATAGTAGTATAAAACTGTAATTAACACAAAGTCTTAATGGGTGAATGGAGAAAATGATCTACATACACAAATAACAAATATTGGTAAACCTCAAAAGCATTATGCTGAATGAAAGAAAATCAGACACAAAAGAGCACATTATAAAATTCCATCTTGTTTAAGCTTTAGAAGAGGTAAAGGTAGGCTATGGTGAGTGCAATTTAGGATGGGGAGTAGGGATAAGAAAATAGACATTTGCATGAGAAAAAATTTCTGGGTTCTGATGGTCAGGTAGAATAATCTTACTGAAAAGAAATTAACAGAATTTATTGAATGACTAAGTATCATTGATAGTGACAAAAAAGTAAGGTGAATGTTTAAAGCCTACATAATAAATATATGATAACACTTGTAAAATAGAAAAATCCAAAACTGAAAATAAAAGTAGCATTTGTAAGTATATTCATTTGTGATCGCTGTATAATAAATGACAATAAATCTAGCAGCTCAGACAACACAGATTTGTTATTTCACTGTTTCTGTGGTTCAGAAATCCAAACAAGATTTAACCGGGTTATCTATTTCATGGCTTCTGAGGCAGAAATCAAGGCATAAGTTAGGTTGCCTTGTCATTTGGAGACTTGACTGGGAAAGAATTGACTCCTGAGCTCTCTCAGGTTGTTAAAATAGTGTATTTCCTTATCGTTGTAGGACACATGGCAACTTTCTTCAAAACCGGCAATGAAAAGAGAGAGGGAGAAGAACGGTGGGAGAGAGAGCACACACACATGAGAGCAAGAGAGAAAGATGCTTTTCAGATGCGTTCCACAATCTTACCAAACTTCAGTAATTATACAAATGTAATCACATATATCTCATCACTTTCACCATATTTCATTGGTTAGAAAAAAATCACATTTCTTTCCATAGCCAAAAAGAGGGATTATACAAGAGTGTGAACACCTAGAGAAAGAAATCATTAGGTCACTTTAAAATCTATCCTCCATGCTCCATGCAAATAAAAGTTTTATTTGAGATTAATTGAATTTCTGAGTCATTTTTGTGGTTCTTTCAAGAAGTTAGTAAAAAATGCTATCTTAATTTATAAATTGTGATTATTTAAAACTACAATTAACAAAATATTTAGACAACCAGCTGATTACTGTTCACATTGTTCTAATTGCTTCCTAGATTATAAAAGAAAATTAAATATTAAAATATAAAATATACAAATAAAGTAAAATTTGAAGTCAATTTTTATTTTTTGAAATAACACAAATTCTACTGTTTAATACACAGCAAGCAAGGAGAGGAACAAATGTGCGTACTTAACACTTGGGCTATGAAGTTTTAAAAATTATTTTCTGGATAATTTGCCTACTTATATTAATTGAGAAAAGGAGTTTTAAAAATTATTTAAACAAAAGCAAGGGAGAAAAGATGAATGTCAGCTCTTAGTCAATGAAGTCACTTCACGTTTCCCTTCCTGAGTGCGAGTTCAGGGTAAATCATCCTTACAGTGCTGATAATCAATCTGTCAGTCAGTTCTCTAGGGTTCTCCTCAAAATATCTAATAAAGGAAATTGTAGACAAAAGATAACCACTTGACTTAGATTAACTAAGCAGAAACATAGCACTTACTCATGGACTCTAAATTCCCTCTCAATTTTAATGGCATGGGAAAAGAAACTTTCTCTTGGGCTATAACATTTGTGGATCTTGGTGGGTATTTTGGTTATGTTGATGGTTATCTGCTAAGTGAAGGAAGTTAAGGAAAAAATAGCAACTCTTTAATGGAATAATAGTATTCTACTTATGTAGAGAAAGTAACTCTAGACAGACTCTGAGGTGGTAGATATAAGCAAAAATGCCACACTAGAGAAGATAATCATAAAAAGATAGTTAAGAAAGAATAGAACAGCCTCTGTGGAAACAGTGTGGCAATTCCTAAAAGATCTAAAAATCGACCTTCCAAACGACTCCACAATCTCCCTACTGGAAATATACTCAAATCACTCTATAGAAAAGATACCTGCACACGTATGTTTATTGCAGCATTGTTCACAGTAGCAAGAACATGGAACCATCGTTCTGCCCATCAAAAGAGGACTGGATTTTTAAAAAACTGTGGTACACATACACGATGGATTATTATGCAGCCATAAAGAGGAACAAAATCATGTTCTTCAAAGCAACCTGGATGGGCTTAGAGTCTATAATACTGAGTGATCTTTCACAGAAACAAAGAACTGAGTACCACATGTTCTCACTCATAAGTGGACCTTGAGCAATATCATAATACTATAAGAGAATGATTGGCAGTAGTGGGAAACTGCCAAGAGTGGGGTGGGGAAGTGGGATTGGCAGCAGTAGAAATCTGCCTGGGGAACAGGGGCACACCTCATTAACAAGGGTACCTGTTTAATGAACATTTGCATTCCTAACCCTGAATTGTACCCTACATCTTTAAAATAAAAGAAAATCAAAATAAAAAATTAAATTAAAATTTAAAAATTTTTAAAAAAGAATTAGAATTTAAAAATGAGATGAGCTAAAGCAGAGATAATAGCCTAGGTATGATTTTGTAGAGAAACTGTTACAACAGGAAATCTTATTGAAATGATCAACAACAGTGAACAAGTTAAAATTTCAGGTGGGATTTAATTCACTTTT
Source organism: Cephalopachus bancanus (assembly GCA_027257055.1). Classification (NCBI taxonomy): domain Eukaryota; kingdom Metazoa; phylum Chordata; class Mammalia; order Primates; family Tarsiidae; genus Cephalopachus; species Cephalopachus bancanus. Next base: position 6,434,393 of record JAPVLO010000068.1, on the reverse strand, counting down.
CGTTTAAAATGTTATAGGCTTGGGAAGTGCAGTGCTATCGATAAAGTGTATTTGGACTTATGGAAGAAATTTTGTGTAGCAGAAACAGATTAGTATGAAAATATTTCCTGCAATTACTTGAGGAGTTAAGGATAAGAAGTAGTAACATTAGATGGGAACAAGAGTTAATATTACGACTACCATACAAGCATGCAAATGCACACAAATGGTAAATATGTGAGTTATGTGAATTGATGAATGTGTTAATTAGCTTGATTATGGTAATCATCATACAATTTTTTTCAATTATACAATTATAAAATATTGTATATATTGTATATTTAAAATTGTCAAATATACAATTATAAAGATAAAAAATGGCAAAAAGGATTTTCAAGGAGAAAAGTGAGGATAAAATAACGTCAAATGTAAGCTCTAAAACTCTAGTAAAATTAAATTACCTTTTGTTAGAGAAATCTTCTCTCATTAAGTGCAGAGAAGACCAAAGACATCTGATAGGACTCACATGCTGAAGATCAACAGAAGTCTAGATCCCGTCATACATTTACCAAGAAGAAAACCCAGGACAATTGTGATGTGTAGAATGATGTCTCAGAATACCAGTACTCTCTTCTAAATACTTTTTTCCTTTTCTTTTTTTTTTTTGGTAATTGAATAAAAATCAAGAATGCTTGGCTATAGTTGTTGAAAACAAAATATGTATATGAAAAACTAAAACTTCTAACCATTAGTAAGTGCTTAGACAACTTGGAAAGCCCAGAATTATCACACTCAAATGTAGCCTGATTATGAAGTTAAGATTGTGTAGCAATCTCCAGAGAGTATCACACAATGATTTTAGACAAAGACTTGTTAAAGAAAAATTACAACAAATGAAATTAAACAGGCAAGGAAGTTTTTTTTGGTTTTGGTTTTGTTTGTCCTAAGATTTTTGCAATAGGAGTGAAAACTAATGCAATAGGGTAGAAAGGTTAAATTCCACTCCACCGAAACAAAAGGCAGAAGGAGTTTTCAATGCTGGATGAGCTAGTGGATTAAAGTACTTGGGAATACTAGGGGTAAGAAAGTTTGATCAATATGCTCAGATCATCATCTGTGTTTACTAACTGGTACTTCTCTAAGTTAGGCTCCTCCACTTCAACAGAGACCAGGAAGTTGGCATGCTATATAATTCCTTTTTTGTGTGTATGAAAGAGTAATATGTGGTTTTTATTTTTTTTATTTTATTTTAAAGATATTGGGTACAATTCAGGGTTAGGTATGCAAATGGTAATTGGACAGGTAAAGTTTGGGTCTCACTGAGAGAGGAGATAGAAGCTGGTTAGGCAGACGAAGGAGGGTCTGGAGGAGACTTAACATCTGTAGGAATGCCCCCTGCACCACCCCCATTATATAATTGTTGACTGAAAATGTGGTTAGTGTGGTTAAGAACATTCTGTCAACTCAGGATGCACTGCTAAAAGGGACATTTTGCTGCTTAAACACAGGCACAATAGCTTAGCTTAACTAAATGTCCTAACTTGACCTTGGTTTATTATAATATCATTAGCATAGCATTTGCATTGCAGTTTTACCCCCCTGAGGAAAACTTTTCTGTGGTACTTAAGGGTAATATTCAAGATGGAATAACTTTGGTTAATAAGAATTGGATCTCAGGAAGGGGCGGATGCGACCTAAATGTGAGCAGCACCCTCAGAAAACATAAGGTAAAGACCACAACAAAAACTCCTAACAGTGGATAACCCATTTTGGAACCTCTCTCTGTTTCTAGAGAGCTTTTTTACTTAATAAACTCCTTATTTTACTCATTCCTTAATCTTTGTCATGGGACAAGAACCTGAGGTTGCTGGTTTAAACTGACAGTGGAGTTCAAAACTCCTGCAACATCACTTTGGTCCCCACTTCACCTGGCTTGAGATCAGGTCTCCTTATTGATGATGAGTACCCCTCCCACAGCAGATTACCACTACTGCCATTTCCTTTCTTGTAGTACTAAGATAATTGTTCAGAGTCCGCTTATGAGTGAGAACATGTAATCAATTATTTGCTTCTGTGATAGATTACTGAATATTGCAGACTCTAAATCCATACAAGTTGCTGCAAAGTTTATAATTTTGTTTTATGACCGAATAATACCTCATTGTGTATATGTACCACATTTTTAAAATCTCAGTTTTAAAAACAGATGAATGTCTTTCTCACAGAGCTGGGATCCATCTATGTTATCGTTCTTGATGACTCCATTTCAATGAGATGTGTCCCAGCTCTGTGAGAAAGACATCTATGGGTTTATAAAACTGGGATGAAGCTGGGGAAATATTTACATCTCAGAAGGATAGAAAACAGTGCATAATCACACTTTTCTAGGGTAAATGCTCTAAAAAACGTGAGGCGCTATGATCTTAGTGTGTGTCCTCCCAAAATGTATATGAGAAGTGACTGATTTATGAGAAATTCACCTTCAAAATGGGATCGGTGACCTTTTAAGTGGTTAAAGGGAGCACTCTAGTCTCTTTCTCTTTTCTGTCATGTGAGGACACAGCAAGAAGTTGCCATCTTTAAAGCAAAAACAAGCCCTCACCAGAAAAATGAATCTGCTAGGATATTGATCTTGGACTTCCCAGACTTCAGAGTTGCATGTAATACATTTTGTTGTTGTTGTTCATAAATTACACAGTCTAAGGTATTTTATTATAGCAGTTCAAATGGACTAAGCCAGACATTGGGAGGTCTACAGTCAGGAAGAAACCTAAACTAAAGTCTAGTTCTTGGTCACACTCTGTCTTTCAATACTTTCTCTGTATGAAAGCTAAATATTCCATTGAAATAGCTTCAGTCCTGATGTGAGAATGTAAAATTACTGATGTTTTCTTTTAAACAACTACTGTGGAAGGAGCTTAGATTTGGAGCTACCATACTAAACACAACACAAAGGGCACTATGTGTTTCTACCTGCCACTTTCAATTTACTAAAACCATTCAATTATATGTGAAGAAAAAGAAATATATATATATTATATATAATATGCATATAGTATATATAGTGTATGTATATGTATAGTGTGTGTATGTGTATATATATATATATGTATACATCACTCTCTCTTTTAAGAGCTTATTTTAAAACATATGCTGCCTGTGAAAATGTTTCCACTATAGTTTCAACACTTTTGCTGAATTGGCTAAATTTTGTACTTTGTAGTAAAGCTAACTATTATTTTGCTTACACTGCTGTAAATTTTGTTTATTGTTATATATAATGTATGAAGAAGCACAACTATATAGTATATATTTTACAGGAAGATTATGAACTAAATCAAAAGTATTTCCAATATAAATAATAAAATAGAAAAGACAATTTACAATAGAGTCAGAAAAGCTTAGATGAACAAATACAATTTCCAAAGTCACTTCTGAAAACAAATCATCTAAGACAGGCTTGTGGGGACAGGGCTCAGTTATGGTTAGAAATCATTGGAGAGATGTTTCAGTTGATATGTGCAATTTAATATTGTGGCTTACTTTAATGCCTGATGAAAGTTAATCATTCAGTTTTGCAGCTCACAGTAGCACTTAATATCTGATTGGGAGAAAAACATAGTATGTTACACAAAGGAAAGAAGATGGTATTTGTAAATGGGAAAAGTTTTCTAAACCCTAACAAGTAACACTTAATACACAAACTGCAAGCAGAGAAAGCTATTCAAATATGTCTCTAGGAGACTACATTTTTGGACACCAAGTAAGGCCAACGTGACATCTGCTTTAACATTTTACAGAAAATGACAAAGGAACAAATGACTCTGAATAAAACATACTTTTATAATAACTTCCCTCAATTTATTATGGAACTGATCTTTAAATATAGCTCTGAACTATCTTTTCATAAGGATTATTTTCAGCATGATAACATGGCTTTCTGCATAATCTGGATGGACAACAAATGCTGGAAGGAATAATCCAAAGTGTCCTGCTGTTGTTAAATGATGGATGGTGTCCAGATGTCTCTTGGCTAGTATTGATTAGAAATATTGAAAATACATTTAATAGTCTTTTGAAAGAAAAACTTTAGGTGATGAATATAAATTGTGCTCTTTTAAATTAAATGTACATAAAACAATTTGTCCTTGAGAAGAGTAATCAGGATAATAGCCAAATTAATATTTTACAAAAGAAACATCATTGTCAGACTAATGTTTTTGATATATTGTACTGTGTTAAGAGTGCAAAAGGGATGTGTGTGTGCACATATCTATACATATATGCATTACAGTTTTGAAATTATTTTACATACATTAAATTTGCTTACTCTAAATGCATGCCTTTACATTTTAGCATTATTTTTATTCTGTTTTATTGCCTCTCTTTGTTGCTTCTTAATAATGGTCATTGAAGAATTGAGTGTGGAACATAGATTACCTCAATATGTCCTTTTATATTTAAATATCTTAGCTTCAACTTAAATTCCACTTTTGTTAAAAATATATATATCTTCTCCATAGAAAATCTGTGAAAATTCACATTTTAACTGTCACATCTGACTCTAGTGTCCTCTTTTCATTAAATCACTTTTCTCATCTTTGCATCTTTTTCTATTTGTTTATGAATATTTTGAAAGGTAATAATGTTTATATTTGTCTAAAGATTTTGAACATAGAGAGGAAATATAGGATATGATAAGACTTTTGTCATAATAAACTAAAAATTTTATATCATTATACTATAAATACAATGAACATCAGCAGTAGAGAACTTGTTGATCACATGTCTGTGATCTCCGATTACTAACATAAATGTTGCTTTTATTTTTCCTCCCAAACATTTGTGGTTCCTTCCGTTTTAAAAATTCATAATTTTCCTAGTAAGTCATGTTTCAATTTATATCATTACATGGAGAAATTTATTTCCATTTATTTGCTCATGACAATCAGAGTTATCCCTCTGAACTTGGCTTTATCTAAAAGCAGCTTTTCAATATATTTCTTAATATATTTGTCACAATAATAGAATTATACATGTTGATGCAATAATCTATGTTAGAAAATATGTGTTTTAGACTTCTGCATTAAAGATAATCTTTGCAATTATTTTAGTATTTAATGTTATTATTTTACCTAAAATATTGTTAATAAATTTCTATATTTTATTATTTATTTTTTTAAAATTTATTTACTTTTTTTGAGTTGGAATCTCACTCCGTCACCCAGACTGGAGTGCAGTGGCCACTCCCGGCCACCGCAACTTTGGCCTGCTGGGCTCCGGCGATTTTTCCAACTCAGCCTTCCAAGTAGCTGGAACTACAGGTGCGTGCTACCATGCCCAGCTAATTTTTGATTTATTATAGTGATGAGGTCTTACCAACTTGCCCAGGTGGGTCTTGAACCCGCGGGATCAGGCAATCCACTCACCTCGGCCTCCCAAAGCGTGGTATTACGGGCTGAGCCACTGAGCCCGGCCTATTTTATTAGTTATTAACTATTAATTGTCTTATGCATTTTTATAGAAAATAATTTATCCAAAAGGAATCATAATCACTATTACAAGTAATTGAAATTTTTATAAATATGCTACTAAGTAATTTGTTATTTTATTTAGAATTTTTAAAAAATATTTATGCTACCAGTGGAACAAAGTTGAAATTATTTTCAAATAGCCCATAATACATTTTAAGTTTGGCATAAAGCCTGCATTGTAAGGAAAAAATATATATACATGTATATATATATTTACTATGAAACAAACAGGATACATTCTACTAGATTCTTGAATCTGTGTCCATCTTTTCACTGATCCTTAGCATTCAACTGATATTATTGCTCAGATTCTACTTCTTAGTAATTTTAATTGCAGATGACATTTTTAAGACAACAGATTGCACTAAGATAAAGGAAGAAAAAACTTAGAAATAAAGCTGAAGGAAATAAGAACAGCTGAAGAAATTTGTAGGGAAAAGAACCTTTGAACAGATGCGTTAACAATAGTATAAACAAGCCGGGCTCGATGGCTCAGCCTGTAATCCCGCGCTTTGGGAGACTGAGGTGAGTGGATTGCCTGAGCCCGCAGGTTCGAGACCCACCTGGGCAACCTGGGCATCTCTACAATTAAAAAAAAAAAACTAACTGGGAGTGGTAGAGCGCGCCTGTAGTTCCAGCTACTCAGAAGGCTGAGGCAGAAGGATCGCCAGAGCCCAGCTGGTAGAGGCTGCGGTGGCCGGGAGCGGCCACTGCTCTCCAGTCTGGGTGACAGAGTGAGACTCCAACTCAAAAAAAAAAAAAAAAAAGTAAAAACAAATAATCAAAATTAAAGTCCTAAAAAAGAAATATGATTAATCTCTTCTGGGAATTGTCACATAATGTTTGGATACTGTTTTCATCAGTGTTGCAGGTTTTGCTATTAGGGGTAAGAGAAGGAGTAATTGTAGACTTAAATTCAATGACAAGCATAATCTAAAATTACACCTACAGAGTATTATTATATCATGACTCTGAGCTTATACTTGCCAACATTTTTTAAATGTATGCATATTATAATTTTTTGGAAATCTTCAAACTCTTGGGCAATAGACATTACCTACCATTATTATCCTTATTTACAAAACTTTTACTTGTTAGTCATGCAATACAAAATAGTTTAACGTGCTATGAATACAAAGTTACAAAGTATTTCACTAAGTTTTAATTTATTGCTTTATTGTAAACTTTTATAACTAATTTTTAATATATAATAAATCATACACAAGGTGTGATTAAACCACTCAAGCTGTAAAAATCTTTTTATAAAACTAACATACATACTCTTCCTAATTACATAACGTAAAAGCTCACATCCAGGATCTACAGAGAACTCAAAGAAACTGAGAGGATAAAAAAAAATATTAAAAAGTAGGCAAAGGACATGAACAGACACTTCTCAATGGAAGACATAAAAGCAGCAACAAACATATGAAAAAATGCTCAGTCTCACTAATCATCAGAGAAATGCTAATTAAAACTACAATGAGATACCATCTAATACCAGTAGGGATGAGTATCATGAATAAGTCAAAAAATAACAGATGCTGGCATGGCTGTGGAGACAAAAGGAATGGTGGGAATGTAAGCTAGTTCAACCTCTGTAGAAAACAGTCTGGCAAATTTTTAAAAAGCATAAATCAAGCTTCCATATGATCCACCAATCCTCTCCCCAGAATATACCTGGAGGAACATAAATTGACACCAAAAAGACACTGGCACATGCATGTTTATTGATGCACTATTCACATTAGCAAAAACATGGAACCAAACCTGCTGGTTTCCCATTGAAAGTGAACTGAATAAAGAAAATAAAAGATGGAATATTTAGCAGATAATAAAGAAGAACAAAATTCTGGTCTTCAAAGCAACTTCGGATGCAGCTGGAGATCATCATACTAAATGAACTATCACAGAGACAAAGAACTGAATACCACATGTTCTCACTCATAAGCAGGCCCTGAATGCTATCCACATTAGCACAAGAATGGGATTGGCAGATACTGGGCACTGCCAGGGAAGGGAAGGAGGGAGGGGGGCACATGACAACACAAAGGATACCTGGTCTACTACCAAGGGGAGAAAGGACCAGTTAGAAGCCCAGACTTCGCCTGCATGCAGCCTACTTTACAACAAATTCTCACTTGTTTCCCACAACTCCAAAGTTAAAAAAAGACCATCATATATATTTGTATTTGTATAGAAAAATCAAAAAATAAATAATTCTTATAATTGAGCTAATGCATTAAAAATTTATATATTTTAAATGGATATTTTTTCTGATTCTAAACCTATTGTATGAAAATTATAGAGAATTTTTAAAAATCAATTCACGAAAGGAAAATATTTTAAAAAACATAACACAATTCACTACTTGTGTTCAAACACATATAACTCTATGATTTTATGTATATTCAGTGTTGTTTACTATGATTTAATAAGGATGTACAAGTAAGTATATATACATGTAAGTTGGAGGATCACTTGATTTGTTACAAGAGGATTCATTATCACCTCTTAAACCCACATTTTACACAGGAAGCAGGTTACAGAAGCATCAGAAGTGTCCTTCTGGTAGAAGTTCAGAAGTCATGGGATGAAATCACTTCCTCCATATACCACAAAGAGGGAGACAGTATATCAAGCATGTTTCTTCCAACCTTCACCCCATAACAACCATAGGGAAATGTTCCACAGAAATCTTAATGAGTTTGAGGATGTCTGCAAGATGGAAAGTGATCATTTAGGGCCCTGATAGGATGGCAGTTTTGTAGTGTATGGTTTAATAAGTCCCCTGATTATTTAAGCAGCAAAAAAATTTAAAGCTAATGCAATGTATTTATGTATACAACGTTATGTATGTATATACGCCCACACATGGATATTATATATGTGTATATATGTGTGTGTGTCTGTGTATACACAAGACCTGAGAAGTTTTGTAGTTACTCTACAAAAGAGCATATCCCACATTTTGAGAAAATCTTAGCAGTTTATGAAGAATTTGAGCCAGGAGTTGGATTTTCACTTTATGGAGCCAGGTAGTAGCCAGGTTATGGAAGACAGTGAAGGATTCACACTTACAATCCAATCAATCAACGATGCTTGAATAAGCAGCCATTAACAGAGAGAGAATTGCCATCCAGAAGAGTGATGTGCACTTTCTCCAGTTACCTTTTACTATCTGCTACTGGGGGAATTTAATTTTAAACAGAACAGAGAGATAGGGAGAAAATAAATTAATATTTCTGCTTTCCTCATTCTAAGTCCCAAAGCCACAAGATTGGCCAATCATGATGGAAATAGAAAATTTTGAGTTTTCAATATCAAAAAACACATACAAACCACCTGGATACCTTAAATGACAGAGGGGGAAAAAAGGCAGAGTTAAAAGGAGGAGACAGAGGAAAAAAGCTTGAATATTTATTTCTAATGTAGTTGAATTGAAACAAACTAACAAAAATAACACTACAAATATAAAACTGTATATATTGAATAACATTCGATTTGTTGTGATACAATTCTTTTTTACCTACCACTAATTAAATTCATTACATATTCTTGATAATAAAATTTTAGTTATTGTAAAGTTTCTATTATATAGATAAAAATAAATATTTTAAGTATTTCTTATTCTCTGATGTAAATATTTATAAACTCTTTCACTATTATATTTAAAATATCCAAGAATATTATATTAGCTTCCCAGGGCTTCCATAGCAAAGTATCACAAGCTGCATTGTTTAAAATAACAGAAATGTATTGTCTCACAATTCTAAAGTCTAAAAGTCTAAAATTAAAATCAAGATGTCTTCAGGTCCATTCTTCTCTTAATCATGTAGAAAAATAATCCTTTGTTTCTTCCTAACTTCTAGTGACTTGCTGCCAATTTGCATTCCTTGGTTTGTAGCAGAATAACACCAATCTCTGCCTCACACATGGTACACTCCCTGAGTGTGTGCCTTACATAGATACCTTTTAGGACCCTCATCATATTGGATTAGGGACTCACCCTACTCCAGTATAATCTTAACCTAACTAATTACATCTTTAATAACATTTTTTCCAAGTAAATTTGCATTCTGAAATAGTGGAGACTAGTACACTAACATTGCTTTTGGGGGGGAATGAGTGAACAATTCAACTCATAACAAATACTTCTGTTTATTTTGCATATATATCAATGTCACATTTCTGATGAATTTCTGATGAATCATAGAATTGCAATGTGGTTGCCAGTTTTAAAATGACTAATAGGTTGATGTATCAGATTAACCTTCAGAAGAGCTGTATCTTTTTTGAAATGTCAGCAGAATAACAAACGCCATGTTCTTAATAAAAATGTACTATAACTTTTGTTACTTACCAGTGTAATAAACATAAGATCCTATGTAATCCAATATTATTTTTGATTGTTCAATTTTTTTCTCAGATAATTGTTTGTTTAAGATATATATTTATTTGTATAAATGCATGTATGTTCGCTATGTATTTCCTATAAAAAACAAATATGCGTGTTCAAGACCATCCCAGACAATACCGAGACCTTGTCTCCACAATAAGTCAAAACTTAGCTGGGCAAAGTAGCGTGCGCCTGTCGTTCCAGCTACTTGGAAGGCTGAAGCAGAAAGATCATCAGAGCCCAGCAGGTCGATTCTGGGGTGGCGGTGAGAGTACCAATGCGCTCCAGTCTAGGTGACAAAGTGAGACTCCAACTCAAAAAAGCAAAACAAACAAATAAAAAAACCAAATATGTTCTTCCAATTTTTTGTTTAACTTTTATGTAATTGACACATAGAGAAGCTTTATTGTCCTGCTCTGACAAATATTTTCATTAAGATGTCTTATTTTCAATTTTGCAATTTTTTTCACTCAATATCAGATATTCTCCATTTTCCTTTTAACATTTAACTATTTAATTCATATTAAATATATAGTATATGTGTATATCATAAATGACTTATTAATATTATGTTTGAATATATTTTTCATATAGCTGACAATATAAACTAGCACCATTTAAGTGAAGTTTCACTATTTTCAAATTACACAATAATGTCAACAGTTATACATAGTACAATTTAACAGAAAAACATATATGCCTATACATACCATAGACTGGTGTTGAAACTTGTCTTATTTTATAATTTGACTATTGAAAAATTGCCACACTGCTAAATTATAATGGAAAATATATTTTAAAAATAAAATTTGATGCAGATCTTGGTGACAAGAGTTATTTTTCTCTAAAATTTTTAGACATTTATGCAAATGTTAAAGACTTTAATATTACTTTAATAAAATAATAAAACATTAATTGCTAGAATATTAACAACTTTACACTATTGAGTGTTCTGATCTAGGAACATGTTGTGCCTTTGTAATTATCAGGTATACATTTTTTAGCTATTCAATATTATTTTATAATTTTTATAATAAATCTCTACAGTTGGTGAAAATTTTATAATAAACATCTATTTTTATCTTTTAGTTCACTTTGGATAATGTTTATGGTGATTCTAATGAGACATTGATATGATATACAAAACCGACTACTGTTGGATAATACATTTGGTAATCACAATCAGTTCTTAAAGTACATCCTATGGAATTTCTTGATCTTCAAAACATTTATATAATTAAAAATGATTTTTATATCTTTCAAATTAAAGATATTTTATTTTTCTCTTTGTGCATATTGCAGAAAGAATATATAATAAAACTAAATAATATTGGTGACATTACACATCATATTCTGTGTTTCTCTCTAAAGAAAATATTTCTATTGCATTATTAAATTTATTGTTAGTTTTTAATTCAAATTTATTTTATCCTTGTAATAATGTATTTTTAAATTTCTACTTTATTGAGTATATATTTTAAATTGATGATGAAAATTATATCATATATTAGGATAATCATCAAATTTCCTCTTTTTATTTCTTAATGTGATTGAATAGATTTTATAAAAAGTGATAATGGCAATTATCATTTTTATGTTTCTATGTTTGATGTTATTGAAATTACATAGCAGCATTATATTCATAAAGTAGATTTTATTTACATAACAATTTTACAAAACATATCAGTATATATGGATAATGCATGTGAGTAAATTAGTCACACAGACATCCATTGGGTGTTAAATTAAGGATACTCTTTATTGTTCTTCATTAAAAACTGTGAAGTACTTAAAAGTTAAAAATTGCAAGGTACTGGGTTGTACATTGAACTTCCAATAAAATAAAAACAATTCGTGAATTATTTATTTAAATATAGAAATATTTAGCCATCTCTTTTGTGTTTCATTGGTCAAATTTTGAAAAGAAAATAATGATTAATTTATTAAATAAATAATTAAAAATTTAGGAGGTTTGCATTTTAAAATAATATCTATATATATTCTAAAAGGAATTCCTCAGTAACTACCATTTTAACATATTATAAATATATGCATTTCCTGGAGATAATTTTTCAATGAATTATTCTACATTTTGGAATATCAATTTTTCTGGATCCTATTTTCAAGTAAAAAATTAATTTGAGCAAAGTACATTATTAATCATATTATTTAGTTTTTTCTACAATAATTTCTTCCTTTTTAAATTTATCTTATGTTTTTTTCTTTCTGTAGGAATTTCTAGATTTAAATAGCTTTTTAATTGTTATTTTTTAAAAATTACTAAACCAGACTGAGTAGAGACATCAAGCAATAAAAGACACAGAAAGCATGAAAACTATAAACAAATAAATGATGCTCTGAATGAATATTTGACTCAATCAAAAGTTATTTATTCATGAAATTTTAAATAAAATCATTGAATCATAACTTATTTGCAGTAAACTTGACCCATTTAGTGAGTTTTCAAGGATGTTTCCTAAAACTTGCACCATGATCCCAATAAGGAATATTTTAATCTCCCAGAAAAATTTGCTCATGCTTGTTTGTTAAACTATTTCCAAACTCAAAGCAATATGAATGTGCCTTTGTCCCTATAGAATTTTATTACAATTTCTAGAATTTTGTATGAATGAAATGACATAGCAGCTAATATTTTGTGTCATATTTTTAACATTTAATATTTATTTGTCATAATATTTAATATTTAATAAGTTTCAGCAACTTATGACTTTTAAATAATTTATTTTCTTGTATAATTGACATTACATTGTTATAATGTTTCTTGACCATTATTTTAATGTGTAGAAGACTTTAAGTATCACCCTTCTATAATTGCTAATAATGATAATTTGTTCTCTGCCTCCTTTTTTCTTAATCAAGTGTATGAGTTTTATTTATTTTATAGATTTTTCAAAGAACAAATGTTTAGTGTTATTCATTTTTATTATAGGTAAAAAATAACAAAGAAAAAATACAGGGACCTGATTAAATTTATATACCAATAAATAAATACACATATTTTGCATGTTTAATTAATACATGTATCTGGCATAATATTTGGGAGTATCTACTTTTTGGAGATAAAAAATATTTTTGATAAATAAAAACTGTCAGTACTATTTTTACATGTGGAATTATATCCTGTGCAATATTTACAATATACTCATAGTTTAAAAGGAGTAGTTTATCTGAAATTCAAATTTGAGTGTTCTGAATTTTACCGAGTGGCTCAACTTTCCATATTTTTGCTGATTTTCCATTTTGTTTATTTATTTTCTTTATATTTATTATACCCTTCCTTTGAATTACTATGCCTTTTATTTGCTACTCTTTTTCTATTTCCTTATGATTGAAGGTATTCATTATTTCAGAATTTTTGAAATATCTAATTGAAAACTCTTTAAATACCTTTTTTAAGACTTCATAAAGAGAGCAGTTTAATCTGCTATATGTTATGACTGTATAGTCAATTCTTTTTTTTTTATTAAGTTGTGGTGTACTAATCAGAATTGTGTACATAAGCAGTTTAGTTAGGTACAGGTGAAGTTTTTGGCCTCCCATTGGAAGCCCTTTTCCTGGATTAGGATCAGGTACCCTTATTGATGTTATGAGCCCCCCATCACCTGGCATTGTGCCCCTACTGCTAATCCCTTTTTTGTAGTATTGTGATAGGTGTTCAGGGTTCACTTATGAGTGAGAATATTTGGTACTCAGTTTTTTGTTTCTGTGATAGATCAGAGTATGACAGACTCTAAATCCATTCAAGTTGCTGCAAAGTGCATAATTTTATTTTTCTTTTTGGCTGCATAATATTCCATCATGTATATGTACCTCAGTCTTTTTACCCAGTCCAGTTTTGATGGGCAGCACACTTGGTTCCATGTTTTCTGTGTTGTGAATACTGCTGCAATAAACATGAAGGTGCAGGTATCCTTTTTGTAGAATGATTTGAGTTCCTCCGGGTATGTTCCCAGAAGGCAGATTGCTGGGATATATGGAAGGTCAATTTCTAGTACTTTTAGAAATCGCTACTCTGTTTACCATAGAGGTTAGCTTGCACTCCCACCAACCGTTTAAACGTGTTCCCTTTTCTCTAAAACCTTGCCAGCATCTGTTGCTTTTTGTTTTATGAATGATGGCCATTCTTACTGGAGCTAAGTAAAAAACCAATGTGGTTTTGATTTGCATTTCTCTGATTATTAGTGAGGCTGAGCATTTTTTTCTTTTGACTCTTGGCTGCTCATATATCTTCTTTGAGAAGTGTTTATTCATGTATTTTGCCCATTTTTTTAATGGCACTGTTTGTCTTTTTTCTTTTAGCATGTTTGAGTTCCTTATAGATTCTGGATGTTAAGCCTTTGTCAGATATATAGTTGACAAATATTTTTTTTTCTCATTCTGTGGGCTGTCTCCCCACTCTCTTGATGGTTTCTTTTTCTTTGCAGAAGCTTTTCGGTTTGATAAGGTCCCACTTGTCTATCCTATCTCTTATGGCATGGGCATCTGGAGTTTTGTTCAGAAACTGGTTGCTTATTCCAATTGCATTGAGGGTGTCTTCTGAATTTTTTAAGATTCATAAAGATTGAGGTTTTACATTTAGGTCTTTGATCCATTTAGAGTTGATTTTTGTGTATGGTAATAGATAGGGGTCCTGTTTCAATTTTCTGCATGTGATCAGCCAGTTTTCCCAACACCATTAACTGAATAGGTTCTCCCCTCCCCAGTATTTTTTGGTGGAGCCTTTGTTGAAGATAAGTTGGTGAGAAATTGAGGGTTTTTTTTTTCTGGAATCTCTATTCTGTTCCACTGATCTATATGTCTGTTCTTGTACCAATATCAGGCTGTTTTGATTATTGCAGTCTTATGATAAAGTTTAAACTTTGAGAGGGTGATACTTCCATCTTTGTTCCCTTTGCTGAGAATTGTTTTGGTTAATCATGGTCGTTTTTGTTTCCACATGAATTTCTGTATTGTTATTTCCAGGTCAGAGAAGAATAATGACGATAATTTAATGGGAATTGCGTTGAGTCTGTAGATTGCCTTTGGTAGGATGGACATCTTAATAATGTAAATTCTTCCAATCCATGAGCATTGATATTTTTCCATTTGTTTGTGTCTTCTTTGACTTATTTGAGAAATGCTTTGTAGTTTGCATTGTAAAGTCATTCACTTCTCTGGTTAGGAAGATGCCAAGGTAATTCATTTTTTGTTTGTTTCTATTGTGAATGGAATTGTACTTTTTACTTGGTTCTCTGCATGTTGGTTGTTAGCGTATAAAAATGTGACTGTCTTTTGCACATTGACTTTATACCCCTTTGTACCTTTTATAGACTTTGCCAAAGTCCATTATGAGTGCAAAGAAGTTTTTGACAGATTTCCTTGGATTTTTCAAGTATAAATCATACCATTCGCAATAGTTTAACTTCTTCTTTTTCTATTTGATAATCCTGATAGCATTATCTTGTCTGATTGCTCTTGCTTGGACTCCCAATACAATGTTGAATAGGAGGAGTGAGAGTGGGCAGCTTTTTCTTGTTCTGGTTCTTGTTTCCAGCTAGGGGTTTTCAGGGAAAATGCATCCAATTTCTGTCCATTTAGTAATATGTTGGCTGTGAGTTTATTGTAGATGGCTCTTACTATTTTGAGGTATATTCCTCCTATAGCTAGGTGTTCAAGGGTGTTTTTTCAAGAAAGGATGCTGAATTTTGTTGAAAGTATTTTCTGTGTCTAATGATATAATCATGTGGTTCTTGTTTTTACATATTTTGATGTATTTAATTATGTTTATGATCTTGCAGGTATTAAACCAGGTCTGCATCACAAGGATGAAGCTATTTGGTCATGGTGGATAATTTTAAGTTGTGTTGTTGGATTCGATTTGCTAGAATCTTGTTGAGAATTTTTGCCTCTGTGTTCATCAGGGATATTGGCCTATAGTTCTTTTTCTTTGTTGGGCCTTTGTATGGTCTGGGTATCAGTGTGAAGTTGGCACAAAAGAAAAGAAAGATGGGGAGAGATCCATCTTTCTTGATTGCCTGGAATGCCTTCAGTAGGGTTGGTATCAGCTCCTTCTTGTTTTGTAGAATTCTGCTGGAAAGCTATATGGTCAGTGTTTGCTTTTTTAAAAATTTTTTGTAGATAATATTCTTATGATGGTGTCAAATTTCCTGGATTGTTATTAGTCTATTTAGCATCTCTATTTCCTCTTGTTTCAACTTTGCAAGGTTATGTGATGTCAGAAAGTTCTCCATTTCATTTAGGGTTTTTGAACTTGTTTCCACACAGGTGTGCATAGTGCTCTCTGATAATCTTTTGTGTTTATTTAGGATTAGTTATTACTTGATCTTTTACATTTCCAATTGTGTTATGTGGACTTTGTGTCTCTTTTTCTTGGTCAGTCTGACCCTGGGTTTGTCAATCTTGTTTATCCTATCAAAGAATCAGCTTTTTGCTTCATTGATTTTTTTTTTCTATGATATTTTGATCTTCTATGTGTAGTAATTGGGCTTTTACTCCGGTGATCTGATTCTTCTCTTGAACTTAGGGTTTTGGTGTTCTTACCTTTCCAGCACCTGTAGGTGATCTTTTAGATGTTGATCTGTGATCTTTCTATTTTGTTGTTGCATGTTTGTAGAGATATAAATATTTCTCTTTGTCCTGCTTTTATGAAATCCCAGAGATTTTGGTAAGATATATCTTTGCTTTCATTTGTTTCCAAGAATCTTTCAATTCCTGTTTTGATTTCTGTGCTCACCCAGAAGTTGTTAGGCATTATTTGCTAAGTGCCCATTTATTCTTGTGTTTTGTAGGGATTTTGTTTGTAGTGATATTTATTTTTATTTCACTGTGATCTGAGAAGATGCATTGTAGTATTTCAATCTTATGAATCGTGTTTATGTTTGATTTATGACTGAGAGTGTGGTTTGTCTTAGAGTATGTTTTATTGGTGATGAGCAGAATGTAATCTCTGTAGTTGTTGGGTGAAGTGCTCTGTGGTTATCTATTAAGTCTATTTGGTCAAGCGTCAAGTTAAGGCTCTGGATCTCCTTATTGATTTTTTTGCCTTGATGATCTCTCTAGGGTTGCTAGTGGGGTACTTAAGTCCCTAGTTATGATAGTGTTAGTGTTAATATCCTTTTTTAGTTTAATTAGTAGTTGCTTTATAAATCCGGATACTCCTTTGTTTGGTGCATATATATTTAGGATAGATATTTCTTGTCGATGGATTGAGCTTTTTATTATTATGTAATATCCCTCTTGATCTTTTTTTAATTTTTGATAGCTTGAAGGTTATTTTGTGTTCTATTTAAAATTGTGACTCCAAGCCGGGCTCGGTGGCTCAGCCTGTAATCCCACGCCTTTGGGAGGCTGAGGTGAGTGGATCACCTGAGCCGGCGGGTTTGAGACCTGCCTGGGCAGCGAGACCTCATCTCTACAATAAATAAAAAAATCAGTCAGGCGTGATAGCACATGCCTGTAATTCCAGCTACTTGGAAGGCTGAGGCGGAAGGATCGCTGGAGCCCAGCAGGTCGAGACTGCGATGGCCGGGAGTGGCCACTACACTCCAGTAATGAAGAAAACAGAGAAAATCTAATGAAATAGAGTGAACAAAAATAATAAAAAATAAAATGACCCACAGAAACAAAAGCAAAAACAAAAAAGATAAAAGGAAAATAAAAATCAAACAAAAGTCAATATAAACATAAAACACAAAAACAGCAAAACTGAACACAGACACAAACACATCAAAAAATTAAAGAGAAAGAAGAAAAAAGGGGGATGCAAATTGAACTCTCATACACAGTCACACACACACACACACACACAAAACCAAAATAGAAGAAGAGCAAAAATAAAAATAATTTAAAAATAATTTCTGGGCATTAATCACTCTCTTGTGGCAGGTTCTGTAATTACTACTCTACACTGCTCACAGGTAAGCCCACCTGCCTTCTTCTCCTGTGGGACTATGGCCTTGTTCACATTTTCTCTGGCGTGCAGTCCAGGGGGCGATGGGGACAGTGGAGGCGAATGGGGCATCAGTCCACCCTTCCTGCTCTTATAAGGTAAGAGGGATAATCTCCAGTAGGGAGGTACAGGACTGTCTCCTTCACAAGTGCTGGTAGTGGGCTCCTAAGCCAGACTTATCCCAAAATGGAGTTCTCTTAGTGCAGCTACCATCCAAGCTTTACCTGGGTTCCTCCCTCTCTGTTGTGCCCCAGCCATGTGTGTCTAATTTTCAGAGGACTGCTGGAGAGGAGACGATTGGGTCAACCCAGGACTCACCACTGATCTCTTGAGGGGTCTTCCTTGTCCTTTTCTGGTCACACCCTTTGTCTCGTAACTGGATCAGGGTAGGAGGCGGGGTGCCTAACTTTCTGCACTCATTCTGTCCCTTCAAAGCTTGTGCTTGCAGAATATTTCCTCTGGGTCACAATCAACCCCAGCGACCAAAGCAGAGCAGCTGTCATCACCAGCTGCTTCACCAAGAGAGCCCTGACCACTTGCTCCCAAGTCCCCACCCAGTCACTCACATGCCCACTTACACACAGACATGCATGCAAATTTGTTCATACACCCACTCATTCACTCACACAAGGATTCATGTAGTCCAACTGGCTCCACCGCCATCTTTTCTCCCTCCTCTTTAAAAAAATGAGTTGTTTAATATTTGAGACTTTTCTATTTGTATTTTATATTTATAATTTAATTATGTTGTTATCAGGGAACATAATTTGAAAGATATTATTTTTAATATCTATTGAGATTCAATTTATAAATCAACATGTGGTATATCTTGGTCTTTGCATATGTTTAAAATAATGTTTATCCTATAATTGTTAAGTATGGTGCTCTGCAAATATCAATAAGGTTACAGTAGTAGACATTGTCATCCATATACTTTATAACATTATTTATTTTATTTTGTTTTTTATTAGTCTGGTTGTTCTATACATTAATGTAAAATGTGTCTTAAAGTCTCCCACTATGTGAATTTGAAAATTTTGCCAGATTTTTGTCTTACTTATATACCTAACAGTATATTTAAATAATTATGCTTCTTGTTGTATTAGCATTTTATAATTGCTATCTGTGGAAAGAGAAAGGTTGTTTATACAACCACAATGCTTTTTTGCCATTATGGGTGCATGTAAGATTAAATTGGATTGATTTGGCTCAAATGTAGGTGTTTTTAGTGTTTGATAGATTTTTTTCCCTCGATTTTAAAATGGTATTCTCATTACATATGTTTTGCCCATAAATCTAGTGTTAATAACATTTTTAAATTATTACTCTGATTACATTTGTGTTAAGAATCTTGTTATAATGTTAGATTTAAGACACTGTGATTATGAAATTTGATGGGTTAATTTATGACTTGTAGAACATATTTATGATTTAATTATTAAATGTAGTACTTTCCAGTTGAATTCTAGCCACCTGAGACATATTCCTATGATGTTTAGTAAAGTTTGTTTCTCAGATTTTTCTAACTGAAAGACAATTAAGGTGGTATGCACATAAGAATTTTCTTATGTGACTTTTAAGATGGCTGACTAAGCGCATCACATCCGAATTCTCAGAAGGAAGATTGAAGTTCGTACTGATTGCCAAAAAGAGGAAACTGGAGCTGTCGGAGCGCCCACACCAAAGCGCTGGGACGCACAAAGAAAAGGAAAACAGTAAGAGTCTAACTGATATTGACACTCTAGGTGAAGTGCTCAAGGCCAGCCAGAAAAGATAGGTGGGAGACTAACTTTTCTCTCCCACACTCCTCTCCCCCACACTTCCACAATCTGCCACTGCCAAAGAGTTGTGGAGCCACTCTGCCCCCAGGATCAAGGGTTACACATTTAGTGGTCGTTGAAAATCTTTCCAGGATTGAAGAACTAGGTGCAAAGCCATGCCACTCCCTTTCCTCAGATTCAGGCCAAGAAGGCAACGCCATAATGGTTGCCCAACACAGAGATGCCACCCAGATCAGTGATAGTTCACCCGCAAACTCTTTCAGCACCAGACCACCCGCAGACTTCCTGCACAACCCACACTGACTCTGGCAAGCACACGGGTTCTGTAGGCCTTCGAGGAGTAATGGGTTTCCGACGGCAGGAAGGGGTTGTTGTTAGCGCAACCTGCCAGAATATCCACTGGGACAAAATAAATGTGGGCACAGCACTAGTTGTTGAGGAAGGCAGAATCAAAGTTTGAAAATGGACGTAAAGTGATGCTATTTCGCGCACCTGGCTGCTGTCCAGGACAAAACTGCAAATGCAGTGGCAGCTCTTCCCACTGGATCCCAGGAAGCTGCCCCAAAAGCAGCCAGTGTCCATTCTTTTCCAGCAGCTCCATCCCCTCCAAAGCTGAGCATGCCCGGGAGGGAGAGTACTTTTCAAGCTCTTCCTGGCATCCCTGTCCATCCCTGAGGGCCAGCATGCAATGAGTGAAGTGCTTACTAGCCGTCTCTTACTTTTAAGCATCATCTGTTGAACTGCAGCCTGAGCTACATTACCAAAGAAAACCAATTGCTATAAGAAACAATATTTGAGAAAGTCACCACAGGCACCCATCTACAGTCAAGGAACCTGCACACAGCCATGGCCCTCTTAAAGTACCTACTAACAAAGCCAGTCAGCCATACACAACATATGTACCCACAGGTCATATCACAAGAGGGGAAAGAAGAGGAGAATCAGAAAGCCCCATTCAAACAATAGCAACCTCAAAAAAAAAAAAAAAAGAAAAAGAAGAATCAGCTACCTCAGATGTGATGAAAATAGTGCAAGAACGCTGGCAACAAAAATCCAAAGTGTTTCCTGACCTCCAAATAATACCAGCTTAACAGTAATAGATCCTAATCAGTATAAAGTGTCCAAAAATGACTATGGGAACTTGAATATGGATGGCAAACAAATTCAACAAGAGAAAGTAGAAATCCCAAACAGAGAGCCACAAACACTATCCAGTAATTGAAAGAGGGTGTGACCATACTGAGGAGGAACCAAACTGAACTTCTGGAATTGAAGAATTTACTTCAAAAATGTTAAGACAATGTTTCAAGACTTGACAACAGACTAGACAGACGAGGGCTAGCAGAAGAAATAATTATAACAGCTTAAAAGGCCAATCCTTTCAATCAAACCAGTCAGACAAAAATAAAGAAAACAGAATTTTTTAAAAATGAACAAAACTTTTAAGAAATATGGAATGAATTCTGTAAAGAGACCAAACCTTCAACTGATTGGCATTCTGAAGAGAAGAGAGAATAGAAACAACCTGGAAAATCTGTTTGAAAAAAGTAGGTAGGCTCGGTGGCTCAGCCTGTAACTCCAGCAGTTTGGGAGGCAGAGGTGAGTGGATTGCCAGAGCCCGCAGGTTCAAGACCATTCCAGGCAACTTGGCGAGACTTCGTCTCTATAATAAATCTAAAAAATTAGTCAGGTGTGGTGGTGTGCACGTATAGTTCTAGCTATTTGGAAGACTGAGGCGAAAGGATTGTCAGAGCCCAGCAGGTAGATGTTTGGGTGACCATGAGTGTGCCACCGCACTCCAGCCTAGGCAACAGAGTAAGACTTCACCTCAAAAAAAAAAAAAAAAAAAAGAAAGAAAGAAAAGAAAAGAAAAAAAGAAAAAAAGTACCTAATCCAGGAAAATTTCCCCAATCTTGCTAGAGTAGTTGACATGCAGAAAAAAAATTTCAGAAAACTCCTGCAAGATATATGAGATGTCTATTCCCAAGGCACCTAGTCATCAGAATACTGGAAATCAATGTAAAATTTTAAACAATCTTAAAGGCAGCTAAAGAGAAGGGCCAAATGACCTACTATAGGAGACCCATCAGAATAACAGCAGGTTTCTCAGCAGAAATTTTACAAACCAGAGAGATTGGGAGCCCATTTTAGCAATTTAACAATGCCAGCCAAGAATTTTCCTCACCAAACTAAGTTTCACAAATGAAGGAAAAATAAAAGCTAGAAGTCATTAAGAGAATTTGTCACCACCATACGAAGCCTATATAAGAGATGCTTAAGGGAGTTCCAAATATGGAAACAAAAGAATGATACAACTTAACATAAAAGCACACAAAAACACATAGTATTTGTCCTATAAACCAACCACAAAAATGAATACTACAAAGTAATTAGTTAGCAACACTATGATAGGAACAAATTCTCACATATTATTAGTACCCTTTAATGTTAGAGACCTAAATGCCCCACTTAAAATACATACAGTGGCAAGTGGGATTAAACAAACAAACAAACAAAAAGATCCATTCAGGAGATCTAGCTCACCTCTAATGGCCCCCATATGCTAAAGGCAAAGGAATGGACAAAGGTCTACCACACAAATGGAAAAAAGAAGAGCAAACTTTGCTATTCTTTTAACAGACAGAACAGACTTCAAACCAACAGCAGTTTAAAAAAAAAGACAATGGTGACCATTATATAATGCCAAAAAATTCAATCCAACAGAAGTGTTAGCTACTATAAACATATGTGCACCCAACATTAAAGCACCTAGATTTATTTAAGAATATATATATATATATACTAGACCTAAGCGAAGACTTAGACAGTCACACAATAATAGTGGGTACTTCAGCACCCCACTAACAGCTTTAGACAGATCACAGAGGCAGAAAACTAACAATGTAATTGTGGACTGAAATTTCACACTTGACAAATTGGACCTAATATACATCTACAGAATACTTCATTCAACAACCACAGAATATACATTCTTCTTATCAATACATGGAACATATTCTATGATCAATTACATGCTAGGTCATAAAGCAAGTCTTAATAAATTCCTAAAAATCAAAATCAAACAAAACATCCTATCTGATCACAGCAGAATAAAAATAGAAATCAAAAGCAAAAGGAATCCTTAATAGTTCACAAATCAAGGGATAGTAAACAATTTGTTCTTGAGTGATTTTGTGGGTAAAAAATGAAACCAAAATAGATATTTTAAAAATTGAAGCAGCGTAAACCTACGGAATGGGAGAAAATATCTGCAAACTATGCATCAGACATAGGACTAACATCCAGAATCTACAAGGAACTTAAATGAATCAACAGAAAAAAACAAATCACCCCACAAAAAAGTGGGCAAAGGACATGAACAGACACTTCTTAAAAGTCATACAAACTGTCAACATAGTAAAAAATGTTCATCAGTAATTATCAAAGAAATGCAAATGAAATCTACAAGATACCAGTCAGAATGGTTATTATGAATAAGTCAAAAATCAACAGATGTTGTTAAGGTTGAGGAGAAAAGGAAACATTCAGTTTGGAAATTTATCAAAGTACTAGAACTGGCTTTATCATTTGATCCAGCACTCCCACTACTGAGTATATAACCAAAGGAGCATAAAACATTTGACCAAAGAGACATCTGCCCTATTGTTCCTCACAGCATGATTCATAATAGCAAAGACATGGAATCAACCTATGTGCCCAAACATGGAGCAGATTGGATAAAGCAAATGTGAGCTGGGCTTGGTGGCTCAGCCTGTAATCCCACTCTTTGGGAGGCTGTGGTGAGTGTATTGCCTGAACCTGTGGGTTCAAGACTCACCTGGGCAACTTGGTGAGACCTCATTCTACAATATATCAAAAAAGTAGCTGGGTGTGGTAGCGCACACCTGTAGTTCCAGCTACTTGGAAGGCTGAGGCGGAAGAATCATTGGAGCCCAGCAGGTCGAGGCTGCGGTGGACGGGAGCAGCCACTGCACTCCAGTCTGGGTGACAGAGTGAGACTCCAACTCAATAAATAAATAAATAAATAAATAAATAAATAAATAAATAAAATGTGGTACATATACACCATGAAAATTTCCACAGCCTTAAAAAAAGAACAAAATCGTGCCATTTGGGTGTAGCTGGAGGCCATTATTTTTAGTGAATAAATAAGAAACAGAAAATCAAATATTATATGTTCTCATTTATATGAGGAGCTAAATATTTGGTGTACAAACATAAAGATGGAAACAGTAGACACTGGTGATTTTTAAAGGGAGAAAACAGAAGAGAGCAAGGGTTGCAAAGCTATCTATGAGGTATCAATTTCACTCTTTGGATAATAGGTTCAACAAAAATCCAAACTTCACCATAACACTATATATCAATGTAACAAACCTGCACATACACTCCCTGAACCCAAGATAAAATAATAAGAAATAAAAAAGAATATCTATTAAAGCCAATGTGCATATCTACTACTCAGAGAAGCTCTATAAACATTCCATTATCTCAGGATTTTCAACAGCCAATATATACAAAGGCAGATTAATAAAAAATATATAATATATGTATATATACTTCTTTTTTTAATATAAAGACATGGGGTACAATCCAGGGTTAGATATACAAACATTGATTATGCAGGTACCCTTGTTGATGAGGTATGCCCTTCCCTCCCTTAGCAGTTTACTTCAACTGCCTATTCCACCCCCCTCCCCTGACACTTTCCCATTACTGCCAAATGCTTTCATATCGTATTGTAATTGTTCAAGATCCACTTACGAGTGAGAATATATGGTACTCTGTTCTTTGTTTCTGTAATAGATCATTGAGTATGATTGACTCCAAATCCATCCAAATTGCTGCAAAGTCCATGTATTTGTCCTTTTTTAAGGAAGCATAATATTCCATTGTGTATCTGTACCGTATTTTCTTTATCCAGTCCAGCTTCAATGATCAACAAGGTTGGTTCCATGTTTTGGGTATTGTGAATAGATCAAAGACCTAAATGTAAAACCTCAAACTATAAGAATCTTAGAAAATGCAGGAGTCCTCCTTATGGAAATTGGAACTGGCAACCAATTCCTATTCAGAACCCTAAAGGCCAGTACCTTAAGAAATAAGATAGACAAATGGGACCTCATCATATTAATGAGCTTCTGCAAAGCAAACGAAACCATCAAGAGAGCAAGGAGATAGCCCACAGAATGGGAAAAAATATTTGCCAACTGTATATCTGACAAAGGCCTAACATCTAGGATCTATAAGGAACTCAAACACACTAAAAGGAAAAAGCCAAACAGTCCCTTTAAAAAGTGGGCAAAAGACATGAATAGACACTTCTCAGAAGTGTCTCAGATATATGGGCAGCCAACAGACACATGAAAAAGTGCTCAGCCTCACTCATCATCAGAGAAATGCAAATCAAAACCACATTGAGATACCACCTAACCCCAGTAAGAATGGCCATCATTAATAAAACAAACAACAGATGCTGGCAAAGATGTGAAGAGAAAGGAATGCTTCTACACTGCTGGTGGGAATGTAAATTGGTGCAACCTCTTTGGAAGACAGCGTGGCGATTTCTGAAAGAACTAGAAATTGACCTTCCATATGACCCAGCAATTCCTCTATTGGGAAATATATATATATACTTCTATTTTAAGACTGAATTACAGTTGTAAAAAGGAATTCAATGCTTCTGGGTTTTTATAAACTTCAAATTATTTGTTTCATTAAGGCAGGTATACATTTGTGAAGAAAATATGTAAATACTTGGGTTAAGAAAGAATTTACAAAACACATCATTTTATAGAGAGATATCCTTATATTAATTATTAAGATACTATAACTTTACCAAGAGGAAATATGCTGCATTTGGTATTTTTTGGGTAAGAGAGCTAGAAACATGAATTAATCAGTAATACTAACTTGTAGAATTTTCTGTCTTTTGATGTTTTCAAGATACACAAATTATATTTTAAAAAGAAAATAATTTTTCTTATAAATGTCTGTGTTCATACACATATTCATTTTCTTATCTTTTTTATTTTTGAAATACAATTATTTGCTCAACTATTTATTCCAAGATTATCTTGTAATCTATCTTTTAATTTACCATATTTTAACTTTTCTTTTTTTAAAATGATACATGTTATTGTGGAATTTTTAAAACCTTGGCAATATAAGGTATCTATACAATTGTTTATGCCACAAAAGCTTTTGCACTTAAAACATTGTGTGAAATGCCTATTAAAAAGCCTGCCACTATTAAGAAAATGAAGAAATAAAAATCTTGAAAATAAAGAATTTATTATTTTTAATGAAAAAAGGAGATTTGTAAATTCTTTAGTGATTATAGGTGAAGGTAATTACATGTGACTCTTAAGTAATATGATACATTGGGTGATATTCTTTAATACTGTCATAATTTTGTCTTTTTGCCAAAAAAAAGAATATTAGATTTATGTTGCCAGATAAATAAATTGTCAAGTAACTTTTGAGAGAAATCCAAATAACATAAGGCTATTGTGAAAACTACATAAATATATGAGATCTGAGGATTAAGTTCACAAAATCATACTGGAAAAAGTGCTACATACCTGCTGAATATCACTACAGTTATTTTTGAAGTGCTCCTCTTGGGAAGCTGTGCACTGATTCTAGGGCCTAGTCCACCTGTCAAAGCAATTTTGAAACTCTTTTTCTGGAATGGCCATCAGACCTGTTGTCATACTACCCTTGATGTCCTGAATGTCATCCAGATGTTGTCCTTTAAACATTTTTTCTTATCTTTGGGTAAAGCAAAAAAAGTCACTAGGGGCCAGATCAGGTGAGTAGGGAGGGTATTCCAGTATTTGTTATTTGTTTACTGGATAAATACTCCCTCACAGACAGTATTGTGTGAGCTAGTGCATTATCATGATGCAAGAACTCCTTTGGGATTTTTTTCTTAAAAAAAAAAAAACAACAGAATTTAGCAAGAAGAAGAGAAGGAGAAAGGGCAGTTCATGGCAGAAAGACCTGTTATAGACAAATTTCTCAAAAAAAAAAAAAAAAAAGAACCACGAGGACCATTTTTGCACACGTTTCTCATGCCAAGATTTTCAGTTAAGATTTTCCTAACTGTTTCTTGGTCGATGTTTATTTGGTCAGCTATGCTTCACACAGTCAGCACACAATTCAATTTGACAAATTTTTGCAACATTTTCATCAGTTCTGCTCATTACTGGTAGTCCTGACCACTCTTCATCAGTGGCACTTTCTCTCCACTCAGAAAAACTTTTAGTTCATTTCTACATTGCTGTGTTCTTCATGGCATTATTCTCATAAACATAGACTAAAATGTCCCTAATTTCACTTTCAGTATTGCCAAGTTTAACAAGAAATTTTAAATTTGTTTGTTGCTCTAATTCAAGCTCTGATATTCTTGTGACAGCACACAAAAACATGAAACAACAATAATAAAATCACTCAGCAAGACACCACCACTCATCAACATGAACACAACTGTGAGTCACTGACATATCAAATTTTTATGAAACCTTAGTGAGTTGTTTGTACAATGCTGCCAATGTAAGTGCACAATGGCTCGTTCATGAAATTAATTGTTATACTTCATAATTGAATTGAATGAACCAACTTGAATTAAGTTAACCTATTACTTTGCAAGGCCATGTGTAAATTCATAGATTATCCATCTATGAATTAATGCTATATGTAACAATAATACTTTAGTCATCCATCATATAAATTTTATCTCTCATAATCATCGTATGTATAGTATATGAGTCTCATAGAATCACATTAAATATCACCAGAGAATAAATAGTGATTTTAAAGATGACTAGAGAATTTACTAAGGAAAGTATAATTATTTTAATAGACAGATCAGGAAGTTTCAGAAAACTGTTACCATGGTGTCAACTAAATGTATTCAGAATACTATGAAGAAAAAAAAGCTGAAGAAACACACACACACACACACACACACACACACACACACACACACACAAACATACACATAGTTTTAGTCTGTAGCATGAAAAATGTCATAATTCTATTACAAATGAAAACTTGAAAACATTTTTTTAAAAAAACCCTGAAATTTTGCAGAATTTTTTAAACAAAAATTTGAAGAAAAAAAATTAAAAGTTTGAGGAAACGAGAAAAGACAGCTGTTGCTAGTCTGTTTGTTTCATCACAGAGATCATAACAGGACAAAAAATAAACAAATAAGATGAGAATATGTGTAGAGAAAATTTTGTTTAAGAGGACATATCTCAAATTTGAATGTAGGTATCATGGTAATTCCTGGATGTTGGGATACATATTATCACTGAAGATGAAATGTACTCAAGTCCATGTTGGCCCTAATTTAACCTCAATGAAGTTTTGTGATCTTTCAAAGGTGAAAAATGTATTCTATTTATTTATATATTTATTAATACATTCAACTCTGTATCTTTTATGTTATCTTAAATGTAAATTTAAAGCAAATTTTTTGGCTCACTTAGCCATAAACAAAAATCTAGTATAATAGCTACTATTTCACTGATTACCTACTGTGTGTCAAGCTATGTATTTTATGCTTTTTTTTTTAATCTAACTAATGCCTCCTCCGTTCTAGAACACAGAAAGTTCTAGGTATCTTGTGTTAATATTATTTTAGTCTGAGTTGGTTGGTGGGAGCCTGAGGCAGCCACTGTACCTCATGCACTTAATTCATTGGGACATAAACATATCATCATGTTTTCTGTGTGCAGTAAAGTAAAAAGTTAGGAAACAATGATATAATTCTCACGATTGCTCTAATAAGTTGTTACTGTTATTATTCTCATTTTATCCAAATTGTGCTGGAAGAAGCTTAGAAATTTTGTTTAAAGAAGCTAAGTAGAATTCTTTAGATCACATGGCTAGGAACTCTTATACACTTTCTGTCTGACTCAGTCCTCAGTTTCCAAGGATTGACTATAGAGCCTCTCCAAATACATTTGTCCTCTACCTTCGAGTTGATCTGTATCCTGTTCTTCCTCTTTCTCACCGCTTCTTAGATGTATATTTGTGCAGGGTTTTTTTTATTCCACCCTATATATTTTACTTGCAAATCTTGTTTCATAAAAATGAAATATAGTTAAATGAGTGTAGGCTTTGAAATCAAGAAAACCTGGGTTGCAATCCAAATTATGGATGAGAGTCTTTAGAAACCTTTTCTGTGGATTAAGTTAATTACCTCCAAATTCTGTAGGGTTCTACTTCAGATTAGTGAATGTTACTGTAGACACGCAGAATTCACCTACATCAATGCAACTTGCAGATGCTCACACTAAGCAAGTTTATAGTGGAGCATTTAGTTCAAATATGTTATGTCAATGAAGATGGTCCAGAATACAGTTACCAGACAGAAATGACTAAGTATCTCCAATTGCCATCCTTGATTAGCTGTGTAACTCCATGTGCCAATCTTCTCCTAAACTACCATGATATAAACATACTATTGTTTTCAGTATCATGACCACAGACGCTGCTCTTTACAAATTAACACATTTGCTCCTACCTTTCTCTTTGAAATGTTATCTTCTCTCAATTTTTATTCAGCTGATGCCTTCTCCCAGACTACCTAAAACAAAGACTACTCCATTTTCCTCTTTTTTTATTTTAAAGTTGTGGGGTACAATTCTGGGTTAGGTATATAAATGTTCATTATGCAGGTACCCTTGTTGATGAGGTGTGCCCCTCCTTCCCCTAGCAGTTTCCTCAACTGACAATCCCATCCCTCTTTTTTAATTTATTATTATTTTTCTTAAAAATATTTTTTGTTTGTGCATTTCAATACCAAGCCAATCCCTAGAAGAGTGTTTGATCCCTATAAGAATATTTGATATTTATTTAATAAAAACTCTGATCCTTGGTAATTTCCACAGAAATACTTGCCTCATAAATCAATAAATAAAGTTTGCAAAGTTGAATGCATGGGGCTGTATATTGTAGAGCCAGAAATTTGAGAACATGATATCTTAGAAAAATGCATGAAAGCATACTCTGGGGAATTTAAATTGGATAAATATCAATACTTCTGTGTGACTTGAATTGATTCTGCACCTGGCAGTAGATTACCTGGTAGTAGATAATGAAGCCAGATCCATTATTCACTGATGTGCTGAGGTTATATATTTTGAATTATGAGTACTGTATCGAGATTGTATAAAAAGTTACGAATGCAAAGACATGATAAATGGTTTTCTGAATTTATTGAAGAACATGCATTAGGAGGAGAATCAAATAACTTTTATTCAGATAACTCTCATGGTACTTGACCCCAGTTAGTGCATACATTATATTGTTTTGTAATAAGAAAGGATGCATGCACTGGCTTTTATTAAATTTTTCTAGATAATAAGTTGCTGAGATGATAAGTTGTCTGAAAGCGAGGGAAGGTGTGAAGGTAAAATACATACTTTCTGTGAGAAATACAGAGGTTTTTTTTTAATGGGTCACAGTTTATTCAAACTGGCAAACCAACAGCAATGACCTCTTGAGTGAGAATAGTCTACAACTGTATGTGCAGCTGCTAGAACAGTTATAGCAATAAAACTAAGGAATATCCTTGAATCTTACATGCACAGCTCCTCCATTCGGGCAGGTGTCCTTTAATTTCAGATTTAGAAAAGCATTATACTCAGAAGAATTTTGTTTTCTTTGAGTAAGAGGTGACATAAAGATTTTCTCCCAAGTGTCAATAGAGTAACACAGCTTCCATATTTAATCTTTTAGCAGTTTTCTAGGCATGCCTCTAGTTATGCATTCCATAGAGGAATGAGGTCTGTAAACTCAAAGGGTTTGAGAGATTTAGAAACCCTGGTTAGAGCATTATTTTGTTTCTAAAGCCTTCTCAAAACTAACCTCAGTTTTAGAATATTATGCTCATTCAGGATACTAGGACAAAGGCCTATCCTCCTGAAAGAGTCAGAAATTCATGCTATCATGCATTCAATAAATATTTGTTGTGTCTGCTATATACCACAGTTTGAAATAAAACAGCAAATAGAGAAGACAACGATCTGTCAATCTGTAACATCCATGAACCGAAATATATATATGTGGAGAAGATGGAAATAAACTAATTTTTGAAATTAATATAAGAGCCTTCTTGCTTTCATTTCAACATGTAAAGTGTTTGAGAGCCATCATGTCTGTACTTTACAATGAGAAAAAAACTAAGCAAACTAAAATGCAACAACTCTCCTTAGGTTTATCGGATAATTGAAGTCATTAGGGCAAACCAGTGTCACGAAAACTGGAGGGGCAAGTACTGAGAATCACAGCTTACTAAGAGTAGAAGTTTAGAAGCAGAAACCAATCAGTGGATTCAGTACTAGTAGAAACACTTAAACTGAAATCGACAAGTTGCTGGAGGCTCGTTGTGAAATAACAAGAGAGTTAAAAACTCAGTGGCCCAATTATAGGGGCTCATTAGTTTTACCTCCAGGAACCCCAGCAGTTTCCAAAGGTGAAGACGAGAGAAAAATTATCTTATGCTTCTGCTGAAGAGAAGAAAAAATAACCATTTTGAAATTGCCTAGTAAATTCTGTTCTTCTTAGTAAAAAACAAAAACAAAAACAAAAACCAATAATAACAACAAAATCTGCCCTCAGAAGAAATTATTTTAGCAAAGTCTAACCAACCTGTTTTAAAAGAGTCTAGTTGACTAGGGGAAGGGAAATCATTCAATTTCAGACCCTTCTAGTCTCTATATTTTGCATAAAGAGGAAAAACAAGCCAAAACTTCAGAAATACATTTGAAAATCATAGCACAAGGTCAGAGGTTCACTAGAACACTGAGACCTAATCATAGGTTTATGACCAATTCACCCCCTCTGCACACACTTTACCACAGAACCAAGTTTCACAGAGAAAAACAAACAAGATGAGTACAATAGGCAGTGAAAAAACACGATAGGGGTTCATGTTCTATATACAATGGTCAGCAATAGTAGCAGACAACCTTTGCAAAACAAAACAAAACAAAACAAAACAAAAAAGCAAACAAACAAAAAAACAAATAAATGAATTAACAAGAAATGTAAAGAAATTTAAGTGTGAGCCATGCAGCTATCTGGAAGCAAAGGTTCCCAGCAAATAATTTTTTTTTAAAGAAGGTACAAACTGCCGGGCTCGGTGGCTCAGCCTGTAATCCCATGCCTTGGGAGGCTGAGGTGAGTGGATTGCCTGAGCATGTGGGTTAGAGACCCACCTGGGCAACTTGGAGAGACCTCATCTCTACAATAAATCAAAATATTAGCCGGGTGTGGTACCGTGTGCCTGTAGTTCCAGCTACTTGGAAGGCTGAGGTGGAAGGATCACCAGAGCCTAGCAGGTGGAGGCTGCGGTGGCAGGGAGCGGCCACTGCACTCCAGTCTGGGCGAGAGTGAGACTCCAACTCAAAAGAAATAAAAATAAAAATAAAAAGGTACAAACTTTCAGAGGTTTGGGTATGCTTGATGTGTTCAAAGAAAGAGTATATGGCAATACCACTATAATGAAGAGGAAGAGTAGTAAAAGTTAAGGTCAGAGCCATGGGTAGGAACAATTGTGAAGAACTTTTCAAGCTATCATACAGATTTTAGCTTTTGATTTCAGTGAGCTAACAAGTTCTTAAACAATTCTTAATCGAGCAGTTACATGACCTTACCATTCTGAATACAATGCATCAATTGCATTATAGGGCGTAAGCTGAAACCAATAATCTGTAATCAATAATTAATAATTAAACACCACGTAATATATCTTTAATTATTTAAATTAAATGCTATGAAGTATATTTTTTCTGAGAAACTCAATAATTTATTCTAGTGCTAACATAACAAGTAAATAAATAAAACTTAATTGTCAGGAGTCTATCTGCATACTCATATGTGCAAGTATATCTAGCAAAAAAAAAATGACCATGACTATATTTATCACTAAATAGATATAAAAAGTCTCACAAAGCATTATTATATACGATATGAACCTCATATAAAAAGACTAGAATGTAAGAATTGTTATATATTTCCCCTATTTTCTTTCTCATTAAGGGGTTCCGTTTATCCTGACACGGACTCTAATGACTGTCGTTGCATTGGTTTGCTTGGACTATAAAATTTCAGACTGAGATGGGATATCAGATATTATCTAGTATTTGTCACACCTAAATTATTATTGGAATCACCTGACAAACCAAAAAATATAAACTTCCCAACTTCTTGAATTTCTGATACTGTAGATCAGGACAACCATGAATCTCTCATTTTAAATATGATTTAAATGATCATAAGATGATTAAAATGATCAGTCAGAATTGACAACTATACATTATAGAATTGAATATCCTCTATCTCATTTCTTCATACTGTTATTTGATTTGCGATTGAATTATTTAGGCCATAATTAAAGACTTTTGGTAATAGATATCTTTTTTTTTTTTTTTTTTTTTTTTGAGTTGGAGTCTCACTCAGTCGCCCAGACTGGAGTGCAGTGGCCGCTTCCGGCCACCACAGCCTCGCCTGCTGGGTTCCAGCGATCCTTCCGCCTCAGCCTTCCGAGTAGCCGGATTTACAGGCATGCGCTACCACGCCCGGCTGATTTTTTGATTTATTGTGGAGATGAGGTCTCGCTGCCCAGGCGGGTCTCGAACCCATGGGCTCAGGCAATTCACTCACCTCAGCCTCCCAAAGGCGCGGGATTACAGGCTGAGCCACCGAGCCCGACAATAATAGATATCTTTTATCTCAATAAAATAATTATTCCTTTTGAATGTTTCTTATGAGATTTTTGTCTTATTTTGACTAGAAAACACCTTGCAGTCCAGTTATCATTCTGAGTCATTTTTATAGACTCTTGCCTCTTCTCAGACTCAATAAACCACAAATTGCACATTTATTCTATTCTATATATTTTTAAATATGTTCAATATGGTTCACTTCTATATCACTCTATATCAAGTCAACATCTTTGCCTGGTGCACCATACTATTAGCCTCATATCTATTATCGCATACCTACATCCACTCCATCTTTTCTTCATGCAACACTTGAAATGATTCAAATAATGCAGTGATCCAAATCGTTTTGTGCATTATTGAGTCTCTCTCTCTCCCTCTCTCCATGCTACCCATCTCCTACTATTTTTACTCATGGTTACTCTTTGACCCTGACCTATCTTGAAAATAATATTTTCTCAGGTAAGAACATGCTACTCTCCATTTTAAGTTGTTTTTCAAGCATTATATCTTCAGCATTAATGTTAATGTCTTATGAGATTGTTTTCTTGTCATAAAGTCTATATATTCTAAACAAATTATCTCCCTCCTTGTCTTCCTCCTCCTCCTCCTTCTTCCCTCTTATTCCTATTCCTTCCCCTCCTTCCCTATCCCTTCCTCTTTTTCTTCTTCCTCTCCTCCTTTTCTCCTCCACCTCCCCTCCTTCCTACTCTCCACTATATCTCAAGCTAAATGAAGAGGAAAACTACACAATTTCAGTTTAACACCGATTTCCTAGAAGTACTGGGCACAGTCCTTGTCAAATATTTGGTATTCAGCCGGGCTCAGTGGCTCAGCCTGTAATCCCGCGCCTTTGGGAGGCTGAGGTGAGTGGATTGCCTGAGCCCGCGGGTTCGAGACCCGCCTGGGCAGCGAGACCTCATCTCTGCAATAAATCAAAAAATCAGCCGGGCGTGGTAGCGCATGCCTGTAATTCCGGCTACTTGGAAGGCTGAGGCGGAAGGATCGCCAGAGCCCAGCAGGCGAGGCTGCGGTGGCCGGGAGCGGTCTGGGCGACCGAGTGAGACTCCAACTCAAAAAACAAACAAAAACAAACAAACAAAAAATATTTGGTATTCAATAACAAATTCGTATGTTCCAAAAAATTCTAGCATATAAAAGAACCTGAAAGGAGATGATGTATTATTCATGGTCCAGTCATAAATCAAAAACCACATTAATAATATGAACATTGAATAGTTAATTCAAAAGTTATTAGTTAGCAACGGAATAAATATTAAGAAAAAATAAAATCTTAAAACGTGCAAGTGTTGTGAATATTGAAAAAAAAAATATTGTCTCTATGGTTGGGGCAGAGTACAAAGAAAGAAACAAATTTGGAACCCCCCCATTCAAGGTTGAAGTTTAGGTCTCACAAAAAAATATGAAAAAAAAAATCTCCTACTGTATGGTACAGGAATTATTTATGATGCTGCAGGTCAGGACTGGACAGCAGTAAATGCCCATGTGGCTGTAAAGGCACTTGCTGATACACTGGCAAAGGGGAAAGTTGGAATTCACCAAGAAACTTTCCATGGGGGTGCTATGGGAACTTGCTAGAAAACCTTATTCTAGAGAAACTGAGAAACTCTCTTGGATGTTGCCCATGAGTAAAAAAATATATATGAAATAACAAGGAAAAATTATAAGCAAACTTAGGCAGGTCCAGAAGTTAGCGGTAAGTTTCATGTGCAGGTGGCTCAAATGCTTTCAACACCAATTGCTATTGTATCATCTCCCCTTCCCCAGTCTATACTTATGGTTCCATGGGTGTTTCTTGTAACAGTTAACTGTTAAGCTGTTAACTATTAAACTGTAAAGAAAAAAACAATCACAATGCCTGGTTTGCATCTGTGAGCATGGTACGCTGGTACCACCTAAAATTGGTCAGCTATGGCACTACAGCCACACACAAGGACATCCCTAAAGAATAGCAGAAAAATTAAATGCTTCCAGTGGGCAAAACTTGAAGCCAGTGCATTTAGTTATGCAATGTTTAGAGTGGCAGATGATTGGTAGCACGTCAGTTATGAAAAGTTAATAATGGTTTAGTTGAATGTTCAGAGATTTGGAAAAAATATATAATTGGAAGATAGTTGATCCAAAAATATGGAAAAGAATTACCTACATGCACATTCTGGAATTAGTACAGACTGTGAATATATTTGTTCCAGTGTGAATGTCCACCAAAAGGCATTCAAGCAAGTGAGGTTCTAAATAATCAAATGGATAAAGCAATATGTTCTGTGGATATTGGTCAGCCTCTTTTCCAAGCCCATACAGTGCTAGAGCAATAGGTCTATGAACAAAATTATCATGGTGATAGAAATGGAGACTACGCATTAACTCAATAAAATGAAATTTCTCTTTCCAAGACTGACCCGACTAACTATATTGCTGAGTGCCTAAATATGTTATTATTTAGGCTAACACTGAGGACCAGATACAGTCATTGCTCTGGGAGAAAAGACAACCTGGTGGCTGTTGATTAAATTGGACCTCTTTCATCATGAATAGGGCTGCAATTTGTCTCATTTAAAATAGATGTAATTCTGGATATAAATTAATTGCCTTCTTTCTAACATCAACCATTTGCCTCTGTCAACATCAACCATCATAGTCTGTCCAGGTTTCTATAACAAAATACTATAGATTGGGTAACTTATAAACAACAGAAATTTATTTTTCATAGTTAGGGAGACTAGAAAATACAAAATCAAGATGTTGGCAGATTTGGTGTCTGGTGAGGACCTATTTCCTGTTCACAGATGACAACTTTTCACTGTGTTCTTACCTGGGGGAACGGGTGAATGAGCACCCTTAGATCAATTTCATAAGGGCACTAATCCCATTCATAAGGGCCCTGCCCATGTGACCCAATTACCTCCTCCAATGTCCCACCACTTAATACTATCATATTGTGGGTTAGTATTTCAACATATGGATTTTTGTAGGACACAAACACTTAGATCATAGAATCACCATTCGTATTTCCCAGAATGCCTTACCAACATATATGATATTCCCCACGACAACACTTCTGATGAAGGAACTCCTTCTCATCAACAGAAGAGCAGCAATGGGTTCATGCTCATGAAACATATTAACTTATTTTAACACATATCAAACATCCACAGAATGAGTTAAATGTAGAATAGTTTCTTCAAGATTCAACTATGGCATCCACTGGCACCCAATGCCATTAAACAATTGCACCCACTGTCATTCAACAGTGACATCCAGATTTTAAGAAGATAAAATATGTATTTCTTATAATGTGAATCAGAAAAATTATAACTAGCTGTCTTCCCAAAATACACAATGCACGAGTTCAGAAGTCAAGCAGCAGAAGTGAAGGTGACTCCTCTCAATGTTATTACTAAATATTCTCTCTGATTTTTTGATTTTACTCTTGGAAACCTTGAGCTCTGCCTATTTAAAGGTCTTAACTCCTAAGGCATGGATACTTCAACTAGGAGACACAGCACCCTTTCAATTGTAAGATGAGGTTGCCACGACGTCATTTGAGAATTATTTTTGCCACTAAACCAATGGGAGGAAAAGAAAATGGTTACTTTGCCAGTTGAAGTGATTGATGCCAATTAACAATTAGATATTTTTTCACTGCTACATAGTGAGGAAAAAGAGGAAAATGTCTGAAATATCAGGGTGCCCATCAATACTTCTTTAACTAGTAGCATAGGTTAATGAAAAATGATGGTAATCAAAATAATAAATAAATAAATAAGAAATAAGAAGATGGTTGTGAAATTTAACCCACAATAAGAATTTTACAACATAAATTTTGATTTTACAATACCACACCAGATAAAAAAATTTCAACTGAGGTTCTGGCTGAGTGCAGGGAGTAGACGAATATATAGTGGAAGAAGGAAACCATGCTTTTCAGCTACAATATTGTGAACAATTTTAGAGACAGTAACCATACTAGCCTTGCATATTATCTCCCTCCCTCTATCTTCCTTCTTCTCTCTGTCTCTCTGGCATATAGAGAGAGAGAAGAAAGGGAGGGAGGAAGAGAGGGAGGGAAGGAAGCAAGGAAACCATGTATATCTCTCTTCCTCTCTCCTAAAACAATTGGTAGAACTCTACATTCCTAATTTTGAAGAGGCAAAAAAAAAAAAATTAGTCTCCTTTACAACAAAGCTTCCTCCAGCACTAGTGCTACCCATAACACAGTTAATAACATGCTAGGCTCCTGCTAGATGACTTTTCCTTACTGCTAGCCTACTGCAGGGTGTGGCTTCTTCCAATTCCAGCTCCTGCAGAAAGTGGGTTTTCTAGCTTTTGTTTCCTGAAGCAACTGGTTTTTTATAGTGTCTTTAAAACACCCTACAATGGCATCAGAGTAGGATATCACAAGTGAGTCACCTTTTTTTCTTGCAAATGTTCTTTTTTGACTCCCTCAGATGGCATTATGGGCATTCTATAGTGACAATTCTTCTTGCAGATGTCTTCCAATACCAGAAAAAGTATATTTTCAGAGGTATCGCAGTAATGCTTTCCACCATCCACTGGCCCAGTCATGTTGACATATAATATTAGCCATCACAAAGTGATCACCTTTGTATCACTAAGTTGCACTTTATTATTTGGAAAAAAAAAAAAAAAAATATATATATATATATATATATATATATATATATATATATATATATATATACTGATTGTCTCTTATAGCTATAAAATTATATGTCAAAACCTGCTTTATTTTCACTACTTTAAAGTGACAATTCAAGATTAATGTGATAGTTTCATAATATACATTGAGTTTCTTACAAGAAATAAACAAAGAATTGACATTTTAACGCCATCATTATAGTATTTTAATATATTTAACAGAGACTATATCATTCACTATATGACATGAATAATGAAACAAACTAGGAAAATGAAAAAAACAGTCTGTAAAATCTTTTGACGTGTTCATGAATAGATATGGAAGCATCCTCTGTTCTATAACCAACACTAGGTACAATATTATAAAAGATGATAAAGGGGAAAAACTTATATACTCTAGTACAATTTAATTTTGACATTTGTACAATAAATGTTGCTTTGAAGTGTTTGTCAAGATTTATTTTATCAGTGGAAATAAAACCAAGTTTAGTTTTAGATCTAGTTTTAGGCTGGGCACAGTGACTCAGTCTGTAATGCCAGCACTTTGGGAGGCAGAGGCAAGAGGATTGCCTGAGCCCGGGGGATCGAGATCAGTCTGGGCAACTTGTGAGACCTCGTCTCTACAATAAAACGAAAAATAGCCAGATATGGTGGCATGCATCTATAGTTTCAGCTACTTGGAAGGTTGAGGTGGAAGGATCGCCTAAGCTCATCAGGTCAAGTCTGCAGTGGCTGTGAGCATGCCACAGTACTCCAGACTGGGCAACAAGAGTGAGACTCCAACTCAAAGAAAAATAATCTAGCTTCTAATCTAGAGACTTTTTATACCCTTGTCAAACTAATTTTACTTTAGGATTTTCACTTGTAAAAAAAAAAAAAAAGAAAGAAATAGAAGAAAAGCATAACCTCTAATAGAATGCTCTGTTTTACATTCTCTAATTCTATATTACTAGTAGCAGAGCAGTAGCCTCCAGTTTTGAAAAGAATACAATGGAGTTGTTGAGAAACCAGAAGATTTTACATAAAAATGAAATGACCTTTTTTTTTTTTTTTTTTGAGTTGGAGTCTCACTCTGTCGCCCAGACTGGAGTGCAGTGGCCACTTCTGGCCACCGCAGCCTCGACCTGCTGGGCTCTGGCGATCCTTCCACCTCAGCCTTCCGAGTAGCCGGAATTACAGGCATGCGCTACCATGCCTGGCTGATTTTTTTTTTTTTTTTTTTTTGTAGAGATGAGGTCTCGCTGCCCAGGCGGGTCTCGAACCCGCGGGCTCAGGCAATCCACTCACCTCAGCCTCCCAAAGGCGCGGGATTACAGGCTGAGCCACGGAGCCCGGCGAAATGACCATTTTTAAAAAATTAACTCTAGTAACTCCACCCTATATGTGCACATATATCAGTGTATGGCAAGGGTATGATCTTTACATAGTTTTTGTCATTTCATTATTTTCTAAAAATATGTATAGAAAGCCTGCACTCAGTATTCCTACACAGCTCAATGATGCCATTTCCATTTTGGTAGACAACGCAAATCCCAACTCATGTTTTTAAAAATGCTGAAGTATTGTAATTGACTTTTCTTCTGTTTTGACTAACCAAATTGCCAAATTAGACTATGAAATCAATATGAACATCATACTAAAAGAGGCATTAGGCTCTTTCGGGTATTACCAAGTATTAAAATAGTGTTCTCTTTTAAGAATGATATGAATAGTCTATTTCTTTTTCCATTGTCAGGCAGAAATAACTCAATTTTACTTGCAGAGATTAAAAAAAAAAGTCCTAATTTACTCATAATGAAAATAGTACTGATACTACATTTTACTCAATATATAAATTTCCATTACCTTTTGTGTTATTGACACCAAAATAAAAAGGAACAAGCTAGATTTTTATGCTAAGGAATTGTTTACCATAATCTATTATCACAAGGAAAGAAAATCACAACTGTATCTGAATACTTGGTATGTATCTACATACGTGATTTAAGTCTGATTTTGTAAACTATTAGTATATAAAGCAATGGACATTTTTTACTCTAATACACAAACATACGCACACACATTATATATATATATGTAACAAAGATAAATGGCATTATATTGCTACTACACCTCTTACCAAGAGGTGGCAGTACCATATTTCTTACATACATAAATTTATAGGAATTATTTCATATTGATTTAATGTATTATTTTCCCTTCTGTGAAAAATACTTATACAAGGTACAAGTTTGTACTTACTTTTATTCCCATAGATTTCTATTAATGTATATGATTATTAGAGCATAGTATTTGTAGTTCATTATTAATCTTCTTTGTAGAAACTATCTAGAGTCATTTTCATTATGAATAGCATTCTGTCATGATTGCCAGCATATTCATATCAGGCTCCCTCACCCAAATACCCAGTTCTTATGTGCTTAAGAAATGAAAAGTAATTACAAAAATAACAAAAATAAAGTCTAATGTAATTGAATGTTATGTATGGATATGTTGTAATATTTATGTACATAAAGGAATTTTTATTTAAATAATGCAGACCCTTGTTCTCAAAGTGTAGATGACATTCGTCACCATATTAGTCACTGGAGAGCTTATTACGAATGAAGAATCTCAGGACCCACACAGACCTGCTTAATCTAATGTGCATTCTACCAAGGTTCTCAATTGATTTGTTTGTACAGTAAATGACGAGAAGAACTCATCTGGACTGACTACAAACAACAGCACTGATAATCATAACTGGCCTTAAAACAGCTGTATTCCACCAACACCTGTGCCTCACTGGCTGCCATAGAGAGAAGAAAAACTCTTAGAGTTAAGCAATTCCATCCTCATTTGTGTTTTATACAGTAGAGTTGCCAGTATGTGGTGAAATGCAACATCAGTATTAACTAACAGTGAATCGCCTATACTAGAGAACCATTAGAAAAAAATAATTGAATTTAAATAATCTCTAAATTATTTTAGAATAGGCAGTTTTACATTTACTTTTGAAATATATACCTTCTTTTGGACTGAATGTAATTAATTTACTTCAATGCACCCTATTGTAAATATATGTTTTCACACATTGAAGCTCTCCTTGGCTCTGTATGAAAGGTAAAATAATAACTTGACAAGGTAAATTAATTTACCTTTATGAACTATATTGTAAATTAACACATGTCTTTACACATTGACGCTCTCCTTGGCTTCATATGAAAGGTAAAATAACAACTTTATGTGTGCTTAGGTATACATGTTGATCTCACCTGTTTTTAAGAAACTCTAACTCTGACTCCAATGACAGCAAAATTAAAAGCCACAGTGATCATTTGGCCATTCTTTTTGTTTTCCTCTTTTCTTCTCAAACATGCTAATCTAAATTAAATTACCAACATTATAGAAGTCTATATTAAGTATTTATCTAAGCTCTCCACTAAAATATAGGAGGCTGAGCATAGATGAACAGGTATACATGCCTCCTTAGCTCCTGTTGTATCTTGACCCTGAATCTCAGTTGATATCGGATGATAGCCATGCAAAATTTAGTTTTATACTTATAATAGAGAACTTTTAAGTCACAAAGGAAAGAATTTGGGGAGAATAGAGGAAAGGCATCTATCTGTGTCAGGTCTCACAGCATAGATCATCTTACAAATTAATAGATGAGAGAGTTTAGAGACTTCTGAAATTGACATAAGAAGGTACTTGAGATGTGCTACTCTGATTGCAGGCATTATTCAGTCAATGTTTATGTGTTGAAAAAAATTGATCACCTCCAAAATAAATCTGGCAATGTACTACTATAAAAGGAGAGTATTCAGATACAAACTATTGTTTGTTTTCAGGTGAACGGTAGCATCTTCATGATGTGGAAAGTGAAGTGTTTGTCACCATTTTGGCAGACAGTGGGTATTTACGGAGGAAGGGCAGTGATCCTGTGTGACTACTGCTGATAGACTGTTTAGTATGCACAGGTAAGACAGTCCTTTGGGAGCTCCCATAAACAGTGTGAGAGGGGTAAACTTGGAATGAGCCAGTTTCTATCAAGCTGCTAGAAATTCTATTAACTATAAGTTGATCATAAAATAGCAATAGAAACATTATTTTATAAACACTTAGAGCTCTGTGACATCTGGGCTACAGAGATAAAACTCAAGTGAAAGAAGCAGTCATTGTTTCATGTACAAACACACCTTTCATCCAGCTTTTCTTATTTTGCTTTTGATGGGACAGCACACATTCCTAAAGCTTAAACAAACACGCTTTGTTGACAGGAAACTACTGCTCCCAATCAACCACCATTGGCTGGACACTCTCATGTTCAGAGCGTAATTCTTATTTAAGTCCTAAACAGAAATTAAAAAGGCAAAGAAAAAAAATATTTCTTTTCTCTTGGGCCTTTAAGGACAAGGGTAAGAGAAGAGAAATAATCATCACTCTGTAAAACAAAAATCTCTTAATTATCAAATATATCTTATTATTAAACCAACAATATGTTTGCACCTACAGATAAATTAAATGAAATGCTATATAAAAAGATCAAATATATTTATACAGAATTCAGAATACAAAAGACATGATACAAAACTTAAATTTTAATTGCTGCTGGCAAAAATTCCAAAAGTGAGATCAAATTGAGGCCATAAAGCAAAATAAATTGATTAGAAAATTTTAATATAATACTAACATGTACACTTTATTTTGCTTTAAGTTTTACTACATTTATCATAATTGTGTCTAAAAATAAATATATTTTCCACATCTTAAGTGTGAGGACTCAGTATAGGTACCTATAGTTTTTAAATACAGAACTAATATGTTACGTCAAAATGAGATTTTAATTGAAAGTCTTGTGCTTTTAAGTTTACTGTTTCTTCTATTGTTTCATTTTGACTCTTCCTTAATGATAATGGAAAATTTCACTAATAAATTTTTACATATTTAAATAAATTCTGGAGGCATCATCAGATTTCATTTTGCTTTAGAGAACATAAATATATAAAAAGGAAACAGTCTGTGATTCCACTAGGTTGTGGGATATTTAAAATTCATCAGTAGTGACAAACTAAGAAAAAATATGACTTAAGATTACATATTATAAAGCACAACTGAATGCATTGAAATGATATGATAAAAAACAAGCCATAGTAGCTATCTTCAATTGAATTAGGGCATAATATTTTACGAAACAACTTAAAATAGCTTTAATATACCTTAATGATAAACATTATTACAATGTTTACATATAAGTGAAGAATTAAATTAAGGAAATTAAAAATTTAATTGAATAAAATATGAGTCAAATATGCCACAATTTAGAGATAAAGAAAAAAAATTAACATTGAACATATATTTTTCTTTCATGCTTCAGTCAAATTCATTAAAATGCAGTTGAGCTCAGGGTCTGTTCTCTGTAAGCGATTGTGACTTTTTTTACATTTTCCTTCGAAGCTATAGTATAAACATCATCAATTGCTATCTTATTCAGCTTCAACTGCTGTAGCAAACTACCAATGGCTAAAACAGAAATGTAGTTCTCACAGTTTTGAAGGCAGGAAACTTGATATCAGAGCACCAGCCTGTTTGGGTTCTGCTAATGGCCTTCTTCATGGTTTCTGCCTATGGATTTCTTGTATCCCCCTTCCATGCAGAAAGAGAGCAAGAGTCCACTGAGGTTCCTTTTACAACGGCGCAAATCCTATTCATAAGGCCTTCCCCCTCATGATTTAATTATGGCCCAAAGGCCTCACCTACTAATGCTATCTCATTAGTGATTAGTACTTCAACATTTAAATTCTGAGGGAATATATTCAATCCCAAACAATTGCCTTTAATATAATTTTTATTTAAAGGTATTGTTCTGTTTTTTTTAAGAATGTGCTGATTTTGTTGCAGCAAACGGGTTTGAGCTAAAGAAATACCCTTAGCAGAAGTAGGCATGGGGTAGGGAAGGCACTAATAATATTTTGTCTTAGGGAGCCACTCCTTCTATAGTCTTCCCCTTAAAGAAAAATGCCATATCATGTTTCTCCAAAAGTTCTGCAAGAGACTTAAATTTAACTAACTGTAGGATTTATTCACCCCACATCAGTTTGTACCATGAGTTGATAATTATTTTCCATAACTTTCATGGTACTTGTATTAAAAACAGTAGGAGATAGTCCTAGTTCTTGCATTGCCCATGGAAAACACCTGCAGATGCCCCTTGATATTTTCTCACACATATGCCCATAGTTATCACTCAGTGATTCAATGATGTGCACAAATATTTATACTTGTAAGTTTTGTCTGGAATGGGTTAGAACCTTCTGCCTAGTTAGTATAGAAATGATAATAGGGTGGCTCTGACACTAATTGACAGATTAGCCAGACCCAATGCCAGAGAATGGTAACTAGGATATAATTTTTTCACCAATATTTGAGCTTACTGTCTATTATAATCCTACAATC
Organism: Cephalopachus bancanus; assembly: GCA_027257055.1. Lineage (NCBI taxonomy): Eukaryota > Metazoa > Chordata > Mammalia > Primates > Tarsiidae > Cephalopachus > Cephalopachus bancanus. The sequence continues at coordinate 6,389,850 of JAPVLO010000068.1, read as the reverse complement.
TCTTTCCAAATTATTCTTTATTAACAGGGAAAAAATATCATGTTTTGCATAGTAGATCATAATATTTTAGACAGCATGTCATTACCAATTCCTAATGAATTTCTTTAAATGTCTTTAATCAACCCACAAAGAGCTTTTATTCTTCCTTTTGCAGAAATCCGTGTCTATGTCAGCATGCAATCTTCATGGCTAAAATTTTCAAAACCCATGACAGATCTGTGATTTTAACATACACGTAAGCCAAAAGTGGCTTGTCAGTTTTATAGAAGTGGCAGAACTTATGAGACACATGGGTCAGAGACACAGAATTTTGTTACTTATAGTAATTCAAGCAGCATGAGTATCAGAGGATTTCCTCAGTCTCTGCAACAAAAATCACATGGGAGTCACTCAGTTGGGTGTAGATGGATGCTTGTAAATGTAATTGTTTACATGATATGAAAGAAATTATTTATTTTGGAAACTTAAATCATTTATAATGGGCAGTAAACCTGCCTTTTCCAAAGGAATACTCTCTCTGTCTTCCTGGGCTGGCAGCTAAACAAACATCATTAAAGAGATAGACTAGAACAACGGCAATGTCTCTGCAAAATGTTGGGAAAACTTAGAGTTCCATAAATAGTATTATATACTCTATTAGTATTACTTACTCTTCTCTCCTCCTCACTCCTCTTTCTCTCCTCCACCATTCCCTCTCTCTTTCTCTTCTTTGTTTTTTCTTTTTTTCTCCTAAGGTTCTGTACGTAGCTCTAATTTGCTTCACAAAGACAGGACTAAAATAGTATTTAAGAAATATTTTCAAGTGCAATTTTTAAATTAACTTTCTCTTTCAGATTTTATTTTTATTTGTCATATTTGTGGTTATATATGAATGCGGATAAAGTTTTAATTAAATTGGCCCTATGCAACTATAGAAAATTATTTAAAAATGAGATTTTTCCAGTGCAATTGTTGAAAATTCAGATTCTCAGGTAATTCTTTTGAAAATATTCAGTATGCCTAAGATGGTACCCTAAATATTATGTTTTTAAATTGGAGCCAACCTAAGTCTTAAATAGGGTAATTTTGAGAAAAACAGGCATAGAGATATTTTAAGAAAGAACAAAAAGAATAGACCTGAGTTAAACAAATGTTGATAAATACAAACAAACTTACAATTAGAGTACTTCTTTTTGTGCTCTAATTAAGTAAACCTTTTGACTATGTTCATAACTAGTGTTTTCTTTAAATTTATCAACAAAGTTAAATTAACGGATTTTTTACTGTAGCATATTAGTATAATTTAATATAACAGCTTTATGCAATTTAATTTGATGCCACACAAAACATATCTGTAAAATGTAACAAGTGAGAAAACAAGTAAAACAAAATAAATATGAAAACATAAAATTTAATTTAGTTTATAACAGCTTGCATTTTGTTGACGACATAATTTATATACTGAAAATTCCAAATGAATGGAATTATATTAACAAAATGAAAACAAATAATTGAAAAATAAATACATATTCATAATACAATGGACTTATACTGTTTAGGACCTACTTAACGAGAACATGTGGTATTTAGGTTTTTGTTTCTGTGATCGTTCACTTAGAATGATAATCTTCAGAGGCATCCAGATTGCTGCAGAGGACATGGCTTTGTTCTTCTTTATGGCTGTTTAGTATTCCATCATGTATATGCAACACATTTTTTGTTGTTGTTGTCCAATTCACTTTTGATGGGCATCTGGGTTCGTTTCACGCTTTTGCTATTATGAATAGCTGTAGTGAACATAGGTATGGAGGTGTCTCTTTGGTAGAGTGATTTATGTTCCCCTGGGTATATTCCCAGATGTGGGATTGCTGAATTACATATATGGTAGCTCAATATTTAGTTTCAGAAAATGTCACACTGCTTACCACAAAAGTTAAGTAGCTTACATTTTCATGAATAATATAGAGGCATCCCCTTTTCTCTGCAGCCTCACCAACATCTGTTGTTTTTTTTTTTTACTTTTTAATGATAGCCATCCTTTCAAGTGTGAGGTGATATCTCATTGCAGTTTTGATTTGCATATTGAATGTCTGACCATGAATTTTGCCCACTTTTTAATGCTTTTTTCTGTAAATTCATTTTAGTTCCTTATACATATTGAAAGTTAAGCCTTTGTCAAATGCATAGCTTGCAAATATTTTTTTCCCATATTTGACTTGTCTCTTTACTCTCTTGAGGTTTTCTTTTGCTGTGCAAAAACTGTATAGCTTGCTAAGTTTCCACCTGTCAGTTTTAGATTTTGCTGCATTTGCTTTTGAATACTTCACCATAAACTTCTTGCCTACTTTTATGTCCAAGAGGGTGTCCATAGGTTTTCTTCTAAGATTCTTTTAGTTTGAGGTTTTCTATTGAAATCCTTAATCCATTTTGAGTTAATTTTTGTATATAATGATAGGTAGGGGTCAAGTTTTATTCTTATGCATGTGGACAACCAATTTTTTGACACCATTTGCTAAATATGGTTTCTTTCCCCAGTGTTTGATTTCTTCAGCTTTGTCAAAGAAGGGTTGGGTGAAGGTCCATAGTTTTATTTCCAAAGACTCTGTCTTGTTTCATTGGTTTATGTGTCTATTTTTGTACCAGTGCCTTGCGTATTGATTAATGTGGCCTTGCTGTAAAGTTTCAAGTCTGGAAGAGTGATGCCTTCTGCTTTGTTTTTTTGTAGTTGTTGAGAATTGTTTTAGCTATTCAGGCTCTTTTTTACTTCCATACAAATTTCTGTATTGCCTCTTCTAGATCTATGAAATATGATGCTGGTAATTTGATAGGGATTGCAATGAATCTGTAGATTGCCTTGGATAGAATAGATATCTTCATAATATGGATTTTTCTAACTTCTGAGAATGAAATGTTCTTTTCTTTGTTTGTGTCATCCTTGATTTCTTTGAGCAATGTTTTCTAATTCTAAAAGAGTACTCTCAACTCTTTGGTTAAATGGATGCCACAGTATTTCATTTTATTTTTGGCTATTGTGAATATAATTGTGTTTTTATTTGGTTCTTAGCCTGCTTGTTGTTGGCATAAAGGAATGGAACTGTTTTTTGCACACTGATTTTGTATGCTGAGACTTTACCAAAGTTGTTTATGAGTGTGAGGAAGTTTTTGACAGACTTTCTAGGGTTTTATACAGAATCATACTATATGTAAATAAGGATAATTTAACTTCCTCTTTTCCCATTTGGGTATTCCTTATTTTTTTCTCCTATCTGATTGCTCTGGCTAGGACTCTAGTACTATGTTAAATAGGAGGGATGAGAGTGGATATTCTTGTCTTGTTCTAGTTCTTAAGAGGAATACTTTCAGCTTCTGCCCACCAAGTATGAAGTTGGCAGTGTGTTTGTCGTAGATGGTTTCTATTATTTTGAGAAATGTTCCTTCGATGCCTAGGTGCTTGAGGGTTTGTATCTATAAGGAATGTTGAATTTTATTGAACACTCTTTCTGCATCTAATAAGTTAATCATGTGGTTCATTCCTGGTTTTACACCTGTATATATCACAGTTATGGATTTGTGTACATTTATCTAGCTCTGCATTTCAGGAAGGGAGCTCATCTGCTCATAATGGATGATTCTTTAAATGTATAATTGGATACAATTTGCTAGCATCTTGTTAAGAAATTTGCACCTATGTTCTTTAGGGAAATTGATCTGTAGTTTTCTTTCCTTGTTAGGTCTTTGCCATTTTGGGGTATCAGGATGATACTGGACTCATGGAATGAGCTAGGGAGAATTTCTTCCTTCTCAATTGCTTGAAATACTTTCAACAGAATTTATATCAGCTCTTCCTTGTTCATTTTATAGCACGAGTCTCCCATCCCTGGGCCATGGACCAGTCCCCAGGACACAGACTAGTATCAGCTGGTTAGGAACTGGGCCACACAGCAGGAGGTGAGCAGTGAGTGAGCAAATAAAGTTTATTTTGTATTTACAGCAGATGTAAAAACAAGAACCGCGTGATTACATCATTAGATGCAGAAATAGCTTTCGATAAAATCCAGCATCCCTTCTTGATAAGATTTTTTTTTTCTTTTTTCTGAATTGGAGTCTCACTCTGTCACCCAGAGGAGTGCAGTGGCGGCTCCCAGTCACTGCAGCCTTGACCTGCTGGGCTCCAGCGATCCTTCCGCCTCAGCCTTCCAAGTAGCTGGAACTACAGGCGCGCACTACCACGCCCGGCTAATTTTTTGATTTATTGTAGAGATGAGGTCTCGCCAAGTTGCCCAGGCAGGTCTCGAACCCTGGGGCTCAAGCAATTCACTCACCTCGGCCTCCCAAAGCCCGAGCCCGGTTGATAAGATCTTTCTTAAGCATCCCCTGAAGGACTGGTCTGGAGGTGGCATATTCTCTTAGGGATTGGAATTCTGGGAAGCATTTTATTTCATTTATGAAGCTAAGTTTGGCAGGATAAAATATTCTTGGCTAAAATTTTTTATTTTTATTTTTATTTTTTTATTTAAGAATGTCAAAGATGGGACTCAAATGTCTTCTGGCTTGTAGGGTTACTGCTAAGAAACCTGCTGCAATTCTAATGGGTCTTTATTGGTAGGTTGTCTGTTTCTTCTCTCTGACTTTACAATTATTTTAATGCTCCCCATGGGGAGATGGATTATTATGTGCTTACAGATTGTCTTCTGTGTAATACCTCACAGAAGTCCACTGAATCTTTTGTGTCTGCATAGTCACCTTTCTAGCAAGATAGAAAAAATTTTCTTAGGTGACCTCTCGGAGGGGTTATTTTGGGTTGCTCTCAGTTTCCCCTTGTTTCCCAGGGATGCCAATCTACTATAGATTTGTCTCTTTACATAATCCCAAACCTCTTGTAGACTTTGTTCCTAAGCTTTTTCTCCTTGTTTTGGTCAGACTGGGTTAGTTCAATAGTTTAATCCTCAAGATCTGAGATTTCTTCTTCTGCTTAATAAATCTATTGTTAAGACTTGCTGCTGAGTTTTGAAATTCCTGGAAAGAATTCTTCATTTCCAAGAGTTAGAATTAGTCCTTTTTTTTAATATAATGACCAGCTCAGCTCATCCTGTACGGTTTTGGTGGCCTGGATGATCTGTGTGTCTATCATATCATGAATCTCATTCAGTGTTTTGCCATCCATAGTCTGAATTCCATGTCTATATCAAGGACAGGTTGTTCTAGATGGATTTCACTGCTTGGAATTTGGGAAGCTCTTTTGGGTGTCAACTCATTAAGGTTTTGGGAATTGCCAACGTTGTGTTTTTTTTTCACTGATTCTTTTTTTTTTTTTTTTTTTTTTGAGTTGGAGTCTCACTCTGTCACCCAGGCTGGAGGACAGTGGCCGCTCCCGGCCACCGCAGCCTCGACCTGCTGGGCTCCAGTGATCCTTCCGCCTCAGCCTTCCGAGTAGCTGGAATTACAGGCCCGCGCTACCATGCTCTGCTAATTTTTTTTGATTTATTGTAGAGATGAGGTCTCGCCAAGTTGCCCAGGTGGGTCTCGAACCCGCGGGCTCAGGCAATCCACTCACCTCAGCCTCCCAAAGGCACGGGATTACAGGCTGAGCCACCGAGCCCAGCTTTCACTGATTCTTATTTGTGTTGACAAACTTCTCTTTCTTTGTTTTGTTTTGTTTTAAGTTATATAAGGGTGTTACTGTTGGGATGGCCATTTGTGGACATGTTTTTTGTCCTCCCTCTTCTGGATCACCTGTGGGGTGGCAGCAGTGACAAGATGGAGGGTAATTTTAAGAGAGACTGTCAAGCCGGGCTCGGTGGCTCAGCCTGTAATCCCGCGCCTTTGGGAGGCTGAGGTGAGTGGATTGCCTGAGCCCGCGCGTTCGAGACCCGCCTGGGCAGCGAGACCTCAACTCTACAATAAATCAAAAATTAGCCGGGCGTGGTAGTGCGCCTGTAGTTCCAGCTACTTGGAAGGCTGAGGCGGAAGAATCGCCGGAGCCCAGCAGGTCGAGGCTGTGGTGGCCGGTAGCGGCCACTGCACTCCAGTCTGGGCGACAAAGTGGGACTCCAACTGAAAAAAAAGAAAGAAAGAGACTGTCAGGAACTACTTCACTGGTGCACATCAGTGGAAATGGGGTATTCCCCTCCCTCTGAGACAAGTGACAAGGAACCTGGCTGACGTTCTATCAGTATCTTTCTTCCCAAAATGCCTGTTGGCAGAATTGGCAGGCAGCCAATTGTGGCTCTGCGGGTCTTATCTAGCTTGGGTGATGTTGGGGTTGTGGACGGCGGACTCCTGTCTGGATGGGCCCTCCACTTTTGCCCAAAGGTAGAATGGAAGAAGTGTGGGGTTGTTATTTATTCCTCTGTTCATAAGTGCTCTGCAGAAGTGTCCTCCTTCTTAAATCCTATTTTGTTCCATGAGAGATGCAATGGTAGCCATGGCAGTCCCCAAAGGGCAATCCATGTCTGCAGCCTTAACCTAGGGCCACATCAGCTGCCAGTGCCAGAGAAATTTTCCTGTATTGGTCACATCATCCTTGCTGTGTGCTGGGGAGGGAGGAATGGGGGAGCATCCACGTGACACAGACCACACCTACAGAATATTTCCCACTGAGCTTTTCCATGGAGGGGCCAGTGGCCACAGCATGGAGATCCTAGGAGCCTGGGTTCCCTGGGCTCCACATGGTACCTCCCAGTGCCTCTGTCTATATTCAGGGCAACTCTCTGCACCTGATCAGTGAAAGAGAAGTACAGGTAGAATTCCTCAGCTGTCCTTTTCTTGTCTGAGACTGCAGAAGCTCATATGAAATATGTAGAGAAGAAACACTGTCATTTTTGCTCACTCTTTTTGTTACCGCACCAGGGACACTCTCCTGTACTCGTATTGTGGTTGCCTCTAAGGGTGTCTAAGGCTTGGAACTGTGCATTCTCCACATGACCAGGGAGAATGTCTAATGGACCTCAGCTTGGGTTTTCAGACTGAGCTTAAAGCCCCAAGCCCACTCCTTCTTATAGGTATTTTTCTAGAGAGCTACAATCATGCAATATTTTCAGTTCCTTCCCCTAAATTAAATTATTAAATAGTCACTGCCCTTCACGTGTGTTGAATATGTCACATTGTAAGGAATATAAACCGATGACAGCAATATTATTGTCATTAAGATTTGTTTTATCCCAAAGTGCAGACATAGAAAATAATTTCATTCTTACAAGATGTTGCAAAATACTAAACTAAAGTTTTGTTTTAAACAGATACAAAAGAGACATACTCATTTATTTAATCTACTGGATAGCCAATCATTAGTTACTGAATAAAATTAAGTGCAATTGACTTTTTTCCTTCTCAAAGTGTTCATGTGTGGTTTTATGAAGAAAGATGTATGTGGTGTATGTATATGTAGCATTCCCATAAGTAAAGAAAGTGAACTTAAAAATAATATTCCCTGCCTCAAGTGGGGGAAATCACCTAGGTTAATAAGTCCAATGATATCTCTGGTCAAATTTGCGTAGTTTTTATTTTAGGGACTTAAAGACAACCTTAGCAAAAAGCAATGTGATATATTTAAGCATCCTTATTTAATCAAATAAGAATCATAATTAAGAAGTCTGATGTTTGCAATATAGATCAAGGATGTAGTAAAAAATTAATCTTATTAACCTATCTTCAATTTTATTTATCAGGTTATCAAAGCCATCTAATTTCTATTTCCTTATCACTTCCAAGTGAGGCCATGATTTCATTTTTAGATCAGGAGAAAATATTCCTCTCTGTAAATAATTTTGTCTTAGTTTTTTTTCAACTTAAAACAATGAAAATGTTTACTATACAAAGCAAAACACACTCTTACAAGTACATTTTAACATGATGTGGAAGACGGGATTGGTTTTGAAAAGCATAGAATTATGGACAAGACATTATAACTTGGGTGCAGAATGGTCCATGGTCAATTATTTTAGAACTCCAAGCTCTTGAAAGAAAATTGGCAGCCACTGCCTTGTTGGACTCTGGTGTGGCCATGTGCTCTTTGAGCTATGGCTGTTGCCATGCTTCTTGGCTTTGGCGCCCTCCCCCACCCTGGGGAGGTGAATCTTCCCTCTCCCTTCTCTTTCTCTCTCCAATTGACTTTTAAATAAACTATATTTTTTAATCTAAAAAAAAAGAAAATTGCCAGAATTCTAAAGGAGAATGAAAACAAGAAGAAGAGATAGATAAACTTGAATATAATACTATAAATTAAATATTGGCCATTCCAGGAAATCTTTCAATCTTATATACAAAGAGTTACTTTTAAAAATCTTATATATTTTAGTCATTTGTAAACATAATATCAATGCTGAACATGCAAACACATACACACATATGTGGCTCTTGAATTCTTATGAGTAGAACTCATTTTGTTTGAGAAAAATACTGCAATGTACCATAAGTGTTAAATAAAGGACAACACATGGCAAAAACTTTGAAATCCTTTCCATATTTTAAATATGAAGTCTCATAATAATCTTCACAGGTTATTGCTATGTAGAAGAGATAAAGAAAATAAAACAAATCTTATTAGTTACACTTTAATAAAGTTGAAAAAAAAGAAAAACAAAACAAAAAAGTTCATTAAAGAATGAGTAATATGTGGTGGCACGGCTTTTGAGAATATGAGTTAATGGAGATTTTTAGAGATTTTGTCAGTATTCATGTGTTGTTTTTGTTTTTATTTTGTATGTGTCATGTGTTTTTAAATACTGTTCTGTGCATTATGATTTGAATACATCAGTTCTCAAAATAACACTGATGTCAGCATCATGTGCAAATAGCATTCTTAGAAATATCCTATGTGTGTGAATGTGTCTTTAAAAACTTTTTGACATGCAAAGCAGTGTACTCAATACATACATTCACTGAAGTATAGCATTTCTCAACATTGTACTCAAGTAGCACTGTAAGAAACATCTTATACACACATATATCTTAGTACATTTTAAAGCTCTTTGAAAAGTTGCAATATAAATTTCTGTCACTTCAAAGCTTTATTTCTGTCATACACATGATTCTTCTCATGAGTCCTACTTTTGATGCTGTCTTGAAAATTAAAGCAAAAGATCAGCAATACTTTGTCAGACTATGTTACGGTATAGAGACTGTGTGTTAGGAGTTTCCTGATAATCAGAAAACTGAACTAATTAAATTTTAAAAATTGCAGGAGTTAACCAGAAGGATATAACCTTCTAGATCCTAAAAATTCATAGAAATAGAAAATAGGCATCTATATTCCTCCAATTTTCCAATGTGGTTGCAGATACTCTTACCACACTTTAAAACAGTATGTCATGTCTTGCATTACAATATTTCAGTTAGGTATATGTTTTCATCTGAACAACATATTTCTCTATTATTTTCTCTGTTTTGCTTCTTTTTGAATCATTAGCCCATCCTTTAGACCCACTAATTGGATTTATTATTTATTCTTTCTATTTTCTTTCTTTCTTTTTATTTTCTTGGTAACAAATCTTGAGCTATTTCTAAATGCATTTGACTGCTATAGAATTGGGATTCTATTTTATTGGAGACTAATATTCAATTTCTGCTTAATTACTTTTCTCTTAGTTTCACCATCTGAACTTTTCTTAGTTTCACCATCTGAACCATGAGCTATCCAGAGACTCCAAGAGACAGGAAAAGATTACTGGCTGGTAGACTTTGACCAAATATTACTTGGGTAGACCAATTTGAAAAATGATCACTCTAGTCTAACAATATGGTTTTCAAGCAGGTATTAGCAGGGAAATAAGCAAATGAAACAAAACAGGAGGTGTCACACTTCCAGACTACAAACCTTATTATAAGGCTAGGCAATCAAAACAACCTGGTATTGGTACAGGAACAGGCATATAGACTAATGGAATAGGAAAGAGATTCCGGAAGCAAAGTCTCAATTTCTCAACAAACTCTTCTTTGACAAAGCCTTTAACAACAACCACTGGGGAGAGGAAACCTATTCAGTAAATGGTGCTGGGAAAACTGACTGACCACATGCAGAAGGGTGAAACAGGACCCCTACCTATCACCATACACAAAAATTAACTCTAAATGAATCAGACCTAAACATAAAACCTCAAACTATAAAAATCTTAGAAAATGCAAGAGGCACCCTTATGGGAATTGGAACTGGCAACCAATTCTTGATCAGAACCTTAAGTGCCCATACCATAAGACATAAGATAGACGAGTGGGACCTCATCAAACTGACAAGCTTTTGCAAAGCAAAAGAAACCATCAAGAGAGCAGGGAGACAGCCCACAGAATGGGAAAAATATTTACCAACCGTATACCCAACAAAGGCCTAACATCTAGGATCTACAAGGAACTCAAATGCATCGAAAGGAAAAAAACAAACATCCCCAATTAAAAATGAGAAAAAGACATGAATAGACACTTCTCAAAAGAAGATATATGGGCAGCCAACAAACAGTTGGCCCAGCCTCACTCATCATCAGAGAAATACAAATCAAAACCACATTGAGATACCACCTAACTCCAGTAAGAATGGCCATCATTAATAAAACAAACAACAACAGATGCTGGTATGGATGTGGAAAAAAAGGAACGCTTCTACACTGCTGGTGGGAATGCAAACTAGTGCAACCTCTTTGGAAGACAGTGTGGTGATTTCTGAAAGAACTAGAAATTGACCTTCCATGTGACCCCGCAGTTCCCCGTATTGGGAATATACCCAAAGGAACTCAAATCATTCAACAAAAAAGATACCTGCACACGGATCCTTGTTGCAGCGCTATTCACGAGTGCAAAAACATGGAACCAACCATGTTGCCCATCGAAGTTGGACTGGATTAAAAAAAATGTGGTACATATACACAAAGGAATATTATGCAGCCATAAAGAATGACAAACATATGGACTTCACAGCAACTTGGATGGATTTAAAGTTGATCAAACTCAGTGATCTATCAAAGAAACAAAGAGCAGAGTACCACATGTTCTCACTCATAAGCGACCTTGAACAATTAACATAATATGTAAGAAAGTGATTGGCACTCGTGGGAAACTGCCAGAGGAAGGGGGGTTGGATTGGCAGTTGAGGAACTGCTAGGGGAGGGAAGGACACACCTCATCAACAAGAGTACCTGCATAATCAGCATTTGTATACCTAACCCTGAATTGTACCCCACATCTTTAAAATAACAAATAAATAAAGAGAGAAAAGGAAAACTATTTTATTCCACTAACCCAGGTTAAGTGTTTGAGGACTTCAGAAGACAGATGAACAAAAGAAAAGACAAAGCCTGTTCACATACATGTAGAACCACAAACAAGTGGTTCACTAAACAGACAGAGTGAAAGGTATATACATCATCTTACTAAGAGGAGAGCTGAGACCTCAAAGGAAAACCAGTGGCGGGACACTAATGAGAAACAAGTCCATGAAAACTAGCAAAAGCACAAAAAATTTGACAAGATTTTGTCTATGTAATCTCTCACCCAAGTGTGAGTGATCTGCCTTATTTCTGACCTTAAACCTCCCAAAGAGGGCATTTATGTTAGCTTTGTTTTAGGCAAAATTTGCTGAAGTCAACAAAAAAGTTTCTATAAATTTTTATTTATTTATTTTTCCTTGCAACTGCTGTTTATTCAAAGGCTTTTATTTTTAAATAATCCTTAAACCACATCAGAGTTTAAGTGAATTTCTTCACAGGTGATATATTTTCCAACGGTTATCAGATAGGATGGTCATTATTGGATACCAGCAAATACACATCTGAGTTATTTTGATTACTTATGAATCAAATTAGTATAATTTAAAAATGTATTGGAGTATAGTAACTGAAGACTATTAGTTTCAGTTTCTCAATATCCCCTGGCTTCACCACTTATATTATAGTGAATTTAAGAATTTTCCTAATTCCTTTGAGTTTTACTTACTTAAGAAGAAAAATATTGGATATATTTTAAGGAACAAAATAATAGAGCTTAAAAGTCCATGAAATAAATTAGCCTTTCAACTTCCAAGTAAAATGATAATCGAAAGGCAAATTTTATACCAACCAATATGTGTAAAATATTTTTAAGTATTTAACATTTTTGCATGCATATTTTTATCAGAGAAGTGTAATATGGCTTTATTTATTATGATTTATCATCGTAAAATGTTTACATGAGATAGTTTTAAAATCAAAATAGTTTTGTGAAGAGCTACAAGAAACTACTCCCCAAAGACACAAAACATAACTGGTGACAATTATATTTTAAAATGCAATCATAAATAAATCACTGGAACTTGATTTTAGGGTGTGCCGAAAATAAAGTTTTGTTTTTAAAATATCTGCTAAGACTCAATAAAAGCAGTGGCATTTAAACCACAATATGCTCTCCTCTCCGACCTCCTAGCTCAGCATGATAGAAATTTCACTCCGGGTGGGTACAGTGGAGAACACAAGACTTCTCCCATCTTACAACTGAAGATGGTGGTATCCCACAAGAGGAACACACTGCTAACATTTCTCATCTTATCCAGCTATGCGTCACAGAGGCTAAATTATAGGTGAGTGTAACTAAAAGACTGTAGTATTATATCCTCTACCCACCTCCCACTTGTAGAGCTAAGGCTTTACCCCAGTGTGGCAGGCTAAGGCTACTGTGATCCTGGATGCCATCACACAAGCTTGTTAAGAGTGCAAAAGTTCCAGTCCAGGGGAAACAAACCAAGAAAACAAGACTCTACCACACTCATTCAGTGTCTTGCTTGTATCCAAGAAGTGTCACTACAAAAGTAGGCCTCTGTCTTCTCCTCCAACTTCAAAGCAGTGGCTCAGACATTTTGCACAGGGCAAGAGGTAATGTACAAGAACACTGAGCTCTACATGTGTAATTAGTACTTTAATGGCATACAACATGAGATTGAAGAGGGCAGTTTTTTGCATGAGAAGTTGATGGACAAGTTTTGGTTATCATGGGCTATCCTGAGACTCCAAGAAATAGGAAAAGAGTGCTTAAACTTCCACAATAAAGATGGCGTATGACAAGAGGAAGAGAGCACAAATGGACGTGCTTGCTGTATTGCAATTGGGCCAGATTCTAGATCTTTTTGTTGGAGGGGCCCATTTATGATGAGCTAATTTGAAGGTAAAAATACAAGCTTAAGTAAAATTTGTCAATGAGGAATATGCTACCTTACCTTGAGATTAATTTTTACTTTTTAATCATGAATAAATGCGTCTATCTATTATTATCTTCAAAGTTTATTATAGCTTAATTACTATGATTCCAATAAAAAATAAAGCCTTTTTTAATTATATTTCTATTTTTCACAATTATTATCTATACCCAAGTTCTTTTGGAAGGAAAGTGTTTTACACACACAAATCAAGTTGTAATCTCTTTCAAAATTAAAAAAAGAAATATATTATACCTGTTAAAAGCTAAATTTTTATTTTAAAATCAGGCTGACCATTCATAATTTTCTGTTTTCATAAATCATAATAGATTTTATTATTTGAAGAAACTTGCAAACTAAATATTTGTTCTTTAAAATATTTTTATTCAATAAGGTAAAAATATTTTACATGCCAATATATAAATATCTATAAAACATTTCATTTAAAAATACCTTTGAATATGTACTATTTGGGCAAATAGGAAAGCATATCCTAACTTGTATATTCATCAAAATTATATTTATGCCTAACTTAATTTTTGAAAAGTTCTAGGTAATTATCACATTTTTGCATGTTCCAAGAAGTCCTGCTATTCTTTATATATGCCTCAATGTATTGCTATCATGCAGTAGCTGAATCTCACTGTCCAGAGATATCAATATATTCTCATTTCTGGACCTTTATTTTTTATTTATGTTTTATTTTTTTCCTTCTGTTTAATGAATTATAGAATATTAAATATGCTGTGAGATATATTTTAATGAATCAAGTTCTGGCGACCCAACACAAAAATAAATAAAAAGGCAATTCCTTTAACTTAATCAGCTCCTGAGTAAGCAAAGAACAGACACACACAGAAATCAGTGGCAAATGCCCCCCAGCATTGAGCCAGTGGATGCATTTGCTCAGCCTTCCCTAACCTTGGTTATCTTCCTTTTCTATATGCTTTGTTATTGTCCTTGTTGTTGCTAAGACTGGAAGGTCTATGGCATTCATAAGATTGTTTCACTTCTGAAATTTGTAAACTGCAATTTACTAAAGCAGTCTCCTGATTGGAAGAAATCAGAATTTCAGAATTTTAAAATAGTACAGAAGGTTTGCATCTGAGGATTTAATGAAGAAGTGTTCTGAATATAATGCTCTAAATTAGCACTTCGGCTATAGGTACTAGTTGAGTTAAGAGAAAAAGAAGGTAGCATTTTGAAATTTATTTAGGATGAACAGGATAGGAAGAGATATTGAATAGAAGTAAAGTCAATACAAAATCAAATAAGAATAAAGGTATTTCCATTTCAATAGATAAAATTGAATAGTCAAACAATTTCAAACATAGTCAAATTGAATCACAGTTAAAAAACACAATGTAATACTTATATAAATATGAAGACTTGAAACAATTTATGAAAATACACATATTTGATTCTCAGTACTCCAAACAAATCTATTGTTTTAGATACTACTGTAATGTGCAATATGAAAAATGAAACAATTAAAGAATACATTAGTTTTTCCCAAGGCTTTTAAAAACTGTATGATATATATTGAAAATATAATGATATAGTACTTTAGGGAATAAAACAATTTTCTTTTTCTATCAACATAATGAATTTTTCTTATTTCTGAAAAAATTCTGCTCATTATTTTTTATTGAAAAACCTAAAATATGGAGTTTTAAAAGTCAATAACTTAATGATTAAGAATAATAAATTAATTTAGGTCACAAAATAGTAAACTTTTCCATTGTAATAGAATATTTCTTATAGCTCAAATATATATATATGCATATATATTTTTATAATATCCCTTTATATTGAGAATGTTGTCTCACTGAACATCGTGCTTAACATTTTATCAATTTTATTTTATGCAATGTTAGAATAAAAAACAAGCAGTATAGTTTCTCATTTTCAACAGACAAGTTTACAACTAATTATTTTTATTATTAACAAGAAAGCACAGCACTTGTCATGTGCAATGTTTCACAAGAAAATAAATAACATAGTAGTAGCTCACAGGAACACTTTTTCCCCCTTTAAACACATATGATTCACATAATTTTACAGGTAGCATTATTTCTTGGAGAAATACTCTGTAAAGAGACACTCAAGCTGCATGTCTCAATTTCATTGTAAGTGTTGCAAAATATTCAAATGATAAAAAACTTTTTGTGATTTCTTTTGTAATTGTATATCTTGTTAATATTACATTAATGTAGTAGAACATGATAAAACTTATAAATCAATCAATACAAATTAGAGACATACAAGGTCTGACAATTAAGTTGACAACCTTGCCACCATGCACTTATGTTGGCAGCACTGTAAAGTTTCATAACCTTGCTATATCTCTATCTCACAGCTGTGTTTCATTGACATGTACAGTGTCTTCCTGAGTGGTGCTCATTGTTGCATGTTTTTAATGTATTGTCACAAGAATGCTGAAACTTGAATTAGAGGTTCTTGTAGATCCTAGATGTTAGGACTTTGTCAGACATACAGTCAGCAAATATTTTTTTCCCAGTCTGTGGGATGTCTCCTCATTCTGTTGATGACTTCTTTGGCTTTGAAGAAGCTTGTCAGTTTGATTAGGTCCCACTTATCTATCTTATCACTTATGGCATGAGCGCTTAGGGTTTTGAACAGGAATTGGTTGCCAGTTCCAATTTTCATAAGGGCAACTCCTGCATTTTCTAAGTTTCTCTAGTTTGAGGTTTTACATTTAGGTCTTTGATCCATTTAAAGTTGATTTTTGCGTAAGGTGGTAGGTAGGGACTTTGTTTTAATCTTCTTCTAATGTGCTCAGTCAGTTTTCCCAGCACCATTTACTGAATAGGTTTTCTTCTTCCCAGTTGTTGATGGTGGATGCTTTGTCAAAGATGAGTTGGTTGAGAAATTGAGGTTTTGCTTCTTGAGTCTCTATCCTGTTCCATTGATCTATATGCCTGTTCTTGTACCAATACCAGACTGTTTTGATTATTATAGTTTTATAATAGAGTTTAAAGTCTAGTGTGATACACTGCTTTTTTTTTTTTGCTGATGATTGTTTTGGCGATTTGTGGTCATTTATGCTTCCATATGAATTCCTGTATCGTCATTTCCAGGTCTGAGAAGAATGCTGTTGGCAATTTAATGGGTATTGCGTTTAATCTGTAGACTGCCTCATGCAGAATGGACAACTTAACAATGTTGATTCATCCAATCCATGAGCATGAATTATTTTTCTATTTGTGTCATCTTTGATTTCTTTGAGCAGTGTTTTGTAGTTTTCATTGTAAAGGTCTTTCATGTCTCTGGTTAGGAAGATGCCGAGATATTTGATTTTTTTTCTGGTTATTGTGAATGGGCTTGTGCTTTTTATTTGGGTTTCTATTTGTTTGTTGGTGGTGTATAGAAATGTGACTGTCTTTTGCATATTGATTTTATACCCTGAGACTTTTCCAAAGTTCTTTATCAGTACAAGCAGGTATTTGAGAGATTCTCTTGGGTTTTCAAGGTATACAATCTTGTCATCTGCAAAGAGGGATAACTTGACTTCCTCTTTTCCTATTTGGATACCACTATTATCCTTCTCTTGTCTGATTGCTCTAGCTAGGACTTCCAAAGCTATGTTGAAAAGGAGGGGTGATCTTGGACATTCTTGTCTTGTTCCAGTTTTCAGGGAAAGTGTTTCCAAGTTCTGTCTGTTTAGTACTATGCTGGCTGTGGGTTTCTCATAGGTGGCTCTTACTATTTTGAGGTATGTTCCATTGTGCTTAGATATTCAAAGGTTTTTATCAAGAAGGAGTACTGGATTTTATAAAAAGCTTTTTCTAAGTTTAATGATAAACTCAGATGTTTTTACATCTGTGATACATTTAATTATGTTTATGGTCTTATGAATGTGGAACCAGCCCTGCATCCCAGGGATATAGCCTACTTGGTCCTGGTGGATGATTCTTGAGATGTGCTGTTGAATCCAGTTTGCTAGAATCTTGTTGAGAATTTTAGTATCGAGGTTCATCAAGGATATTGGCCTGTAGTTCTCTTTCTTTGCTGTATCTTTACCTGGTTAGGGTATCAATGTTATGTTAGCTTCATTAAATGATTTGGGAAGAGTTCCATCTTTCTCAATTGCCTGGAATACTTTGAGTAGGATTGGTATCAGTTCTTCCTCATATGTTTTGTAGAATTATGCTGGAAAGCCATCTGGTCCAGAGCTTTTTTTTTGGAGGTAATTTTCTTATGACATAGTCAATTTCCTGGACTGTTATTGGTCTGTTTAGGGTCTCGATTTCTTCTTGTTTCAACTTGGGAGGTTGTGTGATAGCAGAAATTCCTCTATTTCCTTTAGGTTTTCAAGTTTGTTTCTATACAATTGTACATAGTAGTCTCTGATAAGCTATTGTATTTCTTCAGGGTCAATTGTGACTTGACCTTTTACATTTCTGATTGTGTTTATTTGGGCTTTTTCTCTCTTTTTCTTGGGCAGTCTAACAGCTAGGGAACCATCAATTTTGTTTATCCTTTCAAAGAATCAGCTTTTTTTCACTGACTTATTTTCTATTATCTTTTTCTCCTATGTCTCAAATTTGGACTTTTTCTCTCTTTTTCTTGGGCAGTCTAACAGCTATGAAACCATCAATTTTATTTATCCTTTCAAAGAATCAGCTTTTATTCACTGACTTTTTTTCTATTATCTTTTTCTCCTATGTCTCAAATTTGGGCTTTTATTTTGGTGATCTGGATTCCTCTGCTGAAGTTAGGATATTGGTGTTCTTGCTCTTCCAGCTCTCTTAGGTGATTTGTTAGGCTGTTAACTTGTGACCTCTCCATTTTCTTCATATGCGTTTGTAGAGATATGAATTCCCCTCTTAGTACTGTTTTCATGGCATCCCAGAGGTTTTGGTAAGATGCTTCTTCATTTTCATTTGTTTCTAGGTATCTTTTAATCTCTGTTTTGATTTCCATGTTGACGGAAGAGTTGATTAGCATCATGCTAGTCAGTTTCCATATCCTTGTGGGTTTTTGTGAAGCTTTGTTGGTGTTGATATTTATTTTTATTTCACTGTCATCTGAGAAGTTACATGGTAGGATTTGAACCTTGTGAAATTTGTTTAAGCTTGATTTATGACTGAGGATGTGTTCTATCTTAGAGTACACCCATGTGGTGATGAGTAGAATGTATAACTGGAGTTGTTTGATGGAGCATTCTGTAGGAAGCAATTGAGTCCATTTGGTCAAGCACCACATTGAGATTTTGGATCTCCTTGTTGATATTTTGTCTCGATGATCTGTCTAAGGCCATGAGTGGAATATTTAAGTCCCCAGCTATGATAGTGTTAGAGTCAATATCTTTTTTTTTTAAGTTTACCTAGAAGCTGCTTTATGAAAGTTGGTGCTCCTATGTTGGGTGCATGTATGTTTAGGATGCATATTTCTTGTTAATGGATCAAACTTTTTATCATTATGTAGTGACCTTCTGTATCTTTTTAAATTTCTGATAGCTTAAAGGGTATTTTGCGTGATATTAAGATTGTGACTCTTCCTTTCTTTTGTGTTCGTTCATGTGAAATTTTGCTTCCTATCCTCTTACTTTGAGTCTGTGAGTGTCCTTTCTGGTGAGATGAGTTTCTTTCATATATTGCTGCCTCATGACATTTTTATCCATTTTGCCATTCTATGTCTTTTCAGTGGTGCATTTAGTCCATTCATATTCAGGCTATTTATTGAAATGTGAGACTTTATCCCTGCCATGGGGTACTTATAGAGTTCGTTGCTGTTTGTCTGTTTTCATGCTTTTGATTTTTGAGTTGATTCATGTGTTTTTTCAGTCTTTTTCCTGCATCCTTGTGAAGGGCATTGTCATTCTTTTTTTCCTTTCTTCTGTGTTTAATACTTTATTAAGTGTTTCTTGGGGAGCTGGTCTGGAGGCAGCATAACCTCTTAGGTAGGTAGGAAATTCTTGGTTGAAATTGTATGTCTTTAAAAACTTTGAAGATTGGGCTCCAAGCTCTCCTCACCTGAAGTGTTTCTGTGATAAGTCTGCTGTTATTTTAAATGGTCTTCTCCTGTAGGCAGTCTGACCTTTTTCTCTTGCTGCCTTGAGGATTTTTTCTTTTATACCTACTTTGTGTAAGTGAATTACTATGTGTCTAGGAGTTGGTCTACTCATTTGTCATCTTGCAGGGGTTCTCTGAATCTCTAGTGTTTGAATAGTCACATCACTGATGAGATAATAGAAGTTTTCTTGAATAATTTCATGGAATGTTTGTTCCAGGGTGGTCTCTTTCTCTCTTTCTGCCTCAAGAAGTTCAATTCATCTTAGGTTCAGCCTCTTGAAATAATTGCTCATCTCTTGAAGGTTTTTCTCTGTCTTTTTAAGCTTCTTTTCTATGTTTTTGACAGTTTGGATTTGTTCTATATATTGGTCCTCAAGTTCTGAGATTCTTTCTTCTGCTTGGCTAATTCTGCTTTCCATGCTTATCAGTTTGTTATTTACTTCATTCACTGTATTCTTTATTGCTGTTATCTCAGTTATCAACTCCTTCATTCTTTCCTCTTGTCTCTCCTGACTTCTATTTATTCTCTATTAATGTCTTGATATTTGGGTTCATGGTTTGAGAGCAGTCATTCTGAGGGCTCTTCATTGTTTGTGCTCCAATGTCTGTATTCTCAGTGTCTGACCTCCAGGGGTCTGTGTGTGACCCGTTTTCTTCCTTAGGTTTTTCTTCATTTGTGTAGATTTTCCTCCTTCTCTTCTTGCCCCCCTTCTTTAACTCTGCTGTTCAGCAATAGGTGGAGTAGCTTTTACTTCTGTATGCGCAGTCTCCTATTCATCCTTATATGGGTCCTCTGACTTTGTTCAATTCTGGAGCTGGATTGTGGTGGGATGCTGTACTTTTTGCAGTTTAGAGATTTAATTGAGGGGGGAGCTGTGATTCAGAATCTATCTGCAGATCTCAGTATCCACTGACAGGTATGTGGACCCCCTGGAACCCACTCCCCACTGCCTTACAATCTGTCCATGCAGTGGGGGTATAGGTTTGCTTCCTGAAAGCAAAATGATCTAAGAAAAAGGAAAGGAATGGAAAAAGGAAGAACGGGAGGTGAGAGGAAGGTTGAGAGAGAGGAATAAGAGGGGAAACAGATAGACGTACCAACTAACAAATGAAAAGAGACACAAATAAATTTTTAAAAAAGCACCCAACTAAACATACAGGCAATCATACAAACACACAAACCAACAACAGCAAAAAACCCTATTGATGTACTCTTCCTCAAAAATATCCATACAGGAAGTCTATAAAAAAAAATAAAGCAACAAAAAAAACACAAGTACAACAATGCTATTGAAAAGTGAGAGAAAAAAATGAAAACAAAAAACTTAACAAACAAAAATGAAGAAAACAAACAGACCAAAAAAAAAAAAAAAAAAACTCACTCTGAGGTGGCTCCTGTCTGTCCACCTTCTTTTCAGCTCTGATTTCCAGCCCCTCCCCTCTGCTCTCAGTGTAGTCTAATAGGTTGCTCTCAGCTTGGGTCAGATGCCCCAGGCCTACTGTGGCCTGTAAGTTTACCAATCAGATCTTACATGTTTGTGTCTGTTCCAGCATAGGAGAGGTGTTTTTGTCTCTCCAAGTTTGATAAGATTACCTTAGGTCCCAAGTTGGAGGCTGGGTGTAACTGGGTGAGACAATGCAGGTCTCTGCCTGGTCCCAGGACAGAGAAAATGGCTGCAGTTGGTGTTTCATCACCTGTGTGGGACTCCTCTCCAGCTCTCCCTGATTTTCTCTCTCCAGTCACTTTGCTGTCAAAGGTGGTGGGGTGGGTCAGACATCAGACTGAGAAAAAGCTGAATTTGGCAAGATCTTCTCAGAAGAGTCCCCAGAATGGCAAATGATCCTGCACACCAGCAACTCCAATCTCAAGGTGGTGGGGGATTGCAGTCACCTCCAGAGAAGATCCCCGGGTGCAAGAACCTGAGTCTCTCCTCAGACATACTTTGACTCGCCCACCAGCACACACCAATTCACGCTGAGTCTTTATGAGCACTGGCTTTTGTGGAGACTCTCACAGTCCAAACTGTCCTTTTGCCATCTTGCAGGAAGTTCTCTAGATTTCTTTTTTATTCAATTTTTTTCCCCACTCCCCTCAGGGATTTGGCTTAATCTGTATAGTTTATACTCATCTAGCTTTGACTCTGGTGCTTTCAGAGGAATAAGCTCTGTAAGAGGCCCTTGGTTGTAAAGAATCTTTTTGTAATGTCTTTCTCAGGTGCTACTTGTATTCTCAATTGTTGTGTTTGTACATGCAGATTCATTGTATCTCATGAGGTTTGAATGCCAGAGGACTCATGAAACTTATTGTCCCCCAGTGATGCGGTGTACTCTTTTTTCCCCCCATTATTTTTTTCTCTGGGTTGAACTGTTCATCTTCAGGCCATTAGGAGGACCTGTGGGTGAGAACAGGTTGCAGCTGAAGCAGGTGGCTATATGCAATACTCATATAGTTGTCTAAACTCCCAGTTCTGATGGTCTTCCCCAACTGTCTAGTTGGGGAACTCTGGGTGAGTGTACTGAGGTCTTTGCCAGCATGGGAGGGAGCCATCTCTGTCTATCTGTAGAAATCTTGAAGGTTTTTGTTGTGAGGGAGTAGGGTTTCACCCCTTGCTGTGGCTCAGTCTAAAGTGTCCACCATTCATGGAATTGGTATTACCTCAGAATGCTATAGAAAGGGTGTTGACAGGTGCACTCATACTGAGCTCTCTAGAGAGAAGCAAGTGTCTGCAGTGGTAGGCATGGAGATGGAGAAGTCCCTTTTCCCTATCCTACAGCTGCTCAACTGGTAGAACAGAACCACTGCCTTTCCTTGCTGAATCCAGCACTGTATTTGTGTCTCTGCTGAAAAAGTCTTCCCTCTCTCCCAGGCTGGGAGATCTGCAACACAGAGACGTGTGTACTTTATGTAGGGTTTCCTTTGTTGGATATAGCCATGGTGTGATGGGTTCCTCAAGTGCCAGCATGACAATGCTGTGCTGGATTACATGCACAGGCTCAAGGTATCCTGAGTGACTGGGGTGGCTTGAATAGGTACGCTCACCTAGGTCTTAAATCAGACCTCCTGAAAACTTTGATATTGTATTAGATGTAATAAATTGTGTACATTGACCTCTGGCCATGAGATAGCACTTATGGGAGAAAATTAGCTACAATGGTGGCTATGGATTTCTGCTTGGACTATGTTGCTCCAAGGAGATACACAAATGATCTAGCCAATGGTTGGGGATGTACTGACTACCAAAGTTCCCCATTCATGTTAAGCATTTTTGAGGGGGTTGGAGGAGAGAAAGTGCTCCAGTTCCTCACCTGTGTGCACAATTGGCTGTCCCAGTGGAAGGAATGCCCCAGGCCCTGGGTTAATGATGCCACATTGTGCAGAGGTTACACAAAATAATGCACATGAGGGAATTAGGGAATGTTCAGGTAACAAGTCTCTCCTATCTTCACTGCTTTTGCCTCAGGCAATCTGTGTTCAAAACATTTAAGTGCAGCTGGCCAAGGTCTTCTCATGGCAGACCACCTATAGAAACTGTGTGCTCTGGAGGAGTTTGTCCTTTGGGACAAATAAAAATTTTTCCTCCTCAGCTCCCTAGAATGCAGCTGCCAGTAAAAGTTAAATTCAAAGAAACTGGCAGCTGGAGCAGCTCAGGGCTCTTTTGCCATGCACAGCTTCACGTGGGTTTTGGCAGCGCATGACTGTGAGTAAGTCAGTTTCTTGTGAGAGACTGGAATTCCTCAAGGCTCAGGAAGCCTTCTAAATCCATGGCAAGAGCACAGAATTCTGAGTTCCCTCAGTCACCTTCCTTTCCATGTCCAGAGGCTGCTTGTGGTTTCTGAGTCGTTAGAGCAAGTGTGGCCTAGTTCCAACCCAGGTTGATTGATTTTTCTCTTCTTTGCTCCCTGTGGGTCTTATCACTTCTGTGGTGATTTATGGAGTGTGCTGCTGTTCTCATTCCTCTCTGAGTGCTCAGACACTCTGTCTATTTTGGTTCACTCCATGTGAGAGATGCACACTACATGCTTCTCATTTGCCACCTTGCCTTAACTCCCAAAAGGTCTCTTTTTGAAAATTTGGCTTAAACGTTAAGTAAAACTTTGATTTTCTTCTCCAGGAAACTTGAATTGGCATAAAGCTACATAAATATATATGTATCAATCTAACTTTTTGAAAATCTATGTGAACTTTGTAAACATGTAACAACAAGAAATGTTTAGGTGACACACAAGAGAGCTAAATATAAAATCTAAATAAATCTTCTTTAAATAATTCAGTTACACATACCCAGGAAGATCTTATTGTAATATTCTATATAGTAACTTTAGTAACTGTTATAGGTAACTCACTTTAATTACATTCAAATTTACTTATTTCTTTGTGTAGATATAAGTTTCTGTCTGGTTTCATATTATTACTGGAGAACTCCTTTTGTGATTCCTTGTGGCATCATGTTTAAGGCAATGAGTGTGCTCAGCATCTTTTTGTATAAAATGCCTTTATAGACAGTTCCCTACATACAAACCCTCAAGTTACAAACTTTAAAGATGTACACTCGCATTTTTATGTATTATTTCTCTCCACCAGGTGTCAGTATAGCATGTTAGATACATACAGTACTATATAGCTAATTGTGTTAGTTGGGTACTTAGGCTAACTTTACTGGATTTAAAACAAATTGGACATTCAAACACACCCTTCAAATATGACTCATTCATATGTTGGGTACTTCTTGTTGGGTACTTCATGTATTTTCCTTTATTTTTTGAAAAAAGAGATTATCTGGGTAGAAATTCCTGAGTTCATGTTTTCTAATGCTTTAAAATATCACTCCTAGCCGGGTTCGGTGGCTCAGCCTGTAATCCCGCGCCTTTGGGAGGCTGAGGTGAGTGGATTGCCTGAGCCCGTGGGTTCGAGACCCACCTGGGCAGCAAGACCTTATCTCTACAATAAATTAAAAAAATCAGCCGGGCATGGTAGTGCATGCCTGTAATTCCAGCTACTTGGAAGGCTGAGGTGGAAGGATCGCTGGAGCCCAGCAGGTCGAGGCTGCGGTGGCTGGGAGCGGCCACTGCACTCCAGTCTGGGCGACAGAGTGAGACTCCAACTCAAAAAACAAACAAACAAAAACAATCACTCCTTTGATGGCTGGTTGCATAGTTTACGCAATGATATTTCTCTTTTTCTATACATGTAATGTGTCTTTTGATTGATCTGTTTGACTGCCTTCAGTTTCTCCTTTATCTTCAGTTTTCACAGGTTTATTATGGAAAACAAAATTTGTGTACAGACACACACACACACGGATATTATACATGTCCGTGTGTGTGTATGTGTGTGTGTGTGTGTACACATAAATTGTGTTTTTCGATTTGCCTTGGGAGTCTCTAATTTTTGTATCTGTGGTTTAATATGTTTCTATATTTTCAGAAAATTATTGAGTACCTAATTTGTTTCAAAATTATATATATTTCTACTGCCTTGATATCACACATTTAGATATTTTTGTTTTGTCTTACAGTCCTTGATTGCTCAATTTTTGTTTCACATTTCCCCCCTTTTTTGTGTTTTATTTTGGGTAATGTTTACCCATTGTCTTAGCCTCTTTTGTGATGTTAACAGAATACCAGAGACTGAATAATTCATAAAAAACAAAAATTTATTGGTTCACAGTTCTGGAGGCTGTGAAGTCTAAGGTCAAGGTGATAGATTTTATGTCTATTGTGTGACCATTTTCTTACTCTAAGATAGTACCTTGGACTCTGTGTTATTCAGAAGGGAATAAAGGGCATATAAATGCTGGAAAGTGAAAGGTCCCAGAGAGAGAGCTCACTCCTGAAAGCATTTTATTAAAGCATTAAAGCATTAAACCCAAACTCATGACCTAATATTTTTAATTCCCCACTTCCCAATACTGCTACATTGGCAATTAAATTTTAACATGAGTTTTGCAGGGAACATAAATTCAAACCATAGCACAGCCTTACCATCAAGTTTACACCTTGGATGTGTAAACTGTCAACTGTTGAGTCTGTTAAAAAAATAATTTCTGATATTTTTATATATATTTTTTGTGTGTATTTCTTATAGTTTCTGTCTATATGCTAAAATCTCCCATCTACTGATGCATATTATCCATGTTTTCCATTGCAACATGCTTATTTTATACTCTTGTTTTCTCTGTTGCTTTACTACATTCCATCTCATCATTTCAGACCTCCTGGTTGCCTAAGACCTCAGTTCCCTAATCATTTGTTAATAAATTATTTGTAATGTACCTGTTTTTCTTTCTTCTTGTTTTTATAGAGGAGACAGGATTTTGCAGCCTTCAACGTCCTAGGTGGAAGCAGAACTGTAGGTGAATAAGTAAATATTTTCCTGCTCTTAATACATTGTCATTGAAATTATTGTACATATGCAATGTTTTTCTGATTTCAGCACACAATAAAGTCAAACACGGTTATTAAACCAATGATAAAACATGATTATTTAGGATTATGACTGTCACTGCATCTGTCCTTGATTTAATTTTATGCTGTCTTGTAAATTGAATATATTTCAGAAAAGCTACAGTTGATTTTGATTATGCATTTCCCACGGCATGATATACTAATAAAAAGTCTGGACAAAAATATATAGATTAAAGAGATTTGTATTTAATTCTTTCATGCAAAATTGACAGGAAATTAACTGTGCTGAAAGGATTTGGTAATTAACTGATTGAAAATTAGGTAAGTCAATAGTACTATGAAATACAGATTAAAACGCAGGTCTTTGATGGTTTAGCAAAAGGTCATTTAGCACAGCTTAAAGACATGCCATCTAATGCATTTGAAGTAAAGGAATACATAATATAGCATAAATGCTACAAATAAAACTTGACTACAAAAAAAATTTAGCTTATAATAAGTTTTAATCCCAGAAAGCAGAGATAAACGCTAGGCATACTAAGAAATATCATTTTTATTGTTTTTTGTTTTTGTTTTTGTTTTGGGGTTGAACTCTCACTCTTGTTACCAAGGCTGGAGTACAGTGGCACGCTCACGACCACCATAGCCTCACCCTGCTGCACTTGGGCGATCCTTCTGCCTCAGCCTTCCAAGCAGCTGAAACTACAGATGTATGCCACCACGCCCGGATAGTTTTTGTGATTTACTGTAGAGATGAAGTCTCACCAAGTTGCCCAGGCTGGTCTCATACCGCCAGGCTCAAGCAATCCTCTGGTTTTGGCCTCCCAAAGTGCTAGGATTACAGCCTGAGCCACTGTGCCAGGCCAGGAATATATATATATATATATATATATATATTAAAGTTTCTTCCTTTTCTAAGCAGATATTTTACTGAATGTGGATTTAAATAAGTGAAAAAACTCATAAAACAATCACTATTGCTAGTTATGTCATCATGTCTGAAATATTTATGAGTATACACCAGGGAAAAAACAATGCAGAGTAAAATTATATCTATCATTTAATCAGTGTAAGTTCTGTAAACTTACAGTTTACGAGTTGCAAGTTCACTCAATCATTCTTCCACTATAAATTAATCTGAATAGATGTCTCTGTATTATCCAAGTACATTGTATAATTGTAAGATAGACATTATTTTCTATGAACCTAACCAAAGTACTGAATTATACCTCTTCCCTATAGTGAGTTGCAGAAAGAAGAGTGACTGAGAAAGCATACAATTTTTACTTCTCTTTCAAAAACTCTGAATAAAGAACTATATTTCCCCTGAATCAAAAAAATGCAAAACTAATGTCTCTAGAGATAAAAATATTTCCAATTTTCAAAACTTAATAGTAAATTCATTCAGACACACTAAAACACTCAAACAGAAAATGACAGGCAATGCTGATAGTAAGTTTGTTTCAAGTCATATTCTCTTAAAATTGTCTTGGATCAGGTCATAGCATTTCAAATTGAACCTTTTTTCTTATGTAGGCTATTCTGCTTCTAAAGCATGCAATTATATTAAACAAAATTATACTAGCATTAGTATTCATGTCTTAGGTTAGATAAAATTTTATTTTTGGGAAAATCATAGAGCATTCATGCCTTTGGCCATGTACCCAGCTGTGTGAAATATTTACATCCAAATAAAGGTAATTCTCCTATTCAAATAAAAATAAAATAATTAATTATTATTTCATATAAACTTGATGTATTAGGCCTATATCAAATTCAAAGCAAAAGCTTAGAATTATAGAATGCCTAATTTACAAAATATGTTTGACATTCTGTAACCAGAATATGTTTTAATAAAGATTTTGTTACTTATAAATAGGTATTACAACATGAAGTAAGCCACAAAATGCAAAAAATAATAATAATCCTACATATCTTCTCTGTTATTTTACAAAATTCTAGTATATCCATAAATTCTTCATTTTTATCTTTGTTTTCACATATTTTTTTCTTTTTTTTGAGTTGGAGTCTCACTCTGTTGCCCTGACTGGAGTGCAGGGGCATGCTCCCGGCCACCGCAGCCCCGACCTCCTGGGCTCCGGCGATCCTTCCACCTCAGCCTTTCAAGTAGCTGGAACTACAGGCGCGTGCTATCACACCCAGCTAATTTTTTATTTAATGTAGAGATGAGGTCTTGCCAAGTTGCCCAGGCGGTTCTCGAACCCGTGGGCTCAGGCAATCCACTCACCTTGGCCTCCCAAAGCGCTGGGATTATAGGTTGAGCCACCGAGCCCGGCAATTTTTTCACATATTTTTTATGGAACACCAAGAAAATCTTCAGTTTAACTTGTGGTAAGAAAATTATGACTATTTTTTAAAAATTATTCTTTTTGATCAGTTACTAAGCAGATGTTCAGAAAGTTGAGTGCTGAAAACTACTCCTAGATAATTATTAGATATACTAAATATTTCATCATAATGATGGTGTGTTTTTTTAGGGTGCTATGGAAGATGATACTGAGACCATTTTTTTTTAGATGACCTAAATTTAATCTATCTGAATAAATGATTTTTGCGGTTTTTACCTCATTACAGACTGTATTATTTACCCTCACCTTGTCCTACGTAAAAGTCATACCAACATACTTTGGCACTAAGATTTTAATGCCTCCTCCTAGAGTAAGCAATATATATTTTCTAAGACAATGACTTAGGGCTTGAATATATGAGTTACTTTGGCTAATAGACTATCAGACACATGACACAAGCAGAGGATTTAGTGTATTTGCATAGTCTATTTTCACGTGTAGTTTATGTTTTGCGTAGTTTATGTTCAGGTCCAGGCATTAAGGTAATCTTCAATGTCATGTTACATTTAGTAACCATATCTCTTTAGATTTGTTATTTTTTTTTATGAGCTTAAGAATTTTGATGATTTTAGATAATATATTTTATAGAATATTCTTTAAGTAAAATTTGTCTGAAGATTCTTCTCACAGTTAAATAGTGGTAATGTGTGTGTATGTGTGCATGTGTGTTACTTTTTTACAGCTTTATTTAGGTATAATTAATATACAAAAAACCACACATATTTGATGTTTATGATTGGAGAAGTTTGGACATATGCAAACACAATGAGACCATTACCATAATCAAGGTAATAGACATATCCCACACGTCCCAAAGTTTGCTTGCGTCCCTTTATGTGTTTATTCGTTTGTTTTTTGTGGAAAGAAAACTTAACATGAGATCTACCTTCTTTTTAAAAAACTTGTATTTTTAAAATGAGGGAACAACTCAGAGTTCGGTACATAAGTGGTCATCACACAGGTAATGTTAGGCCCTCTCCTTGGTCCCTAATTCATCTAGTTTGAGACTGGTACCCTAACTGATGTTATATGCCCCCCCCACCTCCCTTGATAGTGTCCCACTACTGCCAACCCATCTCTCATAGTATTATGATAAACATCCAGGGTGCAGTTATAAGTACATGTAGAAATCAGATCTTTGTTTCTGTGACAGTTCACTGAGTATTAGAGACTCTAAATTCATCCAAGTTGCTGCAAAGTCCATAATTTTGTTTTTCTTTATGACTGCATAATATTCCATCATGTATATGTACTGCATTTTCCTTATCCACTCTACTTTTGAAGGGAAGCATGATTGGTTCCATAATTCTATACCTTGAAAACCCAAGAGAATCTTTCAAAACCCTACTTGCACTGATAAAGGACTTTGGCAAAGTCTCGGGACAAGATAAATGTGAGACAGTTGCATTCTTATACACCAGCAACAAACAGAGAATCAAACAATAAGCACAATTCCATTCACAACAGCCACACAAAAAAGAAATACCTCAGCATCTTCTTAACCAGAAAAGTGAAAGACCTTTACATTGAAAACTATAAAACACTGCTCAGATAAATCAAAGAAGACACAAACAAATGGAAAAATGTTCCATGCTCATGAATTGGAAGAATTACCATTGTTAAGATGTCCATCTACCAAAGGCAATCTATAGATTTAATGCAATATCCATTAAATTACCCACATCTGGCCGGACTCCATAACTCAGCCTGTAATCTCAGTACTTTGAGAGGCTGAGGCGAGTGGATCGCCTGAACCCGTGGTTTGGAGACCACTCGGGCAACTTGATGAGAACTCGTCTCTACAATAAATCAAAAATTGGCTGGGTGGGGTAGCTGCACACTTGTAGTTCTGGCTACTTGGAAGACTGAGGCAGAAGGATCACCGGAGCCCAGCAGGTCGACACTGGGGTGGCCGTGAGTGTGCCACTGCACTCCAGCCTGGGCGATGGAGTGAGACTCCAGCTAAAAACAGAAAAGAAAAAGAAAAAGAAAATTTACCAACATTCTTCTTCTCAGAACTGGAAACAGGAATTCATATGGAAACATAAAAGACCACAAATGGTCAAAACAAGTCTTAGCAAAAGAAACAAAGTGGGAGATATCACTCTTCCAGACTTTAAACTCTATTATTAGGCTACAATAATCAAAAAAGCCTGGTATTAGTACAAGAACAGGCATATAGACAAATGGAA
Source organism: Cephalopachus bancanus (assembly GCA_027257055.1). NCBI lineage: Eukaryota > Metazoa > Chordata > Mammalia > Primates > Tarsiidae > Cephalopachus > Cephalopachus bancanus. The sequence continues at coordinate 6,359,717 of JAPVLO010000068.1, read as the reverse complement.
CAGGATGGAGATTCTGGAAGCAAAACCATAATTTCTCAATCAACCCATCTTCAATAAAGCATTCACCAACAACAACAGAGAGAAGAAGCTATTCAGTAAATGGTGCTGGGAAAACTGATTGACCACATGCAGAAGATTGAAACAAGACCTCTACCTATCACCATACACAAAAATCAACTTTAAATCAAAAGCTTAAATGTAAAACCTCAAACTGTAAGAATCCTAGAAGAAAATGTTAGAAACACTCTTAGTTACATTGGGGTAGGAACCAATTCTTGTTCAATACTCCAAAATGAATGCCATAAGAGATCTACCTCTTAACAAATTTTAAAATAAGTAATACTATACTGTTAATTGTAGGCACTATGTTGTGCAAAATATCTCTAGAACTTATTTATCTGGAATCACTGAAACTATTCTCATATTTTCATCTCCCAGACACCAGAAGGCACTATTTTATTCTCTGCTTCTATGTGTTTGATCATTATATCACTTCATCATTATATCAAGTGTGGCTAATATCAACATGAGTCATTATTGTTGAGTTACCCTGGAGCATATGGTATAAAGTGGTGTTTTTCAGGTTTCTCAACTATAAAATTACTAGGTTACTTTTTTTTTAACTTTTGCCTTATTTACAGACAAAAGTTATTTAAGAAGTGCTATTTATGTCTATGTTCAGGTCATTAGGGCAGAGTGCCTCCACAAATTACTAAGAATTTTTCTGCATGGGATATGTGTCTGTTTTCCTCTATGTATTTATTTACACATTTTTACACATTTTAACACAGATACATGAATATTTTTATTATACTTAGGGCTATAGTATAATAACTGTTTAATTCAAAGTGTTCCCCCTTTGACCATTGGAAACTCTTTCAGTCATCTCCTATGTCATCTATTTAATGTATTTTTGTTTGCTTGCTTTTTTGTTTTTTGTTTGTATCACCCCTTTACTTTCTAATCCCACAAGTTATTCCAAATTCACCTTGTGCATTACCCGTATCAATCCTAGAATCCAAGAGGATCTCATATCTTTTGTTGGAGAGGTGTATTAGAAATAAAGATCTGGGTATAAGTGGTATTTATTGTTGCCATGGTGTCATTTCATCTAGAGTCTCTCAGCTGATAGAGACAAAGATATGCAATGATAAATATGCATATAGATAGATATACAAACTTATCTATGAATGTTTATTTATATAACCATCTGTATTTACATTAAGCTGCATGTGAATTCATGAGTGTTTTTAACTCTATACTATTTCTGTATTAACCATTCTGCTCTCCTTTACTTGTTTATTTGTAACCTCCACTCAAATAATAAGAAGCCTTGCTCTGACCATTTGCCATTGATTCAAGACCATTTGTCATTGATTGGCTTAATTGCTCAATTCCAGTATATGCAATGACTTCAGAATTATTGACATGTGTGCTTGTGGAAGGCAGCCTTATAGGCTAGAGTATATAGTCTTCATGTTCAGTTAACTTTGTTTTTAGTCTTATAAATACTACACATTTCCAAAGTTATTTAGTCATTTATATCAAATTATTTATCTTTTAAAGAACTAGTCTTTTTGTATTGTTTTCCTGCTTCAATTACATTGGTTTCTGCTCTAAATACAATTTTTTTCATATACTTGTTTGATGCTTATTTTATTCTCTTATATTGATTCCTTAGGTAATTGATTTTAGGTAATTTGAGGTAACTTCTCCAGGCAACTGATTTTATAATTTTCGTTTTTCAAACAAATGGGATAATATTATAAACTTCCCTCTAAATACTAATTTTGTTACACTTCAATAGTTTGATAAGTTGTATTTTCATTGTATTTAATTTAAAATATTTTAAAATTTCTTTGGAGTCTTCTTTGATGTATCTGTTATTTAGAAGTATGTTGTTTAATCTCCAAGTAGCTAGAGGTTTTCCAATTACTTTTCTGTTATTGATTTTCAATTTAATTTTATTATGTTTTCAGAACATACTATCATATCATCCTTTCTAAGGTGTGCTTATGGTCATTAATGTAGTCTATCGTAGTAAATGTTCCTTGAGAACTTGGGAAGAATGTGTATTCTGTTATTTTTGGAAAGAATGGTCTATAATTTTCATTTATAATTTGATAGGTAGAGCTATTCAATGCTACCATATTCTTCCTGATTTACTGTCTGTTATATTATATACTGATGTGGTGTGTTGAAGCACCTAAATAGTTTATTTGTGTATTTTTTTATTTCAGTCTATCAGTTTTTGTCTCATGTATGTTGATAGTCTTGTCTTAGGTAGTAGACTGAAAAATACCCCAGCTAACTTTCCAAGGAACACTTTATGAAATTCAACAGCCATTCATGAATTAAACAATTAACTAGAAGTAAAGGAGCAATCCATCAACTTGATAAAAGAAATTTACAGAACGTTGACAACTAAGATGGCAATATTTTTTTTCTAATTGATCTATAGATTCAGTGCAGTCACAATCACAATCCCAGGAATTTACTTTGTGGATATTGACAAACTAATTCTAAAAGCAAAAGAACAAGAACATTCAACACAATACTGAAGAAAACAAAGTTAGAAGACTGCCATGTGAGAATGTGGAGCAAAAGAATTTCTTCCTCATTACTGGTTAACTTTATTTTACTTTCATTTATTTCCTCTCTGATGCCTTTTCTTCTTTACGCAGTTATAAGTTACTAACCTATAACATTTACTTCTACCTGAAAAAAAAAATGCCTATTTGTGGCCGGGCAAGTCTGCTTACAAGGAATTCTCTACTTTTGTTTGTCTGAGAAAGTTGTTAATTCTCTTTCATTTTGAAGAATAACTTCACCGTGAATAGAATAATAAGTTTGGACATTCTTTTGTGTTTAAACACTTTAAATATTTTACTCTACTTTCTTTGCTTGCAATGTTTCTAATGAGAAATCTACTGTAACTCGTATCATATTCATCTATAGCTAGCATTTTTTCTCTGACTTTTTTTTCAAGTTTGCTCTTTGTTTTTCTACAGTGTGAATATATGTCTATATTTAGTTTTATTGTTATTGTTGGGTTTTTGTTTGATTGTTTTGGGTATTTATTCTTCTTGGTGTTTCTGAGCATTATGGCTTTGTGGTTTAACATCTGTCATTTACTTTGAAAAGTTCTCAGTGATTATTACAAGTGTTGCTTCTGTACCTTTCTCTTTTTTTTCTGATAGTCTAATGATACATTTGTTACTTCTTTTGGAATAAGTTTTTCCACAGCTCATTGTTGCTCTGCTCTCTTAAAATTATTCTATCATTTTTTCATGTTTTGAATTTTTATTTTTGTTTCTATTAACCATATTTTCTGTCTTACAGATTCATCCTTCCCTTGGCCTTGTAAAGTCCACTGGCAAACCCGTCAAGTACATTCCTTATTTTTATTACAGTGTTTTTAGTTTTTAACAAAATACTAAGAATATTTTAATTCTTTTCAAGAATTTTTATTTATCTGCATATATTACCCATTTATTTTGCATGTTGTTTGTATTATCTATTATAATGTTAAGCATATTCATGTAATTATTTTCAATTCCCTATGTGATAATTGCAGCATCTGTGTCATAACTGAGACTGGTTCTGACAATTACTTTGTCTCTTCAGACTGTTTTGTATTGCTATTTAGTGTGTATTGTAATTTCGTTCTTGAAAGCTGGACATGTGTGAGAAAATAACTGGGATAAACTGAATTCTAGTATAAGGATTTATGTTAATCTGACTAGGAGCTGGGGTTTCGTGTTTTATTTTGCTTTTTGTTGCTTTAAAATTTATATTTGCTGTAGCTGTAAGTGACAGAAACTTCAATATTTGCTAGTAACTTTGTCTTGTCTTCCCTCTTAACTTTGGTTTTTACTAAGTCTTCTCAAACTGAGTCTGTCTCTTCTATCACTTTCATCTAAAATGCACTGTTATTAGTCTGGAACCCTGTTTGTGTGTTGGCAAATGTTTGAAAGAGGGAGATTTTTCTATAATCTTTCAATTATGTCTTGGTTTTTGGTGGGCATCTGTCTCTGAGCTTGGCTTTCACAACCTTTTCTTATTGTACAACTTTGCTTTCCTTTCTCTCTTACATAATATAGAAAGGGTAGATTGTGCTAGTGTAAGAAAAATGTTCTACCACTTCTGTGGGAAAAATCTCTGATAAAATCTGTCTTGCTGAAGAGTAGCTTTTTTCTATGTAAAAGGCTCTGGATTGCTCTTTTATTCCCCTGACAGATAGAGCCACACCGGGATCTTAGTTCTTCATCATGAATGGCAAGGGGTAAAGACCACGGAATTGTGTCTTTGTCTCCCCAAGACTACTGCCTTTCAGAGTTTCTCACTATCTGTGCTAGCCCACACTCAGCCTCCAGCAATTCACCAATATTACCAGTTAATATTCTTACGAGATTCTTCTAAGTTAACAGCTTTACTTCTAAGTCAACAGATTTCAGCTGTGACTTTCTGGATTCACCTATTTCTCCAAATTTCAGGGTAATCATTTGTCCTGTGACCTAACAGATTCAATAAAAGTAATTGATTTTTAGTTTTTTCCAGCTTTCTCAGTTTGTGGTAGAATTGGTAGAGGTGGGAGTAATGATTGTTCATCTCTTTATATATTAAACCTGAAAATGAAAGCAATTAGATAACTTTTACTTTGCCATATACTAGTACTATATGGCACAACAAAACATATTTGGGGGTATTTGCTTTACTGCCAGTGTGGAAGTTCTGTGATTAGTCTTTTTGGCTTATAAAAAAATTGTTTATGAACCTAATTTGATGCTAACTTTAGTGGTGAAAGCAAATCAGCTTTAATATTATGATACTAATTTTTATTAGGTAGAGATAAGTTGATAAAGATGATATGATATGCTCATACCATACTGCTAGTGAATGATAAAACTAGGCACTTAAATCCTTATATTAGAAATTGTACTAATGCATTTTTCTCCTTAATACAATATGTCACCCACTCCATAACAAGTTTTAGGTAGAAGAAAAATAATAGAAAAAGTAAATAAAAAGAAAACAACTATGCTTCTTGCTTACTATATGATTCTCAATATTATAATGTGATAGAACAACATATGCCCTCACTTGAAAAACACAACATATAAACAAACAATAAATAACAAACTATGGCACTTAAGAATAACTTTTAATCCTAGAAAAAAACAAAATAAATATATTTAACATAGCTTCTTTGGACATTCTAGCAAGTGACACAAACACGGAAATATCTTGAATGTTAATACTGACTCCCTTGAAGATTTTGTAAATCTTGGGTTAATGGGACTATTACTGAAATCACATTAATTTGAAGATCTGCTTCTTAAGGACTCCCAACAGTTTTATATGTATCAACCACTTGCTAAAATAGGTCTATATGTCATTCTATTTTCAATCCATTGACTATATACTATTTTTCCATGAGCAAAGAGTAACTACTAGTTCCTTTAATTACTCTTCCTGGAAAAGTTACCCTGGGATTTGATAGGAAGCCCTGACAGCAAAGGATAAAAAGGAAGGGACATAGAAACACAGCTGAATATCTGTGGTGATAATGAAAAAGCATGCAGTGTTACAGCAATCTTTATTTTTCATACTACCATACGGGTGACAAATTGAGAATGAAAATTTCCAAGTCATACCAAATAAGAGAGAAAACTAAAAACACAATTTTAAGCACTCTTGTATCAGGTTGAGGCATACTACATGTTATGTCAATGATTTCATTTAGTCTGCAAGGCTCTGACAGGGAAGTTATATATCTTTACTAAACAAGAAAGAGAAGGTGAAATATATTTTATCCCATTAGACTATTTGAAGTAAAGGCACAATGGGGCCACTTGGAACATTAGATCCTGCTGCTGATTTCATCTTTATTTCATTGAACTGACAAGAAAGTAACCAATCTTTAACTCAGTGTGCATAAAAAAAGTAGCAAAACAAACTTACTGTGGAGAACATAAAGTATATTGAAAGTTACAGACCAGTGCATCCTTCTTCATTTTAGAAATCATAAGTGGTAAAGACACAAATCCATGCTTAATCACAAGTTAACTCAGGCTAAAAGCCTGCAAAATCAGTTCTCTTACATTATAAAGGATGAGATGTCTTCAGTCATTTTTGGTTCAAAATAAAACCTGTCTATGTTACCCTATATATATGTAACACCAGATTTCTTTCTCTTTACCACCTTGTAGGAACATGAAATGACACATTAAGAGTGATATTCCTTTGATATATGGGCTTTCTATCATTTCAAAGTACCCTCTAAATATGTTAAGATCACCCTAAGATGTGTTTCATAGAAGCCCAAAATAAGTGTTACCAACTGCCTCACCATGCCTACGTGGTGCCACTTGTGGTTCTTCCCTCTCTTTCCCTGTCCTTAACTCTCATACACACCACTGATTCTCTTCATCACCCCCAGTTACCAGCAGCAGTGAGCTGGAATCTTAAAATCCAAAATGAATGTGTTTTTCCTGACTTTATGTGTTTTTCTCTAGTTGGGAAAATACCAGAACAAGTCCTTACCCTTCTTGCAATTTAGAGAGCTGTATTGAAACAGCTCTTCCTAATTTAACTTATAGTTTATTCTCTGGGTTCTGTTTCTATTGCACAGAGCTGGGCTCAGGGTATTTCTGAGTGACAGGAATCACGTTATATGAAGACTCATGTTTCCTCTGTGAGGTCTAAGGCATTGTTATTGGATCGAATTACATGTGTTTGCTTCAACATAAGCTCTCTCCCAGAAAACTTGTCAGAAAATCTTACAGTACTACACACAGCAATCTTACACACAGAGAGCCCCACAATTTCACGAGACCGTCACATATTAGTATGTGCCATAGTAATGGTCTTGATAAGATTAATCTTTAATTCACAAAATCCCATAAGTGTCTTCTATAAATATAAAATACCTGGATTTGAAATGTTGGTGATATTATACACTTTACAAGTTACATGTAAATGGTTTATTCAGAAGTTTGTTTAAATATAATAAAATAATGGTTATTTATTTTAGACTAAATTGCTCTAATTTTATGAACATTACTATAGTATGCATACTTGGAATTACTAGGAAGCTGTCATATAACAGTGTGAACTTCTGTGAAGAAAAATAAGACATGTTAAAGTTATTTTTAAAAAAATCTTATGTAGGAAATGAGTCATATCCTCAAGGAGTAGCTTATTTCTACCAATTGTATTTTAATGAAGAACGCTATATTATTTATATATTGTAAAATGGATTTGTCATTTTTCCCACTAAATTAATTATAAACTAAAAATTTCTTCTAATTTACAATGTTTTAGAAATATAATAATTAAATCTATAAACTTCACTTTTTTATTTCTTTGTTTTTATTCTATCCTTGGGGATAAAAAATACTTTTCTCCAAAAAAATATATTTTCAAAAATATCTTGAGTGTTGGATTTCAATTATACTAGACTTTTGATATCCAGACTGCATACATTACAAAAGAGTCTGGTCATTTGTATTATATATGATTCCAGATTTTTGTTTCAACTTGACATAGGAAACATGCTTCGATAATAAACATAATTAGTAACATTGTAAACAGAATAATATTTTTTTCCTACACCTGCTGGATGCATATTTGCTGTTCTGTGCCAGTGATTAAAATTCCCACAGGCTGTATAAGCTTTGGAAAAGTATAATATCTACCAAATTCCAAAGAGACCAATGGGTAGATACTTAACAGGACTCTGGAATTGTTCATTTATAATATTTGTTGTACATCAAATGCCTTTTAAAAAACTGTTGGGACAGTGACATAGTAAGACTAGATGCTTCAAAATTCTATATAAGACTGTTAAATGTGGTATGGGCACTTGGGGTTTTGAAGAGGTATTGGCTACCAGTTTCAATTTCCATAAAAGTATCTTCTGCATTCTCTAAGATTCTTATAGTTTGAAGTTTTACATTTAGGTCTTTGATCCATTTAGAATTAATTTTTGTGTATGGTGATAGGTCAGGGTCCTGTTTCAATCTTCTAAATATGATCAGCCAGTTTCCCAGCACCATTTACTGAATATGTTCTTCTCTCTCGAGTGGTTGTTGGAGGCTTTGTCAAAGATGAGTTGGTTGTAAAACTGAGGTTTTGCTTCCAGAATCTCTATTCTGTTCCATTGGTCCGTATGCCTGTTCTTGTACCAATACCAGGCTGTTTTGATTATTGTAGCCTTATAGTAAAGTTTGAAGTCTGAAAGTGTGATACCTCCTGCTTTGTTTCTTTTGCTAAGGATTATTTTGACTATTTGTGGTCATTTATGGTTCCATATGAATTTCTGTCTTGTCATTTCCAATCTGAGAAGAATGATGTTGGTAATTTAATGGATATTGCATTGAATCTGTAGATTGCCTTTGGTAGGATGGATATCTTAACAATGTTGATTTTTCCTATCCATGAGCATGGGATATTTTTTCCATTTGTTTGTGTCTTCTTGGATTTTTTTGAGCAGTGTTTTGTAGTTCTAATTGTAAAGGTCTTTCACTTCTCTGGTTAGGAGTTTGCCAAGCTATTTCATTTTTTTGTGGCTTTTGTGCATGAGATTGTGCTTTTTATTTGGTTCTTCACCTTCTTCTTGTTGATGTATAAGAATGCAACTGTCTTTTGCACATTTATTTTGTACCCTGAGACTTTGCCAAAGTCTATTATCAACACAAGTAGGTTTTTGACAGATTCTTTTGTATTTTTGAGGTATAGGATCATATCATCAGCAAAGAGGGATAACTTGACTTCCTCTTTTCCTATTTGGATACCCCTGATTTCCTTCTCTCGTCTAATTGCTCTAGTTAGGAATTCCAACACAATGTTGAAAAAGAAAGATGAGAGTGGACAACCTTGTCTTGTTCCAGTTTTCAGGGGAAATGATTCCACTTTCTGCCCATTTAGCAATATGCTGGCTGTGGGTTTATCATAGATGGCACTTTCTATTTTGAGGTATGTTTCTTCTATACCTAAGTGTTTGAGCATTTTTATCAAGAAGGGATGCTGGATTTTATCAAAAACTTTTTCGTTGTCTAATGATATAATGATATGGTTCTTGTTTTTACATCTGTTTATGTATTTAATTATATTATGGTCTTGCAGATGTTGAACCAGCCCTGCATCCTGGGGAAGAAATCTACTTGGTCATGGTCAATAACTTTTGAAATGCATTTTTGGATCCAATTTGCTAGAATCTTGTTGAGGATTTTTGTATCTATTTTCATAAGGGATATTGGCCTGTAGTTCTCTTGTTTTACTGAATTTTTACCCAGTTTGGGTATTAGTGTGATGTTAGCTTTGAAAAATGATTTGGGGAGAATTCCATCTTTCTCAATTGCCTGGAATATTTTCAATAGAATTGATATCAGCTCCTTCTTGTATGTTTTATAGAATTCTGCTGGAAAGTCATCCAGTCCAGGGCATTTTTTTTTTTTTTGGTAGGTAGTTTTCTTATGACAGAGTCAATTTCCTGGGTAGTTATTGGTCTATTTAGTGTCTTGATGTCTTGTTTCAACCCTGGGAGGTTGTGTGATATCAGAAAGTCCTCCATTTTGTTTAGATTAACAAATTTGTTTGCATACAGGTGTGCATAGTAATCTCTGATAATCTTTTGTATTTCTTTGAAGTCAGTTGTAATTTGATCTTTTGTGTTTCTGATTGTGTTTATTTGTGCTTTTTCTCTCTTTGTCTTTGTCATTCTGGCTAGGGTCCATCAATCCTGTTAATTCTTTCAAAGAACCAGCTCTTTGTTTTGTTGTTGTTATCTATGATATTTTTGTATTGTATGTCCTGTATTTGGGTAAGATAGACAAGTGGCCTCATCAAACTGATAAGCTTCTACAAAGCAAAAGAAACTATCAAGAGAGTGAGTGAGGAGACAATCCATAGGATGTGAAAAAATATTTGCCAACTGTATGTCTGACAAAGGCCTAACATGTAGGATCTACAAGGAATTCAAATGTGTTGAAAAGAAAAAAACAAACAGCTCCATTAAAAGGTGGGTAAAAGACATGAGTAGACACTTCTAAAAAAAGGACATATGGGTAGTCAACAGACCCATGAAAAAGTTCTCAGCCTCACTATTCATCAGAGAAATGCAAATCAAAACCTCATTGAGATACCATCTAACCCCAGTAAGAATGGCCATCATTAATAAAACAAACAACAACAGATGCTGGTGAAGATGTGGAGAAAAAGGAACTTTCTACACTGCTAGTGGGAATGCAAACTAGTATAACCTCTTTGGAAGACAGTGTGATGATTTCTGAAAGAACTAGAAATTGGCCTTCCATATGACCCATCAAACCCCCTATTGGGAATATACCCAAAGGAACTCAAATCATTCTACCAAAAAGATTCCTGCATACACATGTTTGTTGCAGCTCTATTCACAATAGCAAAAACATGGAACCAACCATGCTACCCATCAAAGCTGGACTGGATTAAAAATATGTGGTACATATGCCCAATAGAACATTATGCAGCCATAAAGAAGGACAATGGACTTCACAGTAACTTGAATTGATTTAGAGTCTATCATATTCAGTGATCTATCACAGAAACAAAGAACAGAGTGCATATTCTCACTAATAAGTGGACTTTGAACAATTATCATAATACTATAAATATACTATAAGTAAGGGATTGTCAGTAGTGGGTCACTGCCAGGGGAGGGGTGATAGGATTGGCAGTTGAGGGAAACTGTGATGGGAGAGAGGGGCACACCTGATCATCAAGGGTGACTACATAATGAATATTTGTATACCTTACTCTGAATTATATCCCACATCTTTGAAAGAGAAAAAGAGGAAAAAAAAAAAAAGACTGTTAAATGTGAATGTCCGAAATGTAGAAAGCACAAAAGTAGACCAGGGATATATCTTCCAGTATTTTCATCTCTAGATCTAGAACTTTAAATTCTGGCATAGGGTAGGTTTCCCAGTCCCTGGGCCATTAACCAATCCAGTCCATGGCTTGTTAGAAACCGACACACAGGAGGAGGTGAGTGGTAGGCTAGCAAACTAAGCTTCATCTGTATTTACAGTCATTATCCATTGCTCCCATGACCACCTGAGTTCCATTTCCTGTTAAATCAGCCATAGCTGATTTATTATTATTATTTATTAGTTCTCATAGGAGCATGAACCCTATGGTGAATTGCACATGCAAAGGATCTAGGATGCACGTTCCTTATGAGAATCTAATGCCCGGTATTCAGAGGTGGAGCTGAGACAGTGATGCGAGCACTGAGGTATGGCTGCAAATAGAGATTAACATTACCAGTATGGTCTGACTGCACAGAAACCAAAGCAAATCAATTGCTTGTAGACTCATATCAAAGCCCTAACAGTGAGTGACAACTGAAATGATATACTTCAATTGTACAACTACATCTGGTGGCAAGTTTTAAGTTAGATTCCAACACTTATTTTAGTCTGCACATGGCCTATTTTTTAGGTCCATGATTTTATTTGCCACTTCTGCCTATGCCTCTTTTTGTTAATGGCAAATTGTATAATTATTTCATTATAAGTTACAACTGTAAAAATAACAGAAATAAAGTACACAATAAATGTTATGGGCTTGAATCATCCTAAAACCACCCCCCAATTCCATAGTCCTTGGAAAAATTGTCTTCCAAAAAACCAGTCCCTGATGCCAAAAGAATTGGGAACTGCTGGCATAGAGGTTGAATTAGTGAAAGGCGGGTAGAAGTAAGCTGAAAAATGGTCTAGAATAAGACTACCCTAAGGGTTTTGTTTTATATCTGTACTGTCCAAAGAATAGCCACAAGCTATATGTGACTACTTAGAACTCGAAATTATGGCTACTATGATGGGTAAACTTAAGACTTTAATAACATTTTACTTTTTAATAAATATTTTACTTTAGAATTATTTTAGACTTTTTTAAAAAAGCAAAAATCGTTCAGAATTTACACTTGGTTTCCCTTAGTAGTAACATCTCACTTTTGCTAGTAAGTACATTCATTATATTTAATCAAGTAACATGCATACATTATTATTAAGCAAATTCTACAATTTATTAATTTTTTTGAATTGTTTATCTAATGTGTTTTTCTAGTTGTAGGATTCCATACAAGTTACCACATTACATCATTGTGTCTCCTTAGGTTCCACTTGACTGTGACAGTTTCTCAGACTTTCCTTTGATTTTAATTACCTGTAGAGTTTAAGGAGTATTGATAGTCAAGTATTTTCTAAAATGTTTCTTTGTGCATGGTATTTTTATGACTGAGCCTCCGAAATCACATTATATTATTTCCTCTATACTCCATTGTTCAGACAGTCATGAAGATCCACCCATTTTCCAAAACAAGGGGCACGGACTCCACTCCTGATAAGAGAGTATTCAAATTCTAGAAAAATATTTAAGATGGGAGATACACCATCTTGCAACCTTCTTTGAAAAAATACAACTGCCACACCTCTCTGAACAGTCAAACTTAATTCCTTACCCAAACCAGATCAATATCTTCTCTTTGTGTCCAGGTTTCTTGTGGCATTCACATTACTCCAAAACTTTCAACACTGTTCTTTTTATTTTAATACCCCAAATAAATGGCACAGAGTTGGTGTTAGAAGGGAGAAATAGAAACGCCTTACTATTTGGTCTTTCTGTCACTACTTGGACACAGAGAGTTCTGGAATATTACCTTGTTCATTTAGTACCTTTCAAACAAAGAAACAGACAAACAAAATGTTTCTCTATTTGGATTTTTCTGGTGTTTTTCCCAGGATTGTAATGGGGTAATAGGTTTTGGAAGCAAAGATCACTTTACCTAGGTAAAATACCATTTTCATGAGATCATATCAAGAGTGCATACTATTGATATGACTTAGCATTGTTCATGGTAAACTTTACCACTTAGCTGAGGCTGTGTTTGTCAATTTTCTCCTGTGTTAAATTGCTTTTTCCCCTTTATTTCCATACCATACTCTTTGGAAAGATGTCACTGTGTGCAACCCTCACTTAAAAAGTGTGGATTTGTACTCTACCTCCTTGAAGGAGGAGTAGCTATACAAATCATTTGAAATTTTTATGCATGAAAGATTTGTATACTATTCCACATTCATTTATTTCTTCAATCATTTATTTATATCACTATGGACCTATAGCTATTTATTTTATATTGGAGACTGTAATCCAAAAATAGTTTATCTCGTTGCTAAAAGATTTCTAAGTTTGGACTTGGGGAAGATTTTTCAGTTTAATTCTGTTTCTTTTTGACACAACCCAATCATTTATTTTTATAATTCCTGCATCAGCCCTAAATTCAGTCTTTTCTTTAAGAAGTCCTAGTTTCTCTTATAGCAAATGGTATTATTCATATTTAAAATTTAGAGATTAGATATGCTAGTTGTCACTGAAATGTTACTTCTAGGTCCAATTGTTGGGGTTTTTTAATTTAATCAATTTAAATTAAATTTATATAATTGCATGTGTCTTGTCACTGTACTTAATTAGACAGTCTAGGTCTAAAGATAAAAACATGTTTATGAGGGCTCTGGACTAAGAATATAATGCTTAAAGTTTTAAATCTGCCACTTACTAACTGAAAAACCTTAAACAAGTTAATTCAAACTGCTTTTTTTCCTTCCACAAAGAGGCTAATCACTTCATTTTCTTCAATATATATTTTATGGGCTTGGTTAAGAATATACATTAAAAAAGAGTTTAGCATACCCTAAATTATGGAAGACACAGGTAGGCCTCAGTGTTTTGAGAAACTGGCCTTGCTCTCAAAGCTAGCCTGAGTTTCTCTTATCAAACATAATTAATCTCATAGAATAGCATAGGATAAATTGATATTGAGGCAAGACCAAAGGAAAAAAAAAGACTCACTCCTTAATCTTGTCTAAGAAAGCAGAAAAACAAAGTCATTGTGTGCATTATAAAAATGATTAACTATCTCTCTTTCTTTGGCTTATATGTGTAACTGTTACTTCCTTACCAATTAAAAATTGAGCCTTCCTTCTAGATTAGATTCATAAAGATGCTAATCATGAAATTACCCATCCTATTCTGAATCCCATTAATGCTAAGCTCTACTTCCTGAACCCTCTGCAAAATCACCTAACACAAACCTAATCATCTATCTCATGTCTCACAGTTCTCTCCATCTTCTTTAACACAAGGAAAATCCAACTTTGACTACTTAGGTATGTACCTGGCTGTCTTTGTCTGGAGGTATTTGATATAATGATAGTATCATGTTTATAAACAGTGGCTAAAGTTTTTTTGCTAATTATTCCAGCTCTCATTCTTATATTCTATTGATGAATTGTCACCAAACTCTGAAAATACATTATCTGCTTTTCAAATTTGATTAACTATCCCCTACTAAGGGCTAAGTGATACTCTGGTAATAAAATATGAAACAATTCTATTTCCTTTTCATCAGAGCCTAATCATTTATTTTTATACTTTTACACAGAGACTAGTGAAATGGACTGACACCAAAACATAGCATTTTAATGGAGCATGGAGAATGCCATGCAGCAGTATGATGTTTGGTGGTGAACTTAACCTGGGAATTGGTGGGAAAAGGGGTGAAGGTGTTGCAGATTCCCTATAAAAATAAAATATTGCTTTCCATGTCTTAATTAAACTTTATTTGCTATCTCAGCTTTTTTAAAAAATAAAATACAAACCTTTGTTCTATTGTAAGAGGATATTTTGCCCCTTTGATCAGAGTTAAGCCATGGATATTTGATATTTAGTTCTGAAGCCCAGTCTCGATTGAAGTTTTTTTCAGATTCTGTTGTATATTGGAATGAATTATTAACGATAATACAAAACTTATTAAACATTTATACCCTCATATAACTTCAGGAAGAATAAAATGTATATATTATTTTGTTTTCATAAACAACCTGCTTTCTTAAATGTTATTGATAATGATTTGTAATTCAGAAAGAGAAGGGTAAAATAAAAACTACAAACTGCAGTAACTCCTATGCTTGCTCTGAAATAAAGCAGAGTCAATATGTCAGTCTGGGAACACAGCACAAATGTCAACATCTGTGACATACCAAAAGAAAGATGAATGCCAAAGGGTTGTAGCTATACCTAACTTCCTAGTAGTACTAACAGCTCTGCAATGCCTAGTTATTCCTTCTCTCTTCTTCCCTCTTTTTTTTTTAAACACCTCTGCAGCTTTTCCTTACTTTTCACCTTGCCGGAAGTGGTGAGCTGTTATTCTATAGAATGCCTAAGGCAGGGCAGAAGCTAGAGTGGTACGTGAGGTTGAAAGGTATATCCATGCTAGCTATATATTTAACCTACCTTTTTTTGAAGCATGAGACTCTTAAACTGAGCAGAGCCTTTTATTTTATAACTACATAGAAGGTTACAACATATACTTAGAGAAGGAACACTCTGATTTCCAATCATGTACATTTGTTAACAATCATTTTACATCTCTTCTCCCAAGAAAGAGTTTGATAGGTGGCAAGGTGAGAACTGCAAAGACAGACTTTTAATTCACATTTTTGCCTGGAGCCATCCTAAAGAACAGGAAAAATGTGAATCAGACAGTTATTTACTTACCTGTTAGTGAAAATCTTAGATTTTCTGAATTGCCAAAACAATCTCTGTCACACTAAAGCTTAATGTTAGCTCATAACATTGGTCCAATTAAGTGAAGTGCTCCACAGCTACCTGTATTTCTGTCAGTGTATGTGTCCCTGGGGTATAGTCAGTAGCATGTAATAATTCAGGAATTACTGCCTCAAAAGTTTTATTGGACTCACTCAGTTAACTCAGATAAAATACACAGAAAAAGAAAACCTTCCAACTGACTTTTAGTCTCATGTGTTTGTTTTCTGCCTACATATGCCGTGGAGGAATATGAGTCCTGATTAGGCTAGCAACAATTGGGTAAACTGGGTAAATAGAGGAAGGAAATCCTAGGATGAGATTTTTACAAATGTTACAGAGAAAGATACTGTCGACAGCAAAGAGCCGGAAAAGCTGGTAAGCCAGTTATAAAACATTTGCTGTTCCCAGTAAACAAAAAGCAGTTAACAGTTGTTAACTATTATAGTTAACTAACCTTATCTTAAAGAAACAAAATACCACATCAATCAGCCTCTTCACAAATCTCTAGAAATTTCCTTTTGCAGACTTCCCCCAAAGACAGTTCCCTGGCCCACACTGAACCCTTGATATTGTCTTGAAAAATATTTCTTTAGCCTCTGCCTTTTTTCAGACAGAAGATACTCTATCTGCTGTTTGACCCTTTGAGTCTTTCACTACATATCTTTCTTTAAAAATTCTACCTTTTTAAATTCACAACTGTCTTGGCGACAACTTTTAACCCCTCAAATCTGGCCATACCTAGCCTGCCACACAGAGCATACGCCCTGTGTAGTTTCTGAAGAGAAATATAGCTTGAATTAGCTTAAATATTTGTCTAAATATCAAAAGTTCCGTCATTTAATTTTGCTCAGGAAAAAAAAATCATGTAAATTTACCTTCCAAATACTCTTTCAAATGCTCAACTTTGGCTAGTTGTTCTGTGTAAAAACAAATAACCTGTGTCTTCATTTGGGGGTAGGTAAGTTCATTCAAATTCATATTTGACACTACTTAGGCAAAAAAGGAGTTTGTGGATTTCAGATGTCTGACAGGTCTCTTGCAGGAAAAATCCCTCCCCTTATCTTCTCACATCTAACCAACCACCCAAGGGAATAAGACGCTAATGTCTGGCAATGTCAAGGTCTAAGACTCATATAGCTACAATCAGCATTAAAGACCTGTAGTCCTGGACATTCCTGTTGGCCCAGGCCTCTTCAGGCCCAAACCCCCCTTAACCCCAAAGACCCTTAAATATACCCGTTCTTGACCTTCTTGGCCATTCAATGCCACGCTTGCTTCTGAGTGCTTGCCCTCTTTTCAACCTGTGAAAAAATGAATAATAAACTTTACTTCCGGCTACTTCTTACTTGGTTGCAATCTTGTATTGTTTCTACTGCATTGGCACCAGCACCAGCACTGGCACCCGCCCACCTCACCTCAGTTTACACTTTCAAGTATTTTCTTTGTTTCTTAGTGTGTATTGTTCATATCATATTGCTTGGTGGAAGCACAGAAATTTAAACAAATTTATACATATAACAAGGTGGATGACCTAACAAAGCAGATATTATTAGCAGCAGTGATGGTGTATTACTAAGGCCATTAAAGGTGAGGATGGCAACTACCTACATAAGTACAATAGTAGTTTTAAAAGGTTCTGTGTTATTTAAATTAGTCCACTCCTCCGGGAATGGAGATTCTGATCTATTCCCTAAGAACTGTGCCTCCCCCAGACTTCTTCAACTAATTTAAAAAGATGGCAGGATTTAGGCTGTGAAGAATTACACCAGAAATTTACCTGTTATTCTCTTGTGTGCTCTTTCTGTCTCAATCTCTCCCTCTGTCTCTTTCTCCCCATTTTTTCCTCAAACCCTAGAGAATTACTATTGTTTTCCTCTTGAGACACTGTATCCCTGAAATATAATGATGAGGCAAAAATTTAGGCTTATATTACTAACTAATTAGCATAAAAACTGATTATGTCTCCCTTTGTATTTATTTTCTAATGCTTCCATTCTATATAAATCCAAACAGATCTGGTATTAAGTTTAGTAAGGAAAGGATCACAAAGAAAAAGAGATGAAGAGAGAAAAATTGGAGATAGTTTGATTTCTAAGATGATTATACCCTGCAACAATCTCTTAATGGAAGATGAAAAATCCAAGTCATTTGTTAGAAAAGGGAATTATGAGACATTTTTGAGAAAAGAATCTCAAAGCACAGTTTACATACAGCCTGAGGTTTTTTCTTTGATAAAAAATTCTTACTTTCATCTAAAAACAGGTGGGATTTGTTTATTGTTTTACTTCCTTCATTTCAAAATTTAGAAAAGTTAAAATTCTTTGGCATAGTGAATATAGAAAACTTTAACTCAGTTTCTGAAAATATAAGTGGCTTTTAATTAATATTGAAAAATTTTTAAAATAATAATACTGTACATTTTAGCACCTCATAAGGAATAATGGTGAAAACTTAAGAAAATGCATCTTGAAGTCATAGAATCATGTGTTTGAATCCTGCCTGCCATTTCATGCAAGAAATAGTATGAAACATACTAAACCACCCAAAGTCTTATGTTGTCATCTGTGATCTAATGTTCTAATAATACTAAATGGCTCACAGAGCTAGTGGGAAAACTAAATAAGTTAATGTGTAATGTCTGATAAATGGTAAGAGCTCAATAATTGCTACTGGTTAAGAGAATATCACCATAAAGCAGGTAAATTTGCCCTTCAAATTACCCTTAGTTATATCATTTTGAAATACCTATAAATCTAAAATGAGCACTGAATATTTTAGCACAGAATTATTGTCTAAATTATACTCAAATGTTTTGTCTATAAAATTTGTCTTTTTGAATATAAGGATTATATCTCTCTTTTTATCACACTATAGGCCATGAAAAATATTTGTTGAATTGATATTAATAAAAAACCATATTGTCACTTACAAAAGTCAGAATGGCAATCATGACTCAGATAGTTCTTATTTGCCTGCCTTAACCTATTACTGTTATGAGTAGTTTCCTTTTTATCAACATTAAATGCATACAGAGACAGTGCGTAATATATAAATGTGGATTGCTATGGCATACTGCTACAATACTATGATGTAATGCAACAAAAGATGAAATTTGGGTCATAGATGTTTGTAGGAGGTCCAAGAGTTATGGGGAAATAATTCAAATTGTACAGAACACAGTCACAGGATTAAGGAAAGCAATTGTCACTTGCACTGTGTGGTTATAACAAGAACCAGAATGCGCCAGATGCACAGCTTGTCTGCAGCTGTTGTCATTTGAATCTTTTGTGCAACATCCATTTTCTCTTCCAACTGTGTGGGATTTTTAAGTGCAGAGTTTATCGAATAGCTTTTGTGTAGAGAACACTGGTATAATAGTTCTTATTTAAACCATGTATAGGAAAATGTAATCCAGAAATAATTTCCTACATGCTGCTTAAGCCAGCACAGATGCCTATGTTGGATTTAGTTGGATATAACTTCAAAGTACTGATTAGGTCACATTATGGACATTGCCAACTTGAGCAGGAAACATATAAATTGCTAAAAGACCACTTTTGAGATAAGGCTGTTTTAAATGAAGTCAATTTCTACCTAACAAATATATATTTTCCCCTATACATTAGATTTTCAACATGATTTTACTGGGCAATATTAGGTAGAGATTACAATTGAAGAATATATGAATGCATCATGTATATAACACTTTAAGAATCAGGGGTTAGTCCAAGTGTGATGACTCAAGCCTGTAATCCCAGCACTTTGGGAGGCAGAGGCTAGAGCTAGAGGATTGCCTGATTCCAGCAGTTCAAGACTAGCCTGGATAACTTGGTGAGACCCTGTCTTTACAATAAATCAAAAAATTAGCCAGCCATGGTGGCACAAACCTGTAGTTCCAGCTATTGGAAGGCTGAGGCGAAAGGATTGCCTGAGCCCAGCAGATCAAAGCTGTGGTGGCTGTGAGCAACGCACCACTGCACTCCAGCCTGGGCGACAGAGTGAGACTCCGACTCAGAAAAAAAAGAAAAAGAATCAGGTTGTAAAAATGACTATAATTTCATGGGTGTATGTGTTGCTCTATTATTTAAAGATATAGGTCATCTTTTATATATTGATAACTAAGAAATTACTTTAAATTTACAGACTAAAATGATTACTTCCATAAATCAGCAACTCACCTACTTCACTTTACTTTCCTCTATGTCCAAATAGCTTGAGAGAATATTATAAACAGCAATTTGTGGTTTGATAAACCATGATAGCCCCTTTTTTAAACTAAAGCAGCTTTAAATCTTTCAAATTAATTTACCTCTAAAGATATATAGGGTCTTCTAATTGATATCTTCCTCCACATTCCTATATACTGTAAGGATTCCAGTTTTCTTTTATTACCTATCAGTAATTGTCGGGGGCCAGCCCCGACGGAGGGAAGGGTTAGGACCGCAACGGAGATTCCAGATGACGTAAGAAGAGACCACTCAGAGGCGATTTCTTCTGGGAACAGTCTGATCAGGACTGAAGCCAACTTTATTCAAACTTCTTCCAATTTATATACCATTTTTCATACCCTCCAGCAGTGTAACAATCACTTGTTGGGGGCGTACACATCCTCACAAGATTGTCACGAGACTTTCAAGTTCCATGCACACAATTACAATTTCATGATGCATGACGTGCTGCCCACAATGTAACAGGTACACAAATTAATCAATAGTTTCACAAGATGTTTTCCATAACCCATTCATGTTATACTTTATGTTCTAAACTTCTTGATTAATTCTAAATTCTAATCAATCCAATGAGCTAAACTCTGATTAACGTTAAATCCAAAATTAATAACTTCTAATGATTTTTAACAATTACAACTATCAACTTATTATTACCTTAACTTTATACTAATCTTTTATCCTTATTCAATTTATATTTATTCTATTAATTTACACCTATACTCTTATTATTGTAACTTTCTAAGTTATAATCAAACACCACATTAAGTATTACTTAACCTTTCACCATATCTATGAACTTATTTTTATTATACTTATAACCTACTGATTTATAATATGCAATGTCCTAAAATCCTATACTAATTACCTAAAAACTTTTCCTTAAACTAAAATCTTAACACTACTTCTATGAATTTCTTGTGTCTAAACTTTACTTCCTTATATACTTTATTACCTAACCCTTAACACTATGTATTATTCTAATTGAACTCTTATAAACCTTATCATTAGCCTTAATTAATATCCAAACTATAAACTTACTTCTATATTTTATAAAACTTAATAAATCTGTAATTCTACTTAAAAATCTAAATCTTATTTCCTGTTATGTGAAAGCTACCTGCGTCTGGGAACCTGTCACACTACTTTGGGACAATGAGCTGCACTGTTGCCATGACGATAACCGGGGGGCTGAAAGTTTCAGCATGTGCAGAAACCAGGAACGTTCTGCTTGACCTAAGGCAACATAACAAAACTATTATCACAATTATAATGTTTAACTTTAACCTAAAGGAAAACTTTCTAGCAAGAACAAAGGCTGACTAACCAGTTTACCAGGAAATAACAACTAAAAAATATCTTGAGAGGGAGAAAACAGTTTAAGAAAAGAGGGAGAAATGGAAAATGATTCTGCTGTGTATTTCTTTTAGTCCTAATTAAATTTTATATATCGCTGTATAAACTTTATTATTATGTGTATGCATAGGTCCTTTATTCATACGCCAATATAATAGTTGTAGTGCTCTCCTTATACCAGAGACAATTCTCCAGACAGGTCTCCATAGGCCTATAATGCATGTGGCCATAGATGTTGGCTCCCAACAAGTAATAGATCCCAGAAAACTGCCTCTTGCTATTTGATTCTTGTTGCTAGAATGGCTTAGTTTATGAGCATGAGATAATTGTTTCTTCTCTTTGTTTTGGTAGACTCATAGCTGAAGCCACATTGTGCCCTCAGATTCATAGAGAAACTACAATAATACTGACAGTTATATAAAATGAAAGTTATAAATTCATTGTATCCAGGTATCTATTGTATCCATTTCTTTCTTGGTTGAGGTAACATATGAGGGTGTGGGTGTTGGTAGGAGAGAACATCTTGATATAGATAAAAAAACAATCGTTGTACTCTGATTCATGACTTTTAATTCGACACATGATGGACAACATAATGAATACATTTTCCAATTCTAATTACTTTTCTAAGTTATTCAAGTAAATTGACTTTTAAAAATCATTGTCCTTGGAAAGCTGAAGCGGAAGGATTTCTTAAGCCCAGCAGGTCAAGGCTGCGGTGGCTGTGAGTGTGCCACTGTACTCCAGCCTGGGCAACAAGAATGTGACTTCAACTCAAAAATAAAAAATAAAAAAAAATTGTACCACTGTACACTTGTCCAACAAAAAAGCCAGTAGTTTTCTAAATGTCTAGCATTACATATAACAAATACATTGTGTGAAATTTTCAAAATAGATTTTAATCTACAAAATTTAAAATCGCAATCTCTATCATGTATCCCATCACATTTGCTTTTTGGTACATATGGTCAGGTGAAGGGACTCCCACATCAGTTTGGGAAGTTTGCCTTTGCCATGTAAGATACCAGTAGAGATAGAGTCTGCTTGATCTCTATTCTAAGTTAGAGAGTGATTTATGGATTCAAAAGTGGTCAGATATTTTTCTGTTCTGATTCACTATGTCTAGACAAATCAAGATCATGTTAAAATCACAATTGGCATGAGTATCTGTGTATGGCAGCGCTTTTCTCAATAACAAATAAACATTCAAGCTATCTTGGTAATCCAAAAATGTTGTCTTTATTGTCAGCGCACAAGAATATATGTGCTTGATAAATGTAAGACTATTTTATGATCTAAGTAATTTCATAATATAAACTCCGGAAGCTCTGTTGGGAAGTGTGAACATTGATTATGTTGGTGGTTGCTTGCAGTAACTGATGTCAAAATGAAGGATCTGAATTCAGAGACAAGGACATTGGTGCCCCCAAGGGGGTAGTAGGAAAGGTGTGTTTGTGTGTGTGTGTGTGTGTGTGTGTGTGTGTGTGTGTGTGTGTGTGTAAACCTCCAATCAGAATGATTCCAAGAAGAGTGAATCTGTAGGTAATATTCACAACTTAACTGTGTTTTTGCAAGAAGATACTATTTTTAATAACGTCCTGCTGCATAAATATTCAAATAAATTATTTTGCTTAGAATATTATCAAATTTCATCATTCTCATTAGCATCTAGACATATCTTTGATTTATACACATTCGAGTAACAAAGAATCACAAGGGAAGGTCATTTAATTTGCTACAACTATGCTTTTAATGATATAATTTTTTTCTTCATCAACTTCTCTGATAATTTTAAAATAATTTCATACTACTACTTCATATATTTTATTAAGAATCTCAAAGCTTAGTATTTTTTTAACTTACTTTAACTGAAAATTTAGATACATTATCCCAACACAACAACAACAACAACAAAAGAAAGAACAGGGCTTCAATGTTATATTTTATTAAATGGCAGATTTCTTCACCAAGTTTTTTCACCTTTATCTCAAAATCCCCCTTGAAGAATAATAACATTTCTTTATAATAGGGGCAAATAAAGACATATAACTAACCGATGATTTAGTTATTCTAAAAATTTATTTTTAAAGCTTATCTGCATGCCCTAACACTTTCAAACTATTTACCAAGAATTATGCTAAGAAATCAAGATCAATATGTGATGAATAAATGTTGCCTTTAATTTTGGAACACAGACTAATAAAAGTGCCTTTATAAGGGTTACAGTGAAATGCTTTATATCATGATGACAATGATAACAGCAGTTGATCCACTTATTTGCCCCAAAATATTTTTTGAGCACTCATTTTAGGAATTTTGCTAGATTCAAGAAAAGAGTGATAATTAAGACCAAAAAAATACTTTGCCTTCAAGAAGTTTATATCTAATAGATTACCCACACTTTATACGATTGTTAAACAGATCAACTGACAATAAATGTGAATTTTTCCTTCAATTGAATATAATATTAGCTTCCTTTGAATTGAATATAATGTGATTTTTCCCTTTAATTTAAAATAATAATAATAATAGTAGTAGTAGTAGTAATAATAACAGAAACATTTGTGAAATTCTGGTATGAGGCTCAGACAACAAAATTACTCAACTGATATATATGGCATTTAAAATTCTTAACATTATTTTGGTAAAAACGTAGACTGTGAAAAAATACACACAAACACTTTCTCAGTCACTCTCTATAATGACTGTAGTACAATGTGAAAGGAGGTAAAGTGTTATTACAATTAAAAATTTCAAGACAAAGTTTCTTTTTAAATTTAAGTAATCATATATTGCTTGAAATGTCATTAACTTTCTCTGTGAATATACTTCATAGTAATATAATCTTAGTTTCCCATGTTCATTAGAAACTTAATTTTGTAAGTAACTCAAATCTTTAAAATATGTGCTAACTAAATTCTGAAACTAACAAAAATTAATTATAAATTTTTTAAATTATCTTTAAAATAAAAATTAAGAATAAATAAATACAATAAAATAAAAATTTCTTTAATTTTGTATGTGTGAGATGCCAGTAGTCATTTAGAAATAAAATAAAAATATTTTATTGCCTAAATTAGACCTATTCATGGATGGACATTTAATTACATATCAGAGAAACGTTCTATTTTACAAAGAAGTTTTACTACCTCTAGACATATTTTAAAGGAAATTATGAGGACTTTCCACGTATAAAATATATTTAAAATAATGATAATTTACATTTAAGTATAGGGATCTTATCTTTATAAAGTCTTTAAAAATATGTGTTTGAATACATTGGTTTAAAAAGTGTTGTGTCCGGGCTCGGTGGCTCAGCCTGTAATCCCACGCCTTTGGGAGGCTGAGGTGAGTGGATTGCCTGAGCCTGCAAGTTCGAGACCAGCCTGGGCAGCGAGACCTCATCTCTACAATATATCAAAAAATCAGCTGGGCGTGGTAGCGCATGCCTGTAATTCCGGCTACTCGGAAGGTTGAGGGAGACGGATCGCCGGAGCCCAGCAGGCGAGGCTGCGGTGGCCGGGAGCGGCCAATGCACTCCAACCTGGGTGACAGAGTGAGACTCCAACTCAAAAAAAAAAAAGTGTTGTCATATGTATCATACACAAAATTATAATATGTTCGTTCATAAAGAATGTATACATGATTTGATCCAACCTCTGTATTTGACAGATAAAGAAACTGACATCCAGAAGGGTGATAAAAAATGCACAACTAGCCACCTGGTGTTTTGACTTCCTATCAAGTACATCTTTTGTTATATATTTTGCAGCATCATAAATCATCAATTTTCATCATAATAAAATGATATAAAACCTGTAATTCCACGCTTTGGAAGGCCAAGGTGAGTGAATTGCCTGAGCCCGAGGGTTCGAGACCTGCTTGGGCAACTTGGCAAGACCTCATCTCTACAATAAATCAAAAAAAAAATAACTGGGTGCGGCAGCGAACGCCTGTAGTTCCAGCTACTTGGAAGGCTGAGGCGGAAGGATCACCGAAGCCCAGCAGGTCGAGGCTGCAGTGGTCGGGAGTGGCCACTGCACTCGTCTGGGTGACAGAGTGAGACTCCAACTCAAATAAATAAATAAATAAATAAATAAATAAATAAATAAATAAATCCTAAATATTGAAAATACATAATCATTCTATGATATTTGATCTATGACTTAGGTAACATGTAAATATCCCTAGGTCATTGTTATTAATATGCGTGTGTGTTTGTAACTCTTTAGATAAATAATTATGTGTCATTCATTCTGTTTCAAAACGCTAGTTTATTTCATCAAGACAATTATAACATTTTTCTGTTTTGTCTTCACAAATTATATTGTATCTTTATGGATTATAGTAACTAAAGTAAAACTACACTTTTTATACCTTTACCTACTTTTGAATGTTTGTTAGAATTCTGGCAGTAGCATTATACAATTTTTTTTCAAAGTGGCAAAAGGAGTGACTTAGCTCCTAGTTTGAAAGATTTATCTTCATAACATTAACCCATGGTCCCCATCCTCACATAAATCATTGGATTAGAATAAGAATTCTATCTGGTTTGTAATATACAATACTCCAAGGAATGCCTTTGTTTTGAACAATGGAGATAATAATCTTGCTCATGGAATTGTTATAAGAATTGCATGAATTCATATAAAGAGTAAAGGATTGTTTGTCTTGAGAAGGTAACAAAGTTCAGTGTCTCCCTGTCACTAGACATAATGGAAACAAACCAGAGTAACATGAGAAAATTTGTAAGATTCTGTTGGCCCAAAGTGCAGCCAGCGATAAATTCCTCAGCTATATCTCAAATACATCTCATCCAGGTCACAAGACAAACAGTTTTCTCAATGAATAATTCAAAATTGCATTCCAAATTAAAATTCCCCACATACTGAAGCATAGTTATAATTTGACGAAAAGGAAGTCTGAAAACTTCAGCATAAATAAAGAGCACTTTCAGTGATTTTAAGGAATCTGTCTGCAGGACATCCATTTAATTTTCTACTATGGAGTGTTTGGCAACTTGTGATCTTCAGCATCCTGTGTATCATTGGACTTTTCATAACCAACATAATTAAAGCAGGTGTAGGCTGGGCTCAGTGACTCAGCCTGTATTCCTAGCACTTTGGGAGGCCAAGGTGAATGGATTGCCAGAGCCCACAGGTTCAAGACTAGCCTGGGCAACACTGCGGAAGGTTGATACTGGGGTGGCCATGAGCATGCCACTGCACTCCAGCCAGGGCGATGGAGTGAGACACTAACTCAAAAATAATAGTAATAGTAATAATAATAAAGTAGATGTAATTTTGAATGTATGTGTCAACCGATACTACAATATAAGAAAATATTTAAAATTTTAATATTGGAAAAGCAGTATTTATTAAAAAGGAATAGATCTGATAATGAAACAGAATTGTTGTACTTTAAGAAGTTGATTATTGGCTGAGCACAGTGGCTCATACCTATAATCCCAGCACTTTAGGAGACCAAGGTGAGAGGATTGCCTGAGCCCGCTTTTTTGAGACTAGCCTGGGCAACTTGGCGAGACCTCATCTCTACAATAAATAAATTTTTAAAAAAAATTAGCCAGGGACGTACCTGTAGTTCCAGTTACTTGGAAGGCTGAGGCAGAAGATCGCCTGGATCCAACAGGTAGAGGCTGAAGTGGCCGGTAGCATGCCACTGCCCTCCAGCCTGGGTGACAGAGTAAGACTCCACCTCAAAAAAATAATTGATTATTATTCCTTGTTTTCCATGACTATTTGCCTTCTAAAGACACATCAACATCTGTCAGTATGTCTTTTAAAGAAAACTCAAAAAACCCAAGTCTTTTGTGATTACTATTATTAGTTATTTTGTTGTTGAAATGGAAGAAAAAAACACAGTAAAATGCATAAGGACCAATTTAAAGAGACTGCTAAAACTCACAACACTAAAATACCTAGTGTAAAATTTAAATATTTATATGCGACAAGATTGTTTTGAATAATAATTAACACAACCTTGCGTGTATGCTAATGTTTCTAAAATTGTTTTTATTACCAGAACATGCTGCAGGGAATGTCTGAGTGAAAAAAAAATCAGACATTAGCTCAAGAATTCCTAGGCAAATAGTAAAAATATTCAATCACCCTTTTCATTCTAAATGCTTCACAAATTGTAAAATATCAAAACAAAAGTATATCAATTATGAATACGTTTGTTTCCCATGTTCTATATCTGTTGCAGTAGAATTTCTCATATTTATGTTTGCTAAGGCTACTTACATAATAAATGTCTAAGACGATTCATAATTGCTTTATTTGAAGCCTAATTATACTATTTAAAGTCACTATTTAGCTGGGCATGATAGTGCACGCCTGTAGCTCTGGCTACTTGGAAGGCTGAGGCGGAAGGATCACTGGAGCCCAGCAGTTCAATGCTGGGGTGGCTGTGAGTGTGCCACTGCACTCCAGCCTGGGCGACAGAGTGAGCCTACAGCTCAAAAAAAAAAAAAAGCCACTATACTGTGTAGTAAATACTCTCAGTGTCCTGCCCATATCTCCTTTACAGGCTGGACTGTCCATTCCTCAGGTAGCCTGGGTGTCAGCTGCCAACAGCTCAAAACTGGACTATTATTCTAAAAAGTGTTCCTGGCTAAAATAATACCAACTCCTCCTGGACATTGTGTGAAGCCCAAAATGGATAGATGAAGGGATACAGAAAGTTAGCTGTCTTTCCTCTGATAGGACAACTTTTTATTGTCTATTGCAATTCACATGCTTGGGCTCCCTACTGGGTCAACAGAAGTCAGAGATCAATGGAATTCAAATTTAGATTTGTATTTACAAATCTAGATTTGTATTGTATTTACTCCTATACACCTCATTATTTTGTGGTTTTCACTTGACAGAATTATCTCACTTTATCACTTGCACAATATATGTTGTTTTAGTCTCTGCTTCTGTGGGAACCTGAACCAAGAAAGAAAAACCAGCCGGGCTCGGTGGCTCAGCCTGTAATCCCGCGCCTTTGGGAGGCTGAGGTGAGTGGATTGCCTGAGCCCGCGGGTTCGAGACCCTCCTGGGCAGCGAGACCTCATCTCTACAATAAATCAAAAAATCAGCCGGGCATGATAGCGCATGCCTGTAATTCCGGTCACTCAGAAGGCTGAGGTGGAAGGATCACCGGAGCCCAGTAGGTTGAGGCTGCGGTGGCTGGAAGCGGCCACTGCACTCCAGTCTGGGCAACAGAGTGAGACTCCGACTCAAAAAAAAAAAAAGAAAGAAAAACCCAGCTACCAGGATTCAATGCTTACACAATTATGTTTAGTTTTTACATGATAGTCCGAAGAGATGATAAAGAAGCTCAAGATTATAGGTAAAGTAGAACAACATTCCCCATAGTTCTCTCATGTTTCTACACATCATTTATCCACTTTTATACTGAACTTTCTTTTCAAATATAGTGAACAACTTTGAAAGATAGTGTTAGTGATTGCCTTCAGAACAGAGTACAGATTTGTTTACTGTCGAGGGTAATAAAGAAAATGTCTCTTTCTGAGGCAAAGTGTGGGCAGGTTTGCTATTAGCTTCCTTACTTGATTAGGGGATTCCTTATACTTAGGAATTCCTTAATTGTGTTGTAAACCTTCTGTGTGTGCAGATTGTAGGACTGTTCTGCTTCATTCCCTGGGACTTAAGGGAGGGCAGGAGAACCAGTGCAAGCATGGAGGTCATTCTGCTGCTCTGCTGTAAATAACAAAATCCTATGCTTCCCTGTCCGGGGAGTCTCTCATATTTTACAAGTAAGTCTCTTGTGTTTTGCCAGCATACATAAAATAAGAAATAGAAGGGAATGTTTCCTTTATCTTAAGTGTTTCCTATAATCTTAAGTGTATTTAGAATGTTTTTGGACCTTTAGTTAATAACTCAATAAAGTAAAATAAAATGACAATTCTTTAATAGATTTTTAAAAGGACCATCCTTAGACATATAGTATCTAACAAAGATAAGTGGATAAAGATTCTAGACATTATGCTAACATCATATTTACAGAAAGGGCTTATAGAAAGATAACATAGAATTGTTATAGCTGCACCACAAGTAAGGAGTTACCAACACACTAGGAGTCCAAATTTTGAGTCCTTTATATCCAGCGGTTGAGAGCAGGTTCATGCCAGAAAGAAACACTAGATCCCAAATGAAGCAAGCAAGGGGTTCATATAACAAAAACCATAAGGTTACAGAGTTTCAATTCTGGGTAGGGAAAAAGGATATTTTTTTCAAAGTATAGGTTGTTAAGCCATAGAGGGGAAGTGCAAATTAACCGCAGGAGGGGAGAGTATAAATTACATAATGTGCCAGAACTGTTTCAGGAATGTTATAGTCCTCCAGGGGAGGGAATGGAAAAGCCATAAATTGCAGGACATGATTTATGGCCTACTGGAAAGGTTAGGGCAGTCACACGGAGGAGGGGTGAAAGGGCGAACTGAAAGACAAAATGCAAGAACTACTACAAAATTGAGTTACCTTGGTAAGGTCACTAACTTAGGTTACTAACAGCTATTTAATTCCCTCTTTTTAGTTATACATGAGCCAAAGCGTTGACTCATTTATCTTGGACAGAGGGTTGTAATGGGCCCTCATATACATGAGTTTTACAGACGTGATTCATTGTTAAATGAACCAGACTATCCAATTTAATATACAGAGTCTGATGAGCAGACCAGAAAGGAGGAGAAACAGGGGGCCAGCCAGACCTGTAGTTAAAGTGGTTAGCCATGGGTTCCAATCAAATAAGGCTTGAAACCAGGAATTGTTATTTTCTCGTTCCTTTTTTCCTCTGTTCAAATTTTCTCAAACCTTTTGAAGAGTGTTTTTAATGAATCCTGATTTATTGACATAGAAACAGCATGATTCCCCTAGTCCTACATGGAGTCCTCCTTGGGACAGGAATAATAAATCTAGACCTCTGAGATTTTGGAGCACAACTTCTGCTAAGGATATTACTTGGTCATGGAGCTGATCCATGGCAAATTGAAGGTTGCCTATGTCTGCATCCATTTCTTGACCCAGGTTGGACAAACCCAGTCCACTGCAAACTAGGGCTATGGTGCTTAGAGCTGTTGTTTCAGCTACACTGAGGCCTATTAAGGCAGGTACTAGCAAAGGGGTGGTACATTTCCAACAAGTGGCTAGGAGGCTGGGAGGAGTCAGCAAAAGGGTTTCCTCAGGGCAACTATTAGCATATATCTGGGGAAGTACATGAATGGCAACACATAAAGTAGGTTCACTGTTTAACTTTTCCTTTTTTTATTTTTTTTGAGTTGGAGTCTCACTCTGTCACCCAGACTGGAGCGCAGTGGCCACTCCCGGCCACCGCAGGCTCGACCTGCTGGGCTCTGGTGATCCTTCCACCTCAGCCTTCCGATTAGCCAGAATTACAGGTGCGTGCTGCCACGCCCGGCTGATTTTTTTGATTTATTGTAGAGATGAGGTCTCACCTAGTTGCCCAGGTGGGTTTTGAACCTGCGGGCCCAGGCAACCCACTCACTTCAGTCTCCCAAAGCACGGAATTACAGGCTGAGCCACTGAACCCTGCTTAACTTTTCAGTAGTAATACATTTTGTGAGTCCTGCAGAGCATGCTAACCACGTGTTGGTAGGAGCCACATAAATCATGGACTCTGGCATGGTTAGGGTGAGAGACAGAATGCAAATGTCAGAAGAAAAGAGATGCCGTTAGATTGAAGCCTGAAGTTAAAAGGCAGGATGCATTACCAGTTACATCTCGTATTGCGATGTGAACAATTTCTGGAGATCATTTAGTTTTATCAGCATTGCTGACAATGGGAGCTTCAACTGTAAGGTCTATATAATACAGGGGTTTGGATTTTAAACAGAGTCAACAATCCAAGGCTAGCTGGGGTAATGTAATGTTATGCAGGCAATGCATGCTCATTAGCATAGAAAAAAGACCAGAAGGCTGTAGAATTGGCTTTAGCTGTTGAGTGGATGTGTTCCGGGTTACAGTGTTTTCTATAGGTTGTATAGGTTGATGGTAACTAAACAAAGGGTCTCCTAGTTCTGCCAATGACCCTGTTGGCTTAGCCAAAGTTTTGTAGGTGAGTTATATAAGTTCATATGCCCCAGGTGAAGCCTGTACCCCAAGGATAGTGGAGGGTATTGTTAACTTATATGTATGCAGGCACCTGAGTTGGGTTTGGACTAGAGGCCCACCAGAGGGTGAGTTTGGAGGTGATATTGGGCCCCTCTGTAAGTAGAGATAAGGACTCATTTCCAGTAAGGGCAGAAGAAGTGATCAACCTGCTCACATGGGACTTCCAGGGCAAAGATAAAAATCTACTGCTTGGAGATTAGAAGAGGTATGTAGGTTAAAATAAGGATTTCTGGTAGGATGGGTGCCAGGGAGAGAGTTGGAGGTATATATTTTAGAGGAAAGAGCCAGGAGGTCAGATAAGTCGACCTTGAGTAATACAGACAGTTCCCGTTTATATGTCCAATTGTGGTTGGCTAACACCTTTCCTGATGCAAAAAACGTTAGAGAAAAAGAATAGATGGGATTCCTAGTATATCCATTAGGGAGAAGACTAGCTATAAAACAACACCAGAGCAAAAAAGTCTTAGCTTGAGAGGGTCAGATACAGGCATGGTCATTCATTACTAACTGTTGTCCTTGGCCTTTTTGACTCAGGAATGGTGAATTCAAGCTGGTATCCTGTCAACCTTGAGTGCTGTAGGAGTGGTGAGGATGATGATGAAGGTTCCTTTCCATGCAGGAGTTAATCTCTCTTTCTGGAACTTTTTAATGTAGACCAGATCCTCAATCTGGAAAGGGTGACAGGGCATGGAGGAGGGAGGTCACGGACATTGGAGTGGACAGCAGCCTGGACCTGTTGGAGACACTGAAGATACTTAACAAGGACTGATTAGTAATTTCTTCAAAGATAGGGTCTCTTAATTGGGTAGTAAGGGAGAGGCCCTTCCAAACATGATTTCATATGGGGTGAACCCAGTCTTGTAAGGGGTGCATCAGACTCAGAGGAAGACCAAGGGTAAAAGGCTTATTCATTTTTCACCGGTCTCTATTATTAATTTGGTTAACGTAGTGTTTAATGTTTGGTTCATGCATTCTACCTGTCCAGACCTTTGTGGTCAGTAGGCACAATATAACTTCCAGTTAATATTTAGTGCTTTGTTAACCACTTGAGCTATGGACGAGGTAAAGGCAGGACCATTATCAGAGCCAATGGAGAGAGGGAGCTCAAACCTAGGTATAATTTCATTTAATAAAAACTTTGTGACCGTAAGTGGTTTCACTTTTTGTGGCAAAAGCCTCCATCCAAACCGAAAAGGTATTCACAAAAACCAGTAGATATGTGTAGCCCGCATGGGAGAGTTTTACCTCAGTAAAGTCCACTTCCCATGTTCCTCCAGGGCTCAGTCCCCAGACCCTGATATCATTTAGTGGTTTTGGTCCTTATTTGCATTTACTTGTGCACAAGATGGGCATGTTTCAGCGCCTGTGGCAGTGAGGCTTCTTAAGGCTTGAATGTAGTAGTACCGGTTTAGCATTTCAGCTAATTCAGTACCTCCCAGGTGGATAGTAGAATGAAGTTGATTTACCAGAGTATGTTCAAGGGTGGTTGGAAGGATGATTTTGGAGTCCTTAGTTATCCACCATCCTGAGGTTTCTTTCTGTGCTCCTGGGAGGTCAACTTATTCCTCTTCTTCTCGAGAATAGGTGGGCTGTTTTGGAAGTGAGGGGACTGGAAATGCTTTAGTTAGCAGAATAGCGAGGGGCTCAACTGGGAGTTCCACTGCCTCACGAGCTGCCTGATCAGCTAGTCTATTTCCTGTTGCATTTGGAGTGTCTTATTTTTGGTGTCCCCTGACAGCTACCTCTTTGGGAAGCCATATAACCTTTAGAAGGGCTAAAATTTCCTCTTTGTTTTTTATAGTCTAACTGCTGTGGTATGAAGTCCTCATTCTTTGTAGATTATGGTATGGACATGGAAAGTAGCAAAAGCATACCTGTTTTCAGTAAAAATATTTACCCATTTTCTTGTTCCCCAGTGCCGGGCCTGGGTTAAAGCAATTAGTTCAGCCTTTTGGGCAGATGTGCCATTGGGTAAAGACTGTGATCAGATTACTTCATGAGCCGAGGTTACTGCCACACTAGACTTGTGGACTCCCTTTATTACTAGATTGCTGCCATCTGTGAACAAGTCATCATCAGCCTGGTCTAGGGGAGTGTCCCAAAGATTGGGATGGCTGGCTTGAAAAATATCCAATATGTCCTCACAATTATAAACTAGCATTTCTGGATCATCATCAAGCATCAGAGTGGTCAGGTTGAGGCTCTGAGTAAGAGAAAGGTGGTCTAGGCTGGTTGAGTAGGAGGCTTTAATATTGGGTGATACGAACATTTGACATCCAGAGACCTGTGGCCCCCCAAAGTAGGGCTTCTATAGCATGGGAATGGTCATGGTTAAGTTTTAACCAAAAGTCAGTTTGTCCACCACCTTAACTAGTATAGCTGTAGCAGTGATGACTCAACGACAGGATGGCCAGCCAGAGGATACTGGATTCAGCCTTTTGAAAAGCAAGCCACAGGTCACCTCCAAGGTTCTAATGTTTGGGGAAGAACATCCTTTGCAATTCCCTGCTGTTCATGAATAAACAAATGGAAAGGCTTGGTAAAATCCAGGAGGTCTAAAGCCGGGGCTTGGGTAAAAGCCATTTTTAATTGTTGGATCACTCATTCCTCAGTGGCAGGCCATATTAGAGTTTGATCCCCTGCTATGGCTGAATATAGGGGCTTGGCAATTTCAGCAAATCCAGGGACCCATAACTGACAGTATCCCACTGCCCCCAAGAATTCCCGTACCTGTTTTTTCAAGTTTGGAGTGGGGATTTGAAGGATTACCTCCTTCCGGGCCATGGTTAGTATTTGCTTACCCTTTTTTAGCCAGTATCCTAAATAGAAGACCTTGGCTAAGAAGAATTGTGCCTTCTTAGCCAATACATGTTAGACCAGGTCCTGGAGAAGCTGCAACAAAGCCTTGATGCCTTGTAAACAAGTTTCCAAATCTGCTGCCATGAGTAAGAGATCATCTACGTACTGGAGCAAAATACATTCAGGGTGCAAGTCATGGAACCCAATTAGGTCCTGTTGCAAGGTTTCCCTAAAAACAGTTGGGGATTTTTTTAAACCCTGCAGCAACTTGGTCCAAGTCAGCTGACTGGTATCCCCTGAATTGGGATCCATCCATTCAAGGGCAAAAATGGGTTGACTAATGGGGGACAAGGGAATGGGGAAAAATGCATCCTTCAGATGTTGAGGAGGAAATAAGCTGAGTAACATGTAAGGGTTGGGAACAGTAGTATGAATTGTTTCAACATGCTTATTAACCTCCCTCAAATCCTGGATTGGTCAATAGCCAGAGGTTCCTGGTTTTTGAACTGGCAAGAAAGGAGTGATATATGTCTATTGGCATGGTGTCAGTATATTAACCTTTAAAAGTCTTTTGATATGAGGAGCAAGTTCCCTTCGAGCCTGCAAACTCAAAGGGTACTGACGTACTTTGACCAGAGTGGCTGATGTCAATAGACTTACCACAACCAATGGGTGATGTTGTGCCAATCCTGGTGGATTTGTCTCCACCCAGGCCAAAGGATATTCTTGCTGTGGTTGTTGAAACACACTTAATATGGCATTCTCAGTGGAGGAGTTAGAAGAAGTTAGATGGTACTCTTCAGAAAATGGAACAGTTAGAAGCATTTGATAGTGGGAGCAAGCATTTCAGTTTTGTCAGGTGAAAACACAGTGGTTGCTCTTATCTCTCAATGCAAATCCCAGCCCATGAAGGGGTATGGGCAGTTGGAGGCTATAGGAATGAGTGGGTAACCCATTTTCGACCTGAGTCAATGTTTAATTGGAGGTGAATATGCAGTTAGTAATTGTGCCTGTTGCCCCTTGAATGGAAATTTGCTTATGGGACATGTGTCTTAATGGTGATTTTCTGACTGAAAGTTCTACCCCTATGTTCACTAAGAGTTGGACCAGGTGGCCCCTGATAGCTGTAGTTACCATGGGCTCTTGGAAGCCTAAGGAAAAAGAACCCTGGCCTCTTCAGTTAGAATCATTTTCTGGCCCCCCTGCAGCAGGCAAAACTGGACTGGCTTAGGGTTGTCCATTTGGGGGTGACAGGGCAATCTTTTTTTCAGTGACCAAATTCTTTGCAATATGCACATTGATTCTTAGCCAGTAGGGAATATCCAGTCCCCTTTTGTCCTTTTCTAGTATCACCTTTTTTCTGACATGGTGGTCCTGAGTCAGGTCAGGAAACTTGGCAGGAAGTTACCAATATTTTTGCCTGATGTTTGACCATTTTATCTGCCTCTTGTGTCACCTGTTTTTATTTTTCAGCATCGTGGTTATTAAAAACCTTTTGGGCTACTTCGAGCAGTTGGGAGATATTCATTCCTGCAAAGTCCTCAAGCTTTTGTAATTTTTTTGCAGATACCGGGGCCACCTGGGCCACAAAAGCCAAATTAATGACTTGGGCATTTTCAGGTGCCAGGGTTATAGGTACGGAATGCCTCTTAAAGACATTCAAGGAATGCCCCCACTGACTCCTCAGGACCCTGAAGAATTTCAGTAGTTTTAGAAAGATTGATAGGTTTTTGGGCTGCTCCCCTCAAATCAGCTAATAGAGTCCAGTGATAGGTATCTAATGCTCTGGACACTGCCGATGTGTTAGGGTCCCAATCTGAATGAGAAAACGGAAAAAATTCATTTAAAACTTCCTGACTTTCCTCCTCTGTAGCAATAGTTGAGGCTATAACAGACTTTTTAGCCCCAGCTCTTATGAGCTCTTGCTCCTCAGAGGTGAATAGGGTTTGAAGGAGCTGCTGTCAATCATCCCAGGTGGGGTGATGAGTATGCATAATTGATTCTACCAGAGAGGTTAGAACCAGAGGTTTCTCTGAAAGCGGCAGATTTTGAGCTTTCTGACTGTACAAATCAGAGGTAGAAAAAAGAACATATACCAAGAAGGGTCACTCAGTCTGATCTGCACCTGTGGAGGGGGAACTTCCTGGAGGGGAAGGAGAGGGGCCGGATACTTTCAGGATCAGAGACAAGAAGCCTGAGATGGAGGGGGCAAGGGGGAGGTGGAAGAAAAGATGGTAGGTGAAGAAGCTTGTGGACTACATAGTAGAGGAAGGTGAGGTCTTAAGTCAGAGATGACTGGGTCTTCCAGAGGATCCTCAGTAGGGGGAGGCAAGACAGGGTAGAGCTTAGGGGTAGGCTCAGAAGAGGGCAGAACAGGAGAAGACTATGAATCAGAGGAACATGACAGGAGAGGACAAAGAGACTTGGAGATAAGTATGCGAGAAGGGTCCTGAGTTTTAAGAGAACATATTGCCGGGCTTGGTGGCTCAGCCTGTAATCCCTCACCTTTGGGAGGCTGAGGTGAGTGGATTGCCTGAGCCTGCGGGTTCGAGACCCTCCTGGACAGCGAGACCTCATCTCTACAATAAATAAAAAAATCAGCCAGGTGTGGTAGCACAAGCCTGTAATTCCGGCTACTTGGAAAGCTGAGGAGGAAGAATTGCCGGAGCACAGCAGGTCGAGGTTGCTGTGACCGGGAGCAGCCACTGCACTCCAGTCTGGGCTACAGAGTGAGACTCCAACTCAAACAAACAAAAAAAAAGAGAACATATCTTTAACCATGGAGGGGGATTTTGGACTAAACTTAACCATTGGTCAATATAAGGGAATTGGTCAGGGTGACCAGTAGTCCCCATGACAACCTTCCAGACAGACTGAGTGATGTGAACATCCAGAGACCCAGTGAGGGCCACCCAACATTAAATAAAGGCCAGTCAGTTTTACAGAGGGTCCTGAACCTGCCTTTTGAAAGGCAGACACCGTAGTCCTCAGTAAACCCAACAGAGAAATTCTTTATCATGCAGTTCAGGGGACTGGAGGGTCAAGAAGTCTGTGACCCCATATTGTCAAAACCAATGAAGGAACGAAAACTGAAATCAGAAACTGAACTGAGACTTTATTAAGCCAACATCTTGCCTAATGAATAATGTCTAAGGACTGACCTCATCTGGCTTCTGGCTGTGACTCCCTTAATAGAATGGCCACAAAAAGAACAGATTCTTACCTCTTAGGAGAACGCAGACAGAATTCAGTATTTTTTAGACAATGGGAAGCCAGCAGTCATTCCAACTCTCTCCAGGTCAGATGAGAGGTTATAGGACCCTGGAATGTCTCAGGGGGCTCCATACCTATAACTTCTCCACCAAACCAGGGAGAGCCAGAGTGAAGCCACTTCCTGAGCTTGGTGATCTCACTGGGACCTCCAAATGTTATAGCTGCACAGTGAGTAAGGAGTTGCCAACACATTGAGAGCCCAAATTTTGAGTCCTTTATAGCTGGTGGTTGAGAGCAGACTCATGCCAGAAAGAAATTCTTGACCCCAAATGAAACAAGCGAGGGGTTTATATAGCAAAAACCATAAGGTTACAGAGTTTCAGTTCTGGGTAGGGAACAAAGAAGATTTTTTTCAAAGAACAGGTCATTAAACCGTGGGGGGAAGTGCAAATTAACCGCAGGAGGGAAGAGTGCAAATTACTTAGAGTGACAGAACTGTTTCAGGAATGTTATAACCCTTCAGGGAGGGAATTGAAGCCATAAATTGTGGGACATGATTTATGGTCTACTGGAAAGATTAGGGTGGTCACATGGAGAAGGGGTGAGGGGGGAACAGGAAGACGAAATGGAAGAACTACTACAAAATGGAGTTACCTTGGTTAGGTCACTAACTTAGGTCACTAACAGCCATTTCAGAATGAATATAATATATTTTTTAATTAATATTTTTATTTTTTATTTTAATGATGTGACATACAATTCAGGATTAGGTATACTAGTGGTCATAGTACAGGTAAAATTTGGGCCTCCCTTTGCTCCCATTTCACTAGATTTGAGATCCGGTACCCTTATTGATGTTATGTGCCACCCTTCTCTCCTTTGGCAGTGTCTCACTACTACCAATCCCTTTATTATAGTATTATGGTAAGAATATAACTATCTTAAGGCATTATTAGATACTTGATCAGATTTGGATTTATCATTTAATGAGAACTTCCAGTATGGGTGTGAGTTTATTAGCAAATAATAAGAAACAAAACACATTAGTAATATTTACACAGAAATGCTTTATTAGGTTTGAAAGGCTCTTGTTTGGCATTCATAATAGTAAAGAATTTTCATCCCCATACCTGGCATGGAATTAAACAACCAGTCACATGAATTTAAATGATTTTTGTATTCTTGATGATCAAGCTGATAATAACCTGTATAAATAATTGTATAACATGAGTTTGAAGTTTCCCTTAGTACAAAGATAGTAATTGAAAATATTTCACCCAGAATAGAGAATTTGTCTTTTATACTTTATTAGTAACTTTGAAACAGCCTTTCTCATTTGCCAAAACATATTTATAGTAGATAATATCTAAGACTGAAACTCTCATTTTATCAAAATGTGACCACC
The DNA here is from genome assembly GCA_027257055.1 of Cephalopachus bancanus. NCBI lineage: Eukaryota > Metazoa > Chordata > Mammalia > Primates > Tarsiidae > Cephalopachus > Cephalopachus bancanus. The sequence goes on along the minus strand of JAPVLO010000068.1, from coordinate 6,320,910 downwards.
TCCAAAACTTTAAATACTATATAAGTTTCTTTTATATATTTTGTTTTTATTTTTACTTTAGAGACAGAATCTCACTGTTGCCCAAGTTGGAGGGCAGTGGCACAATTATAGCTCACTGCAGTCTAAAACTCCTAAGCTCTTGCAATCTTCTTGCCTCAGCCTCCCTAGTTGCTCGGACTACAAGTGCATGCCACCACACCCAGTGAAGAATTATCTTAAAATATGATGCTTGATGGGTCTCCTGCCACTGTGGGAGATTTTCTGTCCTCTCAATAAATTCTGATTTCAAAAAAACAAAGCTGGGGCTTTTATGTAACCATTGCTTACAAGTTCTGTGGTTTTACTTATCTTATCTCAGAGGCAGATTAGGTTGAAAACAGAATTTTAACTACTTCAGTGAAAGAAATCAGTAATGCTAATCTTATCCTATCTATAGTTGCATCTTGATTAAAAAACTTGAAGGGCATTTTATTTTATTATTTTATTTTATTCTTTTTTTGAGATGGAGTTTCACTCTTTTCTAACAGTGTAAGAAGTTTGGCACCAGTAATGACTCCACACCCGGCCAGGACCAAGAGATTTATTAAAAGGGTTGTTACAGAGAAGATCTGTAATGGAAAAACAGGAAAAAAGAGAGAGAGAGAGAGAGTTGCAGGGAGAGGGCTGTATTTATCAGCCTGACAGGGACTGGAAGGGGCCGTGCTATGCTCCTATTGGAGAGCTGCATGGGAGTAGGGTGGGGCCAATGCCATGTTATGGTCCTATTGGAGGCATAACAAGGCTGGCTACTGATTGGAGGCTTGCAAGTTTGAAATTGATGTGCCTGGGAAGGTTTGAAATTGATGCGGGAAGGGTTGAAATTGACCATGCATGGGGAAGTTTGAAATTGGCACTCGGGGAATTCTGCTTGCAGAGGCCGACCGAGGGCCTTTATTGTCCTGTGTGTCGGCTCCATTTTGGGAGCCGCCCCTCTGGTCGCTTCCTGCACCTTTCATTCCCACCTTTTCTGTTTTTTATGGGAAGGGGCGTCATTACTCTTTCTGGCTACTTCCTGCTGGTCGGGGGCGTTGTGGGGGTAAGGTGGTAGAAGGGTGCAGAACCAGCCAGAGCAGGGATCAAAGGTAGGCACTGAAGGTATAGAATTCCGCGGGTGAGAGGTCCATGAAGGTTCCTTGTAAGTGTAGAACAGCGACTTGTTCCGACCAGTCTTCTAATGAGCACGGGGATGGTAGTAACCAGCTGTCCTGGAGCAGACTGTGGAGGTAGACAGAAAACCTGGAAGAGAGCATATCTAAAAGAAAAATTAGATGAAAATTTGGTTGTTATAGTTCTGGATTTTCTACAGGAACAGGTTGGTAGCTATCGAGTAACAGGAGGTTAAGGCTTCGATTTGAAAAGTTTGAGACAGTAGTCTTCATGTAGGTAAGGAGATATTTGATGATACATAGTCCTAGGGTTACAGCCAGTAGGAGGAGGATTACTGGGCCGGCTATTGCCGAGACTAGAGTAGTGAGCCAGGGGGGCCATGAGAAGAGGGTTTGATACCAGTTGCCATAGGCCTGGTTTTGTGATTCCTGGTGTTGTATATTGTCCCTTATTTGCGCTAGAGTTTCTCTTATTATCCCTGATTTGTTGCATAAAAGCAGCAGGCTTCCCCTAGAGTTATGCACAACCCTCCTTGTTTCAGGAAAAGGAGGTCTAAGCCTCGTCTATTCTGTAAAACTACCTCAGCAAGAGAGTCAAGCTGTTGTTCTAATTGAGACACACTTGACTCTAATAGGCATAAATCAGTGTCAATTTGTGTACTAAGCTGTTTAAGATTTTGGTTGCCCAAAATTAAGGAGGTTGTGCCTATGGCTGTAGCTCCAGAAATGCCTAGTCCCATTAGTAAAGGAACTAACAGTTCCTGTTTTGAGCGGGTGGTGTTAAAGAGTTTGAGGTGTTGTCTACCTTCCATTCCTTCATAAATATAGGCCTGGGGTAGGATGTGGACTAGGATGCACAGTTCTGTTGTGTCTTTGAGATGCTGTAGGCTGATACAGGGGGTGATTCCTCGGGTACAGGCAAACCACATGGTAGGGGGTGCCACGGCAAAATGGGGTATGGTTTGATTATGGAAGGTAGTGATGTTAATATGAGCGGTGTTGTTGCAGGATAATCGGAGGGGGGATGTAGTTATGGGAAAGGTTGGGAAGAAGAGACACGTTCCTCATCCTTAGAGGTCGTCTAGTGTCAGTATGGGATGAGTGCCCCAGGGACATAATTGCTCATTTTGTATATCAGTAAGAGTAAGTATCTTCATGTTAGTTTCCACATTGCCTACAGAGGAAACTGCTCCAACTCCCACGTAATATGGGGGCCGTGGGTTTAAGCATAGCCAGCAATCTTTTACCAGAGAGGGGCGGGTTTTATTAAGTAGCTGGTGTACCGCTGTTAGTAAGTGAAGGAAGTGATCAGGTGGTAAGGGAATGGGAGGGTCCTTTAAAGTGGGTGAAATGATTGTTACCCCCTTTGGGGTGAGAGGGGGAGAAGTTATGAGTTGAATTTTCGAGTCCGTGGGTAAAGGTTTGGGTAGAATTATGTTGCGAATGGTCCCACGGGATTGGGGGTGCATGGAATAGGCCTTTGTTGGGCTGTAAATAACATGCCTGGATTGGTTCCAGGCGTGTACAGTCGAAGGCCCCACGTTTTCCCAGTGTCACATGTCTTTTGAAGGCTAAAAGCATCCCACAGGGTGATGATAAGCCGTAGTGGATTGCAAGCTTTGGGTTGTGTACAGGGAGAAGTGGAGGGCTGTCTTACAATTGATATGAAAGGGTCAGAGTTGCCTTTCCACGGGGCTATGGTTTCGCATCCCCAGGCAGCACAGTGAAACTGCTGGGGTTTGTGGCAGTGTTTGTCTCCCGTGTCAGGACAGACATAGAACTTGATGTTCCTGAGTTGAATTTCGTCTTCCAGACTACCATAACTACATCCCCATCCCCTGGTGGATGAGCCTCCCCATCCCCCAGGGACAATGGACAGGCTGGGCCACAGTTCACAAAGATCAAAGTTAAATGTCGGCTGCCCATGTCCGAAGTAGGTGGAGACTACAGTCTGTGTAGCAGCATGTATCATTTTCCAGGAAAAGTTACCTGGCGCATAATAGGGGTGAGGTTGGTAGGTTTGGGTTAATGGAAGGATGAGGAATAAGAGGGTAGTGACTTTGGAGGCAAGACTGGGAACTACTTTAGTGTTTAGAGGAGGCATTTGATGAGAACAAGGCCCGTGACTATTAGGAGATAGGTAGTGGCCAACAGAATTTTTGCCACAGATGGCCAGCTTGTGGGTGTTGAACAGGTGAGTAATATAGTAAGTAGGATGGCAATCAGGCCAAGAAAGGAGAGGGGCCAAGGGTCATAGGTGTTCTGAGTTGTATCCAAGATGTTGGTTTGGATTTGGGTTGGGATGAGTGGTGAGCCGAGACAGGCGAAGCTTAAGTGGTTGGTCTGGAACCTTGGAGCAGGTATACCTGTAGGTGGGTGGACAAATATTATGGGTGAGATGCGAGGAAGGAGGGGCAGAAGGTTTTAGGCGGGAGATGTGAATCCATGGGGTGACCTGACGACAGCCCATGATAAGTTTTGCGGCCGTGGGAGTCGATAAAATTACCTGAAGAGGTTCGGACCACTTTGGGTTTAAAAGAGACTTTGTTTCTGGGTCAGAGAGATAGACCCACTGTCCAGGGAGGAGAGGAGGTAGAATTTGACTGCTGGGTGAGACAGGTAAGAGGAGGTTTTGATATTCCCAAATGTGGGAACGAATGAAAGACAAGAGGGGGTAAAGCATATGTGTGGGTGTCAGAGGGGTTGAGGTAGGGACTCCCGCAGGCAGCACCAGATGGCCATACATTACTTCAAAAGGTGAGAGTTGGGACGGTTTTTTTGGGAGAACTCATAGGCGGAAGAGGGCCAAAGGAAGGAGGGTGACCCAATTTTGATGTAGTTTGAGGGATAGTTTAGTGAGGATGTCTTTAAGGATCTGATTAGTTTGCTCTACCTTCCCAGATGACTGTGGGCGGTATGGAATGTGGAAATGCCAATCAATGTGAAGATCAGTTGTTAGAGACTGTACCACCCGTGAAGTGAATTTGGGCCCATTGTTGGATTGTAGGGACGTGGGGACACTGAACCTAGGAATGATATGGCTAGCAAGGACAGACCCTACTGTTGCTGCTCATTTATTTGAGGTTGGAAACGCTTCTACCCACCCGGAAAAGGTGTCCACAAAGACAAGGAGGTATTTTAGGTTACGTACTGGGGGCATGACAGTGAAGTCGACCTGCCAGTCTGCTCCTGGGAGTTGTCCTTGAGCTTGATGGGTAGGAAAGTTTCCCGGTTTTAGAGGGGTATTGGGGTTGGTTCGCTGGCAGATGGAACATTGTGAGGTAATGCTTTTTATGAGTTCCTTATGTTGGGAAGTGAAAGTGTAAAAATTTGTTAGGAAAGACGTCAGTGCGGAAGGATTGGTGTGAAAGATTGAGTGTAGGTATGGGATAAGGTCTGTAATGGAGGAGGAGGTTGAGGGTGGTTAATTAGTGGGGAGTGTGCGGTCTGGGTCAGGGTGAGCAACAGCAGCCAAGGCGGGAACAGATGTTAAAGCTGCATGTTGGGCCGCATTGTCCGCCCTGGAGTTTCCCTGAGTAATGGGTGAGGAGTCCAGCTGGTGAGCCTTACAGTGAGAAATGCCAATGTTAGTGGGAAGTAAGGAGGTGGCAAGGAGAGCAGAAATGAGGGTTGCATTAACCACGGCTGATCCCTTGGTGGTAAATAGTCCCCTTTCCTTCCAAATGGCTGAGAGGGAGATGAGAATATGGAAAACATATTTGGAGTCAGTATAAAGAGAAAGAGAGTGTCCAGCCACTAGCTGAAATGCCCGAGTGGCAGCTATAAGTTCCGCCTGTTGGTTAGTGGTGCCTGGCGGGAGAGGCTTTGCTTCAATAACATGTGTAAGAGAGGTGATGGCATATCCTGCAACCCAGGACCCATTGTGTAGGAAGGAGCTGCCATCAGTGAACCAGATATAGGAGGGGGAGGGCAAAGGGCCTTCCTGGATGTGAACCGGGCAAGGGAGGAGAGCCTCAACAGCCTCTACGCAGTCATGGGTTAGTGGGGCTGTGGAAGAAGAGAGCAACGTGGCTGGGTTTAGGGGTGCACATGTTTGAAAGGATATGGAGGGATCCTGTAAAAAGAAGACAAGGAGCGATAGGTCTAGACCAGGAGGCAGTGTTTGAAGGCCTTTGTAGCTTAGGAGGTGCTGTAGATGGTGGGGGGAGGTTACAGTAATAGGGGCCCCAAAGGTGAGATTTTTGGATTCACACACCAACATGTGGGTGGCAGACAGTACTCGCAGACATGGGGCCCAGCCCTGGATGGTGTGGTCTAGCTGTTTTGAGAGATAGGCCACTGGGGTAAATGTTTGTCCACAAAGTTGTCCCAGGACTCCCAAGGCCACCCCCTTGTTTTCGTGGACAAATGGGATGAAAGGTCGGTGTACATCTGGCAGATGAAGTGCAGGGGCCCTCAGGAGGGCCTGCTGGAGGGCAACAAAGGGTTGTTTAACGGAGGAGGGTGTTAGGAGTGGCTCATTGGGGTCTCCCTTTATGAGCATATAGAGTGGCTTTGGCAGTAAGGCAAAGTTGGGAATCCACACCCGAAAGTATCCCTATAGCCCCCAAAATGATTGAATTTCCTGCTTAGTTTTAGGTACATTTAGGGATTTAATTAGGGCCTTCCGATCTGTCGTTATAGCCTTCTGTTGGTATGAGATGGCTACTCCTAGATACATGACTTGTGTGACAGACAGTTGGACCTTTTGAGGGGATACCCAATATCCTCTCTCTGCTAGAAGGTTAAGGGTGAATGCAGTGTCTGTTTGAGAATCAGCTAAAGAAGGGCTACATAGAAGGAGGTCATCCACATATTGAATAAGGATAGATTCGGTAAGTGAGAGAGATTTAAGATCTGCTGCTAAAGTTTGACCAAACAGGTGGAGGTTATCTTGAAAGCCTTGTGGTAGGACCATCCAAGTGAGTTGTTGTGAGTGGCACGATATTGAATCAGTCCATGTGAACGCGAAAATGTTTTGCTAGTCTGCTGCCAGGGGGATGGTAAAGAATGCATCCTTAAGGTTGAGGACCAAGAAGTGAGTAGCGGTTGGAGGAATTGAAGATAAGATGGTATAGGGATTAGGAACTAGTGGGTGGATGGGGATGACAGCTGCATTAATGAGCCTTAGATTCTGCACTAAGCGGTAAGTGCCGTTTGGTTTTCATACTGCTAAAATGGGGTGTTGAACGGGGAGTTAGTGGGGCACAGATATCCCTTTTGTAGCAAAGAGTTAGCGACAGGTTGGAGTCCTATAAGACTGGAGGTAGGAAGGGAGTACTGTGGCTGATTAGGATGTGCGAAAGGATTTTTTTTTTTTTTTGAGTTGGAGTCTCACTCTGTCGCCCAGACTGGAGTGCAGTGGCCGCTTCCGGCCACCGCAACCTCGACCTCTGGGCTCCGGCGATCCTTCCGCCTCAGCCTCCAGTAGCTGGAATTACAGGCATGTGCTACACGCCCGCTGGTTTTTGATTTATGTAGAGATGAGGTCTCGCTGCCCAGGCGGGTCTCGAACCCGCGGGTTCAGGCAATCCACTCACCTCAGCCTCCCAAAGGCGCAGGATTACAGGCTGAGCCACCGAGCCCGGCTGCGAAAGGATTTTTAAGTTGAATGTGGACTGGGGAGCAGTGTGCTAGGGAGGGGCAGTCTATGTCCCATACTTGATGATTCACTATCGAGGAGGGCAAAGGGGGAAGTGAGTCAGAATCATCGGTGGTTAGAAGAGCCAAGAACGGGGCTGTAGGGGAAGGGTTGCAGAGGGCCGCGCTTGGGTTAAAGGTGATGGGCGCCTGAAACTTGGCTAAAATGTCTCTGCCCATGAGGCACAGGACACTGAGGCAGTACCAAAAAGAAATGAGTGAAGGGGACGTTTGCAAAGATGCATGTAACTGTAGGAGTTATGTGTGGAAGGATGGACTGGTCCCTACCCCGACTATAGGGGACTTAGACGAGGAAGTCGGGCCCCAAAACTCTCGAATGACAGAGAGGGTGACTCCGGTATCCAGGAGAAAGTGGATGGGGTGCCCTTCAACGGTTATAGTGACCCTGGGTTCCCGACAATTTGAGATTAGTGTCAGGCAGGGAGACCCCAGTTCCCGTCAGTCAAAAGTCACTGTCATGCCCAACAGATCCAGAGCAGGATAGAGGGTTGACCCGGTCCCTCCTTGGGGACCAGGACAGTCCACTGCCCAATGTCCCGCCTGTCCACATCTAGGACATGGTTTTGGGGGTACTCTGGGGTTGGGGCACCCTTGTGCCCAATGCCCTGGCTGCCCGCACTTGAAGCAGGGTCCTAGTGGTTGTCGTTGATGTCGGATGTTGCCACCACCCTGGGAGATACTGGAGGTGACCCTATTGCCATGGAAGGCCTGGGCCAGCATGTGATATTTGTGGTTTTTTGCCTTCTCGTCCCGGTTATGGAACACTTTAAAAGCTGCTGTGAGAACGTCATGTTGGGGAGTAAGGGAGCCTCAGTCAAGATTTTTGGTTTTGCCCTAATGTCTGGATAGCTTTGGGAGAAAATAATATGTCATTAGGAGTTGCCGGCCATCAGGCGCTTCAGGATCTATGTTAGTAAATTGTTGGAGTGCCCTAGTGAGCCGGCTGAGGAAGTTGGAGGGGTTTTCCTCTTTGTCCTGAATGACTTCCTGGAGTTTTTCAAAGTGGCTCTGCACAACCCGGAAAGGAGGCAAGTAGAAAAACGGTCCCTAGCTTCAATGCCAGCAGGAGAGTTGTAATCCCAGCCTGGATCTTGGTCTGGGACCACTGTTGCTCCAAGGGAGTGAGCAGGGGTGGTTTGATGAATTTCATCTGCATATGTTCTAGCCTGTTCCCAAACCCTTCTATGTTCCTCTGGAAGTAGGGTGTTGGAGATGATAAGATAGATATCATGAAAGGTGAGGCTATAGGACTGGATAAGGTATTGGAGCTCTTTAATGTAGGTGGCAGGGTAAGTTGTATACGATCCGAGACGTTTTTCTATTTGTGAGAGGTCTGATATGGAAAAAGGGACATGTACCCGAACCACGCTTTCCGCGCCTGCCACCTCACGAAGAGGGGGCTAGGAGGGTCAGCACGGCCTTGGATTGAGTTACAGGGGGCTACACGGAGGAGTTGTTGCAAGGGGAGGGTATAAAGATCCAGCTGCCGGAGTGGTGGGGGAGCTGCCGAAGAGGGGGGTGGGGGAGGGGGAGCCTGAGGCTGTTGAGGTTGCCTGTAAGGGGGAGGCTCGTCTGCAGGGTTGAAATCTGAGATAGAGGAGGTAGCAGAGCTGGGACTTACAGTGTCTGCAGTGGGGGGAGTGGAGTTTTGGAGAGGAGGCTGAAGTGTGCATAGAACAGGGGGAGAAGAAGAAGTTGTAGAAGAGGTGACAGATGCTAGCATGAGTGGAGGGTAGAGATTAGAGGGATTGCAAGTGAGGCAGAGGCGGGGATGTTCACAGCGGAGAGAAAAGGACTGAACATAGGGAATCTCTACCCACCTTTTTGAACACTCACAAAAATTACATGTCCCAAATAATATCAGGATTGAGGGACCCCTGGGGGGGGGCCCCTGATTTTGGTTGTCTAAGGATATGTTGGCCAATCTTGTGTGCAAAAATGAATCAGGCGTTTGGGTTTTATATCAGGAGAAAGAGAAAGTGTGATGAGATTATTTAAAAGGCATTTAAGAGGGGAATCGGCTGGCAGGGATGACGAGCCTCCCATGATTGGACAGGTAGACTAAACAGGGCGTCCCCCGAAGAGTCGGCTGTCCAAAAATGTGGTGTGGCAAAGCCTGTCATCACAGGGGTTTGACACAACCAGGGTCCTCCTGGAGAACCGAGGGGGTCAAGGCACCTAGAGCTAGGAATTTTCAAAAACAGACAGAGAGCACTTGACCGGGTGGCAGGTGGGAGCGGGTTCGAGATTCCTGCCAGTTGAATAGGGCTTACTGTGGGACAGCAAACATGGAGCCTCTGAGGCTCCCTGTTACCTGACAGATATGCTGTGGGCCAGCAGACGTGGGACCCCTGGGATCCGCTGCAGCCCGACAGCTGTTGGATTCCTTGGGAGGGGGGATTGGGCGAGATCCACTACGGGCTAGCAGATGTGGGACCCCTAGGGTCTGCTGCAGCCCAGCAGCTGTGGGAAGGTGTGTGAGAGATAAGGAGGAGGAAAGAACCTTTAGCTGTGGCTTGATGGGAGAAAGGGAGAAAAGGAAGCCTTCAGGGTCCGCTGTGGCCATGAAGGCCGAGGTGGGGTGCATTCCCCCTTGCCCTGGGGCCGGAGGGGCTGCCGGATGATCAACGGCCAGTTCCCCCCGGTGATCCCGGGCAAGTTTCAGGCTTCCGTGTCTGGGGAACTCACCTATCCAATGGTCACTGGTGAATGCAGGTCAGGCGTTCAAAACGGTGGGGAAGGTCCGGGAGGGCTGAAGCCGCCACCGGCGCCGGGTCGGGGTTCCCACCTGCGGGGTTAAACCCGCACCAGGGCAGGAGAACACCCGATCAGAGTCACAGCACCAATGTAAGAAGTTTGGCGCCAGTAATGACTCCACACCTGGCCAGGACCAAGAGATTTATTAAAAGGGTTGTTACAGAGAAGATCTGTAACAGAAAAACAGGAAAAAGAGAGAGATAGAGAGAGTTGCAGGGAGAGGGCTGTATTTATCAGCCTGACAGGGGCTGGAAGGGGCCGTGCTATGCTCCTATTGGAGGAGCTGCATGGGAGTAGGGTGGGGCCAATGCCATGTTATGGTCCTATTGGATGCATAACAAGGCTGGCTACTGATTGGAGGCTTGCAAGTTTGAAATTGTCGCACAGGGAAGGTTTGAAATTGACGTGCCTGGGAAGGGTTGAAATTGACTCGGGAAGGTTTGAAATTGACCATGCGTGGGGAAGTTTGAAATTGGCACGTGTGGGGAATTGTGCTTGGAGAGGCCAAAGGGCCTTTGTTGTCCTGTGTGTTGGCTCCATTTTGGGAGCTGTCCCTCTGGTCGCTTCCTGCACCTTTCAAACAGGCTGAGGAATTAAGTGGCACACTCTTGGCCACCACAGCCTCGAACTTCTAGGCTTAGGCGATCCTTCCACCTCAGCCTTCTAAGTAGTTGGAACTACAGCTGCACAGCAAGTAGCTGCATGCCACCATAGCAGCACTCCACCATGTCTGGTTAGTGTGTGTGTGTGTGTGTGTGTGTGTGTGTGTGTGTGTGTGTGTGTGTGTGTGTATGATTTACTATAGAGACTAAGTCTCACAAAGTTACCCAGGCTATTCTCAAATGCCTGGGCTCAGCTGAACCTCTTGCCTCGGCCTCCCAAAGTGCTGGGATTACAGGCTAAGCCACCAGAAGTGAATTTTAGAATGCACACTTAAACCAGTATTTTTTACTTGCCTAGTTACATCATGGTAGAGGGAGATATGGAATCCCAGGTCTCAATTCAGAAGCATTGACTCAGAAACTTCTGGGGACTGTCTAAAAAAAACTTCAGTGTAAATATGAATTCACATGAGTCTTAGAGCAGATTTTTTTTTGGAAATTAAGTACTTTCTTATTAACTATTCAATATGACATCACAGCACTTGAAATATTGTTAATAATCAATAATATGTTCTTATGTTCTTTTGTTATGATTTAAATGACAAATAAATAAATAAGAGTGACCATTACAAAAAAAATAGAATGACATGTGTGTGGTTTGAATGAGGTATGAAAGACAAAGATAAATGATGAAAGGCAAATTGGACAATAACTGTCCCCACATTCCCAAGTGAGTAACAGAGGCACTTTTTTTCTGAAAGAAATTATAGATCTAGGTTATGGATGGCAGTAATAAATATCACTGAGTCGAGAAGCAATCACTAAAGGCATCTTTTATTCCTTTTCTTCAGTTGACATAATCCACTAAAAACCAGCAACCAGTTGTTCAGGCTTCTCAATAATTTTGTAGTCAAGGTTATATATTTCCAGATTGTTTAGTGTTATGGTTGGCAAGACAGAATCAGGGACTTTTCTAAAGTTGATATAGATTGTGTGTACTGCATTGCTTTGATTGTGCATATCTATCACTCTGTCATCGTGAAAAAAGAGGTTATTTTGACAGTTTCTCCTTTCAAACATTGGCTGTATATGGCACTGTAGCATGTTTAATGCAATCTGTGATAAACAATTCACTGTGTATTTTTTAAACAGAAAGATGCTGATGAACTTCAAGAGTCATGCTTTTCAGGTCATCTTTTGTTAAGCTGTACTTTTACTTCTTGATGTTAAAAAGAGCAACATGAGTTTCTTCCTCTAGTGGCTTGAGATAATCCTCTTCAGAATCATTGTCTTTTTTTGCAAATAAATTTGTTTCACTTCTGAAATCAACATTTTATTCAATCCATATTGAGAAGAATAACAGAGGTTTTAAATTTTGTGTGCTTCTAGGCTTTTTATGAGCTGCCATAGAAAGCAATGTAAAAAAGTCCAGACTACTGAAAATCCTCTCATTTAAATCGCATTTTACCATGGGAGGTAGAGTAAAAAGTAAAACATATATTTGGAAGGGATTGTCATGATAACAGGTTTATATAAGAAAAAACTCTATCATTATTGGAGAAAATCAAGATTTTAATAATTTGACAATTGGAATAAGTACAGTAGTAGTGTGTCTTGCATCTGTCATTTATCTAGCTGACAGACAATAAACCAAAACAGATGGAGAGCCAGGATCTGTGAAAAATGTCTGGAGTCCTTTGTAGGTGAAAATTAATAAAACAAATACTTAGAGAAAGAAAAGTTAAGGGTTTACATTGAGAGTGATATTTGTTATGGGTCATAAAATTTTCTTTCTTTGAAAATTTGCTTTATAGATTATGAATTTTAATGCTTTTTGAAGAAAAAGTAGGTAAAGTACTCTTTTTTATGCTTTGACTTTTAAATAGTTTATTCACTTTATAAAAACCTTTAGCATTTGAATAAAAACCTTACTTGAATCAAGTTACCTTTATCACCAAACAGGCAGGAGCCCCCAGAGGTAGAAAGATGCATTTGGAAGGAATATTAAAGCATCCTCTAATGCTATCTCTGAAACAGAGACTTTGCAAGAATTGGAAATACTATGTCTTTCTATGCAGCCTCAAGGTTATTTGTATTTCTGTGTTAATATGCTGTCCATTAATGTTATAATCATCACCTTTTTGCTTAATAAAGTGCAACCTTGTTTTCAGCTAAATCTTTTAACTGCTGTTCCTTTTTTCAAAATCAGGCAAACTGTTTTCAGTTTGATTAGGTCTCCAGATATTGGAAGGAGATAAATGTTAACAAAATAAAATTAAATACTTCTATAGGTAAGCATGCTGAGTCAGTCTTTACCATAATACATATTCCAAAGTGGTTAAAAAAAAAACTAAAAAAAATAATTGTGTTTTCTTTATTCTTTCCTTTCCTTTTTTTTTTTTTTTTTTTGAAGGAAAGATGTGATGGGAGAACACAGTGACATCTGCATTTCGGTATATGCTGGCAGATGTTCTCTTCTGCTCCCTATGAGAAGAGAAGAGATCAAATTTCAGCCTTTATTTCTGGTTTAGAGGAGGAAAGTGAGTGATTTGATAAACTACACTTCACCACTAGCCATGATGATCTGATATCTCTCATCCCTGATGTTTGTAGTCAACTTTAGGTTTTGTGATTATTCTTTTTCTTGCATTTTTAATGTTAATATGTCCACATGTTAAATTGCAAAAATAATAAAATAATGGTTATTTCACAAGTCATGATCAACAGCAAGTACATAACTAAAGGATCACAATGGATTGGCAAACTTCCCTTGCTCTTGATATCAGAATCTTTGACAGCAACTTTACCAAGTCCCCAAAGATTACAAGTCAATGCCACCTAATTCTCAGCTAGATGCAGAAGTAACTGTTGATTTCAGAAATCTGTGTCTCTGGCTTAGCATGGACACACTTAGTGAGACTATTACTTTTGCTCAGGGCTGTCTCAGAGATGAGGGGATTTATTTCTTATTTCTTTACCTGATAATTGACCCAAATCTGTGAAAGCCTAGTGGCTTGACTGCTCCTCATTGTAACCAAATTCCACAACACTTGGGCCATAAAGGAAGTATTTATTTATTTATTTATTTATTTATTTATCTATTTATTTATTATTTTATTTTAAAGAGGTGGGGTACAATTCAGGGTTAGGTATACAAATGTTCATTATGCAGGTACCTAATCTTTAGTTCCTACTCCTCATTATATTTCCAAACCTCATTCTGGCAGTAGTCTCTTACTATGAGTATCCCTTGTAATTACTTTGGTAGGCCAAGGAAGAAAAATTGTTTGAGCCCAGGAGTTTGAAACCAGCTTAGACAAGGCCCCATCTCTACAAAAAAAAAAAAAAAAAATTAGTTGGATATGGTGCACATGTCTGTATTTCTAGCTTCTCAGAAGGCTAAGGTAGAAAGATTACCTGAGGCCAGGAAGTCCAGGCTGTGGTGAGCTGTGACCATGCCACTACACTCCAGCCTGGGTGACAGAGTGAGTCCCAGACTAAAAACAAAAATTCTTAGTCTTAAAAAAATTTTAAAAAGCAAAAACCAAATAAACAGGATAGTAACAACAAAACTACCTTAGCTTTCATCTTAGCATTTAGACGAATTATTTCTGAACACATCATTGCAATAGGATACACAGAATTATATTTTTCTATAACTAACTATAGCCATAGATTGTGTTTCCTTTAGTTTTTATAGTTGCTTAGTAGTTGTATATATTACCTCATTATTATTATTTTCACATTTCATTATTGTACATACTTTGCAATAAAAATTCTCATACACTATAGATTTTTTATTGTACTGAATAATTTCCTAAATTCTCAATTGTGTATTAAAATTTGAAACAAATTTATAATTTTTATAGGCATTGCAATAATTTTTCTTTTATTTAATAATGCATAAACATTATAAGAATTAGTGCAGAGAGTTTATTACAAAAAAAACAGCATTACCCATCTCCAGTATTGCTTTCAAGAGGTAATCATTTTTAATCATTGTGTTTTTAACTATAATTTTTTTCTCTATTTAACTATATATTTATACTGCTAATTTTTATTTTGTCATTTGTCATTCATTAATCAATATATAACTTACTATCAAAGGAGATAATTTTTTGTTGGTATAATTGCCATCTATCCTTTTAATATTGTCATTTTTCTAACTTTTGCTATTTAACTTTTAAATAAGAATTCAAGTAATAATTTACATTTTCTTAAACATAATTTCTGATTTTAGTCTTTTTTTTTCTTTTTTGAGTTGGAGTCTCATTCTGTCTCCCAGACTGTAGTGCAGTGGTGTGCTCACAGCCACCCCAGCCTCAACCTACTGGACTCAAGCGATCCTTCCACCTCAGCCTTCCAAGTAGCTGAAACTACAGACATGTACTACCACACCTGGCTAATTTTTTGATTTATTGTAGAGATGAGGTCTCACCAATTTTCCCAGGCTGGTCTCGAACACCTGGACTCAGGCAATCCTCTCACCTTGGCCTTCTAAAGTGCTGGGATTACAAGCTTGAGGTACCGTGCCCAGCCAATTTTAGTCATTTTAAACTCTGCTTCATAGATTTCCAGACACAGAATAAATATATTAGCTGACCTATCCCTCTATTCAATTTTTTTACATTTATTTCCACTCTCAAATTCTGTCAAATTTGACTATAATTTGACATCATCAAGCTAGCAATATTTAATATTAGCTTATTAACATTAGATATAGCATCAATTCTATTCAAGTCATGTCTACAAGTTCATTGCAATAATTAAAAATAATTAGCAAATGTATACTGAAATATATACTTTGTATTTTTACCATAGTACTACATAATGTACAAAGATTACCTGCTTTCTCCATAGATCAATGTGATTTGATCCATATTCTACACTAAAGAACATTGGATTCTCTTTGTTCACATACAACCTCTGTTGAGAAACATGATACAGCACAAAAATATATATACATATGCTCTTTATAGGTTGCCTGTTCAGTTCATGGTATTCTGGAGTTTATCTTTACATACATGTTTGCTGTTTTTGATGGAAAAATTATATGACTTTTTCCTACTTTATTTCACTTTTGCCTACTTTATATCATTAATTTTACTTATTCAACTTTAGTGAAAGGGGCGAACATTGATGTGTACTGATTCCTTTATGGAACTATGTAAAGCTGTCATCTGAAATATAAAGCTAACTTTGAAAATCAGATAGTATTTTGGGAGCATTTTTAAAACTCCAATACCTTGTTCTGGAGAATAGAAAAAGTAGCAAATTAGAACCAAGATTTAAGTATAATGGTAACAAGACTATTTAGATGGCAAAATGTTCAACCCTGGCAGATTTGCTTCTTAAAAAGCATATCTTCATTTGGAAGGAGTAATAAGACACAACAACTTGGCAATCACATACTCTTTTGATTCATAAAAAAGCTTTAACTTTTGAATTCCCCTGTATCTCCTAGGCCCATAGACGCTTCTTTGTTCACATGTTGCATACCCTCTTTCTTGAAGATGACTTAGAAACTTTGCAAGATGGCATTTACTCTGCTCATTATTTATACTCACCTTCCTTTCTTGTTACATGCACCATAACTAGGATTAGTCACATAATGTCCTAGTAGAAAAAGTACTATGTTTTCTAAAAGAAGAAAGGAACTATACCTGGAATGTGCTAGGAGAGAATTATGGGACTAGATATTGACACATTGGCTCAAGATGAAGCAGCATTTTCTAACAAAGAGTTCATCCATATGGGAGAAGTCTCTCAAATACAAATTTTAACACTAGGGCAAGCAACTCAAGGGATGGTATTGATTACTGTTAAAAATGACTTTTGGAATCTTGGATAATGTGCTGGACTATACTAGGGAAGTAGAAATTCCAGAATGATCATGGTAGGTTGTAGAAAGAGGAAATAAAAACTCAGAAAATTGGACATGCTAGAGAAGGTGTATTATATAAGGACAAAAATCAAACAAATAAAACAAAAAATTACTTGACCACCATGTTCTGTGGGCGGGCCTGACATTTTTTTAAATCAGAGTCATAAAAAACTATGATGAGGTGTCACATGGTGACTGTCCTCTGTAGACCAGAGCTCATGATAGGAGATGTTATTATAAATTATAAATATAGTACTCTTCAGGGTATATTCCCAGTAGGGGGATTGCGGGGTCATATGGAAGGTCGATTTTAGAGCTTTGAAGAACTCAAATCACTCTATAAAAAAGATACCTGCACATGTATGTTTATCGCAGTGTTGTTCACAATAGCAAGAACCTGGAAACAACCATGCTGTCCAACAAAAGAGGACTGAATTAAAAAAATGTAGTACATATACCCAATGGAATACTACGCAGCCATAAAAAAAAACAAAATCATGAATTTCGCAGCAACCTGGATGGAACTAGAGTCTATAATACTGAGTGACCTCTCACAGAAACAAAGATCCGAGTATCACATGTTCTCACTCATATAATGGACCTTGAACATCCAATGTAATACTATAAGAAAATGATTGATGGTACTGGGAAACTATGGGGGGAGGGGGATGGGATTAACAGTAGCAAATATCTGTCGGGGGATGGGAAAACACCTCTTATCAACAGGGTGCCTGAATGAAACGTAATTGTACACCTAACCCTTAACTGTACCCCACAAAACCATAATAAAAAATATTGATTAATAAAAAATGTTATATTCAAACTTTATAAGCTTTTAAAATAAAAATTTTGCAAACTAAAAAAATAAAAAATAAAAATAAATATAGTACTCTTTACAAAATAGATAATTATATTTTGAAATAATGTAGGGTAGAAGGCAATGTTTAATTATCAGAAATAAGATTGATACAATTAAAAATCAGGAGCAAAAGTCAGAGTGACTGCCATTTTGACTTGAATCTCAGAATTACGGAATGCTTGATCAAGCATAGCATTTATCTGGATTAAGGTAAATTAGCAGCTATCGAAAATGTTCAGTCTGTGGGACGCAAAAGTAATACAAGCTGAATATAGAAATTCCTCACCAGATTCTGGACTTCAGTCTATATTCATACAAGGAATCTATTGATTAAAGAAAAAGTCAGGGTTTCAGGAAAAATGAACATGAAGCATTTCATAAATCTCAAAGGGACCGAGAGTCATTTACTTGGGTAACCGTACATTAGGCAAAGGTGAATATCCAGACATTTCAAGACCTGTAGACACAAAATTTAATTATGATTAATATAGGAGTGGGAATTTTATGGGATCAGGTAATAAATATATTTCTAGACCAATTCTTGTTATTTTCCAAATCATAAATCCATGATTAAAATGACATTCTTGATAGTTGATAGAACACCCCTCACACACACATATACCACATACACTGTTTCTATGGATAGTGAATTAAGGTTTAAGATCATGAGAAAAGCCAAGAGGAAGACTCTGAACTGGTACCTTAGCATAAATATTATCAAAGAAAAATACAAAATAATAGCAGAAATTAGTATCTACTTAAATAACCCAAAA
The DNA here is from genome assembly GCA_027257055.1 of Cephalopachus bancanus. NCBI lineage: Eukaryota > Metazoa > Chordata > Mammalia > Primates > Tarsiidae > Cephalopachus > Cephalopachus bancanus. The sequence continues at coordinate 6,303,229 of JAPVLO010000068.1, read as the reverse complement.
TATTAAAATAATTAATGCTATTATTATTTTTTCTTTTAGTTAATTGCTCTAGGTCCTTAACAATTTATACATATTCTGGATGATGAAAGTAGACTACTTCAGACTCAAACTAGTAGAAGACTCAAGTACAAGTGATGTGCAACTATGTATATTTAATAAAGCAGGCCAGGTGAGGTGGCTCAGTCTGTAATCCCAGCACTTTGGGAGGCTGAGGCAAGAGGGTTGCCTGAGCCGGGGCGGTTAGAGACCAACCTGAAAAACTTGGCGAGACCTCGTCTCTACAATAAATCACAAAACTAGCCGGGCACGGTGGTGTACATCTGTAGTTCCAACTACTTGGAAGGCTGAGGCAGAAGGATTGCCTAAGCCCAGCAAGTTGAGGCTGAGGTGGCCGTGAGCGTGCTACTGCACTCCAGCTTGGGCAACGGGGTGAGACTCCAACTAAAAAAAAAAAAAAATTAAAAAAATTAAAATAAATAAAGCAGATTAACAGTGTCTCTGGTAGAACGTATGCAGTCTTTAACCTGTTTAAATGCTTTATTAGCCATTCCTATTAGGAATAAAGACCAGATAATTTAAAAGTGAAGTGACATGGTAAACAGTCTACATTTACAGTTTTACCCTTGGGCTGTTTAATCTCCTTCCTTCCTTCATAATGCACAGACATGCTTCTCTTAACTGAGGAGATAATTTCTAAGAAATGCAACTTTAGGTATTTTTGTCATTGTGCAGTCATCATAGAGCATTCTTACACAAACCTGGATGGTATTGCCTACTACACACCTAGACTATTTGGTAGAACCCATCGCTCCTTTTATATTCAGCTTGTATTGCTCTTGATTCCCATAGATTGAACAATCTTGATAGCTGCCAACTTACCTTGATCCTAAGAATGCTATGTTTGATGAACCATTCCATTAACTCTGAGATTCAAGTCAATATGGGTGCCACTATGACTTTTGTTCCTGATTTTGGTTACAAACCTGGGCAGCAAGTTACTGTACTGAATACTGTAGGCAATTATAGCACAAGTATTTGTATATCTAAACATTGAAAAGATACAGTAAAAATATGCATAAAAGATTTTTTAAGTAGTAAACCTGCATAGGGCACTTACCTTAAATGAAGTTTGCAGAACTAAAAGTTGCTCTTTGTGAGTCAGTGAGAGAGTGTGAGTGTACGTGAAAGCCTAGAACATTACTATACACTACTGCAGGTTGCATAAATGGTGTGCACTTAGGCTATAATAAATTTATGAAAAGAAATTTTCAATAATATGTTAACCTTAGCTTACTGTGACTTTTTATTTTATAAACTATTTTAAACTTTTTTACTGTCTTAAAATAATACTTAGCCTAAAACACACATTGTACTGCTATACAGAGATATTTTCTTTTTTTAATTCTTATTTTATGTTTTTTATTTTATTATTTTTTTTAATTTTCAACTTTTTGGTTGAAAAAAGTTAGTCTGGACATAAGCAGGGCTCAAGGATCATCAATATTACTATCTTCCATCTCTGCATCTTGTTCCACTGGAAGGTCTTCATGGGCAACAACATGCATGGAGCTGTCATCTCCTGTGATAACAAGGCCTTTGTAAACTTGATCATCCAGTCAAGTTTACAAAATATCACTCATATCAAACTATTATTTTATGTAATGACCATATTAACTCTCTATGTCCCTTCAAATTACTATCATGTGCCTCATAATGGCATTTTGGTCAATGGACCACATATACAACAGTAGTCCCATAAGATTATTTTTAATAATTTTTTTATCACCTAATGATGTAGTAGCCATTGTAACATCGTAGTACAAAAGTATTACTCACATGTTTGTAATGATGCTGGTGTAAACAATCTACTGAGATGCCAGTAGTATAAAAAAGACTTTAACAAGGACTTGCCTGAGGTTATTTTATAGTTAATCTTTTTTATATGTAGAAAATAATGATAAAAAGTATAGTGTAGTAAATATATAAACCAGTACTATCATTATTTATTATTATCAAATATTATGTAATGTACATCATTGTATGTGCTATAATTTTAAACAATTGACATCTTAGTAGAATGTTTACACCGGCATCATCACAAACATGTGAGTAATACATTTGCACTATGATGTTATAATGGCTACTACATCACTAGGTGATAAAAAATTTGTAAAAAATAATCTTATGGGACCACTGTTGAATATGTGGTTTATTGACCAAAATGTCATTATAAGGCACATAATAATAATTTGAAGGAACATGGATAGATAATATGATCATTCCATAAGATAACAGCTTGATACGAGTGCATTTTGTAAACTTGACTGGATGAGCAAGAAATGGCAACTGTGTTGGAAACGTCTCAAGATATATATGCTCTTCATAGCCTGGGAAATATATATTAATCTATGAAGATTTAGGAGCTCACCACATATAATACACTCCGTCTTCATTTTTTTGATGTTTCACTACTGATAGCTTTTATTCATTATTTTCTCGTGTCCCCTTTGCTGCATATCTGGACAAATTGCTAAATAAACTTGCGTACACGCTCCTTTGGTGCCAGTGAATGTTTTAAATTATGTGCAGGATGTCTCATGTAAGTTCCACTCCCTAAACACCATAAAATCTCTAAGTAGATCTTCCGTTCTTAGTGTCTCCAGATTTTCAGAACTGCCTTGAGGCCACCTTGCTTTCCTAAGAAAGTTGCATTATGTGAATAGTGAACTTTGTTGTTCCCTCTTGGATTGTGTGTATATGCGGCATCATCAGTGTGGTCAGTCTTCTACATTAAATTTAGGATAGGAGTCCATTGTCTCCAGGATATTCGCATAACACCACATCAGTAAAGTTCTGTGGTCCCATGTTCTGGGAACATGAAGCCTTTTTAAAGCACGGGTGAGGTAACAATATAATAATAAAAACCTGCAGGGATGAGCTACCATATACAGATGTGTTATAAGCAGTCTACGTCAAGGACTGCTATATGTTGTGGTGTATATCTCTATTATGGGAGGAAAAAAAATACATGTGTAGGTAGTAAAGGGTGTAAGTAAAAATATCTCCTCTTATCATCTTTCCCAGTGACTCACCTGTCTTCTCAACTCTAGTCTCTATGGATCTAAAGGTAAATTACTCTAGGCAGAAAGCACTGTACATAATCTATGCAGCATAATATATATATACACATTGTATGTAATAATCAAATCAGAGTAATTATCCATCACCTCAACATTTACTTTTTATTGGTGATGGGAACATACAACATCTTCTTTTCTACCTATTTTGAGATGTACAATATTTTATTATTGATTATAATCACCTTTCTGTTCAGTAGGACACCACCAGAACATATTCCTTCTTTCTAATCAATTTGTTACCATCAAATATCTTTTTCCCAGTCCCTTCTTCTCCCTACACGCCCCAGTCTCTGGTAGCCACTGTTTCATTCACTATTTCTATGAGGTCAACTTTTTTAGATTCCACATATGAATGAGAACATGCATAATCTTTCCTTCTGTGTCTGGCTTATATCACTTAACATATTATTTTTCAGTTTTATTTATGTTGTTTGCAAATAATAGAATTTTATTCCTTTTATGACTGAATGGTATTCCATTATGTATATATCCTACATTTTCCTTATCTTTTTATTCATTCATTGTTTGACACTTAGGATGATTCCATATTTTGCTATTGTGAATAATACTGCAATAAATATAGAAGTGCAAATATCTCTTTGACATACTGATTTCAATTCCTTTGCATATATACTCAGCAGTACTAGATTGGTGAAACATATTGTAATTTTTAAAAATGTTTGAAGAACCTTCATACTGTTCCCCATAAATTACTATACAAATTTACATTCCCACCAATATTGTGTGAAAGGTTTCTTTTTTTTTTTTAACTCCCTCACTAACATAAGTTATTATTTTTTTATCTTTTTGATAAAAACAGCACTTTAACTGGAATGAAGTGGTATCTCATTGTAGTTTTGATTTATATTTTCCTAATGATATTTTTTTTCGTATAACTGTTGGCCATTTGAATGTCTTTTTTTGAGAAATGGTAACTAAGATATTTTGCCTTTATTTATTTATTTATTCATTTATTTTTTAGTTGGAATCACACTCTTGTCACCCAGACTGGAGTGCAGTGGCATGCTCAAGGCCACCGCATCCTCGACATGCTGGTCTCAGGTGATCCTTCTGTCTCAGTCTTCCAAGTAGCTGGAACTACAGACGCATGTCACCATATCTGGCTAGTTTTTGTTACTTATTGTAGAGAAGAGGTCTCACCAAGTTGCCCAGGCTTGTCTTGAATCCCTGGGCTCAGGCAATCCTCTCACTTCGGCCTCCCAAAGTGCTGGGATTACAGACTGAGCCACTGAGCCTGACCATTTTGCTCATTTTTAATGAGATTTTATAGTGTTGTTTTTTGGCTATAAAGTTGTATGAGTTCCTTATCTATTATGGATATTAGTCCTTTGCTAGATGCATAATTTGTAAATATTATCTCCCATTCCATAGGTTGTCTCAATTCTGTTGATTTTTACCTTTGCTGTGCAGAATCTTTATAGTTTGATGTAACTCCATTTGTCAATTTTTGATTTTGTTGCCTGTGATTTTGAGGTCTTATCCACAAAAACATTTGCTCAGTCCTAGTCATAAAACATTTTTCTATTTTTTTTTAGTGAGTTTTATATGTTTAGGGCTTACATTGAAGGCTTTAATTTATTCTGAGTTGATCTTTGTATATAGTAAAAGATAAGGGTCTACTTTCTTCACACTGTGGTATAATTGGTCTCAGTATCTGTTGTTTGGTTGGTATAGGTTTTCAGTATATTTCGAAGTCAGGTAGCATGATGCTTGCAGTTTTGTTTTCTGTTTTGTTTTGCTTTTTACTCAAGAATTCTTTGACCATTTGAGATATACAATATTTTACTATTGATTATAATCAATAATAGGTCTTTTGTGGTTTCATATGAATTTTAGAATGTTCTCCCTGTGAAGAATGCCATTGGTACTTTGATAATGATTGCATTGAATCTATATATCACTTTGGGTAGTATACGTATTTTAACAATATTATTTTTTTCAATCTATGTAGATGAGATATTTTTCTATTTATGTGTCCTCCCTTCAATTTATTTTATCACTGTTTTATAGTTTTCATAAAAGAGATCTTTAACCTTCTTGGTTACATTTATTCCTACCTTATTTTTTGTTGTTATTGTAAAATGGAATTGTTGTTTTGATTTCTTTTTTAGAGAGTTTATTTTTTTACATATAGAAATACTACTGATTTGTGTATGTTGATTTTATACTCTGCAACCTTACTAAATTTGATTATTCACTCTGATTTTTTGGTAGAGCCTTTGTCATATCATCTGCATGACACCTGCAAACAGGGGCAATTTGACTTTCTCCTTTCCCATTTGGATATCTTTTGTTTATTTCTCTTGTTTGATTTTCTAGCTAAGATGTCCAATACTATGTTGAATAAAAGTGGTGACAGTTGCATCTTTTTTTTTTTGTTCCAGATTTTAGAGAAAAAGCTTTCAATGTTTTGTTTGTTTGATATGATGATAGATGAACTGTAATGCATGGCCTTTATTGTGTTGAGGTATATACCTTCTATACATAATTTGTTGAGAGTTTTTGTCAAGAGAAGATGTTTGTCAAATGCTTTTTCTGCACTTATCAGAATAATCATACTTGATTCTTCTTTCTCTTAATATAATATATCACATTTATTAATTTTCACATTATATCATCCTTGCATCCTGGGGACAAATCTCACTTGATTATAATAAATCATCTTTAAAGGCAAGAAAATGAGTCACCATTTTGGCAAGTGCATTTGATTCTTTACAGAAAGAGGTTTGTTACACCTTTTTTTAAAAATTCACTACTAGGGTAGTTAATATATTTGTCTTGTAGGGAATCCTTTAGTGCACCTCTTGAAAGAATCTGCCCAACTTTGATGGAGAAAACATAAACGTTTCAGTTATGTCCTATGAAAGACATGGTGACCAGGGAAACAGACAAGTCAGTGATGAGCAGCAGGATCACTCCATCAGATAAGCCACCAAAGCCGGTAGATGTCCTATTCATTAAAGAAGGAAATCTAAGCCGGGTTCGGTGGCTCAGCCTGTAATCCCGCACCTTTCGGAGGCTGAGGTGAGTGGATTGCCTGAGCCCGCGGGTTCGAGACCCACCTGGGCAGCGAGACCTCATCTCTACAATAAATCAAAAAAATCAGCCAGGCGTGGTTGCGCATGCCTGTAATTCTGGCTACCTGGAAGACTGAGGCAGAAGGATGGCCGGAGCCCAGCAGGTGGAGGCTGCAGTGGCCGGGAGCAGCCACTGCACTCCAGTCTGGGTGACAGAGTGAGACTCCAACTCAAAAAAAAAAAAAAAAAAATGAAGGAAATCTAGAATTTGTGGTAGGGATGGAAAATTTGAGTTTAATTTTATTCCATAACCAAATGTTGAGGTAGGGATGATATCTTGTCCCACTAATATATTTCAAATTTCCAAAAACAAGAGACTTACCAGAATACTGGAGAGTGTTTTCGTATGGCATAAACGTATATGAAATAGGGAATTTGAGCAGCACGAGAGGTGGAGTGTAAAACAGGTTGAGACTTGCTTCACTGATTTTCCTCTTCAAGACTGAGTCACCTCAGCTGGATAGCATTGTCTACTGATGGGGCAAAGTTAAGTCTCTCCCCCAAAATTATCTTCAGAACAATGTTTCTATATAACTCAAGCTACACTCTGTGACGAATGTTGTAGATGCAAGAGTAGAAAGACTTGTTCCATTATATTAATTTACAGTATCTTTAAAGGGCAATTTTAGCTTCAGAAATCCTCATGGGTCCCTTAAGGTTTATATTGCATCTGCATTAAAGTTCATAGTTTTCTACTGTGTAATGATGCCTCTCACATTTTTTTAAAAAATTTTGACTTTAAAGATGTGGGGTACAATTCAGGGTTAGGTATGCAAATGTTTGCTTTACAGGTAAAGTTTGAGTCTCACTTTGGTTCCCACTTCGCCTAGTTTGAGATGAGGTACCCTTATTGATGAAGTGTGCTCCCCTTCCCCCACAGTTTTCCACTCTTGCCAATCCCTTTCTTATAGTATTGTGATATTTGTTCAGGGTGCACTTGTGAATGAGGACATGTGGTACTCAGTTATTTTTTTCTGTGATAGTTCACTGAGTATTATAGACTCTATCCAAGTTGTTGCAAAGTTCATAATTTTGTCCTTCTTTATGGCTGCATAATATTCCATCATGTATATGTACCACATTTTTTTTTATCCAGTTCACTTTTATTGGGCAGCATGGTCGGTTCCATGTTTTGCTATTGTGAATAATGCTGCAATAAATATGTGTGTGCAGATATCTTTTTCATAGAGTGATTTGAGTTCCTCTGGGTATATTCCCAGAATGAGCATTGCTGAGTCACATGGAAGGTCAATTTTTAGGTCTTCTAGGAACCACTGCACTGTTTTACACAGAGGTTGTACTAGATTACAATCCCACCAACAGTGTAGAAGTATTCCCTTTTCTCCTCATCCTCTCCAGCGTCTGTTGTTTTCTGAGTTATTAATGATGGTCATCCTGACAAGTTAGGTGGTATCTCATTGTGGTTTTAATTTGCATTTCTTTGATGATTAAGTGAGACTGAGTATTTGTTCATATATCTATTGGTGGCTCATATGTCTTCTTTTGAGAAGTGCCTATTTATATCTTTTGCCCACTTTTTAATAAGCCTGTTTTTTGTTTTTTTTTTTCCTTTTCAGCACGTTTGAGTTTCTTGTGGATCCTAGATGTTAGGCCTTTGTCAGATATACAATTCATGCCTCTCACTTTTGTTGAGATATCTTGAGAGCACATCCTGCTTGCAAATTCCCATCTCAATGTTCCTTTTCAGGTAACTTAACATAAGCATCAGTCTTAGCTACATTCACATAGCACCACCCAGCACTGGGGCCCTGGGAGAACTGTGTCATGAAACTGCCCCATAATATGTGGGTTACAAATGCATAAAATATACTGGGCATCTCAGCATGATCAGTTAGAGGAAGGCACCAAGACTGCTTTCCTTATGTATTTCTCCCTTATTCAAGATTCCTTTGTATTATTTATGCATTTTGATGCCATGATAAACTATAATGAATAACAGCTTGTGTAATGTAAGCTAGAATGAAATACACAGTTAAAGAATTGTTCAGCTTCAATTCTCTGGTTGTTTTTATTACTACTGTAATATACTTTAGAAAAGAGTGAAAGCACGTATGCTTTTTATTTTTTTATGACTTTTTGTGATTTTACTGCTACTTCAATGTATACTTAATTTTGTGAACAAATTAAAAATGTTTGCATACCTACATCTGTTTTGTATTAAAAAATCTATGAAAGTAAGTGATCTGTTTTCTTCACTGCTATATTAGGAGTAGCAGAGTCCCTCACAGCTCAAAAATATTTTTGACTTAGTAAATAAAGATACACTCTGGCCAGACGTGGTGGCCTATGCCTATAATCTCAGCACTTTGGGAGGCCGAGGTGAGAGGTTTGCCTGAGCCCAAGGGTTCAACACCAGCATGGGCAACTTGACGTGACTTCATCTCTACAATAAATCTAAAAATTAACCGTGCATGGTTGTGCATGCCTGTAGTTCCAGATACTTGGAATGCTGAGACAGAAGGATTACCGGAGTCCAGCAGGTCGAGGCTGTGGTGGCCATGAACGTGCCACTGCACTCCAGCCTGGGTGATGGAATGAGAGACTCCAACTCAAAAAAAAAAGAGAGACAGAAAGACAGTCAGTGAGAGTGTCTAAATTACTACTTAAATTAATACTCTATCACATTAAAGTGATGGCATTTACTAGCATTACCAGAAGATTAACAATACATGACATCTCCTTGGTCAGTAAAGTTTTTGTCAGGAATTTAAGTTGGAATGGTTAGAATATTACTTTTGTTTTTGAAAAGGACTAAACTTGTGTCATATTAGTAGTTGATGAGATAAGCTGCAAAAATTTCAGAAAAATAATTTTGGAAAGTGGCCTTTTTTTCTAATGAATAAAGAATATTTCTTTTGCTATGTGTATGTTTGTGTGCATGTTTGATTAGCAATACTCAATATCTACTACAATGAAAAAAGAAAGCAATTTTTCTAATAGCTAAAGCATATAGGTTATTTTTGTTTATTTTACAGAAGAACACATCAATGTTTGAAAAGTACACATACCACTATCAATTTTGTAGATATTATAGAATGGTATTTTTTATAAAATTCCACTCTACCATTCTTGTCAGGTTAGTATAGATATTGTTATATCACTTTGTATTGTTACAGATAACATGTTTCTAAAGCTATACAAATAATCGGAAATTCAGTGAAGCTACTCATAAGCATTACTACTACTTATTTTTTAAATTTTCATAAATTAAAATCTCCATAGCAAAAAAGTCATTCAAAAAGTGCTAAATAATTTCTTAAACACTCACAAATCCACACATCAAAGAAGAATCACTTAAGTGAATCAAGCTATTACAACTCTTTAAATATTTAGAATCCATTAAAACTGAGTTGTTTTAGTTCATCTTGTATTTCCTGTCTTTTAAATTGACGATTAAAGAAACACTTTAATAAGATAATTGAAAAGATAATATAATTTTGAAGAGTGTCTTAATAGAAGAAGATCCGAGTTAGCTATATTTTGAGGGATCAGCATTAGCTTTGTTTAGAGTGTTTGTCCAGAAAGTTAGCTTGTTTAGCTGTTTGTATATAAATCAGCTGAAAATAAAACTCACTTGTATTAATAAAACACAAATGAGACCATTTAGACCATGTGCTAAATGTAATTTGTTGGTTGAAAGTAAGATACCTACCTAATGCAACATCTGAGAGCTGGCAGATGCACAAAGTGCATCATTTCTGGCATACACATGACTGATACAAAGACAGCCTGAGCAAAATGTATTAATATAGAGTCACATTACAGGTAGGTGGATGTGAATAAGCATATGCAATTTCATCAAATTATCTCAGCCTAATAATTTGCTCTACTTTTAGCGTTATATTTTCAGTTTCAAAGACCAGAAATCTCTACTGGGAAATGAAATCTCCATTTTGTATGATTTTATGCCATATGCATTGCACAGAAATTGAATTGTGTTTCAACAGTTTTATGGCATATTGTCAGTATGTATTAACTGCCTAGTGAAGAGAGTAAATTTTTAAAACGAATACAAATGCCCTTTTATTAGTAAAGACAATGTATCTTGCAGAAAATTAACTATATACTGCATGTTATGAATTCTAGTTTTATTAGAATTATTGTATATATCCAGGAAATGACAGTGTTTGAATTAATTTCAAAGTTATATTTTGTACTGATTTTATTTTCTAGGCTCTTTGAAAGTAGAAAACTTTCAAAATTTGTCTAGCCTAGTTTTGATTTATATATAAATGTTTGAAGGTCTAAGATATTATTCAACTTCTTGCAAATCTAATTTGTGTGAGATAAGCAGAGATGGGTTGGGGGCAAAGTACCTACAGCTCTCACTTCTAACTACTTTCAGGTAGATTTTTCTAACCATTATAACAAAGAATGGTAACTAGCAAGCCATCCGTACATAAACTAAATAGAAATATAGCTCTCGAGCCCCCTCTCAAGCCGCTGCCCCTGCGAAGGCCCTGCCCTCAGAGCTAGAGGCTCCATCCCTGACTCAAGTGCTCCACCCAGCTCAAAGGTGCCACCAATGGGGGAGGCCCTCGGCGCCCTCCCCTTGGTGCTCTAGGTCCCCTTCCTGGCTGAAGCGCCCAGTCCTACCTCAAGGCACCACTGCCTGCCTGTGGAGACCCTCAGCACCTGCCCCTCGAGCTCCAAATCCCCTCCCTGACTGAAGCACCCTGCTGTGCCCCAAGCTGCCACCACCCACGGAGCTCTAGACTCCCTCCCTGGCTGCAGCAGCCAGCCTCACCCCAAGCCTTCACCACCCAGGGAGGCAGTGGCTCCCTCATTGTGGAGCTCCAGGCTCCCTTGTCGGCTACACCGCCCTGCCACCAGCCACCCTGAGCGTTACACTCACCAGCAATGCCCGGTGGTCTTACACTTCACCCCCGCTGACTCACCCCGACCACAGCGGGACCAGAGAACAGCTGGAACTTGAGACCAGGCAGAGACCTGCATTGCCCCATGTGCTCCACCCAGCTCTGAGCAGACTCCAGCTGGGGACCTAAGAACAAAGAAAGAAAAAGAGGCCCAAGCCACATGTGACAAGCCAACCTACAGCACCTCGCAGTCTCGCACTCTGCCTCCCTCAGCTGAACCTGACTGTGGTAGAACCTGAGATCATCGGAGTCCTGTGACCAGGCAGAGAACCGCAGTGCCTAACCCAGGCAGCTCTGCCCAACCTCCAACTTGGGATCTAAGACGTCATGTTTGTGTAAAGGAATAATACATCATAAGGAGGTTGGTCAGCTTATGTGTCTGTATGATTGTATGTCCTAGTTTGTTTGTTATTGTCACTGGGTTTTTTGTTGTTGCTGTTGTTTGATTGTTTTTGCTTTTGTTTTCACTTACTCTTATCTGTCTGCAGGTCTATTTTCAGTTATTAGTGAGTACCTTTGTCTGTTTTCCCTTACTCTCCATCTCCACCTTCTACTTCCCTCCCGCCTTGTTCTATTTCTTTCCCTTTTCTTACATCATTTTACTTTCAGGGAGCAAACCAATACCCTCACTTCATGAACAGATTTCAAGGCAGTGGGAAACAGGATCCAGCGTATCTTTATACCTGTCAGTGGATACTGGGATCTGCAGATAAATTTTGATTCACAGCTCTCCCCTCAAATAAATCTCAAAACTGCAAAAGGTATAACTCCCAACCTACAGTCCAACTTCAGAATCGAATAAAACCAAAGAATTCACATAAAGAAGAATAGGAGATTGAGCAAACAAAAGTAAAAACAACCCTGCCACCCCTGAACAACAGATTTAAAGATGGCAGAGGGGGGGAAAAAGGGAATAGTGGGGAGGCAAATCTACACAAATGAAGAAAAAACCAAAAGAAGAATACAGGTCTCACACAGACCTCTGGGAGATCAGATATTGAGGAAACAGACTTTGGAATGCAAACTTCGAAATGCAAAGCCCCCAGAATGACTGAGCACATACTATAAACCCAGATATCAAGACATTAACAGAGAGAACAAAAAGAATTGAGGAGCGACAAGAGGAAAATAGGGAAGAGTTGATAACAGAGATAACAGCAGTAAAGAATACTGTTTTTGAAATAAATAACAAACTAAAAAGCATGGAAAACAGAATTAGCCAAGCAGAAGACAGAATCTCAGAACTTGAAGACCAAAATATAGAACTAAACCAAACTGTCAAAAACATAGAAGAGAAACTTAGAAAGACAGAACAAAACCTTCAAGAGATGAGCGATTACTTCAAGAGAATGAACCTAAGAGTCATTGGACTTCCTGAGGCAGAAAGAGAGACAGAGACCACCCTGGAACAAACTTTCCATGAAATTATTTAAGAAAACTTCCCTCACCTCATCAGTGATGCAAAAATTCAAACACAATATATTCAGAGAACTCCTGCAAGACAAAAAATGAGAAGACCAACTCCTAGATACATAATCTGCCTGAACAAAGTAGGTATAAAAGAATAAAAATCCTAAAAGCAGCAAGAGAAAAAGGTCAGACTACCTACTAGAACAGCAGCGGATTTGTCTACAGAAACACTTGAGGCTAGAAGAGCTTGTAGTTCAATATTCAAAGTTCTCAAAGATAAACAATTTCAACCAGGAATAACCTACCCAGCCAAGCTAAGCTTCATCACTGAGGGAGAATTAAATCTTTCCCAGATATCCAATCCCTAAGGAATTATGCTGCCTCTAGACCAACCCTACAAGAAACTCTTAAGAAAGCATTAAACACAGAGGAAAAAGGAAAAAGAACAACAATGTTCTTCACAAGAGTATAGGAAAAAGATTTAAAACACACATAACCAATCCCAAAAATCAAAAGAAAGACAACAAACAAACAAGTACAACAACAACTCTATAAGAACATCATGACAAAGATAAACTCTCACATTTCAATAATTAACCTGAATGTGAATGGACTAAATGCACCACTGAAAAGACAGAGAATGGCAAAATGGATAAAATATCATGAGGCAACAATATATTGTCTCCAAGAGACCCATCTCACCAGAAAGGACACTCACAGACTCAAAGAAATAGGATGTGAAACAAGTTTTCCGGCTAATGGGACACAAAAGGGCTGCAATCTTAATCTCAGACAAAATACCCTTTAAGCTATCAAAAATCAAAAAAGATGAAGTTCACTATATAATGATAAAAGGTTCAATCCATCTACAAGAAATATCCATCCTAAACATATATGCACTTAACATAGGAGCACCAATGTTCATAAAGCAGCTTCTAGGCAACTTAAAAAAGAGATTTACTTTAACATTATCATAGCTGGGGACTTTAATACCCCACTCACAACCCTAGAAAGATCATCAAGACAAAAAATCAGCAAGGAGACCCAGAACCTCAATGAGACTCTTGAACAAATAGACTTAATTGATACCTACAGAACACTCCACCCAATGACCACAGAATATACATTCTACTCATCACCACATGAAATGTACTCCAAGATGGACCACAACGTTGGCCATAAATCAAACATAAATAAATTTTATAAGATTGTAATCTTGCCATGTACCTTTTCAGACCACAGCGGAATAAAAATAAATATCAACAGGAACAAATTTCTCCAAAGCCCACAAAGACATGGACACTAAACAGCATGATGCTGAACAATGACTGGGTCAACATTGAAATTAAAGAAGAAATTGAAAGATTCCTGGAAAATGAAGAAACATCCTACAAAAACCTCTGGGATGCCATGAAATCAATTCTAAGAGGTGAGTTTATGTCTCTATGAGCACACATCAAGAAAATGGAAAGATCATATGTGGAGAGTCTAACAAATAACCCACGGAAGCTGGAAAGAGAAGACCACCAAAACTCCAACTCTAGAAAAAGAATCCAAATCACAAAAAGAAGAGCCCAAATACGGGATATAGAAGACAAAAATATCATAGAAAACATCAACAAAACAAAAGCTGGTTCTTTAAAAGAATTAACAGGATTGATGAGCTGCTAGCCTGAATGACCAAGAAAAAGAGAAAAAAAAGCCCAAATAAACACAATCAGAAATACAAAAGATCAAATCACAACTGACCCCAAAGAAGTACAAAAGATGATCAAAGATTACTATGTACACCTATATGGAAACAAACTTGATAACCTAGATGAAATGGAGGAATTTCTGACATCACACAACTGAACCAAGTTGAAACAAGAAGACATTGAGACACCAAATACATTAACAACAACCCAGGAAATTGACTGTCATACGAAAACTACCTACAAAAAAAAGCCCTGGACCGGATGACTTTCCAGCAGAATTCTACAAAACATACAAGGAGAAGCTGATACCAATCCTACTGAAAGTATTCCAGGCAATTGAGAAAGATGGAATTCTCCCTAAATCATTTTACAAAGCTAACATTACACAGATGCCCAAACCAGGTAAAGATGCAACAAAGAAAGAGAATCACAGGCCAATATCTCTTATGAAGATAGATGCAAAAATCCCCAACAAGATTCTAGCAAATTGGATCCAAAAACTCATCTCAAAAATCATCCACCATGACCAAGTAGGCTTCATCCCCAGGATGCAGGGCTGGTTCAACATTCGCAAGACCATAAATGTCATTAAATACATCAACACATGTAAAAACAAGAACCATATCATTATATTATTAGATGCAGAAAAATTTTTTGATAAAATTCAGTATCCCTTCTTGATAAAAACCCTCAAACACCCAGGTATAGAAGGAACATACCTCAAAATAGTAAGTGCCATCTATGACAAACTCACAGCTAACATATTGCTAAATGGACAGAAACTAGAAACATTTCCCATGAAAACTGGAACAAGACAAGGCTGCCCACTCTCACCCTTCTTTTTCAATATTGTGTTGAAAGTCCGAGGGAGGGCAATTTACAAAAGAAGGAAATCAGGGGTATCCAAATAGGAAAAGAGGAAGTCAATTTATCCCTCTTTGCTGATGATATGATCCTATACCTTGAGAATCCAAGAAATCTGTCAAAAACCTGTATGCACTGATAAAGGACTTTGGCAAAGTCTCAGGGTACAAAATAAACATGGAAAAGTCAGTTGCATTCCTATATACCAACAATAAGCAGGAGAGACCCAAATAAAAACCACAATCCCATTCACAATAGCCACCAAAAAAAGAAAGAAAGAAATACCTGGGAATCTTCCTAACCAGAGGAGTGAAAGATCTATGCAATAAGAATTACAAAACACTGCTCAAAGAAATCCTAGAAGACACAAAAAAATGGAAAAATATTCCATGCTCATGGATAGGAATAATCAACATTGTTAAGATGTCCATCCTACCAAAGGCAATCTAAAGATATAATGCAATACCCATTAAGTTATCAACATCATTCTTCTCAGACCTGGAAATGACTATACAGAAATTCATATGGAAACATAAACAACCACGAACAGCCAAAACAATCCTTAGCAAGAGAAACAAAGCAGGAGGTATCGCACTTCCAGATTTCAACCTTTACTATAAGGTTACAGTAATCAAGACAGCCTGGTATTGGTACAAAAACAGGCACATAGACCAATGCATCAGGATTGAGATTTCAGAAGCAAAGCCTCAATTCCTCAACTAACTCATCTTTACCAAAGCCTCCAACAACAACCACTGGGGAGAGGAGAACCTATTCAGTAAATGATGCTGGGAAAACTGTCTGACCACATGTAGAAGATTGAAACCCGACCCTTACCTATCACCATACACAAAAATTAACTCTAAATGGATCAAAGACCTAAACTTAAAACCTCAAACTATAAGAATCTTAGAAAACGCAGGAGACACCCTTATAGAAATTGGAACTAGAAACCAATTCCTATTCAGAACCCTAAAGGCCAATACCTTAAGAAATAAAATAGACAAATAGGACCTTATCAAATTAATGATCTTCAGCAAAGCAAAAGAAACCATCAAGAGAGCAGGGAGACAGCCCACAGAATAGGAAAAAAATATTTGCCAACTGTATATCTGACAAAGGTCTAACATCTAGGATCTACAAGGAACTCAAACGCACTGAAGGGGAAAAAACAAACAGCCCCTTTAAAAAGTGGACAAAAGACATGAATAAACACTTCTCAAAAGAAGATATATGGGCAGCCAACAGACACATGGAAAAGTGCTCAGCCTCACTCATCATCAGAGAAATGCAAATCAAAACCACATTGAGATACTACTTACCCCTGTAAGAGTGGCCATCAATAATAAAACAAACAACAGATGCTGGTGAGGATGTGGAGAAAAAGGAATCCTTCTACATTGCCAGTGGGAATGCAAACTTGTACAACCTCTCTAGAAATCAATGTGGTGATTTCTGAAAGAACTAGAAATTGACCATCCATATGACCCAGCAAATCCCCTATTGAGAATATAACCAGAGGAACTCAAATTATTATGCAAAGAAGATACCTATACATTTATGTTTATTGCATCTGTATTCACAATAGCAAAAACATGGAATCAACCATGCTGTTCATTGAAGCTGGACTGGATAAAAAAATTATGGTACATATACATAAAGGAATATTATGCAGCCATAAAGAAGGACGAATATATGAACTTTGCAGCAACCTGGATGGATTTGGAGTTGTCATAATCAGTGATTTATCACAGAAACAAAGAACAGAGTTCCATATGTTCTTACTCATAAGAGGACCTTGCACAATTATAATGCTGTAAGTAAGGGATTGGCAGTAATGGGAAATGGTCAGGGGAGGGGGGATGGGATGGGCAGTTGAGGGAAACTGCTAGGGGAGGGAGGGGCATACCTCATCAAAAAGGGTACCTGCATGATCAATGTTTGTATATCTAACCCTGAATTGTACCCCACATCTTTATAATAGAAATTAATAATAAAAAAGAAATACAGCTCTCTAGTAAATTATTAAAGTGTGATTGCTCCCCTGTGATGCTATGGAAAAAAAAATTTCATTAGTCTGTTCATCTGTTTAGCATTTTTGTATTGACTATTTTGTCAGTCATTCAACTGTGTGTGTGTGTGTGTGTATGTGTGCGTGTGTGTGCATGGAGGCCTAAAAAACAGGAATTATTGTTTGGAGTGTGGGCCCCTTTGTAGTACAGGCTTCCCCTGATAAGTGAAAGAAAAAAATGGCCGAAGTACTAAAAGGTTTTAAAATTGATGAGCGTGCAAACTACTTTAAGAAGCGGAAAAAGCATCTCAATAGGCACATTGCATCAAATAGAGAGTTCTTTGAAGGTAATCGATGTTTAAACATGTAAAAATAATTACACATTTTTGTATAAATAAATTCCAGTCTTTTAGGCGTCCTCCCTCCTATTTTGCGTATATACATGACTTTTGTCATTTTATGTTTCACCTCTTCCACACTGATGAAACATTTCCCTTTGAGGACTTTTTTTATCCAGGGCAACAACCACAAAAGCAGTTGCTCGGGCAAGATCAGGTGAATAGAAGGGAGGGGAACTGGGGTCATGCCATTTGGGGTCAAAAACTGCTGAACACGCAGCATGATGTGAGCAAGTTGGTTTGTGTAAATCACCCATCATGAAATAGGCAGACACACTGAAAGAATCTCCCAAAAAAATGTTCAATGAAGCCAAATGCCCACCTCTCACAACAACGCTAGCTGGTACACAGATGCTGATGAGATCTTAGAATACACACCTAGTGGGAGAAGCCTTTACTACAATAGGCCTGCCCTTCAAAAGATAATTCTACAGTTTTTTAGATCCCCTCTTGTATTAATATTACTAAATTACTAAATCTAAATAATTAAATTGGATAATTTGAAGATTTAGCTGCTTCCTTTGTAGAACAGAATTACTCCTACTTGGCTTTTTCATTTACTACACATGAGACAGAAAAATTACTCAACCATTTTGTGGCAAGTTCTGTAGTTTGGCTTGCTCGGTATTCTTTTTAGAATTCTACTAGTATGCTTTTATTTTCACGAATACTGAGAAACAAAATGCTACAATTATAAGATTTAAAGATTCCTTAACACTAGGGTTGTAAACATATTTGGGTTTTCAGGTCCAGTAAAACACAGGAAAAATCTGAAATTCAGTTAGGCCAATGGCAACTGATTCTTGAGCCCACAGGCCAGAGTTGAAGTTTCTATATTTGATATATTTGGTAGACATTTTCATGCCCATGACATAGTGTAGCGCCTTCCTTCATGGTCCAGTTCTGTACAGTAGATTTGGTTGTCACAACTTGTTATAGGATGCATTGCTTCCCTCCAAAAAATGATATATTGATGTCTTAACCCCAGTACCCCAACAGTACCTGTTTGGAGAGAGAGTTTTTACAGGAGTAATTAAGTAAAACTGAGGCCACTGGGGTGGTTTCCAATCCAATATTACTGTTTCTTTATATGCAGTTATCTATTCACAGATACAGAGAAAAGATGGTGTGAAGACAGAAAGAACATAACCATTTACAAGCCAAAGATAATGGCTTAGATCCATCTCTCATGAGCATCGGGAGGAATTATTCTTCAAGAAACTCTGACTTTGATCTTCCTCCAGCACTGTGAGAAAATACATTTTTATTGTTTAAGCAACTTAATCTGTGCTACTTTATTATGGTCCCCCCAAACTTACACATACCTGAAAGCTCAGTTTAGCGTCTGTTTGTTAAACCTTTAAGCATTTTTAAGCCATTTGACAATCTATATTAATCTCTTTATGATTGTCAGTTTTAACAGTTTCAATTCTCCAAAAGTGAACTCAGACTGACAGACTTTCTGTTTCTGTTTGCTTAAAAATAAAACAGACAATAATAGTACATACTCCCTAGAGTTTTCATAAAGATAAGTGAATGTATATATTTTAAACAATTTAAATAGTGTCTAATACATAGTAGTTTAATTTTGAATATTTTGTACTTCTAAAATTATGTTTTATCTATCAAGCATAATAAATAATTAGCATAATCAATTATTGACAATTATATCAAAATTAATATATATATAATATATGCTTTTTTATATAAGTAATTGAAGATGGAATACAAGGTACATAAATGCACTTAAATAACCTGTGACAAAAACGAAAATTTTCCTAAGAAACTTTCCAAACCTATCTGGTGTATAATCATGTGAGAATGTTCTTTCTTGCTGAAACAGGCATCATCTGTGCAAAGTTAAAACTAAGACTTTTAAAAACATATTTCAGCACTTATCTAACACAAAATTATTTTCTTTAAATTAAAAAAAAATGATGTTAAATATTGAATCTAGTTTCTTCCCTATTTAAAACTCTGCAATGGCTTGCCTTCCCATTGAAAATAAAATCCAAACTGCCTTCACTGACCTAGAAGGCACTACATTTCTAACTCTTGCCTGTCTCTTTCATCTCATATCAGACTCAACCCCACCAGGTAAGGTCGAGGCATTCCAGTATTCTGTCAGTGCTTCTAACTCTTCATGCTCATTTTCTGTTGCTAATATGTATATAGCCTTCCAGGCCATCCCTTTATGACTAGCTGTTTCATATCTCTGTGTTTAGCTGAAATGTGCATGCCAATTTAAAGTAACCTTCACCTAGTCACTTTTTATCACATTATTGCACCTAATATTTTATCATTTTGAATGACATGAAATCATCTTATTTATGAAAGTATTTGTGTGCACACATGTATGTCTCCATCCATAAGAGATGGGATAATATCTATTTTTTTTACAACTGTGTTCTCAGGTCTTGGAATTAGTCTGACACATAGCACTTAATACTACTTCTTTCATAAAGAAACAAATGATTGCATAAATGTTCAGTAAGTATATTAAATTTATTCTTTGAAATTTCCAACAGAGCATTTTTTTGTTTTCTTATTTTTGCGTGTTCACTTGACTGTGCCCTGAACTTTAAGTGATGATAGTAAAAGTTTAACTATCATTAAAGAAGTTAACAAAAGCTCCATCTTCATCATAATCTTATTTCTGTGATGTTTCTTTCATCTTTAAAAGTGGATGTCAAGTGATGAGGAGGAAGAGTAGGCTGTTGCTTGGCCTGCAGTAGAATGTCTGAACACTTTCTAATGACTATGCTGAGGCAAAAAAACTAAACTAAGAATAAGCTAAGTTTCTTTTAGTTTTCTATAGGTACCACCTTTCATAAAGTATGAGTCATTCACACCTAACTCATTCAAAAACCTTCACCTGTTTTCACATACGTTCAGGGAGAAAGAGCCAAAAACAGATGGAAAGTGTATGTAAGACTAATTGTAGCCCCAAGCTGTAAAGTATCCAATCAAATGTGTAATGGTAAACTCTTGCCTTAAAAGGAAAGCAAAGGGATGTACGATGTGAAAGGGTAGTTACCAAAAGTATATAAGCAAATGCCCCACTGCATTAGGGGTTCATTTTGGATGCAAATTCGCTGAGCCAGTGCTGGCATAAATAAAGCTGCTTTCTGGCAAGTAGCCTCAGTGTCTTGCCTCTCTCTGGAAGGTTCCTGCTACAAATGGTAAAGAGAGAAAGAGAGGACTCACCTCCCCAAGAGAGGGGAGTGGGCCAAAGCTTAACAAAACATGGCCTGGCTGTAGTTAAAAGAGCACATGGCCACACCATAGCTTAGCAAAGCAATGACTGCAATGGTCTGACAATGGCTGGGGCAATGGCGGTGGCAATGACCTACCAATGGTCACTGGCTGCTCCATGATGATTGCTTTTAACCCTTCCCTTTAATGGGGGAAGTTCATTAAGGTGACTGGGTGGTGGTCTGTTCCATGTCATCTCGGAGGGGCAGGTAAGAACAAGTACTGACATCAGATGAGGAATAGCAGGTAGATGAGTGGGTTAGTCACATGATTGCTGCCATGGTGGTGGTGGGCGGGGGGAGGGCTGTCTGTGTGTAGGTCATGAAAGACTGATTAGGTTAATGTGGGGATTTGGGCCTCTATGGGGTTTTTCCTGCAAAAGACCTGTTAGCCATTTACAATTCACAAGTTACTTGACTAAAACATGATCTTATTATCATTTTGAGGGCTTCGGCCAGCCAAAGGGTGATCTTTGACCTTCCCCCTTGACAAGGAATCTGAAAGTTTCCTAGAGATTATTATGCTAAACCATGAATTGAAAGGTTGGGCTGTTGGACTCTGTGAACCTTAATATAGCATGTTAAAACATTGCATCAGAAAAACATTCACATTGCTATCTCTGGAGCTCCCCTACCACTAAGGAAAAGAAAAATCTGTCTAGTCAATTCCTTTTGTTTTGGAGGATTCATACCTGCCTCACTGAAAGACTTTCCATTTTGAGTGGAGTGAAAAAGCATCAGATCAGTGAGGGCATGCGAGCTTCTCTAACACTGGACAATATATCTACGAGATCCAGGGGTGCTTTAAATGTAAGAGTTAGATAAGGTTGATATATGAAGCCTTTAGCAAGACATTTTGAATGAATTCAGTATATACATTTAGGGTTTTGGAGTAAATATATGCCATTCATAGGCAATAAAATAGACAATGAAATAAATAAATAAATAAATAAATAAAATAGACAATGGCTAATGGTTTGACTGAATGGATCTTAGAATAATTGACTGGAAAAGTGTTAACAAGAACTGAGGAAGAAGTATGTGAATTAGCATCTTGTTGACCCTGAAAATGCTCACTAAACAGCATCTTCAGAAAGGAAAGATTTTTAACAATTAATTGGGCAAGATAACTCATTTTGGTGACTATCAGTCAGTCTTTTTTCTCAATCATCCTTGTTCTTCTACAAATATCTCAGTAAAAATAGCACCTAAAGCAGGGAAGTGGCTATGAAAGTTATGTACCATGCTAGCAACATTAAGGCTGAAATATCCTGGTTGATCTGATTATAGCTACTGCCATTTTCCCAACTGCCTGGAGTCAAATAAAAAAAAGGGCTCTTGATATAAGACCATATCTCAATACAGTTGAGCCTGCCGTCTGGAGACAGATTACATATATATGAAAACTTCCATTACAGAGAAGGCAATGCTTTATTCTGTCTGGAATGGATACTTAATCGGTATGTATTTACATTTTCTGTGCACAATACTTCTATTATAACTATTTATAAACTTAAGTGTGTGATTATCATTATGATATTCCACATACTTCTTCTGAACAGGAAAATAATTGTAAATTAATAAAGTGTGGTTTTCTTATTTATTCTCATGCAATTTGCATTGAATCATATGCCCTACCATTCTGAAGCAGCTAACCTGATAGAAAGTTTAAAATGTTCTTTTGAACAATAAGTTACACTGCAAGCTAAGTAGGATCTTGCAGTGTTGGAATATTGATCTCCTGAAGGCAATATTTTGTCAGAATTAGTGATCAGTATAAGATGTTATTTCTCCCAATACCAGAAATAAAGAGGCAAAAATGGGAGTTTCTCCTATCATTACAAACCTTACTGATAATTTTTTCTTCTTAGCTTATTAATTGGGTTTGTTTTGTTTTGTTTTTGTTTGTTTGTTTGTTTCAGATGTCTTAGTTCCAAAGTGAAAAATGCTATCCAATAACAGATATTGACGAACATTGTATATTCAGTTTGGGGAAGAGAAGTAATGTGATTTGATTATATAAAAGATTATTGCATCATGTTTGATACAGTAATGATCTTGCAATCATTATTTTGTTGTTTAAGTGAAAAAAGTCTAAAGGACATGTGCCAAGATGGCAATATCTGTGTTGTGCTGGAATATACTATATCACTTTGGTTAAACTGGAGACTACTTTTCACAGAAGCCATTTTCTCAGTGGTTCAAGATGGCATCATCCCAAAGATTTATTCAAAATGTGAAAGGTAGAAGAGAAACAGCAGCCTTCAATCTTGGAAGATCATCACTATTAAATATGGTTAAAGGCAGATGCTACATTGACCAATGTTTTAAGCTTGTCTTTTCTGTTCTCCATACTTTATTCTACTGCTATCCTTTTTAATATAAAGAAACAGCAGTCCTGACCCACAAGCAGATACTTGATAGCAGCAGTTGTATGTGTTTGGATTCTTGGTTTTTTGTAGGACTATGCTTAATCAGCTTGACCAAATTTTAGATAGGTTTTATCTAAACTCTAAGTCTCTGAAATCCATTTTCTTTTTTTCTTTTCTTTCTTTTTTTTTTTTTTTGAGTTGGAGTCTCACTCTGTTACCCAGTCTGGAATGCAGTGGCACACTCACAGCCACCGAAGCCTTGACCTGCTGGGCTCAGGTGATCCTTCTGCCTCAGCCTTCCAAGTAGCTGGAACTACAGGGGCGTGCTACCACATCTGGCTATTTTTTTTTATTTATTGTAGAGACAAGGCCTCGCCAAGTTGCCCAGGCTAGTCTGAAATCCCTGAGTTTAGGCAATCCTCTGGCCTCAGCCTCTCAAAGTGCTGGGATTACAGGCTTGAGCCACCGTACTGACTGAAATTAATTTTCTTAGAGCACTATTTAGAAACTATGTAAAAGCAGAGGCCGTGAATTGTACCACCTATAGAAGCTTCAGTATTGGCATCATCAAAAATAGTGGTTAAAATTCCCAGTTGAGTAAATAAAACATCTCAATGTGAGGCCAGCATCTTTACCAGAAATCCATCTCAGTGCCATAGGATGCTAGCTATTCCTTCAATCTTGAAATGGATGATACGATGGAAAAAGATTGAAATAGACACCTTGGAAGACTAAATATCTACAAAAAAAATGTCAAGCTTACTTAAAGTTTAGATAACAATTACTCTTGGATTTCTTGAGATAGTCTCTGTTACCTGATTCACTGTTATTATGAATTTTGCACACTTTCATCTCAAAAGTGTCTCCATTCTGAAAATAAAATGTATGGTTATCCTACCAACAAAGGGACTGTTTAAATGAAAAGAGAGTATTACCCTGATTTAATAATGTTACACTCTCTTGAGTGCATTCGCTGTTATTACTTTGGGGCTATGGGATTTAAGGCGAATGTATTAGTCAAGGTTTTCCACAGAAATAGAACCAATATGTGTGTGTGTGTGTGTGTGTGTGTGTGTGTGTGTGTGTGTGTGTGTGAGAGAGAGAGAGAGAGAGAGAGAGAGAGAGAGAGAGAGAGAGAGAAAGAGAGAGAGAGACAGAAACTCCAGCTAGAGTTGATGTTGCAATCTTGAGTCCTAACTCTGTCTGGAGGCAGAGTTACTAATTCTTTAGAAAACCTCATAGAGGCCCATCTATTTTATAGAGGGTCATATGCTCTCCTCAAAGTATGTAACTTTGAAAGTTAATCATATCTAAAAAATATCTTTGTGGCAAAATCTAAACTGGCATTTGACCAAACAACCAAGCCTAGCTAGATTGGCACCTAAAATTAATTATCACATCAAGTAAAGAAAGGAAGATGGAATGCAATGAAAATTATATTTCTTTCATACAGGTACCATAGTATTTAAATTGGCCTCTATGACCAATAATATTCATAATATTAGCTAGCATTTTAATTGCATTTTATATAGATTATCATTTATTTTCATACACACTAATGAAGTATTTTCATATACACTAATACACTAATAAAGTTACTGTATTTATGCCTACTTTAGAGAAAATAATGTAACTCTTTCAGGGTTCATACAAATTGTTAATTTACCTCCTATGTGTGGAGTGGAATTTAAGCCTGTGCAGCTCAATGTAGTAGTCAGTAGCCACATGCATGAATGCAGCTATTACAAATACTAAAATTAAAAAGAGTGTAAATTTTTTAATAATATATTATACTTTCCCAATACATTAAAAATATTATATTCAATATGTAATAAATATATGATTAGATAGTTTACTTTTTTTATGCAAAGTCTTCAAAATCTAGGGTAGATATTGAATTTAAAAAATATATCTCATTCATAATTTTATCTTGATTCTTTTCTTTTCTTTTTCTATTTTTTTAACCTGGCTATTGGAAAACTTAAAATTATTTCCATGGCCTTCATTATATTTCTCTTGGAAAGCACTACTCTAACCACTTAGCCATCCTAAGGGGAGTTTTTCTCTTACAGTGAGGTCTTATTTGTCAGGTGTGGCTCATTGTCACTCCAGAAGTAGGACAAGACTATTAACTTTGCACTACAGAATGATGTAAAGGTGTTTTTTATTCTGGCCTAGATGTAAACAGAAATTGAGACACATAGATTGTTTTGGTTTTTTCTGTTCACATGCTGCTACATGGTACAAAGTCTTCATTTGATTCACCATGGCATGTTCACTGAACTTTAGGGTAATTAATTTTGTTTCTGAACTTTTATCCTGTATGTGTTTACAAATTCAGATGTACTTGTGAAATAATAACTGAATGAATGCTTCCTAACTATAACAGTAAATATAGAGGGTGCCAAAAAAAATGTATACACATTTTAAGAAAGGAAAAACGGCATTAAAATTGTAATACTCAGTAAGATGAATACAAGCCACCTTTGGTTTCTGCAATTATAAGAGGTGATCACAGTGGTTACCATCAGTGTACAGAAACTTCTGATAATGATGAATATCTCTTAAAATGTGTATACTTTTGTTGGCACCCTGGTATGATTAATTATGTGCATGAGTCAAAGTTGTTTTGAAAACTAATTTTATAAATATAACAGATTCAGAGATTTTTGTTTTAATAAAAAATCAATTGCTATACCTGAACTTCAGGTAATTTGAATTCCAAATTTTCAAGGGAAGTATGAGTACCAGAGATGACTGAATAGTTTAACCCATTCAACTCAGCTTGTAAAATTCTGAATAATTTTGGGGACTTTGAACAATTATTAACTTTATATTAAATCTCTAAAAACACCTATTGATAGGGAGATTTTGCAGCTTACAGTCCTCAAAAAAATTTTTTGTTGTTGTTTGTTTTTTTTTTTTTGAGTTGGAGTCTCACTCTGTCGCCCAGACTGGAGTGCAGTTGGCACTCCCGGCCACCGCAGCCTCGACCTGCTGGGCTCCGGTGATCCTTCCGCCTCAGCCTTCCAAGTAGCTGGAATTACAGGCATGCGCAAACACACCCGGCTGATTTTTTGATTTATTGTAGAGATGAGGTCTCGCTGCCCAGGCGGGTCTCGAACCCGCGGGCTCAGGCAATCCACTCACCTCAGCCTCCCAAAGGCGCGGGATTATAGGCTGAGCCACCGAGCCCGGCTAACCTCAAAAAAATGTAAAAGGAACGACAACAGAAAGCTGTAAGATTTTACTGGATACAGCTTGAAAGCATTTATGCACGTGATTGAAAAACAGACATCAGAGAAGTCACATGTGAAAGTTATGAGTTTCTAAACACTAATGCACAGACTTAGTTTTATAATTCTGCTAAATTATTTTTATTGATGTTTTAATAGGTAACGACACTAGATTAATTAACAATAGTCTTTCTGAAGTGCAATCCAATTTTTTTACTTAAATTTATTCAATTTCTTCATTAACTTAAAACACATTTACATATAAACCAAATGAAACTATTTTGGCATATCGTCTTTTCAACATTAATTGTCTTTCATACATTTAATTTATCCTTTAAGTAACTTTCCTTAGTGCAGGGTCAGAAAAACATGCACTCAGGCCAAAATTAGACCTGCTTTTATAAATAACAACATATAGTAAATAAAACATTTTGTAAGTAACAACATATGCTTCCTTTTGTTTTAAGCATATTGTTTATGGTTGCTTGAGTGCTATGATGTTAAGAATATGCTACCTCAAAATATGCCACTTTGACATTTTTGCTGTTTTAAGTGAAGAAACTTGAGCAAACAAAACTATAGAAGCAGGAAGGTCACTCTTACCTTCCTCTTGCCTTTCTCCCCTGAATCAGGCCTTAAAACTTATAAAAGATTTTCTGACATTTCCAGAAGCAGGTTATAAGACCCTTAAATGAGAGATGTCTTCTCAATCACCAGATAAAAGGTGTATCTTAGAAGACAAAAGGTCACAGAGAAGACTCTCAACACAGGCCTGGCTAGTTTCTTCTTAATTATTACCACTAAATCATACCTTTTAGGCCTGTGATATTTTTCTACAACTATCCTCTCTTTAGCAAATCTACTTTTTAAAAAGCTCAGGTTTAATCATTTCTTTGGGTCTTATTTTACTTTAATTAGGGTTCTCTGATTGATATGTTTCTTGTTATGGGGTCTCAGCTATGAACCAAGAATAAATGAAGAAAAGACAGCTTGCGTCTCCTAAAGCTACAACTGAAGTGAATAGTCTCACAGACACTCTCTAGCCTATAAACTTAAAATGTTTCCTAGTTGACCCTTATGAGAAAAATAAAAGTTTGATGACTTCTATTATGGAGGGGAATTTTCTTTATCTACCTATGGTTATTATTTACTACTTCTTCACTCCTGCCATTGTTTCCTATATGCATATTTTATTGTCAAATAAGCCATCATATTTTCTCCTAATTCTCTTACATATTCATTTGTGTTTCTTAATGCAGAACCTGATGCATAATAGCTGTTTGGAATATGTATAGTTCCTTAATAAATCATTTGATTATTAAGATAGGAAAATCATTACAAAGATGTATATTTACACATTCCTTTCCCTGTTAAAGGGTTTACTGTTTCATTATTAGCTGTGTTTATTTATCCAATAATTCTAATTTTATGTTTTATTATTTTGAAAAAATATTTCAAAAAACCCGATCTTAAAGAATAGCATATTCAGTTATGTGACCTGTAATGATCAGTTATATTGGCCAAGCATTCACTCACAATGCATTTCCCTCACCAAATTGAATTGATGATATTAATTCCTTTTCTACCACAATATTGACCTTCAGTATATGTGGTCTACTCTTGTGAATGATTTTCTAAAATACTAATGAAAGCTATCATATATATCAATTTATCTTTATGCTACAATTGTTTACTGAGTAAATACAGTGTTCTGGGTACTGTGTAAAGTGTTTTACATGTGTGATTTCAACAAGTTCATACATCAGTATGAATTGGGTCTGAATCAAGAAAAGGTGGCAAACATCAGAACTCATGGAACGTCTATTTAAATCGAAGTTGTCTGAGTCTCATCTTCTGCACTTAAACACTACACATAGTGTTTCTAAATCACAACTATTTTAGAGTACCTGGCAAGATCACCCAAAAATTTCAGCAAACAGCGCTATTAAGATAATTGTCTAAATGGGTTGAATCAATCAATCAACTCTTAGTTATTTAAAGCTTGCTTATTTGGCTCTTCCTTCTTTCCCTTTTCTCTCTGGCTTCCTGCCTTTGGCCATTTCATTGCTGTTTAGCACTTTCATTAAAGACTTGGCATACAAAGAGAAAAAAGGTGAAAACTCAATGATGCTATGTAATTTCCCAGTAGACTTAGTAATTTTTAAATATTTCTTTAGGAGAGTAGAATGTACTTTGGGTTTTCTCACCTACTCATCCAGACGGTCATATACTTTTTAACATTATACTTTTGGCTTATCAGGAATTAAACATGGTTAAGTCCAAATGAACTTGCAAATAAAAAAATCTACCTTTACAAAATGTTTGCAGGTTCAATAATATATTAAGGCCATTGATTAACCAATCAATTCTGATTACTGTTTTTATTCCTTTATTTTATAGTCCGCCTTTTTTTTCATTAAATAGTTTTGTTGAGAAATATTTCACATATCATAAAATTCATCCAATTCAATGGACTCATTTCAAGTGATGTAAGTTCTTCTTAAATTGGCCTAAAAATTGAATATCATTATTATAAAAGCTCTAAAGAGCTTCAATAACATTATCATATATTATATAAAACGTTATCATATACTATGTAAAAGCAAGAAGGTCACAAAATAGCCACAATGTTCCCTACAAAAAAAAGTTGGAGAACTTATACATTTGATTTCAAGATCTTGTGTTAATTTACAATTACAAAAACAGTGTGGCATTTGTGTAAGTAGAGACATACTGACTAATGGAATAAAACAAAGAGACAAAAAATGTAAATACCCAAGTATAAGTTAATTGATTTTTTTTTTTTTTTGAGTTGGAGTTGCACTCTGTCACCCAGACTGGAGTGCAGTGGCCACTCTCAGCCACAGCCTCGCCCTGCTGGGCTCCGGTGATTCTTCCACTCAGTCTTCCAAGTAGTTGGAACTACAGGTGCACGCTACCACACCCGGCTAATTTTTGTTTTATTGTAGAGATGAGGTCTCACCAAGTTGCCAGGTGGGTCTCGAACCCGCGGGCTCAGGCAATCCACTCACCTCAGCCTCCCAAAGGTGAGAGATTACAGGCTGAGCTACCGAGCCTGGCTAGTTAATTGATATTTAAAAGAAGCATCAAAGTTAATCAGTGAAGAAATAATTGTTTATTCAACAAATAGTTCTGGAAAAACTGAACACCTGTAAGAAAAAAATTAAAAATAACTTTGGCCCATTTCTCACAACAAAGAAAAAAACATTAATTACACACCTAAACTTTAAGCTAAACTGTAAAAAATGTAGAAGAAGGCATAGAGTATTTTTACTGTCTTTGGGTAAGTAAAAATGAATTAATAAAAATAAGAAAGCAATAAAATTAGAAGAAAAATAAATAAAAATTAAATTGTTTTCAAGATGATGGCCTTGTTCTCTAATAAATACACATTAAAATAAGTACTTCCAACTACTTGGAAGACTGGGGCAGAGGGATCACCTAAGCCCAGCAGGTCGAGGCTGCGGTGGTCATGAGCATGCCACTGCACTCCAGCCTGCGTGACAAGAATGATACTCCAACTCAAAAAAAAAAAGAAAGAAAGAAGAAGAAAGTAAGCCACAGTCTGAAAGGATATATTTGCACAATATATTTAACAAAAACTTGTATGAAAGATATATTTTTTAAAAGTTTTACAAATCAGTGTTAAAAAGACAAACAACACAATACAATTGAACAATACTATTGAATTGGCATAGCTAAGATCTATGAATGATCAATGATCACAATAAAAGGTGCTCACCAATATATTAATTTTTTTTTGGATAAATACAAATGGGATTGCTGAATTGAATGATAATTTTATTTGTGGTTTTTTCTTAAACTTCCATACTGTTCTCAATAGTAGGTGTATTAGTAACGGTTTCATTAACAGTATATAAGAGTTTCCTTTTCTTCACATCTTCATTAACATTTTTAATTTTTTTGTCTTTTTGATAGTAGGATTTTAACTAGGGTAATACTTCATTGCGGTTTTGATTTGCCACTGTAGGATAATATAGTCAACGATATCATATTACACAGTTTTCAATAGCTACAAGAAAGATACTGGATAGTCCCCGAAAAATGACATGATAAATGTTAAGATGATGGATATGTGAATTACACTTATCTGATCATTATGCATTATATATAGAAACAGCATTATGTGCCCTATAAACTCATATAATTATTATTTGTAATTTATATACACAAATGCCACACTGTTTTTATGATTGTAAATTAACACAACACCTTGAAATCAAATGTATAAGCTGTCCAACTTTTTTTTGTAGGGAGCATTATGACTATTTTGTGACTTTCTTGCTTCCATATAGCATAGGATAATGTCATATATAATATATGATAACATTATTGAAGCTTTTTAGAATTTTTATAATAATGATATTCAATATTTAGGCCAAAAACATTTAAAAAATAATAATAAAGAAAAATTTAAGATTTCAGTGACAAAAGACTATAAAATTTTATTGAAAGCCAAAAGAGAAAAATTTGAATAAATAAAGAGGCAGAACATGGTGTTAAAAAAAGAATATTCTCATCACCATTAATCGTTAGAGTAAAACATAGCAGAATAAAAATATTATAATCACTTCAATCTAACTAAAATAGCTAAAATTAAATGTATGAAAAATATCACATATTCACAAGGACATAATATGATTCTATTTTCACATATGCAGGTATGAATATAAAATGTTAAACTTTGGAAAATAGGCTGTCCTTGGTGGAGTCAGAGGCATGGCGGATCTCATGAAGAACCCTGGAAACACCACTTCCCAGGACATCAAACGGAAGCCTCTAACCCTCCCACAGAGAGTCTCAGAGGGAAACACTATGCAGTGGTGGGTTGTGCCCCCCTCCCTCCTTCTTCAGCACCAAGCAGTGTTGACGCCACCGATTTGTCAAGTTTCACCATGCCTGAAGCCTTTGGGACCCTAGGCCAGGGCTGCAGATGTTGACTTGCCTTCAGGGAACTGCCACTGTGAAATCAGTCTTTCTCATGGAGCAGAATGGAATCTAAGAGGTCAAATGCCTCTGCATAGCAGCTGCCATGGCAGTGGCCCAGCCTACCCACAGACAGAGGAAAAATAATAACCCCTCAATGCTTTCCTTCTACCCTCTGTGCACAAAGGATGGTCCCAACAACATTGGAGAAGGCCAACTCATACCCCTAAGAGCACCTGAGTCAGAGTAGAGCCCTACCTGGCTGCCTGTCAACCCTCTTGACAGACAATGTAAGGAGGAGTTCCTACTGTAGCCTGTCACAGAAAGAGGGGAAAGAATATGAAATATAGGAAAGGTTCTGTCCCATTTCTGCCAGACTGCACTGGTGAAGTAGCTTTAGACAGTCTTCGCCCACAAGAATACTACCCTTTCTTCTACTGCTGATTGCCCCTTTCCCCCACAGTTCGGCCAGAGGAGAGAAGACAGGCAACAGCAACAACCTTAACTAATTAAAGCAATTTAAAAATCAAAATTAATAAATAAAAATTAAAGGAGAATAGTCTGCCTTCACAGATGAGGAAGAAACAATAGAAAAACACCAGCAATTCTCAAAGTCTTGAGTTGACACACACAAAATGGCTTTCCAAATCCCAAGCAATGGAACTTATCTGATTACCTGATCCTGATGACAGACATAGAATTCCAACTCTGAATGGCAAAGAAAAAGAGAGCCATGAGAAGATGGCATGCAGAACATCCAGGCAACTAAAATAGTGCAGGAAGTGAAACCCGAGTTGTCCAATACAAGAAAGGTTCAATCTTAATTCCTGGAAATGAAAAGTTTTGGGTTTTTTTCCCTGGAATTTCAAAACATAATGACACACTGGAGCAGCAGAATCAACCAGGCAGAGGAAAGAATCTCATAGCTTTAAGGTCAAACTATTGAACGAACCTAGTCTGACAAAAACAAGGAGAAAAGGATTAGAAAGAATGAGCAAAACCTATAAAAAGTTTGGAATTATGTAACGATATCAAATCTATGGTTGATTGGCATCCCTGAGATAGAAGAAGAAACTAAGAACACCCTGGGACAAGCCTTCCAAGATGTCATTCAAGAAAATTTCCCCTTCTTGCCAGAGAGATGGCCATACAAACAGAGATCCAGAGAAGACCATCCCCAAGACACATGACATTTTGTCTCCACAATGTGAGCATAAAAGAAAAATACTAAAAGCAGCTATAGAGAAAGAACAAACCACCTACCAAGGAAGACTCATTAGAATTGCAGCAAACTTCTCAGCAGAATCCCTACAGTCAGAAATAACTGGGTTCCCATTTTCAACATTGTTTAAAAAAAGCAACCCCAGCCCAAAATTTCCTATCTCACTAAGCTAAGCTTCATTAATGATGGAGTATTAAATTATTTCCCAAGCATCCAATTTCTAAGAGAATATGCTGTTTCCAGACCAGGAGATGATCAAGAAGCACAGAACTGGGGAGGAAAAAAATGATTCCACCTATTACAAAAGCACAGGCAAGTACAGAGTTCAGAGAATATACAAATTAACCACAAAACCTAAAAAAGCAAAGTAGCCTCTTAATAGTAATGTGACAGGAACAAATCCCAACATATCAATAATTAAAAGTGAATGGACTCAATACACCATTCAAAAGGCATAGAGTAGCAAAATCGATAAAGAAACTATCCTTCCACTGACTTCAGGAAACTCTTCTCACTGCAGATGACATCCACTGGTAAAGAAAGATCTTCTAAGAAAATGGGGAAAAAAAGAGTAGCTATTCTTATATCAGACAAAACAGATTTTAAACCAATAAAAGTTAAAAGGACATTGAAGGACACTACATAATGATATAAGACTCAATCCATCAGCAAGAAAGATCTATCTTGAATATATATGCACCCAAAATAAGAGCACCCAAATATATAAAATGATAGCTAATCAGACTAAGAGAGTACATAGATAGTCATACAATTATAGTTGGATTCTTTAGACATCTTGCTGACAGCCTTAGACAGATAATTGAGACCAAAAAAAAAACAAAACAAAAACAAAACTAACAAGGAAATCAGAAACCTTAATTCACACTTGTTGAATTGAATAAACATAAAGTACACTTCATCCAACAATCACAGAATATACATTTTTCTTATTAGCACATGGAACAAACTCCAAGATCAATCACATGCTCACACACAAATCTAGCATAAACAAATTTCAAATGGTTAAGATTATATCAAGCATCTTCTCAAACAACAGTGAAATAAAAATAAATATCACCAACAGAAACTCCCCTAAACACACAAGTACATGGAGACAGAACATGCTCCTGAATGACTTTTGGGTTAACACAGAAATGAATATTCCTAGAAACAAATGAAAATAAGGCCACAACACACAAAAACCTCTGAAATATCAAGAAAATGATGCCGAGAAGGAAATTTATAGCACTGCACACACATATCAGAAGAATAGAGGAATCTTATGTAAACAGCCTAATATCACACAACAAATGGAAGACCATACCATTCTCATGGATTAAAGAATCAATATCAAGATGTGCATTCTACACCAGGCAATCTACAGGCTCAATGCAATTTCTAACAAATTACCAGCATCACTTTCACAGACCTAGAAAATACGTAATACAGAAATTAATATGGAGGCACTTTGGGAGTGCTCAGAGGATTAACTGAGTCCAGGAGATTGAAGTTGCAGTTACCTGTGATCATACCACTGCACTCTAGCCTGGGCAGCAGAGCGAAACTCTAGCTCAAAAAAAAAAATGTTCATACCATATTGTTTTAAATTATTTTTCACTGATGAACATGGCCATGTATTCTGTTTTTTAATATTACAAAACACATATTAAATATTGTTGAACAGGTCGGGCTCAGTGGCTCAGCCTGTAATCCTGCGCCTTTGGGAGGCTGAGGTGAGTGGATTGCCTGAGCCCGTGGATTCGAGACCCGCCTGGGCAGCGAGACCTCATCTCTACAATAAATCAAAAAATCAGCCGGGCATGGTAGCGCATGCCTGTAATTCCGGCTACTCGGAAGGCTGAGGAGGAAGGATCGCCGGAGCCCAGCAGGTCGAGGCTGCGGTGGCCGGGAGCGGCCACTGCACTCCAGTCTGGGCGACAGAGTGAGACTCCAACTCAAAAAAAAAATTGTTGAACATTCTCATAACCTGTATCTCAATGACTGTATTTGCGTTGATACCAGTCTGGGATGAACAAGACTCAAACTAAAACAAACAAACAAACAAAAATGTGTATTGAGTAAGTGTTTTCAAGTGGAAATGATGACTTAAAGTTCAGATTCACGGTGCTACTAATTGTCCTGTGTGGAGATTACATCAGCACACAGTTTAATCTACCATATATTAAAGGAACCATTTTCTTAAGCTCTCAATGAATACTGTAAGTTATTAAACTTTGTAATATTTAACTATCTGATAGGTAAAACTGAATTGCAGTGTTGTTTAAATTTTAATTTATTTAACTATGGTTAAAATTGCTTACATTTTCATATATTTAGAGCAAATTGAATGTCCTTTTCTGTTACATATCAGTAGAATATACTCAATTTTATAAGATGATTGGTCACATTCTTATTTAATATCAGTTCTTTATAAATTAAAGTTTGAGCTATGTCTGTTCTATTAGTTGCAAATGCATGTCTTATATTTGCAATTATGTGCATACAACTTTTTGTCTCTAGTAGTTTTTTAAAAAAATTACTGTCATAAATAATGTTGATTAAACTCCACATACACCAAACAGTTCCCTTATGCCTTTTTAGATTTTCTTTTTACCCAGCACAAACATAAAGATTGTTTTATGTTGTGTCATTTATCAGCAGTTAGTTCTTTTAAAATTGCTGAGTGTGGGTATGCACAATTTGTTCATTTGTGTGTTGAATTTTCAGTTTGTTTTCATTTTTCAGCTTTTACAAATAAAGACAATATGAACATTTATGTACAGGTATTTGCATAGAAATATAATTTTTATCTTTTTTATTAAATTCTTAAGAATTTCAGAAAGATTTACTTAAAAGATTATCTTTTTCCTATTGAATTTTCTGGGTAACTTTTTACAAAAATATTTTGACTACATATGTGCAAATCTATTTTTAGGCACTCTATTCTGTTCCTTGCAACTACATGTCTACCTTTATGCAATTACCATAGTTTCTTCATTAATGTGGGTTTGAAACAAGATTTGAAATTATGTAATGTAAGTTCACAAACTATGTTCTTTCTTTTCAAAGTTGTTTTGTTCTTCTGGATTCTTTGCATTTTTGACATAAATTATAATATCGACTCCTTTGTTTCTGCAAAGGATACGACTTTGATTTCTATGAGGATTGTATGGATTCTACTTTTCAGTTTGAGTAAGTTGATATCTTAACCATAGCAAGTCTTCAAAATCGTAACTATATTGACACAAGAAGTAAATACAAATGTGTTCTTTGGAGTGAAAATACTGGGTAAAATAAAAATTACAGGTGTTGTCTTTATTTATCTAGAACTTATTGTTATATTTTTAGAATATATATATTTTTAAAGTCTTTGGCAAAGTTTATCTTCCTTATTTTTTTTTGATGTAATTGTTATCAGTACAGTTTTTCAAATTTTAAATGCTAATAGTTTGTTGCTTGTATGTATAAATAAGTTGACTTTTTAATACCAATCTTATGTTCTGAAATCTCGCTAAACTCAAGCATCAGTGTTTGAGTAACAAATGGCTTTTTCTGTTTTGTAATTTCTATACCATTGTTTTACATAAGAAATAATACAATCTGTAAATTTGGAAGTCTTCTAATTATCTTTCTCTCTTTTCACCCTCTGGAAACTTCAGTGGAATATTGATTAAAAGTGGTAAAAGTAGGCATCTTGTCTTTCTTCTAATTTTCCTGGCAAACTATTCAATTACTCGCAATTAAATATAAGGTTAGCTCTAAATTTTTTGAAAAATTATCATCAAGGTTACTCAATTTTCCTTTGTTCTTTATTTGCTGAAAGTTATTTTCTATCAAAATGGGTTTGAATGTATAAAATTAATTTTTAACTTGAAATTACAATATATATCAATTTTAAAAGTTCATTAATATGATTTACATAAATCAATTTTCAAAAAATAAACTAGTCTTTTAATTGTGTGGTAAAATTCTCATAGTCATGTCATGTTATTTTTATTTTATTATGAAATCTGATGCACTAAAATAATATTTAGAATTGTTTTATCTGTGTTCAAGATGGTAATTCCTCTGTAGTTTCATTCTCTTATATTTTTGCTCAGCTTTTGTGACCAGGCAATTATGGACTCACAAAATACCAGGACTTGTTTTGTCTTTTCTAATATTTGACAGAATTTTTGTAAAAAATTGTTTCATTTTTATTTAAATGTTTTACAAGTTTACTGTGGAAGCCATCTGGATCAGAATTTCACTTTAGTTAATGTATTAAATATAATATAATTATGGTTTATTTATTTCCTCTTAAATGAATGCTGCTAATATCTTTCAAAAATTCTGTATATTTCATCTAAGTTGTTGAAATTGGCTGCTGATAATAGATGCCTGTGAGATCTGTGGTAATGTCATCACACTCATTTCTCATATGGTTAATATGTAGCCCCTTGTTTTTCTTCTGTTTCTGCTTTATTTTCCCTGATAAAAGCTTATCAATATTTTTGCTATTCTGCTTTTCTCTTCTTTTTTCCTTTTATTAATTTTGACCATTTTTTAAATTTCATTTCTTCTACTTACATTTTATTTAATTTTCTTTGTGTATCCCAATTTTGGTGGAAGTTTAGTTCATTGATTTGAAACATTTCTGCCATGTGAATGAAAGCATTTTGTGCTATAAATTTCCCTGCAAACAATGCTGTGAGTTTATCCTAAACATTTTGATCATTTCGAGGTTTGTATTTAGGTTTTTTGAAGCAAAATCAGAACAGCCTTTATTGCAGAGTCTAGAGTAATTTGTTGCAATACCTTTCTGAGTATTCCATGTGATGCGCCATGTATTTAGAGATTTTAACACTTTGGCTGGTAGAAACACAAAATACTTTCAGCCCTGTTTAGCTTTAGGGATTGTTTCCTGTTACTTTCAGACAGTTATTTCTGAGGATTTATAGAGTGTCTTTACAGTATTTTACTGCATTTATAGCCATTCATACATGCAAACTGGGACGATTCTATGTTTTACCTTGTTTCCCTTCTCCCACTGATCATTGATCTATGTTGTTTGTTTCCAATGCCTTAAAATTCTTATTTTATATGATTTCTCATTGTTAGTTTTTATGATGAATTATTTAAAGTACATTTTTTAAATTTTTATAGATTGGGGGTACAAGTGAAGTTTTGTTAAATAAATGTATTGCATAGTGTTGAAGTCTAGGCTTTTAGTGTAACCATCGCTTGAATGGTATACATTGTACTAATTAAGTAATTTCTTATCCTTTGCTCCCCTCTTACTCTTCCACTTTTCTGAATCTCCAGTGTCTGTTATTCCACTCTCTGTGTCCATGTGTATACATTATTTAGCTCCTACTTATAAGTGAGAACATGCATTACTCTACTTGACTTTCTGTTTCTGAATTGTTTCACTTAAGATAACGGCTTCCAGTTCCATCTATGTTGCTGTAAAAATATATTTTTATTCTTTTTTTATAGCCAAGCTATATTCCGTGATATACATATGCCACATTTTATTTATTCAATTATTTGCTGAGGGACACAGATGAATTCCATATATTTGCTATTGTAAACAGTGCTGTCATAAAACTCATGAGCATGGGTATATTTTTGACAGAATACTTAAATTTCCTTGTGTAGAAACCCAGTAATGGAAATTCAGGATTGAACAGTCATTCTATTTTTAGCTCTTTAAAATATCTCTGTAGTGTTTTCCTTAGAAGTTGTACTAATTCACATTCCCACCAATACTGTCTAAGCATTCCCTTTTCTTCTCATTCTCCCAAACGTTTGGGTTGTTTTTAATGTTTTTAGTTATAGCCATTTTCACTGGTGTGAGGTACTATCTCACTGTGGTTTTAATTTGTATTTCTCTGAAAATTAGTGATATTGAGCATTTTTTTACTATGCTGGTTAGCCAGTTGTATTACTTCTTTTGGGAAATGTCTGTCCATGTCCTCTGCCCACTTTTTAATGGAGCTATTTGTTTTTTCCATGTTGAGTTGTTTTAGTTTCTTGTAGATTCTGAATATTAGTGTTTTGTCGGATGCATAGTTTGAAAATTCTTTCTTCAATTCTGTAAGTAGTGTGTATACTCCATTGATTATTTCTTTTGTTGTGCAGAGACTTTTGAATTTAAATAAGTTCAATTTGTCTATTTTTTTCCTTGCATTTGTTTTTGAGTTCTTCGTCATGAATTATTTGCCTAGGCCAACGTCCAGAGTGTTTTCTAGGTTTTCTTCTACAATTTTTATAGTTTCAGGTTTTACATCTTAGACTTTAGTCCATCTTGAATTAATTATCGTATGTGGTGAAACATAGGTATCTAGTTTTATTCTTTTGCATATGGCAATCCAATTTTCCCAGCACCATTTATTGAACATGGTGTTCTTTCCTTAGTGTATATTTTGTGAGCTTTGTTGCATATCAGTTGGTTGCGCGTATGCGGCTTTATTTCTAGATTATCTGTTCTGACTCTTTGATTTATGTGCTTATTTATATTTTTAATTTTTTTTGAACTGGAGTCTCACTCTGTTGCCCAGGCTGGAGTGCAGCGGCACACTCACAGTCACCCCAGCATTGACCTGCTGGGCTCCCACGATCCTTCCACCTCAGTGTTCCAAGTCGCTGAAACTACAGGGGCGCGATGCCAGGCCTGGCTAAATTTTGATTTATCGTAGAGATGAGGTCTCTCCAAGTTGTCCAGACACCGAGCCAGCCTATGTTCTTATTTTTATACCAGTACCATGCTGTTTTGGTTACTATAGTTGTACAGCATACTATATTTGATGTCAGGAAGTATTATGTCTTCAACTTTGTTCTAGTTGCTTAGGATGCTTTGGCTACTCGGAATCATTATTGGTTTCATATGTATTTTAAGTATGTTTTTCCTAAGTCTATGAAAAATAACATTGATATGTTAGTATGAATTGCATTGAATCTGTGGATTACTTTGGGTTGCATGGTCATTTAGATAACATCATTTCTCTGATCCATGAGCAAGAGTTTTAAAAATTTATTTGCATAATTTATAGTTTCTTTAATCAATGTTTCATAGTTTTCCTTCTAGAGATCATTCATTTTTTTAAAAAATGTATTCTTATGAATTTTTTGGGAGGGGCATTGTAAATATCACCACTTTTCTGTTTGGTTGCTCCAGTCCAAGGAAGAGGGTAAACAACCTGTCACATATGGGCACTCCAGTGTGTTGTCCTCAACACATCTCCAAATCAACACAAACACCAGTGTTTGGGTTTAGGAGGGCAAAGGAGTTCTCTGACAGGATACCAGCAGTCCCTGACAGGGGAGAGGAGAGCCCGGACAATCCCACTTACACTTTCCCTGAAACACCAAGTGTTTTGTCGTTCCTAGTTGATCTCTGCCAACCTCCTGCTTACTTTTATTTCTATGCCCAGCTTATTCCCATGGGTTCTCCACCAGATTCCAGAACTCTCACTTGAAATTCTATTCAACTTATTATTATTCACTAGTGACTTTGGTTCTTTCTGCATATCCAGTGTCTCTTGTTGGCATCTTGAACTGGCTAAACTTCAGCTTATCTATTTTAGTTGCTGAAGGTGACTGATTGAATTCATTTTCAGTTGCTTCATTATATATTCATGTATATTATATATTATGTAAATAAATGTCTAGAATTTTTTTATGGTGTCTGGAGTCTGCATATACTTACAAAGTTCTTTCCATTCTAGTGTCATAAATAAAACTCTTCCATTTTCAATTGATTTTCTTATTGCTACTTATATTTTATATTCTGCTACAAAGAACTTTGTTTCAGGTATCAGATATCTATATTTATAGTTCAGTGGCACAAAACAGAAACTGGTCTAGTTATTTGTTTAACTGATAATTGGATTGAATCTTACAAGAAAATTCATTAATTATGCATTCATTTCAATGATTTGATTTAAACTTAACACAGCTGTGTAACTCATTCTCATTTCAAGATATAACACTATTCTAATGTAATCAAAACTATCTACATGTATCTTTCCAGATGACTGTTATTGATTTGAAAATATTTTTAAATATTTTTATTTGAGATGTGTGTGCATATTTTTATGTCTTCATATATTTATATTACTTTATTAATTCTATTGTGTAATATATGACTTACATTTCACTTTCTTAATGGTGCATATTTATAAAAAATATTCATCATAATACTTTCAGGTTTTTTTTATTAAAGTTAGTAGTTTTACTATTATATTGAAATATTTGTCCACTCAAATTTGTAAAAATATGTGTCTATGTTTTCTTTTTAAAAATATTGCTTAGCAACTTGGAACAAGATGGCGACGGCTTAGGTGAACTTGTGAGATTCTCCGAACATGAGTTCCCAAAAAGACTCTTACTTTTCTTCCCCCATCCCCCAGCCCACCACCAGCCATGCTGGTCTGAGGCCTGGGGACCTTCGTTCCCACGCAGGGCCGGATATTGTAGTGCCCTGCTGCTGCTGTTCCACTGCGTGCGTGGGAGTCTTGGGTCTCAACTAGCTCCCTGGCTACATTGTCTTTTGCCTGGCACCCAGCACCAAGCCTCTGGTCTCTCAGGGAGGCTCTGGGCTCCTGCCCCTCAGAGACATCGGTCCCATTCCTGACTGAAGTACCCTGTGGGGGACCCAGGGCCACTCTTGCCACTCACCACCTGCCTGTTGGAGCTTTGGAGCTCTGGAGCCCCAGGCCCACCCTGGCTGAGGCAGTCAGTAAATGACCCAAAGCTTGGGGACCAGACAAGCGGAGAGAAAAGGATCTATGAAAGAGAATCTGCCTCTGCTTTTCTCAAGGCAGAGATTTCCATTGCCCTGCCCACCTATCAACAAACTCCACCTCAGTTCCTAAGGAACCAAGACTACATACTGCTGAATGGACAGATTTTAAGGCAGGGGGAAATAGGTTCCAGTGTGCTCATACACCTGTTTGTAGATGCTAGAATCAGCATATATATCCTGAACCATAGCTACCCTCTCAATTAAACCACAAAACTGCAAAAAGTACAGATTGCAACCTACACTTCCAACCTCAAAAGTGAACAAAGCCAGAAGACCCTCATAAGGAAGAACAGGATATTGCAGAAGAGAAATAAAAGCAACCGCGCCTTCCCTCAAAAACAGAATAAAAGAAGGGGGGAAGGGAGAGAGAGAGAAAAATCTACAAAGATGAAAAAAAACCAAAAGAAGAGTATAGGTCTCTCCAAGACCCATGGGAGGGCAGATACTGAGAAAACTGACTTCGGAATATAAACAATGAAGAGCCCCCAGAACGAAGGGTCTCAAATTACAAACATAGATATCAAGACATTAATGGAGAGATTAAAAAGAATTGAGGAGACACAAGAAGAAACTAGGAAGGAACTGATATCTGAGATAACAGTAATAAAGAATACTGTGAATGAAATAAATAACAAACTGATAAACATGGAAAGCAGAATTACCCAAGCAGAAGAAAGACTCTCAGAGCTTGAGAACCAAAATATAGAACTAATCCAAACTCTTAAAAACACAGAAAACAAGCTCAAAAAGACAGAACAAAACCTTCAAGAGATGAGCGATTACTTCAAGAGACCGAACCTAAGAGTAATTGGCATTCCTGAGGCAGAAAGAGAGACAGAGACCACATTGGAACAAACTTTCCATGATATCATTCAAGAAAACTTCCCTTATCTAATCAGTGATGCAAAAATTCAAACACAAGAGATTCAGAGAACCCCTGCAAAACAACAAATGAGAAGACCAACTCCTAGACACAAATAATTCACCTAAACAAAATAGGCATAAAAGAAAAAATCCTAAAGGCAGCAAGAAAAAAAGGCCAGATCACCTACCATGGAAGACCAATCAGAATAGCAGCAGATTTATCTACAGAAACCCTGCAGCCTAGGAGAGCTTGGAGCCCTATCTTCAAAGTCCTAAAAGATAAACAATTTCAGCCAAGAATAACCCACCCAGCCAAGCTAAGCTTCATCAGCGAGGGAGAATTAAAATCTTTCCCAGATATCCAATCCCTAAGAACTTATGCTGCCACCAAACCACCTCTACATGAAACACTTCAGAAAGTACTAAACACAGAAGAAAAGGAAAAAAGAATAACATTCTTCACAAGAGTACAGGGAAAAGAATAAAATATACATGAACCAACCCCAAATCCAAAAGAAAGACAAAAAAAAAAATCAAGTGGAAGAACAACAACACTATAAGAACTCTATGATAGGGACAAACACATATTTTAATAATTAGCCTGAATGTGAATGAACTAAATGCACCAATGAAAAGATATAGAATGGCAAAATGGATAAAATATCACCAAGCAACAATATACTGCCTTCAAGAGACCCATCTCACTAGAAGCGACATACACAGACTCAAAGTAAGAGGATGGGAAAAAAATTTTCAGGCGAATGGAACACAAAAGAAAGGAAGAGTCATGATCCTAATTTCAGACAAAATACCATTTAAGCTATCAAAAATTTAAAAAGATACAGAGGGCCACTACATAATGATAAAAGGTTCACTCCATCAACAAGAAATATCTATCCTAAACATATATGCACCCAACATACGTGCACCAACTTTCTTTTTATTATTATTATTATTTTTTTTTTTTGAGTTGGAGTCTCACTCGATCGCCCAAACTGGAGTGCAGTGGCTGCTTCCGGCCACCGCGCCTCAACCTGCTGGGCTCTGGCGATCCTTCCGCCTCAGCCTTCCGCATAGCTGGAATTACAGGCATGCGCTACCACGCCCAGCTGATTTTTTGATTTATTGTAGAGATGAGGTCTCGCTGCCCAGGTGGGTCTCGAACCCGCAATCCACTCACCTCAGCCTCCCAAAGGCGCGGGATTACAGGCTGAGCCACCAAGCCCGGCTTGCACCAACTTTCATAAAGCAACTTCTAGGAAAACTAAAGAAAGATATTGACTCTAACACCATCATAACTGGAGACTTTAGTACCCCACTCACAACCCTAGACAGATCATCAGGACAAAAAATCAGCAAGGAGATCTGGAACCTCAATGTGACTCTGGACCAAATGGACTTAATTGATACCTATAGAACACTCCATCCAAAGACCACAGAATACACATTCTACTCATCACTGCATGGAACATATTATAAGGTCGACCACATAATTGGCCATAAATCAAGCATAAGCAAATTTAAAAGGACCGAAATTCTACCATGCACCTTCTCAGACCACAGTGGAATAAAAATAAACATTAATGCCAACAAGATCCCCCCAAAACCCACAAAGACATGGACACTAAACAACATGATGCTAAACAACTCCTGGGTCAATGATGAAATCTAAACAGAGATCTAAAGATACCTGGAAACAAATGAAAATGAAAAAACATCTTACTAAAATCTCTGGGATGCATTAAAAGCTGTAGTAGGAGAGGAATTTATATCCCTACAAACACAATGAAGAAAATGGAAGGAACACAAATTAACAGCCTAAGAAGCCACCTAAGGAAGCTGGAAAAACAAGACCACAAAAACCCTAATTTCAGCAGAAGAATCCAGATCACCAAAATAAAAACCCAAATCCAGGACATAGAGGACAAAAAGATAATACAAAAAAATCAATGAAACAAAAAGCTGGTTCTTCGAAAGGGTAAACAAGATCGATGGTCCCCTAGCTAGACTGACCAAGAAATAAAGAGAAAAAACCCAAATAAGCACAATCAGAAACACAAAAGATGAAGTCACATCTGACCCTGAAGAAATACAAAAGATCATTAGAGACTACTACATACACTTGTATGGAAACAAACTTGAAAACTTTAAGGAAATGGAGGACTTTCTGACATCACACAACCTACCTAGGTGGGAACAAGAAGAAATTGAGACCCTAAATAGACCAATAACAATCAAGGAAATTGACTACGTAATAAGAAAACTACCTACAAAAAAAGCCCTGGTCCAGATGGCTTTCCAGCAGAATTCTACAAGACATTTAAGGAGGAGCTGATAAATCGTACTGAAGGTATTCCAGCTGATTGAAAAAGATGGAACTCTCCCCAATTCATTATACGAAGCCAACATCACATTGATACCCAAGCCAGGTAAAGTATCCGACAAAGAAA
The DNA here is from genome assembly GCA_027257055.1 of Cephalopachus bancanus. Taxonomy (NCBI): domain Eukaryota; kingdom Metazoa; phylum Chordata; class Mammalia; order Primates; family Tarsiidae; genus Cephalopachus; species Cephalopachus bancanus. The sequence goes on along the minus strand of JAPVLO010000068.1, from coordinate 6,258,559 downwards.
GAGAACTACAGGCCAATATCTGTGATGAACATGGATGCTAAAATTCTCAACAGGATCCTAGTGAACTGGATTCAACAACACATCTCAAAAATCATTCATCATGACCAAGTAGGCTTCATTCCTGGGATGCAAGCCTGGTTCGATATTCGTAAAACCATAAATGTAATTAAATACATCAACAGATGTCAAAACAAAAACGGCATGATTATATCATTAGATGCAGAAAATCTTTTGACAAAATCCAGCACACCTTCTTGATAAAAACCCTTGAACATCTAGGCATACGGGGAACATACCTCAAAATAGTAAAAGCCATCAACGAGAAACCCACAGAGAGCATATTCCTAAATGGACAAAAATTGGAACCATTTCCCCTGAAAACTGGAACATGACAAGGATGCCCACTCTCACCCCTCCTGTTCAACATAGTATTGGAAGTCCTGGCTTGAGCAATCAGAGAAGAGAAGGCAATCAGGGGTATCCAAATAGGAAAAGAGGAAGTCAAGTTATCTCTCTTTGCAGATGATATGATTGTGTACCTTGAAAACCCAAGAGAATATGTCAAAAACCTCCTTACACTGATAAAGATCTTTGGCAAAGTCTCAGGATACAAAATAAATGTGCAAAAGACAATGGCAGTTCTTTACACCAATAATAAACAAATAGAAACCCAAATAAAAAACACAATTCCATTCACAATAGCCACATAAAAATGAAATACCTTGGCATCTTTCTAACCAGAGACATGAAAGACCTTTATAATGAAAACTACAAAACTCTGCTCAAAGAAATCAAAGATGACACGAACAAGTGTAAAAATATCCCATGCTCATGGATTGGAAAAATCAACATTGTGAAGATGTCCATCTTACCTAAGGCAATCTACAAATTCAATGCAATACCCATCAAATTACCAGCAACATTCTTCTCAGACCTAGAAAAAAACAACACAGGAATTCATATGAAAACACAAACGTCCAAGAATAGCCAGAACAATCCTCAGCAAAAAAAAAAAAGCAGGTGGTATCACATTACCAGACTTCAAACTTTACTATAAAGTTACAATCATCAAAACAGCTTGGTATTGGTATAGGAACAGGCATATAGATCAATGGAATAGAATTGAGATTCCAGAAGCAAAACCTTAATTTCTTCAACCAACTCATCTTTGACAAAGCCTCCACCACCTACCACTGGGGAGAAGAGAACCTATTCAGTAAATGGTGCTGGGAAAACTGACTGACCACATGTAGAAGATTGAAACAGGACCCCTATCTATCCCCATGCACAAAGGTTAACTCCAAATGGATCAGAGACCTAAATGTAAAACTTCAAACCATAAGAACCTTAGAAAATGAAGGACATACACTCATGGAAATCGGAACTGGCCCCCAATTCCTGAACAAAACCCGAAACCCACAGGTCATAAGAGAGAAGATAGAAAAATGGGACCTTATTAAACTGACAAGCTTCTGCAAAGCCAAAGAAACCATTAAGAGAGCAGGGAGACAGCCTACAGACTGGGAAAAAGTATTTGCCAACACCAGATCAGACAAAGGCTTAACAACTTTGATCTACAAGGAACTCAAATGTGCTGAAAAGGAAAAAACAAGCAACCCCATTACAAAATGGTCAAAAGATATGAGCAGACACTTCACAAAGGAAGACATCCGAGCAGCCAACAAACCCATGAGGAAATGTTCAACCTCACTAATCATCAGGGAGATGCAAATCAGAACCACACAGAGATATCACCTAACTCCAGCCAGAATGGCAATTATCAACAACTCAAAAAATAACAGCTGCTGGAGATGGTGTGGTGCAAAGGGAACACTTCTACACTGTTGGTGGGAGTGTAACTAGTGCAACCTCTGTGGAAAGCAGTGCAGCGATTCCTAAAAGCTCTAAATATCAACCTCCCATATGTCCCCTCAATCCCCCCACTGGACATATATCCTGAAGAACTCGAATCACTCTATAAAAAAGATACCTGCACACATATGTTTATCGCAGCATTGTTCACAATAGCAAGAACCTGGAGGCAACCATGCTGCCTATCAAAAGAGGACTGGATTTAAAAAATTTGGTACATATACACGATGGAATACTACGCAGCCATAAAAAAGAACAAAATCATGAATTTCTCAGCAACCTGGATGGAACTAGAATCTATAATACTGAGTGACCTCTCACAGAAACAAAGATCCGAGTATCACATGTTCTCACTCATATAATGGACCTTGAACATCCAATGTAATACTATAAGAAAATGACTGACAGTAGTGGGAAACTATGGGGGGGGGAGGGAGATGGGATTAACGGTAGCAAATATCTGTCTGGGGATGGGGAAACTCCTCTTATCAATAGGGTGCCTGAATGAAATGTATTTGTATACCTAACCTTTAATTGTACCCCACAACATCATCATAAAAAATATTGATTAAAAAAATTTTTTTTTAAATATTGCTTTATCTTAGCTTTCCTTTTAGAGCAGATTTTCAGTACTTCTGGAATTGAATTTTTATGTATTATGATATAGTATAAAATAAGGAAAATTTATAAGATATGAAGTATCATTTTATTTGACAGCAATTTGACTTAGCATTTTTTTTTTTAATTTTAAAGATGTGGGATACAATTCAGGATTAGGTATACAAATGTTCTTTTGCAAGTACCCCTGTTGATGAGGTGTGCCCCTCCCTCCCCTGGAAGTTTCCCTCAATTTCCAATCCCACCTCTTCCTGGGAGTTTCCCACTACTGCCAATCCCTTTCTTATAGTATTATGATAATCGTTCAAGGTCTGCTTATGAGTGACAACATATGGTACTCTTTTCTTTGTTTCTGTGATAGATTACTGAGTATGATAGACTCTAAATCTATCCAAGTTGCTGAGAGTCCATATATTTGTCCTTCTTTATGGGTGCATAATATTCCATTGTGTATATGTACCACATTTTTTAAATCCAGTCCAGCTTTAATGGGCAGCATGATTGGTTCCATGTTTTTGATATTGTGAATAGAACTGCAACAAACATGCATGTGCAGGTATCTTTTTTGTAGAATGATTTGAGTACCTCTGGGTACATTCCCAATAAGGGGATTGCTGGGTCATATGGAAGGTCAATTTCTAGTTCTTTCAGAAACTGCCACACTGTCTAGCATTGTTTCTCAAGAAAACTATCCTCTCATTGCACTGGCTGCTGTGACATCTGTCATCTGTATTATAAATCAGCTGATAAATATATTTGATTGTCTTACTGGATTGTGTATTCTATTTGTTAATAGCCACAAGCTCCTGTCAATCTCAAATTATCTTAATTGCATTTGCTTTGCAAAATATCTGACTTTGTGGTACTATAAATCTTCCAGATTTTAAAAATTTTATTTTTATTTATTTTCCTTTTTTTTATTGTTGTTATCCTCCCCTTCCTTCTCCTCCTCCTCCTCCTCTTACTCCTTTAAAGTTTCTTTGGCCATCCTCTGCCCTTTGTATTTTAATATATTTTTTTCAAGAGGCTTATAAAAAAATTATACTATCATTTTCATTAGGATTTCCCTAGTCTACAGATCAATTTGGCGAAAGCTGAAATATTTCTAATATCAAGTGTTATTATAAATATAAATCATATATAATTTTTTAAAAACTTTGGTCCTTGTTAAATGCTGGTCAAGATATTCCTTCCCTTTAACTTTAAAAGATTATACGTTTGGATGGAACACCATGTTGCAGTGACCTGATTCTCCTTCAATAGAGGACACATTGCCTCAGTTGCTGAGAGGGCTGTTAGCCCTTTTGAGAGTTGCTTTACTTGCAAAATGTTGCTTTGTTCCATGTCACACATCTTCCCACAGTGTGACCCGCATTCCATGGCTGTTTTCTGCAGAGTGTAAAGACTTGGCCCTCTTGATTCTACTTGTTTCTACTCAGAATTACAATTTTAGCTCCAGCGATCCTCGTGGGATATCAATGGCCGACACTGGGACTTCATTACAGCTCAGCTTTTCTTCATTTATTTTCCTTCAGTAGCCATTGATCCTCAGGATAATTCCTAACAAATATCATGCATGCTAAAATATCCATCTCAAAGACTTCCTCATGAAGAACTGTATCAGCAATATAAATACAAAAATACAGTTCAAGTCAGTGGATGATAAAATGAGGTTATGTTGCTGAGTCACTCTCTAACTGGTTGATAATAAGAACATGGTAACCTGGTGTTAACTGGAGCATAGAATGACCCTGGCAAATAGTGGTGGTCCATTTGCTACAATAGTCACTGCTGGTGATTGGCAATGCTTTTGTACTTAACGGTAATGTTTCAAGGATTGTGACATGTCAGTCAGTAAGAAATTTGAGAAAATTACAATGGTACTAGTATTTTCTGGCTCTTGCTGAGATCCATAGTACTCTGGGTAAAGACAACAAAAATGCAAGGGGTATTAACTTTCAAAATAAAATCTGGTGTAAGCACCCAGCTAATTTTTTGATTTATTGTAGAGAAGAAGTCGCGCGATGTTGCCCAGGCTGGTCTCCAACCCATGGACTCGGGCAATCCTCTCTCCTTGACCTCCCAAAGTGCTGGGATTACAGGCTTGAGTCATTGCACCTGGCCCTTAAAATCTTTAATATGCAGATTTTTCTGAAACTTCTCTGCCTATAGAAATGGCTGAATATTTTATGTTAAAAACATCTTCTCAGCCAGGCTCGGTGGCTCAGCCTGTAATCCCGCGCCTTTGGGAGGCTGAGGTGAGTGGATTGCCTGAGCCCACGGGTTCGAGACCCGCCTGGGCAGGGAGACCTCATCTCTACAATAAATCAAAAAATCAGCCAGGCGTGGTAGCGCATGCCTGTAGTTCTAGCTACTTGGAAGGCTGAGGCAGAAGGATCACTGGAGCCCAGCAGGTCAAGGCTGCAGTGGCCGGGAGCGGCCACTGTACTCCAGTCTGGGTGACAGAGTGAGACTCCAACACACACACACAAAAAATCTTCTCTTCCCTTTCTTAAACACAATGCAGAAGTCTCTGCTCTGCAAGAAAACATATACTTTAAAAAGTTGTTCCTTGCATCCGTTACTCTCTTTGGCAGCTAGGTGTACAGTTTAAAAATGTTCTCCCACCTCAACCTCTAAAGTAGTTGGGACTACAGGCACACACAAAACTAGGTCTATAAATAAGGTTAAACTTCAATAGAGCCCAGTGATAACATATTGAAACTTTGGGAGGAACTGTATGAGACCTAACCAAAATGTATTGGCAGCTGCTGGGGAATAAGTTTAGATTTGGATTCTGATGATACTTAAAATGTCTGCACATATAAAGTATGTGCTGTTGATGGAGGCATAGGAGTCACTAAAATGTTCACTGCTGATTTTTATTTTTAGTACAAACCTGACACTAGAATAGGTAGTTATATAATTACTATTACTGAAAATAAAGAGAATAAAGGACTACCCACAATAAAGAATAGTGGCAACATTTGACTGTAAGAAGACAGGTATCCAAAGGTCATGAGGAGTAAATAACAGGTGTGGAGAGAGGAGCTTGACCCATAAGAGAGTTAGGGAGATAGGTAACAGAACATAGTATTCCAGAGATTGAATAAAAAGGCACCCAGCAAGGGTACTGTTCAATTTGTATCATCCAAAGATGAATTCGTCTAAAGATGAATTAACAAGATACTGAGGGAAGTCACCCAGTTTCTGGATCTGAGCCCAGACTCATTAAGTGAATAACAGAGCAAGCTAAGTCAACTGTACATGGAAATCATTTACACAGACATTCTCCAAAGGGAGTGATATTTACTCAGTAATTGTGCATTGGAGAAAGAAGAAAAACCTAATGTTAGAGAAGAAATTGATTCCTAGAGACCAAAGGTATCATGAAACACAAGTCTACATGTTCTGTCCATTTTAAAAGCCATTTTACTATTCTCTTAGAAGGTCAGGTGGGGCGATGCAAACTGGAGTGAAATTTGCAGACTGTTTTCAATTTACAACCAACATCACCTGCTAGATCTTAACCCACATCACTTCTAGCTTATACCACAAGTTCCGCTTTAATTATAAGACTTAGAGATCGCTAATGTACAACTAACTTTAAGTTTGTTTATACATTATAAATGACATTAAAAACTACCATTTTGATTGTTTATTTTTTGTGGTTAATCTGACTGCAAAATTTTATTTAGTAGTGTTCCAAAGCATTGTTTTCTTATGAAGAATAAAGATGTTGGCATAATAGTAATTAGTATCATGACTGTAATAAGTGAATCAGTTTGAATAATGTTTTAGTAAGTTAGTCACTATTTAGAAAGAAACAAAATAGCAACAGATCTATTTTATCCTATATAAAATAGAGTTAAAGAAAGCCACACTATATTATAACACAACACATATCATCAAAATGATCCTAAAATTAAGTTTGGGTGTTCATTTTAATTATAATTTGCTTTTGCTCATGCAAATTTTCTGATCATACATAATATATATTTTTCAGTTGGAGTCTCACTCTGTCACCCAGGCTGGAGTGCAGTGGCACACTCATGGCAACCGCAGCTTTGACCTGCTTGGCTTAGGCAATCCTTCTGCCTCAGCCTTCCAAGTAGCTGGAACTACAGGTGAATGCCACCACGCTTGGCTATTTTTTGTAATTTATTGCAGAGACGAGGTCTCCTCAAGTTGCCCACACTGGTCTTGAACCCCTAGGCTCAAGCAACCCTCTCGCCTTGGCCTCCCAAAATGCTGGGATTACAGGCTAAGCCACAGAGTCCAACCATACATAATTAGTATAAAGGAAAGAATAGCCATGTGTTTTTAGAAAGCAAGAACAGTAGCAGTTCATGACAATTCAACTTTCTGTGGCCTCTGAATATTTGGCAAACTTCCGGTCTTTTGGAATAGTTTCATTTTTAATCACACACAGAAAAGCACAGTTCTGCTAGCAACTCTTTAGTGTGTGTAAGTATGTGTGTATGTGTTTTTGTACATTCTTTCAATGACACTTTTTAAAGAATGTATTAAAACAATTTATTTCCATGAAATAACATTGGTAAAATATTTTACAAACTATGTAATTAATTTTCCTTCTGTATGTGCCCTCTGATAGAAATTAATTTTTCAACTCTAATAATGAACAAAGTTGTTTGGATAAACATAACAGCAATGTGATATTTAACTATTGAAAGTAATATTTTGTTTCACCAGTTAATCAACTATTAGATGTTACTGTGCCAAAAAACAAAACAAAATAAAAAAAAAACAATTTTTTTTCTCATTGGCAAGAAAATCAGATGCAAAATGTTTAAGCTTAGGATTTCTCACTATTCTAATTTCCACCAACAATTCCTTTTTCCAGCTAATGAAACAAAGGAAAAAAATGCAAATTCTGCCCCAAATTGCAGATAATCTTTAAAATATGGAAATTTATATCTATCTATCTATCTATCTATCTATCTATCTATCTATCTATCATCTATCCATGCATGAAAATTAGACAAGTCTTTGTTGAATTACATTATAGTAAATAGCTTTTATTTTTAAAACTCCTTATTTGGAATAGCTATCCATTTCAGTGAGTGAATAAGATATTTGTTTAACAACACACACATAAAATAAAGTATTCAAAAGTTCATGGAGACTACTGTAGACATTTTATGCTAAATATATATATATATTTTTTTTTAATTTTTGGTTTTTGAGTTGGATTCTCATTCTGTCACCCAAGCTGGAGTGCATTGGCATGTTCACGGCCATCCCAGTGTCAACCTACTGGGCTTCTGCGATCTTTCCACCTCAGCCTTCCAAGTAGCCTGAACTACAGCCATGGTTAGCATACCCGGCTAATTTTTTATTTATAATTTTTTATTATAGAGCCGAGGTTTTGCCAAGTTGCCCAGACTCGTCTCGAACCTGTGGGCTCAAGCAATCCACTCACCTTGGTATCCCAAACTGCTGGGATTACAGACTGAGCCACCAAGTGCAGCCACTCAATGTATTTCAAAGCTTATAATATTTTAGAAAATCACAGATGGCAAGCACTTAAAGAAAATTTAGAAAACTGCATTCACTTACAGCATTAAAAATGTAAGCAACTGTCAAAACTGCTTGCACACAAAATACACACATACTTATGAACTATCCTAGCTCCTTTAAAAAAAATGAAAACTTTATGTACTATATTAACTTTTCTAAGAAAGAAGAAAAAGAAATTTTAAGTTTTTAAATGGTAAAACCAATCTAGAATATTCTATTCTTACATGTAAACATAGATGCAGGAATCTTAAATATAATAGTAGTGCTAAAAAATATCCTGGTGCTTGTTAAAACAGAAGAGCATATTCTCATTTAGGGTTTGGAAAATAATTTTGTTTTATAAAATTTTTACAAGTGAATACATATACATGATCAGACAAATTTATTCTCATGTAATTTAAAGTAAATACGAAGATTGATTAAAATTAAACTTTGTACTTGTACACTGTTAGTATCATCTTTAACATAACCATTAAAAATAATGTGGAGCAATCACTCTGTCCGCTCCCACTCAGTGAGCTTTTCTGTCCTCTCAATAAATCCTGTTTTAAAACTAATAATAATAATGTGGACCACCATTTCTTTAGCATGCATTCAAAGCACAAGTCCCCAAATTTAAATAAATTGAACTCAGTTTGCCTAATGTGCCCTATGTGTAATGTAAGTCATTAACAGGTTAAGATCAAACATCCATTTATGTGCTTGACAGCAAATCTCTGCTGGTAAGAACAAGATTTGGAAGCTTAAACATGTGTGGAATTGAAAAGATATGAGTTTTTCCCTGCAGATACATTTTTCAGGATGAATGAAAATATTTGAATAAACTGCTAGAAATATATAGCTATAGCTTTAAGCAAGTAGTCCCAAGCTGCCTGTATTTAGATATACCAAAAAGGTGCCAGGTAAAATAAATTGTTATTTTAAAACAATGAATATAGAAAACATACATAGTTTCTACTTCTTTGGGGTGGGTACATGAATGCCCATTTACGTATACATATGTTTTTATGTAAATATACCTGTATGTGTGTGTGTGTGTGTGTGTGTGTGTGTGTGTGTGTATGTTTGTATGTGTTTGTGCATGCATAAACAAAATTTATGTTGAAGAGTTTAATATAAGTATACACCGACTATTTCTATATGTCCTTTCCTTTCCCAAAGTTTAGAGTTTTTCAGAAATAGAAATGATGTCATATCCTCAAAGTCTCAACAATCTTTTACTTATTACAGTTAGAGGCATCTTGATGCCACTCTGTGCTTACAATAGCTGAACTTGTTATCTGAATGACCCTTTCTAAGACATGCATATCCTGATTTTAAAATGATGTAATCAGCCGTAAGTGTTAAAGAAACAAAGAAATGAGGAAAAATACTTCAAGTTTAGCTTAGGGGAAGAGAAATATCCCACACGGGATGACAGGCAGATCAAAGACAAAAAGGAAGCACAGAATAGCCACAGGCAATGCTTTGATTATTTAATAGTCCCTTCTCAAATGTTTAACTTCCCTGTAGAGAATAAACCAAGCTCCTATGAGACACATATTTATAAGAGATTTGAGCACCTGAGTAAATTCTGCATAGCATTAGAAGATACAAGGGATTAATGTATTTACACAAATAGATACTTACAGCCACGCATTAAAGAAATATGTGCATGTACCTGTAATGATCAGGCACTGAGCTACACAATAGGAATTCAAGAGTAAAAACAGTCAAAATGAGTTCTAGAATTTTATGAAGCTTATGTGAAAGAAAAAAATCATTATAAAAGGATAAAGGCTCTGAGCATATTTGAGAACTGGAGAAAGGCCAGTGTGATTAGAGTCTATTCAACTGATAATTAATATGCATGATTTCAGCATGGATGTGTTTAAATATCATCAAAGTTTTCTTTTTGTGGGAAGGAAGGTGGTCAACTACAGACAGAGTGATATAAAGGTCATAAGAAAATAAAGAAAAGTACTTGCATGGTAAATTATAAGAATAAATATTGAGAATGAGTCATTTACATAATATGACTGTTTTATCAACTATTCATGTATTTCAACTCAAAACACCATTAAATAGCATTATGGATCAAAAGTAAAAATAAATTTATTCTATGAGAAAAAATATTTGTAAAAACACTGAGAATTATATTAAAATGCACATCATATTATGAGTTATAACAGAAAACTAATTGGGGGAATAGGAAAAGGAATAATTACTTTCCATCGTACAATCTATTTTTGTTTTGTTAAGTAAATTGAAATTTGAGATTGACAATAATCTTAACAAGTTTATGTGTTTCAACTCACAATTATGTGTACCAATGAGACAGGGGCCCCTCTGCAGAAGCAAAAATGCAGAGGCAAAAGTCAGGAAAAAAATATGTTACTTCTTGTTTTTATGTAAGTTGCTTTACTTCTCGTTTTTATAAGTTACCCTACTTCTTGTTTTTATATGTTACTCCTCATTTCCTTTTATTACCTAAGTTACTTTCTGGTTATTTGTGCTACTCTTTTTGCAGGCTTAGGCAGGCTACATGTTCAAACTTTTGGCAGAAACCAATCAGGATAGTGATCTTGTAAGGCAATCAGCAACTAGGAGACGCAAATGAAATAATTAAGTAAAACCAATCAGTGTGTAACATGTAATGCTAAATGCAGCCTCAGGCTACAAAATATCCAGTCAAATGAATAATGCCAAATGTAACCTTGTAAGGGAGACAAAGAGGTTACAACGTAAAGAAATAATATATAAGGCAACGCTTCACTGTGTTGTGGGGGCTCAGTGCGAATCTGCTGAGCAGTGTTGGCAGGATTGAATGCTGTTTTCTGGAAAAGTAGCCTCAGTGTCCTGTCTCTCTCTGTAAAGATTCCTGCCACACCAAAATTAGAATTTGATATATATTCTGCTTGTCTTTGAAAGAAGGGACCAAGAGCAAGAAGCCATTGTGTTTTGTTTCTAGATCCTAACACAGTGACGAAAAAGGGGAAATTGAACCATAGAGGAATGCATTATTTAGGTAACTTTGCTAACTTTGTCTTTCCAGAAACAGACCCTTCAAGCATGATCTGTACCGGCCTTCTGTAATCTTAAACTCCTGGGAGTGGTGACAGTCCATGGCTCAGTGCCTGGTGATCGGGACCCCGCTTTCAGGATCTCCAAGATGGTCAACAAGGGAGTTTGGCAGTTATATCTACCTGATTGCAACATCTCAGGGGAAAGGATTTAAACTGGGGGATTGGGGGTGGGGCGGGGATCAGGGGGCTACAGTGCCACATTCATCTTAGAGTGCAGGCCCTCTTCCTTTCTATGGGAAGTGAACTTTTCTTTAAATAAATTTCTTCCTTCATTTATTTGTGTTTTGCAAAACTTTGCATTACTCGGATCTCTGGTTGCCAGTGCGCATCTCTGGCAGGCCAGCTCAGGTGCTGCTCCCACCTTAACCCTAACATTTTCATGAGACAAAAAGAGGAAAATGAAGTAGAAAACAAAACAGAGATTTTTATGTGCAATTTAATTCATGTAGGTTTCTACTTTTCATTGAAGTCAAAGTTTTAGAATAGTTTTTAAAAATAGTAAACAAATGTTTGTTGATTATTAGAAACTAATATATTGTAAACATCATTATTCCAAGTTTTATTGTGAAATGCATTATTACAGGTTTTTTGAAAAATGCATTTGTATAGTTCAATGTCAAAGAGGGGTCTATTGCATGTGAATTTTATATAGCAAATCCATTTGAGTATGTCAGTTTTATCTGCCAGAATAGTGTCTGCCATTCAGTCACTCTACTGTCTATTCTAAAATTGAATCTAGCTGGACTTGGTGGCTCAACCTATAATCCCAGCACTTCGGGAGGTCCAGGCAACTGGATTGTCTGAACCCATGGGTTCAAGACCAGCCTGGGCAGCTTGGCGAGATCTTGTCTCTACAATAAATCAAAAATTAGCCGGTGTAGAAGCACGTGCCTATAGTTGCAGCTATTTGGAAGGCTGAGGCAGAAGGATCGCTGCTGTTCGACGCTGGGGTGGGCGTGAGCATGCCATTGCACTCCAGCCTGGGTGATGAAGTGAGACTTCAACTCAAAAAAATAATAAAATAAAGTAAAATAAAATTGAATCTTGTCTTCAGAACCAGGATATCTTCTCATCCTTTCTTACTGAGATTCCCAAAACAACAGTCAACTTTCTGCTTTCCTGTTCTACCTGTCATTCTCTAAGTCATTTTTTGCACTGTAACAAGTGATCATTCCTAAATATTCATCTAATCAAAATGAATACAAAACTGAAATGACTTATCATTAGTTACAATGTCAAATCCATTCTGCTTTGAGAAGACTATAGAGTCAGTGACAAAATTTTGTCTTGTTATCGTTCATCTTCTCAGTTTAACTACTGGAAAAAATATAAATACATATACATATATACCAAATATATTTACATACATATATATGCATATTTGTATTTACGCATGCATCTTATTTATACTCTTCCTGCATTGTAGACACATGAAGTAATTTAAAAGTCTCTCCCATCTCCTATGATTTTTTTTTTTAAAGCAGGATTTATAGAATGGACAGAAAAGCTCCCAAAGTAGGAGGGGACCCAAGGGGATTGCCCTCCTATGAATTTTGTATAGCCTTATCTGTTTCACATTTTCTGTGGATGGTTCTTATTTTCCTAACCCCTCTAATTTGACTGATGCATTGCTTAAATACAATTTATAAGCAAAAATTTTATTTCACTTGTTTCTTCAGAGAACTATAAAAGATACTATTATAATTATTGATTTTATTGTCTACGATTCCAACATACTATGAAATTCCAACAGAAATCACTTTTATTCATATTTGAAATATTGATGTTAGTGAGCCTTATAACGAGTGTTGAAATCAGTTTAAATAAAAGTCAAGCTATAGAGAGATCTAAAGTTTTTAATGTTAATCAAAAAAATAAATACTTAAAAACTTTCATCAGGAAAAATAAATACCATTTTATTAAAATCAATGTAAAAAGGATGCATCTCAAGAAATTAATTTTAAGTAAATATGTAGTATAAGGCTCATTATTTTTATTGCAGTCATTATGACAAGGATTACCTAAGCACTGAGTAAAGAAATACACAAATTTAATACAAACTAAATTGGACATGTAGGAGTTTTTTAAAAAAATAATTTCAAAATTAAATGAGACAGCATCTCAGGTGATCTAATCGCTATTTGTTTTTCCCCTTTGTATTGAACAAAAGTTGTCTTTTAAAACAAAAATTACAGATGATTGATTTATTGAATTTGCTATTCAACTAAATAAAAACTTCTTATTAATGTGTTTCTTGATGATACTATGCAAGTAATATTATCATACATTTCTGGTAGAATATAAATGATTTATAGTAAATGTTATGATTACCATATTTTTTATGCTAGAAAGTTGAATTGTACTATACAATGAATTATCATGCTTTGAGAGGTTTGAGTTAATTATAGAAAGATTTAGTAATATGCCAAAATACAAAAAATAGGTTTAAATATATCAAATTTAAGAGGATTGTGCAAATTGCCAAGAAATACTATATCCATAATAAAAATATATAAATTACAAAGAGAACAAGAGGTCAATTTTTATGTAGCAGAATATCAGATAATTTATTTTAAATAATGAACCCTAAATAAAATAAGTAGGTGTGATTTAATTGTTGACTAGAAGGGAGACTTTGTGACTGAATGTGAGCTAAATTAATAATACAATCACCTGGTGACTAAGGTCAGTAACCAACTAAGAATAATTGCCCAGTCAATGACATGAATCTTAGTATTTGGCCTTGTAATGACTGGTCAGGAAGTAAAGATTACTTAAGAGTAAAAAGTATTTTTTACTTCGCACAATCCACTGTAATCTGAAAATCTGATTTGTATGAAATTTAGATACTGATATGACTACTTGAATTCTTCCTAGGTCAAGTACTTCAGAGAAGTGGCACTGTGTTTAAAAGGTAATTTTATTTTTTAAACCCCAGCTGTACATTAGAGAGTCAATATTTGGAACCCAGAGAAAGAAAGCAACTTTACAAGATAAGGCTTTTGGGAAAGGGGGCAGAGTATTCCAAGAAACAGATTAGAAAACATTCCAGTTACCTCTAAATTCATGAAGGCCTATATAATACGTTACTTCACAGCTACAGAAATAACATCTTGATTTTCATAAGAAACTAGGCATTTGATATCTCTCCTTCTTAGAAAACCAATAGAGGCACAACTCTTAGATGTTACAGTTTGCGTGTTTGTTTGTTTTTTTAATAGAGATATTAGCATGTGTAACAATCATAGTTTATGTATTCTTCCTGGGAGATGGGAAGGGAAGGATAATTTACCCTGTACTTTAAGGATTGAATTTTAATAAATGACATCAGAGAATACAGAACCTTGCTATTCTCAGTGTATAAACTTTTATTCCAAAGAATAACCATACTGGTTTAAAGTAGATGAGGTCAAAAGTCAGACTACAAAGCAGAAAATATTGTATAAACAAAGTAGGAAAGAAAGGAGAATTGGTATGCAGAAATTAGCATAACAAAGTCTTGCTGATTTGGAAATTAAAGGCCTACTAACACCAATTGTAGGAGGGAATAAGACTCAATTACAATAATGCATTTAGTCAAACAAAAATATTTTCATTTATCTGTTTTTTATTTTGCTGTAAGAATATGCATTTACAAAACAAAGTTACTGTTTGCAAATATAGAAGAAAGAAAAGGATTAAAATTTATAATACCCTTTTTGTCCTTTTAATGTCACAAAGGATAAAATAAAAATCAAATATGTGATGATTGGAGCCAAGGAAATCAACCATTTTAAATTTTCATTCTCTTGTCTAGAAAAAAAATTGAAAGAAATATAATGCCTAATTGAGTTGATCCAGAAGAGTGATTATTTGTATTTTATTTTGACTTTTTCTAAGCCAAGGAATTGAACCACATTTTCTACAGAATGCAAAGACTACTTGGAAGCAGCCTGAGTCCAATATCCCCTAATATTTGTTCATTATGCAGAAGACATAAAACAGATGGCAATTAGATAGTATAGAGTATTATCAGTAGAAAGGAGATTATAAATATTTAATAAATCGATCTGTCTTCTGCAAGACAACCAGTAATATTTTACAGGAAGAAAAGTCATTTAAACTAAGCTTTGAATTGAGTCTAAAATTTTGAAAGTTATTAATAGAAATGAACAAAAAGTGTTGGGAGCCAGCCTTGGAGGTCGACCTGATTGACAGGGTCTGGGTAGGCCGAAGACCGGGCTGCAGGGCGAGCCTGGGAAGCTGAGGCCCTTCTGTCTTCCACCTTTGCTGTTTGGTACCGCCGAAGAATTCTGTGCAGTTGTGGAAGAAAAAAATGGCATGTTTATGCGAAGTATTCACAGCTAACCTGAGAATGTCATGGCTCATTTTTCCATCTCCCACTATGTCGTTTGGCCTTTTCTAACATATGCAAGGGTTAAACTCTGAAGCACATCAAGAATGCTTTCTTTCACTTGGTTATAAGTTACTAGACATTGCTTGAATAAAAAATGATATTAGTATATTCACTCCTTATTTGATTTAGAATTATGCAGTTTAGTGTTTAGACATAAGTTTTTATAGAAGCACAAGTTTATAGTAAGTTCATTATGAATTCATTATAAGTTCTAACACTTATCTAGGAGTTATGTAGGTGATTTATAACACTGTTTTCACAGACTTAGGATAAAGATCAATTGTTAAGGTTTTTACTTAATTCTATAGTTAAAATTTTAAGTAAACGTTTATAGAGTGGGTTTTCACTGAATTCATAATATTGTAATTAGATACTTTTATGATAAATTAGCTAAAGACAGAAAACAACCTTGGGGGCCTGAGAAACATCACTAAAAGCTTCTTTTGAGTTCTCTTTAGAAATAAACACTGCAGGATAAGAGAAAAGTAACGAAGACACCTGGACAAGAAAGGCGATTACAAAGCTCTGAAGGTCATAGAAGCCCCAGAAGGAGAACTACTGCTACATGAAGAACTTTGCACTTGGAAACTTTCTGGAGACAGTTCAAGGACTGTAATTTGGGACTTCGGACTAAAACTATTTGGCTTTATGAAGAAGACTCGTCTGAATGTTTATAGGGTTCTTGGCTTGTTTGTTGCTAAGACCACTAGAGGTGGTAACTTTTAAAGCGTATGTACGTGAAGGAATTTTCTTTGTCTTGCCCCTTTACGAATGGTATAAAAGCTCTGTGTTAACTAACATTAAATTGTCATCTGTTCAGGAAGCAGGTGTCCGAGTATAATGTTTTCGTCTTTCACCTGTCCGTCTCTCCTTCAGGAAAGCCCACGTCCCTTGTGGGGCTGGACCCCTGCAAAAAAGCAAAAAAATAATCAGAATGGAACATAGAACATTACAGATATTTCTGTAAGAGTAGTTTGGAGTTAAGAGAGGCCATGCACTTCAGATCAACACTTGGCCTGTATTCATGAAATAAGCAGGAATTAGTGACTGTTCAGTGCAACTGACTTCCATGATCAGAACTCAAGTTGAATATATATATATACATATATATATATACATATTATATATATATATTCCATTAATATTCCAAAATATTTTGCAAAGAAATTCAAGGAAGACCTAGTTCAGAGTTGAAATACGGCAGTGGAAGAAGAAATTAAGTAGAAGAAACAGATGGGAGAAGTGGCAAGATTTCAAGTATTTGGCTAGGTAGACAAAATAAGGGGATTTGAATATAAAGATATAAAGGGACAAAAGTGACTCTGAAGTTTGAATCCAATTGCCCAGGCACCAAGTTGGTAAAATAAGTTGTGTTCAGAGTATAGTGCAATTAATATTATTGCTAGAAAGCATTTGTTGTTATTCATGGCTGTATCCTTAATAAATACTAAAATATACTTCTAAGTAAATGTAGTATAAAATAATATCTAGTTGCAAAATAATATAGTATTGAAGGTATTATTAATATTGCACTTTAATATTTTATTTAGTTACTTTTATTATTTTACTTACAAACTATTATATATAACCAATAATATTTAGTTTTTGAAATTGAAATACAATACTTTCATCCTATTTCTAGAAGTAACATATAAATAAACTGAGAAGTACTGAAATAACTGCTATGTATATTTAACTTCATGTGTATTAATAAATGAAGATAAAAATATTGATCCCTAGGGTGAATTTGTAAAGAAAGTAAAGCTGGATGCTTTGGTTACAAGATTTTAGCAGATTAATGTTTGGCAAGTGGAAAGAACACAATAAATGGTTAGATTTTTCCTGGCCAACAAGACAATATATGCCATTGCAGATCATCACATGATCCTTAATTTAATTTCTGAAATATTTCAAATTTCTAAACAATGTCTTTAATATTTACATATTGAAAATAGCTTTTCATTTTACTAATATAGTATGGCATCAGATAATAACAACCCAGTAGCTAAATATGGTTAATAATATTTACTTTGAAATGATAAGTAGTATCATTACAAAGCAATAGTTTTGTTGATTTATATGTTCTGTTAATGTTTCAGTAGTATAACTACTACCAAATTTAATGTTCTCATTCCATAACTATATGGAGCATAAAAAGGAATTTGTACCATTACTGACATTAGATTTGTTATTGTTGCTCTCTGTTATTTAAAACTATAAAACTCTTGGCACTTCTAGAGAAACACACTAAGAAATTGGCAAGGTTATTTATCTCAAATACCCAAATGCAAATAGGGTATTTGCATTTACCCTTGAGTTGGTCAATTTATGTAGTAAATTGTTAAAACAATAAAAGCAGTGATTATGCTACAGAAACATATTAATCCGCATATCGTAAAGGTTTTACTGAATTTCAATGTATTTGTTGCACCCTCTATATGAGTTACAAAGATGAAAAAATGTCAAAACATTGTATATAAAGGGGACTCCCCCAAAACCAGAATTATCTTTTGAAAGGAAAGCCCCTTGTAATACAAAATGCTCCCAGGAGGTAGTGTTCTGAAACCCATTGACATCAGAGTATAAACTAGCGTTGTTGTGAGAGACTGCATTTGGTTTCAGTGCATTTTGCGGGGGAAAGGTGGTGTCAATTCAATGTGTTTGCCCATTTCATGATGTGTGATTTGCAAGTGCACCTGTCCACACTGCACTGAATGTACAGTAATTTTGACCAAAAAATAGCATGCATGACTCTCAAGCCCCACATTCCCTATTCACATCGTCTCATCCTGAGCAACTCTTTTTTTTTTTTGCTTTGTTTCCCTGAGGAAAAAGTCCTCAGAGGGTAACATTTTGCCAATGTGGGAGAGTTGAAACAAAGAACAACAGAAACACTAAAAGTTATCAAAATTGATGAGTTCAAAAACTGTTTTGAGCAAAGGAAAAAAGAATCTCGATAGGTGTATTGCATCAAACAGAGGTGATGAAGTTGACTCAAATTTAAACATATAAGAATAAATACACAATTTTTTATAAATAAATTCCGTGTTGTTTTGGGTCCCCTTCATATGATCCCCTTCAAATATAGTGAAAACATTTTGAACTAATATTAAGGGTAAAATAAAATAAAAGTGATAATGAAAAAAATCAGCATAAAGACATACATTTGCCTTTCTTGGTGACAATGAAAAAACATGGCTCCCACCATGTAGACAATCATTTATATAGAAGCATAATGAATCTATAAATTATAACTTTAATATTTGGCAAAGTTATATGCTCTAAGATTTAAATATAAACAGCAGATAATGGAAAGATGGAGAATATAGAAGATGACTTTAAGTGAGAGCTTTATTTAAAAATCATTTTAAACAAGTTGTTTCAAGATTTTTTGAAAAATATGCAGAATTAATTAAGAAAGCAGTCCTTGGGTTATTCCTGGTTCAGGAAACAAAGTAGAGACCTCAAAAAGGGTTTCAGAAATCGATCTTGCCTAGAACAGATGTTTCCAAAACTATACAATTATAAAAGTCATTTGAGATAATAATTAGAAAAAAGATTTATGGACTCAAAATTAGCTCTACAAAGTGATGATCCCCTATTCTGGGTAGAAGGATCTTAAGAGTGGAAGAATAGATTGGTCAAGCTTGAGTAATTACTATAATTCATTGTTTTTATTTTATCAGTAAACTATAAAATATTAGTGTAAAAATTATAATATGAAATCTTTATCTCATAAAGATAATTTTGATCAAAATGTGCATAATTTATGGGGAAGTGACTAGGAGAATGGAATAAAACTGACTAATTATAAGATTTTATAATTACCCCTTTTTTTTTTTTGAGTTGGAGTCTCACTCTGTCACCCAGACTGGAGTGCAGTGGCCTCTCCTGGCCACTGCAGCCTCGACCTGCAGGGCTCCGGTGATCCTTCCGCCTCAGCCTTCCGAGGAGCCGGAACTACAGGCATGCGCTACCACACCCGGCTGATTTTTTGATTTATTGTAGAGATGAGGTCTCGCTGCCCAGGCAGGTCTCGAACCCACGGGCTCAGGCAATCCACTCACCTCAGCCTCCCAAAGGGGCGGGATTACAGGCTGAGCCACCGAGCCTGGCTTATAATTACCCCATTTAATGATAGTAAATGTTGGCATAAAACACATAGTTCCTGAAATCATAATTGAAATAAGAAAATGACAAATATTTTGATATTATAATCACCAAAATATGATACCCCATCAGTTCAGGGAAAGAATAAAAAGTTTAAATGATGCCAAATTAAAGTGGATATTTTTCCTATAATTTTTATTGTATTTACATTTTTTAAATTGATAAATAAACATTGTGTATATTTATGGTATACAACATGATATTTGATATATGTATACATTGTGGAGGAATGAAATTAACTAACACATCCATTACCTCACATACTTACATTTTATGGTGAGAACATTTAAAAATCTACTTCCAGCAATTTTCAAGTATACAATACTTTGTTATTAACTATAATGATCATGTTGTACACTAGATCCTAACTTACCCTCCTGCGTATCTGACATTTTGTATTATTTGATCAACAGGTCCCCAATCTTCCTCCTCCCAATTCCTGATAACCACCGTTCAGCCTTCAGAAAAAGAAGGAATTCCAGTCATTTGGGACAACATGGATGAACCTGGAGGCCTTATGCTAAGTGAAATAAGCCAGGCACAGAAGAACTAATACTACATGATCTCATTTATATAGACTATCTGAAAAAGTCAAACGAATAAAAAAAGGAGAATAGAATGTTGGTTATCAAGTGAAGTGTTGATTTCATTCTGAGGCAAAGTCAACAGAAGAAAATTATATTTGAAATGCATGATAATATAGTTGACAATACTGTGAACACACTTATTGCTGAATGTATACCCAAATGCATGCAGAAATTCTACTTAGTCATTGAAGAGAAGTATCAGAGGCTCAGAGATAACCTCAGGCTAGGACTCAAAATAAAAAGTTCGGAGCAGCTTAGCCAAAGAATGCAGGAATCGTAGGTGTGTATAAAATACAAATGGTAGTTTAATAATGAAAATAAAATGATGTGAAGATTATCTCTTTTTAGTTTACAAATCAGTCTTATAGGAGATATGCCCATCGAATGTATGTTCTTAGGATAGAAATAGGCAATAAACTACTTAAAAATAAATGAATAATTTAAATAAGCATAGCAATAAATGTTACACAGGAGGTAAGTGGAATGAAGAAATAACTTAAGTTAAAATTATCAGTGAAAGCTTTTCAGTAGAGCAAATATTTCAACTAAAATATGTAGGTTAAAAAGTGTTTGGGGAGAATCTTTTCAATCTAAAAAATAAAATAAAATAAGAGGTGCAACTACTCAAAGAAAAGAGAGACCGCGTGTGTCTGAAGAAAATGAAGCTTTCCTATAGTGAACAAAGTGAAGCATACCACTGTACTCAAAATAAAATAAAGGACGTTAGCAGCAGCCAAAAGCAGAAGTAACTGAGAGCTTGACAGTTAAGCAGGTCTTAAACTAAGTGACTCTCAAAGCACTTGACATTTAATGAGGTGCCACTGTTGTCTTCAGAAAACGGAAATATCATAATTTAAATATGAAATAATACTTACTCAAAAAACATGAAACTTACAACTACTAATGTCAAGTAGAGAGTAGGTTAAGTTAGCTTGGATCTTAGGGAAGTGGTCTGGGTGTGTGTGTGTATGTATATGTGTGTTTGCATATGTGTATTTATAAAGTGTGTGTTTGCATATGTGTATTTATGCAGTGTATGTTTGCATATGTGTATTTATGCAGATGCATAACTGTGTGGGTATCCAAATGTTAAAGTTTTAGGTTCACATGTTAACTTGTTATCACTCAAAGAGAAAATGTAGGTAGAACAAGAGCCCAGAACATGGCTTAAGGTTATTCCAGAATTGTACAAGCTAGGAGGAAAAAAGCATGACAAGACATGAGGCCAATTAAGAAGCAAATGGGGACTAAAGAAAAGCCAGAGATTATAATATCTGGGAAGCAAAGGCAAAGTGTTTAAATAATTAAATGCTTATAGCTAATAATATGGCATTGGTATTTCCATATTATTTGTTAAGATGGAAGATTTCATGTTCACACACAAACAACAACAAAAGGGATACAAAAAACATGGGGAGGTATTGGGTATGCTTATTGCCTTGATTGTGATGATGCTATGAGAGGTGTTTGCATATGTGAAAACTCTCAAATTGTACCCGTTAAATATGTGCAGTTCTTTTTATATTAATTATACCCCAATAAAGCTATTAAAAAACAACTTTAAAGCAAAGAACTTTCAACTAATTTACCAAAAAGTCCATTCTCATTAGAAATTTTAAGAACAACTGTTTTAGGTGAGGAAGACAGAAACTAGAATGAAATAGAAAGAAGAGGTGATCTGAAGGTGAGAAAGTGGAAAACAAAACTGTAGAAAAATTGTTTGATAATATTTTCTGTGAAAAACAGAAAACTAAGTGGAGTGGGAGCTGGGGATAAGAACAAGAACAGGTTTTTATTGATAAAAAATGAGATAACTTGCCTAGGAATATAAATTATCTAATTGTTTAGATGAGCTATTTAAAAATGAATTTAAAAGTGTTACTAAAGAAATTAATACTTGAGAAGATAGAAGACAATTCAGTTCCAGAATAAAGAAAGAATGAACTGTATTTTTGTAAGGCAGAAGCTACTCATCCATTTCACAGAAGAAAATTAAGAGAAAATAACACTTGAAGAAATGTATAAATTAATTGTAAATTAAATGTAAATGAAAGGCTGGGTGTGATGACTCACCCCTGCAATCTTAGCATTTTTGGGAGGTGGAGGTGGGAGATTCTCTGGAGGACAGGAGGTTGAGACCAGCCTGGACAACATAGCGAGATCGCTACAAAACTAAAAGTTATAAATTTTAAAAACAAAATGAAAAATTGTGAATAAAGTTGGAAATTGGCAATTTAAGTACAATATTTTGTACATCTATCATTTGCAAATATTTATTAGTTGAAGAGTAATGTCTTATGGGCAATATAAATTAATATATAATTATACATTAGTAAATTCTGGTATGGTGCTATAATTTTCAAGGAAGGTAAAGTGAAACTGCTGGCAAGAGCCAAGTGCACACTGGAGACTTGAGGTCATAATTCTTTGGAAAAGTAAATTAATCTTGGGAGGTTTTTCTACAGTAATATTGTGCTATTTTGTTAAATATGTTTTGGTTTTTGGTTGGTTTTTTTCTGATGAATTATAATGTTTGTTGCTTTTTTCCCATTTGTATCTGATAGGAAAAGCTATAATAAAATAGATGACTTCTTTTTAAATATTGATCATAGGGCATTGTTATGCCAAATTGTGTGGAATCTAATTTGAAAAAAAGATAGTTTGCTGTTGCCTAAGAAAATGTAATGGTGGTGGAATCAGTGAATTAAAATTCCTATGTGGTTAAACAAAATTAGAGCAAATGAGCAGGAAAGCTACAAAGTGACAAACAAAGAGAGTGGGTTTGTTGAAAACCACATATCATACACAATTTGGTAATCAATAATAAAATGTTTAAGATATGATCAAAGAAGGGGCATGATGAAAGGGAATGGAAGAAGAAGCTTTGTGGCTGGAGCAAAGAATTGGACAAATATATCTGTTGGGTGAATCATCTATAATGATGACAATAGACACCATGGTAAAAGACATTACAAGAAAACATGATAAAAGACATGAATCCAAATAGTAAGGTCTCCAATAAGTGAGAGGATACAATTGAAAATCAGTAACTGAAGGTGGGGAGGAAGGGTAATATTCAATATTTAGCATAGTCAAAATTGTGTGGAGTGCTCTTTAATGGAATTCAATCTTGTGAACTAGGAAGCAAATCTAATGTTTTAAATGTAGCAAAGGAGAGCAAGATGGTTTTATTTATCAAATCTCAGGTGTGGGTAATGGGAGAAAGTATTCTCTGCTTGAAAAATCTCTATGTGTTGTCATGGATGACCTGGTTAAAAATAAGGCAAAAGTTGAAGGGACATTATAATGAAGGTTTAAGGCATGAGAAATCTTGCTAATCATAAATATGGTGTTACACAGAGCTGTAGGAAGGAGTCGGGAGGGGAGAATTCTGTTAGCTTAGGAAGTACACAACAATATAGGCATTGAAATCTTAGGTCATATGGGGCAGTATGAGAAGACTGAGATGTTAAACCAGATGGGAATAATAATTTTTTTCTAAGAAGAAATCCATTCAAAATTAAAATTATAAAATTGGGAAAATGACCTGGGGTGGAGTGTTGTATAGAGTTATTCGTGACAGAATGTTGCAAAGAATATGTGTGTATGTCTGTTTGTGATATGTAAATTTTTCTGCATTTTTCAATGAATTATAACCTCTTTGACTGTTAAAAGTAACATCATAGAACTAGAAAAATAAGAAAATCAAGAAAATCAAAGTTATACCATTTAATATTCTAAATTAAATTTTAAGGATATCAACTAGCAGTCCATCTCTTTACTTACATGAACTTTTAAAAAATTACAAAAAAGTCCTATCCAAAGAGAGAGATTAGCCATTAAAAGCCATAATTGCAAAAAGTCTTAAATGTTAATGGTGTTGATAAAATATTTATGAATCAGATTCAAAAGGCATGCAAATTAAGACTAGAGGTCACAGAAGTCAATTAACTAATTAAGAAATATTACTGCAGAATACATTATATAGTGTACCAAATGTTTTTATCATCAAAATGATCCTCATAAAAAGCATATGATCTGAGTCATAAATATTAATTTTTCTTATACAAATATAATCAAAATTTAAAAGTAGGAGAAAATTCTATGTACTTTTAAAGTAGAAACAAATATTTAAATTAAAAGAAAGTCAGAGTTTATAAAATAAACAACTAGAAAATACTGAGGAAATAATACATGCCAGTTTCTAAGGCAAATATGTCCAGAAAGTGAATATAAAAATTAAGTTCACTGAAAGATGTCCTTCTTTCCTGCCCTTCTTTCATTTTCCTTTTTATATTGTTAATTTAGGGATTTGATTTACATATTAAGCTTTATATTTTGTGATTTTACACTCTACTCACAACACATTCAAGAATTGACAGCTCATCTTAATTCAATTTTTTAAAAATATGCAAATTCACATTTGTCTTTCTTATATCTAAGAAGGACACTGAGAATGGAGCACGTGTATATTAAATAGATAAATAAAACAATGAACAGGCTGTGTGCAGTGGCTCAAGCCTGTAATCCCAGCACTTTGAGAGGCTGAGGTGAAAAGATTACTTGGTCCAGGTGTTCAAGACCAGCCTGGGCAACTTGGTGAGACCTTGTCTCTACAATAAATAAAAAAGTTAGCCAAGCATGGTGACACACACCTGAAGTTCCAGCTACTTGGAAGGCTGGGGCAGAAGGATCACGTGAGCCCAGCAGGTCAAGGCTGCAGCGACCATGAGCATGCCACTGCACTCCAGGCTGGGTGACAGAGTGAGACCCCAACTCAAATAAATAAATAAATAAAACAACGAACAAATCTTGATTTTGATATAGAATATATGGATGCTCTACATTTACCATTATTAAATCAACAGCCCTTTTAAAATTTATTCATTTGCATAATTTTTACAAATTAAAGTATTTCCAAATAAGAAGATGCAAATAATTGTCTACTCGATTTTATTTCATAGGTTGGGATAATTTCTTAATAAATTAACTTATTACTTGTTATTCAGCAATTCATTTATTGTATAGGTAACTTACTGAAGAAGTTTCAAATATGTTCATTTAAATTCTTTATTTTTGCACATTTGTATGTTTTGTATGCCAGTTTAGTTACTCAACACTCATATGTAATTAATGTCCTTTTTATTTTTCAATTGGGCATGCATGTGTAATTACAGATCAAATGCATTTTGGATATGGTAATTATGTCCACTGTTCAACTATTGATATTTAAGTAGCACATCAGTAGGCACATTCAGTCACCCATTGTTACGTCTGTGAGGATTTTTTTTTTTTTTTTTTTTGAGTTGGAGTCTCACTCCATCACCCAGACTGGAGTGTAGTGGCCGCTCCCGGCCACCGCAGTCTCGACCTGCTGGGCTACAGCGATCCTTCTGCCTCAGCCTTCCAAGTAGCTGGAACTACAGGCGCGCACTACCACACCCGGCTAATTTTTTGATTTACTGTAGAGATGAGGTCTTGCCAAGTTGCCCAGGCGGGTCTCAAACCCGCGGGCTCAGGCAGTGCACTCACCTCAGCCTCCCAAAGGCGCGGGATTACAGGCTGAGCCACCGAGCTCGGCTATCTGTGAGGATTTTAAAGATTAAAAATTACCTGAAACCAACTTAAAAGCTTACCAATCAAATAGTCATTAAATTACAAGTGCTATGAAAACAGGTTAAGTCCATCTGACAGAGCTGGGTATGAGTATAAGTCTGGATGTTAAAATTAAGTTTCCGTTTTTATAACAATTGGAAATACTTCAGGCATTCTTTCTAAATTTTAATTGGTACTTTCTGTAGGAATGATTATGACTTGAACTCATTCATGTTTAGAGGATGTCTAATGAGAAGCAAGTACATCATCCACTCTAGAAATCTAAAAATTAAGATAGACAAAAACAATTCCCTATGCTTCCACAAGGTCAGGATCGTCATCACTGTCCACGTTCACATCTTGTCACACTGGAAGGTTTTAAAGGCTAATAACATACATGAAACTATCATGAACTGTGGTAGTGGCATTTTGAAGTTTTCACCAGTATACCCATATTGAAGTTGAGATAAAAGAAGACAAAATAAAATAATTGTGAGCTTATAGGACAATTGTGGAATAAACATCAATCCTACTTTAAAAGGGCTATCTTGAAGATATCTTCTGAAGATAAATTTTGACCTCAGCTTTAAAGGAATCTGACTTTGATAAACAGTGGAATAAATCTTTGATTAAGAATTTATTTTAAAAATTATTTTAAATGTTCTACATACAATAAAACTCTGTACTGTTTGTAGAAAAAAAATTAAGTCCAAAGTTGGCTAATTTAGAGGCACAAAAACATTTCTGAAACACATTTCTTCATCACTTTGCTGTGCAATCCTCAGTATGTCAGATTTTGTTTTTTATTTTTTGTTTTTAGTATTGTAGCATGTCTATTCTTGGTATAAATAGTAAAAAATATAAAAATGTCTAAGGAAGAGAAAAAGCTATTCTGGTATGTTCCATTTTTTTTTTATTAATAAGCAATTTTCTAGTCTTCCCACTCTTCATTTGATACAATATACCTATTGAGACACTTTTCCCACTATTCCAAACAGTTTTTGAACTCATCAATTTTGATGCCTTTTAGTGCTTCTGCTCCTTTTTTGTTTGTTTGTTGTCTTACCTCTTCCACATGGGCAAAACATTTCCCTTTGAGGGTTTTTGTCATCTGGAGAAACAAGAAAAGAGTTGCTCAGGACAACAAGTGAACAGAGGGGGTGGTGCATGGAGGTCATGTGATTTTCAGCAAGCGCACTCATCATGGTTTGGGCAGGAGTGTTGTTGTGAAAGAACTAGTCACCTCTTTGCCACAACTTGGGACATTTCTTCTGCAAATCGTAACACAGTCTTCTCCAAACTTCCAAATAAAAACTTTGGTTGACCCTTTGATCTCAAGAAACAAACTCTGAGTTTACCACAAGGGGACTGCCATCCAAAAGACAATCCAAGTTTTTGTTTTTGAGTCCTTCCATACACTTCAAAACATTAAGTTGCACATGATAAATGCATACTATTTTATCTGTCAACTTAAAAAAATGAAAGAGAGATATGAGGTTCATACATTAATTTTGGTGAGTAGGTAAATATAGAAATATAAAATTCACAAATAATGAGGAAATGTTGTATTTATTGAGGGGGTCTATGGCATGCCACTAATACAAAACCATGTCTTAAAGGAAATGGCCACAATTTATAGCATCCATTTTACTTAGATACTACTTGTTTTGTTACTTGATGATTACAGGGCATCCCTTCATGTATTACAGCTATCCATACTGATTTTAAGCTTATCACACTCCACATTTTATCATTGACATAACTGAGGCCAGAGTCATTTCTAAGTAAGGAGCCTAGTCTGGTGCCTACATCTAACCTTTATCATAACTATTGATTATAATTAAGCCCTTGGATTACAGCAGATGATCGTCAAGATGATGACAATGAGTGATGATGATGATGATGATGATGATGATGATTTTGTTTAAAAAGTTCAACAAAGTTGAGGGAGGACTCAAAGTGGCCATTGTGGAGCAGGAGATCAGAATCATTCTCACCTACAAGAGCGAGTTGGGATGATGTCATTGTTAGATGGAGTTACTCAGAGCACTTTTGGATGGATTAATCACTGTGAACCCAGTGCAGATCTCTCTGAGTGCACAGACTCCAGAAAGCCATGGCAGACAAAAAATTCCATGTTCCCTATCCACCACCCTGCAGCAGCCAGTCTACACCAGGTGCTCACAGAAAAGGAAGATCTGTTCAAAGAAGGAAAGTGGTGAGTGATTTTGAGACACTTTGAATCATTTCACCCCCTCCCAATAGTGTGTGAAACATCAGTTTCACATGGGAGAAACCTGATTGGGAAGCAGTGGTGGACACCATAGCCTAGATAGCATGAGGAGTGTTGCCCATATGGGGAAGGTCCACCTACAGGGTGAATCTGACTGACATGCCCACTACTGGCATCTGGTGGAGCAACAGAGCCATGCCTCTCATGCAGGGCAGGACAGTGAGTGGGAATCCAGCCGCCGATTAAAGGAGGCACCCTGAAAATGTTTGGAAGGATGACACTCACTGTAACCAGTGTGTGTGGGGGGGGTGCGGGTCTCCATGAACAGAGAACAAAAGGGCAAGTGTGGGAATTTGGGCATCCCAACCTCTCACAGTGAACTAGGCATGTATAGGAGCTGAGATCACATGGGGGGTGAGCAATTCTGGGACACATTGGGTCAATTAACTTCCCCCATCCCACACCCCCTCCCTCAAGCCATAAGGAACCGAGAATCTGGCCCAACTAGTTTAGCAGCAGAGAAAAAAGCTACAGTAACAAGGCCCTGTCACAGGGTGGAGCTCCTCCCTCTCTCACCGAGTAAAGGAGTTATCACACAAATGAGGAAAGACCGAAAAACAAGCAACTCTCAGAATTTTAAAGAGACAGAGCATGAAAAAGCAACAACCAGAGTACAATCTAAAGTCCCCAGAATGTCCTACCTTAGTTGAAAGCCACATAAATCAGAGAATTAATGTCACAAATCAATAGAAACCAAGAGAAACATGAAACCAATCTCAAATAAATTGTACAGAAAGTAAAAACAAAATTGATCAACTTCAATTACGTCTACTCTGAAATAATGGAAATACAGAGTTCCATACTCAAAATCATAACAAAATAACAGGTATTAGGAACAGAATCAACCAAGCAGGGGAAAGAAGACCTTGAAGACCAAAATCTGGAGTTAACATAGTCTGTCAAAAACACGGGGGCGGGGGGAAACTCAAGAAGAAGGAACATAGCCTTTGAGAGCTGTGTGACTTGATCAAAAAAATAAATCTATGCCTGATTGGTATCCCCAGAGCAGAAATGGAAAATGAAAACACCATGGAAAAAAAGACTCCATGAGGTCATGCAAGATAATTTCTCTCATCTTTCTAGAGAGACAACCACCCAAGTTCAAGAGATTCAGAGAACCCCTGCAAGATACTACACGAAAAGATCATGATCAAGACACATAGGAATATGACTCCAAAAAGTAAGCATGAAAGAAAGAATCCTAAAGGCAGCAAGAAACAAAGGCCAGACTACCTATCAGGGAAAACACATCATAATTGATCCAAACTAACCTGAAGAAACACTACAAGCCAGAAGAGATGGGAATCTAATTTTTAATGTTATTAAAGATAAGCAATTCCAACAAAGAATTTTCTACTCAGCCAAGTTAAACTTCATCAGTTATGGAGAATTGAAAACCTTCCCAGATATCAAATCCATGAGAGAATTTGCCACCTTCAGACCAGACCTTACAGGAGACACTTGAAAAAGTGTTACACATAGAAAGAAGAAGAAGAAGGAGAAGGAGAAGAAGGAGAAGAAGAAGAAGAAGAAGAAGAAGAAGAAGAAGAAGAAGAAGAAGAAGAAGAAGAAGAAGAGGAGGAGGAGGAGGAGGAGGAGGAGGAGGAGGAGGAGGAGGAGGAGGAGGAGGAGGAGGAGGAGGAGGAGGAGGAGAAAGAACAACCATGCACACCACAAAAATACTGGGAAAGACAGAGTTAACAGAGCATGCTAAGCACCCACAAGAGTGAAAACACAAAAAATATAAATGCAACAGTTAAAAGGAAACAAAGCAACCCTATAAGAGTTCTATGATAGGGATAAATTTTCACATATCAATAATCAATTTGAACATGCATAGACTAAATGCACAACTGAAGTGATACAGAATGGCAAATGATTAAAAACAGATTCAACAGTTTGCTGCCTCTAGGAAACTCATCTCACTGCAAAAGACGCACACAGATTTCAGGCTCGATAACAGCCATTCAGATGAATGGAAAACAGAAGAAAACAGGTATAGCTAGTCTAATATTCAATAAAGTAATCTTCAAGCCATCAAAAATTAAAAAAAGACATGGAAGGACATAACATAATGATAAAAGGTTCAATCTACCAGCAAGAAATATTCATCCTAAACATACATACACACAACCCAGGAGTACCAGGTTTTATAAGACAGCTAATAAGCAAATTAAAAGAGGACATTGACTCCTACACAATCATAATAGGAGACCTAAATACCCTCACTAACAGTTTTAGATAGGTTATTGAGGCAAAAATCCTACAAGGAGATCTGGAACCTCAACTCAACACTTGATCCAATGGACTTAATAGACATCTACTGAGCACTTCACTCAACAAGTATAGCATATATTTTCTACTAATCAGCACATGAAACATACTTCAAGAAAGATCACATTCTTGGGCCTGAGAAAATGTCAAAAGATTAAAATAATACCATGCATCTTCTTAGATCACAGAGATATAAAAATAAATATTGCCATTAATAAGATCCCTCCAAAACACAAAAAGACATGAGCTCTAAACAACTAATGACTTCTGGATCAACATAGTAATTAAGACAGAAATAAAAACATTCCTGAAAACAAAGACACATCTTATCCAAATCTCTAGGATGCCATGAAAGCAGTGTTAAGGGGAAAATTCATATAATTGCATACACACATCAAGAAAACAAAAAGATCACAAGTAAACAGCCTAACAGCCAACCTAAGGAAGCTGGAAAGACAAGATTCCTAAATTCTAACCTCAACAGAAGAATCCAGATTATGAAGATAAAATCAGAGTTGCAGGACTTACAAGACAACAATATCATAAAAAGGATCAACAAGACCTAAAGCTGGTTTTTTGAAGGAATAAATAAGATTGACAGTCACCTGGCAAGATTGATTTTTTTTTAAAAAAGGAGAGATAAACACAATTAGAAATGCAAAAGATGAAAACATAAGTGACCCTGAAAAAATTCTAGATTATCAGAGATTACTGTGAACAACTGTATGCAAATAAACTAGAAAACCTAAAGGAAATACAGCACTTTTTGACATCATATAGCTTCCTAAATTTGAAACAAGAAGAAATTGACACTTTAAACAGACCAATAACAATTAAGGAAATTGACTCAGGCACAAGAAATCTACTTATCAACAACAACAATAACAACAACAGCAACAGCAACAACAACAACAAACCCAGTCCTGATGGCTTCCCAGCTGAATTCTATAAGACATACAAGAAGGAGTTGAAAACATTCTTACTGAACATATTCCAGGCAACTGAGAAAGAAGGAATTTTCCCCAACTCACTTTATGAAGTCAACCTGGTGAAGACCCAAAAAGAAAAGAGAATTACAGGTCAATCACCTTGATGAACATAGATGCAAAATCTCTCAAAATGATTCTAGCAAATCATAGATGTGTTGGATCTGACAACACATCTTATGGATCATTCACCATGATCAAGTGGGTTTCATTCCTGGAATGCAGGGCTGGTTCAACATTCACAAGACCATAAACATAATTCAGCATATCGACAGATGTAAAACAGAGAGCCACATGATTATATTATTAGATACAAAAAAAGCATTTGACAAAATAAAGCATCCCTTCTTAATAAAAACTCTTGAGCACCTAGAAGAAACATTCCTCAAAACAGTAAGAGCCATCTATGACTCAATATTTTGCTCAATGAACTGAAATTTGAAGTACTGCTCCTGAGAACGAGAACTAGACTAGGATGCCCACTGCCATCCCTTCTGTTCAACATAGTGTTGGAAATCCTAGTCAGAGCAACAAGGCAACAGAAGGAAATCAGGAGTATTCAAATAAGAAAAGGAGAAGTCAAGTTATTCCTCTTTGTAAATGATATGATCCTATAACTCAAAACCCTAAGAAGTCTATGAAAAGCCTCCTTGCCCATATAAATCTTTTAAATAATCAGGTTCAAATACCACAGTGCAATGCATTTTAAATACCACAAACCAGTAACTTCTCTTTGCAGACTGGCTTGCTATCATGAGAAATCCAAAGTGGTCATGTCATATTCAGAGCTTAAATTCAATGGGACCATTAATGTATTTCATTGTGTGTTTCCAAGGTGTCACAAAGCATGAGTTTGCAGGTATGGGATGTACACAGTCCAAAGTGGATAGTTTAGACTGAAGTTGCAAAGGTGTCACTACTTCTACCTATTGGTCCTCAGACCTCTGCATCTTAGCTATTGGAGACATAGCATAATATATCAGTTCTTGGTTTATTACATATATCACATTTCTGGAGGGTCAGCACCCCATACTGAAGAAATGTTGTCCTATGTGGGACAACATTAGCTGTGTTTACCAATCCACCAGTGTTTCATAACACATTCAGATTGTCTGCTTCAGAATAAATATTCCCGTGTATGACCAATACAATTTATCATTATCAATCTATTTTGATATGTCCTTTGCTATAAAATGGTCTGAAACATTTTTGAAGAATACTTTAGTAGTTGTTCAGGTGTTCTGTAAGTTCTAATGTGTGATTATTGCTTCCAGACATTTAAGGCAGAGAGGGAAAATGTTTATCCATAATTGGTGTAATTATTAGGAAGGATGATTCATTACCAGCCCATTGACTCCTCTCCAGGTGCCCAGATGATCTTCTTCACAAAATGGGGTTTTACTGAAATATCTCCATTGGTATTTGCTAGCAAATTATGCCCTCAAAACAGGCTATGGCTGGATAATTATGGGTGAGATAGACTTCATGTTTTTGAGCTCATGCACAATGTTCATCTCTGCCACTCTATCCACTTTATATAAAAAGCCATTGTATACGCACTGAGGTTCCATGAAAACAGTTTGGCTGAACTACAAGGAACGGGCTATCTTTCAACACAGTTATTTTGTGCCTTTTCTGTAGGGAGCGAGGCTAGATTTAATCCAATAATGCAAGGGTGGTTAGAAATAAGTAAATAGTCAACATAAAACACCACATTAATATAATGATGGAAAATAATAAGATTATTTTAGGTCAAAAATTATTTTTAATATAGTGATCATTAATATGAAACAAAATTCCATATATTGTATCTCTATTACCATGAGTTTATTCATATACAGAAATACAAGTCTTACAACTTCTTGTCACTGTTCTTGCATGTACCTCTAAATAAGTAACCAATTTATTTGCCACTGCTTTGGAATCAGTATATATTCATGCTTAAGACAACATCTCCCTCTTTTTTTTTTTTTTTTTTTTTGAGTTGGAGTCTCACTCTGTCGCCCAGACTGGAGTGCAGTGGCCGCTCCCGGCCACGGCAGCCTGGACCTGCCGGGCTCCAGCGATCCTTCCGCCTCAGCCTTCCGAGTAGCCGGAATTACAGGTATGCGCTACCACCCCGGCTGATTTTTTGATTTATTGTAGAGATGAGGTCTCGCTGTCCAGGCAGGTCTCGAACCCGCGGGCTCAGGCAATCCGCTCACCTCAGCCTCCCAAAGGCGCGGGATTACAGGCTGAGCCACAGAGCCCGGCAACATCTCCCTCTTTATGAAAAAAACCACGTATACTGCTTTTAGTTAAAACTGTTAGGTGAATTTGCACTCATCATCCCCTTCAAACAGTGTAAGAATATTGTATAGTGAATGAGTTTTCTCAGAAGAAGGACATTTCCAGAACAGTTTATTCAAAATGATTAGTTCATGTAAGTGAAAAACTATAAAAACATGGTATAAACCGGGCTCGGTGGCTCAGCCTGTAATCCCGCGCCTTTGGGAGGCTGAGGTGAGTGGATTACCTGAGCCCGCGGGTTCGAGACCCGCCTGGGCAGCGAGACCTCATCTCTACAATAAAATCAAAAAATTAGCCAGGCGTGGTAGCGCGCCCCTGTAATTCCGGCTACTCGGAAGGCTGAGGCGGAAGGTTCGCCGGAGCCCAGCAGGTTGAGGCTGCGGTGGCCGGGAGCGGCCACTGCACTCCAGTCTGGGGACAGAGTGAGACTCCGACTCAAAAAAAAAAAAAAACAGAACAAAACAAAAAAAGGGTTCATTTTTAATTTTGGTAGATTATTTTATAAATACAAATATATATTCTTGTTTAAATTTCAATTTCTGGGGTAGAAAAGGAAAAAAGGGTTTCTATGGGGATAAAAAGCTGTGAAACCACAGTTTTCATAAATTAATTGTCTGTTAAATAAATTTCCCGTGTATGAAAACAATTTTCATTTCTCTATTTTGAAAATATCCTTTGCTTTTGGTCTAAAACATTTTTGAAAATATTTTGTTTTCAGGTGGAAGTTCAATGTTAATTCTTCCCATTCAAGGCGAGGGGTTAAAATTTTATCATCATTCTTTAATAAAAGAGAATTAACATGATTTACATCCAGAATTTTCCCAAAAAGGCTGTTTAGAAATATCTGATTT
The DNA here is from genome assembly GCA_027257055.1 of Cephalopachus bancanus. Classification (NCBI taxonomy): domain Eukaryota; kingdom Metazoa; phylum Chordata; class Mammalia; order Primates; family Tarsiidae; genus Cephalopachus; species Cephalopachus bancanus. The sequence goes on along the minus strand of JAPVLO010000068.1, from coordinate 6,224,022 downwards.
TTTTGGGGCGTAAATTTTGGGTAGGGTCTGGATAATTGGGGGAAGACCTGTTTTGGTCATGAGGTTTTATTCTGCCCCACCCCTTTTAATGGAGAGACCATTTACGTGAGGTTCCATGAAAGCATTTGGCTAATCAAAACCATTTTCAACACATTATTCTTGTTACAAGTTTCCCAAAAATGGGGGGAAAAAGTGTAAAACCAAAAACCCCTTTTAAAATTGGGGAAAAACTTTTTTTGGAAAAATTATTGTAGAATTATCATAAATGAAAAAAAATTCCTGTTTTGTACTATAAAGTTTATATGAAATAAATTTTCTGTCGTTTTCAGTTTCTAAATAATAAAATTTATTTGGCTTTGAATCGAATATATTTATTTAAAGGACAAATTTTTGTTTTTTTTTTTTTTTTTTTAGTCTTAAGCTACTTAAAGTCATTCTGATACAGTCTCTTCAATTACTTAACATATCTAAAATGTTCCCTTTTTTCCCAATGCAGATTAAATTTTGGCTCAAGAAACTTGGAGTTCTTTTTTTAATCACCTGGACACTAGTTCTTGTGAACAAACATCTTTTTGATACGGAGGTAGATGATAATGCAATATATTTCATGTTCATGACTACTTTTTCTGGCTTATATTGATTGACTGTGGATGTTTTCTGAGTGATAAACATTCTAGTGCTGTTCTCTTGTCGGGTGCATATATGATGAATAATGGGTACTTGCAAAACTACCCACTGCCCACTTTGCTGATGTGGAAGAACTGGTTTTTTTCACAGCCTCTTCTACCTTTTATAAATTTCAATCTCAGTTCCCATCATCAGTGGTATTTTATCCTAACTTCTTACACTTAGGAGATTTTACCCATTGACATCCTTTGTTTAGGGTATTATGATACTATTCAACTGTAGCTATGTTTCACAGTGCTTTATTTGATCCACCAGAACATTATATGTCCTTTTTCAAAATATATGATGGAAGAGGTGTCATCTCTGGGGTCAACCCATCTTTCTGCTCTTTACTTCTCTGTAATGTATTTTTTCCCATGTTCTGAAATGAGCAAGATCAGATTTTAAAGTATCATACCCTCAGATTAGAAATAGAAAAGAAAATGCCTTTTTGTGGTTCTTACAGTCACCCTCAATTTGTTTTAGATAATCTTCCCAGGAGATTCCCTCTATTGTTTACAGGAAGGCAGTAATGAAACTGCTTACTACATAGAGGGTGAGAGTATCCTTTAGCAAACAGCAGCCCTAAAATGTCGACGACAATCCCTCTTCTCTCTTCACACTCAAAATTTGTTGGTGGCTTAGTCAGTTTGGTCTGCAGCAACTTAACACCTAAGACTCAGTAATTTACAAAGAGTAGAAATTTATGTCTTGCCATTCCAGAGGCAGAGAAGTCCATCAATATGCCAACATTTGATCTACTGAAAACCTTGTTGTGTTCTCACATGGCAGCAGGTGGAAGGGTGAGCTAGTCCAAAGTGGCTTAAAGACTCTTTTAATAGATCCCCAATTCCATTAATGAGGAAGTATTCTTCACGACCTAATTAATCATCTCTCAAAGGCTTTACTTTGTAGCACTATTACACTGTCAATACCTGGATTCTAAATGGTACACATTCTAACAAAAGCAGGTGAAGACTTAACGATTTTGGTATTAAGACCTTTTTGCTCTATTTTGAAAAGTTCAATAATGGTATCTTGGTGGATTGCTAGTTGGCCTATTAAGAAAGTGAGGGACATGGTATTTCCCCCCAACAATGTTGGACCTTACTGAAATTTATTTCTATGTGTTCAGCAGCAAAGTCAAAACTAAACTGGCATTTTCACTAATTATTACTAATTATATACTAATAATCCACCAAGATACCATTATTGAACTTTTCAAAATAGAGCAAAAAGGTCTTAATACCAAAATCGTTAAGTCTTCGCCTGCTTTTGTTAGAATGTGTACCATTTAGAATTATTTGGGTTTTGCTAAGTCACTTACTGTCTCTCAGACTCAGTTTTCGCAGCAGAGAAATTGCTGTGTTGAATTTGATGATCAGTTTTAACATTTCATGATAATATTTTCAGTCTTTGCCTAGGATGAATCATTATATTATATTGTATTAATACGATTTTTCTTAAAACTAAGTGTTTTTGGTTTGTTTGTTTTTTGAGTTGGAGTCTCACTCTTGTTGCCCAGGCTGGAGTGCAGTGGCACTTTCACAGTCACCACAGCCTCGATCTGCTGGACTTAGGCAATGCTTCCACCTCAGCCTTCCAAGTAGCTGGAACTACAGATGCATGCCACCATGCCCAACTAGTTGTTGTGACTTACTGTAGAGATGAGGTCTCATCAAGTTGCTCAGGCTGATCTCGAACCTCCAGGCTCAGGGAATCCTCCCACCTGGACCTCCCAAAGTGCTGGGATTACACAGACTGAGTCACTGCACCCAGCCAAGTGTTTTTAATAATGTGTGTTAAGGTGATAGATTATTTAAAGTCAACTAAGGGGTTAAAGAAACTCTATTAACGTAAGTATATGCAAGGAAATATGGATAAATAGCATGACCCATATTCTACATTTAATTTGAACCGATAGGAAAAAAATTATGTTTAATGAAACTAATGTCTTAACTTTTTATATACTTGACATTTATCTAATTAATTTTTTCTCATATTTCTTAATAATTCTGCTTATTAAGCAATTAGAGTAATTTGTGTTCATTGAATTTCAAGTGAGATTTCTGTTTTAGTCAAGTGAATTATTAACATTTGCAAAAAGTTCCTAATGAATGATACTGTTCAAGGTACAGAGATTAAATACTAGCTTTCAAGAAGCTTCAGTACAATATTATATTTATTCATGAACAAGTCCAGGTCAAATGCTGAACTCTTTGGCAGTAACTATTAGCATAATAGTACTCACAAAGTTTATCATCTACACTGTATATCTTGTGGTATGGAGAGATCACAGTTCTCTGAATTATAGTCTGCAACTTCCATGTCAGTGACCTCTTTTTATGTTTTTTAAACATAATTTTACTTAATTTTCTACCAGTACTTAATAAAGCCATATTAACCCACATTAGAGCAATTAAGAAGACTGAAATGATAATTTATATTTAAGTATGGTATTTATATGATATTGTCAAAACTCAGTAATGACTTGAGTTAGGATGAGAAGGCCAGTGGTCAACTCTAACTTTTCATTCCCTATTAGCCCCATTGCTACAAATGTTCCATGGTCTAAAACAGAGGAATCAAAATGAAAATAAAATAAGATAAATGTAGATCTCTGAGGAAAATGAGACAACATGTATAAAAATACTCATTTAGCTCTATTAATTAAGAATATGAACTAAATACACACTTGACTTTCATATCTTCTGTAAGTTACCATTAAAGATATTTGAAGGTCTATAGTCTCTTTTTTAGAAAAAAAAATATAGCATAAAATTGACAAGAGAGACTATTAATTTAATTTTATTATAGTATAAGATTGTTCCTACTTTGATTATAATTTTAATTATTTGAACAGATAATGTATTACAGGATAGAATGATCAAAGAAATTATACAGTGAAAAGACTTCCTTACAATCTGGTTCATGGTCACTAATTTCTCATCTACCCTCTCCTAGAGAATGCATCATCATTGTTTTATTTGGGCTTTTTCATAGACATTTCAAAAGTATGCCATCAGACACAAATAAATATGCATTTTTTGTTTATGCTTGCTTTTAAATAAATGGAAATATGCTCTAAAGACCACTGTACATTCTGATTTGTTCACTTAACCAGGTTGGGATCTTTTCATTTCAGTATTTATATGGTCTCCTTATTCCTTTTTACCTTACATCATATTCTGAATATGGTAGGACATAATTTATTTCGTTTTATTTTATTAACGGACAATTAACTGTTCCAAAATAAACATGTACACATATCATTTTAAACTGTGTAAATATATCTTTAGTCCATTACAACAGAACTTTAATTACCAAATTCTAAATGAAGGTTGTTATACCTTGGCTTGAATAAAAGCTTAAAGTGGTATAGGTAAAAATAAATGAATCAAATGTTAGAAGTAGAATGATTTGCTCAAATTTTACATATGTTTGTGTGTGCTGTTACAACTTATATTCATCTATATAAAATATTTTTTCTTCATATGCTTATTGATAGTTATAAATCTTTTGAATTTTTGCCAATTTGGTTAGCAAACATTCTATTTCAATGCAAAATCGGCTTGAGTTTTTTATTATTAGCAATGGTGAGCATATTTCCAAATGTGTAAGATAGATTTGTATTCCTTCTTTTATAAGCGGCATTCATATATCCCCCACCCCCAATGGGCTGAATTATTTCTTTTTTTTTTTTTTTTTTTGAGTTGGAGTCTCACTCGGTTGCCCAGACTGGAGTGCAGTGGCCGTTCCGGCCACCGCAGCCTCGCCTGATGGGCTCCGGCGATCCTTCCGCCTCAGCCTTCCGAGTAGCCAGAATTACAAGCATGTGCTACCACGTCCGGCTGATTTTTTAGATTTATTGTAGAGATGAGGTCTCGCTGCCCAGGCGGGTCTCGAACCCGCGGGCTCAGGCAATCCACTCACCTCAACCTCCCAAAGGCGCGGGATTACAGGCTGAGCCACCGAACCCGGCTTGAATTATTTCTTTAATGGTTTGTAAGAATTTTCTATATATTAGGAAGATTAGTCCTGTTTATGTTTGGTTCAATCAAAATATTTTTGCCAATTTGTTGTTGACTTTGCTCATGGGATTTAATTTCCTCTCTCCTCTCTCCCTCTCTTTCTCTTCGTGTATGTATACACACACACATACATCTCTCCTATGACAGAGTCTGACAAATAATAAGTGTTTAGTAAATATGTGAGTGTTGGCCAGGATTATTCTTCCTCTTGGTTTCGAGCTACTTGATTTTATTTAATATTTGCAATGATCCTAGGAGGGGTGTAATGCAAAATTTGTCAATTTTATGTAGCTCAATGTATACACTTTTTCTCAATTACTTATCACATGTTGCCTTTTGTTGCCATATTCCCTGAACTTCCTTAAATCTGGAACAATTTCTCATTCATTTGTTGGTTTTTATAATCATGACAGTTTTGAAGAGTACTGACCAATTGTTTTGTAGAATGTTCTTAATTTGGGTACGTCTGATATTTCCTCAGAATTAAATTTAGTTTGTGCAGTTCTAGGAAGAATACCACAGAAGTAGTGTGTTGGTTTTTTCAAAGCACTATATTAGGAAACATTTGATGATGGTTATGTCTCATACTACAGATACTAAATATAAACATATACTTAGATGGTGTCTGGCAAACTTACCACTGTAAAGTAGTTTTCTTTCCTCTTTGTCATTTATATATATTTGAGGGTATATCTTAAACTATGTAACTATCTTGTTTTTCATCATGCTTATTTGGAACAAATCTAAAAACGATATTTGCTAAAGTATAATTTTTTTAATCATTTGTTTCTTTATTCACTGAGATACTATTCTAAGATATAAATGTTCTTTCCTGTTTAATTATTTATTCATATCAATATGGACTCAGATTTTTTTATGTAGGCTATAATACATTATTATCATTATTTAATTTTTGGCTCAAATACTTAGATTGACCCATCGGGAGGCTATTCATATTGGTGGTGACCATTTGATAGTTCTCAATATTTTAAAATTTATTTTAAAATTTATATTTGCCTTAATTTCTAATAAAATTAATTTTACTTTTAATCATCTACTTTTTCTGAATTTAGCCATTTCTACATTTAGACCTGGTTCTTTTTACTGAAGAATTATTTTCAGAAACCAAGAACTAAATGCTAGACGTACTCAACAGTCCTGGCTTATCATCGCCTTTAGATTCCCTCAGTGAACAGAACACACACACACACACACACACACACACACACACACACACACACGCATATAAAGCAAAATGTACATGTTGACTGCTTTCATTTCTTTCCAATAACATGGGATTAATTCTAGCCTGTCTCCTTTACTTATTTGTAAGTATTTTCTTAGACAATGTTAAATCTATCTCTTTACCCAAAATATAATCACTTATTTTTCTAAAACTCAAAACACCTAAATTTGTTCCAGAATTAGTAATCTATATCCTGTAGAATATAGATTACAAACTTACTAGTTACAGTACAATATTTATATAAAAATAATTTGTCTCTAGCCTTCAAATAAGCCATCAAATATCATTATCCAAAATTATTTATTTTATTTTCTTTGATCCTCAACTCTCATGTTTTAAAAAAAATTTTTCATGAAGTTAGGTTCATTGTTTTAGTTGGTATTATATTTGAGGAACTTGATTAGTTCACTTTGTTTGTTTAGGTTTTCAGCATGTGAAACATGTTTCTAAAAGTCAGAAATATACAAAGAAGTTATACTCTGAATACTATCATTATCCCTGTACCCATTCTACCGCATTTCTGAGTACATGTATTTCCATTCCATGGTTACTATCAAACCCTGTAGGTATCTATGCTACCTTGGTATTTCTAGCTTATCATTCCTATGTTCTTATTTTCACAATTGAATCAATATATAGAAAACCTTTTTTCTTTGTTTCTTTTTACATGAAATGTAGCATTCTATATTGACTCTTTATCACTTAACAAAATACACTGGAAATCACTGCACAATAATAACCTACTAAGATTTTTCTCATTCTTTTTATACCCCCATTAGATGCAACTGTGTATATGTACACTACCTTATTTACCATTATGCTATATTGGGTACTTTCAGTATTTTACAATAAAAATAACACTGTAGTAATCTTATTTACATACATTTCCATATTTTGGAGAAATATCTTTAAAGTAACATCCTACATAAAAAATTTTGAGTCAAAAAGTAAGTGTATATAATATTTTTGTTAAATTTTGACAAATCTCACTCTAAATTGTTTTAACCAGTATGCATTCCCACCATCAACATATGAGTGCTTATTTCTCCATAGCGTCACTAAAAAATTTATTTGTCAGTTTTTAAAAAAAATTTTGCCAGTGAGGGAAGTTTGAAGTGGAATGTTGGTGCAGTTAATTTTGTCTTTCTCCAATTTTAAATAAAGTTGACACGTATTTATGTGTTTAATGATTATTTTATATTATTTTTGGTAAATTATCTGCCCTAATTTTTCCCATTTGCTCATCAGAGTTATAGTACTTTGTCCTTCAATGCTTAAGAGTTCTTTATATGTATGTAAATTTTGTTCATCTATCTTTTAAATATGTTGCAAATAATTTTTATTCATTAACTGATATTAATTTATTATTGCTTCATACATTAAAAATCACCATATGTATTAGTATTTCCTTAAATATTAATATTCATGACTGAATTTATTTTGGATTTTGAAACATAGTTTGAAAGAGAAGAAATTCAACCATGTTTTCTTCAGCTACTTGTATAGTTTTAATTTTTACATTTTGATTTTAATCCTTTTATTATTTGTTTTTCGTATACTTGAGTTCAAATATAAAGTTTTCTCTTTGTTTCAAATGACCATTCTGTTGTCTTAGAACAACTTATTAAAGTGTACGTTAATGCCCCAGTTTTCAAATACTATTTTTTCTCAGTTTTTTGTGTATCTATGCATGTGTGTATTTATGTATTCATGCAATTTCTACTCCATTCCATTCGTCTTTTTTTCTATTCATTTCCAAATATCATATTGTTTTAATTATGGATCTGCAGTACGCATTTACATACAATAGGTTAGTCACCATTAGTAATCTTTTTCTATTTAGTATTTTTCTAACTATTATTTTTTCCATGTAATTTGTTGTAACTGACAAAAATCTAAGTATATATATTTCTGTGGTGTAATGTAATATTTTGACATTGCAGAATAATTAAATCAAGACAATTAACTTAGTCATCATTATGTACACTTATTTTTTTGTGGTGAAAATTTTGTTTGTTTTTGAGTTAGGGTTTAACTCAGTTGTCCAGGCTGGAATGCGGTGGCATGATCATAACTCACTGCAGCTTAGATCTCTTCGACTCAGGTGATTCTTCCTCCTCAGCCTCCTGAATGGCTGGGGCTACAGGTGTACACCACCATGCCTGGATTTTTTTTTTTTTTTTTTTTTTAAGAGTTGAGGTTTACTATGTTGCCCAAGTTGTTTTCAAACTTCTAGGCTCAAGCTATCTTTTTACTTTTTACTTTTTACTTTTATCTTTTTACTTAATACCAAAGTGCTGGTATTACAGGCATCAGCCACTATACCCAGCTGTGAGAACACTTTAAATTTACTCTCAGCACATTTGAAATACACTTTACTTTCCCTATAATCACTATGCTGTGAAATATAGTTAAAAAACGTGTTTCTTCTGTCTAACAAAACTTTGCACCCTTTGGTCAATATCTTACCATTAACTACCCTACCCCAGTCTCTGGTAACCATCTACTAAGGTTTGGGCACATTTGCCTTTGCCAAAACTCATGTTAAGTGTGATTCCTGGTATAGTAGTGTGGGAAGGTGGAGCCTAATGGAAGGTGTTTGGGTCACGGGGATGTGGCTTTCATGAATAAATTATTTTGCCCAGTCCTTCTGATGTGTCTCTTTGCATTTGTCCACTTCCCTTTTCATGCTCTGCCATGAATTGAAGCGGCATAAGATAGAATGTACCAGCATCTTGGACTTTCGGCCTTCAGAACTATGAATCAATTACACTTCTGCTTTTTTATTTTTGTTTTATAAATTACTCAGTCTGAGATATTCTGTTATAGTTACGCAACATGGATTAAGACACCATCATTCTACTCCCTACTTATATTATTAAAAGCACTGTTAACACATAGAAAGCTGACACCTTGTTGATATTGAATTACTCTATTTAATAATGAATTTTTTTCCCATTTTTTTCAATTTTACTAAGTATTTTTCAAAAATGTTTTAAATATTTTCTCATATAGGTATTTCACATCTCTTGTTAAGTTTGAACCAAAGTATCATGTTTTCTTGTTGCTGATGTAAGAAGACTTTTTATTTTTCATTATACTCCCAAACTAGTTTGTGTGTGTCTGTGTGTGAGTGTATGTGAAGATTATTGAATTTGTGTTACTTATTAATCTGTTAATTTATTAAACTATGCTATTGCTTGAGAGAGGTGTGTCATTGAAACTCTGGAGATTTTAGAGATGGTACTTATAATCTGCTTACTCTTAAATATCATTATGTAATTAATTAATTAGTCTAATAACATTGGCTAATACTTCCAGAATATTGTTTAAGATATCAAATAATTCCCCAAAATACTGAATAATAATGGAAATGTTGGGCACCCTTCCATTGTTCCTTATCATATTGTCAGTACCTCTTATATTATCCCACCGAGTAGGATATTATCATTGGAATTTTTTTTTTTTTTTTATTTGGAATCTCAGTCTGTCACTCAGGCTGGAGTGCAGTGGCACAATCACAGGCACCACATCCTCGACCTGCTGTGCTCAGGTGACCCTTCTGCCTCAGCTTTCCAAGTAGCTGGAACTACAGGCACTCGCCATCATGCCCAGCTAATTTTTTGATTTAGTGTAGAGATGAGGTCTCCCCAAGTTGTCCAGGCTGGTCTCAAACCCATGGGCTCAGGCAATCCTCTCACCTTGGCCTCTTTTTTTTTTTTTTTTTTTTTTTTTTTTTTGAGTTGGAGTCTCACTCTGTCGCCCAGACTGGAGTGCAGTGGCCGCTTCCGGCCACCGCAGCCTCGACCTGCTGGACTCCGGCGATCCTTCCGCCTCAGCCTTCCGAGTAGCCAGAATTACAGGCATGCACTACCACACCCAACTGATTTTTTTATTTATTGTAGAGATGAGGTCTCGCTGCCCAGGCGGGTCACGAACCCGCGGGCTCAGGCAATCCACTCACCTCAGCCTCCCAAAGGCGCGGGATTACAGGCTGAGCCACCGAGCCCGGCTTCACACCATATTTTAAAAAATCAATTCAGCCAGGTGCGGTGGCTCAAGCCTGTAATCCCAGCACTTTGGGAACCCAGGCAAGAGGATTTGCCTGAGACCAGAGGTTTGAGACCAGTCAAGTTTGGGCAACTTGGTGAGACCTTGTCTGTACAATAAATCAAAAAATCAGCCAGGCGTGGTCGTGCATGCCTGTAGTTCCAGCTACTTGGTAGGTTGAAGCAGAAGGATTGCCTGAGGCCCGCAGGTCGAGACTGTGAGTGTGGTGATCGTGAGCATGCCACTGCACTCCAGCCTGGGTGACAGAGTGAGACTCCAACTCAAAAAAATAATAATTCAAAATGGATTACAGACTGAAACATAAAACTTGAAACTGTCAGAACACTTGAAGAAAACATAAGAAAACAACTGTATGACATTAATCTAGGTAATGATTTTTTACATCTGACACCAGAAGTACAGACAACCAAAGCTAAGACAGACAAATGGAATTACATCAAAACAATGTCTCCAGCTACTCGGAAGGCTGAGGTGGAAGGATTACCTGAGCCCAGCATGCTGAGGCTGCTGTGGTCGTGAGCGTGCCACTGCACTTCAGGCTGGGCGACAGAGTGAGACTCCGACTAAAAAAAAAAAAGTCATATGAAATAAAGTATATATTTAACTACATGAAGATTCCACACTTTGCCAATAGTCTAGCAATATGTGTATTTCTCATTAAATGAGTACAGATCTTTAAAGATCTCTGGCTTACTATATATACCAACTAGGGAATGCTATTTATAATAGCTTAATAAAAATATTGATAATAAAAAACACTGACCAAAAGGTTACTTGGAATAACTATAACTCTAGAGCTATACTTAAAATATTTTAAATATTCAAATTTTTATATTTCATAGATAAATGTAAATGCTGCTTATAGGGATGATAAAAAAATAAAAAGAATGCTAGTCTATTCTTGTGTCTATTTTTTGTGCTTGGCTGATAATTTCATAGCTGTACCATACTAGCTGCCATAATAATGCAACTATTCTTTGTGGAGAAGACTTATAAGCAGGAATAGCATGCTCCTGTAGACAATACACTTAGTAAACATTTATTTTAAATTACCAAGATCTGGGGGCATAACATCAGATTTTCAGTTTTTTCCCTTATTTTTATTCTCCTTTTCTTTTACTTACTAATAAATTGAGACAGTGAGAAAGCAGGATCTTGGTGAACTTTTTTTAGCCTCCAGACATAGGCTATCTAAATTTAGTAATTCTGGGCCTTTTTATATCCAAACTAAAAAAAGTTTTCTTATTTGTTTCAATTAATAGAATTGAATATAGTATTATACAAAACGGAATGAATCCTAATAAATGAAAAAAAACCTTCTTAAGGACATGTAGCTAGTAAGTGAGATAGTTTGGAAAGTATAGTATTAAAGCATTGTATTAGAAATGCTGGCAGAGGTAAAATAAAAAATGTGTCTGACAGAGCAGTATGTTTTTGTACAGTATATTTTTATTCACTGAATTACATTGTCTTTCTATCTTTTATTTTGATTCTAGATATCATTAGATTCTCATTTTCTTAAACATTTATTAATATAAAATAAACAATGTAAACATTCAGAATAAAATTTATACGATTTTTGCATTTCAAGATATTAATAATAGCTGACATAAAATTATCTTGAAATAGCCCATAAATTAAAGCTAAGAAATACAACTATTCCCAATTATTTCCTATCACAAAACAATACAATGCATAATAACTTTGCTTTTTCTTAATTTTATAATAATATGCTTAATGGTATGAGTACTTTTTTCTTTAGACTATTAATTTTGTGTTTTAAAACTATAAGAAGTAAAGCAAGAAATAAATATTTTCTCTTTTTTATGTTATCTCCAAAAGTACTAAGAATAAATTATAATTTTAAATTAAGCTTTTAATATTTATATGGATCATAATCCTCTAGTTTTACCTCAATCATTATAGACTGTAGTATGTTCAGTTTCTCAAATAGTCACTTGAGTAGTGCATGGAATATCCAAAAAAAATTTACCACTTACATAAACTAAACCAAACAATGCATAAATAAAAATTGTCCATTTTTTATTGTTTGAAGTAATTCAGATTTTGTTTAGCAACACAATTCTGTACATAACACACCTCCCACATGCTTAACAAATTGAATAATACATATCATCCTGTAATGGAGGCTTTTAACAAAGAAACAAATGTTTTGACCTACATGTCATATCGACTAAATACTGAAGTCAAATATACACAATTTTGCCAGTGGCAGCTTTTGTTTTTGCATTGAGGTTTCGATGGTATCTACATTTTTCAAATCCATAAAAATGGATTTCCACAGTAAAGGAAATTAAGCAAATTATGAAAATTATTGTGAGTCTAGTGCTTGACATTACAAATAAGACAGTATTGCATAATTAGTATCACAGATGCATTTTCAGGTTTATGAATGTGTGACTGAGTGGGTATTCCTATGATAAAAATGATGGCATCTATTTGGTTTATTACCAATGTTGACTTCTAATATTGGGGGCCTTATCTCTTTTGACGTCTCTCTCTTTACATGTTATCTCTTCTATCATTCCTCCATAGCTCTTTATTGCTCTACCTCACACCCCTACCAAGATCCTTTGAATGTGTTCCCTCTACCTATAGATTCTTGTACTGACTCAAATGGTTTAACCTCTATAAATTCTACTGCAAAATCTGTCCCAATTTAACTCCAGTTTGTCCTCTGATCTTGACCCAAATGTTCCTTCCCCTAGGAAGTCTCTTACACTCCTTCGCACCTTACTGTTTTCAAAGCAACCTTTTACTTTTGAAAGTTTTTGTGATTGATTTGTTTTTACCCCACTTATAAATTCCAAGTTCCATTGATAATTGGCACAATGCTTCACTTATAATAGGCCCTTTATAACTATGTGTTAATGAAGAAATAAATGCAAACAAGCCTTGAATTATTCATTGGTATAACAAATCACACAATTGCGTGGGCTAAAAATCTAGTTATTGGTTCCTGTTTTTCCTCACTCAGTCTTTTCTAAGCAACACCAGATCCCGTTGATTCTAACTGAAATATTTAACGCAGTATCTATTTCCATTTGCCTTGCATCATAATTTTTTGACATCATCCTCATGGGGACAAATGCATATTCCCCTAGTCACATTTTCTGTGTCCTATCCATTCTTCATACAATGATTCTTATAATTTTTTATGACAAACTGCTTTATATCTTTTTAATTTGTTCAGTGAATTCTGATATGGTAACAACTGTTTCAATCTTAAAATATTTAATGGCTTTTCATCATTCTTATCTTAAATTCTTAGATATTGATTTATCTAGACCTACTTATGTTACTCTTTCACACTTCACACTCTCTCTATATATATTATTTACTAATGGACTTTATCAAGTTTATTTCTAATTCCCAAAATTCATACATTCTGTTTCCTCTGTCACATTTCTTCCTCCTTCATCTCTCCAATACTCCCACGCCACTCCCAAATCACTGTTTTGATCTGACTCTTCACACTAAATGAGATCATCTGGCTTTTAAGTGTATATCTAATTCATTAATTATTTCTAGAAGCCTCTCTTGCTTCCCTAAACTAGCATTCTTAATGGGTGCTACAGGCCTTGTTTGTATAGCTCACCATTATTTGTCAACACTTGTATAGATCACCATTATTTGCCAACACTTATATAGCTCACCATTATTTGCCATCACCCTTTAACAAAATATCAGAGAAGTTAATCTTATCTTTGTGCTCTGAATTCTTTTGTGTCATTTTACCACTTTCATTTACTAGCATCAATGAAAGCACAGTAATAAAAAGATAGATATACGTGGATTATCCAGATAGGAAAAGTGATATAAAAAAATACATAATTAAAATGTTTGCCTCAAAATGCATTGTGATAATAGCGAGCACAAGATGCTTTTCAACTACATATTTCATTAGTTGTATGGCATTATAACTGAACTAATAGTTTTACTTTCTTAAGGAAAGAACCAAGGGTAGTGGTCTTAAGATTGGGATTTTAAAAACCAGTATTTTTTTTTTTTCCCAGTGGGAGTCTTATTCTGTCACCCTGACTGGAGTGCAGTAGCCGCTTCCAGTCACCGCAGCCTCGACCTGCTGGGCTCCGGCGATCCTTCTGCCTCAGCCTTCCAAGCAGCTGGAACTACAGGCTCACGCTACCACATCTGGCTAATTTTTTGATTTATTGTAGAGATGAGGTCTCACTGCCCAGGTGAGTCTTGAACCCGCAGGCTCAGGCAATCTACTCACCTCAGCCTCCCAAAGGTGCGGGACTACAGGCTGAGCCACCAAGGCCGGCTGCCAGTAATATTTTTTAAATGACTATGGCTAAAAGGAAGATAAAACATATTTAAAATCTTTCTTTTATCCTGTTGCAATGTGTTTGTGTCTGTGTGTGTGGAAAAATTATCTCAGAAAAATCACAAATGATGTATAATATGAAATGAATATATGGACACATATGCATATATATTATGTCTTTATAATTTGTCAGTAATTCAGCATATTTAACTACTCCTAATATAAGCAGATCAAAAGAAAATGATATTGCTGTCTGTATTTTGATTATTGCTTTTGATTTCTCTCAATCAGACAAATGTATCATCTGCAATATCCTTTTACATGTGTGCATTTGTGTGAGAGAAACTGAGAGACAGAGAGAAAGGGATTCTCTAAATTCTCTGAGAGACAGAGAAAGGGATTCTCTCTAAAGGCTCACATATTAAACTCCTGCTGTAACCCTAAATGAGCTGTTAAAATATTCTTTTATTAATTTTTTCTTCTGTCTCAGAATAATAAATAAGGTAGATTTTTAGCATTTCCATTATTCCATTTAAATTCATAATATGAGGACTAGGAACATATGAAACACACACATACCTACAAAGAAATTGTTATATGCACTTACCAGCACTCTTTTTGTTGTTGTTGTTGTTTGTTTGTTTGTTTTTTGTTTTGAGTTGGAGTCTCACTGTGTCACCCAGACTGGAGTGCTGTGGTTGCTCCCGGCCACCGCAGCTTTGACCTGCTGGACTCCGGCGATCCTTCCGCCTCAGCCTTACAAGCAGCCGGAATTATAGGCATGCGCTACTATGCCCGGCTGATTTTTTTTATATATTGTAGAGATGAGGTCTACGCCAAGTTGCCCAGGTGGGTCTCGAACCCGCGGGTTTAGGCAATCCACTCACCTCAGCCTCCCAAAGGCGCGGGATTACAGGCTGAGCCACCGAGCCCGGCTACCAGCACTCTTTATAAAGACTCATGTCATTTTCATTTTCTTTCTTATAGGCTTTACCCATGTTGATTCTCAGTTTCATTTCCCACGCTATACTCTACTTGATTCTGAAATCTCTCTGTAAATTAACATGGTTAATAACCCACATACATTAGGTTTTTTCTGATTAATCCTGTGACTGTGGATGTTAGTCATATTGAGATAATAATGAGAATGAGACCATCATATTTTACTTACTGAACACAGAAAACCTATCTTTAGAAATTGACCAACCAACCCTGCCTTTATGCTATCTAGTTTAAAGAAAGTTAAGGGTATTTTAAAGATTATTGTTATTATCTCACATTGCCACATTTAGGAAAGTTTTTATTTTATTTATTTATTTTTTTAGTTGGAGTCTCACTCTGTCACCCAGGCTGGAGTGCAGTGGCACACTCACGGACACCCCAGCATTGGCCTGCTGGGCACCGGCGATCCTTCCGCCTCAGCCTTCCAAGTAGCTGGAAGTACTCGGCTAATTTTTGGTTTATTTGTAGAGACACTGTCTCGCCAAGTTGCCCGGGCTGGTCTCTGAATTCGCGGGCTCAGGCAATCCAATTGCTTTTGCCTTCCAAAGTGCTGGAATTACAGGCTGAGCCAGTGAGCCCAGCCACATTTAAGAAATGCAATTCAGCCGGGCTCGGTGGCTCAGCCTGTAATCCCGCGCCTTTGGGAGGCTGAGGTGAGTGGATTGCCTGAGCCCAACGGTTCGAGACCCGCCTGGGCAGCGAGACCTCATCTCTACAATAAATCAAAAAATCCGCCGGGCGTGGTAGCGCGCACCTGTAATTCCGGCTACTCGGAAGGCTGAGGCAGAAGGATCGCCGGAGTCCAGCAGGTCGAGGCTGCGGTGGCCGGGAGCGGCCACTGCACTCTAGTCTGGGCGACAGAGTGAGACTCCAACTCGGAAAAAAAAAAAAAAGAAAGAAAGAAATGCAATTCAACATTCTGTGTCTTACTTTGTAAATGTATGTCAAATGGTTATAAAATTTTTATATAAGCTGTAAGGGTAAATCAATGATCTATTATATTTTTTTTAAATGAAAAAGGATGCACACAATCTCTTTTTTAAAAATGTATGAAGAGTTTTTGCTCTTAAAATGTTGAATATAAATAATCAGCCAGGTTAACAATTCTCTTATCAAATATAATTTGTATTTAACCTATACATTTTGAATCAATTATTTCATCAGATAATAATCATCACCTCATCATACCTCCATTCCATTTAGTGAACAAATGTATATGTCTTGAATATCTAATAATTATCAGAAGGATCTCTGGAATTTAGACTATTTCATTTACTATACTTCCCTTTTAATCCCACTCATTACTTTTTATTATTAAAACTATAGTAAAGCATACTTTTTAATTTATTTGCTAATCATTAGCACTTTCACTAACAGCCTTTGAAATGTTTTTAATCAAATAGTAGACTTGTACTTTTTCATCCCTAAAGAAAGTTTCATTTCTAATACACTATATCAGGAGGCACAAAATGTGAGCTTGTTCCATTTCCTAATATTGTAGAATTTAATTCCTTGGTTAATATGGTGTCTTTCAGAATTCTGCTCTATACACTTACTATTATAATACTTATTACATTAAATATATGACTAATTATTACTGACTGCAATAAAATGTATTTAAAACTCTAAAGACATCTGTATTTAAACTCACTTAGTATAGAAATTAATTGTAGAACACTTTCCATTTTTGTATGCATGGGTAAATGTTCTCTAAGTTACCTGAATAAACATCATTTTACATTCAGTGAAAATATTTTTTCTCTTCTTTGTGCATCCTCTAAGGAATATTGAGTTCTTTCTGTGATAAAACTTTTAGGCAACAAGAAGTTATCACTTCAATTTCACGATGCCCTTATCTTCATTTCTGTATAAAATATTGCAGCAGTGGCACTCAAAGATGTCCACAGTCTCTGGAACGTGTGAATATGTTACCTTACATGACAAAAGAAACTTTGAATGTGTAATCAAGGTTAAAAAGCTGAAGATGGAGAGAGTATCCTGGATTATCCATTCAAAGCAGAGAACATTTTCCTGCAATAGTGTGTTAGAGAATAAGATGTGGCTATGGAAGGAGAATCAGAGAGCTTCACCTTTGCTGACAATAAAGATAGAGGAAGGGAGCCATAAGTAAAGGAATGCAGGTGTCCACTAGAAATAAATTATTCAGCCAAGAGAAGGAGATTTAGATCAGAAACATAAATC
The DNA here is from genome assembly GCA_027257055.1 of Cephalopachus bancanus. Lineage (NCBI taxonomy): Eukaryota > Metazoa > Chordata > Mammalia > Primates > Tarsiidae > Cephalopachus > Cephalopachus bancanus. The sequence continues at coordinate 6,206,495 of JAPVLO010000068.1, read as the reverse complement.
TTCATAAACAAGGGAAAAGCATTAGAGAAGGAAGAAATAAAGGCAAAATAAAATATTTATTGTTCTTATTTAAACTTGTCTGACATATAACTGTTATAATGTACACACAATATACACAAAGCAATAGACTGTTATTTGAAGGTAGTCTTAAACTACTTAGACTAGTACTTGGACACAGCAGGCCAATCATTATTTTTTTAGAAGCACATCATTGGCAGACAAATGACATAGTAGAATAAAATAACAAAATATAGAGAAGACAGGATAAAGATTGCGGCAGGAGATAGTGGAAATCTATGGAAAACCACTTTAATTGTGGCATAGTGTAATCCAATTATATAAATATCCACTTTTAAATGGGAATGGAGTAAATACACTAAGTAAAAAAAAGAGATAATGTCAGAAAGAATAATAATAAAAGTTAATTATATTGTCTACTAAAAATCCACTTTAAATAAGAAACAGGTAAATGGATATATATAAATGGATGAAAAATATATACTATAATGACATTAATCAAAAGAAAACAAATGTAGCTATATTAATTTAAGGCAAAGCTGACTTCAGTTCAAGGAATATTATCAGAGACAAAAAGGAAAATGACATAAGGATAAATATATTAATCCTCAAAAAAAAAATTTTCAACTTGTATGATCCTAACAAGACAGCATCAAAAAGATTGGAATAAAGACTGATAGTACTAAAAGAAGAAACAGGTAAATCCACTATGAAAGTTAAGGACTTCAATATTCCTCTTTCAGTAATTGACAAATCAAGCAGGCAGAAAGTCAATAAATATATAGTTCACCCGAGCAGCACTGTCAGTGAACTTGATCTACTTGACTTATAAGTAATACTAAAACCAACAAGCAGAAAAAGACACATTCTTTTTGAAGTCACATGGAATATTCACCAAATTAACTCATATTCTAAAATATAAAATCCAACCTAAATTTAAAAGAATAGGGATTATACAAAATAGATTTTTAGATCACAATGTAATTAAACTAGAAAAAAATACTAGAAAGATAACTAGAAAGTCATCAAATATTTGAAAAATGAACAATAAAATCTTAGCTGACACATTTGTTAAAGAAGACGTCCAAGGAAGATTTAAAATACTTAAACTACATAAAATTAATATAAGTATTAATGTTTGTGGAATCTAATGATGGTATTGCTGAGACTGAAGTTTACAACATTAAATGTACATATCATTTAAAAATTTCTAAAATCAACAAATTAAGCTTTTACCTTTGGCAACTAGTAAAAGAATAATTTAAGTCTAAAGAAAGCAGAAGGAAAGAAATAAATATTGAAGCAAAAATCAATGAAATTAAAAACAAAATAATAGAAAAAAATCAATGAAATCTAAAGCTGGGTCTTTGAAAGATCAGTAAAACTTATAAAATCTATATAGAATAACCAAAAAATCGAGAAAAAATTCTCAATATCAAAACAATGAAAGTATTATCATGACTAATAATTTTATGGTCATTAAACGGATAACAAAATAATAGAATAAATAATTTTATCTCAACAAATCAGTAGTTTAGATGTATTGAGCCACCTAAGTCAGATGTGGACTGATGAAGCAAAATGAAGAAGATAAAAATGAGAAAAATAACATTCTGTTAAATGTCTGATCCTTCAAACATAATTTGTTTTTGACCAGGCCAGGGTGCTAGTCAACAGGTTACTTTTAGAGAGTTGTGTTTTTAAAGTCCTAAATTTATACTTTCCTGCCTTAGGTGGCCAATAAAAGTAGACAAATCAAAGTCAATAACATTCAAATTCTGGAAATATCATAAGAAAATATCAAAATAATAAAATCATATACAAGAAGGATTTCAGAGAACCAGAGAAAGAGATATCAGTCAGACGAGAAACGAAATTTTGCATGAGAAGAAATACCAAGAGCTAGTTTGTTGCTCGCATTTAAAACAAGTTTGTGACATTATTGTACATAGTTAGGTCTAGTTGTCATACAGAATCTGGAATGATAGTAAATAAAAATAGGCCACAAAGCCGGGCTCGGTGGCTCAGCCTGTAATCCCGCGCCTTTGGGAGGCTGAGGTGAGTGGATTGCCTGAGCCCGCGGGTTCGAGACCCGCCTGGGCAGCGAGAACTCATCTCTACAATAAATCAAAAAATCAGCCGGGCGTGATAGTGCATGCCTGTAATTCTGGCCACTCGGAAGGCTGAGGCGGAAGGATCGCCGGAGCCCAGCAGGTCGAGGCTGCGGTGGCCGGGAGCGGCCACTGCACTCCAGTCTGGGCGACAGAGTGAGACTCCAACTCAAAAATAAATAAATAAATAAATAAATAAATAAATAAATAAATAAATAAATAAATAAATAAATAAACAAACAAATAAATAAATAAATAAAATAAAAATAGGCCACATAGAAGTTCAGTTTGCAGAAAATGGTGGGGATTTAATAGAGATCTGCTGTAGTATATTCTGGATAGGATAACAGATTCCGAAGTGATTCAAATGAGAAAGCAGCTGAGGAAAAGTTCATATTCTGTTTATTACCATCTAAAGTTTTGAGAACAGGTAAATTTACTAGAAAGGGGGTTAAGAGCAAAGCAGAGCCATTATCTTAGTCATAATAATACAAGAGGCAAGTTACCAAAGCAAACTCACAGACACGTGGGAGTAAGCGGAAAATGAGTTATCCAAACTACTGCACAAAATCCAAATCAGAGAACTAACAAAATTGCACAGTAGTAAGCAACATCATGATAAATTAAATTTCCCTAATTTTTCAGTAGCCAATGTTAAAATATGTTCTAAGATGGAACTAAGTCTACAAATGTACTCCATGAATTTCATCTGTACAAAGAAGAATAACGTAGAAACTGGAAAATAGCTAGATTATAAAGATAATCCTGCATTTGTTGCACATCCTTTATACCAGACCCTAATAGCCTAATGATTTTTAAATATTATGTTGTTCATTCTACACTGAACTCTTTGCAGCAAAAATTTGGATATAAGTGACTAAATAAAGATGCTATCATCTTATTGTCTCTATTGACAAATAAACTAATAAATGTCAATAAAAGATATAATTTACATTCCATTTATGTAGACTATTTAAATTTCCATTTATCTTTTCTCACAATTTTAACTCTACATATTCAGATACTGTAGGTCACATGATTACTAAAAATAAAACAATCAAGAAGCTTGCATGACACTAAGTTAAGAATAGAATGAATATTTATCAAGTAGGTTACTGTTGAATAGATTTCAAAAAGTTCATTTACTAGCAAATTTTATAATACTTCAAGAAACAGCAATGAAAAAGATAGTTTTTAGAGCTTAAATACATTTTCAAAGCACTTTTTAAAACTATGTATACAGCGTTATTATCTATAATCATCATATACATCCAGAGAGATAAATACTATTTATCTGTAGCTGCAAAAAGATAGATAAATGATGATGATGACAAAATTAGTCTAGCATTTTAGTGATGCAGACACAAGTCAAAATTAGATTTTTTTTAAACTCATTCATTCATTAAACTAATAAGTGCTGGAATCTAACTAAACTCAGATTGATCATATTTGAGGTTCTCTCATGGTCACCATTTTGTCTGAAATACTCAGCACCATGCCTGGCAACTATATGATTGTCTAAGTAAGTGTCAACTGACTAGATAAGCCAGCTATTTTGTTTTCTTTCCCTTAATCACAGAACCTATTATATTTTATCTCAGTGTAGGTTATGCACCAAAGAGTGACTGTTAAGTCCATACTGTAATTCAATATATATGTTAGGAACAACTTTTTTCTAATTACTGAAAATCTTCAAACTTCTGCTGTTATTGGAATGCAGGTGTCAATTATGGAGTGATACTTTAAGACACTTTTTAGGTGGTTATTTTAAGGATATCACAAGGTCTGTATTTCATAGCACAATATGCATATTTTTAAAAATATGATAGTAAGCTTTAATAAGTTGCCATCTGTTTATAGCGATTCCATATTAAGCAGAGGTAATTAACAAATAGATATGTAATTATGTTGCCATACTTGTGAATTTAGAAGGGAGAAGCTTTTCTTTAGAATTCACTCTAATGCCCACCTTAACATAATTGTAAAATTTTCACTTGGCCCTCCAATGAAATAAGTTATGCTGCCATTTTGGATTCATTAAAAGAAGCCAGGCTGCAAGGCAGCATAAAATTTCTTTCTAGCAACCAATGCATTTTAAAAAAAACAGCTTTTAATACTTTTATTTTAAAGATGTGAGGTACAATTCAGGGTTAGGTATACAAATGTTCATTATGCAGTTACCCTTGTTGATGAGGTATGCCCCCCTTCCCCAGGCAGGTTACCACTACTACCAATCCTGCTCCCTTGCCCCCAGCAGTTTCCTGCTACTGCCAATCCTTTTCTTATAGTATTATGATAGTTGTTCAAGGTCCGCTTATGCGTGAGAACATGTGATACTCAGTTATTTGTTTCTGTCAAAGACCACTCAGTATTATAGACTCTAAGTCCATCCAGGATGCTGTAAAGTTCATGATTTTGTTTTTCTTTTTCTTTTCTTTTTTTTTTGAGTTGGAGTCCCACTCTGTCGCCCAGACTGGAGTGCAGTGGCCGCTCCCGGCCACCGCAGCCTCGACCTGCTGGGCTCCGGCGATCCTTCCGCCTCAGCATTCCGAGTAGCTGGTACTACAGGCGCGGGCTACCACGCCCAGCTCATTTTGGTTTATTGTAGAGATGAGGTCTTGTCAAGTTGCCCAGGCGGGTCTCGAACCCACAGGCTCAGGCAATCCACTCACCTCAGCCTCCCAAAGGCGCGGGATTACAGACTGAGCCACCGAGCCCGGCTGATTTTGTTTTTCTTTATGGCTGTGTAATAGTCCATCATGTATAAGTACCACACTTTTTTATCCAGTCCTCTTTTTGCTGGGCAGCACAGTTGGTTGCATGTTCTTGCTACTGTGAACAATGCTGTGATAAATGTACGTGTGCAAGTATCTTTTTTATAGAGTGATTTCAGTTCTTCTAGGTATATTCCCAGTAGCGGGATTGCGGAGTCTATGGAAAGTCGATTTTTAGATCTTTTAGGAATCGCCACGCTGTTTTCCACAGAGGTTGTACTAGTTTACACTCTCACTGTAAGAAGTTTGGTGCCAGTAATGACGCCACACCTGGCCAGGACCAAGAGATTTATTAAAGTGGCTGTTACAAGGGAAAAGGGAAAGGGTCTGTGGAGAGAGAGAGAGAGGAAGTGGGAGAGAGGCAGGGAGAGAGCTGCAGAGAGGGAGAGCGCGACAGAGAGAGACAGAAAGAGAGACCGAGAGAGAGGAACAGAGACCGATAGAGAGAAAGAAAGAGAAACCAAGAGAGAATTGCGGGAGAGGGCTGTATTTATCAGCCGGACAGGGGCCGGAAGGGGTCTTGCTATGCTCCTACTGGAGGAGCTGCATGGGAGTAGGGTGGGGCCAATGCCGTGTTATGGTCCTATTGGACGCATAACAAGGCTGGCTACTGATTGGAGGCTTGCAAGTTTGAAATTGACGCGCCCGGGAAGGTTTGAAATTGACCCACCCGGGAAGGTTTGAAATTGACCGTGCGCGGGAGGTTTGAAATTGGCGCGCTCGGGGAATTGTGCTTGCAGAGGCCGGACCGAGGGCCTTTGTTGTCCTGTGTGTCAGCGCCGTTTTGGGAGCCGCTCCTTTGGTCGCTTCCTCCACCTTTCACTCACCAACGATGTAGAAATGTTTCCTTTTCGCTGCATCCTCTCCAGCATCTGTTGTTTTTTGAGTTATTGATGATAACCATCCAGACTGGAGTTAGGTGGTATCCAAATGTAGTTTCAATTTGCATTTCTTTGTCGACTCGCGAGGCTGAGCATTTTTCCATGTATCTGTTGGCTGCTCATATGTCTTCTTTCGAGCATTGTCTATTCATATCTTTTGACCACTTTGTAATGGGGCTGTTTGTTTTTTTTCTTTTTGACATGTTTGAGTTCCTTGCAGATCCTAGATGTTAGACCTTTGACAGACGTACAGTTGGCAAATATATTTTTTTATACCATTGACTTGGAACCCCTCCTGAAATTCAGAAAATAACTGGGAAGCAGCTCCTACAAATAGTCCTTTGGAAATAAAAGGAGTGGAGACACTGACTCCGTTTTTCCATTTCTAATCCTATGTTCTACTGTACCTCTTGAAGATAAAATTTTGTCTTATAACCTATTTGTCAGTAGCTTAAAAACATTTTTCCTGCTGTTATTAAACAGTCCAGTTTCCTAAGTGTGTGGGGCCTTAATTCTGCTTTTCACTTCCAAATCCCTGTCTCTCTTTTTCTTCTTTACTGAAGTTTCCAGATATCTTTCGAACTCTTTTTACTATACTTGCTGAAATCTTTATTTTTGTTGAAACTGTTTGTCATTTATTCAGCTAAAATTTATTGTTCCTCTTCTACCTTTTCTTCTTTCTACCTCTTCCCTATCTTCTCCCATGACCCCCGCCTGCTATAGCTCTCAATTGTTTTGAAAAATCAACCGTTCCACTTCACGCTCTGCTGGCCATTCTAGTGAGCTCCTAATTAGATACATAAAGAAATAATTGTTATCCATATTAAGGGATTGAATAACCTAGGAGGTAATCCATCATTTTAGAAGGTAGTTTATTTCTTGGAAATAAGTAATTAAAATACGTTTATTTGTATTATAGACATATATGTCTAAAATGCATGTTGTTCTTTATAGTTTGAAGGTTAATTTGTTTGAATTACAAGCAATGACACTTTAATTCTTCAATTTAGTTGTCCAATTTAATGTCTAACTGTGAGCCCTTTCTCTATCCAGTGCAGTTCAGTTATTCTAATTTACTCTTACTTTTTGCTGTCTATTCTGATATATTCTTTCAATGATTTAGACTATTAAATCACTTGCTATCAGATTCAAAAGACTTGTAGACTTTTTTCCACTAATTATAAGTTGATATTTTGAAACTTTGAATAGTGCTGGCTACTGTAGAAAATTTTATAAATGAAAGTTTATTTATTTATTTCTAGAATATGTAAAATCAAACAAAAGATAGTGATAAAGTTCTAATTTTAGAACATTTTATTTGGGAAGCAAGAATTACAACTTGGAGCATACATACAGACTGGGTGGTATTTGTTATGTCTGAAGAACAAACAGAAAGTTAGGGGTCTTATTAGAAAGATAAATGTTACATATTGTTTCGGGAAAAAAGGGTCATAGGCACCAGAGAAGCTTTTGTGAACTGGTGAACTCTGATTGCTGAGTGACAGTGGTAAGTAAAATCAGTCTTTTGTTTCAGCAGCTACTAGGTAAAACTGGTCTTAGGGTTACAGCTGACTTTTTCAGCAGCTGGATTTGTGAAAAACTTAATTTTTGGAGCAAGTGCTATATGCCTGTAGTGCTTTTTTCTCTTTTCTCCTTTACTCTGATTTAGTCCAGTATGACAATAATGACTAATTTGTATAATCAACTTTCACAAAGTTATGCTTCATGAAAAGAATGATATCTGGCACTTACTCTAACAAATGACATCATTTTTGAGAAAGCTCATTCTCACAGTTGTATTTATCAAGAATGGTTAGTTCCCCTCTACTGTCATCTCCTTAATTTATATCCTTTCTTTCTGGCACGTGGCCCATTAGTCTTATATACATGCCTATTATCCCATGTTGACTTTACTTTCAAGTAAATCTTGGGTCTTTTCAGAAGTTAGGTGTAGAATTATCCAATTTTTTTGACTAAATTTACCAAGGTACTTCAAATATGATGGTATAAGACATATCTAGGGGATTGACTCTCTAACCCTGCAGCTGAAAAGTGACAAGGGAGTTTCCCTGTCTCTTAGTCCCAAATTCCTTATAAGATTCTCAAACTTCATTTAGGACCCATCTTATATATCACTTCTTTCATCTTTTCTTTTCTGAGTCTCTGCTTAAGAAGCGGTGGCAGCTTGATTCTACTTTTCGCTGCTTCACATTTTCAGGTCCTTATCTCTAAATTATTCTCACTTGTACTCATCACTTCTATTACTTGCCATGTGTGAGTGCAAGAGGACAGCTAGAAAAATCAATCTTTAACTCTTTATTTCAAATCTCTTTAACTGTTTTCACCAATGTTGTAAACATGCTATACTGTCTCATACTGAGAATTGCAAATTTACTTGAATTTAGTAGCTAAAACTGTGGTCCCTGCCAACTTTTCTTTAGGAAAAATGGATCCTCCATAATGTGACATATAATAGGGGTGGTCTGAAAAATGCAGTGGAGGATTTTGTATAAATAGCTTGATTTCTCAAGCAATCAACACATCACAAATTAATACTCCAAATATAACTTTCTACACTTGCTTCTCAAATTTAGACTTTATAATCAGTACTTATCTAACTCTTAATATGCCACTGATTGACCCCCCACCACCAGCAAGTTCTGACCTGAGCAGCTGCTTATCTATTCTAAAACTTTTATCAAGTGGTTTTTTTTTTGCTAAATATTATGGATAGTTGTGATTCCCCCAGTTCTCCTGTCAGTCTTTCCCCTACCTCAAACACATATTTTGTCTTCTGTATTTGTGAACCAACATCTAGAATGAAATTCGACAAATGGCTTTCTTTCTCTTATGGTAAGGATATGTTGTTGTAGACAGTTTCATGTTATAGCAAGAATTTATTATTTGCTTTCATTTTGGCCAGTCTTAATTCATAGCTCTTATTTCCATTACTTATATCTCAAATAATCCTGCAGTTCCTGAAATCATAGCTTAATTTATAATAATATACTGTCATGTGTTTTAAAAATTAATTTATTTTTTCCTTCATTTTTTCTCCTTTTATTTTGTTCTTCTACTTCACTTTTTTCTCCTATTTTTATATGATTTTATTTTCACTTTGAATTATAGTTTATTTCAAAGTATGCTTCTAAATTCCCAACACAAGGGGATTTTCATGTTTGTTTGTTTGCAACATCTAGTTTAATTAAAATGTATCCAAATATCATGCATGACCTTTACAATTTCAATTTTTTGTTATTGTTGATATTTTCTTTGTGACTCAGTATGTTGCAACCTTTTTTGTATGCTTCAAAAAGAAAGTACAGTACATGTTCCATCAGATATAGATTGAAAATATTTGAAGTACTAACAACTAAAAAAAAGCAACAATAAAAATACAAATAAACATATAATATACCAATTATTACTAAAATTTACATTATATTAATTATTATAAGTAATTATAGTTGATTTAAAGTATAAGGATGTGAATAGGTTATACACAAATCCTATGCCATTTTATATAGAGGTCTTGAGCATATGCAGGTTTTTATATCAGCAAAGTTCTGGAGCCAATCCCCTGCAGATACTGATAATGACGGTGTAGCATTCAGATATTAGAAACAGGATTTTAAATATGTCTGTTAGATCATACTTGTTAATGGTTTTGTCCAAATTTTTAATATTTTTACTAACTTTTGGTCTGTTTTGTTTTCAGTTCCTGAAAGAGTGCTTTAACATTTCCCACTATAATTATGAATTTGACTATTTTACCTCTATATTTTGTAAATTTTTCTTCATATATTTTGAAGTGTTATGATTAGGTTAAATACCAGCTTATTTGTTTTAGAGCAAAGGTCTCACTCTGTTGTCCAGGCTATTTGCAGTGACGTAATGATAGCTCACTGCAACCATGATCTCCTGGGGTCAAGTGATTCTCTTGCCTTAGCCTCTTAAGTCAACTAGAACTACAAGCTTGGCCACTTTGCTCTGTTAATATTTATTTACTTGTTCATCCATGCATTCATGTATTCATTTATTTTCTATAAAGACTTGATCTCATTGTGGTGTCCAGGCCTCAAGTGATCCTCCTGTCTAGGTCTCAAAGTGCTTGGATTTTAAACCCGTGCAATCCATGCCTTGCCCAGTTAACTTTTGAAAATTAAATCAGACATGCTAGTTTATACACACATCTTTTATTCAGTCCTTGACTTGCAAGGAATTCATCTTTACTTCCTGTCACCCAACAGAGATAAAGAGATTACCTGCCTTATAATCTAAAGTCATAAAGTCTAAGTCATGTCAGTTTCTTTCCTGTAATCTCAGTTCTGCATTTTACATACCCATAGACTAGTATATGCACAAACACATACTTTCATGCACGTGTGTGTGTCTGTTTGAGTGCATGTGTATGTTTGTATTCTATATGTTTAAGTTTTCTTTCTTCAGACTGTATCATTGGACATCTATTCAAATATATTGACATAAAAAATTTAAGTAATTTTTATAGGCAATTCAAAAGGTAGACAGTGAATCAAGCTTGCCTTTAAAATAAGCTTTTAAATGTAATATATACTGATAACACAAAATGGAGAAAATATATAAGTATACTCAATACTTACATAATTTATAAATCACTATGGAGAAACTGATTAAAAAAAGACCATGCATTTCAATATTAATTTTTTAGGAAATCTGTCATTATTAAAAAAACATTCAATAGAGTTTAAGTATATCAGTTGATTTTAAACGAAACTTAGACATTTTACTATACCAATATTGAGCATGACCTGTAAATTTTCCCTAGTATGATTTGTTATAATCTTAGGAGTTCAAGCTGCAAACCTGACTTTTACTTTCAGTTTCTAAAGAAACTACACAAAATCTTTCACTCTTCCTTATAAGACATGCCAAGAGGAAAACCATGAGGAACATTTTCGAATAAGCAGAGGAAAAATAATACACGGTCCACGAAAACCAGAAATGTTGTAAAATTGTCCTTTTCCAGCCGGGCTCGGTGGCTCAGCCTGTAATCCCGCGCCTTTGGGAGGCTGAGGTGAGTGGATTGCCTGAGCCCGCGGGTTCGAGACCCGCCTGGGCAGCGAGACCTCATCTCTACAATAAATCAAAAAATCAGCCGGGCGTGGTAGCGCATGCCTGTAATTCCGGCTACTTGCAAGGCTGAGGCGGAAGGATCATCGGAGCCCAGCAGGTCGAGGCTGCGGTGGCCAGGAGCGGCCACTGCACTCCAGTCTAGGCGACAGAGTGAGACTCCAACTCAAAAAAAAAAAAAATTGTCCTTTTCCTCCTAAGCAATTTAACCAGGTTTTTAAAAAAATAAATTTTATTGTGTATGTTTGAAGTTTGTAACATGAAGTTATGAGATGTATATATGACAAAATAATTACTATAGTAAAGCAAATTAACATTCTTATCATCTTGTATAATTACATATTTCTGATAAGAACAACTAAAATCTATTTAGTTAACAAAAATCCCAAAGTATAATACAATTTTATTAACTTCAGACCAAGTTTTTAATTGATTAATTTGTTTTAACCTGAAGAGTTTTGCTATAACTGTAAGAAAGATAAAATCTTGTATTTTGCTTGAAGGCATGCCCAAAGGACAGTTCCTAAGAATTTTGAATTTGTGAACATGGAGTTTGAGTTACTGTTTTCTACCACAGGAATTCTGAAGATTCAATTTGAAGATTTTTGACTGAGAGGACTCTTGGTAGCTGAGTACATAAAGAGCTTAGTAATAATATGTGATTCCCCATGGGTCAATATGTAGAGTATTACAGTTACTTGTTTTAAAAACTTACATAAACTAGAAGAAAATCAGAGCACTGAAAAATAAAACAGAACTTCTAGCATTTAAAATGGGAAAGATGTGTGGTTAATTGGCTGTGAGGAATTAAGGAGAAAAAAGGAGTCAAAATGACAAATATATTTCTGGCTTAACCAACTTGGTGAACCATGGTACCATATAAAAAGACAGAAAATAAGTAAATTAAAAGGAATCATTGTGAGTCAGTAATTTACATGTTTAGTTGTAGAGATTTTGAGTAAGAACCTAATGACTTTGGACCAGAACTTGTAAGGTAAGTTAGAACTGGAAATTCTAACTTATTAATTGTGGATTTTTGTATGCAGAGAGCAATTGAAATCACATAAACTTGATAGATTACTTTGTAGTAATACTTGAAAACAGAAGAAAAACAAATCTATGGAAGTTCTGTGATACACCCACATTTAAGAACTGATAATAATAGCTATTAATAACATGCATTGGCACTTATTATCAGTGCTCTAATTGCTTTATCTGTGTGATCCTGCTTAATTTTACAGCAGTCACATAAGGTAGGCATTATTATTCTCACTTTCTAAGTAAGGAACAGGATGGAGAGGGGCTAAGAGGCAGTGCATAGATTCCAACTTGGACATTTCAATCCACAGATTGTGCTTTTCGTGACCCCTGGGATTTGCTGCTCAGAGAAGGAACTGAGTGAGAAAAGATGGAAAGAATGAATAGCACAGGTGCTAGGGCAATAGGATTAACTGTGCTGAACAGTATCATCAACACAATAAAGAGAGTTTTGAAAACTAATAATATGTTAATAATTACAAATCTATAAAAGTCTTCTGGTTACTTGGTAAATAGAGAGTTAGTAGAATTGTGAAACGTACTACAAATGCAAAAAATAAAATCTCATTTTATGAAAATGTCAAAATATTATTATTGAGTTATAAATGCATTTATCTTAAATTATCCAACATCATATGTAACCCTCAAAATTTGAAGCTGCTATTTATTTTACAACATAAATCAATTATTTTCAAAAATGTCTTTTCCTTAAAAGCCTGGGAGATTAAATATTAGATGATTGAGCATGTAGGGACAACATCTTTTGGTACTGTGGAAGCGTATTTAAGCTCATATCAATTTTAACATTTTAGGAAGACTTGTTTCTTCTTGCAAGGTATATTACTTACTGGTTTAAATTTTTAAATGCATAAAATTACTTGCCAAAGTGCAATGTCAATGTATAGGAAGATACATGTATTTACAGCATATGACACCTTGTGTGCCATGCTCCATCACGTCAGCATGTGAGACAGTGATATAAAAACAAGAACTAAAATGAATCCTTGCCACTAGCTGAATAATCGTCATTGTGCCTCTCAAAGATTATAACCTTAAGAGCCTACATTAAAGTAGGGTTCTAGGCAAAATATAGGACTCAAACTTTATTTTTATTGAAATAATGCTGCCCCTAATACAAAAATTATTTTACAGCAATACTGTTTATGTTTGCAAATATTTGTATATGTGGGATAACTCTTGTCTGACAAGCATACATGTGCTATGAAAAAGCTTAGACTCCTTACACATAATGTCATTCAGGCTATATCCAAGCTGCCAATACAGCTACCTAACCACAAAGGGTTTGACTGAAGTTCTGCAATAAAGCTGTGTATAAATACACAGAAGTGATTAACTACAAATAAGAAGTTGTATTCCCCAAATGTTCTGAATATTGTTGAAGAAAAATAAATTCATTTTTCCTCAGGGTCCAAGGACAACATCCTCCATGTCTCAGATTCAATAAGGTCATCTGGAGCAGGAAAAGGAAAGAAAATAAAAAGAAAACATGCTCAAGATCTTAGCTAAAACTTAGATTCTAAAAATCTCAGGAAATAGTCAACATGTAAAAACTGGTGCCCAAATGTAGAAATCTTCAGATGGTGATTGTAACAGTTATCAACTTGCTTCATTTTAGTTTCTATCCATTGTAGATACTAGCGGAATATTGGAAGTCATAAGAAGGAATACTCCCTTTTGGTGTGGAATGATCCTGTCAGTGTCTCCCCAGCATCCATAACTTAACACTAGCGGTAGTTCCAGCCTCCAGCTACTTCCACCCCTCCCAGAATGAACCTTCCTGCACCCTTCTGAGGCACCAATAGCAGATGAGCCATACCTGCTTCTCAAAATCAAAATTTTACCTCCATGTTTCCCCTTTTTTGATCTTCTAGATTTTTTTCAATACTCATTTCTTTCTTTTTATTCCATCAACCATGGTAATACCTGCTTCCTGTAGTAATTTTTTGGTCTCTTGTATTCCCCTTTTTGCTCTTTCCAACTCCTGTGCAACCAGTTATTTATGTCACCTATTATCTTTTCTGATATCCAATGTCTCATGTTATTGATTGGACCTCAGTAGCAAATATTAAACAATGTTTGCTGATTTGTTTTTCTGTTGTCTCTTCAAGGATTCCTGACAATACAACAAAAAAAGACTTAATATCTCATCAGTGTTTTAGGAGTAACGTCTACAAAAGTTAATAATTTTCATCAGAATTAAAGAAGATTTTTTTTGCAACTTCTACACAATATTAGCATGCATTATTAAAAAATTTTGAATTAACTTTTAATTCAAAATTAACTTATTTATTTCTTGGATGCCCTATTGGGTGTGTAGTTGTAACTGAGTTCTTCCCTAACTGCTGTTTTAAATGTCACCTTGATTAAGTGTGTAAACTAAAATAAGAGTATATCTAATGATATATCTTATATCAAAAGGCAAAATATTTTACCATTACTTTATTAAGACTTCTAAGTTGTTGTTTTTTGAAGTTTTATTGCAGGGCTTTTAGTACTTTTCTATTTAACTTTCTGCTATGTTCAAAACACTATAAAAAACTGCATATGAATGTAAGCTAAAATTTAAGCTACTTATGTATGCTTATAACTTGCTCATTTAATAACAATGTGATAACCACATTTTATATAATTTTACCCTATAAATATTATACTTTACCCTGTTAATTAGGCCAATAAAGTGTCACATTTATTTTTTGTGACAACGAGCATATCATTTAATAATAATCATGGGAGTGACTGCCCCTTTGGAACTTAGAACTAATTAAAGAATATTTCTTAAAGTCAAAGTACTACTGAGATAAAGTATTGCAGAATTATTGAAAGAATCCTTAGAACTGAGAAGTTATATTGAGATGCTATTCTGATACTGATAGCATATAAAATATATTAAATTCACATTGACATTTTAAAATAGAATGAAAAGGAAGAGCTTTCAGTATCTGTACTAAAGAGCTTTTATGACATAATACTCTTATTTCTAAAATTATGATTAAAACTGCACTTCAAAAGTCAAATCTTTTCAAAGAAACTCTAAATTACCAAGTAAAAAATTTGAAAATCTTATCTAATGTTCTTAATAAAAATTCTCTTGACCTTTAGTTTGACATTGAAGAACACTCTTATTTTCTAAAAGCCTCTTTTGCTCTGTTCTTTTCATGACAATGGAATGATAGGGAAAAAAATCTCACACAAAATATTTGCCGTGATATGAAAATAAACTTTTTGTTTGTGCATATGTGTAATTTTATTGTGTATGTATATATTAATGCAATACTATTAAAAATACCCTTAGAAAATTAGTATCCAAAACATTTAAATCAAAAATTCTGTCATTATTCTTAGTTCTGCATAATGTATCACAAGGAACCTTCCCAAACCATTGGTTTCTTTAGCTAGGTAAATCAGGGATACTTGCAGCTGTGAGTAGAAAAATTAATGGTTAAAAGAATAATATTATACAATTATAAATATGAGCTTTGTGACTGTATTAACAGAAGAGACTTAAAATGGAATATTTCATTTGTGAAAGACATGAAGTGACTGACTATGCATTACAATCTCAAGGTCTCTGATCTGGTGACAAAGAGTTAAGACTTGTTTCGGGGCATTTCAGTTTAAGCATAATAACAAATGTCCACATTAACTCATGTCCTTTCCCAATCCCAACTGAGATTAAGTAAAATAGTCAAAACAAGAACAATAGTGGGGGAAACATTATAAAAGAAATGCTTCAAAAAGACATTTCGGGAAGAGAAAATTTAATATGTGGTAGATCAGGATATTGATGAGAATAGAAATAATTACTTCATACAGCCCTTGAGATTCCCAGAATTTATATAAATTTTGAATGATATATGGTGCTAAAAACAGGAGGTTTATTGAAAGTCAGAGATTGCCCTTTGGACTCTGCCGGATGGCATACAGATCATTTATTTTGTGAAAAATGTAGCAAAATGTGCTCTGGGTTCCAGAACGGAAGTATATTGAAAGAGGTTGGTGAAAAAAGACACATCATCCAAGCATTATTCCTAGTTCCTCTTTCAACTCATTATTTTGCATAGGTTCTGTAAAAGTGAAAAATTGTCAGTGAATTCTAGAGTATACAAGGGCTCTTCCTGGAACAAGAAAGGGTTACAGGGAGCCACAGCAGAGGGGGAAGTAACAGAAAGCGGCTCTCTAGAGGTAGGACTGTAAAAGCAGTAAGAAATTATCTCCTCTAGGGCAAAAGCGGCTCTCTAGAGGTAGGATTGTAAAAGCAGTAAGAAATTATGTATGCCACTATTTATTACTAGAAATCATGTTTTATTTTATAACTGGTTGTTTTACACTTTTCATCATGAAAACAGCAAGTCCAATACAGCTCGGGGAAGACTGGTTTACATGAGAGTACAACTGAAGTTAATTTTGGTAGGAAATGGGTTGGGCATATACACTTAATAATGGTCTCATACAGCCTTGCAGTGTTCCAACTCCTGAAAATTAGGTGTTCAAAACTTAAGAAGACAGTTGCTTAAAAGAGCACTGCCAGACTAAATATAGAGCCTGTAACACAAGAAGATTTCTTCCATAAAATTTGTTTTCTGTATCTCCCCAGAATTATATGCAGGAACATGATCTAGTAAGCTGATGGCCTTGGTGTTATCCTTGTCTGGTTGGTATCACCTGCTGAAGAATTTTGCCTGGGAACCTAGAACTCAGAGAAAATTTGTTAAACACATAGGAATTTCAATCACTATAAAGAAAAATTAATAAACTGAAAAACATGCATATGCTGATTATTCTCTATAAGTCTTCTTTGTGTTCCTGCTCCTCTCTGCCCTGCTCTGCAGTCTAGAAAACTAACCCAAGCTGGACCTGCTGGCCTCAGGCAATCCTTCCACCTCAGCCTTCCAAGTAGCTGGAAAAACAGGCATGTGGCACGATGCCCAGTTAATTTTTTCATTTATTGTAGAGATGAGGTCTCGCCATGTTGTCCAGGCTGGTCTTGAACCCAGGGGCTCAGGCAGTCCTCTCACCTCCACCTCCCAAAGTGCTGGGATTACAGGCTTGAGCCATCACGCCCTGTAATTCAAAACCACTTGCAGGTTTTGAATTAGATTCAGCTAGGGAGAGAAAGGTTTGTTATTTGTTATACTTTTCAGTATAATAAAGTTAATATCTCCTCTAGGGCAAAAGCAGGCAAATATACGTCTCATTATAAAAGTTTCTGACTCCCAAAAGTCAGGTTACTTCTCCGTTAATTCAACAGACTCTGTGTGGATTGCTGAATGTTGTCTGGCAGATCGTTTGCAATAACTTCATTTGTATAGGTAAATACAATTGATTTTCCATTGTATTGACCAAGCTATTTTACAACTCTGTAAGAGAAAAAAAGTACCAAAAATAAAAACTATGCAAATTTTTGACCATTGCAATGTAAACAATTCTTGTTCACAGCAACACACATGAATTTTCAGAAAATATTCATCTCTCTTAACAAAATTCTCATTTAAATCAGTTGTAATTCATCATTAGCATCATCTTTAATTAATGAGTTAAATAAAATATTTTACACATGATTATTTTGTATTTGCAGAGAAGTCATGATTTTACTTTTAAAAACTATTAATAAACTCTCATATATACACTCTGACTACCAGAAAAATTTCTCTAAACACCTGCATTTTGAGATGCTGTATTTTTCCTCAGTGGTAGTCCCTGAAGTAAAAATAATTTTAAAAAGATATTATAGGAGCTGACATACTTTTATTACCTGGAGAGTGTATTTCATTATGTCTTGTTATGTAAAGTTTAGAATAAATCAGGAATTGTACTCTAGGATAAAAATGGCTCAGTAGTTATACATCTAAAATCTATTCCTTCTGTTTAGAGAATTGTTGTAAATAGGCTGAGGAAATGATAAGGGACTTACCTATATGATTTACATTTTATGGTAATAATGCAATATACAGATTTTCTCTAAATATAATCTCAATAACTTAAATGTCTTAATTTATAAGAAATCTTATTTTTAAGAAGAATGTTAATATTTAGACTTTTGAGAATTTAAGAACCTAAAATTATAAAACAGGAAAATGATCTGTGGTAACATTTTTGTTTTATTTTCCATTATATCTTTAAGTGCAATGCATATGTGTATAGTAATGATAAATAAAATCTTTTGTCTCTGGTTTTTTTTCATATTAAATCTGTATCAAGTTAATTTACTGTGGCAGAAAATCTTACCCAAAAGATAGTTACCATAAAATGCTTCTGTGGCTTAGGTTAAAAAAATGAGGCCTAGCATAATTTACTTCAGCTAATAGTGAATTATCTCAGTATGTGTGATTTTCTGAGTTTACCACATTTAATGATACAGTGTGTAGACTCAACATTTTCATTTCTATAATGTACAGTCATAGTTACTGTAAAATATAATCATGCATGTTTAAAAATGTATTACAAATATTCCCACTTGAAATATATGAGTGATATAATTGTGTATGTAAAAATGTACTTTGATTATGTTTAATAATTGCATGGTTATATTTGAAATTATGCTGAAAATTAAACAGCTAAAGAGTATTGGTCTAGTTTTATGGAACTGTATAGAATATTGTTGTGGTGTCTTTTCTGGAATAATGCTGTAGAAACTGCTAAGGCACAGTAATTGGAAAAGGATTAATAAAGAAAATGACAAAATTGTTAATGAAAAATGAACTCCAGATTAGGAATTGATTAAGATCCAAAAATAAACACAATTGGCCTTACTGAAATAAATTCTACAGAGTCAGAAAACTCTACGTGCTGAGAATTTTGTAATACTTCTTACATGAAATAAAAATGAGATTGATAAAAATGGAATAAGTTATTAATAGTGGAAGAGAAAATGATAAAGCACTTGGGATAATTGTTACCATTTTGTACACTTATTTATCACAATGTGTTACAAAACTCTCTATCAGTCTGTTTTGTGATGGTATCATATAGTACCTGAGACTAAGTAATTGATAGTGATAGAAACGTATTGGCTCACAATTTGGATACTGGGAAAGCCAAGATCAAGATGCTGGCATCCTGCCAGGGCCTTCTAGCTGCACCATCACATGGTAGAAGACAGAAGAGCAAAGAGTTCACTTCCACAAGTCCTTTTCTTAAAGACGCAAACCTCCTCTAAGGGTGGAGTCCTCACGGCCTAATCACTTTTTTCCCCTTATTTCAATAGCTTTTGGGGGTACAAATAGTTTTTGGTGACATAGTTTCATTGTATAGTGGCAAAGAAGTCTGGGCTTTAAGTGTATCCACCACCCCCATTTATACACATTGTACCCTATAGGTGAAATTTTTTGTATCTCCATCCCTTCTCCCATCTCCCTTTGATTCTCCAGTGTTTATTATATTGTTCTTTATGCCTTTGTAGATCCTTAGTTTAGCTACCACTTACAAGTAAGAGTGTGTGGTGTTTGGTTTTCTATTCCTAAGTTGGTTCACTTAGGATGATGTTCTCTGATTCCATCGAAGTCGCTGCAAAAGACGTTATTTCATTCTTTTTGATGGCTGAATAATTTTCCACAGTGTATATAGAACACTTTTTTTTATCTGCTGATCAGTTGATGGCCATTTAGTTTGATTCTACATCTTTGCAATGGTGAACTGTCATGTGATGAACATGCAGGTACAGGTGTCTCTTTTATATAATGACCTCTATTCCTTTGGGTAGATATATAGTAGTTTTTTTTTGCTGGATCAAATGGTAGATTTAGTTTTAGTTATTTGAGAAATTGTCATACGAATTTCCACAAAGCTGGTACTAATTTACACTCCTGTCTACAGCGTATAAGTGTTACCTTTTCTCAGCATTCATGTTGGTATCTATTATTTTTTGATTTTTTTAAACAATGCTCATTCTTACTGGTGTAAGGTCTTATTGTGGTTTTATTTTGCATTTCCCTGATGATAAATTATGTTGAACATTTTTTCATGCTTGTCGGCCATTTGTATATCTTCTTTTGAGAGATGTCTGTTCATGTGGTCTGCCCACTTTTTAGTGGGATTATTTGCTTTATTCTTGGTGATTTGTATGAGTTCTTTGTAGACTCTGAATATTAGTCCTTTGTTGATGTTTAGTGTGTATCTTCTTCCATCCTACAGATTGTCTCTTTGCTCTGTTGATTATTTCTCTCACTGTGCTGAAGATTTTTAGTTTAATTAAGTCCAACTTATTTACTTTTGTTTTTGCTGCATTTGCTTTTGGGGTTTTAGCCATAAATTATTTGCCTAGGCCCATGTTTAGAAGAGTTTTTCTGAGATTTTATTCTAGGGTTTTTATGGTTTCAGGTCTGACATTTAAGTCTTTAATCCATCTGGCAGCTGCATTCACTTTGGTGTGCTGGTCTAACTTCCATGCTCTAGGCTTTCTCTTCTGTCTTCTTTACTATCTTCCTACAACTCAGACAAGATAAGCCGGTTATCACTGCCTTTATTGTAAAGATGAAAACTCCCAAGTCCAAAGTATTAAATAACTGTGAGAATCAATCAGGTAACTAATGATCAGTTTAATTGCAATATCCAAACTTGTGTGTGTGTGTGTGTGTGGTGTGTGTGTGTGTGTGTGTGTGTGTGTGTGTGTTCCTGTGTCTTTTGTCTATATAGTAAACTACATTTAATGGGCGCTCCATACCTTTTGATTAACCAAATTTAAACATATAAAATATTTATTTTTTCCAACAAATAAATGTGAATATATAAGTCAATCATGCACAAATATTTAATAATGTTATGCAAACTATCTATAATAATCAACCATAGTATAATACTCATAAAATGTAATTAATATTTAGTTTGTGAGTATAATAATCTCAAAATTTCTTAAGTCCAATAATTAAACGCTAAGAGGCAAGTGGTATATACTGATTTTTTGTGTGTTTAGAAATTTAAACTTTCTCTTTTTTTATATACAATCTATTTATATACACACTCTCTCTCTCTCTACACACACACACACACACACACACACTCACACACATATGGCATCTGTCATGCAACAGATAAAATTCTTTCAAATGAAGAATTTTCTCCTGAGAACTAAAATATCTCATGAAAAATTGATAGCTGTTTTGTCAAAGGCTTTGTAACTGCTTACTCCGATCTCCATAGTATATTGTAGTGCTCACATAAGACAGAAGGATGAAGTTTTCAAAGGCAGTAATTTTGCTGATAGAACTGCCTAAGCTGCTGTTATAACATAACAGACTCTAAATTTAGAAACTCTACTTTTAATACAGTAACAAAACTTTTATTCATTTAAAAATGTTTCACAAAAGAAAATTGACAAATAGATTATAAAAAGAGTCAATAGAAGTATGACTGGACTATGTTAATTACCTCACAAGATTTTTATTATAAACATAGTCCCTATTTGCTTGGTTTGTGTTTCTGTGGTGTAGAAATATGATTGGACAAAAAGGGTATGATCTAATGCTAATAGACTGAATGAGGAAATCCAGCAAGGCCTGTCTGTCTAGATTTTTCTTAGTCTCACTGAGCAAGCACTTCTTCCTTCTGGGTGTGGGGCAAGGACCCTTCTTAAATGGCATTCTTATGACCTGCAGTCAAACAAAGTAGGACAGATCATTTCTTGATGGCCAATTTTTATGTAAAAAGGATGGAGATAAAATTAGAATAATATTTTTAGGTTGTAAGGTTGACTTTGGAGGAAAGGAGCTCTTGTTCCTATGACCAGCTTGGAAACCATAGTTTCTATGGTTAACCTTGTGGAAAATAGGACTGAGAGACAGGTATACAGGAGAAGGTCAGAGAAAAACTTTTGTTTCTGGTATTGTTTTCTGAGCCCCAACACTAGGGTTCTGAAATCTGATATTTTCAGACGGCTAAAGTTTTGCTAATGGCTTTGTGAAATACGACAGCGACACCTGCAAGCACAGGATCTCTTCCTTTTCATTTATGTTTGTCAGGCCTACACACTTAGATCTGAGGCCATGTTCTGTGTCTCATTTATCTACATCACATCATAATCACATCCAGTTCTTAAAAGACTTTCTTTCTTCTCTATAAACTTGGAGGCAAAAAATCATAAGGATTCAGAAAGACCTGATATCTAATATCTTTTCTGACCAGGAGATTTCGTAAGAAAAAACATGATTCTGCAGAGAGTAGAGGTCGTCATTTTACCAGGAGAGATCCTTTAAACTGCTACTAATCACCCATATGGCTAGCAAAGTAAAAAACAGGTAAACAAAACAAAGTAATATTGGATTCATGTTTATCAGGTGATGCTTAACACTTCAGGAAGACGGGTTGGTAGTTTCCACAAATGATTTAAAACTTGATTTTTAGATGAACTCATATTGGTAAAAATAAAAGAAAATATTCTAGCAAAATCATTACTATTTCACAGATATTCTTTGTGTTCTACGTACGGCAAATTTGTTTCAATTACATTATTGAAAAATCATATTTTATTATATATTTTTTATTTTAATTAATTTATTTATTATAAAGATGTGGAGTACAATTCAGGGTTAGGTATACAAACATTGATCATGCAGGTACCCTTGTTGATGAGGTATGCCCCCACCTCCCCTAGCGGTTTCCCTCAACTGCCAGTCCCACCTCTCCACCCCTGACAGTTTTTTACTGTTGCCAATCACTTTCTTATAGCATTATAATTTTTCAAGGTCACCTTATGAGTGAGAACATTGGAACTCAGTTCTTTGTTTCTGTGATAAATGATTCAGTATGATAGACTCCAAATCCATCCAATTTGCTACAAAGTCCATATATTTGTCAACTGTATATCTGACAAAAGCCTGACGTCTAGGATCTACACGAAATTCAAATGCACCAAAAGGAAAAAAAACAAACAGCCCCTTTATAAAGTGGGCAAAAGACATGAATAGACACTTCTCAAAAGAAGATACACGGGCAGCCAACAGACACATGAAGAAGCGCTCAGCCTCACTCATCATCAGAGAAATGCAAATCAAAACCACACTGAGATACCACCTAACGCCTGTAAGAATGGCCATCAATAATAAAACAAACAACCACAGATGCTGGCGAGGATGTGGAGAAAAGGGAACACTTCTACACTGTTGGTGGGAATGCAAACTTGTACAACCTCTCTGGAAAACAGCCTGGAGATTTCTGAAAGAACAAGAAATTGACCTTCCATATGACCCAGCAATTCCCCTATTGGGAATATACCCGGAGGAACTCAAATCATTCTACAAAAAAGATACCTGCACACGTATGTTTGTTGCAGCTCTATTCACAATAGCAAAAACATGGAACCAACTGTTGCCCATCGAAGCTGGACTGGATGAAAAAAAATGTGGTACATATACACATTTTATTATAAAGCAGACGTATCATTTGCTGTACTACTAATTTTTCTGTAATTCCAATTATTGTTTCCAGACCAGTCTAGGTTACAAAACAAGACCTTGTCTCTACAAAAAAAGTTTTAAAAAGTGAGCCAGGTCTGTTGCCATACACCTGCAGTCCCAGTTACTTGGGAAGCTGAGGCAGAAGAATCACCTGAGTCTGAGGTTGAGGCTGGGATGAGTGGTTGCCATGGTTGCACCACTGCACTCCAGACTGGGTGACAAGAGTTAGACTCCTATATATATATATATATATTACCCCCAAAATATGCTTCTTATATGCATTTTGAAGTGACCTTGCAAACCTGTCTTTAGGAAAAATTCCCATTTATAGAATATATCTCCCTGGTAAGTGTCTGACACCTTTTAAGACATTTACCACCTATTCATTCTCTGAAGCCTTCTACTTAGAAGCTTCATTTACATAACAAGATTCTTGGCTTCCACAACCCCCCTTATCTTAAATTATGCAATTTTTTTCTACTGATTTCAAATTTTCTAGACATAATTGAACTCTTTCAACCAATTTGTAATCAGAAAATCTTTGAATCCTCCTATTACCTGTAAGATCCATACTTCAAGATGTTCTACTTTTCTGGGTCCTACCAATGTAAACCTTATATATATATATATATATTTTTTTTTTTCCCCTGTAACTTCTTCACCCTAAAATGTATATAGCCAAGTTACATTTCAGGCAGCCTGGACACATGTTCCCAGGACCTTTTAAGACTATACTGTGAGAGCTGGGCTCGGTGGCTCAGCCTGTAATCCCGCGCCTTTGGGAGGCTGAGGTGAGTGGATTGCCTGAGCCCGCGGGTTCAAGACCCACCTGGGCAACTTGACGAGACCTCATCTCTACAATAAATCAAAATGAAACGGGCATGGTAACGCGCGCCTGTAGTTCCAGCTACTTGGAAGGCTGAGGCGGAAGGATCACTGGAGCCCAACAGGAGGAGGCTGCGGTGGCCGGGAGCGGCCACTGCACTCCAGTCTGGGCGACAGAGTGAGACTCCAACTCAAAAAAAAACAAAAACAAAAAGACTATACTGTGGGCCTGGGTCACTCATATTTGGCGCAAAATTAACATTTAAAAATATTTTAGAGAAGTTTCTTTTTGTTTCTTTTTTTTGTTGTCGTCAGCAACTTTTTTTTTCTTCTGTCCTATAGATAAAATCTAAGACATTGTGAGATGGTAAGTTTTTCATTTGAGTTCTATTTTTAGTTTTTGTGTCACAACAAAACTATAAATGCCAGCTGGTTAGAAGGACCTACTAAGAAAGCTAACTCATGGAATAAAGCAGTTTCTTCATTCTGGTGATTTCAACCTAATTAGTTAATGACCCCTGCTTTTCAATCTTTTCCCTTCCACAATTCCCATAAAGACTCTTTCCTGGAACCCTTCAACAATATAAATTTGAGGCTTGAAAATTATTCCTGTGTTTTGTTTTGTTTTGTGGGGTTATGATGATTCAACTCTATCTTTGTTGTAAACTTTGCTGTCTCAGTACATTGTTCGGCTGCTCCACAGTCAGCACAAGAATCTGGCAGTCCTGTAGCAATGTTATAAAAGTGTCACAAGATATTCTTTTTCATAATCAAGCTTCCTTTTCTACAGTCCTGTTGTTGATACTAAGATAAACTGCTGAGAAATTCTTCAGCTGACTACCAAAAGGCCATCTGATGTCAATTGACTGACAACAAGAACCAGCCAATTAAGAATGACTGGTGGTTTGGGGTGTAAAAGTTATCCAGGCAAGACTATACTTCACTTCCCAAATCTGGTCTGCAACTTTTGTCTTCATAATCTCTAACATGGCAACCCTCACTTCAGAGTGCACTTTCATTTTACACTGGAGGTTGTGTCTTCCCATTTCACATTGGAGACTGTCTTTCCAATCTGTAGATTGTTTTTTTCCTTCCCTTCTATGTTATCTCATTATCTTTTGCAGAAAAGAAAACCAAGATGTGGCCACAACTGAGCAGAACTTTTTAGGAATATGATGACTCTGTGCATGAATCATTCACACTCCAAAGGAAACTATTTACAAGTTAATCGCTGTTCCCAACCCAATCATCCTTCCTAGCAATCATTTATTGTTCCCCAATAGAATATATCGTCTTCCTCCTACCCAAATCTATTTTACCAGAATCCAAACCCCTATTCTTTTTGTAACCTCAAGGTGATATCTAAGCTTCTGTAACTTATTAGGAAGTAGAGTCTTCATTCTGAAGACTCCTTCCTGCATATACGTGTTAAACATTTGTTTGTGTTTTCTCCTATTAACAAATCTGCCATATGCTAGTGAATTTTCAACAAACCTTGAAGGGTTTGGGACATGTCCCAAACAAAAGTAAAGGTAATGAATATGCATGTAGATACTCGAGTCTTAAATTTGATACAAAAATATTTTGGCAACTGGTGTGACTGAAAGATCATGTCAAGAGTGTGTCAAAAAGGAAATATATAGCCAGACCCAGGAACTCGTGTCTATAATCCCAGCACTTTGGGATGCAGAGATGAGAGGATTGCCTGAGTCCAGAAATTAGAGGCCAGCCTGTGTAATTTAGCGAAATCTTGCCTCTACAACAACAACAACAACAACAACAACAACAACAACAACAAATTAGCTGGGCGTGCTTGTGCACACCTGTAGTTCCAGCTACTTAGAAGGGTAAAGCAAAAAGATCACCTGAGCACAACAGGTGAAGACTGTGGAACCACAAATGTGTCATTGCACTCCATTCTGGGCTACAGAGTGACACTCTGACTCAAAAAATGTAAAGAAAGAAACATATAAATACAAGTAATAGACAAAGAGTAATCTGACATTTAAGTAAAATAAATAAAAATATTTTACTCCAAAATATATTTTCTTGACATAGTTCAACGTGGCTATTCAGAAGGGCTAGAAATATAAATGCAACTAAAATTCTCTTTTGTGAAGATAAAATCTTATCGATGTATCCGGGTCTTCCCATCCCAGAGGAAAATAATTAAGTTTATTTTCCTCTGGACCTAGAAAGAGTAACTAAGAATCTGACATCTTTACAGGTCTGAAAGAAACATTCACCTCATATTCTGTCTGAGAGCTGCCACTTATGAGGTTTATTTACATAGCAAGATTTCCTTTTCTTGCGAGGTTTTATCTTCACCTCCCATAATCTGCTTTGCCACTTAAACCCTAATCTTTCTGTAAACTCAAGATAGTATGTAAGTTTTTGTACCCCACTGGAAGTTAGGGAAATCTCTCCCCAATCTTATGTGTGGTAATAAATTTGTATGCCTTTTTTAAAAAATAAAATTAATGTTTAAGTAGGAAAAAAATGTGCATTGCTAATCAATATTCTGACTAATTATTTATTATTGATATGCTATATCCACCTAATGCAAATAATGTACTGAGTGTTTAAAATTTAAGTTGTTCTGTTATTTATAATAATTCTAATAATCAGTTTCCTCTATATTTTGCTATGTACTACTGGATATATAGACAGCTGCAACTTGCCCCCAAAAGGTAGAAACAATTAAACAGTTATGTTGTTACTATTCTGTAATAACACAGGAAGGAGATTGTAAGGGCAAATAGAAAAAAATATATGAGACTTAATTCTTCTTAGAAAATACAAAGAGCCGGTGGCTCAGCCAGTAATCCCGCGCCTTTGGGAGGCTGAGGTGAGTGGATTGCCTGAGCCCGTGGGTTCGAGACCCGCCTCGGCAACTTGGCTAGACCTCATCTCTATAATAAATCAAAAAATTAGCCGGGCGTGGTAGCGCGCGCCTGTAGTTCCAGCTACTTGGAAGGCTGAGGCAGAAGGATCGCCGGAGCCCAACAGGTTGAGGCTGTGGTGGCCGGGAGCAGCCACTGCACTCCTTTCTGGGTGACAGAGTGAGACTCCAACTCAAAAAAAAAAGAAAAGAAAAAGGAGATTTTCACTTTTTCCTTTTCTCAGAGCATTTGCTTTAAAAAATTTGTAATTGTAAGTTTTTTTTTCTCTCTGTTTAAAATGTATGTAAATCTTTTCTAAAGCCAGATAAGCCAACTGCCAGTTTTAGGACACAGGCATGTTCTCTAGGAACCATCTCTTTGATATGTAAACATCAAAGAAGAGAGGGTTCTTATCTCCAAGTTTCTGTGGGAGGGTAAACGCCTAACTTCATCTGACACCTCATTCCACATTGCAAAACTACAATCTTGTCATAAAAGATATGAGAAGTTTATTTTCCTCTGGATAAAGCCAAGACACTCGAATACATGGTCACCCCAACTACTAAGTGAATTTAGAAGAAGCTGTGTGAGACAAATGGTGCTGTCAAGTTCTCTTTATTGAGAAACAGTTATTGTTGATCTTGAGAACATGTATGTAATGGTGTATTAGACAGAGTTCCTCACAGAAAGAGAATCAATACAAAAAGAGATTTATTATAAGGAATTGGCTCATGTGATATGTTAGCTAACAAGTCCCAAACTCTGAATTTGGCAAGCTGAAGCTTCAGGAGAGATAGTGTAGTTGCAGCCTGAGTCTGAAAGCTGGAAAACAGAGAGTTGATGATGCACTTCTAATCTGAGGGCCAGCAAGCTGGAGATGCAGAAAAAGCTGATCTTTCGGTTCCAGGTAGAAAGCCGAAGAAAAAGATAAACAAACAAAAACAATGGCCCAGCTCAAAGGCAGTGAGGCAAGAGGAATTCCCTCTTATTCATGGGATGGTCAGCCTTTTTGCTGTATTCAGGTCTAAAACAGGTTGGATGGGGCCCATGCACATTAGGAGGGCAATCTGCTTTACACAGTCTACCAATTTAAAAGTTAACCTTGTCCAGAAACTTCCTCACAGACACACTTAAAGTAATGTTTGACAAAATATCTGTGCTCTACATGGCCCAGATTGATAAACAAAGCTAATCATCACAAGTGGGCTGTTTCTGTTTAATTATATAAAAATATTTTTTTTCTGTCTTTGCATTTATTTAGTGGATTGCTTTTGTTGTACACCACATTATGGATTACTGGTTAATTTATAATAAAATATTTTCTTTCAGCCGGACTCGGTGGCTCAGCCTGTAAACCCGCGCCTTTGGGAGGCTGTGAGTGGATTGCCTGAGCCCGCGGGTTCGAGACCCACCTGGGCAGCGAGACCTCATCTCTACAATAAATCAAAAAATCAGCCGGGCATGGTAGCGCATGCCTGTAATTCCGGCCACTTGGAAGGCTGAGGCAGAAGGATCGCCGGAGCCCAGCAGGTTGAGGCTGCGGTGGCCGGGAGCGGCCACTGCACTCCAGTCTGGGTGACAGAGTGAGACTCCAACTCAAAAAAAAAAAAAAAAATTTTCTTTCTTTTCTAACTCTGTGGAGAGCTTTTCTGGTTTTTAAAGGAGATTTTGGTTTAATTATATATTTTCAACACTATGCGTGTGAGATTGTGTCTGACCCTCTTCATTTGCTTTATTGGTCTATAATAATGCCTTAATCACAATAGTTTATAATACTTATTATATCTGCTAGGGAAAGTATTCTTGACTTGTTCTTCTTCAAGATTACCGGCTTTTTTCTTTTTAATTTACATAAATTATAGTTTTGTTTTTTCAACATTCATAATTTTGAAAAAACAAACAAAAATGCCCATTGGGAATTTTATTGAAATAACATATCTTCAAATCAACTTGGGAATAGTGGACTTCTTTTATATAATGTTTCTACCAATCCACAAACCTCTTATAATTTCTCTATGTCCTATCCTAAGTATATTTTTATATTATCTTTTATTTTTATAAATAAGGATTTTAGCATATTTTGTTACCTTTTCAATTCTATTATGGTCATGCATGACATATCAGTGTTTCGGTCAACAACAGATCACATATATAATAGTCATCTCAAAGATTATAATGCAGCTGAAAAATTTATATTGTCTGATGGCAGCATAACCATCATAATATCCAGTACAACACATTATTTACATTTGTGGAGATGCTGCTGTAAACAAACCTACGGTCTTACCAGTTGTATAAAAGTATAACATATATAATTATGTTCTTTGCAAAATATTTGATAATAATTAAAAACAACCATGTTATTGGCTTATGCACTCACTATACTATGCTATATTTTTTATCATTATCTTAGATTGTACATCTTCTGCTTGTAAGAAAAAGTTAACTGTAAAACAGTCTCAAGTAGGTTCTCCATGAGGTATTCCGGAAGAAGGCATTATTATCATAGGAAATGACAGCTCCATGTGTGTTATTGTCCCAGAAGATAAGATATGAAGGTGAAGATATTGATGTTCCTGGCCATGTGTAGCCCTAGACTAATGAGTGTGTTTGTGTCTTATTTTTTAACAAAAATGTTTACAAAGAAAAATAATAATAATTACAAAATTGAAAATTTAAAGATCTCATAGAATAAAAATATAAAAAAGAAAATAATTTTTTACAGCTATACAATGTGTTTGTGATTTATGCTAAGCGTTATTACAAATGAGCCAAACATTTAAAAAAATGCATAAAGGTAAAAAAGATATAGAATGCTAAAGTTGATGTATGATTAAGCAAAGAAAAATGTTTTTATAAACTTAGTATAGTCTAAGTATACAGGACTTATAAAATTCGCAGTAGTGTACAGTAATGTGCTTTGCCTTGAGAATCACTTACCACTCATTCACTGACTCATCTAGAGCAGACTTCATCCATAGTAAGTGTCTTATAGAGGTGTGTCATTTCAATCTTTGATTCTGTATTTTTACTGTAACTTTTCTATGTTTAGGTATACTTACCACTGTGTTATAATTCCAAGTAGTACTTAGTACAGTAAGTACTGTAAGTACAGTAAGTACTGTAACAGGCTATACTGGGAACAATAGACTATATCATATAGCCTAGATGTGTGGTAGGCTACAGGTTTGTGTAAACCCAATCTCTGATGTTTATACAACAAGAAAACTGCCTAATGTTGTATTTCTCAGAATGTATCCCTGTAGTTAAACAATGCATGTCTGTGCTTATATACTGAAATACAGTTAGCACATCTTATATTATGAGTGAATACGACAGGAAAATAATAAAAATTTATTAACATATATATATACACACAAATATATTCATAGCAAATTAAGAAAATACTCATAATAATTTCATTTCTTATTTCTGCAACTGGTAACAATACTATAGCTGGTATTTATAACTATACCAATTCTACTTCCCATTCTGTATCCTTCTTGCCTTCAGCAAGTACCTCAATTGGTCATGCTTCTTTACTTATTGGGGTAGAAAAACCTTCATTTCTGAAGAATCTATGCCATTGATATTCCTGTCTGGTTGGGTTGTTGTAGTTTTCCAGGAACTTTAATCATATAATATGGTAATACTAAGAGATGCTCTATGAGATCTATTATATTCCAGATGGCGCCAGGTGGAGTGTGGAACAAAACTTGTGGATTCTTTGATTCAACCCTATAATAAATTTTATAGTGACCAGCAAAATTTTAAAACAAAGTTTATTAGAGAAAGAAGAGGAAAAAGATAGAAATGTCAGAGATGGCACAGGTGAGGGAAACCACACTTTTTGCTTTTTGCTATAGACCTGCTATATCTCCACAATTATTAAAATGCTAAAGAGGGTAAAGCCCAGGTAACCCTTGCTCTTGAGAAATTCACATCTCTCCACCTTTATTGGGTGGAGGGATGGACTTTTTATCATTTCTATGGCCCTTTGAGTCCTGGTTCAGGAACGACCTTGATAGAATTTTCCTTTGGCAAACTGAGGGATTGGGATAGACTGGGAGTTCATGTTGAATTCACATTTCAGCCTGCAAGGCCCACCAACCTGCTGACCGGATATCTGGACACTTTCTAGAGCCTGCCTACAATAAATATATCTATACCTCACTTGCACTAGCTACCCTGTCTCAACTCCCCCTTAGAAATTTGCATTTTGTGCTACATCCCACTTGGCATTACAGACATACACTTCCTTATCTCCATTGTGGAAGAGTCGTGTCTTAGTTCATTTTATGTTGCTATAACAGAGTACCACAGACTAGGTAATTTATAAACAATAGAAGTTTATTTGGTTCATGGTTCTGAAGGCTGGGAAGTTCAAGTGCATAGCACTGTCATCTGCTCAGCACCTTGTGATGAACTTTTTGCTCTGTTACACCATGCTGGAAAGGAATAGTTCAAGAGACTTCACATGCAAGAAATACAGTGAGAGGGTAAAGGGACCAAATTCATTTATTTTTTAAATCCGAGAACCACTTCTATAACTAACTCACTCCCATATTAACATCATTAATTCATTCTTGAGGGAAGAGCTGCAGATGTAACTGAGACTTCAAAAGGACACTCCACCAATCAGTCAAGACAACTCTTTTAAGATGGTGGGGAACATATCAAGATCAGTGAATTCCATGAGCATAGTTCATTGCCTGTAAAGTGAGTTCATTGCTCAACAATAACTCTGTGTAATATTGTGATGGTGGTTAAGTCATTCTCTTAGGCTATGGATGATAGTTTTGACAGAAGCATTATATGCAGGGAAGGCAAATCCATATCCAGAGTAAGTGCTTATATCCTTGAAAACAAAAAGCTGCTCATCCATGGTGGAAGCAATTCAGTATAATTAAATTGCCACCAGGTAGCTGACTGAACATCTGGGTAGTGATGTCATATTGTGGGCTCAGTGTTGGTTTCTGCTGCAGGAAGATTAGGTACTCGGTGATGGCCACAGTTATTTTGGCATTAATAAGCAGAAGTCCAGGCTGCTGCTGAACCCCTGCATAACTACCATTCCTGACACCATGGCCATTTTGCTTATGAGCCCAATGGGCAATTACAGGGGTAATTGGGGGAAAGAGGCAAACTATTATTTGCAGAACAGATCATCTTGTCCACTTGATCAGTATTACCTCCATCTGCTGCAGTCATCCTTTGGTGAGTATTTACATGGGATATAAATTATTTATGTTGTTTGCCCATTCACAATGGTCTAGTCACATACTTCTTTCTCATTTATTTGGCATCAATTTTCCAAGTATGTTCTTTTCGAGTTCCTGAGCATCTAGCCAAACAATCTGCTATAGTCCATGAATTGTTCTACTTTCACACATCTAGCCTTTCTTTTTGCAAGCAAAGCATCACCAAGTGCATTACCCAATGTTGTCCTCACTGGGAGGAGTTCCCTTCACTATTGTCCTCAGAGATTTCCTAGAAAGATACTGTCCTGCAGCAGTTGTCCACTTTGAGGGGTAGATTGCATATCACACACAGCCAGTTATTTATAAATCAGGCTTTATTCTTCTCTTCCTTTCTTAACTGAGTGTAGGGAACTCTCCATGAGTTCATAGATGCAGGCTGGGAGAGTGAAGGCAATGTAACAGGAGTGGGGATCATGTGTATTTGGGCCACTTCTTGTCACTTATTTGTGTTTTCAGGTCTTCCTTGGCCTGACAGCATACATACCATTTCCATTTTTTGATGGAGTGTCAATGCACATTCCCAACTTCATGATGGAAAACAGGTTGCATGGTGACTTCATGGACCATAGTCAAGCAATTGGTTTCTACTAAGGATCATAGTAATCCAAATGCTGTTGCTCAAAGGAAAGTAGTTTTCATACTTTCACAGAGATAAAAAAAAATAACCCAAAATGCCTACAGAACACTTTATTTAGGTAATATATCTTTAGATCAAAGGAATTTATTTTATATATGTTAATTCACAAATATTTAATATGCTACTATTTTAAATACATATTGATATTGTTCATTACTTTTGTAAATAGATTAACAGAACCATAAAACCCCCTTTTATTTTCCCTATGATATTAATGTTCGTCTTAGTCATTTCAGGCTACTGTAAGAATATCATAGGCTAGGTTGCTTCAACAACAAAAATTTATTTTTCACAGTTCTGTGAATGAAAATCAGATCAGCCTGCCTGTATGGCTGGATTCTTGGTGAGGGCACTCTTCTTTGTTTACAAATGTCTGTCTTCTCATTGTATCCTCACATGACACACACACACAGAAAGCAAGCTTTGATCACTTCATCAGCTTATAATAACACTAATCTCATTCATGAGGTTGCTACTTTTATGACCAAATATTTCCCAAAGACCCTACCCCAAATACCCCACATTGAGGATTTATGCTTTAATTAAAATTTTGTAAGAATGTAGCTTTCAATCAATAGCAATTTCCTTCATAGATAACAGCATATCCTGACTTCTAATGTCATAGATCATTTCTGTTTTTGTTTTTTTTTAATACTAACCTATGATATAATCTGATTTGTGCCAGGATTTTTTGCTCAATATTAAGTTTATGAAATTGATTTTTGATATTACTTGTAGTAGGCTATGTTAGTCCCCAATGGTGTATATAACACAAAATTTATTTATCCAATCTAACATTGAAAAATATTTTGTTTGCTTCCAGGTTGGTCTTGTGAAATGATAAGACACAAACATATTGGTCTCTACTCTAGTCTCTGACACTGAGTTCCTAAACCCTGGTAACTTTCTGAGCTATCGGGGTGCTAGAAGATGCTTTCGTTTTGGTGTTTGGTCTCTTCCCCAGATCCTGAGACAGAGCACCCAATACCCTTGTATGTAGTGGTGCTCAGTGAATATTTGGTGCTAATATTTGGTCTTTGACCCTGGTTCCTAATACAAACCTTCTAAATCCCTTGGAATTTTTAGGGTGATAGAAACTTTTTTTAAAATTTTAGATTCAGGGGGTACATATGCATGTTCACTACATAGACATACTGTGTAGTAGTGGGGATTGGGTCTTAGGTGGCCCATTTCCCAGATGGTGAACATTGTGACCCAAATGGAAACATTTTTTGTTCCAATGAAGCAAGTCTTATTGAGCTCCTGATGGAGCAGGATGGGAGCTGGCTGTTAGGAAAACCAGCCATGTGACTATAGAGTTTCAATTATTAGCCCCACCCCTTGCATCTGAGGATAGGAGAGGGACTGAAAGTTGATTTCACAACCAATGAATGGCCAATGATGTGATCGGTGATGTCTATGTAACATTGATGTGATCGGTGATGTCTATGTAACATTTCCTCCATAAAAATTCAAAGGGATGGATAAACACGTGAAGGGTTAAGCAGAGTGGCAGGCAGGGCATAGAAGGTTCTTGCTCTTTCCCACGTTTTGACTTATGTACTTCTTTACCTTGCTGTTTGTCTGTATCCTTTATTACATCCCTTACTAGTAAAATGAAAAATGTAAATGAAGTATTTCCCTGAGTTCTACCGAGACAGGTTGGCAAATTAATCGAACCCAAGGATGGGGTCAAGGGATTGCTGATCTATAACTGGTTAGTGGGAAGCATGGGTCACTACCTTTGTTTGCAACTGGCATCTGAAGTGAAGGCAACTTTGTAAAATAGGGTCCTCAGTCAGGATCTGATGCTATCTCCAGGTAGTTTCAGAACTGAGTTGGAGTAAAGGAGACATAGCTGATGGGCACTGGAGAATCTTCTGGAGAATTACTTGGTTTGTGGGGGAAACAAAACAAAACAAAACAAAAAACTAACTCACCTATCTGGTGTCAGAAGTGTTGAGTGACATCATGAGAATACAGTAGGAGAAACACTTTTTTCCCAATCTCTAAGAGGGTTATTAGGAATAGTTTACTGTTAATATTCTTGTACATGTCTTCTGGGAAATATGCACCTTTTTGAGAGGTATGTACCTAAACATGAACCCATTGGTTAGTACAATATTTCACCCTTACTAGCAGCTACCCAATATTTTGTTCAAATGTGTGGTGACAAATTTTGTATTAACATTATATAAAAATACCAGTTGTTTCACAAACTTGATAACATTATACTATTTTTTAATCACTACATCAAATGTACTGCAGATATTAATGTGAAAATTAAACCATAATATTTTGCAGACATTGAATATCTTTATTAACATCAATGGATTAAAGGACAAGCTCTCAGACATAGTGGACTAAAAAAAAGCTATAGTAAATTGTCAATTATACCACAATTGTTATATGAAATCAGTAAAATCCTAATATATATCTAAATTATATATGCAGAACTTGAAAAGTTGTTAAAAACTTAAAAATTGTGCACCCATATCATATTTATCCAAATGGATACTTTGTATGCACATGTCATATCTATCCAAATAGATATTTGGATATAGCAAACATTAAATGGCATTTGAATAATAGATGTCAGCAATGATCAATGTTATTTTAATATTGAGGTTTTTAAATAATCTAGATAAATGCCTTTATTTTTGGCAACGTATATTTATGTATTTAGCAATGGTAGCACTTCATGTAATAGTTTACATATGCTTCATAGACAAAACATATTATGTG
Source organism: Cephalopachus bancanus (assembly GCA_027257055.1). Lineage (NCBI taxonomy): Eukaryota > Metazoa > Chordata > Mammalia > Primates > Tarsiidae > Cephalopachus > Cephalopachus bancanus. The sequence continues at coordinate 6,170,803 of JAPVLO010000068.1, read as the reverse complement.
GTGAACTTGTGATTCTCCTATACATGAAAGTTGTTTTATAAAGTGTAATATAAATAATATATTCATAATTTTGAGAAAGATTTATATTGTTTGCAAATAGATACTAAAAACATTTTCCTACCTAACATATTTATATATCTGTTTAACAAAAGGATTTTTAAGTAATCATAATATTTCAAATTAAAACCAAGATAAGATGTTAGCTCACAAACTTTAGACATACTGAAAGTTTTATACAAAAAACAAAAACATGAATGATTATATATTTCAAAATGGCTACAAGATTTCTTATTGCACATGATTTTTCTTCAGCTTGATGTGATATTTCTGTCATTCAAAAGTAGATGATTAAGTTCCCTGTCCTTGAATTTTGGTAGAAACCAGACTATTATGAAAAGTATACTATGTTATTTCTAAGCTTAGTTCATTAAAGATGAAATACATCTTGCCTTGATCTCATGGGGCACTTCCTTTTAGGACGCAAGCACCATACTGTGAGCAAATCCACAGCACTTTCCGAGTCCACATGCATGCATTCTGTCTGATAGTCCAAGATGTGAGCCCAGCAAAAATTTAGTATTGATTACTGAATATTTCAGTGAAGCAGTCATCAAAATGACTCCTCAGTCACAGCCTGACTGCGCCTGTATGAGACAACTCAGATGGCAAATGCCTAGCAGAGACTTGTCAACCTCAAGAACTGTCTTACATAAGAATAAAATACTTTTTTCTTTACCCTGCATGTCTGGGGATGATTTTGTGGTATAGTAAGAGATAATCAGAATATCAAGTTTTTATAAAAGTGGAAAAATAAAACTTTTATAGATTACAGGTAAAAATTCAAGTGGATCTTACAACTTTGAAAAATAGTTGAGCATAATCTAATATTCTTGAAGATACACCTATGACTCAGTATTCCATTCCATGTTGTATACTCTAAAGAAATTGCACACACATATCATATTATATGTACCAGCATGTTCAAATAAACATTATCAATTACATCTAAAAATGGGAACAACCTAAATTTACATCTACAATAGAATGAGGACACTATTTGTAGAATAATATGATAAAACTTTATGAAGACAAATGGATTAATTGCAATTAAGACAATTATTGTATTGTGTACTAGCATAGAATAAAAAATCTATTGTGTTATTAAAGTAAAGGAACAAAATAAGAATCACGTGCTTACAGAAATTATCATTTTTTAGTCTCAAAACTTATATTCTTTCTTTATCGTAATAGAGTATAAATGAAATTAGGCATAATTTGGATACACATGCTACCTTATTCTGAATACTAACAATATTATTCTTAAAAATACTTTACTATTTGTGTTAAATGCACTACACCTATGGCAGAGACGCTGATATTCCCCAAATATCTCTTTCCTCATTCCCCTAATGAATAACAAATTACCTCAAAAATATGAATCTTAAAGCATTAATATTATCTTTTTACAATTTTTGAGAGTCAATAAGGTGTGTGTACCTTGACTGAATTATTTGTCTTTGAGGCTTTCACAAGACTTCAATTAAGGTGTTGGCTTAAGACTACTGTACTGTCTTCCCAAGGCTCCACAGGGAGAGAATTTGAAAACAAACTCTCACTTACATGGTGGATGGGATGACTCAATTCCTCATAAATTGTTGCTTAAAGATACCCTCAATTACTTACCACCTGGAACATTCCATGGGAGCCCAGAACATGGCAGCTTTCTTCATTCAAGAAAGCAGGGAGAGAGCAAGACAGTAGAAGGTAGACAGAGTTAAAGGCTTTTATAACCTAATTTCTGACATGTTATCCTGTTACTTTCGCCATATTCTATTTATAAAGAGTATTCTATTTATTAGATTCATAAAGGACACTGAGATACATTTTGTTTCTATTCTCCGTATGCATGTAGTTCACTGTTAGTTGCAGGCAAGTATTTTAACTTTTTACTCAGTGACAATAGAAAAGGTAGTTTTCCTACATTTGGCAAAAATACTTAATCACTCAGTAAAACAAAAAAAGAGGTTAGAACAAAAACCAAGCATTATAAAGATGACAAACATTATGTATTTTTTATCATAGCTGAAAAAAGAACATTCCACTCAACTTTAAAAGCTTTTTAAGAGCTAGACACACATACACCAGCATGAACCAATAAAGAAATGTTTATTTGTTTTTCTTAGTGGTTGTGGTGGGTTGTTTGTTTTTATGGTTGTTGCTTTGTTTTATTTTTTACTAAGGATGGCTGTTTGCTTGTCTCTATGTTAAATAATACTGTGAAAAAACAAACTTTCCTGTTCTTCTGTTAAAATGTCATGTCTGGAACCAGTCGTTTACATATATTCCCATGTTAAATAATAAGAATGTATTATCAAGTAGATAAAATATTATCTCTTGGTAGCAGAATATACTCACTCTTGGAAACCAAGTCTGCGAGTTAAATAAATGTCGTTTGTGTCAAAATTACAAGTTGCTCATCCAGTCTCACAAGACTTATTGTGCTGACCAAAGCTATTCTTTAATAAAATCCTAAACATTAAACTTTATGTAGATAATTTCTCAATCTTCACATTTTGAGTAAACTCTATGTAGAACTATCCTCAATCTTCACATTTTGACATACTCTAAGTATATGTTGAAATTTGTTCTTCCATACTGAGTTGATCTAATAAACTTAGTATCTTTTCCTCAACAGATTTCCTTGGTAAACTTTCTGAAAGACTATCTCTTGTCCCATATGCTATTATCCTTAGAACTATAAGATACTGTAATAATCAATTAATTTAACTATCTAATCAGACATTTCCTATAACAACACACCCCCACACACAATCATACTGTTTGGGGTTTACAAAACAGAAGTTTGTTTTCTCATTTGCTCTGGTAAGGAATAACATTCTGATAATTTGTAAGCATAAAAATTATTATAATTATATTTACTTCAGAAAATAGAAGTACCCTACCAAAAAGAACTATAACTTTATAGATGCTATCAAATATTGATTATTAGGTTAGGGAGACTAAGGTCATGTTTAAAATGAAAACAGAACAAGTTTTTTGTGGTATAAATCTTATAATCACATAAGAGAAACACACAATTCATATTCTTCATCATCTATTTTGATATTGAACCCTCTAACTGCGTTTGATCTTCCAATTTCTATTTGATGATAGTTAAATAGTTTGAAGTGATGCCTCCTAGCATACAGTTAAACTAGAAATAAAAGAGAAGAGTTCTCTTGATTAGTGATTGTGCCAATTCACAATAACATGGGCATACAGACATCTATTTTTAATACAGCTGTGTATTTTCACCTTCTTCCTGCTCCCCCAACCCCCCCAAAAGGGAAAAAAATCCCAAAAAAGTTGTTCTTAGACAAAATATCTGTTTTATTAAATGTTCTCTAAAGGAGCTGGCCAGTGTTACCAGTTTTCTGCTAGTTTCAGAGAGAGACAGAGAGCAGCATTGGTGGTTATAAACTAGAGGAACATGGCAACACAATGCAAAAAAACATACATGCAGGATAAATAGACAGTTACTATAATTAAAGGAATAAAAAGATTGTGAGGGCAAGCAACCTGAGAACAGAGTTTTAACACTGCCATAGGCAGTAGTTCTGTTTATACCTGAGTATCCCTTTATCAAGAAATGTTCTAAAGGGAATAATTGGAGATAAGTAAAAATGCTCTAGGATTTTATAGGCGTTGTATTCCCTTTTTGAATATCTTAATAACTCATTTCTAATTCATAATGTAACTAGAGGTCTGATTCTCTTTTGCAAGGTTTCAGTGGCACTGATTATTTCTGAAATTTCCAAGTGAGAAATCTCAAATAAAAGTTATGGGTGGTGCTCATTAAATTTGTGTTTAAACAGATTCTTTAGCACCTTCAATGGTTCAAAATACACAGCATGCTGATTAGAGAACTGCAGTGCACAATAGGTGAGTCTCATAGAGCTTTACAATTCCATACGCCTGTTTTCTTTAGCTTGAAAGAACAAAAATAAAATAAATGATCAAATATACAACATATCAAAACAAACAAAATAAGCTCTCTTAAAAACAAACCTTAAAAATCTTTTTGATACTCTAGCAATAAAATCTTTTGTACTTGATAGTCTATTATATAGAACAAATGGAGAATTTCGAAATTGAAACTCTTCTTTAGTTTCTGGTCAAAGAAAATCTGTATTTATCTCACAAAAGCATGACATAATTATTTATTATAAAAGGTGCCTGTTAGTGAAAAATATCCCCAAGCATATCAATCTGTACTTGAAATGCTGTTGATATAATTCTATTTGATCTCTGGATTCTTTAAGTTGAATATACTGTAAGTATAATTTATTATTATTTTTTCCATTCTTTTAAAAATATTTTATTTTGAAGGTGTGGGGTACAATTCAGAGTTAGATATACAAATGTTCATTATGCAAGGACCTTTTTTGATGAGGTGTACCCATCCCCTACCACCACCTGGCAGTTTCCCACTACTGTCAATCCCACCTCTCCCCCTTGCTTGGCAGTTTCTTTTTTCTTTTCTTTCTTTTTTTTTTTTGAGTGGGAGTCTCACTCTGTCGCCCAGACTGGAGTGCAGTGGCCGCTCCCGGCCACCGCAGCCTCGACCTACTGGGCTCCGGCGATCCTTCCGCCTCAGCCTCCAAGTAGCCGGAATTACAGGCATGCGCTACCACGCCCGGCTGATTTTTTGATTTATTGTAGAGCTGAGGTCTTGCTGCCCAGGCAGGTCTCGAACCCGCGGGCTCAGGCAATCCACTCACCTCAGCCTCCCAAAGGCGCGGAATTACAGGCTGAGCCACCGAGTCCGGCTTTTTCTTTTCTTTTCTTTTCTTTTTTTTTTTTTTTTGACTTGGAGTCTCACTCTGTCACCCAGACTGGAGTGCAGTGGCTGCTCCCGGCCACCGCAGCCTCGACCTGCTGGGCTCTGGTGATCCTTCCACCTCAGCCTTCCGAGCAGCCGGAATTACAGGCATGCTCTACCACGCCCGGCTGATTTTTTTATTTTTATTGTAGAGATGAGGTCTCGCTGCCCAGGCGGGTCTTGAACCTGCGGGCTCAGGCAATCCACTCATCTCAGCCTCTCAACGGCACGGGATTACAGGCTGAGGCACCGAGCCCGGCTTACTTGGCAGTTTCATACCACCGCCAATCCCTTTCTTATAGTAATATTATAATTGTTCAAGATCCACTTATGAGTAAAAACATTTTATTTGGGTTCATTCCATACTGTTTTATAAGGTTCCTGATTTGAGTGGATAATATTTTTATACCTAGTAATTTTTCTCCTTATTTTTATTATAGATACATAAAATATGTTAATGAATATTCTACAAGACTGAATTATTAATTTAGTGATGACATAGTTCTTTAGTATGAGTGACTTGAGATGCTTAATACCTTGATGTATTTTTTCTCTCCATTTAAAAAAATTGTTTACATATATATTACTATTTTTATAAATATTATTCATTGTTTCTTTCTAAAAAGACAATAAGATCATCTTTAGATAAAGCAAATTTAAAATTTTCTTGTATTCTTGGTCTTTGAATGCACTTAAAAATGCTTTACCCTTGAAGTTTAATTAATTGACTGTGCTCAAATTTACAATTCTAGATAAAAATTATGACATGATAGAAAACAATATTATCATTAATTTCAGAAGGAATAAAAAAGGTGCTTTGATTTTTTTCTTCCTTCAACATAATGTTTATAATGACAAACTGTAAGAAGTAAAATATAAGAATGTAGAATATCTATGTATCTATAAATCAATTGATCAAGTAATCTCTATCAATAATATAGCTTCTCTTTACATATAATTCATTAGGCAATTTTTTATTGTAACCTGATTTGAGATGCTCTTATTAAAAAAAGAACTTATGTGAATGAAAGTGAATGTACATATAAAAATATCATTAGATTCATAATAAAACTATTTTACAATTATAGCCTATGACAGGTACTATCATATAACAAGGCTGGGCATGGTGGCTCAAGCCTATAATCCCAGCACTTTGGGAGGCCGAGGCAAGAGGATTGCCTAAGCCTAAGGGTTTGAGACCACCCTAGGCAACTTGGTGAGACCTCGTCCTACAATAAATAAAAAATCAGCCAGGCTTGGTGGCACACGTCTGTGGTTCCAGCCACTTGGAAGACTGAGGCAGAAGGATCACCTTAGTCCAGCAGGTCGAGGCTGCTGTGGCCGTGAGTGTGCCACTGCACTCCAGCCTGGGTAACAGAGTGAGACTACAACTCAAAAAAAAAAAATCATATAACAATATGAAAAATAAGTTTAAAAAGTTGCATCATATCTAATATATTTAACCTAGATCTTTAAATGAGATATTGAAACAGAAGTATACATTATGAATATACTTGATGTCAAAATAAATTATATTCCTTCTAATCTATTATTATCACATCATGTGTGGAGCATTATCAGGGCCTTTTATGTAGAATCTCTGTTTCTAAATTATTTTGAAAATAATTTTGGGGGGGCAAGAAAGTCTCACTATGTCTCTCTGACCAGTCTCAAACTCCTGAGTTCAAGGAATCCTCCTAACTTAGCCTCCCTGAGTAACTGGAACTGCAGACCTCTGCCACTGCAATGAGGCAGATTTTTAAAATTACTTTCCCTTTGTCACACTTATCAGTGATTCTAATAAAACCATTTTGAATTCATATACAACATATTAAACAACACACCATTACCCATAAAGCAGTAATATCTAGCATTTATCAAGAATCTATTATGTATCAAATACTGTCCTAATGTGATTTTGGAATATTTATGTCTTATGGAACCTCTGTAGAGTACATGTTATTGTCCTTGCCTATTTTTTATAAGTTGTGAAATTAAACAACTCAAGGCCAAATATTTGTTCTTTTTTTTTAATTATAAAGATGCAGGGTATAATTTAGGGTTAGGTATACAAACGTTGATTATGCAGGTACCCTTGTCGATGAGGTGTGTCCCTCCCTCCCCAGCAGTTTCCCTCAACTGCCAAACCTACCATCCCTCCCCTGACAGTTTCCCACTATTGCCAATCCCTTTCTTATACTATTATAATTGTTCAAGTTCTGCTTATGAGTGAGAACGTATGGTACTCTGTTCTTTGTTTCTGTGATAGATCACTGAGTATGGATAGACTCTAAATCCATCCAAGCTGCTTCAAAGTTCATGTTTGTCCTTCTTTATGGCTGCATAATATTTCATTGTATATATGTACCACAATTTTATTAACCACTACAGCTTCGATGGCCAGTATGGTTGGTTCCATGTTTTTTTGCTTTTGTGAATAGAGCTGCAACAAACATCCACATGCAGGTATCTTTTTTTGTAGAATGATTTGAGTTCCTCCGGGTATATTAACAATAGGGGAATTGCTGGGTCATATGGAAGGTCAATTTCTTTCAGAAAATGCCACACTGTCTTCCAAAGACGTTGCACTAGTTTGCATTCCCACCAGCAGTGTAGAAGCATTCCTTTTTCTCCGCATCCTTGCCAGCATCTGTTGCTCTTTGTTTTATCAATAAAGACCATTCTTACTGGAGTTAGGTGGTATCTCAGTGTTTTGATTTGCAAATATTTGTTCTTAATGAAGATATTGTCACAGCTTTGCAAATTTAAGTTAAAAAACTATGTGATACCATATCACATCAGTCAGCATGTCTTTTACTAAAAAGTCAAAAAACAATAGATGCTGTAAAGGCATAGAAAGGAGAACATTTCTACATTGTTGGTGGGAATGCAAGCTAGTTAAAACCTTCTGAAAAACAGTTTGTAGACTTCTCAAAAACTAAAAATAGAGTTATCAGTCGACTCAGCGATCCCACTATTGAATGTATACACAAAAGAGCACACATCACTTTATCAAAAAAGACAAATTGCATGCACATGCTTAATGTGACACCATCCACAATATCAAAAACATGGAACCAATCTAAATGCCCATTCATGGTCGACTGGATAAGGAAAATGTGTGTACATATACACATGGATTTCTTTTGATAAATATATTGAAAACATTTTTTGAGATTTGCCACCATTTGAAAAGAGTCAAACAGCACAGCCAAGAAATATTGATAAAATTTTAAAATGTTAGATATGCCATAAATACATAAAATATGTGTAGATATCAGTCTATTTTAATCATTTGCTATTATAAAATATACACAAAACTATAATAAAAAGTAAAAATTTATCAAAATTTGGACAAATACAGACTATACATGGTATTATTTGCAGCTGAGAGAGATGTGAATAAATGTAGTGATGTAGTATTAAATCATAACTACATAAAATTACTGTAGTATATACTGTAGTATTTCAATCTAATAACTAGTATACTAATTTTTGTAGTGACCTCCTCTTTCTATTGTATTGAGCTCAAGTGTTGCAAGTACCCACTTAAAATGCTGTGCAGTGTTAATCATCACCACATGAGCAGTGTGTGTCTCCAGTAAATTATCTATCACAGTGAAGGTATCACAGTAAAAAGCAATTCATTGCATTTTTTTGTGTGTATTTGTTATTGTGTTTAGTGTAATACTGAAAACCTGAAATAACACCATGAAACCAGTATGACTTGCCGCCAGTGACGCTGCCAGTGCTTTCAAGAATCAGATAAGAGAAAAAAGATAATGGCAGAGCCAGCCAGACTATGCGGAGTGAATGAGCATGTGGATAGATTTTCATGTGTGTCTGTTTGTAAGTGGGCATGTGAGTGGCTGACTGAATGGGGACTCTGGAGCAAGTGGCAAGGCCTTTCCTGGTGAAGCAGCCGGTGCCAGCAACTGCTTGGCTTGGACCATAGCACCTCCCAGGATGCAAAAACCGAGATTCATTTTCTAAAATCAATAAACCTTTTCCCTGAGAGAAACTGCCAAGAGCAGCTGGCCATTGCCAGACTGCCTGACCACCTCAGTGCCATGCCAGACACTGGCAGCGAGTGCTGCAGATGGAGTGCAGCAAGGAAACCCAGAGGTATAGTTCCACTGTAGTAGAATAAACAGGCACCCTACCACCATCTTGAAAACAGCACAGAAGTAATCCAGATTACTCATCATGGAGCAACAGATTTGCTTTCTGTGACCAGCAGTTTATCTACTCAGGGGTTGATCATGACCCAGAGGGACTATCCTGAAAGCACAAACTTCGGAGGGACAGGATGAGTGTGAAGTCTCAGGTACCCTACACCCTACCCTGACCCAGCTGCAGGACAAAGGGTCTGACCAGAAAAGGACAAAAATGAACCCAAGAGATCAGCAATGAGTCCTGGGCTCAACCCCCTCCTCCTCAGCAATCCTCTGAACGTCAGACTCACATGGCTTGGGCATGACCAGTAGGGACACACCCAGGTGGAGTCTGGACAGCAGTCATACTAGGAGAAATCTCCCCTGAGATAAGCCTGGCTGGGGCACCCACATCCAGCACCTGGGGAGGAGACAATCCAGCACTTTCCCACTGAAGAAGATCCCCCTGAATTTATGAGAGCAGGATGGGAGGATTTTCACCCCACCCATACTCACTGCCCCCTCCTCCTCCAATGGACCATGCCATGGGGAGATTGTGAATGAGCCTGCAGCCCCATAGGAAGTGGCAAACAGGCTTACCTGTGAGCAGCTGAGAAGAATAATTACAGAACCTGCTACAAGAAGGCGATTAGTACCCAGTAATTCTTTTCTAATTCTGTTTTCCTTTTTTGTTATTTTGTTTTGGTTTAGTGTGTGTGTGTGAATGTGTATGTGAGGGTTAAATTTGCAATCCCTTCCTTTTCTTTTTTGTTTTGTTTTGCTCTTCTTTTGTTTTGATTTAGTGTCTGTGAATGTGTATGTGAGAATTCAATTTTCATTCTTTCACCCTTTTTTATTCTTCTTCTTACTCTTTTTTTTAGTGTGTGTGTTTGTGCGTGTGTGTTTAGTTTTCCTACTTTTTTGTTCCTTTGTGAGTTTTTTTGTGTGCCTTTTCTATTATTGTCTTTTTAAAATTTTTGTTCTTGTTTTGCCTTTTTTCCCTGTGGTTTATTTTATTTTTTATTATTTCTGGGCATTCTATTTTATTCTACTGTTCTCTGTTCCCCTCATTACTGTCACTTTATCTTGGACTCAGCAGGTACACACACATATCCATTGCATCATCATATAGAGTGGTGGTAGAGAGTGTCTCTCAGGAGGCCAGTATACAAGTCTGTGTAACATTGTAACTTGCAAGTATTTTCTGAATCCTGGCTCCCCAGCTTCCATCTTATTCTACTGCCAAAATTACAAGAAACAGAAAAGCTTCCCATCTGCAACCCTGTTTCAAAATGGAACAAATTTGAAGGCTCTGATCAGGGAAGGATTGAGGGCTGAGCAAACACAGAAGTGATGTCCACTCACTACCGCTGAATAAAAGAATTAAGAGAAGCCGGGCTCTGTGGCTCAGCCTGTAATCCCGCACCTTTGGGAGGCTGAGGTGAGTGGATTGCCTGAACCCGTGGGTTCAAGAGCCGCCTGGGCAGCGAGACCTCATCTCTACAATAAATCAAAAAATCAGCCGGGCGTGGTAGTGCATGCCTGTAATTCTGGCTACTTGGAAGGCTGAGGTGGCAGGATCACCGGAGCCCAGCAGGTCGAGGCTGCGGTGGCTGGGAGCGGCCACTGCACTCCAGTCTGGGCAACTAAGTGAGACTCCAACTCAAAAAAAAAAAAAAAAAAAAGAATTAAGAGAAAAGAAAGAAATCTGCACAAATGAGGAAAAATCAATGGAAGGACACAGGGAATTCCCAGTGTACCAAAAAGGCATCATTCAAAAAATCAGACCTCAAAGCCCGAACAATGGAAATCATCAATTGGTCCCAGAATACAACAAGGATTAGGGAATGAATGGAAAGTGTGAATAACACTCAAGAAAGATAAGATGAAACAATGAAAGAACTTGTAACAGAGATTTTGGCCATAAAACCTTAATCTAGGAATAAATAACTAGATGACAAGCATGGAAAGTTAATAAAGCAGAAAAAACAATCTCAACTCTTGAAGTCAAAAATGTGAAATTAACCCAATCTGTTAAAAACATAGAAAGAAGACTCAGAAAGAAAGAATAAAACCTCCAAGAGATGTGTAATTATATCAAGAGGTCAAACTAATGCCTGATTGCTATCCCAGAAGAAGAAAGGGAGATGAAGAATACTTCAGAATAAGTATTCCAGGAGGTTATCCAATAAAACTCTCCCCATCTTACCAGAGATGCTACCATCCAGACACAAGAGATTCATGGAACTCCCACATGACATCAAATGAGAATGTCAACCTATAGACACATAATAATTCACTTTTACAAAGTAGGCATAAAAGAACAAATCATAAGAAAAGCAAGAGAGAAAGGTCAGACTACCTGCTGGAAAAGAACAATTAGAACAGCAGCAGATTTATCAGCAGAAACACTACAAGCTAGAAAGGACTGGTCCAATTTTCAAAGTCCCCAAAGATAAAAAATTTCACCAAGAATTTCCTAGTCAGCCAAGCTCAGCTTTATAAGTGATGGAGAATTAAAATCCTTCCTAGATATCTAATGCCTAAAAGATGAAGCTGCTTCCAGATTAGCTCTACAGTAGACACTCAAGAAAATATGAAGCAACAAAGGGGAAAAAAAAGACAAGAAAGAAAGAAAGAGCAACCCTGCATTCCCCAGGAATGCAGGAAATATAGAGTCACGCACATTGTGATTTAAAAATTGAAAGCACGCACATATATCAACCCCAAAATTAAAAAGAAACAAAGTAGTCATATAAAAGCCTTATGTGAGGTCTAAACCCTCACACTTCAATAATCAGCCTGAACATCAATGGATTAAAAGCACTACTGGAAATATTTAGAATGGCCTCCAGGAAACACATTGTACTGCAAAGGACTCCCATAGACTCAAAGTAAAAGGATGAAAAACAAACTTTCAGGCAAATGGAAAAGAAAAGAAGGCAGGGATCACAAATCTAATATCACACAAAACAACCTTCAAGCCATCAAAATTTTAAAAAATACAGAAGGACATTACATAGTGATGAGTTTCAATCCACTAACAATAACTATCCATCCTAAGTATACATGCAGTCAACACAGGAGCACCTGGATTTATAAAGTTTCTACTAAGTAAACTACAAAAAGACATTGACTCTAGCCCTATCATAACTGGAGACTTAAATATCCACTAACAACCATAGATAGGTCATCGAGGCAAAAATCAATAAGGAGATCCAAAACCTTAACTTGACATGGACTTAATAGATAACTACAGATCATTCTACCCAACAACCACAGAATATTCATTCTACTCATCACTGCATGAAACATACTCCAAGATTGACCACATCCTTGACCATAAATCAAGCATAAACAAATTCCATAAGATCGAAAAACTACCATACACCTTCTCATACCACAGTGGAATAAACATAAATGCTACCACCAACAAAATTTCCCCAAAAGTCATAAAAACATGGACAGTAAACTGCATGATGCTGAGAAACTCCTGGGTCAACACAGAAAGCAAAACAGAAATTAAAAGATTCCTGTAAGCAAATGAAAACAAAGATACAACTTACCAAAATCTCTGGGATACCATGAAATCAGTACTAAAAGGGGAAATTATATCTCTATGAACACATTTCAATAAAATAGAAAGATGACAAGTCAACAGCCTAACAAATTGCTTAAGGGAGCTGAAAAGACAAGAACACCAAAACCCTAACTTTAGCAGAAGAATCCAGATCACCAAAGGAAAAATCTTAAATATGGGACATAGAATATCATAGGAAAAAAATCAGTGAACAAAAAAAGCTGATTCTTTGAAAGGATAAACAAGATTGATGAACCCCCAGCCAGACTGACCAAGAAAAAGAAACAAAAATCTCAAATAAACATAATCAGAAATATGAAAGATCAAGTCACAACTGAACACAAAGAAACACAAAAGATTTTCAGAGATTACTATGTACACCTGTATGTAAACAATTTGAAAACCTAAAGGAAATGAAGGACTTTCTGACATCAAACGACTTACCAAGGTTGAAACAAGAAGAAATAAAGACACTAAATACATCAATAGCAACCCAGGACATTTACTCCATCATATAAAAGTACCTGGAAAAAAAAAAAAAGCCTTGAACCAGAGCTTTACAGCAGAATTCTACAAAACATAAAAGGAGCTGATACAAATCCTATTGAAAGTATTCCAAACCAGACTTGGTGGCCCAGCCTGTAATCCCGTGCCTTTGGGAGGCTGAGATGAGTGAATTGCCTGAGCCTGAGGGTTCGAGACCCGCCTGGGCAGCGAGACCTCATCTCTCCAATAAATCAAAAAAATCAGCCGGGAGTGGTAGCGCCTGCCTGTAATTCCGGCTACTTGGAAGGCTGAGGCGGAAGGATCACGGGATCCCAGCAGGTCGAGGCTGTGGTGGCCGGGAGTGGCCACTGCACTCCAGCAGTCTGGGCGACAGAGTGAGACTCCAACTCAAAAAAAAAAAAAAAGTATTCTAGGCAATCAAGAAAGGTGAAACTCTCCCCAAACCATTTTATGAAGCTAACATTAAACTAATTCCCGACAAGGAAAGAGATCTACATGTCAATATTCCTGATGGACATAGATTCAGAAATTCTCAACAAGATTCTAGGAAATTGGATCCAAAAGCACATCTCAAAAATTTCCACCATGACGAAGTAAGCTTCATCCTCAGGATGCAGGGCATCTCAACATCTGCCAGACCATAAATGTAATTAAATACATCAACACATGTAAAAATAAGAACTACATGTTTATATCACTAAACACAGAAAAAGCTTTCAACAAAATCCAACATTCATTCTTGATAAAAACGCTTGGATGCCTACATATAGAGGAAACATACCTCTATCTAGTAAAAGCCATCTATGATTAACCTATAGCCAACATATTACTAACAGAAATTGGGAGCATTTCCCTTGAAAACCAGAAAAAACAAGGCTGCCCACTCTCACCACTCCTGTTCAACATAGGTTAGAAGTCCTAGGTAAAGCAAATAATTCCTAGGTAGAGTAAACAGATAAGAATAGGCTATTAGGGGGCAGCCAAGTAGGAAAAGATGAAGTTAAGGTATACCTCTTTGCAGATGATATGATCCTATACCTGAAAAACCCAATGGAATCTGTCAAACACATCCTTGTACTGATAAAGGACCTTGGCAAAGTCTCAGGGTACAACATAAACGTGTAAAAGACAGTTACATGTTTATACACCAACATAAAACATGCAGGGAAGCAAATAAAAAGTGCAATTCCATTCACAATAGCCACACACAAAAATAAAATACCTTGGCATCTACTTAACCAGAGAAGTGAAAGGTCTTTACAATGAAAGCTACAAAACACTGCTCAAAGAAATCACAGATGACACAAACAAATGGAAAAATATTCCATGTTCATGGATTGGAAGAATCAACATTGTTATGATGCCCATCCTGCCAAAAGCAATCCATAGATTCTTTGCACTACTCATTAAATTACCATCATCATTCTTTTCAGACCTGGAAACAACAATACAGAAATTCATATAAAAACACGAATGACCAATAAATGACTATGAATAGCCAAAACAATCCTCAGCAAAAGAAAAAAAAAAGTGGGAGGTATCACAGACTATAAACTTTATTATAAGACTGCGATAATCAAAACAGCCTGGTACTGGTACAAAAACAGGCATATAGACCTATGGAATAGCATTGAGATTCTGAATTCAAACCTCAGTTTCTCAACCAACTCCTCTTTAACAACGTGTCCACCAACAACTACTGGGGAGAGGACAGCCTATGCAGTAAATGGTGCTGGGAAAACTAGTTGATCACATGCAGAAAAATGAAACAAGACCCCTCTCTATCACCATTCACAAAAGTCAACTCCAAATCAATCAAAGACCTAAACATAAAACCTCGAACTATAAGAATCTTAGAAAACACAGGAGACACTCTTACAGAAATTGGAATAGATAACCAATTCCTGATCAAAATCCCAGATGTCCATGCCATCAGATAGAAGATAGACAATTGAGACTTCATCAAACTGAAGAAGTTCTGCAAATCAAAAGAAATCATCAAGACAGCCAGGAAACAGTCCACAGAATGGGAAAGAATATTTGCCAACCATATATCTGACAAAGGCCTAACATCCAGGATCTACAGGGAACTCAAACATGTGGAAAGGAAAAAAACAACAGTTCCATTAAAAAATGGACAAAATATATGAATAGACACTTATCAAAAGAAGTGTCATTTTCACATGAAAAATGCTTAGCCTCACTAATCATCAGAGAAATACAAATCAAAAGTACATTGAGATATCACCTAACCCTAGTAAGAATGGCCATCATTAATAAAACAAAAAACAACAGATGCAGATGAGGATGTGAAGAAAAGGGAATGCTTCTACACTGTTGGTGGGAGTGCAAACTAATCCAACCTTTATGGAAAACTGTGGCAATTTCTAAAAGAACTAGAAATTTACCTTTCAAACAGCCCAGCAATCCCTCTTCTGGGAATATTCCCTGAGGAACTCAAATCATTCTACAAAAAAGATATCTGTGCACGCATGTTTATTGCAACACCATTCACAACAGTGAAAACATGGAACTTACCATGCTGCCCATAAAAATTGGACTGAGTTAAAAAAAAAAAATTCCAGCAGTCATAAAAATCTTACTTTTTGTGTAATATCTTGTTATCTTCTATTGAGTACACATACATGATGGACTATTACACAGCCATGAAAACGAACAAAATTTTTGACTTCTCAGCATCTCAGATGGATTTGAAATCTATTATACTTAGTGACCATTGCAGAAACAAAGAACTGGGTACCACATGTTCTCACTCATAAGTGGACCCTGAACTTTTATCATAATTCTATTAGAAAGGGATTGGCAGTCGGGAGAAACTGCCAGGGGAGGGAAGGGGCACACTTCTCATAGATGTCTTTAAGAAAATAACTGAAGAGAAAGAATATTGCCTAAGCAAGTTTATTTTTATTTTATTTCTTATTTTTTAAATTTCAGATTCAGGAACACATGTGTATTTGTCATATCAACATTCTGCATAGTGGTGGAGATTGGGTCTCAGATGGCTCATTTCTCTGAACCCCAGCTCTCCTCTTTATTCTCTCCCCTTATTAGTGTACCCAGTGTCTATTATTCTCATCTTTGTGACAATTTAGTTCCTGCATATGAATGGAAAAATGCAGGTAACACTGCCTAATTTGGGGAGAAAACAAAAGGGCACAAAAGACATTTATTAGTGAAAAAAAAAAGATGTGAGATTTAAGACTGGAAAGGATAAGCTGACTTTACTATTTTTAGTAAATACAATTGAGTTTATGATCAGGGTTGTCCTTATCTATAAAACTGCTATCCCCAGAGCCTTGAAGCTACCAGTTTTTGATTGTGCTTAAAAAAAAAGAAAAAACAAAACAAAAAACACCCGGACGATGAGAACACTTTTTCTGGTTGGTTCTATAAATGTTTTGTCCCTGAAGTCAGGAGGTACCTTGACAGTAAAACAACTGCCTTTTAAAGTTTTTTTGATATTGGACAATGCCCATGGTCACCCAGACTCTGATGAGTTCAACACTGAAGGTATCAAAGTGATATACTCGCCTCCAAACACAAAGTCTCTCTAGTTCAGATTTTGGTTTAGGAAGTCATAGTATCTTTATGGATCATTACACAGGAAACTGTGCAGAAAGAATTATCAATGCTATGAAGAAAGAATATCATACAAGTCTGGAAGAATTACATTATTGAAGATGCCATCATTATAAGAAAAGCCTGTAAAGTTATCAAGCCCCAAACAATAGATTTCTGCTGAAGAAAATTGTGTCCAGATTGTTGTGAATAACTTCGTGAAATTTACAACACATCCTGCCAATCAAGGAACTCATGGAAGAAATTGGATATATAAAAAAAAAAAAAAAGATGAGGGGAGATCTTGTGGGAATTCTAAAGCTAATAGACACTACACCAGAGAAATTAACAGATGATGACTTGATGGGGATAAGTGCTTCTGAACTAGTGCCAAACAAAGAGAAAGAAGACATAGAAGAAGCAGTGCCAGAAAATAAATTGACATTAGCCAATCTGGCAGAAGGTTTCTAATTATTCAAGACTGATTTTGACTTATTTTTCAACATGTACTCTTCAACATGTACTTATAGAAGTATAACACCAGCACTGAAACTAAAGCAAATGATGAAAGAATAATTAAAATGTATGCAACCATTTTTAGAGAACTAAAAATGTAAAAAGTCAGACAGAAATTATGTTGTATTTTTGTAAAGTTACACTGAGTGTGGTTGTCCTTCCTGACTTCCCTTCTACCTCCACCCCTGAGACGGAAATATCAACCCCTTCTCTTCTTCTTCCTCCTTAGTCTATTCAACATAAAGGCAATGGGAATAAAGAACTTTGTAATAATCCACTTCCACTTAATGAATAGTAAATACATTTTTTCTTCCTCATAATTTTCTTTTTCTTTCTTTCTTTTTTTTTTCTGAGTTGGCGTCTCACTCTGTCACCCAGATGGAGTGCAGTGGCCACTCCCGGCCACGGCAGCCTCGACCTGCCGGGCTCCAGCGATCCTTCCGCCTCAGCCTTCCAAGTAGCTGGAACTACAGGCGCGCGCTTCCACGCCCGGCTAATTTTTGACTTACTGTAGAGATGAGGTGTCGCCAAGTTGCCCAGGCAGGTCTTGAACCTGCGGGCTCAGGCAATCCACTCACCTCAGTCTCCCAAAGCGCTGGGATTACAGGCTGAGCCACCGAGCCCAGCTTTTCTCATAATTTTCTTAATAACCCTTTCTTTTCTCTACCTTACTTATTGTAAGAATACAGTAAATGTTTGGGTTTGTTGACTCTTCTAGGGTACCTGCTCCGCATGTCTTCCATAATTCTCAGCCCAGGGCTTCTTTTCTCATAATAATGGGAATACAGGAGGTAAACCATTAAAATCCTAGATTCAGAATCAAGACATTGCTATTACTTCGTTTTATCAGCCAGATTTTGCCACAGAATCAATTTCAAAGACAAGAAAAAGAATATTTTCCACATTTTAAAGAAGAACTAAAAGGTACATGTAGAAGAAATGGATACTAGAATGGTTGGGGGAAAAGTGGTCAATAATTTTTATTGAGTAAGATGAATATCTATATTCACATCATCCACTATATTTTACCTTCTTATATGCAAAGGCTCAGAAAGTATTCATTGCAGTAAATAAGTAAAAATAGCAGCGACAACTACAGCAACAACAATAAAACACAACAATTAAAGTAAAATGATAAGGGAGAATTCCTCAAGGAAAGTTATGATCTTCATAGGCTGGCCTGAGATATATGGGAGGAAAAAAAGATAAAATTCATGTATACGTTTCACTATGGAATAGGAACAAGGGAGTATTTTTTAAATGGTCATCTTTAGAAATAGCTATATTCCCCAAAATATATCTTAGGGGAGGATGAAGATAATCTGAGGGAACAAAACAAGGAGGTATCATTTGGAAATGTGGGTCTCAACTATTAATGCATATGAGAATTATCAGGAGAACATTTAAAAGTAGTTTTCCACTTATTGTTAATCTAAACCAACTAAAATGTACAGTTAAGGATTTTTCACTCTTTTTTATGATTGAGGACTACTACATAGAATCATTACTATATGACTAATAAATTATTGTTTCTCTTTTAATTTAAAAATACAGTTAAGCCGGGCTCGGTGGCTCAGCCTGTAATCCCACGCCTTTGGGAGGCTGAGGTGAGTGGATTGCCTGAGCCCGCGGGTTCGAGACCCGCCTGGGCAGCGAGACCTCATCTCTACAATAAATCAAAAAATCAGCTGGGCATGGTAGCGTATGCCTGTAATTCTGGTTACTTGGAAGGCTGAGGAGGAAGGATCGCTGGAGCCCAGCAGGTCGAGGCTGCCGTGGCCGGAAGCGGCCACTGCACTCCAGTCTGGGCGACTGAGTGAGACCCCGACTCAAAAAAAAAAAAAAAAAAAAAAAAATCTTTCTTTCTTTTTTTTTTTTTTCGAGTCAGAGTCTCACTCCGTTTCCCAGGTTGGAGTGCACTGGCATGCTCACGGCCACCCCAGCATTGACCTGCTGGTCCTAGCGATCCTTCTTACTCAGCCTTCCAAGTAGCTGGGACTATAGGTTCATGCTACCATGCCTGGCTAATTTTTGATTTACTGGAGAGATGAGGACTCTCCAAGTTGCCCAGGCTAGTCTGGAACACACGGATTTAGGTAATGCACTAGCCTTGGCCTCCCAATGTGCTGGAATTACAGGCTGAGCCACCAAACCTGGCCTAAAAATCCATTTATGGATAACACCTTTAATGATTAATAGCCACAGTAGATTGTAACTATTATTTGTTTAGATTTCTAGAGAAAGTAACAGGCACAACGGCACAGTGTTCTTAAGATACTAGTTTGTAAAATAACATAGATATTATAGGTGACAAAACAGATTACATTCCCTGAGGTTAAATATTTATTACATTATGGAATTGAATGTCTAAGGAAAAAGATGATGGGGAGAATCTTCACAGTAAAGATAGCAAAACAGGACAAAGGCAGATTGTGATGACAGTTATAAAAGTTATTAGACAAATTGGATAAGCCTTCTGTGTAGAATTGCCTTATACAAGAAGGTGAGCATTGTTGTTTCTGTTATTTACTAACAAATGTTTTTAGTATATCATAATTATTAGTAACTTTATATCTCTCACTTGGAGACTTTACATGTCTACTATGAAGCAATATGTCAATAAATCTAATTTCATCTAGAAATATACTAGAGAAAATCTGCTATGAATAATTTGTATTCTATAGGCAATGAATCATAAGAGTAGATAATTTTAAAAGTAATCTAAATATATGCTTTAGCTGGATATGATTATGAAGACTAGAGTGATCTGCTTTAGGAGGAAGAATATCAGAATTTATTTTTTTGCTGTGTTGAAATAACATGATTTGTTTAAATCTTGTCTTGAATAAGTAAGAAAAGTTGAGGCATTTAAGGCTACTATGAAATGGAGCATATTTGTCCTCAGTGGGTAAGGTTTGAAAGCATGATCAGTTAATTCAATGTGAGAATCTTGAGGGAGACTTTTCCAAGTGATTTATATGTTAGAGCAAGAGACTTACTAGCATCAACATTATAAATGCCAAATACCAGAGCAAGGGATAGCAGTAATCAGTGATGATGACAAATGGTTACTGCCTAGTGTTATAGCCGGGGATGGAGAAACCAAACAAAAACATATATTAGGATTTCAGAAAAGTGTCTTGTGAATTTCATTTTAATATTTATTTTTAAAATACAGACTTCATTTTGTTGTAACTAGGTAGATTTCTCACTATCCTCAACATATAGGGGCCTTAGACACAACCCACAAAATGGGAAATAAAACTAAAAATATATAAACATGTGTTAACAAAACTAAAATGTAAGGAACACAAATAATATCTAGAAGCTGTAAATACCTGCATTGAAATAATCCACAGTTTTCAAGATGGCAGGCTTATTTTACATGATAGACACTAGCACCTATAGGCATTTTAAAATATGGGAATTATATTGCCACAATTATCCCTTTGATGAGACATTGCTCTTTCTTGAGTTTATGTTATGAGACACAAACCTCAACAAAATCCAAATGTTTCTAATCTATATAAGATTCAGGCAACTTTTCTGTCTTCTTTTTTGAAATTTATTCCATCTTCTCTCTTAATTCCTAATTCCAGCTGCTGCCTCTGCTACAGTCTTTGGCTTTCAGCAGCAATATGAGTCTGTGTTGTTCCATCTACTTGCTTCTGAAAACAATATCCTACTTTGAATCACTGCTACATGGGCTGAGAACTCTCTTATACTATCTATGTTATTTCGGTATGAAACTGGTTCTATGGTTTTTTTCCCGGCCTTTGTAAACTGGAATTTTGTGAGATACATTTTTGTTTTTATTTTTTGTAAAATAGTATACATTTAGGGTATGTCCAAAATAAGATAAAGGACACTTATTAATCTGATGATCAAATAAACAAAATTTTTTCTTTTTTTTTTTGAGTTGGAGTCTCACTCTGTCGCCCAGACTGGAGTGCAGTGGCCGCTCCCGGCCACCGCAGCCTCAACCTGCTGGGCTCCGGCAACCCTTCCACCTCAGCCTTCCAAGTAGCCAGAATTACAGGCATGTACTACCACACTCGGCTGATTTTTTGATTTATTGTAGAGATGAGGTCTCGCTGCCCAGGAGGGTCTCGAACCTGCGGGCTCAGGCAATCCATTCACCTCAGCCTCTCAAAGGTGGGGGATTACAGGCTGAGTCACCGAGCCTGGCCACAAAATTGTTTTAATATAGGTTTGTCTTAGAAAATAGAAATTATTATATTAAAATAAGTTTGTTATTTATTTGAAATTCAAATTTAATTAGGTATCTTGTATTTTTACTTGCTGACTGTGGCAACTCTAGGAATATTTGAAAAATGGTTTGGGTTTCCGTTCAACTGAGGTGGTTACTTCTGTCTCCAGCAGAAGACACCTAAATTGAATACTAGTAATTAATATGTTTGTGATTTTAAATCTACCATTTAAAAGTCAATTGATATGTGCTTTCTTCTCTATAACTTAATATTAACTTGAAGATATACTTGCTTAGTTCAGTCTTCCAAAATTAGATGTTTTTTATTTAGAATGCATAATCTTGGTCATTTTTATTCTGATATATGGGGCTCATTATACAAGCAGGTTTAACTCTGTTGCAAAGATCTTTAGTGAAGGACTTATCTATGAATATAATAGAAAGTAGTCCAATCAAACTGCGCAAATAATACTTCTGATATAATACCTATCATCTTTTGCTTCCCGTGTGTTTTCTCAATTTTTCAAGAATTTGCATGGGAAAAGAAACGAGGGAAAAACACCCTCTCTCTCCCACATGGAGATACTTAAAAAAATGTAGCTAAAATAAAATAGAGTGTAAGGAGAGTTCTTAAAAGGAATACGATATGATAGATTTTGTTTAAATGATATAAACAAAAAAGGGGGGGAAAATCCCTCTGATAGCTTCCATTTTCACTGTGTAGCAGAAAGTGAGATATTTACTGAGAAGAAAACTTGAGACACGTGGAGAAGGTTTAGAAAAAAAAAGGAATAAAGAGCTGCTACTTTGGGGGGAAATGGTTTACGTTAATGAGTAGGATTCAAATGAGTTGAGAACTAGAAACTTTTTGTAGTTTCATTCTAGAAATGTGTGAAATTTTCCTCAGCAATTAGTGCAGTTAGAGAGAAGGAACATTTAATTTGAGATTTGAACATAAACGTCACTTAATAAAGCATGAGGATTAATAACATTCTTCTGAAAAACTTCAACTTACTGAACATAAAATATAAACTAGGTTGACACATGTAAAGCCTGTAGAAAGTTGAAGAATAGATATTGACAGGGTGCAGGACATGCTACCTCAAAATATGGCAAATTGAAGGGCACTCTCTGATCTCCTCTTCCCTTTCTGAGTAAGAACTATCTAAAAAGGAATTCTCTGACTTAAATCCCCTGAAAGTAATTCAGAAGACCTTCATGTAACAAGTATCCTGCCCCATACCCAGGAGGAAAAATGTTATACAAAGACGTAGAAAAAAAACCCCAAATCTTCCTGGATTTGGTAGCTCAGCGGGTAATTCTAGCACCTTGAGAGGTGGAGGTGAGTGAGTTGGTTTGCCTGAGTCCATGGGTTCGAGACCAGTCCAGGCAATTTGGCGAGACCTCATCTCTACAATGACTAAAAAATTAGCCAGGAGTGGTAGTGTGTGCCTGTAGTTCCCGCTACTTGGAAGGCTGAGGCAGAAGGATCGCCTAAGTCCAGCAGGTCAACATTGGGGTGACCGTGATCGTGCCACAGCACTCCAGCCTAGGCGATGGAGGGAGACTCCAACTCCAACTAACTAACTAACTAAATAAATAAACAAACAAACAAACAAATAGGCCTTGCTGAGTTCTCCCACTTCTTATGTCATTATCAGTGTGTACTCCTTCTTGTCCAATCATGTTTGTCCACAATTATACACTTCTTTCATCTGATTTTGCTGTTCATTTCTGAAGACTCTCATGTCACATGAAATTTTGGTTAAATAATCTGTTATGTTTTTTATATTGTTAATCTGTCTTTTGTTATAGGGATGTCAGCCATATATGTTGCACTGGATAAGGAAAATATATTACTATTTCCCCCTACAATATCAGACAATAATTGTATCTGAGGGGTATTTATGAGACTGTATATCAAGCATTATGTGATACATAAATTGAAATGAAACATTAAGGTATATAATTAAAAATAAAATGTCTAAATATAAAATATTCCATGAAAATAAAATTGCCAGAATCTGACTCTACGAGTAGGCGACATTAGTGAAGAAATTACACACAAGAATTAGGCACTCTTCTTTTTATTTACAGACTTATTTTATTTAAATACTTTCTCTAGAAGCCAATGAGGGATGAAAAGTTTAGAGCCATCAGGACTTTAAATTCCTAAGTTTTAACAGCATCTTACTCCAATTATATTAATTCAACTTGTATAGGTAAAACCTTTGCCATTATATATATATATAATGGTATATATATATATGTAAATGGTAAATATAATGGTATCTATATTATATATATATATATTCTGAACTTTGGTTGCTGTTTAAACTGTTTTCTATAAAGGGAAATGTAATTCAGTTTTCCAGATATGCTCTCTGCTAAATAGCAAGAACCTGTGTCTTGTTGGCTCTTGGTTTTATATTACCACATGTGAACCCAATAGTTCTCTCCATACTTGTCTTTAATTAGAACCCTTCGTTTCTAAATTAAAAAAAATAAGATAATTCTGCTGGGGTAATTTTCTCTTAGTTTAATTGGGGAAAAATCTTTTTTGAGAATAAGTTTGGGTCACCCTTCAGAGATTTATTAAAATTAGTCTCATTTTGTAGGTAGATGAGTCCATATTCTAGTTTTCAAAAATGCCATGGTAATGTCCCCTCTGGGTTATTAAGATAAATGTGTGGTTTACAGAGAAAAATTATATATTTTTGCTCATGTCAATGGCTTATAGAATTTTCTCTTAGGACTTTTGGTAAAGTCAACAGATTCTTCTTAAATTGCATTATGACAACTTATTTTCTAACATTACTTATATGTCCAAAATTACCTCAAACCCTGTGACCATTTCAGCTCTAGGGTAACATTGAGAAGACTCAATCATATTCACTGATAATGTAAGGTGCAATTCCTAGAATTGTTCCTGGTACTAAATAATGACTTAATCAAAATTTGTGGAATAAATACATATTTTTCATATCCTAATATAAATTATCTATGACATTCAATTAGGAACTCAACAAATATATCTCATGATGTTTTTACCTTTTTTTTCATATTTTGCTCTTAAATATACTTTTGTAAGTGTGTTTATATATAGCATGTATATAACAACATTAGGTGAATAATCTCTAGTACGATACCATGTGAAAGCATAATCACATAAGCAAAATAATTATTAAGATTATTTATAGTTATAAAATTTGGCACAAAATAAGCCAGTAATCTCTGTGATATAGAATGTATGTTTGTTTATTGTGACTAAATCATATCATTAGTGAAATCAATTTGCAACCCATTATCAAAGGATTCTGCAGACAATTTAAAAACTTAGCCCAAGTAAATTCTCTGTTTTGAAAGTACAAGGAAAAATATAATTGATCTCCTTGTCAGTCATAGTCTTCTTTTCTATTACAGGAGACATGATACCTTATCTTCTTTAGATGTATTAACTGGTTTCCTCAGGGTTTGTGTTTTATGTTTTTCTCTGATGTGCAAGACTGATCTTTTTGATTTCTCACAACTAAGAATGTAGATAGCGTCTTTCTTTTTATGCTTCTTTTATTGAGTCTGATAAGTTATATAGTTCTGATGTTCCTAGTTTTATTTGTTGCATAATAACTCAGTATCAGAAAAGTTTCAAAGTACTTTTTAAAATGCCTATATTCTATAACAGAGTTACCTTATATCATGAAATATTTGTTCAATCTCAAAATTCACAATAAAAATTTATAAGTAATGCATCGTTACACTTTATTCATGAGAGATAATTAGTTCAGAAATATAGTGTTCTCTTCTCTATTCCTGAGTAAGAGAATGTGGAGGAGGGAATAATATTTGCTACCAATAAATTAATGTCTAAGACTTTCTCCTAAAGCAGTATATATGTGTGTGTGTATGTGTGTGTGTGTGTGTGTGTGTGTGTGTGTGTGTGTGTGTGTGTGTTTCGTTTCTTGAGGGTATTTTAATAAAGTTCTCAGTTTTATAAAAAGCATTTATATATTAGTGATTTTCAATGTTATGTCACTTTTCTCAAAAGGATAGAAAGTTTACCAAAGTATTCAAAACATCATTGACATCTTAAAAATGTGTATTGCATATATATCTATCACTTTTAAGTACTCATTTTCTCCTGCTTTGGTTTTTTTTTTTGCTTCTCTTACTCATTTTCTAAAAGTAAGTCAACTAATCTTAGTTTTCAAATGTTTAATTTTTTCTATCTAGATTGGGTCTAGAGCAGCTGAATCACATGGTGTAGGTAAGACTTTTTACCAAAACACTAAATTTTGACAAAAATGAATTTTTCTGGAAACTGTATTTGCATGTGCTTAGTAAATAATATAGAAAACTTAGAAAAATATGATATAATTTGCTTTCCAGACATAAAGAGAATGAGAAATACATATGCCAAATATTTAGTATCAGACAAAACATCCTTCAGGCTATCAAAATTTTAAAAAATAAACAGAAGGACACTATGTAGCAATAAAAGGCACAATTCATCAGCAAGAAATACCCGTCCTAGACATATCACCCAACATAGGAGCACCAGAATTTCTAAATAAACTACTAAATAAAATATAAGAGAATATTGACTCCAAGACATCATAAATGGAGACTTAAATATTCCACTAATGAACCTACGTAGATCAAGTAGGAAAAAAATCAATAAGGAGATTCAAAACCTTAACTTGATGCTTGGTCTAATGGATCTAACAAGTATCTACAGACCCCTTCATTCTATGACCACAGACTTTACAGTCTATTCATAATTATAAGGAACATACTCCAAGAGAGACCACATTCTCAGCCATAAATTGAACATAAACAAATTCTATAAGATTGAAATAACACCATGCATCTTCATAGACCACAGTGGAATAAATATAAGTATTGCCACTGAAAAGATCCCCCTAAAACACACAAAGACATGGACACTAAACAACATATTGCTGAATAACACCTGGGTGAATGGAAATCAAAAGAAATTAAAAGATTCCTAGAAACAAGTGAAAACAAAGATACATCTTACCAGAACCTCTGGGATGCCATGGCAGCAGTACTAAGAGGAAAATTTATAGGTCTACAAACACACACTGCAAGAAAACAGAACCCTAACACATAAACAACCTAATGTCACACTATAGAGAGCTGGAAAGGCAGGACCAAGAAAACCCTAACTATAGGAGAATAATCCAGAACACCAAAATAAAGCTCCAACTAAAGGATATAGAAAATAAAAGTATAATAGAAAAGAAAATCAACAAAACAAAAAGCTTGCTCTTTGACAAAATAAATAAGATTGATGAACCACTAGCCAGATTGACCAAGAAAAAGAGAGAATAAAAAAAAACGTAAATAAAAACAATTTGAAATGCAAAAGATGAAGTCACAATGATCCTGAAGAAATTCAGAAGATTATCAGAGATCACTATGCACACCTGTATGGAAACAAACTTGAAAAACCTAAATGAAATGGAGGACTTTCTGGCATCACCCACCTTCCAACGTTTAAACAAAAAGAAGTTGAAACCCTCAACGGCAAATAATAGCCCAGGAAATTGACTTTGTCATAAAAAGGATACCCACAAAACACAACACATGTAAAGAAAAGCTGACACCAATTTTATCAAAAATGTTCTGAGCAAATGAGAAGGTAGAACTCTCCCAAAAATATTTTATGAAGCTAACATCACACTGAAGCCCAAACCTGGCAAAGACCTAACAAGGAAGAAGAACTGCAGGTCAATCTCCTTGACAAACATAAATGCAGAAATTCTCAACAAGGTTCTAGCAAATTGGATCCAAAAACACATCTCAAGAATCATCCAAGTAGGCTTCATTCTCAGGATATGGGGCTGGTTCAACATCCACAAGACCATAAAGGTGATTCAACACTTGTAAAAACAAAACCACATGATTACATCATTAGTCACACACACAAAAAAAACTTTTGACAAAATCCAGGATCTCTTTCTGATAAAAACGCTTGAGCACCTAGGAACAGAAGGAACATTCCTCAAAATAGTAAGAGCCATGTACAATAAACCCACAGCTAACATATTTCTCAATGGTCAGAAGTTGGAAGCATATCTCATGAAAACAGGAACAAGACAAGGCTACCCTCTCTCACTCCTCCTGTTCAACATAGTGTTGGAAGACCTAGCTAGAGCAATGAGGCAAGAGAAGGAAATCAGGAGTATTTAAATAGGAATAGAGGGAGTCAAGCTATCTCTATTGTAGATGATATGATCCTATATTTTGAACATCCAAAGGAATCTGTCCAACACTTCTATGCACTGATACATGACTTTGACAAAGTTTCAGGGTACAAAATCAATATGCAAAAGAGAGTTGAATTTCTATAACCAATAATAAACAGGCAGAGAACCAAATAAAAAGTGCACTACCATTCATAATAGCCACACAAAAAATTGAAATACCTTAACATCTTCCTAATCAGAGAATTGAAAGACGTTTACAGTGAAAACTTAAAACACTGCTCAAAGAAATGCAAGATGACACAAACAAATATAAAAACATCCCATGTGCATGGGATAGAGATAGCTTAACTCCCTCTATTCCTATTTTAATACTCATGGTTGACCACATGCAGAAGAATGAAGCAAAACCCCTACCTGTCACCATACAAAAAAATCAACCCTAACTGGATCAAAGACCTAAGTGTAAAACCTCAAACTATAGGAATCTTAGAAAATTCAGGAGACACACTTATGTACATTGGAATAGGCAACCAATTCTGAATCATAACCCCAAAATCATATGCCATAAAAGATGAGACAGACAAGTGCGACCTCATCAAACTGAAAATCTTTTGCACAGCAAAAGAAACAATCGAGACAGTGGGAAGACAATCCACAAAATGGAAGAAAATTTTGCTAACTGTGTTTCTGACAAAGGCTTAACATTCAGGATCCACAAGAAACTCAATAAGCCAAAAATAAAATAAAATAAACAATTAAAAAGTGGGCAAAAGACATGAATAGATGCTTCAAAAGAAGACATATTAACAGCCAACAGACACATGAAAAAATGCTCAGCCTCACTAATCATCAAGTAATGCAAATCGAAACCACGTTGAGATATCACCTAACTCCATTAAGAATGTCTATCATCAACAAAATAAAACAAAAAAACAATAGATGCTGGTGTGGATGTGGAGAAAAGGGAACACTTCTACACTGT
The DNA here is from genome assembly GCA_027257055.1 of Cephalopachus bancanus. Taxonomy (NCBI): domain Eukaryota; kingdom Metazoa; phylum Chordata; class Mammalia; order Primates; family Tarsiidae; genus Cephalopachus; species Cephalopachus bancanus. The sequence continues at coordinate 6,142,163 of JAPVLO010000068.1, read as the reverse complement.
TGGTGGAAGTGCAAAGTTGTCTAATCTGTGAAAAACAGTGTGGCAGTTTTTAAAAGAACTAGAAATTGACCTTCCATATAACCCAGCAATCCCTTTTCTGGAAATATACCTGGAGGAACTCAAATCATTCTACAAAAAAGATAAGTGCATGTGCATTTTACTGCAGCACTATTCACCGTAGCAAAAATACGAAACCAAACCTACTGTCCATTGAAAGTGGGCTGCATAAAGAAAATGTGGTATATATACAGGATGGAGTACTATGCAGCCATTAGGAAGGACAAAAATTACAGACTTCACAGCAACTTGGATAGATTGAGTCTATCATATTCAGTGATCTATCACAGTAGCAAAGAACTGAATACTACATGTTCTCACTTATAAGTGGGTCCTGAACATTCATCACAATACTACAAAGAGAGGAATCTGCAGCAGCAGGATACTGCCAAGGGAAAGCAGGGTGGGGAGAGAGGGGATGGGCATGTAACATCACTAAGGGTGTCTGAACCTAAACCAGGGAAGTGAGGACCAGTTGGTGGCTCAAACTTCACCTGTATATAAACTACTTATATACCTAATCCTGATTTGTACCCCACATCTTTACAACAAAATAAAATAAGAATTTTAAAAAGGAAAGAAAAATACATTTTTTATAAAAAGTTTCTAACAATTTTTCTTAACACTCGCCATGCATACTCATTTTTGAAATATAACTATATCAACTAAAGGAAGCCTAAATAAAACACAGCTCGATATCCACTATATCTGATTTTTTTTCTTTGAAAATGTTTATTAAAACTACCAGAGAGATTCTTATTGTGGTATTTAAGGGGTTGGCTAATCAATTAAATAGCCCAAAGACGTCACCTTTACTCTGTCATTTTAGAATTATTTTATCTTTAGAGCAAAGTTTTTTAAAGTTACTTTTAATAGAGCTTTATTCTATATAAAAAGGGCCTCACAGATATATTACTATACATAACCCATTACAAATTTATATATACATATTTATGTGTGTATATATGTATATGTGTGTGTGTATGTATATGTGTGTGTGTGTATTCCATTCTAAAAGAAAAACTTACTTAGGGATATAAATAATAAATTCAAATCAGAAAAAAAACGGTATGATCTAATTTATTTGACTTTTAAGGGTTAGGTATGCAAATGTTCATTACGCAAGTACCCTTGTTGATGAGGTGTGCCCCCTCTCCCCTGGCATATTCCCATTACTACCAATCCCGCCATTCTCCCCTCCCCCCAGCAGTTTCCTGCTACTGCCAATCCTTTTCTTATAATATTACAATAATACATGGATATTTACAGACACATACATATATATATATTTGAATTGTATATATTACTGGAAAACATGTACCCTTGTGTTTAAAAAACAATTTTATATATATTTTCTCTCTAAACTTGAAATAATACACTCATTGATTTAAATGAGGTTATATTTTGAGCAAAGTAAAAGCAAAATACTGAAAAAAGAGGTGTTAAAAAATAAAGAAAATAGATCATAACAATCTATTTATATATTTACTAATATATCTCACATAATACTGGTCACCAATATATACTTAATAAATATCATTTGAAACAATAATATTAAACAAACCTAATAGTTATTACTGATGGATACAGATTAACAATATCATAAACGTGACTAAACATACACAACAAAAAATTAACTTTAGGTAGAATCACTAAAAAATATTAATTTACTTATACATCCAGCAATCTAATAATGTTGGAAAGTTATGTTTTTAAATAAATGTGTATTGAATAAATGAAGTTGTAAAAAGATAGTTATTATCGAACAATTGGGATCTACACTTTGTTTTAATTCTAAACATAATATAAGGGACTTTTGTTTTCTAGTCCATCATATAATGAGCTTAGACGTTGCCACTCCATTCTAACAAGTTACAAGCCAAACAAACCAAAAAATTGACAAATCTTCTTAGATTGCCCAATGAACTGAGAACACAAGGGAAAATACTAACCCACAAATTGAAAAGACAGCCAGACTGAAACAGACAATTTCAGAATACCTGAGGTGAAACTCACAGAAAAAACACCTCCACTGTAACCAATACTGGGATAGAGAAAACTGAATTGCGATTGACAAATTTCTTGAGAATCAATGTGGACAACTCTGAGAGATAAAAACTCAAGGCGAACCCAGTGATAGGAAGGCCTTCACACTTTTGAGAGTTGTATTTCCAGGAGCTCTACCAGGTCCTCATAGTAAAAATCAGAGAAAAATCCTTTCATGCTTCCAGCAAATAGAGGGGGGAAATGACTGAAATACAACACAGTATTCTGTTTTTGTTAAGACCTGCTTTTTTTTAAATACTTTATTTTATTGATTTATTTTTTTTTTTTGAGTTGGATTCTCACTCTGTCACCCAGACTGGAGTTCAGTGGCCGCTCCCGGCCACCGCAGCCTCGACCTGCTGGGCTCCGGCGATCCTTCCGCCTCAGCCTTCCAAGTAGCTGGAACTACAGGCGCGTGCTACCATGCCCGACTACTTTTTTAATTTATTGTAGAGATGAGGTCTCGCTGCCCAGTTGGGTCTCGAACCCGCGGGCTCAGGCAATCCACTCACCTCAGCCTCCCAAAGGCGCGGGATAACAGATTGAGCCACGGAGCCCGGCTGATTAGGTACCTTTTATGTTGTCGTGTGTCCTCCCTTTCTTCCCTCCCCTGGCAGTGTCCTATGACTGCCTATCCCTTCCTTGTGCTATAGTGAGTAATGTTCAGGTCCCACTTATGACCGAAAACCTGTGTTATTCAGTTCTTTGTTTCTGTGATAGATCGCTAAGAATAGTTATCTCTAATCCCATCTAATTTGATGAAAAGTCCATAATTTTGTCCTGTTTTATGGCTGTGTAGCATTCCATCATGTATATGTATCATGAGAAACTATTTAACCAGAGCCTAAAACCGCTAGGATTTTATCAGAGCCAAGCCTGCCTGGGGCAGAAAAGTATTAAATTCCAGACACCAAAGAATCACACAGAACACTGAATGGGACAGGAAATATACAAACAAATCAAAACAAACGATATACTACAGTAGGCATATCATTTTCAAAGTACAGAAAATCAAAGATAACAGAAAAAGTCCTGAAATAAGCTTGAAACACTATTTATAAAGAAGCAAAAATAAAAATTACATCTGACTTTATCCTCAGAAATCATACAAGCAAGTAGAATGCGGAGTGAAAATTTAAAGTGTTGAGAGACAACAAAAGTAAAACTGTAGAATTTTGTGCCTAAAAAATTAACCTTCAAAAGTGAAGAAGTAAAGCCTTTCTCAAGCAAATACAAATTGGGGAAATTTGCTGGAGTACATCTGCCTTGTAGGAAATGTTAAAGGAGGTCATAAATTTGGATCTACATATAGAAAAGGACAGGAAAAATATAAACAAATCAACACAAACAAACAAACAAAATAAACTCCAGTAGGCATATTATTTTCAAAGTACAGAAAAGGAAGAACATCTGACAGTGAATAAACAAATATATGATACAAATTTTATTTTTCTTATTCTTGATCTAACAGACATTTTGCTCAAAAATATTAATATCAATAATGTGTTCCATTATACACTCACACACACACGTATACACACACCTATGTATGCTTATTTATAAGTAAGATGGATGACTATATTAGTACAAGGGCTGGAGAGAGAAATTAAGAATTTTTTATTTTTATATTTTTTTATTTTTATTTTTTGAGTCGGAGTCTCACTCTTGTCACCCAGACTGGAGTGCAGTGGCCGCTTCCGACCACCGCAGCCTTGACCTGCTGGGCTCCGCAATCCTTCCACCTCAGCCTTCCAAGTGGCTGGAACTACAGGCGTGTGCTACCACGCCCAGCTAATTTTTTTTTTTTTTTAATTGTAGAGATGAGGTCTCGCCAAGTTGGCCAGGTGGGTCTTGAACCTGCAGGCTCAGGCAATCCACTCACCTCAGCCTCCCAAAGGCGCGGGATTACAGGCTGAGCCACCGAGCCCGGCTGAATTTTTTATTTTATAAGGGACTATAAAGCTACAGTAGGCAAGACAGTGTGGTATTAGCAATGAAACAAAGAGATCAGTGGTAAAGCATATGGAACCCAGAAATAAACTCAGATAAGTATAGTCAATTGATCTTTTCATAGGCACAAAGGCAATACAATGGAGAAAATATCTTTTCAGCAAATGATCCTGGACCAACTAGACTACATGCTCTCCACCCAAAAAAGTAAATTTAACTCAGGTCTTAAACTTTTTACAAAAAATAATATGACAATGCCTTTTAAAATATAACATTAAAGGCATAATTCATGAAAGAAAGAAATACTTGATAACTGAGCTTTAAAGAATTAAAACTCTGTTCTACAAAAGTCAATGCTAAGAGAACAAGAAAACAAGCCACAGACTGGGTGAAAATATTTGCAAAAGATACATTTGGTAAAGGATAGTTAAACAAAATATATAAAGAACTCTTAAAACACAATTATAAAAAATATATAACCTAACTAAAAAATAAGCTAAATACCTGAATAAATACCTCATTTAGGAAGATATACAGTGGCAAATAAGCATATGTCATTAAGAAATTGTAAATTAAAACAACAGTGGAATATCATTACACATTTATTAGAATGGCTAAAACACTGACAAGACCAAATGCTGGCAAGGATATGGAGCAAGAGGAACTTATTCATTGTTCCTGGGAATGCAGAATGGTACTGTGCTTTCAATGAAATGCTTCAAGGTGGTCAGATTGTGGGCACGACTTCAATGAGACAACCACAATGTAAAATTTAAGATTGTTTAGTATTTACATATTCTGGAAGACACAGGGAAGGCAGATCCAGAGGGGACACACACACACACACACACACACACACACACACACACACACACACACACACACACACACGGAGGTTAGGAACCTAATGGGAGACAGAAGAGAGCAAAGCTGCTAGCAGTATATATTGGGAAACAGAATGTGGGTCACTTTAAATTAATGGACAAATGCCTGAATGGTTCCTTTAAAGAAACCAAAGGAAGCACCAGTAGTTCCTACCTGGAAACTCCACTGCACTTCAGCCTGGGCGATGGAGTAAGATTCCAACTCAAAAAAAAAAAAAAAAAAAAAGAAAAAAAGAAAGAAAGAAAAGAAAAAGAAAAGGAAAGCGAAGGAAATGCTGGAAGCCTGGTCTGCTAGGTGGAAGAGATGTCTCTTCAGTTCTTTTATTGTCACCACCAGAGGTAAAGTTTGGATATTTGTCCCTTCCAACTCTCATGTTGAAATGCGATCTCCAACTCACTTTGTAAGTTCAGGGGAGAGTTGGTTGTTTAAAACGTTGTTTTCCACAGGGCTTGGTGGCTCAGCCTGGAATCCCTGAGGCTAGTGGATTGACTGAGCCTGAAGGTTTGAGACCAACTTGGGCAACTTGACAAGACCTCAGTCTCTACAATAAAAAATACAACAAATGAGCCGGGCATGGTAGCCCTCGCTTGTAGTTCTGGCTACTTGGAAGGCTGAGGCAGAAGGATTGCCTGAGCCCAGGGGGTTGATGCTGAGATGGCCATGAGTGTGCCACTGCACTCCAGCCTGGGCAACAGGGTGAGACTCCGACTCAAAAAAAAAAAAAAAAAAAAAAAAAGGTTGTTTTCGTACGCTCTCTCGCTCGCTCTCTCTCACCATGTGACAAATATTTCCCTTCGTGATCCACCAGTACTAAAAGCTTCCTGAGGCTTCAACCAGCAGTGCTATGCATCTGTTACAGTCTGCTGAACTGTGAGCCAAATGAACCTTATTTTAAAATTAAATTACCCCAGAGTGAGACTCTGACTCAAAAAAAAAACTCAGAATGATTAAAAAAAAAAAAAATTAAATTACGCAACCTCTGGTATTTTTATAGAAACACAAAATAGACTAACACAGTCATCTGGAGCCATTTGAGAATCTGTATCAAGGGTGAAGGAGTCTTACCTCTGGCATGAGAAAACTAATCCTTCATCCAAAATAGATGTCAAGGCAACATAAAATTGTCAGCATTCATTATATACAACCACTTTGGAAAACAATTCATCAGTTTCTTGCAAAACTAAACATACTCTTACTTTACAATCCAGCAATCACACTTCTTGGTATTTACCAGAATAAACTGAAAACTCATATCAACCCCAAAAACCTGAACATAGATGTTTATAACAGTTTTATTCATAATTATTTAGAAGAAACCCAAGTGCCCTTCAGCAGTTGAATGGATAAATTAACTGTGTTACCTCCAGACAATGAAATATTATGAAGTGTTAAAAAGATGAACTCTCAAGCTGTGAAAAGATGTGGAGGATACTTAATTTCATGCTGCTACTACATGAAAGGAGCCAATCTGAGAGGCCATGCACTATATGATTCCAACTGCCTGACATTCTGAAAAAGGAAAAACTAAGGAGATTGTAAGAGGAGTGGTTGCCAAAGAATGGGGAGAGGGAGGGATGAGTATGCAAAACACAGAGGATTTTTGGTCCATAAAACTATTCTGTATAATATTACAATCCTGGATATATGTCATCATACATTTGTCAAAATCCATAAAATGTGCAAGAACGATCCCTGATATAAACTGGACTTTGGATGGTAAAGATGTAATAATATAAGTTTCAGTTGTAACAGATTTGCCATTGTGATGTAGAATGTAAAGAAAGTAGAAATTCTTGGTACTTTTACTCAATTTTTCTGTGAACCCAAAACTTCCCTAAAAAATAACATTTATTAAGAAAAAATAAATATATATTAGACGTGCTAACTCTAATATAAAACTAGTTATTTTTAAGTAACATGGTTAGATAATTACTAGTAAGAATTTCTGAAAGAATTGTTTGTTTATTCCTACACTAGAACAATTGGAGATAATTGAATGTGTATCAAGTAAGTTGGCTGCCTGTGCATCTTCACTTTAAGTAGACATACATTTCTACTAATGCTTTTCTTTACAATCAACTTTTACTTGAGATGTATGCAATTAATATCCAGACTTATGTTATGGATGATAATCAGTAAAACTCTACTGTCTGATATTTTGGTGATAGAAGGAAGATGAAAACTTATTATAGTACAGTGGTTACCAAATATTATTTCTCAATCCAGTCTAAATCTGGTTGTATTACTGTCATTTGGAAAGTATTTAAAAATACAAAATACTTATCTCCTACACCTAGCTAATTAATGAAGTTAACGTATTTTTATAAAAGAAAAGAGTAGCAAACAAAATCTTCCCTAGTTTTTTCCTAATATGCAACTGGGGTAGAAAGTGCATAATCATGCCTATATTTTCCCAAGTGCATTCTGAATTCTGAGAAACAAACATCTATTTTTATTCCAAAACCTTTGTGTATGCTATATAATTTCCGTAATTCCTACCTCAGCTTAAATGTTACTAAATTATATACTATTTTTTTATTTTAAAAATATATCAGAAAATACTAAATTATGTCAAAACAATGAGCAGTTCACTATATGCAGAAGATTTATGGAGAAATATTCTCTAAACAAATAATTTAATGTTAATATTTCTATTACCCACTAAGGTTACTACTTGCTAGAATTGTTTGTTCATATCATTAATTCCCTAAAATAAGACAATAGTATCTACAGTTCTCTGCTTTCCATGAAAGTTTAGTGAAACAATTTGATTATATGTCTGAAGAAATAATTATGCTCAGTTGATATGGAAACTGGAAGTAACCTCAACAGAAATTGTGGTTATTTCGTGGAAAGTACAAAGAGTAAATGATTTGGGCTTCTGGGAAGAGAAGAACTCATTGCAGCCTGGACGGTGGTAAGCACAGGTGCTTAGAAGTCTACATAAATAAAACTGGTACATTCTGCTTAAAAGCTGCTTTTCTTTGACTGTTTTCTTGACTCGCAGCTGTGGTTTTATAGAAAACTGTAACAGAGCCAGAAGGATTGGATTCAATTATAAACTCTGCCAATTTCTAGATGTGTGATCTATGAAAAGTCACAAACTTTCCAAGTCTCAGTTCTTATATTTTCAAAATAGAGTTAGTAGTAACTCACATATTTTGTGAATAAAAACAGGATATTTTCTATGAAATTCTGTTATTATTATTATTACTATTTTGCTGATATTATTGCTATTGCATGTTCTTGTGTGACTAATGTCTATTACCCAAATAGGATTGATCATATCAGCAGTCTGGAGTACATTTTAATCTAAAAGTTTTTTTTCAAATCACAAGAGACTAACTGAAACACATTAAAAATTAAAAAAAAGAAAATAGCACTCAAACCATCAAATATAGCATTAGTGTTAATAATCTGGCATATGATGGGATAGTGATTGATAAGGCTTAAAAGAGGTTTTAGAGCTGGAACATAAGAAAGCCAATATTAACAAATTCCAAAAAAACAAGAGAAATATAAGGAATTTAAAACAAAAACAAAAACCCTAAGGAGTACCATTTAAAGAAGCACGTGTAATTCCAGAGATAGTGAGCGCTTGAAAAATGTTCATTTATGAATTATTCAAACAATGATTACTTCATAGCTTATATTCATCAGTGACATCTCCAGGGAGTTTAACATATCATAGTTCTAACATTGGATTTGTATTTAAAATCAGATTTTGGTATTCAGATTTTGGTGTATTAGACAATTCGTTGTCTAATTCTCAGACTTAAAGAATAGCATCTTTAAATAGCACACTTAGAGTTTCAGTGACTCTCCCAAGTATTAATTTAAAACTCTCCCCATAATGCTTGCAATGTTAGAATATTGTAAAAATGCATTAATCCCCATGGATTTTCATGAAAAAAGGAAATTGAAGTTAAAGACTTGACAGAATAGCAAATAAATGGGATATTTTGGCGCAGATACAAATTTTAAGGTAACTAAGTAAATTTTTTTGGTTATGTGAACATTAATTAAAAAACAAAACAGAAACAAAAAGTAACAGTTTTGATCCCCAGTGAAACAAAGAATTAAATCTTTTCAGTACTTGTGTTGAATCTTATGAAATTAAATTTGAGGGTAATGTTCTCACACAAAGATATATGTCAGTAATATTTGAGGCAGTTGATACTGATATTCTCAACATCTTTCTTTTCTCTTTTTCCATCTTTTTTGTCTTTCATCCCTAACTTGCAAAAACTATTTTGTTATACTAAGCAAAAGATATCAATAATTTCTTTTTATTCCAGATTATAAGTGAATGCTTTAATGGATTTCTAATGGCTGCAAAATGTGGATTCCCAGTGTAGACAATACTTGGTATTAGAATGAAGTGGCATGCATGATGAATAGTAAGGGAAGATCTATTGCCTTTGTCAATATGAACAGCATTAAAACATTTTCAAACCCTCAAGTAAAAATATTTTAAAGATTAAAAATGATAAATAATCTATTGCCCCTAGAAATATATTATATGTACTGACTTCGTTTATGCCTCTGTTAGTAAATATTAATCAAGATAAATTTGTTTCCCACTATTTATCATAGTACAACCAGCTATACATTATAGATCTTGAAAATTTAAAGACACATCGACAATGAAGAGAAAACAAATAGTGCTACATATGTTTTTATTATTAGGACTTGCAACTGATAACATAAATTACCAAACTTTTGAGTGGTTCATTAATTGATTTCCATGTTAAAGACATAAAGAAATCTAGAATATAAAGTTTGTTCATCATTTTAGAAAAGTAAAATTTAATAATTGGCTTTTGATCGATGTGTTTTGGTTTTTTGTTGCTGTTTTGTTTTTTTGAAAGGAAAAACAGATGGAACTAGTTTACAGTTAGTTATCAGCACCAAAATTGTAATAGCCACAGCTCTTATAGTTAAGCTACCGTTTGTCCTTTTTATTTTTTGAGTTGGAGTCTCACTATGAAATTCCAACAGATCATTCTTACTCATATTTGAAATATCGATGTTAGCAGTGAGCTTTATAAAGAGTGTTAAAATCAGTTGAAATGAAAGTCAAGCTATAGAGACATCTAAAGCTTTTAATGCTAATTAAGGTAATAAATATTTAAAAACTTCCATCAGGAAAAAAATACCATTTTATTAAAATCAACGTAAAAAGAAAGCATTTCAAGAAATTTTTTTTTTTTGAGTTGGAGTCTCACTCTGTCGCCCAGACTGGAGTGCAGTGGCCACTCCCGGCCACCGCAGCCTCGCCTGCTGGGCTCCGGCGATCCTTCAGCCTCAGGCTTCCGAGTAGCTGGAATTACAGGCGTGCGCTACCACGCCCGGCTGATTTTTTGATTTATTGTAGAGATGAGGTCTCGCTGCCCAGGCGGGTCTCGAACCCGCCGGCTCAGGCAATTCACTCACCTCAGCCTCCCAAAGGCGCGGGATTACAGGCTGAGCCACCGAGCCCGGCAAGAAATTATTTTTTAAGTAAATAAATGGCACGCTCACAGCCACTACAGAGTCCACCGGCTGGGCTCCAGCAATCCTTCCGCCTCAGCCTTACAAGTAGCCAGAACTACAGGTGCGGGCTATCACACCTGGCTAATTTTTGATTTATTGTAGAGACCGGTCAAGTTGCCTGTGCTGGTCTGGAACCCATAGGCTCAGGCAATCCACTCGCCTTGGCCTCCCAAAGTGCCGGTATTACAGGTGAGGCAATGAGCCCGGCCCCATTTGTCCTTTTTATTAGAAAACCCACATCTTTATAATAAAAATTAAAACATTAAAAAAAAAAAAAGAAAGAAACCATTGAAACTGGCCAGGCGCGGTAGTGTGCACTTGTAGTTCTGGCTACTTGGAAGGCTGAGGTGGAAGGATACCCGGAGCCCAGTTGGGCCGTGCTGGTATGCACTCCAGCCTTGGGGTAACCGAGTAAGACTCCAATTACAAAGCAAAACAAAACAAAACAAAACAAAAAACGACAACAAAAAAAATTGAAACTGTCTTTTATTCTATTTCTTAATGAGTTCATTTAACACAATAATTTGTACCTTCTAAGCATAGCAGAGGATTAAAAAATAATGATAAGGTAGAAGGGTAAAATCACTGAGAGAAACAAGGAAGACTGCCTTTCTACAAATAACTTCTCCATGATCTTCATTAACAACTTTTGTTCCTTTTGAATCTTGTGGCAGATTAATAAATAATTACTAATTCTTCCATGTGTAAGGACATATTTCTATCACTTATATGGATGTTGCATCTACTATTTTTCTTCCTTCCAATCTCTTTCACTCTGTTGCTTACTCTCTGCCTTCTATATTTCCAAGTCATTGCTTACTATTAGTTTTTTGAAAGTAAATCTGCAAATAAATAAGTTTTTACGGCTATTAAAGGTCTGATATTGTCTTTATTGTTGTTGTTAGCTTTTGCTTGACATATTTTTTGACTATTCTCTTACATAAAAGTTATCTATATGTTATTTTAATGAGAGCCTCTATAAACAACTTTTAACTGAGTATTTTTCAAATAGTGACAGTCTTTAACCATTTTATCTTATGCTATGTGTGTTCATTTGTAACTTTCCCATGTCTCTTATCCAAGTATGTGATGCTTTGGCGGTAGGAAGGTTGCTTTTCAATGTGTTGTTTTTGCTGATTATGTCTCTTGCTGTCTCTTTTCTTCACATTTTTCTTGTATTTCCAGTTATGGATTTGGGTTTGTGCCTAACTGAACCCAATCTAACGACATCTCGGAGGGCCTGGGTAGAAGTTCTGTGTGTCTTGAAGACATTTGTGTTAAAAGTTGCTGCCCAGCCGGGCTCGGTGGCTCAGCCTGTAATCCCGCGCCTTTGGGAGGCTGAGGTGAGTGGATTGCCTGAGCCCGCAGGTTCGAGACCCGCCTGGGCAGCGAGACCTCATCTCTACAATAAACCAAAAAATTAGTCGGGCGTGGTAGCGCGTGCCTGTAATTCCGGCTACTTGGAAGACTGAGGCGGAAGGATCTCCGGAGCCCAGCGGGTCGAGGCTGTGGTGGCCGGAAGCGGCCACTGCACTCCAGTCTGGGCGACAGAGTGAGACTGCAACTCAAAAAAAAAAAAAAAGTTGCTGCCCAGGGTCATAGACTTCAGGATAAATGCTCTTAGGGTTTTCCAGATGATGTATACTATAAACCCAACTCCAATGATGGCAAAACTATATTTATTTACTGTCATGAAGAACATTTTCCCTCTAAAATTGTTAAATCAAAGATGGTCAAGTTAATTTGCTCTTTCTCTCATCCCCTGCCCTATCGTTTTTCTGATGGTGTAGCCTTTCTAAATGCCTATCTTTATAATTGAATATCAGATTTAATTATTCATACTTTCAGTGTTTTGATCTTTTACCTCACCTGTCAAATGTAATCTTTCTGATTCTTAGTATTTAATAAAATGATAATGTATAATTACATACTCTCAGGGCTTCAGTGATAAGACCTTCCTAGCCACACTAATTCCTTGATTCCGCTTTTTTTGTTGTTGTTATTTTTGTCTTTTTTTTTTTTTTTTTTAACATAGCTTGGTTAGTTGCAGTGACTCATGCCTATAATCTTATCACTTTGAGAGGCTGAGGCAGGGGGCTCACTTTAGGCCAAAAGTTTAAGACTAGCTCTGGCAACATAGAGAGGTGCCATCTCTATTTAAAAAAACAAGCAACAAACAAAGAAAAAACTACATTCAAAAATCTTTATTATTATTAGGAAGTTCTACTTGTGTGTGTTTCTGAATATGTGTGTTTGGAGAGATGTGTGGATTCCATATACCTAGTCAATAATAATGATTGCAGTGGGATTTTAAAATGACAAAAGGACAGAGACACTTCAGGAGACCTTTAAATAGGTACTTATCAAAAGCTAGCTGGTGTGTTTAAAGTTTTGGTACCACATAAAGCATTTGCCCCTTCCAAAGAAGAGACAAATGGCTATAGTCAACTTCCATAAATGGGCAAAGATAGACTTCAATTTACACTTCTTACTCCACAGTCCTCTCTTCCAGGAGTCATTACAGTGAAACTGATTATATGCAAGTACAGACGGAAAAATGAATCAAGAGTAATTTTGGTATAAGTCAAAATTATTTGAGAGACTAATAGGGTTGTTTTCACAGAGTCCAAAAAGGTGTATGGAATTTAAGAAAACAATTAAGATGCAGAATAATGAGCAATATTTTGTGTGAAATTTAATCTAGATGTGTCAAGAAGATTTCTCAGATAAAGATTTACCAAAACTAAGAACTGATAGACAAACAAGAATTATTCAGACAACGAGAAGAATGTTCAAAGCCTAAACAGCAGCAACTTTGAAAGTCTGACTGAGAAAACCAAGTAAGTTACTTGCTGTTTATTTCTGTATTTAATTGGTATTAGTATTTAACATCAACTTCCAAAATAAGAAATCTTTACTCAAAATACCATGCAATTTAGTCTTCACTTTTGTTACTTTCCTTATAGACCAGGTACTGATTGCAGACAGAAGCAAGAAAATCTCATGTTAATGGAAAGAAACACAAACAGAATTCTGTTTTGTGTGAATTCTCTGAAGATCTTATGACTGCTGAAATGAAATCAGCAAAGGTCCAGTGCTCAGAGAAAAAAAAATGTTGGTTCCTAAATTTGAAACAAGGGAGATTTGAAGGCTTTAAAAAAAGAGAAATAAATATAGAAATTCATTTAAGCAGATTATGATTTTTTGAGTGTGGAGTTTTGTTTTTAACAATGGAGTCAGTAAAATTTGAGCATATGAGGAAAAGTGGGGCATGGACTGGATGCTTCCAACTTAGGTGACTGGAAATAGGGTAAAGCCTTTGACTAATATAACTTCATCTAAAATCACATTAATGTTGAAGACTCCCAATGTACAAATGTCTGGCTAATGAGAGGCAAACAAGCAGTGTAGCTAAGTGTTTCAAAAAATAAATGTTGGAATCAGGACTACTAAGTAAAATCCCATCTTCAACACATATTAAGATGCTATCTTTTTCATGGTCAAATTATTTTTCATGGTCAAATTATTTATTTCATCTCTTTGTGCCAAAGTTTTCTCATTGGTTAAATAATAATACCAACTGGTACTATATTATGAGGATTAAAAGGTAATATGTATGCATAGCCACTAAGTGCTTATTTTAATTAAATGACCACATTAAATTAAATGACTGTACATTACATATAAATACTAATAATATATAATACTGTTTTTGATATGCATTATACTGTATTTATATAAAATATTACTACTTTAGCTACGCAAAATCTTAGGTTGTGATTGGAGCTAGGAAGAAAAGTAAGGGCTGAGGAAAGAGAAGAAATCATCAATATGTATTTTTCATCATGCAGTCTAAACTTGCTAGATTTAGCAAACAAAAATTCAGGATACCAGGTAATTGTGAATTTCAGAGACACAAAGAATTTTTTTTATATAAGTATTTTTGGAATGTATAATAAAAAGCATTGTTCAGTGAAGTTCAAATTTAACGAGTATACTGCATTTTATCTGGCAATCCTAAGGAAGGACTTAGGCTCCTGTGCTTCAGCACAAATGGCCTAAATCAACTATTCAGTCAACAGATTTTTTTATTCCAGTAGGCATATTGAAAGAGCACTTCGATAAAGTAGAATTTTTAATAGAGATATTTGAAAAATGAAGACACCCATAAATGTAAAGCAAACTAGGAGTTGAAAGTATTGATATAAGACAGAATGGGCAATTGGGCCTAGCTCATCAACATTTGAGTGTGTGACTACCTGGGGGACCCTGGTGTAAAGGCTCAAGAACTAACATGTGGGAAATGTCTGGGGACACACTCCTTGCATTAATCAATTAATGGTTACATATTTAGTAATAGAAAAGAAACAAGGCAAATAAAAAAAAATTGAAAAAACAAATAAACCCATTGTGATGAAACACTTAACCTTTAAGAAAATGAAGTGGAGGAATTCATAAAGTTAGAAAATAAAAAATCATAGAGATAGTTTGAAAACTACGTATGGTTATGGTTATAATAATTTTACTGTGTTTTTCTAACCAAACTTGCAAGTGTTCTAGTAAAATCTTATTTCCAACTTTACCATATGTTAAAACATTAATGCTAGATAATACCAGCTAGAGTTGTAGTTTAAATTTAAAAAATTAAGTCACTTTTACTAAATTTGGTACTTCTCCTGCCAAACAGATAAAATACTGGGTACTCTGTGTGAGCCCAATAAAGATGGGAACTGATCACTCTCACCTAATTGTCCATACCTTACAACTAAGACTATAATTTAGCAATTTATAAAGGGTTTTTAACAAATTTGCCTGTTCATAATTATAAATAAGTAGAGACAGATCTTTTAGCATCCAGTGGTCTGTTCACTCTAAAGAGTTTTGCATCAGACTATTACAAACAGAGAAACAGTCAAAAAGTTTCATATGTATAATCTAGGAAGGTCTATGAACTTGGAAGAAAGGGTGATTTAATATAATCTATTAAAAAGAAGTTTTAAAGTTTTTTTTCCAGCCAAAACACTAAAAAAAGAAACAAAATGCCAACATGTAGAGTAGATCTTGGAAATCTTGGTGGGACCTCCAGAAGTATTGGGGTTAAAGTGTCAGAGGAGTGCAGTACTGCCAAAGCCTGCATTCCGGGGGTGCATGCTGGCAACCAGGGATCTGAGTAATGCAAAGATTTGCAACACACAAAAGAGATGAAAGAAGAAAATATTTATTTTAAGAAAAGTTCGCTTTCCACAGACAGAAAGAGAGTCAGCATTCTAAGATGAGTGTGACACCGTAGGCCCTTGATCCCGTGACTTAAATCCTTTCCCCTGGAGATATGGCAATCCGGTAGACTTACCTGCCGTGACTCCCTTGTTGACTACATGCAAATGTCTTGGAGACCCTGAGGAGAGGGGGTCCCTGTCACCAGACACTGAGTCATGGGGTCTCAACACTCCTAGGAGTCCTGGAGTTTATTTTAAGATTGCAATAGCCCGATACTGGTCATACTTGAAGGGTCTGTGTTTCTGAAAAGATAAAGTCAGCAGAGTTAAACTTTACCTAGAGTATGCATTTCTCAAAGACACCGTTTCTATTTTTTATCATTGTGTTAAGATCTAGGAACAAAACAAAATGGCTTCCATTCTCGGTAAGTCCTTTCAGGTATCAATAAAGAGCATGCCAAGACATAGAAATACTCAAAAACTGCACTATAAAATATAGAGAGCAATCAGACTAGAGAAAAAACTCAGGGATATCCAAATAGGAAAAGAAGTTAAGTTATCCCTCTTTGCTGATGATATGATCCTATACCTCAAAAAGCCAAGAGAATCTGTCAAAAATGTTCTTGCATTGATAATGCACTTTGGCAAAATCTTGGGGTACAAAATAAATGTGCAAAAGATAGTTGCATTATTATAGACCAACAACAAACAGGCAGAGAAACAAATAAAAAGCACAATCTCATTCACAATAGCCAAAAAAAAAAAATAATAATAATACCTCGGCATCTTCCTAAGAAGAGAAGTGAAAGTCATTTACAACAAAAACTACAAAACATTGCTCAAAGAAGTCAAAGATAACACAAAAAATGGAAAAATATTCCATGCTCATGGATTGGAAGAATCAAAATTATTAATCTTAGCATTTAAGGGTGAAAAGATAAAATAACACTAAGTCTGAGTTCCTCGAAATTGGATTTTTGAAACATTTTCTACTCCTCTTCTGAAATGTTAATAACATTTATATATCAAATTATAAAGTTAAATTTAAAGAATATTTTATTATTCCACCCTTTCCTCCAAGTTCATAGACCTTCCTAGTATATTCTCTTCATGCAACTGATATTTCTTCTTTGAAAACGTTCATCTATATTTATAATTATGCATTTCATTTTCTTTTTTAAGTTGGTTGGTGTCTCACTCTGTTACCCAGGCTGGAATACAGTGGCACGCTCATAGCTACCACAGCCTCAACCTGTTGGGCTCAGGTGATTCTTCTGCCTCAACCTTTCAAGGTGTTGGAACTATAGGCATTCATCACCACACCTGGCTAATTTTTTGATTTCTTGTAGAGATGAGGTCTCACCAAGTTGCCCATGCTGGTCTCAAACCCCTGGACTCAGGCAATTCTGTCACCTTGGCCTCTCAAAGTGCTGGGATTATAGACTTGAGTCATTGTGCCCGGCCCCATTTCATGTGTTTTTTAAATATTCATCCTATGGCATGATTTATGAATTCAGATGTCATCTGTTTTAACGCAATTTTATATTGAACATTTAACTTATCTGAAATGCAACTGTTGTCTAACAGGATGAATAAATAAATGGGTGATGAATATGTGAATGAATAGATTAATGAAACTGAATGATTAGAAGGTAGACCATGCATTAAGTTCATCACAAGTCTCAATAATAAAAATAAGTTTACCACAAGTCTCAATAATAAAATTTAGGGCAAATATTTAAAAAACAGTTAAACTGGTCATAAGGAGAAGTCCAAATCCCAAGAAGTCCAAACCCCAAGAAGTCCAAATCCCAAGAAATTTGAAACTCAAAGCAGCAGACTTAGTATCTACATGTGAAACTCATGTTTATAAGGAGTTCAGCCATTGCTTAAGACTTATTTTCCTGATAGAATAAGTGCTTACATTGGAAATTTTATTCAACTACCCTTTACCTTTATGGCATGAGAGAAAGTCCATTAGTTTTCTACCTAGGTTTTTGTTTTAAACTGCAAAAATGTGTTTCTTTATCATCCGTATAAATTTCTGTTCCATCTAAGAGCAGCTACTGCCTACTTAAAACAAAACACCTAAACATGAGAAGTTTCTTCCTTCCCAGGTTCTTTAGTGAACCATGAGGTTGTCTTCCAAAAGCTAGTGCCCTGTGAGCAGTCTCAAATTTCTTGACAAAACTTGAACTGAGAGTAGAAATGATGTATGGATTTGGATTTAGTTTAGTGGTATTATAGCTTCAAGTCTCTGAAATACTCTAAAACAGCTTTGTCTCAGTCATTTTCCTGCCATCTAAGGTCCCAGAAAGATATACCCACCCAGGGCAAGAGGATTATATATAGGAAATAAGTAATACAGCATGTTACATGGAAAAACCTGCATTAGAATCTAGGCTGAGTGTTGTGACTGGTTTCAAAAATCTGCGACTTGTTCCTAGTATGCAAAATTAATTACCAATTTTGTGTTTTTAACCATGCTCTAACCAACCACATAGAATGAGTAGGAACATGACAGAGAAGTGAGAGACATGACCAGGGACTGATATGCCAGAGCTACTGGCTCCCATTGGGTGGATTGCAGGAATGTCTTTGTTCTAGAGAGAGAAGTGCTACTGGTCTCTTAATGACAGGGCTACATGGATTAAAAAAAGAAGAAAATAAATTATTCATCGTATATATTTTATTTTTAAGGACAGTGACTCCAAACATTATTAAAAGTGATTCAATTAATTTCTTAGAAGCGAGTCAATAAGATTAGATCATTTTTGCTCATGAGGGGAGAGGTAGTATATTTCTACCCCTACTATAATTAGAGACCACTGTGAAATAAGTGAAAATGGTTAGCAATTTTGAAAGAATCTCTGTACTAAGCAAAGTCTAGAGGCTACGAACTTAGCTTTGACAGAGACCTTTTTAATGACAGGCTGCAGAAGAACAAAAAGAAACAACTACAGTTAAAAATATTTGGAAGGGTAAAGTACTGTAGTTTAAAAAGATGTAAAGTTTCCATCTCAACACTCCTAGCTGTTTAAAACCATACTGATAACAACATTAATCCACATAATCTCAATTTTATAACATAAAATGACTTTGATAAATAATTCCTTATTTCCAAAATATTTAGTAATTACCAAAATCCTTCAAAACATGTAAGAATGATTGTTTCAGTAACTTGTTAGAACAATAAATGTAGTTATCCCAATATAGCATCTGCTTGCAGACTAATTGACACTAAAAATAGATTGTATGTGAATACAACATATCGGTCTTTAAACTAATAGCATATATACATGCATACATTATACAGGTATATATACCTATACATGATTAATTCTTTTAGAATATGTTATGTTGTTATAATTCTTTTTATTGAATTATTTTAGCTTTGGAAAAATGTAGTAGGCATTCTTTTTGTATTTTCCAAAAAGTATCTAAAATTATCATGTGTGAGTATGTGTAGATGTGTGTGGCGTGTATGTAAGATGTTAATGAGGGGGTATGTAACAATTTATAGAAGAAAAAAACATGGAAAGTAGGTCTGAGCTTCATGCTGAGTCACTGGGAAAAAAGTAACAGAAAAAATTTGAAGTATCTATTCAGTGAATTCCAAACATTTTATTCTACAATAGTACACACATTTTAAGATTTTCAAAAATGATATTCTCTAATGATTCCTTAAATTGTGTTTAAAACTGAAAACAGATGTTTACCTGCAATAGATTTTATTTGAGAAAACAGTATTAATACGCCAGGTTATTATTCAGACTATTTTGCCATTTCTCATTATAGAAAGGCTCAAAATTGATTATGAAATTGAAATTTGCATAGAGGTCGTAAGAATATCCATTTGCGCAGGGCTCGGTGGCTCAGCCTGTAATCCCACGCCTTTGGGAGGCTGAGGTGAGTGAATTGCCTGAGCCCGCGGGTTCGAGACCCGCCTGGGCAGCGAGACCTCATCTCTACAATAAATCAAAAAATCAGCCGGGTGTGGTAGCGCACGCCTGTAATTCCGGCTACTTGGAAGACTGAGGCGGAAGGATTGCCGGAGCGGCCACTGCACTCCAGTCTGGGCGACTGAGTGAGACTCCAACTCAAAAAAAACCCCAAACAAACAAACAAACAAAAAAACCAAGAATATCCTTTTGCATTGAATACAATTTTTGGTTCTGAGGTATATTTGCAAATTAATTCAATCCCTTAAGACAAATTTCCTGGCATTAGCATTTACTGAGTATATGAGCAATAACTCATAGATTGTTCAAATTATCTGTTTCCATAGATAGTATATCATAGAAAAACAAAATTAATCTAATAAACTAGTTAAGAGACAATAGCATAATGGTTGAAAGCCCTGATTGTCTTGTCAAACTTTGTGGAGTCAAATCCTTCTTGAATCACTAACTATATGACATTATGGAATTTACTTAATCTTATTTTGCCATTTTGCTCATTTTCTATTATGAAAAATATGGGGAAAAGGAGTATTAATTTCAAAGGTTTTAGGATTAATATCTCAGGAGAGCATTGTGATATGTTGGTTAAGAGTATAGAATATGGTAGCAGAAAATTTAGATTCAAGTCTCAATTTTGTAATTTACTACCTGTTTAGCTTTGTAGAAAAATAATTAACTTTCTCTCCATCAGTTTTCACCTT
The DNA here is from genome assembly GCA_027257055.1 of Cephalopachus bancanus. Classification (NCBI taxonomy): domain Eukaryota; kingdom Metazoa; phylum Chordata; class Mammalia; order Primates; family Tarsiidae; genus Cephalopachus; species Cephalopachus bancanus. The sequence goes on along the minus strand of JAPVLO010000068.1, from coordinate 6,121,811 downwards.
TGCAAAATTAATATAATAATATTAATTAGCTCACACATTAATTTTTAAGATTATGTGAGCTCTTGTGAAAGGCTTAGAACAATACTTGCATTGGAGAGTAACATAGTAAATGCAAGTTATCACTTACTCTTTAACAATTTGAGTGAAATAAAAGACAAAATCACTTAAAGATGTCTAAATGATCTATTGTATCAGTTTACACTAGCTGCTATAAACAAATGACCACAAAGTTGTGGCTTAAAACAACAGAACTGTATTATCTCATAGTTCTGAAGTCCAGAAGTCTGAAATCAAGGTGTCAGCTAGGCCACACTCCCACCAGAGACTACAGGGTAAATTTTTTAGAAATCTTCTTTAACTTCTGGGGGCTGTTAGCCTTCTTTGGCATGTGGTCACATCTCCCTGATTGTTTTCTCATTGCTCTCTCCTTTGGGTGAGTGCCTGTCTCTGTCTCTCATATACAATTATTTGTGATGATATTCGGAGCCCACCCAGATTACTCAGAATGATATATTTCTTTAAGGGCTTTTTAAAAACACATCTGCAGCTGGGCTCGGTGGCTCAAGCCTGTAATCCCACGCTTTGGGAGGCCAAGGTGAGTGAATTGCCTGAGCCCGCGAGTCCGAGACCCGCCTGGGCAACTTGGCAAGATCTCATCTCTACAATAAATCAAAAACAACTAGCCGGGCGAGGTAGCACACGCCTGTAGTTCCAGCTACTTGGATGGCTGAGGCGGAAGGATTGCCGGAGCCCAGCAGGGCGATGGAGTGAGACTCCAATTCAAAACTAATTAAAAAAAAAAAAATCTGCACAGGATCATTTTTTTTTCAAAGAAATACATTTGCAGTTCTGGGGATTAAGACATAGATTCAACTTCGGGAGCCATTATCAGCCTATCATAGTTATCAAGGGAAATATTTTCCATTACTTAATATTTGTCATTATAATAAAGATCAAACTTTGTATAACATTACTTTTAAAAGCATTTTATATGATGCTATAACATTTGCATGAATTTAACTTGAAGATGCTATAACATCTTCAAATTAACCAGGAAATACAATAATAATGAACTTTGAAAATAACTAAAAATATTGGAACACTTTATATCATATATATATTTCTCCATGTTTTTAAAACATGCATATACCAATAAGGAAAAATAAGTATTAGTGGTAAAGTATCGCTAACTTTTTATTGCACTTGACATTTGATAAGTTAAAGTAACATATGGGAAATAAAAATGACAATATCATTTTCATACCTCTGGGTCTTAATAAGCCAGTTTCACTCAACTATAGTACTTACTAGTTACATAACTTTTCTAGGCACTTACCTTTTATTGAATTATAAAGCAACTCATGAGACAGCTTTAAATGTAAGAGATATAGTGAATGCTGAGTATTATATAGAAATTAATTTACAGATTGATTTGATTTTTTTAAAACATTTTTAAGGAGTGGCTATTAATCTGAAGCCTATGAGTCTCTGAAGTTGTGTCACTAATTTTATTCAGAAGTACACATATCCTGGGAAGAAATTTCAGAATATTCACCACTCTTGGCATTTTCAATAGTAACCATTTTAAAAACCAGAGTTCTAAGATGTCTTATCAATGAGCATTTCAATTTTTAAGGTGGTATTTTTTATGTATTTTTTTCATAAATTCAACAAATTATGTTTCTAATTAGGTATAAACCTGTGCAAAGTCTTGGGATTTTAGGAGAATGAATAAATAATAGCTTTTTCTCCTCAACTGAGTTGAACAATTGAGATCAAGATCTAAGAATCAATCAGATGCCTATCAACACATCAATTATGTTTCTGACAAAGATTTTGGAGCATGTGGCCTTATTCTTTGTTGTTCTGTGATTGAGTGAGCTTGCTAATAACCTCCCAAAATATAGCTCTTCACCCCAAAGTCTCATAACTCTGCTATAATCACAGATAAAAGCTTACCATATAACCTAAAGCAAGGGGGACCATTAGTAATGGCTGAGCTAAACATGTTCAGTTCTTCCTCAACAAACTCCCCAATCAGATAACTCACTTCACCAAGGGAAGGGCAATTAAGTTTGGAGATAGTGTTAGAATGAGAGTTTTCTACTTTTTTTTTCTATTAAAGAAGTTTCTACATATGCTTAAGGCATAGAGTTTAAGTCCTGTTTTTCACCAGTACCCACTTTTTCCCCCTCATATTGTATTTGGCTTATACCTTAAGTATATGAGAAGGAGATTATCAAATTATGGATACTTTTTTTTCTATCTTCATAAGCCATCTCTCACAGTCTCAAAATCTGAAGGGGGATTTTTTTTTTTTTTTTACTTCTGCAGAGTATGCTGTCTCACACTAGGACATAAACAGTGCTTGTGTTCTCAGGACTGAAAAAGAGAATTTGCTTTTCTTGTGTATTACGTTTAAAGAACCCAATAAATAAAAGGCATGCAAAAGATTTATATAACAATCTTAGTACTTCAAAACACACACACACAAACACACACATATAAACATACACTCACAAAACAGAAAATACAAGACTTTAAGTCAATAAGGAATCCTACAAATGAAAGGAAAGAATTAATATTTCCATATGTTTTTATGTGTTTTTAAAAATATGTTAAATAAACTAATCTTAATGATGACCATTCTTACTGGGGTTTGGTGATATCTCAATGTGGTTTTGATTTGCATTTCTTTGATGATTAGTGAGGCTAAGCACTTATTCATGTTTTTGCTGGCTGCCCGTGTATCTTCTTTTGAGAAGTGTCTCTTCATGTCTTTTGCCCACTTTTTAATGGAACTGTTTTTTTTTTTTTTTTTTCGGCACATTTGAGCTCCTTGTAGATCATGGCGTTTAGGCCTTTGTCAGTTATACAATCGGTAAATATTTTTTTTTCCCATTCTGTGGGCTGTCTCCCCACTCTCTTGATGGTTTCTTTCACTTTGAGAAAGTTTTCAGTTTAATGAGGTCCCATATGTCTATCTAATCTCTTATGGCATGGACATCTGAAGTTTTGATCAAGAATTGGTTGCCTATTCCAATTTCCATAAGAGTGTCTCCTTTGTTTTCTAAGATTCTTATAGTCTGAGGTTTTGGGTTTAGATCTTTGATGCATTTAGAGATGGTTTTCGTGTATGGTGAAACAACAGATGCTGGTGAGGTTGAAGAGAAAAGGGAACACACTACATTGCTGGTGGAAATGCAAACTAGTACAGCCTCTAGGGAAAACAGTGAAAACAGTGTGACAATTTATAAAATAATTAGAAATTGGCATTCCATATGACCCAGAAAATCTCCACTCTGGGAACATGCCTAGAGAAAATCAAATCATTTTACAAAAAAAGATAACTGAACACACATGTTTATTGCAGCACTATTCACAATAGCAAAAACATGGAAACAACCGTGCTACCCATCAAAACTGAACTGGGTTAAAAAAACGTGGTACATATACACGATGGAATATTATGCAGCCATAAGGAAGGACAAACATACAAAATTCTCAGCAACTTGGATGGATTAAGAGTCTATCATACTCAGTGATCTTTCACAGAAACAAAGAACAGAGCACCACGTGTTTTCACTCAGAAGTGGATCCTGAACATTTACCATAATACTATAAGAAAGGAATTGGCAGTAGCAGAATATTGTCAAGAGTGTGGGATGGCACATAACATCAATAAGAGTACCTAATCTCAAACCAAGCAAAATAAGGACCAACGGGAGGCTTCAACTTTACCTGTACAATGACCACTTGTATACCTAATCCTGAATTATACCCCACATCTTTAAAATAAAAAAATAAAATCATAAGGAACAGAAAAACAAAACTAATCCTGTATAATTACAATAAGAGAAATAAATTGAATATCTACTGTACAGCATAATGACTATATATTGTATTCTTAAAATTTGGCAAGAGATTGGACATTAAGTATTCTCATCACAAAAAAAGTGATAGCTGTGAAAGATAATGCATTTAATTAGCTATATTTAACCACTCAACAATGTATATATAATTCAAAACATTATTTTGTGCATTGTAAATTGACATACAGCTTAATGTCAATTTAAAAATAAATGCATTTGAAAAAATAAAATTATCATTCACAAAAAAAGTGCTTTTGAAAGCCATTTTAATTCCCACATCAAAATAATAAAATTTAAAAATCAAAGATATACAATATTCTGAGATCAGAAGCACCATGTTGTAAACTAAGATCAAAATCTACCTTGACTGATTCAAAAGTATATTCCATCATACAGTGGATCACATGTACTTTTTTTTTTTTTTTTTGAGTTGGAGTTTCACTCCGTCGCCCAGACTGGAGTGCATTAGCCGGAATTACAGATGAGAGCTACCACGCCCAGCTGATTTTTGATTTATTGTAGAGATGAGGTCTCGCCAAGTTGCCCAGGCAGGTCTCGAACCCGCAGGCTCAGGCAATCCACTCACCTCGGACTCCCAAAGCGCGGGATTACAGGCTGAGCCACCGAGCCCGGCCACATGTACTTTTTAATAAGTATGAATTGACATATCTCTGTCTTTCAATAAATATGATCTGCTGAGTGGATGTAACATCATCAATTCATATGTACATCTTTGAGTCTGCCAGGGTGCCTGATATCCAATAGATACACTAGAAAAAGTTGAATGCCAGAATAAAAATAAATCATAACTTCTCTTGAATCTCCAAATCTCATATCTCTAAAATGAGATGTGAATTAGGGTCTAAATGTCCCATATAGGTAAAAGGAGATATATTTCCTTCTCAACAAACATGGAATCACTGTAGATTTCTGTGAGAGATGTGCTATTGTCCCAGTATCAATTGAAAAAAAAATTTTTGTTTGCAGATGGATTGAAGTAGAGATAGGTTGAAACTTAGAAGACTGTTTAGAATTTTGTGTGCTTAAAGATAAGAATGCTGTAAGTATCAGTTTTTCTCTTCTAGGAGAGGAATTTGACCTGGTCTTCAAAATTAGAGATGAGCTAGTATTTGTGTGTGTCCATTTGTTTAAATTCTATCTGTCTCTAAAAACCAAGATTAAAAGTCAACTACTTAACCTTGCTTGTTTGATGTTCCTTTCTCAAAATGAAATGTTTCATTTTTTGTACTCTCACCAAAGATCACTTAAATATACATTATTTAAATTATATCTTATAGTCAATGGAATGGTTAATATATCTATTTCACTTGGATTAAATTATCCTTATGGCAAGTCAAGGATGCTATTAATTTTCCACTACCAACCATTACAAATTCTTGATATCATAAAGATTTTCATTTAGTAAATGCTGGGTAAATATCTGTTGGTGCAAAATACAGACTGAGGTCATAGTGCAAAAAAGCTAATGCAAGAAGCTAAAGCATAAAATTTTTACACTCAGTATCCCTTTGAGAAAATGACTTCATTCATTTGTGGCTGTTTTTTATGTAGGAATATAATAGAATACTGGGGGAGGAAATCATATTGCACAAGGACTGCTGTAAGCATTCTAATACCTAACTTATTGCCCTGCACTGGAGGGCATGGAGTTATGCATGTGCCTATTTGTGAGAGGATAATTTGTAAATCTTTGTGCTGGCAATAACATAGAAAGTTCTAAATGCATTTTGGTGCATACCTGGCATTTTCTGTCTGAACTCAATAAGAATGTAAATGAAATTGCTCGGTCTGTTTATAAATAAGCTATATACATAGGCTTGGAATACATATATTTAAGCCATCAAAAAAAGAAACATAGTAAAAAATGTATGCTTAACTCTGAGACCTGTGGAAGTGTCTGACAGTGCAAAATATCATCTTTAATGTGGTTTACACTGACTCTGTGGTATCCAAGATGAATGTCAAGCCGTGGGCGAATCGAAGTGGCACTAGAAAGGAGAAAGGTAATATCCTTACTCAAACATACTTATATTCCAACTATGACTGAAAATAAAACACTGCTGAACAGATTGAAAAAGTGACACAGTAAGAATATAATATAGCTTTTGTTTTTTATTACTATAAAATGTCAAACTTCTATTGCTACTTGTATATACAATTTTCATATATATATTTATAAAAAGAGAATATAGGAACAGAAATGGTATTAACATGGAAGAAAAAGGCAGAAACTCTTTTCAACACCAATCCCATTTAATTCTGCACAACTTTTCAATATCAGAGTTGATTTTTTTTTAATGCTTCACCATGCATTTTAGGAAAAATTTCTCTAATTCATAAGTATACTAATTGACCTAAAAACCCATCTATATAGAATTCAAACCTATTTCAAGTAAAATTTATATTAAAGTATTGCATTTATTTTCAAAGTGGTGCAAAATGGGTTATTGTTTTATTTTGAACAGTTAATTGATATTATTAGGAACGGAATGATGGCCATGAACTCATAAAGATTTATGAAAAGTTAAAGAGAATGGCCTCTATTTGGAATATATCATGCCTTTGTAGTTCTGATAAAAGTAACATGAAGTAGATTAAAGACTCAAGGCACATACATTTGTGTTAATCTCATAAAGTCATCCATCTTCTAAAGCTTTATTTAAACCACATCTAACATAAACCCTATTCTCCTTGAATTTCTTTTTTTCTTTTATCTTTTTTTTACTTCCCTGAAGTATTAGTCTCAAAATCTTAGAAGGAACTTAAAAAATTTCCCTTCTTCATTTTGATAATTAACTGCTATTTCATATTACTAACACAACTCTATACTCATTGTGTTCCTGTAATTATGTACAGTATATATGAACAGCCTGCTTGTTTCATTATTGAATTTTTATTACATTGTCAATCTTAAAAATAATTAACATACCTACATTGAAGTTAATTTTGTCAGTTGTTATCTAATACTATTGAGCCTATTAAGAAAACTAATCTTGCATTTTGAATAGCTTGTGACAAAGGGTCAAACAATGTAGAATATATCATTTTCTAAAAGCCTATTTTTCTATCATAGCTTTTTCTGGGATGCCTAACATCAATTGGTCATTTTATTTTATTATTTACTTAATGTTTCTTCTATTTTTTTTCTGTAAAATATTCCAAAGTCTTCATCATGTGAGTTTACCAGTGCTGGATTTGGAGTGGCAAGTGAGTCAAAATTTAAAATGTACTCCATTGGAAATAAAGCCCTTATTTTCAGAAGATAACATAATTTTGCTCCAAGATGGAGGAAGAAAGGTTTTATAAATTGAATACATTTAGGTCCATGATCATCAAAGTCTTAAGCATTGAGTTGAGGCAAATAATGGATTATAAAAGTTTTTATATCTCTATCTATCAATAATATACCTACCTATCAATAATCTATCTCTTTGAAAAGCAAAACTATTTACTCATGGATTGATTGCTTGAAAAAGATTGCTGTTTTTAAAGTCAATGACGCTATAGCTTCAAGTAAACAAAATATGGTTTGAGCACGGGTTGTAGAGAAACTGGGTTCAGCATAATTTTTAAGTGGGAGTCAAGTAATTATATATTCTTTTTCTATTGAATAAAGCTGAGGACAATGTGTTACTCATGTGCACAAAGAGTAAGTGTATGTGTATTTTTTTACATATGTTTACATATGTATGTTGGAGGTTTACATTATAGAAATTTAGAAAGTCTTGATATAGTTGAATGAGGAAAGAAATCAGTAAATTTGTGACTAGGTCATCACAGAACACGTATACTTTTTGCACATCAACTTGGTCAATATTCTATAATTATTAATATTGCTTGTCCCTGCAAAAGAGGGAATAAGTATTTGTTGTATTTTATTTCTTCTTATTTTTCCCAAATTATGAAAAAATAATTCAGATTTCACTTGTGACATGTAAAGGGCTTGCAAGCTGTTACTCATTTCTTTACAATAACAAAGAAGACATTGTACAAACTGAAAATAATTATTTTTGTACTCAACAGAGAAGTGTGGTTACTGAACAAATTATCATTGCAAAATCTGCAGATATAGATGAATTTAGAGAATCACCGTTAAACTCTGGTTACCTAAAGCAGCAGCTGCTGGAGTCACTATCAGTTATTTCCCAATCTGCAGAAGCAATTAAACAGTAATTTTGATAAACAACGAGGTGAGTATAGCCTAACATGAGACCTAGAAACAACTGGGAGTTGCAGCATTAAGAGGGGTATACTTTTATGGGTTTTATGTCTGGACAAACCATGAGGTTCTATATATGAAGAGTCAAAAAGATCCCTTCATAGTTCTTGAGGAGTAGCAAAGATTAGTCATTGTAAAATAGTTCTAACGTATTCTCTACAACACTTTCCTATTTCATCTAAGGAGAAAGTAAAACTGAGAAGCACCAAATTCAGTGCCCATTAAAAGACTGATATTTAGTCATAAGGTTGTAGACTGCTTCCTCTTTACTCCTTGCTACCACATCAATAAAGTTTCAGTACAATAACAGTGCATTGAAACTGAAAGAGTTGCAAGACACAGACCTTATCTGAAGGGAGGGGCACCTTGCTCTCTCGCTCTCTCTATATATGTATCAGGGAACACACCAAAAAGACATTAGAAAAAAATTGCTCATCAACAAGTGTATCTGCACAATGAACATTTGTATAACTAACCCTGAATTGCACCTCACATTTTTAAAATAAAAAGTTTTTAAAAATTGAAGCATCAGGCTCCCACAGGAGGTACAAACGTTAAACACAGTCCAATTTCTAGTTAGATAAAAAAGATACATTGGCTGGGCGTGTTGACTCAAGTCTGTAATCCCAGCATTTTGGGAGGAAAGCCGAGACGAGAGGATTCCTGAGCCCATGGATTTGAGACCAGCCTGGGAATATGGTGAGACGTCATCTCTACAGTAAATCAAAAAATTACTGAGTGTGGTGGACGCGCCTGTAGTTGTGGCTACTTGGAAGGCTGAGGCGGAAGCCTCGCCGGAGCCCAGCAGGTTGATGCTGGGGTGGCCATGAGTGTGCTACTGCACACCAGCCTGGGCGACAGAGTGAGACTCCAACTCCACCTCAAAAATAAAAAATAAAAAAAGAAACCTTACAGTAAACACATATTTACCATAGTTTCTATAACCAGATACTTCATGTCTGTCAATAAAAAAATTATAAAGTTTGCTTAAAATACACATAAAACACTGCCTGAAGAAGCAAACACATGTTAGACCCAGACTCATATTTGGCAGAGAGGTTAAAGTTATCAGAGAGGAAATTTCAAACTGTAGTGTTTCAAGGGCTCTAATGGACAAGTAGACAAAATGCAAGATCAGATGAGTAATGTAAGCAGAAAGATAGAAACATAATAAACAACGTTGATGAATATGTAGAGAAGTTGAAACACCTGTACACTGCTGGTATGAATGTAAAATGCCATAGCCACTATAGAAAATTATGTGGAGGTCCCTCAAAAACTGAAGATGGAAATGAAAATATGATCCAGCAATTGCATGTCTAGGCATGTTTTCAAAATAAGTAAAATCAGTGTGACAAAGAGATATCTTCACTCTCATTTTCATTGCAGCATTGTTCACAACAGCCAAGATATGGAAACAGTCTTAGTGTCTATCAACAGATGAATGGATAAAAATTGTAATATAGGCCGGGCTCGTGGCTCAGCCTGTAATCCCAGCACTTTGGCAGGCTGAGGTGAGTGGATTGCCTGAGTCTGCAGGTTCGAGACCCACCCGAGCAACTTGGTGAGACCTCATCTCTACAATAAATGAAAAATTAGCCAGGTGTGGTAGTGTGTGCCTGTAGTTCCAGCTACTTGGAAGGCTGAGGTGGAAGTATCGCCAGAGCCCAGCAGGTTGAGGCTGCGGTGGCCAGGAGCGTGCTACTGCATTCCAATCTGGGCGACAGAGTGAGACTCCAACTCAAAAAAAAAAAAAAATTGTAGTATATACACACAATGAAGTATTGTTGAGTCTTAAAAAAATTAAAATCTTGGCATTTACAGCAACATAGATAAACCTAGAGGATATTATGCTAAATAAAAAGTCATACATAGAAGAACAAATATTGCATGATTCCACTTATATGAGATATCTATAATAGCCAAACTCTTAAAAACAGAGAAAATAGTGGCTGAGATATCAGAGAAATGAAGAGTTGCTCAAAGAAGATAATGTTTCAGTTATTCTAGGTGAATAATTACTAAAGACCCACTGTACAACATCAAGCTTTTAGTTAACAACACAGTATTATGCTTTTGAACATTTGTTAAGAGGGTAGGTTTCGTGTTAACTATTATAGCAACAAACAAAACAAAACAAACAACAACAACAAAAAGACTTACAAGAAACCCTAAAAGCTGTTGGATTTGTCTATTACCTCGATTATGGTGGTGTTTATTCTGGCTATTTGCATAAGCTCAAACTCATAAAAGGTACACAAGTATATGCAACTTTTGTATATTAATTATTCCTCAATGAAACATGTTTAAAGATAATTAACTGGCCACAGTGTCTCACACTTGTAATCTTACCACTTTGGGAGACAGAGGCAGGAGGATAGCTTTAACCCAGGAGTTCGAGACCAGTCTTGGCAACATAAGGAAACCCTGACTCGATAGATAGATAGATAGATAGATAGATAGATAGATGATAGATAAATGAATAAATAAATAAAATTTAATAGCATAATAAAAATAAAATACATGTAACAAATGAAGAATACAGTTTATGGTCTCGTTAGTAGATTGAACATAGCCAAGATTTAAAAAAAATAATCAGTGAGTTTGAAGATAAGCAAATATAAAGTTCCAGTCTAAATTGCAAATATAAAATAATATAATAAGAAAAAAACAAAATGTTTAATAACTATGATACACTTCAATGTTAATAACATAGTTATAATTGGAATATCAGAAGAATTAAAAAGTAAAAATGGAGTAGAATACATATTTCAAGTAACAATGGCCAAGGACTTTTCAGAATTAAAGACAGACAATTACCAGAGATTCATAAAATCAGAGACATGGAGAATACATCTTTAAAAATCTACCTGAATATCATGTTCAAACTGTAGAATATCAAAGACAAAGAAAAGAATCTTCTTTTGAAAGAGGATAACAAATTGAATAAATGAAATATATAAAATAAATAATTAAACAAAATATCTTGACTATAGAGGGGCAAAGGTATGAATTTTGGATTTTTAAACATAAACTATTCAATTAATTAAAAAGAACAGTGAAATATTGTTTCAAAAGAAAAACAATTACAACCTAGAATTATATATCCATTAAATATTTCCTTAAAAACTAGATAAATAGATAAGTACATTCTAGAACAGACATTGACAGTATACCTATGCTATAAGAATAATGATTGATTATACTGGAATAGTCATTGACAGTATACCTATGCTATAAGAAATGTTAAAATGTCATCGAGAGGTAAATCAGAAACTTGAGTCTACATAGAAAATGAAATAAGATAAAAGAAAAAATAAATAAAAATAAGATAAAAACTTTTAAAAAAATCTTAAACTGTCTAAAGGATCACTCTGTTTAAAATAATAACAACAATAACAATGCATTAGGTGGTAATAGCATATAAATAGGTGAAACAAATGACAGCAATATCAATGAGACTGGAGGGGAAAATTAGGAAAACACTGTATAAGATTTTAGACAGGCAATCACATACCCATACACATACACACACAGAGGCTCCCAAAAAGAAGAGGTCTACTACGTTCGTACCTATTTGTTAGATCAGCCACAAGAAACTAATACAATGAGAAAATGGACACACTTCCGTGACACTTGACAACAAGCAAGGATATCCTCTCTTATCACCTCGAATCAATCTCATACTAGAAGTATAGGGAAGAAACAAATAAAACTGTCTTTGTTTGCAGATGACATGATTGTTTATATAGAAAATCTTAAACTATATATAATATGATAATTCTGGAATTAAATATATAATATATAAATTAATATATGATATACAATATATATTTAATGTTTAATTCTAAATTATTTATTTTGCCTTGAAGAAATACTTTTTAGCTTAATTAGGCCCCATGTATTTATTTTTCCTTTGGGTCTTTTTTTAGAATTTTAGTTATGGCAAAATAAATAAATAATAAACTGACAAACTATAGAATGGGAGAAAATATTAGAAAAATCACATATTTAACAAAACAGCAATATCCAGAATCTATAAGAAACTCCAACAAAGCAGCAAGAAAAAAATCCTGAATAATGCCGTTAAAAAGTGGGCAAACAACATGAACAGACATTTCTCAAGAAAAATATACAAATGACCAACATATAAAAAAAACACTCCACATCACTAATCCTCAAGGAGATGCAAATGAAAACCATAGTCAGATACTACCTTACCTCAGGCAGAATGACCATCATAAAAAAAACACAGAACCATAAATCCTTGTGCAGATGTGGTGAAAAGGGAACACTTATATGTTGTTGGTGGTAATGTAAATTAGTATAATCTCTATGAAAACAGTATGGATACTTCTCAGATAGCTAAAAGTAGATCTATTATTCAATCCAGCAATCTCATTGCTGGGTATCTTCCTAAAGGAAATAGATCATACAAAATGACAACTGCACTTATATGTTTATTACAGCACAACTCACAATTGCAATGATATGAAATTAACATAACCAATGAGTGTATTAAAAATGTGATATATATATAATGGAATACTACTCAGCCATAAAAAGAATTAAATAATATATTTTGCAGCAAATTATATGGAACTGGAGACCATTATTCTAAGTAACTTAAAAGCCAGAAACCAAATACCATATGTTCTCACTTATAAATGGGAACTGAGCTAAGGGTACTTAAAGTTATACAGAGGGTGTAATGAACATTGAAGACTCAGAAGGAGGAAAGTACAAGTATAGTAAGAAACAAAAAATTATTTATTAGACACAATGTACACTATTCAGATGACAAGTACATTATAAGCCCAGAATTAACCACTGTACCATTCATCCATGTAACCAAAAATCACTTGCACTCCTAAGCTATTAAAATTTTTTAAAAATCTAGAATGAATAAGTGAATATAGTAAAGTTGCAGATTATATGGTTAATACAAAAAAATTAATTGCTTTCCAATATATTCATAAGGAACAATTAGAATTTGGTATAAAGCTATAATTATCAAGACTGGATGGTATAGGGAATAAATAAAAACATATGTTAAGTCATATGAGAATATGAAAGAATAGAAAGGCAGAAATAGCACCCCACAAATATATTCAGTTGTTCCTTGTCAAAAGAGGAAAAGCAGTTCAATAGACATAGGATAATCTTTTCCACAAATGATGCCAGAACACATGACTGCTCCTTATCAAGAAATGTTTGTAGACAGGTGCCTTATCCCTTGTAAAAAAGCAATTCTATGAAACTTCTAGGAACAAACACAAAAGAAAAATGAAGTAACTGTGGGTTTGGTGATACATTTTTAGATACAACACCAAAAGCATGTTTCATGAAATAAAAACTTAGACAGTTGGACTTTATTAAAAATTAAAAACTTCTAGTCTATAAAAGACGTGATAAAAATCAAAAGTCAATCCACAGAATGAAAGAAAATACTTACAAAACACATCTAAAAAATCTATTGGCATCCAAAATATAGAAATGACATTTAAAACCCAACTATAATACAACAATCTTGTGTGTAAAAAAAAGGGGTGGGGGGAGGCGGGCAAAATATCTGAACAAAAACCTCATCAAAGAATATATGGAAAAGAAGAATATGAAAAGATACTTGGGACCATTTACCATTAGGGGATTACAATGACAAACACCAATATGTTACTAGTACACAATAGAAGCGTTAAAATAGAAAAACAACAACAACAACAACAACAACAACAACAAAAACACCACCAAATTCTGGCAAATATATAAAGTAAAAGAAGTAATTGTCCCTCAATGCTAGAAGGAAAATAAAATGATAAACAAATTTAGAATGTATTTTAACAAATTTTAAACAAATCTAAACATAGTTGTACCATACAAAGCAAACTGATTTGAAAATGTATGTCCACAAAAAATGTATGTCCACTACATGTTGAATTTTATTTCAGTTTAATTTATAATCTCCAACAACAGAAAACAACCAAGGTGTCAGTCAGTAGGTAAGCAGATAAACTGTGGTACATCCACACAATAGAATATTGCTTTGTAATAAATGAATTGTCAAGCTACATAAATATGTGAATGGATATTAAATACATACTGTTAATTGAAATTAGCCAGTCTGAAAACGCTTTATATAATATGATTCCATATGAAATTCTGAGAAAGGCAAACCTATAGAGATTTAAAAACAAAAACAAAACAAAGCAAAACAAAAACAAACAAAAAAATGATTGCCAGGAGTGTAGGGGAGAAAAGGAGAGTTAATTGAGTGGAGCACAGCGAGTATTTTAGAGTATGGAAACTATTCTCTATGAGGTGGAAATTTTGCATACGTAAGAATATGCATTTGTCAAAATATATTGAGCTTTTAGGTACAAAGTGTAACTTAAATTCTATATACTTTGCAGTAATAAAATTATTCAGGTGATAATAGGATCCCAGGATGTTATCCAGAATGTCACAAAACAATCTAAATGTGTTACAAAAATGTATGAAATTATCTCACTGAGGAGACTGAGGGAAAAGGTGCTAACCTAAGTAACTGGAAATACCATTTGATAATGGAATAGAGTTGGAGACATTGCTAAGATCTCATGTTTACCAGAATATAAGTTTGCATTTTTGCATGAGAAATATTTATGAATATGTGTATATGCACCATTTACTATATGCACATATACATTTGCTTGCTCTTCCAGCTGACAGGCTCTGGAGGCAATGCCACCCAGCAGCTATGAACATATCTAGAACCCAGATCTTGGTTTTGAATACCATTCTTGGATAAAATGGATCAGGACTCCTTGGAGATATTTCTGATTCTAGGATTAGGGTAGAAATGTACGAGATAAATCTGCAGTATCTTACAGTGGCAGAAAGTAGGGTAGATAGCATAGGTTCTGAAATTAGCCTGTCTGGACTTCAAATATAAATCTTCTCTACCTAAATTGTGATGTTTAAAAGTTTGCACAGTTATTCTGTGCTTCGTTTTATTTGCACAGCTGTAATGAAAATAGATTGACATTGCTTTTCTCAAAATAATATCTTTAATAGATTTGCTGAATGCCATCTGTAATACCTGTTTTATAATTTTGGATAATACTATCTAGTGTTCTATAAAATAATTTTTCAATTTAATATTTAAAAATAATGCTGTTACTTGTAATATATGAAAATTCAAAAAGAGTCCACAAAAGCTTTTTTTTCAATAATTCTTATCCTTACAAATACATTCACTATAAAATGAGCCCAACTTCTGATTATTTTTCTATTAACAAGTTTTCTACTTAGGGCCGGAAAATAAAATTTAATTTTATGTCAATTCTAATAGGTAAATTTAGTAAATGTATTATACTAACTATATTATTTCAAAGGATCTTTTTCCAAAGCCTACTTAATTTCTGCTTGCAGAATTAAGTTACCATTATTGTGCTAAGACTAACAGAATAGCCTGAAGAAAACTGCCAGGAGGTTAATTACCAAGTTCTCCTGAAAGTCAATAGATTTTTTTTCCTTTCAGCCTTTTCCACTAAAGAAGTCCCTCTGGTATTTATTTTTTGAAGAACATTACTATTAGCATGCTTTTTATTTTTTTCTAAAAAGCTCCATATTCTAAATGAAATTTACTTCTTAAAAAAGAAAGTGAAACACATTTGTAAATCACAATTAAGCACCTCTAAAATAACACTTTCAGTTCACAGATACACTTACATACCTAAATATGTTGCGAAGTTAGAACTAAAGTTGTCTATGTATTTTCCTCTCAGTGCAATAAACAAAGCTCTGAAAGACATTATTTAGATCAATGTAAAGATTCCACCAGAAAGTTCAGTTAGTTTTGAAGTAACTCCTAGCAGCTCTTTGGGTCTATGCTCAAGTCTATTGCTCTTATTTAATTGATTATATATTTAATGAGCACTAATATGACAAATACTTGAACGTTTTATGATTAAAGCATTTTGAATATTTTAGGCCATATAAAAAGATTAATCACTATAATTATAGAATTTAAATTATTTCTAAAAGTCTTTTAAATGTACTTTCACTCAGTATATTTTTCTTGTCCAATGAAACTTGGTTATTGGTCACAGCAATATATTGTGAACACTTTGAGCTTGGCTTTTCAACGCTTCTCACAGTATTCCAGACTACCACTATCTATTCTTGAGTCAAGATAAATTTTATCTCTCATTCTGTATCCCATCCAATTGTGTCTTGGTCACATATACATCTAAAAATATTCTGATTCGACTTGAAAAATTTCATGAATGAAGAATTCATACATGATAAAGCAATGTGTGTCAAATAATGGTGTTATTTGTTAATAAAATAAAATAAAAAGGAACTGAGTCTTAATTTTTGTCATTGAAGCAAATTCACTTTTTTCAGATGATTAAAATAAAAATTAATTTCTGACAAGTGTAGTCTGTAAGTAAAATTATTGCAAAATTTTTGTAAGTGTGCATACACAGGAAGTAAATAGAAATGGCTCCATGTGGTGCTAATCTCGGCAAGTTCTGGCTTTATTATGACAGATGATGAACTGCACAGTGAAATAATTTATCCCACAAACATACACACCATACACCTTTGAAATAGAAATATGATAATTACAGTAACAATGGCATACCAAAACGGAAGAATATGAGGATCACTGGTGCAGGTAATTCTGAAAGACAGGCATGTTGCCAGGTCTTTCTCTTCATGTGGAAGAAAATATCTCTTGATGATAACCCAGTTGTGTTCCATCAGAATGGTTTCCAAGTTCATCTTTATGTATTATATTTTTCTAAATTATCTTGAACCTTGGTTCTCCCCTTTGAGATATAATCCCTTTTTCACAAGAAATTGCCCATATTTTATTTCTCAGTCTGCTTTCAATAGCGAAAAGCTTAAAGTTCTCTTTTTTCTTTTTTTTTAAAATGTTCAAACTGTTTTTCCCCTTTTTGTTATAAACTGGTGCTTATATCAGTATAATTTTATTAAAACTTTTAAATTTTCTTATATGTCTGTTGTAGATTCACTCCATGTTCCAAAAGCTACATCCATATTATAGATCTTGGCCTTCCGCTACATGTCAGGCTGATGAGGGACAATACCCTGAGGGTTCTTAGAAACCCTTAACAAGATTCTTAGAGCTAAACCTTGGCTTAATTTTTAATATCAGATTTCATTTCACTTAGTGAATCTCTACTTGCAGAAGAGATTGAGAATTAGAGCATTGTTCAGTAAGACTTGAATCTCCCCTATTTTCTCTAAATTCTGCTTGCAAAGTAAACAACTTTATTAGATCATCTCTCTTTTCCTTCATCAAAGATAGCTAGGGTCAATCAATAGACATTTACAACATTCTGCCTGATTGCTTTAGTCAGATGCTCAAATACCTTAAATATATTTCCCATTTTTCTCAGTAATGCCAAAAAAAAAACCCACAACATTTTGCTAATTGTTTTAACACAATTCAAATAGTTGTTCTTTCTCTAAAATGTTAAAACATTATTTACCAATTTTTAAAAGTTTTGTTATAAATGTAAGCATCATTTTCCAAGCACTTGCTGTTTTCAGGCCACATTTTTAGCTTCTGCATGATTTCAGTTAATGCTATATTATTTACACTTTTGTTAAGATATAGTTTTCTGACTGAAAACAAAAGTTATTAATTTTCATAGCTCCCAGGGTTGTCAGAGCATGTTTTCTGATGTGGGCATGTTCAACTGGTACAATATGTATGGTCTCAAGTGATCTCACTCAATTTTCTGGGGTAAGTAGTCTGATTGGTGTGAGGATAAAACTTTATTCATATATATTGTGATTAATTGTCAATTGGGGCCAAAAATTGCTAGCAGCACAACAAGGCAAGTGGGTTGGAAGGTCGTCCTCCAAAGACTTCTTCAGTAACACACATCTGGTTCTTTCAAGCTTCTGATGCCAGTTTTCGTTCCAAATGTTAAGTGAATGGCAAATGTTTTGGGGCTTTTGGTTGGCAATTCCCAAATTTGATTGATCATTCTTCTTAAGGTAGGGTAACTCTTGTAATAACCAAATACCAAATTCCAGAAACAGAATAAAGTTTATTTTTCCCTCAAATCACAGTATAGTAGGGACCAGTGGGAAGGGATGTAAAGATTTTTGCTCCAATCTGTATTTCAGGGACAAACAGTTTCATCAATCCTTGTACTCACATATATAGAAATTTCTACTTGTGATTTGATACATTTCTTAAATGAAGTATATACATTAGGTTTGGTGTAGTCAGATATAGCACAGTTAAGGATGGTGAATTAAGACCAGAATGGTGAAAAGATAAAGCTTATTACTCACAGATACCGGAAAAAAGAGAGCAGCATGCCTCACAGGGCCAATAGGAAGAAGGTGGGGACATCTAGAATACAGGAGCTTCACCAGTGAGTGGGGAACAGAAAGGAAAGGTAGGATCCTGTTTACCAAAGCCTTTAATGGGTCCAGGGCATTACACAGCTGGGCTTCCTATGACAAGTGCTGCTTGGTTAAAGGGAACTCAAGTCTACGCACAGGAACTCAGGAGGTGCATTGCCGGGTTCACCAGCCCTAAAGCTGATTAACATGATCTAGTATTTGGGTGTAAGACCTTATCAAGCTGAGACAGGAGATAGCTAGAGAAAGGCTAAGGCAGGCAGGAGAGTCCTCTGATAACAATGTAGTGAACTGGAGGCAGGCCTCTCAGGCTTAGCATTGGTAAAAAAAACTCCCTGCAAACCTCTCAAGCTAGAGCTTAGGTACTCACTGCTGGGATCAAAAAGCAACTCATTGGCTCACCATTAGACCCCTACATTAATACTGACTAATCAGAACAGCAACAGCTCACAGCTAATGCTAGCCAACCGGCTTAGACTTAGGGCTATATAAGCACCAGGTTTTCGACCCCAGATAGGCAACCCTTTTGGGCCTCCTCCCACTGCGGGAGCTTTTTCGTCCTCAATAAATACGCTTTCTCACATTCCAGGGCATGAGACAAGAACCTTGATCCTGAAGAGCTGCAATCTCAAGAGCTGGAGACCATCAGAGTGGAAAAGTCAGGTACCCCAGAGGCTGGCTTGCCAGCCAACAGAGCAAGCTGAACCAGGAGAGCTGCCGGAGGAAGGCGAGACTCCAAAACTGAGGCACTCAGGGGGCTAGGCTTGCCAGCCCACCAACGAGCAACACTCTTAGGGCTTGGCTTGCCAGCCCATTACAGCCAACACCCTGGGGGCTAGGCTTGCTAGCTCCTCCAATCGCAACACTCAGGGCTTGGCTTGCCAGTCCCTTAAAGCTGACACTTGCGGGGTTGGGCTTACCAGCCCCTGCACTACCCTCTCTGGGACTTGGCTGGCTGACTCATTGAGCTGACACTCTTGAAGCCCAGGATGACCTGAAAAATCCGCATCAAAGCTAAACATCAAAAGGGGAGCTGAGTGGAGATGGCTTCAAATTATTCAGGTCAAGAGTGACCAACCAGGGATAGGACAAAAAGACGAATGCTTAAGTAGCATTTATTTGAATAAGAATTATGACACTACTGTATCTTCTGAGTTTAACTGACAGCTGGAAGGACAGTCCATGCAGAAGGCATAGATACACTTAACTCGAAACTGGAGGGGACACATCATATCTACTCCTATATCCCTGCTCAAATCAGGCTCATGACTCTAAATAGGAGCAAATTTGCTGGGAAATATAGGAAGATGAGATTAGTATCATGAACACTCAATTGGTTTTTACTATATTATCCTATTTCTAATAGCACAATAATATTATATAATAAATGAACATTTATTTTGTATTTTAAAAATTTTAACATATCCAATATATTTTATATCTATTAAAAATATCTCATTGGAGGTAAAATTTGAGTAAAGTTTCACATACTTATATACTTTCTATATAGTTAAAAAGTATTGATTCTTGTCTTTACATACATGGATTACTTTGAAAGGAAGATGCCTATAAAACGTGTAAATTTTAGTTATAGTGAAGAAAACAACTGAGAAATCATTTTTTTCTTTTGATCTGAAAGTTAAAAAAATGTTATCAGATATTGATAGGATAGTTAGATACAGCATTTTTCTAAATATACATTATGTAATGAAATACTCATGATAATCAACTTTTAGGAAAACAAATAATCTAAATATTCAAGGATTATTCTGAAAGATGAGAAAGAAGAGGGCCATGGCAGACACATTTTGGTATTTAAGACCTTCAGTTTATAACCTTTGAGGGAGGATTTGATTTATAAACTTTATCCTTCTCTAACCAATGTCCCTAATTGTTAATGCTTTACTTAATAATGCTATCTATTGCTTAGATATTTCTGACTTCTGATGTTACCAAAAAAACAATATACAAAACAAATGAAAAAAATGTGATTCTAGTTTACTATATTGCTGATTTCTGTTTGTGTTTTCTGATTGCTTTTTTAAAGGATTCATATTTTTTTTATTGCAAGCATTCCTTATTTTTAGACCTCCAATTATGATCGCTTCAGACAATTAAGCTTGGTGTTCTTGTGCTTTTTGAAGTTGCATTTTAACCCCAGCTTTTTCTGCTAAACTTGTTCAGTAGGAAAGTGTTTGAGCTTTACTGCTATATATATATATATATATATATATATGAGAAAAATAATAAAGAAATTTACCTTCAGAAACTTACAAAACTCATTGATATATGTAAACATTTTTCTTAACTGTAGCCAAAGATGCTGATTTACTATCTTGAATTAATATCCTTTCTTCAAATGGATATTTCTATCTGAAAATAAATGAAAAGATTAGTGTTGTACTCAAACCCCTCATGTTCCAAAGAGCCTTAAAACTAATGATTATGGTATTTAATAGACATAGTTACCACATATCAGAAGATAGAGCTTGTTGATTCCAGCTTAAATTTTGCTGTGCTTTTGGAGACCTGAATTTTTGCAAATGTTAAAGGAATATTGGACTCAATATTTCTATGCCTTCAAGTATTGAGAATTATGCAATTTATAAGTAAGACTTCCAAGTCAATTAGAAACTCATTAGGACATATTTTTTTTTCGAAAATGAAAGCACTAGACATTCAATAATGCTACCTGATCAATCATGCTGGATCATTGATATTTTGTAAGTGAATGCTGAGATTTCAGTTTGCTTGAACTTAATTTTAAAGGCATTTATTTGAGAAAATGTTGATTTTTTTTCTCTTGTATTAAATTTGTCACTAGATTTTAGAGGGCTATTTTACATAAGAAAACACAATGTAGTTATTATAGAGTTTTTTTTAAAAGCTCATGGATTGAGAAATTACACCTAAAAAGCAAAAATGTGAATGTTCCAGTATTTAATATGTAGCTAAATGTGGTAATATACAATTGTACATAGAAATAGAACTGGGCTGATCCTAGTGGTTTGAAACTCTCACTTGTATCAATAAAGAGACATATGTTCCACTGGATAATACCTCACCCATTGTTTTTCTTACTAATAACATTACAGGGAAATATCAGAACTATTAAAAGATAAAGTGAGTATGTGATATAAGGGATTTTAAAACATATACAGGTACAACACATGTGAATTATTCATCCATATGCATTTCTGCATTCAACTCACAAATTTGTGTATCTCTTATTTTTGTAAAATTTTATTTTTGAATGTGCATTCATGCTAAATATGTCTGAAAAAAATCACAAAATATATAAAGAATGTGATGTTTAAATTATACTTCTCATGCACATAACTGACATTTTATGGACTTTCACTTTAGTAATAAAAAGGGTAACAGAACAGATAAATTTCAAATAACAAATTACTCATTTTATCCTTAATATTTATATAATAATATAAAATAAAATTAGATTATATTTATATATATATAACTTTTACACAATAATTAAAATTAAATTATAAATAATTTGGTTTTGTAAATTGAATCATTATACAAAATTGATGTGAGAATCACACATACAAACACACACACACAGAGAACAAATAGAACATTTTTTATTCCAGTTTCCAGTGGGAAAAAAACTTGTGGTTACTGTCTTTGACCTGTGTGAGAATTGTCTGGTTTTTACCTATCCAGATGCAAGCTCATTCATTGTAAATATTTTTTGTGCAGTACCACTGAAAAGAGTACTTGTCTCACTAATCAAGTGTTTCCAAATGTACAACACTCATTGTTCCAAAGTGTTGATTCAAATAACTAATTGCTAATGTAGATGCAATTCATTGAAGTCATTAGATGATGAATTTCATGAAAAACAGATATAGTCAATCTACTTGGTGGCATAGTAACAATCTGCTTCATTCACTTTGTAATTACCATCTGTTTGTACTGATGTGGTGGAATCTGCCACTGTCATTTAAATGGCACCTGGGGATGCTTGCAATTAGCAATACTGTAAGTGGTAGCTCATTATAAGTGAGGTATTACACACATACTCAGGATGACTTTTTAAAATGTCAAAAATTTTATTATTAAATATTATAAATATTCCAGTTGGAAATTATACTTAAATGTTAATCATTTAAAGCCTTTTTTTCATTAAATACTGTCAAATTTTGTTTCCATTTATAAAAAATAATGCATATCCAGTACCAAAATATCATGTTTTATAAATTGTGTTTTTTTATAAATTGTGTTTGTGGATTAATGGGTATCTGACACTGTGTAATGCTTTGAAGGTATAAAGATGACAATGTTAAGTCCTTACTGTCAAGAAATTAATAGAAATAGAATAGAAATAGAATAGAAATAGAAATAGAATCAGTAAGATGAAGATTTATACACACATACACACACGTATCTTGAATAATCCAAAATGATGTAGATTTTGATACTGAGAAGTGGGGCACTGTTCTAACAAATACCTAGAAATGTGCAAGTGACTTTGAGATTGAATGATAGAGACAGAAAGAATTTGAGGCACTTGATAGACAAGGCCTAAATTGTTTTTAATAGACTGTAGAAACATGTATGTTAACACAATACTGGTGAGAGAAATGGGGAGAGATGTAGAGAAAATTGTATCTTAGATAATGCATATATTATCATTTTATCAGAATGTTGTTAAAATATAAATGTTAAAGTGTAAATCAAATAGAAATAAGAAATAGTTTATTGGGAATTGGGGTAAAAGTGATCCATGTTATAAAGTGGCAGACAACTTTTCTGAAATGAGTTACCCAAAGATGTAGTCTGGGTTTATCAGTATGGTCTCTCAAGGTGGGTAGTTGAGATTCTTGCACAGCAACTGAACACTTCAAAAAAGTGTTCAAGGCAGAAGCTAACATTTTCCCTAACTAGTAGGCCAGAAACACTCATAGCATAACTTCTCAGTACTCTACTTGCTAATAATGGACAGGCCAGTACAGATGAAAGCGAATGGGAATTGACACATCTCAATGGGAGGAATGTGAAAGAATTTGTGGTCATTTAAAATCTGATATAGCCTTCCATCTGGCTACAGATTCTTTGCATGTTTCACCCTGCTCCCACAGCCTACAAAGTTTCATATTAGTATGCTATCTTTCCCTATTTCAACAAATCACATCTAAATCAGGTCCAAGTATGGATGAATCTCCTTCAGTCTGGTCCCATATGTATGGTTTTTCTCATCATAAAAACTTGTGAACTGCAGAACAAGTTATTCACCTCTGATATACTCAACAGACAACGATAAACCATTCATAGGATAATTGAATTCATAGGATGATTTCATCCATCCATTCATTCATAGGATAATTGAATAGACACTTCCATTAACATGGCAGTGGGACTGGGAGATGTTACGCAAACAGCAGTTATTAATCTACTTGCAGTGCTTAAATTCAACTGAATATATGTTGTCAATTCCTTGATTATGGCTTATTCCTCCTCCCAGAGAAAGAATCACTGCAGATCTTGACTCCAGTCTCTGGATTTTGTTTCAGTCTTTGAGTCATTCCTTTATTTTTCCATAAGAAATATCCAGTACGTACAATTGAGTATATTTGGCTGCTTCTGATTGAGCACACGCCAAGTTCCAAGGTTTCTTTTCATGTTGTCTGTTTTAGTTCAGAATACTCTACTACCTTTCAAAATACCTTGAGCTTTTTAATATTAAGTTATACTTAATTAGTCTAAAGCTACACCTGCAATTCTTTCCGGAAAGTACGTCTATAAACAGAGAGCTGAGATACAGGGTGTTCTGTAAAAATATCCTTAAATATTTTAAAACATTTTTGTCTTGTTTATCTAAGATCCTAAAAATCATACTTTACAACACTTAAGGCAAGAGTCAAGCCAATGATCCAATGCCCCAAACTCCTAGGGATATAAACAAAAAAACTTTCATGCTTGCCTTCAGAAACAGCATGAAATATGCTTATCTATTTCTGCAATGCAGCAGACTTGTAGCTGAGAGCAAGATGACAGTTTTCTTTTCTGGCAAGCACCTTTAATATTTCCAAAAGATTCTATATATGTCTTCCATTTGACTTTGGTGAAGTAGGTGCTACTTCATTCTTCCACAGAGAATGGAGAACATTGACACAACACTCTCAAGTCCACAATTTTCCTTAAAAATATTCTTTCGGATAAATTTTTAGGCTGCTTATTTACAACTGCAGATGAGTAATGAGTATATACAGTGAAACAGCTGTGTGGCCTATCCCATAATAGGAAAATCTAAGGACGCTACTAGCATCAACATTGAGACTCAAAGAGTATTTTTTTAATGTATTGTTTTTGTCTTTGAGGCTTTATCTTACCTGATTTTCTGAGAACATTAAAAATGCTTCCTTCTATACACTCTTGCATACTTTATTTCCTTTTATTCATCAAACATTATATTATCAAGTGATTACTCTAGTAGAAAAATACAGGTTGTGATATATTTTATGATCTCTTTTCAATTGCAGAGAGAAGCTGTAATTTTTTGGTCAATTCTATGCATCATGAAGTGTTCTAGGTTCTTGCACGTGCACAAACACAAAGTCATATAACTCCTGATTGTCAAAGCTGAGCTTTTTCCTCTTTACCATATTATTGGCTCACACAATGTTAATTTTAAAAGACTGGTTTTAAATCACCAGAATTTATGTGTTGAAACTTGGCTTTATACTTAGATCTTCTATTCCCTAAGCAAAAATCCTCTGTATCATACCATATTCATTTTCAGTTTTGTTTTTCTTTCTTTTCTTCTTTTTTTTTTTCATTTTCAGCTATGTGAATGTGAGAAATGTAAGTCGAAATTAGTTTTAGGGTACAGCAATGCCAGATGTAGTAGCCAACTGTGCAAAAAATAGTAGATAATAATATTAAAGTGATGGCAATTTGCAGGATACTGGTTAAAAAATATTTGTAGTCTCTTGTTGCTGAATATGAGCTCAATTTTAGGATGTGCATAAAGGGGAAAGAACTGAAGTTTATTAAGAGCTCACTGAAGCACAAACACTGTGTTAAGTGTTTCACATATCCTGAAGAATATAATTTTATCATTCATATTTTAGGGAATATGTATTTCTTTAACATGAAGAAATGCATATTTTTTACATAGGAATAAATTAAATTATTTTTATGAAGATTCCATGTGCCAGTTTCCTGAAGAGGCTATATAAAAATTTTGACTATTTCACATTAAAGTAGTAGAAAACATATGTTGGAAATTAAAAATACATTTTATTACATACTTCAATAAGAGAGTGGAAGAGAAATAGAAGTCAACAGCTTTATTTTTGTATATTTCATGGTATATATTATATAAACACATCTGATATGGTCTGTTTTTGGTGTCACTGGAGGTGACAAACAACAAAATATAGTTCATACTGTAATGTCGTGATATAGTTGTAATAGAAAAAAATACATTAAATAAAAATATATCAGAACAGTTAGCAGAATTTGTTTAAAAGTTCAGATACTAAAATGTCAATCATAGTGTTTTCAAAGTTACGGATGCCAACTTAGTAATATCTGTCACTGCAACAGGCAACCCAAGCACTGTGTTTTGAATGGGGCTATTCTGTCCACAAACACTCTACCTTGTTGGGCATTAAACTCTACACTTGTAATAGAAATATTTCTAAGAAGTAATTACAGCAAATTGTTCTATTTTAAAGATAAACAGAATGTCTTATTGCATATTACAAATCAGAGTAAAGCAAGTTTTCTTATCTTTAATGCTCCAGATGACTAACTCTCTAGGTATTTGAGCTTGTAACCCATGCTCCAATATACTGAGAAATTAAGATCTTCATCTGCGAGACATCAGATAGGGAAAGGGTTATTTGAACCATAAAAAACTATGAGGTTATTATAAAACAAAAATGTAATACTGAATTTTAGCCAGGAAATAGAGGTTGCAGAAAATGGTCAGAAATAAGGAAACCTAAGCTACAACAATGTAGTCACAAGGTTATGAGGAAGCCTATGTGTGCTTACATTTGTGTCATTATATGTGATATTCAAAATATGCCTTTAACCTACTTGGGAGGATCAAGTAACACACATTCCTGAGAGAATTATAAAGAAATATATGGAGATAAAGATACAATCCTATTATTTCTGACATTCCCATCTTCTTCAAAAACTTCATTTAAATATGTTTTCAAGAGTCATAATTTATGATTTCCAAAGTTTTTTCTCACCCTCATGATGCAATTTGAAATATCATTAACCTATATTATATAATTTGGGATAAAATATTGAAATACTGCCCAGAAGAAGCAACAATTTATTTATTCTAAAATTTATTATGTCACATGTGGCTACATATTAGGCTACATAGAAATCATTGTATTTGGTATACATTATTTTAGTTTGGGTATGAATGAAGTTAAGCAAATAGAATAATTAGTGTTATTATACATTTTGTCTAGTAAAAATCAAGCCTGTACAGTTGTCAAATGATGCTTCATTTTGCTCTGTGGGTAATGTGTCTCTGCAAATTGGTATAAGAAAATGTTAATATTCTGGCTTCTGCTATTTCTGTGGCCAATAAAGCTCTTGGTTTCTAGACTTAAAGTTTTATGTATAAACTTCCATAAAATTATGGCAGGTTAATTTGTAAGTTTGCAAGTAGGGACACTTGGATACTTCAGATTTTTAATATTTACTACATTTTGGTGATATGTATATATTTTGTTAACCTAGCATAATAGAGACATGTTCTCCTAAGGTAAAATAATTTCTTCAATCGTTGTCATTGGTGGGAGAAAAGCAGAGTGCATATTCCTTATTTTCTTATTGAAAGAAGTACCTAAATAAAAGTCATTATTATAAGTCTTTATTTAAAATCTCCTACTTGAGAATAGGACAGGATGAGTTTTGTAAAATAACACAAATTATAGATTTTATAGATAAAATTTAGGTGATCAAAGTACAGTTTTATTCTGGGAATTGTTTATGATTCACATTATTTGGTGTTGTTGGGAAGTTGGGATTATGTCAATCACCAGAGAAGTTTTAATCAGGGTGAACTAGTTCCTGGTTCAAGTAGCTGTTGATTGATCAATTTGGATTTAGCAAGAAAAAATTGAGAGGAATAGTTTTGGTTAAGGCCTTGCTAGAGTCAGTTTTTATAATTCTTTAGCAATATTTATATTTATATTGTATTTATAATTCTTTAGTAATATTTTACATTATGTTATTAGTAATCCTTTCCTGATTTGAATTCAATTCAAAATAGTGGAAGTTCATGTGTCTAAAGTCTTTCATAAATGTGCAAATTGAAGAGAAAATACTGAAATTTCTGAATAGGATTGAGATTTGGCAGTGTCTTTCAGGAAATAGAGACAAGAAATTTTTAAAGGGTTATTATTCTAACAAAGAAAAAAATGACTACTTGTCTCAAAAAACAGTAATAATGACATGAAATTTAAAAAAAGAATAATACATAGCAATGCTAGAGTTTCCCACTGACCAACTATTTTTAATAAAGTAATGCAAGAATATCAATGTAATGGTGGTGAAGAAAGGGCATGATATAATTTTTATTGGAATATTTTAGAAGCAGACTGGACCTAAAAATTATAAGCTGCTTAAAAATGAATTACCAACATTTACATAATTTTTAAGCCCTTAATTGAATACATTTGTAGTACTATATCTTCTTACTAATCATGTATTGTAACAACAATGCTTTTAAAGAAAAGAAAAGCATATGTTGGATAACCTGAAATTTTATTCTGTCAAAGGAGTAAGGAGTAAGTTGGGAAAGAATCTACATTTATCTTTATATTTATTCTAAAACATTTCCTACTCTGTATGAAGCACTGTCTGAGGTAATTATGAAGGGCAATCATGCTGTCCAGAGTAGGAAAAAATCATTTTTGGCACTTTTTCTTTAAAAGCTATAATGTAAGGGAGGGAGGGAGGGAGAGAGAGAGAGAGAGAGAGAGAGAGAGAGAGAGAGAGAATGAAAAATCAAAGGTCAGAAAGATGCAACATTGCTGATTTTGAAAATGGAGAAAAAAACACCAAGAGCCAAAGAATGTGTTTTATCTCTAGAAGCCCCCCTACTCCCAAGTCACAAGATATACAAAATTATCTTGGTGAAATAAGAGCTAATATTATAAATAAATTTCATGATGAAAAAAAGTGACACTGAGAAATGTGTGTGTGTGCACCAACTTGGAAACTTTCAGACCCAATCATCTGGGAATTTTTATGGAGGTTTCATTATGTCGGTATGACTGATTACCTTACAGACCATTAGTGATTGAAATATGTCTAGCCCCAGTGTATACTCTGAAGGTTGGGGATCATGTAGGGCTAAAAATTTTAACCCTTGATAATAACTTGGTCTTTTTGGGGACTAGCACCCATCCTGAAGTTATCTAAGTACCCTCTGGCACTAGTCATCTAATTATAATGCAAAATACACTCATCATTCAGGAGATTTTAAAGATTTTTAGAACTCTGTACTGTGAATATCTATCTTTATCTATACTTTGTTGTATAGATTTCAAGACAATAAAGCCCTGGTGAAGCAGTTCTGAAAGTGAGGTCTCCAGATGAGCAATATTGCCATCAACTAAGAACTGCTTAGAAATGCCTGTTCCTAGTCCTCTTGAAGGAGAAACTCTGAGATGAGTCTACTCTGTGTATTAATAGGCCTTTCAGGTGATTGTGAAGCATGCTTCCTTCTCAAGATCCTTTCTCTGTTTGTGTCTCAGTTTACAAATCAAAGTATGTTAGCATTTTTCTAATTTTTTATCCTAGTCAGCAATAGTCTATTGTATTCTTGTTCTAGCAAAAAGCTACTTTTTGCTGCATAAGAAACATAAGTTTAAAAATAAAAAAAGACTTGCTGGAGCATATCTTTTTTGGTCCCACATCCAAGTTTCCATGAGAGAAAGATAGATGTATAGATATTAATCTCTTTCAAAAATTACAAATATGCTTTGTAGTTAATCAAACAAGTTTTAAAACCTAGATGCTGACCAATGCTGAAATTTTCACAAATTGAAAATTAATTATATTATTGAAAATTACTATGATTGCAGAATTATTAGCATGTCGATTATGCCTTGTGCTTTCCAATATTGATTTATAAGATTTGTTGTCTTGATATTTGGTTTAAGTTATAATAGGTTATTTTGTACACATTTATTTTCTATTTATTTTCTGGAAACTATAGAAAGCATATGTCATTGTGTAGGTGAAATAATTCCAATTGAATATTATTCAGTTCTAAACTTAACAGTATAAAGGTATGCTTTGTCACATTCCATTGTAATAATTTAGCAAGTAAAATTACAGAGAAACTAAAATTTGTTTGGAAAATTTTTTGTTATGCAAAATCTGTTTTGCATGACTTTTTTTCTTTATAACCACATTTTTTCATAAGAAAATGTTTCAGGGAGTAAGAAGCAAAATTTTAAAATTGCCTTTTGGATCACTAAATGTAACTTTCAAAAACATGTGAATTCTAAAATGTACCCTTCTTTTAGCGTTCTAGTTTTTTACAAATCATTAAAATATTTAATGTACCTTTTGTGCCTCATTGTCTTTTTTGAATAATGTTCTATTTATTATAGAAAGACAAATACAACAGCAAAGCGAAGTTAAACTTAATTTTAGAAATACTGCTAAAGTGTGGTCTTAATTTAAGCATTTTTGTAGAAACAACTGTTTAGTAGTTTTGATCTGAATGTTTTTAATTTCTGTTCATATCAACGGCAATCTTCATAATAAACATAATAATCTCTAGCTTCTGTGCCCACTGTAGGTTTTTATTCAGACTCTGTAGCTACTTTCTTTCAGGGATATACAAATGAATTATCACTGCTGATCTTCAACTTTGCTACGGTCAATATGATTCATATATCAAGTGATAAACTGTCCTTGACCAACAGGCATAGTTGTCTGATACAGTTATTCACTCAAATCTGAGAGAGATGAGAAATGTTTGCCATCAGAGCAAAATAAAGACGTAGGATTATTTCCTTTGTGAAGACCGCATGTAGCTTGTGAAGTTTTGACATTCATAATAAATAAAACTAGAAACTTTTGAGGGTTTGAAAATCATTCTTACAAGGTTGCTAGCTGTTTTCAAACCCTTCGGAATTTGAAATGATCAGATCATGTAGGGAGTTGATGCTATAAATCAATGAAAGTCAACAGAACTTGAAAACCCAAAAGATATGAAGTACTTCTGCCTAATACTTCCCGCATAATATCTTATTTCCAAGCTAGCTTATTACAATGTATTTTATTCTCAGAAATACCACAACATGGTGTAATAAAACTGGGAGATTTGTCCAAAGTGACGTTGAGGTCTGGGAAAAAGTAAAAAAAAAACTCTATGTGTACATATAACATAGTAGTCCTGTCCTTAGTAATCCTCTCTCTCCTTAATTCATATTCTTCACAGTCTATATCTACTTCATGTTGATGTCATTTAGAGCCACGTATTACAAATGAAGCAAAGGAGAAGCTGCACAAGCAATCTTTCTCAGAGAAACTTTGATAGAATGCATAAAGAAAGTCATCTAATATTTTCTCTGTTGTTCCTAAGCAACATTATGATAAATAACCTCAAAATGATTCTACTAGGTAAGTTTGAAAAATATGAGAAAAAGTGAATTTTTAATATGTATAGACTTTTTTAAACATTAGACAACTGTGTTTTGTCTAAAAATGTGTAATACCCATTCATTCACAAAAATACAATATTGACATAAAGTATTTGAGACTATGACCAACATTCTATCTTCAAGCTAATACAAATAATTTATTTTTCAAGGTTTTCAGAATTCTGATAATATGAATGTTTCTTCATATTTTCAAAGTTTAACTTTAAAAGAATTTCCAGAATAGAAATTTATTATATAACCAAAATATACAGGATTTAAAAATATTCAAAGTTGGATTAACTAATTTTCTTAATATATCCAGAATATGGCCCAGCAGGGTGGTTCACACCTGTAATTTCAACACTTTGGGAGGCGAAGGTGAGAGAATTGCTTGAGCCCAGGGGTTCAAGACAAGCCTGGGCAACATGGTGAGACTTCTTCTCTACAATAAATCAAGAAAAATTAGCCAGGTACGGTGGCACATGCCTGTAGTTCCAGTACTTGGAAGGTCAAGGCCTTACACTCTAACCTGGGCAACAGATCAACACTCTGATTAAAAAAAAAAAAAAAAAAAAATATATATATATATATATATATATATATATATTCATAACATATATACACACACACATATATATATAGTCTCCAGAATATAATTTTATCAAAATTGCTCATTGCAGAGCAAAATTAATGATAAAAATTTAAATTTTATTGCACACAAATCAAGACATTATCTACTTGCATATTGTAGCTTTTAAAACTTGTTATTAAAAGAAAAATGCTTCTTTAACTATAGTCATTTTTCTTTATTTCCATTTCTAATTTACAACTAATTTGATCTAGAGCATCTCAGTAAAGCACAAATAAGCAAACGTATCCAATATATGTAAATTAAAACCAAATTTGTTTACCGATTTTTAAAATTGCATTTTTCTTTTTAAAAATTACACACCCATACAAAATGATTAAAATGATTAAAACATGTGACTTTTATGGAAAAATAACCAAAATGTTTTTTATCTCTGTAAAAGAGTGTTGTGAAAGAGTAAGCTGTGTGATCAAGTTTTTATATATAATAAGAACAGTTATTAGAACCATTGGCACTATTTTTGTATGAGAAGCATCAGATGGAATAAACAATCTAATAGAAGTAGTTATCACTTTGGAATTAGAGTGTGATAGTAATGTAAGATAATTATATTTTCTAAGTCATTTAATTCTAATTTTTTATTTGCAGAAAAACTTTATGAAATATAAAATTAAGGGAATAAAGAAAAAGCAAAAAGATAAATCATCTTATGTATCTATGTATAATTAATTTCTTTAATATCTAAATGTATTCTCTTTTATCTTTTTCCAAATACAATTACTAGAAAAAAATTCTACTTCTATATAAGTGGATGGAAATTACTTCAGATAATATTTAGAAAAAGTACTTTTATTTTGTGTTTTGTTATTTTCTGGAAAATCTTTTAAATATAAAGAAATAATTACTTATTCAAGTTTTAAATGCTATCAACTTAAACGTTGTTTATGTGTTTATGAGCAGAAAATATATTTATTTTTTTAAAATTTCATTATCCATATAGCTTAACAGGGCCCAAAAGTGCAATGATAATAGTCAAATGAATATGTTATCAGAGAGTATCATATTTTATACCATGTATAGTATTTAGTAGTTTTGAAAAAAAAATTTTTTTTCCTCTCTCTCTCTTCCTCTCTCTCTCTCTCAAACTAATGCCTTATTATTCTACCTGTCTCTGTAACTTTTGCATAAATTCATGCTTTTTCTTTGAAAACTTATCTACTTGACTGCTATTATATTTTCTGCGACATAACAAATGATGCATAGCTTATACAGTAAAGTTTTTAGTCTAACAAACCTTGTGGTAATGGCATAATTGACTCTATTGCATTTCTAATAAATACACTTATCTATTTAAAATATTATTTTTAAAACTAAGTTGGAGATTATAAAAACTCCAAAGCACTAGATAAAACTTTTCTAAAGATGAAAGTCTAAAACATGACTGAATGTAACTTGTGGATGAAATCACAAATTATTATAAATCTTTTTCAAATGAACAGAGTTATGGATTAAGAGACATCTGCTAATCTATAAATGTCCCAGTCATTTATGTATATATTTTTGTACACATGCATATTTTTATTTGGATTTATTTGATTGTTAGAAAGATAAATATCCTGCACATTTTCAATTAGTACTTCTGTGGTCAGGAAAATATGTGAATGCCAAGAATACTATATATAATGTATATTTCCATTAAGTAAAATTATCAAAATTCAGGCTTTCAGGACAGAGCTTATTAGCAAAAAACTAAATAAAAAAGGAGTTTTGTCTTCCAGTTTTCAGGGTTGGACATTGCATTTATATTTAATTAGTTGAAGTGAGACAAGAATATAGTCTTATATCAAAGAAGTACTGACAAATAAAAGTTAAATAGCTTGCCTCAAACTGAAGTAAAAGGGAAATAAGATTTTTTAAAATGACTAGCTATAGTTATATCTTTTTATTTTTAAAAAATATAATGAACATACAAAACAATGCAATGTTAACATGATTCATACCTAAGAACTTGTATGGACAAAAATCCCAGAATCTTTCAAATAGTTCTACAAATTAAACTACAAATTATGCTAAAATTGCTTATGACAGATTCCACTTTATAAATAGAACATCTGAAGTGCCTAATTTGAAATGACAAAATAACTACACTGGAGGAATTGAAAACTCTTTTTTGCAGTTTTACCAGTTGACTCACTGGAAGTTACCAGACCTGATCACACCCTTTACAATCAAAATCAGGTGAGTTAACAATGGACAGGAAACCTAATAAACTGTAGTCGCTAATCTGGAACCTCCTACATTACAATTAGGACTTGCTAAGAATGCTAAAGTGACCCTTGGTTCCAAAGGGAAGCAAATAAAAACATGTGGGAAAAAAAGTTTTATAAGTCTGCATCTTCAGAAAACTGATTGCTTCCACATTCTGTATCTAAGTGATTGAAAGACCTTCATGGAGAGAGCTCTGAGAGATTAGAGGCCAACGCCATTTATGCTCCCAGATAACTCAACTGCATGAATAATGTTAGCTAAGCCAGCATCAACTAGTCAATACATAAAATTGTTAAAAGGAATATAACCATTGCTCTTTTAAGTTTCAAAATTTAGGTGTGCTTTTACTACACAGTAATTGATAACTAAAACAACTAAAAACACAAAAAATTTATTTCTGTCTTTTGTTTTCGAATTGTTAGTATTTTTTAATTACTTTCTTTTTCTGTCTTCTTGCTTTCATTTTTTAATCTTTTTTCCAATCTCTCTTTTTTCTTTCTTTTCTTCCTTCTTTCTTCTTTTTCTCCTGTTTTTTCTTCCATTTTTACTTTGTAATGTTTTTGAAGCTTCACAGTTATATTCCTGAAATGATATTGACTTCAAAAGGAGGATTCTAAAATATATACACTTACATATGTATATTGACTCCCTAGTTGATTCAACCTCAGTCAAGTTCTTTAGAACTTTCTTCTTAATTAGGCTTCTACTTGACCAGACAATTTTGGTGTACAGAGCCTATTTTTAGCAAGGAATGTTGTTAAGCCAGTGTAGCAAGAATGTTCCACCTTTAATATCTGATCAAATTCATCCTTGTTATTCTTGGTAGCTCAGTCCTTATCATTTCTTTAGCAAGAATCTTCTTAAACTGGTTTAGCAAGGGTTCCCCTACACTTGATATCTAATCAATTTTTTCTTTGTAAATTTTTAATCCACTGATGTTCTCATTTTTATCTTTGGCTATAAATCCCTAATTGTTTCTGCTTTATTTAGAGTTGAATTATATCTCTTACTCTCATGTAATAGACTTGGTCCTGTTGCAATAGGCTAGAATTAAGTCTCCCTTGCGTTGGAGATCATCATACTTAATGAAGCATCACAAAAACAAAGAACTGAATACCGCATGTTCTCACTCATAAGTGGACCCTGAGCAGTAGTCACACTAGCACAAGGGTGGGTTTGAAAGTGGTGATCCCACTGCTAAGAGAGGGAAGGAGGAGGGTGAGGGGCATGTGACAACACAAAGGGTGCCTGGTCTACTACCATGAGGTGTGAGGGCCAGTTGAAAGCCCAGAGTTCACCTATGTGCAGCTTACTTGCATAGTTAATTCTCCCTTATACCCTACAGCTCTAAAATAAATTAATTTTAAAAATCTTCCTTGCTGTTTTTAATATGCATCCAATGCCATATATATGCAAATATGTATATATACAAATCTGTATAAAATTCTAAAATTTTTAGGTCCTTATTTGTATAAATTAGCATCAGCAGTTTTGATTCATTTTAGATTTATTAATCCTATTTTAATAATTCTATGAATTTCATAGAAGTTAAAAAATATATATGTATTTGTTTATTTCAAATTCTCTATGTTAAGTTTTCCAAAGGTAATTAGTTATAGACTAATGGTCTAATTTAACCTTGCAATTTCCCTTCTCTTTCCTCTCTTTCTTTCTCTCTCTCTGTGTGGTGTGTGTGTGTGTGTGTGTGTGTGTGTGTGTGTGTACATATATATGTGTGTATATATATATAATATAGTGGGTAGGTGCAATATAGTGGGTAGGTGCATTTTTAAATAATAAATAATGAAATTTTAATTTTTATTTGTATATTATTCATTGAACTATTTATGGCAAAGATGCCTGCTTTTACAATAAACCAGTCTTACATAATTTTTTTAATGCTTCATCCTTGTTATGACCTAAAGTATATTGTTCATATTTTCATATCTTCAGCAAAATTTTTTAAAAAACTGTAGCAAAATTTCATTAAAGTAAATTTTTATCTTTTGTCAATGAGTCCATGTTTTTTTACAAAGAAAACTTTATAATATATTTTAATTTTATCCTCTAGGTAATGGTCAATATTTTGCACAAACTCAATTTCAAACCCAAATCCACATATTTATGGTTCATATGTAATTTATATTACTTTGTATTACTTACCTGAGATCAAATTTCTTCTTGAAGTGAAAAAGAATAACTATTGCTCATGACTGCTATATATTGTACAGAAGAGAATTTTAAATGATGCTATCTTTAACAATGTCATTGTGTTAAATATAGATTTTATTGTGCTATTGGGGAGAACATTGATGACACAAGCCTGATAGCTAATTTCTGAGAATTGATTTATGTTTCTTATTTTTTAAATTTTATATGGAAAACTCACAGTGTCACATTTCCTTAAACCACATTTGCTATTTTATTAAAAGATTCAACAAAACACTGGATGAGAGGCATTTTGACTTTCTAAAAATGCTGAAAGAGCAACGTAGAAAAAGAATATCAACTTACAAAAACTACCTTAAGCATTTTATTAATAGCTAAATCCAGAAATGACAAACATGTTATGTAGCTTGGTTTCTGCTTCATGCTGTGCTGAAAATGAAGATATATATTGATAAAACTACTAAATACAGGACACATCAAAATTCCTTGGAGCTGTTATTATAGTATAATGAATGCCCACAGCTCAAAACACATTATAATGTCCTTGGAAAATTTTTCTTGTCATAGAATGTATATTAGAGTTACATTGTCTTAGGTAATTTAGTCTTTTATGGCAGAATACCACAAACTGGGAAGCTTATAAACAGCAGAAATTTATTTTTCACACTGCTGGAGACTGAAAAGTCCACAATCAAGGCATCAACTGATTCCATGTCTTGGGAGGGCTTGTAGATCACTGTGTCTTTTGCTGTGTCCTCTCATGGCAGAACAGGGAAACAAACTCCCTGGGGTCTCTTTTACAAGTGTATTAATTCAATTCATAAAAACTCCATTCTCACAACCTAATTACCTCCTACATTCCCCATCTTACTACTACTGCACTGAGAATTAGGTTTCAACGTATGAATTTTAGGAGGGATACATTCAAACCATAGCAGATATCTTTTTTATAATTTATTTTTTTACTTTATATTCTACTGCTTGGAATACAGTAAAAATGGTAAGATTATATTTGGGGATGAAAATATATAAAAATAAGTAAACAAATATATGAACCTCTAATTCAATGGGTAAATTATTTGAACAGGATGTGGATGCATTTGGAGATAGTCTAATACATACTTTATTATTTAAAAAATTCAAATATGACTCTTGCTTCACTATGACAGTAGGCTTTTTCTGTAATGAAGCACATCTTATTTGCAAATATGTAGAACAACTATCTGACACTTATTAGGCAAGTAATTTATTTTCATTAACTAATTAAAATGAATAAATATCACAGCTAGTTAGTGATTATTTTATATATTTACAAATGTTATGGTATGTTGTCATGAACCTGAAATTTGTCACTCTTCATCTCATG
Source organism: Cephalopachus bancanus (assembly GCA_027257055.1). Lineage (NCBI taxonomy): Eukaryota > Metazoa > Chordata > Mammalia > Primates > Tarsiidae > Cephalopachus > Cephalopachus bancanus. The sequence goes on along the minus strand of JAPVLO010000068.1, from coordinate 6,084,253 downwards.
AGGGCAGAAGAAAATAAAGATGTTTCTAAAAGTTGTATTCATAAAGAAGTGTTAAGAATATTTTAAGGATCCAGACATTTTTCTTTCTCTTATGGAGACATTAGACTTCTCAAATTTAGGCGTTCATTGGTCAAATGACAAATTTAAAAGCTTATCTAATTTGAGGCATTATGAAATAAGTACTATGAGAGACTGCATGTCCCAAAACAAATTCTTCCTGAGTATTAGATACTTTTAGTAAAATATTATTTTATTAAGAAATAATTTTAAAATTCAGGAATCTTCCACCTCCTTCTTAAGAAAGTACAGTAAGTAAAGAAAAATACATGTCCTGCTGAGATCCCTTGCTAAAATACTAATGGTATGTGGAAGCTTATTGGTAATAAAATAGGAATGCTAAGAGGCAGTGGTGTGACCACTTAACTTTGACCTTCATCAAACATTTAGATTTACTAATATTGAATCTGATAATTTATAATTAAATTAGATCTTCAAAGGAGAAAATAAACTATTTTCAGGCGACTAGTGCTTATGATTCATCATCAATTCAAACAAACAATAAACATAAACCTGCTTTGCACAAAACATTATGTAATATTATTTATAAGATTTCCACAAATGAAAATCAAGTTATTTATCAAGATATAAAATTACATTAATAACTAAATAACCATAAGCAATAGAAAAACTGCTCATTTTCACTAATCGTCAGAGAAATGCAAATCCAAACTATGAGTTACCACTTCTCATGGGTCAGGGTGGCTATCATTAAAAAAAAAACAAAAAACAGGTGTTAGCGAAGTTGCAGAGAAAAGGAAACACTTCCACGCTGTTCATGGGAATGTAAACTGTTGGTGGGAATGTTTGTAGAAAGCTGAGTGGTGTTTTCTAAAAGAACTAAAAATTAAGATACCATTCAACCTGGAAAGATACCATTCAAATCCACTGGAAAGATTATAGACATTGAATAAATACTTTAATGGAATGAGCCTCATAAATGTGTCATTTTCAGAAAGGTAAATATATTTGAAGAGAAGAAGGAACGTGAGCAAGTGGGATCCAGAGGGTGATCTGCGACAGAAAGATGCAAGAATCGCGCCCGTGATCTCTTTCTTGCCATTTACACACTTATGTGATCCTCTTCTCTTGAGTATGTGTAGGACCTGGGACCTGTTGGTAATCCATAGAACAAGGCAGGATAATGGATGCATGATGCTATATATACAAGATTATTTTACTAAGAAACAATTTTAAAACTCTGGAATCTTCCACCTCCTTCTAAAAGAAGTGCAGGAAGCAAAGAAAAATACAGCATCCTGCTGAGATCTCTTGTCACAATACTAATGGTATATGAAAGAGTATTAGAAATAAAATAAGAATACCAAGAGGCAGCGGTCTGACGTATGACCTACTATCATAATTCAATAGAAGTTTAAAAGGGAAAGGAACATAAATAAATAATTAAATACCTGCTAGAAATGGCCTTCAAAGATATATCAACACAAACATTTTTGCATGTTTAAACAAAAAATAAAAAACTGTTGCATGGTGAAAAACACTACACTAGTTGTAAGTAATACAGCAATGCAATAAGTTTAAGTAATTGATGGGTCTTGAAGACCAGTCCAATTAGATATCAAATGCAGGGTCTTCCACTTTGCTGCCTGATCATGGGCAGCATTTTTCACACATTCTAAAATATATTGTGTTATAATATATGTATGTAATGTAAATATATTACTGTATTTTAAATATAAGTCTAAATATATTATAATAGTATATATTAATGCTATAAATTGCATTGTAAATATCATATACATATTTATTCATGTAAAGAATACTTATATAAACAATATATTTTTATGTATAACATGAAAATAATAATCATCTATCCTGTAGAATGGTTGTGATTATTTGAATAAATCAATGAGAATATACTCTATATCATGAAATAGCATCACTAAGTAAAACTATTATTGCTATCATTAGTTCTGCTTCTACTACTAATGAAGTGTGGGAAATTAGAAATATGATTTTTTTCTGAAAATAATCTCCATACAAGGGAAATGATGGTGTTAGAATTAATGTTGCTAATAATCTGTACCAACTATTGATAGATTATTTTAAGGAGAGATAGCCTTCTGGTCATGCAAAATATATGACAAACCTTAAATTTTTGCCTTAAAATGAAACTGAAAGTTTTTCTTCCATAAGGAAAAAGAAAAAGTTAATAGTCTAATTTTCAAAATGTTTTTTTTACTTTATATTATTTTAACTAAGCATTAAATACAACATTTCCATATTATGATTATGAATAAAATCTGAATCAACATATTTGTATTGTGTTTGATAACACTACAGTCTCCTTTGATTTTTGCAAACATTTGAACATAGCAAATGCACCCAGCAGGAACTTGCATCTATGAATTATTTTCTGTGCAACAAAGCATTGAGTAACTAAACTAAAAGTAATAATTAAACAAACTTTTTGGTTTTGAGAAAATGTTTTTCTATGCCCATATTGCAAAGTGAATCTAGAGGGAAAAATTATCCTACCTTGAACTTGCAAAATAAAATTATGTATGGGCAGTTCTTAAAAATATTAGCCAATTTGTGCATAAATGTGACTCAATTCTTTTTTTCATTTTTAACAATGTCAGAGGTATAAAAAGTGGCAAGTACATTACAAAGGACTTTATTCTAAATCATCTAAGAGTAATTTTCAGACATAATGCCCAATCACTCACAAATTTTTTGTATATTTCTTACTAACAATCATGTTCTACAAAATCACAATGCAAACATAGAGACCAGGGGTTGATATTGATATATTACTACCATTTACCCTTGATATTTATTCATTTTTTTCAATTATTCCAGTAATATCCATTTAAAGAAAAGGATGTAGTCCAAAATAAAGCATACACATCTATTTATGTCATTTTTTTTCATTTGATCTGGGACAGCGCTTTAGTTTTTCCTGAGTTTTCATGATCTTGATACACGAGAATGTTATTTTTAAATTTATTTTTCTGCATTATTAATATATAATTGTCAAATTTAAACTTTATTTAATTAATTTTTTAAGTGAGAAGCCTGATGTCTTAATATACATACCTCTTAAAAATGATTACCATAATCAAATTAAATAGCATCTCCACCAATTCACATAGTTACTGTTTTCTGACAAGAATACTTAACAACTGAATCCTTAGCAAACCTCAAGTGCACAATACCTTTGTTATTAACTATCATCACTATGATGTACAATAGGTCTTTTTAACTTATTCATTTATAACTGCAAGTTGACACATGGAAATATTAAAGGACAGTTATTCTGTGTAATGCCCTTCAATTTCAGATTCTCAGATATTTCATCATAATTAGATTTATATTAAGTGCCTTTTGGCAGAAACAACAAAGAAGTGATGCTGTTTTCTACTTATCCAGTCTCTCAGAGAAATAGCATATTAGTTTATCTTATTATTTGTTTATTGATTTTAAGCATTTGATTGAGATGACACATGTCAGGATTATCTATTCTAAAGTTACTCCTCCTTCTCCTTCTTTTGCTATGAACAATTATTTGGAATGGAGATATTATAAAATTTCTTATCACACTTTCTGCTTATTTACTAATTTGTATTAGTATAGACTCATGAATTTCTGTATTATTTAATGCATCATAATCCATTACTATTATTATTTAGATGCTCAAATTCCACAGTGAGAATCTCTTTAAATTGACTTCTGTGTCCTTTGACACACACCCATCATTCTTTTGACTCTTTTAAAAAATTTTCTAGCACAGAAAATACTCCAGTCTGTTTTGCACTTCTATAATGAATTATTTCTCCAAGGAGCCCTAGATTATTTCAGTGAAGAATAAAATGTAGAAATAATAATATTGATCCCACAATTGATTATTGCTATTGCTGTGGCAGTTTATATAGAAATACTGCAGTAGACAGAGGTAGGAATATGTACACACACATATAGATTCACATTCCTATGTATATTGATTTCTATATTTGCATTATTATATCAAAATCTCTGAGTTCACATGGATAACTCTAATCTAACACACAACGGCTCATTTTAGTTTTTACCGTTTTTGCCATTATTCATTTGCATGGTCTTCTCCTATTTCTTGGGCTCTAAAACCCCATAAAAGCATAAGAGACTGTTTTTCCTTAATTTGATGCCCTTATCATCTTCACATGTACTATGACTCTGCTCTGAGCTACTAACTCAACAATAATATTCTCTTTACTCCACTTGGTCAATTATATCTTAAGCCAGCCTGCATCTTCCCTATGTGGACGTTATCATCTTCCATCTCTAATTTCAATACTCTGGGCTGGGTCCCCACTGGCATTTCTGCCATCTCTTATGGGTAACATAAATTTCCTGAATAATGTTTTGTAACCAACAGTCTTTGCTAGGCTGTCATGAACACCATCTTTACTCTACTTGGGCTCTGACTCAAGGTTTTGAAGCATCTTGGCTTCCCATCAACACACCCACACACACAAGCACCTTCCTTGCTCAACTCTACTTTATAGTTTTAGAAAGGGAGGAAAGGATAAAAAGAAAGAACAATTCTTGTTTATTTTCATATATTGCACCATGTCTTAGAATAGCAAAACAGACAAAATGAGCCAAGTGTTAAATCTCAAAAAGTAAAAATCCTCTTACACATAGTGTGATCTACTGTCTATGAATATTGGATATTTTAAAGAATTATCTCCTAAAATACCTTATTTTAAACCCAGAGTTATTAATATAGTATTGGTGCTATTAGTTGAGATTTTATTGTTATCATAAGAATATTGCACAATAAGTTTAAAAACTCAAATTATTAGTTGATAGAAATTAAAGAAAGCCTGTAAGTTAGTCAATCAGTAAAATACATATTGAAGTTATATTTTACTAAGTTTATGCAATGCAAGTTCAGTGTGAAAATATTATTGTTTAAAAACATATTATGACCTAAAATATCAATTTAAGAAACACAGCTTAAGGGCAATAGTATATGTATATATACATATTATATATTATATGTTATATAATATGTATATATACTCTCAGTATAAGTAAGAGTCAAAAACTTTCAAGACCCAGGTGCAATATTCTTAAATATTTGAGGCTTTATATTCTTCCACTGAACTATGTGTCTATTTCATAACTTGTTTATAACTTGAATAGACTTATAAAATGGTTATGCTATAAATTTGTTATACTTTCTTAAGCACTGTAAAATGGATAAAATAATATGTAGACATATTGATCATGGTTGGATGTCAAAAATGTGAGTCAATGAGAATAAAAGTTATTTGGAAAATCAGAACTGACCACAAAAGATTTAAATTAAATTGAACCACATCAGGCCACATTCAAATAGGCTATTTTATACTAGGCTTTTCTCTGCCATAAAATGAAAAGACTCAGAAGGCACAGCTAAAATTTAAAATAACAACATTCTCTATGTACAATGCAGTGCTAAATACAATAATTGTTTTTGGAAACCATTTCAAGGTCTAAAATTGAAATACTTAAGAAAGGGGCTTACATACTGGGATGATGAATGTGAGTAAAATTACAAAGAAAGACTCATGAAAATTTTTGTTTCTGGTGCTGAATCATGGACTATTCAGCCACAACAATAAAGGAAGTCCTACCGTGTGTGACAACCTAGATGAACCTGGAGGACACTATGTTAAGTGAAATAATCAAGGTACAAAAAGACAGGTACCTTATGATCTCACCTATATGGAGAATTTTTTGTTTTGTTTTGGAGTTGGAGTTTTTGCTATTGTGAATAGAGCTGCAACAAACATACGCGTGCAGATACCTTTTTTGTAGAATGATTTGAGTTCCTCTGGGTATATTCCCGATAGGGGAATCGCGGGGTCATATAGAAGGTCAATTTCTAGCTCTTGCAGAAGTTGCCACGCTGTCTTCCAAAGAGGTTGCACTATCTGGCATTCCCACCAGCAGTGCAGAAGTGTTCATCTCCGCATCCTTGCCAGCACCTGTTGTTGTTTGTTTTATTAATGATGGCCATTCTTACTGGGGTTAGGTGTATCTCAATGTGGTTTTGATTTGCATTTCTCTGATGATGAGTGAGGCTGAGCACTTTTTTCATGTGCCTATTGGCTGACTGTATATCTTCTTTTGAGAGTGTCTATTAATGTCTTTTGCCCACTTTTTAATGGGGTTATTTGGGGTTTTTGGTTCAGTGCATTTGAGTTCCTTGTAGATCCTAGATGTTAGGCCTTTGTCAGACATACAGTTGGCAAATACATTTTTTCTCATTCTGTAGGCTGTCTCCCTGCTCTCTTGAGAGTTTCTTCTGCTTTTCAGAAGCTCGTCAGTTTGATGAGGTCCCGCTTGTCTATCTTATTTCTTATGGTATGGGCACTTAGGGTCCTGATCAGGAATTGGTTGCCAGTTCCAGTTTACATAAGGATGTCTTCTGCATTTTCTAAGATTCTTATAGTTTGAGGTTTTATGTTTAGGTCTTTGTTCCATTTAGAGTAATTTTTGTGCATGGTGATAGGTAGGGGTCCTGTTTTGATCTTCTGCATGTGATCAGCCAGTTTTCCAACACCATTTACTGAATAGAGGAGAGTGATTTCTTAGTGCTAGGATGTCATCACCCCTGAAAGAGAACTCAGAACCCAAGCAAACTGAAAAGAGTATCCACAAACAATGCCAGTACTTGGTTAAAAACCAGGAAAAATATTAATAGGCAAATTTACTGAGAATAATTAGAGACTGATTGCTTTTCTGAGAAGAGTTACAATATAGAATTAGAAAAAGATCTGTGTTTTCATTCATTTTGATATATGATAGATGTATAGATGCATAGATAGGTATATAAAGAAATAGATATATATATTGGGGTGTGTGTGTGTGAAGCTTGCTCTGCTCACTTAAGAGCATGAGTCCAGCAACATTAAAATAGCAAAAAACATAATGAATCCAAGATATTTATTTTCAGCCATACGTTTTCACAGTTTTCCATAAAGTAGGACACCGTGAAGAAATTACACATTCCAAGGACTGGAGAAAGCTTATGATGAGACTGGCATATGTTTGGGGCCAGAAATTAAGGAAAAGCTCAAAAATTGATTAGGCCATGTTCAAAGTCACAAAAGTCAGCTTAAAAAAGTCCAGGGGCCAAATATAAAATATTTTGAGCAACAAAATACTAATGGGGTAATCTGGGACTCTTTTAAAATAGAAATTCATTATGAAATGGGAAAAAAAACTAATTTATGTGAAAAAAATGTTGAATCCCTAGAGTACAAGAAATTATATGGGGTTAAGTTAGCTGCTTCATCAGACCTAAAAACATAATATTGACTAAAAAACAACAAAAAGAAATTGAGTCCATTACGATATAAATTCAACAAGAAGTTTTTGTCTTAATTAATGCTACAATGAAGCCAGAATTGGGAATTACCTATACTGTCATAAAGTTGTTAGAACTATTTTAGTTTACAGAACAACTAAGTTTCACAGCACACAAATAGAAATAGAATATCTTGAAGGGAAAGATATGTTACTATGTGTGACAGTTACCTTTCAAAGTGATCAGACTTCAGGTGCAAAGTATTGTTTTATTAATAAAATTGACTGTCACTTTGGTGACTATCAAACATGCTTCCAGGTGTTTACATTCTTGTTTGTAAATTATCTAATTGAAAATTAGAGAGTACTAGGTTTGTGATTGCATTAATCATTAGCCTAAAATAGACTGACATTTTCATAGGTTATGAGGTAATATTTACAAACTTCTACTACATGATTTCAAAAAAATGGTGTGTGTGTTTAGGGAAGGAAATATACAAATAAATGAGCAAAATGGTAGTATAAGTAAAGAGTATACAGAAGTTTTCTGTACTATTTTACAACTTCTTTGTCATTATAAAAATATGAATTATATAAATTATAAAAATATGAATTAATGATTAAAATTATTAATCGTAGTTTACTTTATAATTTGTGGCTAAGTGGAAAGTTTTTCAGAGATAACTTACAAAAATTAAAGCTGGCAAGCAAGGTTTGTTATATACATTTCAACTTATCCTCATGACAGGAAGAATGTTTCCAGATCATTTCAGCTGAGCTGAAAATGGACCTCTGCTGAGTATTTCCTAAGTTACACTGCGGAAACATTCTCCTAAACTCTGGCAGTTTTATATTTTACTCATGCCAACGTCTACATTGTTTGGACTCTGAAGCACTGATATTTTGTATCATTGTTCTTCTCCTGCAGTCATTGAGAGTAGAATGTTGAGCATGAGATATGCTAAAATAAATGCTAATTGGTTGTCACAGAATGGCTTGCCTATCTGGCGCGCACACACACACACACACACACACACACACACAAACACACACACGCACGCACGCACACACACGAAAGAAGCTAAGATTACAGGACAGAGCTTTTTGATATCATATAAAGTAAAACTCAAGTAAAATCTGAACAATAGCTCTCAGTGTTATTAAGGTTGTACTCTATTAATTCAAGCTATAATGTAGATACACATTCATTGTCATATATTCTCTCTTTTCCCCAATATCAAGTTTTCTATTGCTTGTTGAAAATTTCACCTCCTCTACCTACTAAACATTCATTGTTTAGACCTACTAAAGTGTTTAATTAATGCATCTCACTTTATTTTAATTGCAATATTAAACACAGAGACAAAAATAAAGCCTTATATTAAGCAGTGACCTAAAACATAAAAGGTGTTTGTGTTTAGTTCTTTTTGGCCTCAACAAAGACATTTTCAACTGCAGCAATATTGTTTATCATTTATAATGCTGACTTGAGGTTTGCAAATATAACAAGATTTATTCTACTGCAATTCTTGCAGTGGAAAAAAGAACTCTACACTTTTATGCAGATAGGTAAAGAAAAAATAATATGATAGTAAAATTTGTGCATAGTTTGAGAATTAGAAGTTAAACATTAAAGTTGTGAAAAGTCATTGTCTTAAAAATGACAAGCAACTTATTTTATAGTATACTTTATAGAGCTGAGGATATATTGTTACCTGTGGTGTATTTGTATACTTGAGAGTTTCAATAAAAAATGTCCAGTGTCACTTTTAGTCCACGTGAACAGTGTAGTCTGTTTAATAAAGGTTCTGGTGAGTCAAATATTTTCTTGGTTTCTTAAACTGAGCAACCATAGACCTTTCACATTGCTAATAAAACCTATACCTCAGGGTTTAGGCAATTAAAAAATTCATAATTATACAACATAAAATATGAAATCTTGAAATGAAAGTAAACATTTTGGTAGAGAGAAATTTGACTTGAAAATTGCACTGAAAAAGTAAACATATCTTTTAAATATAGTATTTGTCCATCTTAGAATTTTCTCTTTACTATATTTTATTATGCACTACTTTATTGAGTATTAAGATTTAACATGATTCCCTAAAGTAAAATTACACATAAAAACATATTTTTAGAGAAATATCTCATCCTCTCGCCTTTTAACACTGTTTTCACTTATCCTTGTCAGTAACTTTTTTTTTTTTTTTTGTAAAAATAAAGATAGGATCTTGCTATATTTCCCAGATTGGTCTTGAACTCTTGACCTCCAGCTGTCCTCCTACCTTGATCTTCCAAAATGTTGGGATTATAGGTATGAGCCCCCACACCTGGCTTGTCAGTAATAAATTAGTTTCTGATTTATCCTTCCTGCACTTCTTTTTGGAAAAAAAAGAAAAGGAAAAAGAAAAAGAAAAAGGTATGTGTATAAATATTTTCTTGTTTCTCCTTTCTTTGAAATAAAATGCAACACACTCTATATGCTCTTTTTTTGCTTTTCCATTTGTTGTGTCACCTACAATTTCTTACACCCATTTGTTCATAGCTTTCATTCCTGATTTGGTTCTCAGCTTGAATATAGAAATATAATCAGTTTTGTGCATTCCTTTTGTTTCCTGAACTTTACTGAAGTCATTTACCAGGTCCAAGGTCTTTTCTTTTTCTTTTTTTTTTTTTTGAGTCAGAGTCTCACTCGCTCACCCAGACTGGAGTGCAGTGGCCGCTCCTGGCCACCGCAGCCTCGCCTGCTGGGCTCCGGTGATCCTTCTGCCTCAGCCTTCCGAGTAGCTTCTTTTTCTTTTTTTGAGTTGGAGTCTCACTCTATCACCCAGACTGTAGTGCAGTGGCTGCTCCTGGCCACTGCAGCCTCTACTTGCTGGGATCCAGCAATCCTTCCGCCTCAGCCTTCTAAGTAGCCGGAACTACAGGCAGACGCTACCACGCCTGGCTAATTTTTGATTTATTGTAGAGATGAGGTCTTGCCAAGTTGCCCAGGCAGGTCTCGAACCCGCAGGCTCAGGCAATTCACTCACCTCGGCCTCCCAAAACACTGGGATTACAGGCTGAGCCACTGAGCTCGGCTGGTCTAAAGTCTTTTCAAGGGATCTTTAGAGTTTTCTAGGTATGAGGTTATATCAACTATAAACAGAGTTGATTTAATTTTCTCTTTTCTATTTGAAAACCATTTGTTTATTTCTCTCACCAAATTGCTTTGGCTAGGCCTTCCAGTACTATGTTGAATAGGAGTGGTAAGAGTGGACATCCGAGTCTAGGTCCAGTTCTTAGCAAAACACTTTAAACATTTCCCCATTCAGTATGATGTTGTCTGTGCACTTGTCATATGTGATTCTTATTATTTTGAGGTGTATTCTTTAAATGCTTTGTTCATTGAAGGTTTTTATAAAGAAGAGATGTTAGCTTTTATTGAATGCTTTATTTTGTGTCTCCTGAGATGATTATATAGTTTCTGTTTTTGATTCTGTTCATGTGATGAATCACATTTATTGATCTGTGTTTGTTGAAACATCCTTTCATCCCTGAAATACAATCTATTTGATTGTGATGAATTATTTTTTGATGTGCCATATTCCTTACATAAGTAAATAAACAAACACATACACAGACTGTCATACACACATATATATGTTAAGGAAAGACAAATCTTACATTCAGAATAATTCCTAATAATTTATGCAGTTTGCCCTCAGGAAGAAGATATGGTCCCCATTCCTTAAGTGTAGGCTATACAGAGTGCTTTCCTCCCAAAGGATACAGTCAAGGAGTTGGGAATAACTTTATATCGAAAAATTATAACAAACTCTTCTTTAACCAAGTAGTCAAACCTTAGCAGTGATGTCACACCTGATACAAATAACACTTAGTCTCTGCAATTTCTATAACTCAGAACTCTAGTTTAATCATGTGAAAGACAAAGCTAATACTAATTGAGGAACTTTTTATACAACATTTTATCAGTAATCCTAAAAACTGTCAAAATTCTCAAAAACAAGGCAAGTCTAAGAAGCTGTCATAGCCCAGAGGAGCCTAAAAGGCCATATGACTAAGTGAAATGTAGTGATCTAGATGGAATCCTGATACAGAAAAAGACAACAATAAAAAACTGAACAAACCTAAATAACTTATACATTTTTGTAAGTATAAGTAAAGATGTATCAATACTGATGCATTAATTGTAACAAATACAATACTCTTGTATGATGTTAATAGAAAAAACAATATGGCACATGGAAAACTCTTTGTAAAATATTTTATCTTTCTCTCTATGTAAACTTTTCTAAAGAGTAAAATTTATTAAACTGAAATACATATAAGAATTTTTTTCTATTCTACTACTACATGACTATAATCCATTCCCTAGTAACTTATGAGATATTTCTGTAGACATGACATAAATACCTACCGTTCTAATTCTCAATTTTTTGAATACTACCTTATATAACACAATAAGAATCATGATCCTTGAGAAACAGCAAAAATAAAGAAAAAACAGCACCTTTAAGATCTTTAAAAAATGGGAGTTCCAGTAAGATGGCGATGGTGGGCTTGAGAGATTCTCCGAAAGTGAGTTCCAAAAAAAAACTCTTACTTTCCTTCCCCCATGCCCCTGCCCACTGTCGGCTTCACTGGTTCGAGGCCTGGATACCCTCAGAGCCATGCAAGGCCAGCTATTGAGTCCTCTCAGCTGCTACTGCTCCACCATAGGCAGCCCTAGGCCCCGGCCATGTGGAGATTCCAGCTCCCTCCCCAGCTACAATGTCTCACCCAGCCCCAAACCACCGGCCGCCACCTGTGGAGTCCCTTGGATATCGCCTTGTGGAGATCTGGGTTCCCTTACTGATTACACTGATCTGCCCAGCTCTCACTCACTGCCAGCTCCCTCCCTGACAGGACACCCAGTCCAGCAGACTCAGTGCTCACTCCTCATAGTTCCAGCACCCTCCCTGGGTCCTGGGCCCCTGCCCAGCCCTATTTCAAGGGGCCGTCACCCAGGGAGGCTCTAGGCACCCACCCCTCAAAGATACCAGCTCCATTCCTGGCTGAAGTGCCCTGTGTGGGATGCAAAGCCACTGTCATTGCTCACACCCTCCCTTTGGAGCTCTGGTCCCTGCTCTGGCTGTGGCATCCAACATGGGACCCCGTGGTTGTGTAAGGAAACAGTATATCTTAAGGAGGTGCTGACCAGTCACTCTCAGCTCTCAGCTCCAGAAAAAGGAATTCCCAGCTCCCTCCTCCACCCCAGGCCAGCTGTGTAGTTGATCCCCGGTGAATGACGTGGGAGACACTCCACCACAGCCCGTCATAGTGGATCACCCACAAACCTGGGCAAGTGGAGAGAAAGGATGGGTAGAGAGAAAGGATCCATGAAAAAGGAGCTGCTCACCTTGGCCATTCTCCAGGCAGAGATTTGCATTGCCCCGCCCATCTGCAAGCAACCTCCACTTTGGTTTCTAAGGTAATGTCACTAAACAGGAGACAAAAGACCCTCCCTCCACGCTGAATCAGATACAGGCAACTCAGTCCTGTCGCAGACCTTTCAGGCAGCAGGCAAAGGGAACCAACTCAAGTTTGGAGTAAATCTTTTTGCCTGCAGTGAAAGCAAAGGGGAGAGGCTAGAGATCAGAGTGGAAGAGACTTTAGACACTCAGGAAAGATTCCAGAGCTAGTCTGGTTTCTTATTTTGACTTTTGATTTTATTGTTTTGACTGTTTGTTTTGCACACTTTTGTTTGATTTTTGATTTAGACTACCTGTTTGTGTTGGGGAAAAATGGATTAAAAGGCATGATTTTATTGGACTGTCTTTGTGTGAATACTGGTATGCTTTAGGGAATTTTGTTCTTCACTCTTTTCTGGCCTTATGTCTCTTTTTCACTCGTTAGTTGGTATGTCTGTTTTCCCTCTCAATCTTCTCCATCTCTAACTTCCTCCTGACCCCCACCTCCTTCCATTATTTTCCTTTTTCATACTTCCTTTTGTTCCAGGGAGCAAACCTATACCCTGCTGCAGGGACAGATTGTAAGGCAGTGGAAAATGGGTTCCAGTGTGCCCATACACCTGTTGGTGGATACTGGGATCTGCAGATAGATTCTGAGTCACAGCTTTCCCTCAATTAAACCTCAAAACTGCAAAAAGTGCACCTCCCAACCCACAGTCCAGTCCCAAAGTGAACAAAGCCAGAGGACTCTCATAGTGAAGAACAGAGATTGAACAAAAGAAGTAAAAGCGACCCCACCACCCCTCAAAACCAGAATTAAAGAAGGGGAGGGAAAGGGGGAGAGAGAAAAATCTACACAAATGGAGAAAAATCAAAAGAAGAACATGGGTCTCTCCCAGACCCCTGGGAGGGCAGACACTGAGAAAACTGACTTTGGAATGCAAACAATGAAGAGCCTCCAGAATGAAGGGTCTCAAACTACAAGCCTAGATATCAAGACATTAATAGAGAGATTTAAAAGAATTGAAGAGAGATAAGAAGAAACTAGAAAGGCGCTGATAACTGAGATGACAGTAGTAAAGAATACTGTGAATGAAAAAAACAACAAACTGATAAGCATGGAAAGCAGAATTAGCCAAGCAGAAGAAAGAATCTCAGAGCTTGAGGACCAAAAGATAAAACTAACCCAAACTGTCAAAAACATAGAAAAGAAGTTTAAAAAGACAGAAAAAAATGTTCAAGAGGTGAGCGATTACTTCAAGAGACCAAACCTAAGAGTAATTAAACTTCCTGAAACAGAAAGACAGAGGCCACCCTGGAACAAACATCTCATGAGATTATTGAAGAAAACTTCCCTCATCTCATCAGTGATGTGAAAATTCAAACACAAGGGATTCAGAGAACCCCTGCAAGACAACAAATAAGACCAACTCCCAGACACATAATAATTCACCTAAACAAAGTAAGTATAAAAAAATAAATCCTAAAGGCAGCAAGAGAAAAAGACCAGATCACTTACCATGGAAGACCAACTAGAATAGTAGCAGATTTATGTACAGAAATCCTGAAGGCTAGGAGAGCTTGGAGCCATATCTTCAAAGTTCTAAAAGATAAACAATTTCAACCAAGAATAACCTACCCAACCAAGCTAAACTTCGTCAGTGAAGGAGAATTAAAATCTTTCCCAGATATCCAATCTCTAAGAACTTATGCTGCCACCAGACCACCTCTACAAGAAACACTTAAGAAAGTACTAAACACAGAAGAAAATGAAAAAAGAACAACAACGCTCTTCACAAGAGTACAGGAAAAAGAGTAAAACACACACGAACCAACCCCCAAAACAAAAGAAAGACAGCAAACAAAGAACAACAACAACTCTGTAAGAACCTTATGATAGGAATAAAATCTCACATTTCAATAATTAGCCTGAATGGGAATGGACTAAATGTACCACTAAAAAGACATAGAATGGCAAAATGGATAAAATATCATGAGGCAACAATATACTGCCTTCAAGAGACTCATCTCACTAGAAAGGACACTCACACACTCAAAGTAAGAGGATGGGAAACACATTTTCAGGCGAATGGAACCCAAAAGAAAGGAGGAGTCGTGATCCTAATTTCAGACAAAATACCATTTAAGTCATCAGAAATTTAAAAAGATACAGAAGACCACTAAATAATGATAAAAAGTTCACTCCATCAACAAGAAATATCCATCCTAAACATATATGCACCCAACATAGGAGTGCCAACTATCATAAAGCGGCTTCTAGGAAAACTAAAGAAAGATATTGACTCTAGCACCATCATAGCTGGGGACTTTAATACCCCACTCACAACCCTAGACAGATCATCAGGACAAAAAAATCAGCAATGAGATCCGGAACCTCAATGTGTTCCAGGTTCTTACAACAAAAACTCTGTAAGAACCTTATGATAGGAATCAAATCTCACATTTCAATAATTAGCCTGAATTGGAATGGACTACATGCACCACTGAAAAGACATAGAATGGCAAAATGGATAAAATATCACGAGGCAAGAATATACTGCCTTCAAGAGACCATTCTCACTAGGAAGGACACTCACAGACTCAAAGCAAGAGGATGGGAAACACATTTTCAGGCGAATGGTGACTCTTGACCAAATGGACTTAATTGATACCTACAGAACACTCCACTCAACGACCACAGAATATACATTCTACTCAGCACCACATGGAATGTACTCTAGGATCGACCACATACTTGGCCATAAATCAAGCACAAGCAAATTTCAAAAGACTGAAATTTTACCATGCACTTTCTCGGACCACAGTGGAATAAAAATAAGCATCAACACCAACAAGGTTCCCCACAAACCCACAAGGACATGGACACTAAATAGCATGATGCTAAACAACTACTGGGTCAATGATGAAATCAAAACACAGATTAAAAGATACCTGGAAACAAATGAAAATGAAGAAACATCTTACCATAATATCTGGGATGCCATGAAAGCTGTAGTAAGAGGGGAGTTCATATCTCTACAAACGCACATGAAGAAAATGGAAGGATCAAAAATTAACAGCCTAACAAGTCACCTTAGGAAGCTGAAAAAGCAAGACCACTAAAACCCCAACTTCAGCAGAAGAATCCAGATCACCAAAATAAAACCCAAATTCAGGACATAGAAGACAAAAAGATAATACAAAAAAAAAAAAAAAAAAATGAGCTGGACTTTGTGGCTCAGCCTGTAATCCCACACCTTTGGGAGGATGAGGTGAGTGAATTGCCTGAGTCTGCTGTTTTGAGACCCGCCTGGGCAACTTGGCAAGACCTCATCTCTACAATAAAATAAAAAATTAACTGGGTGTGGTAGTGCACACCTGTAGTTCCAGCTACTCTGAAGGCTGAGGCGGAAGGATCACTGGAGTCCAGTAGGTTGAGGCTGTAGTGGCCAAGAATGGCCACTGCATTTCAGTCTGGGCGAAGGAGTGAGACTCCAACTCAAAAAAAAAAAAAAAATCAATGAAAAAAAAGCTAGTTTTTGAAAGAATAAACAAGATCGATGGTCCCCTAGCTAGACTGACCAAGAAAAAAAGAGAAAAAGCCCAAATAAATACAATCAGAAACACAAAAGATGAAGTCACATCTGACCCTGAAGAAATACAAAAGATTATTAGAGACTACTATATTCACTTTTATGGAAACAAACTTGAAAATCTTAAGGAAATGGAGGACTTCCTGACATCACACACAACCTGCCTAGGTTGAAACAAGAAAAAAATTGAGACCCTAAATAGACCAATAGCAATCAAGGAAATTGACTATGTAATAAGAAAACTACCTCCAAAAAAAAAAAAAAAAAAAAAAAACCCTGGATCAGATGGCTTTCCAGCATAATTCTATAAGACATTTAAGAAGATGCTGATACCAACCCTACTGAAAGTATTCCAGGCAACTGAGAACGATGGAACCCTCCCCAAATCATTTTATGAAGCTAGCATCACATTGATACCCAAGACAGGTAAAGACACAACAAAGAAAGAGAACTACAGGCCAGTATCTTTGTTGAACATAGATGCCAAAATTCTCAACAAGATCCTAGCAAACCGGATTCAACAACATATCTCAAAAATCATCCATCATGACCAAGTAGGCTTCATCCCTGGGATGCAAGGCTGGTTCAACATTCACAAGACAATAAATGCAATTAAATACATCAACAAATGTCAGAACAAGAGACACATGATTATATCATTAGATCCAGAAAAAGCTTTTGATAATCTCCAGCACCCCTTCTTGATAAAAACCCTTGAACATCTAGGCATACATAGAACATACCTCAAAATAGTAAAAGTCATCTATGAGAAACCCATAGCTAGCATACTCCTAAACAGACAAAAATTGGAACCATTTCCCCTGAAAACTGGAACAAGACAAGGATGACCACTCTCACCCCTCCATTCAATATAGTATTGGAAGTCCTGGCTAGAGCAATCAGAATAAAAGAAGGCGATCGGGGTATCCAAATAGGAAAAGAGGAAGTCAAGTTATCTCTCTTTGCAGACGACATGATTGTGTACCTTAAAAACCCAAGAGAATCTGTCAAAAACCTCCTTGCACTGATAAAGGACTTCGGCAAAGTCTCAGGGTATAAATAAATCTACAAAAGACAATTGCATTTCTTTTTACCAATAATAAACAAACAGAAAGCCAAATAAAAAGCACAATCCCATTCACAATAGCCACACACAAAAAATGAAATACCTTGGCATCTTCCTCCTAACCAGAGATGTGAAAAATCTTTACAATGAAAACTTCAAAACACTGCTCAAAGAAATTGAAGATTACACAAACAAGTGGAAAAATATCCCATGCTCATGGATTGGAAGAATCAACATTGTGAAGATGTCCATCTTACCTAAGGCAATCTACATGTTTATTCAATACCCATCAAATTACCAGCAGCATTCTTTTCAGAGCTAGAAAAAAAGAATACAAGAATTCATATGGAAACACAAATGACCAAGAATAGCCAGAACAATCCTCAGAAAAAAAAAAGCAGGAGGTATCACATTGCCAGACTTCAAACTTTACTATAAAGCTACAATAATCAAAGCAGCTTGGTATTGGTACAGGAACAGGCATATAGACAAATGGAATAGAATTGAGATTCCAGAAGCAAAATCTCAATTTCTCAACCAACTGGTCTTCAACAAAACCTCCACCACCTACCACTGGGGAGAGGAGAACCTATTGAGTAAAAGGTGCTGGGAAAAATGGCTGACCACATGCAGAAGATTCAGACAAGATCCTTATCTATCCCCATACACAAAAATTAAGTCTAAATGGATCAGATACCTAAATGTAAAACCTCAAACCATAAGAACGTTAGAAAATGCAAGACACACCATTGTGGAAATTGGAACTGGCATCCAATTCCTGAACAAAACCTGAAACGCATGGGCCATAAGAGATAAGATAGACAAGTGGGACCTCATTAAACTGACAAGCTTCTGCAAAGCCAAAGAAACCATCAAGAGAGCAGGAAGACAGCCTACAGCCTGGGAAAAAGTATTTGTCAACTCCATGTCTGACAAAGACCTAACATCTTGGATCTACAAGGAACTCAAATGTGCTGAAAAGAAAAAAACAAAAAACCCCATTACAAAGTGGGCAAAAGATATGAAAAGACACTTCTCAAAAGAAGACATACCAGCTGCCAACAGACACATGAAGAAATGTTCAACCTCACTAATCATCAAAGAGATGCAAATTAAAACTACACTGAGATACCACCTAACTCCAGTCAGAATGGCCATTATAACAAAAAATAACAGATGCTGGAGAGGATGTGGTGAAAAGAGAACACTTCTACACTGTTGGTGGGAGTGTAAACTAGTGCAACTTCTGTGGAAAGCAGCGTGGCAATTCCTAAAAACTCTAAATATTGACCTCCCATATGACCCCACAATCCCCGTACTGGGAATATACCCTGAAGAACTCAAAACACTCTATCAGAAAGATATCAGCACACGTATGTTTATCATAGCATTGTTCACAATACCAAGAACTGGGAACCAGCCATGCTATCCATCAAAAGAGGACTGGATTAAAAAGATGTGGTACATATACACAATGGAATACTACACAGCCATAAAAAAGAGCAAAATCATGAACTTCACAGCAACCTGGATGGAACTAGAGTTTATAATACTGAGTGATGTCTCACAGAAACAAAGATCTGAGTATCACATATTCTCACTCATAAGTGGACCTTTAACACCTATCGTAATACTATAAGAAAAGGATTGACAGGGACGGGAGGCAGGGAGGGGAAAGGAGGTGGGATTAATGGTAGTCAATATCTGTCTGGGGATGGGGGGGACACCCTTATCAACAAGGGTCCCTGAACGATGCATATTTGTGTACCTAACCCTTAACTGCACCCCCGTATGTTAAAATAAAAAATATGTTTAAAAAGAAAACTTTTTAAAAAAATAGCCCCTGTCTTCAGGAATTTCTGAAGTTAAATGAAAAAAACCAAATTGTAAGTAGAAATCTATTATTCTAGTTCAATATGATGTATGAGAACTGATAACATAGACATATTCCCTATAGAGCATGGTTGCTACTACATTAAGCTTTGATATATACTGCATTCTGGTTGTTATGTTTCTGTTACTGAAATATCAAAACATGGATGATTCTAAAAACTGCAAGAAATTAGCTACAAAAGATATTACATAAATAAATCATACATAAATGTTTTACCAGTGTAAGACAAATAGCTTTATATAAACTATTCCAGTAATGTGCCTTGCATTGATTTGATTACCAAGAATAAAAATAATTTGTAAAAAGAAAATCATATATGAGTCACTACCACCACTTGAGAAATTAAATGTCAAAATCCTCTTGAGTCTTGTGTGTATCACTTCAATTATCTGCTCTTTTTAAAAAATAGCATCCAATTTTCAATTTGTTCAAATTTGATCTCTAAAGACTTTCAGATGAATAATGATTAGTTTTGTGTTTCCAACCTAAATAATAGTTTCCCTTTAACTTACTAATAAAAGTACACTATAGGCAGAATATAAAATATATTGATCAAATTATTAGACATGTAAAAAAGCAGTAAATGGTAATTACTTTTTTAGAATTACCTGTTGCAATGACAGGGGCTAATTTAAATCCCTGTTAGACACTGGACATCAGAATTGTTTTCAATAATATGTCCATGGCATAGAGATAAAATTTCTGCTTATTATTTAATTCACCAAGGAGCATCTTTTTATAAATACTCACACACATGCACATAAATCTATTTTTTTCAGAATGCACCGTGTGTGTTTATAAAAGCATATACTTAAACAATGGATACTTTAATTTTCAAGTAAATACAATATTTTTCTTTACTTTTTTTCTAACTAATGGATCTATAAATTATATATGTATATGTGTGTATATACATATACATATATAATTATTTTAAAGTAGAATCAAATTATATGCAAGAAAGGTTTTCATTTAATTTTCAAAAAACGGATGAATTAAATATGCCTCAGTCCAAGTGCTGTTGGTTATTTGAGTGCCTGCTAAAATATCTTCACAATCTGTCTGCCATAATATAGTTGAAAGACTTGAATAAAGCATAACTTTATGAAGAAATGAAGTTATTTCTTCAAACTTATCTAGAGAAAAGTTCTTTGTTATTCTGAATTCCAAATTTTTGTGCATTAGTTTTATACATAGGACTTAGTTTGATATTTGTGACTTATGGAGACAATATCCTCCACATGACAAGGCTTTTTTATTTGAAGAAAATTAGTGCGTTTTTCTCTTGATGTTTAATTAAATTTTCTCCATGTAAAATTTTTGTACATATTTCTTTAAAACAATTGATATATATTTTATTTACCTCTCAAGTTTATTATTTGTTTTGTGTGGTTAAAGATTGTGGTGCCCTTTAACACTTAGGCTCGTTGATTAGAACTATAGACATTACAGATGTTTATGTTTAATTTACTTTCTTACAAAAACAAAACACCTCTTGATTTGAAATATTACAGACTAAATATAGTCAGAATTTATGGAAACAACGGAATCAGAATCATATGACTCAAAACTTCTGCAACTTTTAAGGGTATCCTAATACTACCTCTTTGTAAATTCGACCTAAAGATTTCTCTGTAAATAGTAAATTATCACCTATCTGGATATGTAAACAGACTGAAACCTACTCTTTTCCAATCACTGAGTTTCTGCCAATCACAGATGAACTGTTCAAATCATCTTTAAGTAAGGCAAAGGCTGAGTTGTACCCAATCCAACTATTTCTGTACCTCGCTTCCATTTTCTGTACCTCGCTTTCCTTTTTCTATCGATAAATTCTTTTTGACCATGAGGCAGCACTGAAGTCTCCCTGAAGTTATTCTGGTTCAGGAAGCTGTCTAGTTCACCAACTGTTCTTTGTTCAATTAAACTCTGTTAGATTTGTTATTTTACCAGTACGGAAGTGGGATTCAAGGTAGTTTCTAGAAACCTTCAGGAATATTGAGTAACCAAGCACAGTACCCACTGAATCCATTATGTCCACTTCTCTCTTGTAGCAACCGAGGATCATGGATAAATTCTCTCCCAGATTCTGAAGCTTCACAGATTTGTGTTTTGATCTCTTTGAATCTGTAGGAGCAAATTTTTTTTTATCCGAATTGGTTCTGAAAGTTGCCACAAAAAGTGGACTAGGTTCAGGGTCAGATTGAGTCTCACGTGTAACTGGTTTGGAGCCAATTAGAGGCTTCAGATGTCAAATTAGGTCAGACAGAAACTGGCAATACTATGGAAAATGCAAATTCTAACATTAAAGGATTCACTGGAATGTTTCATAATTCAGTCCTTTTGCTTCTTTTTCTTACATGCTTAGATAGAAAAAACAATGGCTACATTGATCAAGGGAAATCTGGAAGCCAAAACCAAATGAGATCCTTAATTTCTGAAAAACCGAGTACTCCATTTTCTAGCTATGCCTACATTTGTGTGTTTATTAAGCCCCAGAAGAAGCAAACACAGAAATGGTAAAATCTTACTCAAGGTAATTTAAAATAACAGTGAAACACTTCAGATAAACAACACTGTAATTTCAGTGCATTCAAAAATGAGGACTCCTGAATTGGTCTCATCCAGGTATGCCTACTGATGTGCAGAAACTGCTAAAAATATCTTGATATTTTTATTCCCTCTTTGAAAAAAATCTTTATAAAAGGCAAATAATAAACATAAGCAATTAATTGATAATAAAAATCAAATTTCCTAACTTTTTGGTTTAGTTACTATCCTTCAAAAGTGAAAAGAAATCTGTCATTTATAAAATGTTTATAAAATGTAGGTCATCAGGTAAAGTAGGATTGCCTTTTTTTATTCTTTCAGAGCTATGCTTGCTGAGTCCAAGAATAGACAATTACTTTCTTTACCCTATTCCTTAATGAGCTATACCCTTAACTCAGGCATTTAGCTAAGAAACTATAGCTAAGTTAAAATGATCAACTATTAAACTAAATTACCCCCATAATACACCTTTTTGACATTTAGCTGACTATCTTAAAACCCTTGTTTAAAACAAATTTACAACCTTTTTTTTTTCATTTACAAAAGAGTCTGAGAGGGAGAACTACCAAAAACTCTGACCATTGACTTAAATTTACACAACAATTCTTTGTTAAGGAATACCTTTGTTTAAGATTTTTTTTTTTCTGGTCAGCTTAACTGGGCCTTTACTACAATCTTTTTCAATGGTTTGACAAAGGATGGTACAATGTTTAGGTCTAAAGTCTCAGCTGTGTGATTTTGAAATATAAATGTTCTCCTATGTTTCATCTAAGAGTCATTCCTTTAGAAATGCAAATTTAGGTTGCTTTGCTGACAATTACTTAGACAATAAAATATGTACTTGTAAGACTGATAGTCTGGGGAAAAGAAAAACTATCTGAAATCCTCCAAATTAGAATTCTTTATAAAAGCTATAAGATCATTTTTTATCTATGTGACGGTATGTCTATATATATTATTGAGGCAGGGGCCCCTCTGCAAAAGCAAACATGCAAAGGTGGAAATCAGGAAAAAAGAAAAATAAGTTGCTGCTTGTTTATATATAAGTTATTCCTCATTTTCTTGTATTACCTAAGTTACTTTGTGGTTCTTTGTGTTACTCTATTCCCGGGCTTTTCACTTGGATGGGCTACCTGTTTAAACTTTTGGCAGAATTCAGTCAGGATAGTAATTTTGTAAGCCAATCAGCAAATAGGACTTTCAAATAAAATAATTTTGTAAAATCTATCAGTGTGTAACAAGTAATGCTAACTGCCACCTCGAGTTACAAAAATATCCAGTCAAATGGATAATGCCAAACTGCTGTCTTGTATGGGAGACAAAGAAACTAACATATATATAAGACAATGCCTCGCTGTGTTGGGGTTCAGACTCTGGACTCGAATCCGTAGAAATGATGCCAGATGAATAAATGCTGCTTCCTGGCAAAACACCTCAGTGTCTCATCTCTCTGTGGAATGTTTCCACTGCATGATGTGTATGTGGTAATATTTTGTAAATAAAGGTAGCTTTTAAATTGTTGGCAAAATAAAATAGAAATGGCTTAAAAAATTGTCAGTTGATTATAATTGAGACATTTTTACCTGTATCTACTGATCAGAAAGTTTTATGCTGTTTCTAGCATTGTTTTAAGGACATAAAACTAGGTCTTCTGTAATGTTTTTGATAATTGCTTGATTTGCCTGCTAGCTTGTGTTTTTGGCTTTGAACCTCTGGATTCTGAAGTCTAGACTGGTGGTCATGGTGAAGCCTGAGAACATGTCCTCAGTGTGTAGACCACCAGATGCAAGGAAGAGTCAAGCTCAGTATGACCCCTTTCTTCCTGGTCTAGCCTTTCCTCTTTGCACACACTGGGAGAGATTAGATCTTTCAGGAATTGAGTTCACAGTTTGGTCTGCTGTCCTGAACTATATATCTTGTATGTACATCAGGACCTAGATAAGCCCTGCCTTCACAGCCATCTTGGTTGCCATGTGGCTACATGAGAGCTAGGTTGACTGGGAAAGACATTAGGGAGAGTACCTGCGTCATCGCTTTAAAATTATTTTCACTAATTTAAAATCTTAAATTTATGCTATATTATAAGCTAGATAATCATAAAATGTCTAAGACATTTGCAAGTAATTAAACTATTTAGAAAACAAAATGAGCACTAATCAGTAAAAATAATAAATATAGTTATTTTATTGTAGTGAAATTCGGCTTATAGTTGAATTTTGGACATTGAGGAACTTATGACCAAAAAATTAAAATTTTATATGTTACATTTTTCTAACATGTGAAACAGTCAGTGACATGAATTGCAGGTTCATTGATATATGTTGTGCAATAGTAATTTGTTTGATGTCTTTCACCTGGTATTTTTCTATTTGAGCAGACTATGCAGTCTCATTTTCTTCCTCCCATGTTAATAATATGTAATAATACGTAATTTTGAATTGCATATTATTAAACATAAGTTTAAGTTTATATACATTGGCATCTATTTTTATATGACTTAGAAAAGTTATATATATATAGTTAATTAACAAATAACAATACACAAAAATTGAGAAAACATATCTTTCTTTAAAATTATGAAATGGTTTTCATCTACAAGTACTGAAAAAAGTACAAAATTACTTACTTTCTAGGTTTTCATAAAAAAAAAATAAGGATTCCTAAAAGCTAATATAGTAGTTAACATATGTAATTAAAGCTACTATATATAAAACAATTCTATTTAAAAATATGTAAAAAAGACAAATCATGTTTCTGGTAAAGAAATTTGCATGAAAGTGTGTGATTGCTGGAAAAAAATTTGTTTTAACAGATATTTAAATATTTCTTCAAGTTAAATAAAAAAGCATAAATGGAATTAAATATAGAAAGTTGATAAATAGAATAAATATTATGCAAGAGATTATAAAAGACTCATGGATATTTTGTGTGATCAAAAGATGAGTGGAAATAAATATATTTGTTTATATGATTTTATTAAAATTTGTTTTAGTATTGATAATATGCTAATGCAAAAGTAAAAATTCATTTTTTCTCTTGAATAAAAATTTTCATGTAGCATCAATA
The DNA here is from genome assembly GCA_027257055.1 of Cephalopachus bancanus. NCBI lineage: Eukaryota > Metazoa > Chordata > Mammalia > Primates > Tarsiidae > Cephalopachus > Cephalopachus bancanus. Next base: position 6,059,272 of record JAPVLO010000068.1, on the reverse strand, counting down.
AGAGATAGTAAAAGACTTTTGTTCACCTAAATATTTTTGCTTCTTAAAACCTTTTAATTATTACTGTGGCCAAATGAATATTATTATACAAGGACCTTTAATTCTACTTTGATTGTTTTAAACTTTTATAAGAATTGATTTTTAACATTCTTTGAGAAATACTTATATGGACATATTATAAAATATATTCCAAAATTGTATGACTTCTCTAAAATTCTGATATATATAGGCATATGTTATCAGTAACAATTTTGGCTATTATGTTACCTTAACTGATACTGATACATAGTTATTTGGCCAGAGATATAAAGAGGTTGAGATAAAATGTGGTATATAACGTTTTGAATACTTTACTGGATTATCTTTTTTTTTTTTGAGTTGGAATCTCTGTCACCCGTAATGTTGTAATTTTGGTCTCTAAATGTGATTTCTATGTGTGTTTATTTTTTTCATGTATTTTTAAAGCTTTTGCATCTATTATACATATAATTTTAAAAATTGCTTCTCGTAGGTTAAGAAAAAATTTACTTAATAACTTAATAATCGCCAGGCTCGGTGCCTCAGCCTGTAATCCCGTGTCTTTGGGAGGCTGAGGTGAGTGAATTGCCTGAGCCCGCAGGTTCGAGACCCGCCTGGGCAGCGAGACCTCATCTCTACAATAAATCAAAAAATCAGCTGGGCGTGGTGGCGCATGCCTGTAATTCTGGCTACTCGGAAGGCTGAGGCGGAAGGATCGCCGGAGCCCAGCAGGCTGAGGCTGCAGTGGGCGGGAGCGGCCACTGCACTCCAGTCTGGGCGACAGAGTGAGACTTCAACTCAAAAAAAAAAAAAAAAAAAAAAGAAAACAATAACTTAATAATCATTTATTCTTAAGATTTTAAAGCATTTGGTTATGAAGTGAGCTTGTTTTCCAAATGTTTATTTTTTGAAAGTTACTACAATTCTTTTTCCAATTTAGTTAAATTTTATATGTCTGTTTAACTCACTTTGAATTATTTCCATTTTTCAGGAAAATCTAGCATAGAGTGAAACTTTCAAACAGAGCAACCTATCTCATACAATTAATGTAGAACAACCTACTCTTACAATTTTAATTTTTTATTTATTGATTTATTTTATTATCTAGATTCTGATGGTGGATTTTTGTTTTCTTGTTCATAATTTGACTAAAAAGTTCTATAGCAAGTTTCTGAGCATTTTGAGAACCAAATCTGGATTTGCATCAAATTAACTGCTTTTCTCTTTTTAAAATATAAATACTTTTATATTTATTATTTTTACGATTAGTGTTCATCCTGTTGTCTAAAAAAATTAATTGAACACTTTATGTATTTTAAATATTACATTTTTATTCATACAAGTGTTTAAACCTATATTTCTATTTTGCATAAATACAGTGGCTCACAAATATTCCAAAGGGTTCACTATTTTTAATTTTTAAAGCTTGGACATTGTACAGCCAACTTTCCATATCTGTAGGTTCTGCTCCTAATGAGCCAACCAACCACAGATCAAAAATATTTGAATAAAAGAGAAGCCAGGCTCGGTGGCTCAGCCTGTAATCCCGCACCTTTGGGAGGCTGAGGTGAGTGGATTGCCTGAGCCTGCGGGTTCGAGACCCGCCTGGGCAGCCAGACCTCATCTCTACAATAAATCAAAAAATCAGCCGGGCATGGTAGCGCATGCCTGTAATTCCGGCTACTTGGAAGGCTGAGGCGGAAGGATCGCTGGAGCCCAGCAGGTTGAGGCTGCGGTGGCCAGGAGCCGCCACTGCACTCCAGTCTGGGCGACAGAGTGAGACTCCAACTCAAAAAAAAAAAAAAGAGAAAAAGAACAGCACAAAAATAATAATACAACAATAAAAATTATGTAAACAAACCAATACAATAAATTTATTGTTAGGTTACAAAATATATTTGAGGGGAATCTCCAAATGTGAAGTCAACCTGCTGGTGTGGAGTTGAGCAATCTGGTGCCATGTAAAAGACTGCAAAGAATTGCACAGAAGTTAGATTGGAAAATATAGTTTATTTAGAAAATAAATTAGACAGGAGGGTGGATACTCACCTCCCCAAAGTAGGGGAGGGGGCCAAAGCCAGGAAAAACGATGGTCATAGCTTAAAGAGCCATATGGAACACCAGAGTTTAACAAAGCAATGGCCAGAAAGTAAATGAGAGAAAAAGAGGCACAGGGAGAAAGTAGATTCAACTCTCCAAGGTAGGAAAGGGGTGCAAAGCTTAGGAAATGTGGCCGTGGACTTAACTCAAAGAGCACTTGGCCACACAAGGGTCTAGTAAAGCAATGGCGACTAGCTATTTGAGGTCAAATGCTTTCAAATATTTCCCTTTGATGGCAGCAGTTCGTTCTGATTGTTGGGTGGTGGTCCGTTCCATGTCACCATGAAGGGCAGGAAAACAACAGTACTGATGTCAGATGGGGGACCAGCAGGATTATGGATGGGTTACTTATAAAATTCCTATCATCATGATGATGTCTTGTCCTGTCTGTGTCATGAAGAGCTGATAAGGTTCATTTGTTTGCAGAACAAGCTGGGAGGTGGGTTGTAAAGCAATTATCAATAGCTACCTCTGAGAAACCAATTATATCCTTGGCTAGTGATTAGAGGGTAAAGTGAAGCATGACAGGTCTAGGCAATGTTAAAATGGCTGCTCGTGGATATATTGACTCCAGGTTAGGTTCTTTCAATAATTTATTATTGCATTAGGTATTATAAATAATCCGATGACTTAAATAAGATGATTTAAAGTATATAGGAGGATGTGCATAGGTTATATGCAAATGCAGTATCATTTTATAAAAAAGATGAGTCTCCAACAGGTTTTGGTATTCGTAGTAGTTCTAGAACAAATCTTCTGCAAGTACTGTGACATAAGTGTATTATAAATTATATTTTCTTCAAGGAAACCAAGCATAGGTAACATAAATGCAAGTTTACTTTCTGCTTACTACTTACATGGAGTTGTTTTGCAGTTATCATAAGATATATAAGTAATAATTTGTACTCTTACTTTTTTTCTCTTTTAATTTTTTTATTTTAAAGGTGTGGGGTACAATTCACAGTTAGCTATACAAATGTTCATTATACAGGTACCCTTGTTGATGAGGTGTGCTCCCCTCCCCTGGCAGTTTTCCTCAACTGTCAATCCCACCCATCACTTACTTTTTTTTTTTTTTTTGAGTTGGAGTCTCACTCTGTCGCCCAGACTGGAGTGCAGTGGCCGCTTCCGGCCACCGCAGCCTCGGCCTGCTGGGCTCCGGGATCCTTCCGCCTCAGCCTTCCGAGTAGCCGGAATTACAGGCATGTGCCACCATGCCCAGCTGATTTTTTTGATTTTTATTGTAGAGATGAGGTCTCGCTGCCCAGGCGGGTCTCGAACCCGCGGGCTCAGGCAATTCACTCACCTCAGCCTCCCAAAGGCGCGGGATTACAGGCTGAGTCACCGAGCCCGGCTTCACTTACTTTTTTTTTAACACATGCAAATATTTCGTGAAAAATAGTTTTGTGTGAAAAATGTACACTTGAAAGACAAAAATGGAAAATAAAATTGTATTCAATTAAGTCATTTGTTCATATTGATACTAAGAAAATAATCTTGCATTCAAGTAGTTATGAAAGACAACAGATGATTTATTTTCATAAAATGAAGAGAAGTCTGCTAATGTGACCAAGAGCACATACTGGGAAGCAGACATGACCAAAATTTCATTAGAAAAGGAGATGTGATGACAGTCAGGTCATCTTAAGAAAAATATAACTTAAAAATAAAGAAGTTGAAGCCCTCCAATCAAATAGCAACAGGTACTTATTTTAACCTTATGTGGACCAAAACCCCTTAGGAGACATCCCAGAGAGATTAAAACCCCACAATTCTAGGACAATGAGAAACTGGGGGAGGGACTTGTGTCCTAGAAGATAAATTGCTTGTTGTAATTGCTCTGGTTGTGCCTGCCCACCAGACACCTGATCTTGCAAGACCATCATTAAACTCTTGTTTCTGCTGCACTCCACATCTCTATGTCCACCCTTTAATTTTGGATGGGTGAGTTTGTTTCTCACAGTAATTATTTTACAAATTAAGAAAACCAACTATTTTTCCTTTTTGCAGTATAACCATACATATTATTAGTCTTAAATCTACATTCAGTGTAATTCTTAGCATTAATGTACTGTGGAACTAAACAGAGCTTATTTACACATTCATTCCTCAAATCTCTGGTACAAATACTTGCTTAGTCATTGGTCATTTTTATTAACTTTTTACAGCATTTTAGCAACATCACTTTGTTTTTCCTAATAGGAAACGTCAGACAGAACCCATTTACAACAATAAAAAAATCATGAACACAAGGGGAAGCAAATCACATACCTGAGTTTGAATGTTCAAAGAGAATTTTTGCAAAATTATTCTTATGCCCTTTAGATTTCACCCTTTTAAATTCTTCAGCATTTGCAAGTTCTTTTATAGCAGATGCATTAATATTTTGTTTTAGTCAAACTAGTGGGAATTCTAAATGAGTCATGTTGAAAGTAGCTGGCCAAAAACCTACTCTCTTTCGTTTAGCCATTTTGCCCTTCTTTGCATTTCAATGGCCCAATTCTCATTTTCCCCTGTGTCAAGCAATGCTGATCCAAGCACAGTGCTTCTTTTGAATTAATAGGAGATGAACAGTGAGGTCAGGTTTATCAAACCTGGAAGGAGAGAATTTAACTCACCAGGCAGAGGGACAATCTGAAGTAAAAAGACAAGAGTAAAATGACATTATACCAGGAACATTGCTTCATCTTCTATCTTTTTTCTAATAAAAAAGAAAGAAAGAAAGAAACAAAGAAAGAAAGAAAGAAGGAAAGATTTTCCAATTCTAAATCTTGATTGGTTTATTTTCATTTTTTTAGCAACTTAAATTAATTGAGCATATGCAAAGATAAAATATTTATCTATTTATAAATAAACTCTTGGGTAATCCACAGGTAATAAAAAAAATTCCTGATATGTAAACATTCATATATGAAAGCACATGCTAAAAAAAAAGAACATTTCTTGCTATATTGTTTTAAAGCAGCATCGTTCAGTAAATATATAACATGAGACACATGAAATTATTATTTTTCAAAAAGCCGCATTAAGAATAACTTTAAAGTAACAGATAAAGTGAGTTTCATTAATTTAATTAATCGAAAATATTCAAAATATTATTTCAAATGTAATAATTACAAACTTACTAATGGGATATCTTACTTTTTAATAAAGCCTTCAATATTGGTTATGCTCTTTTTACTTGATAACATAATTAATGTGCTCAATAATTGTACATAGAAAGGACTACAGTATTAGACAGTACAGATTGAGATAACGAGACCATCAATGACAACTGAAAAAAATCTTTCAGATGTTCTCTTGGAAGTAACCACTCATTGGTTCAATCATTTAGCGTAACTTAGTGACTGCAATGTCATATAATTGACACAATCACAAATATATTGATCATGTATCACTCAGATAATGTGATAAGTCTTTATTTTCATTTATTCTTCCATGTTCTATTTTAGAAAAATACAAAAACAACCAAAAAATATTGTACTGATGATTGAGAGTGTTCATGTTGCCCGTTTTTATATATAGTTAGCTCATATTAAAGAATATACTTGTTTGGGAACAAAATTTAATCAAAAGTCTTTGATTCATGAACTGGTTAACTTCATCATCAAGTTTAACCAGTATTTATACAAACTATTTTCAATATCTGAACCTCAAAAAGATTACCTGTAATAATTATGAAGTCATAATTATAACAACTTCATAGATAATCTATGTATCATGGGCAGAATCTTAACTCTCCCCTCTCGAATATAACATGCTCTGATCCCTGAATCCTGTAAATATGAGACATCACTTTCTGTTATTATATTATGCTATGTTGCATAGCTGACTTCAAAATAAGAGATTATCCCATGGCCTGATATAATCATTTGAAAATTTAAAAGCAGAGATACTTCTCTAGTTGCTACTAAAGAAGTCAGAGAGATTCAAAGAAAGAAAAGAATTCAATGTGCTTTTGTTGCTTATTTGAAGATAGAGGGTACACTTAAGAAAGAATGGCATGTGGCCTTGGGGTGCTTTAGGAGATACCAGGCTAATAGCTATTAAGGAATTCACAGATTCAATGACTGCAAGAAACTGAATTTTCTCAACAACCTGAATAACCTTGGAGGCAGATTCTTCCCCAAAGCCTCTAAATAGTAAACCTGTAAGCTAACACTTTGACTTTGTTCTTGTGAGACCCTGAACAGATAATCTAATGAAAGACATGCCAGATTTGTGATTTACTGAAGTAAAAAAAAAAAAAAAAGGTATTATTTTAAGGCATCAAATTGATGGTAGTTTGTTACAGCAGCCATAGAAACTAATACACTATGTAGAAATATTTTTCTAGGTTTAAAATATTTTCTAACTTTTATAATCAAAGAGGGGAGGTGGGATTAACAGTTGAGGGAAACTGTTAGGGAAGGGAGGGGTATAGCTCATCAACAAGTGTACCTGCAAAATCAACATTTGTATACCTAATCCTGAATTGTACCCCACATCTTTATAATTTTAAAAAATGAAAACTAAGCCGGGCTCGGTGGCTCAGCCTGTAATCCCACGCCTTTGGGAGGCTGAGGTGAGTGGATTGCCTGAGTCCGCGGGTTCGAGACCCGCCTGGGCAGCGAGACCTCACCTCTACAATAAATCAAAAAAATCAGCCGGGTGTGGTAGCGCATGCCTGTAATTCCGGCTACTCGGAAGGCTGAGGCGGAAGGATCGCTGGAGCCCAGCAGGTCGAGGCTGCGGTGGCCGGGAGCGGCCACTGCACTTCAGACTGGGCGACAGAGTGAGACTCCAACTCAAAAAAAAAAAAAAAATGAAAACTGAAAAAAAAAAAAGTAAATTCTAAATATGTTTCTTATGAGCTGATCTGAAGAAATATAGTTGAGGTAGCTGTATAAGAATCTACTAAGATACTTCTAAATATACATATTTCTATACATGTTTTCTTTACCCAATCTGATTTAATAAATATGAGCAGATACAGTATTATTTTAAATTGCCCAGGTAAATTTTTTATGTTGCTTAATTGGGGAAACTGCTCTGCATTGTTGCAGTTATACAATATCATTGCAGTAGATCATGGCGAAATCCAGTACAGGAAATTAAATGCTTTATACTTATTTGTTTTCACTGGGTATTACTATTTTGCATGCTTATAATTAAGTTTCTCACTTTAGCAACTATAATTTAAACCATTGGCCAATTAAATAGATATAGCTCTTTCAGTTCTTCTAAAAATCTATATATATTTGCCTGAATAAATCAAGTATTTTATGTATCACTTTTTATCAAAAGGCTGAAGAATCAGTAAGATTCAATAGGACAAGTCATCATCTTTTTAAAATGAACTTAATCTAAAATGTATTTCTATAGTGCTATTGCCAGGTTTGATTTGTGAGACTAATAAGTAAACAAGTAAAAAGGTTAAGGAAAACCTTTAAAAATGTAATCTTCAGCATAATACATTCAATCAATTCAAAAAGGTCATTTTGGTTCTGCAAATGAAAGATTGACTTCATTTTGGGGAATTGTTTTTTCCCCAAACTTAATTGTGGCATTGCTCCCTTGACCAATGAGAAGAATGCAGAGGATGATGTAGACTAATGGGAATCCAAATTTATATAGCCCTCTCTCTCATTGATGGGTACATGTGAAATATATTTGTTTCTTTATGCAATTTGGAAATATGTAACAATACTTCAGTTTTGTTTTGTTTCTTTGATCTTTACTGTACCTCTAATGGATTTGCCTACTTTAATTCTTTTTCTTTTATTCTATATATCTGTTACCAAAAAAAGAATGAATTTTATATAAGGCAACTCTTTCTTCCTTCTGATGAGCAGGATACTCTACAGTTAATGCAGAAAATATTAGATGGGGACAAGATTATTAATTTTGGTACCCTGCAATCCCAATATTTTCACCCTACTTTTTGACATAGATCTCTTTATTGTACTAGGCATTCTATTAATAATACTTTCCTATTTGTTCTCTATTTTATTTATTTATTTTTCTGAAGTACTGGGGATAACCCCAAAGAGACAGAATGTTTATAGAAAATTGATTATTTATTCTTACATGTTTGCACATCAGTCACCTTCAAAGTACTCTTTGTTTCATGCAGCACACCCATTGAGATGCCGTTATTTTTTTCACCTCTACCACATCGACAAAACGTTTCCCATTAAGGACTTTTATCATCCAGGGAAACCAAACAAAAAAACCAAGCAAACAAAAAATGTTGTTCAGGGTGAAATCAGGTGAATAGGGAAGGTGGAGCATGGAGATCATGCTGTTTTTGGTCAAAAACTCCTGAACACTCACTGTAGTGTGGGCGAGTACATTGTCATGGTGGAAGAGACAGTCACTTTTTTCCCAAAACTCTGGACATTTCTTTGGTAAATTGTGAAACACAACCTTATCAAAACTTTCAAAGAAAAATATTTGTTGACTATTTCATCGGGATTCTGAGTGTATTACAAGGGGACAACCCTCAAAAAGATAATTCTCTTTTTTTTTCTTTTTCTTTTTTTATTGAGGAGACTGCCTTTGTATGCCTCCAGGTTTGTATAGTTGTTTTTTTTTTTCTTTTCTTTCTTTCTTTCTTTTTTTGTTAGTGAGAGATGAGAGTTCTTTGGATTTTAGTTTTATAAAAAGTATCATTCTTCAAGATATTCTGATTAATTTTATCCTTTTATAAAGTTCTTCAAAGTAACCTTCTTTCAACAGTTTAAATACTGATCTGACCCATATTAAACCCTTTGTGTTTTGGTCACATTCTTTTTTAAAGATTTCATATTATATATTTTTCTCGTGGCTCATTTTATTTATAATACTCTATATTTGACAAGTGAACTAGGCTTTCACTTAAAAAGAAGGAAATTCGTGAAGCATTCCATATTTAAAAAAAAATGTTTATGGTAGATAATGAAAGAGACATGAATCCACAAGTTTAATTAAAATGTGATTGCCAGGTTATTGAACACTTAATTTAATGCAACGTATTCTTACCTCTCAATTATCATTGAATAAGAGGTGATGAATATAGGAAGTATTTATTGATTGAAAAAATAAATGATATGGCTTTCAGCTCTAGTAACAGGCTAACTTATACTCATTTATTCTCAATCTCTTGCCACCTTATATACCCCTTTCATTAGAAGGACTTGGAACTACATCTAATGCAGTACCAAATAGTCAGATTCTAGAATCAAACAAAGGGATTCATATACTGATCCTGACACTCCTTTGTTGTGTAACTTTTGTCAAGTTATCACTCACTTTTTGAACTTAAGTTTCCTCATTTATAAAATCAGCCTAGGGCCACCGCCTCAGGTCCCCTCCCACTGTGGGAGCTTTTCTGTCCTCAATAAATCTCACTTAAATAAATAAATAAATAAAAATAAATAAATAAAATCAGTCTAATATTAGTACCTATGACACAGAAATGTTGTAATACAATAGATGAAAAACTATTATGATGTATTAGTCTGTTTGTATTACTATGAATAAACACCTGATACAATACTTTATAAAGAAAACAGGCTTATTTGTTTCATGATTCTGCAGTCTGTATAAGAAGCCTGGCACCAGGATCTACTTCTGGTGAGGGACACAGAAAGCTTTTATTCATGGCAGAAGGCAAGGGAATCTAGCATGTCACATGGCAAGAGTGGAAGCAAGAGCCAGAAGAGAAGCTGCCAGAATGTTTTTAACAATCAGTTCGCCTGTGAATAAAGAGAGCGAGAACTCAGTTATAACCACAGGGAGGGAACTAAGTCATTCATGAGAGTTCTGCTCCCATGACCCAAATATCTTCCACGAGGCCCCACTTCCAACACTGGAAATCACATTTCAATATGAGATTTGGAGGAGACAAACATGCACAATATATTACATGGTAACTGTATATGGCAAACACTAAATTTATTAAATGTGTTTACTAGCCGGGCTCGGTGGCTCAGCCTGTAATCCCGCGCCTTTGGGAGGCTGAGGTGAGTGGATTGCCTGAGCCCGTGGGTTCAAGACCCGCCTGGGCAGCGAGATCTCATCTCTACAATAAATCAAAAAATCAGCGGGGCGTGGTAGCACATGCCTGTAATTCCGGCTACTCAGAAGGCTGAGGTGGAAGGATCGCCGGAGCCCAGCAGGTCGAGGCTGCGGTGGCCGGGAGTGGCCATTGCACTCCAGTCTGGGCGACAGAGTGAGACTGCAACTCAAAAAAAAAAACAAAAAACAAAAAACGTGTTTACTATGTACCCAGTGAAAATTAGAATTTGTTGGATATTTTTTTCTTTACATATGACATATAGCCTGCATGTTTTTTAGCTTTTTAATGTTTATTAAATACCCTGATTTATAGTTGAATGTAGGTTATTTTAGTGAATACAATACATACTTCTGGGTTGTGATATGTAAATTTCAAGAAAAGAGTGTTATGATTTTCAATGAATATTATTTTCAGCTCCAATGTGACTTTCTGCATTGAAAAAAATAAACAAAAACAAAAACAAATACTCTTCATTAATACTAAATGTGGCTTGACATTTGAAAGAGCAGTTACAAGTATCTTCAGGTCTTTTATGCAAATGTCACTAATTCTTTTTATTTTATGCCTTATAGAGCATCATTTGTGCCTCTTCCCTTGTTGTTAATCCCTATCATTTTTCATTAATTGGTTGGCATCCCTTAGGCTTAGAAGACTTTGAACGTAGTTCAAAGAGTTTATTTTATTGGTATGTTTACACAATAAAGCATCATTTAAAATGCCATTAAATAAGAAAAAAAGTATGTTGCTCCTTTAGAATCTTGGTAAATGTGAATACCTGATAGTTTCTTATTTAAGATTAGTATTTCATGGTACATCAAATAAGCATCTTTTTGCATAAGCTTAATAAGTTTTCAGCTAGTATGTATATAATATCTATAAAATCTAATGTGGGTAATGAACAAGGAGATAATAATGGTCATCTCAGGAAATAAAATGAAACATAAAACAAGGGTGAACAATATAATGTAGAAACAGGGACACAGAGCTATACTTTAAAGTTTAAAATTTGAAAATCATGCAAATTAAAGTAAATATATAGGAATATTCACACAAATTCTCTTATATCTGATTTAAATGACGAATGCTGACTTGGAAGACAGGTAAATAGAAGATTGACTAAATGACCTATTATAGTGGAAAATATTATCAATGACCATATATCAATAAAATGGCATAAGTTTCATTAATATGAGTTTATGTTTTTATGTTTTAGTAACATAATGAGTCACAAAGATTGATTAGTCAAAAACTGTACTCGAGATTTGGAAGGAGGATTGTTGGGAAGATGGCGGTTGAGCCAGTCAGACTACGTGAGTCCCGGTGTGAGAGAGTGAGTGTATGGAAAATTTTGTGTACGTGTTGGTGAGTGAGTGGACGTGTGAGTGGCTGACTGAATGAGAGCTAGGGAGCTAGCAGCCAGGGTTATTCTGGTGCAGTGGGTGGTGCTGTAACTGCTGGGCTAGGGCACTCGCGATTCCTGGGACACAGAAGCCGAGCACTATTTTTTTTTTTTGTATCAACAAAACACTTCGTGGGGAAAAAATGCTGGTAGAGACAGACTAAGTGGGGGCTTCTGAGCAAGTGGTCAGGGCCCTGGTGCAACAACTGGTGCTGCAGCTTCTCTGCTGGGTCCCTGGCTCTTCTAGGACTGAGTGAGGGCTAAGAAGCTAGTGACCAAGACTCTCCTGGTGCAGCTGCTGGACCCTAGCGATGCAGAAGCCTAGTGCCATTTAAAAACATGTACAAAAGTTTTCCTGTGAAGAAGCGGTGGGGAAAGACTGTGCCCCAGGCTCTGCCTCTTCATTGCAGCAGGAGAGGCTACTGGCTTCAGGCTTTGCCTCACCACGTCAGCACCTGGCAGGGCACTGGCAACAGGGACTGTGGAGGCAGTGCAGAGGCAAAGTCCCACAGAAGAAGACAAGAGAAGCACCCCACACCATCTTGAAGGCGAGGCAGGAAAGTTCTCTGACTTGCTCACCATGGAGCAGCAGACCTGATTTCTGTGACTGGTGGATCAACTACTCAGGCATTGCTCGTGACCCAGAGGGACTATCCTGAACACAAACTTTGGAGGAACCTGGTGAGTGTTGAGGCCCAGGCGCCCCACCCCCTATGCTGATCCAGCCATGGGACAAAGGATGTGGCCAGAAAAGGATGAGAAAGGGCTCCAAGGAGATCACTGGTGAGTTCAAGGTTGACCCAAACCCCCTCCTCCCCAGCAATCCTCAGAACGTCAGACAGCTGGGCCGTGACTGAGAGGGACAAACCCAGGAGGATCCTGGACATCAGTCGCAATAGGGGAACTCCATTGCAGGATAGACCTGACTCGGGCACCCTCCATGAGTACATACCTGGGGAAGAGACAATCCCGTACCTCCCCAATGGAGCAGATCTCCTTGATTATAGTAGAGTGGGAGGGGAGAACAGCAGCCTCACCCACCTCCACTGCCCCTCCTCCTTCACTGGTGCAGACAATGAGGAGAGAGTAAAAGAGGTTGGGCTCTGCAGGAGAGACCTGATTAGAGGAACAATTACAGAGTCTGCCACAAGAGGGCAGGGTTTTTTTTTTTTAATTTTTAATTTTTTTGTTTTTTAAATTTAAAAGTATTTGCCTGTTTGTTAGTTCATTTATTTTTAAAATATTTTTCCTTTGTGCATGAATGTGTATGTGAGGGTTTGGTCTGCATCCACCTCCCTTTTTTCTTTTTGCTTTTCTTCTTTTATTAGTTGTTTTCTATTCATGTATGTATGTGAATGATTGATTGTTCATCTTTCAATTTTGTTGTTGTTGTTGATTTGTTTTTGCTCTTCTGTTCTATTTTTTTTATTTTCATGTTTTATAGTTTAAAGTGTATGGCAATATATGTGTGAGTGATCTGAATTTCTTTCTTTTTCCCCCCCTGGTATTTCTATTTTTCTTCTCCATTCACTTTATGCTAGGGGTGTGTGTGTGTGTGTGTGTGTGTGTGTGTGTGTTCAGTATGTTAGGTTTTTTTATTGTTGCTGATTGTTTTGTTTCACTTTGTTGTTATTTCATTTTGTTTTGGGGCATGCGTGTATGTCTCTGTGTGTGTGTGTTCAATTGTTTTTTCCATTGGTTTCTGCTTTGCGTCGTCATATAGAGTGGTGGTGGGAAGTCGGTCTCAGGGAACATATACCACAAAAAGTGAGCATTGCAATTTGCAAGTAGTTTCTGATCCCTAGTGCCCCATCCCCTACTTTATTTGACTTTCAAAAGCTGCAAGAGACAGTAAAGCTTCCCATCCACCAGCATATTTCAAAATAGAACAGGTCCAGAACCCAGATCAGGGAAGACTAGAGGACTGAGCAAACATCAGAAGGGAAAGCCTCTCCCACTGACACTGAAAAACAGAACTAAAGAGAAAAACAAGAGATCTGCCACAAGTGAGGAAACACCAAAGGAAGACCACAGGCAATTTCAAGGATACTATAAAGAAAACTCCTGAAAAATCAGACCTTGGTGTACAAACAATGGAAGTCATCAATGACTGGCCCCAGAATATGACAAGGATTAGGGAATGAATGGAAGGAGTGAGTAAGACTCAAGAAAACCAAGATGCAACACTGAAAGAACTTATAACAGAGATTTTGGCAATAAAAATTTCATCCAGGAAATAAATAACAAGATGACAAACATGGAAGGCAGAACTAATCTAGCTGAAGAAAGAATCTCAGAACTAGAAGACCAGAACATGAAATTAACCTGATCTGTAAAAAACATAGAAAGAAAACTCAGAAAGAAAGAACAAAGCCTATAAGTGATGTGAAATTATATCAAGAGGCTGAACCTATGCCTGATTGGTATCTCAGAAGAAGAAAGGGAAGAACAACTTGAAGCAAGTATTCCAAGAGGTAATCCAAGAAAACTTTCCCCATCTCACCAGAGATGTGACCAGCCAAGCACAAGAGATACAGAGAAATCCCCCCAAGACATCAAATGAGAACAACACTTAGACACGTAGTAATTCACCTACATAAAGTAGGCACAAAAGAAAGAATCCTAAAGGCAGCTAGAGAGAGAGGTCAGACTACTACCAGGGAAATCCAATCAGAATAATAGCAGACCTATCAGCAGAAACATTACAAGCAAGAAGGGACTGGAGTCTATATTCAGAGTTCTCAAAGATACACAATTTCAACCAAGAAATTCCTATCCAGACAAGCTCAGCTTCATCAGTGATGGAGAGTTAAAATCCTCCCCAGGTATCCAATCCCTAAGAGATTATGCAGCTTTCAGACCAGCTCTACAGGAGACACTTAAAAAGGTATTAAGCACAGAAGAAAAAAAGAATGACCATGCACTTCCCAAGAGAACAGTAGAGCACAGATTCGACAGAGAAGTGTGACAAGAAACTTGAAAACACACACATACATCAACCCCAAAGGTAAAGGAAAATCAAGCAAAGAAAAACTTTATAAGAACCTCATGACAGGGATAAATGATCACATTTCAATAATCAGCCTGAATGTGAGAGGACTAAATGCACCACTGAAAAGACACAGAATGGTGAACTGAATAACAACCCATGACCCAACTATGTGCTGTATACAGGACTACAAGGGACACACACAGACTCAAAGTTAAAGGATGGAAAATGAGTTTCCAGGCAAGTGGATCAAAAAAGAAGGCAAGAGTTGTGATCTTAATATTAGAAAAAACAACCTTTAAACTATCAAAAATTTAAAAAATATGCAAAAGGACACTACATAATGATAAAATTTCAATCCATCAACAAGAAATATCCATTCTAAATATATACGCACCCAACACAGGAGTACCAGAATTTATGAAGTAACTACTTAGTAATCTAAAAAAAGATATTGACTCTAACACTATTATAGCAGGGGACTTGAATAACAGTCCTAATAGATTATTGAGATAAAAAAGATCAAATGGACTTAACAGATACCTACAGATTATTCCACCCAACAACCACAGAATATACATTCTATTCTTCACCAGATGGAATGCACTCCAAGATTGATCACATCCATGGCCATAAATTAAGCATAAACAAATTCCATGAGGTTGAAATCTTGCCATGAACATTCTCAGACCACAGTGGAATAAAAATAAATATCAAGACCAACAAAATTTCTCTAAAGCCCACAAAGACATGGACATTAAACAGCATGATGCTGAATAAATATTGGGTCAACACTGAAATTAAAGCATAAATTAAAAGATTCCTAGAAACAAATGAAAATGAAGAAAAATCTTACCTAAATCTCTGAGATGCCATGAAAACAGTTCTCAGAGGGGAATTTATATCTCTACGAGCATACATCAAGAAATGGAAAGATTACAAGTTGAGAGCCTAACAAATCACCTAAGGGACCTGGAAAGAGAAGATCGCCAAAATTCCAACTTTAGCAGAAGAATCCAAATCACAAAAATAAGAGCACAAATATGAGATATAGAAGCAAAAATATCATAGAAAGCATCAACAAAACAAAAAGCTGGTTCTTTGAAAAAAGTAATAAGATTGATGGACTCCTAGCCAGAATGACCAAGAAAAAGTCCAAATAAACACAATCAGAAATACTAAAGATAAAATCACAACTGACCCCGAAGAAATACAAAAGGTTATCAGAGAATACAATGTACACCTGTATGGAAACAAACTTGATAACCTAAATGAAATGGAGAACTTTCTGACATCACACAACCTCCTCACATTGAAACAAGAAGACATTGAGACACTAAATAGATCAATAACAGCCCAGGAAATTGACTCTGTCATACAAAAACTACATACCAAAAAAAGCCCTGGACCAGATGGTTTTCCAGCAGAATTCTACAAGACGTACAAGAAGGAGTTGATATCAAACTTATTGAAAGTATTCCAGGCAATTGAGAAAGAGGGAATTCTTCCCAAATCATTTTATGAAGCTAATATCACACTGATACCCAAACTGGGTAAAGATCCAACAGGTTAATATTTTTTTATGAATACAGATACAAAAGTCCTCAATAACGTTCTAGCAAACTGGATCCAAAAACACATCTCAAAAATCATCCACCATGACCAGGTAGTTTTAATTTCCAAGATGCAGGGCTGGTTCAACATTTGTAAGACCATAAATATAATTAAATACATCAACAGATGTAAAAACAAGAACCACATGATTATATCAAGAGGCAGACAAAACTTTTGATAAAATCTAGCATCCCTTCTTGATAAAAACTTTCAAACCCCTGGTATGGAAGAAATACACCGCAAAGTAGTAAGTGCCATTTACTGTAAACTCACAGCTAATATATTGCTAAATGGACAGAAACTGGAAACATTTCTCCTGACAACTGGAACAAGACAAGGCTGCCCACTCGTACCCCTCTTGATCAACATTGTGTTGGAAGTCCTACCTAGGGCAACTAGACAGGAGAAGGAAATCATGGGTATCCAAATAGGAAAAGAGGAAGTCAGGTTATCCCTCTTTGCTGATGATATGCTCACCTTGAAAATCCAAGAGAATCTGTTAAAAACCTGCTTGCACTGATAAAGGACTTTGGCAAAGTCTCAGGGTACAAAATAAATGTGCAAAAGACAGTTGCATTCCTATACACCAACAATGAGCAGGCAGAGACCCAAGTTAAAATCACAGTCCCATTCACAGTAGCCACAAAAAATATGAAATACCTCGACATCTTCCTAACCAGAGAAGTGAAAGACCTTTACAATGAGAAGTACAAAACACTGCTCAAACGAATCTAAGAAGACACAAACAAATGGAAAAATATTCTATGCTCTTGGATTGGAAGAATCAACATTGTTAAAATGTCTATCCTACCAAAGGCAATTTACAGGTTCAACGCAATACCCATTAAGTTACCAACATCATTCTTCTAAGACCCTAACCCTAACCCTAACCCTGACCCTAACTCTAACCCTAACCCTAACCCTAACCCTATCCCTAAACCTAAACCTGTTGGGAATATAGCCAGAGGAACTAAAATTATTCTACAAAAAGTTACTTGCACACATATGTTTGTTGCAGCCCTATTCACAATAGCAAAAATATGGAACCGACCATGCTGCCCATCAAAGCTGGACTGGATTAAAAAAAGTGGTACATATACACAATGGATTATTACAGTCATAAAGGACAGATGTATGGATTTTGCAGCAACTTGGATGGATTTAGATTTAATCATACTCAGTGATCTAACAGAGAAACAAAGAACATAGTACCATATGTTTTCACTCATAAACAGATCTTGAACAATTATCAAACTATAAGAAAGGGATTGACAGTAGTGGGAAACTGTCAGGGAGAGAAGTGGGATTGGCAATTGAGGTAAACTGTTGGCAGAGGGAGGGGCATACCTCCTCAACAAGGGTACCTGCATAATCAATGTTTGTATACCTATCGTTGATGTTCCCCACATCTTTATAATAATATATATATATCATATACAGATTTTGCACATATGTATATGTAATATTTATACTACATTCTTTATAGAATGCAGTAAAAAACCTTGAAAATAAACAAAAGAGATTTGGATGGAAATGTAAAATAAAAAGTATTGCAGAGAAGTCTTTGTTTTATTTTCTTTCTCATTAAAATGTTTTTTTCAAATCAAATATTTTCAAGTAATAGATAATGAATATTGGTTTTATTGGTTTCGTCTAAAATTAGTTTATAAAAAAAGAAACCTATAGGATGTATAAGGCATAATACATTTGGTAATATCTGTCTTTGTCTAATCACAATAGCTGCACTGTACTTATCTCTGAATATTCAAACTATTCTCCCCTGCTTGAACTTCCTGCTTCCACAAATAGGAGTAATGGGCATTTGAAAAACGTATAACACTTTTTGTCTCTAAAAGGGAAAATTAACCTTTATTTCAAAAAGAAAACAAAAACATGGGAATCAGAAAATAAAATTTGACTGTGATTACACATCCAAAATGAAAATAATGTAGAAGTTACTAGATTATTCAGATATGGGAATAAAAATGATTATGTAAAAACAAAAAAGTACACACCTTGTAATGGCCTCAGTGTGTTCTATGGACATTTTATACATTAAGATGAATGACTAAGCTATCCACAATGCAAAGGGGTCAATTATAGCAAGAAAGTAAAATGAAGTAAATAAAAAGAAAAGCAGTCAATGATCATTTGTCCTTTTTTATTCTTTCCTTAAAAATAATTTCTTGAAGCCTTATAAATTAAAAGTTGTGAGAATGAGAGTGTGGGTTTAAAGGTTTCAAGAGGTATTTACTTTCCGAATTTGTATTTTTTTAATCTGGGAAATTATATCAAGTACTTTATTTATTTGTTTATTTATTTACTTATTCATTCATTTAGTTTTTTATTTTAAAGATGTGGGGGTACTATTCAGGATTAGGTATACAAATGTTTATTATTCTGGTACCTTTGTGATGAGGTGTGCTCCCTTCCCCCATGACAGTTTCCCAGTACTGCCAATACAGTCCCCCCATTCCCCTAGTAGTTTCCCACTACCACCAATCACTTTCTTATTGCATTACGATAATTGTTCAAGGTCTGCTAATGAGTGAGAACATGTGATGCTCAGTTATTTGTTTCTGTGATAGATCATTCAGTATTATAGACTCTAATTCGATCCAAGTTATATCGCAGAGTTCATAATTTTGTCCTTCTTTATGGTTGTGTAATATTCCATTGTGTATATGTACCACATTTTTTTATCCAGTCCTCTTTCAATGGGCAGCATGATTGGTACAAAGTTTCTGCTATTGTGAATAATGCTGCAATAAACATTCATGCACAGGTATCTTTTTCATAGAGTGATTTGAGTTCCTACAGGTATATTCCCAGTAGGGAGATTGTGCGGTTGTATGAAAGGTCGATTTTTAGATCTTTTAGAAGTTGCCAAAATGTTTTCCAAAAGGGTTGTACTAGTTTACATCTTCACCAACAGTGTAGAAGTGTTTCCTTTTCCCCCACATCCTCTCCAGCATCTGTTTTTGAGTTATTGATGATGGTCGTCCTAACTGGAGTTAGGTGATATATCAGTGTGGTTTTAATTTGCATTTCTTTGATGACTAGTGAGACTGAGCTATTTTTCATATATCTACTGACTGCTTGTAAGTCTTCTTTTGAGAAGTGTCTATTCATGTCCTCTGTCCTTGTAATGGGGCCTTTTTTTTTTCTTTTTGGCACATTTGAGTTCCTTGTAGATGCAAGATGTTAAGTCTTAGTCAGATATTCAGTTGGCAAATATTTTTTTCCCATTCGGTGAGTTGTCTCTCTGCTCTCTTAATGGTTTCTTTGGCTTTGAAGAAGCTCGCCAGTTTGATGAAGTCCTACTTATCTATTTTATCTCTTATGTCATGGGCACTTGGGGTTTTGATCAGGAATTGGTTGTCAGATCCAATTTCCTTAAGAGCATCTCTTGAATTTTCTAAGATTTTTATAGTTTCTAGTTTTATGTTTAGGTCTTTGATCCATTTAGAGTTGATTTTTGGGTATGGTGATAGGTAGGGGTCTTGTTTTAATCTTCTACATGTGGTCAGCCAGTTTTCTCAGCACCATTTACAGAATAAGTTCTCCTCCCCCCCAGTTGCGGATTGTGAAGGCTTTACTGAAGGTGAGTTCATTGAGAAATTGAGATTTTGCTTCCAGAATCTGTGTCCTGTTTCATTGGTTGATATGCCTGTTCTGGTACCAATACCAAGTTGTTTTGATTATTATAGCTTTATAATAAAGTTTAAAATCTGGGAGTGTGACACCTCCATTTTTTTTTTCTTCTGAGGATTGTTTTGGCTATTTGTGGTCATTTATGTTTCCATATGAATTCCTGTATTGTCACTTTAAGGTCTGTGAAGAATGTTGCTGGTAATTTAATGGGTATTGTGCTAAATCTGTAGATTGCCTTGGGTAGGATGGACATCTTAACAATGTTGATTCTTCCAATCCATGAGCATGGAATATTTTTCCATTTGTTTGTGTCATCTTTGATTTCTTTGAGCACTGCTTTGTATTTTTCATTGTAAAGGTCTTTCACTTCTCTAGTTAGGAAGATGCCAAGGTAGTTCATCTTTTTTTGTGTGTGTGGCTATTGTGAATAGGATTGTGCTTTTTATTTGGGTTTCTGTTTGTTTATTGTTGGAGTATAGGAATGCAACTTTTTTATATCTATTTTATACCCTGAGACTTTGCCAAAGTCCTTTAACAGTACAAGAAGGTTTTTGACATATTTTTCTTGAATTTTCAATGTATGGAATCATGTTGTTTGCAAAGAGGGATAACTTGATTTCCTCTTTTCCTACTTGAATATTTCTGATTTCCTTTGCTTGTCTGACTGCTCTAGCAAGGACTTCCCAAACTATGTTGATAAGGAGGGGTAAGAGTAGGCATCTTTCTCTTATTCTGGTTTTCAGAGAAAATGGTTCCAATTTCTGTCTGTTTAGCAGTGTATTGGCTGTGAGTTTCTCATAGATAGCTCTTACTATTTTGAGATATATTCCATCTATGCCTAGATGTTTGAGGATTTTTTATCAAGAAGCGGTGCTGGGTTTTATCAAATGCTTTTTCTACATCTAATGATATAATCATGTGGATTTTGTTTTTACATCTATTGATGTATTTAATTACATTTATGGTCTTGTGGATGTTGAACCAGCCCAGCATGCCAGGGATGAGGCTTACTTGGTCCTCGTGGGTGATTTTTGAGATATGTTGCTTGATGTGGTTTGTTAGAATCTTGTTGAGAATTTTAGCATTTTGTTCGTCAAAGATTTTGGCCTGTAGTTCTCTTACTTTGTTGATTCTTTACCTTATTTGAGTATCAATGTGATGTTAGTTTCATAAAATGATTTGGGGAGAGTTCCCTCTCTCCTGATTGCCTGGAATACTTTCATTAGGACTGGTATCAGCTCCTCCTTGTATGTTTTATAGAATTCTGCTGGAAAGTCATCTGGTCCAGGGCTTTTTGTTGTAGGTGGTTCTTATGATATAATCAATTTCCTGGGCTGCTATTAGTCTATTTAGGGTCTTGATTTCTTCTTGTTTCAACCTGGGGAGGTTGTGTGATATCAGAAAGTCCTCTATTTCATTTAGGTTTTTAAGTTTGTTTCCATATAAGTGTACATAGTAATCTCTGATAATCTTTTGTATTTCCTCAGGATCAGTTATGACGACGTTTTGCATTTCTGATTGTGTTTATTTGGGGCTTTTTTTCTCTTTTTCTTGGTCATTCTGGCTAAACATCAATCTTGTTTATCCTTTCAAAGAACCAGCTTTTTGTTTTATTGAAATTTTAAAATTATATTTTTGTCTTCCATGTCCCAAATTTGGTCTTTTATTTTGGTGATCTGGATTCTTCTGCTGAAGTTAGGGTTTGGTGGTCTTGCTTTTCCAACTTCCTTAGGTGATTTGTTAGGGTAACTTGTGATCTTTCCATTTTCTTCATGTGTGTTCACAAAGATATGAATTCCCCTCTTAGCACTGTTTTCATGGCGTCTCAGAGATTTTGATAAGATATTTATTCATTTTCATTTGTTTCCAAGAATATTTTAATTGCTGTTTTGATTTCTGTGTTGATCCAGGAGTTGTTTAACATCATGTGGTTTAGTGTCCATGTCTTTGTGGGTTTTGGGGGAACTCTATTGGTGTTGATATTTATTTTTATTTCACTGTTGTCTGAGAAGGTGCATGGCAGTATTTCAATCTTATAGAATTTGCTTATGCTTGATTTATGACTGACAATGTGGTTGATCTTAGAGTATATTTCATGTGGTGATGAATAGAATGTATATTCCATGGTTGTTGACTGGGGTGTTCTGTAGGTATCAATTAAGTCCATTTGGTCAAGAAGCATGTTAAGGTTTCAAATCTCCTTGTTGATATTTGTCTTGATGGTCTGTCTAGGGTTGTTAGTGGGGTATTTAAGTCCCCAGCTATGGTAGTGTTAGAGTCAATATCTTTTTTTAGTTTACCTAGAAGTTGCTTTACAAAACTTGGCGCTCCTATATGTTTAGGATGTGTATTTCTTGTTGATGGAGTGAACATTTTATCATTATGTAGTGACTTTCCATAACTTTTTAAATTTTTAATAGCTTAAATACTTTAAATAAATATACTTAATGTGTTAGTTATGAAAGTAACCATCATTTAGCAGTGGTAGTTCAACTGATGTAGAAATTAAAATCTCTTTGGCCAGCATTGTTTCAGTTTAACACTGTAAGTCTCCGATTCCATAAAACTTTTTATAGCTCAGTACCCTAAATAAGTTTCAACAGAGCTAATTATTTTTTTCTTTTCTTAATGTATTATCAACTTCATAAGGCAATATAGTAATGCTATTGTTTAAGTCATAAATGATAACATTTTTAATTGATTTTCAGCCGCTTTGCCTGGGGTGGACTCTGGAAAGAAATATTTTGAGAAAGAATTAAATTTTTTGATTATGCAAATGTAGAAAACAATTCTCAGGAGGATTATATTTTTATTTTTTAAAAAAAGCAACTGCATTATTTATTTTCTATAAAAAATGTCAGAAGAAAAATGTTGCCATTGTTGAAAATAATATTCAGTGCTTTTAAAAAAGAACAAAAATTCTGTCACTATAAATAACATGAATGAGCTTGGAGGACATAATGTTAAATGAAATAAACCAGGCCAAAAAGACAAGATTTGCATGTTCTCACTCATATATGGATAATAAAATAGTTGATCTCATAATAGAAAGTAAAATAGTGGTTTTTGGAGGCTTGAAGGGGAGCAGGAAGTAGATCACTGATGGAGGCTGGTTAAGGAATGAAAAGATTCAGCTAGATAAGGGAAATAATCTCTAGTGTTTCATAGTACTATATAGTGACTGTAACAAACAACAATTTACTGTATACTGTTGAATAGGTAGCATGGTGGATTGTGAATAGTCTCAACACAAGAAAAGTGATAACTGTATGAGATGATCGATATGCTAATTACCCTGATTTTAACATTATATTGTGTATGTAGGTATTAAAATATTACCCTATGCCTCATAAATATGCAAAACTGTTATGTGTCAATTGAAATAATAACTGCCACTTTAATATCCTAAAAGTGTTTACTGCGCCGGGCTTAGTGGCTCAGCCTGTAATCACGCGCGTTTGGGAGGCTGAGGTGAGTGGATTGCCTGAGCCCGGGGGTTCGAGACCCGCCTGGGCAGCGAGACCTCATCTCTACAATAAATAAAAAAATCAGCTGGGCGTGGTAGCGCATGCCTGTAATTCCGGCTACTCGGAAGGCTGAAGCGGAAGGATCGCCGGAGCCCAGCAGGTCGAGGCTGCGATGGCCGGGAGCGGACACTGCACTTCAGTCTGGGCGACCAAGTGAGATTCCAACTCAAAAAAAAAAAAAGTGTTTACTACTATAAATGCCTCTGAGATAACATAAGTAAAGGTAGATATTCTTATGTTGGTTAACATAATCATTTTAAAACACAATAGAATTTTATTTACATTTATAAAATAATACTTACATACAATCATACATGTGTTTGTTCTTTTTTAAAAAATTTGATGCATATCTATGTCAAAAACTCATAAATTTGACATGACTTTTTGCACCATTTCTTGAACACTAATACATGATTTATAGAAGATTATATAAAAATGCAACTTTTGCTGGAAAACAAATACTGAAAATAAACTTTCTTATGATTTCATCATTTCTACTGACATAACAAAAAAACACATATATTATTTTTCAGATTTGTTCTTTGTACTATAGATATTATAGGGAAAACATAAAGCCTGATTTAGGACTGAGAGGTTGCCTGAGTTCTGGGAATTACAATGTTAATATGAAGACAGTACTTGGCAAGCTATATAATATATACTTTTTAAAAAAGATAAATAAATTAATAATATTCATATTTTGAAATGATACTTAGAGATCTTAAGAAGTATAATATCAGGCAAGATGGTTCAGGCAAGCACATTAATACCGGTAACTTCACATTTTTAAAGCTTTATTAGTTACAAAGTATTATTTATCAAAAAAACCTCGTCTTTATCTTTTTTTCTGCTAATGCATACACAAATTTCTTCCTGAAAAAATTCATTTCTAGCTCCTATATATCTAGTAAAATTATTCCAACTAGATCAATCACGGCAAGTTCTTATAAAATAAAGGTAAATTCAACTCTTTATATGACCACAATGTTCCTATGGCAAACCAACATTCTTAAGTTGAGTAAAAAAAAAAAAAAAAAAATTAAATTGTTGCATAAATTGAGATCCTTTGCTTTACTTCCATTCCCATTCTAACTCATATCTTCCAAATGCAGTGCCTGAACAAATGAAATACATTTTTTGTCTCCTAGATATTAGATGATTTCTATTCTTGTGAATAATTTACATTCATTGCATATGTTATTATTATTTTGTTCTTTGCTTTACATGATTATTGATTGTATAGTTCTAGTGAGTAAGTCTATTGAAATCACTTTGTTTCTAAGCTACATATGTGAAATTTATATATAAGCATATTGACTGAAATTTGCTAAAAACATCAGAAAAGACTGATGATCAAGCAAAGCTATTTCATAAGGCAGAACACCACATTGACACAGTATTAGTGATAGTTCAAGTGTGAGACATACAGGGAGGATACTTATAAGGTCTTAAGCCCTAAAGTGAGACATTTTAGAATGGTTCTTGCAAAACAATCGACTGGGTCACATGGGGCAGATTCTGTGACACAGCTTTGTTTAGTGGGTCAAAATTTTGAAACAAGTCTTGATGAGAAAGCTATTAGGATAATTAAGAAAGTTATTTAAAGTAGTTGTCAACTTTCTCAACATATTTATTTTTGGGGGGAAACAAGTAGTTAATACCGTCAGCAGTGTTTCACACTGGCAAAAAAAGGCATCCTTTGTTCCTGTACTGTTTCACAAAGAGACAGAAGCAAATATTGGTTTAATTTTCATAAAAATGGCTTCAACGTTATGTTTGATTTTTTTCTAGAGTCTATTTATTTGACAATTTAGAATGACAGCATGGACTAGTGTTTAAAAATGTTAATTCTCCAGTTGAAAAGTGATGTGTTTGAATATGAACAATGAAACTAAACTGATCTGTGAACATGACAAGTTACTTAACCTTTTAAGTCCCTCTGTACTATTCTGAAAACATTCACTATAATAATGAAAAGTTTAATTCAAACATTGCGTATATCTTCTTAACATAAACCACAACACATGGTAAGTACCTTAAATATTAGATGATATCATATAAATAATATTTTTAAATTTATTATAACCTATTAGTGTGATTAGCACAGGCCATAGTACATATGTGATTATTATTAGGTTACATATACATATATAATTTATTATACCTTATTAGTGCTATTATTTGATTTTTTGTGTTTTAAATTTTATTACATTTGTTGTAAGCATTATTAATTTATATTCTGATTAATGCATACCATTATTATGCATACTCATTTCACAGTGTAAAATGTTTTGCATCATCATTAAGCATTACACTAATTTTACAAAGTATGCAACTGATAAAGAATATATCATTAGTTTGTTTGTTTAGTGTACAACATATAGAGATGTTAACCAGGCATGGTAGTATGCGTCTGTAGTTCCAGTTACTTGGAAGGCTGAGGCAGAAGGATCACCAAAGCCCAGCAGGTCGAGGTTGTGGTGGCCGGGAGCGGCCACTGCATTCCAGTCTGGGCGACAGAGTGAGACTCCAACTCAAAAAAAAAAAAAAAAATTGCGTAGCAATTTAACAACTAATAAATAAGAAGTCAAGCTGCCATTTCTGACATAAAATAATTGGATAAAAAAGTAATAATTCTTTTTTTTCAAAAAGTAATAATTCTCCTGAGTCAATACTATTATATTCATGTGAATAGTTTATTAACAACAATAAAAACAAATTAATATAAGATCATAGAATTTATTTTTTAACCAAACAGGTTGCTTCAGTTATGTATTTTACAGTGGTTATCTCTGCAATGGGGGAGTAGAGATCATATAATGCATGGTATTTTGAAGTGACAAGCTTTAAACAGTGTTACATAACTGATTCTAGTGTCAAAGGGAAGTTATATGTAAGGTACCAACATATTTGCAGAAATTTGTTGAATTCTTCTACTCTTCTACAAGAAAAATACTTACATACTAAATGCTTGAAATAACCACCTTTGCCGGGCTCGGTGGCTCAGCCTGTAATCCCGCGCCTTTGGGAGGCTGAGGTGAGTGGATTGCCTGAGCCCGCGGGTTCGAGACCCGCCTGGGCAGCGAGACCTCATCTCTACAATAAATCAAAAAAATCAGACGGGCATGGTAGCGCATGCCTGTAATTCCGGCTACTTGGAAGGCTGAGGCGGAAGGATCACCGGAGCCCAGCAGGTCGAGGCGCGGTGGCTGGAAGCGGCCACTGCACTCCAGTTTGGGCGACCGAGTGAGACTCCAACTCAAAAAAAAAAAAAAGAAATAACCACCTTCACCATATTGGTTTGCTAAGAATGTCATAAGAAAATGCCACTAATCAGATGGCTTAAACAAAAGATATTTGTTTTGGAAACCAGAAGTCCAGATCAAGCTGTTGGCAGGTTTGGTTTCTTATAATTTCCCCTAGCTAGTTTTGTAGATGGCAACCCCTATATCTTTACATGGTCATTTCTCTGTGGGTCCAAAACTACTCTTCTTTTAATAACACCAGTCACATTGGATTACACCCATCCTACAGGCCTCGTTTTGACTTAATTACCTATTTAAAGATCTTATCTCCAAATACGGTTATAGTTTGTGTTACTAGGAATTACGACTTTAAGCTATGGTTTTTGAGAGGGAGTACATAACAAAGCCCATAGCACTCAGCTTTAAAAATAGTACTATATGGGAAGAAAGACAATATATTTGAGTAAGTGACAGTTGTCAACATGTCAAAATAAAAACGAAGTTATATATAACTGCAACAATTATTTAGAAAAAAATTTGCACAAAATCAAAATGCTCTGGACAAGAAATAAACATAACAATTTCTGTAAATGCTATTGAGAATACTAGTATTCTAAATCATTGTTTATATCAACCTAAATAGTGCACACTTTATTTAGTGCTCACTTTACTATGAATAATTTAGATGGCCTAATGTTCACTGATAGTATTTATCAAGGCAGGTATTCTGTTTAATTTTAGCGTATTTTACTGTTTGATCTCTACAAATAGCATTTTTTGATACTTTGTGTCATATGATTCAGAATTTGCACCAAGAACTCAATTGTGGTAAAATGGGTCCTATATGCAGATATTCTGGTGACATCCCTTGAATTCAGTTGGTAATTTTTGCAGGATTCCTCTACCAACAGATTAAGCATAATAACAGTTTTCTCTTAAATGATGTTATAGTATAACTTAGGCATTTTCTTTAGTCAAATATATACCCAAATAATGATTGCATGTCAGTATTGAAAAGTTTCAATATAAAAATTGTACACAATTGTCAATTCTTCAATGTGTGATTTTTAAAAAATCTCTAAAAAGTACACTGTTGATATAAATGAAGTCCTGAACATATAAAACAACACTTTATTCCGGATTCTAATTATCGAGATAGCATTTATATTGTGGGTAGGACTGGTGATGTTAGTGAGAAATGTGATTGCACTTATGTCATATTTTTTTTTTTTATTGCTTTGTTTTTAGGTAAATGGATGTTGTCAAAAGAACAATTGTGGCGTGTGTTTGAGCTTCATAGCTGTAAAAAGACTCAGCAGGACCTATTGGTTTGAATTCAAGATAGAAAGTCTCGTGGAACATAAAGTGCTGGAAACGCATGGATAACATCATTATAATCCATAAGTGGTTCTGTGTATCTGTTCTGTTTCAAGGATTAGGGTTATAGTTGATTGTTAATGACTTGAATTAAAGAAAAAATGTGTGTGGCTGTATCCTGTTCTTCTTAATAACAGATTTTGTTTCTGGTGCCAAACTACACTAAAGAAAGGAAAAAAATAGGGAGAATAGACTTTAAATAAAGGAATATGTTATAGCCACTAACTATAATGAGGTAATTTTCACCTAAATTACTGCAGCAGAATCTAAGGGGAGAAGATAAAAAATCACAAAAATTTAACCACAGTAATCCTTGACATCTCCTGCTGAAATGGGAAAATAATACAGAGTCTGAAAAGAACATTTTGAAAATGTGAGCCAGTTCATTTATAAATTTCTTTCTTTACAAAATCCAGAGTACATGGGTCTCAGCTGGGTTTCTTCCTAGTCTCTATTACTTGAGTGTTGGCTAAAAATCTTGTGTTTAGAACAATGCTGTCCCTGACTTAGTACTACTTACTGATATATCTCTGACAAAATAGTCTCAGCAGAACCAATACACAATAGTCATAAAACACTCAAGATCATTTATTTATCTTGTTTCAGCCTCCACTCTCCATTTCCACCCCACTGCCACTACATAGAAAATCTCCTTTACAGTTTTTCTTTGTAGCTTTAAATTGCTGTGAAAGTATGATTATACCCTGTAGTCAAGTAGAATAATGGATATCAATTTATCATTTAATACACAATAGCAGAAAGTATGATTGTAAGAACAAGAAAAAAAATCCCTACAAATAAAGATATATTGTGCTCTTGTATATTTATATAACAACTGTGAATTATATAGTTTATTATGTTTATGATCATGTATGAAGTTAGAGAACTGAGAAATTTATGGAAGATAATATGGATTAAAATAATTTTTGCTTTTTCATCAAAATATTTCAGCAACCTGAATATGTGTTTATGCATGTGTGTTTGCTTATATGTTTAAATTCAGTTAATGAAGAAGTCTCATTTTTAGTTTGTTTGGTTTTGTATATAATGCACATTATCACAAATAATATAATTTTGGACATTATAAATAATAATTTAAAAATTATTTTCCAAAGGATGAAAGCATAATGTTATATAATCAAGCATATGTAAAAGATACATTCAGCCAGGCTCAGTGGCTCAGCCTGTAATCCCGCGCTTTTGGGAGGCTGAGGTGAGTGGATTGCCTGAGCCCGTGGGTTCGAGACCCGCCTGGGCAGCGAGACCTCATCTCTACAATAAATCAAAAAATCAGCTGGGCATGGTAGCGCATGCCTGTAATTCTGGCTCCTTGGAAGGCTGAGGCGGAAGGATCGCCGGAGCCCAGCACGTCGAGGCGCCGTGGCCGGAAGCGGCCACCGCACTCCAGTTTAGGCGACCGAGTGAGACTCCAACTCAAAAAAAAAAAAAAAAAAGATACATTCAAATTGCAAGATAGACTAGTGAGTTTCAATGTAACAGAGTATATAAAGGTTATTCATATAGTTACAGATTTCACATTGCAACTAATCTTTAATAAACCAAAACTCATCACATTCTAGTATAGCAGCAAAGAGGAATACACACACTTAAAAAGGTTATTAAATATTCCTAATTGTTCCAACTACGCACCAATGTGAGACTTGGTTTTCTTTATATAGTTAACCAAAACAGCATATTGCAAGATATAATGTAAAGTAGATATGAAAATCAACCGATTTAATATTTAACAATGTATTACCAAGACTTGCAATAATATAAAAATACTGCTTTTTCATTTTTTTCAAAAAACATGATTTTTTAAATAAAAATACTTTTGTTAACAAATAATTCGTTCATTATTGCTATTTTAATATAAACATAATGACTATCTTATAATTTATTAGCTTTAATATCAAATAAATGTTAATTATAAGTCTAAAAATACTCTGAGATTATCAATAATTTAATTCTCTAAAGGAGTTAATAACCAAAAGCTTTGAGAACTATGAATTTAGGTAGTTAAACTCTGTGGTATGTATGCAAAAGATGTATTGGGAATTTGTAGAGAAAAACATATTCTCAAAGAGAACAGAGTGAATAGAAAGCAAGAAAAATATGGGTTTGACACATATACAAAAAAATTTCTAGCATTAGTTAATTGAATAAAATAATTTTTATTTGGGGAACATATATTGATGTATCAGTTCTTGGGTACCTCCAGCCTAGAATTAGAAGAAAAATACTCCAACTGTAAGTAGATCATATTCTCCATATTCCATATAGAAATTGGCTATGAAATATACATATTTCAGAAATTTCCTTTTTAAAATAACTGACATCTAAATCTGCTTTGCATAAGGAAATTGTGTTTCCCCGAGATTTAGGGATAGAAATGGAGGCTATTTGTTTTTTGTTTTTTTTTTTTGAGTTGGAGTCTCACTCTGTTGCCCAGACTGGAGTGCAGTGGCCACTCCCGGCCACCGCAGCCTCGTCCTGCTGGGCTCCAGCGATCCTTCCGCCTCAGCCTTCCAAGGAGCCAGAATTATAGGCATGCGCTACCACACCCAGCTGATTTTTTGATTTATCATAGAGATGAGGTCTCGCTGCCTAGGCGGGTCTCGAACCCGCTGGCTCAGGCAATCCACTCACCTCAGCCTCCCAAAGGCGCAGGATTACAGGCTGAGCCACCGAGCCCGGCTGGAGGCTATTTCATAGAACACTTCTATTAAATGGTCATGATAGAGAGTATTACACTATTAAATATCTGATAAAACAATATTTGTAATGAATATCTCACTTATTATTTCATCAAGATTGGAATGAATTGGACTTGAATATGGTCATGGAAGATATAAATCAGTGGAGAAGTACTAGAGATGTGTAGCCTAGCAGCCTCACCCAGCCACCAGACATGTGAGTGAGTCTATTTTAGACCATCCAGCCTCAGTTAAGGCACCAGAAAAAGACATACTGAAGTACCAAAGGGAACCAAGTCAAAAACAATCTGAATGGTTCAACCACTGAATTTTAAGCAAAATATAAAATATTGTTGATTTCAAACATTAAATTTGGTAGTATTTTAAGGTGACAACATGACACATGGTCTCAGTGGCTGTTTTTATTTTCTCATTGATAGTCTCTTCTATTGAGATCTTTATTGCTTAACTTTCTCCAAGGTCTTCTTCATTATGACCTTGAAGAAGATTATTCTTTCTGTTCCTACGAACCAGTGAGTCACAAACGGAATGTATCTTGTTAAAAAGGAGATGTTTAGCAGTGCTTGGAGACATTTTCAGTTATCACACCGAGGAGATGCTACCGGCACTTAGGGGTGAGCTATCTGCTAGTGCACAGGGCATTTTTCCCTGCAAAACATCCAGCCCTGCAAATCAAACAGCACAAGTTGAGAATTTGTACTTCAAATGAATCTAATAAGACCTTACTTATTTGTCTTCATATCTTCTGCAGTATTTTATATATATGGAGAAGAACCCCCCCCCCCGAAAAAAACCCGAGAATTATTGTTTGGGGGGAGTGTACTAAATTCCTTGTAGTACACTTGCAATTTGTTCCTCTAGATCAAAAAGGTCAAAGTTTTTATCTGGACGTTTTGAGAAAGTTCGTCACCCTTTATGGAAGAAACATACTGGCTTATGGCAAACAGGTGACTGGTTCTTCCACCAAGACAATACATCTGCCCACATCAAGCTGAGTGTTCAGCAGTTTTTGACCAAAAATATGCATGACTCCCATGCCCCACCCTAACTGTAGTCACTGGATTTCGCTCTGAGTGACTTGTTTTTGCTTCCTCAAATGAAAAATGTCCTGAAAGGGAAACGTTTTGCTAACGTGGAAGAGGTGAAACAAAAAATGACAAACACTAAAAGGTATCAAAACGGATGAATTCAAAACCTATTTTGAACAGTGGAAAAAGTGTCCTGATGACTTATTGCATAATGGAGAATACTTTGAATGTAACAAGTTTAAATATGTAAAAATAAATGCACAGTTTTTAAATAAATAAATTCCATTTTGGGAGGGATCCCCACTTGTGTGTTGTGAATGCTTCATGTCTGATTCAAAAGCCTTGGTCTCAGGAGAGATGAATCCTAAAATAGGTCTATTTAAAATTTTCTAACAAGAAGATAAGGATAATTCTCATATTCAGATACCTTGGAAGTTTGATGTTATATAATTTCATTAATCTAATGTTTCTATTGAGATGAAAGGAGAATCTCATTAAGATATGATTCTGTCATGCAGATATCACGAAAATAATATAGCATTCTATTTTTTTCAAATCAAGGAAGGAATAAAGGAAGAAAGTAAAAATTCCATAGGACTCAGATTCTATGGAATTGCATTAAAAATTCTTTTTTCTTTTTTTCTTTTTTGGAAAGCAGAATTTATTGAGAGGACAGAAAAGCTCCCACGGTGGGAGGTTGCCCACATTAATAATTCTTTAGAGAAAGAAAGCAATGCATTTATAGGTTTTGAGCAATATTATGAAAGAAACAATTCAAAATACTTACAAAGGTATTTAACTACAAGTTTAGTGAGGATAGTCTTCAGGGATTAGAATTATGTAATGGTATATTTAAACCCAATAAGTAGCAACTACTTTTGTCTAGGGCACAAAGTTTAATTATCAACCTCAAAATGACACCCAGCAAATTACAGGGTAAGGAAGACTTTATCCAAGACTATTTCAATACAAGAGAGACTAACATATGGTGTGAACTCAACTCTACTGAAACAAATGGCAGGTCAGGTTTTTACGAGGTGAGATGGGGGGATCTTAAGTCATCTGTAATTGCTAATCGCCAAAGTTCTGTCAAATCTCCTAGACAGGAAGTAGTTTCACCGTTTGCAGCAAGATGATCAACTAATTAACCTCCTACCCTCTCTGGGTGTCTAGGAGATAGGGTATACTCTCTGTCTTTCTGTCTCTCATTCTTTTCGTCTGCCTCTCCTTCTATGGGAAAACTTTTAGGATTTGCTCTTTTTGCCAAGTATTGTAAAATTTATGACAATGGACTTCTGGTTAAGTCTTTGATTATTTCTCATGCTTATCACCCTGGAGTCCTTTCACTCTAGAGACTTACGACATTTCTGGGACATTGCATTGTTCCCTTAATAATGGTCTCTTCTTTTTCAACGTGCTTCTTTCTGGAATCCTAATAATAATATGTTAGATTTTTGAATTGTCTTCTGATTCTTACACATTGAATTATATATTTCACTTTTTTGTCATCTGGTTCTCTACTCTTCAATTCCTATGCTTCATCTTTTTTTTTTAAATTTTATAATCTTAAAAAATAACAATTTTCACCAGGCTCCTATACTGTTAACTACACAGGAGACTGAGACAGAAGGCTCTTTAGCCTGAGAGTTTGAGGCCAGTACTGGACAACATAGAAAGATTCTTTCTCTGAACAAATAATAATAGCATCTTTTATAAATTTGCAAAAATTCTTTTTTTGCTTTCTTCTACCCCTATTTTTAGAACATCTAATTCTTTCTATACAGAGGCAAATACTAGTATCAGAACAACTCTTTAATGTCTTTCTGATATGTTATTCAGTTTTTTCCTTGAATTACTTCAGTATCATAATTAATCTTCTTTTTAAAGTAATTTAGCACCTTTGTCCTCTTATACACTGTGTTTGTATGATGAAATAATAGTTGATTATACATTTATTTCTGTATGAATTATAATGACATTCTTGGCACATTGTGAATAATGTTCAAAATTTTTAATACTGTTACTCTCTCCCTAAACATTCCAGTAAGGTTGTTTTTCATCATTGGTCTTCGTGCACAGGATATTTCACATAACCAGGCTTCTTCCATTTATCATCTCCACCTGTATCTATCTCGTAGATGAAAGAAGCTAAAAGGAAGACACAGACTTCTACTTAGAAT
This sequence comes from Cephalopachus bancanus, assembly GCA_027257055.1. Taxonomy (NCBI): domain Eukaryota; kingdom Metazoa; phylum Chordata; class Mammalia; order Primates; family Tarsiidae; genus Cephalopachus; species Cephalopachus bancanus. The sequence goes on along the minus strand of JAPVLO010000068.1, from coordinate 6,025,383 downwards.
CTGCTATTCAGAAGTAGTCACATATTCATCCGAGGTTTAAAAAAAAAAAAAAAAGGAAAGAGACTTAAAAAGATCATATAAAGTTTTGGTAATTTCTTCCTATTACCACCTTTATATTTCTAGAATTTTTTTTAATAGCAGATTTCGTCTTTTAAGGGACTAGGAAGAACTTTTTTTAAAAAGTCAACAGAATAAAATGGGATTTTTTTTTTTTTTTTACTGAGGAAAGATTTGTCAGATGGCAGATTTTAGTTTTAAGGAAAATAGGAGGAAAGTTTTCATTTTCTCAGGAAAAAAATAAATGTTATAGTGGTGGTGTTATTGGTTTCTCCTGTGAAGTATCCTATCCTTGTCTATTTTACCTACAGATTTATTTGTCTGTTTTAACTCCACAAGTGGAAAGAAAAAAAATACTTTCAAAATTACAGTAGAGGCACCATTATAAAATAAACTATAAAAAATAGTGACCAGTATAAAAGCATATGTAATGAAAAATTTGATGGCCTGGATTGAAATTGTAGATGGTTTTACTGTTTACTAAAGTATCACACACATACAGAAAACGACATTCATCATAAGTGCACAGTTGCTGTATTGCCACAAATTAGACACACTCCTGTATCCTTAAGATTCATCTTTAAATAAACACACAATAAATACATTAGCTTTAAAATAATTTATTTTCATTTTAGCTAGATAGATGATGACAGAATTAGTTGTTTTTTTCTGCATAAGAAATTGCTCCAACATTTAGGGATGTAAGACAAGAATAGGCTGGTCGCGGTGGCTCAAGCCTGCAATGCCAGCACTTTGGGAGGCTGAGGCAAGAGGATTGCCTGAGCTCATGATTTCTAGACCAGCCTGGGCAACTTGGTGAGACCTTATCTCTACAATAAATAAAAAAAATTAACTGGGTGTGGTGGTGCATGCCTGTGGTTCCAGCTACTTGGAAAACTAAAGCGGAAGGATCACCTGATCCCAGCAGGTTGAGGCTGTGACCATGAGCGTGCCACTACACTTTAGTCTGGGCCAGAGAGTGAGACTCCAAGTCAATAAAAAAAATAATAAAACAAGAATAAATGTTTATTATTGCTTATAGTTTCTGTATCATCTTTATGAAAGTGGATTAGCTGCCAGTTTTTTCATGAGACTGTGTATCTGGGATTTTAGTAAGTTGAGATGCTTTCATAGTGTCTCACACACTGATAGCATCATGCACTTGTTTATTAACAGGAGACCTTGGTTCTTTCCCATGTGGGCCTCGTTGCAAGTCAATTAAAATACCATAATGATCCAGAAAAGCAACATGGAAGCAGCAATGTCTTTTTTTAACCTGTTGTTACTTGCATAGTATTCCTCTGTGCCCCAGAAATGCATCCTTACTAACTGTTACTCCTGTAGGTGTGAGTACAAGAAGGCATGAATCATTGGTGGTCATATTTGAAACTGACATATTTATGCATAAGTAAATATATACACTTTTCAATTACATGCACTTGAAATTGTACATCCCAAATTGACCCAAGTATTTGAAAATATGCTTAAATCAGAATCAGAAACTTATAAGAAAAAAAGCTGAGAATTTCAGGAAAAGTTGCCTGAATATCTTTTTTTAATTTTTTTTTTTTTTTTGAGTTGGAGTCTCACTCTGTCACCCAGACTGGAGTGCAGTGGCCTCTCCTGGCCACCGCAACCTCGACCTGCTGGGCTCTGGCGATCCTTCTGCCTCAGCCTTCCAAGTAGCTGGCACTACAGGCATGCGCTACCACGCCCGGCTAATTTTTTTTATTTATTGTAGAGATGAGGTCTCGCCTGCCCAGGCGGGTCTTGAACCCACGGGCTCAGGCAATCCACTCACCTCAGCCTCCCAAAGGCACGGGATTACAGGCTGAGCCACCGAGTCCAGCTGCTTGAATATCTTATATGATATGTACCATTTTGTCTTTCATGCACTGAGAAAACTACACACTAGCATATTTTGGTTTATGTTTAATCATATATTACTTAACATTTTTTAATGGCCAAAAAAAGTATGCACACTCTATGGTAGTTACATGAAAAACAATTTCTTACAGTTGAGTGTAGAGAAAAGTTTTTAAAACATTTACTTAAAATAGTTAAAATCAATATGCAAGAATTGCATGTGTGCATCAATCCAAGTGGCAAAGATTTCAAGGACATGATTTTCAAGAGAGTTCATTCCAATATTCTCTAGAAACAATCTATAATGATAAATGATCAAAAAATAGGGCCGGGCTCGGTGGCTCAGCCTGTAATCCCGCGTCTTTGGGAGGCTGAGGTGAGTGGATTGCCTGAGCCCGCGGGTTCGAGACCCGCCTGGGCAGCGAGACCTCATCTCTACAATAAATAAAAAAAATCAGCCAGGCGTGGTAGCGCGTGCCTGTAATTCCGGCTACTCAGAAGGCTGAGGCGGAAGGATCGCAGGAGCCCGTCAGGTCGAGGCTGTGGTGGCCGGGAGCGGCCACTGCACTCCAGTCTGGGCGACAGAGTGAGACTCCAACTCAAAAAGAAAAAAAGAAAAAAAAAATCAAAAAATAAAAATAAAAAAGAACATTACCTGACCACAGTTATTAACATCATGGGAGCATGGGCATCTCTCTTTGCTGGTCTTGTGGGTTAAGTAATAAAATTGGAAGTCTATTTTATGTTTGTTTAATGCACCATTCAGAGTTTTTTTTTTAATAGTTTTATAGTTTTCACTTGTAAGATGTTGCAGTCAGGATTTTTGCAAATCACTAAAATAAATACATTTGCGAATGTAATTCCAATATAATTTTCTGTTTTATGTCACCAGTGTAAATTTGATAAAAACCATGGCTATTTTTTGTTGATATAGTCTTTACAACACGTAAAAATACATTGGATACTTCTTTTAAATAATATTAAAGAGTCATATTATAGGACAGCTTTTGCAATTAATAATGTTATTGTATAATAAAATTAATTTTAAAATGAAAAGTTCTGAGCTTAATTCATCACATTTTGTCATTGTGGACAGAGTAGAAAAATAATCCCTGAATATAGTTTTATAAAAATGCACTGATACATATCACTTTATCTTTCTAAATTAGTACATCTTTCTCTATTTATCTCTTTATATAGACAAATATAATATATAATCTATATATAATTTATAATTGTATAATATCTATAATTGATACTAAATATATACTTAGAAATAACCTATGTACATCTATAATTCTATGTATACATATAGTAGGCATATAGACAAATAACAATTTTTTCTACAATCTATCTACATATAGATTATAGATAATTTATAATATATTATATACAGGTTATATATAAGATACATTATATAGACATAAATAGATATTATATTGATATATACATCTATTATTATATATGCATATATATACATATATTTATATAGGTGGACGCCCCCAAAATGGAAGGTGGGGTCCTTGTAGTACAGGCTTTCCCCTTTAGGTAAGTATTCTAGGAACCATTGGCATCATTGTACTAGGTAGCATTGTTGAGAAAGGCTGTTTTCAGTTTCAGTGGATTTTTTCTGGAGATTGTTTCGATGCATTTGCCCATTTCATGATGTGTGAGTTAAATGAAAAATCTGTCCACACTGCACTGAGTGTTCAGCAGTTTCTGACCAAAATGGCATGATCCCCATGTCCCATCCTACCTATTCATTTGATCTTACCCCAAATGACCTTTTTCTGTTTGCTGGTATGAAAAAAGTCCTCAAAGGGAAACATTTTGCCAATATGAAAGAAGAGAAACAAAAAACAGCAGAAGCACTAAAAGTCATCAAAGCAAATAAGTTCACAACTGTTTTGAAGCCGGGCTCGGTGGCTCAGCCTGTAATCCCGCGCCTTTGGGAGGCTGAGGTAAGTGAATTGCCTGAGCCCGCGTGTTCGAGACCCGCCTGGGCAGCGAGACCTCGTCTCTACAATAAATCAAAAAATCAGCCGGGCGTGGTAGCGCATGCCTGTAATTCCGGCTACTCGGAAGGCTGAGGCAGAAGGATCGCCGGAGCCCAGCAGGTGGAGGCACGGTGGCCGGAAGCGGCCACTGCACTCCAGTTTGGGTGACCGAGTGAGACTCCAACTCAAAAAAAAAAAAAAAACTGTTTTGAGCAGTGGAAAAATCATCTTGATAGGTGCATTGCATCAAACAGAGAATACTTAGAAGGTGACTGAAGATTAAACATATAAGAATAAATACATAATTTTTAATAAATACAGTCTGAGTTTTATTGGGGGGGCGGCTTTCTCTTGTATATAGGAAGACAGTGAGAGAATATTATTTAGAGTTACAAGGAAAGTTGTTGAGCTTCAAACAAAAAAGTTTTGCCTTCTAAGTTGATATTTCTGGAATACCCTAATTGGTAATTGGCTCATCAGCTATTAGTGTAGTATGACAATTATATAATATAACTCTATCCTATCAACTAATTGACTTTTGATTCTTTATTTTTATCATACATTTGTTTTCAACATTTTATTAATTTTAGTTCCTATTTTTGAAAATTTTATTCTTGTATTTTCTGAGTTTATTTTGCAAATATCTCATTAGCTTCTTAATTTAGATGCCTGATTGTTATTTTCAGTTGATTTTAGTAGAAAGGTATATTATAATCACATATTTGCATTTGTGAATTGTGCTGCTATAAACATGTAAGTGCAGGAGTCTTTTTTGTATAACAACTTTTCTTCCTTTGAATAGATACCAAGTAGTGGGATTACTGGAGTAAGTGATAGATCTAGTTTTAGTTCATTGAGAAACCATCATACTGCTTTTCAACAAGGTTGCACTAATTTGCATTCCCATCAACAGTATAAAAGTGTTCCCTTTTCACTACACCAACATCTAGTATAAATGCCCATCAACTTATCAGTGAATAATGAATATGTAATATATATATATATATACACACACACACACACATCATAGGACACTATTCAACCATATGAAAGGCCAAAATAATGACTTTGCAGTAACTTGGGCGAAATTGGACGCCATTATCCTAAGTGAAATAATACAGGAACAAAAAACTGAAAACTGCATGTTCTTACTTATAAGAGGGAGCTAGGCTAAGGCTTTGAAAGGCATATATAATGGCATAAAAGACATTAGAGACTCAGACAGGGGAGGCTGGGCAGTTAGAGAGAGATGAAAATTTACTTGTTGATTACAATGTGTACTAATGGGGGTGAAAGGACCCCTTAAGTTCCAACTCCTACGTCACTGTACAAAACAGCCACGTAACCAAAAATCATTTGTAGCTCTAAAGCTATTAATATTTTTTAAAAATAAGGAAAAAAGTATGTTATAATCAAACTGTGAAAAAAACTTTAGAATATATATAATTTCCTTGCTTTTGGTTAACAAATTACATCAAACAGCCAATACGTCTTCTGCAATTTGAAAGGGTTGCCCTGGTCGATTTTTCTCTGGGACTCCTGGCTCTTTCCTCTGGGAAGCCTTACCCCGCCATCTTCCTGACTCCATCTATGTTGGACATTGGAGAAATAGTCTTCCTGGAGAATTCAGTTTTAGGGAAATAGTCTTTTCCCTGCTTGTATGGGATTATGGTATATGGGAATGAAATAATTACATGTTATTGCAAGGAATTTCTTTGGCACGATGATTCAATGAAATCTTATCTTAATTACTTCAAATACATTGTGTTGCTGAGTAACTATAGCCTAACAGTTTTCTTAGATAAAGTTTTACACCTAAGACTCTCATTCTTTATTTTCTGGCCTTATCTTTGCCTATCTCCTGGCCATTTATGTAATGACCATTTTCATGAATCAACTCGAAACCATTCCTGCAATAAGAAGGCAACATTTTGGATACAAAAGTTAACAGTAGAAGCCATGAGTACTCTTTATGTTTTCCATTAGTTACAGGTTATTGTAAACATATTTTTCTTATTTTTTCAACCGATTTTTTTCAAAAATAAGACATATTGTCAAATAATACTTTGTATAATAATAAAAAATAATGGTAGTATAGCCTATATAATTTGTGGGTTTCAGGACAAAATGGAAATATAGGGTTCCTTGTTCAAAAACAAAGAATTTCACAACAGTCACAAAAGGACAAACTATGGAGACCTTCTAAACTAGAACCTTGTTAGATGGTACAAGTCTCATGCCCATGAAACCAACTATAAGTGGTGATTATGAAAAAGAAAAACTTTCCTTTATCATTGGAGGTGAACGGTATTGAATTTTATTTTAGTTTATTTATTTTTTGAGTTGGAATCTCACTCTGTCACCCAGGCTGTAGTGCAGTGGCACACTCATGGCCACTGCAGCCTCAACCTGCTGGGCTCCGGCAATCCTTCCGCCTCAGCCTTCCAAGTAGCAGGTACTACAGGCGTGTGCCACCACGCATGGATTTTTTTTTTTTTAATTTATTTATTGTAGAGACAAGGTCTCACCAAATTGCCCAGACTGGTCTCAAACCCCTGGGCTCAGACAATCCTCTCGCCTTGGCCTCTCCAAGTGCTGGGATTACAGGCTGAGCCACCGTGTCCGGCCTATATTGAATTTTAAAACATATAGTCAAAGAACTTTCAGCAGTTCATTATGTGAGTAGTTATCACATTACTAAACTTGAACATAAAATTGGAATTTGTTGTTTAATGTGTTAAGAGAAATGTTAAATGAAAAGGACATACAAGTGCAATGCTGCTATATCATATTATCACTTTTGCAATAAATGTAGAAATTAGAGAAAATAGCATGTTCAGTTTTAAAATTTGAAATAAAAAACATTCTTCTGAATACTGGATCTTTAACTTGCTTTTTATCATAGCTGTGTCATAGCATCTCTTCAATATAGTTCTCTATATTTAATATTTGCAATTTCTAATGCTTATTAGATGTCATATTTTATTTTATTATACATTTATTCTGTAAAGTAATTAAGTCAAATTATCCTTAATTTATTGATTTTTTTGTTTGGATGATGAAACAAAAAGTAGATTTGAAAAATCAGTGATTATACTTTGAATTTGAAGTTGAAATTATTAACTGTACAAAGTATTTATTAGTTTTGGGGAGATGATCTCATTTTAACACTTTTATTGACATGTTAATAATTTTTAATCCTTAATATTTTTCTGTAAATAGGAAATTATTTGGGCTTAATATGTAGCATATATTGTACAAAAGCTATCTTAAAATGTAATTATTCAAATTAGAAAGCATCCAGTGTACTAAAATAGCTTTTTTAACTATATCAGGTCATTAATAGTAAAGCATACAGATTTTCCCAATTACATAATTCCCAGAAGAACCATATATCTAATTTTATTGGTTAATGATATATAAACCTTTTAATTGCTAAGAGAATTATTTAACTGATGAGATTCATTTTAAACCACTAAAATAACTGATATACATTTTAGATGTGCCTATATTTAATTTTGAATCTTTCTTATTCTTATAATCTGTTTTGACCTATGCTTTATGACTACTCTATTTCTTTCCTGATATGACTTTTACTGGTAGGATAATAGTAATAGTAAGAAAATCATACATTTATTTAGACTATTCCTCAATTATTTCATATATATATACATACACACACATACAAGTATATATATATGTATACATATATATAACTTTATTTACTATCATTTTATTTTAAAATGAGGCATGCTAAACAAAAATCCAAAAGAAGTCTTCACTTGATCTTAGCCAAAAGGCCTAGAAGTGGTACAAATCCAAAAGTTTTTTTTATATTAAATAAAGTTTTCTCTTTAATTTCTAGAATCAGTGTCAGTGGAACTTCTATTTCGTGTAGCACATCTGATTTAACCAAATGCAACAGAAATGAGACTCTCATGGAAGACAGAACCAAAGACATAGAAGAGCAATGATGAATTAAGACAAAGAAAGTAAAATGAGAGACAAAGATCCTTTGTTGCTCTAAGATTTATATCCCTTTTAATATACAAGAGGGGATACACAAAAAATCTGGCATTACCTTTCAGAGGGCAGGTTCCTTGTAGTGCAGGATTTCCTTGCTAAGTAGATGTTCTGGAAATCTATCAGCTTTGGGGTATCAACTAGTGTTGTGATGAGAGGATGTTTTTGGCTTTAAAGAATTTTTCTTGGAAATTCTTTCAACACATTTGTCCATTTCATAATGGGTGATTATGAGCACAGCTATCCACACCACACTGAATGTTCAGAATTTTTTGATCCCCAAAAGGCATGATCCCCTTGCCCCACCCTCCCTATTTAATCCATCTTGATGCAAGAGACTTTTCTCCCCCCAGATGAAAAAATTCTTCAAAGGGAAATGTTTTGCTGATGTGGAAGAGATGAAACAAGAAAACGACAGAAGCACTAAAGGGTGTCGAAATGGACAAGTTCTAAAACAGTTTTGAGCAGCAGAAAAATCATCTTGATAGATGTATTGTATTAAATGGAGAGTACTTTGAAGGCCACTGAAATGTAACATATAAGAGTAAATACACAATTTTTAGAGTAAATTCCATTTTTTGGAAGTCCCCCCTTACATGTTTATATCTATCTATCCAGTGAGGTTTTAGAACATCATCTAGCAATGACTCATGTGTCTTTCTTCTATTCTATCTTTCAAATAATTAGAAATACAATTATTCTGATTAAATTTGCAATTTTATATTGTGAGTTTTGGGGGGAGAAAATTTCTTTTTAAATTATTATTATTATTTTAGTTTACAGGGCTCCAGAACAAAATAAGCCATATTCTTCTGAGGCAGAGAAATCACAAATCATCATGAAGTCTCAGTCCTCATGCTAGGTGTGGTAATGAAAGGTATGGTAATGAAAGGTATGGTAATGAAAGGTATGGTGAGTAGATGGAACATTTAGATTGTATAAGGATGTTCCATACATGGTATGAGGAAAAAATCCTAATATTTAGTGAATGGAATAAGAGACTCTATTAGAGGATATTAGTGTTCAACATTATATATTAGTGCTCCGGAATATCATACTATCATGTCAGGTTAAGTCATTTGACTTAGCAGCCAGATAAATGTGGATGAAATGACCTTCTGGACATTACTTAAACAATCCACCTCTATTCTTAGAAAAATAATCTTTTCTTTTTCTTGTGTCTGCAATCCTGGAGTTATATTTCCATGAAATTTTCATGTTCTTTAGAGTCTATGATGAACAACATCCATTTGTGACCTATAATGGACCTTTGAAATTTGTTTTGTCCTATATTATAAGTAGGATACAAATAAAATTTTCCTTCTCAAAAATATTCATGTAAGTCTCAGTGCATAAAAACAATTTTTACTATGAGTGTATCAGACTGGTTTGCAATGTGAACTAAAATTAGAATCAATTAAGAAGGATTTAATATAGCCGGGTATGGTAGCACACACCTGTAATTCCAGCTACTTGGAAGGTTGAGGTGGAAGGATCGCCGGAGCCCAGCAGGTCGAGGCTGCGGTGGCCGGGAGCAGCCACTGCACTGCAGTCTGGGCGACAGAGTCAGACTCCAACTCAAAAAAAAAAAAAAAGGATTTAATAAAGAAACTTATTTATTTATTTATTTATTCTTATTTTATTGTTGGGGTACATGTCAGTTGTAACATTGCCTTTCTTTTCTAGTTGTGTTAATTCAAATGTTCTCTCTCTTTGTTGTTGTTGTTATTGTTCTTGCTAATCTGGCCAGAGGTCTGTCATACATATTTATCCTTTTAAAATACCAATTTTTTTGTCTTGATGATTCTTTGTATGAAAATTTTGGTCTCTATTTCATTTAACTGTGACAATATTATAAAAATTTCATTTTTTCTGCTAATTCTTGGATTGGATTGTTTGTTTTTACAGCTCCCTTAGGTACAATGTTAGACTATTTATTTGAGATCCCTCTTTTTCTTGATATATACATTCAATGTTGTAAATGTTCCTCTCAGCATCGACTTCATGGTATTCCAGAGGTTTTAATATGTCATGTCTTTGCTTTTGCTTATTTCTGAGAATCTTTTAATTTCAGTGTTAACCCAAAAGCCATTCAGAAGCTTATTGTTTAATTTCCATGTATTTGAGGGGTTCCTATTGGTGATGGTGTTTATTTTTATTCCACTAAAGTCTGAGAAGATGCTTGATATGATTTTGACCTTTTGAAATTTATGCGGCCGGACTTGGTGGCTCAGCATGTAATCCCAGGGCTTTGGAGGGCCGAGGTGAGTGGATTGCCTAACCCCACGGGTTCAAGACCCTCCTGGGCAACTTGGCGAGACCTCATCTCTACAATAAATAAAAAATTAGCCAGTTGTGGTAGCATGCACCTGTAGTTCCAGCTACTTGGAAGGCTAAGGCAGAAGGATTGCTGGAGCCCAGCTGGTCGAGGCTGTAGTGGCCGGGAGTGGCCACTGCACTCCAGTCTGGGTGACAGAGTGATACTCCAACTCAGAAAAAAAAAAAAAAAGAAATTTATGCTTGATTTCGGTCCAAGTATTTGGTCAATTTTGGAATATTTCCATATGCTGATGAGAAGAACACATATTCTGTGGTTGTTGAGTGATGTTCTCTGTAAATGTCTATTGATTGAGTGCTGAGTTTAGGTTCTGGATTTTTTGTTATTTTGTTTTTTATTTATTTATTTTTGCCTCAGCATTCTGTCTAAGGCTATTAGTAGAGTATTAAAGTCTCCAACTAAAAACATATGGCTGTCTATATATGCTCTTATTTTAATTAAAAATTGTTTTATAAATCTGGATACTTTTATGTTGGGTATATATCTGTCTATATCCGTTTAAGATAGGTATTTCTTGCTGATAAATTGAGCCCTGTTTTATTATGCAGTTTTCACCATCCTTTTTGACTTTGATTGGTTTAAAATCTGTTTTGCCTGATATAAGAAAGTTATTGCTACTCTTTTTTTTGTTTTAAATTTGTCTGAAAGATCTTTGTCCAGCCTTTCACCTTGAGCCCCTGGGTGTCATTTGCAGTGAGATGGGTTTCCTGAAGGTAGCAGGAAAATAGATCACGCTTCTTTATTTGGTGTGTCACTTTATCCCTTTTAAGTGTCACATACAGTTCATTCATGTTTAAGTTAATTATTGATATGTGGAGATTTGTTCCTATCATATTGCTATTATGAGGTTGCTTTGCTTTTCTAGGTTTTCTGATTGATTTGCATGATCTGTTAACTCTGTTCTTGCTTATGCTTCTGTAATGGGTGGAATCATTCTTTTGTTTCTATGTAGAACTTTTCAAAGCATCTCCTGAAGGGATGGTCTGGAAGTGGAACATTCTCTTAGGGATTTGGTGTCTGGGAGGGAATCAAAATTTCATGTATTAATAGTGATTTTTTGTGTGTATGTGGGATAGGAAATTATTAGTTGGAGCTGTTTTTCTTTAAGAACGTATGATGACCACTTATGTACCTAGTCCTGAATTGTATCCCACATCTTTAAAATTTTTAAAAAATGTATATTAAAAAAATAATGTTAAAGATGTGATGCAGTCTTTTCTGTCTTGAAAGGTTTCTTCTGAAAAGTATTTTGCAATTGTGTTGGTCTTCTTTGGCAGATTGTCCCTCCTTTTTCTCTAAATGTCTTTAGGATTATTTTATTTCATGCTTACCTAGAGTAGTGGAATTATTATGTGCTTCAAGAATGGTTTTCTTGTGCAATATATTGCTGGAGGAGTTCTCTGTATCATTTTCATGTGCATGGCTGCTTCTTTAGCAAGATAGGGGACATTTTCTTAGATGATATCTTGTAAGGTTTTTTTCCCAGGGTTTTTTCTCTATCAGAGATGTCACCAACCATAGATTTAGTTTGTCTTCATAATCCTGAATGTCTCATAGACTTTGCTTATTCTTCATAAGCCTTTTTTTCTTGTTGTCAGATTGGATTAGTTTAGTAGTTTGATCCTCAAGTTCTGAGACTATTTTCTCTGCCTGTTTAGTTTTGCTGTTTAGGTTTGGTATTGTGTTTCAAAAATTTCAGAAAGAAATTTCCAGAAGTTCAGATTGGTTCCTTCTTACAATGTCCAGCCAGCTTTCCCTTCCTGTACTGTTTTCGTGGTCTAGATGATCTGTGTGTTCACCTTCCCACAGATATCATTGATAATCTTTGTCATTTATAGTCTGAATTCTATGTCTGTCATCAGGGCCAGGTCATTCTGGATGTGTTCCATTGCTTGGGATCTGAGATCTCATTTTGTTGGTCTGACTTGTGAAATCGTTGTACAGTTTTGGGAATTGCCACTGGTTTTATGCTTTTATGCTGGTGAGATAAAGAGCAGACTGCAGGAGTAGATGCTTATCTTTGAGAAATTTTGCTTTTTTTAAAATTAGATAAGGTTGCTACTGTTTGGTGACTTTTTTTTTAATCTAGGGGAAAAACTGGAGGAGTTTCACTAGTGCAGTCTGTCAGAAATGAGACATTCCCCTCTCTCCTGGAAAGGCAACTAAGGTCATAGCTGGAATTCCAGTGGCATCTTTCTCCCAGATATCCTGTCAGCAAGATTGGCAGGTGGCCAGGTGCAGTCCTAGGGCTCTATTCTGGCAACACATTTCTTAAAAATTGTAATTTCTTAGTAGATATATCACAGTATATCAGAACTCTAATTAGCATGTTATATAAGTACTCAACCTGAAGGAGGCAATTTTAGTAGCAGTTTCCAAAACCAGCAAAAAAGTTAGTTGAATGAAGAGAACTGCCTGAAGAGAAGTTGTTAACAGCCAATACAAGATAAAACGGCAGTGAGAACTTTGAGAATGATAGTTCTATTTACTGTTCTGTCTCCCTTTGACTTCCTAAAGCCCTGCTAATATAGCTTAAGCAGATCAGTCTCTTTTCCACAGAGAAGGGTGGAAAAGTTAAAGAAATAAGCAGAAGAGATCCAGTTCAGTGAGCTTCAGACAACTTTTTTATGTTCACCTGGAAATAGTAACATTTGCAAAGTAAGAAAGATTGATTCTTTATTTGAGTAATGTGTAAACTAAAAACCCACTCTTCACCACTGTTTAATATATCCATGTAACAAAAATGCACTTTTACCTCATAAATATATAAAAATAAAAAAACAAAGAGTAATATTGTAGAAAAAGTTAATAAATTTGCAAAATTTAAAATTTAAGAAAAAGAACAAGAATATTAATAATATGTCCAGCTGTAGGACAACACACATTCAGTACCAGCATGAGCACACCCTGGATATGGTCCCAAGTAGGTGGTTGGAGCATGGAGAAAAGTCCTGGGGGTGGCCCACTTGGGATGTCCCCTCCCTTCAAGTTCCATGTCTGAGCACACAAGTCATGTTGAGAAAATGGGCAAAATGTTTTCTGTCACTGGTGACCACATCTTGTAGCTATGCATAGTGAATTTCCTCGCACACTTCCTTTAGACAGTTGGCCCCCAGACTGGTTCATACCAGATTGGACACACCTGGATCAATGCCCATAACCTTTAGTTAGATTTAGTTCACCTTTAGTTCATTATAATATTAAAAATATTCTTCTAGAAGGAAATAATAGCCATTTTGCAAACACGCAACATATGAAGAAGCATGTTCTCATACTACACTTGCACACTAGAAACTCTACCTATTTCATGCTTAAGCACATACACCACTCTATGCAAAATGTTACATAACCTATGTGCCTTTTGTAATTGAGAGTGTTTTTTACCCCCCAGCCAGCTTCTCCTGGAACCAACTTCCCTCTACGTAATTACTTCAATAATGTTTGACTGGAGTCAAATCCTAACCCAAAGCAAGTTATTAACTCTCTTCAAATTATATGAAGGCTGAGGAATGTGAAGAAACTTCAGAATAAAAGTCAGACATTATTAGAGGTTTAGTTCATGATGTTTAAGGGGGAAAAAAAATCTTCATAACATTGAAGTGCAAGCTGAAACAGCAAGTGCTGATATAGAAACTGTAGCAAATTATTCAGTAGATCTAGCTAAGATTATTGATGAAGGTGGTTACACTAAATAACACATGTTCAGTATGGATAAAACAGCTTTTTATTAGAAGAACATGTCATCTAGGACTCTCATAGCTAGAGGAGAGAAGTCAATGCCTGGCTTCAAATAAAAAGTTGACTACCTTGTTATGTGCAAATGTAGCTAGTGACTCTTAAAGTTAAAGCCAATGCTTATTTGCCACTTCAAAAATCCTAAAACCATTAAGAACAATGCTAGTCTTACTCTACCTATGCTTTGTAAATGGAGGAACAAAGCCTGGATGACAGCACATCTGATTACAGCATTGTTTACTGGATATTTTAAGCCTACTCTTGAGATCCACTATTCAGGAAAAAAAAATCCTTTCAAAATATTGCTACTTATTTACAATGGCAGATCACCCAAGAACTCTGATGAAGATGTACAAAAAGAGTAATGTTTTCCTGCCTGCTAACACATCATTCATTCTGCAGCCCTTAGTTCAAGGAGTAATATTGACTTTAAAGTCTTATTATTTAATAAATACATTCTATAAGGCTAAAGCTGCCACAGATAGTGATCTCTCTGATGGCTTTAAGCAAAGTAAATTAAAAACATTTTGGAAAATATTCACCATTTTAAATGCCACTAAGAACACTTGTGACTCATAAAAGCTGGTAAAAATATCAACATTAACAGAAATTTTGAAGAATTTAGTTCTGGATTATTGGAGGGACTGTTCCAGACTTGAGTAAAGAAAGTAACTGCTAATATGTTGGAAATAGTAGGGGAAAAAACAAAATTAGAAGTGGGGTCTGAAGTTGTGACTGAATTACAATAAGGAGTGGATTCTCATGAATGAGCAAAGAAAATGGTTTATTGAAATATTATCTACTCAAGATAGAAACCGTGAATATTGTTGAAATGACAAAAAATTGAGTATATTACATAAACTTATTTGGTAAAGCAGCAACAGATTTTAAGAGGATTGATTCCAAGTTTGAAAGAAGTTCTATTCTGAGTAAAATGCTACAAAATAACTTTATTATTTCTTCTGATGATGTAAACTAGGATTGAATATTAATCAGCCATAAAAAAGAATGAAATCTTATAATTTGCAAAAACATGGATGGAACTAAAGAACACTGTTAAAGTGAAAAAGCTAGGCACAGAATGACAATTTGTGCATGTTCTCACTCATAAGTGGGAGTTAAAACAATTGATTTAATGGAGATAGTAGAATGATGACTACCAGAGGCTGACTGGGAAGAGCAATGAGGAGTGGAGGATAAATAGGAATTGGTTATTTGACACAAAAAATAGAGTTCGAAATAATGAATAAGATCTAGTGTTAGATAGCACAGTAGGATGGCCAGAATTAGTAATAACTTATTGTATTTTTCACAATAGCTAGAGGAATAGACCTGTAATGTTTTCTACACCTGAAAATAATGAATGTTGAAGGTGATTCAAATTACCCTGATTTTATAATTATATAATGTATGCGTAAAGCAAATTATCACATGCACCTTACAAAATAAACTATTATGTTGCCATAAAATTAAAAAAAGGCTATCACACAGCATCACATGCTACAGAGAAATCGTTCATTAAAGGAAGTCAGTCAATGTCTCAAACATTATTGCTGTCTTAGTGTAAAAGGTAGGGGGAACACCCAATAAACTAGAATTGTCTTTTGAAAGATGAATCCCTTTGTACACTCAGAATTTATTCCTCTGGGATCAAATGATCAATGAAAGTTTTTATCTGAAAGTTTTTAGAAGGTTGCATCATGATTTGTAGAAGAAGCATCCTGAGTTGTGGCAAACAGGTGACTGGTTCTTCCACAATGACAACACACCTGCCCACACCACACTACGCATTCACCAGTTTTTGACCAAAAATGATATTACCCTCATGCCCCACACTCCCCGTTCACCTGTTCCCTCCTCAAACAACTTGTTTTGTTTTGTTTCTCTGGATGCAAAAAGTCCTCAAGGGTAGTGTGGAAGAACTGAAACAAAAAATGGCAGAAACACTAAAAGGCATCAGAATTGAAGTTATTCAAAAACTGTTTTGAGCAGTGAAAAAAGCATCTCAGTAAGTGTATTCCATCAAATGGAGAGTACTTTGAAAGTAAGTGAAGTTTACATATGTAAGAATAAATACACATGCCTGGTGTGGTGACTCATGCCTGTAATCCCAGCACATTGGGAGGTGGAGGCAAGAGGATTGCCACAGCCCAGCTATTCGAGATCAGCCTGGGTAACTTGGAAAGACCTCGGTTCTACAGTAAAACAAGACAGCCAGGTGTAGAAGCACACACTTGTAGTTCCAGCTACTTGGAAGCTGAGGGAGAAGCCCAGCAGGTTGAGGCTTTGGTGGCTGTCCTTGTCAATGCATTCCAGCCTGGGTGACAGAGTGAGACTCTGGCTACATACATACATACATACATACACACATACACAATTTTGTATAAATAAATTATGGGGGTTTTTGGCCCTTCTTCAAAAAATTATCACAACCACTTTAACCTCAGCAATCTCCACTCTGATCAGTTAGCAGTCATGAACTTCAAAGCAAAACCCTTCAACAGCAAAAACATTGTAAGTCACTGAAAAATCAAATGACTATTAGCATTTTTTAGTAATAAAGTATGTTTTATTTTATTTTCAATTGACACAAAATTGCACATATTTATGAAGTACAGTATTATGTTTCAATACAGGTATACATTTCGAAATAATCAAATAAAGGTGATTAATTGCCATATTCATTACCTCAAATACTTGTCATTTCTTTGTGGTGAGAATATTCAATATACTTTGTTTTAGTTACCCTGAAGTTTACAATGAATTCATGTAAAAATAGTTGCCCTATGTGAACTTGATTTTTCTATCTAACAATATCTTTGCACCTGTTGACAAAACTTTTAAAATCTTTTCCTTAGAATTGAAGCATTTTAATTGAATTCATGTTAACCATAGTTGCCCATTGTAACCTGTTTCTTCGCTCCAACAGTATCTTTGAACTTGTTGACAAAACTTTTAAAATCTTTTCCCTAGAATTGTAGTATTTAAACAATGAGGCAGGCGCATTGTTTTTAAACACAATGCTAGTGCACACTTAATAAGTTACAGTATAGTTTAAACATAACTTTTAATATAAATTGGGAAGCCAAAAGATTTGTGTGACTCACTTTATTGCCATATTTATTGAATTGTGGTGTTCTGAAACCATATCTGTGAGGAATGTTTGTAGTTTGTAAAAAAAAAAATCCTAATTATAACAGTAATTTATTTTCAAGTATCTTGAAAATTAGTGTTTATATAAACTGTTGAATTATTTTGAAAATCTACTCAATATTAGGTAAAGAAATACTGAAAAAGTTAAAGAAGGTGTTGACGTGTGGAGGAGCAATATACAATGTGTTAAGATGTTGAATTAATTAATTAAGAAAACAGAGAAGACATGGTATTTTAGTTACATGGAAAAATTTTATTTTAAACATTTCGCATGCCTGCACAATTTCCCCATGAGGATCCGAGAGTAGAAACAATTTTATATCTTTCTACATTGCCATTGGCACAAAATGAACTTCAGATATATTAAAATAACGAAGTTTTTGCCTTGAAATTGAAGGCTATAGGCTGGGTGCATTGGCTCAAGCCTGTAATCCCAGCACTTTGGGAGGCCTAGGTGAGGGGATTACCTGAGCACTCGGGTTTGAGAACAGACTGGACAACTTGGTGAAATCTCATCTATACAATTAAAAAAAAAAAAAGCTTGACGTGGTAGTGGGCGCCTGCAACTCTGGCTACTTGGAAGGCTGAGGTGGAAGGATCCTTGGATTATCAGGTCGACGCTGGGGTGACCATGAGCGTGCCACTGCATTCCAACCCCTGGGCGTAGGAGTGAGACTCCGACTCAAACAAACAAATAAACAAACAAAAAAAAGAAATTGAAGGCTATAAATAAATTGAGAATATGAAGCATTGTAAATACAAAATAAGTGATATAAATTGCTCATTATATATCACCTAATTAGAGATTATGATAACATATACATAACAAAATATTACGCTTTCTTGAATTGTAAGTAAAGGCATAACATTTGCTATCAAATATTTTATATTATTTTGTTAACTGTAACAACAAGTTAGATAATGTCTATCTTCCATCTTAGACCTATTACTTTCCTAGAGCTTCTTTCTAAAAAATCACTAACACAATTCCATATCTTTTCTTCGGTATTTTCTCAATAATGGCATCAACATTATAGCGTTAAGAAAATATTATTTTCGGGCATTCTAGACATTATTATGGAATCAATAAATAAAAGAAATAGTATTAAATTACAAGCTTGCTTTATTCTGAAGGAAAAATATTCATTAAATGCATGTTTAAACATGTGGCCAGCCTAAAGCAACATGGTCAATTAGATAGTATTTTAATGTAAAAGTATGATATGACCTTCTACTCATATTTGTTTACAAAGCTTATGTACCCAAACATTTTTACAACCCCCAAATTTCCACGTCATATACATTTTTTAGGACAGCTTTACATATGTATACTACAATATTTTAAAAATATCTAACTCAAGTAGCCTAATGGTATATACATCTGATACCTAATTATTAATACATTTATTTTTAATTATGAAATATTCTTTTTTCTTTCTTGAAATATTTGCATTTTAACGGAGGCATTTCAAAATACAAGTGGGGGTGTGATTCAGAAATAACTTTATAGGATTTATAGCTGTATCTGATACATAGTCATTTCTCTGTTTTTATAGGGGATTGATTTCAGAATTCCCAGTCATCAAAATCCACAGATTCTCAATTCCCTTTTATAAAATGGCATTCTATTTGCAGATAAGTTAACCATATCCTCTTGTGTACTTGAAAAATAATTTATAGACTACTTGTAATGCTTAATGCAATGTACGTATTATGCAAATAGCTATGTGGCATTGTTTTTATTTGTTCAATTTTTATTGTTGTATTATTATTTTAATTTATTTTATGAATATTTTTGATATGTGGTTGATTGAATCCAGGAATTTAAAACCTACTGATAAAGAGGGCTGAGTGTGCATCATTATAACGGCTCACTCTATTTATGTTAGGTCAGTTGTTCTAATTTACCAGTAAACAGTTTAAAACAAATATGTAGATATTTTTACAAATAGATATAGTCAGGAAAGACTAAAATAAAGTGTGACCGTGCAACCTGAAAAATTATTTGTCATTAATGTCAATTTAATATCTTCTTCTCCAGATCACACAAGAAAAATTAATCAATTCATATTTTTGACTGAAGTCTAGTTTTCAATACTGTTTTATTCTGTTTTGTGCTATATTCACTTGCATGCATCTTGTATATCTTACCAGATTGAGATCTTATTACCATTTTTCACCTTTGAATCCCCAATGTGTATGTGACATATGACTATGTTTTAATAGAAATCTGTTGACTTGAGTAGAATAAAAATAAAGATTAAAATAGGTTTCTACTTTTACAAAAATTACAAGAGTTGAGGTAAATGTTTCTAAATGGAAAAATATAATGGGTAGGTTTAGGCTTAATGTGAATTGTGTATTGTGCCAAGTCAATTTATGTCTTAAATGTTTCCTAATATGTAAAACTAATAGCTTTCTGAAGCCCAGGAGAGACTCTTCTTATTTAAAACCAAATATGCTGCACTGGAAAGATTAATACTTGTATGAATAATAGTCTTACAGTTGAATTCTTACTCTGCTATAAGCATTTGTAAATGGATCTAGTGATGCAAAGTCTTCCTGAGAGCCATTCAAAATAATTAAAAGTGTAATGCCACCCTATTTTATATTCCTTTTTTACTCATATGTTACAAATTTATATACCTAAAATATAAAGGGTAGCGTCAACATTAATCTTTATCACATAAATTCTAGCAGATAAGTATTGTTTTCATACAACTGATAGAAAACTATTGGATACACTATACATTAGTATCTCTTTTATGGCCCTGTTGATGTTGTTTTTATTTTGATGTTGTTTAATCTCTAAAATATGGTTGGATATGGCCTCAAGTCTCAAGGTATTGCTGCTGTAAAATGATTTCCTTCTGTTAATCATAAAACCCCATGAGATAACAACAACAGCAAAATAGCAGTGATGCAATACCTCTTAACATTGACTGCTTTGAGTTTTTAATAATAAGAAATATTATTTTATGTTCACTATTTTATTCAAGACTATAATACTTGATGTGGATTCTGTATTTGTACACAAACATCTGTACTGGAATCAGATACAATTGAAATTATGTTTAAAAAATGATAGTATCTAAACTTACGTTTGAAAACAAAATATTAAAATAAAAATTCCACAGAAAATATGCTCCTTGTTGCATTTTTTGAAGAAAATTACCCAAATTAAGCATTGCAACCCTTAGACAAAAGACATAAAGGAGTCTTTGAGAGTCTTTGACTTCAACTTGGCACATTCTATACCCCTTCCTTTATAACCTTTAAGACCATGCACAATTTCAGGAATCTATTAGTTTCTTGCCAGTGCCTCTTTTAAATACTTCACAGTACAGCTTACCAAATATGATCTGCCTAGCACTGTTGGTTCCTCACAGTCTCACAAGCAAATTTCAGATAATTTGGCATTTTCACACATGCATTATACAACTTTGAAATATGTGAATAATTATGTTTTCAACAAAATTTTCCTCCATTTAAAATTATCCTGCTTTAAATATAGGTACACATGGTAAAAGAGGTGCTTAACTCAAGTGGTCTCAGATGTATTGAAAAAGTAAAAACATATTGTTTACATTACAGAGACAACTTGGAAATTGTAACTGAAATGTTATAGAAATGTATTTTATTCTTAATAATTACTAATTTTTAAAGGGAATACATGACATAATAGAATCTTGTAACTTAACAGTTTCATCTAACATTTATTAATAAAATGTTATTAATAGCAAAAGCATAATTACATATCACCTGCAAGTTCTTGTTTACATTCCTCAAAGTAACATATATCTATAACACAAGAAAAGACAAAATGGATTAATAGTAAATCATAGATTAAAATTGAATGATAAAAGAAAACATAAATGAAAATATAACATTTATGCAAAATATTTATAAATCCATTTGCATTTGGACAGTGAATCTAGAAATAAGGTAATTTGAAGTAAGAATTTAATTAAAATATTAGTATCTAAACAAAATTATGATGAGCTAAATGTACAAATATGTACTACATTGCCCTTATAATAATGTTTATTACTCTTTTCAAGAAAAGAATCAAGCAATCTCTGTGATAAACAATTTTATTTTTTAGGATAATACAAAATAATGTTTTCCAATAAAAAACTAATATATAAGCCGGGCTCGGTGGCTCAGCCTATAATCCCGTGCCTTTGGGAGGCTGAGGTGAGTGGATTGCCTGAGCCCATAGGTTCGAGACCCGCCTGGGCAGCGAGACCTCATCTCTACAATAAATCAAAAAATCAGCCGGGTGTGGTAGCGCGTGCCTGTAATTCCGGCTCCTCGGAAGGCTGAGGCGGAAGGATGGTGGGAGCCCAGCAGGTCGAGGCTGCGGTGGCCCAGACCGGCCACTGTACTCCAGTCTGGGCGACAGAGTGAGACTCCAACTCAAAAAAACAAAACAAAACAAAACAAAAAAACCTAATACATAAAATAAAAGAAATTTTGAGGCAATGTAGATTATTAATGTAAAAGAATGTCACTGTGTAATAATAAAACTGTCAATTCAACAGAAATGCATAAAATATTTTAAATTTTTATGCACCTAAAATATTATTTTCAAAATATATAAAAAGTTGATGGTAAAAGTATAAGTAATTGAAAAGTATACCTTTAGAAAAGAAAGTTTAACTTATTCTCTCAACTGATGATACATTCAGCATACAACAAGCAAGTAATATATAATCTTGTCAAGTACACATAAATCATAATAAAATTGAGCATATAACAAAAGAAGAGTAAGTCAAAGCATTTTTATAAAAAGCATCAAAATCATATGTAATTTTGCTAAATTCTATTTAGCAAATAGAATTTTTATGGTATTCCTGCAATGCAGTCTTACAATTTTTATTTACATATCAAGTTGCCTTTTGAATATTAAAAGAAAAAAGCAGCTTATAATTCCCTACATAGCTGTCATTTTTGGCTCATTTTCATTTTAATTCAAATTTTTTTTTGCTGTAATTTTTCTTCAGCAGAAACATCTTCGTATAGTGGGTTAGTTAGTAATTAACTTGCACAGATTTAATTGATGCAAACATGTATTTATTTTGCTTTTGTTTTTTGATGGATATTCACTAAATATAGAAATCTTGACTGACAGTTTCCCCTCAGAACTTTGAGGATATCCTATTGTTCCCTGATTTCCATGCATTTTATAAGCTATAAGTCAGCATTTATAACAATCTTTTGTTGGTGTTAATCTATGGGAAAAAATATAAGATTCTTAAAAAATATTTTTTCAGAAGTTTGACTATCACCCACCTAATTGTGATTTTATTTAAATATATCTAGGTTAATTTTTCTTGAATTAGATGTACCCTTAAGTTATTGCTTTGGTGTTTTTGTGTTTTGGTTTGCTTTTAGGTTTAAAAAAATTAGAAACATTTAACAACTATTTCTTAGAAAAAAATTTTAATTTTTTAATTTTAAAGATGAGGGGTACAATTTAGGGTTAGGTATACAAATGTTCATTATGCAGGTACCCTTGTCGGAGGTGTGCCTCCCTTCCCCAGGCAGATTCCCACTACTGCCAATCCCGCTTTCCCATCCCCCTTGCGACATTTCCCGCTACTGCCAGTCCCTTTTTTATAGTATTACAATAATTGTTCAAGGTCCGCTTACGATTAAGAACATGTGGTGCTCAGTTCTTTGCTTCCGTGAAAGATCACTCAGTATTATAGACTCTAAGTCCATCCAGGTTGCTGCAAAGTTCGTGATTTTGTACTTTATGGCTACGTAATATTCCATCGTGTATGTGTACAACTTTTTTTTTTAGCCAGTCCTCTTTTGAGGGGCAGCACGGTTGGTTCCATGTTCTTGCTACTGTGAAGATGTCCATCCTGCCCAAGGCAATCTACAGATTTAACACAATAATCATTAAATTACCATCAGAGTTCTTCTCAGATCTGGAAACAAAAATACAGGAATTCATATGGAAACATAAATGACCACAAATTCCCAAAATAAACCCCAGGAGAAAAATAAAAGCAGGAGGCGTCAAACTCCCAGACTTTAAACTCTATTATAAAGCTACAGTAATCAAAACAGCCTGGTATTAGTATAAGAATAGGCATATAAACCAATGGAACTGGATAGAGATTCCAGAAGCAAAATCTCAATTTCTCAACCAACTCATCTTCAACAAAGCCTCCACCACGAAAGACTGGGGAGAGGAGAATCTCTTCAGTAAATATTGCTGAGAAATCTGAATGACCACATGCAGAAGATTAAAACAAGACCCCTACCTATCACCATACACAAAAATCAACTCTAAATGTGTCAAAGACCTAAATGTAAACCTCAAACTATAAGAACCTCCGAAAATGCAGGTGACAGCCTTATGGAAATTGGAACTGGCAACCAATTCCTGATAAAACAATTATTTCTTTAAAACTTATTTTTTAAACTATCTATATATATATCTTTGTTTTATCCTAGCTTCAGCCTCTTGATATAATTGCTCATCTCTTGGAGGTAATTACAATGTATTATATAGTTGATACTGTCCATAGGTCACTAAGAAGCCATTTATTTTTTCTTATTATTCTTCAGATGAAATTATGCCTATTATTAGCCTTCAAGTTCTGTCTTTAACCATATTCAATTTTCTGCCAAACAAATTCAGTATTTTTTTTCAATCTGAAATTTTGTACTATATGTTTTCCAACTTATTTTTTTTTTTGGTTGGAGTCTCACTGTCGCCCAGACTGGAGTGCAGTGGCCACTCCCGGGCACCGCAGCTTCGACCTGCTGGGCTCCGGCGATCCTTCCGCCTCAGCCTTCCGTGTAGCCGGAATTACAGGCATGCGCTACCACGCCCGGATGATTTTTTGATTTATTGTAGAGATGAGGTCTCGCTGCCCAGGCGGGTCTTGAACCCGCGGGCTCAGGCAATCCACTCACCTCAGCCTCCCAAAGGCGCGGGATTACAGGCTGAGCCACCGAGCCCGGCTTGTTTTCCAACTTTTGATTTTATTTTATGCCTGTTTGTAATTGTATAGCACATGTTTTATTTCATAACTATTATGTACTACTAAGGTGTTTGCACTGTTCACTCGTCATTATCAGCATTTCCTTTAACTGCTTTATTAGCTTTAAAAGGGATTATGTTCTATTTTTAACATCTAGGAATGACATGATCTGTTTTTATTTACATTATTTTCTTTTGGACATGGAGCAGATTTCTGTTTGTGTATCTCACGTTTTTAAAATTATAAAAATAAACATTTACAACATCAAGGCAATCAGAACAAATCACATCCATTTTTGATTTAAAAACTATTGAAGTGTAATTTGCAAAGCGTAACTTCCACATTTTAGTTCTATGTTTCAAACAATTTTTAGCAAATGTATACTGACTTGCAACCATCATCCCAATTCAATTTTAGAAAACGATCACTCATATATGCTTGTAGTCGTACCTCATCTTCACCCCCTGACTTAGGCAACCACCAATCTTTTATTTTCTTTCTAGATTTGCTTGTGTGTGTGTGTGTGTGTTGAAGTCTCACTCTGTGACCCAGACTGGAGGGCAGTGGTCGCTCCTGGCCACCACAGCCTTGACCTGCTGGGCTCCGGCGATCCTTCCGCCTCAGCCTTCCAAGTAGCTGGAACTACAGGCGCGTGCTACCACGCCGGGGTCATTTTTTGATTTACTGTAGAGATGATGTCTCCCCAAGTTGCCCAGGCGGGTCTTGAACCCGCGGCTCAGGCAATCCACTCACCTCAGCCTCCCAAAGGCGCGGGATTACAGGCTGAGCCACCGAGTCAGGATCCACATTGTCTTTTGCAGGAGACCTGTCAGATGTTTCTAATTCACAAGTTCCTGAGCTACAGGATGGTCTTATTATCATATCTATGGCTTTGGTCACTTAAGGAGTGGTAGTCAGCCTTCCTCTTTTGACAGGAAACCTGAAATTTTCTTGGTGGTTAATATGCTAAGTCATAAATTGAAAGGTTGGGCTGTCCTAGCCTTACATTTGATGTAGTTTTTGGGTTTTTTTGTTTTGATTTTGCCAAGGGAATAGAGTAGTCTGCAGCTTGGCCTGCAGTAAAATGTAATGTTAAAATGTCTGAATGTTTCCTAAAATCTACCTATGAAAAATATATCTATATCCAGACACACATTCATTATCAACATAGCTGCAACTGGAAATTTTATCCAGTAATTTTTTATTGAATACTAAAATTAGTGAATAGTTTTTGATGAATATCAATATTGAATTTTGTTTTCTGATTATAAAGAAAATACTGTTGACATTTGTTTGAATGTCGTTAAGTTATTTTTGAATCAACATTATTCTTTTGAGTGTTCATTTTAAGCTCTATTAGAAACAATGTATCTAGAGTTAGTTTAATCTTGGTGATAAAAGCTTAGATCTACTATCAACGTGCGACCTGTCTAAGGTTTCTACTAAATCTTGCAGATATTAAATAAGGTCTCTTCTCTTCATCTGGTTCAAATCTTGATGTCTTCAGTCCTTCGGTGAGATATAGGAATGTTCAGTTTACATCTTTTCAGAAGTATTTTCCAAGTCTGTGGCCTTTCTCTTTGAGGATGTACATATTTTTATTTAGCAATAAACACAAGGGATATTTATGCAATTTATGATGTTTTCTCCTTATCTTCCACACACTTTTTGCTCTAGTCCTTTGACTCCCAAATTTTAATTCTTTGATTACTAGTTTTATTTCCTTTAATTATTTTTCTTGGTTGTAGTTTTTGCTTGTTCCTTTTTATTTTTTAAAATTGCTTGTGTGTGAATTACAATTCATTCAGAACCAGCAAATTTAGAGTTTAATGAAAAAGAGTGTCAAGTCCATGACCCAGCTTAGCAATAATTGCTTTTTCAATGCAGCTGGGTGAATTGAGTAAGATATATATATATATATATATATATATATATATATATATATATATATACACACACACACACACACACACATATATATAATTTAAAAAATTAACCTCACTTACATTTACTTCCTCCCAATCCACTGATATTTTAGAGCCTTTATTTTCTTACCCTGACTCACCGATGAACTGTTTCATGTAAATGTGCCTTTTCTCTTTTTCTGTAATATTCTTCATTTAACTTCTTTTCTAATAAATGTCTTTTTTTTTTTTTTGAGTCATTGTCTCATTCTGTCACCCAAGCTGGAATACAGTGGTTCAATCACAGATCACCACAGAGACAGGTAGATATGAAGTATCACCATGTTGTTCAGGCTGGTCTCAAACTCCTGGGCTCATGCAATCCTCCCACATTGGCCTCCAAAAATGCTGGGATTGCAAACATAAGCCACTGTGCCTGGCAGATTGCCTTTTTACTGAAAAAAAAGTCCCTATATGGTAACAACACCCACAATTTCGTTGAAAGAAACATAATTATTAATCAATAGAAATGATTGAAAAACTGTGATCAACTAATTACATTTGAGATTTTAGCATAAATCCATTTCTATCTTTGGGAGGGCTCCACTTTCTAATACCTTATTTTACTTTTGCTAAGTTTATGTGTTGTTCTTTATAATTTGTGCATTAGATCTCTTCTAATTTTTTTTTTTTTCATTTTCATTAACTTTGTGAGAGAAAGCTTATTTATTTATTTGGGGGGTAAAATACGTTATTCCATTTTTAGAAAATTTTTTTAGCGTTTAAACAAAAAGATTTAATAAAAGTCATATCAATATTCCTGTTATATTTTTATCAATAACTCTGATAAAATATTTTAAGCAACAAGACAAAATTGAGATATTGGCATGAAGGTAAGGGTCTTGTGTTCAGAAAGCACTAAATTGTTATTCTTCAGAAGTGACAATCTAGAGAACAGTCTGAAGTTGCCATCTGGAGTAATAATAAGCTCACTAAGATAGCAGATGTCAAGGCCAGCTTCTCCTAGTCAAAACCAAATGTAACAAGTAACTCAATTTTTCACTGGGGGACAATTCGTTTTGAAGGAACCTTCTTACTTTCTCACAATTACTAATCTCTCATTTGTATTTCCCAAACTGCCTGGAGCACAGTTATCTCCCTGGATGATCTTTTCCTCATTGCAAAAAATAGTACTGCATTATTGGAGACAGATTGTTGTTACTAATCTTCCTCCTGTCATAATCTCTTTAATTGTTGAAAATGACTCATGTGGGAAGTGGATTTAAAGTGAGGTGATTATTGCAATATCTAACTTAATAACAATTTCATATTTCTTTCTCTCGTATTAAAATCGCTGGGTGACTTTAATATCACTCATAGCTTGACTAACCTTAAATTCTTTTCTCATGTAGCATTTATATTTTAAAAGTTTTAGATATATCTAGGCTTATCTTACTAAAATAATTTGCAAACTCCTTCCTGGCAACCATAATATAATCACTTGGTGTACTTCAAACATCACCCATTAACACACTCTTTAAAAATAATTTTGACGTACGGTGAAAACAGTTTAGAAAACTTTTAAAATTCTCAAATATTTTATCCAGATTCTAAGCTATGAAAATAAACAATGAATACATAAGCTTGTCTGAAAGCAGCTATATTTATTGATTCATTATCACACCTCATTCCATGATTTAACTGAATATCTACTACATCACATTCAATTGAAATGACATATAGAGTAAATAAAGATGATCTGCAGTATATTAAAAGGAAATATTAAATTGTGATTCATTATATATCCTTTATGCAGATCATTGTCACTTAAACTATGCTAAATACCTTCTTTGTGGGATGCAGGTTCTTTTAAAAAGTCCTTGAGTATCTTAGAATTTAAGCTAAGAAGATATTTAAATATGGATCTGAATGTAAAATGTATTTATTTTTCTTATTTGACAAGATATTTCCTTATTTGAGCCTCTCTTTAAGAATACCAAAGTCTTGGTTAGTTTAATAAACACCAAAAGCACAAATTTCTATAACTGAGTTATTTTATCTTTTGGATTAGTTTTTTTTTTTTTTTGAGTTGGAGTCTTACTCTCCCAGACTGCTCCCGGCCACTGCAACCTCGACCTGCTGGGCTCCCACGATCCTTCCTCCTCAGCCTTCCGAGTAGCCGGAATTACAGGCATGCGCTACCACGCCCGGCTGATTTTTTGATTTATTGTAGAGATGAGGTCTTGCTGCCCAGGGGGGTCTCGAACCCGCGGGCTCAGGCAATCCACTCACCTCAGCCTCCCAAAGGCGCGGGATTACAGGCTAAGCCACCGAGCCCGGCTAGTTATTTTTAAATATAATTTTATATTGAAAAAATATAAAAAATACAAAAAATAATTTTATTAGTGATATTTTAATGAAGTTAATCATTAGTATTCTTAACAATCACATGAAGAAAGGTAAGGCAAATATAAATCAAAGCTATCACTAGCTATATATTATTAATAGTATGAAGAGTTTTTTTATCCACATACATTCAGCTCATTTCTCTGTCATTGAAAATAAAACATATTGGAAATGTATTCTAAGTGATACGCTAAATGATGTATATTTTTTCTTTTAAGTTCAATTATTGCAAAATAGTTTTACATATTTACTATTCTGATTATATTTTTCTCTGATTTCCAGTAAGTTAATTAACTTTTCCTAGTTTATTTTTATTATTAAAGGGGAAGCACAGGCATACTCAATATTGGGAAAAGTGGTGTGGGGTTTTCAACAGTTTATATTTTTAAAAAATCACACTTGTATTCTTAAGAATCAAAGTTAGAATAATTTTTATGTGCTCAAAAAAGGCATATTGTGAAAATTATCTATAAATACATACATCTTCCAGATTATGTAAACTTTTTTCTAGTTTAAACCTTGTCCCACTTGTTATTTAATTTCTTTGATAGCCTTTTATGAGTTTGGTTACCTACTGGAAATACTTTTAAAGTTAACTAATATCATATGTGAATTTTTAAAAATAAGCTGACCAAATTAATTGCAAAACAGGAAAGAATTAAATAAACTGAAGACTATCTCAGAAACATAAAATTTTCTTCTTAAAAATATGTATTCCACGGAAAGGTAAAACCCTTTGAATAGAAACAGGATTATCATAGCCCAATCACTTTCCACTGAAAACTTCGTTACTTTATAATATTGTTAAAATTGAAAAAGACAACTAAACTTGGATATTATTATAGAAATCTATATAAAAATTTTATCCATTCTAAATGACTACATATAGTCTCATGATTTCTGAGTTGTCAAATTTTAACTGATCACCATAAAAAATTATATTTGCAAATTTTGAGGCATTAGAGTAAATAAAACTGATTTAATTTTCTTAAACATAATAACATTTGTTAACTTTCAATATACTAAATTAAGTACTCCAAAATTTAAAACGGAATTCTCTTTCAGTGTTTAAAATGACAATATTTTATACACTAGTGATTTTGTTTGTTTTATATTTAGAATTAGTATAAAAATTTGTAGCAGAAAGGGATTGGGAAGACGTTAACAGTATTATTCATCATCTCGAAACCCTCTATCCTGGTTTTGGGCAGCATTGTAGGTGTAGGTTGTGTCGATCTTTCAAATGATTTTATTTATAGGAATTATATTTCAACAGATTCAACACAGGTTTTTGTCATTTATTGTGAGGCTCAGTCTTCCAATCACACAGAATTTACATTAAATTTATCTTTTAAATTTTCATAATTATTGTAATATTATTGAATAATATTATTCAATTATTTTAATTTCAGTGCAATAATGCATGTCTATAATAGATTTACCTATTTTTTTTTTCCTAACAGAAAAAAATATATATGTTCTCAAATTTTATGAAATCATATTGTATGAGTTTTTAGTGTTGGTTACAACAGCTATCACAATTCTTTTCAAATATTAAAGAGTGTTAAAAGTCCTGATGAAGGAGACACCCTTATGAAAATTGGAACTGGCAACCAATTCCTATTTAGAACCCTAAAGGCCAATACTTTAAGAAATAAGATAGACAAGTGGGACCTCATCAAATTAATGATCTTCTGCAAAGCAAAAGAAACCATCAAGAGAGCAGGGAGACAGCCCATAGAATGGGAAAAAATATTTGTCAACTGTTTATCTGACAAAGGCCTAACATCTAGGATCTACAAGGAACTCAAACATGCCAAAAGGAAAAAAAAGAAACACCCCCTTTATTTTTTTATGCTTCATTTATTTTTTATTTTTTTGAGTTGGAGTCTCACTTGGTCACTCAGTCTGGAGTGCAGTGGCTGCTCCCGGCCACTGCAGCCTTGACCTGCTGGGTTTCGAGCGATCCTTCTGCCTCAGCCTTCCAATCAGCTGGAACTACAGTCGTCTGCTACCATGCCCAGCTAATTTTTTGATTTTATTGTAGAGATGAGGTCTCACCAAGTTGCCCAGGCGAGTCTCGAACCTGCAGGTTCAGGCAATCCACTCACCTCAGCCTCCCAAAGCGCTGGGATTACAGGCCGAGCCACCAAGTCCGACTCAGCCCCTTTAAAAAGTGGGTAAAAGACATGATAGACACTTCTCAGAAGAAGACATACGGGGCAGCCAACAGACACATGAAAAAGTGCTCAGCCTCATTCACCATCAGAGAAATGTAAGTCAAAACCATACTGAGATACACCTAACCCCAGTAAGAATGGCCATCATTAATAAAACAAACAACAACAGATTCTGGTGAGGATGTGGAGAAAAAGGAACGCTTCTACACTGCTGGTGGGAATCCAAACAAGTGCAATCTCTTTGGAAAGCAGTGTGGCGATATCTGAAAGAACTAGAAATTGAATTTCCATATGACCCAGCAATTCCCCTATTGGGGATATACCCAAAGGAACTCGAATCATTCTACATAAAAAAGATACCTACACACATATGTTTGTTGCAGCTCTATTCACAAGAGCAAAAACAGGGACCCAACCGTGCTACCCCTTGAAGCTGGACTGGATAAAGAAAATGTGGTACATATACACAATGGAATATCATGCAACCATAAAGAAGGACAAATATATGGACTTCACAGCAACTTGGATTTTGAGTTGATCATACTCAGTGATCTATTACAGAAACCAAGAACAGAGTACCATATGTTCTCACTCATAAGCAGGCCTTGAGCAATTATAATACCATAAGAAAGCATTTGGCAATAATGAGAAACTATCAGGGGAGGGAGGGTGGCAGTGGAGTGGAGGGAAACTGCTAGCGGAGGGAGTGGCATAGCTCATCAACAAGGGTACCTGCATAATCAATGTTTGTATACCTACCCTAAATTGTACCCCATATCTTAAAAAATAAAAAGTCCTAATTAAGGAAAAAATACTCTTTATTTTTAAAATTAATTATAGGGTATTCACATAAATAAATACTAAATGCAAAGTATTAGAGAAATATTGATCATACTGAGAATAAATATGAAATAATAACCCTTACATACACATTGACTCTTTCCCTTTTCAAACTGTATTTCTTAGATGTCTGAATTTTCACCAGTACAGTACATGTTGTTCCTGTTAACTTTCTAAACTTTAGATAAGTACACTATGAGTAAGGAAAAGGGGAACAGTGCAATGTTTAAAAACATTAGTGAACAATTTTAAATATTGTAATGTGATGTGCCTTAAGTTTTAACTAGCAGTTGATTCAATTTATGCTTTATCTCCATCCCCCCCCACACACACAAGTACACACACAGACACAGACATACTTAGGAGTATTATGATTACTTTAAAGTCTTTAACATAAAGGAAAATGTGTGTCTACTAGCTAGTCTTACAAGAAAACTGATCCCGTTTTTGCCTTATTGGGTCAGGAGAGAGCAAAAATCTCCTAAAGTAATTTTATTTTATTTAGTCAGTAATGTGCTTTTGGCTGGATGGCTGAAATATGAGAGTGACAATTAACAACTTGAAGTAATAAAGAATGGATTCTATGGTTTATAGTAAAGGAAGGCTTAACAGTAAACATAGAGACAGAGTAAAAGAGCCAAGGTAGCTGGGTGTGGTGGTTCATGCCTGTAATCCCAGCACTTTGGAAGACTGAGGTGGAAGTATCACCTGAGTACAGGAGGTCAAGAAATGGTGAGCTATAACCATATCACTGCACTCCAGCCTGGGTGACAGAATGAGACCCCTGATTCCCCCCACAAAAAAACGTGTCAAAAATTGGAAGTCTCAGTGAGTCTGTAACAGTATAGTGTGGCTATGGAATATATATGTTGGATTTCTATAGGTCTTTTTATAGTATTACATTATGTATACAATGTATACACAATAAATTTTTGGCTAAGGCAGGTTCTGAAAATTCTAATATAGGAAAATAATTTATGTAATATTTATCTTTTTATTTTATGTAATCCATTATGATTTTATATAGTTAGCAATTAGAAAAAAAAAGACACAGATTATATGAGCATATGCCAGATCTGTAACATACACATAAAAAGTTTATTTCAATTTTCAATGAAATGCTTGACAATGCCACCCAGTGCTATTTGAATACCTTCTGTATTTCTGCATAAACACAAATAAA
Organism: Cephalopachus bancanus; assembly: GCA_027257055.1. Classification (NCBI taxonomy): domain Eukaryota; kingdom Metazoa; phylum Chordata; class Mammalia; order Primates; family Tarsiidae; genus Cephalopachus; species Cephalopachus bancanus. The sequence goes on along the minus strand of JAPVLO010000068.1, from coordinate 5,992,697 downwards.
CAAACTCTTCGCAGCTGAATATTTCTTCACTGCTATCATACATTGTTTTAACTAATTGCAAAAGAGAATCAAAATCCATTTAATCAAGAATCTAACCCTGGAGTCATTGCAAATAATTTTTGTAAGCATATTCAGAGAATGGATACCACGATAAGATAATTTTAATAATAGTAATATTTTCTTTATTTAGAGACATAGTTTCCAGAGAATAAAAATTATATTTTAAAATCAACATGAAATCATTTATGATACGTATCATATATGAATAATCACTATGAAAATCATATGTAGGATTATTTAATTCATTAAAGAAAAACTTACCCTTAAAATTTTAAAATATAAACTGTGATAAAACTTGTACAACTAGGTAGGTTTAAAAACATGAGTGAAAATCGTATTGTTGAATTTTATTTTTGCAAAATGCCTTTTTATTTAGAAAAGCCCCAACATTTATATTAGTCTACTTTTGTGTAGACACTACTAAACATTCTCTTTCTCTTCTGCAAAGGCTAGTTAAGGTTAGTTAAGAAACATTCTATTTCCAGATAGCATCTATAGAAGCAATTGTCTGTCCCTTTTTCCGTAGCTATAAATAAATTTGAGAGGATAAAATGTCCAATTTATCCTGTTTCTTAATTATAATATATTCCTTTGGATAAATTTTCACACAAACTATGATTTAGAAAAAGATGAATCCATAAGAGTAAAACAGTAATAAAGTAAAATATGTAATATTCATTTTTCATTTTTTGTGGTTTAGAGTAAATACAATTAAAAAGAAAACATGAGGGCTTGGAATTTAAAATGATTTTATGTGATGCAGATTATTGTATTTAGCCAGTAATATAGATGTAGCCCAAGTTAAATTATTAGAGTTTGATATTAGTATAATTAAAAATAGCAAGAAGAAGAAAGAAGGTTTCAACTGATAAAGAGAAAACGTAGGTGGTTTATAAGAACAGGAAGGCAGAGACTCATTTGTGACTCAGTGCAAAGTAGTAAGATTGAAAAGCTGAATTTAGAGACATGGAATGACTCCCACTGGAAATGTTCAGTCATATCCCAGACAGAATTAGCATTTCTCTTAAAACACATTATTGTGTAATAATATTTGACAGTAAATATTTAGATATTTAAAAGTAAACTGATTTTTAAAATTTCTTTCTTATAATTTTATTTTTTAAATCTTGCTATCAATTTTTTATCTATTGTGCTTTAATATGCACAATAAGCATTTAATATGCAGAACTTCTCCCAAGTATCTCCTGTTTTTCTTTAAAATATTTGAAATATTTCTTTAAAGCCTGGAGATTTAAAAAAAAGTATTTCAAAGTACAATATTTAACTAATTACTCTAATGAGATATGTTTACTGTTTCAACTCTAATTCAGTGAACAACTTGGTCTCTTGTATATTGCAGTTACCCTAATATTCTCCTACAAACCTCTTCACTAAATCTCCTACAAAACCATAATCCAGAAAATTACATTTAGAAAATGTACATTTACAATGACATATTCCTTTTTAATTCCTAGATACTCTTAAAGTTTCATAAATCACCCTAAAGATGTTCTTAATAGAAATATATTATAGTATAGTCCAAAATTGTCTTACATTTTAGTATGTCTTTTAGTCTATTTTAGTCTGGAATAGTTTTTCTGACTTTCCTGAAGTTTCATTCATAACATATTTCAGTTGTATAGACCAATTATTTAGTAGCATGATCTTTTGGAATATCACAGATATGGTGCTGTGTTCCTTGACTTGCATAGTACTACAGAGGGTACAATTTCAACGTGTTCCATTGTTGATGACACTCGCTTTAATTGCTTGACGAAACTGATATCTGCAAAATTCCTATACATAAAAATAGCTTTAGTATCCATTTTTCATTAATTATTTTGCAAAGGTATTTTTTTTCAGGTAAGCCAGTTCTCATTTTCAATGTATTTATTATTTCGTTATTAGCGACATTTCCTACTTGTTCAATGAGTTATAATTCATATAACCATTTATTTTGATGCTCAAATTATACAAACTTTGCCAGTGAGATCTCCTTCAAGCTTTTGATATGACTCCTTATCATTTGAATAGTTGTTTCTTGAAAATACAAGAAGTTACAGGTTCACTTTGTATTGTTCCTATTCCACCTCTAGAGTCAGCCATTTTTAAAAGAAGTCATGATTCCCTTTAATGGAAAAACATATGTACAGCCTAATTCTTGTATCCTAGGTGCTCTTGTGGTTGGTAATTTGAAGATCACAACTTTTTGGCTTTCTCTTGCACAGAGAGAAAGTGTATGAGAACACACACAGAACCATACAATTATATATTATATGTTTTATTAATGATAGTCATTCTTACTGGGGTTAGGTGGTATCTCAATGTGGTTATATTTATCAATACATATTGGGAAACCATGATTTAACAATGACATTTCCTGTCCAAGTCCAATTCCATGAAATGTTTATTGTTGTCATTTTCACCCCTCTCAACCATGACCATCATGGCTCCATTTAAACTTAGTTTATTTATTTGTTTGACAAATGCTTCTAGATTCACTCAATCGCCCATTACTTCTGTCGTTCTCTCACCCATGTGATTACCATTTTGACTTCCCTAGGGCTCTGATATATACTTGGGCCATTGCCTACACCCCATGAATATCTTTCTTGTTTCCCTACTACTTGAAAACCAGCCTAACTAGTGAGGTATCAAAATGCCATGCTGTCTTATGCCTGCATGGAGGACTTTCTCACTTTGTGCATTTCCACATATCATCTCTTTGTAAATTTCTCCTCACTCAGTGTGGCTTGATTCTTCATAACAGGGCAACCCATGTTTGGAAATTCTGCATTAAGAAGTGTGAAAGATCTAATCATTTATCCCACTTGCAAGACAACAGATTAATCTGCTGCAGTTTTATGGATGATGAGGCAAGATATAAATTCTTGAATCTGAGATGAAAGAATTTTTAGACACAGCAACATCAGTAGCCAGTGTGCCAGTACATATGTTGTCATCTCCTAAACCACAATTTCAACAGTCAATATGGAGGGACAGATTTGATATTTACTTTCTTATATTTTATTTTAAAGATGTCAGGTACAATTCAGGATTAGGTAGACATGTAGACATTATACAGGTAAAGTTTGGGCCTACCTTTTCCCCACTTTGTCTGGTCTGAGATCAGGTACCCTTACTGATGTTGTATCTGCCCCCACAACACCCCACCACCACCACTCAGCAGTATTCTGCTACCACCAATTCCTTTCTTTTCTTTTTCTTTTTTTTTAATGCAGGACTTATTGAGAGGACAGAAAGCTCCCACGATAGGTGGGAACTGGAGGGGATTGCCCCAATCCCATTCTTATAGTATTATGGTAAATGTTCAGGATCTACTTATGAATGAGAACATGTGGCACTCTGTTCTTAGTTTCTGTGATAGATCATTGAGTACTGTTGACTCTAAGTCCATTCAAGTTGCTGTGAAATCCGTGTTTGCCCTTCTTTATGACTGTGTAATTTTCCATTGTGTATACATACCACATTTTTAAAATCCAGTCCAGTTTTGATGGGCAGCATGGTTGGTTCCATGTTTTTGCTATTGTGAATAGTGCTGCAGTAAACATGCATGTGCAATTATCTTTTTGTAAAATGCTTTGAGTTTCTCCAGGTATATTCCCAGAAGGGGAATTGTTTGTTCATATGGAAGGTCAATTTCTAGTTCTTTTAGAAATTAACAAATTGTTTTCCATGGAGGTTGAACTAGTTTACATTCCCTTTTCTCCGCATCCTCATCAGCATCTGTTATTTGTTTTATTAGTGATGGTCATTCTTACTGGGGTTAGGTGGTATCTCAATGTGGTTTTGAATGACATTTCTCTGATTGGTGAGGCTGAGCACTTTTTCATGTCTGTTGGCTGCCCATATAATCTTTTTCAGAAGTGTCTATACATGTCTTTTGCCCACTTTTTAATGGGTCTGTTTGCTTTTCTCCTTTTAGATGATTTGAGTTCCTTGTAGACCCTGGATGTTAGGTATATTGATATACCTAACATTTTCAGATATATAGTTGGCAAATATTTTTTTTTCCATTCTATGGGCTGTCTCCCAGTTCTCTTGATGGTTTTGTTTTATGATGCTGTTCAGTTTAATAAGGTCCAACTTGTCTATTTTAATCTCTTATGGCATGGACACCTGGAGTTTTGATCAGGAATTGGTTGCCTACTCCAATTTCTATAAGGGTGTCTCCTGCATTTTCTAAGATTCGTATAGTTTGAGGTTTTACGTTTAGATCTCTGATAGATTTGGAGTTGACATTTGTGTATGGTGATAGGTAGGAGTCCTGTTTCAGTCTTCTGCATGTGATCAACCAGTTTTCCCAGCACCATTTACTGCATAAGTTCTCCTCTCCCCAGTGCTTGTTGATGGCAGCTTTGTTGAACATGAGTTGGTTGAGAAATTGAGATTTTGCTTCCAGAATCTCTCTCCTGTTCCATTGGTCCATTTGCCTGTTCTTGCACCAATACCAGGCTATTTTGATTATTGTAGTCTTATAGAAAAGTTTAAAGTCTGGGAGTGCGATATCTTCCACTTTGTTTATTTTGCTAAGAACTGTTTAGGCTATTCATGGTCATTTATATTTCCATATGGATTTCTGTATTGTCATTTCCAGGTCCAAGGTAAATGATGCTGGTAATTTAAAAGGTATTGAATTAAATCTGTACATTTCCTTTGGTAGAATGGACATCTTAACATTGTTGATTCTTCTAATCCTTAAGCATGGGATATTTTTTCAGTTTGTTTGCATTTTCTTGGGTTTCTTTAAACAGTGTTTTGTAGTTTTCATTGTAAAGGTCTTTCACTTCTTTGGTTAGGAAGATGCCGAAATATCTTTCTTTCTTTCTTTCTTTCTTTCTTTCTTTCTTTCTTTCTTTCTTTCTTTCTTTTTTTGTAGCTATTGTGAATGAGATTATGCTTTGGTTTTGGTTTGCTGCCTGTTTGCTACTGTTGTATAGGAGACTCTCTTTTGTCCATTTATGTTATACTCTGAGACTATCAAGTTCTTTATTAGTGCAAGAAGATTTTTTACAGATTCTCTTGGGTTTTTGAAGTATAGGATTATATCATCAAAAGAAGGATAACTTGACTTCTTTTCATATTTGAGTATCCCTGATTTTCTTGTCTTGTCTAATAGTTATTGCTAAGACTTCCAACACAATATTGAAAAGGAAGGGTGAGAGTGGATAGCCTTGTATTGTTTCCTCTTCAGGGGAAGTGCTTCCAGTTTTTGTCCATTTAGCAATATGCTGGCTGTGGGTTTATCATAGATGGTGCTTCCTGTATTGAGATATGGTCCTTCTATACCTAGGTGTTCAAGAGTTTTTATCAAGGAGGTATGCTGGATTTTATCAATTGATATGATCATGTGGTTTTTGTTTTTACATCTGTAGATGTATTTAATTACATTTATGGTGTTGTGGATGTTGAACCAGCTCTGCGTCCTGGGGATGAAGCCTACTTGGTTGTGGTAGATGATTTTTGAGATGTATTGTTGGATCTGCTTCGCTAGGATACTGCTGAGTATTTTTGCATCTATGTTTATTAGGGATATTGACCTGTAGTTATCTTTTTTTGTTGGCTATTTACCTGGTTTGGGTATCAGTGTGGTGGTGTTAGCTTCGTAAAACAATTTGGGGGGAATTCTATCTCTCTCAATTGCCTGGAATAATTTCAATAGGGTTGCTAGTATCTCCTCTTTATATATTTTATAGAATTCTGCTGGAAATCTGTCTGGGCCAGGGCTTTTTTTTTTGTAGTTAGTTTTCTTATGGTGAAGTCAATTTCCTGGGTTGTTATTGATCTATTTAGTGTTCCAATGCTTTCTTATTTCAACTTTGGGAGGCTGTATGATGTCAGAAAGCCTTCCATTTCATTTAGATTATCAAGTTTGTTTCCATGTAGGTGTGCACAGTAATTTCTGATAATCTTTTGTATTTCTTCAGGGTCAGTTGTGATTTCATCTTTTGCATTTATGATTGTGTTTATTTGGGCGTTTCCCTCTTTTTCTTGATCTTTCTGGCTAAGTATCCATCAATTTTGTCTATCCTTTCAAAGAACCAGCTTTTTGTTTCATTGATTTTTTTTCTGTAATATCTTTGTCTTCTTTGTGCCATATTTGGGCTTTTATTTTTGTGACCTGGATTCTTCTGCTGCAGTTAGGGTTTTGGTGATCTTGTCTTTCCAGCTCCCTTAGGTAATTGGTTAGGTTGTTAACTTGTGATCTATCCTTTTTCTTAATGTGTGTTCGTAGAGATGTAAATGCCCCTCTTAGAACTGTTTTCTTGTCATCTCAGATGTTTTGGCAAGATATTTCTTCATTTTCATTTGTTTACAGAAATCTTTTAATTTCTGTTTTGATTTATGAGTTGACCAGTAATTGTTCAGCATCATGCTGTTTAGTGTCCATGTCTTTGTGGGTTTTGGAGGAATTTGTTGGTGTTAATATTTATTTTTATTCCACTGTGGTCTTAGAACATGCATGGCAACTTTTCAATCTTATGAAATTTGTTTATGCTTGACTTATGACTGAGGTTGTGATTGATCTTGAAGTATATTCCATGTGGCGATGACTAGAAAGTATAATTTATGGTTGTTGGGTGAAATGTTCTGTAGGTATCTATTAAGTCCATTTGGTCAAGTGTCAAATTGAGGTTCCAGATATGTTTATTGATTTTTTGCCTTGATGATCTATCTAGGGTTGTTAGCAGGGTATTTAAGTCCCTAGCTATAATAATGTTAAAGTCAATATCTTCTTTTAGTTTACTTAGCAGTTCCTTTATAGACACTGGTGCTCCTGTGTTGGGTGCACAGACATTTAGAATGGATATTTCTTGTTGATGGGTTGAACCTTTTATAATTTAGTGTCCTTTCATATTCTTCTTAATTTTTGATAGCTTTAAGGTTGTTTTTCTGATATTAAGAGCATGACTTCTACCTTCTTTTGCAATCCATTCACCTGGAAATTTATTTTCCATCCTCTAATCTTGAGTCTGTATGTGTCCCTTGTTGTGAGATGAGTTTTCCAGTTGCAGCAAATTTTTGAGCCATGGCTTTTTATCCAGTTTGCCATTCTGTGTTTTTTCAGTGGTGCATTTAGTCCATTCACGTTCAGGCTGATTATTGAAATGTGATTATTTTTCCCCATACTGAGGTTCTTATAAAGGTTTTTGTTTGTTTGTTTGCTTGTTTTCTTTTAGCTTTGGAGTTGATGTATGTGTGTGTTTTCAAGTTTGTTGCTGCAATATTCTCTGTTGGAGAGAGCAGCAAACAAGCACGACTACCTCTGAGGAGTAAGAAATAAGTCAGGCTGATGTGCCTGACTTATTTAGTTTTATCTGACTAGCTACAGAACTTACTCAATATCAGGACATAGATACGACTTACTGTCTGGTACACTCAGAAAGAATGTGCCATAATGTTCAGGGTCCCTGATAGACTACTTCTGCAATCGATCACCTCAATATGTTTGGGTTCTGAAACTTTATACTAGGCCTTGTCACAGTATGGGTATCCACCTCATCCTGCTGAGACTCTGTTACCACATTTTAGGCAGTACTTGCTCCCATTTGAATGCCTTCTTCATTTAAAGTGGATTCTGATCTCCTTCTATGTCAGTTCACCTTTCCAGTTCATCCAAAGATGTCAGTTCACCTTTCCAGTTCATCCAAAGATGCTTGCTTTCCTCTGCCCCACTTCATGACATTAGCACTGATATTGCAGTGTGAAGAGAAATAAAGTATATTTGATGATAAGTGATAAAAAGGAAGGCGATTACATAAGAAATAGATGAGGAAAAAAGAATGAGAAAGAAGAAAGGGAAAAAAGTGATAGGGAAAAGAGAAAAGGAGAAGAAGGTAGAAGTTACTAATTTATATTTGTTTAGAATAGAGCTCTGGGTGTGGTGTTACACAATCTTGGTTAAACAGCACATGTGTCTGTTTACCGATCAATTTATTGAGTTGGAGTCTCTCTCACTATAGCCCGCCCCAGAGTGCAGTGTCATAATCATGGCTCACCACAGCCTTGACCTCTTGGGCCCAAGTGATCTTCATGCCTCAGCCCAGAGCAGTTGGGACTATAGGCATACTCCACCATACCCAGCTTTTTTTTTTTTTTTTGAATAGAGATGAAGTTCTACTATGTTGTCTAGGCTGGGCTCCAACTCCTGGGCTCAAGTGATCCTCCAAAAGTGCTAGTATTACAGGTGTGAGCCACTGTCCTGGCTACACATTTACTTTTAATTTAACTAAATTGCTTTTATAACCCTGTGTGTGTGTATGTCTCTGTCTGTGAGTATGTGAGTAAGTGTATAGTAATAAGCTGACAAATGTATTCCCCTCACCAAAGATATTTATGTCAAATTTCTGGAACTTGTGAATGTTACCTTATTTAGAATAAAACTTCATTCCATTTTATAGGCATGATTAAGTTAAGAATTTTGAAATGAGGAGATTATTTTACATATTCCGGTTGAGCCCTAAATTTCATCACAAATATTCATATGAGAGAGAGAAGGCGGGGGGGGAGAGAGAAAGAAATTGAGATTATACATACAAACATGGAGAAGGTCATAGGAAGGTGGAGACAGAGATTGGAATAATACAACCCAAAATCAAGGCATGCTTGAAGCCACCAGAAACTAAAACATGCAAGAAAGCTATTCTTCCCAAGAGCCTCCATGGGGGTGTGGCCGTGCCAACTGCCAACTTTTGTTTATACTTATATCTTCTCGAACTGTGACAGAATAAACTTCTGTTGCTTAAGCCACCATGTTTATCATAATGTGTCACAATAGACCTAGAAAATGATATGTATTATAATTAATTATATATGTATGAATATATAATTATTCATGATTGTATATAGTTTTTCAACTTAGCAAAATGTACTGTTGAGTAATTGCTATCAAAATTTATTAGTTGAAACCAATGGTTTACTTTTAAAAATTCTTAAGCACTGCACACAGCTTCTACTTCATTAGGCTTCTACTCCGAAAAAAGTCTAACTACTTATTTGAAAGATTCTACTTTATATAGTGTGTCTAATTTATATAGATGTGTCCTATACAAAGATGAATGATACTGATTTACAATAGCAAACACACATGGTGACACAAGAAACATATTTAAACATGAGAGATTATTTAATTCTTCTTAGTAGAAAACCATGGTTTATCAAGAAATATATCCCTGCATAAAATATGTCTGACATGTGTGTGCAGATGTGTGTGTGTGTGTGTGTGTGTGTGTGTGTATTAGTGTATATGTATAATTACTCTGAGATGAAAAATGTTTTGTTTGCAGCTAATTACCAGATTCTTAGAGCACGCTCAACCTTCTGAGGTTGATTTCTAATTATAGATAAAACAAATAAAAATCTAATATGATCTCAGCAGTGACATCTTATAAAAATAAAACCAGTGAAATATGATAATTTATTGATGTATCTTTGACTTATTTGAATTTTATGATAATAGAATAGTCCAATAATTTAGGAGACCACATTTTGAATCCTTATGCACTAATATGCTAAAATTGCTCGCAATACTGTACATTTTTATATTATAACTAAACAAAAAAAGAATTAATATTTTTATTAAATAGGTGAGAAGCCATTATATATGTTCTTTAAGTTACTTCAAGTTTACTCATATATTTATGTATTACTTCTTATCCATTCCACAAATACTTATTGAGTAGATTCTATATATTATATGTTGCAGTAAATAAGAGTATCTGAAAACAAAATTAAACAAAAACAAAAAACAACTCTTTTCTTTATAGCAGTAATATTTTATTTTATTTTTATTTTTTTATTTTTTATTTATTTATTTTTTTTGAGTTGGAGTCTCACTCTGTCGCCCAGACTGGAGTGCAGTGGCCGCTCCCGACCACCACAGCCTCGACCTGCTGGGCTCCGGCGATCCTTCCGCCTCAGTCTTCTGAGTAGCCGGAATTACAGGCATGCGCTACCACGCCCGGCTGATTTTTTGATTTATTGTAGAGATGAGGTCTCGTTGCCCAGGTGGGTCTCAAACCCACGGGCTCAGGCAATCCACTCACCTCAACCTCCCAAAGGCGTGGGATTAAAGGCTGAGCCACCGAGCCCAGCTAGCAGTAATATTTTAAAGAACACAATACACAATACACAACATATGTAAGTAACTTTTATGGTACATTTAAACATAAAGAATGGGAAAAGAAACTATTGAAATGGAAATAGCCATGAAATGTTTGAATGGTCAGAAAATCTTCCTTGAAAATGTGAACTTTTAATAAAGACCTAAATGAAGGGGAGATATAATTATGAAACTTTCTGAGGCCAGATGAATTGTCAAGTGCGACTGAAATATTGATGAATCTGGTACTCAGACTTGGTTCTGTATTCTGTGCAAAGTAATTCATTTGCTTTCATTCAAGTATTAAACAATATTCTCCTCTTTCAAGGAAGAATAACAAGGGAGGATTAAAAATCTACATAACTTTGGCTATTTCTCCTATAACAGTAGCCATATTTTGAATTATTTTAAATTCTAGAGACATGATTATATGTTCTTGTCAATATTAATCTCTATACTTGGGTAGGCAATAGAAAAAAATGCTTAATTAACATGGAAGTCAAAGGCTAAAATACAATCTAAGGGTCAACTAACATGAAAAATTGTTCTAAATTTAGTACATAATATTTGAGCATATGAACATTATTTTCATGGTTAGTTCACAACCTTCTTTACATAAGCCTAGACTCTTATAATGTACACAGGTCTTACAACTAAATTTGCAAACTCATCATAGAAAAAGTGGTACATACCTCATTGCTGAATATCACTATGGGCACCTTTAAAGTATTGCCCTTGGGAAACTATGCACTGATGCTGTTGCCTAGTCCAACCATCAAAGCAATTTTGGTACTCTTTTTCTGGAATGGTCATCAGAGCTCTTGTTGTATTATTGCCCTTGATGTCCTGAATGTCAATAAATGCCTTCCTTTCAAGATTTCCTTTACCTTCAGGTAAAGAAAAAATCATTAAGGGCCAGATCGGGTGAGTATGGAGGATGCTCCAATACAGTTATGTGTACATTGCTGCCAACATATGAACACAGTGGTAGGTTTGAGAACTTATTTATTAGGCCTCAACAAATAACGATGACATCTCTGATGGTCATTCCAGAAAAAGCATTCTAAAATTGCTTTGACGGGTAGACTAGGCACTAACCTCAGTGCATACCTTTTTATTTATTTATTTATTTTTGCATTGGACTCTCACTCCCTTGCCCAGGCTGGAGTGCAGTGCATACTCATGGCCACCCCAGCGTCCACCTGCTGGGCTCCTGAAATCCTTCCGCCTCAGCCTTTCAAGTAGCTGGAACTACAGGCATCCACTACCACACCTAGCTAATTTTTGATTTATTGTAGAGATGAGGTCTTGCCTAGTTCCCGGATTGGTCTTGAACCTATGGGGTTAGGCAATTCACTCGCCTCGGGCTCCCAAAGTGCTGGGATTACAGACTGAGCCACTGAATCCAGTCAGTGCATAGCTTTTCAAGGGGAGTACTTCAAATGTGACCATAGTGATAGTCAGCAATGGGGCATGTAGCACTTTTTCTAGGATGGTTCACAGACCTAATTGTCAGACTTCGTATTGTTTGTTTATGAGTATTAGCTACTAAATAAATATTATTGCTATTAAAGTGGAGAATATCACTTAGATTATTTGCTTGCATGCATTTATTATGAAGTTTTCTGAAGATTTATTTCTAGAAGTATTTTCTTATAAAAATGATTATTATCTTGAGTTTATTTATAAAAAACTCTTTTTAAAGAATTTATTGTTTTATCTATATTTTTGTACAGTCGGAAAACATTTTATTTGTTTGGGGACATAGATATCTTCACATTCCAGATTAAAAGTTTATTAACATTACATATTTTCCAGGACTCTCTGTAACCAGTTGTCTAATCTCATGCCTTCCAATTTTCTGACTAGAAAACAATTTTGCATTGCCAATGAATCAGTATAGGTCCATACATCTGTTTAGTTTTTCATTCTGGTGCCTTGATTGAAGTCTTGCACACTGGGAAGTTATTTCTTCCCTGCAGTCCTGCCAGGCTACATTTGAATGGAGCTGTAATGCCTTCATCATTCACTTGTTTAAACAGTAGCATTATGTATGGTACTATATGTAACTCAAGTCATTTTTTAAAAACTTGACTTGCAGTTCATAAGATCCATAAAACCTTAGTTCTAGGTTGAAAGAAGTACCAAATAAGCAAGAATAGGTGTCATAGTGTCTGACCTACTTGCTTAACTAAATATTTGTACCAGCAATATTTCTGCACTTGCTTCTCTTTTATAGGTAACAGGTACAGCATGGAGTAAGCTGTCCTTCCTCTTGAAGAGGGTGTCTTGAAGTGCACCAAACTTCTAGCTTCTCTTTAGCCTTTTCTCTATAAACTTCTTGGCCTTCTAGGTTCTCACTCTTTCAGTTACTCACTCGTGCTTTCATACGTTTAAATATAAATATTTTGTTTGAGTATTCTACTTGTTTTTCAGCTGGCTGGTTAGTCTGAAACAAATGAGCCCAGAACTGATAGTATCAGAAATCCCACTGATAATTTTCAGTACCTGAAATTACCATAGTCACTTTATCTTAGGATAACGTATCCTTCTATTTCAACTTGAACTTCATCTAGATAACTTCAATTAGAGGACTAGAAAAAGTCAGCAATTTGGTTTTCACTTATAATCTCAATTCCCATGTATTTTTGCAGGGAAGAGGCAAATAGAATGTCACAAAATAGAAATTCAGTACCCCTCTATAGGGTGACATTTTATTGTTTGTTTTGAGAAATATATAATTCTTTGTATTAATAAAATTATATACTTCTTGTCTCAAAGACATTTTGAAGAATCTGGACAGATGATATAAAGCTAAAAAAAAAAAACTTTTTGATATGAAACACAGAAATGAAGATCAAAGCAAATATTTATGACCATTGTCCAAGACCATATTGTGTTACTATATTTGTATGATTTTGTATTATTTTCACTTGCAAGCAGGCATGTCTTTGAATACTAGGGCCTTATTTTAATAATCTGTACACACACACAGATATATACACATATATTTGAACTAGATGGGTATTTTTTTAAACCCAGTATTATTTTTTTCACATGTATTTGGTATTTCAATACTGATATAGATGGAATAGCTATATTTTTATTTTTCTTTGGGGGGGGCAGAATCTCACTCTGTCACCCAGGCTAGAGTGCAGTGGGGTGATTATAGCTCACTGAAACCTCCAGCTCCTGGGCTGAATAGATATTCCTGCCTCAGCATCCCAAGTAGCTAAAACTATAGGGGCATACCATCAGAGCTGGCTAATTTTATTTATTATTATTAGTAGTAGTAGTAGTAAAAACAGGAGGCTCCTTATTTTGCTCAGGTTGGTCTTTAACTCCTGCCTTCAATTTTTCTTTACCATGTCCTTATTCTCTGCCTCTTTTTAGTTTTTTGAAAAACTAAAAAAAAAAAATTACTTGTGACATTTAAAAATGTATAGTAGATATTAAAGAAATAGCTTTAATTCATTTAAATAACGTGTTTATATAGAGTTATGATAATTTTATTATTGCATTTCCATTTAGGATACCTTATTTAATGGTCTTTTTTATGCTTTCAAGATGTGGATATATTCATTTCATTTGCTTATAAAAACAACATTTCCTAGAACACAAATTTTACATATTTAAAAACACATTCCTTTTCTTCTCCTCTCTGTGTAGATTAATCTCTTAGAGCCTGGTTGTTCCCATCTTTCTAGCACCAGATATGTGATACTTTATTTACATAACAAAACACTCAAGAGAGCTAACTCTAATGAGTTCATAATCAACTGGGTGACTAGTACCAAGATAAATAAAGGAACATAGTATTTAACATACTGTGTATAAATACACCAGTCTATAAAAAAAGAATAGAAAATTGAGTCACCAGCAGTGATATAAGTAATCATGACTCATTTTCCATGCTGAAATTTTGCTCAGTATAAATGGAAAAATCTAAGTAAGAAGTGAATCTTTTTAAAAGTTGAGTATAAAGCAAACTGAAGCAGACATGTTTGATTAAGTCAAATTGTTTGTTAATAAATGGCACTAAAAAGAGAAAAACATGGAGCCTCCATCCCTAGTAAGATAGGGATTTGGAGTCTCTAAAGATAAGTTCTTCAGTTACTGCTTACAAGGAGAGACAACTTTACCTACGTAGATTCATAGGGTTCTATAAGAAATGGGTTTCTAATAAGTAAGTGATATGAGTTATAGACAATCCAAACATGCATCTTTCACCCTAAAAACACGTCTAAGAAGAAAGTTTTCTACCAAATGCTCCAAAGTAATATGGGAAACCTGCAACTGGTAGATTATGAGAAATGAAATCTCTAATATAGCTTGAATATAAATATTAGGTTATACTGATTATTATTTAAGGAATGGAAAAAGAAATCCAGAACAGCAAACTGCTATCCACAGAGCCATATAATCCATTATAAATTAAAATGTATGTTCCTTCTGAAGAAATAATGTGAGTAAGCAGATGGGTTGTACCTTTTCTACCTGTATTTTGTACATATGTGAGGATAATTGAGTGAATCCTGTCATCAGATATAGAAACATCCTTTCCAAAACTCAAAAGTAAAGCTGTTTTCATAACAACTTTATGCTTAGTTGCATTGTTAATTGAGAAAAAGTTTTACACAAAAAAAGCTTCCCATAAATAAATGACCATTTTGCAGCTACACATATTTTAGATATGCTATGGGGCTGTATCACTGCAAAAATAGTTATATAAAAAGCATTGCTTTCCATAATCTTTCTCTTTAAAGTGAGCTGAATGGGCCAGGACCAATGGTCCGGAAGCTTGTGAGACATGCATAATCTCAGGTCCTATCTTTGAATTATTAAACACAAATTGACACTTTAGCAAATCTGTCAGTGATCGAAGAAGCACTGCTTTACATAAAGTTAAATCTAACTTACATAATATGTGTCAGTCAACCTTGGCCTGATATTTTATTCTTTGGCAAAGTTTATGTAAATGACTCCAATATAGGAAAATGTTGTGCCTCCTCACAAATATATTATTTATTATACTGAATAAATCGAGAAAATGCTTTTTTAAAGTATTTACTAAAGAAAGTTGATAAAGTGACTCTTTCGATTATAACAGTCTAAAAACTACAGTAAAAGATTAATCAAATTCAAGTCTGTTGAGATTGTAACCTCAGATTCCTTGAAGTCTAGACATGGCAAATCCTGTGTTAAGATGATTGACTTCAAACATTTCTTAAAACAAAATGTGCATATGTGACACATATGTCACCTAGCATTTTCCAAGGAAATTAATTTAAAAAACAGGAGTGTACAATATATTTTTGATTGCCATATTATGGCTGCATTAGTTAAAACTCATACAGCTGTTAAGAATCTTAATATGTATTATCCACTTTAGATAAAAGATACATTTGGCAAGTGAAAATAATATCAACATTCACAAAGTGTAAGCATTCAAAATATGCCATGTGAAAGAAAAAAACTTCCATCTCTATTTCAGTTTCACAGAAAAACATCTGCTAGAAAATTTGAATTCAAAATAGATTTTATTTCCAAAGTCAGTCAATAAAAAATGGATACAAAGTTGCCTAAATATATTGTCTAATGTCAACTACCACTTGAAAATCTATTCTTTTTTTTCTCATATCAACAGGGTGCCTGAATGAAACGTAATTGTATACCTAACCCTTAACCATACCCCATAACATCATAATAAAAAATAAATAAATAAATAACAAAAACAAACAAACAAACAAATGTCAAATAAAGGGATATCTGGTTTTCTCTTAATACACAAAGTAAAATTTCTACTGGTATAAATAAAATGACCTTGAAATACTTCATTCCAGAGACAGTAAATTATCTAAAACATTGTCCAGCAAAGAAAATAAAATCACACACAGACACACACACACACACACACACACACACACACACACACACACACACACACACAGAGACTCTTAATAGAGGGCTTTAGTTACACTGACTTCCTTTGCTAATGCTTATTAAATTTAGTTTGGTTAAAACCAAAATAATGTATGATATTCATTTTCACTGTTTTACCATATTCCAAATACTTGGGCGGTTCTCTCCAATTCCTTGGTTGTTTTCATATGTGGCTTTCTGTCAGTTTAGGATTACTTAGCTGTTCTTATTAAAGCATAAACGTTCTTTCTTTTGTTATGGTAATGATGTATGTAAGATTTATCTGCTAAATATTTTCCTGCATGCCCAGGAAAATAAAGAGTAACACAAACAATCAATCATTAATGTATAATGAAAAAAATGATTTTCTAAAATCAGTTTAGCAGGATAGCAAACCACACAGATTACACAAATCACACCAATAAGAACAAAAGTACAATAAAATAGAATGGTAAACTGAAAAATAATTAGAATCAGATGGCTAGAATATTAATCACAATTATATTTTATGTCTTTGACATTGGACAAAAACTTTTATACTCCTTAATAACAGTAACATATTGTAGTTTTAATAGACACTAAGCTGAAATTTAATATTCTTATTTAATTTTTTTCTTTTTTTTGACTTGGAAGTTGGAGTCTCACTCGGTCCCCCAGACTGGAGTGCAGTGGCCTCTCCTGGCCACCGCAGCCTCAACCTGCTGGACTCTGCCGATCCTTCCGCCTCAGCCTTCCGAGTAGCCGGAATTACAGGCGTGCGCTACCACGCAAATTTTTAAAAATACATTGTTGATATATCACTAAGACACAAAAATATAATTATTGTTGTTCAATTTGATGTGTTTTGATAGATGCATGCACCTGTGAACTTATCACGTAATAGATATACACTCTTTACTGACATATCACCTCATTTGGGT
Source organism: Cephalopachus bancanus (assembly GCA_027257055.1). NCBI lineage: Eukaryota > Metazoa > Chordata > Mammalia > Primates > Tarsiidae > Cephalopachus > Cephalopachus bancanus. Next base: position 5,975,672 of record JAPVLO010000068.1, on the reverse strand, counting down.
ATGAGTGGCAGTGGAGTTGATCTCTGTCCTGTTTTTATGTGTTCTGTTTCTTGAAGACATTGACACATAAATTTGTGTATTCTACCTAATGTTTTAATAATTAAAAATGTTTCTAAGTTATCTATTAATAGCCTATTTTTTAAAATTTTTTGGCTGGCACAGCTTCTGCTCAGATATTTACAGAAAGAAGGAATGTTTATTATAAACAAAGTCATAATTATTAACTTTACAAGGCATTTTTAATTTCAAAATACTAAAAGGAATTTTGAAAATAATTCCATGTTAAATCTTTCATTTTCACAAGTGAGCGAATTAGTATTAAGAAACTAAGCAATTTTTGAAATGATAAATACCTCCTTTTTTTATTCTAGCTAACAAAGACTATAATAAATCTTTTCCTATATTCACCCCCAAATATTTTTGTATCATATTCCAAATGCATGTATTGTAGTATTTTATATTAAGTAGAAGGAAATCAATAGTGTATGCTTATCAGTGTCAGACAACTACAGAGGGACAAATGATTAAGTTTTATCAAATTTAAAATTTAGCTTTTCAACAGATATATTTTGATTATTTTAAAGTCAATAAATTATTTGGTAATTTATAAATGTATAAATATGAGTGTATATTCACTTATTTTTTCAATTATGTTGGCAATTTATTTTTGTAAGTACTTGGTATAATTTTATCAGAGAAAATGGGAACTAGAAGTGAATAAACTAAGTTTTTTTTTTTTTTGAGTTGAAGTCTCACTCTGCCCCCCAGACTGGAGTGCAGTGGCTGTTCCCGGCCACCGCAGCCTCGACCTGCTGTGCTCCGGCGATCCTTCCACCTCAGCCTTCCGAGTAGCCGGAACTACAGGCACGCGCTACCACACCTGGCTAATTTTTTGATTTATTGTAGAGATGGGGTCTCGACAAGTTGCCCAAGCGGGTCTCTAACCCGTGGGCTCAGGCAATTCACTCACCTCAGCCTCCCAAGGCATGGGATTACAGGCTGGGCCTCTGTAAGAGGCCTCTGTACAGAGGCCCAGCCTAAACTAAGTTTTTAAAGAACAATATTGTTTTCACTTGTATTTGACTCTATTCCAAATGGACAATGATTCTTTTTATAACAATGAAATTGTAGTTTGCTTATGCAGTAGAGAAATGATGTGTAGTTAACATCACACTTTTGATTTTGGTTATATTCATTGTTTAATTTAAAATTCAGTTTGAAACACAATTATCTGTTTCATGGTCTCTTTACTTTCACATATAGACCTCTTAATAAAAACAATTGATTAAAATATCTTCGATTTAGTTAAATGGGTTAGTTAAATATAGTACAATTAGAAAAGTATATGTACTTTAAAGTTTCTATTTTTATACCATTACTACTAAGTACAAAATTATCTATAGTGACAAAAGAATAGATCAGACATTATCTGGAGTCAAAGTTGGTGCAGGGAAGGCGTATAGAAAAGGGTTACACAAGGGAATGAGGCAGCTTTTGGGGGTTATGTATGTCCTCTATCTTGCTTGAGATAATTGGTTCCATAAGTTTCACAGGTTCGCTTATACAAGAATTTTCTGCCACCTCTGTCACCTCTGAGACAGCAACACCAACCTCTTCCCTCCTCCTCCTCAGCCTAACAAACATTAATATGACAAGAATGAAGTATTTTATGATGATCCTCTTCCACTTAACACATAGTAAATATATTATCTCTTCCTTATGGTTTTCTTGAAGCATTTCTCATCTCTAGTATACTTCATTGTAAGAATACAGTACCACTGTGTGTGTGTGTGTGTGTGTGTGTGTGTGTGTATAATGTATGTACAAAATACAAAATATGTTCAAAGATATGTGTTAATTGTTTGCTATTAGTAAGGCTTTCAGTAAATTGTAGGCCATTAGTAGTTAACTTTTTGGAGATTCAAAAGTTATAAACAGACTTTCAACAACTTGGGGGCCTGTGCTCCTAACCCTGTATTGGTCACAGACCAAAGGTAGTTTTAGGTTTCTGGAGTTAGGACCTTCTGAATAAAAAAACCTAGAACCTTGGTTAAAGGACATGTCTTGGAAGTCAAGGGTGATTGAAAGCTAAGAGACTTTAGCATAATCCTGTGTGTTTGCCTTTTAAATAATGCTACAATTCTTATTTTAATTGGGAAACTGTCTTATCTCCTACTCCCTACTCTTGAAAACATTTATTTACACCTCCAAAGTTTAAAAATATAAAATTTTTTCTGCTCTTTTTAAAGAGCATTTGCTTATACAAGGGACACTTCTCTTTCTTTCTCAGCAGATGAAGAAGACAGCAGACGAAGAAGACGTCTCTTCAAGCTGTCCCATATAAGCTTTCAACTTTCTAATGTCAGGGTTCCTCTCATATAGTATGACCCTTATAAATGCAAGCCTAAGCCGGGCTCGGTGGCTCAGCCTGTAATCCCGCGCCTTTGGGAGGCTGAGGTGAGTGAATTGCCTGAGCCCGTGGGTTCGAGACCCACCTGGGCAGCAAGACCTCATCTCTACAGTAAATCAAAAAAAAATCAGCCGGGTGTGGTAGCGCACGCCTGTAATTCCAGCTACTTGGAAGGCTGAGGCGGAAGGATCGCCGGAGCCCAGCAGGTCGAGGCTGCGGTGGCCGGGAGCGGCCACTGCACTCCAGTCTGGGTGACAGAGTGAGACTCCAACTCAAAAAAAAAAAAAAAAAAAAAAAAAAAAAAAAAAAAAAAAAAAAATAAATGCAAGCCTACCAGTCTTCTTTTAACTCATCATCCCAGAGGGAGAAAGAATTGGAGCAAAGGAGAACAACATGGTTACTGTTGTAATTCATAATAATCTGTCTTGGTCCTGAAATCTTGTATTTACTTTCACATCATATGAATACATTTAGACTTTCAATTATTCATTAAAAGTTGTTAAATTTTACATTTTAAGTGTGTGTGGCTTATTGTATGTCAATTATATGAAAATAAAAATATAAAATAACAAGTGATTGCAAACTTGAGAGTGATATATTACTTAGAGTTTGGTCTAAGTAAATTTTGCAAAGTGATCTAAACAAAGTTAGCAAACCCATTTTAGCACCAGTAATATGTTGGTAATTATTTTTAAAGACATGTACATATACTATTATTTGTAAAAAAATTCAATTCTTCCTTGACTTCATTTGTTCTTATATTTTCTAGGTATGTTCTATTAGAATCATGAGTGGAAAACTTATTAGCGAAAACAAAATTTATCAAAATTCTAGTGTTATTTGCTTTCCTTCTATTCACTAATAAATATGCTTCTGGATTTTGTAAACCATCTCTGGCTTTGACTAGATAGGAGCTATCATGATTAGATATGTTGATACTTCATCCACAAAAAGCACACCAACATTATTCTTTAGACAAAAAAAATCATTTATTATATGATTGTCAATTTTTATCAGACTATATGCTCATCCCTACTACCAATTTCATCTTATTCCATTGTGCTAGAAGCCCTAAATATTATATGGGCACACCAGTATATGGAATAATAAATCATTTCTAGTTCTCCTTTAAATCATCCCAGTCCACATAGCTACATTTCAGTCAATGGTATAAAAACACTGCTTCTGAAAAACGTCCTAGTAATATCTGGCGTGCTCCATTTGGCTGTCTATTTATTGTTTCTCTTTCTCATTCCTACTTTTTTGATTATAGTCATAGCGTATTGGAATGGCGAAACAGTGTAGAGTGAGTCAGGGGTCATAAATTGACCTTGGTTGGGAAGACTATTAGAGATTTTACAAAGTTGAACTCCTTTTTACTGTATGATTTGATTATCTTATCAGATAATTATCTTCAAAAATACAAATATAACTATCTAGTATTCAACAAATGTTAAATAAATTGACAATATAGAGATCCATTGATAGAATAGAACAATATCCAATTATTGAAAGTGTCATTTTTAAAAAATTTAATTTTAAAGATGTGGGGTACAATTCAGGATTAGGCATACAAGTACTCATTGTACAGGTAAAGTTTGGACCTCCCTTTGGTCCCCACTTTGCCTGGTTTGAGATCAGGTATGCTTATTGATGCTGTGTACTCCCATCCTCACCCCCACCCTGGCAGTATCTAAATACTGCCAATTCTTTTCTTATAGTTATATGGTAAATGTTCAGGGTCCGCTTATAAGTGAGAACACATGGCATTTTGTTCCTTGTTTCTGTGCTAGATCACTGAGTATGATAGACTCTAAATCCATCCAAATGACTGCAAGTCAATATGTTTTCTTTATGGCAGTGTGATATTCCATTGCATATGTACCACATTTTAAAAATTCAGTCCAGTTTTGATGGGCAGCACGGCTGGTTTCATATTTTTCTCTTGTGAATATACTGCAATAAACATGTGTGTGCAGGCATCTTTTTTGTAGAATGATTTCAGTTCCTCCCAGTATATTCCCAGTAGGGGAATTTCTGGGTCATGTGGAAGGTCAATGTTTAGTTCTTTTAGAAATTGCCACACTGTTTTCCAAAGAAATTGCACTAGTTTGCATTCCCAGCAGCAGTATAGAAGCATTCATTTTTCTCTGCATCCTTGCCAGCACCTATTGTTATTTGTTTTATTAGTGATGGCCAGTCTTACTGGTGGTATCTTAGGTGGTATCTCATTATGGTTTTGATTTGCATTTCTCTGGTGATTAGTGAGGTTGAGCACTAAAAGTGTCACATTTTACAGAAAAACATGTCTGGTGCTTCTGAATGACATGAGGTGAAGGATCAAGTTTCTGACAAAATTGGTGTTCTCTATGTGATTTTTTGCTATGTGGCTCCAAAGCATTATTGCAAATTCTGTCTAGAAGTCCCTGATCGCTTTTCCAGTTCTTACCTATTACTCAGTTTCCTTAACTTAATCATTCATTTCCACCACCCAAATGCCTTCCAGGATAATATGTTAATTTGTCTACATTGACCTAGATTTAAAAAATAGAAAACCCAATTTAAGTTATCTAAATTTTAGCCTTCAATAATTGCCATCTTTTTCCTTGGTGCCCTGATATCACAAGAAAAAAAATATATCAGCTAATGGCCTTGGCAGAGAGGAAAACATCTTTTATTTATTTCCAAATAATCTATATCTGGAAGAAACATCAAAATTAAATTTCCTATAATTGCTATGTTAAATTTTAAAACGAACAGTCACTACATTTTAAAAAACCACTTCAATTTAAATGTTATTTATGTTATTATATAATTAGGAATTGCAACTAGAACAGGGACCCTCTAATAATAATTTTAACTTTGTACTACAAATATTGGTAAATATTTATATTTAAACATCATCAAAATCTATTTTTGGCTTATGACTAAGAGATATAAATGCTTGTACTCATATACATAGTATGATTATATTTATTTACCTATTCTTAATTGCTGAGGAAAAACTTTAAGGCAAGGGAGAATGGGGACACCATCTCATTAAGTGAGTATATAATTCATCATGCTCTTTTAGAACAAGCATATATAAGGTAACACTTCTTAGTCATATTGAGTGTAGGAGGAATCAAAAGTAGCAATTTGTAAAAAAGCTCCTGACTTTAATACCCATCTTCCGAGAAAGCTATTCTACTAATAGTAAAGCATAGCAAATTATGAGTCACTAGATCAGTTTTTCAACATGACTCTGTTTATTTACTTAAGCTCTTGAAATTCAGTCAATTATAAACATATATACTCTTAATGTGTGTTTCCTTTTATACTTATGCAGCATACAAATGAGAGAAGAGGTAGTCAGAGACTGGCTAGGAAAATAGAAACGGAGGGTCTTGAGGAGAAGTAACACCTGTGAGAACACCCCTGCACCACCCCTGTTATATAACTAGTAATGTAAAATGAGACTAATGTGGTTAAGAACATCCCCTTAAGCCAGATGCTTTGTTCAAGGAACTTTTTGCCATTCAGATGCAGGCACGAAAGCTCAACTAAATAACTAAATGTCCTAACTTGACCTAAACTTATTATACTACCATTAACATGACATTTGCATTGTGATTTTACTGCTCCCTTCCCCCCACCTCCCATGGGCTTCTATGGTGTTTATGGGTAATAATCAAGATGGAGTAACTTTGATCAAGAGCACACATGTGCAGTAAAAGCTGGGGCCAGGAAATAGCTAGGAAGTTGAGAGGCAGGTAAGATGCAAATGAAAACAACCCTAGAAAGGAGAGAGAAAAACACAGAGCACTTCTCCACTGTCAGTAACCCATTTTGGGTCCCTTCTCTTTTCTTGAGAATTTTCCATTGCTTAATAAACTCCTTCCTCACTCATTCATCAGTGTCCACATTCCTTAATTTTCCTGGTTTGAGACAAGAACTCAACGATCTAAGCTGACAGCTCAGTTGAAAATTCCTGCAACAAAAACAAGCTACTTATCCATTTTTACATGAAGAAAATATTGCAATGAAATTTTATTGGGATAAAAATTATTGACCAAAGCAAAGGACTTAGACTATTTCAAAGGAACTATGCATAAAAGATCCCACTGAATGTGGACAGGTCGTAATCAAATACAGACACAGACAACTACATCCAGTATTTTAAAAATTATCTTTATGAAGAAAAGTTTAATTGAGATTTTTGGGAACATGATGATACCCTTAAAAAAAAAAAAAAGGGAATTTCAGCTTACACAATAACAACCTGCTCCGAGATCAGAGTAATGTTAAATCTATCAATTATTTTATCTCAAAAATTTTATGTATTTCTTCAGTCTTTACAGTGAAGACAATGTGAAGGATCAATAAAGTACATTCCTTCAGTATATATCACATTTTCTTGAATTTACTTTAGCATTTATATTATCCTGTGAATCTAAGCACTCTAACTCTTACTTTTCTTTCCAATTAGATAAGTAATTCATTTTCTATTTTTTCCCATTGCAAAAACTCCAGGTTTTTATCAGAAATAGTATAATTATTTTGTACGAACATATATTTTTGATTGGATTAAACTAAACAAATACTAGTCCTTGACAGTCATAGACTATGTATTTTAAAGTTACTTAATTTTGACTCAGTTTCCTTATGTGTGAAGTGGTTGCAATAAGATATATCTGATATACATTTTAGAATAAATGTTTATTAATGTATAACATACCTATGGTAAAGTACTTATATCATAACTGTTCAGCTCAATGTTCACAATGTGAACTAATCTATGTAACTATGATTCAGATACATAAATAGTATATTAGCAACATTCCAGAACCTACTTCATGCCTATGGACAAACCATTAACTTCCCTCATCAAAAGGTCATACTCTATAATGATTTATGATTAATTTTGCCAAGCCTGAACTTCATATATAGGCATCATAGAATATAGATATTGGCATCTGGGTTTTTGCTTAATATTATCTTTAATTAAAGTGTCTTAATAAAATTTCTTAATATGTTAAGCAAAACCTCTCACTTTGTTATACTTTTGCAAATATGTCTTGGCTATTTCTGACCTTCTGCTTTTCTACATAATTTCTTAGACATATTTTTAATCCTTCTAAAACTGCTAGAATTTTTATTAAGATTGCATTAGATCTATATGTAGACTTAAAGAGAACTGATACCTCTAAATATTACATCTTTTGAGTAATGAGTACTGGACATTCTCCATCAGATTAGATTTTATTTTATTTCTCTGTATTATACTTTGTATTTTAGCTTACTTAATTTGCACATATATTATTAAGATTATTCCTATGCACTTAATGTCTTTGAAAATATTATAAATGACATTTTAAAATTTCTTATCTTTTAAGATTGCAATAAGGTAATATAAATTATTTTTGCATATTGACATTGTATTTCTAAATCAATTTTATCTATGGATTCTCATTTTATCTATGACTATAGGCAGTTTTATTTTGACATATTTAAAGTTTTGAAACTTTTGTTTTTTGTCTGTATTTTATTGCACTAATCCAGGTCTCTAATACAATGCTGAATGTAAGTTATGAGACTAGGCATTTAATTTTCATTCTGGATCATAAACATTCAGTATTTCATCCTTCAATATAATGATTGCTATAGGCCATTTATATACTTTGTCATGTGAAGTGGTTACTTTCTCCTAGTTTACTATATGTTCTTATGATCTCTTATACACAGTGAATGTGGTAAGTTCCATATTATAGAATTTTCATGGGTAATATTAGCTGATATGAATATGAAACCAAATTTTCAATACTGAAATGAACACTCATTTCTTCAAGAACATGTTGACCTTTTTATTAGTCATTAGCTATAGGTGCCCAGATTTTCATTAGGTTTTTTGCACCAATATTAAAGAGATATTAACCTTTAATTTCCCTTTCATGTTATAGTTCTGTAAGGTTCTGGTATTCAGACCATGTGACCACATGGTACAAATTATACAGTATTGTTATTACATTGATAAAATGTATTTCTTCATTGCAAGGAATAATTCATCAATAAGGCATCAAGCCATAGAGTTTTCACTTTTAATGGTAGATTTAAATTCTTTAGTTATTCCAGGACTGTCTATGGATTTATAATTCTTATGTTTTATAGATTGTACTTTTCTAGTAATTTTTTATTTTATTAATATTTACAATATTTGCTTGATTTTTATTCAATCTGGAAGTAACAACTGTCTCTGGAAAACATATATTCATATGTTTTAGAATGCAACTTTGATGGATACAAATTTATTTCTTCTTTATGTTTGCGAGGTAGTTTATCTGAATATCAAATATTGTTAATTCTAAGGTGGCAGCTATATTCTTTTGGCATATGCATTATGGAATTTTATGTTTATTACTTTCATTGTTTTATCAAAAAGCTAAAAATATCTGTATGTGGCACTTTTGAAGTTCATGTATATTTTTCTCTTTCTGCTTTTGCAATGTTTTCTTCAGCTCTAGTTTTTCATAGTTTTACTATGAATGCCATTGGAATGCCCTACAGCTCAGAAACCGGACTCTTCAAAATATGACTGTCTTTGTAGTACTCTGATGTTTTCAAACAATCGTTTTTAATCTATTTTATAAATTACCTACTTTTGTGTGTGAGAGGGTTAGACTTTATTAATTATATAAAATCATAGGAATAGAACCTTCTTTAAGATGTTAGAAACCTAAGTTAAGTTTTTATATATAAATTAAATGTGATTTCTATTATAAAAACAATAAACAAATTATCTCATTATTTGACCAAAATACACTATTTAAATTTAAATGTTAGCAATCTAGAAATAATGTATTTTATGTTATTTAATCGATGCTATTATTATAAGTATATTGGTTTTGTATAGATTTTTAACAAAAATTGCAATTGTCCAAAAATTTTAAGATATGACTATCATTTGTTTACAATAGTGAATTTGTATATTTATGGAAAAAAGAACAGTTGTGAGATTTTTAAAACATAGAAGAATAGTAAAAGTAATATCAGAATTTCAATAATTTTAATAAAATGGGGTTTAACTCTTATCCTTACTGGTATTGCAATGTTATTTGTCTTCAAAATCAAGGAAAAAGTTTACTCTATTGAATGCAGCAAAAGCATATATTTTAAATTACACTGATTTAAGATCCACATGCATTAAAAGATATTTTTATGTATTTGTTGACTGCTCATATGTCTTCTTTTGAGAACTGTTTATTCATATCTTTTGCACACTTTGTAATGGGGCTATTTATTTTTTTCTTTTCAGCACATTTGAGTCCCTTGTAGATCCTTGATTTTAGGCCTTTGTCAGACATGGAGTTGGCAAATATTTTTTCCCGGTCTGTGGGCTGTCTCCCTGCTCTCTTGATGGCTTCTTTGGCTTTGCAGAAACTTGTCAGTTTGATGAGGTTCCACTTGTCTTAGGGTTTTGATCAGGAATTGGTTGCCAGTTCCAATTTCCATAAGAGTGTCTCCTGCATTTTCTAAGGTTCTTATAGTTTGAGGTTTTATGTTTAGTTCTCTGTTCCACTTAGAGTTAATTTTTGTGTATGGGGATAGGCAGGGATTCTGTTTCAATTTTCTGCATGTGGTCAGCCAGTTTTCCCAGCACCATTTACTGAATAGATTCACATCTCCCCTGTGGTTTGTGGTGGAGGCTTTGTCGAAGATGAGTTGGTTGAGAAATTGAGGTTTTGCTTCTGGAATCTCAATTCTATTCCATTGGTCTATAAGCCTGTTCTTATACCGGTACCAGGCTGTTTTGATTATTGTAGCTTTATAATAAGTTTAAAGTCTGGGAGTGTGATACCACTTGCTTTTTTTTTTTTTCCTGATGATTGATTTGGTTATTTGTGGTTGTTTATGTTTTCATATGAATCCCTGTATTGATGCTTCTAGTTCTGAGAAGAATGTTGCTGGTAATTTGATGGCTATTGCGTTAAATCTGTAGATTGCCTTAGCCTCACTAGTCATCAAGAAGATGCAAATTAAAACTAAACAGAGATATCTCCTAACTTCAGTCAGAATGGTCATCATCAAAAACTCAAAAAATAACAGATGTTGGCGAGGATGTGGCAAAAAGGGAACACTTCTACACTGTTGGTGGGAGTGCAAACTAGTACAGCCTCTGTGGAAAACAGTGTGGTGATTCTTAAAAGTTCTAAAAATCAACCTTCCATATGACCCCACAATCCCCCTACTGGAAATATACCTGGAAGAACTCAAATCACTCTATAAAAAAGATACCTGCATATGTATGTTTATCGCAGCATTGTTCACAAAAGCAAGAACATGGAACCAACTGTGGTGCCCATTAAAAGAGGACTGGATTTTTTAAAAATGTGGTACATATACACAATGGAATATTACGCAGCCATAAAGAAGAACAATACCATGAACTTCGCAGCAACCTGGATGGAATTAGAGTCTATAATACTGAGTGATCTTTCACAGCAACAAAGAACTGAGTATCACATGTTCTCACTCACCTTGAACAACTAGGTAATAGTATAAGGAAAGGATTGACAGTAGCGAGAAACTGCCAGAGGCAGAGGGGCAGGGAGGTGGGATTGACAGTAGTGGAAATCTGCCTGGGGAAAGAGGGGAACACCTCATCAACAAGTGTACCTGCACAATGAATATTTGTATAACTAACCCTGAATTGTGCCCCACAATTTTAAAATAAAATAATTTAAAAGTTAAAAAAAGATCTGTTTACAATTATATTTAAAACAAGGGAAGACACTTGTTTTTATATAATATGAGAAGTACAAATAATTATTTGTATGTAAAAAGCCTCCTCTTGAATTTACAAATTAAAGACATTAAGGAAAAAGAAGTAAAACTGATACCAATGAGTTTGGTTAATTGCCATAGAAGTTATAAGTTGTGTTGTTTTGAAAGTGACAAAATTTATAATTTATTGATGTAGCATTTGTTAAACTAATAGTAGAAATTGTAAGTGCAGTTTTGTGAATATTCTGATAAAAATGGGAGATTGAAGCATGGAAATTTATACAATCAAAATTAGAAATTTTTATATTCAATGTGTTTATAGAAATGGTTCATCAATTTAATTTTTATTTGTAAATAAAATATACATCAAACATTCAAAATATATTTTCTTAATGATTATTCATAAAAATCCAGTAATCTAAGTGTAATATCTGGAATGGTTAACAAATAAGTTTTTAAGAAGCATTTAATTACATCCCAACATTTTGAATCATGCAAACGCAATATATTTTGTGCCATTGAATAAAATAAAGAAGAGGAAAGGAAAAGAGAAAGAGTAAGAAATACAAATAGAGAGATAGATGTAGAAAGAGACAGAGATAGATATATAGAGAGAGAGGGAGAGAGAGAGAAGGAGAAAAAGGAAAAGGAGGAGGAAGAGACAGGAAGAGGAGACAATATCAAACATTTCTTTAACACCACTGACTTACAAAACCAATAGGATTAATTGCACATTTGAACATTTTTTTAAAAATTGCTTTCAGAGCCGTAGTAAGCTAAATAAAAACAGATGTTTGCAAAATTGTGTTCCCATTCAAAAAAAGCAAAATCAAATGTGTTTGTCCTTAATTAGTTATTTAAATGCTTCAAATACGTGTTTGTTTTGTTATCGAGTTGGAGTGTCACTCTATCACGTAGGCTGGAGTGCACTGGCATGGCCATTGCCACGGCAGCCCTGACCTTCTGGGCTCAGATAATCCTTCCGCCTCAGCCTTCCAAGTAGCTGGAACTATAGGTGCATGTTACCATGCCTGGCTAATTTTTTTATTTTTATTTTTATTTTTAATTGTAGAAATGAGGTCTTGCCAGCTTGCCCAGGCTGGTCTCCAATTCCTGGGCTCAGGCAGTCCTCTCACCTCATCCTCCCAAAGTGCTGGAATTATAAGCTTGAGCCACCACGCCTGGTCTGTTTATTTGTTTTTATTTTGAAAATCCTAGGTGATTTTTTTAAACTGTTCTAAGTTTAATTCCTACAAAAATTCTATGTTTATTGTTACTTCTATTTGATAAATTGTGCTAGCTTCCAACGTATGTAACTTCCCCAGTTGTGCCTTAGCTTTTTGAGCTGCTAGTCATTAAGTTTTCTAGTTCCTTTACACATGTGAAAAAAAATCATTTAAAGATAGTGCATTATCATGCTTTCTAAACTAATTTTGAGTGAAAAAATAGCCAACTATATTTCTTTTTTTTTTTTTTTTGAGTTGGAGTCTCACTTGGTCGCCCAGACTGGAGTGCAGTGGCCGCTCCCGGCCACCGCAGCCTCGACCTGCTGCTGGGCTCCGGCGATCCTTCCGCCTCAGCCTTCCGAGTAGCCGGAATTACAGGCATGCACTACCACGCCCGGCTGATTTTTTGATTTATTGTAGAGATGAGGTCTCGCTGCCCAGGCGGGTCTCGAACCCGTAGGCTCAGGCAATCCACTCACCTCAGCCTCCCAAAGGCGCGGGATTGCAGGCTGAGCCACCGAGCCCGGCTTCCAACTATATTTCTTAATAACAATTTTCAAGATAATATGCTGTTCCCTTAAGAATCAATAAACATAAGCTTTTGTACATGGAAAATTCAAATCAAAAGTTTTTTTCATTTTGTGTAGTTTTGCTTTGCTTTTCATTGTTTTACTTTGGCCAGTATTTACATACATGTTTCTCATGTTTCATTAGCAGTAGTTTCTTTGCACATGGGTCCATTAATTAGAGACTAAACACCAGCTACCATTTTGCTATGGCAATAATTCTTTACTAACATAAATGCCTGAGTGAAGACAGAACTATATGCTAAGAGAATTTAGAAATGCTCACAGAAAATAATGCAAAAATTTAAGGTTTGGTGTTATGTCTAGAAATGTGCAAAATTATGCAATATATTCACTGACCATCCAGAATAAAAATGTGATAAATATACTCTAGTAACTTGTTTTCTTTTTTTAGTGGATCACTAAGCATTAATTAAGCTAATAGCCATGGGCAATATGTATAAATGGGATGACTGGAAGAAGACAGAATAGTTTAAAATTAGTCACCCGAAAACAATATCAAAGACAAGTCATTTAAAGAAGAATATTCATAAAGACTAATTTGTCCAATTCACTTTTGTCAGAATTAAAATGACTGTAGAGTAATGGAACAGTTTCAGTTTTTAAAGCATTTGTACATCTTTTCATATATTTCAATATCCAAACTTTGCTTAAGTCTATCAACATTTTAAAACAAAAAGTAAAAATAATATTTATCATGTGCAGCAAAATTATTACTAGCAATTTAATAATATAATTTTAATTAGTATTAATTAAGAATTTACACATTTTTATATTCTTGTTTGCCTATACTTGGAGTATTTGACTTATAGTTCATTGAATTCATTATTTTGAGTAGGTTTAGTTCGGCTGACTGATTTGTTTGGTTGTTTGGCTGATTGTTTTGTATGATTAATCACCCCATTAAAATTAAATCAATTATTTCCTCACAGGCATGTGGAGTCACTGGCCTACATTTAATAGGTTCACTTTCTCAGTGTGTGCATACATAAATATTTTTTATAGGTACTGTCTTATGTTCTCTTTTGATTGATTACTTTAATAATTTATTCTTACCTAATTTCTCTTTTCTGCCTATCTGCAATTCCTATTAGTTAGATAATAGAAAATCCATCCCCCTTTCAGTTTTTCCTTTTCTTTAATATATTTTTCTTGTTGTTTGCTTTACTCTTTTGGGGGGAAGTCATCTTACGAAATAGCATTAAATGTGTCTTCAAATCTGCATATGGAATTTATTAAACACAAATGTTTTAATTTCTGCTAGTCTTAAGGATTTATCTACTTTCTATTAGCTTATTTTCCTCATTTATGAATTTATATTATTACAAAATACTTCTAAAAGTGCAAATAAGAGTTTATTAAAATATTTCATTCTGCCTGTCATATTAAAATAGAGATATAGTTTCTATCTTTCCATATTTATATATATGATGCAGTAAATTTTTAATTTAATCTAGTTTTATTTTATTTTATTTTTTTGAGTTGGAGTCTTACTCTGTCACCCAGACTGGAGTGCAGTGACACATACACAGCCATCTCAGCATCAACATGCTAGACTCTGGTGATACATCTTCTCAGCCTTCCAAGTAGCCAGAACTACAGTCTAATTTTCAATTTATTGTAGAGACAAGGTCTCGCAAAGTTGCCTGGAGTGGTCTCAAACCCACGGGCTCAGGCAATCCACTTGCCTTGGGCTCCCAAAGTGCTGGGAATAAAGGCTGAGCCACCAACCACAGCCTTAATTTTTTTTAAATTTCAGATTCAAGAGGTACATGTGCAGGTTTGTTATGTGGATATATTACATAATACTGAAGTTTGGTCTTCTATTAATCCAGTCACCCAAAGAGTAAACATAATACACAATAGGTAATTTTTCAACCCTTGCTTTCTTCCCTCCCTGCCCCCAGCATCTATTGTTTTCATCTTTATATCCATGTATGCCCAGAGTTTAGCTCTCACTTATAAGTGAGAACATATATTTGATATTGTGTTTCTGTGTTAATTCACTTAGAATGATGGCCTTCAGCTGCATTCATGTAACTGCAAAAAAAAGAAAAGGAAAAAAAAAAAGAAAAAATCATTCTTTTTTATGACTGTGTAGTATTCCATGGTTTATGACTGTGTAGTATTCCATGGTGTACCACATTTTCTTTATCCAGTCCATCATTGGCTGATATCTAGGTTGAATTCATGTTTTTGCTATTGTGAAAAGTGCTATAAGAAACACATGAATTTGGGTGTTTTTGGTAGAATGATTTCTTTTTTGGGGGGTGGGGTGGGGAGGTATATATTCAGAAGTGGACAGATGTGTTGAATGGTAGTTCTATTTTTAGTTAAGAAATCTTTGAAATGCTTCCTATGGGGACTGAACTAATTTACATAGCCATCAATAGTGTACATGCAATCCCTTGCCAACATCTGTTATTTTTTAACTTTTTATCAATAGGCATTCTGACTGGTGTAAAATGGTATCTCATTGTACTTTTACTATGCATTTCTCTGATGATTAGTTTTTTTTTATATTCTTGTTGATTGCTTGTATGTCTTTTAATTTTGATTTTTGTCCAATTTTTAATGTTTTTTTTTTCTCCACTTTTTAATGTTTTTTTTTTTCTCCTGTTGATTTATTTTTTTAAATAAATTCTGGGTCGTATTCCCTTATCAGATGCATAGTTTGCAAATACTTCCTCCTATACTTCATGTGGTCTGCTTATTATGTTGATAGTTTCTCTCACTGAAAAATATCATTAGTTTAATTAGGTCACAGTTGTCAATTTTTTGTTTTTGTTACGTTTGCTTTTTTTTTTTTTTTTTTTTTTGAGTTGGAGTCTCACTCTGTCACCCAGACTGGAGTGCAGTGGCCGCTCCCAGCCACCGCAGCCTCCACCTGCTGGGCTCCAGCGATCCTTCTGCCTCAGCTTTCCAAGTAGCTGGAACTACAGGCGCGCTACCACGCCCAGCTAATTTTTTGATTTATTGCAGAGACGAGGTCTTCCCAAGTTGCCCAGGCGGGTCTCGAACCCACGGGCTCAGACAATCCACTCACCTCAGCCTCCCAAAGGCGTGGGATTACAGGCTGAGCCACCGAGCCTGGCTTGCATTTGCTTTTGATGCCTTTGTCATAAATTCTTTACTTACATCAAAGTCCAGAGGAGTATTTCCTAGTTTCTTCCAGATTTTTATAGTTTGAAATTTTACATTTAAGTCTTTTATCCATCTTGAGGTAATTTTTGCAGATGGTGAGAGGTAGAGGCTTAGTTTCATTCTTCTATATATGATTAACCAGTGTTCTCAGCGTCATTTATTGATTAGAATGTCTTTCACTCTTGCTTATTTTTTGCTGACTTTGTCACAGATCAGTTGGTTGTAGGTGTATGACTGTATTTTTTGGTTCTTTATTCTTTTTCATTGTCATATTGTTATGACTGGAGTACAAGAAGGTAGATTGCCATTACAGAGAGAATTTAATTAAGAGTCCTTTATTCATGTGTGGGTCAAGAGTAGGCTTATGCTGAGAAAGCTCTTGATACTAAAGTGAAGTTTGCAACAAGCTTTTAAAGGCAAAAACTGCAAGTGGGCTACATAGCAGGGGTAAGGGTACAAGGGACTAAAAGCAATCTCTCGGATTTCTGTTAACAAGGCATACAATTACACGGAACTTGTGGCTAGAGAGTTTTCAATGGCCAGCAAGAATGGTCAGCATGATCAGCTCAGGCGATTGCACAGCTGTGGGTCTGTGGTCATGGGAACGTTACAGCAATTACATGTATATAATAGGGGCGTCATTTTTAGGTCAGACAGACAACTAAGATGGAGGATTTTAACAAAATGGAGTTATGTCAAGCAAGTTATTGCAATTATTTTACATATTTCATGAGCTATTTCAATATGTGTCAATTTTGATACCAGCACCATTCTGTATTGGTTACTGTGGTTTTAGTGTAGTTTAAAGTTAGGAAATGTGATGCCCCCAATGTTGTTCTTTTTTTTTTTTTGCTTAGAATTGCTTTAATTATTCAGTCTCTTTTTGGCTTCCATAGAAATTTTAGAATAATTTTTAATTATAATTTTAGAGCAATTCTATAAATGTGAAAAATTACTTTGGTAATTTGATAGAATTTCATTGGTTCTGTAGAATGCTTTGGGAACTAAGGACATTTCAACAATATGATTCATCTACTCATGAGCATGTAATATTTTTTATTTGTTTGTCATCTACTACTTACTTTAACAGTGTCATATACTAATCCTTATAGAGGTAGAGTTCTTTCACCTCCTCGGTCAGATGTAGTTCTAGTTATTTTATTTTATGTGTGGCAATTGTAAATGAGACTTACAAATGATTTGGTAAATGAGATTTACAATTGATTTACAACTGATTTGGTCCTCAGTTTGAACATAAATGATATTTACAAGTATTACTATATATATATATATTTTGAGTTGGAGTCTCACTCTGTCACCCAGACTGGAGTGCAGTGGCCGCTCCCGGCCACCGCAACCTCGACCTGCTGGGCTCCGGCGATCCTTCCACCCAGCCTTCCAAGTAGCTGGAATTACAGGCATGCGCTACCACGCCCGGCTGATTTGTTTGATTTATTGTAGAGATGAGGTCTTGCTGCCCAGGCGGGTCTCAAACCCACGGGCTCAGGCAATCCACTCACCTCAGCCTCCCAAAAGCGCGAGATTACAGGCTGAACCACCGAACCCGGCTAGTATTACTATTTTTTGTATGTTGATTTTGTATCTTGAAATTTTACTGAAGTTGTTTATCAGGCCTAGGAGATTTTTGGTGGTATCTTTAGGCTTTTTGTTTGTTTGCTTGTTTGTTTAATTTTAAAGATGCGGGGTACAATTTAGAGTTAGGTATACAAATGTTCTTTATGCAGGTACCCTTTTTGATGAGGTGTGCCCCATTTCCCCTGGCAGTTTCCTATTACTGCCAATCCTGCCTCCACGCCCCTTCAGTTTGCCACTACTGCCAATCCTTTTCTTATAGCATTATGATAATTTTTCAAGGTCCACTTATGAGTGAGAACAGGTGGTACTCAGTTCTTTTTGTGTGTGATCACTCAGTATTATAGACTCTAAGTCCACCCAAGTTGCTGCAAAGTTCATAATTTTGTCCTTTTTTATGGCTGTGTAATTGTCCATCATGTATAAGTATCACTTTTTTTTTAATCCAATCCTCTTTCAATGGACAGCATAGTTGGTTCCATGTTTTTGCTATTGTGAATAATTCTGCAATAAACATGTTTGTGCAGATATCTTTTTCATAGAGTGATTTCAGTTCCTCCAGGTATATTCCTAGAAAAGGGATCGTGGGGTCCCATGGAAGGTTGATTTTTAGATCTTTTTGGAATCGCCAAACTGTTCTTCACAGAGATTGTACTAGTTTAGACTCCCAACAATAATGCAGAAGTATTTCCTTTTCCTGGCATCCTCTCCAGCATTTGTTGTTTTTTGAGTTATTGATGATGGCCATCCTGACTGTAGTTAGGTGGTATCTCAGTGTAGTTTTAATCTGCATTTATTTGATAACTAGTAAGCCTGAACATTTTTAAAATATATCTGTTGGCTGCTCATAAGTCTTCTTTTGAGAAGTGTCTATTCATCTTTTGCCCGCTTTGTATGAGGCTGTTCCCCACCCCCAGTGTTTTTTAGGTATAGAATTATATCCTCAGTGAACAGAGATAATTTGACCTTCTCTTTTTTTATATTTGGATGACATTTTTTCTCTCTCTCTCTCGCTCGTCTGATTGTTCTGGCTAGGATTTCCAGAAAAGGAATGATGAGAATGCATCTCTTATCTTGTTCTAGTTCTTGGGGATGATGCTTCCAACTTTTGCTCATTCAGTATGATGTTTTTTGTGGGCTTCCATATTTTCTAGTTTATAATATTTTGTATATCTTTGAGATTCGTTTTAATGTCATTCTTTGCATTTCTGATTATGCTTATTTGGTTCCTTTCTGTTTTCTTCTTTGTTATTCTAGATAATGTTTTATTAATCTTGCTTGTTTTTTCAAAGAACCAAAGAACTTTTCATTTATTTGATCCTTTATTTAATCTCCATTTCAATGATTTCTTCTCTAATTTTAGTTATTTTCTTTCTGCTAGTTTTGAATTTTTTTTTTCAGTTGCTCTAGGTGTGACATTAGGTTGTTAATTTGAGATCTTTCTGTATTCTTGATGTAAATATTTAGATAGAGGCTATACTGATTCTACTAAGAATGTTATGTTTGATCTACAAGCTGTAATTGAATACACCAGTTGGTTGGAGTTACAAAGTCAATCTTACACACTTTGCTCGATTATTTTTTAAAAAAACAACTTTATTGAGGTAAAATTGACCTCAAATTGAAGTAAAAATAAACTTCAGATATATGAAATGTACCATATATATATGCCAATTATATATATATATAAATTATATATTTAAATATATATACCATTTGTGTATATATGTATTATCCTGTAAAAACATCACCACAATATTGACCATATACATTATTGTAATTAATTTCCTCCATGTTCCTTTGAAATGCCTTACTACTCCTTATTTTACCAACACAGGCATCCACAGATACTTTTTGTCACTACAGATAAGTTCAAAATTTTTGGAATTTCATACAAATGGAAAATATGTCATGTGCTATTTATGACTGGCTTCTTTCACACAGCATAATTCTTTTTAGATCAATACACATTTTGCATGTATTAATATATCATTCATTTTTATTACTCAGTAGTTCTCCATTATATACATATTCTACAATGTGTTTATTCATTCACTTGCTGATTGGAATTTGGGCTTTTTGGTTTTTGGCTCTGGGTTAATAAAAATAAAGCTGCTACAGACATTTATTTACAAGTCTTTTATGAAGATATGCAATCAAGCATGAAAGTATGATTCTCTATTGATTAAATGTTTTCAATAATGGCACATCAACTATAGCACTAATTTCCAAAATTTGAATTTCATTGCTTGGCAACATTTATTATACATAAAACTAAGAGACAAATTTTTTAATTTCTGTTGCATTAGAGTTACAAAAATCAAACAAGTAAAAATTAAAATTTTAAAGTAAAACAAGTTATTATTTTATGCACACTCTAACAAATATGGTTTAACTATCAACAAATATATAAAATATAATGTTCAAAATAGAAGCAAGAATAAACTTTATTTAAATTAATTTATTTTAAATAAAATAATTAATATAATTTTTTAAGTCTCCATATATTGCCAACAAACTTATGGCAGACTAACAATGACAAGTGACTGAGTTTGTTTAACACTGACTTACAGAATATACTTTATATACTAGAACATAAAATACATAGATCTCTAGTCCCTTGTCCATGTTTATTTTTTCCATGAAATCTATCACTTCCTCACTTACTCTCTATGTGTATGTATATCTATGTGTTTATTGCATATACATATATACATATATGCTTATACACACATGTACCCATACATATATAGACACACAAACACATGATTTTCTGTCTGCATGGTTTTTATTCTCTAGATTTGTTTATACTGTTCATACTTTGTACTTGGTCTCTATAATTTTTTGCCACATGTGTAACTATACACATCTTTTATTATTGTTACAGTTTTCTCTTTACCCAGAAAGGTTTTCTGACTTCCTGGTCACTAGTGCAATTTTAGTTTATACTTCTTTAACAGCATATATTTCTGCACATATCAAAGGTAAAAACTCAGAATGTTTTGATAAAATATCTTTTCATGTAAACATCTGCTGTAGAGATTATGAGTCCCTAATATAAGAACATGCACACATTTAAAATTAATCTTAATGGCTAGAAATGAACATAGACAATTACAGTATTTTTAAAGGATTTTTATTTTTTCCGCAAAATCTTCATGATGGTAGATGATTCAACTAAAATTATGGAAGTATATTTTTTTCATTTATTGTTGTAGGTTGAATTCCCCCCAAAATTTGAAGTCCTAATAATCATTATCTCAGATTTTCACCTTATTTGGAATTAGGGTCATTGTAGATAAAATTATTTACTTTAAGATAAAGTAACAGTAGAGATCAGTAGATAAAGATCAGTAGAATGGACCTGTTATCCAATATGACTTGTGTCCTTATAAAAAGAGAAGAGAGAGCCGGGCTCGGTGGCTCAGCCTGTAATCCCGCGCCTTTGGGAGGCTGAGGTGAGTGGATTGCCTGAGCCCGCAGGTTCGAGACCCGCCTGGGCAGCGAGACCTCATCTCTACAATAAATCAAAAAATCAGCCAGACGTGGTAGCGCGTGCCTGTAATTCCGGCTATTTGGAAGGCTGAGGCGGAAGGATCACCGGAGCTCAGCAGGTTGAGGCTGCGGTGGCCGGGAGCGGTCACTGCACTCCAGTCTGGGCAACAGAGTGAGACTCCAACTCAAAAAAAAAAAAAAAAAAAAAAAAAAAGAGAAGAGAGACACAGATTTATAGAGAGAACACCACATGATGACAGACACAGATATTGGTGTGAAGCAACTGTAAGCAAAGAAACTAGAAGAATCAATGGCCATAACTAAAATCTAGAACTAAGGCATGGGATGATAAAGTATGGTTTAGGAAAATGTACATTGGTGTCAAGTTAAAAGGTGTATGATAATATTCCTGTATGTCTACTTTGGTATAGTGTTATACCATCATTAAATTAAACACTATTATCTGAGTCATTGAGAAGGTATTTTGCAGATGTGGTTAGCATGTGCATTCAGGAGACTTTTAGTAAAGGAATTCCCCTTGATAATTTGGGCAGACAATCCAATCAATTGAAGGCAGGGAAAGCAAAAACTAGTTTCCCAGAAAAGAAGAAAAAATTCTGCCTCCAGATTATAACAACTACAGGTAACAAAATGTCATTTACAGAGATAAACTTACTTTTCAGTTTTGAATGTCTTTCCTTTTTTTTCCTAATTGCTCTGGACAAGACTTTCAGTACTAATTTTAACAAAAGGGGCAAGAGTGGGCATCCTTGTCTTGTTCCTCATTTTGGTATTGGGGACCAGTTACTTGGAAGACAATTTTTCCATGAACTGGGGAAGTGGGGTGGGGGTGTAATGGTTGTGAAAGCCCTGAACTTGCTCTCTTATAACTAGACAGTCCCATTGTGGGTGATGGGAGATAAGGACACCCATAGTGTGTTGCTTATGTCCGGTTTACTCTATAATCTTGTTTTGGTTGCTGTCACTGCAGAAAACCCTGCTTCACAAAGATAAGATGTTGGAAATGGAAACAGGCTTTTCAGTGCTTTTGTGGCAATCTCAGGATATTTTACCTCGACTTTAATCCAGAATGTATGCAGATTTGAAGTTGTCACAAACATACTTTTAAGACCACCATTATTTACAATCTCAAATAGTTGATCTTCTAGCACAGAAAACGTTGATTCACCTGGCTTATTCAAAAATCGGTCATGGATGCATTCCTTCCCAGTTCAGGGATCTTTTGTGATTGGGAACTAATGCTCAAATTCTCTTGAAAGCTGAGATAGGTGATCATGCACAACTGGGAGAAAGAAGACCTTGACTCTGTATCTTTCAAAATCTCTGCTAATGTTTGAAACATATAAAAAATTTCATTGTTCACTCATCACCCTCATAATTCCAGTTTGGCTTTGAATGTAGCCACTTTATCTGCTAACTTGAACACAGTTGCCGTTTTACCATGAAGTGACAGATGAGTTAGTTGAGCAAGTTGAATACGTCACACAAGAAAGAAAGTTTTGCAACCCATTCTATTTCACTGACATGTGCTGCCAGTGGTGTCTGTTTTTCTAAACAAACAACAACAAAAAATCTCTGGAGCAACTTTTATAACTCAAAAACTCTGGTCAGTGATCTATCTTTAGAAAGTCATCTCACTCCTGTGTATAAGAGATGTGTGTGCTCTGTATTCATCTCCTCACAGAGCTTCGCAAAAAAAAAAAAAAAAAAAAAAAAAAAAAAGAGTTATAGGCATGTACTTTAATGTGGTTGATAATTTTAATCACATCTTGCAAAACGTTGTTAAATTCAGGTAACATTTTCCCACTAGCCAGCATTTCTCTATGGATGACACAGTGCATAGACTCATATTCAGAAGTGACCTCTTTGACCCGAGTAGTGAAACCAGAAAGTTATTCATTCTTGGTAGTCTCTCCATTCATGCATATACTGACACAAAATAACCAATTCAGATTTCATGATATGTAATCATTCAAAGACTTGAATAGTTCTGCAGCTGTGGTGGTGGTTGGCAACTAAAGTTCTTATAACATATCCTCATGCACATTCTCCTGAAAAATATATTGCACAAAAACAAGCATTGTTGCCTTGTCAACCTCAGCAAACTCATCAGCCTGGATTGCGTACCATGACTCATTAATCCTCTCTAAAAATTATGCCTCAATATCCTCTGCTATTTCATCAACTCATCTAGTTATGTTACTGGACATAACATAGTTATGTTATGGTGCTAGTCAAACAAGAAAAACATACCACCTTTCAAGCTGCAGCCTCTCTTAAAAGTTCATGACAAATGTCCTTAGCACCAGGCAGGATCAGCTCTCCACCAACAGTAAAGAGCTTCTTAGCTTTAGCAATGCGGCTAGCCACGAAGGACGATGCTCTCAGTACAGAGATTTTTAATGAAATGATGACCTTCAATAATTGCTTCTGTTCTTGGTATTCACATTTAAAAATTTTTATTTGAAGAAACTCCAAAGTCTTGTCTATTAATGCAGAATCTTTGGTCTCCGTGAAGCAAAACAGTTTTGAAGGTTTCAAGGCTTCATTGAATAGCCAGTTGTCAAATATTATACAAAACAGGCTTGGAAAATGTAAATCACCTGTTGCAATAAATCTGTAATTTGAATGGGACTCTTGGTATTTTCTTTTAAATGCAGCTTTCTTTTAGTTAGTAGTCTTAAAATCTTCTGTGGTCTCATCATTGGGTCTTTCTCCCTTTTCAAAGAAGCTCTCCGCTGACATTTTTTTTTTACTCATTTTGACTAGGGTTAGATTTTGGGCTTACCAAAACTGACTGAGACAAGTAGTGCAGATAAGGAACGTGGATGAAAGTGGTAAATAAAATAATGAGAGGGTCGTGAACGGACTAAAATAAGTGTTGAATTTTGACTTAAAGCCTGCTGTCAGATGCAGCTGTACTACTGAAGTATATCAACTCGCCACTCATTGATAGGGTTTTTATATGTCTGCAAGAAATTGACATTATTATCTCTGTGCAGTCAAACCTCACTGCTAAAGTTAATCTGTATTTGCAGCTCCTCTTCCATGCTAACATCACTGCCTTAGCTCCACCTCATATCATCAGGCTTTAGATTCTCATAAGGAGCATGCAACCCAGATGCCTCGCATGTGCGGTTCACAGCAGGGATCACACTCCTATGAGAATCTAATGCTGCTGCTGATCTGACAGGAGTCAGAGTCAGGCTGAACTGACACGAGGCAGAGTTCACGTGGTAATGTGAGCAATAGGGAGCAGTTATAAAATCAGATGAAGCTTCTTTGTTTGACCTGCTCTTATTATCTCTTGCTGTGCAGCCAGGTTCTTAACAGGTACCAGTCCGTGATGTTGGAAACCCCTGTTTAAAAAAAAAAAAATCAATGTTTTACTACTGAATACGAAGATAGCTATTAATTTGTCATAGATGGCTTTTATTTGTTGATATGCATTGCTTTATACCTAATTTGTTTAGAGTTTTTTTAATCATAAAAAGATTCTGATTATAGAAAAGAGACCTGGGAGAAAATCCTAAAGTTTGCCAAATATCCTTTCTTCATTTATTGAAATGATTATAAGATTTTTCTCTTTTATTGTTTTGAGGTGGTATATCACATTTATTGCTTTTCATATACAGAAACATCCTTGAATCTCAGAGACAAATCTTACTGGATCATGGTGAATGATTCATTTAATGCACTGTAAAATCTAAAAACTCTAAAAAAATTGTGAGAAATAATAAACATAATTCACTAAATTCGAAGGATTTTAAACATATAAAATTCAATAGCATTTCTATACATTAACAATGAATTAACAAAAAAGATTAGAACAACTGATATTATAAGATTCATGCGACAAAGTGACCTACAGATTCAAAGCAACCCTTATCAAAGTACCAATGATATGTTAAATAAATAAATACAAAGTTCTAAAATTTGTATAAAACCATGAAAGTCTCTGAATAGCCAAAGCAATCTTGCTCAAAAAGAAAACAGTTAAAAATATGACACCGCTTGACTTCAAAACATATTATTATATATTAGTCAAACAACATGGAACCGGCATAGAAACAGACACATAAACCAGTGGAACAGAATAAAGAGGCCATAAATAAAATGGTACATTTATAGCCAATTGATTTTTAATGAAGGTGGTTAAGAAATTACATGTAGAAAATACAGCCTCTTCAATAAATGATGTTAGAATAACTGAATATCTAAATGCAGAAGAATGAAATTAGACTTATTTCACAGCATATACAATCAATTAAAAATGAATCAAAGACCCCAAACTATAAAACCACAAGAAGAACACATGGAGGAAAGCTCCATGACTAGCCTAGGCAATGACTTTTTAATGTGATCCCAAAAGCAGAGGTAACAACAAAAAATATATATATAAATGGCCTTACATAAAACAAAAAATCTTTTGTACAGCAAGGGAAGTAAGTAACAGAGTGAAGAGATAACTTACAAAGTGGGAATAAATATTTTCAAACTAAATATATGATAAGGTGTTAATATTCAAAATGTATAAGGCCATTGTATGCTTGTACCAAAATATCACAAATACTTTATAAATATGCGCAATTATTAAATATCAAAAAAACCCAAAAAACAATTATAAAAGCTGTAAGTTTTATCAAATTAGAGTCCTACTTTTATGACATCAGTTAACCTTAATTACTTCCTAAAGACTCGATCTCCAAATACTTAGGGATTAGGGCTTCAACGCATGAACCTGAAAAGAGGGTACATTTCAGTCCATAATAGAAAATAAATATGAAGAGTTACTGGGAAATATATATGAAATAGATGGTGTATATTATATATAGATATGGTATGTGTGTGTATGTGTATCCCAAACAACCCAATAGTAATATAACACTTAAGACTGAGAAATGGACAAAGAGAAATAGACATTTCTCTTAAAATTCAAATAAATTAAATCCACAATGAGATATAACTTCACACCTATTAAAATGGATATTCTAAAAAGATAATAGATAAATATTGGCAAAGATGTAGAGAAAAGGAAACTGTTATATATCATTGGTGGGACTGTAAATAAGTAAAGTTAATAAGTATAACTATTATAAAAAACAGTATGAAGATTCAAAAAATTAAAAATGGAAGTACGGCTGGTTGTGGTGACTGATGCCTATAATCTCAGCACTTTGGGAGACCAAGGTGAGAGGATTGCCTGAGCCCATGAGTTCGACACCAGCCTGGACAACTTGGCAAGGCCTCATCTCTTCAATAAATCAAGAAAACTGAGCCAAGCATGGTGGCGCATGCTTGTAGTTCCAGCTACTTGGAAGGCTGAGGCGGAAAGATAGCTTGAGCCCAACAGGTAAAGGCTGCAGTGGCCATGAGCATGCCACTGAACTCCAGCTTGGGTTACAGAGCGAGGCTCTGACTCAAAAAAAAAAACCAAAAAACAAAAACAAGAAAAACCCAGGACTACCACAGGGCCCAGCAATCCCACTACTGGGTATATATCCAAATAAAATGAAATCAGAATCTTAAACGGATATCTGTATATTGAAGCATTTTTGCCAATAACCAAGATAAGGAGTCAGCCTGTGTCCATCAACAGCTACATGAAAAAAGAAAATATAATAGATTCATAATGGAATACCAGTGAGCCCTAAAAAATTAAATGTTGTCATGTGCAACAACATGGATGAAACTGAAGGATATTATGTTAAGTGAAATAATCCACACACAAAGATAAATCTGCATAAAATCACTCATGTGAAATTTAAAAATGTTGAATCTCTAAAAAAAGAGAATTTAATTATAATTATCAGACACCAGGGAAAGAGTGCGGGGTAGAAATGTTGATCAAGGTAAACAAAATTGCAATTAGAAGAAATACCAGCAGGAAAACTCTTGTGCAGCATAGTGACTATAGTTAATAAAAACTGTATACCTAAAAACTGTGTACCTAAAAATTGCTAAAAGAGTAGATTTTAAACATTCTTACTATATAAAAGAGATATGTAAGGTGACAGAAGTTTTAATTGACTTGATTTAGTCATTTACAATGCATACATATATAAAAGCATCATGTTTAAGTGAGCCACGTCATTAATTCTTTAATTTCACACTCTATGAAACTGTGACAGGCTTACACTTAATTTCAAAACAGGATGAAATACCATGTGATCTCTCTACTTACAGGATTTCTAATTTGTATACAAATCTCTGGCTTAGATATGAACTTGATTATGTCATAAAAGTTGAAAAAAATGACTGCTTATTTTGAATTTTTTTATAAGTCAAGGAAAGATTTAACAACAATTTGTTGAAATAAATCAGCTAAGGTAATCTAAATGGAACAATTCAAAAATTCCTTTAGTTTTATTCAAAAGCTTGTTTTCAGTGTTATTTATGAGGATAATGACCTTAATATTGCCAGTTTATACTTGGCAATATAAGCAAATATATGATAAGTGTTTGAGGAAAAATAGAGAAAGCCAAAAGTGTTTGGCCATTGTGACATCATATAAGTTACTGGGAGTAGGTTATTAGTAAAATATCTGAAATTAATACATGGCAATAAGTAAACACTATCCACAACTGAACGGACATCTTTTCTCTTTAGTACACAGAATTGCGAAATTTATTGTTTTTACAGTTGAATAAACATGTTAACAGTGTCAGAAGTACAAGTGTTTTGTCAAGAACAGAGTCATTGGAAAGAAGACACTTGACTAAGTAATAAAAATAGATGCATTAGAAAATTATTGACATAATGGTAAAACAATAACCTATTGTAGCTTAAAAACCATTGTGTTTTCTTACAAGTTATTTTAAATATCTAAAAAGTAATATGCAGTCAGCTTTAAGAAATAAAATCAAATATTTAGTAAAGAAATATTTAAAAACAATATTGGCTTCCTATAAATCTAAAAAAGTATTGAGTACTCAATGTATAATTGTATTAAGTATCTATATATAAAATGAGAGAGCTATATTGCTAGGTGAATATCATGGTTGAAAAATTATGATTGTCACATTCTAAAAATCTGCATGAAGTGACAATTTGACATAATAGAAGACCCTGGAATTTTGCAACAGATAATATATATTTGCATGAAGACCACACATTTTGTTAGTTATAAAATCTTAGGCAGTTTATTTCAGAACTTTCAGAATTAGTATTCTAACATATAAATTTAGAATAATAAAAATACATGCCCTATATTTTATATCATAAATCAACTGAGATGATAGATAAGACTTACCCACTTTGTATATGTCAGTTTCATACTATCTTCCTCATACATTTCTGCTTCTTTTTCTAGCTCACGTGATCTTAATGCATAAAAAGATGATCTAATGTAATCTAATGCAAACATTAGATTATAATCTAATCTCTCTAATGTCTAGCACATTATTGTATATAAATGACTTTTTGGTTAATTACATATTTTTTAACCATACTGAGAATTATATCACTAAACTGTTAAGGGTAGGTATCAGTAGTCTATAAAGGCTTATTAGTTTGCATATTACATCAAGATTTTAAAAAATGCTACAGATTTATTTCTAACAAGTGCTGTGAATAATGTACCAACTTTGATTTGTGAAAAATAATCTGGGCTTACCTTTCAGCAGTTGTATTCAATACATTTAGAGATCTCTTTAGTCTGCAAAACAAGAATAATAATACTTATATTGCTGTATGCTGGACAGATTTAAATAAGACAAAATGTATACAAACTTTGATAATAAAGCATAACATACATAGATTCAAAATAACTCAATCAGTGGTTTCAGTTTTGTTGATGACAATGTTGATTGATCATAATACATGAGATATTTAAAAGAACTAGAGAAAACCGCAGTCTTGAGAAATTATATGCTAAACTATTTTTTGCAAATGAGGTTTTTATTTAAAGAACATAAAATGTCAAACTAAATAAGAATGCTAATTTTTGAAGATAGATAAAAGATAATTGATTTGACAATATTTATTATTCAGAATTTTCCCAATCCTTATGTTATTTAAACATAGATGAAATATTAAATACTATGCATGTTTGCTAATTAAGTAACTTAGTTTGAACACCAACAAATGAAAATAAAATTTTGTTTATGACTAATAAAACTGCAATGAGATGTTTCCCCTAAAATAAACTTTTAAAAAACCCACATAAATTTGAATTGTAGCCAAAATGGCAAGTAAAATATAAGCAGTTTCTTTTTTTTTTCTTTTTTCTTTTTTTATTATTTTTTTTTTATTGTGAAGTTGTGGGGTACAGTTAAGGGTTAGGTATACAATTGCGTTTCATTCAGGCACCCTGTTGATATAGGATGTTTCCCCATACCCAGACAGATATTTGCTACTGTTAATCCCATCTCCCTCCCCCCACCATAGTTTCCCAGTATGATCAGTCATTTTCGTATAGTATTGCATTGGATGTTTAAGGTTCATTATATGAGTGAGAACATGTGATACTCGGATCTTTGTTTCTGTGAGAGGTCACTCAGTATTATAGACTCTAGTTCCATCCAGGTTGCTGTGAAATTCATGATTTTGTTCTTTTTTATGGCTGCGTAGTATTCCATCATGTATATGTACCACATTTTTTTAATCCAGTCCTCTTTTGACGGGCAGCATGGCTGTTTCCAGGTTCTTGCTATTGTGAACAATGCTGTGATAAACATGCGTGTGCAGGTATCTTTTTTATAGAGTGATTTGTGTTCTTCAGGATATATTCCCAGTAGGGGGATTGTGGAGTCATATGGGAGGTTGGTATTTAGAGCTTTTAAGAATCGCCACACTGCTTTCCACAGAGGTTGCACTAGTTTACACTCCCACCAACAGTGTAGAAGTGTTCCCTTTTCACCACACCCTCTCCAGCAGCTGTTATTTTTTGAGTTGTTGATAATTGCCATTCTGACTGGGGTTAGGTGGTATCTCACTGTGGTTTTGATTTGCATCTCCCTGATGATTAATGAGGTTGAACATTTCTTCATGTGTTTGTTGGCTGCTCGGATGTTTCCTTTGTGAAGTGTCTGTTCATATCTTTTGCCCATTTTATAATGGGGTTGTTTGTTTTTTTCTTTTCCGCATGCTTGAGTTCCTTGTAGATCCAGGATGTTAAGCCTTTGTCGGACCTGGAGTTGGCAAATACTTTTTCCAAGTCTGTAGGCTGTCTTCCTGCTCTCTTGATGGTTTCTTTGACTTTGCAGAAGCTTGTCAGTTTAATAAGGTCCCACTTGTCTATTTTCTCTCTTATGAGCTGTGGGTTTTGGGTTTTGTTCAGGAATTGGATGCCAGTTCCGATTTCCATGAGGGTTTTTCCTTCATTTTCTAAGGTTCTTATGGTTTGAGGTTTTACATTTAGGTCTCTGATTCATTTGGAATTAACCTTTGTGCATGGGGAGAGATACGGGTCCTGTTTCAATCTTCTGCATGTGATCAGCCAGTTTTCCCAGCACCATTTACTGAATAGGTTCTCCTCTCCCCAGTGGTAGGTGGTGGAGGCTTTGTCAAAGATGAGTTGGTTGAGAAATTGAGGTTTTGCTTCTGGAATCTCAATTCTATTCCATTGATCTATATGCCTGTTCCTATACTAATACCAAGCTCTTTTGATGATTGTAGCTTTATAGTAAAGTTTGAAGTCTGGCAGTGTGATACCACCTGCTTTGTTTTTTTTTTGCTGAGGATTGTTCTGGCTATTCTTGGACGTTTTTGTTTCCATATGAATTCCTGCATTGTTTTTTCTAGGTCTGAGAAGAATGTTGCTGGTAATTTGATGGGTATTGCATTGAATTTGTAGATTGCCTTAGGTAAGATGGACATCTTCACAATGTTGATTCTTCCGATCCATGAGCATGGGATATTTTTCCACTTGTTTGTGTCAACTTTGATTTCTTTGAGCAGTGTTTTGTAGTTTTCCTTGTAAAGGTCTTTCACATCTCTGGTTAGGAAGATGCCAAGGTATTTCATTTTTTTTGCAGCTATTATGAATGGAATTGTGTTTTTTATTTGGGTTTCTGTTTGTTTATTATTGGTGTAGAGAAATGCGATTGTCTTTTGTACATTTATTTTGTATCCTGAGACTTTGCCAAAGGTCTTTATCAGTGTAAGGAGGTTTTTGACAGATTCTCTTGGGTTTTCAAGGTATACAATCATGTCGTCTGCAAAGAGAGATAACTTGACTTCCTCTTTTCCTATTTGGATACCCCTGATTGCCTTCTCTTCTCTGATTGCTCGAGCCGGGACTTCCAATACTATGTTGAACAGGAGGGGTGAGAGTGGGCATCCTTTTCTTGTTCCAGTTTTCAGGGGAAATGGTTCTAATTTTTGTCCACTTAGGAGTATGCTTGCTGTGGGTTTCTCGTGGCTTTTACTATTTTGAGGTATGTTCCCCGTATGCCTAGATGTTCAAGGGTTTTTATCAAGAAGCGGTGCTGGGTTTTATCAAAAGCTTTTTCTGCATCTAATGATTGACATCTGTTGATGTATTTAATAACATTTATGGTTTTACGAATGTTGGACCAGCCTTGCATCCCAGGAATGAAGCCTACTTGGTCGTGATGGATGATTTTTGAGATGTATTGCTGAATCCAGTTTACTAGGATCTTGTTGAGAATTTTAGCATCTATGTTCATCAAAGATATTGGCCTGTAGTTCTCTTTCTTTGCTGGATCTTTACCTGGCTTGGGTATCAATGTGATGTTGGCTTTGTAAAATGATTTGGGGAGCATTCCATCTTTTTCAATCACCTGGAATACCTTCAGTAGGATTGGTATCAGCTCCTCCTTAAATGTCTTGTAAAATTCTGCTGGAAAGCCATCTGGTCCAGGGCTTTTTTTTGTAGGAAGTTTTCTTATTACATAGTCGATTTCCTTGATTGTTATTGGTTTATTTAGGGTCTCAATCTCTTCTTGTTCCAACTTAGGTAGGTTGTGTGATGTCAGAAAGTCCTCCATTTCCTTAAGGTTTTCAAGTTTGTTTCCATACAAGTGTACGTAGTAGTCTCTAATGATCTTTTGTATTTCTTCAGGGTCAGATGTGACTTCATCTTTTGTGTTTCTGATTGTGCTTATTTGGTTTTTTTGTCGTTTTTTCTTGGTCAGTCTAGCTAGGGGACCATCGATCTTGTTTATTCTTTCGAAGAACCAGCTTTTTGTTTCATTGATTTTTTTCTATTATCTTTTTGTCTTCTATGTCCTGGATTTGGGCTTTTATTTTGGTGATCTGGATTCTTCTGCTGAAATTAGGGTTTTTGTGGTCTTGCTTTTCCAGCTTCTTTAGGTGGCTTGTTAGGTTGTTAATTTCTGTTCCTTCCATTTTCCTCATTTGTGTTTGTAGGATATAAATTCCCCTCTTATTACAGCTTTTAAGGCATCCCAGAGATTTTGGTAAGATGTTTCTTCATTTTCATTTGTTTCCAGGTATCTTTTGATCTCTGTTTTGATATCATCATTGACCCAGGAGTTATTTAGCATCATGATGTTTCGTGTCCATGTCTTTGTGGGTTTTGGAGGGACTTTGTTGGTGTCAATGTTTATTTTTATTCCACTGTGGTCCGAGAAGGTGCATGGTAGAATTTCAGTCCTTTTAAATTTGTTTATACTTGATTTGTGTCCAATTATGTGGTCGATCTTAGAATATGTTCTATGTGGTGATGAGTAGAATGTGTATTCTGTGGTCTTTGGATGGAGTGTTCTATAGGTATCAATTAATTCCATTTGGTCCAGAGTCTCATTGAGGTTCCGGATCTCCGTGTTGATTTTTTGTCCTGATGATCTGTCTAAGGTTGTGAGTGGTGTATTAAAGTACCCAGTTATTATGGTGTTAGAATCAATGTCTTTCTTTAGTTTTCCTAGAAGTTGCTTTATGAATGTTGGCGCATCTATGTTGGGTGCATATATGTTTAGGATAGATATTTCTTGTTGATGGAGTGAACCTTTTATCATTATGTAGTGGCCCTCTGTATCTTTTTTAATTTTTGATAGCTTAAATGGTATTTTGTTAGGATCGCGACTCCTCCTTTCTTTTGTGTTCCATTTGCCTGAAAATTTGTTTCCCATCCTCTTACTTTGAGTCTGTGTATGTCTTTTCTAGTAAGATGGGTCTCTTGAAGGCAGTATATTGTTGCCTGGTGATATTTTATCCATTTTGTCATTCTATGTCTTTTCAGTGGTGCGTTTAGTCCATTCACATTCAGACTATTTATTGAAATGTGAGAGTTCGTCTCTATCATGGAGTTCTTATTGAGTTGTTGTTCTTCCACTTGGTTTTTTCTTTTTTCTTTTTTTTTTTTTTTTTTTGTCTTTCTTTTGGTTTTGGGGTTGGTTCGTGTATATTTTATTCTTTTCCCTGTACTCTTGTGAAGAATGTTGTTCTTTTTTCCTTTTCTTCTGTGTTTAGTACTTTCTTAAGTGTTTCATGTAGAGATGGTTTGGTGGCAGCACAAGTTCTTAGGGATTGGATATCTGGGAAAGATTTTAATTCTCCCTCACTGATGAAGCTTAGCTTGGCCAGGTAGGTTATTCTTGGTTGAAATTGTTTATCTTTTAGGACTTTGAAGATAGGGCTCCAAGCTCTCCTAGCCTGCAGGGTTTCTGCAGATAAATCTGCTGCTATTCTGATTGGTCTTCCATGGTAGGTGATCTGGCCTTTTTCTCTTGCTGCCTTTAGGATTTTTTCTTTTGTGCCTACTTTATTTAGGCGAATTATTATGTGTCTAGGAGTTGGTCTTCTCATTTGTTGTCTTGTGGGGGTTCTCTGAATCTCTTGTGTTTGAATTTTTGCATTGCTGATTAGATAAGGGAAGTTTTCTTGAATGATCTCATGGAAAGTTTGTTCCAATGTGGTCTCTGTTTCTCTTTCTGCCTCAGGGAGTCCGGTTGTTCTTAGGTTAGGCCTCTTAAGGTAGTCACTCATCTCTTGAAGGTTTTGTTCTGTCTTTTTGAGCTTATTTTCTGTGTTTTTAAGAGTTTGGGTTATTTCTATATTTTGGTCCTCAAGCTCTGAGATTCTTTCTTCTGCTTGGGTAATTCTGCTTTCCATGCTTATCAATTTGTTATTTATTTCATTCACAGTATTCTTTATTAGTGTTATCTCAGATATCAGCTCCTTCCTAGTTTCTTCTTGTGTCTCCTCAATTCTTTTTAATCTCTCCATTATTGTTTTGATATCTATACTTGCATTTTGAGACCCTTCATTCTGGGGACTTTTCATTGCTTGCATTCCAAAGTCAGTTTTCTCAATGTCTGCTCTCCCAGGCATCTGGGAGAGACCCATACTCTTCTTTTGGTTTTTCTTCATTTCTGTAGATTTTTCTCCCTCTCCCCTTTTCCCTCCTCCTCTTCAATTCTGTTTTTGAGGGAAGGTGGGGTTGCTTTTATTTCTCTTCTGCAATGACCTGTTCTTCCTTATGAGGGTCTTCTGGTTTTGTTCACTTTTCCCTCTGCTTTACAGTCTGTCTATTCAGCAGTATGCAGCCTTGGTCCCTAGATTTAAAAAGGGGGCATATAAAAGAGGAAAATAATGGAGGAAGTGGGGTCAATAGGGAGTTAGAAAGAGAGAAGTTCAAGAGGGAATACAGATATATATCAACTATCAGGTGAGAGAGAGACACAGGGCCAGGAAGAAGTGAAGAAAGACAGGTAAGAAAGATTCCCTAAAGAATACTGATAGTTACACAGAGACAGGCCAATAAAATCAAGAAACAGTTTAAGTCAGAAGGTAAACACAAAATGTGATCTAAACCAACAGTTTCAATGATAAAATCATAAGTCAAAATAAGTGATCAGACTAGAGTCACTTCTGTGATCTCTGAATCCAGCCTCTCCCTTTTGTTTTTTGTTGCAGTAGGGGTGGGGCTTTGTCTCCTGTTTTGCGTTGTTGCCTTAGGAACTGAGGTAGTTTGTTGATAGGTGGGCGGGGCAATGGAAGTCTCTGCCTGGAGAGTAGCAAGGTAGTTTACCCAGATCTGTTTTTCTCCACTTGTCTGGGTCCCCCGGTTTGGGGTCTCACACTGAGTGCCTCAGTCAGGGTGGGCCTGGAGTTCCAGAGCTCCAAAGCTCCAAAGGGCAGGCAGTGTGCGGTGAGAGTAGCTGTGGGCCTCCCACAGGGTACCTTGGCCAGGAAAGGGACCAGAGTCTCTGAGGGGCGGGCGCCCAGGGTCTCCCTGTGTGACCAGCGGTGCCGGGTGCCGGGTGTCGGGCTGGAGACAATGGAGCCGGGGAGAGGGCCGGAGGGAGCAGGGACCCAAAACTCCCCCGCACGCTGCAATATCTGGCCTTAGGAAATGAGGTAAAGTTTGTTGATAGGTGGGCGGGGCAATGGAAGTCTCTGCCTGGAGAATGGCGAGGCAGTTTAAGCAGATCTGTTTTTCTCTGCTTGTCTGGGTCCTCTGGCTTGGGGTCTCATGCTGAGTGCTTCAGCCAGGGTGGACCTGGAGTTCCAGAGCTCCAGAGTTCCAAAGGGAAGGCGGTGAGCGGCGAGAGTGGCACTGGGTCCCCTACAGAGTACTTCAGCCAGAAAAGGGACCAGAGTCTCTGAGGGGCGGGCGCCCAGAGCCTCCCTGTGTGACCGGCTGTGCTGGGTGCCGGGTTTCGGGCTGGAGACAATGCAGCCGGGGAGGGATCTGGAGGGGGCTGGGACTGGGGACTTCCATACAGGAGCAGAACAGCAGCAGTGGTGGGGGGTGCACAATATCTGGCCTTGAGTGGGAAGTTCCCGGGCCTGGCACCACCATGGTTGGTGGTGGGCTGGGGGATGGGGGAAGAGAAGTAATAGCCTTTTTGGGAACTCACATTCAGAGAATCTCACCAGTTCACCTATGCCGTCGCCATCTTGCCCCATCTCCTTAAGCAGTTTCTTAAAGATTTTCTTACTGTTCATAATTCAATTTAAGTTATTAAAGAATTTGCATATATAAATAACTAGTCATGCATACATCAATTATAGAAATTTTGATATAAAATTTTAAAATTGTATAACTCTTTGTGTTACAACTCATATATATTTAGGAGAGCACTTGAACTCAGGATTAATATTATTACTAGAATCTAATGAGTAACTAATATTTAGTACATTGTATAGACAATGTTGAATTTTGCCTGAGCCCTATAAACCTAAAAAACAATGAAGGTTAAGAAATTCTGCCTGCTTTTGTGTTCCAGAAAGGGCTTACTTCAAAATCCACCATCCCATGCCACTTCAATAAAGCTCATAGATGCCCTATTGTTTTCCTATGACAAGATCCTCCTGATTTATGATCTTTGCCTTACAAATGATTGGATTAATTGTCTCCACTGATCAATAGAAACAAAATAGTTGATAACCGAATTTGGGATTGGATTTCATTTTTCCTACCAGCTCTTAAGTTTGGTGCAATGTCAGCCTGAACTCTCATATAGCTTGTTCTAAAGGGCTCCTCCTTAAAAACAATCTAGTCTAAGAGTAAAACATCTGAGAATGTTTTGCCCTGGTTCTTCCTATGCATAAAATAGAATTTTTTTAGCCTAACACTTGAAGTTGTTGATTTTACAGTCATAATCCCCCTAATGCAATATTACCTTTTCCCTCATAAAATATTTAAAAAATAACGTCTCCCTTTACCAAGTTCAGATTTTTTAAATCTTTTACAGTATAAAGGAAAGTAGATAATAAAAACAGATTTTGAAAAAGACTGCTTTGAAAAAATTAGCCATATGATATTGAATAAATAACTGTGTACATCAGAGTACATGAAGTAGTATACATATTGATCATGCAATAAGATATTTAAAATACAAGAATTGAAAAAGGTAACAATAATAATATTCTTTATGATACAAAGGAAATTGAAAAAAATGGAAAGAGCTGTTGATATAGAAATTTTCAAGCAACAATTATACCTACCCTAACAAGAACAACTAAGAAGGCTAAACTAGATTTTTTCATTCATAACTAAGTGGAGGAGCTTAAATCTGAGAAACTAGTCTGCATTCATCACTTGCAAAGCAACAGGAGCAGAGTAAATATGCCATAGACAAGAATAAGAGAAAACCAGTTGAATGGTGTTAAGCTGTCAGCAGTCACTGGTAGACTACTGCAACAGATTAGAATTATAAGAAGCCCGAGTCACCGAATGTGTATGCACTCACCAGCCGCACTTTCCCATGGGCCTTCAAAAAATGCTGTCAAAAGCTATGGCGAGGGATGGGATTCCTGTCAGGCATTCTAAACCTTCAGAAAGTACAGTGTAAGGATTTTCCAAAAGTGGGACAAAGCAGTAAGGTGAAGTGACATCTCTGAGGAACAGCCTGCTTAGAACCCATCTTGGAGATCACAGGGAACCCTTGGCATTCTAAAGCTTGCAGCTGGGCTATAAAATGAAGATATTTGTCTCATAGAAGGGAAGTACAGCAGTTTTTGTCCCTTTGGTTTATCTTGTAACAGTAAATGAACAAATATAATATTTATTTTGTCATTATATACCAGTGACATAAAAAATAAAACAAATTAGCTAATTAATGTAGTTGAGAAATAAATACTACATGGGCTTAAGGTAGTTTTCTTGTGATAATAAAGGGTTTTTTTGGTATGGGATCAATTACAGAAACATATCACTTTTTATTGCATTATATACATTGACAAAAAATAATTTTACAGTCTGTTGGTTTATAGAAACATAATATTACATATTATAATTTTGTTCAAAGAGAACATATTGCTATTTAACAGCTATTCCGTTGTAGGCCAAAAGTTTCTTTATGATTTAAATACTTGCAATCATATCCACTTTATCCAATTAAAAAAATAAAAGAAATATTAATCGCTTCATTATTATTAGCATAAAAAGATAAGAAAAATAATTAACATTATTTCCAAGTTAATAACTATCCCTACACAGAGAAAGAGCATGTTAATGTACTTACATTTTTCCACCCTTCTACAACGATAAAAGACATACTAAATTTGACAGAAAATATAAGGCTTTTATTGCCCAGTTTAAACTCAATATTTCGGACAATTGTTAAATAATTAGTTGGATAATCTGGTTTTTAACTGTTAAAAACTGGAATTTTAAAATAAATAATAATTATGACTATTCATATTTAAGTAGATAAGACAGGCAAGAGTAAAATAAGTTTAAATAGTTCAGAGATAGAGTACTGAAATTAAATCATAAAATAAACTAAAGATGACATAGGAGAGGAATCTTTAATCATCTGTAGCTGTGTTTCTCTGGAAATGATTTCTGTGTTCCCTCTATGTCATCACTACCAAATGTTATTTAAAACAATGCAAATAAATGAGATAAATTAGGGAGAAAATATAGCAAAATAACAATAGCATCTATCCACAAACCTTGCTTAACTTCAACATTATTAAAAGTGAAGCAAGGAATGGCCATAAAGGAAGTTAAGAGGGAACAGGAAGAGAGATAAGAAAAACAAGAAGCTGGCTCGGTGGCTCAGTCTGTAATACCGCACCTTGGGAGGTTGAGGTGAGTAGATTGCCTGAGCCTGAGGGTTCGAGACCCGCCCGGACAACTTGGCGAGACTTCATCTCTACAATAAATTAAAAACTAGCTGGGCGTGGTAGCGCGCACCTGTAGTTCTGGCTACTCGGAAGGCTGAGGTGGAAGGATCGCTGAGTCCAGCAGGTCGAAGCTGCGGTGGCCGGGAGCGGCCACTACACTCCATCCAGTCTGGGCGACAGAGTGAGACTACGACTCCAAAAAACAACAAAACAAAACAACAAAAAAAGAAAAACAACAAGAAAAAAATGATATCCTGAGAAACAAGAGAATAGAGTATAAATTCAGCAATATATAAGTTTCTGATAATCTTGGTGAGAGCAGTTTTGATGGTTAGTTAAGAGCAACCAAGAGGGCAGTATAAGTTCCAGAGTAAACAGTAGATTAAAGAAGAGGACTAAATATGTCAATTAACATTTCTTACTAATGAAATCCCTACAAGAAATATAAAAATCGTTAAAACAAAGATGTATAATATAATAGCAGATGACAGGACTATTGTAAACCAGCAAGAAATTTTTATCAAATTCTGTAGACATTGAACATATGATAGGATTAAACTCAAAACTATAGCACCCAACTCACATAGGAGTAAATTATTGCATACATAAAATTAAATTTTTTTAGTTCTGTAAGCTAAGACTTGAGAGAAATGGTAGAAGTATTAAAACGTGGAGCAAGCATACTGATAAGCCACTTCAGTTGACTTCATACCCTTCTTTTCAGTTTTCACTATTCTGAAGTGATCACAAAGTTTCTGATAATAACACCTGAGAAGACTCTCTAAATTTATGCTGAATGTGTATTCTGGTGTAGTTTCTGAAGACAAGGTCCTCCATCGCTACATATAGTTTTAATCTTCTCAATGATACAATTGTGAAGGAAGGATACATCCTGCTTGTCTGTCAAGTCCAGTAATGCTCACATTTAAATGACATCTTTAGTTAATTGTCTTTCCTGTTTACTTAGAACCAAGAGTCACCCAAGCATGGAAAAGATAAATTTATTGGGAAATAAGGAAACTATACTGAGAAATTATTGTTTCCACAGATGAACAAATTTAGTATTTACAAATATGAATGAACAATCAAGAAATTAAATATACCTGGTATAAAGTAAGAAAATGAGTAATGTGAAGAGAAGAATAATGAATATCTAATTATTTCTATTAAAGTCATAGAAAACAAAATAATTTAACAGATATGGTCTGAGTAGATTTTTATATGAAACATAAAATCTTTCAGTGCTTGGGGAATATTATAAATGAACAAGATAAGTACAAAAGAAGCATAAATGATCCATGAATTAGAACAAAAAGCTCCTAGAAAAGAATAAAAACAAGTATGAATAAAAACATTGAGAAAACAATAGAGGGTGACATCTGTGACGATTATACAAATGTTCATGTACAATCGGTTCACCAAAACACGAAAAAGTTAAATGAAACATAAAGCCTATAGCTAGATCCATTTTGTAAAATTTCAGGAATCCAATTTTGAAAAATAAAGCTAAAAGCTTACAAAAAAAGAAAAAATGAAGAAAAGTAATATAAACATCCTCTCAAAAAGAAAAAGAGAGATGACCTCTTTCAAAGAGACAGAGACAGAGATAAGAGACAGAGATAGAACATAAATGATGGTGAAGATAGATGATAGAGCACAGGTAAATAGATGATGATATATAGATAGATGATAGATAATATAACTTAAAGGGAGAAAAGATGAGGAATAGTCAGTTAAAGTTTCTTAAGGCACAATTTTGGCACACAGAAAAATCAGGGCACACTCTATTAAAAACCTTTCAGGACTAAATATTCTACATGGTGACCTTTCCCGCCCTTATCTCCAAGCCATTTTCCCGCTCTCTTGCCACACTCCAAATTTTTAACCAAAGGTTGCTAAACTAAGGCCCAGTCATGTTGCTCCTATATCCTATTCCATGATTAACACAAAGTATGTTCTCTCTATACTGTCCAAAGTTTTGAATAACAATCAATTCTCACAACAAAACTGAAGTTAAATATTGTGCACTGTATATGTCTTAGTCCTTTAGTGTTGGTATAACAAAATACCCAAGACATGGTAATTTATACATAACTAAATCTGTTTATCATAGTTCTGGAGGCTAGAATTTCAAGATTAATAAATCAGCAGATTTGGTGTCTGATGACAGCCCAGACTAAGCTTCCCAGACAGTGCCTTGAACGTTTTGTCCTCCAGAATCGATAAATTCTGTGTCCTCCCATGGAAAAATGGACAGTAGGGCAAAACAGGGAAAAAGGGATACAATTCCTTAGACCTCTTTTATAAAGTCACTGATCTTATTCATGAGAACTCTGCCTCATTAATCACCCTTCAAAAGGTCATACCTCTTAATACCATCACATTGTGTTTCAGGTTCAACATATGAATTTTGAAGGACACCTGCAGACCATAGCAGTGTGTGTGTGTGTTTACACAGTCCATACCTTTTTTCTCTTTTATCTCAGACTTGAGTTTTTAGACATGTGTTAGATATAACCTTCAGATTTGATTTACCACCTATCATAAAAAATTATTGTACAAAATGAAGTAATCTTTATGTATTACTTTATTGTTACAGAAAATTTAATTTACACTCTTCTAGTATACTATAGGTGAATACTCAAATGCATGTAAATTAGAAATCCTAGAATCTGCAGGTTATGAAGTTTATTCCTTTTCTTTGTTTAAAAATAATAAAATGAGCCCGGCCCAGTGGCTCAGCCTGTAATCCTGTTCTTTGGGAGGCTGAGGTGAGTAGATTGCCTGAGCCTGCGGGTTCGAGATCCGCCCGGGGAACTTGGTGAGACTTCATCTCTACAATAAATCAAAAATGAGCCGGGCATGGTAGTGCGCGCTTGTAGTTCCAGCTACTTGGAAGGCTGCGGCGGAAGGATCGCCGGAACCCAGCAGGTCGAGGCTGCGGTGGCCGGGAGCGGCCACTGCACTCCAGTCTGGGAGACAGAGTGAGACTCCAACTCAAAATAATAATAATAATAATAAAAAAAGAAAAGATATAGAAAATCATTTTCTTATAAAATATAAAGTTGCATAAAATTATGTGCTGTCATTATTATTGTCATTACTACATTAGCTTTATATTCACAGACCTCAAAATGATGTTATAAGAATGTTATTATAAGAATGGACATATAAGAATATCAACTGAATAATTCACTTCTGACTATTTTTAAAAGTGACCTATCCTTTCAAGTAAGCATATTTTGTTTATTTATGTGTCTATTTGTTATTTATTTATTTGGTACAAATGTAAACCGGTAGCTTGACTAACATTATTAGTACAAGCATAAACATATTTCACCTATTTACTTAAAATTTATGAGATATTTTATATTTCTACTTATATATTGCTTTAAGAAAAACTCTAGAGATTATATAAATCTTCCTGCATTGAAATGTTCTTTTCTGTAATACCCAAGCTGAATAGACAGCTTATTAGTAGTAGTAGTAATATTACCCAGAAAGATAAAAGGACAGAATAGTGTAGAGGTTAGAGGCAACTTCAAATATGTTTTAGATACAGTAATTAAACAAATTGTAAACATGAATTTAACTGCAACTGACAAGAAGCACAAGATAGCACACTATAATAATTTTCAGCGCTGTTGGTTTATTTGCTTTTGTCTATCTATTATAGCAAACAAGAAGTTTCCAAATATGTAATTCTTAAGAAACAGTTTAGGCACTTCTCCAGGAAGTGAGTTGAGCAGATTGTGATGAGTTGTAAAACAGAATCCCTGCTGTAACTAATTTGTATTTAAGACTCTTTTCAGGGAAAAAAAAAGAAAAACTTCCATTATTTATAATACAATGGCATGTAAAGTTCAGTGATAATTGAATTTCAAAAAATTGTCATTAATAAGTTACCAGAACATCTTTTGCAATATCATGTTCAACGTGGTTCACTTTCAGGAAATAACAGAAAAAGTTGTATTTTGTTCAGGCAATTTCTTGTAAGCATATAACATCATCTATTTATATATATTTGGTTGAAGAATATGTGATGACAAAAATAATTAAAATTGAGTCATTAATTCCAGTTTTATGAACAACCAAAAACACATGCCCAACATGAAAACTCAACTGACATCACTATGCTTCCAGAAATGCCTTCGAGAAAAAGTCTGTCTTAATTGCTATTACTTTATTTCTAAAAATCTTACAATTCTTAATTTATCTGTAGCAATATAAATTAGTAAAAGAAATTATCTTCCAACTTACTGAACTTACCATAAAATATTCCTTAATAAGTACTTTTATTTAATAAGTAAGTCAATTCAAACGAGTTAATCTAATTACTTAGCATAGATAGAGCAGCAAATTATCCTGTAATTTGGGTAATATTTTTATTTCTTTGGTTTAGCCTTAACATTTATCAAAATCAGACTATTCAAGTCTAGTAACAGGTGTAGGGTCACAACTTAATGACTACACTAGGTATGCTCTTAATGCTGTGAATATTTTCTGTATAATATATTATGGCAATATATGTCTATGATACTTTAAATATATCATTGTATAGTGAAATATTATTTATAGTATATATTTAAGCATGTATATATATGTGTGTATGTGTATATTTATGTTAGTATGGGCATGTATATGTATATACATATGTGTGCCTAATGGTAAATTATGATTATTTTAAGACACTCTTGAAACATTTATGAAAAACAGCTCATATACCATAATGCAAGTTTTATAAATCTGAGGAGATTAATACATACCATATATTCTGATTATATTTTGACCGAATATGGAATCAGTATAACAAAAGTTAGCAGCTGAAAAAGTACAAATGTTACAAAAACCAAAACTTGGTCAGATTTTAACAAATGCAGCTTGATTGTTTCTTTTTTTTCTTTTTTAGAGACAGTCTTACTCTGTCACCTAGGCTTGAGTACAGTGGCACAATTATAGCTAACTGCAGCCTAAACTTCTGGGCTCAAATGATCTTCCTGATACAGCCTTCTAAAGTGCTGGGATTACAAGTGTGAGCCACCGTGCCAGGCTTGATTTTTGTTGATTTTCAATATTCCTGTCAGCTTGACTGAAACATTAGAAACATTAGACATGTTTCTTCCTCCCCTTAGACCCCTAACCTCCCTTCTTTTGGAGCATTCCATTTTGAAAGCTTGCAATTGAGAATCTTTTCTCTGCTCGTGAATGATGAAACTTTTCTCTCAGCCTCTTGCCAGTTTTACCCAGGAATGTCTTTCTCAAAAATACAGGAGCCAACCCCTTGGAATGTAATTATCAAGAAATTTTAGAGTTCCTACCTTAATTCTCCGGGGCAGAGTAAAAGAGTAACTTTGGTAAGCACCGATTAGCAAATACAGACCTATCTACATTAAACCAATCTTCACTCCATTCTCCTCTAGCACTTATCTATCAACACACTCTACTCATCTGTAGCTCATTTAAGAAAATAAGATTGATTTTTAAAATGTCCTCTACTAATTATTTATGTCAAAAATTCTCTATCTCCGTGTATTTACCATAGGACTTAACCTGGGATTTTGGAGGGGAGGTTTCTATATATGCAATCAAATATCTGAGACAAAAGAATTTGATTTCTTTGTATTTCTTATTTTACTTTTTAATGACTTTCATTACTTGTCAAGCCATAACTTCCAAAATAATGACATAGAGACATGTATAATGCTTTTTTATGAGATTTTTTTGGAGAGCTACTTTAATGATTTACTTGAAGGGATTTATTTTACTATATGTTTTATCAATGATCGTATGTATGCATTGAAATAATTATATGAAATTTCTCTTATTTTTCTGATATTATAAATTATATTGACTGACAATTTTTCAAATGTCTAACTAAATCTTCATTTCTATGCAAAAACTCCATATTATCAGAATTTATTATTCCTTTACTG
Source organism: Cephalopachus bancanus (assembly GCA_027257055.1). Lineage (NCBI taxonomy): Eukaryota > Metazoa > Chordata > Mammalia > Primates > Tarsiidae > Cephalopachus > Cephalopachus bancanus. The sequence continues at coordinate 5,930,997 of JAPVLO010000068.1, read as the reverse complement.
ATATATAATATTTACATATTTCGGAGTACATGTGAATACTTTTTGCACGCATACACGGTGTAATTATCCAGTCAGTGTATTCAGAGTATACATCATTTTGAGTATTTACTATTTCTAGGTGTTGGTAACATTCCAAGTCCTCTCTTCTAACCACTTTTAAAAAAATAATTGTTGCTAACTATAGTCACCTCAGTGTCCTATCAAATATTAGAATTTATTTCTTCTAGTTGTAAGTTTGTATCCATTCACCAAATTCTCTTCATTTCTGCAACCCACTCTCACTCCTTTCTTCAACTCTGATATTATTCTATTCTCTATCTCCAAATATTTTACATATTAGTAAACGAGTTCTCATGTTCTTACTGAAATGTGAGAGAGTATGAGTGTCAGTGTATTTCATGTATCAGTGAGAAAATGAGAAAGTTGTCTCTCTGTGCCTTCGTTATTTCACTTAACAACATGATTTACAATTCCATCATTTTTTTCTGCAAATAAGTTGATTTTTTACGGTCAAATAGTATTCCATTGTGTATATGTATTACTTTATCTTTGTCCATTTGTTTACTGATGGATACAGCTTGATTCCTTATCTTTGCTGTTATAAACAGTACTCTGATACTGTGATAAACAGGTAAGTGCAATTTTTCCTTCAATACACTGGTTACTTTTAATTTACAGAGACACTCAGTAGTGGTGTTGCTGAATCATATGGTAGTTCTACTTTTAGTTTTCTGAGAAATCTCTATAACTGTTTTTCATAGTGGTTAGACATTCTCACCAACAGTATATGCAATGTCTCCTTTCTCCATATCCAACATTTATTATTTTTTGTCTTTATTACAGCCATTCTAAATGGGGTAAAATATCTCATTGTGGTTTTGATTTGCATTTCCCTGATCTCTGGTGATGTTGAACATTTTTTCATATACTTGTTAGACATATGCATGTCTTCTCTTGATAAATCTAACCTTGAACAACATTCTAATGGAATTTTTTAAATGTTGAGTTGTTTAAGCTTCTTGTATATTTCAGATATTAGTCCCTTGTCAGATGAGTAGTTGACAAATATGTTCTCTCATTCAAGAGGCTGTGTCTTCATTCTGGTGATATTTTTTCCTTTGCCATGCAGAAGCTTTGTATTGCAATATTGTCCTATTGGTCCATTTTTGTTTTAGTTTTCTGTGTTTTTGAGGTCTTAACCATAATTATTTACCCAAACCAATATCCCTATGTTTTCCTTGTTTTCTTCTAGTAATTTTCTATTTTCAGGTCTTATACTTAAGCCTTTAATTTATCTTGAGTTATTTTTTTCTATATGGTGAGAGATTGGGGTTCAATTTCACTCGCTTCATATGAAAAATCTAATTTTAAGCATTTACCTATTCAGAATGATGTTAATTGTGGTTTTGTCATAAATAACTTTTATTATTTTGTAATATGTTCCTTCTGTATTTAGTTTGTTGAATGTTTTCATAATGAAGTGTATTGCATTTTAGCAAATGCAGTTCTCCGCATCTATTGAGATGACTATATGGTGTTTAGTCTTTATTCTGTTGATTTGGTGTGTCCTATTTATTGATTTGCATATGTTGAATCATCCTTGCAAGCCTGAGATCAATGTCGCTTTATCATGTCCTATTATCTCTTTGGTATGCTGTTGAATTAGGCTTGCTAATATCTTATTAAGGATTTTTGTGTCTATATTTATTAGGGATATTGGTATGCACTTTTATTTTTTGTTGCATCCTTATTTAGTATTGGGACTAGTGTAATGCTGTCCCAATGTGTAATGTGTATTATGTCACAGTAATCTCTGGTGATCTTTTGTATTTCAGTGGTATCAATTGCAGTGTCTCATTTTTCAATTATGATTTTGTTTATTTGGGTATTCACTCTTTTATTGGTTAGTCTAGCTAGTGGTTTGTCAATACTGTTTATACTTTTGAAGAACCAACTTTTTGTTTCATTATTTGTACTACTTTTCATCTCATAATTTAGTTTTTTTATTTTTGCTATTTCTTTTTTTCCTTCTAATTTGGAGATTAGTTTATTTTTGCTTTTCTAGTTTCTCAATGTCATCCATCATTAGATTATGTGGAGTCCTTCTTGTTTGATGCAGGCATTTATTGTTATAAACGTCCCTCTCAGTACACGTTTGTTGTATCTCACAGGTTTTAATAAGCTGTGTTTCCATTTAATTTGTTTCAAACACTTTTAAAATTTCCATATTATTATTATTTTTTTCTTTTTGAGTCAGAGTCTCACTCTGTCGCTCAGATTTCAGTGCAGTGATACAATCATGGCTCACTGAAACCCCAACCTCATGGGCTCAGGCTAACCTGCAATCTCACCCTCCGAGTAGCTGGGACTACAGGCATACACCACAACAACTGGCTAATGTTTTTTTGTAGAGATGAGGTCTCACTATGTTACCCAGGATGGTCTTGAACTCTTGAGCTCAAGCAATCCTCTTACTTTGGCTTCCCAAAGTGCTGAGATTACAAATTGAGCCACTGCATCCAACCTCCATCTTAACTTCTTTATTGACCCAATGTTCATCTAGGAGCATGTTGTGTTATTTTGATGTATTTGTATTGTTTCCAAAAATATTTCTCAGTATTGATTTCTAATTTTATTCCATTATGGTCTGAGAAGACACTTGATTTCAATTTTTAAAAATTTGTTCTGACCTAGCATGTTTTCTATTCTGGAGAATGTTCTGCAATTGTTGGATAAAATGTTCTGTGAATGTCTGTTAGGTTTATTTGGTCTAAAGTTCAACTTAACTCCAACTTTCCTTTGTTGATTTTTTACCTATATAAACTGTTACATGCTGAGAGTGGGCTGTTGAAATCCTGCACTATTATTGCATTGGAGTCTATCTCTCTAGGTCTTATAATATTTGCTTTATGAATCTGGGTGTTCCTGTGTTGCAGTGTTGGGTGCAAGAATTGTTATAAGCTTGCCAGATTGATTTATTTTTCGCTATATTATGGTTTTCTATGTCTTTTTTATCTTTTCACTATTTCTGGCTTAAAATCTTTTATCTGGTATAAGCAAAGTTACTACTCAATTTTGGTTTCTGTTTGTGTGAAATATCTTTTTTCATTTCTTTACTTTCGGTCAATTCATATCTTTACAAGTATAATGCACTTCTTATAAGCAGCATATACTTGTCTTTTTCTTTATATATATCTGGCAGTCTATACTTTTAAATGAAGAAATTAATCCATTTGCATTCAAGGTTATTATTGAAATGTGACTTTTGTTCCTTTTTTAAAAAATTGTGTTCTGGCTGTTTTATATATTCATTTTTCCTTTCTTTTTTCTCTTATTGTTTGTTATTGTGGTAGTGTTCTATTTGAATTATTTTTCTTTTTTATATGTGTGTTTGTTTTACTACTAAAAATTATGCTTTCATGTGTTTCTTGGTGGTGAATATTCTTTCACAGCTAGTTTCAAGACGCTATAGAGCATTTCTTATAGAGACAATCTAGTTGTATTGAATTTCCTCAGCTTTTGCCTTTCTGGAAAAAAATTAACTTACCTTTCAACTATAAAGAATAATTTTCCTGGATATAGAATCCTTGACTGGCAGATTTTTGTTTTGTTTTATTTTTTTCCCCACTATGAATATATCATCCCACTTTCTCATGAGAAATCTGCTGTTAGTCTAATGAGTTTACCTTTATAGGTGACTAGACACTTTTCTCCTGCCATTTTTATTTTTATTATTTCTTTTTTTTTTTTTTTTCAGTTGGAGTCTCACTCTGTTGCCCAGACTGGAATGCAGTGTCACGCTCCCGGCCGCCGCAGCCTCGACCTGCTGGGCTCTGAGGCTCCTTCTGCCTCAGCCTTCCAAGTAGCTGGAACTACAGGCACGCGCTACCATGCCTGGCTGATTTTTGATTTATTGTAGAGAGGAGGTCTCGCCAAGTTGCCCAGGTGGGTCTTAAACCCACGGGCTCAGGTAATTCACTCACCTCAGCCTCCCAAAGCACGGGATTACAGGCTGAGCTACCGAGCCCGGCCTCTTGCCATTTTTAGAAATTTCTCTTCCTCTTTGTCTTTAGATCATTTGACTATAATGTGTTAAAGAAATTACCTTTTGACATTTGTGTCTGTATAATAATCTCAGAGCTGCCTGCATTTTAATGTCTAAATATCTTGCATGACTTTGAGCCGGGCTCAATGGCTCAGCCTGTAATCCCGCGCCTTTGGGAAGCTGAGGTGAGTGGATTGCCTGAGCCCGCGGGTTCGAGACCCGCCTGGGCAGTGAAGACCTCACCTCTACAATAAATCAAAAAATCAACTGAGCGTGGTAGCGTATGCCTATAATTCCAGCTACTTGGAAGGCTGAGGCGGAAGGATTGCTGGAGCCCAGCAGGCGAGGCTGCGGTGGCCAGGAGCGGCCACTGCACTCCAGTCTGGGTGACAGGGTGAGACTCCAACTCAAAAAAAAAAAAAAAAAAAAAAAAAAAATATTATATATATATATATATATAATTAAATTAAATATCTTGCATGACTTTCTATGTATTATTTTGTTCAAAAAGTTTTCTATCCATTTTCTTTTCTCTTTGCCTTCCAGACCCTAATAATTGAACTATTTGGTCACTTTATGGTTCTCATCTGTCACAAAGGTTTCCCTCAGTATTTCTTTGTTCTTTATTTTATGATGAGATTATTAAAAAATCCATCTTTACATTCTGTAATTATTCCTTTTGCTTGTCTTTGGGAAATTTCTTATTGATATCCTGAATTATTTTTTTATATTTATTTGTATTATTTTTGGAATTATCTTGTATCACACTGAGTCATTTTAATTCCTTTTTTCTGGAACTTTATAAATTTGTTTTTAATTAGAATCTGTTGCTGGATAATTACTGTGTTTCTTGAAAGTGTCACATTTTCTTGCTTTTTCCTGTTTCTTATATCTTTACATTGATACCTGCATATCGATCATAACACACTTGTTGCAACTTTTATTTTATTTACTTTTATAATTTTTTAATTTTAAAGTTGTAGGATACAATTCAGGGTTAGGTATACAAATGTCCATTATGCAGGTATCCTTGTTGATAAGGTGTGCCCCTCCCTCCCCCAGCAATTTCCCTCAACTGCCAATCCTACCCTCCTCCCCTGACAGTTTCCCATTACTGCCAAATGCTTTCTTATAGTATTATAATTACTCAAGGTCCGCTTATGAGTGAGGAAATATGGTATTCTGTTCTTTGTTTCTGTGATAGATCACTGAATATGATAGACTCTAAATTCATTCAGGTTGCTGCGAAGTCCATATGTTTGTCCTTCTTTATGGTTGCATAATATTCTGTTGCATATATATACCACATTTTTTTTTAAATCCAGTCCAGCTTTGATGGGCAGCATGGTTGGTTCCATGTTTTCGCTATTGTGAATAGAGCTGAAAGAAACATGCATGAGCAGGTATCTTTTTTGTAGAATAATTTGAGTTCCTATGGGTACATTCCTATGGGTAAATAAGGGGATTGCTGGTCATATGTAAGGTCAACTTCAAGTTCTTTCAGAAATCGTCACACTGCCTTCCAAAGTGGTTGCACTAGTTTGCATTCCCACCAGCAGTGTAGAAGTATTCCTTTTTCTCCACATCCTCACCAGCATCTGTTGTTGTATGTTTTATTAATGATGGCCATTCTTACTGGGGTTAGGTGGTATCTCAATGTGGTTTTGATTTGCATTTCTCTGATGATGAGTGAGGCTGAGCACTTTTTCATGTCTGTTGGCTACCCATATATCTTCTTCTGAGAAGTGTCTATTCATGTCTTTTGCCCAATTTTTAAAGGGGCTGTTTTTTTTTTTCTTTTTGGTATGGTTGAATTCCTTGTAGATCCTAGATGTTAGACCTTTGTCAGACATACAGTTGGCAAATGTTTTTTTCCCATTCTGTGGGCTGTTTCCCTGCTCTCTTGATGATTTCTTTTGCTTTGCAGAAGCTCATCAGTTTGATGACATCAAACTTGTCTATCTTATTTCTTATGGTATGGGCACTTAGGGTTTTGATCAGGAATTGGTTGCCAGTTCCAAATTTCCATAAGCGTGTCTCCTGCATTTTCTAAGATTCTTATAGTTTGAGGTTTTACTTTTAGGTCTTTGATTCATCTAGAGTTAATTTTCATGTATGGTGACAGGTAGGGGTCCTGTTTCAATCTTCTGCATGTGATCAGTCAGTTTTCTCAGCACCATTTACTGAATTTTTAAAATTTGCTTTCATAGAGGACTTTTTAATCTAGTGCATCTATGATGGTGGTTGGGTAGGGCACTTTGACTTTGAGTTTGGGCCCATACTGTGGTATACTCTCTGTAATTTCTTTGGCTGTTAACTGTGTCAGTGGCATTTATGATTTCTCGGTGTCTTGGGGGTATAGTTATTTGTGGAGACTGTGCTGCAGTTCACTGGGGACTGGGATATCAGGCAGACCAGTCTACAGGCCCCAGTGGTGGCAATGATGACTGAGTTTCCCTGTCCATCAGTCCCAGAGTGGTGTACACTACCCACTTGTGTTAATAGGGCTGGGCAGTCTGATTTATGAACCTCTAGGTGGCTTTCTCAGTTGGCAGTAATGGCAGAAGTGGATCTGGCAGATGGGCAGGTTTTCAAGCCCCTTGACAACCAGTGTCGCATAGATGGTGGCAGTGACAGTGGTGAGATGACTCATTGGGTTCTTAGTAGTAATCATGGGTGTTAGTGGTAGTTATGATGGCCTGAACAGTTCAGTCTCCAGGACCACAGGTAGTGCAGGCACGTAGGTAGCAACTGCAGTGGTAGAAACCAGGGAAAGCGGTGGTAGGCCCAAGTTCAGGCTCTGGAGGGGTGTGCAGGGAGACTGGTATACTGGGCTGCTCAATTGCCTGGTCACCATGTGTGCTATGGCATGGGGCAAGCCAGTTCAGCTGACTTGTCCTCTGGTCTCGTGATGGTGCTTGCAGGTGTCGGTTGTGGGAAGCATGGGTGGGGCAATCCCCAAGCCACTGACAGAAGTTTTCAGTGAGAGACATCAGTAGCCATACTGCTGCCCTACAATTGGGGTGGACAGTGCTGTCTTTAGCAACTACAGCAAAAAGCCAACAGAAGGGGAGTTCATATACCATCTGCATCTCAGCTCTGGCAGTAGTCATGCCTCAGGACCAGTGCTGCTGGGCTCCAGGAGAGTATGTAGTTTGTTGGGGGTGAGATTTTAAAATGACACCTTACTCACCCCTCAATCCTTATGGTGGTAGCCCACATCCCAATCATGTTTCCACCTAGGTGCTGTTGCCCATGGTTGCTTAAGTCAGAATTCCAGAGCCAGTAGCCCATGCTTCTCCTGCATCTCCGCTCTGGTGTTGTTGAGCTCCAAAACAGTGCACAGTCTGTTTGGGTAAGGGTCCTGAAATGGCAACTTCTAGCTGCTTGGGTCTCAGGGACTGCATGGAATCCAGTGAGAGCTTCCTCTCTTGGCAGTGCCATTTCCTACTTCTCGGCAGTTCCCTATGTTGCTTTCAGGGTCCACAAGGGTAGAGGGCTCCCCTATGGGCTGGACTGAAGGAGTCCACTGTGGGAATGTGGACCACTGAAGGTATCTCACCTACCCTTTCTCCGTAATGGGTAATCACTCTGGGCTCTCAGCTAGTCTTGGCCAAGCAGACCGCCTCGCTTTATTTTTCTTCCTTACTTTAGGTATTACCTGTCACTTTTTTATTGATTTCCAGTGTTCTCTCTTGAAAGATTCACTTGAAGTGTTAGAATACGTTTTTATATATCTCTGCATTTTGATTCATACTATGTTGTTTTCAAATTTTACAAATTTAATTCTGATATAGATTGGAAATTATTGTTTCTTGTAGAGATCTTCTTAAGTATTACTTTTATGATACTATTGTCTTTGCAAAGCAAAGTTTCTCGTTTTTGTTTTTTTTTTTTAATTTTCTGGTAAATTTTGCATGATAAAGGTACCACTGCTTTCTTAAATGCATTTGATAATTCACTAGTAGATTCATCAGAGCATGGAGTCATCTTATTGTGAGTAATTTCAACTAAAAATTAATTTATTTAGTGGATATGAAACTATTTTTTTTTCATTTTTATTATTTTTCAGTGACTTGCTCATTTTATCTACAGTTTGACATTTATTATAATATTGTTTACAAAATATTGTCATGGGAGCTTATTGTCATAAGGCTGTTTATGAAATACTTATCTAGGTGTTTAGAGGGCAATATTAATTATTTCTTTAGTCTTCATTTCTCATTTACATTCATTTGGCACGAGAACATGTTTTCCTTATTTCAGTATTGTGGTATTTGTTTAGACTTATTTTATGGATCAGAGAATGATTAATTTGTGAATTATTTCATATGCACATCAAATAAATATATTTTACTGTTTCTATTATAATGTTTGATATACATCATTCATATCCAGTGTGTTTTTTATGTTGTTCAAATCTTGTATATAATCTCATAATAGTTTGTGTACATTTGTCTATATATACTTTTATTTTTATACTTTTCTTCAGGTACATTTAGGTGCATTTTCAGGTGCATAAATATTTAGAGTTATTATATCATTTTGTTGGATTGAATTCCTGATTATTAAAAAAAGTAACTATTTGTTTCTCAAAACTTTTTGCTTTAAGGTATATTTTTTGAATATCAATATAGCTTGCTTTTGGTTAATTTTATTGTATATATATATATATATATTTAAATTTCTTGCTTTCAACATTTTTTATTCTAATAACAGTATTTTAATATAAAATTAGAATTGCATTTTTATTTATACCATCACATTAAAAATTCTCATATTTTAACTCTTATCTCTACCTATTTTTAAGTTGCTTTTTTTGTTGATCCTTTATATTTTGTCCTTTATTTTCATTGTTTTAAATCCATATTTATGGGAAACTGAAATTATTTTTATTTCTTTTTTCAATCCAATTCAATGTGCATCTATGTGCATTTCAATAAAATATCCCCTTTCTCTTGACAGGTGACTTCTAGGTTTTCACACCAAAAAACAGTATTTTATACTCATAAATGTTGACAGTTTGCTACTATTTGAAACAATTGATATAATGACTTCATGAAAACCTTACTGTTTTTGATTTTTAGGACATCTACCTCATAGCTTCATTCTATTTTCATTTAGACTTTTCCTAACTCAAACCAAGTAAACAATTCATACTTTTGAAGATTTGGTTTACTAGGATTATGTATACTTAACAGAATATTAAAGTATAATCCCATTGATGATAGAGACATTTACTGTATTGTGCACCATTCTTTATCAAAGCCAGATGAAAAATAAATATAGCTCTACATTTTATGTTGACAGTGTTCAAATCAACATATTCAATCTTAGATTTGCAAATTAATTGAATTAGATCATCTAATTATTACTTGTCAGATCAGAGTCTAAACTCTGTTATGAATTTAATTTAGGACAAAACTGCTCTTGGAATCCCTTCTACATTATATTGAAACATTCATAATTGTACAGCCTTATTATAACTGAGAACACATGAAAAGAAAGCCAGAAAAAGGAATAAAAAGAGAAAGAACAGTTAACTCTAAAGGAAAATGTAGAGAAGCTTGCATAAAATATAGAAAGAGGAGAAATCAGAGGCAAGTGGATTTTTTAAATTCATTTTTTTCTCACATATATTTTCTCACAGTTATAAAGAAATGAAGAAGACATTTAACATCTACAAAAAGATAGATTGATATAAATTGTAATGATCATATACATATTATATCAGATTGTACATCAAATCACTGAATTATATAGCTACTCCTTTTAAAGAAAATACTCTGTGATGTGAAGAGCTATTATTAAGAATAGTATGTAAGCCAGGCTCGGTGACTCAGCCTGTAATCCAGTGCCTTTGGGAGGCTGAGGTGAGTGGATTGCCTGAGCCCGCGGGTTCAAAACCCACCTGGGAAACTTGGCGAGACGTCATCTCTATAATAAATAAAAAATTAGCCGGGCATGGTAGCGCACGCCTGTACTTCCGGCTACTTGGAAGGCTGAGGCAGAAGGGTCGCCGGAGCCCAGCAGGTCGAGGCTGCGGTGGCCGGGAGTGGCCACTGCATTCCAGTCTGGGTGACAGAGTGAGACTCCAACTCAAAAAAAAAAAAAAAAAAAAAGAATAGTATGTGGATTTATGTTAAAAATAATCACAGATTTAATTTTAGGTCTTACTGAAGGAAAACATGATCTCATTGCTGGTATTTCTCCTCAATATCTTATCAATTTGAGAAAATTCAAAAATTAGAACAAACATATTTGTGCTTGAAAATATTCCAAAGATATTGAAATCCAAGTATCAAAAGTCTGGTGTCAGTTCTAGATATAAACATAAAAATACTTCAGAAATTATTATTAAACAGAATGTTGTACAGAAAGTCTAAAAATAAAGAAGTCAATAATAATAAACAAAATAAGCTCTTACTGAATATGTAGACTGTTTTTTACTAATTTATTTTCATAGTTTTTTAACTTAAATATTTTTCTTTTAGTTTCTCTTTTTCTTGCTTTCCCTCTCCCTCTTCCTTTATTTTACTTTCATTATCTTATTGTCACACACTTATATATATACATCTCACACGTCTGCTGCAAATGTTTAAGGATATAATTAAGGCTAGTTGGTAAGGTCACCTTTGTTTATATCTAACATTATAGTGCTATTGATAATTTCCAGATCATTTACATTTATGAATGCTTATAAAATACTTAAGAGAGGCATTCTCTTTTATATTTGGTAATGAAGATGAACCATAGAAGCTTGTGCTGCCCTGGAAATGACACCATCCCCTATTTCGTAAATCTTTCTAGAGGTTAATGGTTATATCCACATGTGGTTCATTAGTAAAACCAAATACATTTTTAAATATTTTTTATAGAATATATCTGTCAAAAAACATGAAAACATGGAAAGAAAATCACTGGGTTTGGATTGTGAAGAAATGTATTCTAGAGCTACCTGTGGTATTTTTATTGTCATAATCTTCAATTATTTATTTAACCTGGATGAGGCTTCGTCTTCATAGCTTTGACCTGTACCAGAAGACTAATCTGATTGTTGTTTCACAAATTGTACATTATTTCATATGCATAATTTTGTTTTCAGTTACAAGTATCAAAATAGGTGCCCATATTGTGTTCTAAAATGGGTGCCCTTGTTATCTGAAAATACAGTAAAGTTCTATCAGAATCCTGCCCTGAAAATAAAAACAATCTAAAAGGGGAAAGCAGGCATGCATTGTTATGAGCAGAAAAATTATAATAAACACTTAAAAAATTAATGCCAAAGTATACTTCTAATTTATTACTCATCTCTCAAATTGAAAAAGTGTTCGATAAACTCTTATTTTTCTTTTCTTACTCTAACAGAAATTCTTATCCTCCATTCTTCCCTGTCGTTTAGAGGATTCATATAATTGAGATTAGCCAATAAAATGTGAGAAGAAAAAAACCTATTTCTTACAGGTCAAAGCTATTAAAAGCCTGTGTACCTACCTTATGTTTGGATGCTCTTCCAGTCTTTGAACAGAGAACAAAAAATTTATGGCACAAAGCTATCAAAAGGAAAAACTGATTTCCCTGAGGAACTTCTTGTGAGAGCAAAGTGACTTATTTTTAACAGTGATAGTAATGAAAAATAAAGTTGTTATATGAAGTCAAATGACACAATAAAGTAAATTATTAAAATACTTAATGTGTTTAGTCAATGATAAGACCATAGGAAAAAACTCAACTTACAACTTACTCTGTGGACCAGTGTATACTTTATTCTGTACAATATTTTAAGATTTGAGTAAGTAAAAATGTATTTTTGAGGCTATATTTGTTTTAACTTTTTAAATGTAGTGCTTTCAGTCCTTCACTTTTTTTTTTTAAACTCCATATCACTATCTATTGTTCTGTGTCACTCCTGGGGTCCCTGAAATACTTTTCATTGCCATCATCAATATCTGTTCTCATAGTAATGTCTTGTGATTTTTGTATTGATATAAAATTCAAACTACTTTAACTTATTTGATGGAGAAATGAATATCCATTGTTAGTATAATATCAGGTAGAATTATTGAGAAGGATATCCTTTTTAATAATGAAAGGTGAGACATAGTATTTATTCATATTATTGGAAAATCTATATGAGTATAATATACTTAATAGAGTTGCTATAGAGTTATTTGCTTCTTGGTGCTACTCAAATTTCAGTGGCCTTCCACTTGACAACATTTAACCTATTTTCTTATTTTTTTGGTAATTTTATGGTTCAGACTTTGCATATGGTAATCATTTCTACAATATGCTTATCTTTTTCCAACAAGAAAAAGCCCTATGAATTTAATATTATTTAAATTGAATAATTATAAAATTAATAATTACATCTTTTAGGCAAAACAAGAGATGTGAAAGCTAAAATGTGCAAGCTCCTTATGAGGTTTGAGCAAAGAGTATTAGGTGAGTCATATACACTATAAATAAAAGATTATTTGCTCCATAAAAGATTAAATGCAGATCCAATTTAAGCAATCTATTACAAGGTTAGACCATTCTGCTACTGTGGCTGCTATTTTTTTTTTCCAGACATTTCTCCACAGTAGAGCCAAGTAAATAAATCTCTCTCTCTCAAGTTTAAAACCTACAACTGTTTTTCTGTTGTCCTCAAGGTAGCAGTGAAATCTTTACATGATATGCAAGTTCTGCATAGTCTTTTTTCTGTGGATTCTTCAGCCTATCTTTACTCCTACCATCTTTCTCACAGCAGCAACCACATCAGCCTTTTCATCATCATCCATTATTAGAGTCTCTCATTCTGTTATCTTTCTTTAAAAAAGAAGGGAAACAATTTTATTTCTGACCTCTCAAACTTATTTGAATACTATCATAATGAAAGTATTAAGTAATAGTACTTAATGTGTGTTCTTATACTCAGTAAGAAAATCACATTCCATTACTTTCTTCATCCTTATGGTCTGATGTTGCATCTCTTTCTTTACAACAAATTGACTTTTTCCTTTCTGCTCTGTACCATATTCAGCTCATTCTTCTCTGCCTCTTCCTTCTGCTTCTAAATCACAAAAGCTCAGCTATCCAAAGTTTACCTCAATCCTCTGCTGGCAAGAGAGAAGAAATAACCAGAAAGCCAGAAGTTGCTTTAGTAATTAAATAAACCTAATAAACTAAATATATTCTCTTTTATCTGTTGTGAAGATAGATGTCATTTTGCCCAGGAGAGTTAGAATAGGGGTGTGTGTGTGTGTGTGTGTGTGTGTGTGTGTGTGTGTGTGTGTATGACAATGGGATGAGTAGAACAAAATAGTTGGGAGAGCAGATGAAAATGACATCAGTAGTCTAAGAAAAAGAAAAAAAGGTTGCTGGCATTGGAGATGTTAAAAGAAAGTAATATTGATGCAGTCTTTTGTCCTGCGAGTAGGCAAGCTGGCCCCCATGGTATAACACAGTTCCCCATGTTACATTGTCAGCCTGAAATCTACAAGGTGGCTGAAGACACAGTGATGTCTGGATAGGGGAAAGCAGTGGTTCCCGAGAACCCAGAGATGCCAACAGCCACAGAGCACCAACAATTCTCCTAGTTTGTGGTTGGAGGCCCTAGAAGTGCTCATAACTCTGCGGGTTTGGCAGGCTGGCAAACCAGTCCGTGAGGTGTGTTTATAACTCTGCTGGTTTGGTGGGCTGGCAAGCCAGGCCCCAAGGAGTGTTTCCAGGTATGTGGCTTGGTGGGTCAGCAAGCCAGCCCCTCAGAATGTTTACAGTTCTGTTGGCTTTGTGGGTCCGCAAACCAGCCTCTGAGAAGTGTTGAGTCTCTCTTAGCTTGACGAGTCCAGCTCTTCCAGTTTGGTATATGCAGCTCTTCGAATTCAGCAGCTCTTCTAGTTCAGCAGTTCTAGGTTCTTGCCTCAACACCCAAGAAGAATGAGGGAAACGGACACCAGAGAGTCAATAGGAATTTAGCGCCCAGATAAATCTATCCCAGATAGATAAGAAAGCTCCCAGCAGCAGGAGGGGACCGGAAAGAGGGTTTCTGATGATGTCTCTTCAGTCAGGAATTGATATAGCCTTGAGAGTGAGCTGATTGGTTGGTGATAGCACCAATCAGAAAGAGGCACCATGGCATGGGATTGAAGGGCCAAAAAGGGCCAATCAAGAATACGTGGCTAAAGGGGAAGTTCATGAACCTGGAAATAGGTGTTCTCACTCCAGTCTGTGAGGCTTGAAAAGGAAGCTATTACCAGGACTCACCCTAATCTGTCTGCCTATCCAGTTTCTTCCTTTCTCCTCTCTCATTCCCCTCACTGGAGTGGTGACTCTAACTTCCCTTAAGGAGTAGGGATGATGATAAGTCTGGCTGTATCCTGCTGATCATGGGCATCATATGACAATGGCAGCTAAGGACCCTCTGGAGAGTGATCTACAAGTTTCATTTAAGAATTCCATGTTTCTCTGTGTTCTGCTGTGAGCATATCCAATGCTTCATCATTTTGCAGGACTATAGCAGCTAATGAATTGATAGATGTCTATTGAGTCTCAACAGTAGCTGCTATGGCTTTCCATTCTTGTACTATGAGGGTGAGTTTCAAAACAATCTTTCTATCAGGGATATTCTAACAAAGTAAAATAAATATCTGGCAGTCAAGGGCTCTATCCCAGGTCTTTGTAGGATTGGATTGTCATGGGCAAGCCCCCCTAGATTATAACTGTCAGATATGTTATAGCTAAACATTTACTGGTTTCTGTGATGATGTGGGCTAGTGGCCACTACTCTGCAAGCACCTTTCTATTGATAGCTAAGACCAAGTATAATCCATTACCACATCGAAAGTAATAGTTTCAATTAAGGAAGGTGCTCTGATGGTTCCTTAAGGGAAGAATATTCCAGTGACTGTAGTTTCCTTTGGTTCGCCAGAGTTTCAGGAACAGTAATGAGGAAAATACTCTTCAGATAACCCCAGTTGTTCCTGTTTCATGTTTTCCCAAGAGGCTGTACCATTATGTGTACAGATTATGAGGCATGATGATTAGGGTTATATGAACAGCTATCCATACAAAGTCTGCAGAGGAATTCTCATCTGTCCCCTGTTCTATCATGGATAACTTAAAGTGGCTGAGAAGTTTAGTTCTAGTCCTTAAGCCTTCCAAAATGCACATCAGGAAAATTTATCTTCTCCATTCTTGTAGATCACCATTGCGATCCTATTTAGGGGCCTCCAATGGTACTGCTAATTCTCCACTTAGATAAGGTTCTTCTCCCTCTCTGGTATCATATGAAATGCAAAACTTGTCCCCAAACTTTTCTGCCTCTTGCAGGGATGCTTGTTTCTCAGTGGTTGTCAGGAATTGGTTTAAGAGTAGCAACATCCTTCTAGGAGAACTCAAATACTTGGGTTAAATTCTGGAAAGCATCTATATACTTGTCAGAGTCATCAGAGAACCTGCCAAAATCTCCCTTAATTTATTTCAATGCTATAGGGAAAAGGGTTTCTGTACCTTACTGGGGCAATATTCACCAGACATCTCTTGTAGGGGCATGAGTAAAGCAGGAACTTGACTAGATTGAGGGCTTTTAGGGTGGGGCGGGTTTGAAATATGGAAAGGGCCTAGATAAGGGGGACAGGATGGACCAGGAGTAGTGGCCTCAGGAGCTAATGCCTCCCGAAGTGGTACCTTTGGAGTTATCATTCCTGGTCCATTGGGACCATCCTTTGAAATGTCCAACATCCCCATCCGGAGGCCATATCTCTTCATCCAGTAATTTATAATTTGGTCGTACTTGGGTGGAAAAGTATCTAAGATGCTTTTTCTTCAGAGTCTGAGGGTCAAAGAAGTTCCAGTATCTCAGGATGTACTTGACAGGAGTGCACGCTTCAGATGTCCAGATGGCTTGATACTCATCTAGAGAGAGGTGAAAGAAGGTATCCCTACTTCTTTCCCTACTTCTCCATCAATTCACATGAATAAGGATCAAAGAAAGAAGGGTGTCCCCTTAATTTCTTTTCCTTATATGCTCATGTTATCCCCATTGTTGGGAGCCAGCCTTGGAGGCCCACATGATTGATAGGGTCCTGGTGGGCTGAAGACCCCGGGCCGCAGGGTGAGCCCAGGAAGCTAAGGCCCTTCTGTCTTCCACCTTTACTGTTGGTATGGTCGAAGAATTCTGTGCAGTCATGGAAGAAGAAAATAGCATGTTTATGTGACGTACTGACAGCTAACCGGGGAATTTCATGGTTAATTTTTTCCATTTCCCACTATGTCGTTTGGCCTCTTCTAACATGTGCAATGGTTAAACTCTGAAGCACATCAAGAATGTTTTCTTTCACTTGGTTATAAGTTACTAGATATTGCTTGAGTAAAAAATGATATAAGTATATTCACTCATTTGATTTAGAATTATGTAGTTTAGTGTTTAGACATAAGGTTTTTTAGAAGCACAAGTTTATAGTAAGTTCATTATGAATTCATTATAAGTTCTAACACTTATCTAGAAGTTATGTGGGTGATTTATAACACTGTTTTCACAGATTTAGGATGAAGATTAATCGTTAAGGTTTTTAATTAATTCTATAGTTAAAATTTTAAGTCAGCATGGAGTGGGTTTTCACTGAATTCATAATATACTAAATGGTTACTTTTATGATAAATTAACTAAAGACAGAAAGCAACATTGGGGGCCTGGGAAACATACTAAAAGCTTCTTTTGAGTTTTCTTTAGAAATAAACACTGCAGAATAAGAGAAAAGTAATGAAGACACCTGGACAAGAAAGGTGATTACAAAGCTCTGAAGGTCACAGAAGCCCCAGAGAAAACTCCTAATACGTGGAGAAGTGTGCACCTGGAAACTTTCTTGAAGCACTTCGAGGACTATAATTTGGGACTGTTTTGAAAAGAATTGCTGGTAGTGCTATTCTAGACATGGTAATTGTTTTATCCATGTATTAAATGTAATTGGTAAATGTAATATCATGCAAGTTTATATAATCAATATACATATATATGAGGGTTGACAAAAATCATTAGGCTCTGGTTATGTTGAACAAAGTTTTTACTTTGAATCATTAATTAAGATTTAATGCTGTATTTTAGTGTTTTATAATTACTTTGAAGATTATTTTAGGTTCATAAGTTTAAGTTCACATAATGATAAGATTGGTGCCTTAAAGATAATAATAATTGCTCAAGTGCCTATCTTAAGACAAAGATATTTTCTAGGAGGTTGCCAAGTATAAGAGAAAACAGCCAAACCACCCCCCCAAACCACCATTATCCTAAACTTAAAAGCTCATTAGCAATTATGCAACCATAATAATTTTAGTTGTGTTAGTTTTATTTCATTATGTTTAGTTCACTTTATATGTTTATTCAGAGTAAAGATTAGTGTATGTATTTTCACAGTAAGTCACTTTCATAATTATTCTTTAA
Organism: Cephalopachus bancanus; assembly: GCA_027257055.1. Taxonomy (NCBI): domain Eukaryota; kingdom Metazoa; phylum Chordata; class Mammalia; order Primates; family Tarsiidae; genus Cephalopachus; species Cephalopachus bancanus. The sequence continues at coordinate 5,913,529 of JAPVLO010000068.1, read as the reverse complement.
ATGTTAGTCACTGTTTTTTGGTCAAGTTAATGGGCTTCATATTCTTACTATCACTAGGTATAATCTATAGTTTTGTTTTGGTGATTTGAAAACTTTTTTAATTAGACAAGTGATGTGGAACAGAAATCAATGTAAACCTTGTAGATAATTGATACATTATGTTTCGTTTAAGTAAAACTCCTTTCAAACTTAAGACTCATTAACTGAAAGTAGTGTTCTTGGCTTGTTTGTTGCTTCTAAGACCACTAGATGGTAGTAACTTTTAAAGGATATGTACATGAAGGAATTTTCTTTGTCTTGCCCCTTTACGAATGGTTTAAAAGCTTTCTGTTAATAAAGAATGACATCTGTCCTGCAAGCAGGTGTTCAAGTATATTATGTTTGTCTTTCGCCTAGCCCATGTCTTCTTCAGGAAATCCCACACCCGGCAGGAGCAGGACCCCAGCACCCCATAGATGCCAGTGTGACCTCCATCCATGTAAATGGAAGAGATCTGGTTGGCAGGAGTCATCATGCTCACCAGTGCAGTGCCCCAGCCCACTGTGTGTCAGAATTCCCCAAACTTAGCATTTCCCCTAATCCAGACTGTGTCTTGATAAAAACCTTGCAGCAATTGTATTTGGGCAAAGAATTCTAGCAAATGGGGTGGGGGGGTTTTGGGATCTTCCATAAACCTCTGGCTAGGATACCCATGGACTGAGCCAAGTTGCAACATCCATATTAATGGGATAAATTACTTTCCAAACAAAGTCCTCTCTCCCTGGTAAGGAAGAATTTAAGTTTGGAGACATAAAACTGCCTGGGGAAGGTATATGAGTCCATCAAGATCGTCTCCACTGTTCTTCAAAAAAACCCAAACCAGCAACCAGCCGGGCATCTCTCCTACTGCTTCCCTATCATGAACATAATTTTTTCCAATTAACAAATAGAGCAGGGAATTGAGCTTGCATATGCTAGTGTTAATAAGGCCAACAGCTATGGTATCTGTGTTCCCATGTCATAGAGCTGACAAGGTGCTTTAAAGGGAAAAGTCCATTTTCACTCAACTTTTGCCTACCCAGAGGATCTCTTAAATGTGCCAATGAGACTTTACATGCTAGAGTAAAGCTATAAAGCTAGATTCTCCTTAAACAAAAGAGAGGGAGCCTAAGGAAATGGAGACCTAACTTAATAAGATGCCTCCCAAAAGTTAATTCCTTGCATAGAAAAGTTTTTCATATTTGCTGATTTTTGATATGGTGGATAAAGAAGACCAAAGCCTCCTACCCTACGCAAGTGAGTTTTTTCCTTAAGAAAGAGTTCTTTATATTTTCACATCTCCTTGTTGCCTGGAAAAGACAAAAAATCAATGTTGTCCTGAGCTACTTTCCAAATGACCAAGCTGTCTACCCATACTGCCCAGCAATGCTATCTCCCTAGGCTGCAAAAACACCAGTGACATTGAGCACAAAAAGGGACAGTAGGCAAGGCAATCCTGAAGGAAAGAAAATGTGATAGAAAAGGCTAAAGAAAATGGGATAGGAAAGCTGAGGACAAGAAGCCTCAGAAATGAAAGTAGAGAGATAGGTCCGCTTTAACTCACCCTTGCCACAATCCTGGACAAGCCCCCCAAGAAATGATGCAGTTTTTTTGTTCTGCGTGTTAACAAGCTGAGACACCAAGCAATGTTGCCGTTCCTGGAGCTGCACTGACAGCCTAAAATCCACGTGGTAGCTGAGGACACGATGGCATCCAGACAGGGGAACATGGTGGTACCCAAGAACTTGGGGATGCCAACAGCCACAGAGCCCTAAGGAGTGTTGCAGTCCTCTTAGTTTGGGGCTGGCACCCCAAGGAGTATATACAACTGTCAGTTTGGTGGGCCAGCAAGTTGGCCCCCAGGAAGTGTTTACAACTCTGCAGGTTTCGTGGACTGGCAAGTCATGCCCCTAAGAAGTGCTTACAGTTCCATTGACTCAGTGGGACGGCAAACTAGTCCCTGAGAAGTGTTGAATCTCTCTCAGCTTGGTGGGTCCAGCTCTTCCAGTCTTGTGTGTGCAGCTCTTCTAGTTCAGCAGTTCTGGGTGCTTGTCTCATGGCCAGAAAGAATGAGGGAATCAGACATTGGAAAGTAAGCAGGAATTTATTAGAAGACAGGAAAGCTCGGGAGAGGGGGAAGGAACCCAAAAGAGGGTTGCTGATTATGTCGCCTCAGTCAGGGGTTTATATAGTCTTGAGAGCATGTTGATTGGCTGGCAGTAACACCAATCAGAAAGAGGCACCATGGTGTGGGATAGAAAATGCACCAATTGGGAGAGGGCTGAAAAGGACCAATCAAGGAGAAACATGGAAGATGAAGTCCATGGATGTGGAAATAGGTGTTCTCACTCTAGATGTGGGTCTTGAAATGGAAGATTTTACCTCTCTGCTTATCTGGTTTCTTCCTTTCTCCTCTCTCAATATGTTATTGGAAGGAGAAATATGTGAGACTTTACAGTACTAGCCTGAGTATAAAGATGAATGAGGGGAACTATCATAAAAGATTCCCTTCTGTTTAGTAACTAAACAGTCATGTCAGTTACTGAGAGAACTAGAATCAGGGGAAGTCTATGTGTAGAGAAAGAGTTGATCTATTTTTAAAAAATAAGCAAGTTCTGGAATGGATGTAAAAAAAGAGGAGTTTGTTTTAAGAAGAAAGATAATAGATTAAGCTTGGATTTGTACAGAAAAGTTCAGAAGAAAGAAAAAGTTGATTTTGCAAAACATTTGGGGGAGATAATTGAAATATGGGTATTATAGTGGAGAATTTTATATTTTCAATGTAAGGAAAGAGTTAAATTTAGCACAAATGAGTTCATGTAATTCATTCTCTCTCTCTCTCTCTCTCTCTCTCTCTCTCTCTCTCTCTCTCTCTCTCTCTCTCTCTCAGTTCTTCTCTGCTAAATCTTAATCCAGCAATAAGGAAAACAGAAAGAAACTCAAGTTCTAAAAATATTGGCAGACTAATCAGAAGTCAAAAATCAGGAAAATTGGAATAGACAAAACAAAATGATCTTGTATGCATTATGCTCAAGTATTTGCATGGATATGGTGCATATAAGATAATGAGGTATTTAAGAAAAAAAAATAAAGCACAATTAAAGTTCTCAGAGTTCAAATATAAAAACCCAGGAAATTATTCCATTTTACTGTGGCAATTAAAATTGTTTTATTTTCTCTTTTTACTAATATCTCATCTTTGTGAGCTAGAACTTTAATATGAAATCCCCAAGATGGATTTTTTGTTATTGGGTGGGAATTGCATACAGCATGAACTAGTTATGCTAATAATTCTACAAGGATTCTCTTTCTGTCAAAACACCTTTTTGTTGGGCTCTTTTTTTTTTTTCTAATGTAACAAGCACCGGTTCTACTGAAGATTATGTTGCTATTTTTACATTATATTCTTTGTATTGTGCAAAAACATACTCTAGAGAGCATGCTGAAGTCATAAGATCAGCTTAGTGTTCATATTTATGTTTCTAATAGTAAAAATAGAAACAAAAACATAGAATGTTACAAGTAGTGGTAACCCAGGTTATCCTTATTTCTTATAAAGGTGCATAAAATTTACAATTTACGCCGGGCTCGGTGGCTCAGACTGTAATCCCGCGCCTTTGGGAGGCTGAGGTGAGTGGATTGCCTGAGCCTGCGGGTTCGAGACCCGCCTGGGCAGCGAGACCTCATTTGTACAATAAATCAAAAAATCAGCCTGGCGTGGTAGCGCATGCCTGTAATTCCAGCTACTCAGAAGGCTGAGGCGGAAGGGTCGCCGGAGCCCAGCAGGCCGAGGCTGTGGTGGCTGGGAGCGGCCACTGCACTCCTGTCTGGGAGACAGAGTAAGACTCCAACTCAAAAAAAAAAAAAAAAAAAAGAAAATATTAATTAAATATCTTAAATTCAAATGTAACTGGGTATCTTGTATTTTATTTGCTAAATTTGACAAATGTATTACAAGAAGTCTCAGAAAAATAGTTTGGATAAATGTACTTTACATTCAGATGAAATGGAACACAGGAAATACTCAATGGCATTTTGATTACTTTTCTTAGTATGATTTATATCATAAATGCTTGTAGATATAAATTACTTTGTAGTATCAAAACTAAAAACTCATTAACAGTGAAATTTCCTTCTCTCAAAGTTTAATTATTTCATAGCACTTTATTTGCATTATTATGTATGGGTTCCCTGTATTATTTCATTCTTGTTAATTCAAGTTATAAGTTAAGTTTTAATTATGACCCAACCTGGGCAGAGTTAATAAATGTCAATACATCGTTTTATACTAACACTCCAGAATATCTTCTTCTGGATGAAATGTGTGTAAAATTCCTAGACACTACTGTCTTGTTTATTGTCTGAATCAAATATTTCTTAGTTATATAGCATAGGTTAGTCAGTCTTGATAAAATATTAATAGATCATCTGTCCCTGGGTAATGTGTTTAGGAATCCTATATTGCTCAAAGTAGTACCAATTTTGTATCTTATATAAAAATAGCTTTTAAAAACTTGAAGAACAAAGATGTAAAAGTAAAGCAATAATAATAATAACGGAGAAAGTTGTAAGATTTTGAATGTGGTCCATCTTATCCTGTCCCCCATATTTTCTCAGATATTAAAAAAATTTACATTTGATTCATTCTAAAGGGTTTTCTTTCTTAAGAACAGACAATATGCATAAGGCACCTTAGTTTTTTCACATAACTTAACTGTTTCAAGTGTGTTTTCTGAGTATCCTACTAGTGCCCTGTCCTTGCTCTTTCATATTGTGAAATCCTAAACTATTCAAACTGTTAAAAAAACTTAGGTATGGCCGGGCTCAGTGGTGGCAATTTGGGAGCCCAAGGTGAGAGGATTGCCTGAGCCCACGGGGTTTAGACCAGTCTGGGCAACTTGGCGAGACCGTGTATCTACAATAAATAAAAAAATTAGTCAGGCATGATAGAATGCACCTGTAGTTGCAGCTACTTGGAAGACTGAAGTGGAAGGATCACTGGAGCCCAACAGGTTGACACTGGGATGGTCGTGAGCATGCCACTGCACTCCAGCCTGGGCAACGGCATAAGATTCCATCTCAAAAAAAATAAAAATAAAAATAAAAAATTAGGTACAACTCAGTCTCACCAAATATGCTTTATGCTATTATCAGAGACTATCTGTAACTTGCAAAGTCTGTTTTATAGTAATTCATTTATAAATAACTCCAGATTCTGATCTGTTTGTCAAGATTAAATAGCGAGTACAAGGATAACGCTATCATAAAAAGAAAAGCCACATTAATTATTGCATTATTATCTGATGGAATGTATCAGAGTACTGCCTGAACTTTGCATGAGTTATTTTGAAGTTGAATTCTTAATAAATTTAATTATAGATTAATTAAAAAACTAAGTTTAGAAAGCTTAGATATAAATAATTTTATAATAAAAGATTGTTTGCAATGGTGTTCTTAATTATCATGGGGAATATACAAAGTCCAGGTAAAAAGTAATGTTTTTGACTCTTTAGTGTTTTTGTTTTTGTTTTGACCTGTTTTAAAAAAATGAAAGAGCAATCAAAATTAAATGATAAACCAGGTCTGATATGAAGACAAATTATAATGATATTAATTTAATCATAATTATCAGACCAAAGTAAAGCTATTTTATAACAAATACGGTTTTATTTCATCTTTGACAGTGACCAGATAAAAATCTTTGTCCAAGGAAAATTTATATTTCTTATTTAATAAACTAGCTATATTTATTTATGGAGTTTCTGAAAATAGTCTACTTAAATTTATTAGTGTGTAAAAACAAAAAATGTTTTACTTGACAAAGATTTGATGAAAACAATTCACATAATAGATGTTCCAATTCCAAAATATAGCTTGAATCGCTAACTACACAGGTTTAAAAAAAGAAAACTAAGCCAGGCTAGGTGGCTCAGCCTGTAATCCCGTGGTTTGGGAGACTGAGGTGAGTGGATGGCCTAAGCCTGCGTGTTCGAGACCCGCCTGGGCAACTTGGCGAGACCTCATCTCCTCAATAAATCAAAAATCAGCCGGGCGTGGTAGTGCGTGCCTGTAGTTCCACCTACTTGGAAGGCTAACATGGAAGGATCGACAGAGCCCAGCAGGTCGAGGCTGCGGTGGCCGGGAGCGGCCACTGGACTCCAGTCTGGGTGACAGAGTGAGACTCCAACTCAAAAAAAAAGAAAAGAAAAGAAAAAAAGAAAAGTATACACATGTGTATGCACACACTACAAATTTTCTTCTTTCATATATTAAATGCAACAATTTTATTACTCATATTAACTTTTTTTAACTTAATATATTTGGGAACATTTTAGAAAAGAGGAAAATGACTCCTCTTAATATTAGTTTTTTTAAGTAAACTTTTATTGCCTTGGGTAGTTTGAGAGTGTGATATTAATCACTTTCTTGGGCTGGGCATGGTGGCTCAAGCCTGGAATCCCAGCACTTTGGGAGGGCAAGGTGAGAAGTTTGTCTGAGCCCAGGGGTTCAAGACCAGACTGGGCAACTTGGTGAGACCTCCTCTCTACAATAAATCAAAAAATTAACTGGGCGTGGTGGTGCATGCTTGTAGTTTCAGCTACTTGGAAGGCTGATGTGGAAGGATCTCCTGAGCCCAGCAGGTGGAGGCTGTGGTGGCTGGGAGCATGCCACTATCCTCCAGCCGAGTGACAGAGTGAGACTCCTATTCAAAAAAAAAAAAAAAAAAAATCGCTTTCTTTCTTGTCTCAGAGGTGTTCTGATTCATTGCTACTGAAATTTTTGTTGTACTTCTGCAGATAAATTTGGCTATATATTATCAATGCACATATATTTACATATGCATGTTTGTACTATATATGTGTATATAATAATGCAGAAGAGTTTTTCTGCAGCCAATAAGAATGCATATGTGCATGCACCAATGTATGCACCCGTACATATCAAATAATATATATATCAATTTTTAGTATGTCTTATCCCAAATTTCTTTAGTCCAGTTGCTATTTTAATTACAAAATATTAATACAAATGATAGAGTGTCACTCTGTCACTCAGCTGGATGGTAGTGGCATGCTCCCAGCCACCGCAGCCTCCACCTGCAGGGTTCAGGAGATCCTTCCACATCAGCCTTCCAAGTAGCTGAAACTACAGGCATGCGCCACCATGCCCAGTTAATTGTGTTGCCATAAAAATAAAATTGTAAAATTATACAAGCCAGTCATAAAACTCAATATCTTGAGTATGCACTTTAAGTAAAGTAGTTTAGATTTATATTTTAAGTAAAAAATATTTGTTTTTTTTTATTAAGCACTTTAAACAATATTTTGATGAACAAATTATAGTGGTCCTATATTATTTGAACCAAACAGTGTCTAGCATAGAAGGAAATGATTACTTAACACCACTCTTTCTAAATAAGAATGTTAAAGGTAATTATTCTTAGCTCTAACAAAAACTAAACAACTTGTAAATTATCATGTATTAAAAAATGAAATGAGAATGAATGGATACCTTGACCTACTCATCATGTTACAGATTTGGAAAATCAGCAAGAAAAATAAATTTCAAACTTCTTCATAAAGAAAAATGTATATTATGTTTAAACTTTTTTAGAAAATAAGTTAAAAATTCTTTGACAATCACTTTCATAGTCAAATAATTATGTGAAATCATTTGTTCTGAATTTTATACAAAATCACCTCATTATATACATTATACAAAATAATTTAGGAATGCACTGATTGTATTCTTACCTCCTTCTCTATAACATAATTTTGTCTCAAATTGTCTTTTTCACAAGGAGACTGAGAAGTTATCATAAAGAGTGCCCTTAAAAATAATGTTATGTTTCTTCTATGATTCAATATTTATCCAATTATAAGAAATTAAAATATCAGAATCCAAGAAACTATAATTTCCAACCACCTGCCAGATTCATAATGCCAAGTGTGATTGTCTCTTTACCACCATATCAAAGAACTGCTGTATAATAGCAGTTGATTTAAAAAAAAACAAAAAAACTGCTAGGTGTAGACACTAGCAAAATAGTTTTTAGGGAAACAAGTATACAACAAAGAAGATATACATAAGAACACTAAAGAAAACAGCAGACTTTGAAACCTATAACTATGGTAATATTAGTCACAGCTGAATTCCTACCCAGATAAACATAAATTTTCAAAGTAAAGAACGATTTATATCAGTCACCTGATGTATCATGTCAAACATCCAACAAAAAATTACACAGAAATTCCAAAATGCAAGTGAAAACACAGTTTGAAGAGACAAAGAAAGTAAAAGAACCAGAGATAATATAACTTTTGCAATTATTACAAAAATTTAAAATAGCTGTGATGACTGTATTAATGGCTCTTAAAAAAAAAAACACTCGACAATATGCAAAAATAGGTAAGTAAAGTAAGCACAGAATGGAAACTGTAAGGTAAAATCAAAATAAATGCTAGCAAATAAAATCATGGTAGCAGAAAGCCTTTGATGTGTTCATCAATAGACTGAATATTGCTGAGAAAGAATCAGTGAATTTGAAAGTATGTCAATAGAAACTTCCTAAACATAATTTATTGTTTATTAGCTCAAGAAATATATTCTAGAACAAACTATTTTAAAATTTGTAATAATAGTATTTGTGAAATGACCACATCCCATACTTGAGATATACTGTTTACATTTTCTCCCTAATTAATCAAAACATGACAAATATCAGTATCAAAATATATATAACCAAAAGTGAATTCTATTTTCATAGCAAATGAAAATATTACATGTTTTCTAATTCTGACCATTAGATTGTTTTAATAACAGTGTAACCAGATGCTTTTATGCATTCGTTTCCTTAAGTTATTCTTAAAATATAAATCCCAATATTATAAAAAATAATATGAAAGAAAGGACTAAAGGAAAAGCCTGAATTTATTTATTAAAAAATATTTGGCCGGGCTCGGTGACTCAAGTCTGTAATCCCGTGCTTTGGGAGGCTGAGGTGAGTGTATTGCCTGAGCCTGCGGGTTCGAGACCCACCTGGGCAACTTGGAGAGACCTCATCTGTACAATAAATTAAAAAAAAAAAAATTAGCCGGGCATGGTAGCGCGCACCTGTAGTTCCAGCTACTTGGAAGGCTGAGGCGGAAGGATCGCCGGAGCCCAGCAGGTCAGGCTGCGGTGGCCAGGAGCGGCCACTGCACTCCAGTCTGGGCGACAGAGTGAGACTCCAACTCAAAAAAAAAAAAAATTTTTTTTTGAACTTATTCTTGCTTGTTTAAACCTAAGTCATCTTCAAAGTACTCTCTGTTTGATGCAATACACATATCAAGATACTTTTTCCACTGCTCAAACCAGTTTTTGAATTCATCAGTTTTGATGCCTTTTAATGCTTCTGCCATTTTTTGTTTCACCTCTTTCATAATGGCAAAATGTTTCCCTTTGAGGACTTTTTTCATCGGGGGAAATACACACAAAAAAAGTTTCAGGGCAAAACATGCAAAGTTGCAGGGCAAGTTTGGGTGAATAAGGAAAGTGGGGCAATGAGGTCATGGCATTTTTGGTGAAAGACTGATAAAACATTCAGCATGATGTGGTTAGGTGTGCCTGTAAATCAACCATCATGAAATGGGCAAATGTTTTGAATGAATTCCACACAAAAAATAAAAGTTCACTGAAATATAAAGCAGTCTCTCACAATGATGCTAACTAGTACACTGATGCCAATAATTCCTAGAACACTTACTCATGGGGAAGCCTGTGCTACGTAGGGACTGCACTCCACAAAATAACCCTGATGTTTTGGGGTTCCCCTCATAATTTAGTAGCAGGTCATAAAATGAAGTTTAAGATTTGTTGTACTCATAAAATTAGAAAATAAAATATAATTTAACAATACAAATATTAAACTTGTCAAAGTTCCAATTTTCATACTCAATAGCCATAGCTTAATATAACCATATTGTAAACAAATATCATTGAAGATAGATGTTTATATAAATCTGCCTACACTTCATTCCTTCATTTTATTTTTGTTCTCAGTTGTCATCAAAAATTGAGAACACGAAGTGCATCTTTTGTTTACTGCATTCAGCTTATAAGTATTTCAGGAAAATATGTATTGTTCATAAAAAGCTACTTTCAGTGAGCAAAACACCGAATTCCTGAATAAGAAAGGTTAATAATTGAAGCATTAGTAATTAATACTTTTTATCATAGAAATAGTCTTGTATTTTTATTTATTTTTATTATTTTTGGTGACTTGTCATTCTACACTTGATCACTACTTAATAAGTTAACATAATTTTCTACTGGTTTGTGATGTTATCATTTTAATTACACTATTATTTTAATAGTTCTGTGTCATAAAATTTGTAAAGAGGAAATGATAATAAAATGAACAGTTAAAAAGTACAATTTGAATTAATCCTTACTATTAAAGTATATTTGGTATTATTGCTAGAAGAATGATATGCAACTCATCTTAACCTCAGAATTTTATTGAATTAAAAGATCAAGAAGTAATGAAAATAATTGCTATTTTCAGAGTTAAAAACATGTAAATGTGGCATCACAGAAATTAAATAATGCAAGAATATTTTATTTATTTATGTTCAGGAGTACTTTTTATTTATTTGAGTAAAGTGTTCAAGATGTACCTTTCTATTGACTCCAGATGTTGACAAAGAATATCTAGCATAAATTTTAGATGAATATATTTATTCATGCACACATATTTGAATATTTAATTTTATAGATATTTTAAATATAACTTTTGCTATGTGTTTTTATTACTCTATTGACTAGTAATATATTTTTATGCTGTTTCTACTATAACTTAGATTCTTGTGTTGCTTTTGCTTATGCTTGTTGAAAATTATTGTTTGTTTTCTTATTAATAGAGATCTAAAAATTATACCTCAATTATCTGGTAAAATAAGTCTTGTTTATTTTGAACTGTGTATTTATGTGACAAATGGTCTATTGTATGTATAGAATAGGCATGGAATAGTCTATTGTTTAGCTTTAAAACATCCGTAGTTCATTGTATAATTTGTAAATCTCAACATAGAAATGTTTCAAATTTCTTTTTTTCTTGATTTTGGAATATTGTATATACATGGAATGCCTTGAAATTGAGACCTAAGTCTAAACATAAAATTAAGTAATGTTTAATATTCACATTATAAACCTATCCTGGATGTGATATTATAAAACATTTTCAATAATTTGGGATATGGAAAACAAAGTTTTGACTGCATGTTGCAACCTGTCACATAGGTCAAGTGAAACATCTTTTTACTTGTGGTGTCATAATAACACTCAAAAAGTTTTGGAATGTGGAGCATTTCAGATTTATAAATTAGGGATGTTTAACCTGTATTTAGGTGTAAATCTGCTTTTTATCTTTCTTGGAAATAAGATTGTTCATCTTTTTTTTTTTTGAGTTGGAGTCTCATTCTGTCGCCCAGACTGGAGTGCAGTGGCCGCTCCCGGCCACCGCAGCCTCGACCTGCTGGGTTCCGGTGATCCTTCTGTCTCAGCCTTCCAAGTAGCCTGAATTACAGGCATGCGCTACCATGCCCAGCTGATTTTTTGATTTATTGTAGAGATGAGGTCTTGCTGCCCAGGCAGGTCTCGAACCCGTGGGCTAAGGCAATCCACTCACCGCAGCCTCCCAAAGCGTGGGATTACAGGCTAAGCCACCAAGCCCAGCTAGATTGTCCATTTACCAATAAGATTGTCCACCAGTATCATGAAAAACAACAGCATTAATAACAATACATGCAAACAGAATTCTTCCAGTGATTTATACAAAGTTGACTTCTGAAATAGATTTCAAGTCTTTATTCATGATTTCTTTTTTCAGATTCTTGCTTTTGGAGTCATAACAATAACATCTGTAGCAGCAGAAATGATCTTAGTTTGATGAGGCAAATGCTAGAAGAATTCAGAATCCATATTTTGACAAATGAATTCATAAAAAACATTCACAACTACCTATATTTACTTGGTTTGTTGCTGGAGAAAGAGTATAGAGAAATACACAAGGGAAATTCATTGGGTTAAATCATTACAAAGAAGAGAAGCTGATAAGGCAACAAATACAATTAACAGATATCTAAGAAGCATCAATTAAAAAAATGTCTCCTCTACATTTTTTCACATAAAAGTTTTATATCAAAAACAACTTATTCACAAACTCTTCACTTGAAATGTGTGTGCCAATAACCAAGTTAGAAGATGTTGAATATAATAAACATACATATGTGCTTATATATAATGTGTTTTTTAAATACAAATAGATTTTAAAATTGACAGGTTTGAGAATTACACATATTTTTGTTCTCTGGAGAAGATAAAATAGTATTCATTATTCAAAATATGAAATGTATTTAATATGATAAATATCATTTATAAGTATTTAAGATGACACATATAGAAGGTTAACCTGGAAGAAGAAAAAGATAATTTTTAGAAAAATACGGCAAGGTAAAAAGAAACATTTTTCTTTATTATTTTTCAGAAAATTTAGATTTAAAAACTTTTTGTCATATGCTGCATTTATTTATTAAGTATTTAATATCAATATCATAATTAGTTACTAACCCAACCTACCGTGACACATATCTACATAGGTATATAGAGATGCAAATTTTTTTGGACATTGATAATCTGTCTCTTATTTGACTAAGTGTTTCCTTTAACATAATGATTTATTTAACAGATTTATTTAAAGCATATTCTTAGCATTTGTTACTATCATTGTTTTTAGAGACAGAGAAAATGACTATAGCAAATCCTGACATTAAATATAATATAATATTATGAAAAAATGTCAGTCCCTTGGATTATAATGAATTTTTTCCAGAAAATGCATTATGTGGAAACTGAAGATTTGATAAACTATAATATATACAATGTCTCTGAGAGAATTTTAGTTGGTACAGTTATTTTTTCCGAGTTGAATACCTTTGCCAGAGACTGATTTGGGACTTCTGACCTTTAATTTTCAGGCCTGGATAGCAGAAAGGAATTCAGTTCTCCAAGCAAACATAAAGTGGAATGATGAAAGCAGACATCTCTAAAACTCAGCAGACTAAGTTTTAAAGAAATAAAAAAACACTTAGATATGCTGACATAGCTAAATCTATTTTAGGACTACTTAGATTTTTGTTGTTGTTGTTGCTCAAAATTGATGTATCTTTAAATGTAAATAGAAAAAGAATATGAGAGGTAAACACAAAGAGCCTGAAAATATAGCATTTATTAATGTTAACTTATTAAATAAAAATATTACTTAAAAATTAGAAACAAAAATTTTATAATTAATCTTTTAACAAAGTATAAAAACAGATAAATATGCCTCTACATATTTGAAAACTATACTTAATAATGAATCTAACTATAAATTTTATACTTAAATATATACAAGGAGTAATTCACTTCTGAAATTCAAAAGTTAGAAAGTAAAAGCAAAGTTAATTCTGTATCAAAAACAGAAAAATATCCTTTTAAAATAAACTAAGTTGATCGTTTTCTTTCAAGACAACAAATATCTGAGATTCATGAATCTACAGATATTTGGATAATACATTATTAAATTATACATAGCAAACTAAGAGCAAAGTGAAGTGAACTAAAATGTATTTACTTTAAAAGCCAATTAAAATGCAGAAGCTATATATTTGCAAAAGATTTAAAGTTAAATCAGTCATATTGAAGTAAAATAAATATAATTGAAAAAGTGTTTAATAGTTTTTATTTCATACAAGTATCCATTAGTGTTGTAATTAACACTTTTCAAAAAGAAAACCCATATAAGCTTACTCAATGTTTTCGCTGTTTTTGTCTTATATGTAACTTCCTGTATACGCTTTACATGAGTTTTGCTCACTCATGCATAACATATATAGCAAATTTTTGTTTCCAAGATACAATGAAATAAAACACACTAAATATTACATTCTACAAAATTCTAGTGCCAGAGATTCGCTAGTTCCTATACTTTGTATGCATGTGAACATGCATACACACATATTGACAAATATCTATGATTTGTATCTTTTATTTTATAGTACTATCTCATATTAGTCAAGTGCATATTTTTATTATATGTAATGCTATATATATATATGTATTTCATAAAGTAATTTTCTTTTACTTGTATTACAGAATCTACATGTATATTTGTGGTAGAACAATTATAAAATACATTTACACAAAATACATTTTATTCCATTTCCTGAATTTTCTACCCATAATGAAATATATATTTGAAAAGATTGAAAAAAAAACATTTAATACTTCATGTATTTGCTATGTTTCTTACTTATTAAACAATTTAGCTGTTTTCTAGATTTTAACAAATTCATTCTAAATAGGGACAATTTATACATGTATAGAATATTGTGGATTAGGTGTTCAAACTCCTGCATGATACATAGCAAAAATTTAATATTTATTGAATGAGGGAGTAAAATATATAAATGAATAAAACAATGTTTGAGATATATTTCTACAGCATAAGTGACCAAATACAAGCTATTCTCTTAACAAGGTTTTACAGGATTAAATAAATCAGGGATTCAGAGTATGTCTGGAGGATTTCTGACAAAAAGACAAGTGTCAGACTTTCAATACATATGGTAAATAGCCTATGAAATCTATGATACAATAAGAAGCAGTGTGAAGTGCTGTGGGAGTGATGTGGGAGACTCATCAGTAGAATTTATTCAATAAAAAGAGCAATATTAAAACACTTGTAACACTACCTCATGTAAAGCTGTAAATTTACATATGATCACTGACATGTGCCAAATCAAGTGAGATACACACACATGCACCCACATTAGGGTACAAAGTCAGATATCATGAAGAGAAAATGTATTTTAAAAATAGCCATTAAAATGAAATAAGGCAAAGCAATTGGAGTTTTATTAGGTAGTAGAATAATGCCATGGTGTAATAAATTCCATAAATATAACAACCACTTGAGAAATAAAACTAATGCTTGCACATAGACCAGCTAACATTTACGTCTTATATAATTCCCTCTGAGATAAAATACTGTGACTTTATATCTAGTACTGCAATATATATTTTTGATGAGAGTGATAAGATCATCATGAATGAAACCTTACATAAAAATCACATTTGATTATTCTTCCATGTGAAACCATTCTCCATATATCATTATTTCTCATTAAATTGCTATTTAAGAAACTATCTGATGCCATAAATTAGGAATATAGATACATTCAACACTATATAGCAGAGGTCTTCGTAACAAGAAATCAATGAGTAACAAACCCATGCAACAAAATTAAGCAGCTCTATATACTATTCTGATGGCTAATTGTATATATATGTCAGTTTGGCTAGGCTATAGTTGCCAGTTGTTTGACTAAATACAAGTCTAGATATTGTTGTAAAGTTATTTCTTAGATTCACTTAAATCAGCCTACTGAGTAAATCAGAATACCTTCTGTAATGTGGGTGAAACTTAATCAGTAACTTAAAGGCTTTAAGCACAAAGATTGAGGTTGCCAGGAAAAGGAGAGATTCTTATCAAAACTGAAACCTAGAAACCCTCTTATATGCTATCCTGCTGCCCCAATCGATCTAATCTTTGAGAATTCGAACACAAGACTTCAACATTAACTTCTATGAAGAGATTCAGCCTGCCAACCTGACTGTCCCTAGGCTCAATCCTATATTAAAACAAAACAAAAACTCTCATTAGACGGTACATGATAAGTAGACAAATAATCGATGTTGTGATATGTTAACTGTTGTGAATGATACTGCAATGAATATGGGAGTGCAGGTATCTCTTTGACATACTGATGTCATTTTCTTTAGATAGGAATTTCCACCATACAATTTCCACGGTGGGTCATATGGTAGTTCTATTTTTAATATTTTTTAAAGACTTCATCTTTTTTATTTAGAGCTTCCAAACTGTTCTAAAACCTCATGAAAACACCCAGTGTTTATTGAATCATTGCAACAAGGAGGGCTGCACATCAGAGGAAGCATTGTTTCTTCCAATGGAAGAAAGAAGAAAATAAGTTATTTTAGGATATGGCAGCAGAATGGGATTTAGTTGACATTTTAACTATATATATCCTATTGATTGTTTATCTGGAGAACCTTGACTAATGCAATTGAGTGCAATGATTCACAAAGATATCAGTAGTAATGACTTTTGAGTGCTCAAATAATATATAATTACATGAATCTGTTAGTTCTAAAATTTAAAAAAATCATGTTTTACTCCCTTTGTTACATTTTAAATTACACTAATTCTCCTTTGGGCATATTATATTTTAGTTTGTCATCTAAGAAAATTGTATTTCCTTCAATTTCTTTTTTTCTTTTAAACATATTTTTCTGATTATATTTAAGGTTTACCTCATGTTTTGATAGACGTATACATAGTGAAATGAATATTGGAATCAAGAAAACTAATATACCCATTATCTCATGATGTTTTCTTCCTTTGTTGTGGTAAAAGTAGGTTAAAATCTCCTCTCTCAGTGAATTTCCATCATACAATAAACTATTATTCACTATAGTCTTCATGCTGTACATTTAATTCCTAGACTTATTCATTTTGCAAAACTACAACTTTGTACACTTTAATACATAGCTCTCCATTTCACCCACTTCCTTCCTCTGGTAACCACTGTTCTACTATCTCTATATGTTCAGTTTTTCTTTCGACTCCTCATGTAAATGAGATCGTGTTGTATTTTTCTTTCTGCGTCTGGCGTATTTCCCTTAGTGTTAGGTTTTCCACAAATGCCAAGATTTCCTTCTTTTTAAGGCTGAATAGTTTTCCATTATGCATACATATACCACATTTTCTTTATTCAGTCATTCATGAACAAACAGTTTGGTTCCATAAGTTAACTACCATGAAGGATGTTGCAATGAATATGGGAGTGCAGGTTTCTCTTTGACTTACTGATGTCATTTTCTTTAGATATATACCCCACAGTGGGTCATATGGTAGTTCTATTTGTTAATTTTTATAAAATACTTATCTTTTTTTATTTAGAGCATCCATATTGTTCTAAAGCCTCAGGAAAACATCTAGTGTTTATTGAATCATTGCAATGAAGAGGGCTGCACATCAGAGGAAGCGTGGTTTCTTCTACCTGGAGAAAGAAAAAATAATTTCTCACAGGATACGGCAGTAGAGTGGAGTTTAGTTGACATTTCAATGGAACAATGTTTTCAAAGTCTCAGGCAAAGCGAGGCTGTGAAAATACAGGTTATAATTAGTTCTGGACTGCAAATTGCCGCCGGGTTCTGTTTCTGTGGAAAGTTTGAAGTTAAGATTGATGTGCAATGCTGTGGTTGGAAAGCTGGGGTTTACCTGAGTTGTAAATCAAAACTGCTTTACTCTGCCAGAGTGACTTAGATCCTTCAGACATGGGGGTAATTCATTCTTCCTGATATAATTTTAAACAGCAAATTTTATAATAGTTTCTAATTTTAAAAAAACTTTCTCAGTGAGTAAGAAGTAGTAGTTGCACAAATAAAGACATTGTTATGACATTTTAAATCTATAGTGTGTCCTTCAAAGAGATATTGGTTCCTGTCAACTTTGCAGCTGGTTTTTTTTAGGTCTTTTATTCCAACCTGATAAATGGCAGGACATAATTTTACAGTCCAGGTTTTTTTTTTTTTTTTTTTTACTTTCTCAGAAAGTATCTAATGTTCTCCCCAGATCCATTTACAGAATTAAAGAAGAAGGCATTCCTGAATGAACATGTAACACTGTTTTCTAATATATTTAACTGTATGGTTAAGACCAGGGAAGTCTATAAAAATTCATACTAGCATTTAAAAAAGTAAAACATTTTATTAAAGACATTTAAAAAATCTTATATACATGCATGGCAGAAAGCCCTGTAGATAAATGAAAAACTCTAAGTCATTATAAAGATAAATACTTGAAGTTTAGCATTAATATATTACAATATTACAGAAAGAAACAAAGAAACACACATATATATGAGAAGGTTAGATACTGAAGCTTGGATGATACTAAACACAAAGGCTTATCATGATTTATTTTTTCACCTGAATCTCACTGAAAGGATGATGACAAATATTAAAAAACACATTGCTATGATAGCCATTATTATAACTTATTGAATATCTGCCTAAAACTATAATAAAAATAAGTTTAAGTTGTTGCCAAATCATGATCAGAATTAAACATAAATCTACTCACATTTGGACTGAAAAAGTTAAAAGTCTTACAACATCAATTGTTGTAGCAGGTGTGGAGCTATCTCATATCATGGATGTTTTGGGTTGGAGAGTAAAATGATGAAATGACTTGGAAATTTGATTTGCACTATCATTTGGATTTGAATAATCACATTTTCCCCAGCCCACAAATTCTTTTCTTGGGCACATGTTCAAAATAAACTCTGACATTTAGAACAGAAAATATGTTAAATTGTATTTATAGACACCATATTCACAGTGCATTTTTTTTTTTTTTTTGAGTTGGAGTCTCACTCTGTTGTCCAGACTGGAGTGCAGTGGCCACTCCCGGCCAACGCAGCCTCGCCTGCTGGGCTCCAGCGATCCTTCCGCCTCAGCCTTCCAAGTAACCAGGATTACAGGCAGGCGCTACCACGCCCGGCTGATTTTTAGATTTATTGTAGAGCTAAGGTCTCGTTGCCCAGGCGGGTCTCGAACCCGCGGGCTCAGGCAATCCACTCACCTCAGCCTCCCAGAGGCGCAGGATTACAGGCTGAGCCACCGAGCCTGGTTCACAGTGTATTTTTTAAATAAAACAAGAAACAATTTAAATGCTCAATAATGAGGTATTTCCCAAAAAGTATAGTAGATTTAGTTTCAGAAACATTATAAAACACTGAATTCCTTGCTGTTCTTCACACTAAATAAGTTTGATTTATCTCAGAGCATATTTACTTTAAGTTCCCTCTATCCAGAATAATCTCCAAGATATATAGCTGGGTTAATTTTTTACTTATTTTATATTTCCTCTCTGTTGTCACTTCATTATAGAACTCAGATAGCTCTAATATTGTAACCTTTTAAAATAAACTATAAAAATATCTTTACTAATTTTTAGACATTTCTTTATAGGCAGATCCACCTGACCTGTATTTTTATTTATTAGTCATGTGGTTTGGGAGCCTGCATTTCTTTGTTCATTGCTACAGCTCCAGTACAGAGAAGAGGCCAAAATGTAGGAAGTCTTTAATGAGTTTTTGTGGAAGCAATGTATGATTAATGAATAAATAGATGAATTAAGTGCATTGTTATTTAATTGGTGAAGATTACTTTTTTATTAAGTGCAGAAAGGCACAGACAAGATGTATTTGATAAATATAAATGATATCATATGCTAAAGAATTAGTATAAATGAGAAATTACTTAAAGGAAAATAAAAACACAATAGCAGAATCAGAATTTACTTTGTTAGCAAGACAAACATAACCAATAAGGTTAATAACCGAATGAAAAACACAGAATACTATGTATATAGTTTAGATGCTAGATATTGATAAGTACATAGAATAATAACCAAAATAAATTAATTTAATTTAAATAGTATGTTTTAGATAACTGACCTTTCCAGAAGAAATACCAGAAATTAATTCTTAATTAACTAAGCATAAGAATCCTTGAGATAGCAAAGAAAAAAAGATATATTTTAAAATTTTTTTTTATTATATATATTCATGGAGCACATGGGATGTTTTGATGTATGCAACAGTGCAAAATTATCAAATCAGGATAATTAACTAAATAATAAACTTTTTTCTAAATAATAAGTAATATTCACATTTTTAAAGGGAGTAACATGTTTTTTAAAGGTACAAGGAAGGCCAGGCACAGTGGTTCAAGCCTGTAATCCCAGCATTTTGAGAGGCCAAGGTGAGAGAATTGCCTGAACTCAGGGGTTCAAGACAAGTCTGGGCAACTAGGTGAGACCTTGTCTTTACAATAAATCAAAAAATTAGGCAGGTGTGGTAGCACGCACCTGTAGTTCCAGCTACTTGAAAGACTGAGGCAGAAGGATAACCTGAGTCCAGCAGGTCAAGGCTGCAGTGGCAGTGAGCGTACCACTGCACTCTAGCTTGGGCAACAGAGTGATATTCCAACTCAAAAAAAAAAAAAAAAAAAGTTTAGAGAAAATATCAGTATAGGTAGACTTTGCGGATAATAAAATAAGAAGTTATAATGAAACTTTATATCTTAACATTTTGAAAACAAGCATTTGAAACATTTCTAAAAAATGTAATAGCTAATGTTCATTGAAAAAGAAAGAAAAGCTATGAATAATCAAATCACTGTAAACAAAAGCAAGCAATAAAAAACTCTCTATAAATAAAACATCATGTTCAAGTTAATTTTATAAGAAAGCTTGAGTAAACTCTTAAAAGGGAATTAATTCTATCCACATAACTATACAAAAGTTTCATTGTCAAATATTAGATTTAATAAAAATACAAAATTGAGAGATTCATATATCTTTAAATATTTAAATGTCAGCATAAAACAAATATGTTTTTCATTCTTGAGATTGTAATTCATCAACCCTCCTAACCTTCAGCCTCCAACTATAGTGCTTTTGTAAATTAGTACCTTAAGGAGAACGTGATTACTAAATGACAAAAGATTTTATGTTAAAAAGATCAAGGCCCAGTGCTGTGGCTCAAACCTGTAATCCTAGTTTTTTGAGAGGATTCCTTGAATGCAGGAATTTGAGACCAACCTGGGCAAAATGATGAGACTCTGTCTCTACAAAATAAATACATAAATAAATAGACATTTATGGTGGCATATCCTGCAGTCCCACCTACTCAAGAGGCTGAAGCAGTAGAATTTCATTAGCTCAGCATCTCCAAATTGCAGCGAGCTATGATGTGACCACTGCACTCCAACCTAGGCAGCAAAGGGAGGTCCTATCTTATAACAAAAAATGATCAAGAAAAAGTTATAAAACTATGTATTTTTTATTTTATAAAATTATTATTTTTTATCATTGGGATATATGAGGGGGACTTTCCAAAATGAAACTTATTTATTCAAAAATTGTGTATTCTTACATGTTTAAACATCAGTCAGCATCCAAATACTCTCTGTTTGATTCAATACTTCTATGGAGATGCTTTTCCCACTGTGCAAAACAGCTTTTGAAGTAGGCTATTTTGATGCCTTTTAGTATTTCTGCCATTTCTTGTTTCACCTCTTTCACACTGCAAAACATTTTCCTTTGAGAACTTCTTTCATCCAGGGCAACAACAAAAAAAGTCGCTCAGGCGAGTTCAGGTGTATAAGGAGTATGGGGTTTAGGGGTCATGGCATTTTTACTCAAAAACTGATGAACATTCAGTGTGGTGTGGGCAAGTGTGCGCATAAATTACTCATTATGAAATGGGCAAATGCTTGGAAGCATCTTAAAAAAAAAAATCACTGAAGCCAAACACAGCCTCTCACAATGCTAGCTGGTACACTGATGCCGTGGATTCCTAGAACACTTATCTAATAGGGAAAGCATGTGCTACAAGAATTCCCCCTTCTCCAGATGATAATTTTGGTTTTTGGGAGGGTCCTACCACATACCTGACTTGTTAATATAAACTTTTTTTATGACAAATAAAAAATAAATGTACAAAACTTTAAATACCTCATGGATGATCAATATTCCACCTACAAAACAAATTTTTCTTGAACTTATAAAACAGAGTGATCACTCTCTTACTATAGTGTTAAATAGATTGAAGACAGATCCATGTACATTTGTATGCCAATATACATAGCATGCTCAATTTTAATTGTACACATAACAGTTTTAAATGAACAAAGCAAATTTATCAATATAAAAATATTTCCTTGCTGGCTTTTTTTTAGAACGATATCAAGGTAAATATATTGAAATGGGCTTCTAATTATGCCAGATATTAAATATATTAATTCTACTTTTGTACTACTTGAAAAAAATTAACCTACCATATAATTCAGGTAGACAAATACAGCTTTTCTTTTAAAATTTCTGGGTCCACCTTCGGCTCTGACCTTTGCTCTCCCTTCTCGACATGCATTGTAACTGCAGCATAAGAAATATTGGCAGGGTTCCCATGTTTGACCTTTGATTCATCCATTGCTGTACGGAAAATAGGTTTCCAAACTATATCCCCAAGGGTCATATTTGGGCAAGAAAGAACAAATTGGGAGCAACTTCTTTCTAATGAAAATATAACATCAAACAAGGCTAAAAGCAGAGGTTATCCTGTGAAAAAGAAATGAATCAAACAGCAAGAAAAACTGTTGATCAAACACCATAAATCTTACCTACAACTTCAGGGATCAGAGATATGACTAAATCTTATTGTCACATATGAAGTAAGACATTTACATATTTATACATTTGTTTCTGTATTAATCAGTTATTTCTTTAAGTTATAATCAGAAATGTACACATTCCAAAGATAACCTGATGTTCCCATACATTCAACCATAGACTATTGAATATTTTCCAAATGACATTTTGCCAAACATTGTATTTATAATCCTGCCCTAACTTAAACGCTAGCAGAGTTGTTCTCATAAAAATGCACATATAAACACATGCATACAAATTCACCAATACAATCACATCATTTTCAATATAGATGAAAAGTATTCATGTTTTAAATCCTAGGAAAAATTGTTTTTCTCCACTTTTTTGGGTCATTCTTAATATTTAAGGATTGTTGCTCTTAATATATAATTTTCTAAAGATGTATACTGATCATCAATTTAAACACTGTATATAAGTTTTAAAACACAGCCCAGTACTTAATAACTGAATACCATTTGGGAAGTAAGTTTGATAAATTGTTCATTTGTAAATGGGTATGAAAAAGGATACTACTCCCTAGGGTTGTCAAAACATTAATGCAGATTAAGAACAGGGTGGGGCAAAAATGTTACATGTTAATATTAATTAATTTTTTTATTTTAAAGATGTGAAGTACAATTAGATATACATGTGGTCATTATACAGGTAAAATTTGGGACTCCCTTTGTCCCCACTTTACCTGGTTTGAAATTAGGTACTCTTATTCATGTTATGCTCCTCCTCCTTCTCTGGAAGTATTCTGCTACTGTCATTCCCTTTCTTATAGCATTATGGTAAATGTTGAGTTGGGCTCCGTGACTCAGCCTGTAATCTTGCGCTTTGGGAGGTTGAGGTTAGTGGATTGCCTGAGCCCGCGGATTCAAGACCCGCCTGGGCAACTTGGAGAGACCTCATCTCTACAATAAATCAAAACAGCTGGGCGTGGTAGCACGCTCCTGTAGTTCCAGCTACTTGGAAGGCTGAGGCGGAAGGATCGCCAGAGCCCAGCAGGTCGAGGCTGCAGTGGCCGGGAGTGGCAGAGTGAGACTCTGGGTGACAGAGTGAGACTCCAACTCAAAAAAAAAAAAAAAATGTTGAGGGTTCACTTATGAGTGAGAACACGTGGTATTTGGTTCTTTGTTTCTGTGATGGATCACTCAGACAAGTGGATTTGTAGACTATAAAAGTAGATTCATATACTCTAAATCCAACCAAATTGCGGCAAAGTCCTTATGCTTTTCCTTATGTATGGACACATAATATTCCATTGCGTATATGTACTATTTTTTTTTTCAGTCCAGTTTTGTTGGGCAGCATGGTTGGTTCCATTTTTTTGCTGTTGTGAATAGTGCTGCAATAAACATGCATGTGCAGGTATCTTTTTTGTAGAATGATTTGAGTTCCTCTGGGTATATTCCCAGTAGGTGGAGTGATGGGTCACATGGATGGTCAATTTCTAATTCTTTCAGAAATCACCATACTGTTTTCCATAGAGGTTGCACTAGTTTCCATTCCCACCACCAGTGTAGAAGTGTTCCCTTTTCTCTGCATCCTTGCCAGCATCTGTTGTTTTTTTTTTGTTGTTGTTCTATTAGCGATGGCCATTCTTACTGAAGTTAAGTGTTGTCTCAATGTGACTTTGATTTGCGCTTCTCTATTTATTAGTGATGTTGAGCACTTTTTCATTTGTCTGTTGGTGGCCCATATATCTTCTTTTGAGAAGTGTCTATTCATGTCTTTTGCTCACTTTTTTTTCATTTTTTTTTTATTTTAAAGATGTGGGGTAAAATTCAGGTTTAGGTATACAAGTCATCATCATACAGGTAAAGTTTGGGCCTCCCTTTGGTCCCCACTTCACCTGGTCTGAGATCAGGTACCCTTAGTATAATACTTCCAGAAGAGGGGGAGGAACATAGCATCAAAAAGGGTACTTTATTGATGTTATGTCCCTTCCCCCTTACCCCTCTCCACTTCCCCCACCCTCCCGATCCCCTGCCACTGTAGTGTCCTGCTACTGCCAGTCACTTTCTTATTGTATTATGGTAAGTGTTCAGGGTCCCCTTATGAGTGAGAACATTGGTACTCAGTTCTCTGTTTCTGTGATAGGTCACTGAGTAGAATAGGGTCTAAATCCATCAAAGTTGCTGAGATGTCCATAATTTTGTTCTTCTTTATGGTTGCATAATATTCCATCGTGTATATGTATCAAATTTTTTATCCAGTCCAGATTTGTTGGGCAACATGGTTGATTCCATGATTTTGCTATTGTGAATAGTGCTGCAATAAACATGCGTGTGCAGGTATCTTTTTTGTAGAGTGATTTAAATTCCTCTGTGCATATTCCCAGAAAGGAGATTGCTGGGTCATATGGAAGGTGAATTTCTAGCTCTTTTAAGAATTGCCACACTGTTTTCCACAGCAGTTGAACTAGTTTGTGTTTCCAACAACAGCATAGAAGCATTCCTTTTTTCTCTGTATCCCTGCCAGCTTTTGTTGTCTTTTGTTTTATTAATGATAACCATTTTTACTGGGGTTAGGTGGTATCTCAATGTGGTTTTTATCTGCATTTCCCTGAGGATTAGTGAGGCTGAGCATTTTTTCTGTTGTGTCTGTTGGCTGCTTGTATGTTTTCTTTTGAGAGGTGTCTATTCATGTCCTTTGCCAATTTTTTAATGGAGCTGTTTGTTTTTTTCATTTTGACATGTTTGAGTTCCTTGTAGATCCTGGATGTTAGGCCTTTGTCAGATATACAGTTGTCAATTTTTTTTTTCTCATTCTGTGGGCTGTCTTCCCACTCTCTTGACGGTTTCTTTTGCTTTGCAGAAGCTTTCAGTTTAATGAGGTGCCACTTGCCTATCTTAGCTTTTATGGCATGGACATTTGGAGTTTTCATCAAGAGTTAATTGCCTACTCTGATTCTCATAAGAGTGTCTCCTGAGTTTTCTAATATTCTCATAGTTTGAGAATTTATGTTTAGGTCTTTGATCCATTTAGAGTTGATTTTTATGTATGATGATAAGTAGGCGTCCTGTTTCAATCTTCTGCACGTGGTCAGGCAGTTTTCCCAGCAAAATTTACTGAATAGGTAGGTTCTCCTTTACCCAGTGGTTGTTAGTGGAGACTTTGTCAAAGATGAGCTGGTTGAGAAATTGAGGTTTTGCTTCTGGGATCTCTGTCTTGTTCCATTGGTCTATATGCCTGTTCGTTTACCAATCCAGGCTGTTTTAATTATTGTAGCCTTAGTTTAAAGTCTGGAAGTGATCTGGGCTTGGTGGCTCAGCCTGTAATGTCGTGCCTTTGGGAGGCTGAGGTGAGTGAATTGCCTGAGCCTGTGGGTTCGAGACCCGCCTGGGCAACTTGGCGAGACCTCCTCTCTACAATAAATCAAAAATTAACCAGGAGTGGTAGCGCGCACCTGTAGTTCCAGCTACTTGGAAGGCTGAGGCGGAAGGATCGCCGGAGCCCAGCAGGTCGAGGCTGTGGTGGCCGGGAGTGGCCACTGCACTCCAGTCTGAGTGACACAGTGAGACTCCAACTCAAAAAATAAAAAATAAAAATAAAGTCTGGAAATGTGATACCTCCTGATTTGCTTATTTTGCTGAAGATTATTTTGACTATTTGTTGTCTTTTATGTTCCCATATGAATTTCTATATTGTCCTTTCCAGGTCTAAGAAGAATGATGTTGGTAATTCAATGGATATTGTTTTGAATCTGTAGACTGTCTTTGGTAGGAGGGATTTCTTAGCAATATTGATTCTTTCTATCAACGAGCATGGAATATATTTCCATATCTTGTGTCTGCTTGAGTTTCTTTGAGCAGTGTTTTGTAGTTTTTATGGTTTAGGGCTCTCACTTCTCTGGTTAGGACAATGTCAAGGTATTTTTTTCCTTTTCTTTCTTTTTTTTTCTATTGGGTGTGGCTATTTTGAATAGTATTGTGCTTTTTATTTGGTTTTTTGTCCATTTGTTGTTGGTGTATAATAATGTGATTATCTTTTGTACATTGATTTTGTGTGCTGAGACTTGTCCTTTATCAGGGCAAGGCGCTTTTGTGAAAGTTTCTCTTGGATTTTCAAGGTATATGATAATACCATCAGCAAAGAGGGATAACAAATTCTTTTCCTATTTGGGTATCCCTGATTTCCTTCTTTTGTCTAACTGTTCTAGCTAGGACTTTCAGCTCAATATTGAAAAGGAGGGGTGAGAGTGAGCAGCCTTGTCTTGTTCCAGTTTTCAGGGGAAATGCTTTCAGTTTCTGTCCATTTAGCAATATGTTGGCTGTGGGTTTGTTGTAGATGGCACTTACTATTTTGAGATATGTATCTTCTATGCCTAAGTGTTTAAGGTTTTTTTTTATCAAGAAGGGATGCTAATTGTATCAAAATTTTTTTCATCTAATGATTTACTTATGAGGTTCTGGTTAGATCTGTTGATGTATTTCATTACATTTGTAATCTTATGGATGTTGACCAGCCCTGCATCCCAGTGATGGATCCTACCTGGTCATGGTGGATGATTTTTGAGATGTATCATTGGGTTCATTTGCTAGAATTTTGTTGAGAATTTTTGCATTTATGCTCATCAGTGATATTGGCCTGTAGTTCTTTTTTTATTTTTTTTTTTTTGTTGCCTCTTTACCTGGTTTAGGTATCAGTGTGATGTTAGCTTTGTAAAATAATTTGGGGAGTGTTACTTCTTTCTCAATTGCCTGGAATACATTCAATACCATTGGTATCAGCTCCTCTTTGTATGTTTTGTAGAATTATGCTGAAAACTCATATGGTCCATAGCTTTGTGTGTGTGTGTGTGTGTGTGATAGTTTTTATGACAGAGTCAATTTCCTGGGTTGTTATTGGTCTATTTAGTGCTTCAATGTCTTCTTGTTCAACCTTGGAAGATTGTATAATGTCAAAAAGTTCTCCATTTTATTTTGGTTATCAAGTTGTTTACATAGAGGTGTACATAATATATCTGATAATCTTTCATAATTTTTTCAGTGTCAACTGTGATTTGATCTTTTGTGTTTCTGATTGTGCTTATTTGGGTTTTTTCTCTCTTTTTCTTGGTCATTCTGGCTAAGGGTCCATCACTCTTGCTCATCCTTTCAAAGAACCATCTTTTTGATTTGTTGATTATTTTATTTTATTTTTGTCTTCCATATCTCATATTTGGGCTTTTATTTTGGTAATCTGGATTCGTATGCTAAAGTTAGGGTTTTGGTGGTCTTGACTTTCCAGCTCCCTTAGGTGATTTTTCAGGCTGTTAAATTGTGCTCTTTCCATTTTCTTGATGTGTGTTGGTAGAGATATAAATTCCCCTTTTAGAACTGATTTCATGGCATCCCAGTGGTTTTGGTAAGATATTTATCATTTAAACTTGTTTCCAGGATTCTCTTAATATCTGTTTTGATTTCTGTGCTGACCCAGGACTCGTTCAGCATCATGCTGTTTAGTGTCCATGTCTTTGTGGGTTTGGAGGAATTTTGTTGGTATTGATATTTATTTTTACTTCACTGTGGTCTTAGAAGGTACATGGCAGTTATCAAACTTATGGAATTTGTTCATGCTTTATCTATAGCTGAGGCTATGATTGATCTTGGAGTACACTCCATGTGGTGATGAGTAGAATGTATAGTCTGTGGTTGTTGGGTGAAGTCTTCTGTAGGTAATTACTAAGTTTATTTAGTCAAACATCAAGTTGAGGGTTTTTTTGTTTGTTTGTTTGTTTGTTTTTGCCTCAATCTATCTAGGGTTGTTGGTGGGGTATTTAAGTCTCCAACTATGGTAGTGTTAGAGTCAATATTTTTTTTTGAGTTTACTTAGTAGTTGCTTTATAAACACTGGTGCTCCTCTGTGGGTTGCATATATAGTTAGGGTGGATGTTTCTGATGGATTGAAACTTTAATCATTATGTAGTGTCCTTCCATGTCTTTTTAAATTTTTGATTGCTTAAAAGTTACTTTGTCTGATATTAAGATTATGACTTCTGCCTTCTTTTGTGATCTTTTTGCATGGAAATTCATTTTCCATCCTCTAACTTTGAGTCTGTGTGCATCCCTTGCGGTGAGATGAGTTTCTTGGATGCAGCAAATTATTGGCTCATGTGTTTTTTGTTTTTTTTAAATCCAGTTTGCCATTCTATGTCTTTTCAGTGGTACATTTAGTTCATTCACATTCAGGGTGATTATTGACATGTGAATGTTTATGCCTGTCATGAGGTCCTTATATAGTATTTCTTTGTTTTTCTTTAACTTTTGGTTTGATATATGTGTGTGTTTTCAAGTTAGCAGTTGCAGTATATTCTCTGTTGAAATTATATTCTCCTATTTCCATCCCAGGAAAGGAGGAGGGGATGGTAGGCGTGAGTGGGGCTTCAGTCCCCCGCCCCACCCACTCTCATATGATCAGGTGGATCACCTCCAGTGAGGAGTTACAGAATTGTCTCTTTCCCAGGTACTGGTGGGGGTTGCTCCAGCCAGGCTTATCCTGGGCTAGAGTCCTCTTATCATGGCTGACAAGCAGGCTCCATCTGGGTTTGTCCCTCTCAGTTGTGCTCTGGTCATGTGATTCTGATGTTCAGAGAATTGCTGGGAAGGAGGGTGTTAGGTCAGCCCTAGATTCACCACTGATCTCTTTGGAGTCTTCCTCATTCTTTTCTGGTCACACCCTTTGTCCCACAACTGAATCCAAGTAGGGCATGGGGTGCCTGAGACTGAGCACTCATCCTGTCCATCCATAGTTTTTACTTTCAGAATATTCTTTCTGAGTCATAATCCGTCCCTGAGTAGTTAACCTGCCAGTTACAGATATTGGATCTGTTGCTCCATGGTGAGGAAGCCAGAGCATTTCCCTGCCCATTTTTCAAGATAGTGGCAGGGTGTCTGTTTTGTCTTCTCCAGTGAGGCTCTGCCGGTGGCCTTATTGTTCTCCCCCCATAACCATTGCTGCCAGTGTCTGGCCAGGTGCTGCAGTGGTAAGGCAGAGCTTGGAGCTGGCAGTCACTCCCGGTAGCTTCTTCCCAGGAAGGGCTTTGTTGATTTTTAAAAATTGCAGTTGGTTTCTGTGCTTTGGGAAGTATTATGGACTAAGCAGAGCATCTGTGGCACCAGATGCTTCACCAGGAGAGCTCTGGCCACTTGCTCCTGAGTCCCCATTCATTCAGCCCTCACATGCCTACTTACAAACATGTATGCAACATTGTCCGTATACTCACTCACTCACACAGGGACTTGCAAGTCTGACTGGCTCTGCCACCATCTTCCCTGAGTCTCCCATTATTAATTTCCTGAAAATTATTGGTTATATTATTCCACAGCTTATGTTTTGTCCACTATTTTATTTTCTATGCCATTACTGGGAAAGCAAGTAGAACCAACAGATATGTGTTTCCACATCTAAACCCTTGTTATATTTAGTATATGTTTCACCAAAAACGTGTGTTGGACACTTAATTTGCAATGCAAGTGTTAAGAGGTGGCTTCTAATAGGATGTGTTTAGGTCATGAGAGCTCTGCCTCACAAATGGAATAATACCAGTTACATAAAGGCTTGAGACTCTTAACTCAATCTTTTGGTCTCTTTCACCATGTGCTGCCTTCAATCACATTATAATGCAGTAAGAAGGCCTTTATCAGATGTGGGCGCTTGATCTTGGATGTCCCAGGTTCAGAACTGTAAGAAATAAATTTCTGTTCATTATAAATTACCTATCCCATGGTATGCTGCTAGAGCAGCACATAATAGAATAAAATAATCTTGAAGCTGTCACCTTTTCAGGTCTCCTGCACACATATTTTCGAATGTGCCAAGACACATCCAACTACAGATTAACTAGGCTATCATTTTACTTCATTCCCAGGTGAGGCTACGCTAAATACATACTTAATTTTGACGAAGACATCAACATTTCCTGGGAGACACTTCATTTTGAAACAATCTCTTCTCTTCTGCCTTTAACTTTCATGTATGCTGCTTAAGTTTTTGTCTACCATTTGTCTTCCGAAACTCACACCACTGAGTGCCTGCTTTGTTCTCTTCTTGAATTCCAAGGTCTCTGATAACAGATTCAAAGACAAACAAGCAATGGCAGACCACACCACATTATGATAATGCTATTATTCTCCAAATAAATTATACCTCTGTAGAAATATTTTCCTCTCTTCCTTTTATCTGAGTCTCTCTTATTCCTTTGTTAATTACCTTGTCATTTGCTTGAAATCTAGA
This sequence comes from Cephalopachus bancanus, assembly GCA_027257055.1. Lineage (NCBI taxonomy): Eukaryota > Metazoa > Chordata > Mammalia > Primates > Tarsiidae > Cephalopachus > Cephalopachus bancanus. The sequence goes on along the minus strand of JAPVLO010000068.1, from coordinate 5,882,904 downwards.
TTTAGTACAGCAAATTAAATTTTGCTATTGTAACATTAGTTTCAAATTTCATAAATATCAAATAACTTTTGACAAAGAAAACACACATAGAAAATAATTATTTTGATTTTAAATATTCCCCAAGGGTTATTGTTTAAATCATTATTTCCTCTTTATAATCGACCAGTTTTAGACCTGGATATGTATTATATTTCATTCTAAACTGGAATAGGTAGGTTGTATTTTAAAAGATTCCACATTATTTTGCTATGATGACTAACTTTTATCAGTGTATCCATTACTTCTCAGAATCTAATGCTTAACACTAACATAATAGAAATAACAAAAATCACATACAATATTCACTAATGCTAGAACCTATTTTACTCAATGTGTATCATTTAAAAAATTCCTACAACAAAGCTCCAAGGTGAGATTTACTGTTTCATTTTATTTAAGAAGAAACTTTTAGATGAGAAATCAATTTACTTCCTCTTGAACACATGGTAGAGCAAGAATATAGCATTGGCAGGTCTTCAGCCTGCACAGTTTGACTTGAGGTTTTGCACTTTTTAAATATTATACTTTATTCCATGACTTCCATGATTTGGTTTTCTTTATACAAAAATAAATGTAATTGTTAAAACTTGTAGTTTTTTCAACATTAAATAGCTTAATTTCATTAATGATATTTATATGAATTAGTAAAAGAAATGCTTACTTTCCCGTTTTTTTCTTCAAAAATTCTAATGCATTTGCTGGTATTTTAAAATACATAAAATTATTATTAAGTTTGTGTGTGTGAAGATAATTTACTATTTTCACATAATAAACTTCAAATTATGTTTGATCACAAAAATGAAATTTTTTTCCTGTTTGATTTTCTATTGTATTTATTTGTATTTTAGGTAAATATAAAAAGCATGAGAATTTGATCTTAAAATGAAAGTATGCTCAACACTTTCTAGATCATTGTGGAATTTTAAAGAACTATATTACCTAATTGTGGAATACAAATATTAAATATTAAATAATATATGTTAGGTGTTTGTCATTACTAAGTATATATAAGCAATGTATAAAAGTATATGTATAAAAGCAATGTATAAAAGTACCCCATGATTCTAAAGTCACTCAGTATTTATTAATATCAATTAACAATCAGAAATTAAACAGGAAAAAATATGTGTGTGTATACATATATATATATATATATAATTCAGAACAGCTATAGAAAACTACATTGAGAATGCTAAGTGTGAGCTGAATTTTGGAAAAAAAAAAGTTGTATTAGAAAACTAAAGTTTATAGTCAGGACATAGATTAAAATGCAAGATAAGAGTGACCCAGACTGATGCACAAAAATAAAGAGACCAGTCAGATTCAAGTGGAATAATTCTTTTGGAATCAGTAAAATCAAATTCTGGATGGGTAAAAAAAAAGATAAAATGTTGGAAAACTCTGAAGTTTTGGCAAAATAGTTAATATAGAACATGAAGGGTACCAGAACATACAACCCAAAATATGTTCCTTTGGCATATAAACTATTTTGAGTCAAAGGTCATTAAGACACAGCAAAAGCTTTTCTCCTCTCCTTAACTTCCTAAAAATGGAATATAAATTTCACTTTTTGTAAAATAAATTTACAATTATGCAGAAAAATTCTTTTTTTAAAGCTGTCTCTATAACAAAATGAGAGTTACACCCAGAGATAAATCTGATCACCTGAGAGACTTATCTACGTACCACAACTCTTTCCATAACTTACTTTCCCCTCTGTCCAGAAGCCTCAAGTCCCTTTTCCTTTGGAGCCACATTTTTTTGTGTGTGAACTCTAGTGCATACTTACACAATTAAATTTTTTTGTTGCCAGGCTCAGTGGTTCAGCCTGTAATCCCGTGCTTTGGGAGGCCGAGGTGAGTGGATTGCCTGAGTCCACGGGTTCGACACCTGGCTGGGCAACTTAGCGAGACCTCATCTTTAATAAATCAAAAAGTGAGCCAGGCGTAGTAGCGCGTGCCTGTAGTTCCAGCTACTTGGAAAGCTGAGGCGGAAGGGTCGCCAGAGCCCAGCAGGTTAAGGCTGCAGTGGCCGGGAGTGACTGCTGCACTCCAGTCTGGGTGACAGAGTGAGACTCCAACTCAAAAAAAAAAAAAATTTTGCTGTTGTTAATCTGTTTTTGTCAGTTTGATTCTTAGGCCCCAACTATTGAAACTAGGAAAAATTAGATAAAATCACAAGTTTGTCATCTATTAAGAAATTTTTGATGATTTGCCTAAACATACTGTGTGGCAATAATTATACTAATCTCACAGATTTTTTTTGCGAATATTAAGTTAGATAATATATGTAGTGTTTAAATAATAAACACCAGTTATTAACAGTTAAATCTGAGGGGCAGTTGGAACTTAGGCTTACATAACATTTTAACAAAAATTAATTTGTGGGGGAGTTATAAAGCAGAAAAAATAACTTTGAGCTTCTAGAAAAGGCAATTGTGAGTCAGATAACATATAGAGAAAGTAATGGAAGACAAAGGTTGATTTAGCAAAGTTTGTTATGTAGATTTTTCTGATGCCTCCTCTAGGCTGATAAGAATCTTCAGTTGGGTAGGGTAATTAACTTCTATTGTTCTTTACTAGGAGAGGGGAGGAGGTACACATTTATAATTATGTTCTGCCTTTTGTCAAATAAGGTGTGGGCAGAAAGCTATTCTTGTATTGTATTGTATTGTATTGTATTGTATTGTATTGTATTGTATTGCTTCTTTTCTGTTGTCTTCTGCTTAAAGTAATCCCAAAATGGCATATTTTGGGGATGTCATATTCTGCTACTTTTCAATCTCAAAAATAAAAACATTTATAGCTGTGGTTTGAATGTTTGTGTGTTCTTAAAATTCACATATTTAAACTCAATCACCAATGTGCTTGTATTATAAGGTGAATCTTGTGGGAGGTGATTAGGTAGAAAGAATAGAGCCCTCAATAACGTGATTACTGCCCTTATAAATGAGACCCTACAGAGATTCTTTGTCCTCTTTTGCCATGCGAAGACACAGCAATGAGCTGCCATTAGTAAACCAGGAAACAGGTCCTCTACAAACACTGAATCTGCTCGCAACTTGTTTTGTACTTCCCAATCTCCAGAACTGTGAGAAATAAAGTTCTATTGTTTGTACGCCATTCAGTTTATGATATTTTGCTACATATAGCATCCTGAATAGACTAAGCTATTCATACTTTAAAAAGCAAGTATTTGGAAGCAATAAAATATCAACATTGTCCTAAATCCTAATATTCTGACTATTTCACAGTACACATACAACGCTTAATTTTCTATTTCAGTAATGTTGTATTATTTTTTTCTGTAAATAAATAAATAACTAAATGTAATTGGTGAATGGACATTAGCAGGAGTCTTCATGAAAAAAAAATTAAGGGAGGTGGGGAAGTGGGATTGACAGTAGTCGATATCTGCCTGGGGAAGGGGCGGCACACCTCATCGATAAGGGTAACTGCACAGTGAATATTTGTGTAACTAGCCCTGAATTGTACTCTACAATTTTAAATAAAAATTAAAAGAGGAAATAAAAATAGAAAAATTAGATTATATCCTTTATTTCTTTGACTACAAGAGTATCTCATATGTGTTTGTGGTGAGAATTGTTTTTTTTTTCTGTTTTGCTTAAAGAAAATAGAGTTCAGAATAACTAAAGCCATTGCAGATAAGCAAAATAAGACTACTTTAAAATACTATGATTCTACTCTTTCAGAAAAACGTCATCAGCATTTATTATTCTTAGAATTTTTTTCACATTTTTATATTCCCACACAAACCTGTGGAGACATATGCAAAATTCATTCAGTAGGGCAATTATTGAGAAAGTAAAGGTACACAATAAGTGTATGTGTGTTGTGTGCATGTGTTTATGGTAATATATGTTTATATAGGTGGTCAAACAATATGGCATAAATGACGCAGGAATTTACGTGCAGAATTGATGCTAGTGGTGAGGAAAGAATCCTCCCAAAATGAATTATCTTTTGAAGAGTGGGTTCACTCAAGTACACTCAAAATTTGTTCCTCCATATCAGATAGTCAACCAACGTTTTTATCTGGAAGTTTTAAAATGGTTGCATCACGATTTGCTAAAGAAACGAACTGAGTTGTGGCAAACAGATGGCTGGTTCTTCCAAGAAAACAATGCACCTACCTACACCGCACTGAGTGTTTAACTGTTTTTGACCCAAAATGGCATTACATCCCCAGTCCCATCCTCCCTATTAACCCAATATCACCGAGTGGCTTTTTTGTTTGTTTATTTCCCCAGATGAAAAAAGTTTTCAAAGGAAAATGTTTTGCCAATGTGAAAGAGGTGAACAAAAAAGCAATAGAAGCACTGAAAGACATCAAAATGGCAAGTTGAGGATTTCTGGGAAGATGGTAGAATAACCAGTCAGAATGCGTGGGTTCCTGTGTGTCAGAGCTTCTCCCAGGAAGAACAGCTAGAGTGATTGCTTACCCCAACAACACAGCACCAGGCTGAATGCTGGCACCAAGGAGCATGGAAAGAGTGCAGTGAGAGTGCCTGAGGCAGAGTCCGAAGGAAACAGTGGGGAGAAGCCACCCCAAACCTAGAATGGGCTCCAGAGCATTGCCCCTGGTCTCACGATCCAGAGACTGTGGTAACTGCTGTAGAGGGATCTATTGATTCCATTGGTGACAGAAACAGCAGCTGGCAGAGAAAATGAGCAGACTCTCTAATGCCTGGACAGAGAAATGCTCTGGGGCAGCCTCTGCGCAACAACAGAACTGCATCTTGAAACCAGGTGCTATCTCTATGTTGTGCTCGGGATGCTCTTAGCAACCTCAAAGAAAATTGCCTCTAGTGCACAAGCCCTGTGAGTAATAACAGTTGCAGAACCCCAGATGATCTATCCACCACGCTGAGCCAGTTGCTGGGTGATAGATACAGGCAGTGGGAACTGATTGATAGGAGGCTGGTGGTGGTATCAGCTTATTCAGCTTATTTGTTTGGTTATCTCATTTGGTTGCTTTGTTTCATGGCCAGTTTTCTCTTTTCTTTCCTTCTTTCTATGTGTGTGTGTTTCTTTCTCTTTTTCTACTTTTATTTCCTTGTTTCCTTTCTCCTCCTTTCCCCTCCCCCACCCTTCTTTCTTTTCCCTCTTAGACTCAAGAGCTATGCAAGCATACACACTGGAAGGTCATGTTGTGCAGAGATGGAGAGTGAGTCCTAGCTGGCCCAATCACCAGACAGCAAACATTTTAACCTGCCAATAGATTCTGAATCCTTGCACCCCTTTTCATTCCCTAGTAAGTGTTCAAAATTGTAAAGAGACAGCACAACATCCCACCCCCAGCCCAACTTCATAATTGAATAAACCAGGAGCCTTGGCTAAAGGAAAGACAAATATCAGAAGTGACTGCTTTTCCATCTTCCACTGAGCAGTGGAATTAAAGGGAAAGATAGGAGAACTGCTACAAATGCAGAAAAATCATCAAAGAACTGCTGGTAGCCAGAACTCCAGCAAAGAGTCAGTGCTAGAAAGAACAGTTACTGGGCATAGACAATGGCTATCTCTGAGAATGACAGTACCCAGAAGGTACTAATGGAGATCACAAATCATTGAATAGAATGAATAAAAATCAAGAAATGCAAGAGCTGGACAAACTAAAGAAAGCATACTTAGAAATAACAGAAATGAAGAACTCTATCCAAGAAATAAATGACAAACTGACAAGCATGGGAAGTAGAATTGACCAAGCAGAAGAAAGACTCTCAGAGCTGGAAAATCAAAACATGGAATTAACCCAATCTATTAAAAATGTAGAAAAGTGAGGGAGAATTAAAATCCTTCCCAGACATGCACTCCCTCAGAGAATATGCTTCTTCGAGATCAGCTCCATAGGTCACAAAAGAAAGCAAGAGTCACAATCTTAGTATCAGACAAAAAAACATTTAAGCTATCAAAAATTTAAAAGGATACAAAAGGACACTACATAATGATAAAAAAGGTTTGATCCATCAACAATAAATATCTATCCTAAACATGTATGCACCCAACACAGAGGCATCAGCTTTTCACAGCAGTTACTAAGTAAACTAAAAAACCATATTGACTCTAACAAAATCATAGCTGGAGACTTAAGTAACCCACTAACTACTCTAGATAAATCACCGAGAAAAAGAAAATTAACAAAGAGATCCAGAATCTCAATTTGACACTTGACCAGATGATCTTAGCAGATACCTACAGAGCACTCCACACAAAAACACAGAATATACATTGTATTCATCACCACATGGAATGTATGCCAAGACTGAACACATCCTCAGTCATAAATCAAACATACACAAATTTCACAAGATTAAAATACAACCATGCATCATCACAGACCACAGTGTAATAAAAATAAATATCACCACCAACAATATTCCCCCAAAACTCACAAAGACTAAACAACACGATGCTGAACAACTCCTAGGTCAACATAGAAATTAAAACACAAGTTAAAATATTTCTGGAAAAAAATGGTAACAAAGAAACATCTTTCTGGGATTCCCTGAAGGCAGTTATGAGAGGGGAATTTATAGCTCTAGGAAAACACATCAAGAAAATAGAAAGAGAACAAGTTGACAGCCTAATGAATCACCTAAGGGAGCTGAAAAGGCAAGACCACTAAAACCCTAACTTTAGCAGAAGTATCCAGACCTCCAAAGTAAATACCCAAATATGGAATAGAAGGCAAAATTGTCATAGAAAATACCAATGAAACAAAAAGCTTGTTCTTTGAAAGGATAAACAAGATTAATGGACCCCTAGCAAGAATTACCATGAAAAAGAGAGAAAAAAACCAAATAAACACAACCAGAAATGCAAAAGACATAGTCACAACTGACCCTGGAAAAATAAAAAAGATTATTAGAGATTACTATGTACATCTGTATGGTACAAACTGGATAACTTAAAAAGAAATGGAGGACTTTCTAACGTCATACAACCTTCCAAGGTTGAAACAAGAAGAAATTGAAATCCTAAATATACCAATAACAGCCAAGGATATTGAGTCTGTCATAATAAAAGTATCTCCAAAAAAAGCCCTGGACCAGACACTTTTCCAGAGGAATTCTACAAAACATCCAAGGAGGAACTGATACCAATTCTCCTGAAAGTATTCTAAGCAATTGAGAAAGACGAAACTCACCCAAAATCATTTTATGAAGCTAACATCACACTGATACTGAAACTGGGGAAAGATTCAACAAAGAAAGAGAACTATAAGCCAATATCCCTGATTAACATAAAAGCAAAATTCTCAACAAGATTCTAGCAAATCGGATTCAAGGAAACATCTCAAATATCATCTACCATGACCAAGTTGGCTTCATTCCCAGGATGCAGTCCTAGTTTTACATTCACAAGACCATAAATGTAATTAAATTCATCAACACATGTAAAAACAAGAACCACATGATTATATTACTAGATGTGGAAAATGTTTTTGATAAAATCTAGCATCCTTCCTTGATAAAAACCCTCAAACACATAAGCATAGAGGGAATAGATGTCAAAATAGTAAGATCCATCTATAATAAATCCATAGTCAACATATGGCTAAACAGACAGAAATTGGAAGCACTTCCCATGAAAACTGGAACAAGACAAAGCTGCCTACTCTCATCCCTCCTGTTCAACATAGTGTTGAAAGTTCTAGCTAAAGCAATCAGACTTGAAGAAATCAGGGACATCCAAATAGGAAAAGAAGTCAAGTTATCTCTCTTTACTGATGATATGATCTTATACCTCAAAAATCCAAAGGAATCTGTCGAAAATCTTGCACCAATAAAGGATTTGACAAAGTCTCAGGGTACAAGATAAACATTCAAAGACAATCGCATTCTTATACTCCAACTCAAACAGGTGTATATAGAAAAAAAAAAAAGCACAATCTCATTCACAATAGCCACACACACAACACACACACACACACACACAAAGAAATACCTTGACATCTTCCTAACCAGAGGAGAAGGACCTTTACAACATAAGCTACAAAACACTGCTCAAAGAAGTTAAAGATAATAGAAATACATGGAAATATATTCCATGCTCATGGATATGAAGAATCAATATTGTTAAAATGTCCATTCTACCAAAGGCAATACAGATTCAATGCTATGCCCGTTAAATTACCAATATCATTCTTTTCAGATCTGAAAAAAACAATGCAGAAATTCATATGGAAACATAAACAATCACAAATAAGCAAACAATCCTTAGCAACAGAAACAAAGCAGAGGTATCACATTTCCAGACTTCAAACATTATTATAAGGTTACAATAATCAAAACAACCTGGTATTGGTACAAGAGCAGGCATTTAGACCAGCAACAGGATGGAGATTCCAGAAACAAAACTCATCTTTGACAAAGCCTCCACCAACAACCACTGGAGAAAGGAGAGCCTATTCAGTAAATGGTGCTGAGAAAACTGGCTGACTATATGCAGAAGGATTAAATAGGACCCCTACCTAACACCATACAGAAAAATCGACTCCAGATGGATCAAAGATCTATATGTGAAACCCCAAACTTCAAGAATTTTAGAAAATACAGGAGATATCCTTATGGAAATTGGAATAGGCAACCAATTCCTGATTTAAAAACCCATGTCATAAGAAATAAGATACACTAGTAGGACCTCATCAAACTGAAAGGCTTCTGCAAAGCACAATAAACCATCGAAAGAGGGAAAATAGCCCACAGAATGGGAAAAAATATTTGCCAACTTCGTATCTGACAAAGGCCTAACATCTAGGATCTACAAGGAACTCAAATGTGCCAAAAGGAAAAACAAACAAACAGCCTTATTAAAAAGAGGGCAATTGAATCCCATGCATTTAAAATAAAATGTATAAAAATAAAAAAATGCACCCCAGGACATTGCAGTATGTTCACATTTTCTCAAGTGCGTCTGCTATTATTGCAGCTTATTTAAGTTTCTAAATAAATCTGTTAGGTTATTTTTTTTTTTTAAAGGAGGCAAAAAGCATGAATTGACCCTTCTTAAAAGAAGACATAAGAGCAGCTGATGGACACATCAAAAAATGCTAAGTCTCACTGATCATCAGAGAAATGCAAATCAAAACCACATTGAGATACCACCTAACTCCAATAAGAATGGCCATCATTTATAAAACAAATAACAACAGATCCTGGTGAGGATGAGCAGAAAAGGGATTGCTCTACACTGCTGGTGGGAATACAGACTAGTTCAACTCCTATGGAAAACAGTGTGGTGATTCCTAAAAGAACTAGAAATTGACCTTCCATATGATCCAGCAAACCCCCTTCTGGGAATATACTCAGAGGAACTTAAATCACTGTACAAAAAAAAAAAAAAAGATACCTGCACATTCATGTTTATTGCAGCACTATTTACAATAGCAAAAACATGGAACCAACCATTCTGCCCTAAGAAACTGGACTGCATTAAACAAATGTGGTACATATGCATGAAATAATATTACACAACCATAAAGATCAAAATTATGGAATTTACAGCAACTTGGATGGGTTTAGAGTCTATAATACTTACTGATAAATCACAGAAACAAAGAACTGAATACCATATATTCTCATTCACAAGCAGACCCTGAACATTTACTATAATACAATAAGAAAGGGATTGGCAGTAGCCAGAAACTGCCAGGAGAGGAATAGTGGCACACATAACATTAATAAAGGTACCTGATCGCAAACCAGGCAAAGTGGGGACCAAAAGTAAGCTCAAATTTTACCTGTATGATGACCCCTGTATACCTAATTCTGAATTGTACCTCACAACTTTAAAATAAAATAAATTAAAAAGAAAATTGACAAGTAAAACCTGTTTTGAGCAGTGGAAAAGGTGTCTCAATAGATGTATTGCATCAAACAGAGAATACTTTTAACATGATTGAAGTTTAAACATGTAAGAATAAATACAAAATTTTTTATAAATAAATTCTGTGGGGTTTTTTGGTTCCCTTTCAGTATATAAATCCTATTATAATTTATAAAAATATCTGGCAAAACATCTGTTTTTTTTCAGAATGTTGAATTAATGAGAATTACTGGGATTTATTTATTTATTTTTTTTGAGTTGGAGTCTCACTCTGTCGCCCAGACTGGAGTGCAGTGGCCGCTCCCAGCCACCGCAGCCTCGACCTGCTGGGCTCCGGCGATCCTTCCGCCTCAGCCTTCCAGGTAGCCGGAATTACAGGCGCGTGCTACCACGCCCAGCTAATTTTTTGATTTATTGTAGAGATGAGGTCTCGCTGCCCAGGCGGGTCTCGAACCCGCAGGCTCAGGCAATCCACTCACCTCAGCCTCCCAAAGGCGCGGGATTACAGGCTGAGCCACCAAGCCCAGCTGAGAATTACTGGGATTTTATTTAGACCTTGTGCTGAAGGTCACGTGAAATTAACACATGAGATTCTTGGTTGTGCAAGAACGTGTATCACTTTATTGACCCACATATTTTTTCTAAGAAATAAAAAAATTATGATATTTATAAATATTATTTTATATTACCTGTTAAAACTATATCTTTATAATAAAATTTTATACAATTACAAGCTACCACTTATTGGGTCTTTTCTAAAGTATTAATTAAGATATTCGCTATTTCAAATAATTTGCAAAAATCCCTGCAAGTTTGAAATGTTATTTTTTAATAATATAGGTGAATAAAATGAAGTTAAAGAAGGTCTTTACTTGCTTTAGCTAATATAGATAGTAGTATTGGAAATGATATTCTTCTAAAGTTCTGAATGAAAAGTTCATTTGATTATAGCACCTATATTATTTTAAAGAAAGGTAATAACAATTGAATTCAATACACAATATTGTATATAAAAGTGTTCTATATAAACACATAATTAGTCAAAAAAAGAAGTTTTATTGCATTATTAGAATGTGGATTCTTTAGATTGGTATGGAAAGGGAATTTGTATAAACAAAAATAGCCTTTATTTTCTTAAAAATTAAATTATGAAATATTTGAAATCTACAAAAATATATATAAAGTGATACAAGAGCTAGCCATTTCATTGTCATTAAAATTTTAACAAATGTTAACATTTTGCCACAATTGGAATCTCCCCAGTTCCTTCTCTTACACTCTCTCCCACAAGAATATTACTTTCCTAAGTTGGTAGGTTTCATTCCTTTATGCTTCTAAGTATATATCAACAAGCAATAGATAGGATTATTTTGTGTGGTTTTAAGTATATATGATAAGTAAAATATTGCATATGTCTCTTTTTAAAATGATATTGAGTTTGACATGTTGATACACACAGATCTAGTTCATTTCTTATATCTGCTTGTTAGTATTTTGTCATATGTACATTTTCCATTTCCCATGTAAGGTTAAAAATGGCTTCCATTTTTTAACTTTTACATATGCCACATGAAAAACATTCATATTCAAGTATTCTTAGAAACACAGGGGAAAATATTTCTAGGATAGATATGTGAAAATGGAATATCCCAGTCTCAAGATGTATGCAACTTGAACTTCACTGGATACAATATTATCAAAACATCTCTAATGTGAATGTACAAGATCACACTTCCATCTGTATTGTGCAAGAGTTCTTGTTTTTAAAAATTCTTTCCACTACTAGAATTTATCTAAATTTAAGTATTATATAGGTTTAATTACATTGCCCCAATTACCAATCAGGTTGTTGAACTTTTTATGTGTTTATTTATTATTTAGGTTTTCTCTTTAAATTCCCTCCTCTTTGCATTGAAAATGTTTACTTTTTTCCCCTTATTGACGTGTAAAAGTTCAATATATACTGTGGACACTAATATTTTGTTCCCAATGACTTCTAAGAGACTTTGTTATGTCATTGACAGAAATAAAACAGATATTCATACAATAATTTCAATAGTTGAAGTTGATTTCATTATTTACATTATTTAGATCCATTCTTGATAAACACCTCTTACCTAGGAGCATAATTATCTCAATAAACTGGCTAAACATGCTTTTAAAAGTATAGCTGCCTGATTAATAATATTACAAATAATATACTTTTAAAATTAGAATAGGCACTATTTCTACTATTACTTGTTTTATTCTGAAATATTTCATACTAAAAGTTTTAGGCCATTAAATAAGGCAAGTCAATAAAATGATGGTTGTAAAGATTAATAAGAAAAATAAAACATTTCTTACTGATTAGTTTTTGTTCACAGAAAATGCTAAAATATACATAGATTATACATAAGAATAAGTTAATTTGGCATGTTTTCTGAATTCTATGTTGAGATACAGAATCAATTGCATTCTAATTCTGTATACCATCCCCAAGTTCTAAGAAAATAATATTAAAGAAAAAAATATTCTCAATTCCTTAGGAATAAGTGTAACAAATACAGTCCAATATTTCTCCACAGAAAAATATAAAATATCAATATTCAGAAACTTCAAAGACTTCAATCAATGGAGCAATATATGATATTCATAAATCAAATAAATCCGCATTTTAGCGTTATTAATTCTCCACAAACTAAGCACCTTTTCTTTAGACATCTATTCACCCTGAAAATGATTAACTGCATCATTTTGTCAATGTTAGCAAATTATTTTTCTTGTGACTTGACATGTTGATTTTTAAACTTTTATAGGCATGCAAAGTTCCAAATATGGGTAAAATCGTATTTAGAAACATAGAACAAAATGGGAGGTATTTCTATATGAGATATGTAATCTTATTATAAAACTACATTTAGTCATGAGATCAGGGTGTCTGTGCAAAACTATATAAATAGACTAATCAAAGAAAATTAGGGATCCCCAAACAGAAACCCACCCACACAGACATAAGACATATTATCAATAAATTATTGCAGAGCAATGAGGGAAATGATGTTCTATTCAAAATGGTAGATAAGTGAGTTTGGTGTTGATAACTTGAAAGAAAACAAAAGGCCCATATATCACAGGACACACCAAAACCAATCTCAGTAGGATTGCTAATTTAAATGTGAATGGTAGAGCAGTAACATTTCAGGAAGATAATATTTTTAAAATGCCTTCATGTTCTTGGATATAAAAAGACTTATTAACCATTACATAAAAAACATAAAATGTAAAATAAAAAATGATAAAGTGTATTACATTAAAAGTAAGATACCGTTAAGAGAATGAAAACCAAGTCATAACATCAGAAATTATGTTTTGAAAAACATGTAACTGACCAAAAGCTTATTACCAGAGTATGAATAACATCTACAAATCAATGGTGCAAATATGAGACACAGAAATAGAAAAATGAACAAAAAATATGATCAGGTCCTTCACAACCTATATATCAAAATGATTTAAAAAGAAGGTACTCAATTTTTGTATTAATCAACACAGTAAATTACAATGTGATAGTACCTCACATTCTTCAAAATGGCTAAAATTGTAAAGGATTATGGGTGTGCTGACAAAGATATGAAGTAATGGAACAAAAGTACTTTTCAAGGAGGAGTGGTAGTTGGGATAATCACCTTTCAAAATATCTAAGAGTATCTATTCACAATGAAAATACTCAGAAAAATGTTATTCATTTATACATATTCTACAGAAACAAGCATATGCATATGTACATAAAAAACACAGATGAGTATATTCATAGAAGGACTAAATGTTATTTTCTCAAAGTTGAAATCATCCAAATTACCATTTTTTGTAGAAATAGTAAATTGTGATATGCTCTTGGTGTTGAGCAATAATAATGGTTAAGATACAGCTACAATAAGGGAAATAATCTCACTGGCATACAGTTTATCTTAAAAATTAAAATGATCAATTAAAATTAAATTTAAAAATAATTTAAAAAATCAGCAATGGGTGGCAATATTCTAAAAAAAGAAGCTTTATGTATCTTTACTTTGAAATAAATCACTGAACACTGTCTTCTATTTGTTTCATTGTGTATGTTAAAATAAAATAACTATGCTAAAGTAATTGAAAGAGGAAAATAAAAAGAACCATTAAGATAATACTGCCATTAGATAAAATAGATTTTTACTTCTGATTAAATAAAATATTCTTCCATAGATTCGTGATTACAAAAAAAAGTTGTTCATTTACTTATATATTTCTTTCTTGACCAATTATGAATTTAAGGTCTTTGAACCTCTTCTTTGTATAAATAATACTATTATTAAAATATGGAATCACTTGAATATATCTTCGTGATTATTTTTAACAAAGTGCCTCCTTACTCAAGCTACAGCATAAATTCATATATTGAATGGGGAAGTATTGCTTAATATTAGTATCACAACAGATTACTGTGTTCACAACTAGTAAATGTTAATGCAGAAATGAAAAGGTATAGTACTCTGTTAGAAATATGTTAATAAAGAAACAAAAATGAACTCTTAATCAATAGCTATTATATTATCATAATTATTTCTTTCATATTACAACTTACCCATTTGTTGACATTTATAAACACAACCTTATTTATGGAAATAGCATTTACTTATTTTTTTTACTCATTTTCCATACTGTAAAAAAAAAACAAAAAGCTTTCATATCACTCAATTTAACTTGCATCCTAGGCAATTAGGTGACAGAGCAGCTTGTAGATAGCAGAAGATAGATTGGGGATCAATGTAATTTTTTTAAATTGCTAAACATTTCAATAAGAAGACTGTCAGATTTAGCTCAACATAGTACCCTGGGTCTTGAGATTCTGTGACTGGAAAGAGATCATAGTCAAAGGCCGTGATTCCTTTGGGAGACCCAGAACAAAACTCTTCATTAGAAACTAAAAGTTTTAAACTAAAATTAACATCTTCAGCAATGGTCAAATTTCAAGCACTTCATAGCAATGTGTGGTTACTTGCACCCTATTGTACTGTAAAATTATAAAACATTTTTATTAACACACTTCTGTTGGAAGAACTGGTCAAAACTATCTGTCAGACAAACGAATTTGAGATAAATCTTATTTCCATTAACTGGTGGTTTTGACAGGGGGGAAAAACAGCTATTGCCTGTGTACAGGAAAATATAGAGAGTATGTGGTGGAACAGTGGAAATTAATACTGCACCTTGGATCAGAGTGGAGACAGAAATACATTTTTCCTCCAGAAAGTTCTACAAATGTTAAAGCATATTTAGACTTAAAAATTCAAATATTATTAGACAAAATAAAGTAACATAAAATCATTTTCAGGAGACAATGGTAGATGCTTAGCTGAAACCCAGTATTTTCTAACTCCTCTCTGTCAAATTTCCAAGTATATTATCATCAATATTTCAAGTTCAGGGTAATAATCAAGTTTGACCTCTGTCAGTTGTGGCAATACAATTTGCTTCTTCCTAAGATTTAACAAATTTTTACTTTTTTGGCTAAAAAAATCATTTTTAATCGAAGGAGCAATTATCAAACACATGTTAATCAAACAGGCATAGCCCATAAAACTTAATAGATGCAAATGAAATTGTGATTTTTTTTTGCTGAGAATATAGTTGGATATACAGAAGATATTAAGAAATGTCAGGCCATTTAAGAGAAATAACTGAGCACTTCAGCAAGTTTTAGGTAAATTATAAAACCAATAATTTGCTAGATAAATGATTAAACCAATATCACGACTAAAGAGAGGTGCATCTAACAAAGTTTCCAAAATTTTACTTTGTTTTTGCCCAATTGTTTGTTGTTGACTTGTTTTCTTGAGAAATCAAGTTAGAAAATTTAATTGGAAAAGTATTTAGAACTAAAATACGATTATATAAAGCATATTATATTGGAAGATAGGAAAATATGAAAGATCTTCTGATAATTACTTAATCATTAAAAATTTTGTTATTTAAGGAAAATTATTTACAGAAATTATTCTTTTTTTTTTTTTTTTTGAGTTGGAGTCTCACTCTGTCACCCACTGGAGTGCAGTGGCCGCTCCCGGCCACCACAGCCTCGACCTGCTGGGCTCCAGCGATCCTTCCGCCTCAGCCTTCCAAGTAGCCGGAATTACAGGTATGCGCTACCACGCCTGGCTGATTTTTTGATTTATTGTAGAGATGAAGTCTTGCTGCCCAGGCAGGTCTCGAACCCACGGGCTCAGGCAATCCACTCACCTCAGCACATGGATAAGAAAATTGTGAATACTCTTCAATTATTCTATACGGTCATATTTAACGTAATTCATGTAAAAATCCAAACAGTTTTATTCATGAAAGTAGTCAAATATTCAAATTAAAAGACAGCAGAAAGCAGTTCTCAAAATACTAACAAACAAAAACAGAAGCTAAATTCTACCTGATTCTATCAGATACACGATATATAGTACACTATAATGATGATTGAAGATTAAAAATTGCCAGGAGCAGTGGTTCATGCCTGTAATCCCAGAACTTTGAGAGGTCTAGACAAGAGGATTGCTTGAGCTTGGGAGTTCAAGACCATCCTACACAACATAAAGAGACCTCACCTCTACAAAAATAGGGAAATTAGTCAGACTTGGTGATAACTCCGGTAATCCCGGATACTTGGTAGGGTGAGGTGGGACATCACATAAGCCCAGGAGTTCAAGGCTACAGTGAACCATGATTGTGCCACTGCACTCCAATCTGGGCAACAGAGTGAGACTCCAACTCAAAAATAAATATATAAATAAAATAATAATAGCATCATTGCTTTGGGAATAACCTAACAAAACACAGAAAGATATCAAATATCATATAGCTTATGAATATACTATGTGTATGTGTGAAATTTGTGTATAATAGAGTTGGCATGGCATTTCATTTGGGAAATGTGGGTTTACATAAGAAATATTATGGGAACACATAGAAGCAGCTACCATGCAAACATGAAGTGATTTTCTATTTCAAATTATATGCAAAATTGAATTTAAAAATTAATCATCAAAATCAGACATAGATATGAAAAATAAGACATTATAATATCAAAATATAGAAAATCTTTTTTCTCAGAACAAAAAACCACAGAATTTATAAATAAAAGCAAGAATTAGTGTAAATGTGAACTTGATAATATTCTATAGTAAACTTAAGACTTTCTGAAGAACAAAACTTTTTGTGTAAGACACGCCCAAATTTATAGTAAAGGCTGCTATTTCTAAAACATTTAAGATTCATTTTAATGTATAGAAAGTGATTGATTTCTACTAATTTTATAAAGAACAACAATCTAATATAAAGATAGGCATTGCCTTTGTAAAGACATTTTATTGAAGATATGATCCAAAGTCCAATAGATTTATTTTTTAAAAGTTCTTGAGATGATTAGCATTCAAGTAAATAACATATAAATCAACAATTTATCATGTTCATTACTTAGGTGAAAAAGAATCACCCTGGAGTGTGATAATATTGCATTTCTCTTTTTGGACTATGTGGTTATACCCATCCACTCTCATGCATCCTAGGGGAAACTGTAATTAGTATGGCCATTCCAAAAAGCAATACTGAAGTTTATCCAATAATGAGCTGAATAGAAGAGTAGAAAAGCAAGATTTAGGAAAACAACCCTGATACTAATGTAAAAAAGTGAAATATGATGGTTGGAAGCTTTATATAGGGTCATCAAATAAAGTAATATATTATTAAGCTGTTGGAATTTCATGATCTGACTTATATGATCACATATGAAAATGAATAGACATTGGGTACTAGATTCTCTACAATGTGGAATGAAGGGAAAAATTTGTCACCTAACTGTAGATCTGCAAAACAAACAAACAAAATATACACTGTTAAGAGCAATACTGTATTTCTCATTTGATAAACTTCTATTCAGCTCTATGGCCATTGTAGTAATGGCATTTTTAATGTTTCAATTTATTCTGTTTCTTCTTTCTTATTTTTGGCCATGTTACCATTTTTTACATAAAATTAAAAATCACAGTATAAGAAAATCAATAGGACTGTGGCCTGTAGACAATTTTTTTCTGAAAAAAACCTCGAACTACAATTTCTTAAAGAACTCCACTAAAATAAATCTTTCTGATTTTCTTTCTTTTTTTTTTTTCTTTCGAAACATGACTTCAGGGAGAGGAACCTTTTATTTGTGTGCCAGTAGCTGATGATGTGAGAGGTTAACACTACACACTCTTGCAAATGCATTGTGTTTTGCTTTGAACTAATTACTGATCGTTGCCTCGTAGCTCTTCTTTTTAAAAAATCAATTATATCAAAGTAACTCAGTTTGTAGCTTTAGGATATTTTCATCACTTATATACAGGAAAGTCAAGTGAAATATTTGTATTTGTGTGTTCATGTTTACACCCAGGGTTTGTAAAAATTGACACAGAGTTTTTATTAAGCAGAAATGTTTCTTCCTGCCCTCTCTCTTTCTCTCCTTCCTGTCTCATAAAAAAAAAATATTTTTGTTCTCTCTCCCTCTCTCTCTCTCTTTCTGTCTTGAATGTATTTTAGACTCAAAAGCCCAATTCTTTGAAAAGATTAAAGACATATATGTCTCCAAGTAAAATCTTCCTTGTTTTTTGACATTTCTTCCTTTATAAAATAAGCCATTGATATTTTTGTACATTTATCTAAAAGTATAGCCTAGAAAAGACCTCAACCTGCATTGCAGACTATAAACTCAAGAACTCACCCTAGTCATTATTCTATACATACAGCATATAATAACAGCAACAAAACAAGAAAGGTAATATTTAGCAATTTTAAAATACTTTAAAACCAGATCAGGGTTGCAAGAATGTTTTATATTACATGTAGAACTGAAAGTTGACAATTAAGTATTTTATATTTGAATATACGTTAGGGATAAAATGCCCCTTTAACTGTCAAGTACACAAAGATTATAAAAAATACATATTTTTTGAAAAATAAATGGGTAGATAATCATTTATTGGAGTCCACAACACATACTACTTTATGAAGTTTAAACAAAATAAAATCATTGCGTGTTAGTTTATAGAAATAAAAGCAGACAAGGGCATGAACCAGAGTAATTTCTGTGCTATCAGGTAGAAACTCAAGGTTTGTCATTTGGGGCTCTGATAGAAACACAGACACACACACGCGCACGCACACACACACACACACACACACACACACACACACACACACAATGTACACAAAATCTCAATACCAACTGCTTTCTTCACATATAAAATTTGATTAAATATTTAATTTCCAAGAAAAATATTAATTGAGCTTAAATTAAAATCAATTTCCTAGCACTATAATTGATAGTCCTGGAGTAAAATTTTTCACAAGCAAAACCGACAGATATCTAATGTGTTCCACTCATTAACTGCCTGCCAGCTGTCACACTGGAACACTCTTTTTTCCAGTCATAGAATTTTATACGTATCTATATAGCCCGTGAATATTATACATTGTTATTGTAATATGCAATCTAAGCACCAGTAAAACATAAAAGGGAAATAATGATAAAGTTATAAGCAAGACTTTTTATAAGAAATACATAAATGTAATATACATAAATATGAATTAAATTTTGTTGTGGAGAAAATGCTTGATTAAAGGAGTAATCAAAATAGGTGAGATAAAACATGAGTATCTTTGAGCATGTAGGAAAACAAATAATTTTTAAAATACATTTGTTTCTTTAAATCTTTTTATTCAAATATTTTATGTGATTGAAAAAGTTAAAAAGTCTACAGTATTTTCTGAAAATAGAAAAAAATGTTGAATATTTAAGAAATTAAAATGATGAAGAAATTACATATTTTGTGAAAAATTTAAAGTAACAATCATTATTGAATGGTAAAAGTTTAGTGCATTATTGGGTTGATATTAACATAGTTATGGGATTAAGAGGTAGAGGTGAGAATTTTGGTTATGAATCTCTTTGCTAATCAAATAGTATAATAGTACTAGCAAAGCAGTTCCCCTAAAAAAAAAAAAAAAGTTTAAAGTTACATATATTTTAAAATCTACATATAATGTATTTATTGCTCTGTCTTAATTTAATTATTTTTGACAGACTATAAACATAATATTTAAACATTATTTAATTAATTTATTAAGTTAAATAGCTTGAATTGTGTGAGCTCATACAAAACATATGCAAGATATACTTTTCTATATAGGAATAAAATATTGAACTTTAAAACAGACAGAAGATTTTATTTTCTTGGAAGTATTATTCTACTGGTGATTAAAACATGCAGACATAATAAATAATAACAGTAAACATAATAAATAATAATACATGCAAATTATTTTCCAAAAATAATATAAAATGGAATGGGGTGAAAAAATTAAATGTTCTCTTGGAGATTATTGTAATTTTAAATAGAGTGGTCACAGTAGCTCTTGTTAAGAAAATGGAAGTCGATCAAAAACTAAAAGAGATAGAGAGAATTCACTCTGTGGATATCTACAAGAAGGATGTGTATGAAAGAGATAAAGCATAAGCCCTAAAACCCTGACATAATGGAATATGTAATACAAAATAGACTCAGAATTACATAGTTTGAGTTGCTGGATGTGTAGAGAAAAATAGGCTAAGTTGAAATAACACAAAAAATGCTTCATAAGCAGGATTATTTTTTTCATAAAGAAAAAATTATGCTAGAAGTACTCAAATCCTAGCACATCATAATCAATTTCTAATTGGGAAGAAAACTTTTAAAATAGACTATAATGGAAAATATTTTTCTGATCTCAATACAGAAAATAATTTTGTGGAGGGAAAAAACCTGTCACTAGTCATAAATAAGAAGTTATACAAATACAACATTAAATCTAAAAACTACTTTTGTTGACTAGAAGTATAAGAGAGGATGAGAAAATTGATACTGATCAATATATTTTCAATTGAGACATATTTTACAACATGATTTATGCAATTCATGATAATATTCTGTGTTTTTGAGAAATACTAAGAGAATAGATTATCAGTATTTTCACCACATAAATGATAATTTTTTGAGATAATGTATGTTAGTTAGATTTAGTGATTTCACAATAAGTATATATTTCAAAACATTATATTGTATATGACAAACATATACAAATATCTGTCAATTGAAAAAATAAAGTATTTTTAAGAAAAGGTATCTTTTCTTTGGTCTTGATATTAGAGGTAAAGTTTTAATTTACTAGCTTTGGGTATGATGTCATCCACAGGTTTTCATATAAGGCCTTTATTATATTGATGTTCTTTTCTTCTATTTTATTTGACTTTTTACCATTAAAAGTTACAGAATTTTGTCATGCTTTTTCTGCATCAATTAAGATAATCATGTGATATTTACCCTACTTTAGGTTAATGTGGTTTGTTACATTAATTGATTTTCACAAATAGAGCCATATTTTTATTCCAGAAAAAAAAAACAAATTAGTGTATAGTCTTTTAAAACTACTGTTAAATTTTATATACTAGTATTTTATTGATAATTTTTTTTCATCAGAAGTCATCAAGACCGTAGGTTTCCATTTCTTTTCTTGTAGTATACTGAAGTCTGATTTTGGTATCAGGGTAATGCTGATTGCACAAAATGAGTTTAGAAGTATTGCCTCCTTTTTAATTTTTGGTAGATTTTTATAAGGATAGATGTCAATTATTTACTTATTTTTACAGAATTGTCCAGAATAACCTTTTGGCCCTGGGCTTTTCTTTGTTGTGAGATTTTTTTTATTATTGACTCAATCTCTTTACTATAACATTTAAAGACATGTTTAGATTTTCTGTTTCTTTATAATTCAATAACTGTAGGTTCCATATTAAAGTACTCACTATTTCCATTTTGTTAATTATTGTTTGTATGTACTACATTTATTTTCTCTTTCCCTCTCTTTTTGAATTTCTTTGTATTTTATTGATATTTTTATTGCAATATTCTTTATTTTTATTTCATTTTCTTTTGTGTATATTTTTAAATTATTTCATTTGTGACTATAATAAGGATTATATAAAAATCTTACAGCAAACTATTTTAATTGATTATTTAACTTCAAGTGCATATCAAGTCTACTACCTTACATCTCCCAAACACACTTCATTGGTGACAAATTACATCTTAAAATTTTTTTAACTTATTGACAGATTTATATTTATATGTATGATTTTATATTCTAAATCTCACAAAATAATTGAATGTAATTATATACAACCATTACAATATTATAAGAAGTACTAAGTATAAGACAAGTACTAACTTGTCTGTATATTTATTTTAATAATAAGCTTTTTTGTTATGCTTTCATATTATTGTGTAACATATTTTCATTTTATCTTAAAGGACTCCCTTTAGCAGTTCTTGTATAGCAGGTCTAGTAGTGATGAGCTCCCTTAGCTTTTGTTTAACAGGGAAAATCTTTTGTTCCTTTATATTTGAAAGCCAATTTTGCTGAACACAATATTCTTGGTTAACAGTTTTTCATTTGTCTGTTTTAAATTTTAGCAATTTGTCTCTATCATTCCATTTGTCTGTTGCTTGTAATGTTTCTACTGAGAAAACAACTGTTTTTTCATGAAAGCCTACTTGTAATAGTGAATCACTTGTCTCTTGTGTCTTTCAATATTTTCTCTTTTTCTTTGACTTTAACAGTTTGATTATAATGTCTGAAATTTTGGGGTGTTCATAGTAGATGGGAACTTTTACCTTCTTGAATATAGATGTCCTTTTTTTCCTTCAGATTATAAGCTCTCTTCCCTTTTTTTGTCTTCTTTTTCTCATACTCCTGTAATGCATATATTGTTCTGTTTGTTGTTGTCCATAAGACTTTCTTCACATTTTTTTTCTTTTTATTCCTCTCTAAATAATTTCAAGTGGGTCTTTAAATGTGCTGATTCTTTCTTCTGCTTAAGTCTGCTGCTGGGCCCTTGTAGTTAATTGTTAGATGCAGTTAATTTTTTGATGCAGTTATTGTATTCCTTAGCTCCAAAGTTCTGTTTGGTTTTATTTCATGGTTTTTAGCTTCTTGTTGCTATTGTTATTTAGTTCAAACATTGTTTCTCTGATTTTGCCTAGTTTTCTATTAGTGTTCCCTTGTAGAACATTGAGTTTCTTTAAGATTAGGTCATTGTATAAGTGAAGTTTTGGGGTCTCCCATTGGCTTCACTTCACCAGGTTTGGGATCAGGTAACCTTACTGATATTATATACCACCCCTGCTTCTTTCCCTGGCAGTGTCCTGCTTCTGCTTATCCCTTTCATGCAGTATTATGAATGTTCATGGTTCACTTATGAGTGAGAGCATGTGATACACATTTTGTGTTTCTGGTCTAGATCACTGGGTATGTTAGACTCTAAACCCATTCAATTTTTTTTTGAGTTAGAGTCTCACTGTGTTGCCCAGACTGGAGTGCAGTGACATGCTTATGACCACCTCAGCCTCCACCTACTGGGCTCAGATGATCTTTCCACCTCAGCCTTCCAAGTAGCTGGAGCCACAGGCACGTGCCACCACCTCTGGCTAATTTTGTGATTTATCATAGAGTCAAGGTCTCACCAGCTTACCCAGGCTGGTCTCTAACACTTGGACTCAGGCAATCATCTCACCTTGACCTCTCAATGTGCTGGGATTACAGACTTGAGCCACTGTACCTGGCCTCAAGTTTTTAAAAAATATTTTTTTAGGCTATTTTGGTTTAGATCCTGCCTGAGATACTGTGACTTTAAACCAATTTCTGAAGTTATCCTAAAGGTCTTTTGGACTGTGCCTTATTGCTAAGTCAATGACTCTGTTGGGGAAAATGTCTGGGGCTTCTTATCCTACCTGTTTACTGATATCACTATAGATTATTTGTATTTTTATCGGTGAATTGTAACATTCAATCATTTTTACTCTGTATATTATATTCTATGAATATTCCCTAAGAATAGCTCACTGTGCCTAAACTTTATGTTCCAACAGTAGGGTTTATGACAAATATCAGTCTCCCTTATAAGGAACTAGAGTTTTGATCATGCTGGGCAGAGGTTACCTATGTGATCAACCTCTCATAAAAACATCAGGCACTGAGTTGCTAATAAACTTCCAACACTGATAATATCTCATAAGAGTTATAACAATTCATTGTTGGAAAAATATATTATGTTGCATTTTTCATTCCTTAACAGGTATTTGAGTTATTTCTGGCTTTTTACCTTTCAAATAACTGCTACTGGGTACCTTTTTTGTATTAGTTTTGTGGAGTTCATATTTTCCTGCGCCTTTTGGTTAAATACCCAAAATTAAATTTGTTAAGTCATAATGTTTACAAAGATCCATCAATTAAAAGGTGCCAAATTATGTTCCAAGATGATTGTATTACACTACATTAAAAATGTACTGAAGACCAATTCGCTCTTAGTCAAACATACTGTATTGTATGGTTCTTATTTTTGATAGTTTTGTGAATTAAAAATTATACTTTCTACTTAGTGTTTGCTTATCTCTAATAGTAATAATTTTAATAATTATTATGTAGGTATTTAGATTATTTCTTTTTTCAATTAAATGCCTTTTCATATTATTCATTCTTTCTGAAAATTACCTATATTTTTTATAATTATTTATATAAAATTTTAATGCAATCTACTCTTAGTTAATTAACTCAAGGAAGAAACACAACAAAAGAAATAATTTTGATATTTAAAACTTAACCTCTTGGATATAAAAATCTTCACTAATAGTCTGTTTTTTTAAAAAATATATCTTAACTAAGAATTATTCTCTCAGTCGTGGGATTCCCCATTCAGGAATCATAATAATTTTTACTGATAGGAAGAGATGGGGCAATGAGAATGGGAGGTGAGTATCGACTTGCACAACTGCATAAACAACAGTGAGGACACCATGAGGAGACATCTTTTGAATAACGCCTTTTGAATAACAATATTAGATCTGATTTTACTAAACTGAAACAACTATTCCTAGAATGACTGCTTTCCAATGTACTGCCTTTATTTTGGAAATTTAATAAGTTATCTTTTGCTAAATTATTTGTTACCAGGTTCATTAATTTTATAAAAGAAATAAAAGTGCTAATTTATTTCCAATGCCTGCTCAAAGGCATGACTATTTTAAAGACTTATAAGAAGGAGAGGTGATTTGGGTAATATAAATATTAATATAATAGTCTTTAATATAGGTTTTAGGCCAGTTTGTTTAGAATTCCACAGCAATTTGTCATTTTTTTTTTCTTTCTCAACAGATGATTGAGGAACAACACATTATCAGCAATAACACATATATGATTTGGCTCAAGACCCCATTAAAATTTCTCCCTTTGTGGGCAAATTTTATAAATTAATTTTATCATACAATTAGTAAGTACTTTGGTCTAATAATACTGAAATCTAAAGGTTATAAACCAAACTAAAAAGTGAATGGAACTCATTTGCTTGAAATGAATGCTTGGTGCTTCTTTGTATTAAATTGCCCAGTAAGGAATGAATTGGCACTTCACAGTCATTTAATTAGAAAGAGAGTATTTTATTTTGTCTCTTATATCGCAACTTACAAAATAGTGACTTTAATGGTTCTGCTCACCTAATTATGTCAACAATTAAGGGAGTGTTAAATACCAAGCAATAACTTGTCTTGTTGAGTTTGATTCATTTTACTGGCCTTCCTGTATTTCAATTGGTCCCTTTAAGTATTGGAATGCAAACAATGATATAATGAAATGATATGACAGAGATGCTGCTATTCTGATTGGATAGGCTGTGATTTAATTTAAAAATAAGAGTAAAAAATGTAATATGCAATTTAAATATATTTAATTAATTTATTTGCATTATATTACATTGTATTTTGATGATTCAAAAGTATTACTCAGAACTTGGTGTTTGTTTTTTAGCTAGTCACTACTTGAGTTCTTTGTGTGGCATTTATGAACGCAATACCCTTGGGTATTTTTTTAATCTCTCTAAACCATGATGCCATTACTGCTCTAAGGGGGATTAATTATATAATGGGAGCTATGTCTTAAAATTGTGTCTCAATTTAATGAGATTAAAAGACAATAATAAGATATAATCCATAAAATGCTTATCATTGACAAATTAATTACTCAATGCAAGTTAACCCTAATTATTTTTTTTTTTTCTGTCTCTCTAGCCATTATTTAGCAGTATGCTTATGTCTCCAATGTCTTCCTATTAGTTCTTAAACTATAGGATTTTCTCAAAGTTTGTCCATCTTTGGTTCTTATATCTTTTCCCTTAAATCTTATCTCCAGAGACTTACATTTACTCTCTCTCTGTTTATAATGGACTCAAATATAAACTTCTGTACTTAATACTCCTCTGAGTTCTATCTTAATATTTTTAAGTACATGGTTAATATCATTATATTAATATTTCAAAACAGTTCAATGTTGCTTTATAAAATAAAAATACATAAATAAGAATATTTTGCTGAAATCTTGATTTATTCTAGCATTCCTCAGTCTAGGTTTTGATCAATCACCTTGTCACACACAGCATTTATAAAGTTGTCATCTTTTTTATGGCTGCGTAGTATTCCATCGTGTATATGTACCACATTTTTTTAATCATGAATTTCGCAGCAACCTGGATGGAACTAGAGTCTATAATACTGAGTGACCTCTCACAGAAACAAAGATCTGAGTATCACATGTTCTCACTCATATAATGAACCTTAAACATCCAATGCAATACAATACAAAATGACTGACCGTACTGGGAAACTATGGTGGGGGGAAGGAGATGGGATTAACAGTAGCAAATATCTATCTGGGTACGGGGAAACATCCCATATCAACAGGGTGCCTGAATGAAATGCAATTGTATACCTAACCCTTAACTGTACCCCTCAACTTCACAATAAATAAATAAATAAATACATACATACATACATAAAAAAATAAAGTTGTCATCACTGACATGTCCCAACTCCCTATTTCCTATAATCAATAAAATAAATAAATGTAAACATATATATGCCTATTAAATAGGCCTGCTGGAAGAAAAATTCCTAATGCACTTTTACATTTCAACTGCTCATTTTCTTTGACCAGGGTTGCTACTTTTATCTTTCTACAAGTAGCTCCACATGCGCTAAATCTCCAGCTTACACTTCGTGAAATCTTTGTGTTAGAACTAAAGGGATAACAATGAAAATATATTCACACCAAATCTTTACTTAAAGCCCTGCAACCTGTGTTTATTAGGAAACTATTGATGAAAGATATACTTGGTTGTATAAGATAGGGTCTGATCTGTGCAGTAAGAATATAGACAGCTTACATAAATAATAATAATGCTTGTCAGCTTTTAAAAATATTTACTAGAAGTGAGGGGCTGAATTAAACATTCTACAGACATTAGTTATCTCACTCAGTCACAAAAAGTCTATAAAATTACTGATAACCTTATTTATTACTATTTTAACCATGTTCAGAATAAGATATTAAATACAATAATCAGAGTCACATTGCTAATAATTGATGCAACAGGGTTGCCTGATTTCAGTATGTATATATTTTTTAACCCTTTTGATTTTAAAAATAAATATTTACAGTAGAAAGATGTTTGTATGCAGGTAAGAGTAGATTGACTTTCTCTGCTTAATAAATTACATTTGATCAAATAAGCAGAAGTTATAGAGATTATTTAATAAATATGTGCCATAATTTAGCCAAGAAACAAAGAACTCTAGACTTTTGCTTAGTATGGTATACTTCACTAATAAAGAAAATGAATGTTCACATTTCATGCCCAAGAAAATACCAAATAAAATTTAATACCTATATTTATCTAAGTTAAAAATAGGCAAGGAATATTTTCACATTTCAGAAATTAAACCTAGCTTAGTAAGATAAAATCTAAATGATCCATTAGTGTATAGGAACTGGGTATAGTATTTAGTGTCTGGAGTTATAATCCTAAACAGAAATGGGTGATGACTTTTTATTCCCTTGAACAGCTAGATGCTGGAACTAAGCATAAATCTGTATGCCACTCATTTGTGAGACAAGCTTTTTAAAAATTATATATCTAACTACACACACAGATACATGACACTCTTTTAATGGAATACTAGATGTCTTAAAGTTTGTGTTACTGAGGTCAAAGGAAAATAATCCTTAAGAATTTGTAAAGGCCGGATGCAGTGGCTCAAGCCTGCAATCCCAGCACTTTTGGAGGTGGAGGTGAAAGGATTGCCAGAGCTCAGGGGTTCAAAAGCAGCCTAAACAACATGGTGAGACCGGGTCTCTACAATAAATCAAAAATTAGCTGAACATGGTGGCGTGTTACTGTGATTCCAGCTACTTGGAAGGCTGAGGTGGAGGGATCACCTGAGCTCAGCGGGTCAATGCCGGGGTGGCCATGAGCGTTCAACTGCACTCCAGCCTGGACAACAGAGTGAGAATCTGACTTAAAAAAAATTTTTTTTTTTTTAATATCCAAGTTCTTTAAAGACTTTCTTGGAAAAAGCTTTAGCTAGCTGGGCTTGGTGGCTCAGCCTGTAATCCCGCGCCTTTGGGAGGCTGAGGTGAGTGGATTGCCTGAGCCCTTGGGTTCGAGACGCGTCTGGGCAGCGAGACCTCATATCTACAATAAATCAAAAAATTAGCCGGGCGTGGTGGCTCGCGCCTGTAGTTCCGGCTACATGGAAGATGGAAGGCTGAGGCGGAAGGATCGCCGGAGCCCAGCAGGTCGAGGCTGTGGTGGCTGGGAGCGGCCACCGCACTCCAGTCTGGGTGACAGAGTGAGACTCCAACTCAAAAAAAAAAAAAAAAAAAGCTTTAGCTAGATGTTTTTGCAGTAAACGTTATAAACCACATGAATAAATGAACTGCCATGGGAGGGGTAGTCTATCTTCCAAAAATATAGGTTAACCTTAAAAAAAAAAAGATTATTACTAGTGCAGTGAAGAGTATTTATAACCAACAGGTAGTTAGGAGGTAGAAGTTGGTAGATGGAATGCTAACAAGGTGAGGGAACAGTCATTTATAATTTTTATTTTCTGATCTGAGTAACTGGGTGGTGGATGGTGGTATCACTCACCAAGCTAAATGGCACATATGATTTACAGAGATGCCCATGGTACATTAATTGTCTTAGCTAAGGCTGCTGTAACATACTAGGTGGCTTAAACAACAAAAACTTGTATTTTCAAAGTTCTGGTGGTCGTGAGGTTCAAGATCCAGGTCCAGCCAATTCTATTCCTGATGAAGACTCTCTTCTTGTCTCAAATGGCTGTCTTCTTAGTATGTCTTCATATGGACTTTCCTCAGTGTGTGTATACTTACAAATAGAAAGCAAACTCTTCAAAGTCTTTTCTTATAAGAGCACTAATTCCATCATGAGGACTCCATAATAAAGGTTTCAACTAATCCTAACATTCTTCTAAAGTTTGTATTTCCAAATACAAATACTCTTGAATTGCGTGTTGCGGGGGGGCAGTATATACATTTTGAGAAAACACAAACCTTCAGTACATGACTTTGACATACATTTTCCTATGAGAAATATGCATTCACTGGAGATAAAATTTTTGCCATTCTTTAAGAATTGTTTGCTACACCAATTAGTATTAAAGGTAATTTTTAGACAAAACAGGAGACCCCTAACATTTTCTTGTTTAATACATATATTTTAAAAGAATTTGAGCATCAATTATGTGACAGTCACTTTTCTAAGGACTTGGAATAAATAAATAAATAAAATAGATGAAGATCCCTTGTTTGACATGGCTTTTCTTGTAAGAAGAGAGACAATAAACAAAAATAGATAAATTAAATGATATTTTAAGATATAAAATGAAAAATTACATTTTTGCATGCAAGAATGATGAGGTGAATTCTGATAACACAAAATCTTATTTTCAAGTGGCAGTTGGCTAGACAGACCATTATATAGTGATGTGCTGTAGTGTTGGTAAAAGCACATGATAAAAATGGAACTATACATGAAGAATTGAGACTGGCTTGCAAGAATAATACATCCTGCTTGGAAAAGATGACACTTCATAGAGGAAATGAAATAAATTAATGATGGTTTTGACTTTTTGTTAAGCCCAAGAACAAGGCATTTTTGATGTGTGAAAGAGAAAATACTATGAACACAGTCACTACACAGGAACCTAGCATCTTTGAGAAATAAATAGCTCGACACATATATGTTCAAAGAGTGCCGCTAAGAGGGAAGTGATCAAGGAGGCTTTAAATGATACATTATGGAATTTGAAATTTTCCCTCAAAAGGTGAGACAGTGTTAAATAAATTTTAGATAGAGAATGATATTTTCCTCTAGTTCATGATCATTCTGTATGTTGAAGGGGTTGACTGGGAAAAATAATAAAAACAAGATAGCTAGCTATTTATAATACTATTATAAGAATCTACCAGGAGATGATAAAAAAAACTTATGAAGGTAATAGAAATTGTAATAGAAAAGTACAGAAAGATATATTTCCTTAAGCAGATTTTAATTTATAAAGTGTTTTTTAGTCTAAATTTAGAATGACACTCAAATTTAAGATTTTTAATAAAATTGGGACTACATAACCAACACATTTTATTTTCTGATAGATGGTGAGTTTAGTCAGTTTGTGGCATAATGAATTTGAGATACAAGATGGAATATCCGATTGAAACACTCAAGAGGACTTTGCTAGGAATATGCATCTGTGAGATATCTGTGTATAAATAGTGTTAGACACTTTGAAAGTATGTGAGTAAAACTATAGCTATGTGTCTTGAAAGCAGGGAGACCAAAAATGTCAAACTCAAAGGTAATTTTACCTTTGCTTTTAACAAACGTTTTATATTTGTCTTCAACTTTCATTTTCATCTTTTATGTTTTCATTAGTGCATACTTTAATAATGCTGAAATAAAGAATACAAAAATTTAGATAATGTAATATGTAAAGCAATATTAGTAATTTAGGAGTGCTCTATTTGGAGAACATTGGAAAAACAGTAGCCCAAAATATTTATTATTTAAATTTAATTATAATTAGTTTTAGCAAACACCATTTAATTGTAAAAAAAATCATAATACTATTCCACCTCATATACTGTGGCACTCACTTGGCCCACAGGAAGTTCAAATACCCTTGCCATGTCATTCATTTATTTGCAGGTTGCTCCACAGAAAACCTGTTTCTACATTTTGCATCACTCTTCAAATACAATTTCTTTTTCATAAACACAAAAATAAATCAGCTATTTTATTTTCTCATAAACAATTGCTCAATGAAAGAAAACCCCAGTCTCTTAAAACACCCCAATCATCAACAGTGTTTCCTTTGAAATCAACTACCTCTAATTATAAAAAATGTTTTGGAAAGGGGATCTGCAACCCTTTATGATGGACTTTTTGCAAAATGACTGTTTTTTTTTTTTTTTTTTTTCCGATCTGTCCTCTTTACAATACTATCTTGAGGCTCTGCTCGTCAGGAGATGATTTCTCTACACTTTAAACTGACTTTGTCTTATCAATTGTTTTAAGTTCAAAATGGAATGATCCTGGGGTGTCAGTTCTAAGACTAGACTTTGACATTACACCCTACTACTTTCAGAATCTTTTTCCCTGCCATATGAATCAATTTGGGTTAAACTCCTGGAGGATAAGAAATCACATAGACCAGAATTGAGGTGTTCCAAATCAAGGTGTTCCAATTATCCTAGCTGAAGTATCTAACATGTATCAGAATCTATTCAAGAACAGCAAGAGTCAAGTTCTTGGCCCACATCTGATCACAGGTGTCACAGAATAACAGATGAGACCAGAACTACCACTAACCTGACCCAAAACAAAGTGCTAAGTTGCAGAACTGTGAGTTAAATATGTTGTTTTAAGTCATTAAATTTAAAATGGATTCTTAGACAGCATTAACTAACTAATACACCTTTCATTCTCCCTGAAGAAATAATTAACTCTCAAGTGACCACAAACACTGAATTTATTACAAGGTCACACATGACAATTACCACACCTTCAGCAATCTTTGTCTTATATAGAAACTTAGTGGTTGTGATAGTAGTGAAGAAAGTAGTTTGAGAAGAGTAGTGCAGATTTCATT
The DNA here is from genome assembly GCA_027257055.1 of Cephalopachus bancanus. Taxonomy (NCBI): domain Eukaryota; kingdom Metazoa; phylum Chordata; class Mammalia; order Primates; family Tarsiidae; genus Cephalopachus; species Cephalopachus bancanus. The sequence continues at coordinate 5,850,890 of JAPVLO010000068.1, read as the reverse complement.
TCCTTCCTATTCTACTCTTGAAGAATGCATGTATCCCTAATTTTCAGTGTCTCATCAGCAGCCTTCTTTGGAATTCAGGAAACACGCTCCCTTCTGCTGTTATTTTGGAGCCTTTGCTATAATTAGAAAAAGAGCAAATAGCAAACTCAACATGTCATCACATTTATAGCATTTTGTTCTAGCTTTAAGGCCAAGCTTTGGAAAATCAATTCCAAAATTTTGAAATACAAATACTTTATATATACATATACTGAGGCTGCCAAAAAATGTATACACATTTTAAGAGATGTTATCTATGTATTACTCTTAGTTTGCTGCAATCAGAAGTATCTGGATGTTGATGGTGATCACTTTTTGTTTACCTCTTGTAATTGCAGAAGTCAAACATGGCTTGTAGTCATCTACAATTTGAAAAGTTTTTTCCTTTCTTAAAAGTGTGTGTGTGTGTGTGTGTGTGTGTGTGTGTGTGTGTGTGTGTGTACACACACACCCTCTGTACAATGAACGTAAATAGTGAATGCTTGTGAAATAATCTTCAAATGGAAAAAATGTGTTATTCAGACAACATGTACACATTAAAGCAGTTGGTTAACAAAAACCACTGTTATGGGTCTCTTTTCAAATATCTAGCATCTCTCTACAAGCCTATTGACTCTGACATATTATAGATTTTTTTCATTTTCTAAGTATGTGCTTTCTTTAAAAAATTATTGTGTTCTTTTTGAATTTCATTAAGGCTTCTCCACCAAGACTCAGGTCCAGACAAGCACAGTCACAGAAAATATATAAATTGCATACTTATTGATTCTGTTCCATGTGCTTCGCATGTATGAATTTAGGTCATTTGATCTTTATAGCCATTCTATGATATAGGTACATTTATTATATCCATTTTACGTATAAGAAAAAAACACCCAGAGAAAAAAGTCTCAGTTATTTATTTATAATAGTCATATAAGTCAAAACAGATTTTGAGTATAGTTTACTTGATTCTAAAATCCCACCCTTTTCTCACTATGCTATACTGCCTATCAAAATCTAGCCCCTTTAGCCATATGTGCTTCTTTTGTTATTATAGCAATATATTTTATGCATGACTGGCAATAATATTTTTTCCTGAAATTAATTCAGAAAAATGGTAGCCATTTTATATTTGTATTCATTCACAGTATTTTATTTTATTGAATGTCTTTCAATTATTTTACTTAAAAATTAAAATTTATTTTTTTCATAGAACCACATAATGATCTTTGTTCCATATCGCATATACAAGTCTCTCATAATCAGTTTAGGAAATAATCCAGTACAAACTCACTATGTTAATACTGGAGATGAATAGCTTCAGGAAGAAGGAAAATAAAACTATTTTTAGGTTAAATAAATGCCTATCTATAGCTTCAACTAAAACTTCACTAATATATTACATATGTTTTTAAAAACTTCTGTATCGCAAATAAACTGAGCAAAAGTGAAAGCAAATCACTCAGTTAACTGTGTTATATGTCCTCAAATTTCAATATTTACTATAATAAATACTCTTAAGAGAATAGTATTAAGTTTGAAAATTTTTTTTTCATGGAAAAGGAATGTAGAATACATTTTACTATTAATTTAGTATATTTAAAATCTGTAGATTATTATTGCATTAACTAAATGATAAATATGTAACCTAAATTAATGTACTATTTTATGTAAGCATTTGATAATTGCATCTGTAGCACTACAAGTACTCACTCTTATGTACCATCATGGCACACATGGTATTAACAGTATTCATCTTGATTCATTGGTGTATAAAAAACTTTTTTTGGTTTTTGACTTTCTGACTTCTTCTTGCTTGTTTCCTTACTTGTTTGTTTTAGTTTGAATTTTCTCTTGGAAAAACAAGTAATGTCACCTTGCTTTACAAGTTGTCCTGTATATAGATGCATCTGAAATAACAAAATACATAAATGCACATGTTATTTTGAAACTTAAGATTTCAAAAATTGTTTTTCAGGAATGCATTTGCACATCATTATAAATTTAAAGCTTACAATACTATATTTAGTTTCTATACTAACATTTATTAATTATACTAACATTTATTAAGCCAATCTACTATTACAACAAATTTAAATTATTTTTATGAGTTTATGTGTATAAACTATCCTATTATTTTGATATTTCCATAAATATAAATTAAATAAATGCCTATTGACAAAACAAACAGAGGTTCTCAATAATCTGTTGGTTGAAGATACCAAAATAATAAATAAAAAAAGAGCTGTTGATTTTATTTATATTTTAATTCTTTATTTTATTTTATTTTATTTTATTGAGAAAGCAGGATTTATTGAGAGAACAGAAAAGCTCCCACAGTGGGAAGGGACCTGAAGGAGTTGTCTCTATTTTAATTCTTATCTTGCTTTTTTATAATACAACAAAATTTATATGGAATCCAATATCTTTGAGGTAAGTACCATATTTTACTAAGCTACAACATCGCATTGCCTGGGACCTGCATATTTATCCTAACATAAACTTTAAAACTTTGATATCATGTTTTCAAAATTTTTACCATATTCAGCTGGTTTTCATTTCACAATTAAATTTTATTTTCTTAAAACTTAAATGCATTAGAGCACTTTTTACACTAATAATATTACCAAATACCAAATAATGTCAAAATACAATCTCTGTAGGATAAATTTGATTTAGTAAGTATATAACAAACAGTCACTAGATGCTCAAACATTCCTAGAAGTTAAAATTAGCATTTTCAAATAGTTCAATATACCGCTGACATTTAAAGTTTTCAATATGGGAAAAAGAAGTCAGACATTTACAGAACAGCAATCCATATCAGAATAAGATTTCATATTTAATAAAATAGTTTAAGTAAATAATATTGAGAGCCCTGGACTTTTATTTCATCCCTTATGCATTTATACCTCTTTTTATTTATTTATTTTGAGAATGGCGTTCCATTTGCTTGATGTGGATTTATATTCAAGCTGGCTATGTGTTTTATTATTTTAAAAATCAAGTCACAAAACATGACAGTCTAAGTTAGGAAAGGACCGTCTGGCATGTCTGAGAACTAAATAGCTAACTAAATGTATTATGTGGAGGTATCATCATGTCATATTCAGTTTCTCAAGCCACATTTAAAAAAAATTAAGGGTCTGTATTATTTAACTTTGATTTATAAAGCAAAGAGAAGATCTGTATACCCTGCAATAGTATATATCTCAAATAGATGCAAAAGGTGCAAAATAATTCAGAAGTATTCCTCTAGTGATAACACATGTTAATCTAAGGGTTAAAACTGAGGCTTTAAAAAAAACTAACAAAGTAAGAAAGGCATATTTAAAAACATAATATGTCGATTTTAGCATGAAGCTTTATTTAAAGTATTTTATTTGAAGCATATTGCTTCTATTTCTTCTTTCCATATGCATTTTAGATATATACAGTATGTGAACATGGATTTAATTAAGCAGATTATTTTCAGCAGCTGAGTCATAAACTGAGATATTTGGAAGAAAAAAATGAACAGTAGGCAGTTTGGTATGTCACAGCTATTTAAATCAGCTTCATAATGTTTTCCTTTGACAATTCTCTCAATTTCTTATCCAATGTTAACAGGTACAGATTGATATAATTAATGTTAAGAAAGATACATTCATTAGTCCCTTTTCCTACCAACTAAGTAGATCACAATTCCTAAGAACTTATTTTCGAAAGAGACAAACAAAATAAGTTCATGAAAGTAGAAAACTAAATAATAGATTGTTTTTCACAACATGTAAAATCAAAAGGAAAATTATGGTTGCAATAATGTTTATGTGCAACTCTGAAAAACAAGTTTAAAAGTAAAACAGAAGAATCCACAACTTCTCCTGGCTGAACAGATGATAAATTTCATTTCAGAGGAAAAAAATAAGAAAAGTAAGAGAAGTCAAACATTGGTTTGACTCTTTTTAAGTGATCCTTTTTCATTGACAAAGCAAAAACCAGAGCTGGACAATAGTTAAATGAGTAAAAATGGATTTTATTCAGGACTGTTGCAATAGAGGAAGAGACCTTGGTATAGAACTAGAATCAATTCCAAAAACAATGTGAGCAGGTGGGGATTTATAGCCAAGGAGCAGGGTGGTCGTCAATGACTGAAAAATTGCTAGAAGGAAACTTCAGAGGTAAAGGAAATCCTGGCTAAATCCACCTCACAGGATCCTTGCTCAAGACAGGTGGGGGTGATCAGATATGGTTGGAGGATCAGGAACTAGATTAGATAAGAAGGCTGGTCAAATATTCAGGATGAGAAAGTGTGTGTGTGTGTGTGTGTGTGTGTGTGTGTGTGTGTGTGTGTGTGTGTGTGTGTGTGTGTGTGTGTGTGTGTGTGTGTGTGTGTTTAAGTGATTTAGCAGGATTCTTGCTAAAACTGAATTGTACAAGGAAGTATTCAGATGGAAGGTCAGGAACCTGTCTAAAGTTTGGTTAAGGCCGGGCTGGGTGGCTCAGCCTGTAATCCCAGCACTTTGGATGGCTGAGGCGGGTGAATTGCCCGGGCGTCGGAGACCAGCCCAAGTAACTTGGCGAGAACTCGTCTCTACAATAAATATAAAAAATTAGCTGGGCGTGGTAGCGTGCGCCTGTAGTTGCAGCTACTTGGAAGGCTGAGGCAGAAGGATCTCTGGAGCTCAGCAGGTCCTCGCTGGGGTGGCCGTGAGAGTGCCACTGCACTCCAGCCTGGGCGACACAGTGAGACTCCAACTCAAAAAAATAAAATAAAATAAAAAATAAAAATAAGTTTGACTAAGCAAAAAGAACTGATGTTCTCACTCACCAGTGGGTGCTGAACAATAATCACATGAACACAAGGAAGAGATTGGCACTGCTAGAGGAAGTAGGGGAAGGAGGGAGCGGGGAGGGCGAGAAGCACGTGACAACACAAAGCATTCCAGGTCCACTACCAGGGGAATGAGGGCCATTGGGAAGCCCAAGCTTCACCTGCAATGCAACCTACCTATGTAGTTAATTTTCACTCGTATACCGCATCTATGATAAAATGTTTTAAAAATAAAATAATAAAGTTGGCTAAGCAAAGAATCTTTGTCACTACCTTAAACAAACACAGGCATGCCTGGTTTATCAAAAGGGGATAGTTCTGAAAAATGCCTCATTAGGTCAATTAGGAGATTTCATTATTGTGTAAACATCATGGTGTGTACTTACACAAAAGTAGATGGTATAGCCTTCCACACATCTAGACTATATTGTACAGCCTATTGCTCCTAGACTGTGTAGCAAGTTACTGTACTGAATGCTGTTGTCAATTAGAACACAATAGTGTCTGCGTATCTAAACATAGAACACAGTAAAATGTGGTATTATAATTGTTGACCAAAATGCCATTATGCAGTATGTAATTTTCGTAGAACACAGTAAAATGTGGTATTATAATTGTTGACCAAAATGCCATTATGCAGTATGTAATTTTTGTAATGAAAGAAGAGAACAGTTAAAATTAGGATGTTATATGTACATTTACTGTTTGTAAAATAATGTATTAAAATATATTTTGTGGCTATTTTTGTATTCATTTATTGACTTGTTTTGGTTTTTGTACATGACTTTTAAAGATTCGCCCAAATCATTTCATTCTGGAGATTTGCTTTTTAGTTTTCATCATTTACTGAAGAGTTTCCTTATTTACAGAAACAGAACGCAGATAAATATTTTCAGTAGAACATATTTTGTATGAGACCACATTTACCAGAGCACTTATCACATTTCGTTGTTTAATATCACTTGTTCACCTAATTTAGGACTTGAGGAAAATTACAGAGTGTTTATAATTATGTAACTTTTTATTAAATGTTATTTTCCATTTTGTTTGGTTCACTCTTGCAATCCATAAGCTGCGACATAGTGTCTATTTAAAGTATATATTAAATAAATGGAAGTTTAAGGCATATTGTCTCGTTTTGCTGTTTAAATTAGGTTAAGTCAATATCAAGCAAAATTAAATTTGTTTTCCAGTTATCTCCTTTCAGGGTAGATTCTTCTGCTCCTTTCACTCAAATGTTAAAGTCTACATAATTGTGCCTGTCGCACCAGGTGTGCATGTCCATCACCAGAAGAACTGAAGAAAGACCCTGCCCTTCTGCTGTTCATGCGCAAGCATGCCTTTCAAGGGACCAGAGATCACACTGGCCCACACATTTACTTAGGCATCTGAGCACTGCTCCAGGACCTGAGGATGTGGTAGAATGTTTTATTACCTGGTAAAACAAGTTTTTGTAAATGTTCTTTTTCTAGATTTTTCTGATTATTTTTATATGTTATGTTTTTCATATGCTGTTCGGAGTAAACAAGCATAGCTCTAGAAAAGTGTGCTTACTGTCCATTTTGAATGGCATTGAATTGAATGCATACATTAAATAGAAGAGTATGTCTTTATGAATAAATGTAGATTTTGCAATACTCATGTTCAGTTGCTCTCTAAACAGTTTGAACTTTTACTGCTATTGTAAATGAGATGTATTGTCCCTTTAACAGTATTATTGAGAAAAAAATTGGTTGATTTTATTTTTAATTGGTTGATTTTGCATCTCATAATTTTTTTTAAATTTTTATATTTCATTTTGTAAATTGTTGCCTTACTGGATTTTTCCACTTTGTGTTGTCCTTGATTATATCAAGTACCTTAGGCATATGACCATATACTTTACAAATAAATATAATTTTACATTTTTAACATATTTTTCCAATGAATATGCCTAAGTTTATTTTTGTCTTCATTCAAATATAACTGATAAATAATTGGAATAGAGCAACATCCTTACATTGACTATGACTTTTAATAGGAATATATTCCTAAAATGTTTCATTTCAGACTGAGGTTTATCTTTTTTAGCATGCTAAGAATGTGTCCATGAATTATTAATTTAATGAGTTCTTATCAAGAATTCCTGCAGAAATTAATTGAAGGCTTGAGATATCAATAAAATCACATGATTTTTCACTTTAAAATGTATTAATATGATGTACTCTAATATTGAGCCATCCATTAATTCCTGAAATAAAATCTTACATGGCTTTGGTGTCATCATATTTCTGTCATTAGATTATGTCTAGTGACAGTTTATTTTTCTATATCTAATATAAATTTTAGTCAAATTTTAAAACTATAAGGTTTTTTGTGGGGTTTTTTTTTGGTTTCTTTTTTAGTCTCTGGAACAATGTATGAAGAATTGAGAATATCTGACCTTTTAGGTAATCTACCACAGGTCCCTAAAATCATCTACCTGAAGCATTTAATGGAAAGTCGCTTTAATATATTTATCTATTTATTAAAGGTAATTATTGTGATAAAGTAGCTTATGGATCATGATTGATTTAATTTTGTTCAGTTGCATTTTCCTAATAAATAATGTATTTTGCAATGGTTTGGAGGCATGCAAAGCAGTCTTAGTTGATTCTTTGTTTAGGTTTTTACAGTTAAATAATAATTATTTTATTGTCATTTCTGTTCTTATATTTAATCTCTATTCTTCTATTTTAACCTTGACTAACTAAAGGATGGTTGTTGACTTTTTTCACAGTATCAACATTTGACATATCAATTGATCCTATTCTATTCTGGTTTATCATCTCATTGATTTCTCATTTTAACTGAATTTTATTTTCATTGTAATTTTTTTTATTTTGTGGTCTTACTCTATTTTTTGTGTGTGCTGATAATTAACTAAAAGAATCTATAGAGAATATGTAGTCATGTGTTTCTACTATTCTAATAATTATTCATATTCCTTAGTATAATATTCAGTTCTATTATACTTAGTTTTAAAAAAGTCAGTTTCAAAAGTAAATGTATGTATTAAATCACTAATTTTAATCCATGTCATTTTATAAAAATACACATTAAAAATATTTGTTTTTAACCATGCTATCTTTGGTGAATAATTTATTGCTATATAGCTATCTCATAAGATATGTTTAATTGAAGGTAAATACCCCCTCAGTCTGTCACTCAGGCTGGAGTGCAGTGGCATGCTCACAGCCACAGCAGCCTCAACCTACTGGACTCAGGCAATCCTTCTGTGTTGGGAACCGGCCACAGAGGCCCACTGAGTGTTAGGGATCAGGAAGGGCCACTGACCCCGAGACCACTAGGATGCGTTCGGGAGCTATTGACCCCATTTCCTCCCCCTTTCTACTCAGCACTAACCAGATTAAGCTCCTGTGGGCTCAAAACATAAAAACTCTGAGACTGGGACGAACACAAGCTAACTTTAGAAGCTCATTGAGCCCATTCTTCAACAAACTACAGTTTTGGCTTTTACACAACTTACAATTCAAACTTGGGTCACATCTAAGAGCCTTAGTATTGGTCACAGACTTCTGCGTCATGATCTTAGGATTTATTGAAGTTGAATAAGGTGTAAATTGTAGAATATAGTTTTAGAAGACAGCCATTTTGTTGAAAGAATGCGGCTGGGTTACTTGCAGGTAACCCACTGTGAACTTTGGACTGGGCCACATTCCAAACATTCTGGGATGGGCCACTTTAGTTTGTAAAGTAAGTACTTAAGTCTCTATAGAATTGTTTAACTTGGTATTAGTACAAAAAGGGTTTATAGGCAATATGAAAAGGGTTTATAGGCAAAAAGGGTTTAAAGGCAGTCATGGATTAAGGTTTCATGAATTAGGTTTAACATCTGTTATGGGATTATACCTGAAAGAACATCAGGTGGGTAGGGAATGCCCCTCACACACCTGACTGTGTATAAAAGACCTGTTGTAATTCCCAATAAATGGCTTCTGCACTAGACAGGGGTCCAGTCTCTTTCTTTCTCTCTCTCTCTCTTTCTCTTTCTTCTTCCCCCCAATCGCTGACACCATCTCCACTTTTGGGGTACCCTGAACCCGGCTGGAGCTGGACTCTGGTACTTCTGCCTCTGCCTTCCAAGTAGCTGGAACCACAGGCATGCACCACTATACCGGGCTAATTTTTTCATTTATTGCAAAGACAAGGTCTCACAAGTTGCCCAGGCTGGTCTCAAACCCCTGGGCTTAGGCAATCCTCTAACCTTGGCATCCCGAAGTTTTGAGAATATAGGATTGGACCACCATGTCTGGTCAATACTTACTCTTAGGCACTTCTAAAATATTTTTAAAATATCAGTAAAATACACACATAAAAGACATAAAAAAACAAATTCAGGGACAAAAGAAATATGAGCAGCAATAATATTTTGGATCAAAAAAAGCAATCAGATGAATTTTAAATAATTTAGCAAACCTAAGAAAATATAGTTCTAATATGGCAATGAATTAAAATAAATATTAAACTATACAACAAAAATCCCCCAAAGGCTCAAGAATTATTGACAATAAGGAACTATGAGTTCCAGAGATGAATCTGTGGTAGGTGAAAGATCAAATAAAGAAAATTAGTAAAAATTATATTTTAAAAATAATTATCAGAGATACAGAAACAGTATCTAAACATTAATAAGAAAAAACTCTAATGCCAAAGTAGTAAGACGACTATAAAGTAAAAACAATAAGTTTCTTAGCATGTCCATAGTGGAATATGGCTGTGACTTCTGGCATAATTCACCTTTTCCATTTATCTCTCTTTAAAATCTTACAAACCTTTCTCAAACTACTCCAGTCTTGATCTTGGTCCATTAAAATTCTGAAACATCTCTGACATAGACTATCAAGAAATGTCATGTCACTAAAATCAATGGATATTCTATTGTTATTGCACTTGACTGTGCATGGAAATTTTCGTCATGCATACCCAGTTTTAATTACCATCTCAAAGCAGATTATACATTTTTACTGATAGTTGCTAATCATCTAATTCCTCCAAATAATTTTTCGAACTTTCATTAAAACATAATGCTCACTTTATCAAAATTCAACATATAGCTTTCCACAAATCTGATATTTTGCTTTGAAATATATCTCAGTAGTCTTACCATCTATTATATTTAATAAATTATACACAATGCAACCTGTTGTCTCTTTCTACATATTATTCATTAAGTCTATCAATTTTACCTCCAAAATAGCTCTCACCATCATGTCTCCCTCTTTATTATTACTTCACAACTTATTATCATATTTCATTTAAGAATTAAAACTCTGAAATTACTAACTAAATGCTCGACCTAAAATATTTCTCTATTTTAAAGATCTAGTTATGTATTCAGACTTAAGTTTCAGAGAACAAAGACAGTTGCCCGATTGTGAAAATCTCCTTACTCTTTTCTCAAATACATAAGTAAAATTAAAAAAAAAAAAACAACCTTATTCCTACTAAAAGAGACCATTTTGAAAAAATGAATTGAAAGCTACTTTGTTTACTGGAAATGATAGCAATGAAAATTGTTTTATCCTGAAAAAAAAATTTCATCTTAAGGATTCTTAGTCTCATTTTTTATAATTAAAAATAATTTTAATCCTTTATAATGAACACACAAAAATGGAATGGGGAAATTTATAGGAAGGCAAGTAGTAATAAAATATTAAAAGACTTTAGAGAAATACTTAATTCTTCACATGCCAGGGACCTAACAACAAAAATGGTAAATAATGCATAAGGGGATAGTTGAGTACTACTGTTACAAATTTTACTTATGCTACTTGGAAACCAGCATTATGAAATATTATAGATAGTCCTAAAATAAATCTGATTCTCTTTAGTCTTTCTTGTTCCTTCAAGTTTCTCATAGCTTATATTTGAAAAATGAGCTTGCTAATTTCACCTCTAAAGGAATTTTGTGTTTTTTATTTGTTTGTTTTGTTTTAGAATTGCTCCTTTTTTGGTATCCTCTGCCAAAGAAGATTGAAAAAAAAAATCTTCTAGTTGCTGTCTTTGTCAGTGTTTATTAGTTATTTATTGTTAAGTAGTATTCATTTTTAGGAATCTACCAGAGAAACTTAATATAGAGTCAAAGTGAAGGATATGTTTAAGACAAGAGTGAAAGGACACCACAGAGTGACAATTGTGCAGAAAGTATATTAAAGCAATAAGGATTGTCATTAAAAATATTTCTTACACATTTTGAGAGAGTATCAGATGGTTGGAAGTGAGTTTTACCTATAATAGTGGTAAGTACATAAAAAATAGGCAAATAAAAAGGTGATTAATAGAATGCATGAAATAAAATAAAAATGAGTACAGAAAATAAAAATAATCATTACTTACTACATAGTTCAACTATGCAAAATATTTCCATTGTAGTAGTAATGGAAATGATGACAATGAATGTTCATATAAACGTTCATATGAATATGAAGAAAACATAGAATATTACTCTTGAGATGATGAGAAAATGGTAAAGATGAATGCTTTTGAAGAGGTGAGAAAAATGGAGAGAAAAAAATCCTTATTTTTTTTTGAGTTGGAGTCTCACTCTGTCGCCCAGACTGGAGTGCAGTGGCCGCTGCCGGCCACCGCAGCCTCCACCTGCCGGGCTCCAGTGATCCTTCCGCCTCAGCCTTCTGAGTAGCCGGAATTACAGGCATGCGCTACCACACCCGGCTAATTTTTTGATTTATTGTAGAGGTGAGGTCTCGCTGCCCAGGTGGGTCTCGAACCCACGGGCTCAGGCAATCCACTCACCTCAGCCTCCCGAAGGCGCGGGATTACAGGCTGAGCCACTGAGCCCGGCTTAAAAATCCTTATCTTTAATTGGATGTGACTAGTGTCTGAAACTGAAAAATCAAAAATGTAAATGTAAGCTTGTTTGAAAGAAAATAGCAAACGAATCAACAGAAGTTTATAGTAGTTTGCTTCTGGGATAGTGAAAGAAGAAGTGGCTATATTGTTCCCCAAGAAAAATTTTCAAGAATTTCTCAGGACATTTTGACTTATTTATACAAGGGAGGACCCTCAAAAACCAGAAAATTTTTGATTACAAAACTGTTACTTCATTCTTACATGTTTAAACTCCAGTCACCTTCAAAGTACTCTCCATTTGATGAAGTACACCTATTAAAATGCTTATTCCACTATTCAAAACAGTTTTTGAATTTGTCAATTTTGATGCCTTTTGTGCTTCTGCCATTTTTTTTTCATCTCTTTCACATTGGCACAATATTTCCCTTTGATGACTTTTTTCATGGGGAGCCGGCAGGATCACTTGGGCGAAATTAGAGGAATAGGGAGCATAGGGCTTTTTTGGTCAAAAGTTGCTGAACACTCAGTACAGTGTTGGAAGGGTTGTTGTCATGGGGGAAAAACTAGTCACCTATTTGCCGTAACTCAGGACATTTCTTCCGCAAATCATGATGCAACTTCTCATAACTTCCAGATAAAAACTTTGGTTGACTGATCCAGAGGAACAAATTCTGATTGTACTACAAGGGGCCCACTATTAAAAAAACAAACAGACAAACAAAAACAGGTGTTTTTGGCCCCCTTGTATGCTCACATGTTGATGAAGTGGACTCCACTCTTCCACATACCCAAATTGGTTTGGCTATGAAAACCAACAATGCCACACACAAACAAAGACAGTATAAAGGATTTCATACTCAAATTCTGAGACTTTTCAGGGAGAACAGGACAAACAACCAAGCAAGACTTGAAAATGGCTAGTGACCCAAGATTCTATTGTGTTTGGGGTGAGGCCTGAGGTTTACTTGGGTTTGAGCTTCTTGACAGCGTGAGGGAACAAAACCACATAGGCTTTCTTATGGGTTTTCCCAGATGTAGGGCTGAAGAGAAAATACTAAACATGACTACAATTCTGTCAATAGTTTGCAAATATTAAAAAAAATAGTCAGACTTTTTTGCACAATATATATAAAATCTTAACTAAAATAAATACATAAATAAATATGCATATACTTTAAAGTACAAAGCTATAGAATTAGGCATTAAATTCTAACAAAAATGATGTGGCTGTTTTATGCAAACAAATGAGAAGATTTTAAAATAAAGGGTGAGATGTTTAATGTTATATGAAATAGAATATTTTGGTTTAAAAATATGAATATTTTAATTAGATTTGACAATAAAAAATTCATTTACATTATAAAGATTGCTGCAGTTGCCACAGAAAAGTGAAAAATAAGAAATATAATATATTCTTTTTTAGTAATTTTGATTTACTTATTAGAGTTACATAAACTCTCTGTACATAAAGAAGTTCATATCATGGAAAAATTGAAAGCACAGATTTGAAATATTTGACATTTATTTATTATTACTATTCTGTTATTTAAATACAGTTGCTTGAATAATGCAGAGATTCGAGGAGTTGACTCCCCTGCTTATCTAAAAATCTAGGTACACTTTTGACTCTCCCAAAACGTAACTACCAACAGTCTACCATATGCTAAGGGATTTTATGCTGTAATTATATTGTAATAGCTTCTAATAAAGCAAACCAGAGGAAAAAAATACTATTAAGAAAATTATAAGAAATATAAAATATATTTACTTTTGTATGTTTACATATTAAATATTTTTATTCAATGGAAATTAATCAGCCTGAAGGTCTTCATCCTTGTCCTTTTCACAATGAGTAGATTTAGGAGTAGGAGGAAGAAGAGGAATTGGGCTTGTTGTCTCAGGAGTGACAGAGGCAGAAGATAATACATGGACAAGCGAACCCATGCAATACAAATTCATGTTGTTCAAGGGTCAAATTCATTATTTTTTGAATAACTTCCATGCCATAGAAACTCTTCTAAATCATAGACATACTGCTGATAAATGAAACATATCCTAAAACTTCATAGGCTGAGATATGAGGAAACCATTTAAGCCATGGCATTAAAAAGTATATGGGGAAGTAGTCATGATATAACTCTAATTTTCGTTAGGATTTAATGCCATTACTACTCTTTTTTTTTTTTTTTTTTTTTTGAGTTAGAGTCTCACTGTCGCCCAGACTGGAGTGCAGTGGCTGCTCCCAGTCACTGCAGCCTCCACCTGCTGGGCTCCAGCGATCCTTCCGCCTCAGCCTTCCAAGTAGCTGGAACTACAGGTGCGCGCTACCACGCCTGGCTAATTTTTTTGATTTATTGTAGAGATGAGGTCTCGCCAAGTTGCCCAGGCGGGTCTCAAACCTGCAGGCTCAGGCAATCCACTCACCTCAGCCTCCCAAAGGTGTGGGATTACAGGCTGAGCCACCGAGCCTGGCTCATTACGACTCTTTTATGTGCCCACTCAACCCATAATGTACAACAAAAAGTTTTATGTGCCCACTCATATCCCAAAAATGTACACAAAAAGTTTATACACTTTTCTGTACCTTCTTCTAATTTTGCTCTAAATACATTTGTGTAATTAGAAATCATTATGTATGCATATGAGTGCATATGTATACACATATTTGCTTACATATGTAAATATGTAGATGTTTCCAGCATATTATAAAGCGTCTCAAGAGTTCAGAGTAATATTCTAACCAGTGTGGAAGTTTGTAGCGATACTATGCAAATACACGTAATTAGAAATTTGTTTTTCTGTAGTGCTCAAACTGAATTACAATTTACAGCTGAACCATAGCACATGAATTTATGCATACAATGTCGTTTTCCGGTTGTGGTATGAAATATTTTATTTTCATGCATAAAATTGATAAATATGTATAGCAAAATTAGCCTCTGTACTGTTACTTTTGAAAGCAAGGTCTTAAGGTCTTTATTTTTCTAGAAGTATTAAATTGTTCTTCCCACACAAAAACAAATATGTCTATATTTCTGAAAATATGTTAGCATGTACAAATCAATATATCTGTAAACTTATTTTAAAGCATATTTTCAGTAAATGTGTGGTGATACATGATTATTATTAATTTTGTAATTCATGTTTATGACAAAACAGTTTAAAATTTCTATTTTAGAACCAAAGTGAATAAAATTCAATTAAAAATAAAAGCAAAAACAGATATTGTTAAAAATAGCAAATATTATTTAAAATGGTCATATATTTTATGCCAATATTGAAGAGCAATATTTTCAGCTTCTTGTTGATTTAATTGAATTACATATAAACTTAACTACATTCGTGAACCGAGGATTTATAATGACAAAACGTACTTTGATTATTTCACATTGTGTTGTCAGTAATATCAGACAGTATAAATAGGTAACTATGCCCTGCTCAAAGGTATCTCTTCATTACCTGGTGCTTTTCCTGACCGCAGCAGTGCTTCAATATCAGTGCTTGCAGAATTCAAGCTAGGGGTGACTGCATGTTTTTGAACATTGGCAATGGATTATTGGCCATCCTTTTTGGATCCAGTTCTAACAACTTGTCAGTTTCTCAAATACTTCTCTCCCCAAACCTAGTCTCCCCAGGTCCAGTTTTTTCCTCAAACCCTCAGAATAAGGGCACATAGGTCATAACACATCAGTTTTGTTTTCTTTAGGAATTTATTTTCATAGAGGATAGCTCTTAACCTTTTTAAAAATTTAATTACCCTTTGGTTTTTCTTTTTCCCGACATAGTCTCTGTTGCTTGTTCATGCAACGGAGCAATGGAGAAGAAAACATTTTGGGAAGCCGTGTGGTAAGATATAAAATTAATTGCTTTCCCCTTGTTTCATGAAGCTATAGTTGGATTTATTCTTTGATAGTGAAGGAGTAACCAGCAAGGTCAGAAACTTTAGAAAAGAGAACAGTTTTGAAACCTCCTTGGGCTGAGATAGTCAGGCAAGAAGATACAGAAAAGGAGAAAAAGTTATCTAGAGTGTTCAACAATATAAATAGTTGTGCTTTCAAAATAAACTAAAAAATTTTTTGCAAGAGGATAACAATATGATTATGGATCAGGGATAGGAGTAAAAAGCTTTTACAGAAAGATACAACAACAACAAAAATAAACACACAACAATGAACCCAGTGCTTTCAACTTCTTCAGAACTCACATTTAGATCCTTTGCTCAATTTTAAATCAGATTATTTGTTTTCTTATTACTAAGTTGTTTATCTTATATATTTTGTATAATTATCCCTTATCAGATGCATTGTTTACAATTATTTCCTCCATTCTGTAGGTGTTTTTTTCTTCTACCTCTTGATTGTTTTCTCTGTTGTGTAAAACTTTTTAATTTGGTGAAATCCCAATTGTTTATTTTTGCTTTTGTTGCCTGTGCTTTTTGGTCTTATTCAAGAAATTGCTCAGACATGGAACTTATTTTTTATATTTTTTTCTAGTGGTTTTACAGTTTAAGGTTTCAAGAATTTATGTTAAAGACTATCATTTATTTTGTATTTATTTTTGTATATAGTGTGAAATAAAGATCCGATTTCATTATTCTGCATGTACCAGGGGAACCGCCCCAAAAAACCATTTTTTGAAGGTCAGGTGCCTATAGTACAGGCTTCTCCACACTATGCAAGCATTGAAGGGACCCACTGACAATAGGGTAGCAGCTAGCATTGTTGTGAACGTCTGCATTCAGCTTCATTGAATTTTTTGTAGAGATTCTTTCAATTCATTTGTCTATTTCATGATGAATGATTTATGAGCACATCTGCCTACACCGCACTAAGCATTCAGCAGCTTTTGAAGGAAAACTCTGTAAACCTGTGCCCCACCCTCCCACCCCCCCATTTACCCAGTCTCCCCAGAGTGATTTTTTGTTTGTTCATTTCCCCTGGTGAAAAAGTCCTTAAAGGAAAACGGTCTGCAATGTGGAAGAGTTTAAACCAAATATGGGATAAGCAGTAAAAGGTATCAAAATGATGAGCCAAAAACTGTTTACAGCAGTGGAAAAAAGCATCTTGATAGGTGTATTGCATCAAACAGAGTACTTTGAAAGTGACTGGAATTTACATGTATTAAAAAAATACACAATTTTTTAATAAGCAAATTATGGGTTATTTTGGGTTCCCCTTCCTAAATACTCAGTTATAATATCAACATTTATTGAAGAGACTGGCCTTTGTTCATTTTGTGTTATCTGCACCATTGTTAAAAACAAACTAAGGCTGAGCGTGATGGCTCATGCTTACAATCACAGTACTTTAGAAGGTCAAAATTTGCTTGAGCCTAGGAGTTCCAGACCAGCCTGAGCAACATAACAAGACTTAGACTCAAATATACATATATTTATTTATCTGGGCATCGTGGTGCAGTGCCTGTAGTCTCAGTCAGCTACTTGAGAGACTGAGGTGGAAGAATCACTTGGGCATGGAGGGTTGAGGCTGTGGTACTCCGAGATCATGCCGCTGTGCTTAGCATGAATGACAGAGTGAGACTCCAACTCAAAAAAAGAAAAAAAGAAAAGAAAAAGAAAGAAATCAAATAGCCAGTCACAGTAGCTCATGCATGTAAACCCTGCACTTTGGGAGGCTGTGGCAGGACAATTGCTTGAGTCCAGGAGTTTGAGAAGAGCCTGAACAACAAAATAGACTCAGTCTCAAAAAAAAAAAGTCAAATTCACCATAAGCATGTGAATAAATTCATGAAAAATTTTTATTTATGAGATTTTTATCCCGTTTCATTTGTCAATGCATCTGTTTATATGCCATTACCAGGCTGTTTTGATTAATATAGCATTGAAATATATTTTAAAATCAGGTACTGAGATGCCTGGAGATTTTTTTTTCTTTGTGTTCAGGGTTGCTTTGGCTATCTGGGGTCTTTTGTGGTTTCTTATGAATTTTAGAATTATTTTTTTTATTTCTGTGAAAAATTTATTTGGAATCAGAGATTTCATTGAATCTGTAGATTCAAAATCATTTTTATGATTAAAAAATTTCAACAAATAAGTATAACAGGATTGTACCTCCATAAAATTAAGCCCCTATGTTAAAAACACATAGCTAATACACTCAGTAGGAAAAAGTTGATCATTTTTCTTTTAAGATCAGAAACAGGGCCCGGGGTTGGTGGCTCAGCCTGTAATCCCAGCACTTTGGGAGGCCAAGAAGAGTGGATTGCCTGAGACTGAAGATTCCAGACCAGCCTGGGCAACTTGGTGAGACCTACTCTCTACAATAAATCAAAAATTAGTCGTCTGTGATAGCGCGTGAATATAGTTCCAGCTACTTAAAAGACTGAGACGTAAGGATCGTGGGAGCCGAATATGTCGGCACTGGGCTGACACACTGCAGTGTGTCACTGCACTCCACCCTGGGCGACAGAGGAAGACTCGAACTCAAACAAAACAAAAACCAGCCGGGCTCGGTGGCTCAGCCTGTAATCCCACGCCTTTGGGAGGCTGAGGTGAGTGGATTGCCTGAGCCCGCGGGTTCGAGACCCGCCTAGGCAGCGAGACCTCCTCTCTACAATAAATCAAAAAATCAGCCGGGCGTGGTGGCGCATGCCTGTAATTCCGGCTACTTGGAAGGCTGAGGCGGAAGGATCGCCAGAGCCCAGCAGGCGAGGCTGCGGTGGCCGGGAGCGGCCACTGCACTCCAGTCTGGGCGACAGAGTGAGACTCCAACTCAAAAAAAAAAGAAAAAAAAAAATCTAGGAAATTATTACTTTTATTGAAACAATTTTTTTTTTTACTCCTTGCCTGATCCCTTCAAAAACTGCAAACCATTATGGCATATTCTTGCTTTAGTGGATAAATAGTTGTTTGTATAGATTCAATAAGAATCTTTATTCTTTATTGTAGAACATAATTTAAAACTTTTGTTAAACTTCCAAGACTTTTAGTTCAATGTTATGTAGAAGTAAATGATATGTTAAGATGATATATAAAAACAATATGACTAGACAATTTTAAGAACTTAAGGTTGACTTTATGAAGCCAGTGTCTACAAAAAAAAAAAAAACAACCATACGGGTACTTCCCAGCCTTACAGATTAGTAAGAAAGTCACTTTCTGGCAGACTAAGAAAACAGAATATTCTGTAAACTTGGTAAAGAGGGGCATTTATTCAAATCTATAGAAAATGTCAGTAGATTCTGATGACAAATTATTGCCTTATCTGCATAGCCTTTACAGGATTTTAAAAGTTTTTTTCTGAGATTCTTTATAAAAAAAATTCTACAAAGCAATCTTAGAGGCACCTGTGTGACCAATTGTCATCTTACTGTACTTATGTAAATATCCAAGACAAATTTAATAAGACCAAAATTATTTTGTAAAGAATAATCTTATTTGTATAGTTGTATCATCTTTGATTTAAAAAGTGGGGTGAGTATGAGAGAAATGCTATGTTTCAATGGAAAAGTGCAACATACCTTTATGTGTTATCAGGTATGAGTCTTATTCATCTTCTTTAGGTTTTATTATCTCTCTGTACATTGAATTGGATCCTGTTCCTTTATACATTCCACCAGCCCTTATTAAATCTCTGTTTATTCCAATTTCTTCAATAGCTGGCTACAGTTCTCCAAATTAATTTTTTTAAATAATTAAGTGTTAATTTTTCTCCCTCTTTCCTGATTTGGCATCACTGAGAACTAAAACCTGACTCTTCAGATCTTTATTGCAATTTAGATAGTCTTCCAGCCGCTCTGTCCCCTTAGAATCTAAAAATAATTCCTGCAAGCTGAAGCCAAACAACTTAATATAAATGTCAAAGAATTCTTTTCTATAGCAGATTATGTATGCTACTTGGGTCACTTGAAAGTCTACAAGAAGCCCCATCTTTCATAGTCTGCTCTAGGAAATAACCATGACGGTGACACTGATGTCTACACCACACCTCAAACATTCAGACTACAAACAGAGAAATCCCTCAGATTGTTGCTGCCATACTCATCTCACCAACTGAAGGAAGTTAGAGCTCCATGTTCAGAAATCTTCTCAATTGACTGTTTTCCGGACCCCCAAACTAGCTCTATTTTGTTCTAACAAAATATATTCATTCCTTGTCTTTCTATTTTCATAGAGATACCTCTTACTAAATGCAGGACAATTTGTACCATCTATTACAAATTCTCTATTACCAAGTCTCAGCAGATGGTTCACCTGGTCCTTAATAAACAAAAGGTCATGAAATGAGAAATGGACTCATCGTGTCCAGGAAAAAAAGAAAGAAAGAAAGAAAATTTTATTTTCTTTCTTTGCACAAGATGAGGGAACTGGAAAAAAAATTATTTCCTCGACCAAACTCTAGCCAGAATTCCCTAAGTGTTCTTCACAACTAAATGTCAACCTTGACCTATACAAAATTGAATAACACTAGCATAATTTCTAAAAGCTCAAGGCTGCATTTCTATGATGACCCTCAGCCTACTTAAAGTTCCTGCCTGAGAAAACCCAAGGCTGCCAAAAGAATTTACTGTTTGATTCAGCCAATAACTTCCCATAGGGCACCTGTATCCTAGTCTCAGTAGGGAGAGTGGAAGCCTGACTTAAATAAATGTCTATTAATAAACTAAGATGAATTAACATGGACCAATCCTTTCTTTATACTTTTTGTAATGTTTTTATTTCCCTGACATTATTAAGACCTCACTCAAACCTGCTTCCTGTTCCCTCAGTCTCTTTTCACAACATCCAGACACTTCTGTACAAATTAGATTTGAGTCCACACTGGAGGTTTTTCTCTATTGCAATAGTAATTACATTCTGCCCCTACTAGCAAAAAAAAAAAAAAAACCACATAAATTTCAGAACTCCTTTGGAGTCGTCCAAGGCTAACTTTTCTACATTGCTGAGAAATGTTGTTGGCTTGGTTTTGTTTGGTTTATACCTGGTTTCACTGGTTAAATAAATTGGTTTTGTCACATGACCAAAGAGGTGAAAGGTGTCACTGGAAATTTTTGCCTGGGCCCTCCTTGCTCATGCATGAAGATTACTTGTGCATATACTTTTTGATTCATAAATATAAAACATATTCTTTTCAACGAGAAAGAAATCTGGAGGCTTGCATCTAGAATTCTCATACCTTTATTGATTACTTGAAATTTTATTCTATGTTGCTGTACAAAAAACTTGTCAGTACACATTGGAGTCAGATACTCTTTTCAATTTTCTGATCCTGTATAATTGGTAGAGTTCCCCAAATCTTCCTTTTTTAGTATGGTGCCTTTCACCCTGACCATTGAGAATGTCACTAAACTTGACCCAAAATTTTGGTTCTTCAACTTGCAAAATCTTCTGAATGGAGTCTTTGATGATATACTGAACATACCTGGCTTCTTCTGGTACAACAAACTCAAGTTAAAAAATAAAATGCAAGTAAATTTTTCTTATCAAGATATCTTTAAAGTCATGCCAGGTGGAGGCTGATGTAATAATAAAGGTTATGCTTGTTTTCACAATAAATGCCATAATTAAGCTAGTATGGACAAATATTAGCCTAGAGGTGCCAATATTTTGAAGTAGGCTGGAAATGCTTACACTTTTGTAGAAGAGTTCTTTTTATATTAGTTGTATTTGACATCTTTTAACTTCTTAATTATATTGTTGCTGAAGTGAATACAATTAATACATTTATCTTTTTAGAGAATTCTTTATTGTGTACTTGTGCTTACATGGATTCCCTTAAAATATATTTATTAGCTATTCTATTTATAATTTCCCTTAATTTAAAATAATGCACTATGATAGTAACATTATTCATAAACTGAGTCAGTATTTCATAAACTTGCCTAAAATTCATGGTTTTTGAAAATTATTTTAGATAACATCATCTCTTTCAAGCCAAAAGTTTTGCTTTCTAAATTGATTTGAATTAATCATATCATGAACACTTGACCTCTTTGACAGTAGATTTGTTTAATGAAATTTTGGATCACTATTCCAGTCATAGGCTGGAACCAATTTAAATATGAAATACTGTTTTTAACACATGAAGACATAGTGAGTCAGAAGTTATTTTTATTATATCAATCATACATCTACCTATACTGCTCAATATTTTTTGTTTTACTCTATAAAGATTAAATTGATTGTGATAAGTCACATTGTCCTTAAATATTTTTCTCTTTAGAACTGTTGCAAATTTTACTATATCCATCATGAAGTAAACTGACAACTATAAACTTATCACAAATTATCTGTAAATAAAAATTGAATTTCACTCTTTATTTTGGAATTTCATTGAACTATTGAAAAGGCTATATCACATTTAATCCTACTTTTATTAACCCATGCTTTTATAGAACATATCTATATAAAAGAAGAAATATTTTAAAAGATGAATTATTAAGCCAAATATATTTTTTCCTTCTTAAAGATGCTATGGGGTCATGTGAAAATTATGATGTATGCTAGCTTTTTATGTGTAAGGATACAGTTTTTTGCCTTATTATTATATAATATTGTTTTTATTGTTTGCAGGAGAATGATCTGTTTAGACTGATTAGATAGTCACTGCTTTACTGTGTTTGGAAAAAAGAAGTTCATTGTAGCTAGAAACTCAAATAATGGCAAAGGATAGGGCAGCACCAACCTCCTGGCTTCAAAAGATGCAAGTCCGGAAAAATAGCTGCAAAGAAAGATAAGAGAAATGCATGAGGAATTGTCTGATATCTATTTGCAGTCATGGGTATTATTTTTTCATGCTTTTTTCTATATTCTGTCTAGATTCATATGATATTTCCTGTCTTGCTATGCACTCTGTTTTACTAACCAACTTGTCTCCATTTCTTTTGCTCTATAAATAGACCATAGAACAACAAATTCCAAAAAAGTACAACTCTTTAATGAAAACAAAATAAAGCACACAAAACAAAACAAACACACCCACAAAAGTCACATCATAGATCTATCAGCTTGTAGAAATACCTCATGATACTGAAGGAGTAAAAACTCAAGTATGCTTCATGACCATAATCATTTTCCTTGAAGCAGATGTTTGTGGTGAGTAGCAAATTCAAAATCTTTTTTTCTCATCCAAATTATGGAGTCCCCAACAGCAGCATCTTAACTACAATTAAAGTAGAATAATTTAAAGTAAATTTGAGTGGCCAAAAATGAGATAAGTTTTTAAAAAACACAATACAATGAACATTACACTTACATTATTTAATATGACTAGTCGCCTTACGATTTCCTTTGCAGACAGTTTTTACTAATATGCTCCACCATGTTTACTAATATGCTCCACCACGAACTGTTTGCATCCACCCTTGCTCTACCCTTAATAGAAAATTCAAATTTGCCACTTTGAAGACTTTGTGAATAGTGCAGCAGTTTTTCATAATATCCCTGATGAAGTATTAAATGTGATTAGCTTTATTAAATCTTGAGTCTCAAGTAAACATTTTAAAATACTCAGTGTTCTGAAATGGATAGGGCGCACTTCTGTATAATGGTTATCTTAAGGTAAAGTCATTTTTATTATATAAACACTTTTTCCTTGAAATAACCACTGGTTGTTAATAATGATTATTAAGATTTGGGCATCTACATATGTTTACTTAAAAGTAAATAAAATTAACCTCTCATTTCAATTAAAAAATTATATTTTGCCAATAATAAAATGTTTTTAAATGAAAATTAGAATTTTTGAAAATTATTATCTGTTATTGTGAGCATGAAAGCTTCTCAATACTTAAAGAAATGAGTTTATTGATATTAAACATCAACTTTTAAATAGTATTGAAATATATCAAGATTTAAAAGAATGACATTATTTGATGAAACAATATATCCAAAATGACCAAAGCATAATGTTACAAATATTCAGTAAAAAATGGATTTTAATCTAAGAGACTTTGAAGATTTTTATTTATAACTTTTAAAATGGAGTATATTCTTTAGAAAACTACCACTTAATTTTTAACATAGCATAAATATCCATAATTATCTGAAAAGATTATTTTAAAACTTTCTTATTTTTAACTACTTATCTGTGCAAGGCCATTTATCTTCATATGTTTAAAGCAAAAAAAAAAAATTCAATAAATTACATACTGCAAAAGATTTGAGAAATCAACTATCTGAATACAAATATTATAAATGAAAAAACTAAAGCAATGCCATGCTATCATTAATGTTTTTATTTTCAAAATATTATATTTATGTTATCATATGGTGTTCTGATAGTGATTATTATTTTTTTTTTAGAAATATACTTTTATTTATTTATTTATTTATTTATTTTTATTTATTGTAGAGATGAGGTCTTGCCAAGTTGCCCAGGTAGGTCTCGAACCCCGTGGGTTCACACAAGATAGTGATTATTTTTAAATGCCAAATAAAAAATATAAAATTTCTTACTTTCAATTTATATTATAATGAATATTAGTAATATTTTAAAAACTTTTTAACATTATGAATTTTTAAGTATAAAGTTATTATGAGACCCAATATTTTGAGGGCTGATGTCATAGTGTTCCTTTAAGTCTGAATGCCTCCTTGTTATAAGCAAGACATTTTTAAAAATTGACCTGTTTTGATTTTCTTTAATGCACTGTCTCAAATTTTTATTTTAGGCATTTTAAAAAAATTATATAGAAGTCATCTTTACTGCTGTTGTTGTGAGAGTAACTTTATATAATTGTTTAGGTTAATATTTTCTTTTGGTTCTTAAGGCAGTGGTTTGTTGTTTTGGGAAGATAGAGGTACTGCCTGTTTTCAAAATATGCTTGCAAAACCTGTCTGGCTTCATGAATATATAGAGACCAATTTTAACACTTTGGATAAATAAATCAATTAAGATTCTTTATTCCATTTATTTACCATGGAGAGAAAATCCCCAGAGGATAAGATGAAACTATTTTCATGTTTCAGCCAAGGAGGACTTGTTGAAGTATCAGTTTCTTCCTTATTAACAGCAGTTTGTACATTGATCCTTTCTCCCAAGTGGGAAATTGACAAGCCTCTCACTCTTGTCCCTTCCTCCTTTCACTGCAATTTAGTAAATCCTCTGAGACTTTGTAATAGCAGACTTCCAAGAGCTTGTATTGTTTGGGGATTTTCCACATTGTGCTAGCTATGAATTTTTATTTCAGCTAACTGAAAATATTTTTAAATGTATGAGCAAACCTAGAATTAAAACTGATAGCAGTTATCTCAGCTTTAAAACTAACTAAAAAACAAAGTATGTTTTCTGTCAATAAAATTTCATTTCTGCACACAAAAAAGATTGTCCTCTACTGACTTGTAAGATGAGTATAAGTCTTTAATTTTTTTAAATACATAATTTTTAAGAGTTTCTCTGTTTTATGGGATGGAGGTGAAAGAGCAGTCGTCTTCTAAAGTCGCAAAGTTCTGTTGATGGTGAAGGTTCCGTGTCAGTGTCTTAATATTTTTCATGTTTCTCTGATAAATGTAAGATCTGTGATGAGAATAGATTTTTAGATACTACAGTTTGTTTTCTATTTCCAGTCTCCTTGGGAATTCACGATTCTTCAGAAATCTTCTTGTAATTCCTCTCTGCAATTTAGTAGCTGAAAATTTAAAAAACTTAAAATACATAGGAAACAATTTCTGAGGATCAGAAAAGTATGATATATTTAGGCATAATTCTGAAATTCTCAATAACTAGCTAAATGTGCTGCTGTGAATGTATTGTTCTGTTGCCATTAAACCATGATCTTTTGATGTGTTTTTATCTTCAACAAACGTTTTGACTTGGTAGCATGCATTTGTTTTAAATGTTTTATATGTAAACTTCTGTGAGAATATTACAGTGTTTTCTTTATCTTATAAGTAAATTTGTTTGTATGTTTGGATTTGTGTGTGTGTATTCATTCTAACAATTAGCTATATTTGCAGTTCCAGCTCTATCTTGTGTGTGTGTGTGTGTGTGTGTGTGTGTGTGTGTGTGTGTGTGTGTAAGTAAAGGCAGCTGGTAGTTGAAACTTCCAGATATTTTTTTTAAAACATGATAATACATTTGCCACACTCGAGCCATCAAACTCAAAATATATAAATTTTTGATATTCAAGAAAGTCATTTTAAATAATTTGAAATATAGTTGTAATTTATATCTGTAATAGTTTCAAAGTAAATAGATGCCTATAGTATACTAGTGATGTAAATAAAAAGATAGCATCCAATTACATGAAAGAAGATGAATTATTACCGCCGCAGAGTGTTTACATTTTGCCATATTCAAATAAACAGTTGGTAAGAGTAGAGTTGTTAAACTGAGATCTGATTTGCTTCATTTTAAATATAACAGGGTCATAAAAGAGTCATTCTTGAATCATCGTAGATCCAATATTTGATGTGGATATTGGGGAAAAAAAACTAATTCTCCTGGGCTATAACATTCCAAATTCATAAGATGGCTTTGGAAATTTTAAAAAGATAATGCTTATAAAGTTCTTAGCTTTTTGTGTGATACATAAGTTATACTTAAAAACAATAGCATCAATACAGAATAGAAGAAAGAGTAAGTTATGATTTAGTCCACTGAAAGGAAAGAAACCAGCTTATTGAAACAGCTAAGAAGTTCGAGCTCTTGAATGAGTGACAGATAGAAATAGAAGAATTAGCCAGGCTCGGTGGCTCAGCCTGTAATCCTGCGCCTTTAGGAGGCTGAGGTGAGTGGATTGCCTGAGCCCGCGGGTTCGAGACCCGCCTGGGCAGCGAGACCTCATCTCTACAATAAATCAAAAAATCAGCCGGGCGTGGTAGCGCATGCCTGTAATTCCGGCTACTTGGAAGGCTGAGGCGGAAGGATCGCCGGAGCCCAGCAGGTAGAGGCTGCGGTGGCCGGGAGCGGCCACTGCACTCCAGTCTGGGCGACAGAGTGAGACTCCAACTCAAAAAAAAAAAAAAAAAAAGAAATAGAAGAATTGACAAAATGTTTTATTTTCCATCAGTACCCAGGAAATATTTACTCCAGAGCACAATGAGCCAACATGCAAGTAATCTAAAAAGTAGAGCCTAAATCTGTCAAAGTATTTTCCAGTTGTCTTTTGATCTTTGGTTGATGTGGAAATTAAAATAATTAAAATACTCTAAACATATTTAGGATGCAGGAAGCACTTTTTCATATTTTCTTAGCAGTTTAACTCACTCTGATACTTCTTTCTGAGGTGTTAGAATATGTTTTCCATGGAGTTATTCCAAACGTACTTTGAGAACAGCTTTCTCAAAGAACAATAAAAGAAAACTCTTACAAAGTGTTGCCTTATGAATGACTTCTATATGAATCATCTCACCTGATTCTTACAATAATTATTGATAAGGGAAATATTAAAATCTTGAAAAAACTATGGAAGAGACAGTTAAGTTACTAACTCAGGACTGATAAGAACAAATTTGTGGTCACTAGTAGGGGAGAATAAACACAATGTGTTATATGGCCATCTCGAAATGGAAGAATTAGAGAAAGGTATTTGTAAAAATTTGGGAGAGAGATTAAAGGATTATGTTGGCAGGCACTGCTCTGAATTGGAAGCGAGTTGACTTGTTGGAACAATCAGCCTTATTTTTAGAATACCTGACTAGGTCGTGTTGCACTTATTTAGGTTTGTGTATGGTTTTATCTCAGAGACTACAGTTCCATACAAACTGACATCAAATACATTTGGAGTCAGTCTCTGACTGTGGTGTGAGTTGGTGCATATTTTCTGTTTTGTGAAAAATGTATAATTCATTCTGCAACCTGTGATTTTTATTACAATTTCACTTCTTGCCTCGCAGTCCAGATTCCAGGAAGAATTTTTTTACTTCATTAGATAAGTAAAATTATGTTCCACATTTAAAATTTAAAAAGTGAGGTAGAGAATAATTATGTCATCTTAGTGATATTACACAGTAATGAGAGTTTGAGCTAGTTTGAAAACAGGCAGTGTAGCTTCAGTGCCTGTGCCGGGAAACACCATGCTGTCATGTAATAAGATGTAGAAGCATGATATAAAGGAGACATGCTAGGAAATTACACACACACACACACACACACACACACACACACACACACACACACACAAGAACTTGCCTTAAATTTTGGTAAATTTAGTCAAAGTGAACTGTTATTAAAAAAAAAGTTGTAATGCTCTAATTCAGTAGCCTACTTGCTTTTCATCCTTTATTTTACTTAGTAAATGCATAATCTCTGAGAAAATGTGTTGATGTGACACAAGTATACTAATATTTGTTGTGGTGAGAGTACTTGCTCTAAAGTTCACAAGTTTTATTTGGATTTTGAATATAATGCACATTTCCAAGACTAACTCAGATTATTGAATTGAATTATAAAGCATGGT
This sequence comes from Cephalopachus bancanus, assembly GCA_027257055.1. Lineage (NCBI taxonomy): Eukaryota > Metazoa > Chordata > Mammalia > Primates > Tarsiidae > Cephalopachus > Cephalopachus bancanus. The sequence continues at coordinate 5,822,845 of JAPVLO010000068.1, read as the reverse complement.
ATTTTAACCCAAATTAACAGTAATTGTATATTAACCCAAATTAACAGTAATTGGCCAGAAACTGAGATAATATTAAACATGCATCAAATTGTGATAAATAGCTTCAGTAAGGAAATAATTGTAGAGAAGCATCTCTGCTATTCTGTACAGTATTCCTTCTTGGAAACCTGTTTTAAACTAGAATAGCCCTAAACATAAAGCAGCTTACATGTACTGTAAGTATAGTTTTTACCTATAAATTGCTGTGACTTTTAAAAAGCTTCCAGTGCTATCATCTCGGTTGCTTTAAATCAGCACTTTCAGCCGGGCTCGGTGGCTCAGCCTGTAATCCCGCGCCTTTGGGAGGCTGAGGTGAGTGGATTGCCTGAGCCCGCGGGTTCGAGACCCGCCTGGGCAGCGAGACCTCATCTCTACAATAAATCAAAAAATCAGCCGGGCGTGGTAGCGCATGCCTGTAATTCCGGCTACTCGGAAGGCTGAGGCGGAAGGATCACCGGAGCCCAGCGGGTCGAGGCTGCGGTGGCCGGGAGCGGCCACTGCACTCCAGTCTGGGCGACAGAGTGAGACTCTGACTCAAAAAAAAAAAAAAAATCAGCACTTTCATTACAGTATTTATTTCAGCTCTTTATCACTTGCAGCCACTGTCCAAAAACTCTGTCAATCGTGTATGTGTTTGTGTGTGTGTGTGTGTGTGTGTGTGTGTGCATGTATCACTTCACACAACATTTTAACCCCTTGTTTGCTTGTAATTTTGAAAGTTATATGACAACTTCTACTTGAAAAAACAGGTATTTAGGTAAATTCTTAAATATGAAGCTTATTCAACCTTTTTTTCCTGTATTGGGCATGGCAAGTTAATATGCAACATTTTTTTAGTTCATTCTTCCGCAGCTACTGTTCATTAAAATACTTGGGAAAAATAGCACTAAGAGAATTCCATGAAGCATCAAATGAGAAAATAAATAGCATTACTTTGTTTATCTCTAATCTGTTCCTCTAATCTATAAATAAAATTTGAGAAATATTTTAATATTGCTTCAATCAGTGTGTATTTAAGTAATTTTGTTTTTAATCCTTTTAAGAAAAATACAATATAAGTGATCAGCAAAAGGTAATCCAATTCAGATATTCTGATTAATATTTTGTTTTATACAGGAGATTCTAAATGATAAATTAAAATAAAATCATACTGGAATCATATCAGAGGAAAACTATATCAACATGTTTTTGTTTTATAAAAAATTGCCTTTTATAACTAATTATTTGTAATAAAGACATTTATTTTCCTCCAAATTTTATATTTATTTTATCTAATCTAAATATGTTTTCAGATCTAGGTAACATAATTAAAAGTTATTCAACTAAAATCATTGTAGAACAATATAAATTCAATGAGAATGATATTATAATATAAAATAATTTTCTATAATTTTATGATAATAGCTTTGAAAAGCATACTATTTCTTAAATCCAGTGAATTTTTGCATAGAATTTTTATTTACATATTTATATATGTATTTATTTAATTACATAGTAACTCATTAAACTGCTCAATATTTATTGCTTACTATACATCCTGACCATATTTTTGGTAGGTATTAAAATGTTTAAAGGAAATAGGCATATATGTTTAAAAAAAGAGCCATTATCTGTCTCAAATTTTTTTATAGAATTTAATATTTCCAAATTAGAAATGGACATGTTCTACATGATTTCATTGTATAAAATTTAAATAAGATTTTTTAAATGCTCATCTCATAACTTGTGGAACTTTTTATTTCATCCTTCTATTTCTTCTTTCTCTCAATGTTGATTTTTTTTCTCCCTTTTGTCCTCTATATGATATTGGTATTCATCAGATCTCTGTCTTTAGTCTTATCCAATACCTTCCTATAAAATTGTTTCCATTAGTCTGCACTAAAGACATTCTTTTAGAGTTTTAGATATTTGTCTACCTGTCATTGATATACAGCTACTGTTAGAGTTAACATTCAAAATGCCTATCCATAACCTTTCATTTTCTTTTTTTGATTCTTTATCTTATTTTAAGTCAGGATTAGGTACAACAGTAATCTATTTGCCGGTAATGTTTGGGCCTCCAACTGATCCTCACTTCCACCTCTCAATTTTTTACTGAATGTTTTCAGTTAGCTTTTGCTAGATAATAAGTGACTTAAAACACAGTGCATTAAAGCTTTGATCAATTATTCTCATAGATCTGATTCAGTTGAATGTGTCTGCTCATCTACTGAGCTTGTTCATGCATCTGGAGGTCATATGGGGTTAGTTCCTGTAGACTGTCTTAACTGAAGTAACTTGGCTCCAGTGGCATACAAGGACTGTAGTGGGAGCACTTAAACCTGAATCCAGGCAATAAAAAGATGATAACAAAGAAAATAAAATCAGTAACAAAATTTACTATAAGTTGTTCTGCTTTTAATTATCACTGGGAGTCTGTAACTCTAAACAAAAACAATGAAAATAGTATCTCTATGTTTGAAACAACTGCTGTGATTACTATTCAGTTTTACATAGATATACATATATATTATATGTAACTTTCAAATTAGCACATTTTAATTATTTACCATGATACCCATTTGATTTTGCACAAAAGCTTATTTAGAGGAATGTGCCAGACAAAGTAAATTCAGCTATATGTTTGTTTTGAGTATAGTTTTACAATATTTGATATTTTGTAAGTTCACTTTGAATACAGTTTATGTCTTGAACCTCTTTGTTACCATATATTTCTTGGAAAAGCAGTACTCTATAACTATTTTCACATTTCTGCAAAATCTGACCTTTCTGATCGAAAAATATTGGCACCACAGGCGAATGAGTAATTGAATGGTAAAGGTGCCTTGGATGTTAGATATAGCAGTTTACTCCAGAGACATGAACAGTCTTCTCCCCAGAGCCATTTGCTCATATTCAGGGAAGGTGAAGCAGAGATCTTCTCTCCACCACAGAGGAGTGTTTACATTCCAAAATAAAACAATCGCTCTTTTTTTTCTCTCCTTTTGTCTTTCTCTCTGAGAAAAAAAGGAGCAGTAAGGGCCAAGTCTTAGAATGTTGGTGTTTCTCTCCTGTGGTGCAAACCAAGTTGCACAGGAAGGTACATCTGTTGTACATCTTGTTGCCACATGGGAAATTGGGACATGGGGTACCAATACTACTAAGTTGCTTTGTGAATAAATACAATGTCTGATCTCTGATCAAGAGATTTAAAGATTTTAGTAGGATATATAATAAAACTTGCAGGTAAACTCATTAGCTGGGCAACATTTAGAAGCATTTAGTTTCTAACTTAACAATTAGATTTTATTTTTTGGTCCATTTTATTTTTCTTCTCAAGAGATAAGAAATATCAGTTTCTGTTTTAAGTTTTCTGGAAACTTTCATTATAACTTTCAATATAATATTTACCAATTTATTTCTGAAACCAAACATTTGGACAATATATCTTTTCTCCAAATGTAAACTACAATAGCACATTCTTTTCCTACTAAATGTTGTCTTTATGTAACTATATCTTATGCATAAAACATTCATTGTATTACTTATTTTGTGTTATTTTGATTATTTTTCATGAAAAAAGAGGACTGTTAAGTTTACAGTTCTCTTAAACACTAGAAGTATTTTTATGTTGTCAAGATTGAAAACTCTGTTTTTGTTATTTGTCTATAAGTTATTTTCAAATTAAAAAAAAAAAACTAATGAAGGTCAAAACTGTCTAAAGGAACTTTATACCACATTCTGTAACCATAATGGCTAATATAGTAAGGCAAAAATTTTTCAAGTTGTGTATTAGAAGGGATTCCACAGAGCAACACATTTTTATTTAAAAACAAAGCATATGGTGCATGCAGCAAGACAAACAGAATGCAGGTAAACATTGGGTTTCTGAAAGACATCTTATGTGCCAGCACCCTGCGGTTTTTATTTGTTCAAAGTCTGTTCTCTGTCACTAGGTTGAACCACCATAATCTGCTGTTCTGTGTAAAGAGTTCTGGCTTTCTGTGAACTCAAAGCAGAAGTTGCCAGCAAGATTTTTATACTCCTCTGGACCTTAATCAAGTCAGGTTGATGAACAATTTAAGCCAGTTAAGAACTTTTCATTTAAAAATGGTCTGGGGATAGCCAAGAGAGCTTCAGTCTTTAAATAGCCCATAATAAATCCCACTGATCCTACGTTGGACAAAAGTCAGCAAACAGACATCCAAGCATCCTCAGAGATAAATATTGAGTTGTGTTCAGTTCATTGACTGTCTTCTATTGGTAGCCACTAGGCACATGTGGTGATTGGACATTTGACATGTGCCTTGTGGGAATGCACATTAATATTATTTATTTTTATTTAGTCTTAATGAATATAAAATTAAATAGCAATGTGTGTCTCTATTGCATTTTATTTTAGAGACTTTGTCTGTAAAACTTCATTTTTTTCATTGTTGAAATGAGTCATAAATTTGGCTGTTTTTTACATGTTGCAAGATATTCTTGTTTGAATATATTGTCCTTATTTAAATATTATTGTTTGAAATCATTAATAATTTTTCTAAATATAGATTCTAAGCTATAAATCCATTCTGTTTTCCATGATCTGTCCTCTAATTATAGGTCTAAGATTTTAAATCTTAAATCATTTGTGGTCAATTTTTTGTACCACATATAGGACAGAAAAAGCAAAAGGATAACTACAAACATACTATTAGTATACATTGCTTTAAATAATTTCAGTTTATCAAGCATTTTATTGTAAATTAGTTCATAATCATGTTTAACTCTTGTACTTGTTTTTATTACTGAAATATATTGCTCAATAACTCAATTTCCTCCTGTGATCAGTTTTTACCATTTTTACAAAGATTTAATTAAATTTCCCAATCTTTTCATTATCAATATTAGTATTATCACAAATTTTGTTGAAACAAGTCAAGTTAATCTGACCAGTTACACTGGAAATACAACCAAATTGTAGGATTATGTAATACGGATACCAGTCAATTCCAAATATACTTTAGTTTGTGCGTGCCAAAAAGCTTCCCATAGGAACCATTTGTGGTCATTGAGACTATTAGCAACAGGCAAGTAAGATCAAATAGTGACCTTGAAACTGACACAGTTTCTGTTTGTTATTCTTTACATTGATTATTTCTCTTTCTCTCTCTACACACAGACACACACACACACACACACACACACACACACACACACACACACACAAGCAAGCCCAATGGACTATAGGCATTTCTTTTTTTTTCTGGAATTGGAGTCTCACTGAGTCGACCAGGATGGAGTGCAGTGGCACGCTCACGGCCACCCCAGCGTCGATTTGCTAGGTTCCAGCAATCCTTCCACCTCAGCCTTCCAAGTAGCCAGAAATACAGGTGCGCCCTACCATGCCTGGCTATTTTTTAATTTATTCTAGAGAGGAAGTCTCACCAAGTTGCCAGACTGGTTTCTATCCCTCAGGCTCAGGCAATCCACTTGCGTCGGCCCCCCAGAGTGCTGGGATTACAGGCTGAGTCACCAAGCCCACCTACTATAGGTATTTAAATTACCTAATGCGATGACAACCTGCAGATATTATTTGTCCATCATATCTGGGAATCTGTAACCACTAGTCATCACTAAAAAGAATAGCTACACTGTTATCTGTGGGCCTCTGATACTCAACAAAATTACTTGTGCGTATATAACAACTCCCACACATTATCTCTTAAAAGAGTCTTTTGTAATAGATATGAATTGCATAATGGAAATTGAAATACAAAGCAATATCAGAATTAGCCAAGTGCTAATTACAGAGTGTTTTCAATGTCAATGAGACACATCATGAAGTTGAGTTTTTAAATTCATCGGGACCTTCAACTTCAAACAATGAAGAATAAAGTTTCACATTTATGAACATCCGAAAATACAGCTAAGAAATAATGTTTTATTCAGAGCCTTTCACAAGACACTAAGGTAATTGTGTTTCTTCTTTGTATTCTCCATTTCTTTTTTCCCCCTTTTTTATTAACAATCATTTGTCCTTTTCCATTTGTCATTAGTTTTTATATTGACTTCCACCACCCTGAGGGTGGTACCATCAGGTTTAGCCAGAAGACTGAACCATGAGCTGGCAATAATTTTCCCTTCATCTATCCCTGGCTGTATATAGTAATATTGGATAAGCATGGGTTTATGGGATGCTATATTGCTTTTGACTTTTCTTTTCCAGGGTTTGTGGGCAGTTTCACACACCTCTGCTTGACTTTCCTTCTACAATGACTACTCCTCCCTGAGTTTAAAAATTCCAATATGAGTTTTGGCAAATATTAAGAATGCTCTTTCCACATATGCATTTAAGGATAGAAAAATGACCATACAGCACAGTTTCACAGATCCACAGCTCATATAGAGACATGGCCTGCACACAGAACTCCATGAGAGTCTACTCTAATGAGTAAAAAAAGAGTACATTTTATTATTCTAAGTCCTGTAGTATGTTTGGACATTGTATTTAATAGCCCTTGTGGGTTTGTGTTTCTCCTTTTTCCCAACTTACAGTCACTCTAGTAAACAGTTATTAATTCCTTTAAAGAATGATTAATTTTTTCTATATGCTTGCAGCAAATATTACATGATTCTTCTTGAAGGAGTTCTTGTTTCTCTTTTATATTTATATCAATTAGGTGTGAAATTGACTCAGGTCAGGAAACTGCTTGATGCTTGATAATCTTCTATTGCGGCAGTCATTAATTTTGTGTCGCTAGCTCTTGATCCATGTTAGATTATTTAAGAGAAATGGCATTCTAATTGTTGGTTCATCTAGCAATAACATGCTAGATTAGCCAATAACACAAATTTCTATGGGTCACATTTTTATTTGTCATTCTTAACTTGAGCTCATTTTAGCGGTTATATTCATCTTGCCTCTGACAACAAAATGCAATCCTTAGATTCTGTTATTTCAAAAATTTCTCTCTCTTGCAGTGCAGAAGCTTTTTAGTTTATTTAAGTCTCACTTGTTTATTTTTGTTGTTGCAGTTGCTTTTGGGTTTGGGCCATGCGTTTTTTTTTTTTTTTGCCTAGGCTGAGGTCTAGAAGAGTGTTTCCTAGGTTTTATTCTAAGATTTCTATGGTTTCAGGTCTGGCATTTAAGCTTTTAACCTATCTTGAGTTAATGTTTGTGTATGAAGAGATATAGGGATCAAGTTTTATTTTTCTGCATGTAGCTATCCAGTTTTCCCAGCACCATTTGTTAAATAGGGTGTCCTTTCCCCAGTGTATATTTTTGTCTGCTTTGTCAAAGATCAGTTGATTGTAGATATTTGGATTTATTTCTGGATTCTCTATTCTGTTCCATTGGCCCGTGTGTCTGCTCTTGTACCAGTGTCATACTGTTTTGATTACTACAGCCTTACAGTATAGTTTGAAGTTAGGTAATTTATTATTTTTGCTTAGAATTTTGTTGACTATTCTGGCTCTTTTTTGTCTCCATATGAATTTTAGAATTTTTTTTCTGTGAAAAATGATGTTGGGAGTTTGACAGGGATTGGACTGACTGAATCTGTTGATTACTTTGGATAATATGGTTTTTAACAATGTTGATTCTTCCAATCCATGAGCATGGATGTTTCTCCATTTTTCTGTGGAGATCTTTCTCCTTGGAGAGATCTTTCAGCTCCTTTGTTAAATACATTCCTGGGTATTTTAGCTTTTTGACTGCTATTATAAATAGAATTGAGAGCAAATATGTAATCTACAGAATGGGAGAAGACATTCACAAACTACACATCTAACAAAAGACTAATAGCAAGAATCTACAAATAACTCAAACAAATCAGCAAGAAAAAAAACCAATTAACTCCATTAAAAAGTGGACAAATGACATGAACAGATAGCTCTCAAAAGAAAATATACAAATGATCAACAAACATGAAAAAATTCTCAATATCACCCAACATTAAGGGTATGCAATTTAAAACCACAATGAGGTACCATTTTACACAGTCAGGATGACCATTATGTAAAAATCAAAAAGCAATAGATGCTAGTGTAGATGCAAAGTAGAGGGAATTCTTCCTCACTGTTAGTAGAAGTGTTAATTAGTACAACTTCTACAGAAAGTGGTATGGAGATTTCTCAAACTTAAAGTAGATCTACCATTTGATCCAGCAAGCCCACTAGTATGTATCTACCCAAAGAAACAAAAGTCCTTATATAAGAAACACCTGCACCCACATGTTCATCACAACACAACTTCACAATTGCAAAGATGTGGAATCCACCCAAATGCCCATCAACTGATTAGTGGATAGCAAAAATAACTCATATATATCCCACAGAATATAATTAGCTATCAAAATTAATGAAATAATGTATTTTGCAGTAACTAGGTTGGAATTGGAAAACATCCTGAGTAAACTAACTCAGGAACAGAAAACCAAGCACTACATGTTCTCACCTCTAAGTGGGAACTAAACTAAGGATGAAAAGGCATAGAGAATGATATAATTAATACTACTGATTCAGAAAAAGGATTATTGAAGGGGTGGAGGTCAAAAAAATCATCTATTGGTATAATGTGCACAGGTTGGGGTGGTGGGTATGCTTAAATCCCAGATTAATGCTATTTGTACCCAAAAGTTATTAAAATAATTTTTAAAAGACATCATGCCTGACACCATTAGTGAGCACACTAGTGCCATGGTAGCATATTCTACTACAGATCCTTTATCTAGAGCACAATCACCACTTGGCTTCTCAACTATTCTGGTGCCTTTATGTTCACTGCATAACACAAAAGTCAATAAATGTTTTCATTAGTAGAATATTGCTAGGGCAATTGGAGCACCTTCTCTTTTGGGATCTTCTGAGGCACCATGTAGGAATACATAGAAAATCATCCCCCACGAAAATAGGAAATTTAAATATGTATCCACAAACCTTTGTCCACCACTGTGCGTGGATTCTTTGAGTGTTTTATTTTGGGCTGCCCGGCTTGCAATGGAAAGCCCATACAATTCTGGAAAAGCGCCCTGGACAATTAAGTTAAAACACACACACACAGGTGGTTGAGATTTTTATCTATAGATATGTTTGATATGTCACATCTTCCAGTGTACTTAATGTGAGACTAAAAAATAGTGTGGGCATCAACAAAAAGACACATAGCAGCATTTTCGTAAACTGAATTGAAAGCAACAAAACTTTTTTTTACCAATGGTGGAACACTATCCATCAATAAAATTGAGCAGGTTATCACCAATCACAACCACATGAATGACTCTCTAAATATAATGTTGAAAGAAAGAATATAAATAAAAATAATGCTTGCAGTATTATTCTGATTATAATCATTTTTCTCCCATAGTAACCTTTTACCCATAAAAATGATAATCATTATTGATATAATTGATTATACAATTTTGAAATGACTTCACTGTCTATATTTCTCCTGTCATTGTATTACTTCAGAAGTATTTATAATTTATTGTGGAAAATGTTCTAAGCACATATACATAATTAGATACTCAACCATTTCCCAAAATATTCAAAGCCAAGAAAATACCTTCTTTACAGAAGATCGCAAAGACCATTTCACAATATAAAGACAAAATAGAAATCATTGCTAAAATAAATATCTTAAATTTTAAAAGAAATGTATACTTTGATAAAATGAGAGAAGCTGCAGCATGAAGTAGCTGCCATAGACATTAAGCAAATTAACAACAAACCAATAAAAATTGTTTTACTCTTAAGTGTCATATAAATAAGTGTAATATGTGGTACACATATGCTTTGTATTTTATATTGTTTGATGAAAATTTAGATGGTGCATTGCGTTATTTGAGTCACTTTTTAAAATTAATATAATAAATGAACAGTTCCTATGCAAATGATCCCCTTATACTAGACACTATATTAATTCTCAACAAATATTGAAAGAAAATCTTATTCTTATCAAATCTCAATTAATGTATATGATTATTATTATGCCTAAGAACAGGTTAATAGAGAAATTAAGTTGACTTATCCGTGTTCACCTATTAGTAAAGGACATACTTCAAATTCAATCTAAGATGACTCATAATGTAAAATCTTACTATGATCAATAAAAGCACATTGATATAAACTGCTGTGTATTGTGTATTTACAAGTGCAGGGAGTGAGGAACTTCAGTCAAAAGATCTCCATTTATAGGTATTATTATTTTCAACATGGTGAATTTTGTTTCTCCCTATTAAATATAAATTAAAAATTAATTCCATGGTTCTTAACACTAGGAGTCTTCAATAGTAGTCTCCCAAATACATTTTATTATGACAATCTTTAGCAATAGCAATTTTCTTTCTCTCAAAAAACGGAAGATTTTTAGAGGAAGTGTCTGGCATAGTGCCTTACACAAAATGGCACTCAAAAATAAGTAATGGGAAAAGCATGCACATCTTTACTTCAAGGAACATTTCTTGATTATGCTTGCTAAATATTTATAAAGATGAACCTTAAAATTACATCTTTTGCAGTTACTAATAGTGTCATGAATTACTTTATTGATTTTGTCTTATTTCAGTATCTCCTCCCATCTAATCTCCCAACAAGCTCATGGAATCTAATAATGGGTAGACATAATTTTTGCAGAAAATCGCATTGAAAATAATGGCACATATGACATTTAAATAGTAGTTTGATAAATTAAATGCAATTCACAGTGAAAATAAATATAAAGATTTGGAAAGTTTAGAATGATTTACTACATCTTACAAAAAATATAAATCTTGTGTTACACAAAAATAAAAGTTTTCCTTGAGGCTCTTGCTTTTCAACTACTTTTAACATACACGTACACATGCACATACACAATTTGCTTTTGCCTGCAACTTGTTTTTACAGAATCAAATGAATTTTTGGTAAGTCATCATTTATAAGCAGCTGAGTGCTGATGAAAGAATTGATAATTTTTGCATTCTATAGTTGTGACTAAACACAACTCTAGATTTCAAAATTTTTAATAATGCTTTTAGCGCAGTTATTTACATGGCTAAGTGCCTTTGAAGTTGTTTTGCATTTATCAGGTGTCAGAATACACTGCAAGAATAAATGAGGGACAAGTTAGAAAAGTGCATTAGACCCCACTGACTATGGTCATCATCTTATCAACACTAAATAATAAAAACTATTTTAGCCACATAATAAATAATAAAAGTCAAAGAAAATTATTTTAAAAGCTAAAATGAATTCTAAAATGATAGCATAATGAAAAGAAATTACAGTAATCAAGTAGTAGACAAACACAAATAAAAATTTGAAAAAGTATCGATATAGCACAGATATATTTGGTTTATCCAACTAATTTAGTAAAAGCATATTGTTTATAAATATTTTACATCTACTTATCCCATTGGTATAGCATTCAAGGGAGTCAAAATTACATTTGCTTTTGGCAAGATTATAAGTTTTATGTAAAAGTCTTTTTAACATAATTACAGTAATTAATAAATCGAGTGATTACAGTATGTCTTTTCTATATTGAAGTCCTAAATGTGTCTCAAAAATTTATTACTAAAAACATAATTTTTGAAGAATTATTTTCATTTGAAAACATTCTTGATTTCCATATGATAATGTAATTTGTAGTTGTAAGTGTAGTTTTAATGCTAACTATTAGTACTCTGAGAGACAAGAACTTCTTAATAGGGAAAATAGAGAATAAACACAGAGATTGCAGTGGTTAATATTATTTCCCAACTTGGCTAGATCATGGTAGTCAGATATTTGTTCAAACATTATTCTAGATATTTTGGTGTAAGCATTTTTTAGATGAGATTAAAATATGAATCAGTAGACTTTAAGTAAAGCTGATTTCCTTCTGTCATATGAGTGGTCCTCATCCAATCAATCTAAGGCCTCAATAGAAAAAGAATGACCTTTTAGGAGAAGAAGGAATTCTGCCAGTAGACCACCTTTGAATTCAAACTGCAACTCTTCTTTAACTACAGCTTGCTAGCTTAGTGTGCAGATTTTGGACTTGCCAAGCCTCCACAATTGTGTGAGCCAATTGATTTTTTTTGATTTGGAGTCTCCCTCTGTCACCCAGACTGGAGTGCAGTGGTACACTCATGACCACCCCAGCGTCGACCTGCTGGGCTCTGGCAATCCTTCCGCCTCAGCCTTCCAGGTAGCTAGAACTACAGGCCAGGCATGTGCTACTGTGCTGGGCTAATTTTTTATTTATTGTGGAGACAAGGTCTTGCAAGTTGCCCGGGCTGGTCTCAAACCCTCAGGCTCAGGTAATCCACTCACCTAGGCCTCCCAAAGTGCTGAGATTACAGGCTGGCCACCGAGCCCAGCCTGTATGAGTCAATTTCTTAAAAATGTGCTTCTCTGTCTATAAATATATGCATCCTTTTGGTTCTGTTTCTTTGGAAAGCAAAACTAATGTAAATTTTGGTACTGGGAGGCAGGGTGCTGCTGTAACATATACCTCAAATGTAGAGGTGACTTTAAAACTTGGTGCTAGGCAACACCTCCAATGCTTTGCATCATATAGCATATAAAACTCCACAGCTAAATGTCCAAGTTAATCACAAGTTCTCTCATCCACAAATCACTAGAACACAATTCAGCCAAGTTCTTTGCCACTTTATAATGGAGACCATCTTTTTTAGTGTCCAACAACATGTTCCTCATTTCCATCAGTTGTTTCACTACAAACACCTTTAACATCCGTATTTTTATCAAAAATCTCTTTAAGGAAATCAAGACTTTTTCTAACAAGCAACTCAGAACTCTTTCAGTCTTGGTGTTCAGCACCAAGGGAACAGGGCAATCGGTCCTGTGGGCACAGGAGACAGAGTCTGTGGATTCAGAAAACGGAAGAGTGTGACAAAGAGGATTTCTTTTTTCAGGCACTAAAATCCAGTGAAATTTACCCTGCTAAGTTGTAGACTTGCTGGGACCTGTTTTTTGTTTGTTTGTTTTGATTGTTTTTCCTCATTGATTTTGCCCTCTTGGAATGGTAATGTCTATTCTAAACTATCCTACTGTTGTATTTTGAAACATTGTACTTTTCCTAGTTTCACATATTCATACCTGTAAGGAAATTTTGTTTCAAGGTGAATCAAGTATTCACCTCAAGTATTACCCATGCCTGACATAAATAACATTTATATACAATTTTGGACTTAGAGTTGATGCTGGAATATGTTAAGAATTTCAGGGCTGTTGAGATATTGCGAGAAAACCATAAATGTTGTGAAGTCAGAAGCTGGAATGCATCAGACTGCATTGTGTCTCCAAACATTTATATTTTGAAGTACTAATTCTCATTACCTTAGAATTTGTGTGTTTTTGACGATAGGAGCTTTAAAGAGGAAATTAACGTAAAATAAGACCATATGGATGTGTCCTAATCCAAGGAACCCATTCAATGACTAGTGTCTTTATAAGAAAGGGAAAGAAACTAGACAAGTGCATGTATGAAGGAAAGATTATGTTAGGACATGGGTGAGAAAGTAGCAATCTGCAAGCCAAAAGCAGAGGCCTAACAAGAAACCAAAACTACTGACATCTTGATTCAGTCTCCAGAACAGTGAAAAAATAAATTTCTGTTGTTTTAGCCACCAAGTCTATGATATTTTTATATGGCAGCCCTAGCAAGTCAATGCAATCACTAAATAAAAATGGTCTAAGTAGTAAAGTGTGACAAAAGTTACTAAGCACATACAAATCCATTCAAGTATTATGTTAAAGGTATTAAAGATGGAGTCACTCAGCAAATTAATTCTTTGTCAGCTACGTTCTTCCAAGTATAGGATAAAATGCAAGTTTGCTTATCCTAATAGTCAGCTGTATATCATACTAACACATATTTTAACAAAGCAAGTTGTAAGTCATTTTTATGTCTTCTTTTGAGAAATGTCTATACAAGTTTTTTTTATTTTTTAAAATCATATTATTTGTTTATTTCCTATTCAATTGTCTGAGCACCTAATATGTTTTGGAAACTCCCTTGTCAAATGGGTGGTTTACATATATTTTCTCCCATTCGGTGGATTGTCTGTTCACTTTGTGTTTTTGTTTGTTTGTTTTTTTTGGGTTTCTTTTTCTTTTTCTTTTTTTTTTTTTTTTTTTTTTTTTTGAGTTGGAGTCTTACTTTGCTGCCCAGGTTGGAATGCAGTGACATGCTCCTGGCCACCGCAGCCTCGGCCTGCTGGGCTCAGGCAATTCTTCCGCCTCAGCCTTCCAAGTAGCTGGAAGTACAGGCATGAACCACCGACTAACTTTTTTTGTTGTTTGTTGTTTATTGTAGAGATGTAGTCTCTCCAAGTTGCCCAGACTGATCTTGAACCCCAGGATCCAGCAATCCTCTCGCCTTGGCCTTCCAAAGTGCTGAGATTACAGGCCTGAATCATCATGCTGGCCAGAGTAACCCTTTTAAAGCTGGTCCCTTCTCCGCTTAACCCCTTACCCACAAAGCTTGTCGAGCTTATGCTCACCTTAGGAACTTTACCTCTGCCACACATCTTCTTCCAGTGATTTACATGACTTAAGTCACTGCTCCAATGTCTTCTAATTAGAGTGACGTTCCCCAAAGAAAGTATCTAAAGTAGACTTTCTTTTTTTTTTTTCCCCTCAGTTGTAGTCTCACTCTGTCACCCCGGTTGGAGTGCAGTGACACCCTCACGGCTGCCATAGCCTCAACCTGCTGGGCTCAGGTGATCCTTCCGCCTCAGCCTTCCAAGTAGTTGGAACCACAGGCGCAAGCCACCACCCCGGTTAAGTTTTGGGGTTTTTTTTATTGTGAAGACGAGGTCTTGCTCAGTTGCCCAGTCTGGTCTCGAACCCCTGGTTCCAGGCAATACTCTCACCTCAGCCTGCCAAACTGCTGAGATTACAGGCTTGAGCCACTGCACCCGGGCCTTGTTGTTTGTTTCTTATTGCCAACATGTATATGAAAAAATGTTCAACATCACTAATTATCAGATAAATATACATTAAAACTACAATGAGATATCATATGACCAGAATTAAAATGACTTCTTTCAAACAAAAAGTAATAATACTGACAAAGATGTGGAGAAAGGAGAACTCTTGTACACAGTGGTAGGAATGTAAATTAGTATAACCTATATAAAAAACAATATGGAAGTTCCTCAAAAAAATAAAAGTAAAACTAACACACGATCTGGCACTTTTACTGCTGTGAATATACCTCAAAGAAAGGAAATCAATATATTAAATAGATAGCTGCTCTTTCATGTTTATACAACACTAGTTGCAATAGCCAAGCTATGGAATCAAGCTAAGAATTCATCAACAGATGACTGGATTTTAAAAATGTGGTATGCTTTGCTAAACTCTGGTGTATCCACATGGTTCTCTGAACTACGGCTACGATGTCTCCTAGCTTTGATCCCCTCCCCTACCTTGGGAAGTTGAATCTCCTCTCTTTCTCTCTCTCTCCCTCTCTCCCTCTCTCTTTCTCTCTCTCTAACTTACTTTCTAAATAAAGTATATTTTCTGATCTAAAAAAAATGTGGCATATAGACACAATTAAATATTATATAGTCTTACAAAGAATGAAATCTTGTCATTTGCAACTATATGGATGGAACTGGAAGACATGTTGGATGAAATAAGCCAGGGACAGAAAGAGAAATATCACATGTTCTCACTCAAATATGGAATTTAAAAAAGTTGATCTCATGGAAGTAGAGAGTAGAATGATTGCTAAAAGAGACTGCAAAGGGTAATGGAGAGGGAAATAAAGAGGGGCGAAGGGGATGTGGAGTGGGGAAAAAAATAGAAGATATAAAAGCGAGTGTTTTGTATCACAATAATGTGACTACAGTTAGCAATATTTTATTGTATATTTCAAAGTAACGAAAAGAGTAGAATTGGAATGTTTCTTACAAAAGTAAATGAAAAATGCATGAGATAATAGATATTCCAGTTACAGCGATTTGATCATTACACATTGTATGCTTATATTACAATACTGCATGCTTCCCATAAATATGTACAAGTATTATGTATTCATAATAATTAAAAATAAAAGTTTTTAAAACTATGAAACAAGAAAAACCTAGATTCCAAACCATGTCTTGCACATTGTAACACAATATTTATTGAATTTTAAAAGTGTGTGTTGTAAACAATATGCAAATTAGCACATAGTATAGAAGTTTTAATTTATATGTGATTATGGAATTAAGATACAATTGAAAATTTGCCTTACATATGAAGGCAAAAATATATTCTATTTAGTTATATAATAAATACAAAGTGATTATTTGGTAAACCATTTCCTCATGTTTACATAAGAATATATTTTTTGAGTTCAGAAAAACACTAAAGGTCAAACTTTAAATGCAAACTACAATGAGTTTAAAAAGTTGTGTGTATTTTCAGCTAACATCAAAACAAAAATAAGTTCTTCACACTTAATTTATGAATTACAAATATTCAAAGTCTTTGGGCTTTGTTCTTGAGAAAATTGGTATGCAAAATATCATTGGTTGAAGAAAGGCTTGACGTAAATTTTCAGGACTTTTATATATGAATGGGATGTTCTTGATATTTAGGCCAGTAAATTAGAATTTCAGGATAACGTATTTAATATTATTGTGAGGAGTAATATATCTATGCAGAAATAGAGAAAAAGAGTTATATATAATAAAAATTGATATGCAATCTCCAAAGTATGAGTCCCAAAGTAGCTTATATTACCCTTATATTAACACGCAGTCAATTATTTCTATTAAAAACTTCTTAATTTAGCATGCAAAACTCTTAAGTCTGGTCAATTTTTCATTATTATTTAGTTGATCTCTCATTAATTCCTAGTAAAATAGTAATCCTTCCTTAACTCTGCAAGTAAAACTTTGTTTCTTCATGCTTTTCTCCAAATTGACCCCAACTATGCCCCTTTTTCTTTGTTTAATTCATCATTTTTTTCACAAATGAATTTCTACTTTCTCTATTAAAGATACTTCTCTGAATTTCTGTGTGACTAAATCTGCCACTAAGGCATAAAATTTACATCTTTGTGCTTGTCATTCAAAAGACCACAAAGAGGGCTAGATAGTAGAATGGAGAGCTTTATTAGCAATAGCTGTTTGCAAATCAGAAAAAAAAAAAAAAATCTCCTGCATGGAACAATGATGATCTTTCTTCAAAGAGAGGATAAATTAAATTTTATGTCTCTCAGGGCCTGTATCATACATATTCAGTAAATTTTGGGGGGAAGCTATACATATTTACTAGGTGAGCCTTGTTCATGCAAAATAAGTAGACATATATGTAATATAGATCAAATGTTCACTTTGGGGTGAGATTTTAGCAGTAAAATGAGGTGGAATTTGACATTTGACATCAAAAGGTAAACTGAGGACAAAAGACAATTTGTGTACAGCTTTTATAAACTGTTTTATAAACTGAACTGCTTTAAAGTCTGTAGTTACCAGGAATGAATGTTTGTAAGGTTGGTTCTCCAACCAGTCAGAGTTACAGTGGTCTGTGTTGTAAATCAGAGCTGATATCTCCTATTATTAGAAAATTTTGACTTAAGAATTTAGAAATTTGCCATGTCACCCAGATCCTGAATTCTAGACTGGTAGGTAACTTTGTTTCCTGAACCTTTGGGTCCATCTTAGTTGATAAAAGGACAACTATTTTGATTTCTCAGATCACATCTCTCAGAAATCTTATATAAGATTTGAAAATCCTTAAGGAGTTATATTTGTGTACCTAGAACCAAACAATCTTTGGAAATTCATCTGTTAAGATCTTTCATTTAACAATACATTACTCCTCAGCATTCAGTTAAGACAAGTTCTGCAGTCTTCAAAGACTCATGAATTTGAGGGATACTGACTTACAGACAACTTTCCAAAACTTCCCTAAAGTTCTGTTTCATGAACCAATGCATAGAGAGGGAAGGGAGTCATTTTTAGGTGAGGATTGATTTGATATAAGGCCTGAAGAATGAATAGTTGAGAAATAAAAGTGATTTTAGCCAAAGTAAAATCCAGGAAAAGGTAAAAATGAGTATGCCTTGTTCATTCAATCTGACATACTTCAGCACAACTAGAACAGAGTGGGCACGGAGTTTGGGAGGAAGTGAGTATACCAGGTGATGATGCCGAAGAGGTCAGCAAGTGGCAATGTTGACAGTGTTCTACAAAATACAATTAAATTTTATCTTGAAGAAGAAGAAAAATATCGGACAATTTTAAGAAAATAATTGATATTCGATTTGTAGAATGTCTTTATCTCAGTAAGCTCTCAATACATATAGAAAATTAAAAATGAATTAATTTTCTGGTTGAATATGAGATAGATTCATTTTTTTAAATTTTCATCTATGTGCAGAAAAAAAGGAACTTTGTAAAAAGAAACCTTGAATAGTTTTTTCAGACACTCGTGGAAATATTAGCTAAAGTGAATTGGAAAAGATAATTTGATATTGATTTTGAATGAATAGTTTACTTTTTTCTTACTCTTCGCGATTTTATGATAACAATGGCACTCAGTCACTGAAACATTTCCCTTAGTAGATCTTTTGTGGAACAAGTTCAAATTGGAATATTAGAAGAGTTACTATGAATTTTATGCAGAGTAAACTTTTGTCAGTAAATATATGCTTGTAGACCTGGGATATTTATATATTTATATATTTATTAATGCATTTATATACTTGATTATTTACTGACAAAATTTCTATTTCAAGTTAGCAGAAGCTTCAAGAAGAAGCCAAAAAAGCTTACTGTAAAATAAACTTTTAATACATAAGAATATCCCTGATAAGAATTACTCATCATAGCAGTTTTACTAAGCAGATAATACAGGTTATATGTTGACCATTATATGATTGAGTTTTCTTCGTTGAACCAATAATTTTGAGTGTGTACTCTTTTTAGGGCATGATTCTGGGCTTTAGAGCAGTGAATATTCAATAATAGACTCTTGTTCTTAAAGTTTTTACTTTCAATGTTGAAGATGTATAATAAACAAATAAACAAGATACTTTAGATGGCTACATGTGAATAAAATATAACAAAGTAATATGATGCAATGTCAGGGGCAGTGGGGGGGGTCAGGAAGGCTTTCATGAAAGAGTCAAACAAGCAATTGGAAGAGGTCAAGAATTCCTGGCAGAAAGAAGAGCAAAGCAAAGGCCTGAAGCAAAATGATCTTTATGTATTCAGGGAAGAGTAGGAAAGTAGTAATGCAGCTCTTATTCAAATCAAGTTCCATTCAAGTAAAATTATAGTCATCATGGTTTCATTTCAAAAGAGGCTTAGAATAACAATGGAACATGATATTGGCGATTAGAGTGAAATCATCATGCATCTGTGCTTGATAGACTTCCGAATGTACTTGTTGGAGTCTAACACTGGTTTTCTTCAGAGCCTCCATTTCTGAATCAAGGAGTTCAGAACCAAAATAGTCAGCATAAGACCACATTTTACCTGTTCAAAGCATGAATCCTGCTAGATCAACAACTAAGAAATTATAAATATTATTTGCCAAGTAAATATATGCATATAGTTATATACATATATGTATAGACATATGGAACTTACAGTCTGTAGTTACAAAGACAGCTTGATTTACCATTCAATACCAAAGTCTGACAATTTTCAGAACATTAATTTATACTGCAAAATACAGCTTCTTCCACTGAGGAACATCACACACTTTTAGAGGAGTATTCCTAATGTTTTACTTACTTGTTTTTCTCTGCTTTCTGTATCTATATGAGTGCTTTATATATTAGAATTTGTATCAGAATCCTATCCTGTCCTTTCCTATATTCTCTGAGAGACCCAAGAGATTAAAAAAAAAAAACTCTAAGAGAACTATTACTATATGAATTCCTACCCCACGTTCACTGTATTCGTTTTCAGTGTTTGTACTTAGAATTTTGTTAAGTTTAATTTTTGTTTGTCTCACAAAATAACCGATTGCTTCCGCTACTGCTGCTAGCAGTATGTGAACATCAAGTAATAAACCCCTCCCGGACATTCCTTTGCTTAGCCGGCCTGGTTGCTAAACCTAGCTTATCTGACATTCCACTCTGCTCATTTAGCAGCTTCCCCATCAATCACAGGTAGCTGAGCAGACCAGACCAATCCCAAGTGCCCCCGTACCCATTAGGAGAAATTACCCTATCATGTAAAAACAAGTTTAAAGTTCTTTCCCCTCCCTCTGTAATGATATATAAAAACTGCTTGCCATGCTGGATCGGGGCTCTCATCCCTGAAGCTGCTGCTTCAGGCGTGAGCCCAGACTCGAGCCTGAATAAAGACCCTTGTGTGTTTGCATCAGAGCTGGCTCTTTGTTGGTCTCTCGGATTCTGAAATTTGGGTTTAACATTCTCAATTTACCTTATTCAGTATGTAATATTCAATTATCCTTTATAATTTATAATATGGCAGTAAATAGAAATACTGTAATTCATGTTGAAATATTTCACATATACTCTGGTGTATCACTGCATTTTGTAAGATTGCTATTTCGAGAACTATAGAGAATGCAAATATAGTTTGAATTAAGCAGATAACTAACTTCTAAGTTCTTAAAACAGTAATTTAACTAATGTAGTCTAATATTATAGTTTTGTTTTATTGTTGTTGCTTTATTTTTTTAGCTATGTTGAGATATCTATTTTTAGTAAGTCAAGAGAGTACATGTTGGAAAATACCTGTATCTTTTACCTCTCTCTCTCTCTCTCTCTCTCTCTCTCTCTCTCTCTCTCTCTCTGTGTGTGTGTGTGTGTGTGTGTGTGTGTGTGTGTGTATGTGTGTTTCACTCTCTGTCAGGAAATGCATGGCTTAAAAACTTATAATAAATAATAAAAGTATTGTAGACAAAGATTCAGACACATTTCTCTAAACTTCATGGCATGACTTGCTTAATAACACTTTCTAATTATAGTGTATAAACATCTAAGTTACAATTTCTCACCTTTCCCAACTAATTGAAAGCTTGCAATTTCTTGTACCCTGCAGACAACAGCACTGTCTGTGGCCCAACTTATCTATAAATCAAGTGGTCATCAACAAAAGAAGCATGAAATCATCCTCTCACAATAAATGGAAAAAAAAATTAAAGTCTCCTATAACTCTTGTGTGCAATTTATGTTATCAGAAAACATACTAAACATAATCTTTGAAAGGGGAGTGTTGGATATGATAAATCTTGAAAAGCAGATGAAAAGAAAGATAGATTTTTGCTGTCTTTTAGCTTACTAAGAGTGAGGACTCTGTTTTCTGCCTGTGAAAATACACACTAAAGCCAGGCTCGGTGGCTCAGCCTGTAATCCCGCGCCTTTGGGAGGCTGAGGTTAGTGGATTGCCTGAGCCCTCGGGTTGGAGATCCTCCTGGGCAGCGAGAAATCAAAAAATCAGCCAGGCGTGGTAGCGCATTCCTGTAATTCCGGCTACTCGGAAGGCTGGGGCGGAAGGATCGCCGAAGCCCAGCAAGTCGAGGCTGCGGTGGCCGGAGCGGCCACTGCACTCCAGTCTGGGCGACTGAGTGAGACTCCAACTCAAAAGAAAGAAAGAAAGAAAGAAAATACACGCTAAACTATACCATGTAGAAAGCTTCAAGTGAAAACTGGAGGTCTGTCAAATCCCCATTAGCATTTCTTCATGCAAATATTGTTATGAGAATTATTGTTATTAAAATTTCTATAATTTATCACATGAAATTTTTTCAACATCCCATTAAACAGTTAACTTTCATGATGAAAAGCATAGAAGAAGAATGATCACCTCGGGTCTTTAATTATTAACAGCATCATGCAAATTCTTGATCAACACTAAAAGGATTCAAGGAAGCATGCTGGAACACATAGGATGCAGTAGATGCAGGTATCTAATAAGCCCTTGGTATTCTTGAGAAATATGTTTTTTAAAGGTACAGCTAAATCACTCTGGGTCATGATTTCAATGAAAGAAACACATATCCACATACACTCAGTTTTCTTTACATGAGAAAATATAAAGTGGATTTATAATTAGTTTTGTTTTTGTTTTTGTTTTTTGAGTTGGAGTCTCACTCTGTCGCCCACACAGGAGTGCAGTGGCCGCTTCCGGCCACCGCAGCCTCGACCTCCTGGACTCCGGGATCCTTCCGCCTCAGCCTTCCGAGTAGCCGGAATTACAGGCACGGGCTACCACGCCCAGCTGATTTTTTGATTTATTGTAGAGATGAGGTCTTGCTGCACGGGCGGGTCTCGAACCCGCGGGCTCAGGCAATCCACTCACCTCAGCCTACCAAAGCGCGGGGTTACAGGCTCAATCACCGAGCCTGGCTTAATAGCCTCATTCTTATATATAATTTCTTGACTACTTCCATAATAATAATTTTACTATATTCATAACTCAATTTCTATCTTTTCTTCTCTTATCTTTCTTTTCTTCTTCAGTCAGCTCTCTTCTTTTCTCTGCTCTTTTTCCTTTAGTTATCTCTCCTTTCCTTCATCAGTATGCTTCTATCTCTTCCTCCCTTCTCTTCTTGTTTTTATCCCTTCTAAATTTTCTTTTCTTCCAATTCTGTAAACTTCTCTCCACATTCCTGTATCATGTGAACCAATCTGCATTTTTCCCCCTCACTCTCCACAGTTCTTTTTTTATCTGCTACAGACTAATTTGTTTCCTTTACTATTTATTGTTTCCCTTTTTCTTTCTTTTAAAAAAATTAAAATCATTTTTATTATTTGCAATGTCTATCTGAACAACTATAGGCTTTTTATACCTCCTTAGGTCTTCTTTTCCTATTACTTGTTATATAGTCTTCATTCTGGGACGTTATATGTGTTCCTATCTTTTTTTCTTCTTCTTCTTCTTTTATTATCTTTTACCAGAATGGTAGATAAAATTTATTTCTCTTTACTTTCACGTATTAAATCTCTATACTTTCTAGTACAATAATATTGTGTTTTTATATAAGATGGAAAATAAACAATTTTTTAAAATTGCTTTAAACATTCATTTTATTATTTTTGGTGTTGAAACGTGAGAATAAAAGAAATAAGTCATAAAGTAGACTACTAAAAGAATTTTAGAAATTATGTAATCAAACTGCTAATCTTCTAGAAGAGCAAACAAACTGAGACTCAGGGATGATAAATGATATGTGCATCATGTTGGAAATACAGACAGAAATAAACTACAAGTTTCTGAGTTTTGTTCCAGTTCATATATGGCAACTGCCTTATTATTTGTTGATAACTTTGTTTTTTTATAACATTTCATTTTGAAATAATTGTGATTTATAAAATTGTTACAAAGATTATATAGAGAGAGTATTCCTTTTCTCTTTACCCAGTTTTCTCTAAAGTTAGTGCTATACGTAGCTATGGGACTTTTATATAAACTAAGAAATTAACATTAGTACAATGCTATTAACCACCCTAAACACTTTTACATTCTATGTTTTTTTCACTAATGTATCTTATTTGTTCCAGGATTACATTCAGCTTACCATATTGAATTTAGTAGTCTTTTCCCCTTAGCTTACTTCAATCTGTAAACAGTTTTTCAGATATCCCATGTATTGCATGGCCTTGGAATGTGTAGAATATTCTTTGATTTGTATATTTTCTCATTATTAGACTGGTATTGTGGATTATTAAAAAAACACCACAAAGTTGGCATGCCGTTAACTTTGTTCAGTGTCAAAATTACCTAACAATGATCTGTCTTTGAATTGTTGATGTTAACTGTTATTACTTAAAGTAGTTTCTGCCAGGATTCTACACTATTCAGTTATTACAATTTCTCTGTTCATTAGAAATGAGTCACTACCTCCAGCCTACACCAAGGGGAGAAAAATCATCTTTCCCTCTTGGAGAAAGGAATATTTTTAAAGTTGTAATATATGCTTAAAACAGCATAATGAGTAATGAATATGTGGGAGGAGATATTTTAAGGTCATGCATATAACATTTCCCCTTTAATTATGCCTTCTGAAACATCAATTTTTGACTAGAACAATTAGTACTATGATACTCTAAAGGTGTTTTTCTATTTACTTTATTCCTCTACTTCTATTATTTGGAATTCTGAAAGGAAGATTTTCATGCTGCTTTATTTTAAACCCCCTTATAAAACTCACATGACATGTACTTTCATTTTGAGGGGTTATTGGTCAAATTTGTTTGAATTAAGGTGTTATTTACAATTGTTTCTACCACTGACCTGTTATAAAAAATATCAATGTTAAGAAATTTTGGTGAGGTATTTAAGTGATGAATTAAATGAATAAGAAATAAAAATGTAAGCTTTAAAATATTTTTTTCAACTCCAATTCAATGTGTAATGATTGGATAACAAGTGTGTTCATTTATGTTTCAGTTATCTTAAAAAATAACTCATGTACTGCTGAAAGTTAACTCATAGGAGAGGTGATGTTGTTATAGTTGCTCAAATGATGAAACTAAGGTAGGAGTAATTAACCAGCATGTCAGCTGTGAAGCAGTGTTGTCAAATAATCTAGTCAGTAAAATACACATTTAAAATTATCATCTCCTAAGGTTGAATATATCATTGTCAGGTAAATATTTGAATTTAGAAATTTTATCTATATTCAGGTAAAATATTATTTCTATATTTCAGATATTCATATCAGTTTTGACTCCTTAAAAAATATAAAGAGAAAAAAAAAACACTTTTTAAAACACTTCTAAAATTTTACTTGGTATATCGATAGATTATTCTATCTCCATAAAAGTTATTGTAGTAGAGAAAGTATAATTTTAGCAAATAATAGTGATATGTCAGTTGAATTGATAATCCTAACAAACTTTGAAAAAAAATGCAGATAATTTTTATGTATAAATGCTCATTTTCCAACCCAAAAGATTTTACTTCTTAAATTATAAATGAGTAGAATGTAAGAAAATAAACTGATACTTCATTATGTGCCAAATAGTCATGACTAACTAGTGTTTCTTTAAATTCTGGAAGATAATCTATGTGTTACATTTTTTTCCTAAAAATCAATTGCACATATAAAAACATGAATGCATTATAGCAGAAATATTTTTAAGTTTGTATAAATAAGTGGGGTACAAGTACAGTTGTATTCCATGTCTTGATTGTGTAGTGGTGAAGTCAAGGCTTTTTGTGTATCCTCTAGTCTAATATGTACATCTGTTTTCAGTTTGTTTAAAAAAATTTTTACTCTAAGTTTCTTCATTTTCCCAATGATTATTTAGAGTATATTGCTTAATTTATATATATTTGTGTGGTTTCCGAAGCTTCTCTTTATATTAATTTCTCTTTTTTTCACTGATGTCTAAGACATATGACTCCTATTTTTTTAATTGTTAATATTTGTTTTGTGGCCTAACATGTGGTTTATCTTGGAGAATGGTTTATGTACTGATGAGAAAAATACATATTTTGCAGTTGTTGGGTATCACAAGTTGAAAGTTATTATTAATTCAGTTGAAGTTTGTTAAGTAGTCAAAATTTGATAATTCCAAATTATAATAAATATAAAAAGTATTGCCTGTTTACTTGCAATTGTTGTCTCAGTGATTCAACAATGAATGATTAACCTAAAACATCACAGAAATAATTTTATGATAGAAACCATCCTGTCACATTTACTATTCTATAGTTCTATCAACTGTAATATTAGTATATTTTGGGAAGTTTAACTACCAGATCACTGCAAAGTTTCTTCAGCCCGAACTCACTTGCCAAGCAGGGTGTCTTTATCTAGTTTATCTGGTCCAAAAAGATACTGCTTTTTCAAACATCTATTTTATATATCCAGAAGATATTACTTATACTAATTCACACATAGAAATTCATATACTCATATGACCATGTTTAACAAAAATGTTTAAAAAAAGTATATGTAGTTATTGTTGAGTTTATTTTTCACTTTCACTGTTTTCTTTTTGGTGTTGCATGAACGTTGATTGATATCGTTTTTATTGCTGAATATATCGTAATAGTATTTTGCGCACTGTGAAGTCTTGAGAAATAATGGTGACAAAAGAAGTGACACATCACTTTAAATAATATAATTTTTATTAATATGATTCAGAACTTTGTTCACAGTCATGTCAATATGTCAAGAGAGTGAAACCCATTGCTTTTGATTCTATTTGAATGGCTCTTAAATTTAGATTAGCCATGATAAAATAGAGTGATAAATTTTATGACCATAGTCAATAAGTCCATTAACTATTAACAATGTTCCATGAACATGAAATGCTTTGTTGGATATCACTGAATATTTTTCAAAAAATATCTTTTCAAAAAACAGTAACAGCAATAAGAAAATTAATGAACAACTTCAGAAATTTTACTGTAAAGCAAAATTAGTATTGAATATATAGCAAGTAAAGAACTTGTATAGCTAAATTATTTTAGTTTATATTGTGCTTTTTATGCAGGCAGAAAATATATCCTCCTCCTCCACAATAATTGCTTCTTTTTCTTAAAATCTTTATTATCAACTGTTGGATGGTAATAAAGTAACAAAATATTATTTGGTTGAACAAGTTCTGTTTAGCATTAAAATAGACTTAGAGAGAGTTTTTGACATTTGTGGGGTAGCTCAAGATTTTCTAATCACTTCCTAGATCTCTCTCTGATAAAAAAAAACAATAGAGATCAAGATAACGACATCAGTATAATCATGTTCCTGTCTGGTAATTTAGTTGGATTAGGGTATGAATGTGTATTTATAGTAATGGACTTTATTCTTTGTGGTCTTACTCAATAGTTTAACTTTTCTTTGGCTTTTCTTCTGTTTCTTTTTTTTTTTCTATTTTAAAGATGTGGGGTAAAATTCAGGATTAAGTAGATAGGTGATCATCCTACAGGTAAATTTGGGCTTCCCTTTGGTCCTCACTTTGGCTGGTTTGAGATCAGGTGCTCTTATTGTTGTTATGTGCCCTTTCCTTCCCCTGGCAGTGTTGCACTACTGCCAATCACTTTCTTATAAGATTATGATTAATATTCAGGTTTTGCTTATGAGTGAGAATATGTGGTACTTGGTTCTTTGTTTCTGTGATAGATCACTGAGTACAATAGACTCTAAGTCTAAATACTGCATAGTCCATAATTTTGTCCTTCTTTTTGTATATATACCAATTTTTTATTGTGTTTATATACCGCTTTTTAAATCCAGTCTACTTTCAATGGTCAGTACCATTCATTCCATGTTTTTACTATTGTGAATAATGCTGCAATAAACATGTGTGTATAGGTATCTTTATCATAGAATGATTTGAGTTCCTCCAGGTATATTCCCAGAAAGGGGATTGCTGGGTAGTATGGAAGGTCGATTTTTAGATCTTTTAGGAATTGCCACACTGTTTTCCACAGAGATTGTGTTAATTTACACTCACATTAACAGTACAGAAACATTCCCTTTTCTCTACATCCTCTCCAGCATCTGTTATTTTTATTTTTTATTTTTTTATTGTTTTTGAGTTGGATCTCACTTGGTCGCCCAGACTGGAGTGCAGTGGCCGCTCCGGGCCACCGCAGCCTCGACCTGCTGGGCTCCGCGATCCTTCCGCCTCAGCCTTCCGAGTAGCCGGAATTACAGGCATGCGCTACCACGCCCGGTTGATTTTTTGATTTATTGTAGAGATGAGGTCTCGCTGCCCAGGCAGGTCTCGAATCCGCGGGCTCAGGCAATCCACTCACCTCAGCCTCCCAAAGGTGCGGGATTACCGGCTGAGCCACCGAGTCCGGCTATCTGTTATTTTTTGAGTTATTAATCACGGCCATCCTGACTGAAGTTAGGTGATATCTCATGTGGTTTTGATTTTCATTTCATTACTGATAAGTGAGGTTGAACCTTTTTTTCGTGTATCTGTTGGTGCTCATATGTCTTCTTTTCAGAAGTGTCTATTAATATATTTTTGTCTGTTCCTAATGTTACACCATCAAGAAAAGTTTGCACTATGGAATCAGGAAAAGAAAAAAGCCCAAAGAAGTCATTTAGCCAGCCTGTCTTAATAAAAATAAACCAAGCCGGGCTCGGTGGCTCAGCCTGTAATCCCGCGCCTTTGGGAGGCTGAGGTGAGTGGATTGCCTGAGCCCGTGGGTTCGAGACCCGCCTGGGCAGCGAGACCTCATCTCTACAATAAATCAAAAAATCAGCCGGGCGTGGTAGCGCGCGCCTGTAATTCTGGCTTCTCGGAAGGCTGAGGCGGAAGGATCGCCGGAGCCCAGCAGGTCGAGGCTGCGGTGGCAGGAAGCGGCCACTGCACTCCAGTCTGGGCGACAGAGTGAGACTCCAACTCAAAAATAAATAAATAAATAAATAAACCAGAAGTGCTAAACAAATTTTTGAGCATTACCTGTGGCAAAATATCCCTATTAGAGATAATTACTCTATGAAAGAATCTTGGGCTGACGTTCCATAATCTCAGTCAATATGCATTAGTATAGAAGACTCTCTGCTCTGTATCATTTCCATAGAAATATTCCAGTTGTGCATACAGCTTCTCTAGTAATTCAAGATTCAAAATCTGGACAATTTCTTAGTGCTGCAAAATTGAACTATAAACCACCTACACACTTCTTTAATATTTGTCTTAAAAAAGATTGGCAGTCATTGGAAACTGCCGGAGAACAGGGGGGCAGTGGTGGTGGCAGGTTTTGGCAGTAGTGAGAAACTGCCAGGGGAGAGGGATACGCCTCATCAACAAATGTACTTGCGTGATGAGCATTTGTATACCTAACCCTGAATTTTACCAGACATCTTCAAATTAAATATTTTTTTAATTGTCTTAAAGCAAGATAATATCTTAAGCATAGTTATTGAGCATTTGTTCTTCAGTACTCAGACAATTCTTGACACAGTTAATAACACATAGTGTCTCTAAATCTAGTCTTTTCAGAAATTATTTCATACATGCCCGCTAAGAAACATATGGTACAATTGGCTATCACCTCCTTCTTAAATCATTCTTCTTGGAATTCTTCATACCATACTCTCATGGTTTACCTTTGCCCCCAACTTTCTGATCCACAATATGATTTATCACCTACCACTGCTTTTGGTAATTCGCCAATATTTCCTTTTAACAATAAACTGCAAGATCAGTCACCCAATTGCTCTAGCCCTACATGGAAATAACTCTCATTCAACTATATGATAATGTATAGGTCTACATCACTGATTTTAATTTTTAGAATGCCCTAGTCCACACTACTGTGGACGCATGCATTCCTTATCTTTTTTCTTATGGGACGCTCTTTATTGTTTATTTATTTATAAATAAATAGTTAATCTGAAGAATTCCAAACTGATTCCAGTAATTATTTATGTAATTTTTGACGTTCAATATTATTTTTTTCTTATACCTGAGATATTTATGTTGATATAATTCTGTGAAGTATTTTTATTTTATTGTTTTCAATTAAAGAAATGACCATACATATTTATTAAATTAAAATAACTTTACAAGCATTTAATATAGAATGAACAATTTCTGTCCCCACATTCAAATTTTATCAGTCTGTTCTTATCTTCACCTTTAGTTTTATAGCATATGTGTATGTTACTAATTATTATTTTTCTCAATTTCAATTATTTAAAATGTTATCTTTTCTGCTAAAGCACAAACATATTTTTCTGTTTTTTCTCAACCTCTCAAAAACTTTAATTTTAAGTTGTAATATATGACAATGGAAATATTATTCATAGCTAATATTAGCACTATAATATGATTAAGTTGTTTTTAGCTATGTTTATAAATAATGTTTATCTAGATTACTAATTATCTTCAAAACTATTCTCAAAAGTGTATTATTATTATTTTTTTTTTTGAGTTGGAGTCTCCCTCTGTCGCCCAGACTGGAGTGCAGTGGCCGCTCCCGGCCACCGCAGCCTCGACCTGGTGGCCTCTGGCGATCCTTCCGCCTCAACCTTCCAAGTAGCTGGAATTACAGGCATGCACTACCACACCCAGCTAATTGTTGATTTATAGTAGAGATGAAGTCTCGCTACCCAGGTGGTCTCGAACCCGCGGGCTCAGGCAATCCACTTATCTCAGCCTCCCAAAGGTGCAGGATTACAGGCTGAGCCACCGAGCCCGGCTATTATTATAATTCTTATTATCGATGTCATCTCTCTTTGAACTTCATGTTACAGGATTTCAACTAAGATGCTTACTGTTGTCCCAGTATTCACTGTTACCCTTATCCCGAGAATAGCCTTTGTCTTTTCCCCTTAGAATTGAAGTTTTCTGTATCTCAAAATGTTGCTGCTATTGATATTCCTTGTTTTGCTAGTGTAATATTGGATACAATAAGTTTAATTTATATTTAGATGTTTAACTAACTATAAGGTCCATTGTTTTCCATTAATATTAGCTTTATGTAGAAAGTATTTAAAATAGTTTTCTCCTTAATGTAGCTTCTTCTAATTGTCCTCTAATATTCAGATTGCTCGTGAGAACCTCAGTACCATTTTTTTCAGTCTTAATAATTCATAAGTCATTGCTCTATTATTTTTTTTTTCCTATTATGTTGCTTTTGGTTCTTCTCTCTTGAAATTTCAATATTTTATCAAGATGTACCTTAGAGCTGGGCTCGGTGGCTCAGCCTGTAATCCTGCGCTTTGGGAGGCTGAGGTGAGTGGATTGCCTGAGCCTGCGGGTTCGAGACCTGCCTGGGCAACTTGGTGAGACCTCATCTCTACAATAAATCAAAAAATAAGCTGGGTGAGGTAGTGCACACCTGTAGTTCCAGCTACTTGGAAGGCTGAGATGGAAGGATCGCTGAGATAGAGGCCAGTAGGTCAAGGCTGCGGTGGCTGGGAGCGGCCACTGCACTCCAGTCTGGGTGACGGAGTGAGGCTCCAACTCAAAAAAAGAGAAAAAGATATACCTTAGTGATTATATTTAGGAATATTTTGAACTCTTAAGGACTCATTAATTCTGGAAATTTGCATTCCATCAGCCTTGAAAAATATATTAATTAACAAACAAGTTATTATTTTCCATTTTCTTAGTTCTTTCTTTCTAGATGTTGTAAGCCAGGTATATTTGTATAGTTATCATTTTCTCATATTTTCTACTAATTTTCTTTATCACTTTTTTATTTTCTGGGAAATTTTCTCAATTGTATATGCCACAAATTTTTAAAATATCTTTAGATATAGTAATACTTTACTTACTAAAATTTCCTTCATTAGCAAAAGATAGATTTTATTATGCATATAAGATGTTTCTTAAATGTCTGAGGGAGGGTATCTATTATAATTTAAAAATTTCTTGGATTTTGCGACAAGATGGTGATGGCATAGGTGGATTCGTGAGACTCTCCGAACATGAGTTCCCAAAAAGACTCTTACTTTTCTTCCCGCAGCCTCCTGCCCACCGCCAGCCACACTGGTATGAGGCCCAGGGACCTTTGGTCCCACGCAGGGCCAGATATTGTGCCCCCAGCTGTAGCTGCTCCACTATATGTGACTCCCACCTGCTCAGGAGTCCCAGGTCTCAGCTCCCTCCCTGGCTACATTGTCTCGCCCAGCACCCAGCACCAAACTGCTGGTCACCCAGGGAGGCTCTGGGTGCCTGCCCCTCAGAGATACTGGTCCCATTTCTGGCTGAAATGCCCTGTGAGGGACCCAGGGCCACCACCTGCCCTTTGGAGCTTTGACGCTCTGGAGCCCTGGGCCCACCCTGGCTGAGGCACTCAGCGTGCAACCTCAAGCTTGCGTAAGGGAACAGAACCCCAAGCTTGAGTAAGGTGCTAATCGGAGGCTTCCAGTTCCAGAGGAGGGAACGAAAGTGAAAGTGAAGTTACCACCTCCGCCACTCTCCAGGCAGATTTGCATCACCCCGCCTATCAGAGCCTCCACCTCGGTTCCAACAGTGGCATTGTTAAACAGGAGAGAAAGCCCTTCCCCTACACTGAACAGACTGAGACAACTAAGAGTCACAGACCTCCCAGGCAGTAGGCTAGCTGCCTGCAACAAAAACAAAGGAGAGAGGCTGGATATCAGAGCTCAGGTGACTTTAGCCACTAAGGAGAGATTACAGAACTAGTCTGATCTCTTATTCTGACCTTTGGTTTTATCATTCTGACTGTATGTTTTGCTCATTGTTGTTTGCTTTCTAACTTACACTACCTGTTTCATGATCTTATTGGTCTATCTCTGTGTAGCTACCAGTATTCGTTAGGGAATTTTTCTTCTGTGTTTTTTTTTTTTCACTTCTCTCTGGCATTGTGTCTCTTTTTCACCAGTTAGTTGGTATGTATGTCTGTTTTCCCTCTCACTTTTCTCTCTTTCTAACTTCCTATTGACCCCCCCTTCCTCCATTATTTCCCTCTTTTGTACTTACTTTTGCTCCAGGGACCCAAGCTACACCCACCTGCACAGACAGATTGTAAGGCAGTAAGAAATAGGTTCCAGTGTGCTCATACACTTGTTGGTGGATGCTGTAATCGGCATATAGATTCTGAATCACAGTTTCTCCCTAAATTAAACCTCACAAACTGTGAAAATACAGCCTGCAGCCCACACTCCAACCTCAAAAGTGAACAAAGCCAGAGGACCCTCATAAGAAAGAACAGGAGATTATACAAGTGAAACAAAAGTACTCACACCTTCCCTGAAAAACAGCATTAAAGAAGGGGAGGGAAAGGGGGAGAGAGAAAAAAATCTACACAAATGAAGAAAAACCAAAAGAAGAATATGGGTCTCTCCCAGACCCCTGGGAGGGCAGACACTGAGAAAACTGACTTCAGAATGCAAACAATGAAGAGCGCCCAGAATGAAGGGTCTCAAACTACAATCCTAGATATCAAGACATTAATGGAGAGATTAAAAAGAATTGAGGAGAGACAAGAAGAAACTAGGAAGGAGTTGATATCTGAGATAACAGTAATAAAGAATACTGTGAATGAAATAAATAACAAACTGATAAGCATGGAAAACAGAATTACCCAAGCAGAAGAAAGAATCTCAGAGCTTGAGGACCAAAATATAGAACTAACCCAAACTCTTAAAAACACAGAAAACAAACTCAAAAAGACAGAAAAAAACCTTCAAGAGATGAGTGATTACTTCAAGAGTAATTGGCATCCTGAGGCAGAAAGAGACACAGAGACCACACCAGAACAAACTTTCCATGAGATCATTCAAGAAAACTTCCCTTATGTAATCAATGATGCAAAAATTCAAGCACAAGAGATTCAGAGAACCCCTGCAAGATGACATATGAGAAGACCAACTCCTAGACACATAATAATTTGCCTAAACAAACAAGGCATAAAAGAAAAAATCCTAAAGACAGCAAGAGATAAAGGCCAGATCACCTATCATGGAAAACCAATTAGAATAGCAGATTTATCTACAGAAACCCTGCAGGCTAGGAGAGCTTGGAGCCCTATCTTCAAAGTCCTAAAAGATAAACAATTTCAACCAAGAATAACCTACCCAGCCAGATTAAGCTTCATCAGTGAGGAAGAGTTAAAATCTTTCCCAGATATCCAATCCCTAAGAACGTATGCTGCCACCAAACCACCTCTACATGAAACACTTAAGAAAGTACTAAACACAGAAGAAAAGGGGAAAAAAAAGAACAATGTTCTTCACAAGAGTACAGGAAAAAGAATAAAATACGCGTGAACCAACCCCAAAACAAAAAGAAAGACAAAAAACCAAGTGGAAGAACGACAACTCTATAAGAACTCTATGATAGGGATGAACTCTCATATTTCAATGATTATCCTGAATGTGAATGGACTAAATGCACCACTATAAAGACACAGAATGGCAAAATGGATAAAGTATCACCAGGCAACAATATACTGCCTTCAAGAAACCCATCTCACTAGAAAGGACATGCACAGACAAAAGTAAGAGGATGGGAAACAAATTTTCAGATGAATGGAACACAAAAGAAAGGAGGAGTCATGATGCTAATTTCAGACAAAATACCCTTGGTCCCTTAGCTAGACTGACCAAGAAAAAGAATGAAAAAACCCAAATAAGCACAATCAGAAACACAAAAGATGAAGTCACATCTGACCCTGAAGAAATACAAAAGATCATTAGAGACTACTATGTACATATGTATGGAAACAAACGTGAAAACCTTAAGGAAATGGAGGACTTTCTGTCATCACATAGCCTGCTTAGGTTGAAACAAGAAGAAATTGAGCCCCTAAATAGACCAATAACAATCAAGGAAATTGACTATGTCATAAGAAAACTACCTACAAAAAAAAAGCCCTGGACCAGATGGCTTTCCAGCAGAATTTTACAAGACATTTAAGGAGGAGCTGATTCAAATCCTACTGAAGGTATTTCAGGTGATTGAGAAAGATAGAACCCTCCCCAAATCATTTTATGAAGCTAACATCACATTGATACCCAAGCCAGGTAAAAATCCAACAAAGAAAGAGAACTACAGGCCAATATCTTTGATGAACATAGATGTTAAAATTCTCAACAAGATCCTAGCAAACCGGATTCAACAACACATCTCAAAAATCATCCATCATGACCAAGTAGGCTTCATCCCTGGGATACAAGGCTGGTTCAACATTCATAAAACTATAAATGTAATTAAATACATCAACAGATGTCAAAACAAAAACCGCATGATTATATCATCAGATGCAGAAAAAGCTTTTGATAAAATCCAGCACCCCTTCTTGATAAAAACCCTCGAACATCTAGGCATATGGGGAACATACCTCAAAGTAGTAAAAGCCATCTACGAAAAACCCACAGCCAGCATACTCTTAAATGGACAAAAATTGGAAACATTTCCTCTGAAAACTGGAACAAGACAAGGATGACCACTCTCACCCCTTCTGTTCAATATAGTATTAGGAGTCCTGGCTAGAGCAATCAGAGAAGAGAAGGCAATTAGGGGTATCCAAATAGGAAAAGAGGAAGTCAAATTATCTCATTTTGCAGATGACATGATCGTGTACCTTGAAAACCCAAGAGAATCTGTCAAAAACCTCCTTACACTGATAAAGGCCTTCGGCAAAGACTCAAGGTATGAAATAAATGTACAAAAGACAATCGCATTTCTGTACACCAATAATAAACAAACAGAAACCCAAATAGAAATCACAGTTTTATTCACAATAGCCACAAAAAAAATGAAGTACCTTGGAATCTTCTTAACCAGAGACGTGAAAGACCTTTACAATGAAAACTACAAAACCCTACTCAAGGAAATCAGGGATGACACAAATAAGTGGAAAAATGTCCCATTGCTCATGGATTGGAAGAATCAACATTGTGAAACTGTCCATCTTACCTAAGGCAGTCTGCAGATTTAATGCAATACCCATCAAATTACCAGCAACATTCTTCTCAGACCTAGAAAAAAACAACACAGGAATTCATATGGAAACACAAATGACCAAGAATAGCCAGAAGAATCCTCAGCAAAAAAAACAAAGCAGTTGGTATCACATTACCAGACTTCAAATTTACTATAAAGCTACAATCATCAAAACAACTTGATATTCGTATAGGAACAGGCATATAGATCAATGGAATAGAATGAGATTCCAGAAGCAAAACTTCAATTTCTCAACTACTCATCTTCGACAAAGCCTCCACCAACTACCACTGGGGAGAGGAGAACCTATTGAGTAAATGGTGTTGGGAAAACTGACTGACCACATGCAGAAGATTGAAACAGGACCCCTATCTATCCCCATACACAAAAATTAACTCCAAATGGATCAGAGACCTAAGTGTAAAACCTCAAACCATAAGAACCTTAGAAAATGAAGGACATACCCTCATGGAAATTGGAACTGGCATCCAATTCCTGAACAAAACCCAAAATCCACAGGCCATAAGGGATAAGATAGATAAGTGGGACCTCATTAAACTGACAAGCTTCTGCAAAGCCAAAGAAACCATCAAGAGAGCAGGGAGACGGCCTACAGACTGGGAAAAGTATTTGCCAACTCCAGGTCTGACAAAGGCTTAACATCTTGTATCTACAAGGAACTCAAACAGGCTGAAAAGAAAAAAACAAACAACCCCATTATAAAATGGGCAAAAGATATGAACAGACACTTCACAAAGGAAGACATCCGAGCAGCCAACAGATGCATGAAGAAATGTTCAACCTCACTAATCATCAGGGAGATGCAAATCAAAACCATACTGAGATACCACCTAACTCCAGTCAGAATGGCAATTATCAATAACTCAGAAAATAACAGTTATTGGAGAGGGTGTGGCGAAAAGGGAACACTTCTACACTGTTGGTGTGAGTGTCAACTAGTGTAACCTCTGTGAAAAACAGTGTGGCGATTCCTAAAAGCTCTAAATATCAGCCTCCCATATGACCCCGCAATCCCCCTACTGGAAATATACCCTGAGGAACTCAAATCACTCTATAAAAAAGACACATGCACACGTATGTTTATCTCAGCATTGTTCACAATAGCAAGAACCTGGAACAAACCACACTGTCCATCAAAAGAGGACTGGATTAAAAAATGTGGTACATATACATGATGGAATACTACACAGCCATAAAAAAGAACAAAATCATGAATTTTGCAGCAACCTTGATGGAACTATAGCCTATAATACTGAGTGACCTCTCACAGAAACAAAGATTTGTGTATCACATGTTCTCACTCATAGAGTGGACCTTGAACATCCAACACACTACCATAAGAAAATGACCTACAGTGTGGGAAACTATGGGGGGGGGAGAGGGATGGGACTAATGGTGGTAAACATCTGTCTGGGGACAGGGAGACACCTGTTATCAACAAGGGGGCCTGAATGAAGCATATTTGTATACTTAACCCTTAACTGTACTCCACAATATCATAATAAAAATATTGATTCAATAAATAAATAAATAAATAGAAAATAAAAATTTCTCTAAATTTGATATGTGAACCTGTATTTTTTATGTTTGAGTTCCTTGCTTTTTCTTTTATTTTTTGCTTGATTGTTCATATATATATATGTGTGTGTGTGTGTGCATATATTCTCCTTATCATTTAGAGATTTTAGTAAAATATATAAAGAATGTAGACTGACCAAAAGCATATTAAGTAGAGTCCAAAGAAGATTATTTAAAATGATGTATGTAGTTATAAGAATTTTTGACTCTGAACCTGCCAGTAAAGTCTTGACACTTTGAGGGCTTCCAATTTTCTTATTCATATAGAAATTTCTTCACCCACTGAATTTTCCCAGAGACATTTGTAGGTAGTTGATGTCTACAATCATGAAAAGGGCAGTAAGATGGTGTTCATTATCAGTAAACAGGTGTGAGCCTTTTGTCTGTTTTCAGCAGCATTCTTAAGCAGTTTTTGTCTTCTACAAGATAAGATTCTCTCCAATGTAGCCTCATAATTTTGCAAAACTAGCCATCTAACATAGCAAGTAAAGAGAGGGTTTCACTTGGCTATATATACTGAGAGTAGATTACCAATTTTTAAACTAACATGCCCACAGGTTTTTAAAGATCCTCTGTTGTTCATCCTCTCCCTGAAACTCACTTGTTAACTCAAATTTCTGATAATTTCCAGTATTCTGTAGCATGAGCTGACTTGCTTTATATTGGCACTACTCCCAGCAGCCACCTAGAACAATCGATAACTTTGGTTTGTAAGTAATATTTTGCTTGTCCTAAAAGTACCTATCATCTACAATATTGCATTTCTCATTTGCTATCACTTCCTCCTTTGTTCTCTTCATTCTTGTGAGTTTATGAGTTAACATTTTGTTCTCTTATTTTCATTTGAGCAGCTTGACATGAAGAATTAAAAATATATATTTTTATTGCTCACATCATGAAAAGGTTTTCTTTGATTATTGACATAATTGAAATATAATTTTCTGTATCTGTTAAAAACATTTGATATGTTTTTCTAAATATTTAGGTGTTCTATTGTTATCCAATTTTGAATAACTGTAAGATTCCATTATTATTTAAGTCAGCATAAGAAATCTCTATTACACAAAATATTTGTTTCTTTGGATGCATTACTTGATTCAGTTCAAGATGACTTCTTTGTCTTTCTCTTCTTTGCTATTTTCTGATTTTTTTCCCACAGTTATTGTCTCTGCCTCTGTTTCTTCTTCTTTTATACTTCTCCATTTTCTTTATGGCATATCTATCTCTACCCTCATTTGTATGTTAAAAAAAAAACTTGTTTTTCAAAGATTTAAAACTATTCCTTAAAAATAACTCTGGGACCTATTTCCTGAAATAGTTTTTCAAATCTTCAACAACACTCAATAGATCTTTTTATTTCCTCAAATATTTAAGAGAAAAAAAATACCTTAGCATAAATATTAACACTCATATTTTAGCCACATATTAAAACAAAAATTATTTTACAAGGTTTCAGTCTAAGAATGCCAGAAATATCAATTATTAATGCATAAGAAGCAACCTGTTGAATACATTTTAATCAATAATAAGGAGGTTTTTAATAAAATTAAACATCTATTTGTGATGATAATAATTTTTTTTGAGTTGGAGTCTCACTCTGTTGCCTAGGCTGGAGTGCAGTTGTCACCCTCATGGCCACCACAGCCTCGACCTGGTGGGCTCCAGTGATTCTTTCACCACAGCCTTCCAAGTAGCTGGAATTACAGGTACACACCACCACATCTGGCTAATATTTTGATCTATTATAGAGATGAGGTCTCGTCAAGTTGCCCAGTCTGATCTTGAACCCGTAGGCTCAGGCAATCCTGTCACCTCAGCTCCACAGTGTTTGGATTAGACTGCACCCAGTCTAAGAATAATTTAAGGAAAGATGGATTGAAGTGTAGTTTTGAATTATTGTTTTTTCTTGGCCAGGTGCTGTAGCACAAACCTGTAATCCAAAATCTTTTGGAGGTTGAAATGGCAGGATCACTTGAGGACAGGAGTTTGACACCAGTCTGGAAAACATAGCAAGACCCCATCTATATAAAAAAAATTAAACATTGTCATGTGTGGTGGTGCATACCTGTAGTATTAATTATTTTGGAGAAATATAGCTTGAACCCAAAGTTCCAGGTTGTAATGAGCTATGCTCATGCCACTGCACTCCAGCTTGGACAACAGAGTAAGACCGTGTCTCAAAAACATAAAATGAAAATAAACTATTGTCTCAAACTTACAGCTATCATTACATTTCATTATAATACAGAAGTTACATATTCTATATTAAATTGTTTTCTAAATGTAGTTAGAAGCCAATTAGGTAGGTATAATATAATTGGATAAATTTTTAAAGTCAAAATTAAATTATCCCTTTTTGTGATAAACAACTAAAAAAAAGTCCAATTAATTAAAAAGAAGAGTATATTAGTTTTTTAAACTTTAAAAAAAAATTATTATTCTTTAATGGGGTTGAAAGTCTCAAATTTCCACACAACCTTGTTGTACCTCACTTTAACGGGGAAAACAACTACCATGATGCTTCTTTACAGCATTACAGTCTAGTGCAAGTTAAATTCTAAATTCCACACTCAGCCTTTGCTTATGTGAGTGAAGGTAAGCTCAAAGATTTTTTCTTAGTGTGTTTGTGGCATTTGGTTTAAAGTACAGTGGTCATTTTCCAAGTTTCTAAAATCTTGTTAGTCTGTTCCATACTGATTCTTTGGCTTACCAAGGGCAGATTTTTATTGTTATCATTATTATAATTATTTTTGTCTATGACTGTTGGCATTTCAGGTCACCAGCTTCTTTAGATCCGCATATTGAATAGACAAGGCAAAAAGAAAACCATGGGAACTCATCACCATGCCATCCCTTGTGTCTAGCCAGTCTTACTCTTTTGCTCTACATTTCAAAATGTGGGGCTGAAAAAGTACTGGAAGAAATGATGTTTCAAAATTTCCCATATTTAGGCCAGGTGTGGTAACCCATGCTTGTAATCCCAGCACTTAGAAGGCTAAGGCAGAAGTGTAAAACCAGCCTGAGCAGCATAGTGACACCTCCTCTCAACAAAACAAAGCAAACAAACAAAATAGCCTGATGTGGTTGTGCATGACTGCAGTTCCAACTACTTGGGAGGCTGAGATGGAGGTGGAGTGTGCAGTGAGCTGTGATCATGCCACTGCACTCCAGCCTGGGTGACAAAGTGAGACACTGACTCAAAAAAAATTCCACATTTAGGCATAAAAATGCAAATTATAGGCACTAAGGCTTTCAAAAGAAGGAATAATGGGAGGGAGTGAGGATTGAAAAATTACAAATGAGGTACAATGTTTGCTATCTGAATGATGAGTATACTAGATATTTAATCTCCATCACTGTGCAGCATATCCATGTAACAAACCTGCACATATACCCCTGAATCTAAAATAAAACAAAATTTTTAAAATGTCTATATTCAGCAAAAATATAAATATACAGTTTCAAGAAGATGAATACATGCTAAGCATGCTAAATCGAAGTAAGTCTTTACCAAGCACAACATAGTCAATCTTCTGAATATGAAAGGCAAAGAAACAATTTTAAAGCATCCAGTGATACACAATACTATCTAAAGTGAAGAAGCAATGCAAACAACAAACTTTTCATCAGAAAACAAGAACATAATATGGCACATTATTGAAGTGCTGGGGGGAAAATAAAACCTCACAATTATTGAGTGAAAATGTCCTTCAGAACAAAAATAAAAATCAACTTAGAAAGCTAAGAAAACATTTTGTTAGTAGAGCTATTCCAGAAGAATGACTGGACAGAGCTCACTAAATTAAAACAAATGATGAAAAAATCCTGGAATATCAGAAGAAAAGAATAGAACATAGTAAGCAAAAAAAAGAGAGATATCAATAGGCTTTCCTTTTTTCTAAAGTTTTGTAAATTATTTTTGAAAATTAAAAATAAAACTATGGTAACAATGTTGGACATAATATTAAATGCATGTAGGAAAAATTTTTTAAAAAAATTACAAATGAGGGAGAATAAAGGGACATGAAAATAGTAGGATATATAAATTTACTTTAACCGGTAAAATGATGATATCAATGGACTTTTATATTTTGTATTTATAATTTAATACCTTGAAAATAATCTACAAAAACATCATAGATAAATTAAACTGGAACTTTAGCAAAATTTTATGCAACACTATGCTTCCAAGAACAACAAAAATTTTAATATAATAATTAGGCAAGTTGAAAGTAAAGAGAATGAAAGAGATATATCATGCAAACTTTTATCATGGGAAGCAGTAGAGGTTTTTTGTTTGTTTTTGAGTTGGGGTCTCCCTTTGTCACCCAGGTTGGAATACGGTGACATGCTCATGGTTAACTCAGCCTTGAACTACTGGGCTTAGGAGATCCTTCTACCG
The DNA here is from genome assembly GCA_027257055.1 of Cephalopachus bancanus. Taxonomy (NCBI): domain Eukaryota; kingdom Metazoa; phylum Chordata; class Mammalia; order Primates; family Tarsiidae; genus Cephalopachus; species Cephalopachus bancanus. Next base: position 5,781,539 of record JAPVLO010000068.1, on the reverse strand, counting down.
CAGCCTTCCAAGTAACTGGAACTACAGACGCACACCATCATGCCAAGCTAATTTTTGTGATTGATTGTATTGACGAGTTCTCACAAGTTGCCCAGGATTGTCTTGAATTTCCGGGTTCAGGCAATTCTCTCCCCTCAGTCTCCCAAAGTGCTCGGATTACAGGCTGATCCACTGCATCCAGTCAGAGGTTTTATTAATATTGAAAAGAGTAGACTTTAGAGAAAAAAAAAAAGATGATGTAGAGGACTCAACTAACCGAGAATTAAAGTAACTCTAAATATGTATATGCACATACATTTTTAAAAAGAGGTACAAAATATGTGAAGCTATGTGAAGTAACAGTTGATAGGGTTACAGGAAGATATTACCCTTACATCTGTACAATCATAGAATTAATAATAATCAAATTGATTGTATACCTTAATCAGCAAAAATATGTACTCACTAGCAATATCAATCAACAGAATGAATTTATTGGACACATATAAAACACTCCACCCAATAACAACAAAATACATTATTCAAGTGTGACATGAACGTGTACCAAAATAGATTACATCCTAGGCTTTAAAACCAGTCTGAATAAATAAAAAACGCAATGATTTGAAAACATAAAAAATATGTTCTCCAATTTCATCAAAGTTAAGCAGTAGCAGATAGCATAATAATCTTTAAACATTTGGAGAATAAACAACATGATTATAAATAACACCTAGGTCAGAAAAGGTGTCTGAAAGAAAATTTTTTTAAAAACTGAAAAAAATACGAGAAAAAAAATTTGTATAACACAACTGCACAGTTAGAATAATGATCAAATGGACATTTGCAGCACCAGATGCATACATTATAGTATCTAGTTCAATTCTCAAATAAATAATATAAACTCTTAGATAAAAATTATAGAAAAGAATGAACCAATAGAAGAGCAAAACAAACAAGAAAATAAAATAAAAGATGCTAGCAAAAATTAATAAAGTTAAAAACAGAAAAAAAGTGAGAAAGTGAAGAAACAAAGTAATTATTCTTTAAAGAAATTAATATAACTGACAAATCTCTAGTGAAACTTTAAAAAGATAGGAAATACCAATTCTTAATATCAGGAATGACAGGGCATATTACTACAGGCTCTTCAGACATGTAAATCACGAATAGTATCAAAAGCAAAAATCATATGATCATTATAATAGATGCTGAAATATCATTTGATCAAATTCAAAATCTTTTCCATGATAACATTTCTAAACAAATTGTATATAAAAGAAACACACCTCAATACAATAAAGGCCATAATGACAGACAAACCCACATCTACTGTATCATGGACAAATTTTTTTTTTTTTTTTTGAGTTGGAGTCTCATTCTGTCACCCAGACTGGAGTGCAGTGACCGCTCCTGGCCACCGCAGCCTCGACCTGCTAGGCTCTGGCGAGCCTACCGCCTCAGCCTTCCGAGTAGCCGGAATTACAGACGCGTGCTACCACGCCCGGCTGATTTTTGATTTATTGTATAGATGCGCTTACCAAGTTGCTCAGGCGGGTCTCGAAACCGCGGGCTCAGGCAATCCACTCACCTCAGCCTCCCAAAGGCACAGGATTACAGACTGAGCCACCGAGCACGACTTGTGGACAAAATTAAAGAGCATTCCACTAAGATCTGGAATAAGACAAAGATGCCCACTTTTACTGCTTTTATCTAACACATACTGAAAGTCTCAGCCAGATCAATTAGACAAAAGAAACAAATAAACGTCATCCAAATTGGAAAATAAGAATTCAAATTATTCTTATTGCAAGTTACATAATATTATATTTAGAAAAACCTAAAGACTGCGCTGAAACATTGAAAACTGATACACAATTTTAGTGAAGTTACAAGATACAAAATCCACAATTCTAACAAATATGTAGGTAAAAATTAGCAGCATTTCTGTATGCTAAAGTGGTCAATTTGAAAAGAAATCAAGAAAACTTTTAGTTGCAATAGCTACAAACAAATAATAATAATAAAATGCCAGGGAATACATTTGTCCAAAAAAATGAAAGATCTCTCAAGAAAAAATACAAAATGCTGATAAGAGAAATTGAAGAAGATGCCAAAAAAAACACAAAAAACAAATACAAACTATGATTCTAGTTAGAAAGAATTAATATTTCTAAATTATATATATATATCAACCAAAGCAAACTACAGATTCAATACCAATTACATTTTTAACAAATACAAAATATCTTAAAATTTATAGCAAACCACAAAAGATCCCTTATAGCTAAAGCAGTTCTGAGCAAAAAGAGTACAGCAGGAGACATCACACTACTTGATTTCAAACTATACTGCAAAACTATAGTAACGAAAACAGCATGGTACTGGCATAAAAACAGATACATAGATCAATAGAACAGTATAGTGAAACCAGTAATAAATCCACATACTTAGAATCAATACATTTTCAACAGGTGCTGAGACAACATATTGGAAAAGACAATCTCGTTATTAAATTGTTCTGGGAAAACTGAATATCCGTACACAGAACAACAAAACTAGATCCTCGTCACTCACCATACACAAAAATCAGTGCAAAATTGATTATTTACTTAAAAGAAAAATCCAAAACTATGGAATTGCTAAAAGAAAACAGGGAGAATGATACAAGACTTTGGAGTTTATAATGTCCAATAAAAGGAAACTTTCTCAAATTGCTAAATATAATCTACAAAAAATAAATCCCTTGCATCTAACTTTATACTTAATGATAAAAGACTGAATATTTTCATCCTAAATTCAGGAACAAGGCAACAACATCAACTATTCCATTTATTCAACGGTGTGCTAGAATATCTTACCAGTGAAGTAAGAAAAAAAGAAAAGGTATATACACGGGAAAGAAAACAATAAAACTCTCTTTTCTGTAGATGACATGATTATCTATGTAGAAAAACTCAAGAAGTATTTTTTAAAACACTTAAATGAAAAATAAGTGCATTCAGCATGGTCATGAGACAAAAACAAACAAACAAACAAAAATCAGTTATATATCTATATAATAGCAGTAAAAACATGACCACAAAATTTACATCTATAATTCTGTTTACAATTGCTCAAAAATAAAGCACCTGAGTGCAAATGTAAAAAAAAACACAAGATTTCTATGTTGAAAACACTGATGAAACAAACTGAAAAATTTCTAACTAAATTAAGAAAGATACTGAGTTCATGAAATGGAAGATTCTGCATGGGAAAGATACCACTTCTCCCTTAATTTATATATGTGGTAATGTAATTCCTATCACGTTTCCAGTAAAATTTTGGTAGGTATATAAAATATTATTTCAAAATATATATGGAAAGGCAAAGAAACTAGAGTGTCTAAAATATTTTGAATAAAAGTAAATAAATGAGTTAGTCTGCTAAACTTCAAGATTGATTATATACCTATAAAAATCAAAATCTGATATTAACAGAGAATAGACACATAGCTCATTGAAACAGAATAGGGAATCCAGAAACACACTCTTACAGTTATATCCAATTAATTCTTCACAAAGACTTAATTTATGCAATATATAAAAAATAGTTTTAAAAAATGCTTGAGTAATTGGATATTCAAAGGAAAAAAAAAAACAAAACGTAACTTACGTTTTGAACCAAAAAGAAAAAAAAATCAAAAACAAAAACCCAAAACTTAAAACAGGTAAGAGGTTTAAATGTAAAAGGTAAAACTATAAAACTTTCAGTCATAGTAATAGGAGAAAATATAATAAAAGATTTAGACATTAGACAAAAAAATTAATAGGTTCAAAATCAAAAGCACATGTATAAAACAAAAAAATTAATAAATTTAACTTCATCAATATTAAACGATTTTTCTTGCTAAAGAAGCTGTTAAGAGGACAAAAAGATAAGCTAAAGATTTTGAGATAATTTATGGTAATCACTTTTCTGACAAAGGATAAGTATCTTCAATATATTTTAAAAATTCTCGTGACAACAGTAAAAAAAAAAAAGAAAATAGATGACAGATTGACAGTTTACCCAATAAAACCCTGAAATATTACACACATCTATAGAAAAAAAAAGGAAAGAAGGAAGGGAAGGAGGCAGGGAGGAGAAAGAAAAAAAATAGTGACACTAGATTCTGGAAAAGACAAGAGAAACTAATCTTTTGCATGTACAGATATTTCTTATTTAATGTATATTCTGCCTTCTGGAATTAATATCAGTCACCTCCTTATAAAATATTTTCTCTGAGATGGCCCTTCAGCTCTGCCTTTCACAAGTTCTTTCAATGTTTTACCAGATAAATTCATTCTAGAGAGTATGTTATGTAATAAGACCCATGTATCTCATTTAAAGAGGCTTACTTACTCTTCTTGTCTTTACCATTCTCCAGATAACTTAAACATTTTTACTTTGCTCAGTATATAGGCTCTGGCTACTACCAGATTCAAAAGAGCCTCCTAAACTGCAAATTTTTCCCATCCCTTGGAGTTTTTTTCTGGTCTCAAATCCTATGTCCCAGGACACTACCGCAAAATTAAAGAATTTCTGATTATTCAGTATTATTTCCCAGACTTTTTGATCAAAGAATCTCAAAATCCAATTCTAATGGTATTTCCATGGCTTCTGTTGGTATTTGATTGATCATTCTTCCAATTTCTTTATAGTGTAATCTCTTGGTCCCTCCATCAGTAATCCGCAAACTGGGTTATGTGGGATGTAACTTAAATTAACCATTCAGTCAGAGCAAGAGGTGGTCTTAAGGTCTTTTGCAGTCATATATTTAAAAAGTGGGTCCACCAAAAAAATGGAAGCTTTTCATATAGAAATGTCAGCTATCTATTGAATCTAAGTGTTATTTAAATAAATAACTCTATAAACTAGCTACAATATCTAGGAAAATCCACTAAGATGTCATCTTTTTTTGTTTTAATGTACAGTATTTCCCCCAACATGTCACTGATATTGATGCAGTTCTTTTGTACCAGAGTCGGCAAGCAGGGCTCCTAAAGGATATCACAGTTCTTGGCGCTGCACTGCAGTCTGGGATCCACATGGTGGCCTGGGACGAAATGGCATCCACATAAGAGAGCGCAGTGGTTCCTAAGAACTCAGGGATGCCAACAGCTGTAGAGCACCCAAGAAGTGTTACAGCTTTCTTAGTTGGGTCCGTGAGCTGAGCCCCGTGAAGTGTTTACAGCACTGCTGGTTTGGCAGGCCAGTGAACTAGCCCCCAAGAAGTGATTATAGCCCATTGGCCCAGCAGGCTGGCAAATCAGGCCTCCAAGAAGTATTACAGCCCTGTTGGCTCAGCAAGCCAGCAATTCAGGCCCTCAAGAAGTTTTGCAGCCAGGTGCCTGAGAAGTGTTACAGTCCCATCTGCTCAAAGAACCTATAAGCTAGGTCCCCAAGAAGTATTGTCTCTCCACCAGTTCGGTGGAGCCAGAAAACCAGACCCCCAAGGAGAGTTACGGCTCCATTGGCTTCATCAGCTGTACCACCTCTGTAGTCTGCACCAGCTCTGTCAGATCCTTTGGTTCCACTGACTTCCTCAACTGGCAAGCCAGCTTCCAATATATGCAGCTCTTCTAATCGGCATTGTTTTTTTTTTTTTTTTTTTTTTTGAGTCAGAGTCTCACTCTGTCGCCCAGACTGGAGTGCAGTGGCCACCGCAGCCTCGACCTGCTGGGCTCCGGCGATCCTTCCGCCTCAGCCTTCCAAGTATCCGGAATTACAGGCGCACGCTACCATGCCAGGCTGATTTTTTGATTTATTGTAGAGATGAGGTCTCGCTACCCAGGTGGGTCTCGAACCCGCGGGCTCAGGCAATCCACTCACCTCAGCCTCCCAAAGGCACGGGATTACAGGCTGAGCCACCGAGCCCAGCTACATAAAAAGTTAATACCCAGTTCTAATTGAGGAAGGTGCTCTGATCATTCCACATGGGAAGGATTTCCCAGTGATTGTCGTTTCCTTTGGTTCATCAAGGTTACAGAAACAGTAATGAGGAAAATACTCCTCAGACAATCCTAACTGTTCTCATTTGGTGTTCTCCCAAGGGATTATTCCATTATGTGTATGGGTTCTGCAGGCATGATGATTAAGGATATATGAACAGACTGTTATCTAGAAAAGTTCAGAAAGAATATTTCCAGAGCAGGTGTCAGAATATGGAGAGTTATATATACCTTGGGTTATGACGATTCCAGTATGTTGATAAATTACAACATGGAAGCCAAAGGGACTGGTGACATAATGACAGGAATCATTGCAATTCACCAGATCCTGATAATCTGATGTATTCATGGCTGCATACTCTGGTCAGTGTATTCAATGTTTTCTTGATTAGGGCTTTACATCATCTAGTTTGGTTTGGGACTCCATTAGAGACAAGAGGCTATGGTCCCTATACCCTGGGTGATGTCTTATTTCTGTGTAACATAGTTATATTACAGTACTTGGGGGAAAGTCATACACAGGGTAGTCCTAAGTACCATTGAAGGCAGAGAAAAGCATTTCCTCTCATCTCTGCCACTTCTCCAACCTTAATTGAGGACTTTTTGCCTGGGGGGCTTTCTGTTTGGGTTGGGTTTCACTGCTCCTTTTAGGGCAATGAAGTCATACTAGGTGAATTCATACCAGGAGCCATTGAGATTTCCAATTTGCTCTAGAGACAATAGTAGAACTATCAGGGAGAGAGATAAAGAATGTCCCTCCTGTGGGCATATCCAGCAATTTGAATAATTACCCTGTTGAACCAAGTTCATAATGGAGGGAGGAAGGGGGTGCTTAGAAGAAGCAAGGGGCAGTGATGATGGCAATAGGAAGTAAAATAGACTAATCATTTTGCGTGTTACCATGTAAGAAACCTTGTAGGAAGAGTAACAGGTATGACTCTCCAAGCAAGTAAATAATCCCATGGACATTCAGGGTTAAGGAATCCTTGACACAGGCATTTAACAGTGCAAATCAAGATAATAACAAAGGCCACAAATATAGGTTAAACTATAAGGCGAATATCCATGGCAAGTTAATTATTGTCACTTATCTTATGATCTTTAGCTTGAGTTTTCCAGTGTCTTCACAATGGTATTTTGTGTGCTCTTTTGGGTCAGCAGAGACAACCCCTTCTGTACTCTAGACTTTCACTCTAGTGCGATGAATCCAAGAGTCAATTCTGGTGACCTTCACTGCTGAAGGAGTAGAGAGAAGAACCGTGTAGGTTCCTTCTCAATCTCAGCCCAAAAATGGTGAAAGAGAGTGAAGGGCCTTCACCAGTAACAAGTCTCCTGGATTAAAGAGGGGTGGTTCTGGTTCTTAGGGTTGGGCTTCTGTTAGTTGTATTAATTCTTGTTTAAAATAGGCCAAAGAAGCAACAGGCTTACTCAAATCTAAGGTCTCTTGATCTAGCAAAAGGTCAGTGGTTAAGAAAGCTATCCATATACCATCTAAAAAGGGCTTAGCCCCAGTTTTGATGGAGTGTTTCTAATAAGTAGTAGAGCAATGGGAAAGAGTGGACCAGGGGAGATGAGTCTTCTGTGACAGCTTTTTGAGGTGTCTTTTGATGATATCATTTATTTTTTTCTACTTTTCCTGAGGATTGTGGTCTCCAAGCACAATGCAAGTAATATTGTATACCTCATACAGTAGTTATTTTGAGACCTCTCTGAGTGACGACTGCTTTGATGAGGGGCCATTGTTGCTCTGTAGGGAGTCCAAAATGAGAAAGTATTTCATTGAACAGTGCTTTTATCAACTGAGGCTTTCTCTGTCTGACAAGGAAATGCTTCTACCCAGTTAGTGAAGGTCTCTACCCATACTAGAAGATACTGGATGCCCCTTATTTTTGGCATCTGTGTGAAGTCTTCTTCTAGTCTTCTTCTGAGTAACTTCCCATTCTTTGAATAAGGGAGAATTGACCTATTGAGGAGGTTATTTGTAAGGCAAATCTCATAAGTATTAACAACTTGTTTGACTTTCCCTTGTAGATTTTTTACCTGAAAACAGCCTTCGGGTTAATTGGAAAATTTTGTCTCTTTCAAGATGAAAAGCTTGATGGAGGGTTTTAAGAACCTTCCGTTGACAGGTCAGCCCATTCTATTTCTGCAGGGGAATATTTTCATTTTTTAAATCTATTTTTATTTTTTACTTAATTTTATTTCTTTCATGAGGCCCTCCCAAATTAGAGGGGTTACATATTGATCAGAAATTTGAATTCTCCTTGCTGCTGACTTGGTTGTTTGATCTGCCAGACTATTTTCTTCAGCTATTTTATCTGTTCCCTTCTGGTGGCCTTTACAGTACACTACTGCCACTTCCCAAGGAAGAAAAACCAAGGACAATAGTTTGTCAATTTCCAGATGGTATTTAATAGGAGATTCATTCGCTGTGAGAAGATATCTCTCTTTCCAAATGATGGCATGGGAATGAAGGATTAAGAAAGCATACTTAGAATCAGTATACTTGTTCACTGATTTCCCTTTACTCAGTCTGAGTGCTCTTGTAGGGCAATTAATTCAGCTAACTGAGCACTTGTGTTCGAGGAGAGAAGAGTGCTTTCAATCATGTCACTGAGAGTAACTACTTCAGACCCCGCCTTACAGATCCCTTGCTCTACAAAGGAAGTTCTATCAGTAAAGAGAATCCAGTCTGAATTTTCTAAGGGGATTTCTTTTATATCAACTCTGGCCGCATAGGTTTAAACTACCACCTGTTCACAATCATAGTCGGGTTCCTCAACGTCACTGGGGAGAAAGGTGACTGGGTTTAGAGAGGTACATGTTTTTAATTGAACTGCAGATCCTTCTACCAATAAGTTCTGATATTTAAGGAGGTGTTTGTTGGTTAGCCAGAGGCTCCCCTTAGTGCCTAGCAGTCCTGGCCCATTATATTGGATATAAGCAATTAGACCTTTTCCTGTTGTTAACTTAGTAACTTCTGGCACCAACAAAGCTACTGCTATAACTGCTCTGAGGCAGGCCAGTCAGCCCTTATCCACCAAATCAAGTTCCTTGCTTAAGTAGTCTACAGGTTGCTGGGCCAGAACACTCCTAGTGCCATTTCTTTTATTTTGGATATATAGAGATTACATGTTTTTCCTATGGGAAGATTAAGATCTGGTGCTACAATCAAGGCTTGTTTTAATTGGTCAAAGACTTTGTCAGCCTCTAGTTTCCAGATGAGGGAGTGAGTCCTAACTGCTTGGGTCGCCTTCACTAATTGATATAAGAGGTGTGCTTTTTCACAATACCCAAGAACCCATAGCCTGAAGAATCTTTTAATGCCCAAGAATCCCCTCAATTTTTTGAGAGATTTTGGGAGGGGAAGGAGGTAATAGGCTTGATTCTTTTTTTGCCTAGTGTCCTGGTCCCTTCTGATAAGACTAGGCCTAGGTACTTCACAGAGTTTCGACAGAGCGGAGACTTGTATTTCAAAACTTTATATTATCTGTCAGCTCGGAAACTAACTTAACCCTTACCTCCTCCCTGAGAGATTCTCTCAGTTGAGGCACACCGAAGGATGTTGTCTATATATTTTAGACCTTTAACCTGGGTGAACAAAAACTCAGAGCTCTTGTGACAATGCCTGCCCAAATAGGTGGGGACTGTCTCAGAATCCCTGGGCCAGTATTGTCCAGCTTAATTGGGTGGTTCGATTGGAAAGATCTTCAACTGTAAATAAGTATTAGGAATCAGTATGCACTGGAATGCTAAAAGAGGCAGGCTTTAGGTCCAGGACTGTGAACAATTTAGTACCCTCAGGTATTTGGGTTAATAGAGTATAGGAATTGGGAGCCGCTGTGTGAATTTGAACCACAGTCTTGTTAGCAAGGCAGAAGTCCTGGACTAGCCTCCATTCCCTGTTGGGTTTTTGAACTCCCAATATTTGGGTGTTACAAGGGCTATTTCAGGGTTTAAGGAGATTCTGTAACTTCAGATTATTAATGATGATTTCTAGTCCCTTTTTATCTTCTGATTTTAGGGGATATTGTTTTTGATTGGGGAAGGAAGTGAGGTCCTTATGATGGATGCAGATGGTTGTGGCTGTTGTAGCCCAACCAATTTTTCCCTGAGTAGCTCAAACTTCTGGATTGATAACAGTTTCCACCAAGAGAAGGCAGAGAAGATACCTGGGAGCCCTAAGAATGATGGCTCCCATAAAGCCAAAATATCCCTCCTTAGCAGAAGACTCTGACTCTCAGACACAATTAGAAAGGCAAGAGTAAACTAGAGATCTCCCCAGCTACAACTAAGAAGTTGGGAAAAGCATTGTGTTAAAGGCTATCCTGAGAGACCCCTTATGGTCATGGTAAGGGAGAAGAGGAGACCTGGATTGACAAGAACAGACAGGGACGTGCCAGTATTCCGAAGAAGTTTACTTTCTTCTCTTAGACTTCCAGAATGATCCAGGGCCCCTGGATGGCAATGGTGATCTGAGCTATTGGAGCAAGGGAGGAGAGCTACAGTGTCGGGAGCCGCAATCACTAGTAAAAGTAAGGTAAAAGGGACCTGAAAACAGGAAAAATGCTGGCTGGGAGCAAAGCCCCAGTAAAATGTGGCCATGATGGAGGCAAAGCCCCATGGATCCTGTTGACGGACCTTCCCTAACTTTGAAGGATTGCGTGCATAGGCTTGAGAATGTTCCCTCTTTAATTGAGATAATAGATGCACAAATGGATGATGGCATTTTACAGCAAAAATTATACATAGGCATAATGGAAGTGAGATTGCAGCAAAAAGGGTGCCCCTTAGGGTGTGTAAGGATGTTTTTCAGTAACAGCAGGAGGTCGAGAAGAATGAGTCAGCCACTTCCTCATAAACAACAGACCCCAGCTGAGAGCTGGTGGAAAATAACCGTTTGAGATAAAAAATAGGTTAAGATATTTTAGGATTAAATAAGTAGTTTAATGAAGATAGAATTTAGAATATTACTCATAAGATAGTAAGATAAAATAAACCAATAAGATAAGAGATATATAATAGTATAAGTGATAGTTAAGAAAATATAGAGACATAAGGATAGAAATAAGATTGATAGAAATAAATGTATAGTAGTAAGTAAGTTAAATAAGACTTAGGGTTAAGGTTTAGCTTTATAGGGTAAGGATATTATAGGCCTATAATAGTAAATAGTTATAAGAAAGTTAGGAAGAAAACCAGGATGTTCATAAATGTTTGACTTAAGAAAAACACCATCTGTGGTTGAAATTGTTAAAGGTCAACTTTATTGTGAGTGCAAAAAGGATGTACGTGGGCGTTTGGTTAGCAACATAAGATACATTTGTGGGTACAGGGCTGAGTGGAAAACCTATATAAGCTTGTGAAAAATAAATAAAAATTGGCAGAGTCTTGAGCTCTCCCCAGGAAGACGATTCCTGTCGTTTTCATCTTTTCTTTTTCGCCACTTCCCGATTCTCTTGTCTCAAGCCCTGACTCTCTCCTGGGGCTGAACTCTAGCACTCCAGGACTCATCCATCCTGCTGGACCATTTGTAAAGTCAGCTCTGAACTGATGGCCTGGGCCTCCAGGGACAGTCTGACCTCCAGTGGTCTCTCTTGCAGATTGACAGGGTCCTGGTGACTTTGACTTTCTCTTGTTGGTAAGGCAATCCCTCCTAAAGTGCCCTGGCTTACCATATCCATAGCAGGTAGCAGGTACACCTCAGGAATCCTGGGGTGTACAAACCTGTAACTTTTGCCTTTTTCTTATATCTCCTCTCTTTTTCCTGAACCCCTCCTGATCTCTGTTATAAAAGAAAAAGGTGGCCACTTTCAAGAGATTTTCCAGGGTGTTATCCTATGGCTTGCTACTTCAGCATCCTCCAGATATCTGGAACTGCTCAAGTAATAAACTTATCTTTTAGGATTTGTTGTCTTTCGACTGACCCAGGATTTAGGAAGGTCTGCTTAACCAAAGCCTCTCTAAGGAAATCTCCTCTGCCCCCTGATCTGTCATGGATAGCTTAGAGTAGTTAAGAGGCTCAGTTCTAGTCCTTCTTAAGCTTTCCAGTATGCACATCAGGAAATGTTTCCTCCTCCATTCTCCCGGGTCACAACTGGAATCTTATTCAGGATTTTCCAATGGTACCGCTGATCTTCCAATTGGGTAAGTCTCTTCTCCCTCTCTGACACCATATGAAATGCAAATCTCACTTCCAAACTTCTCTGCCACTTGTAGGGATACTTGTTTCTCAGTGGTTTCCAGGATTTGGCTTTAGAGTAATATGACATCTTTCCAGGAGAGCTCAAATACTTGGGTTAAATTCTGGAAAGCATCTATATACTTGACAGGGTTATCTGAGAGCCTAGCAAGATCCCCCTTAATTTGTTTCAGGTCCCATAGGGAAAAGGGTACCTGTATCTTACCAGAACCATACTCACCCATTTTTTCTGATAGGGGCATGAGTAAAGTGGCAACTTGTCTAGGGAAAGGGTTTTTAGGGTGGGGCAGGTTTGAAGTATGAAAAGGACCTGGATGGGAAACAGAATGAACCAGGAGGAGTAGCCTCATGGACTGATGCCATCCCTACTGGTCTCCTGGGGTTGGCATCCCTGGTCCATTGGGACCATCTTTTGAAATGATTGCTGGGGGGTTGAATCACTCTTACAGCATTGACAATGGTATTATAATTGATACTTCCCTCCGGAGGCAACTTATAATTTGGCCATGCTTGGGTGCAAAATAATCTAAGATGCTTTTTGTTCAGGATCTGAGGATCAAAGGAGTCCCAGTGTCTCAGGATGCACATAAGAGGAGTTCATACTGCAGAAGGCTGATTACCTTTCTGAAAAGATAGAGGTGAAAGAAAGGTGTCCCTTAGCCCTCCCTCCCCCACCAACCATGCATGAATAAGGATCGAAGAAAGGAGAGCACCCCTTCACTTTCTTGTTCTTATCTGTTCATGGCATCTCCATGGATGTGAATGTGACTTCTATCCATGTGTAGCTGAAACAACCTGGTTAGCAGGCTTAGTCACACTTACCTGTGTAGTGTCCCAGCCCTTTCACTGTCGACTGGGCCTCTGAATTCCTAAAACCTAACACTCCCCTTAATCCAGACTAAGTCTTGAACAAGAAATTATAGCAATTGTATTTGGGCAAAGGATTTTAATGAGAGAGGTGTTCTTAATCTTTGGTCAAGAGACCAGTGGATTGAACCAAGTTCCAACAACCATATTAATGGAAAAAATTATTTCCAAACAAATTCCTCTTTCCCTAATAAGGAACCACTCAAGTTGGAGGCATAGAAGTGTCTGAAGAAGATATACAAGTCCATTGAGACACTCTCCTACAGCCTCAGAGAAACTAAAACCAGCAGTCAGTGGGACATCTTTCTTATTGCTTCCCTATCATGAGCAGAATTTCCAAATAGAGCAGGACATTGAGCTTGTGCAAGTGACTCTAGTAGGGCCAAGAAATGAGGTGTCTGAGTTCCTGGGTTATAGACCCGACAAGGTGTCTCAAAGGGAAGTGATGGCTTTCATTCAGTTTTTATCTACCCATGAATAGGTAAAATCTGATAATTATCCCTTAAATGTACCAACCAGATACCACATGCTAAGATGAAACTATGGAGTCAGATTCCCCATAAACAAAAGAGAGGGAACCCTAACCTAACAAGACACCTCCGCAAATGAAATTTCTTGCATATAAATGTTTCTAATAATCGCTAGGTTATGCTGACATGGTGGTAAAAATAAAACCAAAGCCTCCTACCTTCTGCCAGTGAGTTATTCATTAAGAGAGAAGTCTTTAAATATTTACATTGATGGAAAGGATTAAAACACATTGTTCGGAGCCACCTTCCACATGACCACATATCCATCTGCCCAGCAATGCCATCTCCTTCAGCTGCAAAAACACCTGTAGCATTGAGCAAACAGGAAACAGCCATGACAACCCCAAAGAAAATGCGATAGAAAAGACTGAAGAAATAAAAAGGTAAGTCTGCTATAACTAACCTTTTCGACGAATCCTGACTGACCCTCCATGAAATGATGCCATTTTATTGACTCACGAGTTGGCGAGCTGGGCCCCAAGGGATGTTGCATTACTTGGTGCTATGCTGCCAGCCTGGGATCACACAATGATCAGGGACACAATGACACCTGGATAGGGGAATGTAGTGGTGCCCGCAAACTCAGGGATGCCAGCAGCTGTAAACCCCCCAAAAGTGTTACAGCTCTCTTAGTTTTGGGTCAGTAAGCCAAGCCCCAAGAAGTGTTTACAGCTCTGCTTACGTGGCAGTCAAGTGAACCAGCTCACAAGAAATGTTCACAGCTCCATCAACTCAATCAAAAGGCAAGCCAGGCCTCCAAGAAGTGTTACAGACCTTTCAGCTTGGCAAGCTGGCAAGCCAGGCCCCTGAAAAGTATAATAGCTCTATCAGTTTGGTGGGCTGGCAGGCTAGGCCTCAGAGAAGTGTTACAATCCCTTTGGCTCACCTAGCTGGCAAGCCAGGCCCCTGTTGAGTGTTACAGCTCTATTGGCTTCATCAGCTACAATGGCTCTGTTTGCTCAGGTGGTTCCACTGGCTCTGTCAACTGGCAAGCCTGCTTCCGGTGGAAGCAGGTGTAGTGGGTGTAGCTATTGTAGTCAGCAGCTCTTCTAGACTAGTGGTCTTTAGCAGCATTTCTAGTTCAGGAGTTCGGGGTTCTTGTCTCCTGCCCAGGAAGAATGAGGGATGCATACAACTGGAGGGTGAGTAAGGAGGAATTTATTTAGTAGACAGGAAAACTCCTGGTAGGGATAGAACCAAAAGCTGTTGCCAGCAGGGGGCTAAGGCCTGGGGTCTCTATAGTCTTAAAAGTGGAATGGTTGGTTAGCACTAGCACCAATCAGCAAGAGGCACCATGGTGTGGGATAGGCAATACACCAATCAGGAGTGTGTTAGGAAGGGACAATCAGGAAAAAGCACATGAAAGGAGAAGTCCACTGACCTGGAAGAGGGTGTGCTCACTTTAGTCCATGGGGCTTACAGTGTAAGTTTTTACCAGGGACCACCTCAATCTATCTAGCTATCCAGTGTCTTCCTTTCTCCTCTCTCAATACGACTATAATATGCCTTTCTTGGTTAAATTCTAATCTTCTCTGGAGTTCCACAGTTCCTGCTAAGTATAGTCACCTACACCGTATATCTACTGATTCTTCTGTTACAAGAGATAAGGCCTTTTTGTGAGCTAAAATAGATTGTGGCTCTCACATTTAGCCTTCAACTGATAGCTAATCTTGCTGGTTTTCATTTTCCCTCTCTAAAGTGTCTATTCAGACAATTTTAGCAAAATAATAACTAGACACCTTCACTCTCCTTTGATACATTGAACTTTCATATTCATGAATTTTTACACAAGGGCATTTTCCTGTACTGGGACATTTTCTCAGGTCACAAACTGTGAAATCATTAGCATTAAACCATCTCTTTGTTCCAGGGAAGATAAGTGTCCCATATACCACTCAAGCTGTAGTTCTCGTTGCTAGTCAGTTAGTAATATAATGCCAAATTTTACCTCACTTTCTATGTCCATAGACCACTCATGTGCCAACTATGTCAGTTCATGTCCTCTGGGAAGTAAACTCTAAAATAGAGAAAAAGTTCAAAAGATTAATTTGGTGGAGAAGTTTCCACAATCATAATGGAAAAAGAGTAATAGTAGGAAGAAAGAGCTTTCAAACCATGAAATTGCATTGACACCTGTGAAAAGAGAGATAGGAAAATAGATAACTGGAGGGAGAGAGTCTCAGACTGCAATGAAAGCCTAAGAAATTTCACTCAAACCCTTTGGAGGCCAAGAGAGGACAACCTGTTAAATATTCCCAAGTGATGGTACTCCCACCATACCTAGTAATTGACTGAAAATAATCTGGAGAGATTGTGGCTAAATGTGAATATTGCAGTGGCTTCTGAGTGTGAAGCAGCAAAATACTGTCAGCTAACTATACTCCCCTCATATTCTTTGCTTAAAGTATATATGTTTGGTATAGCCCCACGTTTTCCATATGTGTTTATGTGTCAGTGCATGCATATATGTATATGTACGTACACACTCTTGCAAATTTGAGATTATTGTCCTTACTTGATTTAAAAACAAACTGTATTCTAAACATTTCCATATATTTAAATTCAGTTGCTTAAAAGTGCAACATGGGAAATTAAGGGTAGCTTGAATGGACATATCAGCACCTCACCAAATGGTTGATTATCCATTTCATCGGAGGTTCAGGCATAAGTAAGACATCATTACTGTGAAATATACTGCTGAAATAGATGACTAAATCTGAATTTTTAAAAATTATCAATTATTATATTTATTTTAATATTAAAATGCTGAAACTTGGGGCATAGTACCACAGGAATATTAATTTCTGAGCACTGCCAGCTTCTGCACCAATCTGTCACTACAAAATTTCAGTTCTCAGCAGAAGACAAATCTCAGCTGATGTAGGTCAACTGGCAAGATATTTTAACTAATTTTGTCAGTCTGGGGTATTGTTGCTGCTGTTCATGAGCATTGAAAGTTAAAGGCACATTTAATGTAATTTCTAAAATTATATATATAATTTAATTTTTATTTTCCTTATTTTTACCTTGTTATTTTCATTATCTTGAAATGGGACACTTCCTGAAACAAAATATATGTTGATAAATTTAATATAATTGTATTGCTGTAACCTTAAAAAGGAAGCTCATTAAGTGCATGCATTTTTTTAAATCCTTGAAAATTACCTTCATAGGATGGGAGACCCTGACAATATACCAGACAGCTGTTGCTCTCAGCAAACAAATATAAAAGAGGGGGTGTACTAATGTTTTGAGGATCTGCCTGGAAATCCAATTGAAGTTTTAAAAACTGACATCTGGGTAAGAAACAATGGACAGTTCCAAGCCCCAACCAGGCCCAGAAGCAACCCCACATGAGTGGGGGGAGCATTCCTGGTGAAGAAAGTGGTAAGTGAATAGAAGAGTTTTTACACAATTCTCATAAACTTCTGCCGCTCTGCAGTCCAGGTCAAGGGAGAGACAGCCCAGGTCCTCACTTCACACCCCTTCTTGCACCTGCCAGGAGCAGAGGGTTCCCAGAATCAGAAAAGAGATACTGACTTATCATGAAAGGCCTCAGGAACTCCATTTTCCACTGAGCTCTCACAACAGCACCTGCCAACACCCCCATGGAGAAGGTCACCCTGTGAGGGTGGTCTGTGCTGCGAGGGTCCTCTCCCTTCCTCCTTCACCATCTCTAAGTCAGGGCAACTCATCCACTTTGGGATGTTTCTCCATTGGCATTGGCACCAGTCCCAACTCCAGTTCAATGTTGTAAATGCAGTTTGCCCTGAGGGATTTTCCATCACTGCCACTGCCCCTCCCATGGAACAGGGTAGGAATAAGAGACTGTGCACCTCTTCCCAGTACAGCAACTGCAGCTCTGCACAACTGCAGGTTAAAGGAGAAACATCAAGTCTCTGCCAGCAAGATTGTGGCCTTCCTTCTACCCCCGTGCAAGAAGAGCAAACTTGCCTAGATGGAAGAAGCCCACTTTTTGCTTCCCAAAGTTGAACCGTAGGACCACCCCCTGCCCAGTAGTCAGCCAATCCTGCAGCTACGATTCATGGCTTGAGAAGAGAGATGCCATTGCTCCTGGCCAGCCAAGGACCCTGGGGCTTGTGACAGAAGAAGGGAAAAACAATCTTGAGGAAAAAGTCTTTCCCCTACCTCTCCAGACAGCACCAGAGGAGCAGTACCAGCTGGTTTTCCTGAGCTTGCCTCTCTCCCTGCCACATCTGCCCCTTCCACAGGTTAATCAGAGGAAGGAGGTCAAGTAAGAAAACAACACAATCTGGTCACCCTAATAATAGCAACTTTAATAAATAAAAAATTGCAAAACAAAAAATTGAAAGATAAGAGATTGACCTCCCAGATGAGGAAGAACTAGCAAAACAAAAAAACAAAACAAAACAAAAAACCAAGCAAAAAAACCCACCAGCATTCCCCAAAGCAATAATAATTCAACACCCACAATGGTTTTTCTCAGATCCAAATCAATGGAACCTCTTCAAAATTACTATTCTCTTATGGCAGACATTGAATTCAGATTATGGTTGGCAAAGATACTCAATGAGATCTGAAAGAAAGTGGACACCCAAATTAACCAGATCATGAAAACAGTACAGGAAGCAAACCTGACCTAGTGATTAAAGAGGAGTCTCAGAACTTGAAGACCAATTTATTAAATTAACCCAGTCTGACAAAAATAAGAAGAAAATAATTCAAAAAATGAGCAAAATATATCAGAGGTTTAGGATTATGTAAAGAGACCAAATATATGACTTGTTGGCATTCATTAGAGAGAAGGAGAAACTGAGAACTCCCTGGAACAAGCCTTCCAGGATATCATGCAAGAAACTTTCCCTGTCTCACCAGAGAGGTGGTCATGCAGACACTAAAATTTTAGAGAATTCCTGTGAGATATTACATGAGAAGACCATCTCTAAGGCACATAATAATCAGAATTTCCAAGGTAGACAACAACAACAAAATTCAAAAGGCAACTAGAAAAAAGAGAAGGTCACTTGCCAAAGAGACCCATCAGAATTGCAACAGACCTCTCAGGAGAAACCTTACAAGCCAGAAGGGACCGGTGACCCATTTTTTAACCTTTCTAAAGAAAAGCAATTCCAGCCCAAAATTTTCTATCCCTACAAACTAAGCTTCACTAATGAAAAGTAATTAAAATTATTTGCATAAATTCAATCCTTAAAAGAATATGCAACTTCCAGATCAGTCCTTCCTGGGATGCCTAAGAAAGTTCTAAGCACAGAAACATAAGAATGATTCTACCCATCGCAAAAAGCCTAGGTAAGCACAGAGATTACAGACCATAAAAACAAACTGCAAATCCTAAAATGCAAAGTAGCTTCTTAACAACAGTTTGACAGGAACAAACCTCCACATATTGAGTTAACTTAAACATGTACTGACTGAACACACTACTCAAGAGGCACACTGTGGTAAATTGAATAAGGAAGCATAATCCATCATCTTGCCCTCAGGAAACCTATTTCACTGCAAATGATACCCAAAGGCTAAAGGCAAAAAGTTAGAGAAATATTTTTGAGGCAAATGAAAAACAAAAAGAGCTGGAGTGGCTATTCTTATATCAGATAAACAAACTTTAAATCATTAAAAGTTAAAAAGGATAAAGAAGGGCACTACATAATGATCAAGGATTCAATTAACCAGCAAGAAATATCCATCTTGAATGTACACACTCAACATAGGTGCAACCAGATTTATAAAGTAATTGCTGATTAATCTAAGAGAGAACATAGATAGTCATAGGATAATACTCAGAGACTTTAATAACCCACTAGTAGCTTTAGACAGATTATTGAGGCATAAAACTAACAAAGAAATATGGAACTTTAACTCAACACATGACCAATTGTATCTAATAGACATCTACAGATCACTTCACCCTAAAACCAAGGAATATGTATTTCTCTCATCAGCATATGAAGCATCCTCTAATATTAACCACATACTTAGCCATAAATCAAGCCTGAACAAATGTCAAAAGGCAAAAATTATACTAAGCATCTTCTCAGTCTACAGTAGAATAAAAATAAGTATTGTCACTAGCAATAAACCCCAAAACATACAAATACTTGGAAATTAAACAACATGCTTCTGAATGAGTTTTGAGCTAACACAGAAATCAAGGCAGAAATAAAAAGATTCTAGAAACAAAAGCATAGACACAGCATACCAAAATCTCTGGAATACTATTGAAGTGATGTTGAGAGGGAAGTTTATAACATTGTACACACACACATTAAAAAAAAAAGAGAGATCTCAAGTAAACAGTCTAATGTCATACCTAAAAGAGCTGGAAACACAAGAATAAGCCAATCCCCAAACTAGTATAAAAATGACAATTATCAAAATAAATTTGCAGCAGAATAAAATAGAGACTAAAAAAATATATATACAAAGAACCAAATAAGCCAAGAAGCTGGTTCTACAAACAACTATATACAAGTTATCTAAAAACATCTAAAAAATGGAGGAATTCCTGACAACATATAACCTACCAAGGCTGAAAAAGGAAGAAATTGAAACCCCAAACAGACCAATAGCAATCAAAGAAATTGATTCAGTAATAAGAAATCTCACTGCCAAAAAAAGCTCTGGGTCAGATGGTTTATCAGCTAAATTCTACGAGACATACAAGAAAGAGCTGATATCAATTCTACTGAAATTATTTCAAGCAATATAGAAGGAAAGAATCCTTCCTAGATCATTCTATGAAGCCAATATCATCCTGATACACCCAAATGGTAAGTATCTAACAAAGAAAGAAAACTTTAGGACAATTTCCCTGATGAAAACATCTTAACAGAAAACTAGCAAATTGTATCCAACTACTCATTACAAATATCATTCTTCATTATCAGGTAGGCTTCATTCCTGGATACAAAGTTGGTTTACCATATGCAAAGCAATGAATATAATCAACCATATAAACAAATGTAAGACCAAAGATAATATTATTATCTTTATAGGTGCAGAAAAATAATCTGATAAAATCTACATCCCTTCTTGATTAAAAAAAACTCAAACATCTAGGCATCAAAGAAACATTCCTCAAAATAATAAGATCTATGAATGGCAAACGTGCAGTCAACATCAAGATTAATGGGCAGTAGTTGGAAGCATTCTTCTTAAGAACTGATACAAAACGAGAATGCCCACTCTCAACACTCACCACTCAGGAAGTCCTAGCCACAGTAATCAGGCAGGAAAAAAAGAGGGGTTGTCCAAATAGGAATAGAGAAAATTAATTTTTCTTTTTTCACAAATGATAATATTCTATACCTAGAAAATCCTAGAGCGTCTTCCAAAAACTGCCCAGTCCCAGTAAAAAAATTTGGTAAAGTTTCAGGATACAAAATCAATGCACAAAAATTATTTGCATTTTTTTATCCAACAACAAGCAGGATAAAAACCAATTTATTTACAAAATCCACAATAAAAATAAAATACCTTTATATTTATTTAACCAAATAAGTGAAAGGTCTTTGCAATTAGTACCACAAATTCTACTCAAAGAAATAAAAGATGGCACAACAAATGAAACATCTCATGTTCATGAATTGGAAGAATCAATATTTTCAAGATGTTCATTCTACCCAAGGTAATAAAGAGATTCAATGCAATATCTATCAAACTACCAGCAACATTTTACACATTCCTAGAAAAGACAATACTTAAATTCATATGAAAGTTAAAAAAAAAAAAAAACCTGGATAGCTAAAGCAATCCTCAGCAAAAAGAATCAAGCTCATGGTATCACACTCCCAGACTTCATACTGTACTACAAGGCAACAGTAAACAAAACAGAATGGTACTGATACAAAGGTAGACACATAGACCAATGGAATAGAATAGAGAACCTAGAAATCAAACCACAGAACTTCAATCAATTCATTTTTGACAAAGCTGACAGAAGCAAACACTGGTGAAAATAAACCCTATTTAGCAAATGGTGGGGACAAAATTGGCTAGACATATGCAAAAGAATAAAAACAGACCCCTACCTATCATCATATACCAAAATTAACTAAAATGAATCAATAACTTAAAAGTGAAGCCTCAAACTCTAAGAATCTTAGAAGAAAACCTAGGGAACACCCTGCTGGACATTGGCATACACAATGAATTTATGGCCAACTCCTCAAAAGCAAATGCAACAAAAGCTGAAATTAACATTTGGGACTGTGTCAAACTAAAAAGCTACTGCACAGAAAAAAAAAAACAAAGAGAAACACAAAACTAGCAAGAGCATAAAGACAACACACAGAATGGAAAAAGTTATTTGTAAACTATGCATTCAACAAAGGCTTAACATCCAGGGTAAATAATTAACTCGAATTGACAGAAAAAAAAATATTAAAAAATAGTCAAAGGACATGAACAGACACTTCTTAAAGGAAGACATGTAGGTAATTGACAAACATGAAGACATGCTCAGCATCACTAATAATCAGAGAAATGCAAATCAAAGCTACAATGAAATATCATCACACATTGACCAGGATAGCTTTAAGTCAAAAAACAACAGGTGTTAGCAAGGTTGTGGAAAAACAGAATTCCACACACACTGTTTTTGGGAATGAAAGCTAGTTTAATCTTTGTAAAAAAAAAAAAAACAAACAAAAAAACAACTTTGGCTATTTCTCAAAGAACTAAAAACAGAGTTACCTACCATTCAATCTAGCAATCCCACTTCTAGGAATACACCTAAAGGAGCACAAATTGCTCTACCAAAAAGACATCTGCACACATTTTTATTTATTTATTTATTTATTTATTTATTTATTTATTTATTTATTTATTTATTTTAGCACAGCAATATTTACAATAGCAAAAACATGGAACCAACCCAGATGTCCATTGAAGGCGGACTGGATAAAGAAAATGTAAATACACATTATGAAACACACGCAGCCATAAAGAAGAACAAAATCATGTCCTTAGCAGAAAGATGGACACAACTGGAGATCATCATTTTAAATGAATTATCACAGAAACTGAAACTGAATATTGCATATTCTCATTCATAAGTGGACACTAAACATTGGGCGCACATGAGCACAAGGATGGGAACAACAATGACTGGGCACTGCCAAAGGAGGGAGGGAAGAAGTGAGGATA
The DNA here is from genome assembly GCA_027257055.1 of Cephalopachus bancanus. Lineage (NCBI taxonomy): Eukaryota > Metazoa > Chordata > Mammalia > Primates > Tarsiidae > Cephalopachus > Cephalopachus bancanus. The sequence goes on along the minus strand of JAPVLO010000068.1, from coordinate 5,758,839 downwards.
AGAAATAAAAAACCACCCACTGGGTACCATGCCCATCTTGGGGCGTGAGGCTCATTAGCAGCTCTAACCTCACCTTCATATGATATACTCATGCAATAAAATCTCACATGAGCCGGGCTCGGTGGCTCAGCCTGTAATCCCGTGCCTTTGGGAGGCTGAGGTGAATGAATTGCCTGAGCCCGCGGGTTCGAGACCCGCCTGGGCAGCGAGACCTCATCTCTACAATCAATCAATCAATCAATCAATCAATCAATCAGCCAGGCGTGGTGGCGCATGCCTCTAATTCTGGCTACTCGGAAGGCTGAGGCGGAAGGATCGCCGGAGCCCAGCAGGTTGAGGCTGCGGTGGCCGGGAGTGGCCACTGCACTCCAGTCTGGGCGACAGAGTGAGACTCCAACTCAAAAAAAAAAAAAAAAAAAAAATCTCACATGAATCCCATGATTCTAAAATAAAAAGTAAAAGAGAAGGCCATCTTACCATCCAAAAAATTACCTTTATATATATATTTGTATGTTTCTAATATTATTTCAATATATGGACATAATTCTTCAGACATTCACTTGAGTAAAAACTTTCTATGAACTTGAAATCTATAAATTAACAATTTATCAATATAATTAGATTTCATGAGAAAAAAGTCATACTATCTAAAATTTTTTTGGTGTCTTAGTTTTGCAACAGTATTTAATCTGGGACTTTTCTGACTATTCTTGTTTCTGCAATAATGAACATAGCTCTTGCCTTGACTTCAAAAAACTCTCCACTTTCCCATGATTCTGAGTTTTTACCGATGATTTCTCAGGGTCCAGTAACTGATTTGATTTAACATTATGATGTGTCCAATCTTATTTTTTGTGATCCTTTCTGTTTGTAATATTAAATATAATGAATATCATCATTGCCTGTCTGCATACTAATTTCAGCATCCCATCCACAGTTTAATAATGGAAGGCTCTCATAGCAAGTATTACTCAGACATGATTACATTTTCAAATATGTTTGATTGCTTTTCTGCAATTACCAGACAAGTTACTTATTTTCAAGCAACCATTAGCTGTTGATAAGGCCTGTCTTACTACTATTATTCATTTAGTAGATTAGTATAAAGTTTATTTTGTTTAAGAAGACTTAATGTGTTGTGGTTGTTCTTTTTTCTTGTTTGAATATCTTGAAAAATTATTGTGTATTTCCAAAATTTATTTACATAATATGTGTTTATTTTGGTTAAATAATATTAACTTTTAAAAAATCATTTTTTATTCTTAAAATTATTAATTCAGTTAATGTCTTGTTTCATGGGAACATTATACATTGTATATATTTATGATATACAACATGATGTTTTAAATGACTAAATTTAGCTAATTAATGTACATTGTCCTATTAATTTTTTTTGGTGGTGAGAATCCTAGAAGTCTAATTTATTAGTAACTATCAGGTGTACAATACATTATTTTTTACAATAGTCACTATATTGCATACATTTGGTCTCTCTATGTATCCCATGGATTATGTGTCTGTTTTTATGCCTGCACTATGCTATTTTAATGACTGTAGCTTTGAAATATGTTTTGAAACCAGAAAGTGTAATGTCTTCAATTTTGTTCTTTTTTCTCAATATTGATTTGGATATTGAGAATCCTTTTGGTTCCATATGAATTTTAGAATTTTTATTATATTTCTGAGAAAAAAAATACCATTAGAATTTTGATAGGGATTGCACTGAATTTGTAGCTTGATTTGTCAGTATGGATACTCTAAGAATATTAAATCTTCCAATTCATGAACCTAAGATTTATTTCCATTTGTTTTTGTCCTATTTATTTTCTTTCATCAGTGTTTTGTAATTTTAGTATAAAAGTTTTTCACCTCCTTAGATAAATTAATTCCTATATTTTTCTTTTTTGTTGCTATAGTAAATGAGATTGTTTACCTGTATATAGAAACACAGCTCATTTTTATGTTGATTTTATATTCAGCAACTAAATTTGTTTATCAGTTCCAGTTTTTTTAAAAAATAGTCTTCAGGGTTTCCTGTGTAAAAGATCATGTTATTTTCAGAAAATGCAAATTAAAACCACCATGAGATGTAATTTCATACCTGTTAGGATAGCTATCGTCAATAAAAGCAAAAGACAAGCGTTTGCAAAAATGTGGAGAAATTAGAGCACTTGTGCATTGTAGGTAAAAATGCAAAGTGGTGCAGTTCCTGTGGAAATCAGTCTAGAGGTTCCCCAGAAAATTTAAAAGAAAAGATGTTTCACATCATTCAGAAATTTCACTTCTGAATATTTATCAAAATTATTGCAATCAGGATCTTAAAGATATATTAACACTTCTACATTCATTGCAACAATTCACAATGGCCAAAAAATTGGAAACAACTTAAAAAGTTCTTCAACAGATATACGAATAAAGAATATGTCATAGATACAAGGAATGAAATATCATTCAACCTTAATAGAGTATAAAATTCTGCAATACATGACAATATGGATGAACCTTTAGAACATTATGCTCAGTAAAGTAAACCAGTCACAGAAGGACAAATACTACATGATTCTGTTGTATGAGATACATAAACTAGTCAAACACATGGAATCAGAAAATGGAACATTGATTGCCAAGGACCGGTTCAATAGAAAAAAATGGGAGTTGCTAATTATCATACACAAGCTTCAGTTATGCAAGATGAATACATTCCAGAGATTTGCTGGACAACATCGTGCTTATAGTTAATAATAGTACATTGTACATTTAAAATGCATTAAAAGATTAGAACTCGTGATATTTTTAGAACAGTAAAATAAAATAGTACTACATGTAGTTAAGTAACACCTACATTAATTACATTATGTAATATAATTTCATTATGCTGCATGCATATGATAATGATTTATACTGTATACTAAATATCTTTATATACAGGTGGTTTTATAACTATGAAATCAAATTTAACAAGGATGCTGAATCATATGCTTTAATAGTCATTGCCAGATGGCTTTCCAAAAAACATGTTACTATTCTTATTTCCAGTGGGAGTTTATGAAAATTTGTTTTCCACTTCATCTTTATATTCATTAGCATTAGAAACTGTCTGATGGATGAATGGATGGAGAGATAACTTTAAATTTTTGCCTAACTAATAGTGTGGAGTGTTTATCTTATTTTACCACAAAATATATATAATAATTATAATAATATAGCCTTGGAAACTAATGGGAACAACTTTTTTTTTTCTCCATTGGTGAATTCTACTAAACATTTAAAAAATATATTTTATTTTAAAGATGTGGAGTACAATTCAGGATTAGGTATACACATGTTCACTATGCAGGTACCCTTGATGATGTGTGCCGCCCACTTCCCCTGGCAGTTTCCCACTACTGTCAATCCTGCACCCCTCCCTGGCAGTTTCCCACTACTGCCAATCCCTTTCTTATAGTATTATGATAATTGTTCAAGGTATGTTTATGAGTGAGAACATGCGGTACTCAGTGCTAGATCACTCAGTATTATGAACTCTAACTCCATCCAAGTTGCTGCGAAGTTCATATTTTGTCCTTGTTTATGGCTGAATAATATTCCATCATGTTTTTGCAAATAATGCTGTGATAAACATGTGAGTGCAGGTATTGTTTTCATATTTTTCCCCTGTCTTCTCTAATATAACTTCTAATCATATCATGTTAATCTTTGTATATATTATATATAATATATGTATAAAGATGTGAAGTACAATCATGGTTAGATATACAAATGTTGATTATGCAGGTACCCTTGTTAACGAGGTATGCCCCTTCCTCCTCCAGCAGTTTCCCTCCACTGCCAATCCCACCCCCCTTCCCCTCACAGTTTCCCAATACTGCCAATCACTTTCTATTATACTATTCTATTACACTATTATAATTGTTCAAGGTCCACTTATGAAAGAAAATATGGTACTCTGTTCTTTGTTTCTGTGATAGATCATTGTGTATGATCGACTCCAAGTCCATCCAAGTTGCTGCAAAGTCCATATGTTTGTCCTTCTTTATGGATGCATAATATTCCATTGTGTTTATGTACCACTTTTTAAAATCCATTTCAACTTCAATGAGCAACATGGTTGGTTTCATGTTTTTGCTATTGTGAATAGAGCTGCAGCAAACATACGTGCGCAGGTATCTTTTTTATAGGATGATTTGAGTTCCTCTGGGTATATTCCCAATATGGGAATTGCTGGATCATATGGAAGGTCAATTTCTAGTTCTTTGAGAAATCGCCACACTGTCTTCCAAAGAGGTTGTACTAGTCTGCATTCTCACGAGCAACGTAGAAGTGTTCCTTTTTCTCCACATCCTCACCAGCATCTGTTGTTTTTTGTTTTATTAATGGTGACCATTCTTGCAGGGGTTAGGTGGTATCTCAATGTGGTTTTAATTTGCATTTCTCTGATGGTGAGTGAGGCTGAGCACTTTTTCATGTGTCGGTTGGCTGCCCATATATCTTCCTTTGAGAAGTGTTGTTCATGTCTTTTGCCCACTTTTTAATAAGGCTTTTTCCCCCCCTTTGGTGCATTTGAGTTCCTTGTAGATCCTAGATGTCAGACCTTCATCAGATATACAGTTGGCAAATATTTTTTCCCACTCTGTGGGCTGACTCCCTGATCTCTTGATGCTTTCTTTTGCTTTGCAGAAGTTTGTTAGTTTGATGAAGGGTCCCACTTGTCTATCTTATTTCTTAAGCTATGAGCATTTAGGGTTCTGAATAGGAATTGGTTGCCAGCTCCAATTTCCATAAGGGAGTCTCCTGAGTTTTCTAAAATTCTTATATTTTGAGGTTTTATGTTTAGGTCTTTGATCCATTTAGAGTTAATTTTTGTGTATGGTGATAGAGAGGGGTTCTATTTCAATCTTCTGTATATGATCAGTCAGTTTCCCCTGCACCATTTACTGAATAGGTTCTCCTCTCTCCAATGGTTGTTGTTGGAGGCTTTGTCAAAGATGAGTTGGTTGAGAAATTGAGGCTTTGCTTCTGGAATCTCTGTCCTGTTCCTTTGGTCTATGTGCCTGTTCTTGTACCAATACCAGGCTGTTTTGATTACTGTAGCCTTATAGTAATGTTTGAAGTCTGGAAGTGTCATACCTCCTGCTTTGTTTCTTTTGCTACAGATTGTTTTGGCTATTCATGGTCTTTTATGTTTCCATGCGAATTTCTGTATTGTTATTTCCAGGTCTGAGAAGAATGATATTAGTAACTTAATGGGTATTGTGTTGAATCTGTAGATTGCCTTTGGTAGGATGGACATCTTAACGATGTTGATTCTTCCTATCCATGAGCACGGAATATTTTTCCATTTGTTTTTGTCTTCTTGGATTCTTTGAGCAGTGTTTTCGAGTTCTTATTGTAAAAGTCTTTTACCTCTGTGGTTGGGAAGATGCCCAGGCATGTTATTTGGGGGGGGCTATTGTGAATGGGATTGTGCTTTTAATTTGGGTTTCTGCCTCCTTGTCATCGGTGTATAGGAATGCAACTGTCTGTTGCCCATTTATTTTGTACTCCGAGACTTTTCCAAAGTCCTTTATCAGTGCAAGCAAGTTTTTGACAGATTCTCTTGGAATTTCGAGGTATAGGATCATATCATCAGCAAAGAGGAATAACCTGACCTCTTTTCCTATTTGGATACCCCTGATTTCCTTCTCTTGTCTAATTGCCTGAGCTAAGATTTCCAACACAATGTTGAACAAGAGGGTGAGAGTGGGCAGCCTTGTCTTGTTCCAGTTTTTAGCGGAAATGTTTCCAGTTTCTGTCCATTTAGCAATATGTTACCTGTGGATTTATCATAGACGGTATTTACTATTTTGAGGTATATCCCTTCTATACCTAGGTGTTTGAGGGTTTTTATCAAGAAGGGATGCTGGATTTTATCAAATGCTTTTTCTGCATCTAATGAGATAACCATGTGGTTCTTGTTTTTACATCTGTTGATGTTGTTATTGACATTTATGGTCTTGTGAATGTTGAACCAGCCCTGCATCCTGAGGATGAAGCCTACTTGGTCATAGTAGGAACAGCTTTTCACACTTATATTGACAATTTGTAGTTGTATACTACTCATTTATCTATAGGAGTTTTTAAAAAATAATAATTATAAACTTTTTATTATAGAGAATGCTGTAGGTAAATTAATTAACGTAAGCACAAATGTATTTCCCAGTCTTTTGCTTACAGTATGACTTTTCCAATCTTTTTAATACGTACATAAATAACCTTAATAGTACATGTAATTCTATGTGTTCAGAATTTAAAACAAGTTAATTATTTTTGTTTCAGTGCTCTTAAATATAAATTTTAATGTAGCAGCATTTTTGCAACTCATAGCTGATGCTAAACAAGGAAGTATTTTTAATAAAATAATATCTCTTCTTACTTCTATGATCATTAGTGGAAAAATTGTTTCTCATAACAAAACAAAAATGTATTTTTTAGCACAGACACTTATTTTCATTGTGTTAAACATTCTTTGGTTTACTTATTTATAAACACCTCTTAAAATTCTCTTTAAAACCACTTGTAATATTGTTCAACATATTAACTCTTCTACTTACACCTTTATTTTTATGCAAGAAATTATAAAACCCATAGTCATGATATTAACATTAAATATATAAATTAAAATTTATCATTTATTTATGATTTATGCCCAAAAGCTTACCATACTTTTTCTAAAAGTTTGGAGACTATGAATAATTTTTTTTGGTGCTATTGCAAGCTAATAAAAGATCATAGCTCCTTGTACATTTACTTGCAAGCATATATGTTTAGTTAGACACAATGATTAATATTAAAATAATTGCAACTAAAATTAAACAAAAATTATTAATAAATTATAGTATAAGAAAAAAGGTAGCTGGGCTAAGTGGCTCAGTCTGTAATCTCGTGCCTTTGGGAGGCTGAGGTGAGTGGATTGCCTGAGCCCGCGGATTCAAGACCCTCCTGGGCAGCAAGACCTCATCTCTACAATAAATAAAAAAATCAGCCGGGCATGGTAGCGTGCGCCTGTAGATCCAGACACTTGGAAGGCTGAGGCGGAAGGATCGCCGGAGCCCAGCAGGTAGAGGCTGCGGTGGCCGGGAGCAGCCACTGCACTCCAGTCTGGGCGACAGAGTGAGACTCCAACTCAAAAAAAAAAAAAAAGAAAGAAAAAAGGTGTACAAAATATATCTAATAGTGTTGTGAGCCAAGTAATAAAAACAAAGTGATGTGCTTACACTGAAAAAGAGTGAATTAACCCTACTTAAAAGAATGTTGTTATGATAAAACTGTTAAAAAAACTAACAAAATAAGCCATCAATGAAAAGCTTACGTTATGATAACAAATACATGTTTTTCTCATTGAACATTATCTAAAATAAGGTGTTTAAATAAATAATATATCTCAGTTTGTTCTAGTAGTGTCTTGAACACTACTAGTATTGCTTTGTATTGCCAATACTATTTTCAAATAAATTTTGTGACCAGATTGTGGTCACTGGAGAGACCCTGTTTGATTTGGGAAGTCATGAAATGAAGATGGAGTTAAAGAATTAAAACACTGTGTTTTGTTTTTTTTAAATATACATGTTAAGCATTCTGCTGGGGAATCATTCTATTTTACATTAATTATTAGGTTGTCTATAACAGATGCAAAATGGGATATTTACAAATCTAGGGCAGTGAATGCTTTCATGATCTCCAATAGATATATAAGACAATTTCCACAGACTACTAGCCATCTACCTTTCAGTCTCTACCAAGGGCGTCAGCCCTTGAATGATCTCCAGAATGTCCTCATCTGTCAACTGTAGCTGTCAAACAAGAAAAGCAATATGTGTCATACTGAAAGCATAATGCATTCACAGATGTAAGTGACCACGATATCGGAACGGAAAGAATAATGAGAAAAAAATTTATGGCCACCACCTTTTGGTTAGGGAACCGTAAATTTTGTACCCTGTAGGTAAAGATTTCATTCTCAATCTCCACTAAAGACAAATAAAAACATAGAAGAAGAATTACATTTTACAAGGTGAAAATAGTTCATGTCAGCAATCCTTCCACTACATTCAACATTAAGCATTAGTCACTCTTTTATAAAGAATGGTAAGTGGCAGCATATTTGTTCTTTCTATCTCAAATTCATTCAACTTGAAAACATTGCTCATATAGGATGACAGGATGACAGACTTCTTAGATAAGGAGAAAGAAAAAATCTAATAAATCTGTATTTTGCTAAGAGCTTTGGGCATCATCTCATAAGATATTCTCATCAACATTCTTGATAAATTGTAGAATATATACAGGAGGGTCATACCCAAATACTAGTAATCAATGACCCTGCCAACCTCAGGCAATACATTTAAAATCTATCAAAATAGTGGAACCAAGTAATGTCATTTATATATCTTACCATATGCCTGATAGCAAAAAAATAATGTCAGACTGATTTTTAAAATTAGCAGATGCCATCACATCAAGTGAAGTGGCTAAGAAATAAATAATATATTTTTATGATTCTAATAAATTAGATAAACTCCATCATAACTTAATGGAAATATGTTTGACTATATAACTAAATATTAAAATCATTTGACTAAACCCATACTGGTAAAAATTGTTTAGTGTGAATGTTTCAAATCAATAGAAAACATCTGACAATTTACCTATGCATTTCCTTCTTATTTTCTTTTCAGGCACACAAAAAAGTCTATCTAAAACAGAATTTGACTAGCCACTACTTAAATAGTCTTTACTTCTCTATAAATCACCAGTGAATACAAATGAAATTGTAAAACTATGATTTTGCAATTGTGAAACTACACATTTTCAAAAAATTTAAAAAGAATCTTTAAATTTGGGGATTGAGAAATAATCAGTAGTATACCCTTATTTTGATAACTGAAGATAATAAACATTTTTACATAAGTAACAACTGGAAAAATATTGTTTCCTTTTCACTAAGTGTTGCCTGGTATATAGAAAGAATTTCTATACAACTAGAAATTCCTTTTTGTCATAAGCAACTTCTAAATTGTTCCCCAGTAATTTCTGGCAATGGGTATTCATCATTTTTTGTAAATCTGACCCTTTTAACATAGTCTGAGTTTAGTGATGTTTTTCCTGATGAATATGCTATGACAGAAGTAATGGGATATTTTACCACGATTATTAATGGGATTTTATACCACGATAAAAAGCTGCAGTCTGTCTTGATTGTGCTGACTTTCTTAGTTTGTCTTGGGTTACTGACCTGTGGAGATACTAGATGCCATGTTGTGAAATAGCACTGTGGAGAGGAGTACATGGTAAAGGACCAAAGCCTGCCACAACTATGTGAATGAGCTTTGTTTTTTTCCTATAAAATCAAACTTTCAGATCAAATTGCAGCATCCACGGATAACTCAACTTCTATTTTTGGTAGTTTTTGAGACAGACAACAATTAGTTAAGTAAATTCTTCATACTTTACCCATTGAAATTTTGAGATGACACATATTTTTTGTTAAAGCTACAAGACTTTTTAAAAAGCAATTTATATTACATCAGAAGACAGAGATATACAAATGTTATTAATAAGTAGATTGTCTAAAATATAGGCAGAGCTTAAAATGAAGAAGTTGGAGCTGAAAGAACTTTATGGGTGGCATTAGTTAAGGCCTAAATCAACCTGAGCAGATTGTCAGCAGAATTTTTGGTGACTGCAATTGAGAGTTTATGTGACTGTGAGAAAAACTTGATTGTAAACTGGATGACGGAAAATGCTTATTATGTAATGGTAGAAAGTTTAACAACACTGCTACTTATAGATATGTGGAAATTATAAAATATAGATGAACTGAGTAATCCACTTAAGGAGATATAATATATAAAAATAATATAATATTCATATCTAACTATATATTGCATTAATGTACAGTGGGTTAGTGGATAAGTTGAATGCAATCAAAACTCAGAGATAAGAGAAAAACCTCAAAATAATTGACACAAAAACCAAAAATAATATAAAAATTACAATATTTTAAGACATGTTAAATTATGAGATGAAAGTCATACTAAATTGATACTAAACATCCAAATGCTTTTTGGAGAATAAAAATCAAAACTCAGCTTTATGATAAAAAGTTGTGCATTTTTGTTTACATTGAGTTAGGTTTCTATTTATGTTCAAATATTTGAGCATGTTCAAAATACATGCTCAAATATTTATTCTCTAATATGTACAAATATAATCACATAAATATGAAAATAATGTATAATGTGAATATATACAGTTTTTTAGTACACTACCAATAATAATTGAAACAACTAAGTCACTAATAAATACAAAGTTGGGCAACCACCTCAGGTCCACTCCTGCTCTGGGAGGTTTTCTATCCTCTCAATAAATCCTGCTTTCTAAAAATAAATACATACATACATGCATACATACAAAGTTAAAAATAAGGATTTCCTCTTTTAGGCATAACACCATAAAATTCAAATGAGTTAAATATTTTAAAAAGAATAAATTTTGAGAAGTGTCCATTCAGAGAAGATATACAAGCGGCCAACAGACACATGAAAAAGTGCTCAGCCTCACTCATCATCGAGAAATGCAAATCAAAACCACATTGAGATACCACCTAACCCCTGTAAGAATGGCCATCATTAATCAAACAAAAAACAAAAGATGCTGGCGAGGATGTGGGGGAAAAAAGGAACACTTCTTCACTGCTGGTGGGAATGCAGACTAATACAACCTCTTTGGAAGACAGTGTGGCAACTTCTGAAGGAACTAGAAATTGACCTTCCATATGACCCAGCAATTCCCCTATTGGGAATATACCCGAGGAACTCAAATCATTCTATAAAAAAGATACCTACACACGTATGTTTGTTGCAGCCCTATTCACAATAGCAAAAACATGGAACCAACCGTGTTGCCCATCAAAGCTGGACTGGATAAAAAAATGTGGTACATATACACAATGGAATATTATGCAGCCATAAAGAAGGACAAATATATGGACTTTGCAGCAAATTGTATGGATTTAGAGTCGATCATACTCAGCGATTTATCACAGAAACAAAGAACAGAGTTCCATATGTTCTCACTCATAAGGTGACCTTGAACAATTATAAGACTGCAGGAAGGCAATTGGCAGTAGTGGAAAACTGTAAGGGAAGGGGAGTGGGACTGGCAGTTGGGGGAAGCTGCTAGGGGAGGGAGGAGCACGCCTCATCAACAAAGGTACCTGTATGATCAATGTTAGTATACCTAGCCCTGAATTGTACCCCACATCTTTATAATAATAAATTAATTAATTTAAAAAAAATTAAAAAGAATAAATTTAGGTTCCCAGTGAATTTAGAGGGTCAAATACATATATCACAAAATTTTCTTCTTTAAAATGGTATTAAAGAAGATAAAGGTTTTTTAACAGGTAAGATTAAATTAACTACCAGGGTATGTAAAGTATTATCTAAGTCCAACATCTCTCAACCAACCAATGCACTTCTCTTATGCTTAAATTTCTGATATCTATCATTGACTCTTTCAAATGCCATATGGCATCCAGAGAGGTGTTTGAAAACAGACTGTCTCATGTCACTAAATTGATTAAAGATATTCTGAAACTTCCAATGATTTTTAATGAAAAATATTAACTCTTCAGCGATCTAACAAGATGGAAAAATGTTGCTCTGACCCTAATAACAATAGAAAAATAATAAACTAACCAAAAAACAATGATTTGTTTGGACCGATTAGACAATGAGGTCACAAGAATAGCTGTCATCTTGAAAAAAGAGAGACACATGCGTGAAGGGAGAAACAGGATTTATCTTCTACTTCCCTGAGCCACACAGACCTGGAAGTCATGTGAGACAGTAGCAAGACTAAACTAGAATTTTCAATGAACTTTCAGTGTTGACTATTACCAGAGTGTGAAGCTCTTCGGGGCCAGTACTCTAGGACAGTTCTTGTTATCTTTCAGGTTTTTTTTTTTTAAACCAGAAATTCTAAGGCTTACGAGGGGGCATATTAAAAAGAATACGTAGAAAGCTAACTTTTGGGGATGGCAGGGAGAAGAAAAAATATATCACAGAAAATGTGTCCAGATTCACTTTTCTTGTGTTTCTTAGAGAAGGAAAGGGTTAACAAGCAGGGAACTATTTTTCAAAGTATGTACCTGCAGGAAACTGGTAAAATCTCATTTCAAGTGGGGAAAGGGAGCAGTAACTGAATGTTAACCTAAATCCATCTTCAGTCTATCTTCAAAGCTTTATTCTGTCAGGAAAGGGGATGCAAACCTCACACAGAAGACCCTGGTGAATAAATACAGTAGCAGGGAGCAAATCAGGAAAGAGGAAAAAGATGAGTCAGTACTTGAACAGGGGAAGAAACTTCTTTGGAAGTCACACTATGGAGACCCAGGTTGCCATACATGTCTCAGAAACTTAAGAAGGATGACAGAGAACCAAATTTTCTACTATCTATTTTTAATGATACTAACAAGCTTTGAGTAAAAATAGCAGGGAATACAGCAAGACATTGATTCTCACAGAAAAATTGAGAAAAAATCAGAGAAAAATAGGAGACTAAACAAGGCTTCACTAAAATAAAAATATGAATTATTTGGTGCCAATTCCAAAAGACATATCTTTCCTCTGGTAACTATAGTGACAATGAAATGTAAACACATCAACATCAACAAAAGTGATTAACAAAAATCCTTACACTAAAAGTCAATAGTGACAAAGCTCATGTTCTTCCTACAGTAGTCCATAAAGTAACCTCAATGTCTCATGTATTATGAACATGTCCAGAATGCCAAAAAATTTAATAAAGTAAAATATGGGACTAAACAAAACGCAGAATGAGGAATGAAGACAAAAGATAGAAAATCACCATCAGAACCAGAGTAAAAAATGACTCATATATTGGGTTTTACCAGGAAAGGATTTAAAAAAAAAAAAAAATGAATAATATGGTACAGTATTTAATGAAAAAGGAATGTGACATGTAATATCAAATTGATATCAGCACAAAGATGGAAACTTTAAGAATCATTTAAAATGCTTTAAGTAAAAACAAAGAAGTGTAAATGAAAAAATATATTTATGGGATCATTACTAGACTTAACACGAAGCCAAAAAATAATCAGTGAACTTGATGACACATCAACATAAATTACTCAATCTAAAAGACAAGAGAAAGAATAATAAAAAAACTATGTAAAAGCATAATACAGCATCCAAAAACTATTTCAATATCAAACATTGCATTATATATGTAACAGATTTTATAGAGAAGATGCAAAGTTAATGGTGCAAGAGCCATATGTAAGGAAATAATAGCTTCAATATGTATGGCAAAGATCAAGCCACAAATCCAAAAAGCTCAGAAAACCCAAAGTAGAAAAAATTTTAGCCCCCACATGCACACAAGTGCACACACACACACACACACCCCAAGTCATATACTATCTATACTGCTGAAATCAAAGGTGAAAAGAAATCCTTGAAAGTCGCAGAGGGAAGCACACAAATACACTCTCAATCTCTCTCTCTCTCTCTCTCTCTCTCTCTCTCTCTCTCTCTCTGTCTCTCTCTCTCTCTCTCTCTCTCTCTCTCTCTCTCTCTCTCTCTCTCTTTCTCTCTGTCTATAAAGGAGCAAGGATTAAAATTATAGCAAACCTTTCATTAAAAAACACACCAGAAAGAACATGGTCAACTGATGTATTTAAAGTTATTAGAAGAAGAAACTAAATTCCAACCCCAAATTTTGGATCCAGTGAAAATATTTTTAAAAAGTAAATAAAGTAAAAGTGAAAGTGTTTCTAGAGCAACAAAAAATTAGAGAAATTAATTGCTAGGATACATGCTCTAATAATGTTCAAGCAGAAGGTATATTTTATAAGTGAGAAACTAAAAAGGAAAGAAATGAAAAAATAAAACAATAGAATAAATGAAAAGAATATTTTATTTTGCTTTCTCTAAAAGATAACTTGATATGTAAAGTAACAGTAGGAAACATGTTTTGGGTACTTATAGAGTTTATAATAACAAAAATGACACAAGAGCTTAGAGAAAATAATGGAGAATATACCATTACTAGGAGTTTACAATACACAAAAAAACAGAAAAAATGTATTTTGATGGACGATTGTATAAACACTATTGTAAAAAGTTTTAAAAATGTGGTTATGATAGTTAAAAATTGATGAAATAATGTAGAATCTTTAAAAACAATTAAAATGAGAGAAGGCAGAATAAGAAGTCAAATGTAAGAAAAGACAAATAAAAAGAATAGAAAACAGCTCACATGATGGCAGATTATAATCTAAAATATATTTATAATCATTTTAAATGTGAGCAAACTAATCATACTAACTCATAGCTTGTAGACATGCAAAAATCATTCAATACAATTCACCTTTCTAGCAAACTAAATAAGGAGAAAGTATGATTATATTTATATGTATAAAAAATAGACAAAATTCAACACCATTTCACGATAAAACCTCAATAAAAAAGAACTTTTTGAATTCTAATAAAAGTTAACAATGGGAAGCTCACAAATAACATTCTACTTAACACTAAGGAACTTAATGCTTTCCCCCTAAGGCTAAGAACAAGGCAAAGATGTCATTATCTCTTATCTTTACTGTTCATCATCACACTGTAAGTACTAGATAACACAAAAAGGTAAAACAACAGCAACAACAAAAAAATAAAAAATAAAAGACATCCACCCAATGAAAAAGAGTAAAAACTTGTCTTTATTTGCAGTAATGTGTTTATAGATTATATCCTTAAAAAAATTGAAGAATATGAAAACCCAAATCAAGAATTATACAGAAGAAAACAGTCTATAAGATAGTATACAAAAGTAAATTGCATTTCTATATACCAGTAATAAATAATTCGGAACCTTACTAATATAAAAAATACAGGACAACCCCCTTGGGTCCTCTCCCACTATGGGAGATTTTATGTCCTCTCAGTAAATCATGCTTTCTCACACACACACACACACACACACACACACACACACACACACACACACACAAAATACATTCTGCAATCCACCTTAGGACATTGCAGTAAATATATATAATTTTAGTAAAATGTGCTGAATCTATATGTCTAAAACAACACAAAAGCTATAAGTTAAAATATGTAAATTAATAGATGCATATGTTCAAGTATATTAGGAGACAAAGATAATTAAGCTGTCAATCCATTCCAATATCACTTATAGATGTATCAAAATTCTCATAAAAGTTCTTGTAGATATCTACACACTAATTCTAAATTTATGTAGAAAGACAAAATAAAGAGTAAATCTTTCTGAATAACAAAAAACAGTTAGAGTACTCACATTTTCCAATTTTAATATTAACTTATCCAGTGGCTAGATTCCTTATCCAGTCCAGCTTCCATGGGCAATATGGTTGGTTCCATGTTTTTGTTATTGTGAATAGAGCTGGAACAAACATACATGTGCAGGTATCTTTTTTGTAGAATGATTTGAGTTCCTTCGGGTATATTCCCAATGGGGTAATTGCTGGGTCATATGGAATGTCAATTTCTAGTTCTTTCAGAAATCACCACATTGTCTTCCAAAGAGGTTGCACTAGTTTGCATTCCCACCAGCACTGTAAAAGCATTCCTTCTTCTCCACATCTTCACCAGCATCTGTTATTATTTGTTTTATTAATAATGGCCATTCTGACTGAGTTTAGGTGGTATCTCAATGTGGTTTTGATTTGCATTTCTCTGATGATGAGTGAGGCTGAGCACTTTTACATGTGTCTGTTGTCTGCCTGTGTATCTTCTTCTGAGATGTGTCTATTCATGTCTTCTGCCCAATTTTTAAAGGGACTGTTTGTTTGTTTTTTCCTTTCAGCACATCTGAGTTCCTTGTAGATCCTAGATGTTAGGCCTTTGTCAGATATACAGTTGGCAAATATCGATCATACTCAGTGATCTATCATAGAAACAAAGAACAGAGTACCATATGTTCTCACTCATAAGCAGATCTTGAACAATTATAATACTGTAAGAAAGGGTTTGGCAGTAATGGGAAACTGTGGGGTGGGTAGGATTGGCAGTTGAGGGAAACTGCTAGGGGAGGGAGGGGCATACCTCATCAACAAGGGGACTTGCGTAATCAATGTTTGTATAACTAACCCTGAATTGTACCCTACATCTTTATGATAAAAAAAAAATAATAATAAATAAATTTTAAAAAAGAAGGCTAAATTCATCAGGGCAGTATGGTATTTGCATAGGTATAAACACACAGACCAATGAAACAACTTAGAGACTCCATAAATAAGATTGACCCTCCACCCTGAGCCAGTTGCTGTGTGATAGACACAGACAGTGGAACTGACCAAGAAAGAGGCTGATATTGTTACTGTTTTGTTTGTTCATTGTCTCATTTGATTGCTTTGGTTGTTGGTCAGTTTTCTCTTTTCTTTCCTTCTTCTATTTCTCTACTTTTGTTCTTTCTCTGTTGTGTGTGTGTGTGTGTGTGTGTGTGTGTGTGTGTGTGTGTGTTTCCTTCTCTTTCTCTTTTTTTATTTTCTTCTTTTCTTTCTCCTCCTTTCACTTTTTTTCCTCCTTCTCCTCTCTCTTTTCCCTCTTTTACTCTGTCTTAGACTCAAGGGCTATGCAAGCATACCCACTATAAAGTCATACTGTGCAGAAATGGAGAGTGAGTTCCAGCTGGCTTATTCACCAGAGAGCAAACATTATGACCTGCCAATATGTTTTGGATACTTGCAGCCCTCCTCATCCCCAAGTAAGTGCTCAAAATTGTAAAGAGACAGCACAATATCTCACCCCAACCCTACTTCATAATTGAACAAACCCAGAACCCCAGCTCAAGGAAAGAAAAAAGGTATAGCAAATATAAGAAGTAACTGCTTCTCCATTTTCCACTGAACAATGAAATTAAAGAGAAAGATACAATAAACTGCCATAAATGAAGAAAAACCAGTGAAGAATTGCTGGCAATCATAGCCACAGCAAAGAGTCAGAGCTATAAAGAACAGCTACTGGGGCAAAAACAAAGACTATCTCCAAGAACAAACCTGCCCAGAAAGTACTTACAGGGATCAGAGAATTGTTGGATAGAATGAATACAATCAAGTTAGACAAAGGCTAAAACTAAATAAAATTACAACAGAACTGGACAAACTCAAGAAAGCATACTTAGAAATAACAGAAATAAAGAACGCCATCCAAACAATAAATGACAAACTGACAAGCAAGGGAAGCAGAATTGACCAAACAGAAGACAGAATCTCAGAACTAGAAGACTAAAATATGGAATTAACCCAACTATTTAATATATAGAAAAAAACTTAAGAAGAAAGAAAAAACTCTCAAAGAGATGTGTGATTTTATCAAGAAACCAAACCTACATTTGATCAGAATGCCTGAAATAGAAAAAGAAACAGAAAATATGCTGGAACAAACATTCCATGAGGTCATTAAAAAAAAATGTCCCTCATCTGCCCAGAAAGACAATTATACAAGCACAAGAAATCCAAAGAATGTCTGCAAGACTTCTTATGAGAAGACCAACACCTAGATACATAAAAATTTGCCGACACAAAATAGGTATAAGAGAAAACTCCTAAAGGCAGCAAGGGAAAAGGTCAGACTACCTACCAGGGGAGAGCAATCAGAACTGCCGCAGACTTATCTGCAGAAACACTACAGACCAGCAGGAATTGAACCCCAATCTAGCAGGAATTGAACCCCAATCTTTAATGTTCTCAGAAATAAACAATTTCAACCAAGAATTTCCTACTCAGTCAATCTAAGTTTCATCCGTGAGGGAGAATTAAAAGCCTTCCCAGACATCCAATCCCTAAGAGAACATGCTACTTTGAGACCAGCTCTACAGGAGATGTTTAAGAAGGTGCTGTGCACAGAAGAAAAAAGAAACAAAAGATAGACCATATACTTCACACGATTACAAACAAACACAGAAGAAGCAGAACACACAGCATACCTACAAAAATGAAAACACACACAAATGTGAAGACGAAAGCTAAATGAAAACAATACAGCCTTATAAGAGTATTATGACAGGGACAAACTCTCACATTACAATAATCATCCTGAATGTGAATGGACTAAATATACCACTGAAAAGACATAGATTGGAAAACTGGATAAAAATACATGACCCAGTAATTTGCTATTTCCAGGAAACTCATCTCACCACAAAGGACATCCACAGACTTAAGGTTAGAGGATGGAAAACAAATGTCCAGGCAAATGGATCACAGAAGAAGGCAGGAGTTGTGATCTTAATATCAGACTAAAGAACTTTTAAGCTATCAAAAATTTAAAGATACAAAAATATACTGCATAATGATGAAAGATTTGATTCATAAACAAGAAATACCCATTCTAAACATATATGTGCCCAGTAAGGGAGCACTAATTTTTATGAAGCAGCTACTAAGTAAATAAAAAAGATACTGACACTAACACTATCATATCTGTAGACTTAAATACCCCAGTAACAACCCTAGATAGATAATCAAGGCAAAAAAAATCAACAAAGAGATTTGGTACCTCAACTTAACCACATAGCCTTAGTGGATACCTACAGAACACTCTACCCCAAAACCACAGAATTTACATTGAAAAACAGTAAATCCCCTTTGGAATAAACTTTGATAACTTCTCATAAGTTAAATATAAACTCAGCAATTCCACTCCCTGGCATTTTTCCAAGTGAACAAAAAACAAATGTTGCATATATTCTCATTAAAAACTTGCTTTTAAATGTTTACAGCAGCTAATTTATAGGTGTCAAAATCTGAAAGCAACCAAGATGTTCTTAAAGAAGTGAATGAAAAACAAACCATTCTAAATCTATGCAATGGATTACTATAAGGTGACACAAAAATAGCAAGTAATGAATTCATAAAACAAGGATAATTTTGTTTATTTTACTTAAGAAAAGATATAAATCTTATAGCTAATGTATGTTCCATTTATTGAACATATAGAAAAGGAAATCTATAGGTATGTAAAACTAGTATTTACAAGGAGTTTCATAGGGAGAAAGGCAGAAAGCATGACTGACTACAAAAAGTATAAATCGATATCCTAGAAATAAATGCACAGTCATATCATCGATTTTTCACAAGGTAGTCAATGTAATTCAATTGAGAAAGAAAGCCGCAGGGCTCAGTGGCTCAGCCTGTAATCCCGTGCCTTTGGGAGGCTGAGGTGAGTGGATTACCTGAGCCTGCGGTTCGAGACCCGCCTGGGCAGCGAGACCTCATCTCTACAATAAATCAAAAAATCAGCCAGGCGTGGTAGCGCATGCCTGTAATTCCGGCTACTTGGAAGGCTGAGGCGGAAGGATCTCCGGAGCCCGGTAGATCGAGGCTACGGTGGCCGGGAGCGGCCACTGCACTCCAGTCTGGGCGACAGAGTGAGACTACAACTCAAAAAAAAGAGAAAGAAAGCCATTGCAAAAGTGAAAGTAAAACATCTGCATGTCATAAGGAATAAAAAATAAATCGACTTAAGTCTTAACTAATATGATCCAGATAAAAATTAACTTGAAATAGAAACAAAAATAAAAGCACCACATTTTTATAATAAAATATATGAAAAAATATTTATGACAAACTGATTAAGTAATTTTTTTATTGATGACTCAAAGTCAATGAATCAAAGAAAATTAAGCATATTTGCTCTTTGAAATATTTTGTTTAGAAAATTGAAAACTAAGATGCACTAACTTGGAGAAAATAGTTTAAACCTATTTGGCAATTGACTTCTATGCAAAGTTTTTTTTTCCTTTGGGTACAAACCAATAATAAAATTAAAAACAGCAATTTATTTTCTAAAAAAGCACAGATCCTTTTCAAGCTGTAACTTTCTTTAACCTTTTATCTCCCTATATTAGACACTCAGTCACTTTGAGGATAAAGCAGAGGGTGTTCAGAAACTTCAGGTTGTAGAAAAACTCAGTCATGATTTGTATGAGTTTCATTAATATTCCCAAGAAGCCTATCTAAAACAGCAGAGAAAGGTACCAGCAATCGCACCTTCCATGCACACCAGTCAACATCTCTGAATGCCTTCTTCAATCTCATTTTCAGTCTTTATCTGAGGCAGGAGAATGTGATCTGGTAACAACCAGACCTGACTGAACTGACTGCCCTCCAGAAATTTCTCCACAAAAGACACTAGATTCATTTATCTGAACTGAACTATAAACCATAAGGTCTAACAATCAGCTAGTGTTATCACATGGAAACAATGTCAGCCTTGGCTTCATACCGGTGTAGGTCTTGCTTGAGACTCCCAACATTACAAACACTTTCTTTCTAAATATATCATGTGCATCTTTAGGATTGTAGCTCTTTCGTAGAATCGATCACTTTACTTGCCTTCCTCTCTCAAACAGGATTTCTTACACTTAAAGAGTGATCATAAGAGACTTGAATGTGTTTAAAGAAAAACACCTCACCCTGGAAAGCAGTAAAATCAGCCTCAATTACTGGCCAGAGAAGTCATGGAAGTGGCCTATACTTACATTTTGTGGGCCGAGTTGAAGTCTGTGTAATCACTAAAATATACTGCCATACCTAGATTATCATCTTAGGCAAAATGGGAAAGTTCACACAGAAACTTAAGAAGAAATCATCTAGCCTCCTAAGGTATATTTTGTTTATTCTTTTTTTTTTCCAGGACCTTAAGGGGCAAGGTTAACTGGAATTTGAACTTATCTTGTTACTTTTAAACTTATTGATAGTAGACTTATTTAAATGGTGCATAAAACAAAAGTTTGTTGTTGTTGTTGTTGTTTTTGTTTTCTTTTGTTCTGAGGTGGGATCTCATTCTGTTGCCCAGGCTAGAGTGCAGTGAGGATCATGGCTTACCACAGCCTTTACAGTCTAGGCTCAGGTGATCCTTCCATCTCAGCCTACCAAGCAACTTGAACTACAGGCTTTCCACTGCAGTGGACTAGATTTTTGTTTGTTTTTCATTTTGTAGAGACAGTGTCTGGCTATGTTGCCCAGATTGGTCTCAAACTCAGGGACTCAGGCAATCCTCTCACCTCAGCTTCCCAAAGTGCTAGAATTACAGGCATGAGCCATTGCGCCTGGCCAAAATGTTTTTTTGTTTTTTGTTTTTTAACTCAGATCATGTTGATTGGGTTAATAAGAATGGTTGACAGTAGCATACTGGAAGGAAAGTTCATTAGATGTCAAGACAGCACAAAACCAAGCATTACAAGGAATAATTTCTCTCAATTCTACTTCTGCATGCTTTCTAAGCAAAAGCATGAATGCTGTTTTTGTTCCATACTTTTTTTTAATAATGAGAAATTTGCTTATGTATCATACTGTTTCTAAGCATGTTTGTATAGCATACAAGATTAAACAATAAAAATAATATATCCCTCTAGAAAACAGAAGAGATTTGGTTGATGTTCAGTATAATAAAGATAATATCTCCAGCTGTGAAAAGATTGGGAAAAGTTTGCCAGCAGCCCCTTTCAAAATTTGAGATTTATTAGGCTCAATGTTTGTCTTGGGCGGCTATAACAAATCTACAGAGACTGGATGACTTGGCTTAAAAAAAAATATATTTCCCAGAATTCTGGAGACTTAAAAAAATCAATGTGCCTTCAAATCCAGTGTCTTATCAGGGTCCACTTCTTGATTTGTAGATTGCTGTCTTCTCGTTACCTACTTATGTGGTCGAGAGCAAAGGGAGAGAAAATAAGTTTTTCCTTGTGTTTTTATAAGAACACTAGTCTTATTTATGATATTTCCATCCTCATGATTTAATTATCTCCCCAAAACCTCATCTGTTAATACTATCACATTGGGGGTTAGAATTATAATATATACATTTTGAGGGGACACAAACATACAGTCCCTAGCAGGGTCCCTCTCCTGTAATGCAACCCATTATGCATGCAAGAGTCACCTAACCTCCTTCCATTTGGGAATTTTTCTCAAGGAAATCAGAACATACAATATTACTCTGGCTTTTGCTATTGCTGTGAGTGATAAATAATTCTTTTGCTTGATCAATGAGTTTCATGTTTACCATCAATATACAAGCAATCTGTGGTCTTGCAATTAAGATAACATCTCAGATGCTTGACTATACCTGGCACATGGGTGTATACATTAGTCAAAGTACAGTACATTTAATTACACGCAGATATTACAATTCAGTGGAAAACAAAGCATGAGTTTTAGTAAATTATATACACAATGAAATATTTAGTGAAAGTACATATGAAATTTACTTTTAAATGCAACAAAAATGAATTATATTGATACATACATTAAATAGATATACATGTATTAAACAAGTACAGTAATATAATAGTAGATTCTAGATGGTTACTAAATGGCATTCACTGTAAAAATCTTTTCACTTTATCCTCTGATAATTTTCCTAAGAAACTCATGTGAAAAGGAATTGAAATGTTATCTGTTCTAACATATTGCTAAAATTGTAATAAAGCTTTAGGACTCTTGCTTGACAATGTCTATCAGAAGTACTTGAAACATATGTACTTAAGTATGTGCTTTGGATAGTTTATTTTAGGTATTGGAAGATATACTATGGTAAATAATATAAAATGTATTTATATGCATGTAAATTAGCATTTATTACAATTTGTCTTCACTTCTAAATGTATTAAAACAGCAGGAATTCTGGTTTGCGCAGCTGTGATGCTCCCTCTGAGTGTAGAATGGAAACTACATTTAAATTTGTGGAAATGTAATAGCTGAAATGACTAATTACGGTGGAACATAATGGAACTTATTTTCTGATATTTAATTCTCATCTTAAATTTGATTTTTTGAAGACTTTATTTTTAAACTTAATTAATAGCTAAGTTGAGAGTGAAAATCCACTTTGAATATTAACTTTATGCAATTGGTAAAATTCTCTTAAGAAAATATTGTGTTGCCTTCTGGGAAATAATCAAGAATGGGAAAGGAATCAAGAAAATTATTACTTTAGTTTGAAGGGAAATGATCACATTAGGTTTGAAAAAGATTGAGATAATGCTTACTAAGTGTTTATATTTTCTTTATAACTCCACTTAGACGATTAAAAAAGAATGAAAAATGTACTTAACTTCACTGAAAACCTCCTGCTCACTTGTTTCCTTCTAGCAAAAATTATTTTTGTTAACTTTTATTTGCACATTGTTTAAGTTATTTTGGAATGCAAAACTCCTTTTTGCATTTTATTCCCTATGTATACAATTTCACATGTCTCTTCCTTTAGTGTAGTGATGGGCCTGGGTGATTTAACTTCTCTTCTTTTGCACTGGTGTCCAGCAGTGCCAGATTGCCTCTTAGGCACTAAAAACAATTTTTACTTTCCATGTAATATACTAATAGCCCAACCAGTTTAAGATGTATAGAGGCACTGAATACCAACAAACATACTTTCTTTTAAATTTATATCTCGCTGAGGCACTTTTTTCATTGCTAATAGGATAGATCTTATCTGCAGAGTTATTCGTCCTATATGAGCAGTATTTTCAAGGTGAATTGATTTCAGCCTATGAAAACAAATACATTGCTCTAAGACATTCTTTATTAATGCTGCCTAGTATGCTTCCACAGTCTTAAGAACATGGTTATAAATAAAATGACATGTGATGAGTGAAAATACTTCTACACCTTTCATTAAATGGCCCAACCAGAAGACATATCTAAGAAATGAAAGGTCTGAGCACTTCCAATGTTTAAAAATAAGTGATTGAGGTTGAAATCTAATTGTATAAATCTAATGATTTAGTTACAAGCTAAATAAGGATACACAAAACAAATAACAGTGATGCCACATGCACATTGTTGGATAGTCTCAAGAAAAATTAATCAGCTAGATTTCTATAGCAATTAAAATCAGTAATAAATTAGTGCATTTCTGTTTACTTATCAGCCAGTATATACAAGTATATATAATAACATTAATCTAAAACAATACTCCAATTATATTTGAAAATGAAATGTATCATTTTAAACCATGAAAACGTCATTTAAAAATTCAGTATTTACTAACAAAATGCTCAGAATAGAAGTCAGGGAACAGATATCTTTAATTAATTCTCATAAAATGATGGTGGAGGAATAAAATGGACATTTCCAAAAATATAATCTACAGAACTATGTACAAAGTCATAGTACTGATATATCACACAATGCTATGTTTTAATTTCCATTTAAAATTATTATTTAAAGATAAATATAAAAATACTAGAAATGAAAAAAAAATGAATGCTGAGTAAAATAATCTATGAGATAGTACAAACAATCTAATAAAGCAAATTTAAATATTTAGATAAATGGATATTTTCTTAGAAAAATACAACTTTAAATGAACACAAAAAAGATACCTAGAGTTTTTTTGAATGTTCTGTATTCCTGGGCTTCTCATTTAACAAAATCATATTTAATTCTTCATGACACTCTCCTTATCTCAATTTTGAAAATCTAGTCAATTAAAAGTTTCTCTCAGCTTTAAGTTGTTCTGACATCAGTCAAATTTCAGTCCTCTCTGTTCCTCCAAAACTAGTGGACATATAATGTGCACTGCAGTTCTTTTCTCAAAATCATAGTTCTTGACATACAGATGTAGTGCATTAGTCAGCTTCAGTGCTTTGTAGCAAGCTATCAATTATCTCCCAATAAATGATCTCTTATGGCTTCTTTAGATTTAACACTCTTATTCTCTTCATGTGGATTTTAAGCTAACGTTCAAGTGACAGAGATGTGAACTATTCATATAACGTACATTTGTTCTTTCATGCTTCCCAATCACCTTGAAATTAGTAAGCTATACAACAAATTATGCCCAAAGAATGGTGAGCAACAATGGAGTGTGTGTTGGAGACTGCTTGAGAAACAACTATCATGTTTAGTTGTCACTGAGACTGTGGAGTTATTTTCTATATTGTATAGTTACAGTGTTTTAAAGCATTCATCAGCCTGGGTACCTAAGCAACTCTGGAGGCAAAAAGTCTGCTGAACTATGTAGCACGTAAGAGATGAGCTAAAAATAAATATTTGTTGTGGTAAGCTCAAAATTCTCTATTCTACCCTTAAAAAAATGTGTAATGTAAACCAGGCAAGGTGAGAAGATTGCTAGAGTATAGGAGTTCTAGATCAACCTAGGTAACATAATGAGATCCCATATCTTTTTTAAAAAATGCATTATGTGTTATCTTTAGTGGGATGTTTTTGTAAGAAATACTTAAAATGTGTTGTAGTTGTTTAACAGTCAGATGCTGGGTAGAGGAAAAAAATGAACACTTTAAACTAGGAGGTAGTCTTTTTATCTTATGCACTGGCAAAAACAGTAAAATGTCACCTGCAATAACTTGGGAGGCTGAAAACAAATAGGGAGCAATTCTAGGAGAAAAAGTTTATTAGTGACTATTAATTGGGATTAGGTTGAGTTTGGCAAACTGCTATGAAGATATTGTCAAAAACTTGACAAGTTTTAAAGCAAACATGAAAGAAAAAATTGTAAAAAGTAGATAACTTGAAGAATTGTAAGAGCTGATTCCTGGTAGAATTCAAACAGGCAGTATACAGAATAATGCTTATCCAATATTTATCTCATTCTCTTTTTTTTTCCTTAATTTTATTTTAAATTCAGGGGATGTGAGTGCATGTTTGTTATATGGACATACTACATCGTGGTGGGGCTTGGGCTTCACGTGGTCCATTCCCCAGATAATGAACTTTATACCCAATGGGTAAATTTTTGAACTGTACTAATCCCCCTCCATGACCCTTTAAGTGGCCTCAGTGCCTGTTATTTCCATCTTTGTAAGCATTTGGCCCCCACATATGAGTAAGAACATGCAGTTTTGGTTTCTGTTTCTGAGTTAGTTCACTTAGGATGATGTTATCGCATTCTTCGATAAGTTACTTAACATGTTTCTTTTACATTAGTCAGTCTTATAGAAAAAATAATATTATTAAAATGAATTAATATTGCTACATCTTCCTTGGTGTTAAGAAATACTAGTGGACCTATGCTATGGCTTCATAGCCAGTGACAGAAGGCCAAATGACTGTGGAAAAACAATGAGTATATTTTTAATTTAAATTTCTATTAAACAATTTTATGTCCCAGAGCCATCATAAGATAGTAGATAAAATTTACATAAATTTTATTACTCAGCATGATATCAAAATCTCTACCTATGTATCATATTTATATGAGGTTATACTTTACAAGCCTTGTTTAGCAAAGTATAGGCATTGATTTGTTTCATAATAACAATATTTATTGTTAATTTTCCAGGCATTTTGTTCAAAAGTACTTACAGCTTCAGCAGCACATTTTGACGCAAATATAGAATATATACAACAAAGAAATTGTAGTTTTCATCTTTTCTATGAATTTTGTTTGTGTTTAAAAACTTTTTAGAAGCATTACTATTACCAGACATTTTTAAAGCAATCTTCTAATTATTTTTGGTATTTCTCACATTAAATGCTAAAAATGCAAATCTTAATGAGAAATCAAAACTAGTTTTCTTCATAAATGAAATTGAATAATTACTTCACGCATTATGAATGACCTTGCATATAACAAGTGCAGTACTTAGAGATTTAATTAACTTTTTAATTAACAGATCTAAACAAATTACTTAACATAAAATAACAGATTATATGGATTTCTGTTATTATCCTTATTATGAAAAGATACAACCATTTATACTATGAAGTTGTTCCAACAAAACAAAGAGTAGTTGAACAGTGGTTTTTTTTTTTTTTAAGAATATTGAAGTTGGGTGATAAAAGCAATGGTTCTCTATGTTTTTATTGTTATACAGTCCACAGTATAGGTTTATTGCTGATTCAGGTTTTCCTTTTATCTTTTTTTTTTTTTTTGAGTCAAGATATCACTCTGTCACCCAGGCTAGAGTACAGTGGCACCATCATGGCTTACTGCATCCTCAACCATCTAGGCTCAGGCAATCCTTCTACCTCAGCTCCTGAGTAGCTGGGACTACAGGCATGCACACCACACCTGGCTAACTTTTATTTTTTTGGGAGACCATGTCTTTCTATTTTTCCCAGACTGGTCTCAAACTCCTGAGGTCAAGCAATCCTCCTGCTTCAGTCTCCCAAAGTGCTGGGATTATAGACATGATACACTACACCTGGTCACTTTCAGCTCTGATATACATTAGATTTTTCTTTTTTTTTTTTTGACACGCTCCCGGCTACCACAGCCTCGACCTGCTGGGTTCTGGCGATCCTTCCACCTCAGGCTTCCAAGTAGCTGGAACTACAGGCGCACACTACCATGCCTGGCTAAATTTTTGATTTATTGTAGAGATGAGGTCTCGTCAAGTTGCCCAGGCAGGTCTCGAACCCATGGGCTCAGGCAATTCACTCACCTCAGCCTCCCAAGGCACGGGATTACAGGCTGAGCCACTGAGCCCGGCTACATTAGATTTTAAGAAATTAAATATTTCAATCTAGAGTGCCTTGTATTTTATAGTTTAATTTTCAATATAATATTAATAATACGTTCAATTAAAAAACCAATAAAATGGGTAATTTTAGGGAAACGCTTTATTTCAATATGTAATATTATATATTTAAATAGTTTGAAAAAATACTTTAAATAGCCACATTACAAAAATAGAAAACAAGTAAAAATTTTCTATAAATTACAGAATGTAATGAAAATATGTATAATTGCAACTTCTCATTTTTAAAATTGGCATCTCTACTTTTAAATAGGTAGTTAAGGTAAAAGACATAGATATAGATAAGATAGATGATAGATAGTCAGATTTTTCAAAAAAATCTTCTATGAGACTACTGAAAGCAAGTTGTTTACATGTGTGGTTATACATGTTTGTATATCTAAGTGCTTAACAATGATTAAAATTTAAATATTGCCAAGGTTTAAAAATAAATGTATTTGTTTCTTCCTTGCTATTCCTGTCTGATTCCTCAAGACTCTGTGTGTGGGTTTTTAAGTTTTTAATGTAGAATATTTTCCAAGTCTAAGCATTATAATCTCATTTCTTTACCTTGGTTGTACTTTTGTGTTTGAGATCACAGATTTACTTTCATATACTATAAATATTTCTACCTGTATCTTTTTAATATTATTTTATTTATGACAGTGTATTATTTCTTCTTCTCCTTCTTTTCTTTCTTTCTTTTTTTTTTTTTTTGAGTTGAAGTCTCACTCTGCCGCCCAGACTGGAGTGCAGTGGCTGCTCCCAGCCACCGCAGCCTCGACCTGCTGGGCTCCGGCGATCCTTCTGCCTCAGCCTTCCCAGTAGCTGGAATTACAGGCAAGCGCTACCATGCCCAACTGATTTTTTGATTTATTGTAGAGATAAGGTCTCGCTGCCCAGGCGGGTCTCGAACCCGCGGGCTCAGGCAATCCACTCACCTCAGCCTCCCAAAGGCGCGGGATTACAGGCTGAGCCACCGAGCCCGGCTTCTCCTTTTCTTTCTTCTCCTTCTTCTTCTTCTTTTTCTCCTTCTCCTCCTTCCTACTACTTTGGCTCTTATTTTGAAAACAAAAAAATGCAATGAATTTTTAAGTACTTTTTAGAACATTTACAAGGAACATAGGTCTATGTAAAGATTGTTCATGCATTTTTATTTCAAATGTTATTAAAAATTTTATAGCAAATGAGTTCACAATTATATAGCCATTCATCAATACTATATGAAATAATTCTTAACTTTACACATGACACTGCATGTTTTTAAATTTCACATATAATCGAATTCTTATAAAATAAAACTTAATTTATTTTTATTGTCTCTATATATGAGTGATGGAAGCAACCTTCACATATCTGTCTTTTTATAGCTGCTTTTTCCTATACTGTACACAATATTTTTTACATTCCTATCTCTTTTTGTCATATTTCTTCAGACATAGAAATATATATATACATATATATATTTGTTTTGAATTCTGTTTGTAGAAACATTTTAATTATTTAGTCAATTTTTTAAATAGTCCACTTTCATGATATTTGAATATTGTGCCACAATTTGAAATATTTAACACACAAAAAAAATAAGTAAATTTATGCATGTCTTTTAAAGGTTTTAAGACAGTTGGTGAATATTTAAATCTAGATTTATCAGGATTTTATTCTGGTATAAATTGGAAGACAAGGTTCTAGGCTTTATCTTTTCTTTTGATCTCTCAAAGCTTAGCCAGTTTCCTAAGTTGTATATTCTATTTTTTACCCCCACTGATATAAAATGTTACATAGGTCATAAGGAAAAACATTTATATTATGTCATATTTTTTGAAAAACAACTGTATTTCTTCATTGCTTAAAAGTGACTGATTAAAATGTTTATCACTACACCTATTTCTTTATTGCATAAATGTCTGTGGAGCATTATAAAAATAATTAAATCTCTCATAAACTCACTTTTTTACATGTCAATAATAAAATTGCCTACCTTACAGAGAAATCATGAAGGCTAAATAATATTTCGAATAATCATGCATATGCAAAACTTGATACACAATGTTAAATTGTGACACATAGTTGACTCTTTCAAAGAGGTTATAATAAAGATTATTATGAATACTTAATTTTTCATACTCTGTAAAAATAAACTCTGCTTTTCTTGCACATAACACCATTTTAAAAAGTCTATATAATTAAAATTTTCAACGGGTTTTATCTTCATTTTGATTTAATTCAAGGTCTATAAATAAAAATTGACAAGTTTTTCTTCTCCCCACAGGAATGTGTCCTTTTTCTCATTACAAGTAGCTGTAAAGTAGTTTTAAAAATCTGAATTTGTGTCTTTTCCTGCTGCTTACTAGGTAATTAATTTTACCTCCTGTCACCTAAGGATTAAAATTTTGATCTGCTCATGAAATCCCTAGGCTTTGCTATGGCTTTTAGTTGCATTCGGGCTTTTTTGTTTGTACTTTACAAAACTTGTGAAAACATGCCTGTACTCACCAAGAGAATAATCCCTTTAAAAAAATATTTCTTGCCATTGTCTTCGTTTTTTTCCCAGTGACTTGTATTTGTATTTCTAGATAGTTACTTATTCTTTCATTTGAGGGGTTTGCTTCAATTAATCCTCAGAGAGACTTTTGTCTATAGTTGGTCCTGACATAAATAGCTGTGATAAATGCAAACAAAAGATAAATGTTAATGTAATCTCTGTTAGTTACAATAGGTATAAAGTACTAGGGATGATAGTTAAAGTTACTTGCCTTCCCTGTGTACCTTAAAAGTACATGAAAGTGGAGAATGTCTTTATATAATTTTTAGTCTTCTGAGTTTCCTATTAGAATATTCTGATTACACAATTAATTCATCTTTTAACTGGTGAATTTACTTTCTTAGGCAGTGTCTTGTCTGACACATGTGTGCTTACATACTCACCTAGTTAGTTGCCTTTTAATGTTATTATTTTCAGAGGAAAGCATTTTTCAGTTTTCATGAAGTCAAGTTATTGCTTCATTCCACTGTGATGGCTGTGTCTACAGTAGGCTAACTACGAATTTGTCTATATCGATAAGATCAACATTATTTTAAAATATGTTTATGATTTTGTATTTTTAACTTTCCTGATCAAATTTTATTTACAACTGTGAAATCCTCTCCCATCCATGTTTCCAAAGCAGCATCTCAGAAGCCCACCAAGGAGAATTACTAGAAGATTGAATTCTGACACGAGGAAAAAGAGCTCCACTGACCCTTTTCCAGTGTTCCTGGTGTTCACTACCAGTGATCCAAGAAATATTGTTAAAATAAGATAGGCCAGGTGCAGTGGCTCAAGCCTGTAATCCCAGCTTTTTGGGAGGCTGAGGCAAGAGGATTGCAGAGTTCAGGGGTTTGAGACCATCCTGGGCAACTTGGCTAGGCCTCGTCTCTACAATAAATCAAAAAATTAGCTGGCCAAGGTGGCGCGCATCTGTGGTTCCAGCTACTTGGAAGGTTGAGGCAGAAAGATCGTCTGAGCCCAGTAGGTTGAAGCTGTGGTGGCCGTGAGTGTGCCACTTCACTCCAGCTTGGGTGACAAAGTTTAATCACAACATAAATAAATAAATAAGCAAACAAAAATCAGCCAACTAAACAAACAACACAACCTCTTGAAACATCTGGAAATGGTCCTAAAAGTGACTAGCAATTGAAGCAATCTCTATTAGACAATATCCATGATAACTTAGTGAAAGGGTGAAAGACTATGGTACTATTTTCTTGCCAACCAAAGCCTTTGTGATAGCCTGAGATTGGGCCTCAAATATCACAGCCAGGATTTTGCCTGAAGCTGATCTCCTCAGATGGCACAGAGTCTTTTTGGGAACAGGTATTGAATAGTATTACGTGTTTTTTCTCTTTTACTTTTTATTAAGGTTAAATGCATTTTTGTTGTAAAATCAATCTTAAATTTGTAATGGAATTCACATTTTAAAATGTCTTATTTAGGGATTTGGGGGCTTTTTTGTTCTTAAAAAATATTGGTCTTTCTGGTTCCACTTAGGTCTTAATATCAATATTATTGTGATGCTATTAAATGGATTGGGAGTATCTATTTTTGAAAGAAATATTTCTAAAATTGGAATCTATTTTCTACAAGTGTTTGAAATTACACACCAGTAAAGCCCTTTGAGCTTGTATTTTTGGTAAGATTTTGAATTATGCATTCTAATAAATACATAAACACTTATTTTATATATTTTTATATATGATAATACTTTTCAACAAGAAGTTTAACTATTTTGTCTAAATCACAAAATTAATTTTGATAGTTGTTATATCATTTATTTGAATTAATTGTTACAGAATTCTGTCATTATCTTTTTTTAATTTTGGCAATTTTAATTAGATCTTCTCTCTTTTTATTAATATTAGTCTCTAGGAATATATAAATTTGATTAATCATTTCAAAGAACAAAACTTACCAAGTTTCTCCATTTTGTGTCAGATTTAAATATTATTGAGACATTTTTTTTTCTCTTACCGTTTTTGGGATAAATTTGTTTTTCTTTGGCTTCTTGATTTGAAAACTTGAATAAAGATTTTGCTTTCTTTTTAAAATACATAAATAAAACTATAAAATATTTTACTACCTCTTGGGTTTTCTTTTTGGTTTTTAGAATTAATTTCTTAATTTTGAAACATTAGAAACTTTCTAATTTCAACTTAAGTTTTCAGTGTTAAACATAAGTAGAATTATTTGTTATTTGTTGAAACTGCTGTACAGTTCTATAGGGTTTTTTTTTTTTTTTTTTTTTTTTTTTTTGAGTTGGAGTCTCACTCTGTCGCCCAGACTGGAGTGCAGTGGCCGCTCCTGGCCACCGCAGCCTCGACCTGCTGGGCTCCGGCGATCCTTCCGCCTCAGCCTTCCGAGTAGCCGGAATTACAGGCGCGCGCTACCATGCCCAGCTGATTTTTTGATTTATTGTAGAGATGAGGTCTCGCTGCCTAGGCGGGTCTCGAACCCGCGGGCTAAGGCAATCCACTCACCTCAGCCTCCCAAAGGCGCGGGATTACAGGCTGAGCCACCGAGCCCGGCTAAGGGTTTTGACAATTATATAATATTAAGTATCCAAAGTTACAGCTGAATAATAGTAGACCATGGTAGGCTTAATAATGTCACCAAAGTTATAATGTCTTAATCTTTGGAACCTGTAAATATTATGTATACGGCAAAGACTAGAAGATGATGTTTTTATATTAAGGATATTGAGATCAGAAAATTATTATGGACTATCATGATGGATGTTAAAATCATGGACTATCATGGTGGATGTTAAATTCAATCATGTGTATCCTTATGAGAGGGAAAGAGGTAAGTTTGATAAAACACAGAAGAACTGATGTGAAAATAAAGCATACAGAAATGCAAAGACGCTGGCCTTGAATTGGAATGATGTGGCCACAAAGTAAGAAATGTGGACAGTCTTCAGTAGGAGAAAAAGTAAAAGAATAAATCCCCTCCTAGAGAATCTGAAGGGAGTACAAGCCTGCAGATACCTTGTTTTGGACCCAAATTTAGTGATTTCAGTCTGCAGCATTCTGAGTATTCTTACGTGTTCATTACTTTACATCTTATTTCTTTTTCTCATAGAATCATATTATATAGACCCACCTCACTTTGTTCATTTATTCACTTACTAAAGGACATTTGATTGCTTCTAATTTTTGATAATTATGAATAAAGATGCTGCAAACAATCAAGTGTGAGTTTTTCTGGATGAAATTTTCAAGCAATTTTGTAGATATTTAGGAGCACAATTGCCTATAATTAATTATTGATTCAATTGACTGTTGGGTATGGGCCTATTATTGTCTAATTCTAGTTTTGTGATTTGAGATAGTGCATCTTTCAAGAAATTGGCCCATTTCATCCAATTTCTAAAATTTGGGGGCAGAGAGTTGTTCCTAACATTCCTTCACTATCATTTTTCTATCATTTAATATCTATAATAATGTCTCCTCGTTCATATCTGATATTAGCAATTTGTGTCTTCTTTCTTTCTTTTTTAAGTCAGTCTAGCTAGAGACTGATCAATTTTTTAAATCTTTTCACTGAACTCATTTTTAGGTTAATTATCTCTATTAATTTTGTTTTCAATGTAATTGGCTTCTGCTCTAATTGTTCTTTTTTTCTGTCTTAAGGTAATATTTTTATCTTGAATTGTTATTAGATTTTTGTCAATCTTTTCACATCACAATATATTTTTATTATAATTTTTCTCTATCCTGTAGATATGATGAGTCATATTTTCAAATGGTGAAGCAACTTTGGATGCTTGAAAAAAATCATAGCATATAATTCTTTTGTTATACTAATGAAATCAAATTTGCGATAAACTAATTATGATGTTCCTTACAATTCATATATATATAAGTGATGACCCCCAATGTGACTCTATTTGGAGATAAGGTTTATAAGGAGATAGTACAAGTTAAATGAGGTTATAAAGGTAGATTATTAATCTGATAGGATTGATGCCCCTGTAAGAAAAAGGAAGAGACAAAAGAACTCAATCTCTGCCATGTAAGGACACAATAAGAATTCTCTCCATTTTTATTTGTCTGAGGAGTCTTTATTTATCCTTTACTTTTGAAGAATAATTTAAAGGGATGTAGAATTCTACACTGATATTTTCTATAACTTTTTGAATATTTTACTCCATTTTCCTCTTGCTTGCAGAGTTTTTAATGAGAAGTCTGATGTAATGATCATTATTATTCTGTGATTGTTTTTTTCCTTTCTAGATGATTTTTTAATATTTTATTTATACTCTAGTTTCTACAATTTGAATATATTGTGACTATGTCTAGGTGTTTTGGTGCTTATATTGCTTCATGTTTGCTGAACTTCCTGGTTCTATAGTTGTTTATCTGTCATTAATTAAGAAAAATATTATGCCATATTTACTTCAAACATATTTTTTCTGACACTCTCTCTCTCTTTCTCTGTCTTCTTTTTTTGGTATTCCAATTAATTGTTGTTGTATCTTTTCAAGTTGAAATTTCTTGGATATCCTCTTGTGTGTTTTAATTTTTTTTTTCTCTTTGTGTTTAAGTTTGGGAAGTAGCTATCCTCCAATTCTCTGACTTTTTTTGGGAGGGAACATATCCAGTTTAATAAAGAGCTTATCAAAGATGTTGTTGTTGCTGTTGCTGTTGTTGTTTTGCAGTTTTCTGATCAATTTCTAAAAATTTGGTTTGCTTCCTTCTTAGATCTCTCATGTCTCTCTTACTATTAACCATTTCTTCTTGTATGTTATCTACTATTTTCATTACAGTCTTTACCTTTCATATTTCTTTAAATTCTATCAATAACTCTAAAATCTGTGTTATATCTGAGGTTGTTTCTGATGTTTGTTTTCTCTCTTCAAATTGTTCTTTTTAAAATTTTTTGGAAGGCTTATAATCATATAATGTTTATAATAATACAATCATATTAATATAATCATTATAATGATCATTGCTAATAATCAAACTTTATTATGTATTAAAAACTGAAGTAATTCACTTTTAGTATGATATTTTATGTTATCTGCCAAGAGTTAGATTGTGTTTTCACTGTGCTATGAGTGCCAGAGGTTTTAAGTTCCTCTGATATGCTTGTTTATTTGTTCACTGTTAATTGTTCACTGTTGTGTTTATATTCCCCTAAACATTTCTTCTTAAATACTGATTGCATTTGTGACTCTTTCAGCTGTACCCACTGTAACCATACTAAAGACCTGTTGATAAAATGCTAAGGGGTAGAGAGGAAATAATTGTATTATCTTACAATTAAATTGCCATCTTTTAGTGGCCCTATGTTCCTGGAATATGACTTTCACAAATGTTTATTTGCCCACCCAATAACTGAGACAAGAAAGCTAGAAAGGAAAAATAGTTGAATCTTGTCTATTTCTATTCTGTATGAGGTTTTGGTAAAATTAGAATCATGTTTAGAATAGAGCATGCTTGAGGAAATAAACTACTCATATTCTAAATACTTATTTTGTTATTTTGACAGAAAAAAAATCCCTTCAACTTAAAAATTTACAAAAATAAGATTGAATAAAATTAAGGAATGCAATCATATAGATAAGATCTAGACTCAGTAAAATGAATAATGAAACTGTAATAACTTTAAGCAAAAGTAGCTAAAGTTGGCTCTTTCAAAATTTCAATAGAACATTGAACAAAAGTTCAATAAAATATCAAAATTATTTAAACAGGAAAAAGAATAAGTTTTCTAAATCTATATTATAATAAAGAAATTGCCGACAAAAATATGCCTCAAAATTTTAGGAATGATTTTTAAAAATTTAATAATGCTGTTTTTTTAATGGAAAAAAGGTACTGAAATTAAAGCAAAAGGTTGATGGCATCATTTTGTGGGAGGAAGTGCTGTAAATCATTTCACATTAATACCTTCTAATTCTACAAGCAGAGCTTTGTATAATGGTTCTCTTTCCTCATTTGTCACAGAAAAAGAGTAATCATCCTTTCTTACAGCTATTATCAAAACTAAGTCATAAGTGAACTCACCCTAAAATCAAAGGATAGAAGTCTTTACACTACTTTAAAATACCAGAATCTTTATAATACTGAATGAAAGTGAATGAAGAGGATAAATAATGTTTGATAATTCATTTTCCCAACAATTCTAACCCAGTAAAATTTAGCAGTTAATGTGTTGTGTTTAAAATAAAATAAATTAATGCTTTGTTTTGAGCAGTAACACAAGTTTTTGGTCTTCCATTTTGTCTTGCAGAATTTTACGGTGTCTTTTTTTTAATAAAGCAGATTATTAGCCTTAACATGATAAATTATTTAAGTCTTGCAGTTCATTTTGGATGTCAACACTGTTCTGCATATGCTGTTATTATATTCTTATGAAAATTGAAGTTTTGGTAGACAATGAGTTATTTGAGAAAATAATACTTTAAAAGGTCAATGTAAACATACACTATGAAGCTTATACATAGCAAAATTATTTACTATTGAAAAGCATTTCTTTAAAAAAATGAAATAAAAACATAACAAGTTCTTTTATAACAGGTTAGTTTTATAAAATATCTCCTCCAATGAACTTCTGTCATATCTTACATTTTCATTTTTTTTCTAAAAGCAATTCAATGCCAATTTGTTAAAATTTATTCTGGAAAACTATGAACAAACCTAAAAACAAGAAGATATATGTGATGTTATCTTTATATGAAATATAGAATGATAATTTATAATGTCATATCCAGATCAGAATCATAAATACTGCCATCTAGTAGAAGCTAATAAGTAATTATTCAACAATTAATATTAATATTTTAATTTTTAGTTAACAGTGGGACTCTGGGTTTAACAAACGTAGAGATTCGTATTTCCCATAAATTGCTTTGTTAAGAGTTAATGTTGTAAGCAAGAAAATAGCTCAAACATTTTTACAAGGGCTAATAGTTCTTGCTTTGATTTATTTAAAGAGTATGCTACAAGGCAGCAGAAGTGGACACCGCATCGCAGGTCTATTACCTTTCATCTTTCTTTCTTAAGTCCAGCCACACAGCCACTGTTTGAGGTTTGTGTCCATGTGTGTGCGTTTGTATGTGTGTGTTTTGTTTTTCTTCTATGGCTCTTTCATTTATGCTATTCACTTTGGCAGGTAAAAGTCTAAAACATCGCATTGGGAATGTTTTGATAACTGAAAACTTCGTGACTTTCAAAGCTTAGTGCAACATGATCAGGAAAGTCTACCACCTGGGAATTATCTGAATTGCATAAGGGCTGGAAAAAATATATTGAGAGAGCAGAAAGGAAGACACCAGGCAGGCAGATATATCAAGGCAGATTTTGGGTTAAACTTCCATGCAAATGAGAACACGGACTGATCAGCCCATGAACTGATCTTTTGATGCTTTTTTTTTTTTAAATTAAATTTTTTTTTTTTTATTTTAAAATTGTGGGGTACATTTCAGGGTTGGGTATACAAATATTTACTGTGCATGTACCCTCTCTTAACTAGCCCTTTCCAAAACCCTCCTGATTGTTGCATTGCAATCTCTCATTACAGTTCCTCTCTTTGATTGGTGCCGTGCCACCCAATCAGCATGTTTCTAGAACTTCATAAATCCTTGCTTTTGGCTTCTTGCCGGAAATTCTTCTGTAGGACTCCTCCTACTGTTGGAGGCTCTCCTATCGTCTAATAAATTCTTAATTACTAATTCTCCAGTTGTCACCAGCCCTCATTCTTCCCTGGCATGAGACAAGAACCCAGAACTGCAGAATTAGAAGAGATGCACATGCGGGAATGGAAGAGCTGGTAGACCTCAGGAGCTGAAGAGAACTTTGTCACTCCTCAGGTCTTGGCTTGCCTGGGCCAATGGGACTGTAAACACTTCTCGGAGCCTAGTTCACTGGCTGCTGATCCAGCAGAGGTGTAAACGCTTCTTGGGGCTTGGCTCACTGACCCCCCCCCCATACTCAGAAAGCTGCAACACTCCTTGGGTCCTCTGCAGCTAGTGACATCTCAGAGTTCAGGAGTCGACACAATGTTTCCCTATCCAGATGCCACATCTGGACACCATTACGGGTCCGGCCACCATGGATCCCTGGCTAGCAGTGCAACTCAGGGAACTGCAAGAACCTTTGGGGGTCCAGCTAGCCAACTCGCGGGACAAAAAACTGCATTATTTCCCTTGAAAGCTAGCATGGCTAGTAGTACAAAAGACAAAGTTTAATAGAAGTTTCCTCTTTAGTAAAAGAGGAAAAAATAGCAGTAATGATGCTAGAACGCTAAAGAAAATAGGATAGTAAGTTGAATTTGCAGTATCAAAAAGCCGTTGGTACTCCGAGAACTAAAGGGTCAGAAGACGTTTGTGCTATTATAAGAGCTATCAAACCTAGGCTGTCTAGCAGAAGCTGGACTCAAGGAGGAGATGTAACAATATTTTAGAAATGCTGCTCAGAATATAAAACAGAAAGAGAAATACCTTTGCTTCCACCTTTCTTCCCACTCTCCACTGTTAATTCCTACTATTATCCAAACTCAAGAAAAAACCTCTGGGAAAAGAAGTATGGAAAATATAGTCTTTAAGGGTCAGCCTTCCATGCCAGAGAGGAGAGAATGAGAAGAGTGCGGTATAAATCTAAGCGAAAGGAAAAAAAAAAAAAAAGGAAAATGAGCACCATCATTTTGTTTATTTCAGTGGCTTGGTTATTCAGGAATATCTCATTAAATATTTTAAATCACAAACTATATAAGATTGAAGGTAACAACGAGGGCACAATTCAGAAGAATTAAAAACACAGAAATCAGTGACACACAGAAACACTAAGTCAGTTCTTTATGCAGCTATGAAATTTGCCAGTACTATAAACTTAAAGTTTTAGTTTTGTTGATCATCTGGCATATAAAACATAGTAGAGTCAACTTTATGGATCTGTTAGAATGAAAATCTAGTAGGAAAATTATCATAAGTTTATCTCAGTTTAAGTCTGAACATGTAAAAAAAAATCCATCCACCCCACACTCTTCCACATAAAACATCAAAGAAAGTGAATTGTCACTAAGGGAAAGGGTTGACAAAAGGAAATAGTTGTTACTGACATTCGAGGATCAAAACATTTCTCCCACATGGATTTGAAATCTGGGTACATACAATCTGTGGGATGCAGAGAATATTAACTTCACTGAGTTAATCCAGATTAGCAGGACACCAGATATCTGGCAAATTAAAACACAACCGTTCTCTAAGAAATTCACCTTTGTCCCAAACCTAAAAACTCCATGAATAACTTTTCTAAGGTAGTGATCATGCAGAGCAAAATATAATCAAATATAAATTTCTAACCTTGTTATTCTATTTCTAGCGAGTCTTGCCTATATCTGGCCCCTCAGATTGCCATTTAAAGTTTAGAACAAGCTTTTTAAGTTTCACACCCCCCCACCCCCAAAAAGATTTGAAGCTTGCAAGAAGTGAATTTTGGAGTCAATTCTGGGAGACAGGGCAAGGATGTGGGCAAGATGAGCCTAGGGATAATAAAAAAATAAATGTAAGTGGGAGTTTTAGAATTCACTGCTGTTGGCAATGGGGTCTTCATTCTGTGAGAACTTAAAAAATAAGCAAAACCTGCCAAGATTGTCATTATAAGGGATGAGAGTTTCAGCTATGTATACATTAGAAATAATTCATCTATTTAGACACATTTACAGTGATTATAATACTTCTTCATGTCAGGGTCTTCATTGAGTCAGAACTGATAAGGTTCTTAACAGTTTTGAAAAAGAAATTTTTTTTTTCATGAAGCAGGAACAAAAGAAGTGTGCTACATATTTGAAGTGTAAACTTGTCCGTGTATACAAGACTATCACCATTGCAGCTAATATCAGAGGTGTCCCAAGAGAATGAAATATATGGAAACAAATGTGTCTGCTACACATATTTTTGTTATATGTATTTATTGATGTGATATTTTAATATTATAAATGGCATTTATTGTATTTTATTTATATTTCTAATTGTTTTAGTTATAAAATTTGATTTGTGTGTGTACACAGTAACTTTGCTAAACCATGTCTGAATTCTAATAGCTTTGACATATATTTTGCATTTTCTATAATTATAATAATACTATATGGCAATAATAATGAACATTATGAAAAAATTATGTCATTGTTCAAAATTGCTTTATTTATTAATTGATTCATTGGTTTTCATTTTATTTTACTCCCTAATATTTTTGATTAAAATATTTAACAAAAGGACCCATGTTGATCAAATTTATCACCTCAGAAAAAATTTCAACATTTTTTGTTTTCTATAATGTGTGCCAGAGAAATCTTTAGAGATATTTGATAAGTTTTAAGAAGCTAGGCCAAGTACAATGGTGTATACCTATAATCACACTTTTGAAGGCTGGAGTGGAAGGATCACTTGAGACCAAGAGATGAGCCTGGGCAAAGTAGCAAGATTCCATCTATACTAAAAAATTAAATTCAAAAAAATTAAAAAGCTATCTTCAACATGCATGAATGATATCATTTATGATAAATTCAATGGAACATTTTTCCTGCATATATTGACGAGATTAAAGACTGTCTCCTTTATTCTATTGATAGTGGAAATTTGTTCAATATGTGTGCAAGTTCATAAATGAACAGCACTTTCAATATAGTTACATTTGGAGATGGACCTGAAACACAGGAAAAAGGAAAAATTATTCCGGTAGATGATAAAGCTCAGATGGTGCACCTTTCATACCTCTATGGAAGGTTCAAGATGAGAATATGTATGGACTTCCATGATGTGGCCAAGAACTCGTTCCCCATCAAGACTGTGAAAGGCAAGGAACTGTGAAAATCAGAAACAAATGTGTGCATGGACATATGGGAGAGGACACATAATGTTAACATTCTAATAGACTTCTTAATTATCCACTTGAAGTCTCCATAATTGTAAAAGCACTGAGCAATTGGTTAATTTCTAAATTTTAGGACTACCCCAATTCACTCAAATAAACAAAACAAGGTTGTGATGTAATATACTTTTATATGTTGCTGAATTTTGTTTGTGTATATTCCCATAAATGACAGAAAAAATTCTCTACTAGAAAGTGGATATAAAGTTACATTAATAATGTATGTATATATACAGGGGCATATATATATACACATACACATGTGTGTATATAAATTATGTGTGTGTATATACATCTATATAGATATATATATTCAATTGATAAACTGAAAGTGCATCAAAGTCTCCCAACTGCAGAATTGATCAAGCTAATGAAAGAATTAGAGAGCTTGATGACAGGCTATATAGTAATTAAGGCAGTATATTACTGACCAGTAATGAAGAGATAAACTAATGTGACAAAATAAAGTATCACAAACTTGTGCATACATTTACTCTTTAACAATGATGTAAATAATAAGCTGTGGTGAAAATGTTGAATTTTTCAAGAGAGAATGTTTTCTTGTTTGGAATATAAAGTAGGCATTTCATCAGTTTAAGTCTAAATATTTAAAAAGTGCATAGACAATTATAAAATATTTTCAGGGTTATTTGTAAAGTAGAAAAAAATTTTCACCAACAGTATATCAAGTCTCTACTATAATAAAAAAACAGATTGATACATTGGAACAGTTCAAATTACAAAATTTCCTCTCTTTTAGAAAAATGAGAATGAAAGCTGCATCTTAACACTGTGTCACATAGGGCTAAATTAACTCCCAATTTCCCTGAATAAGAAAGCAAGGCAAAAATATTTGGAGATTAACTAATACATCCACTTATGGCTCCTAACACTTAAAAAATGGCTAATTTTAAAATAACTGTAAAAAAATTAGATTAAAATTAATCTTTTTGTAATTGACCAAAGGAATACCAGGTAGCTTTTAATATTTCTTATTTTTTTTGCCTGTGGAATTTATTTACACTTATCTGCATTTCTAAAACTATGCTATTCTGAAAGATTTCTTATATAAACCATTCTAAATTGATAATCTTTAGCCAAATCCACAAACCAAGTTGAAATATCTACTTAGACTTTGATTTAAACTACAATTCCATTCACAAGAAAATGATCCCATAAGCAGTGATTTGGCCTTTCCATTTTAGACTGTCTGAAAGTTTTTTCAAATGTTTATAGAAAAATAAACTATATTTTCAAGATAAAGAAAATCAGTAACTGCTCAGCATATGTAAATTTTCTCAACATTTACAGCGTACTAGTTTACTTTTATTTCATGATTATCTTTTGTTTGGGACTTTTATTAGCAAAACTATTATATACAAATATGGATTACAAACAGTAATAAATGTGGGTTTCTACAGTACTTAGTTTCAAATTGCCTCCTTGCATTTTTTTCAAATCCTTTCCTTTAACCTTATGATTGAACTTATCCTCCTGGCTTTATTTATGCTTTAAGCTATTCCCTCTCTGACTGGAGCCCTATCTGTGTGAAAATGGACCTCAGCTGAACTTTTATAGTTTCTTCCCAGTGTTGTGAATTATCTGCATTCTCTGCTCATCCATCAAGTTTTGCAGGAATAAAATAAAGAATGCATGGAGTAAAATAAATTGTGAGTTCTAGTTTTCTCTGACATCAGCTTATGTCTCCATTTCTCTTTATATTATTCTTAAGAGGAGTATCCAAGAAATTGGAAACAAGTTGCAAGTATCAGGGCTCAGACACTGGACACCAAAATATGACTGCAAGAGACCAGATATATCACCTCAAAATATACTTAGGCATATTTGCAACCAGTTATTCTGAAAGGTTGCAAACACAAGAGTAGCTCTAGAAATGTTGCCGTTTTATAAAGAAATTCACTTCTATAAAGAACATCTACCTTAGTAAAATTATTCGTATCAGGATGAAGTTTGCCCCTTGACTTGTATTTACATGGTAAAATTTTCATCTGTATAACATCATAGACTTTATTCCCCATACATTTCCTCCTTTTACTCTTTCATAACGCTTTCATACTCTTTCATACTCTCCAAGAAGCCCTAAGCCCCTATTTTTTTTTTTTTTTTCTGTGTCTTCAAGATGCTAAAGAAGCTTCAATCATCTGGTACTTCCTACAGTCTCATGTTTTGTGAGATTTCCATATGTACTTGAGTAATTATATATGGGTATTCTCCACTTAATCTGTCTTATGCCAGTTTAATTCATAGACCAAAGAACCTAGGAGGTTCAAGGGAAGCCATTTCCCTCCACCCCCGCTACTTATTACTATGAGTAGGAAAGATATTGATGGTGAAAGGGAAGAAGCAGGTAGTTGAATATAATTATTTAGATAAATATTGCCTTCCACGTATCTACATGTGCCTTATATTGTCCAGTCTCTATAAAGAAAGAGTCCTGTGGCTAACTCTAATATCAAATGAGCAAGTGATTATACACAAACAATTAAGAAAAAATGATGGCCGGGCTCGGTAGCTCACCTGTAATCCCAGCACTTTGGGAGGCCGAGGCAAGTGGATTGCCTGAGTCTGCGAGTTCGAGACCCACCCAGGGAACTTGGCGAGACTTCATCTCTAAATTAATAAATAAAAATTAGCCGGTTGCGATAGCGCTTGCCTGTAGTTCCGGCTACTTGGAAGGCTGAGGAGGGAGGATTGCCGGAGCCCAGCAGGTGGAGGCTGCAGTTGCCTGGAGTGTGCCAATGCACTCCAGTCTGGGAGACAGTGAGATTCCAACTCAAAAAAAAAAAAAAAAAAAAGAAAAAGAAAAATGACAAGCAGAAATGAATAGTTTAAATAATAAGTAAATATCAAAAAGAAAAAAAT
This sequence comes from Cephalopachus bancanus, assembly GCA_027257055.1. NCBI lineage: Eukaryota > Metazoa > Chordata > Mammalia > Primates > Tarsiidae > Cephalopachus > Cephalopachus bancanus. The sequence goes on along the minus strand of JAPVLO010000068.1, from coordinate 5,715,009 downwards.
TAATTGTATGCCCTTATATCCACAATTTAATTCTTAATTACTATAGTTGTATGTTCTTTGTGTGAGATTATTCCCAATAATATAAACATGGTTTAGTATTAGAAGTAATACTTAATATATCAGTGGAGCCAAGTAGAAGTTACATATACCTATTAATAAATCCTGAAAAACGTATTTTACGGAATTCAAATCCATTTCTGAGGAAAATTATCAGTGAATTACGATTCAATTATTTCTCTAATACTCTTCAAAAGAAAATCTCCATTATGCAATAATGTACTTTCCTCAAAATGTTTAAGGAAAAGAAAAACATATAAATTATGTTTCTTCTTATTAAGCAGTATATGGAAGTATTGACCAATGTAATTAGATTAGACCAACTATTAAAGAATTAGAAAAAGAAGCAAAACTATCTTTATTTGCATGTGAAAAAACAGCATATTCAAAATAAATAAACAAATAAATAAAAGACAAAATTGATTAGACAAAATATTAAATACCATAACCAAATTAAATACCAGAAATCAATTATATACATGTGTAGATAATGATGTCATAAAATGTAAAAGAAAACACATAACAAGAAAATGTTAAAAACTTAGCATTGAAATTATGTAGAAAAGTATAAAGTTTATATTTCCAAAAGGTTAGAATACTTATGAGAGTTACCAAAGTACAGATGAATGACTGGAAATTTGTAAGAGATGCAACAACATAGAGATGTCGCCTATTTCCAGATTAACTTTTAAATTAAATCTAATCCAAATAAAATCTCAAATTATTTCTTTCTAAAGCAAATAGCTATAACTAACCCAGAAAATCTGAAAAATAACAACATTATGGTGAGGGCCAGCTTTTCAAGATACTAAAACATCTTAGAAAGTGTTTGAATTGCACTATATTACAATACACCATGTGCACTACAGAAATAAAGGTGTCTAATACCAAGGCTAAAGCTGACGTAAATGTTGGAGTAATTGAATAAATGAATGCAGAAGAGAAAAAAAAAGTCTGATAAATTCAAATTGAAGCACTGGACAGAGAGAGAAGCCAGAACTCAGCAGGTGAGTACCAGCAACCACATGTAGGAACTATGACCACAAAGAAGGAGTCAAAAAGATTATGGAAAGCCGCCATGTTTCATTACCACCAACATGGAAAGGCCTATGGAGCTGCTATGCCAGGTTACCGCAACCATTCAAGAAGAAATATATTTAACTTTTGCCTTCCAAAGTTTATGCAAACTCCTCTCATTTAACAACTGTACACCAAAAACTACAAAGTCAAAAGTTCTGATATACATAGCTAATAGACTTACAAGAGATTGTTCCTGGTGCAAAGTTGACAGCAGGTATCATCCATATGTAGATTTATATGTAAGGCACTAACTTATAAATATGTATGTATGTGTCTACATGGACTCATATGCATATCCACATTGTGTATGTTATATCCACACATTCATGAAAAAATTAATTTAGTATTAATAGAAACTTTCTATATGAAAAAGTATCTCAAACCACTGGGCAAAAAAAAAAAAAATAAGAAATACTTGGGAAAAAAATTACTGCCTTTTAAAAAATTTAATGGAGTAATCTTCAATTGAATATTATGTACAAAGTTGGAAATAATTTTCAAAGGAAAAAAATATTGCAAAGAAAACATAGTGATTACTTTTTAACCTAAGAGTGATGAAATCTAGCCATTGCATGAAATTCAATAGCAATAAGAGGTGATTTATAATTTATCCACATAAAGACTTGAAGTACTAATATGGCAAAGTAACACTTGAAGCAGAATAAAAGTGCAAATAAAAAATTTAAAAATATTTGCTACTAATATCACTAACAATAATATCTGTAGGAATTAAAACACAAAAGACTGATAACTCAATAAAAATGGACAAAAATGCATGAACAGACAGTTCAAAGATGAATAAAAGCAGCTCTTAGCATGTTTAATCTTATACATAATAATATAAATGCAAATTATTACTACATTCAACTACTATTTCACTTATGATATCTGCAAAATCCTGTTTGACAGAGTGCCATTGTTGTCAGCCTGCTGGTAAACAAGACACTGATTATTAAATGATGACTTGTTTTGAAAGTGGATTTACTCTGCAGCTATTAAAAAATTATACAGAATTTGAAATAACTCTATATCTTGAATATAGAATACAAGCAATAATTTATCACTATTGAACACAGTAAAACATAAAATATTTTATATAGTTACTAGCTTTGCTCTAAGAAACTGTGTGTGTTTGTGTATGTGTGTGTAAACTATTTGTTTCTTAAGTCTGCTGTAACCTGTTTGTAGAAACTAAAAACATGGTGACTTAAAACAAGAGAAAAATTTTCCCCCAATATTCTGGAAGCCAGAGGTCCCAAGTTACTGACAAAGCCAGTCTGGCTCAAAGGCTCAAAGGTGAGAATCTTTTCTTATGTTTTCCAGATTCTGGTAACCCCAGACATTTATTGGCCATGACAGTATATCTCCAAGCTCTCTCTCTACATATGGGTTTTCAGGTGACCTTCTACCTGTGTGTTTGCACTCAAATTTCTCTCTCCTTTCTCTTAAAAAACCTGCCATAGAAACCACAACCTATCCTATATCCAGTACATTCTCATCTTGAAATCTTTGAATTAAATGAACATTTAACATTTGCAGGTAGCAGGTGTTAGGACTTGGTCATGTATGTATGGTGATCACAATTAAGCTATATATATATATATGAGCCCCCCCCCCAAAAAACCCAACATTATTGTTTGGAGGGCTGGCTCCTTATAGTACAGGCTTCTTCCATTAGGTAAATCCAGAAACCCACAGACATCAGTGGACAAGCTAGCTTTGTTGTGAGAGGCTGTATACGGCTTCAGTAATTTTTTTTTTTAAGTCTTTCAAGGCATTTGCCCAGTTCATGATGAGTGACTTGGAAGCACACCTGCCCACACATCATTCTGAGAGTTCAGCAGTTTCTAAAAACTGCATGACTCAAGTGCCCCATTTTCCCTATTTACCTGATCTTGCCCCCAAGACATTTTTTGGTGCTGGATGAAAAAAGTCCTCAGAGGGAAACATTTTGGCAGAAGCACTAAAAGTCATTCAAATTTATGAGTTAAAAAACTTTTGAGCCACAGAAAAGGGTTTTGAAAGGTGTATAAGAGATCTCTTTGAAGGCGACTGAAGTTTTAACACATAAAAATAAGCATACAATTTTTTATAAATAAATTTCGTTCAGGGTATTTCACATATATGCAAATATATATACACATACATATATTTATGCGTATATATGTATATTCTATCTATCCTTCTAAAAAAATACTTGAAGAGTCAAGGAAAAGCCAATAAAATTGGACTCCTTTTGGGAACAGGTTTGGGAAATAAGATAGAGAAATAAAACTAGAAAAAAATATATTTCTAGTATAACATAAATTTGAATCTAAACTATGTAAATTGTGTTTATATTCAAATATTAAATTTAATATATAATGTGATAGTTAAATTTAAAGCAAACTGAAACAAGTGACATTAATTACATTACATTTTGTCCATAACCATAGTGAAGAAATAATAATTTTAAATGATTTTATAATTCAAAATTTTTACCAGTCTAATATGGCATACACTTAAAGTGCTCCAAGCTCCTTGGAAAATGACTAAATCCATATTTGATGTTGAAAACATTTAGGTAAACCTGGGACATCTTGTGCCAGAAAGCAAAATTAATGAGCAATTGTCAACATAATAAAAGATGCACACATAAATGTCTCTAACAGATCAAATTAAACATTTTATATTCTAAAAATTAAGCATTTGAAATATATGAAACATACAAAAATCTGTGAGTGCAAAAGGCAAAAGCAGAGTTGAAAATCTCATTTTCTATTATTGGAAATAGTTTTACACCAACTTCTTAATCTGGGAAATAATGAAAAGGTAGTCAATCTTTATCTTGCCTTTTTAAGACGAATTCTACCAAATGGTAATCAAGTAGTCCAATATAATTAACGAAAGCTTCTCTAAAGAAGAATGACAACTAATACATGTAGAAAAAAATAAGGATATACAATTAAAGCATAATTTTACTAGGAAATATTTTGTGAAAGGTAAAGCAGAGTTAAAAACAAAAAAATGAGCAAAAATTATATTGTTACATTATTTATATTTCTAAATATACTTTCAAATTCTTTTTCATCTATCTCAAATTAGTAATACAGAAATAATTTGCTAAATATGTTCAGGGATTATTTTTGAATCATTCATCTGTGATTCTCTAAAGGATTTAGTCTGGGATAAGGATGTAAGCCAAAAACAAGCAAACACCACTTTACTCACACAGATAAACAAATGAATCTGAGGTTGTCAGAATATGCATGAGATTTAATAAACTCAAAGAGAATGAAAGTTTAAAATTTAATAGGGTTGTGAATATCATAACAATAGAGCTGAACATAAGTGCAAATATTTTCCAGATCGCTACATCAAAATGGAAAAAATCTATAAATGTACAGTACTCATCTTTATTTAACTAGAACTATGTGGGCTAGAAAGCACATTCCATGTTAAAATAATGACAGAGTTGATTCAGTAGTTTATTTAATCGCCTAATGTAGAAGATTTGAAACATATAAGCTAAAAACATAAAAGTCAAGCAAAGCGAAAAACATTTTTTGTGACACTTTGGAAAATTTACTTGCTACCTTAGAAGCTCATAAAGATAAAAGTTTAAATTATTATAGAAGTGCTTAAAGTAGAATGAATGTCATAAAAGATAAATGAGTTTTTCTTTTTTTTTTTTTTGGCTTTTTTCCTGGATGAGAAACTATGACTAGAGAGGATAGAAATTAAATTCTTTTATTTTAAGAGGATATGAGTTTAAATGCCAATTATGTTTTGGGATGTTTTTCTATGATAGAATATATAATCAAAATGTTCATAGAGTGAATCTCTTAATATATTTAACAGACCTTATGTTAACTTATACATTTCTGTTGACTAATTATATTTTCAATTGACAATAAAATACCCTTTGAGTCAAATTAAATCCCCACATATTATCAATTTTTTATTTTTTATCAGAAATTACTTCTGGTTTAAGTATCTTACTAAAGATGCTGACAACATGTTAATGAATTTTTTATAAACTTTCATAAGGGATTCTGTGTCAATAATTAACAATTCCTAAATGGCTACTGTATTTAAAAAAAAAATGGTACCAGTATAAAATCCTAAGCCCTTCAACTGACTAATCAGACACTTCTTGGCCAAGGCGATCTCAGAGAAAACCGAAAAACTGAGTTATTGCCCATGATACAAGGAAAGTTGAAAAAGCCTCATTATACCCCTTGCCTTTGGAATTTATGCACAACTAATCAGTACTAATGCCAAAGTAGATATATGACTGACAGAATGATTCTTTGTGGCAAAAAGATTGCAAATTATAAACAAAACCTAAGGCCATGCAAATCAAGGATTAAGTCATGCTGCACAAACCATAATATCTCATTAAATAAGTTTGTTTTTGTTAACCCATTATAATGTACCTACTATCCAACTGACACTGGTATAGTATCACATGAAAAATAGCAGATCCCCTTATCTTAAGCATTCCTTTGTACTGACTTCAAGCCTTTAGACAAAGCACAGCTCTTTCAATATATCACCAACTAAAGAATTCCTAAAACCTACTTATGTATGACTTCTAAGCACCTACTTTGAGAGGTCTCGCCTTTTCTGGCTGAACTAATATACACCTTCCATGTATTGGTTTATAAATTTATTTACAAATCCTGTCTCCTTGAAATGTATAAAAATGAAATGACAACTTGACTGCCTTGTGTATGCTTTCTCAAAACCTCTTGAGACTGTGCTCCTTCAGTCATATTGGCTCTTTAAAATATTTTACAGAATTTCATTTTCCCATTAGCAGTAGAATCAAATAAAAAGATATAGTAAATAAATACACTGCAATAAATGAGTTTTTAAAAATTAAAGTATTATTGAACAATATTTAATTTTAAATACTTTTGTCTAGTTATGAAAGTTGTGCACTAAAACAAAATAATATATTGCATAGTTTTTTCTTAAGTAAATATTTAAAAATAATATAAAATAAGTTATCAACTTTATTTACCATTCTGTTGTCCAAAAAATGGCAAAGTCTCACATAATTTCATAATGAAACAAAGTTGCCAAAAGCATCTGGTACAAAATTTTTCCTACAAATCCACCAGCTGTCTAACAGATGATATATAATTATTTTAAGATCTTCAATACATCTGCCACTTTATGCTAGTTTAATTGAAAGCAGCAATATATAACCCAAGCAGACATACTTTATAGAATTTTTATAATGGCAAAAGAAAACAACTTTGGATGCAAGGAATGGCAAATATGTTTTTTTTATTAAGAAAAAGAAAAGTGGTTTTGTCCTAAAGTAAAATGACTGGTTGATTCGGAAAGAGAAATAGAAAAATGGACAAAATCTGAATGGATATGGAAAGCTGTAAAAGTTTTATGGAAAAGAAATTTTATTTTTTGTGGGCAAAACTGTTTAGGGGTAAAATTCATACTTATGCCTTTGTAATATTTAAAAGAAGTTTTAGTGTCAATAACATACTGATAGAAAACAAGAATATAACTTTCTGCTGAGATGACATTTTCTTAGATTATTGGTCAACTTTTATGAATGTGTTTTCTTTACCTTCTGAGTGATCTGTCTGGAAGTCAAAGTTTATCTGTCTTACCAGAGTAAATTTGTGTGCTTTATGTTAACTTTATCATTTACTTAATTAAGAGACCCTAATCTTACTTTTAAAATAGTTAAGAATTTTTACAATCATATTATCTCCTCTACTAATTTTTAAAATTGCAACTTTAGTTAAATAAGTAGCCAAGTATTGTTTTGCAACAACACATGATCCTGTATAGACAAGTATTTATACCTCCTGACCATGTGGACATTTTGGCTTCCCAAACACTGATTGGCCTTCCTCCAAAGAAAAGTAAAGGAACTTGTATTTACATGACAAAAGGTAGTTTTTGGAGCAGTTACCTATATAAGACTACAGAGAACAGGGGATAGAGGTTCAGTCTTCTCTGATAATTATATTGCAAAAGGATGACTCACAACATTTACATCTTAAAGGAGAAGGGCAGGGAAGGATCACTGTGGTTAGGCCACTTGCATTCAGTAAGAGAGGAAGATCAGGGGCTTATAGGCAGGAAGAAGTCTATTTAATGTTGAGTCAAATTTTGGGAAGCATTAAAACTCTCTTGATAAACTTTCAGCCCTGATTACCCTTTATTCTATTCCTGAGTCACACTAACTTTGCCCATATAAAAGGATAACTGGCCAACCCAGAAACATATTTTATTTTACCTGGGCTCTCAAAGATTCTAAACTGTTCCATTCAGACATCCTAAAATATTGCAAGGAACATATTAATTATAACAGCACTTATCAACAGATCCAGGATGCTTATCCTGTGTCTACTAGTATTAGAGTCTTAGTCCTCTGGAAGTGGACTAATATTAACCCTTGTAAAAGCCCTTACCTCATCTTTCTTAACACTAATACTGCTGTCAGACTCCAGGGACTGAAGCTTCAGTTTATGTCTCTCAATTAAAAAGGCATAAAAGCTACTCTAAGTAAATGGCCACCCCAAATAGACACCTTGAACTGAAGCCCTCACCAAAAGCCTCCGGAAGCATATTATACTACAAAGGTAGGCAAGTTACCAGGAAATTTAGACCAAGAAGATGACAACATGAAATGGTGCACTTCTGCCCAAGGTGTTGAAACAAAACTCCCTAGGATTTCCAATAGCTGTCAGTCAAAAAACATGCTCAAGAGATAGTATACTTAGTTTTTTAGGACCAAAAAGCATGCGAAGGACAGCCACCCCTGAAAATACTAACACTGACCATATTTATTCTCACCATATTTATTATTCTGCTTTGCCGTATTCTGCTCTGTTCCCTCCAGCATCATCTTTGCTATCCATATAGCTCACATCATGGCACTTTTCTTAATTCCCTTTTCTCTGCATTTTGGTTTTTATGTTTCTATTTATATTTATTCAAACTCATTGATTCTTTTGTTAGGAACTATGAATGATGAGACCAGCTAATAACGAGACCATTAAATAATTTCTTCGTTTTTGTTAAATTTTTTTGTTGTTTCTTCCTTGGAGTTTCTGTTTTTCTGTTAACATTGTTCATTTGTTCTTCCATGTTGACTACATTTTTCCATTAAAATACTTAGCATAAAAATTGTTGTTTAAAGTTCTTGACTGATAATTCTTTCACTTCTGCCATATCTAATTCTGATTATGGTGCTTACTCTATATCTTTAAACTGGTTTCTTTCTTTTTTTTTTTTTTGTATGACTTGGAATTTGATTTAAGGCTTTACATGTTTTATTGGGTAAAATAAACTGAGGTAAATAGAGCTGTAGGTATCAGAGCTAACAACTCCTTTGCTGTCCTTGCTTTTGTCTCCTTTAATGTATTCGGGATTCTTTAGGTTTCTTAAACAAAGTCTTAGATGTGTTGCACTTTCTATTGTATTCCTCAGTTATTATACAGTAGCCCAACTTTTGTGGTGATAAGGTGAGGGAAAGAAAAAGTATTCTATTGTCCCATGACCAGGTCTTAGTAAACTTGTATCCCTGGACTGTGACCTTTATAAATACTTCTCAGAACTCCTCCACCCCATTAATTGAGGCACAAAGGTTAGAGTGGACAAGATTTGACTATTTTTCTTTCTCTATATAAAAGCCCGGTGGAAGAATAGTGTCATTTTCCCAGGTGAGGTAAGCTCTGGTAAAATTCTAGTAGGTTAAGATCTGGTAAAATAATTTCTCCTGAGGGAGATCTTGTTTTTTAAAAAAAGAAATGTTTTGGAAATACTTTTAAATGGTTATTTTTCTTTCTCCCTGCTGGAAGTACAAGAGGATTATTTTCCAATTTCTATTATGAGAACCTAGTGAAGTTTCTTCAGGTAAAACCCACAAGTTTGAGTCTCTCTCTAGGATTGGTATCCTGAAGTCTTTAACTCTCAAACTTGACAACACTCAACTTTCAGTAATTAAGCAGTTACAATTTAGTTTTCCCCCTCTTAGTACCCATTATCACTGAGATTTCTGTTTATGGGTTTTGCTCTAGTAACTTGTGATTTTCTGAATCTTTATGTATCTTTAATTTGGAGGAGCAGCAGTTTGGCCTGTGATCCCAGTTCTCTGACAGAATTAAGAAGAGCTCTAAATTTTGTTTGCTTAACTTTTCCATGTTGTATTGACAGGATGACTTCCAAACTCCTTATACACCAGGCAAAAAACTAAAAGTTGAACATTTTCATTATATCTCCTTTCTCATATAAGTGGTGCCCCCCTTACCGATTACCCTGTACTCATAAGGAATGCACATGTATAGTTCTTTTACTTAACATATAGCATAATCTCACAACCAACCTTTTGATTGTTTATGTATTCCCTTTTATTTGTAAGCCACTAGTTTCTCTCAAATTACTATATCTGAATCAGATGTAAAAACATACTTTATACTATCAATTTGGGACCTTTTAGCTTTTTCTTCTATGCTTTAAAAGAAAACTTCTTAATATCTCTACTTTCCAAAAAGGGCATATACATATTAAAACCTAAAAGTCCATGGGACAGTCATTTCCATAAACCATATAGGATTTACAACATATCCCCTAATGAGACATATTTTATATGTGGCAGCTGTTTTATTAATATCTGCCTAATATGGGCTCAGTTCTGTTGGGTAGCTATACTTATTAGCCCTTAAAACAGTTTTAACCAGACTGCCTTCTTTTTCCACATTAACTTCAGATTTAAATTTTCCAAAGTAAAAAATATTAAAAATGTCTACAAAAACATGTTATAGTTAAAAGTTTAGTCACATAAACTCATCTACAGAAGGATGCAATTATATGTCTTTTTTGCTAGGTCCTCAGGAACTCTTAGAACAAGAAACTAAGAGATTGAGTGAATTAAGCCCAAAAGACTTGCGCACTACAGCTGCAACATTTCACAAAAGGGCATCGTCATGCCTGCAGCTGGTGCTATGTGGTCCACTCAGAAAGTTTGTTGAAACTTCTGTGTTTTCTAGCTCTGCTCCATAGAATAACCAGAAGTGTAAAATATTTTATCAAAACAACCAAACATCACTAGAGGACTATAGGAACTCAGTTGAGAGTTTGTCTACAATTGTTGGTACTGGACAGAGTTCTTACTTCCCAAAGAATGTATGCAGTGTTTGGAAGCAAATGATGAACATATGTTAACCAAAACCTCTCTGGTGTATATGTAATCACCAAAACAACTCAACTGAAACCTGAGAAATTCATCAGGTTGCTACTGATGTTCTCAACTAAAGCTGTTTCAGGAAAAGTGTCTTGGAATCTTTTTAACTAGCTCCCTCTAAGCTACAAACCCTCATTTTACTCCCTGAGTCAAGTTTTAATAATTTTTATTGTATTTTATTCTCATTAAATGTTTGGTCCCCCCCAAAAATAAAAATTAAAAACAAATAAAAATTTTTTTAAAAAATGTTTGTTCCTTAAGACCTTCCAATAACTGTCAGTCAAAAAACATGCTCAAGAGATAGTATACTTAGTTTTTTAGGACCAAAAAGCATGCGAAGGACAGCCACCCCTGAAAATACTAACACTGACCCCATTTTAAAAATGACTGATTCCATACTTAACAGTGATAAAGAACACACTTCGTTTATCTTAAACAAGAGGAAAAACTGACCAGGTGTTCACAATTGACCATTTCTTTGTCTCTGCTTTGTCTTGTCCAAAATTTGGTAAAGCTTTTTCTTTCTTCCTAATATTCTGCTTTCCTCCAAGCCTGAGGCAAGCACTAAAATGTAAAACATACCCTTGTCAGGTTATCCTGAGAATTGACTGATCACAGTGAGACATTTTTCCTGTAAGACTTCACTAGTAATTTTTCCTCGCATCTCCAGTTTTCCCTGGAAAGTTTCTCCTGAAACATAAAAGTATTTACCTACCCTTATATTAAAAAAAATCTTTATCTGATTATGAAGTTTTTGTAGATTTCTGAGATTAGAGCATTCTCCCTACTACAATAGTTTTTATAATTAAAATGTCTCCTCATCTGGTCCCTATTTGTTTCTGTTTGACACACGTTTTAGTTTGTTTTTGTTTTTTAATGTAATAGTAAGAGAAATAGCTAGTATAAAAATTTTTTTGAGAAAAATTCACCTTCTCATATTTATTCTATTAAAATATGGCTCTTATATAAATAGAGTTGACAAGTTTTTTAAGAAGCTTATAAACAAACAAAACTTATCTGGAAGGACTTTGGTGCCTATCTGGCATACTTTTCTTTGCCCAACAATTGAAATATACTCTGTGCAGATGTAAATTTCACTCATTATAGGTTTCACTTTCTCATATTTAAATACATATTTCATTATACTTAGATCTAAGTCACAGACAACCTCAATCAACCTCAATCAAATGACATTTAAATCACAAAGAAACAACACTAGGAAGTAGCTGTTCAGGGAATCCTTTCTCGATAAGTATTATTTTTCTTCAAGTATATCCATTTTCTAGGATCCCGAGAGTCACCATAGCTTGAAGACTTCTGCAGTAGCAGTGGCTGTGAGTGGTGGTTGCAAAAGCACTTTGGCTGGAGAAACTCTTTTCCCAATTTGGTTGCTCAGCTCTCTTATCTTCTAAGCCTGATTGCATCCAATGTGAGAAACAAACTCACCAGTCCAAAATCAAAGGACAGACATGGAGACGCAGAGTGCAGCGGAAGTGAGACTTTAATGGCAGTCTTGCAAGATCAGGTGTCTGGTAGGCAAACATACCCGGAACCTTTACAGAACACAATTTATTCCCTAGTGTGCGAGTCCCTCCCCGATTCCCTCATTGACTGAGTACGATGGGATGTACAATTTTTCTGAACATTGCCTAAGTTTCATTTCTTCCTTATTAGGAAGCTGGATTGAATAAGGTGGCATGTCCTTTTGCCATTGGTGGTTTTGTGGGGCATTTGTTCCTTGTTCCCTTTGGCCACTGCTACTGGCAGGCTTTCTTGGTGGGGGTTGTCTGGTGGAGGGGGTGCTCGTGTTACTCAACCCCTCCCTCTTTTCCTGCCTGTGAAAAATCCCCATCAAGTGTCTTGAAGAGGGAGAAGAACCAGGAAGGAAAAGAACAAATGACTGATGACTAACCACCACTTTATGAAGTCGGGATGGTACTCCTGGTTTTCTGGGAAAGTATCTTTTCTGGGATGGCCATATCAGCAAGCTAATTAAGCAACTTTAGTTAAACAATCCTTTGAAAATGAATCATTTCAGCTATTTTTTTGTACAAATTCCCTCCTCTAATTTTTTTATGCGTTATTGATTCCATTTTCATTAATGTTAAGGTATTTTTGGTGCCCTACAAGTTGGCTTAATTTCTGTTGACTTTTGTCATCATAGTCTGATTTAGTTTCCATTAGCATTAGGTTATTTGGGGCATAGGTTATGGGCATTTTTTTATTAATTACATTTCTGTGAGCTCTGTGTCATACATACCTCTAACACAAGGAATAAAACAGCACCCTATAGCTGTTAGGATTTCTGTCATATTAAAAGGAAGGTTAGGACTGAGGCTATCATTCCTTTCCATTTCCCGAAACAGCCCACCACCCAAACTGTGAATGGATCATCAATACCAGTATTTTATGCCAATTCATTTTCCAAAGTTGTTAGTTCTTTCAAAGGCTTAATGATGGTGCTATTAATGAAAGTATTGTTTGGGATGAAAATACAGCATTTTCCCCCTAGCATGACATAAACTCCTACTTTTTCTGTTAGAATCATATCTAATGCAATTTGATTTTCCCAAGCCAATTCTACTGGTGGCATCTAGTTAACTAGCCACCCCTTGAAGGTCATCCCTAGTGTAGTTAATTAATCTTTCTTGATTGTAATAAATGTAATCCAGTCTACATTTTTACTAATGGTAGACCACTAGAAGAATGCAGACTCAAATCCAGCAGCTCTTTGGTTTCTGGTCTTAAATTCATTGGGGACCATTCTCAGGACTCCAAATCTATATACACATTGGAGTCAAAGGTTCTCTCCAATGCCCTTTGGTTTTGATGATGGGCGCTATTATTCTCTGTAATTTGATGGAATGCCAAAGTGAATGGAATGGCCAATGGGACTAGTGCACAAGTTCCAGTCCAGTTGAATGGCAACAGGTTACACAGGCTTCTCTTCCCATAGTACCACCAAACATCTGCTCATGGGATGTGAGGAGAGGAAAACTGACCCCTTTGTATGGGTCAAAGAAGGTAACAGAGGGTGACTGAAAGTTAACCCATTAAAAATTAAATTAAAACATATCTCCCTATGAATTATTATATGAGCTCCCATATCTGGGGAAAACTACAATCTTCTCACTATGGAAACTAAGGACAAATTTATAAGAAACTATATACTGGTCATATCTTCCACCTTATCATCCCTCAGGTTAAAAGGACTCCTTGCCCAGACTCCACCTTTTGAGTGTGCTGTTCATTATTTCCAGTCTGGTAACTTGGTGTTAATCAAAACCTGGAAAGAAAACAAACTCCAGCCAAACTGAGAAGACCCTTGTCAAGTGTTCCTGACCACCAAGACAATTATGCAGACTGCTGAAAAGGGATGGACTCATTATACTTGGGCCAAAAAGTTGGTAATAGGGACTTTAGAGAAGGGAAAAAAAGAATGGTGGGAGGTGCATTGTCACCTGAAAATCCCTTAAAGATGACCCTAAAGAAAAAAGGTTTAATAATAGAATGGGCTGGCCTCATATCTGGAAATTAATCTGGATAGGGTGGATCGCCGTTATATGGGAAATAGAAAATCTTCAGGCAGGATGGGGAAATGTCCAAGGAATTACACTGCATTCTTTCCTTGCTGGTTTGGTGATTAATGCGACTAAAACTTAATCACCCCAGTCTAAAAGATTTGATGCATGCCAAATTTTTTCTTTTGGAAACAGAAAACCAGAGACAATTGTCGCAGGCGAATAAGTACTTCTTCCCAGAGCCAGACCCTACTACAAGCTATTTTGTAAACAACCCCCATCCTAGTTGGAAAGATGTTTGGTGGACTACTCAAATTTAGGGATGGAGAGTTGCCCCCAGGGGACCGGTGATACCCCTAAAACCAAATTAAACCTGTCAAAGGGCATTCCACCAGAAGCCTGCCAAAACTAAAATGCAACCCTATATTTTGACTATTAACAACCAATTACCCTACATCAAGAGCCAAGAGTGGCAACTCAGACATAAGGATTTGGAGCAGATGTTACAGGACAAGATCCCCTAGGGCGATTCCTTAGGTTAGTTGAAAATGAAACTTCAAATAGACCTAAGCCAACTTCAGATCGCAGAGATCATTACAATCCTCCTAAATTATGATCCCAAAGAGTGACCGTAATTGAAATCAAAGATTTAAGGGAGATTCTTAAAACTGAGACAGGATATAGATATGCCAATGCCTAGACAGAATGGGTTAAATTCTCTGCACCTGCTTAACAAAGCAATTGCTACTCTGCGTTGCAGGGCAGCCACAGGCACAGGTGGTTCCATTTCATCTTGAAAGGATAGAGATACTGCAGGGATGAGTTGCATTATGGCTCTACACCAAGACAAAGATACATGGGGGAAAATAACCTGCAAGAATTTGTCATTGCTCTTTCCCCACATTGTGGAGGTCAGACCCAAGGATAATCCCCTCCTTCTCCGTAGGGGTGATGAGTAACTCCTCTTGCCTTTTAAGCTAGGAGAAAGAGTTCAATAAGCCCATAGGAGACCTATTGACCTGTACCCATATCCTAAACATCACTGGTGAGCCAAATTACAATTACTTCAACCTGTGAGTATATTGGAGTTTATCTTCTTTCCAGGTTTTGATTTACACCAAGTCCCCAGGCTGGAAATGATGAACTGCGAACTCGAGGCAGAGTCTGGACAAAAAGTCCTTTTAACCTGAGAGATGATAACGTGGAAGATATGGCCAGTCGATAGTTTCTCAGAAATTGGTCCTTAGTTTCCATAGTGAGGAGAGTTGTAGTTTTCCCCAGATATGGGAGTCCATACAATAATTCATGGGGAGATAAACCCATATCCCCCAGTTGTTTCAATTTAATTCTGAATGGTATGACTTTCAGTTCCTCTATGTTACCTTCTTTTACACATACAAGGGGGTCAATTTTTCTCTCCTCTTTCTCAAATAGGAGGCCAACCATCATTTTTATTTGTCCCTCCTCTATTCCTAGTTCTAAGCCTAGCCTAACCATCAGGTCTTCATCCAGGAGGTTAACATAAGCTTCAGGAACATATAAGAGTGACCCCTCAATTTGTTCTAGCCCTAATCTAAGTAGCATTTTCTCAAATATTGGAACTTGAAATCCTTCCCCTTTTACCCCAGATACCAACAATTTTTCCCTAGAGAATTTTGTGCCCTTTGGTTGAAACTTTAGGGAGGAGCAAGCAGTCCCAGAATCAACAAAAAATGTAGCCTCCTCTCCTTCAGGTCTCACCTTTATATTTATCAATAATTCCTGGTGGGACCTATTCAGAAGTAACCCCAACCCCCCTACTCCTCATCAAAGGCCATAGAGATCTCACCAGACATTCTCTCTTCAAATGATCTGGCTTTCCACATTTATAACATTTACATACAGTCTTAGGGTTTCTCCTCTGGGGTACCTCCCTTTTATTTTTCTATTGAGTCTTCTTATCTCCTTACCCCTTTGTAGAGCAGTCCTGATCTAATCTCATCCTAACAATTTCTCCTACCATGGAAACGATAATCTCAGCTTTTTGTTTCTGTTTTTCATTTCTTACAAAAACCTTTTGAGCTTCTCTTAATAATTCCTTGGTTAGTTTCTCATTTGATCTCTTAATCTTTTGTAATTTCTTAGTGATGTCTGACCAACTCTTGGTTACAAAACTGACCTTCAATAGGCCCTGCCCTACTTGATCCTCAGGGTCTAATACAGAATATTTTCTCATTTGATGTCTAAGTCTTTGTAAAAAGGCTGTGGAGGTTCCCTACCTTTATTTTTGAATCTCAAGTGCTTTTGTAACATTCTGTGATCTAGGATCAGATTCCTTGATTTCTTTGAATATCAGTTCCCTGAGGTCTTGAATTTGAGCCCAATCTCTAGGGTCATTGTTATCCCAGTTGGGGTCAGTATTTGGGAACTTTGTTTCTGCTGGAAAGACCCCTTGTCCAGAAGGGTGTTGCCTCTCCCAGACAGTCATAGTTGCTCTCCTAATTAGCCTCCTTTCCTATCCCATAAAAAGAATATTCATAATGGACATCATATTAATCAAAGTATAGAAACTGGGTCCTAGAAATTGGTCTAATTGTTCAACTAAACCAAGGGTGTCCTCAAGAAGTGATTTCACCTCCTTTTTTGAAATTCCTGACTTCAGAACTTGTAAGGGGAACATTTACAAATCCAATCTCTCCTTTTCACTTAGGGACTTCTTAAAGAGGGGACATGCTAGATGTCTGTTGTTTAGGAACACTGAAATTCTCTATATCCTTGCTACATTGTTCCAATTTTTTCCTTAGATTTGGGTAGAGTCTTATGGGGCACTAGGCTCAGAATTCCATGAGAATTCCATGAGAATTCCAAGCCCTTTGACCATCTTTGGCTTTCTTGTTCCTCATTTTGTGGGATATATGGAGGGAGAGACAATATTTTTTTTCTAGGACCCATTCCCTCTGTCTTGAGGGGGGACATGGAGATTGCTCCTGGCAGCCAGCAAAGAGCATACTCTTGTTCCTCCTGTGAGGATGAAGATTTGTCATTGTCATAGTGGACAAGCCTGGCATATCCAGTCCTCCTCTGAGACAAAGTGTGGTCAGAAAACTGAGTTTGTGAATTGGTTCCCTGGTCCAGATAAAACAACAGTGTTTGATCATCTATTGCTTTACCTTGTTCTCTGGGGAATTCTTCACCATTGTTTCAGCATTTCCCCTAATGGACAATCTGGGGGAATGTAAGAGGGAGTTCCCTCTCTGCCTGTCTTCCTTTATTTGCTAGGTCTAGAATTTTTTTCCCCCATTTCTGGATGGTCCTTGTGCCTGAGTTCCCCTGTGTACTCAATCACCCTATGCTGGAGATTTCTTGTGCACACCGACAATCCCTTCATCAGTCTCCAACCATTTCCTTTGTGGGAGAATGTAATCATGGAATGGGAATCCACCTTTCTTCATATTTAGGAGGTGACTCAGTCACACACACTCAACCTCTGAAAATGCCCAACCACTAAGGCAGACCACATAGTCCAATTTTTCTACCTTGGCTTGTGCATGAGGTTGCCGGGTGCCATGGTGCCTGCTTCCTTTCCCCTGTGTTTCCTCATCTCCAGAACAATAGCCTCAGGTGTATGTGCTGTTCCTTGAGCAGTAGAGACACTCAGACAGAGTAGGCCACCTGAAGTCAAGTGAGGTGCATCTCCGCCTCTGCTGGGGTCTCCCTCCAGCAGGTACAGAGTATCCCAGATGAGCCCCCAAATTATGGGAAACAAACTCATCAGTCCAAAACAAAAAGATGGACATGGAGACGTACAGTGCAGCAGAAGTGAGACTTTAATGGTGGTCTTGCAAGATCAGGTGTCTGGTAGGCAGGCACACCTGAAATGGTTGCAGTAAGCAATTTATTCCCTAGTGTGCAAGTCCCTCCCCCATTTTCTCATTGACCCAGTATATCTTCTGACCTAACTAACATGGCCTAACTTTCATTTTTCCCTTATTAGGATACTGGATTGAATAAAGTGGTGTATCCCTTCTCCATTGGTGGATTTGTGGAGCAATTGTGAGAACCTGATTGGTACCTTGGCCCCTTTGGCCATAGGTTCTGTCTGGACTTTCTTGGCAGTGGCTGCCTGGAGGAGGAATGTCATGTTACTTAATCCCTCCCTCTCTTCCTGCCCATGAAAAAGATCTGCCAAGTGTCTTGAGGAGGGAGAAGAACCAGGAAGTAAAAAGAACAAAAGGCTGATGACCAGTCACCATTTTAAGAAGTTGGAGTGGTGCTTCTTGGTTTTCCAGGAAAGCGTACTTTCTGGGGTTACCATATCTGCAAGCTAATTAAGCAACTGTTGTTAAGTAATCCTCTGAAAATGAGTCATTTAGGCTATTTTTATTACACTAAGAACACTGAGTACACCAGGTTAAAGTTCCATGGCCTATAAATAGGGAAAATAAGTAAGGTGATATTAAGCAATATACCTAAAAATGATTTGTTAAGAAGTAGCAGAGTTTTAATGACTAAGAGAGAATAAAAGTTTAAATTTAGAAAATAGAAAATTTCAGGAGAGGAAACCAAGGACATATTCCTATGCCAGTGGATGAAGGAGATAGGCATTGATAAGAAAATTGATAGACTAAGTACTTTTGTAGTGGCCGAAAGTTCAATCCGAGAGACCACCAGGAGCCAATTCCGATGAAAGTTCAAGAGGTCTTTATTTACAAGCTCAAGTCTGGGCCTCTGTCGACAACCGACACAGCAGAGTACATTCAGAGGCTCGATTTCCTTAAGCAGATGCCTTTTATGCTTTTACACAAAGGGAGGAGGAGTTTGGGGGGCTTTCCAGTTTTGTTACCATTTAATTGGGTAGTTCCTCTGGTGGTCAGTTTAATCGTGGAGGATTGGCTAGCCTGACTCGGGCTGACCTTGGTCCACTAGATAGGGAAGTTGCAGAGACATCTGGAAACTTAGGTGATTACCCCCTGGCACCTGATTGGTTGTTGCTAAGGGGAAAGTGAGATAAGGGAAGAATAACTGGAGCTTTGCAGTTTTTCCCATAACTGGAACTTTAAACAGGTACAGGTTATGTTCTAAGACAGAAACTAAAAACTAAAAATGGCTGTGCTATTGTCCACAAGCCGATTACATATTTATTGGGTTATAGCATGCTCCTAACCTAAGTCTATGGTATACTCTATTACGGTCCTCTCACTTTGAATTCAAAAATACGGCAGTGACACATATTTCTTTTTTAGAAAATAGGTACACAAAGGAAGGATATGGGTGAATAGTAAAGGTTTATGGTGGTATTGCTGATCTATGACAAATTGGTCAGTAATTTGATGCTTTCTGATTTCATTTAAATTGACTTTGTTTATGGTATTAGCAGTGCCATGTACATAATTAAAAATGTTTAAAATGGTGTGATCACTTTTTCTTGAAAAATAACCCAAAGTGGCTCAGAATGTATGTTATAAATGAATGTAACCTCATTAAAATGTGTTAGCTCATTATGTGGAGTAGGTTGTGACAGAGGGAAAAAAAAGTTCAGTTTTATGTTAGTATTTCAAAATAAATAGAAAACCAGAAAAGTATTCTTAAAGACTATGTATTAGCCTAACGGCATTATTTTACTTGCTTTCTCCTTTTAGTCTTTCTTTCTTGACTCATTTTATGTACTAACATCCCCTAGGCTATTTATGCTAATCTTAAGAGCACTAATTATTCAGAATTGTTATCTGACAAATGCACACTCACATACTATTTGTCTTCAGGCTTAGCAACATTTTAATGGTGATAAACAGGAATTCTTCCAAGAGTAATTGACTGCCATTTTCTAATTATGCTTTATTCTATTACTTTGCTGAAAAGATTTTTATTGATGCATGAAAAATATTTAAAAAGCAAAAGGCGTGTTTTTAATTATTTTATTGTCTTCTGTCAAAGGTTAATTTTTCTTAAATTTATACACTTGGATATTTTGGTGTCTAACAAATTCTGTTTCTTAATAGTTGAGAAATGATTAACATATATTTTTAGAAATATTCACAGAGAATCATTGTAACAATGAAGTTTAAAATGATCATTTAGAGCCGGGCTTGGTGGCTCAGCCTGTAATCCCGCACCTTTGGGAGGCTGAGGTGAGTGGATTGCCTGAGCCCACGGGTTCGAGACCCGCCTGGGCAGCGAGACCTCATCTCTACAATAAATAAAAAAAAAAATCAGCTGGGCGTGGTAGTGCATGCCTGTAATTCCAGCTACTCGGAAGGCTGAGGCGGAAGGATCGCCGGAGCCCAGCAGGTCAAGGCTGCAGTGGCCGGAAGCGGCCACTGCACTCCAGTCTGGGCAACAGAGTGAGACTCCAACTCAAAAAAATAAAACAAACAAACAAAAATAAATAAAATACAATGATCATTTAAAAATTATACTCTATTATATCTGCAGATACTTGTGATGCTCTTTTTTTCATGGAAATTATTAAAAAAAAAAACCTAGAGTAATACAAAATTATTTTGAGGTGTATTTTTTTGAAAGGCATATTTTAAAATGCTATTCTTAAGATAGTAACAAGAATACACTTAAGGATGACCTATTTAATAACAGAAGAGTGTGTAACACCATTTGAATTAAAATGAAATTTTAATTTCTATATTTGCTTTTGCTTTTCCACAAGAATAAAACAATTTAACTGAAGAAACTTCTCCTACTAATTCCCATTTTAAATTTGAAGCAAATTTAAAATGGTAAGTGGTAAATATATTTTATAGGTATTTATTTACCTGAAGCTTACCCTAATTTTTTAAATTTTTGTTTCTGTTGTCTGTGTTTTTCAGGTGCTACACAAAAAAATATTTACCTAGATCAATGTCCTAGAATACTTCCTCAATGTTTTCTTCTAGTAGTTGCATAGTTTCAGGTTTTAAATTTAAGTTTTTGATCCATGTTGAGCTGATTTTTGTACCTGGTGAAAAACAGGGATCTGTTCTTATTTCTCTGCATATGAATATCTAATTTTTCCAGCACTTATTGATGAAACTGTCCTTTCACTCCCAATGGATGTTCTTTGTGCCTTTGTCAAAAATAAGATGACTGTAAATGCATGAATTTATTTATGGGTTATCTAGTCTGTCCCAGGGTTCTGTTTTTGTGCCAGTGCCATGCTGTTTTGATTATTGTGATTTTGTAATATAATTTGAGTCAGATAATACATTGTCTCCAACTTTTTTCTTTGTGCTGAAAATTGATATAGCTATTGAAATATTTTTATGGTTCCATACAAATTTTAGATTTTTTTCTGTATATATTCAGTACATCATTTGTATTTTGATGGAGATTGTATTGAATCTGTAGATTTCTTTGGATTATTTAGACATTTAAAAAATATTAATTATTCTAATCCATAAGCATTGTATTTATTTCCATTTGTGTGTGTGTGTGTGTCCTTTTCAATATCTTCAGTCAATGTTGTGTAGTTTTCCTTGAAGGTGTCTTCTACTTCTTAAGTTAAAATTATCCCTAGTTTGTTCGCTTTTTTCCTCCATTGTAAATGTTGATGCTTTCTTCATTTCTTTTTCAGATTGATTGCTTTTGGCATATAGAAATGCTACTGATCTTTTTTTTTTCTCTTTCTCTCTTTTGAGTTGAGGATTCATTCTATCACCCAGGCAGGAGTGTGTTGGGGAGTGATGAATTTTATAGGAAGTGATGAATTTTATACCCTGTGGCATGTAAAAGTTTTGTATTTATAATTTCCCTATATAATGTACAATGTAGTGAATTTGTACTCCCACATATTAGGTGCTGTGCAGTAATGTTGCTCAGCTGGAATGTGCTTCCAGGAAGGGTCTTTAGGAGATGCCTTATTTGGACTGGAATGCACTCTCAGGAGTGTCTCTAAGAGATGCCTTATTTGAACTGGACTACAAACTCCAGAGGGTATCTGGAAGGGACCAAGTGGCTATGTTAGATTAGCTAACTTGCTCATTCTGCTTCTGTAAACCCCACTGGCATTATGTGATTAGTATATTTGAATTTCCCGGGCTCGCAAGGTGTTATGTGATTGGCATATTTGAATTTCCCAGGCTTGCAAGGTGGGTGGGCTCTAACCTATTTAAGGACAGCCTCTGCCATAGCCCGAGGCCTTCACTTTGTGAGCGGTCCTGGCTAGCTGAACCTTGGCTAATAAACCTCTCCCTTGTTAAATGGTGTGTTGGCGCCATGAATTAAACACTCAGACCCCACTCCATCTGGGGGCTTGTCTGGGATACCCCGGGGCTTAATCCATGGGTTTTAAGCTGACCGGCCTTGTGAACTTGCTTGCCTGCAAACTCCCGAATAGCTGAGCTGTCCCTGGCAGGCTCACAACACCTTTTGGAGCCCTCAGAGAGGTAAGTCAGGTTCTCGTTTTGTCTTGCCTTTGTCTACTTTTGTCTGCGGTAGTGTGCACTCTGGGTTGGACTCACAGGAAAACTGGACACACAGGTAATTCTGGAGTCCGAGGTCCCAGTAAGACGTCACTGGGTCCTCTGGTTTGGAACCCTGAGCAACCAACCATTGGATAAGCCTGGAGCTGAAACAGGCTCCGGAGCTGAAAGAGACTCAGGCGGTCGATTGGTGGTAGATGGGCTCAGTGTCCATTGTTTTGGAGTCCCTAGTTTCCCGTTTGGAACTCAGAGCAGCCAGTTGTCAGATAAACCAGGAGCTGAAGTGGACTCTGGAGCTGTAAGAGGCTCAGGCGACTGACTAATGAATAGGCTTGGTGTCCAATATCTTCCAAGGACTGTTAGGTCCTCCTGCTGTGTGTGTGTCTTTGTTTCGTTGTCTTGTGTTTGTAACTATTGTAACTGTAATTTCCATTGCTGTAATCAAAGGTATGGGACAACAGGGGTCTAAGCCTCACATCCCCCTGGAGCTAGTCTTATATCATTTTAAGGATTTTCCGGATGCTGCAGAGCAGTAGGGAGATCGAGTGCTTAAAGGGAAACTAAACACTTTCTGCTCCCTTGAATGGCCTAAATTCATAAACTGCAGCTGGGCACCAGAGGGCACTTTCAACCCCCAATAGCAGAGAGAGTCCAGCGAATCGTCTGCCGGTACCACCCAAACCAGATTCCATGCATCACTGCCTGGTATATTCTTATCCTGCAGCACCCAGCCTGGATGAAAAAGGCTGGGACTAACTCTTCTCATGTTTTAGCCCTACAGGAATCTAAGGCCCCCATCCTCCAGCAACCACCAGAGGACGAGGAGAACCCCCCGCCATATCCAGTGATGGGACAAGGGCAGGGCGTTCAAAATCAGGGAATTCTTAGCCCAGCTCATACTAGAAGTGGTTCTCCCTACCAGCTCCCTCCTGGCCCGCCGTGCCCCACTCTTGACTGGCCACCTGCCGAGGGCCCGACAGCTCCAAGCCCAGACTCAACTACTGAGACCTTGGAAGAAACCCTGGGAATCCTCTCTCTGCAGCAAGCCCCAGGGGTAGATGTGGGTGGGGCGGGACACCAACCCTTTATGGTTTATGTCCCCTTTTCTACTGTGACCCCTGCAATTGGAAGAACCAAAACCCTCCATTCTTTGAAAGGCCCCAGGGCCTTTTTTCTCTCTTAGAAACTATTTTCTACAGGCACCAGCCCACCTGGGATGACTGCCAACCAGCTCCTCCAGGTCCTCTTCACTGCTGAGGAGAGAGAGCGTGTTCGGCAGGAAGCAAGGAAGTTAATCCTGGGACCTGACGGCTGGCCAGCAGAACATGCACGATTGGAGTGCGTCTTCCCCCCTGACAGACCAAACTGGGATCCTAATACTGATCATGGTAGGGAGTGTCTCACCACTTATCTCTGGACTCTGTTGGGGGGTTTCTGGGCTGCCGCAAGGTGCCCCACAAATTTATCTAAGGTGAATGAAGTCATTCAAGGGCCACAGGAATCTCCCACTGCCTTTCTGGAGTGTCTCATGGAGGCCTATTGGACATACACCCTGGTAGACCCAGAGGCACCAGAAAACTGGAGGGTGTTAGTCATAGCCTTTGTCTCGCAGTTGGCCCCCGATATAAGGAAAAAGCTGCAGAAACTTGAGGGGTTTGAAGGAAAAAGCCTGTCCGAGTTAACTGAGTTAGCTCAAAGAGTTTTTAATAGCAGAGATTCTTCTGAAGATAAACAAGCAAGGAGGCTGGCCAAAGTCGTGGTTGCAGCCTTGGAAGGACAGCATGCAGGGGAATGCAGAAGGAGGACTCCTTTAGACAGAGACCAATGTGCCTGCTGTAAAAAGAAAGGACATTGGAAAAGGGATTGCCTAGACAAATTGAAGAGGCGAATGGGGCCCTGTCCCAACTTGGAGCCACAAAAACCAACTCCAGTGCTCCAGTTGGAATCTGACTGATGGGGCTGGGCTCTGTAAATAACCCCCGGAGCCCAGGGTCAAACTTATAGTGGGGGGTAGCCCTGTACACTTCTTAGTGGATACAGGAGTAGAGCTTTCAGTACTCCAAAGACCCAATAGTTCTCTCCGATATAAGCATACTCTGGTTCAGGGACAACTGGAACTCAATCATACCCCTGGACCACTGAGAGAACTGTGGACTTGGGAAAGGGAGAGGTGACTCACTCATTTCTGATAATACTAGACTGCCCATACCCACTCTTAGGGCGAGACCTTTTGCATAGACTCAAGGTTAATATAGGATTTCAGAAAGCCACAGCAACAGTAGATTTTCAAGAGCCAACCAAAATTCTTGTAATGATGGCCCTCCAGGATGAATATCTAATGGCAGGGGGTGAGCCACCCCCACAAGATTTAGAACTCTTAAGCCAGCTGCGGACTGAAATCCCAGGTGTTTGGGCTGAAACCAACCTGCCAGGGTTAGCAAGGAACCATGCCCCGTAGTAGTGCAGTTAAAAAGCCAGGCAACCCCTACTAGTGTTCGCCAATACCCCATCTCCCAGGAGGCCCAAAGAAGTATAGCCAAACATATCCAACATCTCAGGGAGGCTAGAATCCTGGTGTCCTGCCACTCGCCCTGGAATACTCCTTTACTGCCAGTAAAAAAGGCTGGAATGGAGGACTAACACCTGGTGCAGGACCTTTGGGAGGTCAAGCAAGAGGGTGGAGGACATTCACCCAATGGTCCCAAACCCATACACCTCTTAACTGAGCTTCCCCCTGAACGACAGGTGTATAGACCTCAAGGATGCCTTTTTCAGTATTCCATTGGCCAGACAGAGTCAGCTCCTGTTCGCCTTCAAATGACCGGAACTGGAAAAAGGAGGGCACGGGCAGTTAACACGGACACGACTCTGCAAGGATTCAAGAACTCTCCTATGCTGTTCAACAAGGCTTTCCAAGACCTGCAGTTTTTTCAAAGATGCAATCCCCAGGTAACTCTGCTGCAATATGTAGATGACCTACTCATTACTGCTGAGTCGCGAGAAGACTGTCGGCAGGCCACCCGAAATCTCCTGATGGAATTAGGAACGTTGGGATACCGGGTGTCAGCGAAGAAGGCCCAGTTCTGTACAACCGTGGCTACCTACCTTGGGTATGTTCTCCAGGAAGGTAAGAGAGCCTGTCCAGTCAGCGCGTTCAGGCTATAGTCGACATCCCTGAACATTCCAGTCCTGGAAACAAAAAAGCAGGTCAGAGAGTTTCTGGGAGCAGCGGGGTATCGCAGGCTATGAATTCTGTGATTCGCTGAAATCATCAGACCCTTATATGAACTTATTAAGGGCCTGGAGAGGGAATTCCAATGGACCCCCGAAAGGGAAAAAGTCTTCTGAACCTTAAAGGAGGCTTTAATTTCAGCCCAGTGCTGGCCCTACCAGACCCCGGGAAGCCTTTCCACCTCTTTGTGGATGAAAGCCATAGGGTCGCCTGGGGGGTCCTGACCCAGAAACTTGGTCCTTGGAATAGGCCAGTGGCCTATTTGTCAAAAAAGCTAGACCCAATAGTGGCAGGATGGCCAGCCTACTTGCGAAGCATTGCAGTCATAGTTATGCTGATGAAAGACTCAGACAAGTTGACCCTGGGACAGGACTGATTGTCACAGTCACACATGCGATAGAGGCCCTTCTCTGGGGGACCCCAGCAAAATGGATTTCCAATGCCCGACTCACTCGCTAGCAGGCATTGCTTCTCGATCAGTCATGTATCGGTCCCAGTGAACCATCAGTCTAAATCCCGCCACCCTGTTGCTGGCAGGGACCTGCGGCACCCATGACTGCATTGAGCTCACTGAGTTCCTCCAGAAGCTATACCTGGACCTGACAGACGTTCCTTGGCCAGAACCAGACTTAACCCTATATACGGACGGCAGCAGCTTCATGGAAAATGGAACCAGGTATGTGGAGGCAGCTGTGGTAACACTGCAAGACACCGTATGGGCCAAGCCCCTTCCCCAAGGGACCTCAGCCCAAAAGGCGGAGTTAATCACCTTGACAGAAGCCGGCGCAGGAAAGACTGTCAACATTTATACTGACAGCAGGTATGCCTTTGCAACTGTGCATGTACATGGGACAATTTACAAAGAAAGAGGGTTGCTCACTACTGAGGGAAAAACTATAAAAAAATAGAGAGAAAATTTTAAACCTCTTGGCGGAAGTCTGGGCTCCAGAGAAGGTGGCAATCATCCATTGCCCAGGTCAACAGGGGAGCTCAAACGAAGCAGTCGGCAATAGGAAAGCAGATCAAACAACCAAAGAGGTGGCCCGCCACCGCACTGTCTGCCTGCTGGCACTACCTCCTCTGGTACTATGTGAGCCACCAGTTTACCTGGAGGAAGATTTCTGTATAGCACAAAAATTAAATGTGACCACAAATTTGGAGGGATGGATGCAACTCCAGGATGGGAGAACCTTCCTCCCCCAAGCCCCAGGGCACAAACTCCTACAGCAACTCACGAAGGCACTCATTTGGGAAAAACTAAGTTGACTGAACTCATAGGAAAGGAGTTATACTTGCTTCACCGGGATCAGCTGACCCAAGAACTCATCCAAGACTGCATACCATGCCAACAGACTAACATCACTAAGGTCAGTGTATCCACTCCAGGGACCCAACACTGAGGAGTAATCCCTGGGAGACATTGGGAGATAGATTTTACAGAGGTAAAGCCAGGATAATATGGATGTAAATACTTTACTTTTTAATTATGGTAGACATTTTGTCAGGATGGGTCGAGGCTTTTCCTACAACTGAAACTACATCTGTAACAGTTAAGAAACTTTTAAATGACAACATCCCAAGATATGGTCTACCTGTCTCAATAGGATCAGATAGTGGGCTGGCCTTTGTCTCCAAACTTACGGAAGGTATAGCAAAGGCTCTGGGGATAAATTGGAAATTACACTGTGCTTATCATCCTCAGAGTTCAGGACAAGTAGAAAGAATGAATCGAACACTTAAGGAGACCTTAACCAAATAAACCCTAGAGACCAGTGAGGGATGGGTGACGGTCCTTCCCCATGCCCTCCTAAGGGCAAGATGTACCCCCTACATGAAGGGCCTAACCCCCCACCACTACTGCCAAAAGTAGGCCTCCACAAAGCGCTTGAACTAACCATGATTTACTCCAGTCACTTCAAAAGGTACAAAACACAGTGACTGAAGCCATGCGGGCCGCCTTCCAGGAGCCGAGTCCGGCAGACCCTCACCCATTCCAACCCAGAGACCAAGTATGGGTCAAATGGCACAAAACCGAGACTCTAACCCCAAGTTGGAAAGGTCCACATGTGGTAATCTTGACTACTTCAATGGCGGTAAAGGTCACCGGTGTCTGTCCCTGGATCCATCATTCCCAACTAAAGAAGGCAGACCCTCTCACCCGAGACCAGTGAGGAACCGCCGATGAAACAGAAGGTCATCAAGCCGGCCGCGGGAAAAGACCCACTAAAGATAAGACTTTCGTGGCCCCAATTCCTTAGGTCCATCATGTAACTGGAGGCAACTGTGTCCCGCCTTCCCAGAGAGGCTAGTAGCCCTCCTTATTCTTTTCAGCCTTCCCCAATGTATGACATATTACCTTCCCCCACGAAACTCTTCATGGGAACTGGTAAACACTATTACTGAAACTGTAGTTTCCCCCTACATTGGGAATGGGCTCTCGGTCTTTGAATTTGACCTTTGTAGACTGTGGCCCAATTTAGCCATAGCTGTGTATGATTATCGCCTGGCACTGTGGTTCAGTTCTTTGGAAAAGGGACTGAGGATGCATTTCCAAGGACACTGAAGATGAAAAACAGGTTGCAACGTACAACTTCTATGCCTGTCCAGCTGTTGCCCAAAGCCAATGCCATAAGGCAGGGCACTTTCATTGTGCTGAATGGGGTTGTGAAACACTTTCCCCCTGGAAAACTGAGGACCCCTTCATATGCCTTCAAAGGCAAAGCCCTGCACCCATTTGTAATCAGCTTGAAACATGTAACCCCCTAAAACTCATCATTATACAATGGAATGCTTATGGCACCCAGAAAATATGGAAAAGGGCAGAGCATGGGGACTCAGACTGTACGTTTCAGGAAGGGACCCTGGAACAGTGTTTGCCATATGAAGGAAAGTTATACACCATGTCCTTTCCCCTATGGGGCCCAACTGTAATCTCTTTCTGCCAAACCCTCAGTCAAGGCCTCAGGCCCCCAAACCCACTCAGGACCAGCCCAGGTCAGTTAATTTAACAACTTTTGCTGCAGCCTCAAAGCCTATTGCAACCTTAAAACCTACAAGACGAATTGTGACTCTTCCAATTACCCAACTTGGGAAAGAAAATCTTTACCTCCCTATGTTAGCAGCACAGACTGGCCATTGCCCCCCAACCAAACTTGGCCAGGGGCTACTGGCTATGCCTAAAACCCAGCCCCCCATATTATGAGGAAATGGCCGTAAACTCCTCAATAGGTAATACTGGGGGGCACATACAAGTTCTTAACATACTACTACCCAACTCAGGGGATTATGTCGATGGGGACAGAATCCTGCTCTCACCCTGGGAGATCTCCAAAGGCAGGAAGCCTGTCTCCACACTTCATCCTATAACATAGAAAGCTCCCCCTATTAGGAAGCTTGTTTGGCTTCTTTCAGAATAAATGCCTCCCGGGTGGGCACTCCTAAAAACCTTAATATAGTTGTTGCACCACCCACTACCTGGTTTGCCTGCACACGGGGTATAACCCTGTGTGTTGCCCTTGAGCTCCTCAAAGACAGCTCTGAGCTCTGTGTTTTGGTGCACATATTGCCCCAGGTGTACATTACTGAAGGGCCCCCAGGATGGAAACAGCTTGGACTCCAGAATTTTAGACGAACCAAAAGAGTCCCCATCATAGTACCTATCCTTATAGAATTGGGAATCGCAGGGTTGGCCACCGTGGGGGCGCTGCGCTGGCCATAGATCAAAATCTTAAGGAATTAAGCAGGCACGGTAATGCAGATCTGTCTAACCTTGAGACAAGTATATCCCAATTAGAACAACAAGTAGACCCTTTAGCTGAGGTGGTGCTCCAGAATAGGAGGGGACTAGACTTCCTGCTTATGAAAGAAGGATGGCTCTGTGCAGCATTAGAGGAAGCTTGTTGCTTTTACACCAACAGGTCCGGAATAATCTGGGAGACACTCGCCCTGGTTAGAGAAAATATTTGCCACAGAGAGTCTAAAAGACAGGCTTCAGAAAACTGGTACCAATCCTTATTTTCCAGGTCCCCATGGCTCACAACCCTGGTCTCAGCCATTGCCGGACCTCTGCTCTTAATCCTAATATTTGTAACTGTTGGGCCATGCCTAATTCAATGTCTTCTAAATTACATAAGGAACAGGCTAACAACCACAAACCTGATGTTACTGAGAACCCAAGTTAAGTCCCTGCACTATGAGTCAATGATTTGACTCTAGGAACAACTCAAAGGGGGGAACGTGTGGAGGTGATGAATTTTGTAGGAAGTGATGAATTTTATACCCTGTAGCATGTAAAAGTTTTGCATTTATAATATCCCTATATAATGTACAATGTAGTGAATTTGTAACCCCACATATTAGGTGTTGTGCGGTAATGTCACTCAGCTGGAATGTGCTTCCAGGAGGGGTCTCTAGGAGCTACCTTATGTGGACTGGAATGCATACTCCGGGGGGTCTCTGGAAGGGACCAAGTGGCTACGTTAGATTAGATAACTTGCTCATTCTGCTTCTGTAAACCCCGAGGGCGTTATGTGATTAGTATATTTGAATTTCCCGGACTTGCAAGGTGGGCAGGCTCTAACCTATTTAAGGGCAGCTCTGCCATAACTCAGGGCCCTCACTTTGTGTCTGTGTGTCTGGTGAGCGGTCCCAGCTGGCTGAACCTTGGCTAATAAACCTCTCCTTTGTTAAATTGTGTGTCAGAGCGGTGAATTAAACAATCGGACTCCACCCCAAGTGCAATGGCATGATCATGGCTGACCACCACCTAAACCCCCTGGGCTAAATTAATCCTCCCATTTTAGCCTGAACTTCATTGATTTTATTCATCAGTTCTAATTTTGTTTTCTTTTTGGTTGAATCTTTAGTTTATTCTAAATATAAGAGCTTTCTGTCTCCAAATAAGGATTATTTTACATTTTTCTTTCCAAATTGAATGCCATTTATTTATTTGTTGTTCCTAATTTATTTTGCTAGGACTTTTAGAGCTATGTTGAATAACAATGATAAGTGTGTCATACTTATTCCAGATCTCAGTGGAAAGGCTTTTAATTTTCCCCTATTTATATGATAGTATGTGTGTTTGCCATATATGATCTTATCATTTCCAAGTATGCTGCCTCTTTCTCAGGTTATTGAGAGTTTTTAACATGAAATGATGTTGAATATTACTGAATGTTTTGTTAACATTTATAAAATGATCACATGTATTTTGTCCTTGGTTCCATTGGTATGATGTATCATGTTCATTAATTTGCATAAATTCAAACAGTTTTGCATCTTTGGAATAAATCCCACTTGATTATGGTAAATGATAGGTCTAATGTGTTGTTATGTTTGGCTTGTTAGTATTTTGTTAAGGAATTTTGCATCTATGTTCATCAGTGATGTTGACTTGTAGTTTTTCTTTGATTTTTTTTGTTCTTTACTGGTATTGATATTAGAGTAATATCATGAAGTGAGTTGAGAAGTGTTTCCTTCTCTTCAGTTTTTTAGACTAGTGTGAGTAAAATTGGTATTAGCTCTTCTTTCAATGTATAGACACAAAAAGCATAAATAGACAAATGTGATTACATTAAACTAAAAAGCTTCTGCACAGAAAAAAATATAGTAATAATAATAAACAAAATGAAGAGAAACTTACTGAGTGGGAGAAAATATTTGCAAATGATCTACCTGATAATGAATTAATAACCAGAATATATAAGAAACTCAGGCAACTCAGCAACAACACAATTCTGATTTTTTAAAAAAACATTTCTCAATAGAAGACATACACATGACCAGCACTTATATACATTTTTTAAAAATAACTCTACCTCACTTGTTATCATGGAAATGTAAATTAAAACCAAAGTGAGATATCATCTCATCACAGTTGAAATGGTTTGATATTATCAAAAAGGCAAAAATAATGGATCCTGGCAAGAATTCAAAGAGAAACACTTGTACATTGATGGTGAGAATGTAAGTCATATGTTCACTAGGAAAAATATTGTGGATATTCCTCAAAAGACTGAAAATAGAATTAGTGTATAATCCAGCAATCCAACTGCTGTGTATATATTCAATAGAAAGGAAGTCAATATATCAAAGACATATCTGTACTTCTATGTTTATTGTAACACTGTTGATAATTGCCAAGATATGGAATAAGCTTAAGTGTCCAACAATAGATGAACAGATAAAGGAAATGTGACACAATTACACTATGGAACATCATTCATCCATAAAAAAGAATAAAATGCTGTCATTTTTCAGTAGCATGGATGAAACGGGAAGTCATTTTGTTAGGTGAAGTAAACCAGGAATGAAAACTGCACATTTTCGCTCAAAAAACTAGTTCTCATGCAGATAGAAAATAGAGTAGTGGTTATCAGAGGCTGGGAAGGTAAAGAAAAGGAAGAATGGAGATGGTTGCTTAATGGGTATAAAACATGCAATTAGATAGAAGGAATAAGTTCTATTGTATATTTCAAAATAATTTGAAGAGAAGAAATGGAATGGTCTTAACACAAAGGAAAATAAATGTTTAAAATGATGGAAATCTTAATTACCCTGATTTGATCATACACATTGTATACATATGTCAAAATATTACATTTACCACCATTATATATCAACTAAGATATCAATTAAAAAATAACATCTCAAAAAAAAAAAAAAAAAGGGATATGTTACCAAATCACCAGGGGTTCTGTTGAAGTCTTAGTGCTTACCACATAGAATGTCAATCACCGAGACAAGTATTGCCAGGGAGAAAGACTTTTAATTGAGTGATATCAACCAAGCAGCTGAGGAGAATAAAAAATCAGACCAAACCTGTCTCCTCACCCAATTGAAATGGGAAGTTTATATAGTGAGGGCAGGAATGTAATACAGCAATTAGGGAAGGGTAAGGAAGAGATCATGTTGAGTGAGTGGTCTGGAGCCTAGATACAATGTTCTGGTGAGTTTTAGGTTTTGTCTGAGTGTCAGTTTCCTGAGGAAGGAACTCAGATAAGACAAATGTAGTTTTAAGTTTTAAGATTGGAAGCATCAATTATATGCTTATTCAAAAAATCCATGTTTCAGTTTTATGGAAAATTAGCCGTGTTAGACAAACACAGTAAGTAACCCACACACTGATGTTCAGTCTTTTTTTGTGGAGGGGGAGATTTTGTAATTGGAGGACTAAAGATCAGAGGATGAGAGGGGAAAAAAAAAATGACAAGAGACTTTGGCAGTCTCATTGCCTATGGGAGATAGAATTTGGATTTCAAGGTTACCAAAGCAGCCATGACTTGAGAGTATAGTAGCCTTGATCCATAGAGAATATATTTCAAGGCCCCAAGTGGATGCGAGAAACTGAAGACAGTACCAGACCTTAAAACTGCTATTTTTTTCCTGTACATGCATACATAAAATAAACTTTAATCTACCATTAAGCATAGAAACAGATTAACAACTAATAATAAAATACAGCAATTAGAATAATGATATGTTGACATTGCCTTTTCATTATTAAATAAAAGAAGTGTTACTTGAATATAAGCATTGTGATACTACAACAGTTAATCTGTTAACTGATATGACTACTAAGGAGGGGTTGGGTGTGTAGGGAGACAGCACAGACAAAAGGACAAAGGGACAATTCACCTCCCAGGCAGAATGGAGTGAATGGCTGAGATTTCGTCATGCTACTTGGAACTGTGCACAGTTTAAAACCATGAATTGTTTACCTTAGAATTTTGTACTTAATATATTTGGACCATGTTTGGCTGCAGGAAACTGAAACCACCGTAAGCAAAATGGCAGATCAGAGGGGACTACTTTATGTAAAGGAATTGTAGTATATACTTACAATGAAATATTTGTAATCCTTTAAAAGAAGGTAATGGCTGGGTGTGATGACTCAAGTCTGCAATAATCCTAGCACTTTGGGAGGTCGAGGTGAGAGGAATGTAGAAACTCAGGGGTTTGAGACAAGTGTGGGCAACTTGGTGAGACATCATTTCTACAATAAATAAAAGAATAAGCCAGGTGTGATAGCACATGCCTGTGGTTCCAGATACTTGGAAGACTTAGACAGAAGTATCGCCTGAGCCCAGAAGGTTGAGGCTGTGGTAGCCATGGGCATGCTACCACACTCCAGCCTGGGTGACAGAATGAGATTCCAACTCAAAAAAAAACGAAGAAAGGAAGGAAGGAAGGAAGGAAGGAAGGAAGGAAGGAAGGAAGGAAGGAAGGAAGGAAGGAAAGAAAAAGAAAAGAAGAAAGCCACATGCAAAAAAATGAATTAATCTTGAGGACATTATGGTAGGTGAATTAAGTCAGTCATAGAAAGACAGATAATTACTACAATATTCCACTTGCATGGGTATCTAAAATACACAAAGTGAGAAAGAGTAGAATGATAGTTGCCAGAGGCTAGAGAAAGAGAGACTGGAGAGTTGATGCTCAATGGGAATTCAGTTTCATTAATGCACGATAAAAAGCTCTAGAGATCTACTTACAATATTGCACCTACAGTTACTAATACTTTAGTGCTTATTTCAAATTTTAAGAGGATAGGTCTCATGTTGTGTTCCTACTGTAATAATAAAAGGGAAAAGGAAAGAGAAAATTCTTGAGAGACGCCATATGAGTCTCACTTGTTTTTGCACTTTTGCCTGCAGAAGCACAGACAAGGGGTACATGAGTTCTGGAGGTTATAGTCAATGTAAATTATTGCATAATGAACACCCTTGGAATGTAGAAATGATGTTTTTCTTCAGAGCTAAGATCAGACTTGTTTATTTTCCACAAAAAAGGTAATTTTTTGGAAATTGTTTTGCTTTCTGTGCATTACTGCAGCAATCACTTGAACTTCTTTGTAATTACTGTGAGACTTGGGAAGTGTTATTCATTTAACTGTGCCCCCAACAAATGTGTTGAAATACTAACCCCTGGTACCTCTATTGCGATTTTATTTGAAGTTGAAATTTTTACAGTGGTAATCATGTTAAAGTGAGGCCATTATGATGAATACTAATTCAAATGGACTGGTGTCTTTATAAGAGAGGAAATTTGAACACAGACATATACAGAGGCAAGACAATGTGAGGAGATATAGGGAAAAGGAGACCATTTGCAAGCCAAGGAGGGAGGCCTGGAACAGATGCGTATCTCAAAGGAACTATGTTGACATTTTGATTTAGGGCATACAGATCTCCAGAATTGAAAGATAATAAATTTTTGTTATATAAGTCACCCAAACATTGGTACTTTTTACAGGCATCCTGAATGAACTAAAATGAGTGAAATGAAACCTGTAATGAGTATAAAACTCATTATGCTTCCTTTGCTGTGAGGAATCAGTATCCTCATCTCTGATTCAGGTGTCTTGTTTTTTCTGCCTATGTCCATAAAATTTTGCCAGGTTAAATTATTGTCTTACAAGTTGGTAAAATCTCAGACCCTTCAAGTTTCCTGACACGAGTAGGTAAAATATGAGTAAAGGTGCAGAGAACCTAAAAATACTAACAATCAATTTTATTTAATTGACATTTATAGATAATTCTACCCAACATAGCATAATGCACATTCTTCTCAAGAGCATATGGATCATTCACTAAAAAATATAATATTCTGAATCACAAAACAAGCTTAAAAAAAGTTAAAAGAAAAATATGAAATATGTTTTTAGAATATACTGGAATAATCTAAAATTTCATAACAGAAATATATTTATTTGTTTATAAGCTGTGTGATTCAAAAATATTATACCTGATAAAAATGACATAGGATATCAGGTAAATATAATTTTCTTTAGAAAATGTTAGCACTTTCAAATGAAAATGGATAACACCAGAAATGTCAACTGCCTTGGTAATGGTGAAGTGCATATAAAAACATATACTTACATAAAGACATAAAATACTACAGATTAGATTCTTATCTAGTAACATGCATTCTGATCTATAAATGTATTTATGTTATTATTTATGCAAATATCAATAGCTTTTTCAATGTGTCTATATTTTAGATATTCTTCTCAGTCATTCTTTTAATTACGATATTCAAATAACACCTATGTTCTTTATGAGAGTTATGTCCTGTGGTCACCCATTTTTAAAATAAAATAATTAATTAAAATGAATTAAAGAAAAGAGAAGAACTGTGACAAAAATGCACTTTTGGAAACACTGTATATCACCTCAGAGATTTTTCCAAGTATGTGACTATCTTAGAAACTCACAAAGACTATTAGTAAGGATGGGATTTAACTATTTAAATTTAACTTTTACAAATGTATTAACACACTTGCCTTCTTCACCCACAAATGTGTCTTTTTAACCTTGTGTTCTAAAGAACATATTTGACATTTTGAATTAACCTTGAATTAAATGGAAATATTGAATTGAATTGAAATAACTTAAAAATACCTCCAGACAGCATTCAGTGTAATAACTTTAAAATATGAGTTAGGAGATGCCATCCTCTGCTCAAAATGCCCAAATAGCCTTCTACTACCCTGCTTAGTGTAGAAGGTGAAGTCCTAAGATGGTCACCAGTCCTCCACCTTCTGTGAAAACACTTCCTTTGTCATTTTTGCTTTCTTTCTGATTAATTATTTTCCTTCATATTTTAAATACATTGGCCTCCTTACAATTCTCAGACATGCAAGACATATGTGCTCCTGCCTTAGGACTAATCCCTCACCCATGTGGTTCATTCTGCAGCAAACCTTCTTTCCCCAGAAAACTGGATTGTTAGTTTACATGTGTTGTTTTGGTTTTTGCTCTGCCATCACCTTCTCAGTGAGGCCTTCTCTGATTACATTGGCCATTGAGTCCTGTAGCATTTCCTATTCCTCTTACTGCTGTACCTCATGATATGTATTGTCATTATGCTACTACATAATTCACTTCTTCACCACTTTATTGTCCATATCTATGAAGGTTACAAAAACAAAGTCAGATCAAGTTAAGAAAGATGTAAACGTTTGTTGTGCAAACAGTGAGCAGTTTGAGAACTGGGAGACCTCAAACAGCATGGTAAGGAGCTCCAGTGACAGCAGTTACAGCACAGCTTATGAAACATAAAGGAGGAAGTATTTTGAACCTTTTTTTGTGATTGGCTGTTATATATTAACTTTTTTTTTTTTTTTTAGGGAAGCAAAGCTGTTTAAACTGATTGGTTAATTTCACTGAATCATAATGACAAAGATGTAAGGCTTACTCATTATGATTAGATATGATTATACATAATATCTCAGGAAAACCAGGATGACATGTTTTGGCTACATGGCTATTTGTAGTTGGTCTTGGGGTTTAAATAAACTGTAAACTCTATTTTAATTTTTCTTTAACAAATGTGTTTTGAGTTTAGAAAATGCTCTTTGATTTATGCACTGTGATGTCTTACTAATGAGAAGAAGGCTGGAACATGGAGATAGTCAATAAATAATAGTTGAATGAGTTGAATGACTGATCTTATGTCTTGTTGAGATACACTAAAATTTACAATATAAATCTTTAACAATGCTTTAATAACTTTATTAAAATAAACATATTTTAAGGTTTTTTGTGTTTGTTTGATTTTCTTTTAGTGCTGCTGTTTTGGTTTTCATGATCAAAGGGATTAGGTCTCATGCTTCCAGACATCAGACTGGTCAAAGAATTTATGATGAGGACCCCAAAAGCAATTGCAACAAAAACAAAAAATAGAAAAACAGAATTTAATTGAACTATAAAAAGAAAAATAAAAAAAAAAGCTTCTGCATAGCCAAAGAAGTAATCAACAGAGATAACCTGTTGAGTGGGAGAAAATGTGTGCACATTGTGCCCCAGACCAAGGACTAATATCCATAACCTGCAAGGAGTTCAAACAACATGCAAAAAACAAATAACTCCATCAAAAAAGTGGGCAAAAGAGATGAATACACATTTCTCAAAATATGATGCATGAGCAGTCAATAACATGAAAAAATGTTCAGCATCACTGATCATCATGGAAATGCAAGTAAAAATTACTATAATTTCTTCTCCTATGCTAGTCAAAATGGTTATTATTTGAAAGTCAAAGAACAACAAATGTTGGCATGGTTGCAGAGAAAAAGGAATGCTCACTCACTGTTACTGGAATTGTAAACTTCTTCAATCTCTACTAAAAATAGTATAGAGATTTCTCAAAGAACTAAAAATTGAATTGCCATTTGACCCTGAAATCCCACTACTAGGGATGTACTTAAAAGAAAATTAATCAGCATATAAAAAAGATTCCTATATTAATATGTTCATTGCAGCACTATCTACAATAGCAAAATCATGGAAGCAGCCTATGTGCTCACCAATGACTGACTGGATAAAGAAAATGTGTGTGTGTGTGTGTGTGCCTATATATAGACACACAGAGAGAGAGAGAGAGAGAGAGAGAGAGAGAGAGAGAGAATATATAAAGAAAAAAATATATATGCATATACACATATACCATGGGCTACTACACAACCATAAATAAGAATTAAATCATGTCCTTTGCAGCAACATGGATGGGGCTGAAGATTATCATCCTCTTATAAGTGAACTGTTGAGATTCTTTTACTTGAGATTTGGAATCTTAATAAAGCAGAATGATTATCTTAGCTTAATCATGGTTATCTCGTTTGGACAGAGAAAGGTAGAACATCTTGATTATAGACTTACTAATTCTACATACTATGGTGAAAATGTAGTCTATCAAATTGAAATTTGGATGGCCTAAGAAAATTTAGCAAAATACCTGTGAAGCTCTATCAATTTATTTCAGCATACACACACACATAGACATTCACACACAATGCTTTCTAACCAATTTGGGTACATCATTAAATGTTTCTTCACAGCCTCAGTAGACTTTCTCAGAGAAATCCTCCAAAATACTAACCAATCTCCAAATGAAGACATTGCATTGCCAACTCCAACATCAACTAAGTCATCATTCCAGTTTTGTTTCAAGATTCTGGCTCTTGTAATAATTTATTCTCTAGTTTGGTATGTTGACATAATTATTCTTTATAAATACTGACATAAACTATGATTTTACTTCTGATTATGACATTTTAAACATAAGAGCAGGAGATGAAAGAATCGAGAAAATAAATTATTTGAAATATGTAAATTTATATGGCACACGAAAAGGGAGTATAATATAGTTTGTCCTCATTTAAATTTTTTTTTATTTAATTTATCACAAGGGCTTTATTGATAATTGTGACTTTTCTTCCTCTACTGTTTATTCTATGTGCTCCATTCTATCAGTGATTTGCCCAGCAGTATAACTTAAATCTTATGCTAAAAGAACAGAAACTTTGGTTTTGGTTTTGATGCCAATATGGAGGTGTGGGAGGATTTAAAAATTTTAAACCTTGTGAACACATATAAGAGATGATACAGAGAATCCCTGGAATTCTGTATATACTACTGGTTTAGGCCAGGCACAGTGGCTCAAACCTATAATCCCAGCAATTTGGGAGGCTGAGGTGAGAGGACTGCCCTATCCCATGGTTGAAGACAAGCCTGGGCAACTTGTCAAGACTTCATTTCTACAATAAATCAAGAAAAATTAACCGGGTGCGATAGCACATGCCTCTAGTTCCACCTACTTGGAAGGCTGAGGCATAAGGATCACCTGAGCCCAGCAGGTCAAGGCTATGGTGGCTGTGAGTGTGCCACTGCCCTCCATTCTGGGCGAGAGAGTGAGACTCCAACTAAAAAAAAAAATAAAATAAAATGAAATAAAATAATTCTGTGATTTTTTTTTAGAAGTTACTAATCTGCATAAAAGTGTTCATTAATTAGAATATTTATTAAACATAATCAATATATCTTATTAACAATTTTTTGTAAATTGACATGAGTTTCACTATAATAGATAGATAGATAGATAGATGGATAGATAGATAGATAGATAGATAATAAATAGACAAAATATTCTGGAAGAATGTGGCCAAAACAGTGCCCAGGTATCTAGTCATTCAGCAATGAAGCATTAGGTCCTCCTAAACAAAATGTCATTTAGGATGATAAGGTGAAATAGTTGCTGAATCTGCTCAGTAGACATTTGAAAAATACCAAATAAAACTTCTTTATCGAATTCTAAAGTAAGTGCAGAGATTAAGGATTCTACTAGCTGTTCTCAATAGTTAAACATATATTTGCTTGTTGCAGCAAAAATATACAACAAAATTGAGGCCATATATTTTTTTTCCTGTAAAATTCTGATAGAGTTCAATGAGATAAGCAAAACACAAGTAAGATAATGTTAGAGTTAACCATTTATTATTACTTTTGTTGTAAAAAATGATGGCTGTACTAAATCACACCTAGTAAGATAAATCATAGTTTTAACAGGCTTCAAATAGTCTTTGACTGAATGATTCTTCAAAAAAAATTATTAAAGTTATGCTAAAACTGTGTGATGTTGAGTGACTTCTACATGTTGTTCTGCTATGATCTGAATGTTGTAACAAATGCAGGACCAATTATAATCCTATTTTCATGTAATTGATTTTGTACAAAATGTGATTTCCTCTATTTCCTGGTTAACATAACTGAGTTTTATTTTCATAAGACATTTTAGAATCAAAGCAGTCACTACAATCCAGTCACTGGGGAACAGATAAAACAGGAGCTTTTCTATTTAAAAAAAAAAAACCAAAAATATCCACCAGCAAGAAAACCTTCCAATGACTCCAGAGAGTTAAGACATGACATTGCTTAAGTTTTCCTTTATAATAGAAGAATTACTATATTAAATAGAACCTACTACATACAATGAATAATCAATTCCTTTTAAAAGTAAATTGGACCCGACAGGAGTACAAGTATCATTACACATAAATCGTTTTCTTTCAAAAGAGGATCTTAAAGTAAGAAATCAATTTCTATGATATTCTTGGGAATTGAAAAATTATTAACCTTAAAATAGTGACCCATTCAGAGAAGTGAGAAAATAGTATTATGTTCACATGGAATTAGACTAATTTTACATCACAGATCATTACATTTTTCTTCCTAGAT
Organism: Cephalopachus bancanus; assembly: GCA_027257055.1. NCBI lineage: Eukaryota > Metazoa > Chordata > Mammalia > Primates > Tarsiidae > Cephalopachus > Cephalopachus bancanus. The sequence goes on along the minus strand of JAPVLO010000068.1, from coordinate 5,674,507 downwards.
TTGATAGCTCCGAAGTATTGCCCACTTGAGAAGGTACTGAACATATTTACTCTCAATCACAAGGTTTTTATTCTTCATTATAATATTGCTTGACAATTCGGTCTTTAGCAAATGTTCAGCTTTGATGAAGAGAAATTAGGAAAAAAACAGAAAAGGTAAATAATAATTATTTTTATACATCAGTTATTTGTAGTTTGGTCCTTAATCTGAAATTGCTAATACTTATTAATACATCATCATAGTAAATTGAACAAAAGTAAATCAACAAATTCATCAAAAATATTCATCATTTTTTTTGGTCTAAAATTGTACAAGGCTTTAATAAACACTGAAATGGGTTCTCAATAGAGATTCTCACATGACACTTAGCTACACAGTTTTAAATTAAGTTGTCATAAACTCTTTTTTTAAAACTAATAAAACAAGTCAATTCAGATAAAAATACTCAGGGTCTTTAACTGCAACTTATTTACTCTTCAAAAACATGTTATTTAAAACCTTTAAATGCTCTCTGATGATGATATCAAGTTGCAATGTATGTTTTGATTTTAAAATAGTATAAGGTCAGTAAAGACAATTTAAAAAAAAATCACAAGACAGTTTTCATATCTAGCCTTGCTGTACTCAGACTTTAAGCTTCATAATAAAAGGTGAGCAAATTTTTATACATATTACAAAGATGACATATGATAATGTAAATTATTTTTAAAAAATCTAGCTCTTCTTCATTAAACAGTGAAAAGTTTTGCGCTTTATTCATGTCACAATAACAACATTTAGCTATTAATATTGAAAATAACAATATGATCTCAGATCTTTGTGACACCCTGGTCTTTTAGGCAAAGCAATTAAGTAATATAAAGAGTAAAATAGGGTTAAACTCTCTTTGATACTTTAAAATAGGTTAAACTCTCTTTGATACTTTTTAAATACCTCTTTTCAGTAAACATTACTTTATAAGTAAACTATAATTATTGAAGACATTAATTTTTATTGCTTGATTTGAGATGAAATCATCTTATAGAAATCATCTAGATTCTCACAGTAGCAAATCATATTTTTCTAATAAAATCGGTACAGAAAAACTAGTCTAAAATCTATGCAATTTTAGAGACTGTTGTGACTGACTTTTTTTTTTTTGCCTCAAACATACTTTTTCCTCTCCGATAATGTATTTTTAAATAGAGATTAAAATTATAGCATGGGCTGATGTTAAAGAAAAGTATATGTTTCATTTTTTTTCCTCATGACCAGTGAATTTAACTGCTAAATCAGAGAGAAAACAAAATGTATAATTTAAATTAAATTTTAGAAATCACTAAGGTTATAAACTTTTAATGAGAATAATATATAGGAAAAACATCTTAATGAGAAGACTCTTTTAGTTTGTAGGACAATGAAAAAAAATAAAGTAGAAAACAATGATTTCATGATTGCAATTCACAGGAGGCATTTTCCCAGCATTGGTAATTGCTATATTTTGGTCTGTACAATTTTAAGTGTTATTTCATGAACTCTGAATTACCACACTATTCAAAAGTAGTTCCTAAGGCTCTGATTTTATTGTTGATTTCTTCCTAAAACTGTTATGATTCATTTGAAATAGAATGTTTTGTTCATCTAGAAGAGTAAATCGAAAAAATAATTTTGAAATATATTATTATAAAATCTTAACGTATGTTACAAAATCTTGATGAATGTGACAAAAACAACCTAAATTTTTCACTAGCTATACACCTGAAAACCTGTTGGCCAAAAAAATGAAATAAAGATTATTGACTTAGAGTATGAACAGAAAATTTGAGATATATAGCCATCATTATCTTTGTTTACAGGAAGATATGCTGGTAATGTTTCACTTGAAAAAAAAATTATGAGTTCTACTTTTGTTCTTTTGCAAATGAGAAAATATTGGAGTACATTCTCTGAGAAAAATATGTTTTATTGCAATGCAGATAATATATGAGAATATAATAATAGCATTTTTTTTTTCTTTGAGTTGGAATCTCACTCTGTTGCCCAGACTGGAGTGCAGTGGCCGCTCCCGGCCACCACAGCCTCGACCTGCTGGGCTCCGGCGATCCTTCCGCCTCAGCCTTCCAAGTAGCCGGAATTACAGGCATGCGCTACCACGCCCAGCTGATTTTTTGATTTATTGTCGAGATGAGGTCTCGCTGCCCAGGCGGGTCTCGAACCCGCGGGCTCAGGCAGTCCACTCACCTCAGCCTCCCAAAGGCGTGGGATTACAGGCTGAGCCACCAAGCCCGGCTATAATAGCATTTTTTAAATAAAGTAAATAACTTTTATATATACAGTATTTTAGAATGCTATATTTTAATATAAAATTGCTAAAATCTTACCATATAAAGATATTTAAATGAATCAATTATAGAGAATGTGCAGCAAATAAAAAAACTTAAATGAAGGATGGTGTGTGTGTGTGTGTGTGTGTGTGTGTGTATAAATATCTTTTACACTAAAAAGTAAAATTTACATAACTCTATACTCAAACAAACTTGCCAAACAGTTAAAATCATGGACTTTTAAAAAATTTATAATACCAAAATTGACACAAATAATAAACATAAATAATATACCTAAAATTTTATCAAAAATTCCTGTAAAAACATTATCAGCCTATTAAATTGTAAAAGGATATACTTTCTTACCTTTCAGAATGTAAAAACTTCTAATGGTATGTGTGATCTAATACATTTCATGTGTTTATGATCTATATTTCTTCTTTTCTTTTCGTCTTTTATTGAGACAAAATCTTACTCTGTCCCAGGTTGGAATGCATTCGTGAGATCACTGCAGCCTCAAAGTCCTGAGCTCAAGCAATCCTCCTGCCTCAGCCTCCTAGGGCACTGATTTGCAGGCGTGAACCATCCTGCCCAGGCTATATTTATTTTTTTATTAACACAAGTTTTTGAGTTTTTTTTCTGTTCTATTCACTAAGTTTTTTTGTTGTTGTTGTTCAATTGACTGTCTATTACTTGTTATTAATCTTTTAAAGAGTTTTTTTTTTCACATATCCTTGGTAAGGGTACAATATCAGATAAGTAATTCGTAATTTTTTTTCCTCATCAATGATTTGCCTTTACATAGTCTTACATAGTCTTAAAAATGGCTTTTGGAAAACATTAAGTCTCAATTTTGGTGAAGTTCATTTTATCAATTTTTCTTTTATGAATTAATAATTTTTTGGTTTCGAACTTAAGAAATCCTTGTATGACCCCTGTGACAAAAGTTGTCTCTCATTAATTCTTCTAGAAGTTTTATAGTTTAAGGTTTTACATTGACATATATACTCCAATTGAATTAATATTTGTATATGTGACAAGGTGCCTTTTCTTTTTACTTTTTTGCATATAAATATTCAATTTTTCTGGCGGTTTTGTTGAAACCAGTCACTGAATTTCTTTTGTACTGTATCAAAATTAATCTTCATATATATGTGTGTATATGTGTATTATATATGTGTATATATATATATGTCTATACATATGTATGTGTATGTCTATTGATTCTGTTTTTGTAGAGAACTCTATTACCAGGAGTGACTCTCAAAGAGCAGAATTTTAAGGATGAGTTTTCTGAATTGGTTCCACCTTTGTGAATGAGATTAATGCTTATAAGGAAAAAAGTGTTTCTTATCTATCATTTGAGAACATATCAAGATGTTGCCATCTACAAACCAGGAAGTAAGACTTTATCAGATACTAAATTTGCTGGTGTTGTGATCCTGGACTTTCCAGCCCTCAGAGTTGTGATAAATACATTTTTGTTTACAAGCTACCCAGTTTATGATCTTTTGTTATACAGCCAAATAGACTAAGACATTCAGGTTGCTCAATTATAGCACAGGCTGGAGAACTATTAAGACTCATGACATAATAAAACATTTCAAGTGTCACTTCAACTCATTTGGCTACATTAAAGTAAAAATACAAAAACAACACTTTGTGGAATAATTTATGTCTAAGTACATGACAGAATTTCTTGGTTTAAAATGTGACTTAATTTTTATTCTACAACCTGCTAATTGTTTTCTGTGTCAGTTAAGACTTTCCTAAACTATAGGAGCAAATATATGTAAATTAGGCAAATTATTCTGTCAAACTAATTGTTCCCATATACTTAACTAAACCACAACATAACACATTATCTACACCACAAATTATTTATATTATAATATGTATACATACACCCCAAATTATTTATTAATCTATTTGTTCATTCTTTCACTCGTTTATTTTTTTCATTCATTCATTTAATATTCTACACATTTGCAATTCTACAACATTCACATCACTCATATTTTAGAAGGGCCACTTAATATTAATCTTGTTGCCTGCAAAAAAAAAGATAAAATTTAAGTGGTAGCAAATATAACTTCATAAAATATTTCATTAATGTATTTGATTGGTTTTTATCTGACTTATTATAACATCAAAAGGATTCCATTTCAACTAATGCATGGTGTGTATTTTAATGCTTTCTTCCTGATTTGAAAATAATTCTTAAAAGCAGGATCCTCTCCTGGAAAAATAAAATTGCTTGATTTTTATACCCTTGAAAAAATAAACAGGATGCAAAAAGAGAAAAAACATAAAGTGTATATATAACTTAGTAACTTTTAATTAAGATGACTTTTAACCTCTAAGCTCTTTTTAAAAATCAAATTTCTTGTTATCAGATTTTAGCCAGGAAAAACAGCTAACACTTTCTGGCTTCTATTTTTAGTTTTTAGTTTTTTTTTTAAAAGGTATCCTGAAAAATGCCTTACCTAATCATGGATATACCTCCAAGGAGATGGCAAGTCATTTTTACGAGATTCATAATGATTCCAAAGATAAGCAGGCAAACATCAAACCATGAAAAGACTCTCTCAGCTAGGAATCAAACCCAAGTCACCACAATGGAAGGGAAAAACCTTAGCTAGTGGACTACAGTGTGGGCCATTCTCCAATGCTCTTCACAGAATAAATCAGGAGTAAGCAGTTTTGCACTTGTGAATAATTTAAAAAAATTTTTTGGCTGGATGCGGTGGCTCACACCTGTAATTCTAGAAAGGCAGAGGTGAAAGGACTGCCTGAGCTCAGGCATCATGACTAGCCTGGGCAACTGGGTGGGTCATCATCTCCACAATAAATACATAAATAAAATCAGCCTTGCATGGTACTGTGTGCCTATAGTCCCAGCTACTCGGGAGGCTGATCTAGCAAGCCGAGGCTGTGGGGGCTGTGAGCAAGCCACTGCACTCCAACCCGGAGGACAGAGTGAGATTTCAACTCAAAAAAAATTTGGCTTTTTAAATTTAATCAAGTTGATTTTTAAGGCTAATCATGACACTGTCAAGTATCTTTTTTAAGATTAATCTTTACGACAATTATTTAAAATAAGAAATTTCTAAGACTTTAAAAAAATTTGAATGCTGTACTTATTCTAATTGCGACTCAATCTAAAAGCCTCTTTAAAGACCAGATGGCAATTTTCCAGGTTTTTATCACATAAGCAAAAGATATTCCTGGAGAGGGCATAGAGTAGGCAATCCTCATGTGCTCAACAATTCACTCTCAGAAATAGACTCGAGATAGCAAAAGACAGCAAAAATGCCAGAGATGGCATTTTTTAAGACAAAGCCTTCATAAGAACTTGATATGTTTGATTAAAAGTTGCGCTGTTAAAATATTCTGTGTCTTGGAAGGCTGAGGCGGAAGGATCGCCGGAGCCCAGCTGGTCGAGGCTGCGGTGGTCAGGAGTGGCCACTGCACTCCAAGCTGGGTGACAGAGTGAGGCTCCAACTCAAAAACAACAACAACAACAACAAACAAAACAAAAATATTCCGTGTCTTGGACTCCCAGTCTTTTCAGGCTGGCTGCCTCAAGTGAATCTAAGAATTCATACCTTCCAGATGGTGGAGACCAAGAGAGGGAATATCCTCACATAGTCACAAAGCCAAGCTCTTAAAGGCATAAAACAATATGAGAGGGAAACGTCATCGATTTCTGTTTGGGGAATCCATAGCAAAGTTTGTCTTAATAGACACCAGTCTAATTAGAACAATAAAACGAATCAGTTTGTAGAGTCCGCTTAAACAGCAAGCTTACAGGAATTGTATGTCTGTGTTCTATCCTAGGAACCCCTCTTCATGATAGAATAACATAAAAAGACAAAGACAAAGGAAAACAGCAATAAGAAAATTTATTTATGAGAGATAAGGGGTTAAATAATGTGAATATTTATAACACAAAGTGCCAAAAATAACCTAGAGTTGCTACAACCTAAGATAATCGCACAAATTCTTTTTACCCATCAGTCAAATCTTTGATGAGACTAACAGTGATTTTTACCATCTACTCACAGGAGTGTACAGAGAGAGAGAAACCAGGATTCTAAATGCTATAAAATTTTAACTCCTTTGCTAATAAGAACAGGCTCCTGAGTTCTCTTCACTGCAGCTTCCAGCAGGGAAGAGTTGCTTTGTTCACTCTGTTTGCTGCACCAAACTGTGGGGCCCATGGGCATTGCCCCTTAAAGGTCCACTGAAAAATTATTGACATAAGACACACTGATTAATCGGAGAAAAAGACACACATTTATCGAATGTGTATATTCATGGGAGCAGAAAATTAAATGACATCTTGAGGTTACAGAAAGAATGGTGTCTTAGATTCTGGAGATAAAAAAACAAACAAACGGTATGGGAGAGAGAAGAAGGAATTCTATGGAGGAGAAACAAATGATTGCTAGGGAGAATGACTGGATGGGGAACAGATATTAACTTGTAAATAGTTGTCTTTGGAATTTAAATGATCGTTGGAGACAGCCATTATACCAGTAAAGAGGTCTACTCAGGTGTGGTCATATTTTAGTGAATCCAGAATCCAGAATCTTCTTTTTTTTGCAATGGATAATAAAATAGCAGCAGGAAAAGCAGCATTGAAGGACATAGTGGTAGTGGGGGGAAGTTAAAATGATCTTGAGATTTTTTAGTTCAGCATATAAAAATGCCATATTTGGGGGTATTGCTTTCTGATCCCCAATACAGAAAACAAACAGAATGGAAGAATAAGTTTGCAAGTATGAATTCAATAAAAATCAAATATTCCAACATCCAGAATCTACAAGGAACTGAAACAACTCAGCAACAACAACAAAATATTAAATAACCACAATAAAAAGGTAAAAAATCATGAACAGAAGTTTCTTACCAGAAGATTCACAACATATATATATATATATATATATATATATATATATATATATATACTAAACATCGCTAATCATTAAAGAAATACAAATTAAAACCACAATGAAATGCTATCACATATAATTTCCAGTGGTTATTATTAAAATATCAAGAAATAACAGATATTGGTGAGGATATGGAGTAAAGAGGACATTCATACACTATTAGTGGGAATGCAAATTAGCACAACATCTATGGAAAAAAGTACAGGCATTTCTCAAGGAACGAAACATAGAACTACCATTTGACCCAGAAATTTCACTACTGAGTATTTAACATAGAAAAGTAAATTATCATATCAGAAAGATACCTGCGCTCACATGTTTATTGCAGCACTATTTACAATAGCAAAGTAATGGAATTAATTAAGTGTCCATAAATGGTTAATTGTATAAAATCAACATATATACATTATGGAATACTATGCAGCCATAAAAATGATAATATTATGTATTTTACAGCAACAAGGTTGGAGTGGTCATTATCTTAAGTGAAATAACTCAGAAACAGAAAATCAAATACCACATTTCCCATTTTTAAGTGGAAGCGAAATAATTGATACACAGGGATATATAAAGGGAAAGAGTAGACAATGGAAACTCCAAAAGGGGGAAGGATAAAAGGGGAATCTGGTACAATTAATGATGATTTTTGTTACTTGGGTACACTAATAGTCTTAATCTCATCATTACACAATATAACCATGTAACAAACCTGCATATGTACCTCTGAATTTATGAAAATAAAAGCATATTAGATATAATATAGGTTTACAACCAATTTACTTAAGCCCAAATTCTTTTATACACTTATAGAAAGCATCTAGAACTGTGAATTACTAACTCCCACTAGTAATAGTTATCTTTATTGACACTTTGTGTAATTTATGCAAGTGAGAAGGTGAAATGTAATACGTGCTTGATAAAGAGAAGATGAGCAGGACAATACTTTGTGAAGCAATATCTTCTGGAAATCTCATAGCTAAAACATGACTTGTTCTTTGAAATTTCATTGTGAACTAACAAATAGCTTTGCATTATACAAAGGCACCAGGGTTACTTGCACATGGTAAACAACTTAGCTAATGGCATTTGATAAAGAGATTAAATATTTGAGCATTATTTATTTCACAAGAAGCTATTGATAAAATATGGTCTCAGGATAATTAGACTAAAGAGAAGAATGAATTCGGTATTTTTCCTATTTCTTTAGACCAAGAACAAGTTTTTCAGTCAAGAATCAACTATATCAATAAGAACAATTTACATTAAATATCACTACTTACTCAGCAATCAGTTCAGGAGCATTTAGTCAATTCATGTAGATTTCCCCTGTGAACCACAATAATTTTCTTGTTGAAAGGATATAAGATAGAATCAATATAGACAAAGAACAGCCATTTTGACATTGTTTAGCTTTGTCATGTTTTTCTAGAAGTTTACTTTAATTTACTCTCTAATCAAGAGCAAAGAACAGAACTGGTTTTCAGAGGCACTATTGATAATTGTTTTACAACCCCTCCCCAGGTTGTTTTATAAACAAGTTAACCTAATCAGTCCTTCATGATCTTCATGGCATAGACCCTATCAACATGGCAACAGTCATGTGACTAACCCACCCATCTGATGGTATGCTGTCCATCATTGTGATGTCAACACCTGTGCTTACCTACCTCCTTTGTGATGGCATGAAAAAGACCACCACTCACTCACCTTAATGAACTGCCCCCATCAAAAGGAAGGTTTAAAATCAATCTCAAGCAGCCATTGGCCATTGCTTTCATTAAGTTATGGCCAGGCCATGTGTTCGCTGAGCCCTGGGCAGGCTTTATTTCCCTAAGTTTTGGTCCCCTCCCCTACTTTGGGAAGGTGAATCCTTTCTCTCTCTCTCTCTAATTTATTTTATAAATAAACTATATTTTCCAGTCTAATTTCTGTGCAATTCTTTGCATCTTTCATGCGGCACTGGATCACAGACCCCTCCCTGGTGTGACCTAACATTTTGGAGGCCCCTACTGGGAGTTTAGCATAACAGTTTTGAAATTTTCACCGAGACTTGGCACTCTCTCTCTCTCACTCTTCTATTTTCCATCCCAAGTCTCAAAGGAGAGAGACAAGGTGCTTGGCTTTCTTTCTCTGCTACTTGCTCTTCACTCTTGTTGCCTGCAATAAGCTACATCGAATGGACTGCTCCCTGTTGCCTCAGCCTTGTCCTGTTAGAGAGTCCATGTGCTACTGGAAGGTCTGAAAGTGAGCCCGAGGAGACTGTTGCCACCACTGTTTTGCTGTCCCCCTTGGACCTGCTCTCAAGACCAATCCCTTTCTTTATGCGCTATCCTATTCCTTGCTAGGAGGTCTTTAAATATAACCCGAGAGGCTTATATTCTGCTCCATTCCAGAGATTTTTTTTGCTGGGGTCTGGGACACTGTGGAAATTTTGGCCGAGTCTTCTCAATATGCATGTTCGAACAGTCTTTTGCTAGGTCCTGGGGCCCTGTGCGCTACAGAAGTGCTGCCTCTAGTGGTTTGAGCAGCTAACTCACTCATTACTCATTCACTCAGTCTAAATCCACTGATCCTCTGCTTGGGACATTAGCTGAGGATGCAAATGGATTTTGCTAGGGCTGGGATCTTTGTATTCTCTCTCTCTCTTTTGGCCTCTCAGGAACCGTTCTTAAGACCAATCTCTCTCTCCCTCTAGCATTATGCCTTATGGAAAACCCAAGATGAGGTGACTAAAGGCTCCCCCCCAACATTGAAACACATTCTAAAAGGTCTCAGGATCCTCTCACTCGAAAGGAGCATCTGCCCTAAGCATCTCCTCAGTACTGGTGAGGTGACCAGGAGACAGGCTCAAGGCAGTTCTCTTGCCTCTGATACTCTCCTTCAACTTGAACTCTCTTGCTATCACCAGGGCAAATGGTCTGAGGTCTTTAAAATGATGCACCACCTGGACCTCTTGTTTTTCCTGTGGCATACTCGCTTCTTAACTTCTTCTTTAATTATTTTATTTCCTCTTTTGCTTTCCCTCTAATAGCTCAGATGCTGAGCTAGCTGATTTAACTTCTCCAGTATTTTGTAACCTGTTTTTGCCACCCTACCCTCTGTCAGTTTCCCCTCCTGTTCTTCCTTCTCACCCTCCTATAACTCTATACCAACCCTTACCTCCAGAGAAAGGGCTGGCACCAAAGGCCACAGCAACTGACCCTAGTCTCTTTCCTCCTTACCCCCTCCCCAACTGCCTGACAACCTCCTGGCAGCAGCACCTACTGACTACAACAGAGTTAAATCACCTGTGCCACCTCCTCCCCCCCCACCACCACATGTTCTGGGAAGTTCTTTCAGGTTTCCATCACGTTTTAACTGGTCTCCCCTCAGGGAGGTGGCCAGGACAAAATTATATTAAAGTTTATGTTGCTTTTTATTTGATAAATTTCTTTCAAATTAGACCAAAACTGGAACTATCAGTCCTCCTCTAGGACAGAAGCAATGGGACATGTTACTTAACTAATACTGTTAACTCACAGGGAGGAAAAAAAAAGAGGGCTGATTGTCATTTTAATCTACTTTTCCTTTTTTTTTATAATCAATATTTTTTATTATGATATTGTGGGGTACAGGTAAGGGTTAGGTATACAAATATGCTTCATTCAGTCACCCTTGTTGATAAGAGGTGTCTCCCTGTACCCAGACAGATATTTACTACCATTAATTCCATATCCCTTCCCCCACCCCCCATAGTTTCCCACCACTGTCAGTCATTTTCTTATGGTAGTACGTTGGATGATCAAGTTTCACTATATGAGTGAGAATATGTGATACTCAGATCTTTGTTTCTGTGAGAGGTCACTCAGTATTATAGACTCTAGTTCAATCCAGGTTGCTGCGAAATTCATGATTTTGTTCTTTTTTATGGCTGAGTAGTATTCCATCATGTATATGTACCACATTTTTTTAATCCAGTCCTCTTTTGATGGACAGCATGGTTGCTTCCAGGTTCTTACTATTGTGAACAGTGCTGCATACGTGTGCAGGTATCTTTTTTATAGAGTGATTTGAGTTCCTCAGGGTATATTCCCAGTAGGGGGGATTGCGGGGTCATATGGGAGGTTGATATTTAGAGCTTTTAGGAATCGCCACACTGCTTTCCACAGAGGTTGCACTAGTTTACACTCCCAAAAGTGTTCCCTTTTCGCCACACCCTCTCCAGCAACTGTTATTTTTTGAGTTGTTGATAATTGCCATTCTGACTGGAGTTAGGTGGTATCTCAGTGTGGTTTTGATTTGCATCTCCCTGATGATTAGTGAGGTTGAACATTTTTTCATGTGTCTGTTGGCTGCTTGGATATCTTCCTTTGAGAAGTGTCTGTTCATATCTTTTGTCCATTTTATAGTGGGGTTGTTTGCTTTTTTCTTTTCAGCACATTTGAGTTCCTTGTAGATCCAAGATGTTAAGCCTTTGTCAGATCTGGAGTTGGCAAATACTTTTTCCCAGTCTGTGGGCTGTCTCCCTGCTCTCTTGATGGTTTCTTTGGCTTTGCAGATGATTTTCAGTTTAACAGGGTCCCACTTGTCTATCTTGTCTCTTATGGCCTGTGGGTTTCGGGTTTTGGTCAGGAATTGAATGCCAGTTCCAATTTCCATGAGGGTATGTCCTATATTTTCTAAGGTTCTTATGGTTTGAGGTTTTACATTTAGGTCTCTGAACATTTAGAGTTAATTTTTGTGTATGGGATAGATAGGGGTACTGTTTCAATCTTCTGCATGTGGTCATCCAGTTTTCCCAGCACCATTTACTGAATAGGTTCCCCTCTCCCCAGTGATAGGTGGTGGAGGCTTTGTTGAAGATGAGTTGGTTGATAAATTGAGGTTTTGTTTCTGGAATCTCAGTTCTATTCCATTGGTCTATATGCCTGTTCCTGTACCAATACCAAGCTGTTTTGATTATTGTAGCTTTATAGGAAAGTGTGAAGTCTGGTAATGTGATACCACCTGCTTTGTTGTTTTCTTTTTTTTTTGCTGAGGATTGTTCTGGCTATTCTTGGTCGTTTGTGTTTCCATATGAATTCCTGTGTTGTTTTTTCTAGGTCTGAGAAGAATGTTGCTGGTAATTTGATGGGTATTGCATTGAATCTGTAGATTGCCTTAGGTAGGATGTACATCTTCACAGTGTTGATTCTTTTAGTCCATGAGCATGGGATATTTTTTCACTTGTTTGTGTCATCTTTGATTGCTTTGAGCAGTGTTTTGTAGTTTTCATTGTAAAGGTCTTTCACATTTCTGGTTAGGAAGATGCCAAGGTATTTCATTTTTTTTGTGGCTATTGTGATGGGAATTATGGTTTTTATTTGGTTTTCTGTTTGTTTATTTTTGGTGTAAAGAAATGCGATTGTCTTTTGCACATTTATTTTGTATCCTGAGACTTTGCCAAAGGCCTTTATCAGTGTGAGGAGGTTTTTGACAGATTCTCTTGGGTTTTCAAGGTACACGATCATGTCATCTGCAAAGAGAGATAACTTGACTTCCTCTTTTCCTATTTGGATACCCCTGATTGCCTTCTCTTCTCTGATTGCTCTAGCCAGGACTTCCAATACTATATTGAACAGGAAGGGTGAGAGTGGGCATCCTTGTCTTGTTCCAGTTTTCAGGGGAAATGGTTCTAATTTTTGTCTGTTTAGTAGTATGCTGGCTGTGGGTTTCTTGCAGATGGCTTTTACTATTTTGAGGTATGTTCCTCATATGCCTAGATATTCGAGGGTTTTTATCAAGAAGCAGTGCTCGATTTTATTAAAGGCTTTTTCTGCATCTAATGATATAATCATGTGGTTTTTGTTTTGACATCTGTTGATGTATTTAATTACATTTATGGTTTTATGAATGTTGAACCAGCCTTGCATCCCAGGTATGAAGCCTACTTGGTCATGATGAATGATTTTTGAGATGTGTTGTTGAATCCGGTTTGCTAGGATCTTGTTGAGAATTTTAGCATCTATGTTCATCAAAGATATTGGCCTGTAGTTCTGTTTCTTTGTTGGGTCTTTACCTGGCTTGGGCATCAATGCGATGTTAGCTTTGTAAAATGACTTGGGGAGAGTTCCATCTTTCTCAGTCACCTGGAATACCTTCAGTAGGATTGGTATCAGCTCCTCTTTAAATGTCTTAGAGAATTCTGCTGGAAAGCCATTTGGTCCAGGGCTTTTTTTTTTGTAGGTAGTTTTCTTATTATGTAGTTAATTTCCTTGATTGCTACTGGTCTATTTAGGGTCTCAATTTCTTCTTGTTTCAACCTAGGCAGGTTGTGTGATGACAGAAAGTCCTCCATTTCCTTAAGGTTTTCAAGTTTGTTTCCACACAAGTGTACATAGTAGTCTCTAATGATCTTTTGTATTTCTTCAGGGTCAGATGTGACTTCATCTTCTGTGTTTCTGACTGTGCTTATTTGGGTTTTGTCTCTCTTTTTCTTGGTCAGTCTAGCTAGGGAACCATCGATCTTGTTTATCTTTTTGAAGAACCAGCTTTTTGTTTCATTGATTTTTTGTATTATCTTTTTGTCTTCTATGTCCTGGATTTGGGCTTTTATTTTGGTGATCTGGATTCTTCTGCTGAAATTAGGGTTTTTATGATCTTGCTTTTCCAACCTCCTTAGGTGGCTTGTTATTTGTGATCCTTCCATTTTCTTCATGTGCGTTTGTAAGGATATAAATTCACCTCTTACTACAGCTTTTATGGTGTCCCAGAGATTTTGGTAAGATGTTTCATCATTTTCATTTGTTTCCAGATATCTTTTGATCTCTGTTTTGATTTTATCATTGACCCAGGAGTTGCTTAGCATCATGATGTTTAGTGTCCATGTCTCTGTGCGTTTTGGGGGGAACTAGATGATATTAATGTGTATTTTTATTCCACTGTGGTCCAAGATAGTGCATAGTAAAATTTTGTTCCTTTTAAATTTGCTTATGTTTGATTTATGGCCGAGTATGTGGTCAATCTTATTGTACGTTCCATGTGGTGATGAGTAGAATGTGCATTCTGTGGTCTTTGGATGGAGTGTTTTGTAGGTATAAATTAAGTCCATTTGGTCAAGAGTCACATTGAGGTTCCAGATTTCATTGCAGATTTTTTGTCCTGATGATCTGTCTAAGGTTTTGAGTGGGGTATTAAAGTCCCCAGTTATGATGGTGTTAGAGTCGATATCTTTCTTTCGTTTTCCTAGAAGCTGCTTTATGAAAGTTGGCGCTCCTATGTTAGGTGCATATATGTTTAGGATAGATATTTCTTGTTGATGGAGTGAATGTTTTATCATTATGTAGTGGCCCTCTGTATCTTTTTTATTTTTGATAGCTTAAATGGTATTTTGTCTGAAATTAGGATCACGGCTCCTCCTTTCTTTTGTGTTCCATTTTCCTGAAAATTTGTTTCCCATCCTCTTACTTTGAGTCTGTGCATGTTGTTTCTAGTGAGATGGGTCTCTTGAAGGCAGTATATTGTTGCCTGGTGATATTTTATCCATTTTGCCATTCTGTCTTTTCAGTGGTGCATTTAGTCCATTCACACTCAGGTTAATTATTGAAATGTGAAAGTTCATCCCTATCATAGAGTTCTTATAGAGTTGTCGTTCTTCCACTTGGTTTTTGGTCTTTCTTTTGGTTTTGGGGTTGGTTCACGTGTATTTTATTCTTTTTCTGTACTCTTGTGAAGAAACTTGTTCTTTTTTTCCTTTTCTTCTGTGTTTAGTACTTACTTAAGTGTTTCATGTAGAGGTGGTCTGGTGGCAGCGTAAGTTCTTAGGGATTGCATATCTGGGAAAGATTTTAATTCTCCCTCGCTGATGATGCTTAACTTGGCTGGGTAGGTTATTCTTGGTTGAAATTGTTTATCTTTCAGAACTTTGAAGGTAGGGCTCCAAGCTCTCCTAGCCTGCAGGGTTTCTGTAGATAAGTCTGCTGCTATTCCAATTGGTCTTCCATGGTAGGTGATCTGGCCTTTTTCTCTTGCTGCCTTTAGGATTTTTTATTTTATACCTATTTTGTTTAGGCAAATTATTATTTGTCTGGGAGTTGGTCTTCTCATCTGTTTTCTTGCAGGGGTTCTCTAAATCTCTTGTGTTTGAATTTTTGCATCACTGATTAGATAAGGGAAGTTTTCTTGAATAATCTCATGGAAAGTTTGTTCCAGTGTGGTCTCTGTGTCTCTTTCTGCCTCAGAAAGGCCAATTACTCTTAGGTTCGGTCTCTTGAAGTAATCGCTCATCTCTTGAAGATTTTGTTCTGTCTTTTTAAGCTTGTTTTCTGTGTTTTTAACAGTTTGGGTTAGTTCTATATGGTCCTCAAGCTCTGAGATTCTTTCTTCTGCTTGGCTAATTCTGATTTCCATGCTTATCAGTTTGTTATTTATTTCATTCACAGCATTCTTTATTACTGTTATCTCAGTTATCAACTCCCTCCTAGTTTCTTCTTGTCTCTCCTCAATTCTTTTTAATCTCTCCATTAATGTCTTGATATCTAGGTTTGTAGTTTGAGACCAGTCATTCTGGGGGCTCTTCATTGTTTACATTCTGAAGTCAGTTTTCTCAGTGTCTGCCCTCCCAGGAAGAGACCCATATTCTTCTTTTGGTTTTTCTTCATTTGTGTAGATTTTTTCTCTCTCCCCCTTTCCCTCCTCTTCTTTTTAATTCTGTTTTTCAGGGAAGGTGAGGTTGCTTTTGCTTTGCTTGTGCAATTTCCTGTTCTTCCTTATGAGGTCCTTTGACTTTGTTCACTTTTGAGGTTGGAGTGTGGACTGCGGACTGTACTTTTTGCAGTTTTGAGGTTTAATGAAGGGAGAAGCTGTGATTCAGAATCTGTATGCTGATTCCAGCACCTGCCAATAGGTGTATAAGTACACTGGAAACTATTTCCCACTGTCTTACAATCTGTCAGTGCAGTGGGATGTAGGTTTGGTCCCTGGAACAAAAGGAGGTAAAAAGAGGAAAATAATGGAGGAAGGGGTTCAATAGGAAGTTAGAGAGAGAGAAGGGTGAGAGGGAAAACAGACATACATATCAACTAACAAGTGAAAAAGAGACAGAAGGCTGGAGAGAAGTGAAAAAAAAAACATGCAAGCAAAATTCCCTAAAGAATACTGGTAGCTTCACAAAGACAGACTATTAAAATTTCCCTAACACAAACAGATAGTGTAAGTCAAAAAGCAAACAAAGTGAGCAAAACAAATAGTCAAAATGATAAAATCATAAGTCAAAATAAGAAATCAGACTAGCTCTGGAATCTTTCCTGAGTGTCTAAAGTCTCTTCAGTTCTGATTTCCAGCATCTCCCCTTTGCTTTCATTGCAGGCAGCTAGATTTTCTCACAGCTTGGGTTTGTTTTTTTGTCTGCTGTCTGGGAGGTCTGTGACACTTAGTTGCCTGTGTCTGATTCAGCATGGGGGATTTGTCTCCTGTTTAGCAACGTTACCTTAGGAACCGAGGTGGAGGCTGCTCATAGGTGGGTGGGGCAATGCAAATCTCTGCCTGGAGAATGGCCATGCTGGCAGCTCCTCTTTTGTGGATCCTTTCTCTCTGCTCCACTGGGTCCCTGGGCGATCCACTATGATGGGCGGTGGTGTCATGCGAGGCACCAGGGATCAGCTGCACAGTTGGGCGCTGGATCCAGGTTGGGGTGGAGGAGGGAGTTGGTAGTTCCCTCCTCTGGAGCTGAGAGCCTCCGATCAGCACCTCCTTAAGATATGCTGTTCCCTTACACAAGCATAGGGTCACACGCTGGGTGCCTCAGTCAGAGTGGGTCCAGAGCTCCAGAGCTCCAAAGCTCCAAAGGGCAGGTGGTGAGTGGCAAGAGTGGCCCTGGGCCCCTCACAGAGTACTTCAGCCAGAAATGGAACCGGTATCTCTGAGGGGCGGGCGCCCAGTGCCTTCCACACAGGTGGGGGGTCAGGTATAGTGGATCAGCAGCAGCTGGTGGCCACAGTATCTGGCCCTGTGTGGGACCAAGTGTCCCTGGGCCTCGGACCAGAGAGGCTGGTGGTGGGCAGGGGGGTGGGGGAAGGAAACTAAGAGTCTTTTTGGGAGCTCACATTTGGAGAATCTCACAATTCCACCTATGCTGTCGCCATCTTACCAGAACTTAATCTACTTTTTCAAATCAAATTTCCAAGTGCTCTTATAAAATCTTAACAACTTTACCATGTGCTAAAACATCAGTTATATCAGACTTGCTAAAATTTTTATTTATTTTGTTTAGTTTTTGGAAAAAACTTTGGATAATCCTACTAAGCCCAGTACTTCTGCAGACAGACAAAATACTGAGTACTCTGTGTGGTACAATGTATGTCACGGAAACTGATCACTCTCACCTAATTGTCTACACCTTACAACTAAAGCTTTAATATAGCAATTTATAAAGAGTCTTTACAAATTTGCCTATTTATAACTGAAAAATAAATAAGAATAGATCAATTTACATTCATGTGGTCTATTCACTCTAAAAGGTTTTACATCAGACAATTTCAGACAGACAGATAGTAAAAAGTTTCATAGGTGTTGCCAATTTAAAAAGAACTTTTGAGATTTTTTTTTAATCAGTCAAGATATTGGAAAAAACACAGTATGCCAATATGGGGGGGGCACAGGACCAGAGGGCCAAAAGAGACATCCTGATAGGCAATTGACATTAGCAATAAAATTCCAACTGCCCACCAGAGACCTGATAAGGAAAATCCTGTTACAAGGAATGGTGTCTGTTGTTATGGGTACAATCTGTGGGGATACTAGAAGCATTGTTGACCCCGAAAGGCCTAAACCTCCAGGGACCTTGTCCACTCTGCAGGCCAGATAGCTATTAAGAAGCAGATATGCTCTCTTCTGAAGAGAGGAGAGAATACTTGGCTCAAATACTGACCACTGAGGAGGCCTGGAAATCTACTAAAGTGCCTGGCATAGCTCACCATCACCCCTACAATTCCAGGGGAATATTAGGGTGTGGGAACACAAATTAATTTATTAATTAACACAGGTGCCACCATTTGATCTTGGTCATTCATGTAGGAATCATATAGCCTTATCTTAATCAAAAAATTGCTG
This sequence comes from Cephalopachus bancanus, assembly GCA_027257055.1. NCBI lineage: Eukaryota > Metazoa > Chordata > Mammalia > Primates > Tarsiidae > Cephalopachus > Cephalopachus bancanus. The sequence goes on along the minus strand of JAPVLO010000068.1, from coordinate 5,656,179 downwards.
CAGGTCAATTCAAATTATACATGTAAAAAGTTATCTATAAGAAGGAAAATAAAAGGAACTAGAAAGCAAAGATGCAAACAAAGTTTTTGGTATAAAAGTATGTTTTTAAAGAAATGATATAAAGAAATATAATAATTTTGTATAAGAAAGATTCTCATATAGTAAATTTTGTCCTATAATGGAGTGAATGCTATTCAAAGAGAAAAGCAAAGGACAAAAATAAAGGGTTCAAGTATGTTGAAAAATGGTACATGTATGTCAAAGAATGGTATGTGTAAAGTTTGTGGAAAGAAATGTGTAAAAGAGGGTATTTTATTTTTCAAAATCTTTGGGCTATCAGTAACTTTTACTGTGGTTTATAATCTGTGCTATAAAATAATGCTTTTAAAGCCTTCAATACTTAAACTTTTCAGTTTATCAAATCACTCTCTCTAGGGTAGGGTAACAAACAAAACACAGTTTCAGGAGCCACACCTTCCCCACACTCTCTTCCTAAACTGCTGAAGATCAGATAAATAGTTTTTGTAGACCACATCTATTGAAAAAATCTAAAATGGTATTAGAGATGTCAGTCACTCACAGTGGTTTATAATCAGCTGTAGTGCTTTTTAGTGCCAGATTGCTGGCAACTTAAAATCTCCTTCCAGTCATAAGGATTACTAATCCAACATAGAATGAATAATGAGATGACTTCCTGTTTAAAGTACTACTAATTCTTTTTGTTAAACTTTAGGATAACGTTTCTTGTCAAGGCAGAAGGCTAATATCACTCGTCATCCCATCAAAAGTGGAGAGATGTCAATCTCCTATCTCTGGAGTGGAAGCTAACTGGGCTCCCCCCTCTTTAGCATATCAATCACTGTAAAGATATTCTCAAAATAGTTGTCTATAAATTCTTATCACAAAATTCGAAGAACTTGAAGACAAGCAGGAGGGGCATGTACATATGAACTCAGGAATTCACTGGTGCAACAGTAAAAACTCCCCAGACTCCTGTAGTGGGTGTTGAACCTACTGGGATAACTGTTTATAAATATATTTTACCAGACATTGAAGACTCAATATGTCATAACAGTAGCCATAATGACCTTAATTCTAATAGTATCAATACTAAAACTACTTAATAACTATGTTGGCTCCTGTCCTCTTATCCCTTCTTTTTACTCTAGACAGATAGGAATATCTCTGTGCCCCTGTCCAGCAGGAAGAAGTTATTCAAGACTGGTTTTGTCCATGTCCCCAGGTATGAATAAGAATATTTTAACACAACAAAGAGGAGGAAATGAAAGGACCTAAGATGGATTCAATATAGCCAGAGAGCAGCCATTTTAGCATTGCTTCATTTTGTCTTGTTTTTTTTGGCAGTTTGCTTTAGTTTACCCTCTAATCAAAAGCCAAGGACAGAATTGGTTTCTCAGAGGTAGCTATTGATAATTGCTTTGCAAACATTCCCCAGGTTGCTTTATCAAGCAAGTTAACCTAATCATGACCTTCATCACATAGACTCCATCAACATGGCAACAATCATGTGACTAACCCACCTATCTGCCTGCTGTCCATCATCAAATACCACCTTTTGATATTTTATATCAAAAATATTGTGTTATTTGATTGATAAAAGTATTTGATATAAGTACTTGTGCTTACCTGTCCCATTCGTGATGACATGAAAAAGGCCACCACCTAATAACCTTATCTATCTTCTCCCATTAAAGGGAATGTACAGAAGCATTCAACTTCAAGTAGCCATTCACCACTGCTTTCATTAAATTCTGGTCAGGCCATGTGTTCACTGAGCTGTAACCAAGCTGTTTCTCTAAGTTTTGGCCCCATCCCCTAACTTGGGGAGGTGAATTCTTTCTCTCCTTCTCTAATTTACTTTTTAAATAAACTACGTTTTTGAATCTAACTTTTGTGCAATTCTTCACAACTCATGTACAGCACTGGATCGCAGACTCCTCCACCATCCCCTGTCTGGTCTCAACTAATACTTGTGATTTAATTTTTATCTTTCACTCAGTTTTTAAAAGTCTTAGTTTTCAAGGATTAGTTATTTAGTGAAAAACAATATGCATTCCATTTAGGAATAGCATAAGTTGCAGAAGATTACTTTCAAATCTCAGCTTCCTAAAGGGAGATCGCTTTTTTCTTCAGAAAAAAGATGTTTGTGGAAATACTTGGCATACATATTTGGTTTACAATATTAGTGTGTTTACTTGATACACTAATCTGGACAATTATATGAATAGAGAATAGTTATGCTTTCATCAATGAAATATGTAAATCTGAGTTTTAAAGCCTTCTTGAAATTGTAGAGAAGGTAGACTAGAACATCCGATAAGTCATTTTTAGTACTCAGCTGACAGAAATGCCCTGTGTGTTTGTGTACATATTGACCATCTCTCATATTCTGCTGGCCTGTTAGGTAAAGCTATTGCAAAGGAGTCTGAAAATATTTTGATGTTCTGAGAATAAGAAAATTAGTAGATTTTGTTTTGCTTTTTTGTTTTTTTTTGTGTGAGTTGGAGTCTCACTCTGTCTCCCAGGCTAGAGTGGTGCGGTGGCATGCTCACAGCCACTTCAGTCTCAAAATGCTCAGTTCAGGTGATCCTTCCACCTCAGCCTTCCAAGAAGCTAGAACTACAGGCACGCATCACCATGCCCACCTAATTTTTTGATATATTGTAGAGATGAGGTTTCATGTTGCCTAGTCTGGTCTCGAACCCTTGAGCTCAGGCAATCCTCTCACCTCGGTCTCCCAAAGTGCTGGGATTATAGGCATGAGTGACCACGCCCCACCTAGTAGATCTTTTTTATGCTTATTGTTAAAACAGAGCAATTAAAAAAATGAACTTATGATTTGATTTGATGTTTATGATTTTCAGATTTGATGTTTCAGCTAGTGGTAACTTTATTTTATATTTAAATTGACATAAGAAAATAAATGACATTCAATTAAGCCTAAATCCATTAATAAGTTGAATAATTATAATGCAAATAAACCTTCAAGCCACCGGCAGTTTTATTTCTTGTTTTCATATATCAAAAATTAATTGGACACATGTCTATGACAAGTGTCACACAATAATGAAGTTACAAAGTGAACAGTAAACTTTATTGCATTTCATTGAAGAAACTTTATATTGCTTTACTATAATATGCTTTATATATATTGAATATTAACAGAATACCTAGCACATTTGAGTGTATGCATGTGTATAACTATTTTTTAATAAAATAAGATAAACTGCAATTTTATATGAACAGTAAGAGCTTAGAAGAGTGGTAAAATTTTATTATAACTCGCTTTTCAAAAATAAGTAAAAATAAACAGAATTTATCACATTAAGTCAGGAATTTTAGGGAATGTTCAGAACAGAAAGAATAGAGAGTAGCTTGCCTGTGTTAGGCTTGCTGATGGGATTTTTGAGTACACCTAGTATTGATATTTTAGTTATATATGTACAATATATACCTTATATATTATATATGAAGGGCGCCCCCCAAAAATTCAGGAATTATTTTTTGGAAGGTGGATCCCTTGTAGTAAAGGCTTCCCCTGCAGTTAAGTGTTCAAGAAACACAAGAAACACATCAGCATCAATGTACCAGTTAGCAATACTGTGAGAGGCTGAATATGGCTTCAGTTATTATTATTAATATTTTTGGAGCTTCTTTC